>OX451741.1:527163573-529663573 GCA_948472305.1 Vicia faba
GATTTTTGTTACTACAATGGATGGTAGCCTTATCATTATGGAAGGTTGTCTGTTGTCGAGATTTTTGTTACTACAATGGATTGTAGCCTTGTCTTTATTGAAGGTAGTAAGTTGTCGATATCTTTGTTACTCCAATGGATGGTAGCCTTGTCATTATGGGAGGTAGTTTGTTGTCGAGATTTTTGTTACTCCAATGGATGGTAGCCTTGTCATTATGGAAGGTAGTGTGTTGTCGATATTTTTTTTATTCCAATGGATCGTAGCCTTGTCATTATGGAAGTTAGTCTGTTGTCTAGATTTTTGTTACTCCAATGTATGGTAGCCTTGTGATTATGGTAGGTAGTCAGTTGTCTAGATTTTTGTTACTACATTGGATGGTAGCCTTGTCATTATGGAAGGTGGTCTGTTGTCGATATTTTTGTTACTACAATGGATTGTGGCCTTGTCGTTATGGAAGGTAGTATGTTGTCGATATCTTTGTTATTCCAATGGATGGTAGCCTTGTCATTATGGAAGGTAGTCTGTTGTCGTTATTTTTTTTTCTCCAATGTATGGTATCCTTGTCATTATTGAAGGTAGTATGTTGCCTATATCTTAATTACTCCAAGGTATGGTAGCCTTGTCATTATGGAAAGTAGTTTGTTGTCGAGATTTTTGTTTCTCCAATGGATGGTAGCTTGTCATTATGGAAGGTAGTCTGTTGTCGAGATTTTTTTTACTCCAATAGATGGTAGCCTTGTCACTATGGAAGGTAGTGTGTTGTTGATATTTTTGTTATTCCAATAGATGGTAGCCTAGTCATTATGGAAGGTAGTTTGTTGTCGAGATTTTTGTTACTCCCATGGATGGTAGCCTTGTAATTATGGAAGGTAGTCTATTTTCGATATCTTTGTTACTCCAATGGATGGTAGCCTAGTCATTATGGAAGGTAGTCTATTGTCGCAATTTTTGTTACTCTAAGGGATGGTAGCCTTGTCATTATGAAAGTTAGTTTATTGTCGAGATTTTTGTTATTCCAATGGATGGTAGCCTTTTCATTTTGGAAGGTAGTCTGTTGACGAGATTTTTGTTACTACAATGGATTGTATCCTTGTCGTTATGGAAGGTAGTATGTTGTCGATATCTTTCTTACTCCAATGGATGGTAGCCTAGTCATTATGGAAGGTAGTCTGTCGTCGAGATTTTTGTTACTCCATTGGATTGTAGCCTTGTCATTATGGAAGGTAGTGTGTTGTCGATATTTTTGTTATTCCAATGGATGGTAGCCTTGTCATTATGGAAGGTAGTCTGTTGTCGTCATTTTTGTTACTCCAATGTATGGTATCCTTGTCATTATTGTAGGTAGTATGTTGTCGATATCTTTGTTACTCCAATGGATGGTAGCCTTGTCATTATGGAAGGTAGTATGTTGTCTAGATTTTTGTTACTCTAAGGGATGGTAGCCTTGTCATTATGGAAAGTAGTTTTTTGTCGAGATTTTTGTTACTCTAATGGATGGTAGCCTTGTCATTATGGAAGGTAGTCTGTTGTCGAGATTTTTTTTACTCCAATGGATGGTAGCCTTGCCACTATGGAAGGTAGTGTGTTGTCGATATTTTTGTTATTCCAATAGATGGTAGCCTAGTCATTATGGAAGGTAGTTTGTTGTCGAGATTTTTGTTACTCCCATGGATCGTAACCTTGTAATTATGGAAGGTAGTCTATTTTCGATATCTTTGTTACTCCAATGGATGGTAGCCTAGTCATTATGGGAAGTAGTCTGTTGTCGAGATTTTTGTTACTCTAAGGGATGGTAGCCTTGTCATTATGAAAGTTAGTTTATTGTCGAGATTTTTGTTATTCCAATGGATGGTAGCCTTGTCATTTTGGAAGGTAGTCTGTTGACGAGATTTTTGTTACTACAATGGATTGTATCCTTGTCGTTATGGAAGGTAGTATGTTGTCGATATCTTTCTTACTCCAATGGATGGTAGCCTAGTCATTATGGAAGGTAGTCTGTCGTCGAGATTTTTGTTACTCCATTGGATTGTAGCCTTGTCATTATGGAAGGTACTGTGTTGTCGATATTTTTGTTATTCCAATGGATGGTAGCCTTGTCATTATGGAAGGTAGTCTGTTGTCGTCATTTTTGTTACTCCAATGTATGGTATCCTTGTCATTATTGTAGGTAGTATGTTGTCGATATCTTTGTTACTCCAATGGATGGTAGCCTTGTCATTATGGAAGGTAGTATGTTGTCTAGATTTTTGTTACTCTAAGGGATGGTAGCCTTGTCATTATGGAAAGTAGTTTTTTGTCGAGATTTTTGTTACTCCAATGGATGGTAGCCTTGTCATTATGGAAGGTAGTCTGTTGTCGAGATTTTTTTTACTCCAATGGATGGTAGCCTTGCCACTATGGAAGGTAGTGTGTTGTCGATATTTTTGTTATTCCAATAGATGGTAGCCTAGTCATTATGGAAGGTAGTTTGTTGTCGAGATTTTTGTTACTCCCATGGATCGTAACCTTGTAATTATGGAAGGTAGTCTATTTTCGATATCTTTGTTACTCCAATGGATGGTAGCCTAGTCATTATGGAAGGTAGTCTGTTGTCGAGATTTTTGTTACTCTAAGGGATGGTAGCCTTGTCATTATGAAAGTTAGTTTATTGTCGAGATTTTTGTTATTCCAATGGATGGTAGCCTTGTCATTTTTGAAGGTAGTCTGTTGACGAGATTTTTGTTACTACAATGGATTGTATCCTTGTCGTTATGGAAGGTAGTATGTATTCGATATCTTTCTTACTCCAAAGGATGGTAGCCTAGTCATTATGGAAGGTAGTCTGTCGTCGAGTTTTTGGTTACTGCAATGGATGGTATCCTTGTCATTATTTAAGGTAGTATGTTGTTGATATCTTTGTTACTCCAATGGATGGTAGCCTTGTCATTATGGAAGATAGTCTATTTTCGAGATTTTTGTTACTCTAAGGGATGCTAGCCTTGTCATTATTGAAGGTAGTGTGTTGTCGATATCTTTGTTACTCCAATGGATGGTAGCCTTGTCATTATGGAAGGTAGTATGTTGTCTATATTTTTGTTACTCTAAGGGATGGTAGCCTTGTCATTATGGAAAGTAGTTTGTTGTCGAGATTTTTGTTACTCCAATGGATGGTAGCCTTGTCATTATGGAAGTTAGTCTGTTGTCGAGATTTTTTTTACTCCAATGGATGGTAGCCTTGTCACTATGGAAGGTAGTGTGTTGTCGATATTTTTGTTATTCCAATAGATGGTAGCCTAGTCATTATGGAAGGTAGTTTGTTGTCGAGATTTTTGTTACTCCCATGGATGGTAGCCTTGTAATTATGGAAGGTAGTCTATTTTTGATATCTTTGTTACTCCAATGGATGGTAGCCTAGTCATTATGGAAGGTAGTCTGTTGTCGAGATTTTTGTTACTCTAAGGGATGGTAGCCTTGTCATTATGAAAGTTAGTTTATTGTCGAGATTTTTGTTATTCCAATGGATGGTAGCCTTGTCATTTTGGAAGGTAGTCTGTTGACGAGATTTTTGTTACTACAATGGATTGTATCCTTGTCGTTATGGAAGGTAGTATGTTGTCGATATCTTTCTTACTCCAAAGGATGGTAGCCTAGTCATTATGGAAGGTAGTCTGTCGTCGAGTTTTTGGTTACTCCAATGGATGGTATCCTTGTCATTATTTAAGGTAGTATGTTGTTGATATCTTTGTTACTCCAATGGATGGTAGCCTTGTCATTATGGAAGGTAGTCTATTTTCGAGATTTTTGTTAATCTAAGGGATGCTAGCCTTGTCATTATGGAAGGTAGTGTGTTGTCGATATCTTTGTTACTCCAATGGATGGTAGCCTTGTCATTATGAAAGGTAGTATGTTGTCTAGATTTTTGTTACTCTAAGGGATGGTAGCCTTGTCATTATGGAAAGTAGTTTGTTGTCGAGATTTTTGTTACTCCAATGGATGGTAGCCTTGTCATTATGGAAGGTAGTCTGTTGTCGAGATTTTTTTTACTCCAATTGATGGTAGCCTTGTCACTATGGAAGGTAGTGTGTTGTCGATATTTTTGTTATTCCAATAGATTGTAGCCTTGTCATTATGGAAGGTAGTTTGTTGTCGAGATTTTTGTTACTCGCATGGATGGTAACCTTGTAATTATGGAAGGTAGTCTATTTTCGATATCTTTGTTACTCCAATGGATGGTAGCCTAGTCATTATGGAATGTAGTCTGTTGTCGAGATTTTTGTTACTATATTGGATGGTAGCCTTGCGATTATGGAAGGTAGTCTGTTGTCGAGATTTTTGTTACTACAATGGATTGTAGCCTTGTCGTTATGGAAGGTAGTCTGTTGTCAATATCTTTGTTACTCCAATGGATGGTAGCCTAGCCATTATGGAAGGTAGTGTGTTGTCAAGATTTTTGTTACTCTAAGGGATGGTAGTCTTGTCATTATGGAAGTTAGTTTATTGTCGAAATTTTTGTTATTCCAATGGATGGTAGCCTTGTCATTATGGAAGGTAGTCTGTTGTCAAGATTTTTGTTACTACAATGGATTGTATCCTTGTCGTTATGGAAGGTAGTATGTTGTCGATATCTTTCTTACTCCAAAGGATGGTAGCCTAGTCATTATGGAAGGTAGTCTGTCGTTGAGATTTTTGTTACTCCAATGGATGGTAGCCTTGTCATTACGGAAGGTAGTATATTGTCGAGATTTTTGTTACTCTAAGGGATGCTAGCCTTGTCATTATGGAAGATAGTATGTTGTCGATATCTTTGTTACTCCAATGGATGGTATCCTTGTCATTATGGAAGGTAGTCTATTGTCGAGATTTTTGTTACTATAAGGGATGGTAGCCTTGTCATTATGGAAAGTAGTTTGTTGTCGAGATTTATGTTATTCCAATGGATGGTAGCCTTGTCATTATGAAAGGTTATCTATTGTCGAGATTTGTGTTACTATAATAGATTGTAGCCTTGTCATTATGGAAGGTAGTATGTTGTCGGTATCTTTCTTATTCCAATGGATGGTAGCCTAGTAATTATGGAAGGTAGTCTGTTGTAGATATTTTTGTCACTACAATGGATGGTAGCCATGTCATTATGGAAGGTAGTCTATTGTCGAGATTTTTGTTACTACAATGCATTGTAGCCTTGTCGTTATGGAAGGTAGTCTGTTATCGATATCTTTGTTACTCCAAAGGATGGTAGCCTAGTCATTATGGAAGGTAGTCTGTCGTCGAGCTTTTTGTTACTCCAATGGATGGTATCCTTGTCATTATTTAAGGTAGTATGTTGTCGATAACTTTGTTACTCCAATGGATGGTAAGCTTGTCATTATGGGAGGTAGTTTGTTGTCGAGATTTTGGTTACTCCAATGGATGGTAGCCTTGTCATTATGGAAGGTAGTATGGTGTCGAGATTTTTGTTACTCCAATGGATGGTAGCCTAGTCATTATGGAAGGTAGTCTGTCGTCGAGATTTTTGTTACTCCATTGGATTGTAGCCTTGTCATTATGGAAGGTAGTGTGTTGTCGATATTTTTGTTATTCCAATGGATGGTAGCCTTGTCATTATGGAAGGTAGTTTGTTGTCGTCATTTTTGTTACTCCATTGTATGGTATCCTTGTCATTATTGAAGGTAGTATGTTGTCGATATCTTTGTTACTCCAATGGATGGTAGCCTTGTCATTATGGAAGGTAGTATGTTGTCTAGATTTTTGTTACTCTAAGGGATGGTAGCCTTGTCATTATGGAAAGTAGTTTGTTGTCGAGATTTTTGTTACTCCAATGGATGGTAGCCTTTTCATTATGGAAGCTAGTCTGTTGTCGAGATTTTTTTTACTCCAATGGATGGTAGCCTTGTCACTATGGAAGGTAGTGTGTTGACGATATTTTTGTTATTCCAATAGATGGTAGCCTAGTCATTATGGAAGGTAGTTTGTTGTCGAGATTTTTGTTACTCCCATGGATGGTAGCCTTGTAATTATGGAAGGTAGTCTATTTTCGATATCTTTGTTACTCAAATGGATGGTAGCCTAGTCATTATGGAAGGTAGTTTGTTGTCGATATTTTTGTTACTCTAAGGGATGGTAGCCTTGTCATTATGAAAGTTAGTTTATTGTCGAGATTTTTGTTATTCCAATGGATGGTAGCCTTGTCATTTTTGAAGGTAGTCTGTTGACGAGATTTTTGTTACTACAATGGATTGTACCCTTGTCGTTATGGAAGGTAGTATGTTGTCGATATCTTTCTTACTGCAATGGATGGTAGCCTAGTCATTATGGAAGGTAGTCTGTCGTCGAGATTTTTTTTACTCCAATGTATGATATCCTTGTCGTTATGGAAGGTAGTATGTTGTCTATATCATTGTTATTCCAATGGATGGTAGCCTTGTCATAATGGAAGGTAGTCTGTTGTCGTTATTTTTTTTACTCCAATGTATGGTATCCTTGTCATTATTGAAGGTAGTATGTTGCCGATATCTTAATTACTCCAATGGATGGTAGCCTTGTCATTATGGAAGGTAGTATGTTACCCAGATTTTTGTTACTCTAAGGGATGGTAGCCTTGTCATTATGGAAAGTAGTTTGTTGTCGAGATTTTTGTTTCTCCAATGGATGGTAGCTTGTCATTATGGAAGGTAGTCTGTTGTCGAGATTTTTTTTACTCCAATGGATGGTAGCCTTGTCACTATGGAAGGTAGTGTGTTGACGATATTTTTGTTATTCCAATAGATGGTAGCCTAGTCATTATGGAAGGTAGTTTGTTGTCGAGATTTTTGTTACTCCCATGGATGGTAGCCTTGTAATTATGGAAGGTAGTCTATTTTCGATATCTTTGTTACTCCAATGGATGGTAGCCTAGTCATTATAGAAGGTAGTCTGTTGTCGAGATTTTTGTTACTCTAAGGGATGGTAGCCTTGTCATTATGAAAGTTAGTTTATTGTCGAGATTTTTGTTATTCCAATGGATGGTAGCCTTGTCATTTTGGAAGGTAGTCTGTTGACGATATTTTTGTTAATACAATGGATTGTATCCTTGTCGTTATGGAAGGTAGTATGTTGTCGATATCTTTCTTACTGCAATGGATGGTAGCCTAGTCATTATGGAAGGTAGTCTGTCGTCGAGATTTTTGTTACTACATTGGATTTTAGCGTTGTCATTATGGAAGGTAGTGTGTTGTCGATATTTTTGTTATTCCAATGGATGGTAGCCTTGTCATTATGGAAGGTAGTCTGTTGTCGTCATTTTTGTTAATCCAATGTATGGTATCCTTGTCATTATTGTAGGTAGTATGTTGTCGATATCTTTGTTACTCCAATGGATGGTAGCCTTGTCATTATGGAAGGTAGTATGTTGTCTAGATTTTTGTTACTCTAAGGGATGGTAGCCTTGTCATTACGGAAAGTAGTTTTTTGTCGAGATTTTTGTTACTCCAATGGATGGTAGCCTTGTCATTATGGAAGGTAGTCTATTGTCGAGATTTTTTTTACTCCAATGGATGGTAGCCTTGCCACTATGGAAGGTAGTGTGTTGTTGATATTTTTGTTATTCCAATAGATGGTAGCCTAGTCATTATGGAAGGTAGTTTGTTGTCGAGATTTTTGTTACTCCCATGGATGGTAACCTTGTAATTATGGAAGGTAGTCTATTTTCGATATCTTTGTTACTCCAATGGATGGTAGCCTACTCATTATGGAAAGTAGTATGTTGTCGAGATTTTTGTTACTCTAAGGGATGGTAGCCTTGTCATTATGAAAGTTAGTTTATTGTCGAGATTTTTGTTATTCCAATGGATGGTAGCCTTGTCATTTTGGAAGGTAGTCTGTTGACGAGATTTTTGTTACTACAATGGATTGTATCCTTGTCGTTATGGAAGGTAGTATGTTGTCGATATCTTTCTTACTCCAATGGATGGTAGCCTAGTCATTATGGAAGGTAGTCTGTCGTCGAGATTTTTGTTACTCCATTGGATTGTAGCCTTGTCATTATGGAAGGTAGTGTGCTATCGATATTTTTGTTATACCAATGGATGGTAGCCTTGTCATTATGGAAGGTAGTCTGTTGTCGTCATTTTTGTTACTCCAATGTATGGTATCCTTCTCATTATTGAAGGTAGTATGTTGTCGATATCTTTGTTACTCTAATGGATGGTAGCCTTGTCATTATAGAAGGTAGTATGTTTTCTAGATTTTTGTTACTCTAAGGGATGGTAGCCTTGTCATTATGGAAAGTAGTTTGTTGTCGAGATTTTTGTTACTCCAATGGATGGTAGCCTTGTCATTATGGAAGGTAGTCTGTTGTCGAGATTTTTTTTACTCCAATGGATGGTAGCCTTGCCACTATGGAAGGTAGTGTGTTGTCGATATTTTTGTTATTCCAATAGATGGTAGCCTAGTCATTATGGAAGGTAGTTTGTTGTCGAGATTTTTGTTACTCCCATGGATGGTAACCTTGTAATTATGGAAGGTAGTCTATTTTCGATATCTTTGTTACTCCAATGGATGGTAGCCTAGTCATTATGGAAAGTAGTCTGTTGTCGAGATTTTTGTTACTCTAAGGGATGGTAGCCTTGTCATTATGAAAGTTAGTTTATTGTCGAGATTTTTGTTATTCCAATGGATGGTAGCCTTGTCATTTTGGAAGGTAGTCTGTTGACGAGATTTTTGTTACTACAATGGATTGTATCCTTGTCGTTATGGAAGGTAGTATGTTGTCGATATCTTTCTTACTCCAATGGATGGTAGCCTAGTCATTATGGAAGGTAGTCTGTCGTCGAGATTTTTGTTACTCCATTGGATTGTAGCCTTGTCATTATGGAAGGTAGTGTGTTGTCGATATTTTTGTTATTCCAATGGATGGTAGCCTTGTCATTATGGAAGGTAGTCTGTTGTCGTCATTTTTGTTAATCCAATGTATGGTATCCTTGTCATTATTGTAGGTAGTATGTTGTCGATATCTTTGTTACTCCAATGGATGGTAGCCTTGTCATTATGGAAGGTAGTATGTTGTCTAGATTTTTGTTACTCTAAGGGATGGTAGCCTTGTCATTATGGAAAGTAGTTTTTTGTCGAGATTTTTGTTACTCCAATGGATGGTAGCCTTGTCATTATGGAAGGTAGTCTATTGTCGAGATTTTTTTTACTCCAATGGATGGTAGCCTTGCCACTATGGAAGGTAGTGTGTTGTTGATATTTTTGTTATTCCAATAGATGGTAGCCTAGTCATTATGGAAGGTAGTTTGTTGTCGAGATTTTTGTTACTCCCATGGATGGTAACCTTGTAATTATGGAAGGTAGTCTATTTTCGATATCTTTGTTACTCCAATGGATGGTAGCCTACTCATTATGGAAAGTAGTATGTTGTCGAGATTTTTGTTACTCTAAGGGATGGTAGCCTTGTCATTATGAAAGTTAGTTTATTGTCGAGATTTTTGTTATTCCAATGGATGGTAGCCTTGTCATTTTGGAAGGTAGTCTGTTGACGAGATTTTTGTTACTACAATGGATTGTATCCTTGTCGTTATGGAAGGTAGTATGTTGTCGATATCTTTCTTACTCCAATGGATGGTAGCCTAGTCATTATGGAAGGTAGTCTGTCGTCGAGATTTTTGTTACTCCATTGGATTGTAGCCTTGTCATTATGGAAGGTAGTGTGCTATCGATATTTTTGTTATACCAATGGATGGTAGCCTTGTCATTATGGAAGGTAGTCTGTTGTCGTCATTTTTGTTACTCCAATGTATGGTATCCTTCTCATTATTGAAGGTAGTATGTTGTCGATATCTTTGTTACTCTAATGGATGGTAGCCTTGTCATTATAGAAGGTAGTATGTTTTCTAGATTTTTGTTACTCTAAGGGATGGTAGCCTTGTCATTATGGAAAGTAGTTTGTTGTCGAGATTTTTGTTACTCCAATGGATGGTAGCCTTGTCATTATGGAAGGTAGTCTGTTGTCGAGATTTTTTTTACTCCAATGGATGGTAGCCTTGCCACTATGGAAGGTAGTGTGTTGTCGATATTTTTGTTATTCCAATAGATGGTAGCCTAGTCATTATGGAAGGTAGTTTGTTGTCGAGATTTTTGTTACTCCCATGGATGGTAACCTTGTAATTATGGAAGGTAGTCTATTTTCGATATCTTTGTTACTCCAATGGATGGTAGCCTAGTCATTATGGAAAGTAGTCTGTTGTCGAGATTTTTGTTACTCTAAGGGATGGTAGCCTTGTCATTATGAAAGTTAGTTTATTGTCGAGATTTTTGTTATTCCAATGGATGGTAGCCTTGTCATTTTGGAAGGTAGTCTGTTGACGAGATTTTTGTTACTACAATGGATTGTATCCTTGTCGTTATGGAAGGTAGTATGTTGTCGATATCTTTCTTACTCCAATGGATGGTAGCCTAGTCATTATGGAAGGTAGTCTGTCGTCGAGATTTTTGTTACTCCATTGGATTGTAGCCTTGTCATTATGGAAGGTAGTGTGCTATCGATATTTTTGTTATTCCAATGGATGGTAGCCTTGTCATTATGGAAGGTAGTCTGTTGTCGTCATTTTTGTTACTCCAATGTATGGTATCCTTGTCATTATTGAAGGTAGTATGTTGTCGATATCTTTTTTACTCCAATGGATGGTAGCCTTGTCATTATAGAAGGTAGTATGTTGTCTATATTTTTGTTACTCTAAGGGATGGTAGCCTTGTCATTATGGAAAGTAGTTTGTTGTCGAGATTTTTGTTACTCCAATGGATGGTAGCCTTGTCATTATGGAAGTTAGTCTGTTGTCGAGATTTTTTTTACTCCAATGGATGGTAGCCTTGTCACTATGGAAGGTAGTGTGTTGTCGATATTTTTGTTATTCCAATAGATGGTAGCCTAGTCATTATGGAAGGTAGTTTGTTGTCGAGATTTTTGTTACTCCCATGGATGGTAGCCTTGTAATTATGGAAGGTAGTCTATTTTTGATATCTTTGTTACTCCAATGGATGGTAGCCTAGTCATTATGGAAGGTAGTCTGTTGTCGAGATTTTTGTTACTCTAAGGGATGGTAGCCTTGTCATTATGAAAGTTAGTTTATTGTCGAGATTTTTGTTATTCCAATGGATGGTAGCCTTGTCATTTTGGAAGGTAGTCTGTTGACGAGATTTTTGTTACTACAATGGATTGTATCCTTGTCGTTATGGAAGGTAGTATGTTGTCGATATCTTTCTTACTCCAAAGGATGGTAGCCTAGTCATTATGGAAGGTAGTCTGTCGTCGAGTTTTTGGTTACTCCAATGGATGGTATCCTTGTCATTATTTAAGGTAGTATGTTGTTGATATCTTTGTTACTCCAATGGATGGTAGCCTTGTCATTATGGAAGGTAGTCTATTTTCGAGATTTTTGTTAATCTAAGGGATGCTAGCCTTGTCATTATGGAAGGTAGTGTGTTGTCGATATCTTTGTTACTCCAATGGATGGTAGCCTTGTCATTATGAAAGGTAGTATGTTGTCTAGATTTTTGTTACTCTAAGGGATGGTAGCCTTGTCATTATGGAAAGTAGTTTGTTGTCGAGATTTTTGTTACTCCAATGGATGGTAGCCTTGTCATTATGGAAGGTAGTCTGTTGTCGAGATTTTTTTTACTCCAATTGATGGTAGCCTTGTCACTATGGAAGGTAGTGTGTTGTCGATATTTTTGTTATTCCAATAGATTGTAGCCTTGTCATTATGGAAGGTAGTTTGTTGTCGAGATTTTTGTTACTCCCATGGATGGTAACCTTGTAATTATGGAAGGTAGTCTATTTTCGATATCTTTGTTACTCCAATGGATGGTAGCCTAGTCATTATGGAAAGTAGTCTGTTGTCGAGATTTTTGTTACTATATTGGATGGTAGCCTTGCCATTATGGAAGGTAGTCTGTTGTCGAGATTTTTGTTACTACAATGGATTGTAGCCTTGTCGTTATGGAAGGTAGTCTGTTGTCAATATCTTTGTTACTCCAATGGATGGTAGCCTAGCCATTATGGAAGGTAGTGTGTTGTCAAGATTTTTGTTACTCTAAGGGATGGTAGTCTTGTCATTATGGAAGTTAGTTTATTGTCGAAATTTTTGTTATTCCAATGGATGGTAGCCTTGTCATTATGGAAGGTAGTCTGTTGTCAAGATTTTTGTTACTACAATGGATTGTATCCTTGTCGTTATGGAAGGTAGTATGTTGTCGATATCTTTCTTACTCCAAAGGATGGTAGCCTAGTCATTATGGAAGGTAGTCTGTCGTTGAGATTTTTGTTACTCCAATGGATGGTATCCTTGTCATTATTTAAGGTAATATGTTGTCGATATCTTTGTTACTCTAATGGATGGTAGCCTTGTCATTATGGAAGGTAGTATATTGTCGAGATTTTTGTTACTCTAAGGGATGCTAGCCTTGTCATTATGGAAGATAGTATGTTGTCGATATCTTTGTTACTCCAATGGATGGTATCCTTGTCATTATGGAAGGTAGTCTATTGTCGAGATTTTTGTTACTATAAGGGATGGTAGCCTTGTCATTATGGAAAGTAGTTTGTTGTCGAGATTTATGTTATTCCAATGGATGGTAGCCTTGTCATTATGAAAGGTTATCTATTGTCGAGATTTTTGTTACTATAATAGATTGTAGCCTTGTCATTATGGAAGGTAGTATGTTGTCGGTATCTTTCTTATTCCAATGGATGGTAGCCTAGTAATTATGGAAGGTAGTCTGTTGTAGATATTTTTGTCACTACAATGGATGGTAGCCATGTCATTATGGAAGGTAGTCTATTGTCGAGATTTTTGTTACTACAATGGATTGTAGCCTTGTCGTTATGGAAGGTAGTCTGTTATCGATATCTTTGTTACTCCAAAGGATGGTAGCCTAGTCATTATGGAAGGTAGTCTGTCGTCGAGCTTTTTGTTACTCCAATGGATGGTATCCTTGTCATTATTTAAGGTAGTATGTTGTCGATAACTTTGTTACTCCAATGGATGGTAAGCTTGTCATTATGGGAGGTAGTTTGTTGTCGAGATTTTGGTTACTCCAATGGATGGTAGCCTTGTCATTATGGAAGGTAGTATGGTGTCGAGATTTTTGTTACTCCAATGGATGGTAGCCTTGTCATTATGGAAAGTAGTTTGTTGTCGAGATTTTTGTTACTACATTGGATGGTAACCTTGTCATTATGCAAGGTAGTCTATTGTCCAGATTTTTGTTACTACAATGGATTTTAGCCTTGTTGTTATGGAAGGTAGTCTGTTGTCGATATCATTGTTACTCCAATGGATGGTAGCCTAGTCATTATGGAAGGTAGTCTGTTGTCGAGATTTATGTTACTCTAAGGGATGGTATCCTTGTCATTATGGAAGTTAATTTATTGTCGATATTTTTGTTATTCCAATGGATGGAAGCCTTATCATTATGGAAGGTTGTCTATTGTCGAGATTTTTGTTACTACAATGGATTGTATCCTTGTCGTTATGGAAGGTAGTATGTTGTCGATATCTTTCTTACTCCAATGGATGGTAGCCTAGTCATTATGGAAGGTAGTCTATTATCCAGATTTTTGTTACTCAATTGGATGGTAGCCTTGACATTATGGAAGGTAGTGTGTTGTCGATATTTTTGTTATCCCAATGGATGGTATCCTTTTCATTATGGAAGGTAGTCTGTTGTCGTCATTTTTGTTACTCCAATGGATGGTATCCTTGTCGTTATGGAAGGTAGTATGTTGTCGAGATTTTTGTTACTACAATGGATTGTAGCCTTGTCATTATGGAAGGTAGTCTTTTGTCTAGATTTTTGTTACTACAATGGATTGTAGCCTTGTCGTTATGGAAGGTAGTTTGTTGTCGAGATTTTTGGTACTATAATAGATTGTAGCCTTGTCATTATGGAAGGTAGTATGTTGTTGAGATTTTTTTTACTCCAATGGATGGTAGCCTTGTCATTATGGAAGGTAGTCTATTGTCAATATTTTTATCACTACAATGGATGGTAGCATTGTAATTATGGAAGGTAGTCTATTGTCGAGATTTTTGTTACTACAATGGATTATAGCCTTGTCGTTATGGAAGGTAGTCTGTTATCGATATCTTTGTTACTCCAAAGGATGGTAGCCTAGTCATTATGGAAGGTAGTCTGTCGTGGAGATTTTTGTTACTCTAATGGATGGTATCCTTGTCATTATTTAAGGTAGTATGTTGTCGATATCTTTGTTACTCCAATGGATGGTAGCCTTGTCATTATGGAAGGTAGTCTGTTGTCGAGATTTTTGTTACTCTAAGGGATGGTAGCCTTGTCATTATGGAAGATAGTGTGTTTTCAATACTTTTGTTACTCCAATGGATGGTAGCCTTGCCATTATGGAAGGTAGTCTATTGTCGAGATTTTTGTTACTACAATGGATGTTAGCCTTG
Organism: Vicia faba; assembly: GCA_948472305.1. Lineage (NCBI taxonomy): Eukaryota > Viridiplantae > Streptophyta > Magnoliopsida > Fabales > Fabaceae > Vicia > Vicia faba. The sequence goes on from OX451741.1 coordinate 527,178,000, forward strand.
TCATTATGGAAGGTTGTCTGTTGTCAAGATTTTTGTTACTACAATGGATTGTAGCCTTGTCATTATGGAAGGTAGTATGTTGTCGATTTCTTTGTAACTCCAATTTATGGTAGCCTTGTCATTATCGGAGGTAGTTTGTTAACGAGATTTTTGTTACTCCACTGGATGGTAGCCTTGTAATTATGGAAGGTAATGTGTTGTCGATATCTTTGTTATTCCAATGGATGGTAGCCTTGTCCTTATGGAAGGTAGTCTGTTATTGAGATTTTTGTTACTACATTGGATGGTAGCCTTGTCATTATGGAAGGTAGTCTGTTGGCGAGATTTTTGTTACTACAATGGATTGTAGCCTTGTCGTTATGGAAGGTAGTCTGTTGTCGATATCTTTGTTACTCCAATGGATGGTAGCCTAGTCATTATGGAAGGTAGTCTAGTTTCGAGATTTTTGTTACTCTAAGGGATGGTAGCCTTGTCATTATGGAAGTTAGTTTATTGTCGAGATTTTTGTCACTCCAACGGATGGTAGCCTTGTCATTATGGAAGGTAGTCTATTGTCGAGATTTTTGTTACTACAATGGATTGTAGCCTTGTCGTTATGGAAGATAGTCTGTTGTCGAGATTTTTGTTACTATAATAGATAGTAGCCTTGTCATTATGGAAGGTAGTATGTTGTCGAGATTCTTGTTACTCCAATGAATGGTAGCCTTGTCATTATGGAAGGTAGTGTATTGTCGAGATTTTTGTCACTACAATGGATGGTATCCTTGTAATTATGGAAGGTAGTCTATTGTCGAGATTTTTGTTACTACAACGGATTGTAGCCTTGTCGTTATTGAAGGTAGTCTGTTATCGATATCTTTGTTACTCCAATGGATGGTATCCTTGTCATTATGGAAGGAAGTATATTGCCGATATCTTTGTTACTCCAATGGATGGTAGCCTTGTCATTATGGAAGGTAGTCTGTTGTCGAGATTTATGTTATTCCAAAGGATGGTAGCCTTGTCATTATGGAAGGTAGTCTGTTATCGAGATTTTTGATACTCCAATGGAAGGTATCCTTGTCATTATGGAAGGTAGTATGTTGTCGATATCTTTGTTACTCAAATGGATGGTAGCCATGTCATTATGGAAGGGAGTGTGTTGTCGATATTTTTGTTATTCCAATGGATTGTAGTCTGTTGTCGAGATTTTTGTTACTACATTGGATGGTAGCCTTGTCATTATGCAAGGTAGTCTGTTGTCGACATTTTTGTTACTCCAACGGATTGTAGCCTTGTCATTATTGAAGGTAGTCTGTTGTCGAGATTTTTGTTACTACAATGGATTGTATCCTTGTCGTTATGGAAGGTAGTATGTTGTCGATATCTTTCTTACTCCAATGGATGGTAGCCTAGTCATTATGGAAGGTAGCCTGTTGTCGATATTTTTGTTACTCCATTGGATGGTTGCCTTGTTATTCTGGAAAGTAGTGTGTTGTCGATATTTTTTTTATTCTAATGGATGGTAGACTTGTCATTATGGAAGGTAGTCTATTGTCGTCATTTTTGTTACTCCAATGGATGGTATCCTTGTCATTATGGAAGGTAGTATGTTGTCGATATCTTTGTTACTCCAATGGATGGTAGCCTTGTCATTATGGAAAGTAGTCTGTTGTCTAGATTTTTGTTACTCTAAGGGATGGTAGCCTTGTCATTATGGAAAGTAGTTTGTTGTCGATATTTTTGTTATTCCAATGGATGGAAGCCTTGTCATTATGAAAGGTAGTCTATTGTCTATATTTTTGTTACTATAATAGATTGTAGCCTTGTCATTATGGAAGGTAGTCTGTTGTCGATATTTTTGTTACTATAATAGATTGTAGCCTTGTCATTATGGAAGGTAGTCTGTTGTCGAGATTTTTGTTACTCCAATGGATGGTAGCCTTGTCATTATAGAAGGTAGTATATTGTCGAGTTTTTGTCACTACAATGGATGGTAGCCATGTAATTATGGAAGGTAGTATGTTGTCGAGATTTTTGTTACTACAATGGATAATAGCCTTGTCGTTATGGAAGATAGTCTGTTGTCGAGATTTTTGTTACTATAATAGATTGTAGCCTTGTGATTATGGAAGGTAGTATGTTGTCGAGATTCTTGTTACTCTAGTGAATGGTAGCCTTGTCATTATGGAAGGTAGTGTATTGTCGAGATTTTTGTCACTACAATGGATGGTAGCCTTATCATTATGGAAGGTAGTCTATTGTCGAGATTTTTGTTACTACAATGGATTGTAGCCTTGTCGTTATGGAAGGTAGTCTGTTATCGATATCTTTGTTACTCCAAAGGATGGTAGCCTAGTCATTATGGAAGGTAGTCTGTTGTTGAGATTTTTGTTACTCCAATGGATGGTATCCTTGTCATTATGGAAGGTAGTATGTTGTCGATATCTTTGTTACTCCAATGGATGGTAGCCTTGTCATTATGGAAGGTAGTCTGTTGTCGAGATTTATGTTATTCCAAAGGATGGTAGACTTGTCATTATGGAAGGTTGTCTGTTGTCGAGATTTTTGTTACTCCAATGGATGGTATCATTGTCATTATGGAAGGTAGTATGTTGTCAACATCTTTGTTACTCCAATGGATGGTAGCCTTGTCATTATTGAAGGGAGTGGGTTGTCGATATTTTTGTTATTCCAATGGATGGTAGCCTTGTAATTATGGAAGGTAGTCTGTTGTCGAGATTTTTGTTACTCCAATGGATGGTAGCCTTGTCATTATTGAAGGTAGTCTGTTGTCGAGATTTTAGTTACTACAATGGATTGTATCTTTGTCGTTATGGAAGGTAGTATGTTATGGATATCTTTCTTACTCCAATGGCTGGTAGCCTAGTCATTATGGAAGGTAGTCTGTTGTCGAGATTTTTGTTATCTAAGGGATGGTAGCCTTGTCATTCTGGAAGTTAGTTTATTGCCGAGATTTTTTATTATTCCAATGGATGGTAGCCTTGTCATTATGGAAGGTAGTCTTTTGTCGAGATTATTGTTACTACAATGGGTTGTATCCTTGTCGTTATAGAAGGTAGTATGTTGTCGATATCTTTCTCACTCCAATGGATGGTAGCCTAGTCATTATGGAAGGTATCCTGGTGTCGAGATTTTTGTTACTCCATTGGATGGTAGCCTTGTCATTATGGAAAGTAGTGTGTTGTTGATATTTTTGTTATTCCAATGGATGGTAGCCTTGTCATTATGGAAGGTAGTCTGTTGTCGTGATTTTTGTTACTCCAATGGATGGTATCCTTGTCATTATGGAAGGTAGTATGTTGTCGATATCTTTGTTACTCAAATGGATGGTAGCCTTGTCATTATGGAAGGTAGTTTGTTGTCTAGATTTTTGTTACTCTAAGGGATGGTAGCCTGGTCATTATGGAAAGTAGTTTGTTGTCGAGATTTTTGTTATTCCAATGGATGGTAGCCTTGTCATTAGGAAAGGTAGTCTATTGTCGACATTTTTGTTACTCCAATGGATGGTAGCCTTGTCATTATAGAAGGTAGAAAATTGTCGAGATTTTTGTCACTATAATGGATGCTAGCCATGTCATTATGGAAGGTAGTCTATTGTCGAGATTTTTGTTACTACAATAGATTGTAGCCTTGTCGTTATGGAAGATAGTCTATTGTCGAGATTTTTGTTGCTATAATAGATTGTAGCCTTGTCATTATGGAAGGTAGTATGTTGTCGAGATTCGTGTTACTCTAATGGATGGTTGCCTTGTCATTATGGAAGGTAGTCTATTGTCGAGATTTTTGTCACTTCAATGGATGGTAGCCTTGTCATTATGGAAGGTAGTCTATTGTCGAGATTTTTGTTACTACAATGGATTGTAGCCTTTTAATTTTGGAAGGTAGTCTATTGTCGAGATTTTTGTTACTACAACGGATTGTAGCCTTGTCGTTATGGAAGGTAGTCTGTTATCGATATCTTTGTTACTCCAAAGGATGGTAGCCTAGTCATTATGGAAGGTAGTCTGTTGTCGAGATTTTTGTTACTCCAATGGATTGTATCCTTGTCATTATGGAAGGTAGTATGTTTTTGATATCTTTGTTACTCCAATGGATGGTAGCCTTGTCATTATGGAAGGTAGTCTATTGTCGAGATTTATGTTATTCCAAAGGATGGTAGCCATGTCATTATGGAAGGTAGTCTGTTGTCGAGATTTTTGATACTCCAATGGATGGTATCCTTGTCATTATGGAAGGTAGTATGTTGTTGATATCTTTGTTACTCCAATGGATGGTAGACTTGTCATTATGGAAGGGAGTGTGTTGTCGATATTTTTGTTATTCCAATGGATGGTAGCCTTGTCATTATGGAAGGTAGTCTGTTGTCGAGATTTGTGTTACTCCAACGGATGGTAGCCTTATCATTATTGAAGGTAGTCTGTTGTCGAGATTTTTGTTACTACAATGGATTGTATCCTTGTCGTTATGGAAGGTAGTATGTTGTCGATATCTTTCTTACTCCAATGGATGTTAGCCTAGTCATTATGGAAGGTAGTCTGTTGTCGAGATTTTTGTTACTCTAATGGATGGTAGCCTTGTCATTCTGGAAGTTAGTTTATTGTCGAGATTTTTGTTATTCCAATGGATGGTAGCCTTGTCATTATGGAAGGTAGTCTGTTGTCGAGATTTTTGTTACTACAATGGGTTGTATCCTTGTCGTTATGGAAGGTAGTATGTTGTCGATATCTTTCTTACTCCAATGGATGGTAGCCTAGTCATTATGGAAGGTAGCCTGTTGTCGATATTTTTGTTACTCCATTGGATGGTTGCCTTGTTATTCTGGAAAGTAGTGTGTTGTCTATATTTTTGTTATTCCAATGGATGGTAGACTTGTCATTATGGAAGGTAATTTGTTGTCGTCATTTTTGTTACTCCAATGGATGGTATCATTGTCATTATGGAAGGTAGTATGTTGTCAATATCTTTGTTACTCCAATGGATGGTAGCCTTGTCATTATGGAAATTAGTCTGTTGTCTAGATTTTTTTTACTCTAAGGGATGGTTGCCTTGTCATTATGGAAAGTAGTTTGTTGTCGATATTTTTGTTATTCCAATGGATGGTAGCCTTGTCATTATGAAAGGTAGTCCATTGTCGATATTTTTGTTACTATAATAGATTGTAGCCTTGTCATTATGGAAGGTAGTCTGTTGTCGAGATTTTTGTTACTCCAATGGATGGTAGCCTTGTCATTATAGAATGTAATATATTGTCGAGTTTTCGTCACTACAATGGATGGTAGCCATGTAATTATGGAAGGTAGTCTGTTGTCGAGATTTTTGTTACTACAATGGATAATAGCCTTGTCGTTATGGAAGATAGTCTGTTGTCGAGATTTTTGTTACTATAATAGATTGTAGCCTTGTGATTATGGAAGGTTGTATGTTGTCGAGATTCTTGTTACTCCAATGAATGGTAGCCTTGTCATTATGGAAGGTAGTGTATTTTCGAGATTTTTGTCACTACAATGGATGGTAGCCTTGTAATTATGGAAGGTAGTCTATTGTCGAGATTTTTGTTACTACAATGGATTGTAGCCTTGTCGTTATGGAAGGTAGTTTGTTATCGATATCTTTGTTACTCCAAAGCATGGTAGCCTAGTCATTATAGAAGGTAGTCTATTGTTGAGATTTTTGTTACTCCAATGGATGGTATCCTTGTCATTATGGAAGGTAGTATGTTGTCGATATCTTTGTTACTCCAATGGATGGTAGCCTTATCATTATGGAAGGTAGTCTGTTGTCGAGATTTATGTTAATCCAAAGGATGGTAGCCTTGTCATTATGGAAGGTTGTCTGTTGTCGAGATTTTTGTTACTCCAATGGATGGTATCCTTGTCATTATGGAAGGTAGTATGTTGTCAATATCTTTGTTACTCCAATGGATGGTAGCCTTGTCATTATTGAAGGGAGTGTGTTGTCAATATTTTTGTTATTCCAATGGATGGTAGCCTTGTAATTATGGAAGGTAGTCTGTTGTCGAGATTTTTGTTACTCCAACGGATGGTAGCCTTGTCATTATTGAAGGTAGTGCGTTGTCGAGATTTTTGTTACTACAATGGATTGAATCCTTGTCGTTATGGAAGGTAGTATGTTGTAGATAGCTTTCTTACTCCAATGGATGATAGCCTAGTCATTATGGAAGGTAGCTTGTTGTCGAGATTTTTGTTACTCCATTGGATGGTAGCCTTGTCATTATGGAAGATAGTGTGTTGTTGATATTTTTGTTATTCCAATGGATGGTAGCCTTGTCATTATGGAAGGTAGTGTATTGTCGTGATTTTTGTTACTCCAATGGATAGTATCCTTGTCATTATGGAAGGTAGTATGTTGTCGATATCTTTGTTACTCCAATGGATGGTAGCCTTGTCATTATGGAATGTAGTTTGTTGTCTAGATATTTGTTACTCTAAGGGATGGTAGCCTTGTCATTATGGAAAGTAGTTTGTTGTCGAGAATTTTGTTATTCCAATGGATGGTAGCCTTGTCATTAGGAAAGGTAGTATATTGTCGAGATTTTTGTTACTATAATAGATTGTAGCCTTGTCATTATGGAAGTAGTCTGTTGTCGAGATTTTTGTTACTCCAATGGATGGTAGCCTTGTCATTATAGAAGGTAGAAAATTGTCGAGATTTTTGTCACTATAATGGATGCTAGCCATGTCATTATGGAAGGTAGTCTATTGTCGTGATTTTTGTTACTACAATAGATTGTAGCCTTGTCGTTATGGAAGATAGTCTATTGTCGAGATTTTTGTTGCTATAATAGATTGTAGCCTTGTCATTATGGAAGGTAGTATGTTGTCGAGATTCGTGTTACTCTAATGGATGGTTGCCTTGTCATTATGGAAGGTAGTCTATTGTCGAGATTTTTGTCACTTCAATGGATGGTAGCCTTGTCATTATGGAAGGTAGTCTATTGTCGAGATTTTTGTTACTACAATGGATTGTAGCCTTTTAATTTTGGAAGGTAGTCTATTGTCGAGATTTTTGTTACTACAACGGATTGTAGCCTTGTCGTTATGGAAGGTAGTCTGTTATCGATATCTTTGTTACTCCAAAGGATGGTAGCCTAGTCATTATGGAAGGTAGTCTGTTGTCGAGATTTTTGTTACTCCAATGGATTGTATCCTTGTCATTATGGAAGGTAGTATGTTTTTGATATCTTTGTTACTCCAATGGATGGTAGCCTTGTCATTATGGAAGGTAGTCTATTGTCGAGATTTATGTTATTCCAAAGGATGGTAGCCATGTCATTATGGAAGGTAGTCTGTTGTCGAGATTTTTGATACTCCAATGGATGGTATCCTTGTCATTATGGAAGGTAGTATGTTGTTGATATCTTTGTTACTCCAATGGATGGTAGACTTGTCATTATGGAAGGGAGTGTGTTGTCGATATTTTTGTTATTCCAATGGATGGTAGCCTTGTCATTATGGAAGGTAGTCTGTTGTCGAGATTTGTGTTACTCCAACGGATGGTAGCCTTATCATTATTGAAGGTAGTCTGTTGTCGAGATTTTTGTTACTACAATGGATTGTATCCTTGTCGTTACGGAAGGTAGTATGTTGTCGATATCTTTCTTACTCCAATGGATGGTAGCCTAGTCATTATGGAAGGTAGTCTGTTGTCGAGATTTTTGTTACTCTAACGGATGGTAGCCTTGTCATTCTGGAAGTTAGTTTATTGTCGAGATTTTTGTTATTCCAATGGACGGTAGCCTTGTCATTATGGAAGGTAGTCTGTTGTCGAGATTTTTGTTACTACAATGGGTTGTATCCTTGTCGTTATGGAAGGTAGTATGTTGTCGATATCTTTCTTACTCCAATGGATGGTAGCCTAGTCATTATGGAAGGTAGCCTGTTGTCGATATTTTTGTTACTCCATTGGATGGTTGCCTTGTTATTCTGGAAAGTAGTGTGTTGTCTATATTTTTGTTATTCCAATGGGTGGTAGACTTGTCATTATGGAAGGTAATTTGTTGTCGTCATTTTTGTTACTCCAATGGATGGTATCATTGTCATTATGGAAGGTAGTATGTTGTCAATATCTTTGTTACTCCAATGGATGGTAGCCTTGTCATTATGGAAATTAGTCTGTTGTCTAGATTTTTTTTACTCTAAGGGATGGTTGCCTTGTCATTATGGAAAGTAGTTTGTTGTCGATATTTTTGTTATTCCAATGGATGGTAGCCTTGTCATTATGAAAGGTAGTCTATTGTCGATATTTTTGTTACTATAATAGATTGTAGCCTTGTCATTATGGAAGGTAGTCTGTTGTCGAGATTTTTGTTACTCCAATGGATGGTAGCCTTGTCATTATAGAAGGTAATATATTGTCGAGTTTTCGTCACTACAATGGATGGTAGCCATGTAATTATGGAAGGTAGTCTGTTGTCGAGATTTTTGTTACTACAATGGATAATAGCCTTGTCGTTATGGAAGATAGTCTGTTGTCGAGATTTTTGTTACTATAATAGATTGTAGCCTTGTGATTATAGAAGGTTGTATGTTGTCGAGATTCTTGTTACTCCAATGAATGGTAGCCTTGTCATTATGGAAGGTAGTGTATTTTCGAGATTTTTGTCACTACAATGGATGGTAGCCTTGTCATTATGGAAGGTAGTCTATTGTCGAGATTTTTGTTACTACAATGGATTGTAGCCTTGTCGTTATGGAAGGTAGTCTGTTATCGATATCTTTGTTACTCCAAAGCATGGTAGCCTAGTCATTATAGAAGGTAGTCTGTTGTTGAGATTTTTGTTACTCCAATGGATGGTATCCTTGTCATTATGGAAGGTAGTATGTTGTCGATATCTTTGTTACTCCAATGGATGGTAGTCTGATGTCGAGATTTATGTTATTCCAAAGGATGGTAGCCTTGTCATTATGGAAGGTTGTCTGTTGTCGAGATTTTTGTTACTCCAATGGATGGTATCCTTGTCATTATGGAAGGTAGTATGTTGTCAATATCTTTGTTACTCCAATGGATGGTAGCCTTGTCATTATTGAAGGGAGTGTGTTGTCAATATTTTTGTTATTCCAATGGATGGTAGCCTTGTAATTATGGAAGGTAGTCTGTTGTCGAGATTTTTGTTACTCCAACGGATGGTAGCCTTGTCATTATTGAAGGTAGTGTGTTGTCGAGATTTTTGTTACTACAATGGATTGAATCCTTGTCGTTATGGAAGGTAGTATGTTGTCGATAGCTTTCTTACTCCAATGGATGGTAGCCTAGTCATTATGGAAGGTAGCTTGTTGTCGAGATTTTTGTTACTCCATTGGATGGTAGCCTTGTCATTATGGAAGATAGTGTGTTGTTGATATTTTTGTTATTCCAATGGATGGTAGCCTTGTCATTATGGAAGGTAGTCTGTTGTCGTGATTTTTGTTACTCCAATGGATAGTATCCTTGTCATTATGGAAGGTAGTATGTTGTCGATATCTTTGTTACTCCAATGGATGGTAGCCTTGTCATTATGGAATGTAGTTTGTTGTCTAGATATTTGTTACTCTAAGGGATGGTAGCCTTGTCATTATGGAAAGTAGTTTGTTGTCGAGAATTTTGTTATTCCAATGGATGGTAGCCTTGTCATTAGGAAAGGTAGTCTATTGTCGAGATTTTTGTTACTATAATAGATTGTAGCCTTGTCATTATAGAAGTAGTCTGTTGTCGAGATTTTTGTTACTCCAATGGATGGTAGCCTTGTCATTATAGAAGGTAGTAAATTGTCGAGATTTTTGTCACTACAATGGATGGTAGCCATGTCATTATGGAAGGTAGTCTGTTGTCGAGATTTTTGTTACTACATTAGATTGTAGCCTTGTCGTTATGGAAGATAGTCTGTTGTCGAGATTTTTGTTGCTATAATAGATTGTAGCCTTGTCATTATGGAAGGTAGTATGTTGTCGAGGTTCTTGTTACTCTAATGGATGGTAGCCTTGTCATTATGGAAGGTAGTCTATTGTTGAGATTTTTGTTACTACAATGGATTGTAGCCTTGTCATTATGGAAGGTAGCCTGTTATCGATATCTTTGTTACTCCAAACGATGGTAGCCTAGTCATTATGGAAGGTTGTCTGTTGTCGAAATTTTTGTTACACCAATGGATGGTATCCTTGTCATTATGGAAGGTAGTATGTTGTCGATATCTTTGTTACTCCAATGGGTGTTAGCCTCGTCATTATGGAATTTAGTCTGTTGTCGAGATTTTTCTTACTCCAATGGATTGTAGCCTTGTCATTATGGAAGATAATATGTTGTCGACATTTTTGTTATTCCAATAGATGGTAGCCTTATCATTATGGAAGGTAGTCTGCTATCGAGATTTTTGTTACTCCAATGGATGGTAGCCTTGTCATTATGGAAGTTAGTTTATTGTCGAAATTTTTGTTATTCCAATGGATGGAAGCCTTGTCATTATGGAAGGTAGTTTGTTGTCGAGATTTTTGTTACTACAATGGATTGTATCCTTGTCGTTATGTAAGGTTGTCTGTTATCGAGAGTTTTGTTACTTCATTGGATGGTAGCCTTGTCATTATGGAAGGTAGTGTGTTGTCGATATTTTTCTTATTCTAATGGATGGTAGCTTTGTCATTATGGAAGGTAGTTTGTTGTCGTGATTTTTGTTACTCCAATGGATGGTAGCCTTGTCATTATAGAAGGTAGTCTATTGTCGAGATTTTTGTTACTCTATGGGATGGTAGCCTTGTCATTATGGAAAGTAGTTTGTTGTCGAGATTTTTGTTATTCCAATGGATGGTAGCCTTGTCATTATTAAAGGTAGTCTATTGTCGAGATTTTTGTTACTATAATAGATTGTAGCGTTGTCATTATGGAAGGTAGTCTGTTGTCGAGATTTTTGTTACTCCAATGGATGGTAGCCTTGTCATTATGGAAGGTAGTCTGTTGTCGATATCTTTGTTACTCCAATGGATGGTAACCTAGTCATTATGGAAGGTAGTCTATTGTCGAGATTTTTGTTACTCTAATGGATGGTAGCCTTATCATTATGGAAGTTAGTTTATTTTCGAGATTTTTGTTTTTCCAATGGATGGTATCCTTTTTCATTATGGAAGGTGGTCTGATGTCGAGATTTTTGTTACTACAATGGATTGTATCCTTGTTGTTATGGAAGGTAGTATGGTTTCGATATCTTTCTTACTCCAATGGATGGTAGCCTAGTCATTATGGAAGGTAGCCTGTTGTCGAGATTTTTGTTACTCCATTGCATGGTAGCCTTGTATTATGGAAGGTAGTGTGTTGTCGATATTTTTGTTATTCCAATTGATGGTAGCCTTGTCATTATGGAAGGTAGTCTGTTGTCGTGATTTTTGTTACTCCAATGGATGGTATCCTTGTCATTATGGAAGGTAGTATGTTGTCGATATCTTTGTTACTCCAATGGATGGTAGCCTTGTCATTATGGAAGGTAGTCTGTTGTCGAGATTTGTGTTACTCCAACGGATGGTAGCCTTATCATTATTGAAGGTAGTCTGTTGTCGAGATTTTTGTTACTACAATGGATTGTATCCTTGTCGCTACGGAAGGTAGTATGTTGTCGATATCTTTCTTACTCCAATGGATGGTAGCCTAGTCATTATGGAAGGTAGTCTGTTGTCGAGATTTTTGTTACTCTAACGGATGGTAGCCTTGTCATTCTGGAAGTTAGTTTATTGTCGAGATTTTTGTTATTCCAATGGACGGTAGCCTTGTCATTATGGAAGGTAGTCTGTTGTCGAGATTTTTGTTACTACAATGGGTTGTATCCTTGTCGTTATGGAAGGTAGTATGTTGTCGATATCTTTCTTACTCCAATGGATGGTAGCCTAGTCATTATGGAAGGTAGCCTGTTGTCGATATTTTTGTTACTCCATTGGATGGTTGCCTTGTTATTCTGGAAAGTAGTGTGTTGTCTATATTTTTGTTATTCCAATGGGTGGTAGACTTGTCATTATGGAAGGTAATTTGTTGTCGTCATTTTTGTTACTCCAATGGATGGTATCATTGTCATTATGGAAGGTAGTATGTTGTCAATATCTTTGTTACTCCAATGGATGGTAGCCTTGTCATTATGGAAATTAGTCTGTTGTCTAGATTTTTTTTACTCTAAGGGATGGTTGCCTTGTCATTATGGAAAGTAGTTTGTTGTCGATATTTTTGTTATTCCAATGGATGGTAGCCTTGTCATTATGAAAGGTAGTCTATTGTCGATATTTTTGTTACTATAATAGATTGTAGCCTTGTCATTATGGAAGGTAGTCTGTTGTCGAGATTTTTGTTACTCCAATGGATGGTAGCCTTGTCATTATAGAAGGTAATATATTGTCGAGTTTTCGTCACTACAATGGATGGTAGCCATGTAATTATGGAAGGTAGTCTGTTGTCGAGATTTTTGTTACTACAATGGATAATAGCCTTGTCGTTATGGAAGATAGTCTGTTGTCGAGATTTTTGTTACTATAATAGATTGTAGCCTTGTGATTATGGAAGGTTGTATGTTGTCGAGATTCTTGTTACTCCAATGAATGGTAGCCTTGTCATTATGGAAGGTAGTGTATTTTCGAGATTTTTGTCACTACAATGGATGGTAGCCTTGTCATTATGGAAGGTAGTCTATTGTCGAGATTTTTGTTACTACAATGGATTGTAGCCTTGTCGTTATGGAAGGTAGTCTGTTATCGATATCTTTGTTACTCCAAAGCATGGTAGCCTAGTCATTATAGAAGGTAGTCTGTTGTTGAGATTTTTGTTACTCCAATGGATGGTATCCTTGTCATTATGGAAGGTAGTATGTTGTCGATATCTTTGTTACTCCAATGGATGGTAGTCTGATGTCGAGATTTATGTTATTCCAAAGGATGGTAGCCTTGTCATTATGGAAGGTTGTCTGTTGTCGAGATTTTTGTTACTCCAATGGATGGTATCCTTGTCATTATGGAAGGTAGTATGTTGTCAATATCTTTGTTACTCCAATGGATGGTAGCCTTGTCATTATTGAAGGGAGTGTGTTGTCAATATTTTTGTTATTCCAATGGATGGTAGCCTTGTAATTATGGAAGGTAGTCTGTTGTCGAGATTTTTGTTACTCCAACGGATGGTAGCCTTGTCATTATTGAAGGTAGTGTGTTGTCGAGATTTTTGTTACTACAATGGATTGAATCCTTGTCGTTATGGAAGGTAGTATGTTGTCGATAGCTTTCTTACTCCAATGGATGGTAGCCTAGTCATTATGGAAGGTAGCTTGTTGTCGAGATTTTTGTTACTCCATTGGATGGTAGCCTTGTCATTATGGAAGATAGTGTGTTGTTGATATTTTTGTTATTCCAATGGATGGTAGCCTTGTCATTATGGAAGGTAGTCTGTTGTCGTGATTTTTGTTACTCCAATGGATAGTATCCTTGTCATTATGGAAGGTAGTATGTTGTCGATATCTTTGTTACTCCAATGGATGGTAGCCTTGTCATTATGGAATGTAGTTTGTTGTCTAGATATTTGTTACTCTAAGGGATGGTAGCCTTGTCATTATGGAAAGTAGTTTGTTGTCGAGAATTTTGTTATTCCAATGGATGGTAGCCTTGTCATTAGGAAAGGTAGTCTATTGTCGAGATTTTTGTTACTATAATAGATTGTAGCCTTGTCATTATAGAAGTAGTCTGTTGTCGAGATTTTTGTTACTCCAATGGATGGTAGCCTTGTCATTATAGAAGGTAGTAAATTGTCGAGATTTTTGTCACTACAATGGATGGTAGCCATGTCATTATGGAAGGTAGTCTGTTGTCGAGATTTTTGTTACTACATTAGATTGTAGCCTTGAAGTTATGGAAGATAGTCTGTTGTCGAGATTTTTGTTGCTATAATAGATTGTAGCCTTGTCATTATGGAAGGTAGTATGTTGTCGAGGTTCTTGTTACTCTAATGGATGGTAGCCTTGTCATTATGGAAGGTAGTCTATTGTTGAGATTTTTGTTACTACAATGGATTGTAGCCTTGTCATTATGGAAGGTAGCCTGTTATCGATATCTTTGTTACTCCAAACGATGGTAGCCTAGTCATTATGGAAGGTTGTCTGTTGTCGAAATTTTTGTTACACCAATGGATGGTATCCTTGTCATTATAGAAGGTAGTATGTTGTCGATATCTTTGTTACTCCAATGGGTGTTAGCCTCGTCATTATGGAATTTAGTCTGTTGTCGAGATTTTTCTTACTCCAATGGATTGTAGCCTTGTCATTATGGAAGATAATATGTTGTCGACATTTTTGTTATTCCAATAGATGGTAGCCTTATCATTATGGAAGGTAGTCTGCTATCGAGATTTTTGTTACTCCAATGGATGGTAGCCTTGTCATTATGGAAGTTAGTTTATTGTCGAAATTTTTGTTATTCCAATGGATGGAAGCCTTGTCATTATGGAAGGTAGTTTGTTGTCGAGATTTTTGTTACTACAATGGATTGTATCCTTGTCGTTATGTAAGGTTGTCTGTTATCGAGAGTTTTGTTACCTCATTGGATGGTAGCCTTGTCATTATGGAAGGTAGTGTGTTGTCGATATTTTTCTTATTCTAATGGATGGTAGCTTTGTCATTATGGAAGGTAGTTTGTTGTCGTGATTTTTGTTACTCCAATGGATGGTAGCCTTGTCATTATAGAAGGTAGTCTATTGTCGAGATTTTTGTTACTCTATGGGATGGTAGCCTTGTCATTATGGAAAGTAGTTTGTTGTCGAGATTTTTGTTATTCCAATGGATGGTAGCCTTGTCATTATTAAAGGTAGTCTATTGTCGAGATTTTTGTTACTATAATAGATTGTAGCGTTGTCATTATGGAAGGTAGTCTGTTGTCGAGATTTTTGTTACTCCAATGGATGGTAGCCTTGTCATTATGGAAGGTAGTCTGTTGTCGATATCTTTGTTACTCCAATGGATGGTAACCTAGTCATTATGGAAGGTAGTCTATTGTCGAGATTTTTGTTACTCTAATGGATGGTAGCCTTATCATTATGGAAGTTAGTTTATTTTCGAGATTTTTGTTTTTCCAATGGATGGTATCCTTTTTCATTATGGAAGGTGGTCTGATGTCGAGATTTTTGTTACTACAATGGATTGTATCCTTGTTGTTATGGAAGGTAGTATGGTTTCGATATCTTTCTTACTCCAATGGATGGTAGCCTAGTCATTATGGAAGGTAGCCTGTTGTCGAGATTTTTGTTACTCCATTGCATGGTAGCCTTGTATTATGGAAGGTAGTGTGTTGTCGATATTTTTGTTATTCCAATTGATGGTAGCCTTGTCATTATGGAAGGTAGTCTGTTGTCGTGATTTTTGTTACTCCAATGGATGGTATCCTTGTCATTATGGAAGGTAGTATGTTGTCGATATCTTTGTTACTCCAATGGATGGTAGCCTTGTCATTATGGAAGGTAGTCTGTTGTCTAGATTTTTGTTACTCTAAGGGACGGTAGCCTTGTCATTATGGAAAGTAGTTTGTTATCGAGACTTTTCTTATTCCAATGGATGGTAGCCTTGTCATTATGAAAGGTAGTCTATTGTCGAGATTTTTGTTACTATAGTAGATTGTAGCCTTGTCACTATGGAAGGTAGTCTGTTGTCGAGATTTTTGTTACTCCAATGAATGGTAGCCTTGTCATTATAGAAGGTAGTATATTGTCGAGATTTTTGTCACTACAATGGATGGTAACCTTGTCATTATGGAACGTAGTCTGTTGTTGAGATTTTTGTTACTACAATGGATTGTAGCCTTGTCGTTATGGAAGATAGTCTGTTGTCGAGATTTTTGTTACTATAATAGATTGTAGCCTTGTCATTATGGAATTTAGTCTGTTGTCGAGATTTTTGTTAATCCAATGGATGGTAGCCTTGACATTATGGAAGATAATGTGTAGTCGATATTTTTGTTATTCCAATAGATGGTAGCCTTATCATTATGGAAGGTAGTCTGTTATCAAGATTTTTGTTACTCCAATGGATGGTAGCCTTGTCATTATGGAAGTTAGTTTATTGTCGAGATTTTTGTTATTCCAATTGATGGTATCCTTGTCATTATGAAAGGTAGTTTGTTGTCGAGATTTTGTTACTACAATGGATTGTATTCTTGTCGTTATGGAAGGTAGTATGTTGTCGATATCTTTCTTACTCCAATGGATGGTAGCCTAGTCATTATGTAAGGTAGTCTGTTATCGAGAGTTTTGTTACTGCATTGGATGGTAGACTTTTCATTATGGAAGGTAGTGTGTTGTCTATATTTTTGTTATTCCAATGGATGGTAGCTTTGTCATTATGGAAGGTAGTTTGTTGTTGTGATTTTTGTTATTCCAATGGATGTTAGCCTTGTCATAAGGAAAGGTAGTCTATTGTCGAGATTTTTGTTACTATAATAGATTGTAGCCTTGTCATTATGGAAGGTAGTCTGTTTTCGAGATTTTTTTTACTCCAATGGATGGTAGCCTTGTCATTATAGAAGGTAGTATATTGTCGATATTTTTGTCATTCCAATGGATGGTAGCCATGTCATTATGGAAGGTAGTCTGTTGTCGAGATTTTTTTTACTACAATGGATTGTAGCCATGTCGTTATGGAAGATAGTCTATTGTCGAGATTTTTGTTACTATAATAGATTGTAGCCTTGTCATTATGGAAGGTAGTCTGTTGTCGAGATTCTTGTTACTCCAATGGATGGTAGCCTTGTCATTATGGAAGGTAGTATGTTGTCGATATCTTTGTTACTCCAATGGATGGTAGCCTTGTCATTATGGAAGGTAGTCTGTTGTCGAGATTTATGTTATTCCAAAGGATGGTAGCCTTGTCATTATGGAAGGTAGTCTGTTGTCGAGATTTTTGTTTCTCCAATGGATGGTATCCTGGTCATTATGGAAGGTAGTATGTTGTCGATATCTTTGTTACTCCAATGGATGGTAGCCTTATCATTATGGAAGGGAGTGTGTTGTCGATATTTTTGTTATTCCAATGGATGGTAGCCTTGTCATTATGGAAGGTAGTCTGTTGTCTAGATTTTTGTTACTTCAACGGATGGTAGCCTTGTCATTATTGAAGGTAGTCTGTTGTCGAGATTTTTGTTACTACAATGGATTGTATCCTTGTCGTTATGGAATGTAGTATGTTGTCGATATCATTCTTACTCCAATGGATGGTAGCCTAGTCATTATGGAAGGTAGTCTGTTGTCGAGATTTTTGTTACTCTAAGGGATGGTAGCCTTGTCATTCTGGAAGTTAGTTTATTGTCAAGATTTTTGTTATTCCAATGGATGGTAGCCTTGTCATTATGGAAGGTAGTCTGTTGTCGAGATTTTTGTTACTACAATGGGTTGTATCCTTGTCGTTATGGAAGGTAGTATGTTGTCGATATCTTTCTTACTCCAATGGATGGTAGCCTCGTCATTATGGAAGGTAGCCTGTTGTCGAGATTTTTGTTACTCCATTGGATGGTAGCCTTGTCATTATGGAAGGTAGTGTGTTGTTGATATTTTTGTTATTCCAATGGATGGTAGCCTTGTCATTATGGAAGGTAGTTTCTTGTCTTGATTTTTGTTACTCCAAAGGATGGTATCCTTGTCATTATGGAAGGTAGTATGTTGTCGATATCTTTGTTACTCCAATGGATGGTAGCCTTGTCATTATGGAAGGTAGTCTGTTGTCTAGATTTTTATTACTCTAAGGGATGGTAGCCTTGTCATTATGGAAAGTAGTTTGTTGTCGAGATTTTTGTTATTCCAATGGATGGTAGCCTTGTCATTAGGAAAGGTAGTATATTGTCGAGATTTTTGTTACTATAATAGATTGTAGCCTTGTCATTATGGAAGGTAGTCTGTTGTCGAGATTTTTTTTACTCCAATGGATGGTAGCCTTGTCATTATAGAAGGTAGTATATTGTCGAGATTTTTGTCATTACAATGGATGGTATCCATGTCATTATGGAAGGTAGTCTGTTGTCGAGAATTTTTTTTACTACAATAGATTGTAGCCATATCGTTATGGAAGATAGTAAGTTGTTGAGATTTTTGTTACTATAATAGATTGTAGCCTTGTCATTATGGAAGGTAGTATGTGGTCGAGATTCGTGTTACTACAATGGATGGTATCCTTGTCATTATGGAAGGTAGTCTATTGTCGAGATTTTTGTCACTTCAATGGATGGTAGCCTTGTCATTATGGAAGGTAGTCTATTGTCGAGATTTTTGTTACTACAATGGATTATAGCCTTGTCATTATGGAAGGTAGTCTGTTATCGATATCTTTGTTACTCCAAAGGATGGTAGCCTAGTCATTATGGAAGGTAGTCTGTTGTCGAAATTTTTGTTACTCTAATGGATGGTATCGTTTTCATTATGGAAGGTAGTATGTTGTCGATATCTTTGTTACTCCAATGGGTGGTAGCCTTGTCAATATGGAATTTAGTCTGTTGTCGATATTTTTGTTAATCCAATGGATGGTAGCCTTGACATTATGGAAGATAATGTGTTGTCGATAATTTTGTTATTCCAATAGATGGTAGCCTTATCATTATGGAAGGTAGTTTGTTATCCATATTTTTGTTACTCCAATGGATGGTAGCCTTGTCATTATGGAAGTTAGTTTGTTGTCGAGATTTTTGTTATTCCAATGGATGGTAGCCTTGTCATTATGGAAGGTAGTTTGTTGTCGAGATTTTGGTTACTACAATGGATTGTATCCTTGTCGTTATGGAAGGTAGTATGTTGTAGATATCTTTCTTACTCCAATGGATGGTAGCCTAGTCATTATGTAAGGTAGTCTGTTATCTAGAGTTTTGTTACTGCATTGGATGGTAGCCTTGTCATTATGGAAGGTAGTGTGTTGTCGATATTTTTGTTATTCCAATGGATGGTAGCTTTGTCATTATGGAAGGTAGTTTGTTGTCGTGATTTTTGTTACTCCAATGGATGGTATCCTTGTCATTATGGAAGGTAGTATGTTGTCGATATCTTTGTTACTCCAATGGATGGTAGCCTTGTCATTATGGAAGGTAGTCTGTTTTCTAGATTTTTGTTACTCTAAGGGTTGGTAGCCTTGTCATTATGGAAAGTAGTTTGTTGTCGAGATTTTTGTTATTCCAATGGATGGTAGCCTTGTCATTAGGAAAGGTAGTCTATTGTCGAGATTTTTGTTACTATAATAGATTGTAGCCTTGTCATTATGGAAGGTAGTCTATTGTCGAGATTTTTTTTACTCCAATAGATGGTAGCCTTGTCATTATAGAAGGTAGTATATTGTCAAGATTTTTGTCATTACAATGGATGGTATCCATGTCATTATGGAAGGTAGTCTGTTGTCGAGATTTTTTTTTACTACAATAGATTGTAGCCATGTCGTTATGGAAGATAGTCAGTTGTTGAGATTTTTGTTACTATAATAGATTGTAGCCTTATCATTATGGAAGGTAGTATGTGGTCGAGATTCTTGTTATTAAAATGGATGGTAACCTTGTCATTATGGAAGGTAGTCTATTGTCGAGATTTTTGTCACTTCAATGGATGGTAGCCTTGTCATTATGGAAGGTAGTCTATTGTCGAGATTTTTGTTACTACAATGGATTATAGCCTTATCGTTATGAAAGGTAGTCTGTTATCGATATCTTTGTTACTCCAAATGATGGTAGCCTAGTCAATATGGAAGGTAGTCTGTTGTCGAAATTTTTGTTACTCTAATGGATTGTATCCTTTTCATTATGGAAGGTAGTCTGTTATCGATATCTTTGTTACTCCAATAGGTGGTAGCCTTGTCAGTATGGAATTTAGTCTGTTGTCGATATTTTTGTTAATCCAATGGATGGTAGCCTTGACATTATGGAAGATAATGTGTTGTCGATAATTTTGTTATTCCAATAGATGGTAGCCTTATCATTATGGAAGGTAGTTTGTTATCCATATTTTTGTTACTCCAATGGATGGTAGCCTTGTCATTATGGAAGTTAGTTTGTTGTCGAGATTTTTGTTATTCCAATGGATGGTAGCCTTGTCATTATGGAAGGTAGTTTGTTGTCGAGATTTTGGTTACTACAATGGATTGTATCCTTGTCGTTATGGAAGGTAGTATGTTGTCGATATCTTTCTTACTCCAATGGATGGTAGCCTAGTCATTATGTAAGGTAGTCGGTTATCGAGAGTTTTGTTACTGCATTGGATGGTAGCCTTGTCATTATGGAAGGTAGTGTGTTGTCAATATTTTTGTTATTCCAATGGATGGTAGCTTTGTAATAATGGAAGGTAGTTTGTTGTCGTCATTTTTGTTACTCCAATGGATGGTATCCTTGTCATTAGGGAAGGTAGTATGTTGTCGATATCTTTGTTACTCCAATGGATGGTAGCCTTGTCATTATGGAAGGTAGTTTGTTGTCGAGATTTTTGTTATTCCAATGGATGGTAGCCTTGTCGTTATAGAAGGTAGTATATTGTCGAGATTTTTGTCACTACAATGGATGGTAGCCATGTCATTATGGAAGGTAGTCCGTTGTCGAGATTTTTGTTACTACAATGGATTGTAGCCTTGTCGTTATGGAAGATAGTTTGTTGTCGAAATTTTTGTTACTATAATAGATTGTAGCCTTGTCATTATGGAAGGTAGTATGTTGTCGAGATTCTTGTTACTCCAATGGATGGTAGCCTTGTCATTATGGAAGGTAGTCTGTTGTCGAGATTTTTGTTACTCCAATGGATGGTAGCCTTGTCATTATGGAAGGTAGTCTATTGTCGATATCTTTGTTACTCCAATGGATGGTAGCCTAGTCATTATGGATGGTAGTCTGTTGTCGAGATTTTTGTTACTCTAATGGATGGTAGCCTTATCATTATGGAAGTTAGTTTATTGTCAAGATTTTTGTTATTCCAATGGATGGTAGCCTTGTCATTATGGAAGGTAGTCTATTGTCGAGATTTTTGTTACTATAATGGATTGTATCCTTGTTGTTATGGAAGGTTGTATGTTGTCGATATCTTTCTTACTCCAATGGATGGTAGCCTTGTAATCATGGGAGGTAGCCTGTTGTCTAGATTTTTGTTACTCCATTGGATGGTAGCCTTGTCATTATGGAAGGTAGTGTGTTGTCGATATTTTTGTTATTCAAATTGATGGTAGCCTTGTCATTATGGAAGGTAGTCTGTTGTCGTGATTTTTGTTACTCCAATGGATGGTATCCTTGTCATTATGGAAGGTAGTATGTTGTCGATATCTTTGTTACTCCAATGGATGGTAGCCTTGTCATTATGGAAGGTAGCCTAATGTCTAGATTTTTTGTTACTCCAATGGATGGTAGCCTTGTCATTATGAAAGGTAGTCTATTGTCGAGATTTTTGTTACTATAATAGATTGTAGCCTTGTCATCATGGAAGGTAGTCTGTTGTCGAGATTTTTTTTACTCCAATGGATGGTAGCCTTGTCATTATAGAAGGTAGTATGTTGTCGAGATTTTTATCACTACAATGGATGGTAGCCATGTCATTATGGAAGGTAGTCTGTTGTCAAGAATTTTGTTACTACAATAGATTGTAGCCTTGTCGTTATGGAAGATAGTTTGTTGTAGAAATTTTTGTTACTATAATATATTGTAGCCTTGTCATTATGGAAGGTAGTATGTTGTCGAGATTCTTGTTACTCCAATGAATGGTAGCCTTGTCATTATGGAAGGTAGTGTATTGTGGAGATTTTTGTTACTACAATGGATTGTAGCCTTGTCGTTATGGAAGGTAGTTTGTTATCGATATCTTTGTTACTCCAAATGATGGTAGCCTAGTCATTATGGAAGGTAGTCTGTTGTCGAGATTTTTGTTACTCCAATGGATACTATCCTTGTCATTATGGAAGATAGTATGTTGTCGATAACTTTGTTACTCCAATGGATGGTAGCCTTGTCATTATGGAAGGTAGTCTGTTGTCAAGATTTATGTTATTCCATATCATGGTAGCCTTGTCATTATGGAAGGTAGTTTGTTGTCGAGATTTTTGTTTCTCCAATGGATGGTATCCTTGTCATTATTGAAGGTAGTATGTTGTTAATATCTTTGTTACTCCAATGGATGGTAGACTTGTCATTATGGAAGGGAGTGTGTTGTCGATATTTTTGTTACTACAATGGATTGTATCCTTGTCGTTATGGAAGGTAGTATGTTGTCGATATCTTTCTTACTCTAATGGATGGTAGCCTAGTCATTATGGAAGGTAGTCTGTTGTCGAGATTTTTGTTACTCTAAGGGATGGTAGGCTTGTCATTATGGAAGGTAGTCTGTTGTCCAGATTTTTGTTACTACAATGGGTTGTATCCTTGTCGTTATGGAAGGTAGTATGTTGTCGATATCTTTCTTACTCCAATGGATGGTAGCCTCGTCATTATGGAAGGTAGCCTGTTGTCGAGATTTTTGTTACTCCATTGGATGGTAGCCTTGTCATTATGGAAGGTAGTCTGTTGTCTAGATTGTTGTTACTCTAAGGGATGGTAGCCTTGTCATTATGGAAAGTAGTTTGTTGTCGAGATTTTTGTTATTCCAATGGATGGTAGCCTTGTCATTAGGAAAGGTAGTCTATTGTCGAGATTTTTGTTACTATAATAGATTGTAGCCTTGTCATTATGGAAGGTAGTCTGTTGTCGAGATTTTTGTTACTCCAATGGATGGTAGCCTTGTCATTATAGAAGGTGGTACATTTTCAAGATTTTTGTCACTACAATGGATGGTAGCCATGTCATTATGGAAGGTAGTCTGTTGTCGAGATTTTTGTTACTACAATAGATTGTAGCCTTGTCGTTATGGAAGATAGTTTGTTGTCGAAATTTTTGTTACTATAATAGATTGTAGCCTTGTCATTATGGAAGGTAGTATGTTGTCGAGATTCTTGTTACTCCAATGGATGGTAGCCTTGTCATTATGGAAGGTAGTCTGTTGTCGAGATTTTTGTTACTCCAATGGATGGTAGCCTTGTCATTATGGAAGGTAGTCTATTGTCGATATCTTTGTTACTCCAATGGATGGTAGCCTAGTCATTATGGATGGTAGTCTGTTGTCGAGATTTTTGTTACTCTAATGGATGGTAGCCTTATCATTATGGAAGTTAGTTTATTGTCAAGATTTTTGTTATTCCAATGGATGGTAGCCTTGTCATTATGGAAGGTAGTCTATTGTCGAGATTTTTGTTACTATAATGGATTGTATCCTTGTTGTTATGGAAGGTTGTATGTTGTCGATATCTTTCTTACTCCAATGGATGGTAGCCTTGTAATCATGGGAGGTAGCCTGTTGTCTAGATTTTTGTTACTCCATTGGATGGTAGCCTTGTCATTATGGAAGGTAGTGTGTTGTCGATATTTTTGTTATTCAAATTGATGGTAGCCTTGTCATTATGGAAGGTAGTCTGTTGTCGTGATTTTTGTTACTCCAATGGATGGTATCCTTGTCATTATGGAAGGTAGTATGTTGTCGATATCTTTGTTACTCCAATGGATGGTAGCCTTGTCATTATGGAAGGTAGCCTAATGTCTAGATTTTTTGTTACTCCAATGGATGGTAGCCTTGTCATTATGAAAGGTAGTCTATTGTCGAGATTTTTGTTACTATAATAGATTGTAGCCTTGTCATCATGGAAGGTAGTCTGTTGTCGAGATTTTTTTTACTCCAATGGATGGTAGCCTTGTCATTATAGAAGGTAGTATGTTGTCGAGATTTTTATCACTACAATGGATGGTAGCCATGTCATTATGGAAGGTAGTCTGTTGTCAAGAATTTTGTTACTACAATAGATTGTAGCCTTGTCGTTATGGAAGATAGTTTGTTGTAGAAATTTTTGTTACTATAATATATTGTAGCCTTGTCATTATGGAAGGTAGTATGTTGTCGAGATTCTTGTTACTCCAATGAATGGTAGCCTTGTCATTATGGAAGGTAGTGTATTGTGGAGATTTTTGTTACTACAATGGATTGTAGCCTTGTCGTTATGGAAGGTAGTTTGTTATCGATATCTTTGTTACTCCAAATGATGGTAGCCTAGTCATTATGGAAGGTAGTCTGTTGTCGAGATTTTTGTTACTCCAATGGATACTATCCTTGTCATTATGGAAGATAGTATGTTGTCGATAACTTTGTTACTCCAATGGATGGTAGCCTTGTCATTATGGAAGGTAGTCTGTTGTCAAGATTTATGTTATTCCATATCATGGTAGCCTTGTCATTATGGAAGGTAGTTTGTTGTCGAGATTTTTGTTTCTCCAATGGATGGTATCCTTGTCATTATTGAAGGTAGTATGTTGTTAATATCTTTGTTACTCCAATGGATGGTAGACTTGTCATTATGGAAGGGAGTGTGTTGTCGATATTTTTGTTACTACAATGGATTGTATCCTTGTCGTTATGGAAGGTAGTATGTTGTCGATATCTTTCTTACTCTAATGGATGGTAGCCTAGTCATTATGGAAGGTAGTCTGTTGTCGAGATTTTTGTTACTCTAAGGGATGGTAGGCTTGTCATTATGGAAGGTAGTCTGTTGTCCAGATTTTTGTTACTACAATGGGTTGTATCCTTGTCGTTATGGAAGGTAGTATGTTGTCGATATCTTTCTTACTCCAATGGATGGTAGCCTCGTCATTATGGAAGGTAGCCTGTTGTCGAGATTTTTGTTACTCCATTGGATGGTAGCCTTGTCATTATGGAAGGTAGTCTGTTGTCTAGATTGTTGTTACTCTAAGGGATGGTAGCCTTGTCATTATGGAAAGTAGTTTGTTGTCGAGATTTTTGTTATTCCAATGGATGGTAGCCTTGTCATTAGGAAAGGTAGTCTATTGTCGAGATTTTTGTTACTATAATAGATTGTAGCCTTGTCATTATGGAAGGTAGTCTGTTGTCGAGATTTTTGTTACTCCAATGGATGGTAGCCTTGTCATTATAGAAGGTGGTACATTTTCAAGATTTTTGTCACTACAATGGATGGTAGCCATGTCATTATGGAAGGTAGTCTGTTGTCGAGATTTTTGTTACTACAATAGATTGTAGCCTTGTCGTTATGGAAGATAGTTTGTTGTCGAAATTTTTGTTACTATAATAGATTGTAGCCTTGTCATTATGGAAGGTA
Source organism: Vicia faba (assembly GCA_948472305.1). Taxonomy (NCBI): domain Eukaryota; kingdom Viridiplantae; phylum Streptophyta; class Magnoliopsida; order Fabales; family Fabaceae; genus Vicia; species Vicia faba. Next base: position 527,203,141 of record OX451741.1, read on the forward strand.
GTATGTTGTCGAGATTCTTGTTACTCCAATGGATGGTAGCCTTGTCATTATGGAAGGTAGTCTGTTGTCGAGATTTTTGTTACTCCAATGGATGGTAGCCTTGTCATTATGGAAGGTAGTCTATTGTCGATATCTTTGTTACTCCAATGGATGGTAGCCTAGTCATTATGGATGGTAGTCTGTTGTCGAGATTTTTGTTACTCTAATGGATGGTAGCCTTATCATTATGGAAGTTAGTTTATTGTCAAGATTTTTGTTATTCCAATGGATGGTAGCCTTGTCATTATGGAAGGTAGTCTATTGTCGAGATTTTTGTTACTATAATGGATTGTATCCTTGTTGTTATGGAAGGTTGTATGTTGTCGATATCTTTCTTACTCCAATGGATGGTAGCCTAGTAATCATGGGAGGTAGCCTGTTGTCTAGATTTTTGTTACTCCATTGGATGGTAGCCTTGTCATTATGGAAGGTAGTGTGTTGTCGATATTTTTGTTATTCAAATTGATGGTAGCCTTGTCATTATGGAAGGTAGTCTGTTGTCGTGATTTTTGTTACTCCAATGGATGGTATCCTTGTCATTATGGAAGGTAGTATGTTGTCGATATCTTTGTTACTCCAATGGATGGTAGCCTTGTCATTATGGAAGGTAGCCTATTGTCTAGATTTTTTGTTACTCCAATGGATGGTAGCCTTGTCATTATGAAAGGTAGTCTATTGTCGAGATTTTTGTTACTATAATAGATTGTAGCCTTGTCATCATGGAAGGTAGTCTGTTGTCGAGATTTTTTTTACTCCAATGGATGGTAGCCTTGTCATTATAGAAGGTAGTATGTTGTCGAGATTTTTATCACTACAATGGATGGTAGCCATGTCATTATGGAAGGTAGTCTGTTGTCAAGAATTTTGTTACTACAATAGATTGTAGCCTTGTCGTTATGGAAGATAGTTTGTTGTAGAAATTTTTGTTACTATAATATATTGTAGCCTTGTCATTATGGAAGGTAGTATGTTGTCGAGATTCTTGTTACTCCAATGAATGGTAGCCTTGTCATTATGGAAGGTAGTGTATTGTCGAGATTTTTGTTACTACAATGGATTGTAGCCTTTGTCGTTATGGAAGGTAGTTTGTTATCGATATCTTTGTTACTCCAAAGGATGGTAGCCTAGTCATTATGGAAGGTAGTCTGTTGTCGAGATTTTTGTTACTCCAATGGATAGTATCCTTGTCATTATGGAAGATAGTATGTTGTCGATAACTTTGTTACTCCAATGGATGGTAGCCTTGTCATTATGGAAGGTAGTCTGTTGTCAAGATTTATGTTATTCCATAGCATGGTAGCCTTGTCATTATGGAAGGTAGTTTGTTGTCGAGATTTTTGTTTCTCCAATGGATGGTATCCTTGTCATTATTGAAGGTAGTATGTTGTTAATATCTTTGTTACTCCAATGGATGGTAGCCTTGTCATTATGGAAGGGAGTGTGTTGTCGATATTTTTGTTACTACAATGGATTGTATCCTTGTCGTTATGGAAGGTAGTATGTTGTCGATATCTTTCTTACTCTAATGGATGGTAGCCTAGTCATTATGGAAGGTAGTCTGTTGTCGAGATTTTTGTTACTCTAAGGGATGGTAGGCTTGTCATTATGGAAGGTAGTCTGTTGTCCAGATTTTTGTTACTACAATGGGTTGTATCCTTGTCGTTATGGAAGGTAGTATGTTGTCGATATCTTTCTTACTCCAATGGATGGTAGCCTCGTCATTATGGAAGGTAGCCTGTTGTCGAGATTTTTGTTACTCCATTGGATGGTAGCCTTGTCATTATGAAAGGTAGTCTGTTGTCTAGATTTTTGTTACTCTAAGGGATGGTAGCCTTGTCATTATGGAAAGTAGTTTGTTGTCGAGATTTTTGTTATTCCAATGGATGGTAGCCTTGTCATTAGGAAAGGTAGTCTATTGTCGAGATTTTTGTTACTATAATAGATTGTAGCCTTGTCATTATGGAAGGTAGTCTCTTGTCGAGAATTTTGTTACTCCAATGGATGGTAGCCTTGTCATTATAGAAGGTGGTACATTTTCAAGATTTTTGTCACTACAATGGATGGTAGCCATGTCATTATGGAAGGTAGTCTGTTGTCGAGATTTTTGTTACTACAATAGATTGTAGCCTTGTCGTTATGGAAGATAGTTTGTTGTCGAAATTTTTGTTACTATAATAGATTGTAGCCTTGTCATTATGGAAGGTAGTATGTTGTCGAGATTCTTGTTACTCCAATGGATGGTAGCCTTGTCATTATGGAAGGTAGTCTGTTGTCGAGATTTTTGTTACTCCAATGGATGGTAGCCTTGTCATTATGGAAGGTAGTCTATTGTCGATATCTTTGTTACTCCAATGGATGGTAGCCTAGTCATTATGGATGGTAGTCTGTTGTCGAGATTTTTGTTACTCTAATGGATGGTAGCCTTATCATTATGGAAGTTAGTTTATTGTCAAGATTTTTGTTATTCCAATGGATGGTAGCCTTGTCATTATGGAAGGTAGTCTATTGTCGAGATTTTTGTTACTATAATGGATTGTATCCTTGTTGTTATGGAAGGTTGTATGTTGTCGATATCTTTCTTACTCCAATGGATGGTAGCCTAGTAATCATGGGAGGTAGCCTGTTGTCTAGATTTTTGTTACTCCATTGGATGGTAGCCTTGTCATTATGGAAGGTAGTGTGTTGTCGATATTTTTGTTATTCAAATTGATGGTAGCCTTGTCATTATGGAAGGTAGTCTGTTGTCGTGATTTTTGTTACTCCAATGGATGGTATCCTTGTCATTATGGAAGGTAGTATGTTGTCGATATCTTTGTTACTCCAATGGATGGTAGCCTTGTCATTATGGAAGGTAGCCTATTGTCTAGATTTTTTGTTACTCCAATGGATGGTAGCCTTGTCATTATGAAAGGTAGTCTATTGTCGAGATTTTTGTTACTATAATAGATTGTAGCCTTGTCATCATGGAAGGTAGTCTGTTGTCGAGATTTTTTTTACTCCAATGGATGGTAGCCTTGTCATTATAGAAGGTAGTATGTTGTCGAGATTTTTATCACTACAATGGATGGTAGCCATGTCATTATGGAAGGTAGTCTGTTGTCAAGAATTTTGTTACTACAATAGATTGTAGCCATGTCGTTATGGAAGATAGTTTGTTGTAGAAATTTTTGTTACTATAATATATTGTAGCCTTGTCATTATGGAAGGTAGTATGTTGTCGAGATTCTTGTTACTCCAATGAATGGTAGCCTTGTCATTATGGAAGGTAGTGTATTGTCGAGATTTTTGTTACTACAATGGATTGTAGCCTTTGTCGTTATGGAAGGTAGTTTGTTATCGATATCTTTGTTACTCCAAAGGATGGTAGCCTAGTCATTATGGAAGGTAGTCTGTTGTCGAGATTTTTGTTACTCCAATGGATAGTATCCTTGTCATTATGGAAGATAGTATGTTGTCGATAACTTTGTTACTCCAATGGATGGTAGCCTTGTCATTATGGAAGGTAGTCTGTTGTCAAGATTTATGTTATTCCATAGCATGGTAGCCTTGTCATTACGGAAGGTAGTTTGTTGTCGAGATTTTTGTTTCTCCAATGGATGGTATCCTTGTAATTATTGAAGGTAGTATGTTGTTAATATCTTTGTTACTCCAATGGATGGTAGCCTTGTCATTATGGAAGGGAGTGTGTTGTCGATATTTTTGTTACTACAATGGATTGTATCCTTGTCGTTATGGAAGGTAGTATGTTGTCGATATCTTTCTTACTCCAATGGATGGTAGCCTAGTCATTATGGAAGGTAGTCTGTTGTCGAGATTTTTGTTACTCTAAGGGATGGTAGGCTTGTCATTATGGAAGGTAGTCTGTTGTCCATATTTTTTTTACTACAATGGGTTGTATCCTTGTCGTTATGGAAGGTAGTATGTTGTCGATATCTTTCTTACTCCAATGGATGGTAGCCTCGTCATTATGGAAGGTAGCCTGTTGTCGAGATTTTTGTTACTCCATTGGATGGTAGCCTTGTCATTATGGAAGGTAGTCTGTTGTCTAGATTTTTGTTACTCTAAGGGATGGTAGCCTTGTCATTATGGAAAGTAGTTTGTTGTCGAGATTTTTGTTATTCCAATGGATGGTAGCCTTGTCATTAGGAAAGGTAGTCTATTGTCGAGATTTTTGTTACTATAATAGATTGTAGCCTTGTCATTATGGAAGGTAGTCTGTTGTCGAGATTTTTGTTACTCCAATGGATGGTAGCCTTGTCATTATAGAAGGTGGTACATTTTCAAGATTTTTGTCACTACAATGGATGGTAGCCATGTCATTATGGAAGGTAGTCTGTTGTCGAGATTTTTGTTACTACAATAGATTGTAGCCTTGTCGTTATGGAAGATAGTTTGTTGTCGAAATTTTTGTTACTATAATAGATTGTAGCCTTGTCATTATGGAAGGTAGTATGTTGTCGAGATTCTTGTTACTCCAATGGATGGTAGCCTTGTCATTATGGAAGGTAGTCTGTTGTCGAGATTTTTGTTACTCCAATGGATGGTAGCCTTGTCATTATGGAAGGTAGTCTATTGTCGATATCTTTGTTACTCCAATGGATGGTAGCCTAGTCATTATGGAAGATAATGTGTTGTCAATATTTTTGTTATTCCAATAGATGGTAGCCTTCTCATTAAGGAAGGTAGTCTGTTATCGAGATTTTTGTTACTCCAATAGATGGTAGCCTTGTCTTTATGGAAGTTAGTTTATTGTCGAGATTTTTGTTATTCCAATGGATGGTAGCCTTGTCATTATGGAAGGTAGTTTGTTGTCGAGATTTTTGTTACTACAATGGATTGTATCCTTGTCCTTATGGAAGGTAGTATGTTGTCGATATCATTCTTACTCCAATGGATGGTAGCCTAGTCATTATGTAAGGTAGTCTGTTATCGAGAGTTTAGTTACTGCATTGGTTGGTAGCCTTGTCATTATGGAAGGTAGTGTGTTGTCGATATTTTTGTTATTCCAATGGATGGAAGCTTTGTCATTATGGAAGGTAGTTTGTTGTCGTGATTTTTGATACTCCAATGGATGGTATCCTTGTCATTAGGGAAGGTAGTCTATTGTCAAGATTTTTGTTACTCTAAGGGATGGTAGCCTTGTCATTATGGAAAGTAGTTTGTTGTCGAGATTTTTGTTATTCCAATGGATGGTAGCATTTTCAGTATGAAAGGTAGTCTATTGTCGAGATTTTTGTTACTATAATAGATTGTAGCCTTGTTATTATGGAAGGTAGTCTGTTGTCGAGATTTTTGTTACTCCAACGGATGGTAGCCTTGTCATTATGGAAGGTAGTCTATTGTCGATATCTTTGTTACTCCAATGGATGGTAGCCTAGTCATTATGGATGGTAGTCTGTTGTCGAGATTTTTGTTACTCTAATGGATGGTAGCCTTATCATTATGGAAGTTAGTTTATTGTCCAGATTTTTGTTATTCCAATGGATGGTAGCCTTGTCATTATGTAAGGTAGTCTATTGTCGAGATTTTTGTTACTACAATGGATTTTATCCTTGTTGTTATGGAAGGTAGTATGTTGTCGATATCTTTCTTACTCCAATGGATGGTAGCCTAGTAATCATGGGAGGTAGCATGTTGTCGATATTTTTGTTATTCCAATTGATGGTAGCCTTGTCATTATGGAAGGTAGTCTGTTGTCGTGATTTTTGTTACTCCAATGAATGGTATCCTTGTCATTATTGAAGGTAGTATGTTGTCGATATCTTTGTTACTCCAATGGATGGTAGCCTTGTCATTATGGAAGGTAGCCTATTGTCTAGATTTTTTGTTACTCCAATGGATGGTAGCCTTGTCATTATGAAAGGTAGTCTATTGTCGAGATTTTTGTTACTATAATAGATTGTAGCCTTGTCATCATGGAAGGTAGTCTGTTGTCGAGATTTTTTTTACTCCAATGGATGGTAGCCTTGTCATTATGGAAGGTAGTCTATTGTCGAGATTTTTGTCACTTCAATGGATGATAGCCTTGTCATTATGGAAGGTGATCTATTATAGAGATTTTTGTTACTACAATGGATTGTAGCCTTGTCATTATGGAAGGTAGTCTGTTATCGATATCTTTGTTACTCTAAAGGATGGTATCTTAGTCATTATGGAAAGTAGTATGTTGTCGATATCTTTGTTACTCCAATGGGTGGTAGCCTTGTCATTATGGAAGGTAGTCAGTTTTCGAGATTTTTGTTACTCCAATGGATGGTAGCCTTGTCATTATAGAAGGTAGTGTGTTGTCGATATTTTTGTTATTCCAATAGATTGTAGCCTTGTCATTATGGAAGGTAGTCTGTTGTCGAGATTTTTGTTACGCCAATGGATGGTTGCCTTGTCATTATGGAAGGTAGCCTGTTGTCGAGATTTTTGTTACTACATTGGATGGTAGCCTTGTCATTATGGAAGGTAGTTTATTGTCTTGATTTTTGTTACTCCAATGGATGGTATCCTTGTCGTTATGGAAGGTAGTAAGTTGTCGATATCATTGTTACTCCAATGGATGATAGCCTTGTCATTATGGAAGGTAGTTTGTTGTCGAGATTTTTGTTACTCTAAGGGATGGTAGCCTTGTCATTATGGAAAGTAGTTTGTTGTCGAGATTTTTGTTATTCCAATGGATGGTAGCCTTGTCATTATGAAAGGTAGTCTATTGTCGAGATTTTTGTTACTCTAATGGATGGTAGCCTTGTAATTATAAAAGGTATTATATTGTCGAGATTTTTGAAAATACAATGGATGGTAGCCTTCTCATTATGGAAGATAGTTTGTTGTCTAGATTTTTGTTACTATAATGGATTGTAGCCTTGTCGTTATGGAATGTAGTCTGTTGTTTAGATTTTTGTTACTATAATAGATTGTAGCCTTGTCATTATGGAAGGTAGTATGTTGTCGAGATTCTTGTTACTCCAATGGATGGTAGCCTTGTCATTATGGAAGGTAGTCTATTGTCTATATTTTTGTCACTACAATGGATGGTAGCCTTGTCATTATGGAAGGTAGTCTATTGTCGAGATTTTTTTTACTACAATGGATTATAGCCTTGTCATTATGGAAGGTAGTCTATTATCGATATCTTTGTTACTCCAAAGGATGGTAGCCTAGTCATTATGGAAGGTCGTCTGTCATCGAGATTTTTGTTACTCCAATGGATGGTATCCCTGTCATTATTTAAGGTAGTATGTTGTCGATATCTATGTTACTCCAATGAATGGTAGCCTTGTCATTATGGAAGGTAGTCTTTTGTCGAGATTTTTGTTACTCTAAGGTGTGGTAGCCTTGTCATTAGGGAGGTAGTGTGTTGTCAATATTTTTGTTATTCAAATGGTTGGTAGACTTGTCATTATGGAAGGTAGTCTGTTGTCGAGATTTTTGTTACTACAATGGTTTGTATCCTTGTCGTTATGGAAGGTAGTCTATTGTCGATATCTTTGTTACTCCAATGGATGGTAGCCTTGTCATTATGGAAGGTAGTCTATTGTCGAGAATTTTGTTACTCTAAGGGATGGTAGCCTTGTCATTATGGAAAGTAGTATGTTATCGAGATTTTTGTTAGTCCAATGGATGGTAGCCTTGTCATTATGAAAGGTAGTCTATTGTCGAGATATTTGTTACTATAATAGATTGTAGCCTTGTCATTATGGAAGGTAGTCTATTGTCGAGATTTTTGTTACTCCAATGGATGGTAGCCTTGTCATTATAGAAGGTAGTATATTGTCGAGATTTTTGTAAATACAATGGATGGTAGCCTTGTCATTATGGAAGGTAGTCTGTTGTCTAGATTTTTGTTACTACAATGGATTGTAGCCTTGTCGTTATGGAAGGTAGTATGTTGCCGAGATTCTTGTTACTCCAATGGATGGTAGCCTTGTCATTATGGAAGGTAGTCTATTGTCTATATTTTTCTCACTACAATGGATGGTAGCCTTGTCATTATGGAAGGTAGTCAATTGTCGAGATTTTTATTACTACAATGGATTGTAGCCTTGTCGTTATTTAAGGTAGTATGTTGTCGATATCTATGTTACTCCAATGGATGTTAGCCATGTCATTATGGAAGGTAGTCTGTTGTCGAGATTTTTCTTACTCTAAGGGATGTTAGCCATGTCATTATGGAAGGTAGTGTGTTGTCAATATTTTTGTTATTCCAATTGATGGTAGCCTTGTCATTATGGAAGGTAGTCTGTTGTCGAGGTTTTTGTTACACCAATGGATGGTAGCCTTGTCATTATAGAAGGTAGTATATTGTCAATATTTTTGTCACTACAATGGATGGTAAACATGTCATTATGGAAGGTAGTCTGTTTTCGAAATTTTTGTTATTACAATGGATTGTAGGGTTGTCGTTATGGAAGGTAATCTATTATCGATATCTTTGTTACTCCAAAGGATGGTAGCCTAGTCATTATGGAAGGTAGTCTGTTGTCTAGATTTTTGTTACTCCATTGGATGGTAGCCTTGTCATTATGGAAGGTAGTGTGATTTCAATATTTTTGTTATTCTAATGGATGGTAGCCTTGTCATTATGGAAGGTAGTCTGTTATCGGGATATTTATTACTCCAATGGATGGTATCCTTGTCATTATGGAAGGTAGTATGTTGTCGATATCTTTCTTACTCCAATGGATGGTAGTCTAGGCATTATGTAAGGTAGTTTATTGTCGAGATTTTTGTTACTCCATTGGATGGTAGCCTTGTCATTATGGAAGGTAGTTTATTGTCGTAATTTTTGTTACTCCAATGGATGGTATCCTTGTCATTATGGAATGTAGTATGTTATCGATATCTTTGTTACTCCAATGGATGGTAGCCTTGTCATTATGGAAGGTAGTCTGTTGTCGAGAATTTTATTACTCTAAGGGATGGTAGCCTTGTCATTATGGAAAGTAGTTTGTTCTCGAGATTTTTTTTATTCCAATGGATGGTAGCCTTGTCATTATGAAAGGTAGTCTATTGTCGAGATATTTGTTACTATATTAGATTGTAGCCTTGTCATTATGGAAGGTAGTCTATTGTCGAGATTTTTGTTACTGCAATGGATGGTAGCCTTGTCATTATAGAAGGTACTATATTGTCGAGATTTTTGTAAATATAATGGATGGTAGTCTTGTCATTATGGAAGGTAGTCTGTTGTCTAGATTTTTGTTACTACAATGGATTGTAGCCTTGTCGTTATGGAAGGTAGTCTGTTGTCGAGATTTTTGTTACTATAATAGATTGTAGACTTGTCATTATGGAAGGTAGTATGTTGTCTAGATTTTTTGTTACTCCAATGGATGGTAGCCTTGTCATTATGAAAGGTAGTCTATTGTCGAGATTTTTGTTACTATAATAGATTGTAGCCTTGTCATCATGGAAGGTAGTCTGTTGTCGAGATTTTTTTTACTCCAATGGATGGTAGCCTTGTCATTATGGAAGGTAGTCTATTGTCGAGATTTTTGTCACTTCAATGGATGGTAGCCTTGTCATTATGGAAGGTGATCTATTATAGAGATTTTTGTTACTACAATGGATTGTAGCCTTGTCATTATGGAAGGTAGTCTGTTATCGATATCTTTGTTACTCTAAAGGATGGTATCTTAGTCATTATGGAAGGTAGTATGTTGTCGATATCTTTGTTACTCCAATGGGTGGTAGCCTTGTCATTATGGAAGGTAGTCAGTTTTCGAGATTTTTGTTACTCCAATGGATGGTAGCCTTGTCATTATAGAAGGTAGTGTGTTGTCGATATTTTTGTTATTCCAATAGATTGTAGCCTTGTCATTATGGAAGGTAGTCTGTTGTCGAGATTTTCGTTACGCCAATGGATGGTTGCCTTGTCATTATGGAAGGTAGCCTGTTGTCAAGATTTTTGTTACTACATTGGATGGTAGCCTTGTCATTATGGAAGGTAGTTTATTGTCTTGATTTTTGTTACTCCAATGGATGGTATCCTTGTCGTTATGGAAGGTAGTAAGTTGTCGATATCATTGTTACTCCAATGGATGATAGCCTTGTCATTATGGAAGGTAGTTTGTTGTCGAGATTTTTGTTACTCTAAGGGATGGTAGCCTTGTCATTATGAAAGGTAGTCTATTGTCGAGATTTTTGTTATTCCAATGGATGGTAGCCTTATCATTATGAAAGGTAGTCTATTGTCGAGATTTTTGTTACTATAAACGATTGTAGCCTTGTAAATATGGAAGGTAGTCTATTGTCGAGATTTTTGTTACTCTAATGGATTGTAGCCTTGTAATTATAAAAGGTATTATATTGTCGAGATTTTTGTAAATACAATGGATGGTAGCCTTCTCATTATGGAAGATAGTTTGTTGTCTAGATTTTTGTTACTACAATGGATTGTAGCCTTGTCGTTATGGAATGTAGTCTGTTGTTTAGATTTTTGTTACTATAATAGATTGTAGCCTTGTCATTATGGAAGGTAGTATGTTGTCGAGATTCTTGTTACTCCAATGGATGGTAGCCTTGTCTATATGGAAGGTAGTCTATTGTCTATATTTTTGTCACTACAATGGATGGTAGCCTTGTCATTATGGAAGGTAGTCTATTGTCGAGATTTTTTTTACTACAATGGATTATAGCCTTGTCATTATGGAAGGTAGTCTATTATCGATATCTTTGGTACTCCAAAGGATGGTAGCCTAGTCATTATGGAAGGTCGTCTGTCATCGAGATTTTTGTTACTCCAATGGATGGTATCCCTGTCATTATTTAAGGTAGTATGTTGTCGATATCTATGTTACTCCAATGAATGGTAGCCTTGTCATTATGGAAGGTAGTCTTTTGTCGAGATTTTTGTTACTCTAAGGTGTGGTAGCCTTGTCATTAGGGAGGTAGTGTGTTGTCAATATTTTTGTTATTCAAATGGTTGGTAGACTTGTCATTATGGAAGGTAGTCTGTTGTCGAGATTTTTGTTACTACAATGGTTTGTATCCTTGTCGTTATGGAAGGTAGTCTATTGTCGATATCTTTGTTACTCCAATGGATGGTAGCCTTGTCATTATGGAAGGTAGTCTATTGTCGAGAATTTTGTTACTCTAAGGGATGGTAGCCTTGTCATTATGGAAAGTAGTATGTTATCGAGATTTTTGTTATTCCAATGGATGGTAGCCTTGTCATTATGAAAGGTAGTCTATTGTCGAGATATTTGTTACTATAATAGATTGTAGCCTTGTCATTATGGAAGGTAGTCTATTGTCGAGATTTTTGTTACTCCAATGGATGGTAGCCTTGTCATTATAGAAGGTAGTATATTGTCGAGATTTTTGTAAATACAATGGATGGTAGCCTTGTCATTATGGAAGGTAGTCTGTTGTCTAGATTTTTGTTACTATAATGGATTGTAGCCTTGTCGTTATGGAAGGTAGTATGTTGCCGAGATTCTTGTTACTCCAATGGATGGTAGCCTTGTCATTATGGAAGGTAGTCTATTGTCTATATTTTTCTCACTACAATGGATGGTAGCCTTGTCATTATGGAAGGTAGTCAATTGTCGAGATTTTTATTACTACAATGGATTGTAGCCTTGTCGTTATTTAAGGTAGTATGTTGTCGATATCTATGTTACTCCAATGGATGGTAGCCATGTCATTATGGAAGGTAGTCTGTTGTCGAGATTTTTCTTACTCTAAGGGATGTTAGCCATGTCATTATGGAAGGTAGTGTGTTGTCAATATTTTTGTTATTCCAATGGATGGTAGCCTTGTCATTATGGAAGGTAGTCTGTTGTCGAGGTTTTTGTTACACCAATGGATGGTAGCCTTGTCATTATAGAAGGTAGTATATTGTCAAGATTTTTGTCACTACAATGGATGGTAAACATGTCATTATGGAAGGTAGTTTGTTGTCGAAATTTTTGTTATTACAATGGATTGTAGGGTTGTCGTTATGGAAGGTAATCTATTATCGATATCTTTGTTACTCCAAAGGATGGTAGCCTAGTCATTATGGAAGGTAGTCTGTTGTCTAGATTTTTGTTACTCCATTGGATGGTAGCCTTGTCATTATGGAAGGTAGTGTGATTTCAATATTTTTGTTATTCTAATGGATGGTAGCCTTGTCATTATGGAAGGTAGTCTGTTGTCGGGATTTTTGTTACTCCAATGGATGGTATCCTTTTCATTATGAAAGGTAGTCTATTGTCGACATTTTTGTTACTATAATTGATTGTAGCCTTGTCATTATGGAATGTAGTATGTTGTCGACATTCTTGTTACTCTAATGGATGGTAGCCTTGTCATTATGGAAGGTAGTCTATTGTCTATATTTTTGTCACTACAATGGATGGTAGCCTTGTCATTATGGAAGGTAGTCTATTGTCGATATTTTTGTTACTAGAATGGATTGTAGCCTTGTTGTTATGGAAGGTAGACTGTTATCGATATCTTTGTTACTCCAAAGGATGGTAGCCTAGTCATTATGGAAGGTCGTCTGTCGTCGAGATTTTTGTTACTCCAATGGATGGTATCCTTGTCATTATTTAAGGTAGTATGTTGTCAATATCTATGTTACTCCAATGAATGGTAGCCTTGTCATTATGGAAGGTAGTCTGTTGTCGAGATTTTTGTTACTCTAATGGATGGTAGCCTTGTATTTACAGAAGGTAGTATATTGTCGAGATTTTTGTAAATACAATGGATGGTAGCCTTGTCATTATGGAAGATAGTTTGTTGTCTAGATTTTTGTTACTACAATGGATTGTAGCCTTGTCATTATGGAATGTAGTCTGTTGTCTAGATTTTTGTTACTATAATAGATTGTAGCCTTGTCATTATGGAAGGTAGTATGTTGTCGAGATTCTTGTTACTCTAATGGATGGTAGCCTTGTCATTATGGAAGGTAGTCTATTGTCTATATTTTTGTCACTACAATGGATGGTAGCCTTGTCATTATGGAAGGTAGTCTATTGTCGATATTTTTGTTACTAGAATGGATTGTAGCCTTGTTGTTATGGAAGGTAGTCTCTTATCGATATCTTTGTTACTCCAAAGGATGGTAGCCTAGTCATTATGGAAGGTCGTATGTCGTTGAGATTTTTGTTACTCCTATGGATGGTATCCTTGTCATTATTTAAGGTAGTATGTTGTCGATATCTATGTTACTCCAATGAATGGTAGCCTTGTCATTATGGAAGGTAGTCTGTTGTCGAGATTTTTGTTACTCTAAGGTGTGGTAGCCTTGTCATTATGGAAGGTAGTGTGTTGTCAATATTTTTGTTATTCAAATGGTTGGTAGCCTTGTCATTATGGAAGGTAGTCTGTTGTCGAGATTTTTGTTACTACAATGGTTTGTATCCTTGTCGTTATGGAATGTAGTATGTTGTCGATGTCTTTCTTACTCCAATGGATGGTAGCCTAGTCATTATGTAAGGTAGTTTGTTGTCGAGATTTTTGTTACTCCATTGGATGGTAGCCTTCTCATTATGGAAGGTAGTTTATTGTCGTGATTTTTGTTACTCCAATGGATGGTATCCTTGTCATTATGGAATGTAGTATGTTGTCAATATCTTTGTTACTCCAATGGATGGTAGCCTTGTCATTATGGAAGGTAGTCTGTTGTCGAGAATTTTGTTACTCTAAGGGATGGTAGCCTTGTCATTATGGAAAGTAGTTTGTTGTCGAGATTTTTGTTATTCCAATGGATGGTAGCCTTGACATTATGAAAGGTAGTGTATTGTCGAGATATTTGTTACTATAATAGATTGTAGCCTTTTCATTATGGATAGTAGTCTATTGTCGAGATTTTTGTTACTCCAATGGATGGTAGCCTTATCATTATAGAAGGTAGTATATTGTCGAGATTTTTGTAAATACAATGGATGGTAGCCTTGTCATTATGGAAGGTAGTATGTTGTCTATATTTTTGTTACTACAATGGATTGTAGCCTTGTCGTTATGGAAGGTAGTCTGTTGTCGAGATTTTTGTTACTATAATAGATTGTAGCCTTGTCATTATGGAAGGTAGTATGTTGTCGAGATTCTTGTAACTCCAATGGATGGTAGCCTTGTCATTATGGAAGGTAGTCTATTGTCTATATTTTTGTCAATACAATGGATGGTAGCCTTGTCTTTATGAAAGGTAGTCAATTGTCGAGATTTTTATTACTACAATGGATTGTAGCCTTGTCGTTATGGAAGGTAGTCTGTTATCGATATCTTTGTTACTCCAAAGGATGGTAGCCTAGTAATTGTGGAAGGTAGTCTTTCGTCGAGATTTTTGTTACTCCAAGGGATGGTATCCTTGTCATTATTTAAGGTAGTATGTTTTCGATATCTATGTTACTCCAATGAATGGTAGCCTTGTCATTATGGAAGGTAGTTTGTTGTCGAGATTTTTCTTACTCTAAGGGATGTTAGCCATGTCATTATGGAAGGTAGTGTGTTGTCAATATTTTTGTTATTCCAATGGATGGTAGCCTTGTCATTGTGGAAGGTAGTCTGTTGTCGAGGTTTTTGTTACTCCAACGGATGGTAGCCTTGTCATTATAGAAGGTTGTATATTGTCGACATTTTTGTCACTACAATGAATGGTAGCCATGTCATTATGGAAGGTAGTCTGTTGTTGAGATTTTTGTTACTACAATGGATTGTAGCCTTGTCGTTATGGAAGGTAGTTTATTGTCGTGATTTTTGTTACTCCAATGGATGGTATCCTTGTCATTATGGAATGTAGTCTGTTGTTTAGATTTTTGTTACTCCATTGGATGGTAGCATTGTCATTATGGAAGGTAGTCTATTGTCGAGATTTTTGTTACTCCAAAAGATGGTAGCATTATCATTATGGAAGGTTGTCTATTGTCGTTATTTTTGTCTCTCCAATGGATGGTAGCCTTGTAATTATGGAAGGTTTTCTATTGTCGATATTTTTGTCTCTCTAATGGATGGTAGCCTTGTCATTATGGAAGGTATTTTGTTGTTGAGATTTTTGTTACTCCAATGGATGCTAGCCTTGTCATTATGGAAGGTAGTCTGTTGTGGAGATTTTTTTTACTCCGATGGATGGTACCATTGTCATTATGGATGGTAGTCTGTTGTCGCGAAGTTTTTTACTCTAATGGATGGTAGCCTTGTCATTATGGAACGCAGTCTGTTGTCGATGTTTTTGTTACTCCACTGGATGCTACCCTTGTCATTATGGAAGGTAGTCTGTCGTTGAGATTTTTTTCACTCCAATGGATGGTAGCCTTGTCACTATAGAAGGTAGTTTGTTGTTCATATTTTTATTACTCCAATGGATGGTAGCCTTGTCATTATTGAAGGTAGTCTATTGTCGAGATTTTTGTTACTCCAATGGATGGTACCATTATCATTATGGAAGGTTCTCTGTTCTCGATATTTTTGTTTCTCCAATGGATGGTAGCCTAGTCATTATGGAAGGTAGTCTGTTTTCGAGATTTTTGTTACTCCAATGGATGGTAGACTTGTCACTATGGGAGGTAGTCTGTTGTTCATATTTTTGTTACTCCAATGGATGGTCGCCTTGTCATTATGGAAGGTAGTTTGTTGTAGTGATTTTTAAAATTGCAATGGATGGTAGCCTTGTCATTATGGAAGGTAGTCTGTTGTCGACATTTTTGTTACTCCAACGGATGGTACCATTGTCAATATGGATGGTAGTCTGTTGTAGAGAATTTTGTTACTCCAATGGATGGTAGCCTTGTCATTATGGAACGCAGTCTGTTGTCGATGTTTTTGTTACTCCAATGGATGTTACCCTTGTCATTATGGAAGGTAATCTGTTGTGGAGATTTTTGTTATTCCAATGGATAGTAGCCTTGTCACTATTGAAGGTAGTCTTTTGTCGATATTTTTTTTACTCCAATGGATGCTAGCCTTGTCATTATGGAAGGTAATTTGTCGTTGTGATTTCTATCACTCCAATGGATGGTAGCCTTGTCACTATGGAAGGTAGTCTGTTGTTCATATTTTGTTACTCCAATGGAAGGTAGCCTTGTCATTATGGAAGGTAGTCTATTGTCGAGATTTTTGTTTCTACAATTGATGGTAGCATTATCATTATGAAAGGTAGTCTGTTGTCGATATTTTTGTTACTCAAAGGGATGGTAGCCTTTTCATTATGGTAGTTAGTATGTTATCGATATCTTTGTTACTCCAATGGATTGTAGACTTGTCATTATGGAAGGTAGTCTGTTGTCAAGATTTGTGTTACTCCAATTGATGGTACCATTATCATTATGGATGGTAGTCTGTTATCGAGAATTTTTTTACTCCAATGGATGGTAGCCTTGTCATTATGGAACGTAGTCTATTGTCGATGTTGTTGTTACTCCACCGGATGCTACCCTTATCATTATGGAAGGTAGTCTGTTGTCGAGATTTTTGTTATTCCAATGGATGGTAGCCTTGTCACTATGGAATGTATTCTGTTGTTGAGATTTTTTTTACTCTAATGGATGCTAGCCTTGTCATTATGGAAGTTAGTCTGTCGTTGTGATTTTTGTCACTCCAATGGATGATAGCCTTGTCACTATGGAAGGTAGTCTGTTGTTCATATTTTTGTTACTCCAATGGATGGTAGCATTGTCATTATAGAAGGTAGTCTATTGTCGAGATGTTTGTTACTCCAATGGATGGTAACATTATCATTATGGAAGGTTCTCTGTTGTCGATATTTTTGTTTCTCCAATGGATGTTAGCCTAGTAATTATGGAAGGTACTCTGTTTTCTAGATTTTTGTTACTCCAATGGATGGTAGCCTTGCCATTATTTAACGAAGTCTGTTGTCGATGTTTTTGTTACTCCAATGGATGTTACTCTTGTCATAATGGAAGGTAGTCTGTTGTCGAGATTTTTGTTATTCCAATGGATGGTAGCCTTGTCAGTATGGAAGGTAGTTTATTTTCGAGATTTTTTTTACTCCAATGGATGCTAGCCTTGTCATTATGGAAGGTAGTCTGTCGTTGTGATTTCTTTCACTCCAATGGATGGTAACCTTGTCACTATGGAAGGTAGTCTGTTGTTAATATTTTGTTACTCCAATGGAAGGTAGCCTTGTCATTATGGAAGGTAGTCTATTGTCGAGATTTTTGTTACTCCAATGGATGGTAGCATTATCATTATGAAAGGTAGTCTGTTGTCGATATTTTTGTTACTCAAAGGGATGGTAGCCTTTTCATTATGGTAGTTAGTATGTTATCGATATCTTTGATACTCCAATGGATTGTAGACTTGTCATTATGGAAGGTAGTTTGTTGTCTATATTTTTGTTACTCCAATTGATGGTACCATTGTCATTATGGATGGTAGTCTGTTGTCGAGAATTTTGTTACTCTAATGGATAGTAGCCTTGTCATTGTGGAACATAGTCTGTTGTCGATGTTTTTGTTACTCCAATGGATGCTACCCTTGTAATTATGGAAGGTAGTCTGTTGTCGAGATTTTTGTTATTTCAATGGATGGTTGCCTTTTCACTATGGAAGGTAGTATGTTGTCAAGATTTTTTTTACTCCAATGGATGCTAGCCTTGTCATTATGGAAGGTAGTCTGTCGTTGTGATTTATGTCTCTCCAATGGATGGTAGCATTGTCACTATGGAAGGTAGTCTGTTGTTCATTTTTTTGTTACTACAATGGATGGTAGCCTTGTTATTATGGAAGGTAGTATATTGTCGTGATTTTTGTTACTCCAATGGATGGTACCATTATCATTATGGAAGGTTTTCTGTTCTCGATATTTTTGTTTCTCCAATGGATGGTAGCCTAGTCATTATGGAAGGTAGTCTATTTTCGAGATTTTTGTTACTCCAATGGATGGTAGCATTATCATTATGAAAGGTAGTCTGTTGTCGATATTTTTGTTACTCAAAGGGATGGTAGCCTTTTCATTATGGTAGTTAGTATGTTATCGATATCTTTGATACTCCAATGGATTGTAGACTTGTCATTATGGAAGGTAGTTTGTTGTCGATATTTTTGTTACTCCAATTGATGGTACCATTGTCATTATGGATGGTAGTCTGTTGTCGAGAATTTTGTTACTCTAATGGATAGTAGCCTTGTCATTGTGGAACATAGTCTGTTGTCGATGTTTTTGTTACTCCAATGGATGCTACCCTTGTAATTATGGAAGGTAGTCTGTTGTCGAGATTTTTGTTATTTCAATGGATGGTTGCCTTTTCACTATGGAAGGTAGTATGTTGTCAAGATTTTTTTTACTCCAATGGATGCTAGCCTTGTCATTATGGAAGGTAGTCTGTCGTTGTGATTTATGTCTCTCCAATGGATGGTAGCATTGTCACTATGGAAGGTAGTCTGTTGTTCATTTTTTTGTTACTACAATGGATGGTAGCCTTGTCATTATGGAAGGTAGTATATTGTCGTGATTTTTGTTACTCCAATGGATGGTACCATTATCATTATGGAAGGTTTTCTGTTCTCGATATTTTTGTTTCTCCAATGGATGGTAGCCTAGTCATTATGGAAGGTAGTCTATTTTCGAGATTTTTGTTACTCCAATGGATGGTAGCCTTGTCACTAAGGGAGGTAGTCTGTTGTTCATATTTTTGTTACTCCAATGGATGGTCGCCTTGTCATTATGGAAGGTAGTTTGTTGTAGTGATTTTTAAAATTGCAATGGATGGTAGCCTTGTCATTATGGAAGGTAGTCTGTTGTCAACATTTTTGTTACTCCAACGGATGGTACCATTGTCATTATGGATGGTAGTCTGTTGTAGAGAATTTTGTTACTCCAATGGATGGTAGCCTTGTCATTATGGAACGCAGTCTGTTGTCGATGTTTTTGTTACTCCAATGGATGTTACCCTTGTCATTATGGAAGGTAATCTGTTGTGGAGATTTTTGTTATTCCAATGGATAGTAGCCTTGTCACTATTGAAGGTAGTCTTTTGTCGATATTTTTTTTACTCCAATGGATGCTAGCCTTGTCATTATGGAAGGTAATTTGTCGTTGTGATTTTTATCACTCCAATGGATGGTAGCCTTGTCACTATGGAAGGTAGTCTGTTGTTCATATTTTGTTACTCCAATGGTAGGTAGCCTTGTCATTATGGAAGGTAGTCTATTGTCGAGATTTTTGTTTCTACAATTGATGGTAGCATTATCATTATGAAAGGTAGTCTGTTGTCGATATTTTTGTTACTCAAAGGGATGGTAGCCTTTTCATTATGGTAGTTAGTATGTTATCGATATCTTTGTTACTCCAATGGATTGTAGACTTGTCATTATGGAAGGTAGTCTGTTGTCAATATTTTTGTTACTCCAATTGATGGTACCATTATCATTATGGATGGTAGTCTGTTATCGAGAATTTTTTTACTCCAATGGATGGTAGCCTTGTCATTATGGAACGTAGTCTATTGTCGATGTTGTTGTTACTCCACTGGATGCTACCCTTATCATTATGGAAGGTAGTCTGTTGTCGAGATTTTTGTTATTCCAATGGATGGTAGCCTTGTAACTATGGAATATATTCTGTTGTTGAGATTTTTTTTACTCTAATGGATGCTAGCCTTGTCATTATGGAAGTTAGTCTGTCGTTGTGATTTTTGTCACTCCAATGGATGATAGCCTTGTAACTATGGAAGGTAGTCTGTTGTTCATATTTTTGTTACTCCAATGGATGGTAGCATTGTCATTATAGAAGGTAGTCTATTGTCGAGATGTTTGTTACTCCAATGGATGGTAACATTATCATTATGGAAGGTTCTCTGTTGTCGATATTTTTGTTTCTACAATGGATGTTAGCCTAGTAATTATGGAAGGTACTCTGTTTTCTAGATTTTTGTTACTCCAATGGATGGTAGCCTTGTCATTATTGAAAGCAGTCTATTGTCGATGTTTTTGTTACTCCAATGGATGTTACTCTTGTCATAATGGAAGGTAGTCTTTTGTCGAGATTTTTGTTATTCCAATGGATGGTAGCCTTGTCAGTATGGAAGGTAGTTTGTTTTCGAGATTTTTTTTACTCCAATGGATGCTAGCCTTGTCATTATGGAAGGTAGTCTGTCGTTGTGATTTCTTTCACTCCAATGTATGGTAACCTTGTCACTATGGAAGGTAGTCTGTTGTTAATATTTTGTTACTCCAATGGAAGGTAGCCTTGTCATTATGGAAGGTAGTCTATTGTCGAGATTTTTGTTACTCCAATGGATGGTAGCATTATCATTATGAAAGGTAGTCTGTTGTCGATATTTTTGTTACTCAAAGGGATGGTAGCCTTTTCATTATGGTAGTTAGTATGTTATCGATATCTTTGATACTCCAATGGATTGTAGACTTGTCATTATGGAAGGTAGTTTGTTGTCGATATTTTTGTTACTCCAATTGATGGTACCATTGTCATTATGGATGGTAGTCTGTTGTCGAGAATTTTGTTACTCTAATGGATAGTAGCCTTGTCATTGTGGAACGTAGTCTGTTGTCGATGTTTTTGTTACTCCAATGGATGCTACCCTTGTAATTATGGAACGTAGTATGTTGTCATGATTTTTTTTACTCCAATGGATGCTAGCCTTGTCATTATGGAAGGTAGTCTATCGTTGTGATTTATGTCTCTCCAATGGATGGTAGCATTGTCACTATGGAAGGTAGTCTGTTGTTCATTTTTTTGTTACTACAATGGATGGTAGCCTTGTCATTATGGAAGGTAGTATATTGTCGTGATTTTTGTTACTCCAATGGATGGTAGCATTAATATTATGGAAGGTTGTCTGTTGTCGATATTTTTGTTTCTCCAATGGATGGTAGCCTTGTCATTATGGAAGGTAGTCTGTTTTCGAGATTTTTGTTACTCTAATAGATGGTAGCCTTGTCACTATAGGAGGTAGTATGTTGTTCATATTTTTGTTATTCCAATGGATGGTAGCCTTGTCATTATGGAAGGTAGTCTGTTGTCGATATTTTTGTTACTCCAATGTATGGTAGCCTTGTAATTATGGAAAGCAATCTGTTGTTGAGATTTTTGTTAATTCAATGGATGGTAGCCTTGTCTTTATGGAAGGTAGTCTGTCATCGAGATTTTTGTTACTTCAATGTATGCTACCCTTGTCATTAGGGAAGGTATTTTGTTGTCGAGATTTTTGTTACTCCAATGGATGCTAGCCTTGTCATTATGGAAGGTAGTCTGTCGTTGTGATTTCTGTCACTCTAATGGATGGTAGCCTTGCCAATATGGAAGGTAGTCTGTTGGTCATATTTTTGTTACTCCAATGAAAGGTAGCCTTATCATTATTGAAGGTAGTCTATTGTAGATATTTTTGTTACTCCAATGCATGGTAGCATTATCATAATGGAAGGTAGTCTGTTGTCGATATCTTTGTTACTCCAACGGATTATAGCTTTGTCATTATGGAAGGTAGTCTGTTGTCGATATCTTTGTTACTCCAATGGATGGTATCGTTGTAATTATGGATGGTAGTCTGTCGTAGAGAATTTTGTTACTCCAATGGATGGTAGCCTTGTCATTATGGAACGTTGTTTGTTGTCGCTGTTTTTGTTAATCCAATTGATGGTAGCCTTGTCATTATGGAAGGTAGTCTGTTGTCGAGATTTTTGTTATTCCAATGGATGTTAGCCTTATCATTATGGAAGGCAGTCTGTTGTTGAGATTTTTGTTACTCCAATGGATGGTAGCCTTGTCATTATTGAATGCAGTCTGTTGTCGATGTTTTTGTTACTCCAATGGATGTTACTCTTGTCATAATGGAAGGTAGTCTGTTGTCGAGATTTTTGTTATTCCAATGGATGGTAGCCTTGTCAGTATGGAAGGTAGTTTGTTTTCGAGATTTTTTTTACTCCAATGGATGCTAGCCTTGTCATTATGGAAGGTAGTCTGTCGTTGTGATTTATTTCACTCCAATGGATGGTAGCCTTGTCATTATGGAAGGTAGTCTGTTGTCGACATTTTTGTTACTCCAACGGATGGTACCATTGTCCTTATGGATGGTAGTCTGTTGTAGAGAATTTTGTTACTCCAATGGATGGTAGCCTTGTCATTATTGAATGCAGTCTGTTGTCGATGTTTTTGTTACTCCAATGGATGTTACTCTTGTCATAATGGAAGGTAGTCTGTCGTCGAGATTTTTGTTATTCCAATGGATGGTAGCCTTGTCAGTATGGAAGGTAGATTGTTTTCGAGATTTTTTTTACTCCAATGGATGCTAGCCTTGTCATTATGGAAGGTAGTCTGTCGTTGTGATTTCTTTCACTCCAATGGATGGTAGCCTTGTCATTATGGAAGGTAGTCTATTGTCGACATTTTTGTTACTCCAACGGATGGTACCATTGTCCTTATGGATGGTAGTCTGTTGTAGAGAATTTTGTTACTCCAATGGATGGTAGCCTTGTCATTATGGAATGCAGTCTGTTGTCGATGTTTTTGTTACTCCAATGGATGTTACCCTTGTCATTATGGAAGGTAATCTGTTGTGGAGATTTTTGTTATTCCAATGGATGGTAGCCTTGTCACTATAGAAGGTAGTCTTTTGTCGATATTTTTTTTACTCCAATGGATGCTAGCCTTGTCATTATGGAAGGTAATTTGTCGTTGTGATTTCTATCACTCCAATGGATGGTAGCCTTGTCACTATGGAAGGTAGTCTGTTGTTCATATTTTGTTACTCCAATGGAAGGTAGCCTTGTCATTATGGAAGGTAGTCTATTATCGAGATTTTTGTTTCTACAATTGATGGTAGCATTATCATTATGAAAGGTAGTCTGTTGTCGATATTTTTGTTACTCAAAGGGATGGTAGCCTTTTCATTATGGTAGTTAGTATGTTATCGATATCTTTGTTACTCCAATGGATTGTAGACTTGTCATTATGGAAGGTAGTCTGTTGTCAAGATTTTTGTTACTCCAATTGATGGTACCATTATCATTATGGATGGTAGTCTGTTGTCGAGAATTTTTTTACTCCAATGGATGGTAGCCTTGTCATTACGGAACGTAGTCTATTGTCGATGTTTTTGTTACTCCACTGGATGCTACCCTTATCATTATGGAAGGTAGTCTGTTGTCGAGATTTTTGTTATTCCAATGGATGGTAGCATTATCATAATGGAAGGTAGTCTGTTGTCGATATCTTTGTTACTCCAACGGATTATAGCTTTGTCATTATGGAAGGTAGTTTATTGTCGAGATTTTTGTTACTCCAATGGATGGTATCGTTGTAATTATGGATGGTAGTCTGTCGTAGAGAATTTTGTTACTCCAATGGATGGTAGCCTTGTCATTATGGAACGTTGTTTGTTGTCGCTGTTTTTGTTAATCCAATTGATGGTAGCCTTGTCATTATGGAAGGTAGTCTGTTGTCGAGATTTTTGTTATTCCAATGGATGTTAGCCTTATCATTATGGAAGGCAGTCTGTTGTTGAGATTTTTGTTACTCCAATGGATGGTAGCCTTGTCATTATTGAATGCAGTCTGTTGTCGATGTTTTTGTTACTCCAATGGATGTTACTCTTGTCATAATGGAAGGTAGTCTGTTGTCGAGATTTTTGTTATTCCAATGGATGGTAGCCTTGTCAGTATGGAAGGTAGTTTGTTTTCGAGATTTTTTTTACTCCAATGGATGCTAGCCTTGTCATTATGGAAGGTAGTCTGTCGTTGTGATTTCTTTCACTCCAATGGATGGTAGCCTTGTCATTATGGAAGGTAGTCTGTTGTCGACATTTTTGTTACTCCAACGGATGGTACCATTGTCCTTATGGATGGTAGTCTGTTGTAGAGAATTTTGTTACTCCAATGGATGGTAGCCTTGTCATTATTGAATGCAGTCTGTTGTCGATGTTTTTGTTACTCCAATGGATGTTACTCTTGTCATAATGGAAGGTAGTCTGTCGTCGAGATTTTTGTTATTCCAATGGATGGTAGCCTTGTCAGTATGGAAGGTAGTTTGTTTTCGAGATTTTTTTTACTCCAATGGATGCTACCCTTGTCATTATGGAAGGTAGTCTGTCGTTGTGATTTCTTTCACTCCAATGGATGGTAGCCTTGTCATTATGGAAGGTAGTCTGTTGTCGACATTTTTGTTACTCCAACGGATGGTACCATTGTCCTTATGGATGGTAGTCTGTTGTAGAGAATTTTGTTACTCCAATGGATGGTAGCCTTGTCATTATGGAATGCAGTCTGTTGTCGATGTTTTTGTTACTCCAATGGATGTTACCCTTGTCATTATGGAAGGTAATCTGTTGTGGAGATTTTTGTTATTCCAATGGATGGTAGCCTTGTCACTATAGAAGGTAGTCTTTTGTCGATATTTTTTTTACTCCAATGGATGCTAGCCTTGTCATTATGGAAGGTAATTTGTCGTTGTGATTTCTATCACTCCAATGGATGGTAGCCTTGTCACTATGGAAGGTAGTCTGTTGTTCATATTTTGTTACTCCAATGGAAGGTAGCCTTGTCATTATGGAAGGTAGTCTATTATCGAGATTTTTGTTTCTACAATTGATGGTAGCATTATCATTATGAAAGGTAGTCTGTTGTCGATATTTTTGTTACTCAAAGGGATGGTAGCCTTTTCATTATGGTAGTTAGTATGTTATCGATATCTTTGTTACTCCAATGTATTGTAGACTTGTCATTATGGAAGGTAGTCTGTTGTCAAGATTTTTGTTACTCCAATTGATGGTACCATTATCATTATGGATGGTAGTCTGTTGTCGAGAATTTTTTTACTCCAATGGATGGTAGCCTTGTCATTACGGAACATAGTCTATTGTCGATGTTTTTGTTACTCCACTGGATGCTACCCTTATCATTATGGAAGGTAGTCTGTTGTCGAGATTTTTGTTATTCCAATGGATGGTAGCCTTGTCACTATGGAATGTATTCTGTTGTTGAGATTTTTTTTACTCTAATGGATGCTAGCCTTGTTATTATGGAAGTTAGTCTGTCGTTGTGATTTTTGTCACTCCAATGGATGGTAGCCTTGTCACTATGGAAGGTAGTCTGTTGTTCATATTTTTGTTACTCCAATGGATGGAAGCATTGTCATTATAGAAGGTACTCTATTGTCGAGATGTTTGTTACACCAATGGATGGTAACATTATCATTATGGAAGGTTCTCTGTTGTCGATATTTTTGTTTCTCCAATGGATGTTAGCCTAGTAATTATGGAAGGTAGTCTGTTTTCTAGATTTTTGTTACTCAAATGGATGGTAGCCTTGTCACTATGGGAGGCAGTCTATTGTCGAGATTTTTGTTACTCCAATGGATGGTAGCCTTGTCATTATTGAACGCAGTCTGTTGTCGATGTTTTTATTACTCCAATGGATGTTACTCTTGTCATAATGGAAGGTAGTCTGTTGTCGAGATTTTTGTTATTCCAATGGATGGTAGCCTTGTCAGTATGGAAGGTAGTTTGTTTTCGAGATTTTTTTTACTCCAATGGATGCTAGCCTTGTCATTATGGAAGGTAGTCTGTCGTTGTGATTTCTTTCACTCCAATGGATGGTAACCTTGTCACTATGGAAGGTAGTCTGTTGTTAATATTTTGTTACTCCAATGGAAGGTAGCCTTGTCATTATGGAAGGTAGTCTATTGTCAAGATTTTTGTTACTCCAATGGATGGTAGCATTATCATTATGAAAGGTAGTCTGTTGTCGATATTTTTGTTACTCAAAGGGATGGTAGCCTTTTCATTATGGTAGTTAGTATGTTATCGATATCTTTGATACTCCAATGGATTGTAGACTTGTCATTATGGAAGGTAGTTTGTTGTCGATATTTTTGTTACTCCAATTGATGGTACCATTGTCATTATGGATGGTAGTCTGTTGTCGAGAATTTTGTTACTCCAATGGATAGTAGCCTTGTCATTGTGGAACGTAGTCTGTTGTCGATGTTTTTGTTACTCCAATGGATGCTACCCTTGTCATTATGGAGGGTAGTCTGTTGTCGAGATTTTTGTTATTTCAATGGATGGTTGCCTTGTCACTATGGAAGGTAGTATGTTGTCAAGATTTTTTTTACTCCAATGGATGCTAGCCTTGTCATTATGGAAGGTAGTCTGTCGTTGTGATTTATGTCTCTCCAATGGATGGTAGCATTTTCACTATGGAAGGTAGTCTGTTGTTAATTTTTTTGTTACTACAATGGATGGTAGCCTTGTCATTATGGAAGGTAGTATATTGTCGTGATTTTTGTTACTCCAATGGATGGTAGCATTAATATTATGGAAGGTTGTCTGTTGTCGATATTTTTGTTTCTCCAATGGATGGTAGCCTTGTCATTATGGAAGGTAGTCTGTTTTCGAGATTTTTGTTACTCTAATGGATGGTAGCCTTGTCACTATAGGAGGTAGTATGTTGTTCATATTTTTGTTATTCCAATGGATGGTAGCCTTGTCATTATGGAAGGTAGTCTGTTGTCGATATTTTTGTTACTCCAATGTATGGTAGCCTTGTAATTATGGAAAGCAATCTGTTGTTGAGATTTTTGTTAATTCAGTGGATGGTAGCCTTGTCATTATGGAAGGTAGTCTGTCGTCGAGATTTTTATTAATTCAATGGATGGTAGCCTGGTCATTATGGAAGGTAGTCTGTCATCGAGATTTTTGTTACTTCAATGTATTCTACCCTTGTCATTAGGGAAGGTATTTTGTTGTCGAGATTTTTGTTACTCCAATGGATGCTAGCCTTGTCATTATGGAAGGTAGTCTGTCGTTGTTATTTCTGTCACACCAATGGATGGTAGCCTTGCCAATATGATAGGTAGTCTGTTGGTCATATTTTTGTTACTCCAATGAAAGGTAGCCTTGTCATTATTGAAAGTAGTCTATTGTAGATATTTTTGTTACTCCAATGCATGGTAGCATTATCATAATGGAAGGTAGTCTGTTGTCGATATCTTTGTTACTCCAACGGATTATAGCTTTGTCATTATGGAAGGTAGTTTATTGTCGAGATTTTTGTTACTCCAATGGATGGTATCGTTGTAATTATGGATGGTAGTCTGTCGTAGAGAATTTTGTTACTCCAATGGATGGTAGCCTTGTCATTATGGAACGTTGTTTGTTGTCGCTGTTTTTGTTAATCCAATTGATGGTAGCCTTGTCATTATGGAAGGTAGTCTGTTGTCGAGATTTTTGTTATTCCAATGGATGTTAGCCTTATCATTATGGAAGGTAGTCTGCTGTCGAGATATTTGTTACTCCAATGGATGCTAGACTTGTCATTATGGAAGGTAGTCTGTCGTTGTGATTTCTGTCACTCCAATGGATGGTAGCCTTGTCACTATAGAAGGTAGTTTGTTGTTCATATATTTGTTACTCCAGTGGATGGTAGCCTTGTCATTATGGAAGGTAGTCTATTGTCGTTATTTTTGTTACTCCAATAGATGGTAGCCTTATCATTATGGAAGGTAGTATGTTGTCGATATCTTTGTTACTCCAATGGATTATAGCTTTGTCATTATGGAAGGTAGTCTGTTGTCGAGATTTTGTTACTCCAATGGATGGTATCACTGTCATTATGGATGGTAGTCTGTTGTCGAGAATTTAGTTACTCCAATGGATGGTAGCCTTGTCATTATGGAACGTACTCTGTTGTCGATGTTTTTGTTACTCCAATGGATGGTAGCCTTGTCATTATGGAAGGTAGTCTGTATTCGAGATTTTTTTTACTCCAATGGATGGTAGCCTTGTCACTATGGGAGGTAGTCTTTTGTTCATATTTTTGTTACTCCAATGGATGGTAGCCTTGTCACTATGGGAGGTAGTCTTTTGTTCATATTTTTGTTACTCCAATGGATGGTAGCCTTGTTATTATGGAAGGTAGTTTGTTGTCGTGAGTTTTGTTATTCCAATGGATGGTAGCCTTGTCATTATGGAAGGTAGTCTGTTGTTGATATTTTTGTTACTCCAATGTATGGTAGCCTTGTCATTATGGAAGGCAATCGATTGTCGAGATTTTTGTTAATTCAATGGATGGTAGCCTTGTCATTATGGAAGGTAGTTTGTCGTCGAGATTTTTGTTACTTCAATGGATGGTAGCCTTGTCATTATAGAAGGTATTTTGTTGTCGATATTTTTGTTACTCCAATGGATGCTAGCCTTGTCATTATGGGAGGTAGTCTGTCGTTGTGATTTCTGTCACTGCAATGGATGGTAGCCTTGCCAATATGGAAGGTAGTCTGTTGTTCATATTTTTGTTACTCCAATAGAAGGTAGCCTTGTCATTATTGAAGGTAGTCTATTGTAGATATTTTTGTTACTCTAATGCATGGTAGCCTTGTCATAATGGAAGGTAGTCTGTTGTCGATATCTTTGTTACTCCAACGGATTATAGCTTTGTCATTATGGAAGGTAGTTTATTGTCGAGATTTTTGTTACTCCAATGGATGGTATCGTTTTAATTATGGATGGTAGTCTGTCGTAGAGAATTTTGTTACTCCAATAGATGGTAGCCTTGTCATTATGGAACGTTGTTTGTTGTCGCTGTTTTTGTTAATCCAATTGATGGTAGCCTTGTCATTATGGAAGGTAGTCTGTTGTCGAGATTTTTGTTATTCCAATGGATGTTAGCCTTATCATTATGGAAGGTAGTCTGCTGTCGAGATATTTGTTACTCCAATGGATGGTAGCCTTGTCATTATGGAAGGTAGTTTGTTGTCGATATTTTTGTTACTCCAATGTATGGTAGCCTTGTAATTATGGAAAGCAATCTGTTGTTGAGATTTTTGTTAATTCAATGGATGGTAGCCTTGTCATTATGGAAGGTAGTCTGTCGTCGAGATTTTTGTTAATTCAATGGATGGTAGCCTTGTCATTATGGAAGGTAGTCTGTCATCGAGATTTTTGTTACTTCAATGTATTCTACCCTTGTCATTAGGGAAGGTATTTTGTTGTCGAGATTTTTGTTACTCCAATGGATGCTAGCCTTGTCATTATGGAAGGTAGTCTGTCGTTGTGATTTCTGTCACTCCAATGGATGGTAGCCTTGCCAATATGGAAGGTAGTCTGTTGGTCATATTTTTGTTACTCCAATGAAAGGTAGCCTTGTCATTATTGAAGGTAGTCTATTGTAGATATTTTTGTTACTCCAATGCATGGTAGCATTATCATAATGGAAGGTAGTCTGTTGTCGATATCTTTGTTACTCCAACGGATTATAGCTTTGTCATTATGGAAGGTAGTTTATTGTCGAGATTTTTGTTACTCCAATGGATGGTATCATTGTAATTATGGATGGTAGTCTGTCATAGAGAATTTTGTTACTCCAATGGATGGTAGCCTTGTCATTATGGAACGTTGTTTGTTGTCGCTGTTTTTGTTAATCCAATTGATGGTAGCCTTGTCATTATGGAAGGTAGTCTGTTGTCGAGATTTTTGTTATTCCAATGGATGTTAGCCTTATCATTATGGAAGGTAGTCTGCTGTCGAGATATTTGTTACTCCAATGGATGCTAGACTTGTCATTATGGAAGGTAGTTTGTCGTTGTGATTTCTGTCACTCCAATGGATGGTAGCCTTGTCACTATAGAAGGTAGTCTGTTGTTCATATTTTTGTTACTCCAGTGGATGGTAGCCTTGTCATTATGGAAGGTAGTCTATTGTCGATATTTTTGTTACTCCAATAGTTGGTAGCCTTATCATTATGGAAGGTAGTATGTTGTCGATATCTTTGTTACTCCAATGGATTGTAGCTTTGTCATTATGGAAGGTAGTCTGTTGTCGAGATTTTGTTACTCCAATGGATGGTATCACTGACATTATGGATGGTAGTCTGTTGTCGAGAATTTAGTTACTCCAATGGATGGTAGCCTTGTCATTATGGAACGTACTCTGTTGTCGATGTTTTTGTTACTCCAATGGATGGTAGCCTTGTCATTATGGAAGGTAGTCTGTGTTCGAGATTTTTTTTACTCCAATGGATGGTACCCTTGTCACTATGGGAGGTAGTCTTTTGTTCATATTTTTGTTACTCCAATGGATGGTAGCCTTGTCACTATGGGAGGTAGTCTTTTGTTCATATTTTTGTCACTCCAATGGATGGTAGCCTTGTTATTATGGAAGGTAGTTTGTTGTCGTGACTTTTGTTATTCCAATGGATGGTAGCCTTGTCATTATGGAAGGTAGTCTGTTGTTGATATTTTTGTTATTCCATTGTATGGTAGCCTTGTCATTATGGAAGGCAATCAATTGTCGAGATTTTTGTTAATTCAATGGATGGTAGCCTTGTCATTATGGAAGGTAGTCTGTCGTCGTGATTTTTGTTACTTCAATGGATGGTAGCCTTATCATTATAGAAGGTATTTTGTTGTCGATATTTTTGTTACTCCAATGGATGCTAGCCTTGTCATTATGGAAGGTAGTCTGTCGTTGTGATTTCTGTCACTGCAATGGATGGTAGCCTTGCCAATATGGAAGGTAGTCTGTTGTTCATATTTTTGTTACTCCAATAGAAGGTAGCCTTGTCATTATTGAAGGTAGTCTATTGTAGATATTTTTGTTACTCTAATGCATGGTAGCCTTGTCATAATGGAAGGTATTTTGTTGTCGATAGCTTTGTCATTATGGAAGGTAGGCTATTGTCGAGATTTTTGTTACTCCAATGGATAGTATCATTGTCAATATGGATGGTTGTCTGTTGTCAAGAATTTTATTACTCCAATGGATGGTAGCCTTATCATTATGGAACGTAGTCTGTTGTTGATGTTTTTGTTACTCCAATGGATGGTAGCCTTATCATTATGGAAGGTAGTCTGTTGTCGAGATATTTGTTATTCCAATGGATGTTAGCCTTATCATTATGGAAGGTAGTCTGTTGTCGAGATTTTTGTTACTTCAATGGATGCTAGCCTTGTCATTATGGAAGGTAGTCTGTCGTTCTAATTTCTGTCACTCCAATGGATGTTAGCCTTGCCACTATGGAAGGTAGTCTATTGTTCATATTTTTGTCACTCCAGTGGATGGTAGCCTTGTCATTATGGAAGGTAGTCTATTATCGATATTTTTGTTACTCCAATAGATGGTAGCCTTTTCATTATGGAAGGTGGTATTTTGTTGATATCTTTGTTACTCCAATGGATTATATCTTTGTCATTATGGCAGGTACTCTGTTGTCGAGATTTTTGTTACTCCATTGGATGGTATCGCTGTCATTATGGATGGTAGTCTGTTGTCGAGAATTTTGTTACTCCAATGGATGGTAGCCTTATCATTATGAAATGTAGTCTGTTGTCGATGTTTTTGTTATTCCAAGGGATGGTAGCCTTGTCATTATGGAAGGTAGTCTGTTGTCGAGATTATTGTCACTCCAATGGATGGTAGCCTTGTTATTGTGGAAGGTTGTCTGTTTTCGAGATTTTTGTTACTCCAATGGATGGTAGCCTTGTCACTATGGAAGGTAGTCTGTTTTCGAGAATTTTGTTACTCCAATTGATGGTAGCCTTGTCATTATGGAAGGTAGTCTGTTTTCGAGATTTTTGTTACTCCAATGGAGGGTATCGTTGTCATTATGGATGGTTGTCTGTTGTCGATATTTTTGTTTCTCCAATGGATGGTAGCCTTGTCATTATGGAAGGTAGTCTGTGTTCGAGATTTTTTTTACTCCAATGGATGGTAGCCTTGTCACTATGGGAGGTAGTCTGTTGTTCATATTTTTGTTACTCCAATGGATGGTAGCCTTGTTATTATCGAAGGTAGTTTGTTATCGTGAATTTTGTTATTCCAATGGATGGTTGCCTTGTCATTATGGAAGGTAGTCTGTTGTCGATATTTTTGTTACTCCAATGTATGGTAGCCTTGTAATTATGGAAAGCAATCTGTTGTTGAGATTTTTGTTAATTCAATGGATGGTAGCATTGTCATTATGGAAGGTAGTCTGTCGTCGAGATTTTTGTCAATTCAATGGATGGTAGCCTTGTCATTATGGAAGGTAGTCTATCATCGAGATTTTTGTTACTTCAATGTATGCTACCCTTGTCATTATAGAAGGTATTTTGTTGTCGAGATTTTTGTTACTCCAATGGATGCTTGCCTTGTCATTATGGAAGGTAGTCTGTCGTTGTGATTTCTGTCACTACAATGGATGGTAGCCTTGCCAATATGGAAGGTAGTCTGTTGTTCATATTTTTGTTACTCCAATGGAAGGTAGCCTTGTCATTATTGAAGGTAGTCTATTGTAGATATTTTTGTTACTCTAATGCATGGTAGCCTTGTCATAATGGAAGGTATTTTGTTGTCGATATCTTTGTTACTCCAATGGATTGTAGCTTTGTCATTATGGAAGGTAGGCTATTGTCGAGATTTTTGTTACTCCAATGGATGGTATCGTTATCAATATGGATGGTTGTCTGTTGTCAAGAATTTTATTACTCCAATGGATGGTAGCCTTATCATTATGGAACGTAGTCTGTTGTTGATGTTTTTGTTACTCCAATGGATGGTAGCCTTATCATTATGGAAGGTAGTCTGTTGTCGAGATATTTGTTATTCCAATGGATGTTAGCCTTATCATTATGGAAGGTAGTCTATTGTCGAGATTTTTGTTACTCCAATGGATGCTAGCCTTGTCATTATGGAAGGTTGTCTGTCGTTGTGATTTCTGTCACTCCAATGGATGGTAGCCTTGTCACTATGGAAGGTAGTCTATTGTTCATATTTTTGTTACTCCAGTGGATGGTAGCCTTGTCATTATGGAAGGTAGTCTATTATCAATATTATTGTTACTCCAATAGATGGTAGCCTTTTCATTATGGAAGGTAGTATTTTGTTGATATCTTTGTTACTCCAATGGATTATATCTTTGTCATTATGGAAGGTAGTCTGTTGTCGAGATTTTTGTTACTCCATTGGATGGTATCGTTGTCATTATGGATGGTAGTCTGTTGTCGAGAATTTTGTTACTCCAATGGATGGTAGCCTTGTCATTATGGAATGTAGTCTATTGTCGATGTTTTTGTTACTCCAAGGGATGGTAGCCTTGTTATTATGGAAGGTAGTCTGTTGTCGAGATTTTAGTTATTCCAATGGATGGTAGCCTTATCATTATGGAAGGTAGTCTGTTGTTGAGATTTTTGTTACTCCAATGGATGGTAGCCTTGTCACTATGGAAGGTAGTCTGTTGTTCATATTTTTTTTACTCCAGTGGATGGTAGCCTTGTCATTATGGAAGGTAGTCTATTGTCAAGATTTTTGTTACTCCAATGGATGGTAGCCTTGTCATTGTTGAAGGTAGTCTGTTGTCGAGATTTTTGTTACTCATATGGATTGTATCGTTGTCATTATGGATGGTTGGCTGTTGTCGATATTTATGTTTCTCCAATGGATGGTAGCCTTGTCATTATGGAAGGTAGTCTATTTTCGAGATTTTTGTTACTCCAATGGGTGGTAGCCTTGTCACTATGGGAGGTAGTCTGTTGTTCATATTTTTGTTACTCCAATGGATGGTAGCCTTGTCATTATGGAAGGTAGTTTGGTGTCGTGATTTTTGTTATTCCAATGGATGGTAGCCTTGTCATTATAGAAGGTAGTCTGTTGTCGATATTTTTGTTATTCCAATGTATGGTAGCCTTGTCATTATGGAAGGCAGTCTGTTGTCGAGATTTTTGTTAATTCAATGGATGGTAGCCTTGTCATTATGGAAGGTAGTCTGTCGCCGAGATTTTTGTGACTTCAATGGATGGTAGCCTTGTCATTATGTAAGGTATTTTGTTGTCGAGATTTTTGTTACTCCAATGGATGCTAGCCTTGTCATTATGGAAGGTAGTCTGTCGTTGTGATTTCTGTCACTGCAATGGATGGTAGCCTTGCCAATATGGAAGGTAGTCTGTTGTTCATATTTTTGTTACTCCAATGGAAGGTAGCCTTGTCATTATTGAATGTACTCTATTGTAGATATTTTTGTTACTCCAATGCATGGTAGCCTTGTCATAATGGAAGGTATTCGGTTGTCGATATCTTTGTTACTCTAATGGATTGTAGCTTTGTCATTATGGAAGGTAGTCTGTTGTCGAGATTTTTGTTACTCCAATGGATGGTATCATTGTCATTATGGATGGTTGTCGGTTGTCGAGAATTTTGTTACTCCAATTGATGGTAGCCTTGTCATTATGGAACGTAGTCTGTTGTCGATGTTCTTGTTACTCCAATGGATGGTAGCCTTATCATTATGGAAGGTAGTCTGTTGTCGAGATATTTGGTATTCCAATGGATGTTAGCCTTATCATTATGGAAGGTAGTCTGTTGTCGAGATTTTTGTTACTCCAATGGATGCTAGCCTTGTCATTATGGAAGGTAGTCTGTCGTTGTGATTTCTGTCACTCCAATGGATGGTAGCCTTGTCACTATGGAAGGTAGTCTATTGTTCATATTTTTGTTACTCCAGTGGATGGTAGCCTTGTCATTATGGAAGGTAGTCTATCATCGATATTTTTGTTACTCCAATAGATGGTAGCCTTTTCATTATGGAAGGTAGTATATTGTTGATATCTTTGTTACTCCAATGGATTGTAGCTTTGTCATTATGGAAGGTAGTCTGTTATCGAGATTTTTGTTACTCCAATGCATGGTATAACTGTTATTATGGATGGTAGTCTGTTGTCGAGAATTTTGTTACTCCAATGGATGGTAGCCTTGTCATTATGGAACGTAGTCTGTTGTCGATGTTTTTGTTACTCCAATGGATGGTAGCCTTGTCATTATGGAAGGTAGTTTGTTGTCATGATTTTTGTTATTCCAATGGATGGTAGCCTTGTCATTATGGAAGGTAGTCTATTGTCGATATTTTTGTTACTCCAATGTATGGTAGCCTTGTCATTATGGAAGGCAGTCTGTTGTCGAGATTTTTGTTAATTCAATGGATGGTAGCCTTGTCATTATGGAAGGTAGTCTGTCATCGAAATTTTTGTTACTTCAATGGATGGCAGCCTTGTCATTATGGAAGGTATTTTGTTGTCGAGATTTTTGTTACTCCAATGGATGCTAGCCTTGTCATTATGGAAGGTAGTCTGCCGTTCTGATTTCTGTCACTGCAATGGATGGTAGCCTTGCCAATATGGAAGGTAGTTTGTTGTTCATATTTTTGTTACTCCAATGGAAGGTAGCCTTGTCATAATGGAAGGTATTCTGATGTCGATATCTTTGTTACTCCAATGGATTGTAGCTTTGTCATTATGGAAGGTAGTATGTTGTCGAGATTGCTGTTACTCCAGTGGATGGTATCGTTGTCATTATGGATGGTAGTCTGTTGTCAAGAATTTTGTTACTCCAATGCATGATAGCCTTGTCATTATGGAACGTAGTCTGTTGTCGATGTTTTTGTTACTCTAGTGGATGGTAGCCTTATCATTATGGAAGGTAGTCTGTTGTCGAGATTTTTGTTATTCCAATGGATGTTAGCCTTATCATTATGGAAGGTAGTCTATTGTCGAGATTTTTGTTACTCCAATGGATGCTAGCCATGTCATTATGGAAGGTAGTGTTTCGTTGTGATTTCGGTCACTCCAATGGATGGTAGCCTTGTCACTATGGAAGGTAGTCTATTGTTCATATTTTTGTTACTCTAGTGGATGGTAGCCTTGTCATTATGGAAGGTAGTATGTTGTTGATATCTTTGTTACTCCAATGGATTGTAGCTTTGTAATTATGGAAGGTAGTTTGTTGTCGAGATTTTTGTTACTCCAATGGATGGTATCGTTGTCATTATGAAAGGTAGTCTGTTGTTGAGAATTTTGTTACTCCAATGGATGGTAGCCTTGTCATTATGGAACGTAGTCTGTTGTCGATGTTTTTGTTACTCCAATGGATGGTAGCCTTATCATTATGAAAGGTAGTCTGTTGTCGAGATATTTTTTATTCCAATGTATGTTAGCCTTATCATTATGGAAGGTAGTCTGTTGTCGAGATTTTTGTTACTCCAATGGATGCTAGCCTTGTCATTATGGAAGGTAGTCTGTTGTTGTGATATCTGTCACTCCAATGGATGGAAGCCTTGTAACTGTGGAAAGTAGTCTATTGTTCATATTTTTGTTACATCAGTGGATGGTAGCCTTGTCATTATGGTAGGTAGTCTATTATCGATATTTTTGTTACTCCAATAGATGGTAGCCTTTTCATTATAGAAGGTAGTATATTGTTGATATCTTTGTTACTCCAATGGATTATAGCTTTGTCATTATGGAAGGTAGTCTATTATCGAGATTTTTTTACTCCAATGCATGGTATCACTGTCATTATGGATGGTAGTATGTTGTCGAGAATTTTGTTACTCCAATGGATGGTAGCCTTGTCCTTATGGAACGTAGTCTATTATCGATGTTTTTGTTACTCCAAGGGATGGTAGCCTTATCCCTATGGAAGGTAGTCTGTTGTCGAGATTTTAGTTATTCCAATGGATGTTAGCCTTATCATTATGGAAGGTAGTCTGTTGTTGAGATTTTTGTTACTCCAATGGATGGTAGCCTTGTCACTATGGAAGGTAGTTTGTTTTTCATATTTTTATTACTCTAGTGGATGGTAGCCTTGTCATTATGGAAGGTAGTCTATTGTTGAGATTTTTGTTACTCCAATGGATGGTAGCCTTGTCATTGTTGAAGGTTGTCTGTTGTCGAGATTTTTGTTACTCTAATGGATGGTAGCCTTGTCATTATGGAAGGTAGTCTGTTTTCGAGAATTTTTTTACTCCAATTGATGGTAGCCTTGTCATTATGGAAGGTACTATGTTGTCGAGATTTTTGTCACTCCTATGGATGGTATCATTGTCATTATGGATGGTTGTCTGTTATCGATATTTTTGTTTCTCCAATGGATGGTAGCCTTGTCATTATGGAAGGCTGTCTATTTTCTAGATTTTTGTTACTCCAACGGATGGTCCCCTTGTCACTATGGGAGGTAGTCTGTTGTTCATATTTTTGTTACTCCAATGGATGGTAGCCTTGTAATTATGGAAGGTAGTTTGTTGTCATGATTTTTGTTATTCCAATGGATGATAGCCTTGTCATTATGGAAGGTAGTCTGTTGTCGATATTTTTGTTACTCCAATGTATGGTAGCTTTGTCATTATGGAAGGCAGTCTGTTTTCGAGATTTTTGTTAATTCAATGGATGGTAGCCTTATCATTATGGAAGGTAGTCTGTCGTCGAAATTTTTGTTACTTCAATGGATGGTAGCCTTGTCATTATGGAAGGTATTTTGTTGTCGAGATTTTTGTTACTCCAATGGATGCTAGCCTTGTCATTATGGAAGGTAGTCTGCCGTTGTGATTTCTGTCACTGCAATGGATGGTAGCCTTGCCAATATGGAAGGTAGTTTGTTGTTCATATTTTTGTTACTCCAATGGAAGGTATCCTTGTCATTATTGAAGGTAGTCTATTGTAGATATTTTTGTTACTCCAATGCATGGTAGCCTTGTCATAATGGAAGGTATTCTGATGTCGATATCTTTGTTACTCCAATGGATTGTAGCTTTGTCATTATGGAAGG
This sequence comes from Vicia faba, assembly GCA_948472305.1. NCBI lineage: Eukaryota > Viridiplantae > Streptophyta > Magnoliopsida > Fabales > Fabaceae > Vicia > Vicia faba. The sequence goes on from OX451741.1 coordinate 527,240,633, forward strand.
TAGTCTGTTGTCGAGATTTTTGTTACTCCAATGGATGGTATCGTTGTCGTTATGGATGGTAGTCTGTTGTCAAGAATTTTGTTACTCCAATTGATGGTAGCCTTGTCATTATGGAACGTAGTCTGTTGTCGATGTTTTTGTTACTCTAGTGGATGGTAGCCTTATCATTATGGAAGGTAGTCTGTTGTCGAGATTTTTGTTATTCCAATGGATGTTAGCCTTATCATTATGGAAGGTAGTCTATTGTCGAGATTTTTGTTACTCCAATGGATGCTAGCCATGTCATTATGGAAGGTAGTGTGTCGTTGTGATTTCTGTCACTCCAATGGATGGTAGCCTTGTCACTATGGAAGGTAGTCTGTTGTTCATATTTTTGTTACTCCAGTGGATGGTAGCCTTGTCATTATGGAAGGTAGTCTATTATCGATATTTTTGTTACTCCAATAGATGGTAGCCTTGTCATTATGGAAGGTAGTATGATGTTGATATCTTTGTTACTCTAATGGATTGTAGCTTTGTAATTATGGAAGGTAGTTTGTTGTCGAGATTTTTGTTACTCCAATGGATGGTATCACTGTCATTATGAAAGGTAGTCTGTTGTCGAGAATTTTGTTAGTCCAATGGATGGTAGCCTTGTCATTATGGAACGTAGTCTGTTGTCAATGTTTTTGTTACTCCAATGGATGGTAGCCTTGTCATTATGGAAGGTAGTCTGTTATCGAGATATTTGTTATTCCAATGGATGTTAGACTTATCATTATGGAAGGTAGTCTGTTGTCGAGATTTTTGTTACTCCAATGGATGGTAGCCTTGTCATTACGGAAGGTAGTCTGTCGTTGTGATTTCTGTCACTCCAATGGATGGTAGCCTTGTCACTATGGAAGGTAGTCTGTTGTTCATATTTTTGTTACTCCAGTGGATGGTAGCCTTGTCATTATGGAAGGTAGTATATTGTTGATATCGTTGTTACTCCAATGGATTGTAGTTTTGTCATTATGGAAGGTAGTCTGTTATCGAGATTTTTGTTACTCCAATGCATGGTATCACTGTCATTATGGATGGTAGTCTGTTGTCGAGAATTTTGTTACTCCAATGGATGGTAGCCTTGTCATTATGGAACGTAGTCTGTTGTCGATGTTTTTGTTACTCCAAGGGATGGTAGCCTTGTCATTATGGAAGGTAGTTTGTTGTCGAGATTTTAGTTATTCCAATGGATGTTAGCCTTATCATTATGGAAGGTAGTCTGTTGTTGAGATTTTTGTTACTCCAAGGGATGGTAGCCTTGTCACTGTGGAAGGTAGTCTGTTGTTCATATTTTTCTTACTCTAGTGGATGTTAGCCTTGTCATTATGGAAGGTAGTATATTGTTGAGATTTTTGTTACTCCAATGGATGGTAGCCTTGTCATTGTTGAAGGTTGTCTGTTGTCTAGATTTTTGTTACTCTAATGGATGGTAGCCTTGTCATTATGGAAGGTAGTCTATTTTCGAGAATTTTGTTACTCCAATTGATGGTAGCCTTGTCATTATGGAAGGTAGTCTGTTGTCGAGATTTTTGTTACTCCTATGGATGGTATCGTTGTCATTATGGATGGTTGTCTGTTATCGATATTTTTGTTTCTCCAATGGATGGTAGCCTTGTCATTATGGAAAGTAGTCTATTTTCTAGATTTTTGTTACTCCAATGGATGGTCCCCTTGTCACTATGGGAGGTAATCTATTGTTCATATTTTTGTTACTCCAATGGATGGTAGACTTGTCATTATGGAAGGTAGTTTGTTGTCATGATTTTTGTTATTCCAATGGATGGTAGCCTTGTCATTATGGAAGGTAGTCTGTTGTCGATATTTTTGGTACTCCAATGTATGGTAGCCTTGTCATTATGGATGCCAGTCTGTTTTCGAGATTTTTGTTAATTCAATGGATGGTATCCTTGTCATTATGGAAGGTAGTCTGTCGTCGAAATTATTGTTACTCCAATGGATGCTAGCCTTGTCATTATGGAAGGTAGTCTGTCGTTGTGATTTCTGTCACTGCAATGGATGGTAGCCTTGCCAATATGGAAGGTAGTTTGTTGTTCATATTTTTTTTATTCCAATGGAAGGTAGCCTTGTCATTATTGAAGGTAGTCTATTGTAGATATTTTTGTTACTCCAATCCATGGTAGCCTTGTCATAATGGAAGGTATTCTGATGTTGATATCTTTGTTACTCCAATGGATTGTAGTTTTGTCATTATGGAAGGTAGTCTGTTGTCGAGATTTTTGTTACTCCAATGGATTGTATCGTTGTCATTATGGATGGTAGTCTATTGTCAAGAATTTTGTTACTCCAATGCATGGTAGCCTTGTCAATATGGAACGTAGTCTGTTGTCGATGTTTTTGTTACTCTAGTGGATGGTAGCCTTATCATTATGGAAGGTAGTCTGTTGTCGAGATTTTTGTTATTCCAATGGATGTTAGCCTTATCATTATGGAAGGTAGTCTATTGTCGAGATTTTTGTTACTCCAATGGATGCTAGCCATGTCATTATGGAAGGTAGTGTGTCGTTGTGATTTCTGTCACTCTAATGGATGGTAGCCTTGTCACTATGGAAGGTACTCTATTGTTCATATTTTTGTTACTCCAATGGATGGTAGCCTTGTCATTATGGAAGGTAGTCTATTATCGATATTTTTGTTACTCCAATAGATGGTAGCCTTGTCATTATGGAAGGTAGTATGTTTTTGATATCTTTGTTACTCCAATGGATTGTAGCTTTGTCATTATGGAAGGTAGTTTGTTGTCGAGATTTTTGTTACTCCAATGGATGGTATCGTTGTCATTATGAAAGGTAATCTATTGTCGAGAATTTTGTTACTCCAATGGATGGTAGCCTTGTCATTATGGAACGTAGTCTGTTGTCGATGTTTTTGTTACTCCAATGGATGGTAGCCTTGTCATTATGGAAGGTAGTCTGTTGTCGAGATTTTAGTTATTCCAATGGATGTTAGCCTTATCATAATGGAAGGTAGTTTATTGTTGAGATTTTTGTTACTCCAATGCATGGAAGCCTTGTCATAATGGAAGGTATTCTGTTGTCGATATCTTTGTTACTCCAATGGATTGTAGCTTTGTCATTATGGAAGGTAGTCTATTGTTGAGATTTTTGTTACTCCAATGGATGGTATAATTGTCATTATGTATGGTAGTCTGTTGTCGAGAATTTTGTTACTCCAATGGATGGTAGCCTTGTCATTAAGGAACATAGTCTGTTGTCGATGTTTTTGTTACTCCAATGGATGGTAGCCTTATCATTATGGAAGGTAGTCTATTGTCGAGATATTTGTTATTCCAATTGATGTCAGTCTTATCATTATGGAAGATAGTCTGTTGTCGAGATTTTTGTTACTCCAATGGATGCTAACCATGTCATTATGGAAGGTAGTTTGTCGTTGTGATTTCTGTCACTCCAATGGATGGTAGCCTTGTCACTATGGAAGGTAGTATGTTGTTGATATCTTTGTTACTCCAATGTATTGTAGCTTTTTCATTATGGAAGGTAGTCTGTTGTCGAGATTTTTGTTACTCCAATGAATGATATCGCTCTTATTATGATTGGTAGTCTGTTGTCGAGAATTTAGTTACTCCAATGGATGGTAGCCTTGTCATTTTGGAACATAGTCTGTTGTCGATGTTTTTGTTACTCCAATGGATGGTAGCCTTGTCATTATGGAAGGTAGTCTGTTGTCGAGATTTTAGTTATTCCAATGGATGTTAGCCTTATCATTATGGAAGGTAGTCTGTTGTTGAGAATTGTGTTACTCCAATGGATGGTAGCCTTATCACAATGGAAGGTAGTTTGTTGTTCATTTTTTTCTTACTCGAGTGGATGGTAGCCTTGTCATTATGGAAGGTAGTCTATTGTCGAGATTTTTGTTACTCCAATGGATGGTATCGTTGTCATTATGGATTGTAGTCTATTGTCGATGTTTTTGTAACTCTAATGGATGGTAGCCTTGTAATTATGGAAGGTAGTTTGTATTCGATATTTTTGTTATTCCAATGGATGGTAGCCTTGTCACTATGGAAGGTAGTCTCTTGTCGATATTTTTGTTACTCCAATGGATGGTAGCTTTGTTATTATGGAAGGTAATTTGTTGTAGAGATTTTTGTTACTTCAATATATGGTAGCCTTGTCATTATGGAAGGTTGTTTGTTATTGAGATTTTTGTTACTCCAATGGATGCTAGCCTTGTCATTATTGAAGGTAGTTTGTCGTTGTGATTTATGTCAATCCATTGGATGGTAGCCTTGTCATTATGGAAGGTAGTCTGTTTTCGAGATTTTTGTTACTCCAATGGATGGTAGCCTTGTCATTATGGAAGGTAGTCTGTTTTCAATATTTTTGTTACTCCAATGGAAGGTAGACTTTCATTATGGAAGGTAGTATGTTGTCGATATCTTTGTTACTCCAATGGATGGTAGCCTTGTCATTATGGAACGTAGTCTGTTGTCGATCTTTTTGTTACTCCAAGGGATGGTAGCCTTGTCATTACGGAAGGTAGTTTATTGTCGAGATTTTAGTTATTCCAATGGATGTTAGCCTTATCATTATGGAAGGTAGTCTGTTGTTGATATTTTTGTTACTCCAATGGATGGTAGCCTTGTAACTATGGAAGGTAGTCTGTTGTTCATATTTTTCTTACTCTAGTGGATGGTAACCTTGTCATTATGGAAGGTAGTCTATTGTTGAGATTTTTGTTACTCCAATGGATGGTAGCCTTGTCATTGTTGAAGGTTGTCTGTTGTCGAGATTTTTGTTACTCTAATGGATGGTAGCCTTGTCATTATGGAAGGTAGTCTGTTTTCGAGAATTTTGTTACTCCAATTGATGGTAGCCTTGTCATTATGGAAGGTAGTCTGTTGTCGATATTTTTGTTACTCCTATGGATGGTATCATTGTCATTATGGATGGTTGTCTGTTATCGATATTTTTGTTTGTCCAATGGATAGTAGCCTTGTCATTATGGAAGGTAGTTTATTTTGTAGATTTTTGTTACTCCAATGGATGGTCCCCTTGTCACTATGGGAGGTAGTCTGTTGTTCATATATTTGTTACTCCAATGGATGGTAGCCTTGTCATTATGAAAGGTAGTTTGTTGTCATGATTTTTGTTATTCCAATGGATGGTAGCCTTGTCATTATGGAAGGTAGTCTGTTGTCGAGATTTTTGTTACTCCAATGGATGATATCGCTGTTATTATGAATGGTAGTCTGTTGTCGAGAATTTAGTTACTCCAATGGATGGTAGCCTTGTCATTATGGAACATAGTCTGTTGTCGATGTTTTTGTTACTCCAATGGATGGTAGCCTTGTCATTATGGAAGGTAGTCTGTTGTCGAGATTTTAGTTATTCCAATGGATGTTAGCCTTATCATTATGGAAGGTAGTCTGTTGTTGAAAATTGTGTTACTCCAATGGATGGTAGCCTTATCACTATGGAAGGTAGTCTTTTGTCAAGATTTTTGTTACTCTAATGGATGGTAGCCTTGTCATTATGGAAGGTTGTCTGTTTTCGAGAATTTTGTTACTCCAATTGATGGTAGCCTTGTCATTATGGAAGGTAGCCTGTTGTCGAGATTTTTGTTACTCCAATGGATGGCATCGTTGTCATTATGGATTGTAGTCTATTGTCGATGTTTTTGTAACTCCAATGGACGGTAGCCTTGTAATTATGGAAGGTAGTTTGCATTCGATATTTTTGTTATTCCAATGGATGGTAGCCTTGTCATTATGAAAGGTAGTCTATTGTTGATATTTTTGTTACTCCAATGGATGGTAGCCTTGTCATTATGGAAGGTAGTTTGTTGTAGAGATTTTTGTTACTTCAATATCTGGTAGCCTTGTCATTATGGAAGGTTGTTTGTTGTCGAGATTTTTGTTACTCCAATGGATGATAGCCTTGTTATTATGGAAGTTTGTCTGTTGTCGAGATTTTTGTTACTCTAATGGATGGTAGCCTTGTCATCATGGAAGGTAGTCTGTTTTCGAGATTTTTGTTACTCCAATGGTTGGTAGCCTTGTCATTATGGAAGTTAGTCTGTTTTCAATATTTTTGTTACTCCAATGGAAGGTAGCCTTTCATTATGGAAGGTAGTATGTTGTCGATATCTTTGTTACTCCAATTGAGGGTAGCCTTGTCATTATGGAACGTAATCTGTTGTCGATGTTTTTGTTACTCCAAGGGATGGTAGCCTTGAAATTTTGGAAGGTAGTCTATTGTCGAGATTTTAGTTATTCCAATGGATGTTTGCCTTATCATTATGGACGTTAGTCTGTTGTTGATATTTTTGTTACTCCAATGGATGGTAGCCTTGTCACTATGGAAGGTAGTCTGTTGTTCATATTTTTCTTACTCTAGTGGATGGTAGCCTTGTCATTATGGAAGGTAGTCTATTGTTGAGATTTTTGTTACTCCAATGAATGGTAACCTTGTCATTGTTGAAGGTTGTCTGTTGTCGAGATTTTTTTACTCTAATGGATGGTAGCCTTGTCATTATGGAAGGTAGTCTGTTTTCGAGAATTTTGTTACTCCAATTGATGGTAGCCTTGTCATTATGGAAGGTAGTCTGTTGTCGAGATTTTTGTTACTCCTATGGATGGTATCGTTGTCATTATGGATGGTTGTCTGTTATCAATATTTTTGTTTCTACAATGGATGGTATCCTTGTCATTATGAAAGGTAGTCTATTTTCTAGATTTTTGTTACTCCAATGGATGGTCCCCTTGTCACTATGGGAGGTAGTCTGTTGTTCATATTTTTGTTACTCCAATGGATGGTAGCCTTGTCATTATGGAAGGTAGTTTGTTGTCATGATTTTTGTTATTCCAATGGATGGTAGCCTTGTCATTATGGAAGGTAGTCTGTTGTCGATATTTTTGTTACTCCAATGTATGGTAGCCTTGTCATTATGGAAGGCAGTCTGTTGTCGATATTTTTATTAATTCAATGGATGGTAGCCTTGTCATTATGGAAGGTAGTCTGTCGTCGAAATTTTTGTTACTTTAATGGATGGTAGCCTTGTCATTATGGAAGGTATTTTGTTGTCGAGATTTTTGTTACTCCAATGGATGCTAGCCTTGTCATTATGGAAGATAGTCTGTCGTTGTGATTTCTGTCACTGCAATGGATGGTAGCCTTGCCAATATGGAAGGTAGTTTGTTGTTCATATTTTTGTTACTCCAATGGAAGGTGGCCTTGTCATTATTGAAGGTAGTCTATTGTAGATATTTTTGTTACTCCAATGCATTGTAGCCTTGTCATAATGGAAGGTATTCTGATGTCGATATGTTTGTTACTCCATTGGATTGTAGCTTTGTCATTATGGAAGGTAGTCTGTTGTCGAGATTTTTGTTACTCCAATGGATGGTATCGTTGTCATTATGGCTGGTAGTCTGTTGTCAAGAATTTTGTTACTCCAATGCATGGTAGCCTTGTCATTATGGAACGTAGTCTATTGTCGATGTTTTTGTTACTCTAGTGGATGGTAGCCTTATCATTATGGAAGGTAGTCTGTTGTCGAGATTTTTGTTATTCCAATGGATGTTAGCCTTATCATTATGGAAGGTAGTCTATTGTCGAGATTTTTGTTACTCCAATGGATGCTAGCCATGTCATTATGGAAGGTAGTTTGTCGTTGTGATTTCAATCACTCCAATGGATGGTAGCCTTGTCACTATGGAAGGTAGTCTATTGTTCATATTTTTGTTACTCCAGTGGATGGTAGCCTTGTCATTATGGAAGGTAGTCTATTATCGATATTTTTGTTACTCCAATAGATGGTAGCCTTGTCATTATGGAAGGTAGTATGTTGTTGATATCTTTGTTACTCCAATGTATTGTAGCCTTGTCATTATGGAAGTTAGTATGTTGTCGATATCTTTGTTACTCCAATTGAGGGTAGCCTTGTCATTATGGAACGTAGTCTGTTGTCGATGTTTTTGTTACTCCAAGGGATGGTAGCCTTGACATTTTGGAATGTAGTCTATTATCGAGATTTTAGTTACTCCAATGGATGGTAGCCTTGTCATTATGGAAGGTATTTTGTTGTCGAGATTTTTGTTACTCTAATGGATGCTAGCCTTGTCATTATGGAAGATAGTCTGTCGTTGTGATTTCTGTTACTCCAATGGATGGTAGCCTTGTCATTATGGAAGGTAGTCTGTTTTCAATATTTTTGTTACTCCAATGGAAGGTAGCCTTTCATTATGGAAGGTAGTATGTTATCGATATCTTTGTTACTCCAATGGATTGTAGCCTTGTCATTATGGAAGGTAGTCTGTTGTCGAGATTTTTGTTACTCCAATGGATGGTACCATTGTCATTATGGATGGTAGTCTGTTGTCGAGAATTTTGTTACTCCAATGGATGGTAACCTTGTCATTATGGAAAGTAGTATATTGTCGATGTTTTAGTTACTCCAATGGATGCTACCCTTGTCACTATGGAAGGTAGTCTGTTGTCGAGATTTTTTTTACTCCAATGGATGGTAGCCTTGTCACTATGGAAGATAGTCTGTTTATCATATTTTTGTTACTCCAATGGATGGTATCCTTGTAATTATGGAAGGTAGTCTATTGTCGAGATTTTTGTTACTCCAATGGATTGTAGCATTATCATTATGGAAGGTTGTCTGTTGTCGATTATTTGTTACTCCAATGGATGGTAGCCTTGTCATTATGGAAGGTAGTCTGTTTTCGAGATATTTGTTACTCCAATGGATGGTAGCCTTGTCACTCTGGAAGGTAGTCTATTGCTCATTTTTTGTTACTCCAATGGATGGTAGCCTTGTCATTATGGAAGGTATTTTGTTGTCGAGATTTTTGTTACTCCAATGGATGCTAGCCTTGTCATTATGGAAGATAGTCTGTCGTTGTGATTTCTGTCACTACAATGGATGGTAGCCTTGCCAATATGGAAGGTAGTTTGTTGTTCATATTTTTGTTACTCCAATGGAAGGTAGCCCTGTCATTATTGAAGGTAGTCTATTGTGGATATTTTTGTTACACCAATGCATTGTAGCCTTGTCATAATGGAAGGTATTCTGATGTCGATATCTTTGTTACTCCAATGGATAGTAGCTTTGTCATTATGGAAGGTAGTCTGTTGTCGAGATTTTTGTTACTCCAATGGATGGTATCGTTGTCATTATGGATGGTAGTCTATTGTCAAGAATTTTGTTACTCCAATGCATGGTAGCCTTGTCATTATGGAACGTAGTCTGTTGTCGAGGTTTTTGTTACTCTAGTGGATGGTAGCCTTATCATTATGGAAGGTAGTCTGTTGTCGAGATTTTTGTTATTCCAATGGATGTTAGCCTTATCATTATGGAAGGTAGTCTATTGTCGAGATTTTTGTTACTCCAATGGATGCTAGCCATGTCATTATGGAAGGTAGTTTGTCGTTGTGATTTCAATCACTCCAATGGATGGTAGCCTTGTCACTATGGAAGGTAGTCTATTGTTCATATTTTTGTTACTCCAGTGGATGGTAGCCTTGTCATTATGGAATGTAGTCTATTATCGATATTTTTGTTACTCAAATAGATGGTAACCTTGTCATTATGGAAGGTAGTATGTTGTTGATATCTTTGTTACTCCAATGTATTGTAGCTTTGTCATTATGGAAGGTAGTTTGTTGTCGAGATTTTTGTTACTCCAATGGATGATATCGTTGTTATTATGAATGGTAGTCTGTTGTCGTGAATTTAGTTACTCCAATGGATGGTAGCCTTGTCATTATGGAACATAGTCTGTTGTCGATGTTTTTGTTACTCCAATGGATGGTAGCCTTGTCATTATGGAAGGTAGTCTGTTGTCGAGATTTTAGTTATTCCAATGGATGTTAGTCTTATCATTATTGAAGGTAGTATGTTGTTGAGAATTGTGTTACTCCAATGGATGGTAGCCTTATCACTATGCAAGGTAGTTTGTTGTTCATATTTTTCTTACTCGAGTGGATGGTAGCCTTGTCATTATGGAAGGTAGTCTATTGTCGAGATTTTTGTTACTCTAATGGATGGTAGCCTTGTCATTATGGAAGGTTGTCTGTTGTCGAGATTTTTGTTACTCCAATGGATGGTATCGTTGTCGTTATGGATTATAGTCTATTGTCGATGTTTTTGTTACTCCAATGGATGGTAGCCTTGTAATTATGGAAGGTAGTTTGTATTCGATATTTTTGTTATTCCAATGGATGGTAGCCTTGTCATTATGGAAGGTAGTCTGTTGTCGATATTTTTGTTACTCCAATGGATGGTAGCCTTGTCATTACGGAAGGTAGTTTGTTGTAGAGATTTTTGTTAGTTCAATGTATGGTAGCCTTGTCATTATGGAAGGTTGTTTGTTGTCGAGATTTATGTTACCCTAATGGATGCCAGCCTTGTCATTATGGAAGGTAGTTTGTCGTTGTGATTTATGTCAATCCATTGGATGGTAGCCTTGTCACTATGGCAGGTAGTTTGTTGTTCATATTTTTGTTACACCAATGGATGGTAGCCTTGTCATTATAGAAGGTAGTCTATTGTCGAGATTTTTGTTACTCCAATGGATGATAGCCTTGTCATTATGGAAGTTTGTCTGTTGTCGAGATTTTTGTTACTCTAATGGATGGTAGCCTTGTCATTATGGAAGGTAGTCTGTTTTCGAGATTTTGGTTACTCCAATGGATGGTAGCCTTGTCATTATGGAAGGTAGTCTGTTTTCAATATTTTTGTTACTCCAATGGAAGGTAGCCTTTCATTATGGAAGGTAGTATGTTGTCGATATCTTTGTTACTCCAATGGATTGTAGCCTTGTCATTATGGAAGGTAGTCTGTTGTCGAGATTTTTGTTACTCCAATGGATGGTACCATTGTCATTATGGATGGTAGTTTGTTGTCGAGAATTTTGTTACTCCAATGGATGGTAACCTTGTCATTATGGAAAGTAGTATATTGTCGATGTTTTAGTTACTCCAATGGATGCTACCCTTGTCACTATGGAAGGTAGTCTGTTGTCGAGATTTTTTTTACTCCAATGGATGGTAGCCTTGTCACTATGGAAGATAGTCTGTTTATCATATTTTTGTTACTCCAATGGATGGTAGCCTTGTAATTATGGAAGGTAGTCTATTGTCGAGATTTTTGTTACTCCAATGGATTGTAGCATTATCATTATGGAAGGTTGTCTGTTGTCGATTATTTGTTACTCTAATGGATGGTAGCCTTGTCATTATGGAAGGTAGTCTGTTTTCGAGATTTTAGTTACTCCAATGGATGGTAGCCTTGTCATTATGGAAGGTAATTTGTTGTCGAGATTTTTGTTATTCCAATGGATGGTAGCCTTGTCATTATGGAAGGTAGTCTGTTGTCGATATTTTTGTTACTCCAATGGATGGTAGCCTTGTCATTATGGAAGGTAGTCTGTTGTCGAGATTTTTGTTAATTCATTGGATGGTAGAGTTGTCATTATTAAAGGTAGTCTATTGTAGATATTTTTGTTACTCCAATGCATGGTAGCCTTTTCATTATGGAAGGTAGTTTGTTGTTGATATCTTTGTTACTCCAATGGATTGTAGCTTTGTAATTATTGAAGGTAGTTTGTTGTCGAGATTTTTGTTACTCCAATGGATGGTATCATTCTTATTATGGAAGGTTGTCTGTTGTCGAGATTTTTGTTACTCTAATGGATGGTAGCCTTGTCATTATGGAAGGTAGTCTATTTTCGAGAATTTTGTTACTCCAATTGATGGTACTATTCTCATTATGGAAGGTAGTCTATTGTCGAGATTTTTGTTACTCCAATGGATGGTACTGTTGTCATTATGGATGGTAGTCTGTTGTCGAGATTTTTGTTATTCCAATGGATTGTAGCCTTGTCATTATGAAACGTAGTCTGTTGTCGATGTTTTTGTTACTCTAATGGCTGGTAGCCTTATCGTTTTGGAAGGTAGTCTGTTGTCGAGATTTTTGTTATTCTAATGGATGGTAGCCTGGTCACTATGGAAGAAAGTATGTTGTCGATATTTTTGTTACTACAATGGATTGTAGCCTTGTCATTATTGAAGGTAGTCTGTTGTCCAGATTTTTGTTAATTCAATGGATGGTAGCCTTGTCATTATGAAAGGTAGTTTGTTGTCGAGATTTTCGTTAGTCCAATGGATTCTAGCCTTGTCATTATGGAAGGTAGTCTGTCATTGTGATTTATGTCACTCCAATGGATGGTAGCCTTGTCACTATGGAAGGAAGTCTGTTGTTCATATTTTTGTTACTGCAATGGATGGTAGCCTTGTCATTATGGAAGGTAGTCTATTGTCGAGAGTTTTGTTACTCCAATGGATGGTAGCCTTGTCATTATGGGAGGTTTTCTATTGTCGAGATTTTTGTTACTCTAATGGATGGTAGCCTTGTCATTATTGAAGGTAGTCTATTTTCGAGATTTCTGTTACTCTAATGGATGGTAGCCTTGTCATTATGGAAGGTAGTCTGTTAGCGATATTTTTGTTACTCCAATGGATGGTAGCCTTGTCATTATGGAAGGTAGTATGTTGTCGATATCTTTGTTACTCCAATGGATTGTAGCCTTTTCATTATGGAAGGTAGTCTGTTGTTGATATTTTTCTTACTCCAATGGATGCTAGTGTTGTTACTAAGGAAGGTAGTTTGTCGTTGTGATTTATGTCACTCCAATGGATGGTAGCCTTGTCACTATGGAAGGTACCATGTTGTTAATATTTTTGTTACTCCAATGGATGGTAGCCTTGTCATTATGGAAGGTAGTCTATTGTCGAGATTTTGATAACTACAATAGATGGTAGCCTTCTCATTATAGAACATAGTCTCTTGTAGATATTTTTGATACTCCAATGCATGGTAGCCTTGTCATTATGGAAGGTAATCTGTAGTCGAGATATTTGTTACTCCAATGGATGGTAGCATTATCTTTATGGAAGGTAGTCTATTGTCGATATTTTTGTTACTCCAATGGATGGTTACCTTGTCATTATGGAAAGTAGTATGTTGTCGATATCTTTGTTACTCCAATGGATTATAGACTTGTCATTATGGAAGGTATTTTGTTGTCGATATTTTTGTTACTCCAATGGATGGTAGCCTTGTCATTATGGAACGTAGTTTGTTGTTGATGTGTTTGTTACTTTAAATGATAGTAGCCTTGTCATTATGAAAGGTAGTCTGTTGTCGAGATTTTTGTTATTCCAATGGATGGTAGCCTTGTCATTATGTAAGGTAGTCTTTTGTCGAGATTTTTGTTACTCCAATGGATGGTAGCCTTGTCATTATGGAAGGTAGTCTATCGTTGTGGTTTTTTTCACTCCAATGGATGGTAGCCTTGTCACTATAGAAGGTAGGCTATCGTTGTGATTTATGTCACTCCAATGGATGGTAGCCTTGTAACTATGGAATGTAGTCTGTTGTTCATATTTTTGTAACTCCAATGGCTGGTATCGTTGTCATTATGGATGGTAGTCTATTGCCGAGAGTTTTGTTACTCCAATGGATGGTAGCCTTGTCATTATGGAAGGTTGTCTAATAACGATATTTTTGTTACTCTAATGGATGGTAGCCTTGTAATTATTGAAGGTAGTCTGTTTTCGAGATTTTTGTTACTCTAATGGATGGTAGCCTTGTCATTATGGAAGGTAGTATGTTGTCGGTATCTTTGTTACTCCAATGGATTGTAACCTTGTCATTATGGATGGTAGTCTATTGTTGAGATTTTTGTTACTCCAATGGATGCTAGTGTTGTTATTAAGGAAGGTAGTTTGTCGTTGTGATTTATGTCACTCCAATGGATGGTAGCCTTGTCACTATGGAAGGTAGCCTGTTATTCATATTTTTGTTACTCCAATGGATGGTAGCCTTGTCATTATGGAAGGTAGTCTATTGTCGAGATTTTGATAACTACAATAGATGGTAGCCTTCTCATTATAGAACATAGTCTCTTGTAGATATTTTTGATACTCCAATGCATGGTAGCCTTGTCATTATGGAAGGTAGTCTGTAGTCAAGATATTTGTTACTACAATGGATGGTAGCATTATAATTATGGAAGGTAGTCTGTTGTCGATATTTTTGTTACTCCAATGGATGGTTGCCTTGTCATTATGGAAAGTAGTATGTTGTAGATATCTTTGTTACTCCAATGGATTATAGACTTGTCATTATGGAAGGTAGTCTGTTGTTGATATTTTTGTTATTCCAATGGATGGTATCGTTGTCATTATGGAAGGTAGTCTATCGTTGTGGTTTTTTTCACTCCAATGGATGGTAGCCTTGTCACTATAGAAGGTAGGCTATCGTTGTGATTTATGTCACTCCAATGGATGGTAGCCTTGTAACTATGGAAGGTAGTCTGTTGTTCATATTTTTGTAACTCCAATGGCTGGTATCGTTGTCATTATGGATGGTAGTCTATTGTCGAGAGTTTTGTTACTCCAATGGATGGTAGCCTTGTCATTATGGAAGGTTGTCTAATAACGATATTTTTGTTACTCTAATGGATGGTAGCCTTGTCATTATTGAAGGTAGTCTGTTTTCGAGATTTTTGTTACTCTAATGGATGGTAGCCTTGTCATTATGGAAGGTAGTATGTTGTCGGTATCTTTGTTACTCCAATGGATTGTAACCTTGTCATTATGGATGGTAGTCTATTGTTGAGATTTTTGTTACTCCAATGGATGCTAGTGTTGTTATTAAGGAAGGTAGTTTGTCGTTGTGATTTATGTCACTCCAATGGATGGTAGCCTTGTCACTATGGAAGGTAGCCTGTTATTCATATTTTTGTTACTCCAATGGATGGTAGCCTTGTCATTATGGAAGGTAGTCTATTGTCGAGATTTTGATAACTACAATAGATGGTAGCCTTCTCATTATAGAACATAGTCTCTTGTAGATATTTTTGATACTCCAATGCATGGTAGCCTTGTCATTATGGAAGGTAGTCTGTAGTCAAGATATTTGTTACTACAATGGATGGTAGCATTATAATTATGGAAGGTAGTCTGTTGTCGATATTTTTGTTACTCCAATGGATGGTTGCCTTGTCATTATGGAAAGTAGTATGTTGTAGATATCTTTGTTACTCCAATGGATTATAGACTTGTCATTATGGAAGGTAGTCTGTTGTTAATATTTTTGTTATTCCAATGGATGGTATCGTTGTCATTATAGAAGGTAGTCAGTTGTCAAGAATTTTGTTACTCTAATGGATGGTAGCCTTGTCATTATGGAACGTAGTTTGTTGCTGATGTTTTTGTTACTCCAAATGATAGTAGCCTTGTCATTATGAAAGGTAGTCTGTTGTCGAGATTTTTGTTATTCCAATGGATGGTAGCCTTGTCATTATGTAAGGTAGTCTTTTGTCGAGATTTTTGTTACTCCAATGGATGGTAGCCTTGTCATTATGGAAGGTAGTATGTTGTTGTGGTTTTTGTCACTCCAATGGATGGCAGCCTTGTCACTATGGAAGGTATTGTGTTGTTCATATTTTTGTTACTCCAATGGATGGTAGCCTTGTTATTATGGAAGGTAGTCTATTGTCGATATTTTTGTTACTTCAATGGATTGTAGCCTTTTCATTATGTAAGGTAGTCTGTTGTTGATATTTTTGTTACTCCAATGGATGTTAGTGTTGTTATTAAAGAAGGTAGTTTGTTGTTGTGATTTATGTCACTCCAATTGATGGTAGCCTTGTCACTATGGAAGGTAGCATGTTCTTCATATTTTTGTTACTCCAATGGATGGTAGCCTTGTCATTATAGAACATAGTCTCTTGTAGATATTTTTGTTACTACAATGCATGGTAGCCTTGTCATTATGTAAGGTAGTCTGTAGTCGAGATATTTGTTACTCCAATAGATGGTAGCATTATCATTATGGAAGGTAGTTTGTTGTCGATATTTTTGTTACTCCAATGGATGGTTGCCTTGTCATTATGGAAAGTAGTATGTTGTCGATATCTTTGTTACTCCATTGGATTATAGACTTGTCATTATGGAAGTTAGTCTGTTGTCGATATTTTTGTTACTCCAATGGATGGTAGCCTTATCATTATGGAACGTAGTCTGTTGTCGATGTTTTTGTTATTCTAATGGCTGGTAGCCTTATTGTTATCGAAGGTAGTCTGTTGTCGAGATTTTTGTTATTCCAACGGATGGTAGCCTTTTTACTATGGAAGGTAGTCCGTTGTCGATATTTTTGTTACTACAATGGATGGTAGCCTTGTCATTATGGAAGGTAGTCTATTGTCGAGATTTTTGTTAATTCAATGGATGGTAGCCTTGTCATTATGAAAGGTAGTTTGTTGTTGAGATTTTTGTTAGTCCAATGGATGCTAGCCTTGTCATTATTGAAGGTAGTCTGTCATTGTGATTTATGTCACTCCAATGGATGGTAGCCTGGTCACTATAGAAGGTAGTCTGTTGTTCATATTTTTGTTACTGCATTGGATGGTAGCCTTGTTATTATGGAAGGTAGTCTATTGTCGAGAGTTTTATTACTCCAATGGATGGTAGCCTTGTCATTATTGAAGGTTGTCTATTGTCGATATTTTTGTTACTCTAATGGATGGTAGCCTTGTCATTATTGAAGGTAGTCTATTTTCGAGATTTTTGTTACTCTATTGGATGGTAGCCTTGTCATTTTGGAAGGTAGTCTGTTAGCGATATTTTTGTTACTCCAATGGATGGTAGCCTTGTCATTATGGAAGGTAGTATGTTGTCGATATCTTTGTTACTCCAATGGATTGTAGCCTTTTCATTATGTAAGGTAGTCTGTTGTAATTTATGCCACTCTAATTGATGGTAGCCTTGTCACTAGGGAAGGTAGCTTGTTCTTCATATTTTTGTTACTCCAATGGATGGTAGCCTTGTCATTATGGAAGGTAGTCTATTGTCGAGATTTTGATAACTATAATGGATGGTAGCCTTGTCATTATAGAACATAGTCTCTTGTAGATATTTTTGTTACTACAATGCATGGTAGCCTTGTCATTATGTAAGGTAGTCTGTAGTCGAGATATTTGTTACTCCAATGGATGGTAGCATTATCATTACGGAAGGTAGTCTGTTATCGATATTTTTGTTACTCCAATGGATGGTTGCCTTGTCATTATGGAACGTAGTCTGTTGTCGATGTTTTTGTTACTCCAATGGATGGTAGCCTTGTCATTATGGAAGGTAGTCGTTTGTCGAGATTTTTTTTATTCCAATGGATGGTAGCCTTGTCACTATGGTTGGTAGTCTGTTGTCGATATTTTTGTTACTCCAATGGATGCTAGCCTTGTCATTATGGAAGGTAGTGTGTCGTTGTGATTTCTGTCAATCCAATGGATGGTAGCCTTGTCACTATGGAAGGTAGTCTGTTGTTCATATTTTTGTTACTCCAATGGATGGTAGCCTTGTCATTATGGAAGGTAGTCTATTGTCGATATTTTGGTTACTCCAATGGATGGTAGCCTTGTCATTATGGAACATAGTCTTTTGTAGATATTTTTGTTACTCCAATGCATGGTAGCCTTGTCATTATGGAAGGTAGTCTGTTTTCGAGATTTTTGTTACTCCAATGGATGGTTGCCTTGTCATTATGGAAGGTAGTCTGTTGTCAATATTTTTGTTACTCCAATGGATGGTAGCCTTGTCATTATGTAAGGTAGTATGTTGTTGATATCTTTGTTACTGTAATGGATTGTTGCCTTCTCATTATTGAAGGTAGTCTGTTGTTGAGATTTTTGTTACTCCAATGGATGGTATCGTTGTCATTATGGATGGTAGTCTGTTGTCGAGAATTTTGTTACTCCAATGGATGGTAGCCTTGTCATTATGGAACATAGTCTATTGTCGATGTTTTTGTTACTCTAATGGCTGGTAGTCTTATACTTATGGAAGGTAGTCTATTGTCGAGTTTTTTGTTATTCCAATGGATGGTAGCCTTGTCACTATGGAAGGTAGTCCGTTGTCGATATTTTTGTTACTACAATGGATGGTAGCCTTGTCATTATGGAAGGTAGTCTATTGTCGAGATTTTTGTTAATTCAATGGATGGTAGCCTTGTCATTATGAAAGGTAGTTTGTTGTCGAGATTTTTGTTAGTCCAATGGATGCTAGCCTTGTCATTATGGAAGGTAGTCTGTCATTGTGATTTATGTCACTCCAATGGATGGTAGCCTTGTCACTATGGAAGGTTGTCTATTGTTCATATTTTTGTTACTGCAATGGATGGTAGCCTTGTCATTATGGAAGGTAGTCTATTGTCGAGAGTTTTGTTACTCCAATTGATGGTAGCCTTGTCATTATGGAAGGTTGTCTATTGTCGATATTTTTGTTACTCTAATGGGAGGTAGCCTTGTCATTATTGAAGATAGTCTGTTTTCGAGATTTTTGTTACTCTAATGGATGGTAGCCTTGTCATTATGGAAGGTAGTCTGTTAGTGATATTTTTGTTACTCCAGTGGATGGTAGCCTTGTCATTATGGAAGGTAGTATGTTGTCGATATCTTTGTTACTCCAATGGATTGTAACCTTGTCATTATGGAAGGTAGTCTGTTGTTGAGATTTTTGTTACTCCAATGGATGCTAGTGTTGTTATTAAGGAAGGTAGTTTGTCGTTGTGATTTATGTCACTCCAATGGATGGTAGCCTTGTCACTATGGAAGGTAGCCTGTTGGTCATATTTTTGTTACTCCAATGGATGGTAGCCTTGTCATTATGGAAGGTAGTCTATTGTCGAGATTTTGATAACTACAATAGATGGTAGCCTTCTCATTATAGAATATAGTCTCTTGTAGATATTTTTGATACTCCAATGCATGGTAGCCTTATCATTATGGAAGGTAGTCTGTAGTCGAGATATTTGTTACTCCAATGGATGGTAGCATTATCATTATGGAAGGTAGTCTGTTGTCGATATTTTTGTTACTCCAATGGATGGTTTCCTTATCATTATGGAAAGTAGTATGTTGTCGATATCTTTGTTACTCCAATGGATTATAGACTTGTCATTATGGAAGGTATTCTGTTGTCGATATTTTTGTTACTCCAATGGATGGTAGCCTTGTCATTACGGAACGTAGTTTGTTGCTGATGTGTTTGTTACTCCAAATGATAGTAGCCTTGTCATTATGAAAGGTAGTCTGTTGTCGAGATTTTTGTTATTCCAATGGATGGTAGCCTTGTCATTATGTAAGGTAGTCTTTTGTCGAGATTTTTGTTACTCTAATGGATGGTAGCCTTGTCATTATGGAAGGTAGTCTGTCGTTGTGGTTTTTGTCACTCCAATGGATGGTAGCCTTGTCACTATGGAAGGTATTGTGTTGTTCATATTTTTGTTACTCCAATGGATGGTAGTCTTGTTATTATGGAAGGTAGTCTATTGTCGAGATTTTTGTTACTTCAATGGATGGTAGCCTTGTCATTATGGAAGGTAGTCTATTTTCGAGATTTTTGTTACTCCAACCGATGGTAGCCTTGTCATTATGGAATGTAGTTTGTTGTCGATATTTTTGTTACTCCAATGGATGGTATCATTGTCATTATGGATGGTAGTCTATTGTCGAGATTTTTGTGATTCCAATGGATTTTAGCCTTGTTATTACAGGATATATTCTGTTGTTGATGTTTTTGTTACTCCAATGGATGGTAGCCTTGTCATTATGGAAGGTAGACTATTGTCCAGATTTTTGTTATTCCAATGGATGGTAGACTTGTTATTATGGAAGGTAGTATGTTGTCGAGATTTTTGTTACTCAAATGGATGCTAGCCTTGTCATTATAGAAGGTAGGCTGTCGTTGTGATTTATGTCACTCCCATGGATGGTAGCCTTGTAACTATGGAAGGTAGTTTGTTGTTCATATTTTTGTTACTCCAATGGCTGGTATCGTTGTCATTATGGATGGTAGTCTATTGTCGAGAGTTTTGTTACTCCAATGGATGGTAGCCTTGTCATTATGGAAGGTTGTCTATTGTCAATATTTTTGTTACTCTAATGGATGGTAGCCTTGTCATTATTGAAGGTAGTCTGTTTTCGAGATTTTTGTTACTCTAATGGATGGTAGCCTTGTCATTATGGAAGGTAGTATGTTGTCGATATCTTTGTTACTCCAATGGATTGTAACCTTGTCATTATGGAAGGTAGTCTATTATTGAGATTTTTGTTACTTCAATGGATGCTAGTGTTGTTATTAAGGAAGGTAGTTTGTCGTTGTGATTTATACTACTCCAATGGATGGTAGGCTTGTCACTATGGAAGGTAGCCTGTTGTTCATATTTTTGTTACTCCAATGGATGGTAGCCTTGTCATTATGGAAGGTAGTCTATTGTCGAGATTTTGATAACTACAATAGATGGTAGCCTTCTCATTATAGAACATAGTCTCTTGTAGATATTTTTGATACTCCAATGCATGGTAGCCTTGTCATTATGGAAGGTAGGCTGTAGTCGAGATATTTGTTACTCCAATGGATGGTAGCATTATCATTATGGAAGGTAGTCTGTTGTCGATATTTTTGTTACTCTAATGGATGGTTGCCTTGTCATTATGGAAAGTAGTATGTTGTCGATATCTTTGTTACTCCAATGGATTATAGACTTGTCATTATGGAAGGTAGTCTGTTGTCGAGATTTTTGTGATTCCAATGGATTGTAGCCTTGTTATTACAGGACATATTCTGTTGTCGATGTTTTTGTTACTCCAATGGATGGTAGCCTTGTCATTATGGAAGGTAGACTATTGTCGAGATTTTTGTTATTCCAATGGATGGTAGACTTGTCATTATGGAAGGTAGTATGTTATCGAGATTTTTGTTACTCCAATGGATGCTAGCCTTGTCATTATAGAAGGTAGGTTGTCGTTGTGATTTATGTCACTCTAATGGATGGTAGCCTTGTAACTATGGAAGGTAGTCTGTTGTTCATATTTTTGTTACTCCAATGGCTGGTATCGTTGTCATTATGGATGGTAGCCTTGTCATTATGGAAGGTAGTCTGATTTCGAGATTTTTGTTACTCTAATGGATGGTAGCCTTGTCATTATGGAAGGTAGTCTTTTGTTGAGATTTTTGTTACTCCAATGGATGGTAGCCTTGTCATTATGGAAGGTAGTCCGTCGTTGTGGTTTTTGTCACTCCAATGGATGGCAGCCTTGTCACTATGGAAGGTATTGTGTTGTTCATATTTTTGTTACTCCAATGGATGGTAGCCTTGTTATTATGGAACGTCTTCTATTGTCGATGTTTTTGTTACTCCAATGGATGTTACCCTTGTCATTATGGAAGGTAGTCTTTTGTCGAGATTTTTGTTATTCCAATGGATGGTAGCCTTGTCATTATGGAAGGTAGTATGTTGTCGAAATTTTTGTTACTCCGATGGATGCTAGCCTTGTAATTATAGAAGGTAGTCTGTCGTGGTGATTTCTGTCACTCCAATGGATGGTAGCCTTGTCACTATGGAAGTTAGTCTGTTGTTCATATTTTTATTACTCCAATGGATGGTAGACTTGTCATTATGGAATGTAGTCTATTGTTGAGATTTTTGTTACTCCAATGGATGATATCGTTGTCATTATGGATGGTAGTCTGTTGTCGAGATTTTTGTTACTCTAATGGATGGTAGCCTTGTCACTATGGAAGGTAGTTTGTTTTCGAGATTTTTGTTACTCCAATGGATGGTAGCCTTGTCATTATGGAAGGTAGTATGTTGTCGAGATGTTTGTTACTCCAATGGATGGTATCATTGTCATTATTGATGGTAGTCTGTTGTCGAGATTTTTGTTACTCCATTAGATGGTATTGTTGTCATTTTGGATGGTAGTCTGTTGTCGTGAATTTTGTTACTCCAACGGATGGCAGCGTTGTCATTATGGAACGTAGTCTGTTGTCGATGTTTTTTTTACTCCCACGGATGGTAGCCTTGTCATTATGGAAGGTAGTATGTTGTCGAGATTTTTGTTATTCCTATGGATGGTAGCCATGTCATTATAGAAGGTAGTCTGTTGTCGAGATTTTTGTTACTGCAATGGATGCTAGCCTTGTTATTATGGAAGGTAGTCTGTCGTTGTGATTTCTGTCACTCCAATGGATGGTAGCCTTGTCACTATGGAAGGTAGTGTGTTGTTCATATTTTTGGTACTCCAATGGATGGTAACCTTGTCATTATGGAAGGTAGTCTGTTGTCGATATTTTTGTTACTCCAATGGATGGTATCCTTGTCATTATGGATGGTAGTCTGTTGTCGAGATTTTTGTTATTCCAATGGATTGTAGACTTTTCATTATGGAATGTATTCTGTTGTCGATGTTTTTGTTACTCCAATGGATGGTAGCCATGTAATTATCAAAGGTAGTCTGTTGTCGAGATTTTTGTTATTCCAATGGATGATAGACTTGTCATTATGGAAGGTAGTATGTTGTCTAGATTTTTCTTACTCCAATGGATGCTAGCCTTGTCATTATAAAAGGTAGTTTGTCGTTGTGATTTCTGTCACTCCAATGGATGGTAGCCTTGTCACTATGGAAGGTAATATGTTTTCGAGATTTTTGTTACTCCAATGGATGGTAGCCTTGTCATTATGGAAGGTAGTCTGTTGTCGAGATTTTTGTTTCTCCAATGGATGGTATCATTGTCATTATGGATGCTAGTCTGTTGTCGAGATTTTTCTTACTCTAATGGATGGTAGCCTTGTCATTATGGAAGGTAGTCTGTTTTCGAGATTTTTGTTACTCCAATGGATGCTAGCCTTGTCATTATGGAAGGTAGTTTGTTGTCGAGTTTTTTGTTACTCCAATGGATGCTAGCCTTGTCATTATAGAAGGTAGTCTGTCCTTGTGATTTCTGTCACTCCAATGGATGGTTGCCTTGTCACTATGGAAGTTAGTCTGTTGTTCTAATTTTTGTTACTCCAATGGATGGTAGACTTGTCATTATCGAATGTAGTCTATTGTCGAGATTTTTGTTACTCCAATGGATGATATCATTGTCATTATGGATGCTAGTCTGTTGTCGAGATTTTTGTTACTCTAATCGATGGTAGCCTTGTCATTATTGAAGGTAGTTTGTTTTCGAGATTTTTGTTACTCCAATGGATGGTAGCCTTGTCATTATGGATGGTATTTTGTTGTCGAGATTTTTGTTACTCCAATAGATGGTATCGTTGTCATTATGGATGGTAGTCTGTTGTCAAGAATTTTGTTACTCCAATGGATGGTAGCCTTGTCATTATGGAACGTAGTCTGTTGTCGATGTTTTTGTTACTCCCACGGACTGTAGCCTTGTCATTATGGAAGGTAGTATGTTGTCGAGATTTTTGATATTTCTATGGATGGTAGCCATGTCATTATAGAAGGTAGTCTGTTGTCGAGATTTTTGTTACTGCAATGGATGCTAGCCTTGTCATTATGGAAGGTAGTCTGTCGTTGTGATTTCTGTCACTCCAATGGATGGTAGCCTTGCCACTATGGAAGGTAGTGTGTTGTTCATATTTTTGTTACTCCAATGGATGGTACCCTTGTCATTATGGAAGGTAGTCTATTGTCGAGATTTTTGTTACTGCAATGGATGCTAGCCTTGTCATTATGGAAGGTAGTCTGTCGTTGTGATTTCTGTCACTCCAATGGATGGTAGCCTTGTCACTATGGAAGGTAGTGTGTTGTTCATATTTTTGGTACTCCAATGGATGGTACCCTTGTCATTATGGAAGGTAGTCTATTATCGAGATTTTTGTTACTTCAATGGATGGTAGCCTTGTCATTATGAAAGGTAGTCTGTTTTCGAGATTTTTGTTACTCCAATGGATGGTAGCCTTGTCATTATGGAAGGTAGTCTATTGTCGATATTTTTGTTACTCCAATGGATGGTATCCTTGTCATTATGGATGGTAGTCTGTTGTCGAGATTTTTGTTATTCCAATGGATTGTAGACTTTTCATTATGGAATGTATTCTGTTGTCGATGTTTTTATTACTCCAATGGATGGTAGCCATGTAATTATCGAAGGTAGTCTGTTGTCGAGATTTTTGTTATTCCAATGGAATCTAGACTTGTCATTATGGAAGGTAGTTTGTTGTCTAGATTTTTCTTACTCCAATGGATGCTAGCCTTGTCATTATAAAAGGTAGTTTGTCGTTGTGATTTCTGTCACTCCAATGGATGGTAGCCTTGTCACTATGAAAGGTAATATGTTTTCGAGATTTTTGTTACTCCAATGGATGGTAGCCTTGTCATTATGGAAGGTAGTCTGTTGTCGAGATTTTTGTTTCTCCAATGGATGGTATCATTGTCATTATGGATGGTAGTCTGTTGTCGAGATTTTTGTTACTCTAATGGATGGTAGCCTTGTCATTATGGAAGGTAGTCTGTTTTCGAGATTTTTGTTACTCCAATGGATGCTAGCCTTGTCATTATGGAAGGTAGTTTGTTGTCGAGTTTTTTGTTACTCCAATGGATGCTAGCCTTGTCATTATAGAAGGTAGTCTGTCATTGTGATTTCTGTCACTCCAATGGATGGTAGCCTTGTCACTATGGAAGTTAGTCTGTTGTGCATATTTTTGTTACTCCAATGGATGGTAGACTTGTCATTATCGAATGTAGTCTATTGTCGAGATTTTTGTTACTCCAATGGATGATATCATTGTCATTATGGATGCTAGTCTGTTGTCGAGATTTTTGTTACTCTAATGGATGGTAGCCTTGTCATTATTGAAGGTAGTTTGTTTTCGAGATTTTTGTTACTCCAATGGATGGTAGCCTTGTCATTATGGATGGTATTTTGTTGTCGAGATTTTTGTTACTCTAATAGATGGTATCGTTGTCATTATGGATGGTAGTCTGTTGTCAAGAATTTTGTTACTCCAATGGATGGTAGCCTTGTCATTATGGAACGTAGTCTGTTGTCGATGTTTTTGTTACTCCCACGGATTGTAGCCTTGTCATTATGGAAGGTAGTACGTTGTCGAGATTTTTGATATTTTTATGGATGGTAGCCATGTCATTATAGAAGGTAGTCTGTTGTCGAGATTTTTGTTACTGCAATGGATGCTAGCCTTGTCATTATGGAAGGTAGTCTGTCGTTGTGATTTCTGTCACTCCAATGGATGGTAGCCTTGCCACTATGGAAGGTAGTGTGTTGTTCATATTTTTGTTACTCCAATTAATGGTACCCTTGTCATTATGGAAGGTAGTCTATTGTCGAGATTTTTGTTACTGCAATGGATGCTAGCCTTGTCATTATGGAAGGTAGTCTGTCGTTGTGATTTCTGTCACTCCAATGGATGGTAGCCTTATCACTATGGAAGGTAGTCTGTTGTTCATATTTTTGTTACTCCAACGGATTGTAGCCTTGTCATTATGGTTGTAGTCTATTGTCGAGATTTTTGTTACTCCAATGGATGGTATCATTGTCATTATGGATGGTAGTTTGTTGTCGAGATTTTTGTTACTCTAATGGATGGTAGCCTTGTCATTATGGAAGGTAGTCTGTTTTCGATATTTTTGTTACTCTAATGGATGGTAGCCTTTTCATTATGGAAGGTAGTCTGTTGTCGAGATTTTTGTTACTCCAATGGATGATAACGTTGTCATTATGGATGGTAGTCTGTTGTGGAGATTTTTGTTATTCCAATGGATGGTAGCCTTGTCATTATGGAAGGTAGTCTGTCGTTGTGATTTATGTCACTCCAATGGATGGTAGACTTGTCACTATGGAAGGTAGTCTCTTGTTCATATTTTTGTTACATCAATGGATGGTAGAATTATCATTATGGAAGGTTGTCTGTTGTCGAGATTTTTGTTACTCCAATGGACAGTAGCCTTGTCATTATGGAAGGTAGTCTGTTTTCGTGATTTTTGTTACTCCAATGGATGGTAGCCTTGTCATTATGGAAGGTAGTCTGTTGTGGATATTTTTGTCACTCCAATGGATTGTATCGTTGTCATTATGGATGGTAGTCTGTTGTCGAGATTTTTGTTATTCCAATGTATTATAGCCTTTTCATTATGGAACGTATTCTATTGTCGATGTTTTTGTTACTCCAATGGATGTTAGCCTTGTCATAATGGAAGATAGTCTTTTGTCGATATTTTTGTTATTTTAATGGATGGTAGCCTTGTCATTATGGAAGGTAGTATGTTGTCGAGATTTTGGTTACTCCAATAGATGGTAGCCTTGTCATTATAGAAGGTAGTGTGTTGTTCATATTTTTGTTACTCTAATGGTTGGTAGCCTTGTCATTATGGAATGTGGTCTATTGTCGAGATTTTTGTTACTCCAATGGATGGTATCGTTGTCATTATGGATGGTAGTCTGTTGTCGAGATGTTTTTTATTCCAATGGATGGTAGCCTTGTGATTGTGGAAGGTAGTCTGTTGTCGAGATTTTTGTTACTCCAATGGATGCTAGCCTTGTCATTATGGAAGGTAGTCAGTCGTTGTAATTTCTGTCACTCCAATGATTGGTAGCCTTGTCACTATGGAAGGTAGTCTGTTGTTCATATTTTTGTTACATCAATGGATGGTAGCATTATCATTATGGAAGGTTGTCTGTTGTCGAGATTTTTGTTACTCCAATGGTTCGTAGCCTTGTCATTATGGAAGGTAGCCTGTTGTCGAGATTTTTGTTACTCCAATGGATGGTATCATTGTCATTATGGATGCTAGTCAGTTGTCGAGATTTCTGTTACTCCAATAGATGGTATCATTGTCATTATGGATGGTAGTTTGTCATTGTGATTTTTGTCACTCCAATGGATGGTAGACTTATCACTATGGAAGGTAGTCTCTTGTTCATATTTTTGTTACATCAATGGATGGTAGGATTATCATTATGGAAGGTTGTCTGTTGTCGAGATTTTTGTTACTCCAATTGATAGTAGCCTTGTCATTATGGAAGGTAGTCTGTTTTCGAGATTTTTGTTACTCCAATGGATGGTAGCCTTGTCATTATGGAAGGTAGTCTGTTGTCGATATTTTTGTTACTCCAATGGATTGTATCGTTGTCATTATGGATGGTAGTCTGTTGTCGAGATTTTTGTTATTCCAATGTATTATAGCCTTTTCATTATGGAACGTATTCTATTGTCGATGTTTTTGTTACTCCAATGGATGTTAGCCTTGTCATAATGGAAGATAGTCTTTTGTCGATATATTTGTTATTCCAATGGATGGTAGCCTTGTCATTATGGAAGGTAGTATGTTGTCGAGATTTTGGTTACTCCAATAGATTGTAGCCTTGTCATTATAGAAGGTAGTGTGTTGTTCATATTTTTGTTACTCTAATGGATGGTAGCTTTGTCATTATGGAATGTGGTCTATTGTCGAGATTTTTGTTACTCCAATGGATGGTATCATTGTCATTATGGATGGTAGTCTGTTGTCTAGATTTTTTTTACTTAAATGGATGGTAGCCTTGTCATTATGGAAGGTAGTCTGTTTTCGAGAATTTTGTTACTCCAATGGATGGTAGCATTGTCATTATGGATGGTAGTCTGTTGTCGAGATGTTTTTTATTCCAATGGATGGTAGCCTTGTGATTGTGGAAGGTAGTCTGTTGTCGAGATTTTTGTTACTCCAATGGATGCTAGCCTTGTCATTATGGAAGGTAGTCAGTCGTTGTAATTTCTGTCACTCCAATGAATGGTAGCCTTGTCACTATGGAAGGTAGTTTGTTGTTCATATTTTTGTTACATCAATGGATGGTAGCATTATCATTATTGAAGGTTGTCTGTTGTCGAGATTTTTGTTACTCCAATGGTTCGTAGCCTTGTCATTATGGAAGGTAGCCTGTTGTCGAGATTTTTGTTACTCCAATGGATGGTATCATTGTCATTATGGATGCTAGTCAGTTGTCCAAATTTTTGTTACTCCAATGGATGGTATCATTGTCATTATGGAAGGTAGTTTGTAGTTGTGATTTATGTCACTCCAATGGATGGTAGCCTTGTCACTATGGAAGGTAGTTTGTTGTTCATATTTTTGTTACATCAATGGATGGTTGCATTATCATTATGGAAGGTTGACTGTTGTCGAGATTTTTGTTACTGCAATGGATGGTAGCCTTGTCATTATGGAAGGTAGTCTGTTTTCGAGATTTTTGTTACTCCAAATTGATGGTAGCCTTGTGATTATGGTAGGTATTCTTTCGTTGTGATTTCTGTCACTCCAATGGATCGTAGACATTTCATTATGGAAGGTAGTCTGTTTTCGAGATTTTTGTTACTCCAATGGATGGTAGCCTTGCCATTATGAAAGGTAGTCTGTTGTCGAGATTTTTGTTACTCTAATAGATGGTAACATTGTCATTATGGATGGTAGTCTATTGTCGAGATTTTTTTTATTCCAATGGATGGTAGCCTTGTCATTATGGAAGGTAGTCTGTTGTCGAGATTTTTGTTACTCCAATGGATGCTAGCCTTGTCATTACGGAAGGGAGTCAGTCATTGTGATTTCTGTCACTCCAATGGATGGTAGCCTTGTCACTATGGAAGGTAGTCTGTTGTTCATATTTTTGTTACTTCAATGGATGATAGCATTATCATTATGGAAGGTAGTCTGTCGTTGTGATTTCTATCACTCCAATGGATGGTAGCCTTGTCACTATGGAAGGTAGTCTGTTGTTCATATTTTTGGTACTCCAATGAATGGTAGCCTTGTCATTATGGATGAAGTCTATTGTCGAGATTTTTGTTACTCCAATGTATGGTATCATTGTCATTATGGATGGTAGTTTGATGTCAAGATTTTTGTTACTCTAATGGATGGTAGCCTTCTCATTATGGAAGGTAGTCTATTTTCGAGATTTTTGTTACTACAAAGGATGGTAGCCTTGTCAATATGGAAGGTAGTTTGTTGTCGATATTTTTGTTACTCCAATGGATGGTAACGTTTTCATTATGGATGGTAGTCTGTTGTCGAGATTTTTGTTATTCCAATGGATGGTAGCCTTGTCATTATGGAAGGTAGTTTGTTGTCCAAATTTTTGTTACTCCAATGGAAGCTAGCCTTGTCATTATGGAAGGTAGTCTGTAGTTGGGATTTATGTCACTCCAATGGATGGTAGCCTTGTCACTATGAAAGGTAGTCTGTTGTTCATATTTTTGTTACATCAATGGATGGTAGCATTATCATTATGGAAGGTTGTCTGTTGTCGAGATTTTTGGTACTCCAATGGATGGTAGCCTTGTCATTATGGAAGGTAGTCTGTTTTCGAGATTTTTGTTACTCCAAATTGATGGTTGCCTTGTAATTATGGTAGGTATTCTTTCGTTGTGATTTCTGTCACTCCAATGGATCGTAGACATTTCATTATGGAAGGTAGTTTGTTTTCGAGATTTTTGTTACTCCAATGGATGGTAGCCTTGCCATTATGAAAGGTAGTCTGTTGTCGAGATTTTCGTTACTTTAATAGATGGTAACATTGTCATTATGGATGGTAGTCTGTTGTCGAGATTTTTTTTATTCCAATGGATGGTAGCCTTGTCATTATGGAAGGTAGTCTGTTGTCGAGATTTTTGTTACTCCAATGGATGCTAGCCTTGTCATTACGGAAGGTAGTCAGTCATTGTGATTTCTGTCACTCCAATGGATGGTAGCCTTGTCACTATGGAAGGTAGTCTGTTGTTCATATTTTTGTTACTTCAATGGATGATAGCATTATCATTATGGAAGGTAGTCTGTCGTTGTGATTTCTATCACTCCAATGGATGGTAGCCTTGTCACTATGGAAGGTAGTCTGTTGTTCATATTTTTGGTACTCCAATGAATGGTAGCCTTGTCATTATGGATGAAGTCTATTGTCGAGATTTTTGTTACTCCAATGTATGGTATCATTGTCATTATGGATGGTAGTTTGATGTCAAGATTTTTGTTACTCTAATGGATGGTAGCCTTGTCATTATGGAAGGTAGTCTATTTTCGAGATTTTTGTTACTACAAAGGATGGTAGCCTTGTCAATATGGAAGGTAGTTTGTTGTCGATATTTTTGTTACTCCAATGGATGGTAACGTTTTCATTATGGATGGTAGTCTGTTGTCGAGATTTTTGTTATTCCAATGGATGGTAGCCTTGTCATTATGGAAGGTTGTTTGTTGTCCAAATTTTTGTTACTCCAATGGATGCTAGCCTTGTCATTATGGAAGGTAGTCTGTAGTTGGGATTTATGTCACTCCAATGGATGGTAGCCTTGTCACTATGAAAGGTAGTCTGTTGTTCATATTTTTGTTACATCAATGGATGGTAGCATTATCATTATGGAAGGTTGTCTGTTGTCGAGATTTTTGGTACTCCAATGGATGGTAGCCTTGTCATTATGGAAGGTAGTCTGTTTTCGAGATTTTTGTTACTCCAAATTGATGGTAGCCTTGTGATTATGGTAGGTATTCTTTCGTTGTGATTTCTGTCACTCCAATGGATCATAGACATTTCATTATGGAAGGTAGTTTGTTTTCGAGATTTTTGTTACTCCAATGGATGGTAGCCTTGCCATTATGAAAGGTAGTCTGTTGTCGAGATTTTTGTTACTCTAATAGATGGTAACATTGTCATTATGGATGGTAGTCTGTTGTCGAGATTTTTTTTATTCCAATGGATGGTAGCCTTGTCATTATGGAAGGTAGTCTGTTGTCGAGATTTTTGTTACTCCAATGGATGCTAGCCTTGTCATTACGGAAGGTAGTCAGTCATTGTGATTTCTGTCACTCCAATGGATGGTAGCCATGTCACTATGGAAGGTAGTCTGTTGTTCATATTTTTGTTACTTCAATGGATGATAGCATTATCATTATGGAAGGTAGTCTGTCGTTGTGATTTCTATCACTCCAATGGATGGTAGCCTTGTCACTATGGAAGGTAGTCTGTTGTTCATATTTTTGGTACTCCAATGAATGGTAGCCTTGTCATTATGGATGAAGTCTATTGTCGAGATTTTTGTTACTCCAATGTATGGTATCATTGTCATTATGGATGGTAGTTTGATGTCAAGATTTTTGTTACTCTAATGGATGGTAGCCTTGTCATTATGGAAGGTAGTCTATTTTCGAGATTTTTGTTACTACAAAGGATGGTAGCCTTGTCAATATGGAAGGTAGTTTGTTATCGATATTTTTGTTACTCCAATGGATGGTAACGTTTTCATTATAGATGGTAGTCTGTTGTCGAGATTTTTGTTATTCCAATGGATGGTAGCCTTGTCATTATGGAAGATAGTTTGTTGTCCAAATTTTTGTTACTCCAATGGATGCTAGCCTTGTCATTATGGAAGGTAGTTTGTAGTTGGGATTTATGTCACTCCAATGGATGGTAGCCTTGTCACTATGAAAGGTAGTCTGTTGTTCATATTTTTGTTACATCAATGGATGGTAGCATTATCATTATGGAAGGTTGTCTGTTGTCGAGATTTTTGGTACTCCAATGGATGGTAGCCTTGTCATTATGGAAGGTA
Source organism: Vicia faba (assembly GCA_948472305.1). Lineage (NCBI taxonomy): Eukaryota > Viridiplantae > Streptophyta > Magnoliopsida > Fabales > Fabaceae > Vicia > Vicia faba. The sequence goes on from OX451741.1 coordinate 527,272,091, forward strand.
GTCTGTTTTCGAGATTTTTGTTACTCCAATGGATTGTATCATTGTCATTATGGATGGTAGTCTGTTGTCGAGATTTTTGTTATTCCAATGTATTATAGCCTTGTCATTATGGAACGTATTTTGTTATCGATGTTTTTGTTACTCCAATGGATGTTAGCCTTGTCATTATGGAAGGTAGTCTTTTGTCGATATTTTTGTTATTCCAATGGATCGTAGCCTTGTCATTATGGAAGGTAGTATGTTGTCGAGATTTTTGTTACTCCAATAGATGGTAGCCTTGTCATTATAGAAGGTACTCTGTTGTTCATATTTTTGTTACTCCAATGGATGGTAGCCTTGTCATTATGGAATGTGGTCTATTGTCGAGATTTTGGTTACTCCAATGGATGGTATCGTTGTCATTATGGATGGTCGTCTGTTGTCGAGATTTTTGTTACTCTAATGGATGGTAGCCTTGTCATTATGGAAGGTAGTCTGTTTTCGATATTTTTGTTACTCCAATGGATGATGGCCTTGTCATTATGGAAGGTAGTATGTTTTCGAGATTTTTGTTACTCCAAATTGATGGTAGCCTTGTCATTATGGAAGGTATTCTTTCGTTCTGATTTCTGTCACTCAAATGGATCGTAGACATGTCATTATGGAAGGTAGTTTGTTTTCGAGATTTTTGTTACTCAAATGGATGGTAGCCTTGTCATTATGAAAGGTAGTCTGTTGTCGAGATTTTTGTTACTCCAATGGATGGTAACATTGTCATTATGGATGGTAGTCTGTTGTCGAGATTTTTTTTATTCCAATGGATGGTAGACTTGTCATTATGGAAGGTAGTCTATTGTCGAGATTTTTGTTACTCCAATGGATGCTAGCCTTGTCATTACGGAAGGTAGTCAGTCGTTGTGATTTCTGTCACTCCAATGGATGGTAGCCTTGTCACTATGGAAGGTAGTCAGTTGTTCATATTTTTGTTACTTCAATGGATGATAGCATTATCATTATGGAAGGTAGTCAGTCGTTGTGATTTCTGTCACTCAAATGGATGGTAGCCTTCTCACTATGGAAGGTAGTTTGTTGTTCATATTTTTGTTACTCTAATGAATGGTAGCCTTGTCATTATGGATGTAGTCTATTGTCGAGATTTTTGTTACTCCAATGTATGGTATCGTTGTCATTATGGATGGTAGTTTGTTGTCGAGATTTTTATTACTACAATGGATGGTAGCCTTGTCAATATGGAAGGTAGTTTGTTGTTGATATTTTTGTTACTCCAATGGATGGTAACATTTTCATTATGGATGGTAGTCTGTTGTCGAGATTTTTGTTATTCCAATGGATGGTAGCCTTGTAATTATGGAAGGTAGTTTGTTGTCTAAATTTTTGTTACTCCAATGGATGCTAGCCTTGTCATTATGGAAGGTAGTTTGTAGTTGTGATTTATGTCACTCCAATGGATGGTAGCCTTGTCACTATGGAAGGTAGTTTGTTGTTCATATTTTTGTTACATTAATGGATGGTTGCATTATCATTATGGAAGGTTGACTGTTGTCGAGATTTTTGTTACTGCAATGGATGGTAGCCTTGTCATTATGGAAGGTAGTCTGTTTTCGAGATTTTTGTTACTCCAATGGATTTTATCGTTGTCATTATGGATGGTAGTCTCTTGTCGAGATTTTTGTTATTCCAATGTATTATAGCCTTGTCATTATGGAACGTATTTTGTTGTCGATGTTTTTGTTACTCCAATGGTTGTTAGCCTTGTCATTATTGAAGGTAGTCTTTTGTCGAGATTTTTGTTATTCCAATGGATCGTAGCCTTGTCATTATGGAAGGTAGTATGTTGTCGGGATTTTTGTTACTCCAATAGATGGTAGCCTTGTCATTATAGAAGGTAGTCTGTTGTTCATATTTTTGTTACTCCAATGGATGGTAGCCTTGTCATTATGGAATGTGGTCTATTGTCGAGATTGTGGTTACTCCAATGGATGGTATCGTTGTCATTTTGGATGGTAGTCTGTTGTCGAAATTTTTGTTACTCTAATGGATGGTAGCTTTGTCATTATGGAAAGTAGTCAGTTTTCGAGATTTTTGTTACTCCAATGGATGGTGGCCTTGTCATTATGGAAGGTAGTCTGTTTTCGAGATTTTTGTTACTCCAAATTGATGGTAGCCTTGTCATTATGGAAGGTATTCTTTCGTTGTGATTTCTGTCACTCCAATGGATCGTAGACATGTCATTATGGAAGGTAGTTTGTTTTCGAGATTTTTGTTACTCCAATGGATGGTAGCCTTGTCATTATGAAAGGTAGTGTGTTGTCCAGATTTTTGTTACTCCAATGGATGCTAGCCTTGTCATTACGGAAGGTAGTCAATCAATGTGATTTCTGTCACTCCAATGGATGGTAGCCTTGTCACTATGGAAGGTAGTCAGTTGTTCATATTTTTGTTACTTCAATGGATGATAGCATTATCATTATGGAAGGTAGTCTGTCGTTGTGATTTCTGTCACTCAAATGGATGGTAGCCTTGTCACTATGGAAGGTAGTTTGTTGTTCATATTTTTGTTACTCCAATGTATGGTATCTTTGTCATTATGGATGGTAGTTTGTTGTCGAGATTTTTGTTACTCTAATGGATGGTAGCCTTGTCATTATGGAAGGTAGTCTGTTTTCGAGATTTTTGTTACTACAATGGATGGTAGCCTTGTCAATATGGAAGGTAGTTTGTTGTCGATATTTTTGTTACTCCAATGGATGGTAACGTTTTCATTATGGATGGTAGTCTGTTGTCGAGATTTTTGTTATTCCAATGGATGGTAGCCTTGTCATTTTGGAAGGTAGTTTGTTGTCCAAATTTTTGTTACTCCAATGGATGCTAGCCTTGTAATTATGGAAGGTAGTCTGTAGTTGTGATTTATGTCACTCCAATGGATGGTGGCCTTGTCACTATGGAAGGTAGTTTGTTGTTCATATTTTTGTAACATCAATGGATGGTTGCATTATCATTATGGAAGGTTCACTGTTGTCGAGATTTTTGTTACTTTAATGGATGGTAGCCTTGTCATTATGGAAGGTAGTCTATTTTCGAGATTTTTGTTACTCCAATGGATTGTATAGTTGTCATTATGGATGGTAGTTTGTTGTCGAGATTTTTGTTATTCCAATGTATTATAGCCTTGTCATTATGGAACGTATTTTGTTGTCGATGGTTTTGTTACTCCAATGGTTGTTAGCCTTGTCATTATGGAAGGTAGTCTTTTGTCGAGATTTTTGTTATTCCAATGGATCGTAAACTTGTCATTATGGAAGGTAGTATGTTGTCGGGATTTTTGTTACTCCAATAGATGGTAGCCTTGTCATTATAGAAGGTACTCTGTTGTTCATATTTTTGTTACTCCAATGGATGGTAGCCTTGTCATTATGGAATGTGGTCTATTGTCGAGATTTTGGTTACTCCAATGGATGGTATCGTTGTCATTATGGATGGTCGTCTGTTGTCAAGATTTTTGTTACTCTAATGGATGGTAGCCTTGTCATTATGGAAGGTAGTCTGTTTTCGATATTTTTGTTACTCCAATGGATGATGGCCTTGTCATTATGGAAGGTAGTATGTTTTCGAGATTTTTGTTACTCCAAATTGATGGTAGCCTTGTCATTATGGAAGGTATTCTTTCGTTGTGATTTCTGTCACTCCAATGGATCGTAGACATGTCATTATGGAAGGTAGTTTGTTTTCGAGATTTTTGTTACTCAAATGGATGGTAGCCCTTTCATTATGAAAGGTAGTCTGTTGTCGAGATTTTTGTTACTCCAATGGATGGTAACATTGTCATTATGGATGGTAGTCTGTTGTCGATATTTTTTTTATTCCAATGGATGGTAGACTTGTCATTATGGAAGGTAGTCTATTGTCGAGATTTTTGTTACTCCAATGGATGCTAGCCTTGTCATTACGGAAGGTAGTCAGTCGTTGTGATTTCTGTCACTCCAATGGATGGTAGCCTTGTCACTATGGAAGGTAGTCAGTTGTTCATATTTTTGTTACTTCAATGGATGATAGCATTATCATTATGGAAGGTAGTCAGTCGTTGTGATTTCTGTCACTCAAATGGATGGTAGCCTTCTCACTATGGAAGGTAGTTTGTTGTTCATATTTTTGTTACTCCAATGAATGGTAGCCTTGTCATTATGGATGTAGTCTATTGTCGAGATTTTTGTTACTCCAATGTATGGTATCGTTGTCATTATGGATGGTAGTTTGTTGTCGAGATTTTTATTACTACAATGGATGGTAGCCTTGTCAATATGGAAGGTAGTTTGTTGTTGATATTTTTGTTACTCCAATGGATGGTAACATTTTCATTATGGATGGTAGTCTGTTGTCGAGATTTTTGTTATTCCAATGGATGGTAGCCTTGTAATTATGGAAGGTAGTTTGTTGTCCAAATTTTTGTTACTCCAATGGATGCTAGCCTTGTCATTATGGAAGGTAGTTTGTAGTTGTGATTTATGTCACTCCAATGGATGGTAGCCTTGTCACTATGGAAGGTAGTTTGTTGTTCATATTTTTGTTACATCAATGGATGGTTGCATTATCATTATGGAAGGTTGACTGTTGTCGAGATTTTTGTTACTGCAATGGATGGTAGCCTTGTCATTATGGAAGGTAGTCTGTTTTCGAGATTTTTGTTACTCCAATGGATTTTATCGTTGTCATTATGGATGGTAGTCTCTTGTCGAGATTTTTGTTATTCCAATGTATTATAGCCTTGTCATTATGGAACGTATTTTGTTGTCGATGTTTTTGTTACTCCAATGGTTGTTAGCCTTGTCATTATTGAAGGTAGTCTTTTGTCGAGATTTTTGTTATTCCAATGGATCGTAGCCTTGTCATTATGGAAGGTAGTATGTTGTCGGGATTTTTGTTACTCCAATAGATGGTAGCCTTGTCATTATAGAAGGTAGTCTGTTGTTCATATTTTTGTTACTCCAATGGATGGTAGCCTTGTCATTATGGAATGTGGTCTATTGTCGAGATTGTGGTTACTCCAATGGATGGTATCGTTGTCATTTTGGATGGTAGTCTGTTGTCGAAATTTTTGTTACTCTAATGGATGGTAGCTTTGTCAGTATGGAAAGTAGTCAGTTTTCGAGATTTTTGTTACTCCAATGGATGGTGGCCTTGTCATTATGGAAGGTAGTCTGTTTTCGAGATTTTTGTTACTCCAAATTGATGGTAGCCTTGTCATTATGGAAGGTATTCTTTCGTTGTGATTTCTGTCACTCCAATGGATCGTAGACATGTCATTATGGAAGGTAGTTTGTTTTCGAGATTTTTGTTACTCCAATGGATGGTAGCCTTGTCATTATGAAAGGTAGTGTGTTGTCGAGATTTTGGTTACTCCAATGGATGCTAGCCTTGTCATTACGGAAAGTAGTCAATCAATGTGATTTCTGTCACTCCAATGGATGGTAGCCTTGTCACTATGGAAGGTAGTCAGTTGTTCATATTTTTGTTACTTCAATGGATGATAGCATTATCATTATGGAAGGTAGTCCGTCGTTGTGATTTCTGTCACTCAAATGGATGGTAGCCTTGTCACTATGGAAGGTAGTTTGTTGTTCATATTTTTGTTACTCCAATGTATGGTATCATTGTCATTATGGATGGTAGTTTGTTGTCGAGATTTTTGTTACTCTAATGGATGGTAGCCTTGTCATTATGGAAGGTAGTCTGTTTTCGAGATTTTTGTTACTACAATGGATGGTAGCCTTGTCAATATGGAAGGTAGTTTGTTGTCGATATTTTTGTTACTCCAATGGATGGTAACGTTTTCATTATGGATGGTAGTCTGTTGTCGAGATTTTTGTTATTCCAATGGATGGTAGCCTTGTCATTTTGGAAGGTAGTTTGTTGTCCAAATTTTTGTTACTCCAATGGATGCTAGCCTTGTAATTATGGAAGGTAGTCTGTAGTTGTGATTTATGTCACTCCAATGGATGGTGGCCTTGTCACTATGGAAGGTAGTCTGTTGTTCATATTTTTGTTACATCAATGGATGGTTGCATTATCATTATGGAAGGTTCACTGTTGTCGAGATTTTTGTTACTCTAATGGATGGTAGCCTTGTCATTATGGAAGGTAGTCTATTTTCGAGATTTTTGTTACTCCAATGGATTGTATAGTTGTCATTATGGATGGTAGTTTGTTGTCGAGATTTTTGTTATTCCAATGTATTATAGCCTTGTCATTATGGAACGTATTTTGTTGTCGATGGTTTTGTTACTCCAATGGTTGTTAGCCTTGTCATTATGGAAGGTAGTCTTTTGTCGAGATTTTTGTTATTCCAATGGATCGTAAACTTGTCATTATGGAAGGTAGTATGTTGTCGGGATTTTTGTTACTCCAATAGATGGTAGCCTTGTCATTATAGAAGGTAGTCTGTTGTTCATATTTTTGTTACTCCAATGGATGGTAGCCTTGTCATTATGGAATGTGGTCTATTGTCGAGATTGTGGTTACTCCAATGGATGGTATCATTGTCATTATGGATGGTATTCTGTTGTCGAGATTTTTGTTACTCTAATGGATGGTAGCCTTGTCATTATGGAAAGTAGTATGTTTTCGGGATTTTTGTTACTCCAATGGATGGTGGCCTTGTCATTATGGAAGGTAGTCTGTTTTCGAGATTTTTGTTACTCCAAATTGATGGTAGCCTTGTCATTATGGAAGGTATTCTTTCGTTGTGATTTCTGTCACTCCAATGGATTGTAAACATGTCATTATGGAAGGTAGTTTGTTTTCGAGATTTTTGTTACTCCAATGGACGGTAGCCTTGTCATTATGAAAGGTAGTCTATTGTCGAGATTTTTGTTACTCCAATGGATGGTAACATTGTCATTATGGATGGTAGTCTGTTGTCGAGATTTTTGTTACACCAATGGATGTTAGCCTTGTCATTACGGAAGGTAGTCAGTCGTTGTGATTTCTGTCACTCCAATGGATGGTAGCCTTGTCACTATGGAAGGTAGTCAGTTGTTCATATTTTTGTTACTTCAATGGATGATAGCATTATCCTTATGGAAGGTAGTCTGTCGTTCTGATTTCTGTCACTCAAATGGATGGTAGCCTTGTCACTATGGAAGGTAGTCTGTTGTTCATATTTTTGTTACTCCAATGAATGTTAGCCTTGTCATTATGGATGTAGTCTATTGTCGAGATTTTTGTTACTCCAATGTATGGTATCATTGTCATTATGGAATGTAGTTTTTTGTTGAGATTTTTGTTACTCTAATGGATGGTAGCCTTGTCATTATGGAAGGTAGTCTGTTTTCGAGATTTTTGTTACTACCACGGATGGTAGCCTTGTCAATATGGAAGGTAGTTTGTTGTCGATATTTTTGTTACTCCAATGGATGGTAACGTTTTCATTATGGATGGTAGTCTGTTGTCGAGATTTTTGTTATTCCAATGGATGGTAGCCTTGTCATTATGGAAGGTAGTTTGTTGTCCAAATTTTTGTTACTCCAATGGATGCTAGCCTTGTCATTATGGAAGGTAGTCTGTAGTTGTGATTTATTTCACTCCAATGGATGGTAGCCTTGTCACTATGGAAGGTAGTCTGTTGTTCATATTTTTGTTACATCAATGGATGGTTGCATTATCATTATGGAAGGTTGACTGTTGTCGAGATTTTTGTTACTCCAATGGATGGTAGCCTTGTCATTATGGAAGGTAGTCTGCTTTCGAGATTTTTGTTATTCTAATGGCTGTTAGCCTTGTCATTATGGAAGGTAGTCTGTTGTCGAGATTTTTGTTATTCTAATGGATGATAGCCTTGTCATTATGAAAGGTAGTATGTTGTCGAGATTTTTGTTACTGCAATGGATGCTAGCCTTGTCATTACAGAAGGTAGTCTTTCATTGTGATTTCTGTCACTCCAATGGATGGTAGCCTTATCACTATGGAAGGTAGTCTGTTGTTCATATTTTTGTTACTCCAATGGATGGTATCATTGTCATTATGGATGGTAGTTTGTTGTCGAGATTTTTGTTACTCTAATGGATGGTAGCCTTGTCATTATGGAAGGTAGCCTATTTTCGATATTTTTGCTACTCTAATGGATGGTAGCCTTTTCATTATGGAAGGTAGTCTATTGTCGAGATTTTTGTTACTCCAATGGATGATAACGTTGTCATTATGGATGGTAGTCTATTGTCGAGATTTATGTTATTCCAATGGATGGTAGCCTTGTCATTATGGAAGGTAGTCTGTCATTGTGATTTATGTCACTCCAATGGACGGTAGCCTTGTCACTATGGAAGGTAGTCTGTTGTTAATATTTTTGTTACAACAATGAATGGTAGCCTTGTCATTATGGATGTAGTCTATTGTCGAGATTTTTGTTACTCCAATGTATGGTATCGTTGTCATTATGGATGGTAGTTTGTTGTCGAGATTTTTGTTACTCTAATGAATGGTAGCCTTGTCATTATGGAAGGTAGTCTATTTTTGAGATTTTTGTTACTACAATGGATGGTAACCTTTTCAATATGGAAGGTAGTTTGTTGTCGATATTTTTGTTACTCCAATGGATGGTAACGTTTTCATTATGGATGGTAGTCTGTTGTCGAGATTTTTGTTATTCCAATGGATGGTAGCCTTGTCATTATGGAAGGTAGTTTGTTGTCCAAATTTTTGTTACTCCAATGGATGCTAGCCTTGTCATTATGGAAGGTAGTCTGTAGTTGTGATTTATGTCACTCCAATGGATCATAGCCTTGTCACTATGGAAGGTAGTCAGTTGTTCATATTTTTGTTACCTCAATGGATGGTAGCATTATCATTATGGAAGGTTGTCTGTTGTCGAGATTTTTGTTACTCCAATGGATGGTAACATTTTCATTATGGATGGTAGTCTGTTGTCGATATTTTTTTTACTCCAATGGATGGTAGCCTTGTCATTATGGAAGGTAGTCTGTTGTCGAAATTTTTGTTATTCTAACGGATGGTAGCCTTGTCATTATGAAAGTTAGTATGTTGGCGAGATTTTGTTACTCCAATGGATGCTAGCCTTGTCATTACAGAAGGTATTCTTTCATTGTGATTTCTGTCACTCCAATGGATGGTAGCCTTATCACTATGGAAGGTAGTCTGTTGTTCATATTTTTGTTACTCCAATGGATTGTAGACTTATCATTATGGTTGTAGTCTATTGGCGATATTTTTGTTACTCCAATGGATGGTATGATTGTCATTATGGATGGTAGTATGTTGTCGAGATTTTTGTTACTCTAATGGATGGTAGCCTTGTCATTATGGAAGGTAGTCTGTTTTCGATATTTTTGTTACTCTAATGGATGGTAGCCTTTTCATTATGGAAGGTAGTCTGTTGTCGAGATTTTTGTTACTCCAATGGATGATAACGTTGTCATTATAGATGCTAGTCTGTTGTCGAGATTTTTGTTATTCCAATGGATGGTAGCCTTGTCATTATAGAAGGTAGTCTGTCGTTGTGATTTATGTCACTCCAATGGATGGTAGACTTGTCACTATGGAAGGTAGTCTCTTGTTCATATTTTTGTTACATCAATGGATGGTAGGATTATCATTATTGAAGGTTGTCTATTGTCGAGATTTTTGTTACTCCCATGGATGGTAGCCTTGTCATTATGGAAGGTAGTCTATTTTCGAGATTTTTCTTACTCCAATGGATGGTAGCCTTGTCATTATGGAAGGTACTTTGTTGTCGATATTTTTGTTACTCCAAAGGATTATATCATTGTCATTATGGATGGTAGTCTGTTGTCGATGTTTTAGTTACTCCAATGGATGTTAGCCTTGTCATTATGGAAGGTAGTCTTTTGTCGAGATTGTGGTTACTCCAATGGATGGTATCGTTGTCATTATGGATGGTAGTCTGTTGTCGAGATTTTTGTTACTCTAATGGATGGTAGCCTTGTCATTATGGAAAGTAGTCTGTTTTCGAGATTTTTGTTACTCCAATGGATGGTGGCCTTGTCATTATGGAAGGTAGTCTGTTTTCGAGATTTTTGTTACTCCAAATTGATGGTAGCCTTGTCATTATGGAAGGTATTCTTTCGTTGTGATTTCTGTCACTCCAATGGATTGTAGACATGTCATTAGGGAAGGTAGTTTGTTTTCGAGATTTTTGTTACTCCAATGGATGGTAGCCTTGTCATTATGAAAGGTAGTCTGTTGTAGAGATTTTTATTACTCCAATGGATGGTAACATTGTCCTTATGGATGGTAGTCTGTTGTCGAGATTTTTGTTACACCAATGAATGCTAGCCTTGTCATTACGGAAGGTAGTCAGTCGTTGTGATTTATGTCACTCCAATGGATGGTAGCCTTGTCACTATGGAAGGTAGTCAGTTGTTCATATTTTTGTTACTTCAATGGATGATAGCATTATCCTTATGGAAGGTAGTCTGTCGTTATGATTTCTGTCACTCAAATGGATGGTAGCCTTGTCACTATGGAAGGTAGTCTGTTGTTCATATTTTTGTTACTCCAATGAATGGTAGCCTTGTCATTATGGATGTAGTCTATTGTCGAGATTTTTGTTACTCCAATGTATGGTATCGTTGTCATTATGGAATGTAGTTTTTTGTTGAGATTTTTGTTACTCTAATGGATGGTAGCCTTGTCATTATGGAAGGTAGTCTGTTTTCGAGATTTTTGTTACTACAATGGATGGTAGCCTTGTCAATATGGAAGGTAGTTTGTTGTCGATATTTTTGTTACTCCAATGGATGGTAACGTTTTCATTATGGATGGTAGTCTGTTGTCGAGATTTTTGTTATTCCAATGGATGGTAGCCTTGTCATTATGGAAGGTAGTTTGTTGTCCAAATTTTTGTTACTCCAATGGATGCTAGCCTTGTCATTATGGAAGGTAGTCTGTAGTTGTGATTTATGTCACTCCAATGGACGGTAGCCTTGTCACTATGGAAGGTAGTCTGTTGTTCATATTTTTGTTACATCAATGGATGGTTGCATTATCATTATGGAAGGTTGACTGTTGTCGAGATTTTTGTGACTCCAATGGATGGTAGCCTTGTCATTATGGAAGGTAGTCTGCTTTCGAGATTTTTGTTATTCTAATGGATGTTAGCCTTGTCATTATGGAAGGTAGTCTGTTGTCGAGATTTTTGTTATTCTAATGGATGGTAGCCTTGTCATTATGAAAGGTAGTATGTTGTCGAGATTTTTGTTACTGCAATGGATGCTAGCCTTGTCATTACAGAAGGTAGTCTTTCATTGTGATTTCTGTCACTCCAATGGATGGTAGCCTTATCACTATGGAAGGTAGTCTGTTGTTCATATTTTTGTTACTCCAATGGATGGTATCATTGTCCTTATGGATGGTAGTTTGTTGTCGAGATTTTTGTTACTCTAATGGATGGTAGCCTTGTCATTATGGAAGGTAGCCTATTTTCGATATTTTTGCTACTCTAATGGATGGTAGCCTTTTCATTATGGAAGGTAGTCTATTGTCGAGATTTTTGTTACTCCAATGGATGATAACGTTGTCATTATGGATGGTAGTCTATTGTCGAGATTTATGTTATTCCAATGGATGGTAGCCTTGTCATTATGGAAGGTAGTCTGTCGTTGTGATTTATGTCACTCCAATGGACGGTAGCCTTGTCACTGTGGAAGGTAGTATGTTGTTCATATTTTTGTTACAACAATGAATGGTAGCCTTATCATTATGGATGTTGTCTATTGTCGAGATTTTTGTTACTCCAATGTATGGTATCGTTGTCATTATGGATGGTAGTTTGTTGTCGAGATTATTGTTACTCTAATGGATGGTAGCCTTGTCATTATGGAAGGTAGTCTATTTTCGAGATTTTTGTTACTACAATGGATGGTATCCTTTTCAATATGGAAGGTAGTTTGTTGTCGATATATTTGTTACTCCAATGGATTGTAACGTTTTCATTATGGATGGTAGTCTGTTGTCGAGATTTTTGTTATTCCAATGGATGGTAGCCTTGTCATTATGGAAGGTAGTTTGTTGTCCAAATTTTTGTTACTCCAATGGATGCTAGCCTTGTCATTATGGAAGGTAGTCTGTAGTTGTGATTTATGTCACTCCAATGGATCGTAGCCTTGTCACTATGGAAGGTAGTCTGTTGTTCATATTTTTGTTACATCAATGGATGGTAGCATTATCATTATGGAAGGTTGTCTGTTGTCGAGATTTTTGTTACTCCAATGGATGGTAACATTTTCATTATGGATGGTAGTCTGTTGTCGATATTTTTTTACTCCAATGGATGGTAGCCTTGTCATTATGGAAGGTAGTCTTTTGTCGAAATTTTTGTTATTCTAACGGATGGTAGCCTTGTCATTATGAAAGTTAGTATGTTGTCGAGATTTTTGTTACTCCAATGGATGCTAGCCTTGTCATTACAGAAGGTATTCTTTCATTGTGATTTCTGTCACTCCATTGGATGGTAGCCTTATCATTATGGTTGTAGTCTATTGGCGAGATTTTTGTTACTCCAATGAATGGTATGATTGTCATTATGGATGGTAGTTTGTTGTCGAGATTTTTGTTACTCTAATGGATGGTAGCCTTGTCATTATGGAAGGTAGTCTGTTTTCGATATTTTTGTTACTCTAATGGATGGTAGCCTTTTCATTATGGAAGGTAGTCTGTTGTCGAGATTTTTGTTACTCCAATGGATGATAACGTTGTCATTATGGATGCTAGTCTGTTGTCGAGATTTTTGTTATTCCAATGGATGGTAGCCTTGTCATTATGGAAGGTAGTCTGTCGTTGTGATTTATGTCACTCCAATGGATGGTAGACTTGTCACTATGGAAGCTAGTCTCTTGTTCATATTTTTGTTACATCAATGGATGGTAGGATTATCATTATTGAAGGTTGTCTGTTGTCGAGATTTTTGTTACTCCAATGGATGGTAGCCTTGTCATTATGGAAGGTAGTCTGTTTTCGAGATTTTTCTTACTCCAATGGATGGTAGCCTTGTCATTATGGAAGGTACTCTGTTGTCGATATTTTTGTTACTCCAAAGGATTGTATCATTGTCATTATGGATGGTAGTCTGTTGTCGAGATTTTTGTTATTCCAATGTATTATAGCCTTTTCATTATGGAACGTATTCTGTTTTCGATGTTTTTGTTACTCCAATGGATGTTAGCCTTGTCATTATGGAAGGTAGTTTTTTGTCGAGATTTTTGTTACTCCAATGGATGGTATCATTGTCATTATGGATGGTAGTCTATTATCGAGATTTTTGTTACTAAAATGGATGGTAGCCTTGTCATTATGGAAGGTAGTCTGTTTTCTAGATTATTGTTACTCCAATGGATGGTAGCCTTGTCATTATGGAAGGTAGTCCGTTTTCGAGAATTTTGTTACTCCAATGGATGGTAGCCTTGTCATTATCAAAGGTAGTCTGTTGTCGGTATTTTTGTTACTCCAATGGAAGGTAACATTGTCATTATGGATGGTAGTCTATTGTCGAGATTTTTTTTATTCCAATGGATGGTAGCCTTGTCATTGTGGAAGGTAGTATGTTGTCGAGATTTTTGTTACTCCAATGGATGTTAGCCTTGTCATTATAGAAGGTAGTCAGTCGTTGTGATTTTTGTCACTCCAATGGATGGTAGCCTTGTCACTATGGAAGGTAGTCTGTTGTTTATATTTTTGTTACATCAATGGATGGTAGCATTATCATTATGGAAGGTTGTCTATTGTCGAGATTTTTGTTACTCCAATGGTTCGTAGCCTTGTCATTATGGAAGGTAGCATGTTGTCGAGATTTTTGTTACTCCAATGGATGGTATCGTTGTCATTATGGATGCTAGTCAGTTTTGGAGATTTTTGTTACTCCAATAGATGGTATCATTGTCATTATGGATGGTAGTCTGTCATTGTGATTTTTGTCACTTCAATGGATGGTAGCCTTGTCACTATGGAAGGTAGTCTGTTGTCGAGATTTTTGTTACTTCAATTGATGGTAGCCTTATCATTATGGAAGTAATCTTTTTTCGAGATTTTTTTTATTCCAATGGATGGTATCCTTGTCATTATGGAAGGTATTCTTTCATTGTGATTTCTGTCAGTCCAATGGATCGTAGACATGTTATTATGGAAGGTAGTTTGTTTTCTAGATTTTTGTTACTCCAATGGATGGTAGCCTTGTCATTATGAAAGGTAGTCTGTTGTCGAGATTTTTGTTACTCCAATAGATGGTAACATTGTCATTATGGATGGTAGTCTGTTGTCGAGATATTTTTTATTCCAATGGATGGTAGCCTTGTCATTATGGAAGGTAGTCTGTTGTCGAGATTTTTGTTACTCCAATGGATACTAGCCTTGTCATTATGGAAGGTAGTCAGTCATTGTGATTTCTGTCACTCCAATGGATGGTAGCCTTGTCACTATGGAAGGTAGTTTGTTGTTCATATTTTTGTTACTTCAATGGATGATAGCATTATCATTATGGAAGGTAGTCTGTCGTTGTGATTTCTGTCACTCAAATGGATGGTAGCCTTGTCACTATGGAAGGTAGTCTGTTGTTCATATTTTTGTTACTCCAATGAATGGTAGCCTTGTCATTATGGATGTAGTCTATTGTCGAGATTTTTGTTACTTCAATGTATGGTATCATTGTCGTTATGGATGGTAGTTTGTTGTCGAGATTTTTGTTACTCTAATGGATGGTAGCCTTGTCATTATGAAAGGTAGTCTATTTTCGAGATTTTTGTTACTACAATGGATGCTAGCCTTGTCAATATGAAAGGTAGTTTGTTGTGGATATTTTTGTTACTCCAATGGATGGTAACGTTTTCATTATGGATGGTAGTCTGTTGTCGAGATTTTTGTTATTCCAATGGATGGTAGCCTTGTCATTATGGAAGGTAGTTTGTTGTCCAAATTTTTGTTACTCCAATGGATGCTAGCCTTGTCATTATGGAAGGTAGTCTGTAGTTTGGATTTATGTCACTCCAATGGATGGTAGCCTTGTCACTATGGAAGGTAGTCTGTTGTTCATATTTTTGTTACATCAATGGATGGTAGCATTATCATTATGGAAGGTTGTCTGTTGTCGAGATTTTTGTTACTCCAATAGATGGTAGACTTGTCATTATGGAAGGTAGTCTGTTTTCGAAATTTTTGTTACTCCAATGGATTGTATCGTTGTCATTATGGATGGTAGTCTGTTGTCGAGATTTTTGTTTTTCCAATGTATTATAGCCTTGTCATTATGGAACGTATTCTGTTGTCGTTGTTATTGTTACTCCAATGCATGTTAGCCTTGTCATTATGGAAGGTAGTCTTTTGTCGAGATTTTTGTTATTCCAATGGATGGTAGCCTTGTCATTATTGAAGGTAGTATGTTGTCGAGATTTTTGTTACTCCAATAGATTGTAGCCTTGTCATTATAGAAGGTAGTCTGTTGTTCAAATTTTTGTTACTCCAATGGATGGTAGCCTTGTCATTATGGAATGTGGTCTATTGTCGAGATTTTGGTTACTCTAATGGATGGTATCCTTGTAATTATGGATGGTAGTCTGTTGTCGAGATTTTTGTTACTCTAATGGATGGTAGCCTTGTCATTATGGAAGGTAGTCTGTTTTCGAGATTTTTGTTACTCCAATGGATGGTAGGCTTGTCATTATGGAAGGTAGTCTATTTTCGAGATCTTTGTTACTCCAAATTGATGGTATCCTTGTAATTATGGAAGGTATTCTTTCGTTGTAATTTCTGTCACTCCAATGGATCGTAGACATGTCATTATGGAAGGTAGTTTGTTTTCGATAGTTTTGTTACTCCAATGGATGGTAGCCTTGTCATTATGAAAGGTAGTCTGTTGTCGAGATTTTTGTTACTCCAATGGATGGTAACATTGTCATTATGGATGGTAGTCTGTTGTCGAGATTTTTTTTATTTCAATGGATGGTAGCCTTGTCATTATAGAAGGTAGTCTGTTGTCGAGATTTTTGTTACTCCAATGGATGCTAGCCTTGTCATTACGGAAGGTAGTCAGTCGTTGTGATTTCTGTCACTCCAATGGATGGTAGCCTTGTCACTATGGAAGGTAGTCTGTTGTTCATATTTTTGTTACTTCAATGAATGGTAACCTTTTCATTATGGATGTAGTCTATTGTCGAGATTTTTGTTACTCCAATGTATGGTATCGTTGTCATTATGGATGGTAGTTTGTTGTCGAGATTTTTGTTACTCTAATGGATGGTAGCCTTGTCATTACCGAAGGTAGTCTGTTTTCGAGATTTTTATTACTACGATGGATGGTAGCCTTGTAAATATAGAAGGTAGTTTGTTGTCGATATTTTTGTTACTCCAATGGATGGTAACATTTTCATTATGGATGGTAGTCTGTTGTCGAGATTTTTGTTATTCCAATGGATGGTAGCCTTGTCATTATGGAAGGTAGTTTGTTGTCCAAATTTTTGTTACTCCAATGGATGCTAGCCTTATCATTATGGAAGGTAGTCTGTAGTTGTGATTTATGTCACTCCAATGGATGGTAGCCTTGTCACTATGGAAGTTAGTCTGTTGTTCATATTTTTGTTACATCAATGGATGGTAGCATTATCATTAATGAAGGTTGTCTGTTGTCGAGATTTTTGTTACTCCAATGGATGTTAGCCTTGTCATTATGGAACATAGTCTTTTGTCGAGATTTTTGTTATTCCAATGGATGGTAGCCTTGTCATTATGGAAGGTAGTATGTTGTCGAGATTTTTGTTACTCCAATAGATGGTAGCCTTGTCATTATAAAAGGTAGTCAGTTGTTCATATTTTTGTTACTCCAATGGATGGTAGCCTTGTCATTATGGAATGTGGTCTATTGTCGAGATTTTGGTTACTCCAATGGATGGTATCGTTGTCATTATGGATGGTAGTCTGTTGTCGAGATTTTTGTTACTCTAATGGATGGTAGCCTTGTCATTATGGAAGGTAGTCTGTTTTCGAGATTTTTGTTACTCCAATGGATGGTAGCCTTGTCATTATGGAAGGTAGTCTATTTTCGAGATTTTTGTTACTCCAATGGATTGTAGCATTGTCATTATGAAAGTTAGTCTGTTGTCGAGATTTTTGTTACTCCAATGGATGGTAACATTGTCATTATGGATGGTAGTCTGTTGTCGAGATTTTTTTTATTCCAATGGATGGTAGCCTTGTCATTATGGAAGGTAGTCTGTTGTCGAGATTTTTGTTACTCCAATGGTTGCTAGCCTTGTCATTATGCAAGGTAGTCAGTCGTTGTGATTTCTGTCACTCCAATGGATGGTAGCCTTGTCACTATGGACGGTTGTCTGTTGTTCATATTTTTTTTACTTCAATGGATGATAGCATTATCATTATGGAAGGTAGTCTGTCGTTGTAATTTTTGTCACTCCAATGGATGGTAGCCTTGTCACTATGGAAGGTAGTCTGTTGTTCATATTTTTGTTACATCAATGGATGGTAGCATTATCATTATGGAAGGTTGTCTGTTGTCGATATTTTTGTTACTCCAATGGATGGTAGCCTTGTCATTATGGAAGGTAGTCTGTTTTCGAGATTTTTGTTACTCCAATGGATTGTATCGTTGTCATTATGGATGGTAGTCTGTTGTCGAGATTTTTGTTATACCAATGTATTATAGCCTTCTTATTATGGAACGTATTCTGTTGTCGATGTTTTTGTTACTCCAATGGATGTTAGCCTTTTCGTTATGGAAGGTAGTCTTTTGTCGAGATTTTTTTTATTCCAATGGATGGTAGCCTTGTAATTATGGAAGGTAGTATGTTGTTGAGATTTTTGTTACTCCAATAGATGGTAGCCTTGTCATTATGTAAGGTAGTTTATTGTTCATATTTTTCGTACTCGAATGGATGGAAGCCTTGTCATTATGGAATGTGGTCTATTGTTGAGATTTTTGTTAATCCAATGGATGGTATCGTTTTCATTATGGATGGTAGTCTGTTGTCGAGATTTTTGTTACTCTAATGGATGGTAGCCTTGTCATTATGGATGGTAGTTTGTTTTTGAGATTTTTGTTACTCCAATGGATGGTAGCCTTGTCATTATGGAAGGTAGTATGTTGTCGAGTTTTTTGTTACTCTAATGGATGCTAGCCTTGTCATTATGGAAGGTAGTCTGTCATTGTGATTTCTGTCACTCCAATGGATGGTAGCCTTGTCACTATGGAAGGTAGTTTTTTATTCATATTTTTGTTACTTCAATGGATTATAGCATTATCATTATGGAAGGTAGTTTGTCGTTGTGATTTATGTCACACCAATGGATGGTAGCCTTGTCACTATGGAAGGTAGTCTGTTGTTCATATTTTTGTTACATCAATGGATGGTAGCATTATCATTATGGAAGGTTGTCTGTTGTTCATATTTTTGTTACTCCAATGGATGGTAGCCTTGTCATTATGGAAGGTAATCTGTTTTCGAGATTTTTGTTACTCCAATGGATGGTAGCCTTGTCATTATGGAAGGTAGTCTGTTGTCGAGATTTTTGTTACTCCAATGGATTGTATCGTTGTCATTATGGAAGGTAGTCTGTTTTCGAGATTTTTGTTACTCTAATGGATGGTAGCCTTGTCATTATGGAAGGTAGTCTGTTGTCGACATTTTTGTTACTCCAATGGATGCTAGCCTTGTCATTATGGAAAGTAGTTTGTTGTTCATATTTTTGTTACTCCAATGGATGGTATCATTGTCATTATGGATGGTAGCCTGTTGTCGAGAATTTTGTTACTCCAATGGATGGTAGCCTTGTCATTATGTAACGTATTCTATTGTCGATGTTTTTGTTACTCCAATGGATGGTAGCCTTGTCATTATTGAAGGTAGTCTGTCGTCGAGATTTTTGTTATTCCAATGGATGGTAGCCTTGTCATTATGGAAGATAGTCTATTGTTGAGATTTTTGTTACTCCAATGGATGCTTGCCTTGTCATTATGGAAGGTAGTCTATCGTTGTGATTTTTTTCACTCCAATGGATGGTAGCCTTGTCACTCTGGAAGGTAGTATGTTGTTCATATTTTTGTTACTGCAATGGATGGTAGCCTTGTCATTATGGAAGGTAGTCTATTATCGATATTTTTGTTACTTTAATTGATGGTAGCCTTGTCATTATGGAAGGTAGTCTGTTTTCAAGATTTTTGTTAGTCCAATGGATGGTAGCCTTGTCATTATGGAAGGTAGTTTATTGTCGATATTTTTGTTACTCCAATGGATGGTAATGTTGTCATTATGGATGGTAGTCTGTTGTCGAGATTTTTGTTATTCCAATGGATGGTAGCCTTTTCATTATGGAAGGTAGTCTGTTGTCGAGATTTTTGTTACTCCAATGGATGCTAGCCTTGTCATTATGGAAGGTAGTTTGTTATTGTGATTTCTGTCACTCCAATGGATGGTAGCCTTGTCACTATGGAAGGTAGTCTATTGTTCATATTTTTGTTACTTCAGTGGATGATAGCATTATCATTATGGAATGTTGTCTGTTGTCGAGATTTTTGTTACTCCAATGGATGGTAGCCTTGTAATTATGGAAGGTAGTTTATTTTTGAGATTTTTATTACTCCAACGGATGGTAGGCTTGTCATTATGGAAGGTAGTATGTGGTCGAGATTTTTGTTACTCCAATGGATGGTAACATTGTCATTATGGATGGTAGTCTGTTGTCGAGATTTTTGTTATTCCAATGGATGGTAGCCTTGTCATTATAGAAGGTAGTCTGTTGTCGAGATTTTTGTTACTCCAATGGATGCTAGCCATGTCATTATGGAAGGTAGTCTATCGTTGTGATTTCTGTCACTCCAATGGATGGTATCCTTGTCACTATGGAAGGTAGTATGTTGTTCATATTTTTGTTACTCCAATGGATGGTAGCCTTGTCATTATGGAAGGTAATCTGTTTTCAAGATTTTTGTTACTCCAATGGATGGTAGCCTTGTCATTATAGAAGGTAGTCTGTTGTCGAGATTTTTGTTACTCCAATGGATTGTATCGTTGTCATTATGGAAGGTAATCTGTTTTCGAGATTTTTGTTACTCCAATGGATGGTAGCCTTGTCATTATGGAAGGTAGTCTGTTGTCGATATTTTTGTTACTTCGATGGATGCTAGCCTTCTCATTATGGAAGGTAGTTTGTTGTTCATATTTTTGTTACTCCAATGGATGGTATCATTGTCATTATGGATGGTAGCCTGTTGTCGAGAATTTTGTTACTCCAATGGATGGTAGCCTTGTCATTATGTAACGTACTCTGTTGTCGATGTTTTTGTTACTCCAATGGATGGTAGCCTTGTCATTATTGAAGGTAGTCTATTGTCGAGATTTTTGTTATTCCAATGGATGGTAGCCTTGTCATTATGGAAGATAGTCTATTGTTGAGATTTTTGTTACTCCAATGGATGCTTGCCTTGTCATTATGGAAGGTAGTCTGTCGTTGTGATTTTTGTCATTCCAATGGATGGTAGCCTTGTGACTCTGGAATGTAGTATGTTGTTCATATTTTTGTTACTGCAATGGATGGTAGCCATGTCATTATGGAAGGTAGTCTATTGTCGATATTTTTGTTACTTCAGTTGATGGTAGCCTTGTCATTATGGAAGGTAGTCTGTTTTTAAGATATTTGTTAGTCCAATGGATGCTAGCCTTGTCATTATGGAAGGTAGTTGGTTCTTGTGATTTCTGTCACTCCAATGGATGGTAGCCTTGTCACTATGGAAGGTAGTCTATTGTTCATATTTTTGTTACTTCAATGGATGATAGCATTATCATTATGGAATGTTGTCTGTTGTCGAGATTTTTGTTACTCCAATGGATGGTAGCCTTGTAATTATGGAAGGTAGTTTATTTTTGATATTTTTATTACTCCAATGGATGGTAGGCTTGTCATTATGGAAGGTAGTCTGTGGTCGAGATTTTTGTTACTCCAATGGATGGTAACATTGTCATTATGGATGGTAGTCTGTTGTCGAGATTTTTGTTATTCCAATGGATGGTAGCCTTGTCATTATGGAAGGTAGTCTGTTGTCAAGATTTTTGTTACTCCAGTAGATGCTAGCCCTGTCATTACAGAAGGTAGTCTTTCGTTGTGATTTCTGTCACTCCAATGGATTGTAGACTTGTCACTATTGAAGGTAGTCTGTAGTTCATATTTTTGTTACTCCAATGGATAGTAACCTTGTTATTATGGAATTTAGTCTATTCTCGAGATTTTTGTTACTCCAATGGTTGGTATCGTTGTCATTATGGATGGTAGTCTGTTGTTGAGAGTTTTCTTACTCTAATGGATGGTAGCCTTGTAATTATGGAAGGTAGTCTATTTTCGATATTTTTGTTACTCCAATGGATGGTATCATTGTCATTATGGATGGTAGTCTGTTGTCGAGATTTTTATTATTCCAATGGATGGTAGCCTTGTCATTATGGAAGGTAGTCTGTTGTCGAGTTTTTTGTTACTCCAATGGATGCTAGCCTTGTCATTATGGAAGGTAGTCTGTCATTGTGATTTCTGTCACTCCAATGGATGGTAGCCTTGTCACTATGGAAGGTAGTTTGTTATTCATTATTTTGTTACTTCAATGGATGATAGCATTATCATTATGGAAGGTAGTCTGTCGTTGTGATTTATGTCACTTCAATGGATGGTAGCCTTGTCACTATGGAAGGTAGTTTGTTGTTCATATTTTTGGTACATCAATGTATGGTAGCATTTTCATTATGGAAGGTTGTCTGTTGTTCATATTTTTGTTACTCCAATGGATGGTAGCCTTGTCATTATGGAAGGTAATCTGTTTTCGAGATTTTTGTTACTCTAATGGATGGTAGCCTTGTCATTATGGAAGGTAGTCTGTTGTCGAGATTTTTGTTACTCCAATGGATTGTATCATTGTCATTATGGAAGGTAGTCTGTTTTCGAGATTTTTGTTACTCCAATGGATGGTAGCCTTGTCATTATGGAAGGTAGTCTGTTGTCGAGATTTTTGTTACTCCTATGGATGCTAGCCTTGTCATTATGGAAGGTAGTTTGTTGTTCATATTTTTGTTACTCCAATGGATGGTATCATTATCATTATGGATGGTAGCCTGTTGTCGAGAATTTTGTTACTCCAATGGATGGTAGCCTTGTCATTATGTAACGTTTTATGTTGTCGATGTTTTTGTTACTCCAATAGATGGTAGCCTTGTCATTATTGAAGGTAGTCTGTTGTCGAGATTTTTGTTATTCCAATGGATGGTAAATTTGTCATTTTGGAAGATAGTCTATTGTTGAGATTTTTGTTACTCCAATGGATGCTTGCCTTGTCATTATGGAAGGTAGTCTGTCGTTGTGATTTTTGTCACTCCAATGGATGGTAGCCTTGTCACTCTGGAAGGTAGTATGTTGTTCATATTTTTGTTACTGCAATGGATGGTAGCCTTGTCATTATGGAAGGTAGTCTATTATCGATATTTTTGTTACTTCAATTGATGGTAGCCTTGTCATTATGGAAGGTAGTCTGTTTTCAAGATTTTTGTTAGTCCAATGGATGGTAGCCTTGTCATTATGGAAGGTAGTTTATTGTCGATATTTTTGTTACTCCAATGGATGGTAATGTTGTCATTATGGATGGTAGTATGTTGTCGAGATTTTTGTTATTCCAATGGATGGTAGCCTTTTCATTATGGAAGGTAGTCTGCTGTCGAGATTTTTGTTACTCCAATGGATGCTAGCCTTGTCATTATGGAAGGTAGTTTGTTCTTGTGATTTCTGTCACTCCAATGGATGGTAGCCTTGTCACTATGGAAGGTAGTCTATTGTTCATATTTTTGTTACTTCAATGGATGATAGCATTATCATTATGGAATGTTGTCTGTTGTCGAGATTTTTGTTACTCCAATGGATGGTAGCCTTGTAATTATGGAAGGTAGTTTATTTTTGAGATTTTTATTACTCTAATGGATGGTAGGCTTGTCATTATGGAAGGTAGTTTATGGTCGAGATTTTTGTTACTCCAATGGATGGTAACATTGTCATTATGGATGGTAGTCTGTTGTCGAGATTTTTGTTATTCCAATGGATGGTAGCCTTGTCATTATGGAAGGTAGTCTGTTGTCGAGATTTTTGTTACTCCAATGGATGCTAGCCATGTCATTATGGAAGGTAGTTTGTCGTTGTGATTTCAGTCACTCCAATGGATGGTATCCTTGTCACTATGGAAGGTAGTCTATTGTTCATATTTTTGTTACATCAATGGATGGTAGCATTATCATTATGGAAGGTTGTCTGTTGTTCATATTTTTGTTACTCCAATGGATGGTAGCCTTGTCATTATGGATGGTAATCTGTTTTCGAGATTTTTGATACTCCAATGGATGGTAGCTTTGTCATTATGGAAGGTAGTCTGTTGTCGAGATTTTTGTTACTCCAATGGATTGTATCGTTGTCATTATGGAAGGTAATCTGTTTTCGAGATTTTTGTTACTCTAATGGATGGTAGCCTTGTCATTATGGAAGGTAGTCTGTTGTCGAGATTTTTGTTACTCCAATGGATGCTAGCCTTGTCATTATGGAAGGTAGTTTGTTGTTCATATTTTTGTTACTCCAATGGATGGTATCATTGTCATTATGGATGGTAGCCTGTTGTCGAGAATTTTGTTACTCCAATGGATGGTAGCCTTGTCATTATGTAACGTACTCTGTTGTCGATGTTTTTGTTACTCCAATGGATGGTAGCCTTGTCATTATTGAAGGTAGTCTATTGTCGAGATTTTTGTTATTCCAATGGATGGTAGCCTTCTCATTATGAAAGATAGTCTATTGTTGAGATTTTTGTTACTCCAAAGGATGCTTGCCTTGTCATTATGGAAGGTAGTCTGTCGTTGTGATTTTTGTCACACCAATGGATGGTAGCCTTGTCACTCTGGAAGGTAGTATGTTGTTCATATTTTTGTTACTGCAATGGATGGTAGCCATGTCATGATGGAAGGTAGTCTATTGTCGATATTTTTGTTACTTCAATTGATGGTAGCCTTGTCATTATGGAAGGTAGTCTGTTTTCAAGATTTTTGTTAGTCCAATGGATGGTAGCCTTGTCATTATGGAAGGTAGTTTATTGTCGATATTTTTGTTACTCCAATGGATGGTAATGTTGTCATTATGGATGGTAGTCTGTTGTCGAGATTTTTGTTATTCCAATGGATGGTAGCCTTTTCATTATGGAAGGTAGTCTGTTGTCGAGATTTTTGTTACTCCAATGGATGCTAGCCTTGTCATTATGGAAGGTAGTTTGTTCTTGTGATTTCTATCACTCCAATGGATGGTAGCCTTGTCACTATGGAAGGTAGTCTATTGTTCATATTTTTGTTACTTCAATGGATGATAGCATTATCATTATGGAATGTTGTCTGTTGTCGAGATTTTTGTTACTCCAATGGATGGTAGCCTTGTAATTATGGAAGGTAGTTTATTTTTGAGATTTTTATTACTCCAATGGATGGTAGGCTTGTCATTATGGAAGGTAGTCTGTGGTCGAGATTTTTGTTACTCCAATGGATGGAAACATTGTCATTATGGATGGTAGTCTGTTGTCGAGATTTTTGTTATTCCAATGGATGGTAGCCTTGTCATTATGGAATGTAGTCTGTTGTCAAGATTTTTGTTACTCCAATAGATGCTAGCCCTGTCATTAAAGAAGGTAGTCTTTCATTGTGATTTCTGTCACTCCAATGGATTGTAGACTTGTCACTATTGAAGATAGTCTGTAGTTCATATTTTTGTTACTCCAATGGATAGTAACCTTGTTATTATGGAATTTAGTCTATTCTCGAGATTTTTGTTACTCCAATGGTTGGTATCGTTGTCATTATGGATGGTAGTCTGTTGTTGAGAGTTTTCTTACTCTAATGGATGGTAGCCTTGTAATTATGGAAGGTAGTCTATTTTCGATATTTTTGTTACTCCAATGGATGGTATCATTGTCATTATGGATGGTAGTCTGTTGTCGAGATTTTTATTATTCCAATGGATGGTAGCCTTGTCATTATGGAAGGTAGTCTGTTGTCGAGTTTTTTGTTACTCCAATGGATGCTAGCCTTGTCATTATGGAAGGTAGTCTGTCATTGTGATTTCTGTCACTCCAATGGATGGTAGCCTTGTCACTATGGAAGGTAGTTTGTTATTCATTATTTTGTTACTTCAATGGATGATAGCATTATCATTATGGAAGGTAGTCTGTCGTTGTGATTTATGTCACTTCAATGGATGGTAGCCTTGTCACTATGGAAGGTAGTTTGTTGTTCATATTTTTGGTACATCAATGTATGGTAGCATTTTCATTATGGAAGGTTGTCTGTTGTTCATATTTTTGTTACTCCAATGGATGGTAGCCTTGTCATTATGGAAGGTAATCTGTTTTCGAGATTTTTGTTACTCCAATGGATGGTAGCCTTGTCATTATGGAAGGTAGTCTGTTGTCGAGATTTTTGTTACTCCAATGGATTGTATCATTGTCATTATGGAAGGTAGTCTGTTTTCGAGATTTTTGTTACTCAAATGGATGGTAGCCTTGTCATTATGGAAGGTAGTCTGTTGTCGAGATTTTTGTTACTCCTATGGATGCTAGCCTTGTCATTATGGAAGGTAGTTTGTTGTTCATATTTTTGTTACTCCAATGGATGGTATCATTGTCATTATGGATGGTAGCCTGTTGTCGAGAATTTTGTTACTCCAATGGATGGTAGCCTTGTCATTATGTAACGTTTTATGTTGTCGATGTTTTTGTTACTCCAATAGATGGTAGCCTTGTCATTATTGAAGGTAGTCTGTTGTCGAGATTTTTGTTATTCCAATGGATGGTAAATTTGTCATTTTGGAAGATAGTCTATTGTTGAGATTTTTGTTACTCCAATGGATGCTTGCCTTGTCATTATGGAAGGTAGTCTGTCGTTGTGATTTTTGTCACTCCAATGGATGGTAGCCTTGTCACTCTGGAAGGTAGTATGTTGTTCATATTTTTGTTACTGCAATGGATGGTAGCCTTGTCATTATGGAAGGTAGTCTATTATCGATATTTTTGTTACTTCAATTGATGGTAGCCTTGCCATTATGGAAGGTAGTCTGTTTTCAAGATTTTTGTTAGTCCAATGGATGGTAGCCTTGTCATTATGGAAGGTAGTTTATTGTCGATATTTTTGTTACTCCAATGGATGGTAATGTTGTCATTATGGATGGTAGTATGTTGTCGAGATTTTTGTTATTCCAATGGATGGTAGCCTTTTCATTATGGAAGGTAGTCTGCTGTCGAGATTTTTGTTACTCCAATGGATGCTAGCGTTGTCATTATGGAAGGTAGTTTGTTCTTGTGATTTCTGTCACTCCAATGGATGGTAGCCTTGTCACTATTGAAGGTAGTCTATTTTTCATATTTTTGTTACTTCAATGGATGATAGCATTATCATTATGGAATGTTGTCTGTTGTCGAGATTTTTGTTACTCCAATGGATGGTAGCCTTGTAATTATGGAAGGTAGTTTATTTTTGAGATTTTTATTACTCCAATGGATGGTAGGCTTGTCATTATGGAAGGTAGTTTGTGGTCGAGATTTTTGTTACTCCAATGGATGGTAACATTGTCATTATGGATGGTAGTCTGTTGTCGAGATTTTTGTTATTCCAATGGATGGTAGCCATGTCATTATGGAAGGTAGTCTGTTGTCGAGATTTTTGTTACTCCAATGGATGCTAGCCATGTCATTATGGAAGGTAGTTTGTCGTTGTGATTTCAGTCACTCCAATGGATGGTATCCTTGTCACTATGGAAGGTAGTCTATTGTTCATATTTTTGTTACATCAATGGATGGTAGCATTATCATTATGGAAGGTTGTCTGTTGTTCATATTTTTGTTACTCCAATGGATGGTAGCCTTGTCATTATGGATGGTAATCTGTTTTCGAGATTTTTGTTACTCCAATGGATGGTAGCTTTGTCATTATGGAAGGTAGTTTGTTGTCGAGATTTTTGTTACTCCAATGGATTGTATCGTTGTCATTATGGAAGGTAATCTGTTTTCGAGATTTTTGTTACTCTAATGGATGGTAGCCTTGTCATTATGGAAGGTAGTCTGTTGTCGAGATTTTTGTTACTCCAATGGATGCTAGCCTTGTCATTATGGAAGGTAGTTTGTTGTTCATATTTTTGTTACTCCAATGGATGGTATCATTGTCATTATGGATGGTAGCCTGTTGTCGAGAATTTTGTTACTCCAATGGATGGTAGCCTTGTCATTATGTAACGTACTCTGTTGTCGATGTTTTTGTTACTCCAATGGATGGTAGCCTTGTCATTATTGAAGGTAGTCTATTGTCGAGATTTTTGTTATTCCAATGGATGGTAGCCTTCTCATTATGAAAGATAGTCTATTGTTGAGATTTTTGTTACTCCAAAGGATGCTTGCCTTGTCATTATGGAAGGTAGTCTGTCGTTGTGATTTTTGTCACACCAATGGATGGTAGCCTTGTCACTCTGGAAGGTAGTATGTTGTTCATATTTTTGTTACTGCAATGGATGGTAGCCATGTCATGATGGAAGGTAGTCTATTGTCGATATTTTTGTTACTTCAATTGATGGTAGCCTTGTCATTATGGAAGGTAGTCTGTTTTCAAGATTTTTGTTAGTCCAATGGATGGTAGCCTTGTCATTATGGAAGGTAGTTTATTGTCGATATTTTTGTTACTCCAATGGATGGTAATGTTGTCATTATGGATGGTAGTCTGTTGTCGAGATTTTTGTTATTCCAATGGATGGTAGCCTTTTCATTATGGAAGGTAGTCTGTTGTCGAGATTTTTGTTACTCCAATGGATGCTAGCCTTGTCATTATGGAAGGTAGTTTGTTCTTGTGATTTCTGTCACTCCAATGGATGGTAGCCTTGTCACTATGGAAGGTAGTCTATTGTTCATATTTTTGTTACTTCAATGGATGATAGCATTATCATTATGGAATGTTGTCTGTTGTCGAGATTTTTGTTACTCCAATGGATGGTAGCCTTGTAATTATGGAAGGTAGTTTATTTTTGAGATTTTTATTACTCCAATGGATGGTAGGCTTGTCATTATGGAAGGTAGTCTGTGGTCGAGATTTTTGTTACTCCAATGGATGGAAACATTCTCATTATGGATGGTAGTCTGTTGTCGAGATTTTTGTTATTCCAATGGATGGTAGCCTTGTCATTATGGAATGTAGTCTGTTGTCGAGATTTTTGTTACTCCAATAGATGCTAGCCCTGTCATTAAAGAAGGTAGTCTTTCGTTGTGATTTCTGTCACTCCAATGGATTGTAGACTTGTCACTATGGAAGGTAGTTTGTTGTTCATATTTTTGTTACTCCAATGGATGGTAACCTTGTTATTATGGAATTTAGTCTATTCTCGAGATTTTTGTTACTCCAATGGTTGGTATCGTTGTCATTATGGATGGTAGTCTGTTGTTGAGAGTTTTATTACTCTAATGGATGGTAGCCTTGTAATTATGGAAGGTAGTCTATTTTCGATATTTGTGTTACTCCAATGGATGGTATCGTTGTCATTATGGATGGTAGTCTGTTGTCAAGATTTTTGTTATTCCAATGGATGGTAGCCTTGTCATTATGGAAGGTAGTCTGTTATCGAGTTTTTTGTTACTCCAATGGATGCTAGCCTTGTCATTATGGAAGGTAGTCTGTCATTGTGATTTCTGTCACTCCAATGGATGGTAGCCTTGTCACTATGGAAGGTAGTTTGTTATTCATATTTTTGTTACTTCAATGGATGATAGCATTATCATTATGGAAGGTAGTTTGTCGTTGTGATTTATGTCACTCCAATGGATGGTAGCCTTGTCACTATGGAAGGTAGTTTGTTGTTCATATTTTTGTTACATCAATGGATGGTAGCATTATCATTATGGATGGTTGTCTGTTGTTCATATTTTTGTTACTCCAATGGATGGTAGCCTTGTCATTATGGAAGGTAATCTGTTTTCGAGATTTTTGTTACTCCAATGGATGGTAGCCTTGTCATTATGGAAGGTAGTATGTTGTCGAGATTTTTGTTACTCCAATGGATTGTATCGTTGTCATTATGGAAGTTAGTCTGTTTTCGAGATTTTTGTTACTCCAATGGATGGTAGCCTTGTCATTATGGAAGGTAGTCTGTTGTCGAGATTTTTGTTACTCCAATGGATGCTAGCCTTGTCATTATGGAAGGTAGTTTGTTGTTCATATTTTTGTTACTCCAATGGATGGTATCATTGTCATTATGGATGGTAGCATGTTGTCGAGAATTTTGTTACTCCAATGGATGGTAGCCTTGTCATTATGTAACGTACTCTGTTGTCGTTGTTTTTGTTACTCCAATGGATGGTAGCCTTGTCATTATTGAAGATAGTCTGTTGTCGAGATTTTTGTTATTCCAATGGATGGTAGCCTTGTCATTATGGAAGATAGTCTATTGTTGAGATTTTTGTTACTCCAATGGATGCTTGCCTTATCATTATGGAAGGTAGTCTGTCGTTGTGATTTTTGTCACTCCAATGGATGGTAGCCTTGTCACTCTGGAAGGTAGTATGTTGTTCATATTTTTGTTACTGCAATGGATGGTAGCCTTGTCATTATGGAAGGTAGTCTATTGTCGATATTTTTGTTACTTCAATTGATGGTAGCCTTGTCATTATGGAAGGTAGTCTGTTTTCAAGATTTTTGTTAGTCCAATGGATGGTAGCCTTGTCATTATGGAAGGTTGTTTATTGTCGATATTTTTGTTACTCCAATGGATGGTAATGTTGTCATTATGGATGGTAGTCTATTGTCGAGATTTTTGTTATTCCAATGGATGGTAGCCTTTTCATTATGGAAGGTAGTCTGTTGTCGAGATTTTTGTTACTCCAATGGATGCTAGCCTTGTCATTATGGAAGGTAGTTTGTTCTTGTGATTTCTGTCACTCCAATGGATGGTAGCCTTGTCACTATGGAAGGTAGTCTATTGTTCATATTTTTGTTACTTCAATGGATGATAGCATTATCATTATGGAATGTTGTCTGTTGTCGAGATTTTTGTTACTCCAATGGATGGTAGCCTTGTAATTATGGAAGGTAGTTTATTTTTGAGATTTTTATTACTCCAATGGATGGTAGGCTTGTCATTATGGAAGGTAGTCTGTGGTCGAGATTTTTGTTACTCCAATGGATGGTAACATTGTCATTATGGATGGTAGTCTGTTGTCGAGATTTTTTTTATTCCAATGGATGATAGCCTTGTCATTATGGAAGGTAGTCTGTTGTCGAGATTTTTGTTACTCCAATGGATGCTAGCCATGTCATTATAGAAGGTAGTTTGTCATTGTGATTTCTGTCACTCCAATGGATGGTATCCTTGTCACAATGGAAGGTAGTCTGTTATTCATATTTTTGTTACATCAATGGATGGTAGCATTATAATTATGGAAGGTTGTCTGTTGTTCATATTTTTGTTACTCCAATGGATTGTATCGTTGTCATTATGGAAGGTAATCTTTTTTCGAGATTTTTGTTACTCCAATGGATGGTAGCCTTGTCATTATGGAAGGTAGTCTATTATCGAGATTTTTGTTACTCCAATGGATGCTAGCCTTGTCATTATGGAAGGTAGTTTGTTGTTCATATTTTTGTTACTCTAATGGATGGTATCATTGTCATTATGGATGGTAGCCTGTTGTCGAGAATTTTGTTACTCCAATGGATGGTAGCCTTGTCATTATGTAACTTACTCTGTTGTCGATGTTTTTGTTACTCCAATGGATGGTAGCCTTGTCATTATTGAAGGTAGTCTATTGTCGAGATTTTTGTTATTCCAATGGATGGTAGCCTTGTCATTATGGAAGATAGTCTATTGTTGAGATTTTTGTTACTCCAAAGGATGCTTGCCTTGTCATTATGGAAGGTAGTCTGTCGTTGTGATTTTTGTCACTCCAATGGATGGTAGCCTTGTCACTCTGGAAGGTAGTATGTTGTTCATATTTTTGTTACTGCAATGGATGGTAGCCATGTCATTATGGAAGGTAGTCTATTGTCGATATTTTTGTTACTTCAATTGATGGTAGCCTTGTCATTATGGAAGGTAGTCTGTTTTCAAGATTTTTGTTAGTCCAATGGATGGTAGCCTTGTCATTATGGAAGGTAGTTTATTGTCGATATTTTTGTTACTCCAATGGATGGTAATGTTGTCATTATGGATGGTAGTCTGTTGTCGAGATTTTTGTTATTCCATTGGATGGTAGCCTTTTCATTATGGAAGGTAGTCTGTTGTCGAGATTTTTGTTACTCCAATGGATTCTAGCCTTGTCATTATGGAAGGTAGTTTGTTCTTGTGATTTCTGTCACTCCAATGGATGGTAGCCTTGTCACTATGGAAGGTAGTCTATTGTTCATATTTTTGTTACTTCAATGGATGATAGCATTATCATTATGGAATGTTGTCTGTTGTCGAGATTTTTGTTACTCCAATGGATGGTAGCCTTGTAATTATGGAAGGTAGTTTATTATTGAGATTTTTATTACTCCAATGGATGGTAGGCTTGTCATTATGGAAGGTAGTCTGTGGTCGAGATTTTTGTTACTCCAATGGATGGAAACATTGTCATTATGGATGGTAGTCTGTTGTCGAGATTTTTGTTATTCCAATGGATGGTAGCCTTGTCATTATGGAAGGTAGTCTGTTGTCGAGATTTTTGTTACTCCAATGGATGCTAGCCCTGTCATTAAAGAAGGTAGTCTTTCGTTGTGATTTTTGTCACTCCAATGGATTGTAGACTTGTCACTATGGAAGGTAGTTTGTTGTTCATATTTTTGTTACTCCAATGGATGGTAACCTTGTTATTATGGAATTTAGTCTATTCTCGAGATTTTTGTTACTCCAATGGTTGGTATCGTTGTCATTATGGATGGTAGTCTGTTGTTGAGAGTTTTATTACTCTAATGGATGGTAGCCTTGTAATTATGGAAGGTAGTCTATTTTTGATATTTGTGTTACTCCAATGGATGGTATCGTTGTCATTATGGATGGTAGTCTGTTGTCAAGATTTTTGTTATTCCAATGGATGGTAGCCTTGTCATTATGGAAGGTAGTCTGTTATCGAGTTTTTTGTTACTCCAATGGATGCTAGCCTTGTCATTATGGAAGGTAGTCTGTCATTGTGATTTCTGTCACTCCAATGGATGGTAGCCTTGTCACTATGGAAGGTAGTTTGTTATTCATATTTTTGTTACTTCAATGGATGATAGCATTATCATTATGGAAGGTAGTCTGTCGTTGTGATTTATGTCACTCCAATGGATGGTAGCCTTGTCACTATGGAAGGTAGTTTGTTGTTCATATTTTTGTTACATCAATGGATGGTAGCATTATCATTATGGATGGTTGTCTGTTGTTCATATTTTTGTTACTCCAATGGATGGTAGCCTTGTCATTATGGAAGGTAATCTGTTTTCGAGATTTTTGTTACTCCAATGGATGGTAGCCTTGTCATTATGGAAGGTAGTATGTTGTCGAGATTTTTGTTACTCCAATGGATTGTATCGTTGTCATTATGGAAGTTAGTCTGTTTTCGAGATTTTTGTTACTCCAATGGATGGTAGCCTTGTCATTATGGAAGGTAGTCTGTTGTCGAGATTTTTGTTACTCCAATGGATGCTAGCCTTGTCATTATGGAAGGTAGTTTGTTGTTTATATTTTTGTTACTCCAATGGATGGTATCATTGTCATTATGGATGGTAGCATGTTGTCCAGAATTTTGTTACTCCAATGGATGGTAGCCTTGTCATTATGTAACGTACTCTGTTGTCGTTGTTTTTGTTACTCCAATGGATGGTAGCCTTGTCATTATTGAAGGTAGTCTGTTGTCGAGATTTTTGTTATTCCAATGGATGGTAGCCTTGTCATTATGGAAGATAGTCTATTGTTGAGATTTTTGTTACTCCAATGGATGCTTGCCTTATAATTATGGAAGGTAGTCTGTCGTTGTGATTTTTGTCACTCCAATGGATGGTAGCCTTGTCACTCTGGAAGGTAGTATGTTGTTCATATTTTTGTTACTGCAATGGATGGTAGCCTTGTCATTATGGAAGGTAGTCTATTGTCGATATTTTTGTTACTTCAATTGATGGTAGCCTTGTCATTATGGAAGGTTGTTTATTGTCGATATTTTTGTTACTCCAATGGATGGTAATGTTGTCATTATGGATGGTAGTATGTTGTCGAGATTTTTGTTATTCCAATGGATGGTAGCCTTTTCATTATGGAAGGTAGTTTGTTGTCGAGATTTTTGTTACTCCAATGGATGCTAGCCTTGTCATTATGGAAGGTAGTTTGTTCTTGTGATTTCTGTCACTCCAATGGATGGTAGCCTTGTCACTATGGAAGGTAGTCTATTGTTCATATTTTTGTTACTTCAATGGATGATAGCATTATCATTATGGAATGTTGTCTGTTGTCGAGATTTTTGTTACTCCAATGGATGGTAGCCTTGTAATTATGGAAGGTAGTTTATTTTTGAGATTTTTATTACTCCAATGGATGGTAGGCTTGTCATTATGGAAGGTAGTCTGTGGTCGAGATTTTTGTTACTCCAATGGATGGTAACATTGTCATTATGGATGGTAGTCTGTTGTCGAGATTTTTGTTATTCCAATGGATGATAGCCTTGTCATTATGGAAGGTAGTCTGTTGTCGAGATTTTTGTTACTCCAATGGATGCTAGCCATGTCATTATAGAAGGTAGTCTGTCATTGTGATTTCTGTCACTCCAATGGATGGTATCCTTGTCACTATGGAAGGTAGTCTGTTATTCATATTTTTGTTACATCAATGGATGGTAGCATTATCATTATGGAAGGTTGTCTGTTGTTCATATTTTTGTTACTCCAATGGATGGTAGCCTTGTCATTATGGAAGGTAATCTGTTTTCGAGATTTTTGTTACTCCAATGGATGGTAGCTTTGTCATTATGGAAGGTAGTTTGTTGTCGAGATTTTTGTTACTCCAATGGATTGTATCGTTGTCATTATGGAAGGTAATCTGTTTTCGAGATTTTTGTTACTCCAATGGATGGTAGCCTTGTCATTATGGAAGGTAGTCTATTATCGAGATTTTTGTTACTCCAATGGATGCTAGCCTTGTCATTATGGAAGGTAGTTTGTTGTTCATATTTTTGTTACTCTAATGGATGGTATCATTGTCATTATGGATGGTAGCCTGTTGTCGAGAATTTTGTTACTCCAATGGATGGTTGCCTTGTCATTATGTAACTTACTCTGTTGTCGATGTTTTTGTTACTCCAATGGATGGTAGCCTTGTCATTATTGAAGGTAGTCTATTGTCGAGATTTTTGTTATTCCAATGGATGGTAGCCTTGTCATTATGGAAGATAGTTATTGTTGAGATTTTTGTTACTCCAAAGGATGCTTGCCTTGTCATTATGGAAGGTAGTCTGTCGTTGTGATTTTTGTCACTCCAATGGATGGTAGCCTTGTCACTCTGGAAGGTAGTATGTTGTTCATATTTTTGTTACTGCAATGGATGGTAGCCATGTCATTATGGAAGGAAGTCTATTGTCGATATTTTTGTTACTTCAATTGATGGTAGCCTTGTCATTATGGAAGGTAGTCTGTTTTCAAGATTTTTGTTAGTCCAATGGATGGTAGCCTTGTCATTATGGAAGGTAGTTTATTGTCGATATTTTTGTTACTCCAATGGATGGTAATGTTGTCATTATGGATGGTAGTCTGTTGTCGAGATTTTTGTTATTCCAATGGATGGTAGCCTTTTCATTATGGAAGGTAGTCTGTTGTCGAGATTTTTGTTACTCCAATGGATGCTAGCCTTGTCATTATGGAAGGTAGTTTGTTCTTGTGATTTCTGTCACTCCAATGGATGGTAGCCTTGTCACTATGGAAGGTAGTCTATTGTTCATATTTTTGTTACTTCAATGGATGATAGCATTATCATTATGGAATGTTGTCTGTTGTCGAGATTTTTGTTACTCCAATGGATGGTAGCCTTGTAATTATGGAAGGTAGTTTATTTTTGAGATTTTTATTACTCCAATGGATGGTAGGCTTGTCATTATGGAAGGTAGTCTGTGGTCGAGATTTTTGTTACTCCAATGGATGGTAACATTGTCATTATGGATGGTAGTCTATTGTCGAGATTTTTGTTATTCCAATGGATGGTAGCCTTGTCATTATGGAAGGTAGTCTGTTGTCGAGATTTTTGTTACTCCAATGGATGCTAGCCATGTCATTATAGAAGGTAGTCTGTCTTTGTGATTTCTGTCACTCCAATGGATGGTATCCTTGTCACTATGGAAGGTAGTCTGTTATTCATATTTTTGTTACATCAATGGATGGTAGCATTATCATTATGGAAGGTTGTCTGTTGTTCATATTTTTGTTACTCCAATGGATGGTAGCCTTGTCATTATGGAAGGTAATCTGTTTTCGAGATTTTTGTTACTCCAATGGATGGTAGCTTTGTCATTATGGAAGGTAGTCTGTTGTCGAGATTTTTGTTACTCCAATGGATTGTATCGTTGTCATTATGGAAGGTAATCTGTTTTCGAGATTTTTGTTACTCCAATGGATGGTAGCCTTGTCATTATGGAAGGTAGTCTGTTGTCGAGATTTTTGTTATTCCAATGGATGCTAGCCTTGTCATTATGGAAGGTAGTTTGTTGTTCATATTTTTGTTACTCTAATGGATGGTATCATTGTCATTATGGATGGTAGCCTGTTGTCGAGAATTTTGTTACTCCAATGGATGGTAGCCTTGTCATTATGTAATGTACTCTGTTGTCGATGTTTTTGTTACTCCAATGGATGGTAGCCTTGTCATTATTGAAGGTAGTCTATTGTCGAGATTTTTGTTATTCCAATGGATGGTAGCCTTGTCATTATGGAAGATAGTCTATTGTTGAGATTTTTGTTACTCCAAAGGATGCTTGCCTTGTCATTATGGAAGGTAGTCTGTCGTTGTGATTTTTGTCACTCCAATGGATGGTAGCCTTGTCACTCTAGAAGGTAGTATGTTGTTCATATTTTTGTTACTGCAATGGATGGTAGCCATGTCATTACGGAAGGTAGTCTATTGTCGATATTTTTGTTACTTCAATTGATGGTAGCCTTGTCATTATGGAAGGTAGTCTGTTTTCGAGATTTTTGTTAGTCCAATGGATGGTAGCCTTGTCATTATGGAAGGTAGTTTATTGTCGATATTTTTGTTACTCCAATGGATGGTAATGTTGTCATTATGGATGGTAGTCTGTTGTCGAGATTTTTGTTATTCCAATGGATGGTAGCCTTTTCATTATGGAAGGTAGTCTATTGTCGAGATTTTTGTTACTCCAATGGATGCTAGCCTTGTCATTATGGAAGGTAGTTTGTTCTTGTGATTTCTGTCACTCCAATGGATGGTAGCCTTGTCACTATGGAAGGTAGTCTATTGTTCATATTTTTGTTACTTCAATGGATGATAGCATTATCATTATGGAATGTTGTCTGTTGTCGAGATTTTTGTTACTCCAATGGATGGTAGCCTTGTAATTATGGAAGGTAGTTTATTTTTGAGATTTTTATTACTCCAATGGATGGTAGGCTTGTCATTATGGAAGGTAGTCTGTGGTCGAGATTTTTGTTACTCCAATGGATGGTAACATTGTCATTATGGATGGTAGTCTGTTGTCGAGATTTTTGTTATTCCAATGGATGGTAGCCTTGTCATTATGGAAGGTAGTCTGTTGTCGAGATTTTTGTTACTCCAATGGATGCTAGCCATGTCATTATAGAAGGTAGTCTGTCATTGTGATTTCTGTCACTCCAATGGATGGTATCCTTGTCACTATGGAAGGTAGTCTGTTATTCATATTTTTGTTACATCAATGGATGGTAGCATTATCATTATGGAAGGTAGTCTGTTGTCGAGATTTTTGTTACACCAATGGATGCTAGCCTTGTCATTACGGAAGGTAGTCTTTCGTTGTGATTTCTTTAGATACAATGGATTATAGCCTTGTCCTTATGGAAGAAAGTCTGTTTTCGAGATTTTTGTTACACCAATGGATGGTTGGCTTGTCATTATGGAAGGTAGTGTGTTGTCGAGATTTTTGTTACTCCAATGGATGGTAACATTGTCATTATGGATTTTAGTCTGTTGTCGAGATTTTTGTTATTCCAATGGATGGTAGCCTTGTCATTATGGAAGGTAGTCTGTCATTGTGATTTCTGTAGCTCCAATGGATGGTAGCCTTGTCACTATGGAAGGTAGTTTGTTATTCATATTTTTGTTACTTCAATGGATGATAGCATTATCATTATGGAAGGTAGTCTGTCGTTGTGATTTATGTCACTCCAATGGATGGTCGCCTTATCACTATGGAAGGTAGTCTGTTGTTCATATTTTTGTTACATCAATGGATGGTAGCATTATCATTATGGAAGGTTGTCGGTTGTTCATATTTGTGTTACTCCAATGGATGGTAGCCTTGTCATTATGGAAGGTAATCTTTTTTCGAGATTTTTGTTACTCCAATGGATGGTAGCCTTGTCATTATGGAAGGTAGTCTGTGGTCGAGATTTTTGTTACTCCAATGGATGGTAACATTGTCATTATGGATGGTAGTCTGTTGTCGAGATTTTTGTTATTCCAATGGATGATAGCCTTGTCATTATGGAAGGTAGTCTGTTGTCGAGATTTTTGTTACTCCAATGGATACTAGCCTTGTCATTATGGAAGGTAGTTTGTTGTTCATATTTTTTTACTCCAATGGATCATATCATTGTCATTATGGATGGTAGCCTGTTGTCGAGAATTTTGTTACTCCAATGGATGGTAGCCTTGTCATTATGTAACGTACTTTGTTGTCGATGTTTTTGTTACTCTAATGGATGGTAGCCTTGTCATTATTGAAGGTAGTCTGTTGTCGATATTTTTGTTATTCCAATGGATGGTAGCCTTGTCTTTATGGAAGATAGTCTATTATTGAGATTTTTGTTACTCCAATGGATGCTTGCCTTGTCATTATGGAAGGTAGTCTGTCGTTGTGATTTTTGTCACTCCAATGGATGGTAGCCTTGTCACTCTGGAAGGTAGTATGTTGTTCATATTTTTGTTACTGCAATGGATGGTAGGCTTGTCATTATGGAAGGTAGTCTATTGTCGATATTTTTGTTACTTCAATTGACGGTAGCCTTGTCATTATGGAAGGTAGTCTGTTTTCAAGATTTTTGTTAGTCCAGTGGATGGTAGCCTTGTCATTATTGAAGGTAGTTTGTTGTCGAGATTTTTGTTACTCCAATGGATGGTAATATTGTCATTATGGATGGTAGTCTGTTGTTGAGATTTTTGTTATTCCAATGGATGGTAGCCTTTTCATTATGGAAGGTAGTCTGTTGTCGAGATTTTTGTTACTCCAATGGATGTTAGCCTTGTCATTATGGAAGGTAGTTTGTTCTTGTGATTTCTGTCACTCCAATGGATGGTAGCCTTGTCACTATGGAAGGTAGTCTGTTGTTCATATTTTTGTTACTTCAATGGATGATAACATTATCATTATGGAATGTTGTCTGTTGTCGAGATTTTTATTACTCCAATGGATTGTAGCCTTGAAATTATGGAAGGTAGTCTATTTTTGAGATTTTTATTACTCCAATGGATAGTAGGCTTGTCATTATGGAAGGTAGTCTGTGGTCGAGATTTTTTTTACTCCAATGGATGGTAACATTGTCATTATGTATGGTAGTCTGTTGTCGAGATTTTTGTTATTCCAATGGATGGTAGCCTTGTCATTATGGAAGGTAGTCTGTTGTCGAGATTTTTGTTACTCCAATAGGTGCTAGCCCTGTCATTACAGAAGGTAGTCTTTCGTTGTGATTTCTGTAACTCCAATGGATTGTAGACTTGTCACTATGGAAGGTAGTCTATTGTTCATATTTTTGTTACTCCAATGGATGATTACCTTGTCATTATGGAATGTAGTCTAATCTCGAGATTTTTGTTACTCCAATGGTTGGTATCGTTGTCATTATGGATGGTAGTCTGTTGTCGAGAGTTTTCTTACTCTAATGGATGGTAGCCTTGTCATTATGGAAGGTAGTCTATTTTTGATATTTTTGTTACTCCAATGGATGGTATCATTGTCATTATGGATGGTAGTCAGTTGTCGAGATATTTGTTACTCCAATAGATGGTATCTTTGTCATTAAGGATGGTAGTCTGTTGTCGAGAATTTTGTTACTCCAATGGATGGTAGCCTTGTCATTTTGGAACATACTCTGTTATCGATGTTTTTGTTACTCCAATGGATGGTAGCCTTGTCATTATTGAAGGTAGTCTGTTGTCAAGATTTTTGTTATTCTAATGGATGGTAGCCTTGTCATTATGGAAGGTAGTCTATTCTTGAGATTTTTGTTACTCCAATGGATGCTTGCCTTGTCATTATGGAAGGTACTCTGTCGTTGTGATTTCTGTCACACCAATGGATGGTAGCCTTGTCCCTATGGAAGGTACTATGTTGTTCATATTTTTGTTACTGCAATGGATGGTAGCCTTGTCATTATGGAAGGTAGTCTATTATCGAGATTTTTGTTACTTCAATTGATGGTAGCCTTGTCATTATGGAAGGTAGTCTATTTTCGAGATTTTTGTTACTGCAATGGATGGTAGCCGTGTCATTATGGAAGGTAGTTTGTTGTCGAGGTTTTTGTTACTCCAATGGATGGTAACGTTGTCATTATGGATTGTAGTTTGTTGTCGAGATTTTTGTTATTCCAATGGATGGTAGCCTTTTCATTAAGGAAGGTGGTCTGTTGTCGAGATTTTTGTTACTCCAATGGATGCTAGCCTTGTCATTATGGAAGGTAATCTGTCATTGTGATTTCTGTCACTCCAATGGATGGTAGCCTTGTCACTATGGAAGTTAGTTTGTTGTTCATATTTTTGTTACTTCAATGGATGATAGCATTATCATTATGGAATGTTGTCTGTTTTCAAGATTTTTGTTACTCCAATGGATGGTAACATTGTCATTATGGATGGTAGTATGTTGTCGAGATTTTTGTTACTCCAATAGATGCTAGCCTTGCAGTTACGGAAGGTAGTCTTTCATTTTGATTTCTGTCACTCCAATGGATTGTAGACTTGTCACTATGGAAGGTAGTCTGTTGTTCATGTTTTTGTTACTCCAATGGATGGTAACCTTGTCATTATGGAATGTAGTCTATTGTCGAGATTTTTGTTACTCCAATGGCTGGTATCATTGTCATTATGGATGGTAGTCGGTTGTCAAGAGTTTTGTTACTCTAATGGATGGTAGCCTTGTCATTATGGAAGGTAGTCTGTTGTCGAGATTTTTGTTACTCCAATGGATGGTAACATTGTCATTATGGATGGTAGTCTGCTGTCGAGATTTTTGTTATTCCAATGGATAATAGCCTTGTTATTATGGAAGGTAGTCTGTTGTCGAGATTTTTGTTACTCCAATGGATGCTAGCCTTGTCATTGGGGAAGGTAGTCTGTCTTTGTGATTTTTGTCACTCCAATGGATGGTAGCCTTGTCACTATGGATGGTAGTATGTTGCTCATATTTTTGTTACTTCAATGGATAATAGCATTATCATTATGGAAGGTAGTCTATTGTCGAGATTTTTGTTACTCCAATGGATGCTAGGCTTGTCATTACGGAAGGTAGTCTGTCGTTGTGATTTCTGTCACTCCAATGGATTATAGCCTTGTCCTTATGAAAGAAAGTCTGTTTTCGAGATTTGTGTTACTCCAATGGATGGTTGGCTTGTCATTATGGAAGGTAGTCTGTTGTCGAGATTTTTGTTACTCCAATGGATGGTAACATTGTCATTATCGAGTTTAGTCTGTTGTCGAGATTTTTGTTATTCCAATGGATGGAAGCCTTGTCATTATGGAAGGTAGTCTGTTGTCGAGATTTTTGTTACTCCAATAGATGCTAGCCTTGTCATTACAAAAGGTAGTCTTTCATTGTGATTTTTGTCACTCCAATGGATTGTAGACTTGTCACTATGGAAGGTAGTCTGTTGTTCATATTTTTTTTACACCAATGTATGGTAACCTTGTCATTATGGAATGTAGTCTATTGTCAAGATTATTGTCACTCCAATGGATGGTAGCCTTGTAACTATGGAAGGTAGTCTATTGATCATTTGTTTGTTACTTGAATGGATGATAGCATTATCATTATGGAATGTTGTTTGTTGTCGAGATTTTTATTACTCCAATGGATGGTAGCCTTGTAATTATGGAAGGTTGTCTGTTTTCGAGATTTTTGTTACTCCAATGGATGGTAGGCTTGTCATTATGGAAGGTAGTCTATTGTCGATATTATTGTTACTCGAATGGATGCTAGCCTTGTCAATACAGAAGGTAGTCTTTCGTTGGGATTTCTGTCACTCCAATGGATTGTAGCCTTGTCACTATGGAAGGTAGTCTGTTGTTCATATTTTTGTTACTCCAATGGATGGTAACCTTGTCATTATGGAATGTAGTCTATTGTTGAGATTTTTGTTACTCCAATGGCTGGTATCATTGTCATTATGGATGGTAGTCTGTTGTCGAGATTTTTGTTACTCTAATGGATGGTAGCCTTGACATTATGGAAGGTAGTCCGTTTTTGAATTTTTGTTACTCCAATGGATGGTAGTCTTGTCATTATGGAAGGTAGTCTGTTGTCGAGATTTTTGTTACTCCAATGGATGGTAACATTGTCATTATGGATGGTAGTCTGTTGTCGAAATTTTTGTTATTCCACTGTTTAGTAGCCTTGTCATTATGGAAGGTAGTCTGTTGTCGAGATTTTTGTTACTCCAATGGATGCTAGCCTTGTCATTATGGAAGGTAGTCTGTCGTTGTGATTTCTGTCACTCCAATGGATGGTAGTCTTGTCATTATGGAATGAATTCTGTTGTCGAGATTTTTGTTACTTCAATGGATAATAGCATTATCATTATGGAATGTTGTCTATTGTCGAGATTTTTGTTACTCCAATGGATCGTAGCCTTGTCCTTATGGAATGAAGTCTGTTTTCGAGATTTTTGTTACTCCAATGGATGGTAGCATTGTCATTATGGAAGGTAGTCTATTGTCGAGATTTTTGTTATTCCAATGGATGGTAGCCTTGTCATTATGGAAGGTAGTATGTTGTCGAGATTTTTGTTACTCTAATGGATGCTAGCCTTGTCATTACAGAAATTTATCGTTCGTTGTGATTTCTGTCACTCCAATGGATGGTAGCCTTATCACTATGGAAGGTAGGTTGTTGTTCATATTTTTGTTACTCCAATGGATGGTAGCCTTGTCATTATGGAATGTAGTCTATTGTCGAGATTTTGGTTACTCCGATGGATGGAATCGTTGTCATTATGGATGGTAGTTTGTTGTCAAGATTTTTGTTACTCTAACGGATGATAGCCTTGTCATTATGGAAAGTAGTCTGTTGTCAAGATTTTTGTTACTCCAATGGATGGTAACATTATCATTATGGATGGTAGTCTGTTGTCGAGATTTTTGTTATTCCAATGGATGGTAGTCTTGTCATTATGGAAGGTAGTTTGTAGTCGAGATTTTTGTTACTCCAATGGATGCTAGCCTTGTCATTATGGAAGGTAGTGTGTCATTGTGATTTATGTCACTCCAATGGATGGTAGCCTTGTCACTATGGAAGGTAGTCTGTTGGTCATATTTTTGTTACATTAATGGATGGTAGCATTATCATTATGGGAGGTTGTCTGTTTTCGAGATTTTTGTTACTCCAAAGGATGGTAGACTTGTCATTATGGAAGGTAGTATGTTGTCGAGATTTTTGTTACTCCAATGGATGGTATCGTTGTCATTATGGATGGTAGTCTGTTGTCGAGATTTTTGTTATTCCAATGTCTTATAGCCTTGTCATTATGGAAAGTATTTTGTTGTCGATGTTTTTTTTAATCCAATGGATGTTAGCCTTTTCTTTATGGAAGGTAGTCTTTTGTCGATATTTTTTTTATTCCAATGAATGGTAGCCTTGTCATTATGGAAGGTAGTACGTTGTCGAGATTTTTGTTACTCCAATAGATGCTAGCCTTGTCATTATAGAAGGCAGTGTGTCGTTGTGATTTCTGTCACTCCAAAGGATGGTAGCCTTGTCACTATGGAAGGTAGTCTGTTGTTCATATTTTTGTTACTCCAATGAATGGTAGCCTTGTCATTATGGAATGTAGTCTATTTTCGAGATTTTTGTTACTCCAATGGATGGTAGCCTTGTCATTATGGAAGGTAGTTTGTTGTCAAGATTTTTGTTAGTCCAATGGATGGTATCGTTGTCATTATAGATGGTAGTCTGTTGTCGAGATTTTTGTTACTCCAATAGATGGTATCATTGTCATTATGGATGGTAGTCTGTTGTCGAGAATTTTGTTACTTTAATGGATGGAAGCCTTGTCATTATGGAACATACTCTGTTGTCGATCTTTTTGTTATTCCAATGGATGGTAGCCTTGTCATTATGGAAGGTAGTCTAATGTCGATATTTTTGTTACTTCAATGGATGCTTGCCTTGTCATTATGGAAGGTAGTATGTCGTTGTGATTTCTGTCACTCCAATGGATGGTAGCCTTGTCACTATGGAATGTAGTCTGTTGTTCATATTTTAGTTACTCCAATGGATGGTAGCCTTGTCATTATGGAAGGTAGTCTATTGTCCAGATTTTTGTTACTTCAATTGATGGTAGCCTTGTCATTATGGAAGGTAGTCTATTTTCGAGATTTTTTTTACTCCAATGAATGGTAGCCTTGTCATTATGGAAGGTAGTCTGTCGTTGTGATTTCTGTCACTCCAATGGATGGTAGCCTTGTCACTATGGAAGGTAGTCTGTTTTCGAGATTTTTGTTACTCCAATGGATGTTAGCCTTGTCATTATGGAATGTAGTCTGTTGTCGAGATTTTTGTTACTCCAATGGATGGTAACATTGTCATTATGGATGGTAGTCTATTGTTGAGATTTTTGTTATTCCAATGGATGCTATCCTTGTCATTATGGAAGGTAGTTTGTAGTCGAGATTTTTGTTAGTCCAATGGATGCTAGCCTTGTCATTATGGAAGGTAGTCTGTCGTTGTGATTTTTGTCACTCCAATGGATGGAAGCCTTGTAACTATGGAAGGTAGTCTGTCGTTGTGATTTTTGTCACTCCAATGGATGTTAGCCTTGTCATTATGGAAGGTTGTCTGTTTTCGAGATTTTTGTTACTCCAATGGATGGTATCGTTGTCATTATGGATGGTAGCCTGTTGTTGAGATTTTTGTTATTCCAATGTATTATAGCCTTGTCATTATGGAAAGTACTCTGTTGTCAATGTTTTTTTACTCCAATGGATGTTAGCCTTTTCTTTATGGAAGGTAGTATTTTGTCCAGATTTTTGTTATTCCAATGGATGGTAGCCTTGTCATTATGGATGGTAGTATGTTGTCGAGATTTTTGTTACTCCAATAGATGCTAGCCTTGTCATTATAGAAGGTAGTTTGTCGTTGTGATTTCGGTCACTCCAAAGGAT
This sequence comes from Vicia faba, assembly GCA_948472305.1. Lineage (NCBI taxonomy): Eukaryota > Viridiplantae > Streptophyta > Magnoliopsida > Fabales > Fabaceae > Vicia > Vicia faba. The sequence continues at coordinate 527,316,719 of OX451741.1, forward strand.
GGTAGCCTTGTCACTATGGAAGGTAGTTTGTTGTTCATATTTTTGTTACTCCAATGAATGGTATCCTTGTCATTATGGAATGTAGTCTATTGTAGAGATTTTTTTTACTCCAATGGATGGTATCGTTATCATTATGGATGGTAGTCTGTTTTCGAGATTTTTGTTACTCTAATGGATGGTAACCTTGTCATTACGGAGGGTAGTCTATTTTCGAGATTTTTGTTACTCCAATGGATGGTAGCCTTGTCATTATGGAAGGTAGTTTGTTGTCGAGATTTTTGTTACTCCAATAGATGGTATCGTTGTCATTATGGATGGTAGTCTGTTGTCGAGAATTTTGTTACTTTAATGGATGGTAGCCTTCTCATTATGGAACGTACTTTGTTGTTGATGTTTTTGTTATTCTAATGGATGGTAGACTTGTCATTATGGAAGGTAGTCTGTTGTCGAGGATTTTGTTATTCCAATGGATGGTAGCCTTGTCATTATAGAAGGTAGTCTATTGTCGAGATTTTTGTTACTTCAATGGATGATTGCCTTGTCATTATGGAAGGTAGTATGTCGTTGTGATTTCTGTCACTCCAATGGATGGTAGCCTTGTCACTATGGAAGGTAGTCTGTTGTTTATATTTTTGTTACTCCAATGGATGGTAGCCTTGTCATTATGGAAAGTAGTCTATTGTCGAGATTTTTGTTACTTCAATTGATGGTAGCCTTGTCATTATGGAAGGTAGTATGTTTTCGAGATTTTTGTTACTCCAATGAATGGTAGCCTTGTCATTATGGAAGGTAGTCTGTCGTTGTGATTTTTGTCACTCCAATGGACGGTAGCCTTGTCATTATAGAAGGTAGTCTCTTGTTCATATTTTTGTTACTTCAATGGATGGTAGCCTTGTCATTATGGAAGGTAGTTTGTTTTCGAGATTTTTGTTACTCCAATGGATGTTAGCCTTGTCATTATGAAAGGTAGTCTGTTGTCGAGATTTTTTTTACTCCAATGGATGGTAACATTGTCATTATGGATGGTAGTCTATTGTCGGGATTTTTGTTATTCCAATGGATGGTAGCCTTGTCATTATGGAAGGTAGTCTATTGTCGAGATTTTTGTTACTCCAATGGATGCTAGCCTTGTCATTATGGAAGGTAGTCTGTCGTTGTGATTTTTGTCACTCCAATGGATGGTAGCCTTGTAACTATGGAAGGTAGTCTGTTGTTCATATTTTTGTTACTTCAATGGATGGTAGCCTTGTCATTATGGAATGTTGTCTGTTGTCGAGATTTTTATTACTCCAATGGATGGTAGCCTTGTAATTATGGAAGGTGGTCTATTTTCGAGATTTTTGTTACTCCAATAGATGGTAGGCTTGTCATTACAGAAGGTAGTCTTTCGTTGGGATTTCTGTCACTCCAATGGATTATAGCCTTGTCACTATGGAAGGTAGTCTGTTGTTCATATTTTTATTACTCCAATGGATGGTAACCTTGTCATTATGGAATGTAGTCTATTGTCGAGATTTTTGTTACTCCAATGGCTGGTATCAGTGTCATTATGGATGGTAGTCTGTTGTTGAGATTTTTGTTACTCTAATGGATGGTAGCCTTGTCATTATGGAAGGTAGTCTGTTTTCAATATTTTTGTTACTCCAATGGATGGTAGCCTTGTCATTATGGAAGGTAGTCTGTTGTCGAGATTTTTGTTAATCCAATGGATGGTAACATTGTCATTATGGATGGTAGTCTGTTGTCGAGATTTTTGTTATTCCGATAGATGGTAGCCTTGTCTATATGGAAGGTAGTCTGTTGTCGAGATTTCTGTTACTCCAATGGATGGTAGCCTTGTAACTATGGAAGGTAGTTTGTTGTTCATATTTTTGTTACTTCAATGGATGATAGCATTATCATTATGGAATGTTGTCTGTTGTCGAGATTTTTATTACTCCAATGGATGGTAGCCTTGTAATTATGGAAGGTGGTCTATTTTCGAGATTTTTGTTACTCCAATAGATGGTAGGCTTGTCATTATGGAAGGTAGTCTGTTTTCGAGATTTTTGTTTCTCCAATGGTTGCTAGCCTTGTCATTACAGAAGGTAGTCTTTCGTTGGGATTTCTGTCACTCCAATGGATTGTAGCCTTGTCACTATGGAAGGTAGTCTGTTGTTCATATTTTTATTACTCCAATGGATGGTAACCTTGTCATTATGGAATATAGTCTATTGTCGAGATTTTTGTTACTCCAATGGCTGGTATCAGTGTCATTATGGATGGTAGTCTGTTGTCGAGATTTTTGTTACTCTAATTGATGGTAGCCTTGTCATTATGGAAGGTAGTCTGTTTTAGATATTTATGTTACTACAAAGATGGTAAACTTGTCATTATGGAAGGTAGTCTGTTGTCGAGATTTTTGTTACTCCAATGGATGGTAACATTGTAATTATGGATGATAGTCTATTGTCGAGATTTTTGTTATTCCAATTGATGGTAGCTTTGTCATTATGGAAGGTAGTCTGTTATCGAAATTTTTGTTACTCCAATGGATGCTAGCCTTGTCATTATGGAAGCTAGTCTGTCATTGTGATTTCTATCACTCCAATGGATGGTAGCCTTGTAACTATGGAAGGTAGTCTATTGTTCATATTTTTGTTACTTCAATGGCTGGTAGCCTTGTCATTATGGAAGGTAGTTTGTTTTCGAGATTTTTGTTACTCCAATGGATGTTAGCCTTGTCATTATGGAAGGTATTTTGTTGTCGATATTTTTGTTACTCCAATGGATGGTAACATTGTCATTATGGATGGTAGTCTATTGTCGGGATTTTTGTTATTCCAATGGATGGTAGCCTTTTCATTATTGAAGGTAGTCTATTGTCGAGATTTTTGTTACTCCAATGGATGCTAGCCTTGTCATTATGGAAGGTAGTCTGTCGTTGTGATTTTTGTCACTCCAATGGATGGTAGCCTTGTAACTATGGAAGGTAGTCTGTTGTTCATATTTTTGTTACTTCAATGGATGATAGCATTATCATTATGGAATGTTGTCTGTTGTCGAGATTTTTATTACTCCAATGGATGGTAGCCTTGTCATTATGGATGATAGTCTGTTGTCGAGATTTTTGTTATTCCAATTGATGGTAGCCTTGTCATTATGGAAGGTAGTCTGTTGTCGAGATTTTTGTTACTCCAATGGATGCTAGCCTTGTCATTATGGAAGGTAGTCTGTCATTGTAATTTCTATCACTCCAATGGATGGTAGCCTTGTGACTATGGAAGGTAGTCTGTTGTTCATATTTTTGTTACTTCAATGGATGGTAGCCTTGTCATTATGGGAGGTAGATTGTTTTCGAGATTTTTGTTACTCCAATGGATGTTAGCCTTGTCATTATGGAAGGTATTCTGTTGTCGAGATTTTTGTTACTCCAATGGATGTTAGCCTTGTCATTATGGATGGTAGTCTATTGTCGGGATTTTTGTTATTCCAATGGATGGTAGCCTTTTCATTATGGAAGGTAGTCTATTGTCGATATTTTTGTTACTCCAATGGATGCTAGCCTTGTCATTATAGAAGGTAGTCTGTCATTGTGATTTTTGTCACTCCAATGGATGGTAGCCTTGTAACTATGGAAGGTAGTCTGTTGTTCATATTTTTGTTACTTCAATGGATGATAGCATTATCATTATGGAATGTTGTCTGTTGTCGAGATTTTTATTACTCCAATGGATGGTAGCCTTGTAATTATGGAAGGTAGTCTGTTTTCGAGGTTTTTGTTTCTCCAATGGTTGCTAGCCTTGTCATTACAGAAGGTAGTCTTTCGTTGGGATTTCTGTCACTCTTATGGATTATAGCCTTGTCACTATGGAAGGTAGTCTGTTGTTCATATTTTTATTACTCCAATGGATGGTAACCTTGTCATTATGGAATGTAGTCTATGGTCGAGATTTTTGTTACTCCAATGGCTGGTATCAGTGTCATTATGGATGGTAGTCTGTTGTCGAGATTTTTGTTACTCTAATTGATGGTAGCCTTGTCATTATGGAAGGTAGTCTGTTTTAGATATTTATGTTACTCCAATGGATGGTAGCCTTGTCATTATGGAAGGTAGTCTGTTGTCGAGATTTTTGTTACTCCAATGGATGGTAACATTGTCATTATGGATGGTAGTCTGTTGTCGATATTTTTGGTATTCCAATGGATGGTAGCCTTGTCATTATGGAAGGTAGTCTGTTGTCGAGATTTCTGTTACTCCAATGGATGCTAGCCTTGTCATTATGGAAGGTAGTCTGTCGTTGTGATTTTTGTCACTCCAATGGATGGTAGCCTTGTAACTATGGAAGGTAGTCTGTTGTTCATGTTTTTGTTACTTCAATGGATGATATCATTATCATTATGGAATGTTGCCTGTTGTCGAAATTTTTATTACTCCAATGGATGGTAGCCTAGTAATAATGGAAGGTGGTCTATTTTCGAGATTTTTGTTACTCCAATGGATGGTAGGCTTGTCATTATGGAAGGTAGTCTGTTGTCGAGATTTTTGTTACTCCAATGGATGCTAGCCTTGTCATTACAGAAGGTAGTCTTACGTTGGGATTTCTGTCACTCCAATGGATTGTAGTCTTGTCACTATGGAAGGTAGTCTGTTGTTCATATTTTTGTTACTCCAATGGATGGTATCGTTGTCATTATGGAATGTAGTCTGTTGTCGAGATTTTTGTTACTCCAATGGCTGGTATCGTTGTCATTATGGATGGTAGTCTGTTGTCGAGATTTTTGGTACTCTAATGGATGGTAGCCTTTTCATTATGGAAGGTAGTCTATTTTCAATATTTTTGTTACTCCAATGGATGGTAGCCTTGTCATTATGGATGATAGTCTGTTGTCGAGATTTTTGTTATTCCAATTGATGGTAGCCTTGTCAATATAGAAGGTAGTCTGTTGTCGAGATTTTTGTTACTCCAATGGATGCTAGCCTTGTCATTATGGAAGGTAGTCTGTCATTGTGATTTTTGTCACTCCAATGGATGGTAGCCTTGTAACTATGGAAGGTAGTCTGTTGTTCATATTTTTGTTACTTCAATGGATGATAGCATTATCATTATGGAATGTTGTCTGTTGTCGAGATTTTTATTACTCCAATGGATGATAGCCTTGTAATTATGGAAGGTGGTCTATTTTCGATATTTTTGTTACTCCAATAGATGGTAGGCTTGTCATAATGGAAGGTAGTCTGTTTTCGAGATTTGTGTTACTCTAATGGATGGTAGCCTTGTCATTATGGAAGGTAGTCTGTTTTCAATATTTTTGTTACTCCTATGGATGGTAGCCTTGTCATTATGGAAGGTGGTCTGTTGTCGAGATTTTTGTTACTCCAATGGATGGTAACATTGTCATTATGGATGGTAGTCTGTTGTCGAGATTTTTGGTATTCCAATGGATGGTAGCCTTGTCATTATGGAAGGTAGTCTGTTGTCGAGATTTCGGTTACTCCAATGGATGCTAGCCTTGTCATTATGGAAGGTAGTCCGTCGTTGTGATTTTTGTCACTCCAATGGATGGTAGCCTTGTAACTATGGAAGGTAGTCTGTTGTTCATATTTTTGTTACTTCAATGGATGATAGCATTATCATTATGGAATGTTGTCTGTTGTCGAGATTTTTATTACTCCAATGGATGGTAGCCTTGTAATTTTGGAAGGTAGTCTGTTTTCGAGGTTTTTGTTTCTCCAATGGTTGCTAGCCTTGTCATTACAGAAGGTAGTCTTTCGTTGGGATTTCTGTCACTCCTATGGATTATAGCCTTGTCACTATGGAAGGTAGTCTGTTGTTCATATTTTTATTACTCCAATGGATGGTAACCTTGTCATTATGGAATGTAGTCTATGGTCGAGATTTTTGTTACTCCAATGGCTGGTATCAGTGTCATTATGGATGGTAGTCTGTTGTCGAGATTTTTGTTACTCTAATTGATGGTAGCCTTGTCATTATGGAAGGTAGTCTGTTTTAGATATTTATGTTACTCCAATGGATGGTAGCCTTGTCATTATGGAAGGTAGTCTGTTGTCGAGATTTTTGTTACTCCAATGGATGGTAACATTGTCATTATGGATGGTAGTCTGTTGTCGATATTTTTGGTATTCCAATGGATGGTAGCCTTGTCATTATGGAAGGTAGTATGTTGTCGAGATTTCTGTTACTCCAATGGATGCTAGCCTTGTCATTATGGAAGGTAGTCTGTCGTTGTGATTTTTGTCACTCCAATGGATGGTAGCCTTGTAACTATGGAAGGTAGTCTGTTGTTCATGTTTTTGTTACTTCAATGGATGATATCATTATCATTATGGAATGTTGCCTGTTGTCAAAATTTTTATTACTCCAATGGATGGTAGCCTAGTGATAATGGAAGGTGGTCTATTTTCGAGATTTTTGTTACTCCAATGGATGGTAGGCTTGTCATTATGGAAGGTAGTCTGTTGTCGAGATTTTTGTTACTCCAATGGATGCTAGCCTTGTCATTACAGAAGGTAGTCTTTCGTTGGGATTTCTGTCACTCCAATGGATTGTAGCCTTGTCACTATGGAAGGTAGTCTGTTGTTCATATTTTTGTTACTCCAATGGATGGTATCGTTGTCATTATGGAATGTAGTCTGTTGTCGAGATTTTTGTTACTCCAATGGCTGGTATCGTTGTCATTATGGATGGTAGTCTGTTGTCGAGATTTTTGGTACTCTAATGGATGGTAGCCTTTTCATTATGGAAGGTAGTCTATTTTCAATATTTTTGTTACTCTAATGGATGGTAGCCTTGTCATTATGGATGATAGTCTGTTGTCGAGATTTTTGTTATTCCAATTGATGGTAGCCTTGTCAATATAGAAGGTAGTCTGTTGTCGAGATTTTTGTTACTCCAATGGATGCTAGCCTTGTCATTATGGAAGGTAGTCTGTCATTGTGATTTTTGTCACTCCAATGGATGGTAGCCTTGTAACTATGGAAGGTAGTCTGTTGTTCATATTTTTGTTACTTCAATGGATGATAGCATTATCATTATGGAATGTTGTCTGTTGTCGAGATTTTTATTACTCCAATGGATGATAGCCTTGTAATTATGGAAGGTGGTCTATTTTCGAGATTTTTGTTACTCCAATAGATGGTAGGCTTGTCATAATGGAAGGTAGTCTGTTTTCGAGATTTGTGTTACTCTAATGGATGGTAGCCTTGTCATTATGGAAGGTAGTCTGTTTTCAATATTTTTGTTACTCCAATGGATGGTAGCCTTGTCATTATGGAAGGTGGTCTGTTGTCGAGATTTTTGTTACTCCAATGGATGGTAACATTGTCATTATGGATGGTAGTCTGTTGTCGAGATATTTGGTATTCCAATGGATGGTAGCCTTGTCATTATGGAAGGTAGTCTGTTGTCGAGATTTCTGTTACTCCAATGGATGCTAGCCTTGTCATTATGGAAGGTAGTCCGTCGTTGTGATTTTTGTCACTCCAATGGATGGTAGCCTTGTAACTATGGAAGGTAGTCTGTTGTTCATATTTTTGTTACTTCAATGGATGATAGCATTATCATTATGGAATGTTGTCTGTTGTCGAGATTTTTATTACTCCAATGGATGGTAGCCTTGTAATTATGGAAGGTAGTCTGTTTTCGAGGTTTTTGTTTCTCCAATGGTTGCTAGCCTTGTCATTACAGAAGGTAGTCTTTCGTTGGGATTTCTGTCACTCCTATGGATTATAGCCTTGTCACTATGGAAGGTAGTCTGTTGTTCATATTTTTATTACTCCAATGGATGGTAACCTTGTCATTATGGAATGTAGTCTATGGTCGAGATTTTTGTTACTCCAATGGCTGGTATCAGTGTCATTATGGATGGTAGTCTGTTGTCGAGATTTTTGTTACTCTAATTGATGGTAGCCTTGTCATTATGGAAGGTAGTCTGTTTTAGATATTTATGTTACTCCAATGGATGGTAGCCTTGTCATTATGGAAGGTAGTCTGTTGTCGAGATTTTTGTTACTCCAATGGATGGTAACATTGTCATTATGGATGGTAGTCTGTTGTCGATATTTTTGGTATTCCAATGGATGGTAGCCTTGTCATTATGGAAGGTAGTATGTTGTCGAGATTTCTGTTACTCCAATGGATGCTAGCCTTGTCATTATGGAAGGTAGTCTGTCGTTGTGATTTTTGTCACTCCAATGGATGGTAGCCTTGTAACTATGGAAGGTAGTCTGTTGTTCATGTTTTTGTTACTTCAATGGATGATATCATTATCATTATGGAATGTTGCCTGTTGTCAAAATTTTTATTACTCCAATGGATGGTAGCCTAGTGATAATGGAAGGTGGTCTATTTTCGAGATTTTTGTTACTCCAATGGATGGTAGGCTTGTCATTATGGAAGGTAGTCTGTTGTCGAGATTTTTGTTACTCCAATGGATGCTAGCCTTGTCATTACAGAAGGTAGTCTTTCGTTGGGATTTCTGTCACTCCAATGGATTGTAGCCTTGTCACTATGGAAGGTAGTCTGTTGTTCATATTTTTGTTACTCCAATGGATGGTATCGTTGTCATTATGGAATGTAGTCTGTTGTCGAGATTTTTGTTACTCCAATGGCTGGTATCGTTGTCATTATGGATGGTAGTCTGTTGTCGAGATTTTTGGTACTCTAATGGATGGTAGCCTTTTCATTATGGAAGGTAGTCTATTTTCAATATTTTTGTTACTCCAATGGATGGTAGCCTTGTCATTATGGATGATAGTCTGTTGTCGAGATTTTTGTTATTCCAATTGATGGTAGCCTTGTCAATATAGAAGGTAGTCTGTTGTCGAGATTTTTGTTACTCCAATGGATGCTAGCCTTGTCATTATGGAAGGTAGTCTGTCATTGTGATTTTTGTCACTCCAATGGATGGTAGCCTTGTAACTATGGAAGGTAGTCTGTTGTTCATATTTTTGTTACTTCAATGGATGATAGCATTATCATTATGGAATGTTGTCTGTTGTCGAGATTTTTATTACTCCAATGGATGATAGCCTTGTAATTATGGAAGGTGGTCTATTTTCGAGATTTTTGTTACTCCAATAGATGGTAGGCTTGTCATAATGGAAGGTAGTCTGTTTTCGAGATTTGTGTTACTCTAATGGATGGTAGCCTTGTCATTATGGAAGGTAGTCTGTTTTCAATATTTTTGTTACTCCAATGGATGGTAGCCTTGTCATTATGGAAGGTGGTCTGTTGTCGAGATTTTTGTTACTCCAATGGATGGTAACATTGTCATTATGGATGGTAGTCTGTTGTCGAGATTTTTGGTATTCCAATGGATGGTAGCCTTGTCATTATGGAAGGTAGTCTGTTGTCGAGATTTCTGTTACTCCAATGGATGCTAGCCTTGTCATTATGGAAGGTAGTCCGTCGTTGTGATTTTTGTCACTCCAATGGATGGTAGCCTTGTAACTATGGAAGGTAGTCAGTTGTTCATATTTTTGTTACTTCAATGGATGATAGCATTATCATTATGGAATGTTGTCTGTTGTCGAAATTTTTATTACTCCAATGGATGGTAGCCTTGTAATAATGGAAGGTAGTCTATTTTCGAGATTTTTGTTACTCCAATGGATGGTAGGCTTGTCATTATGGAAGGTAGTCTGTTGTCGAGATTTTTGTTACTCCAATGGATGCTAGCCTTGTCATTACAGAAGGTAGTCTTTCGTTGGGATTTCTGTCACTCCAATGGATTGTAGCCTTGTCACTATGGAAGGTAGTCTTTTGTTCATATTTTTGTTACTCCAATGGATGGTAACCTTGTCATTATGGAATGTAGTCTATTGTCGAGATTTTTGTTACTCCAATGGCTGGTATCGTTGTCATTATGGATGGTAGTCTGTTGTCGAGATTTTTGTTACTCCAATGGATGGTAGCCTTGTCATTATGGAAGGTAGTCTGTTTTAGATATTTATGTTACTCCAATGGATGGTAGCCTTGTCATTATGGAAGGTAGTCTGTTGTCGAGATTTTTGTTACTCCAATGGATGGTAACATTGTCATTATGGATGATAGTCTGTTGTCGAGATTTTTGTTATTCCAATAGATGGTAGCCTTGTCATTATGGAAGGTAGTCTGTTGTCGAGATTTTTGTTACTCCAATGGATGCTAGCCTTGTCATTATGGAAGGTAGTCTGTCATTGTGATTTCTGTCACTCCAATGGATGGTAGCCTTGTAACTATGGAAGGTAGTCTGTTGTTCATATTTTTGTTACTTCAATGGATGATAGCATTATCATTATGGAATGTTATCTGTTGTCGAGATTTTTATTACTCCAATGGATGGTAACCTTGTAATAATGGAAGGTGGTCTATTTTCGAGATTTTTGTTACTCCAATGGATGGTAGGCTTGTCAATATGGAAGGTAGTCTGTTGTCGAGATTTTTGTTACTCTAATGGATGTTAGCCTTGTCATTACAGAAGGTAGTCTTTCGTTGGGATTTCTATCACTCCAATGGATTTTAGCCTTGTCACTATGGAAGGTAGTCTGTTGTTCATATTTTTGTTACTCCAATGGATGGTAACCTTGTCATTATGGAATGTAGTCTATGGTCGAGATTTTTGTTACTCCAATGGCTGTTATCGTTGTCATTATGGATGGTAGTCTGTTGTCGAGATTTTTGTTACTCTAATGGATGGTAGCCTTGTCATTATGGACGGTAGTCTGTTTTCAATATTTTTGTTACTCCATTGGATGGTAGCCTTGTCATTATGGAAGGTAGTCTGTTGTCGAGATTTTTGTTACTCCAATGGATGGTAACATTGTCATTATGGATGGTAGTCTGTTGTCGAGATTTTTGGTATTCCAATGGATGGTAGCCTTGTCATTATGGAAGGTAGTCTGTTGTCGAGATTTCTGTTACTCCAATGGATGCTAGCCTTGTCATTATGGAAGGTAGTCTGTCGTTGTGATTTCTGTCACTCCAATGGATGGTAGCCTTGTAACTATGGAAGGTAGTTTGTTGTTCATATTTTTGTTACTTCAATGGATGATAGCATTATCATTATAGAATGTTGTCTGTTATCGAAATTTTTATTACTCCAATGGATGGTAGCCTTGTAATAATGGAAGGTGGTCTATTTTCGAGATTTTTGTTACTCCAATGGATGGTAGGCTTGTCATTATGGAAGGTAGTCTGTTGTCGAGATTTTTGTTACTACAATGGATGCTAGCCTTGTCATTACAGAAGGTAGTCTTTCATTGGGATTTCTGTCAATCCAATGGATTGTAGCCTTGTCACTATGGAAGGTAGTTTGTTGTTCATATTTTTGTTACTCCAATGGATGGTAACCTTGTCATTATGGAATGTAGTCTATTGTCGAGATTTTTGTTACTCCAATGGCTGGTATCGTTGTCATTATGGAATGTAGTCTATTGTCGAGATTTTTGTTACTCCAATGGCTGGTATCGTTGTCATTATGGATGGTAGTCTGTTGTCGAGATTTTTGTTACTCCAATGGATGGTAGCCTTGTCATTATGGAAGGTAGTCTGTTTTAGATATTTATGTTACTCCAATGGATGGTAGCCTTGTCATTATGGAAGGTAGTCTGTTGTCGAGATTTTTGTTACTCCAATGGATGGTAACATTGTCATTATGGATGATAGTCTGTTGTCGAGATTTTTGTTATTCCAATAGATGGTAGCCTTGTCATTATGGAAGGTAGTCTGTTGTCGAGATTTTTGTTACTCCAATGGATGCTAGCCTTGTCATTATGGAAGGTAGTCTGTCATTGTGATTTCTGTCACTCCAATGGATGGTAGCCTTGTAACTATGGAAGGTAGTCTGTTGTTCATATTTTTGTTACTTCAATGGATGATAGCATTATCATTATGGAATGTTGTCTGTTGTCGAAATTTTTATTACTCCAATGGATGGTAGCCTTGTAATAATGGAAGGTAGTCTATTTTCGAGATTTTTGTTACTCCAATGGATGGTAGGCTTGTCATTATGGAAGGTAGTCTGTTGTCGAGATTTTTGTTACTCCAATGGATGCTAGCCTTGTCATTACAGAAGGTAGTCTTTCGTTGGGATTTCTGTCACTCCAATGGATTGTAGCCTTGTCACTATGGAAGGTAGTCTTTTGTTCATATTTTTGTTACTCCAATGGATGGTAACCTTGTCATTATGGAATGTAGTCTATTGTCGAGATTTTTGTTACTCCAATGGCTGGTATCATTGTCATTATGGATGGTAGTCTGTTGTCGAGATTTTTGTTACTCCAATGGATGGTAGCCTTGTCATTATGGAAGGTAGTCTGTTTTAGATATTTATGTTACTGAAATGGATGGTAGCCTTGTCATTATGGAAGGTAGTCTGTTGTCGAGATTTTTGTTACTCCAATGGATGGTAACATTGTCATTATGGATGATAGTCTGTTGTCGAGATTTTTGTTATTCCAATAGATGGTAGCCTTGTCATTATGGAAGGTAGTCTGTTGTCGAGATTTTTGTTACTCCAATGGATGCTAGCCTTGTCATTATGGAAGGTAGTCTGTCATTGTGATTTCTGTCACTCCAATGGATGGTAGCCTTGTAACTATGGAAGGTAGTCTGTTGTTCATATTTTTGTTACTTCAATGGATGATAGCATTATCATTATGGAATGTTGTCTGTTGTCGAAATTTTTATTACTCCAATGGATGGTAGCCTTGTAATAATGGAAGGTAGTCTATTTTCGAGATTTTTGTTACTCCAATGGATGGTAGGCTTGTCATTATGGAAGGTAGTCTGTTGTCGAGATTTTTGTTACTCCAATGGATGCTAGCCTTGTCATTACAGAAGGTAGTCTTTCGTTGGGATTTCTGTCACTCCAATGGATTGTAGCCTTGTCACTATGGAAGGTAGTCTTTTGTTCATATTTTTGTTACTCCAATGGATGGTAACCTTGTCATTATGGAATGTAGTCTATTGTCGAGATTTTTGTTACTCCAATGGTTGGTATCGTTGTCATTATGGATGGTAGTCTGTTGTCGAGATTTTTGTTACTCCAATGGATGGTAGCCTTGTCATTATGGAAGGTAGTCTGTTTTAGATATTTATGTTACTCCAATGGATGGTAGCCTTGTCATTATGGAAGGTAGTCTGTTGTCGAGATTTTTGTTACTCCAATGGATGGTAACATTGTCATTATGGATGATAGTCTGTTGTCGAGATTTTTGTTATTCCAATAGATGGTAGCCTTGTCATTATGGAAGGTAGTCTGTTGTCGAGATTTTTGTTACTCCAATGGATGCTAGCCTTGTCATTATGGAAGGTAGTCTGTCATTGTGATTTCTGTCACTCCAATGGATGGTAGCCTTGTAACTATGGAAGGTAGTCTGTTGTTCATATTTTTGTTACTTCAATGGATGATAGCATTATCATTATGGAATGTTATCTGTTGTCGAGATTTTTATTACTCCAATGGATGGTAACCTTGTAATAATGGAAGGTGGTCTATTTTCGAGATTTTTGTTACTCCAATGGATGGTAGGCTTGTCAATATGGAAGGTAGTCTGTTGTCGAGATTTTTGTTACTCTAATGGATGTTAGCCTTGTCATTACAGAAGGTAGTCTTTCGTTGGGATTTCTGTCACTCCAATGGATTTTAGCCTTGTCACTATGGAAGGTAGTCTGTTGTTCATATTTTTGTTACTCCAATGGATGGTAACCTTGTCATTATGGAATGTAGTCTATGGTCGAGATTTTTGTTACTCCAATGGCTGTTATCGTTGTCATTATGGATGGTAGTCTGTTGTCGAGATTTTTGTTACTCTAATGGATGGTAGCCTTGTCATTATGGACGGTAGTCTGTTTTCAATATTTTTGTTACTCCATTGGATGGTAGCCTCGTCATTATGGAAGGTAGTCTGTTGTCGAGATTTTTGTTACTCCAATGGATGGTAACATTGTCATTATGGATGGTAGTCTGTTGTCGAGATTTTTGGTATTCCAATGGATGGTAGCCTTGTCATTATGGAAGGTAGTCTGTTGTCGAGATTTCTGTTACTCCAATGGATGTTAGCCTTGTCATTATGGAAGGTAGTATGTCGTTGTGATTTCTGTCACTCCAATGGATGGTAGCCTTGTAACTATGGAAGGTAGTTTGTTGTTCATATTTTTGTTACTTCAATGGATGATAGCATTATCATTATAGAATGTTGTCTGTTATCGAAATTTTTATTACTCCAATGGATGGTAGCCTTGTAATAATGGAAGGTGGTCTATTTTCGAGATTTTTGTTACTCCAATGGATGGTAGGCTTGTCATTATGGAAGGTAGTCTGTTGTCGAGATTTTTGTTACTACAATGGATGCTAGCCTTGTCATTACAGAAGGTAGTCTTTCGTTGGGATTTCTGTCAATCCAATGGATTGTAGCCTTGTCACTATGGAAGGTAGTTTGTTGTTCATATTTTTGTTACTCCAATGGATGGTAACCTTGTCATTATGGAATGTAGTCTATTGTCGAGATTTTTGTTACTCCAATGGCTGGTATCGTTGTCATTATGGAATGTAGTCTATTGTCGAGATTTTTGTTACTCCAATGGCTGGTATCGTTGTCATTATGGATGGTAGTCTGTTGTCGAGATTTTTGTTACTCCAATGGATGGTAGCCTTGTCATTATGGAAGGTAGTCTGTTGTCGAGATTTTTGTTACTCCAATGGATGGTAACATTGTCATTATGGATGATAGTCTGTTGTCGAGATTTTTGTTATTCCAATAGATGGTAGCCTTGTCATTATGGAAGGTAGTCTGTTGTCGAGATTTTTGTTACTCCAATGGATGCTAGCCTTGTCATTATGGAAGGTAGTCTGTCATTGTGATTTCTGTCACTCCAATGGATGGTAGCCTTGTAACTATGGAAGGTAGTCTGTTGTTCATATTTTTGTTACTTCAATGGATGATAGCATTATCATTATGGAATGTTGTCTGTTGTCGAAATTTTTATTACTCCAATGGATGGTAGCCTTGTAATAATGGAAGGTAGTCTATTTTCGAGATTTTTGTTACTCCAATGGATGGTAGGCTTGTCATTATGGAAGGTAGTCTGTTGTCGAGATTTTTGTTACTCCAATGGATGCTAGCCTTGTCATTACAGAAGGTAGTCTTTCGTTGGGATTTCTGTCACTCCAATGGATTGTAGCCTTGTCACTATGGAAGGTAGTCTTTTGTTCATATTTTTGTTACTCCAATGGATGGTAACCTTGTCATTATGGAATGTAGTCTATTGTCGAGATTTTTGTTACTCCAATGGCTGGTATCGTTGTCATTATGGATGGTAGTCTGTTGTCGAGATTTTTGTTACTCCAATGGATGGTAGCCTTGTCATTATGGAAGGTAGTCTGTTTTAGATATTTATGTTACTCCAATGGATGGTAGCCTTGTCATTATGGAAGGTAGTCTGTTGTCGAGATTTTTGTTACTCCAATGGATGGTAAAATTGTCATTATGGATGATAGTCTGTTGTCGAGATTTTTGTTATTCCAATAGATGGTAGCCTTGTCATTATGGAAGGTAGTCTGTTGTCGAGATTTTTGTTACTCCAATGGATGCTAGCCTTGTCATTATGGAAGGTAGTCTGTCATTGTGATTTCTGTCACTCCAATGGATGGTAGCCTTGTAACTATGGAAGGTAGTCTGTTGTTAATATTTTTGTTACTTCAATGGATGATAGCATTATCATTATGGAATGTTATCTGTTGTCGAGATTTTTATTACTCCAATGGATGGTAACCTTGTAATAATGGAAGGTGGTCTATTTTCGAGATTTTTGTTACTCCAATGGATGGTAGGCTTGTCAATATGGAAGGTAGTCTGTTGTCGAGATTTTTGTTACTCTAATGGATGTTAGCCTTGTCATTACAGAAGGTAGTCTTTCGTTGGGATTTCTGTCACTCCAATGGATTTTAGCCTTGTCACTATGGAAGGTAGTCTGTTGTTCATATTTTTGTTACTCCAATGGATGGTAACCTTGTCATTATGGAATGTAGTCTATGGTCGAGATTTTTGTTACTCCAATGGCTGTTATCGTTGTCATTATGGATGGTAGTCTGTTGTCGAGATTTTTGTTACTCTAATGGATGGTAGCCTTGTCATTATGGACGGTAGTCTGTTTTCAATATTTTTGTTACTCCATTGGATGGTAGCCTTGTCATTATGGAAGGTAGTCTGTTGTCGAGATTTTTGTTACTCCAATGGATGGTAACATTGTCATTATGGATGTTAGTCTGTTGTCGAGATTTTTGGTATTCCAATGGATGGTAGCCTTGTCATTATGGAAGGTAGTCTGTTGTCGAGATTTCTGTTACTCCAATGGATGCTAGCCTTGTCATTATGGAAGGTAGTCTGTCGTTGTGATTTCTGTCACTCCAATGGATGGTAGCCTTGTAACTATGGAAGGTAGTTTGTTGTTCATATTTTTGTTACTTCAATGGATGATAGCATTATCATTATAGAATGTTGTCTGTTATCGAAATTTTTATTACTCCAATGGATGGTAGCCTTGTAATAATGGAAGGTGGTCTATTTTCGAGATTTTTGTTACTCCAATGGATGGTAGGCTTGTCATTATGGAAGGTAGTCTGTTGTCGAGATTTTTGTTACTACAATGGATGCTAGCCTTGTCATTACAGAAGGTAGTCTTTCGTTGGGATTTCTGTCAATCCAATGGATTGTAGCCTTGTCACTATGGAAGGTAGTTTGTTGTTCATATTTTTGTTACTCCAATGGATGGTAACCTTGTCATTATGGAATGTAGTCTATTGTCGATATTTTTGTTACTCCAATGGCTGGTATCGTTGTCATTATGGATGGTAGTCTGTTGTCGAGATTTTTGTTACTCTAATGGATGGTAGCCTTGTCATTATGGAAGGTAGTCTATTTTCAATATTTTTGTTACTCCAATGGATGGTAGCCTTGTCATTATGGATGATAGTCTGTTGTCGAGATTTTTGTTATTCCAATTGATGGTAGCCTTGTCGTTATGGAAGGTAGTCTGTTGTCGAGATTTCTGTTACTCCAATGGATGCTAGCCTTGTCATTATGGAAGGTAGTCTGTCGTTGTGATTTCTGTCACTCCAATGGATGGTAGCCTTGTAACTATGGAAGGTAGTTTGTTGTTCATATTTTTGTTACTTCAATGGATGATAGCATTATCATTATAGAATGTTGTCTGTTATCGAAATTTTTATTACTCCAATGGATGGTAGCCTTGTAATAATGGAAGGTGGTCTATTTTCGAGATTTTTGTTACTCCAATGGATGGTAGGCTTGTCATTATGGAAGGTAGTCTGTTGTCGAGATTTTTGTTACTACAATGGATGCTAGCCTTGTCATTACAGAAGGTAGTCTTTCGTTGGGATTTCTGTCAATCCAATGGATTGTAGCCTTGTCACTATGGAAGGTAGTTTGTTGTTCATATTTTTGTTACTCCAATGGATGGTAACCTTGTCATTATGGAATGTAGTCTATTGTCGATATTTTTGTTACTCCAATGGCTGGTATCGTTGTCATTATGGATGGTAGTCTGTTGTCGAGATTTTTGTTACTCTAATGGATGGTAGCCTTGTCATTATGGAAGGTAGTCTATTTTCAATATTTTTGTTACTCCAATGGATGGTAGCCTTGTCATTATGGATGATAGTCTGTTGTCGAGATTTTTGTTATTCCAATTGATGGTAGCCTTGTCGTTATGGAAGGTAGTCTGTTGTCGAGATTTTTGTTACTCCAATGGATGCTAGCCTTGTCATTATGGAAGGTAGTCTGTCATTGTGATTTCTGTCACTCCAATGGATTGTAGCCTTGTAACTATGGAAGGTAGTCTGTTGTTCATATTTTTGTTACTTCAATGGATGGTAGCCTTGTCATTATGGAAGGTAGTTTGTTTTCAAGATTTTTTTTACTCCAATGGATGTTAGCCTTGTCATTATGGAAGGTATTCTGCTGTCGAGATTTTTGTTACTCCAATGGATTGTAACATTGTCATTATGGATGGTAGTCTATTGTCGGGATTTTTGTTATTCCAATTGATGGTAGCCTTTTCATTATGGAAGGTAGTCTGTTGTTGAGATTTTTGTGACTCCAATGGATGCTAGCCTTGTCATTATGGAAGGTAGTCTGTCGTTGTGATTTTTGTCACTCCAATGCATGGTAGCCTTGTAACTATGGAAGGTAGTCTGTTGTTCATATTTTTGTTACTTCAATGGATGATAGCATTATCATTATGGAATGTTGTCTGTTGTCGAGATTTTTATTACTCCAATGGATGATAGCCTTGTAATTATGGAAGGTGGTCTATTTTCGAGATTTTTGTTACTCCAATAGATGGTAGGCTTGTCATAATGGAAGGTAGTCTGTTTTCGAGATTTGTGTTACTCTAATGGATGGTAGCCTTGTCATTATGGAAGGTAGTCTGTTTTCAATATTTTTGTTACTCCAATGGATGGTAGCCTTGTCATTATGGAAGGTGGTCTGTTGTCGAGATTTTTGTTACTCCAATGGATGGTAACATTGTCATTATGGATGGTAGTCTGTTGTCGAGATTTTTGGTATTCCAATGGATGGTAGCCTTGTCATTATGGAAGGTAGTCTGTTGTCGAGATTTCTGTTACTCCAATGGATGCTAGCCTTGTCATTATGGAAGGTAGTCCGTCGTTGTGATTTTTGTCACTCCAATGGATGGTAGCGTTGTAACTATAGAAGGTAGTCTGTTGTTCATATTTTTGTTACTTCAATGGATGATAGCATTATCATTATGGAATGTTGTCTGTTGTCGAAATTTTTATTACTCCAATGGATGGTAGCCTTGTAATAATGGAAGGTAGTCTATTTTCGAGATTTTTGTTACTCCAATGGATGGTAGGCTTGTCATTATGGAAGGTAGTCTGTTGTCGAGATTTTTGTTACTCCAATGGATGCTAGCCTTGTCATTACAGAAGGTAGTCTTTCGTTGGGATTTCTGTCACTCCAATGGATTGTAGCCTTGTCACTATGGAAGGTAGTCTTTTGTTCATATTTTTGTTACTCCAATGGATGGTAACCTTGTCATTATGGAATGTAGTCTATTGTCGAGATTTTTGTTACTCCAATGGCTGGTATCGTTGTCATTATGGATGGTAGTCTGTTGTCGAGATTTTTGTTACTCTAATGGATGGTAGCCTTGTCATTATGGAAGGTAGTCTATTTTCAATATTTGTGTTACTACAATGGATGGTAGCCTTGTCATTATGGATGATAGTCTGTTGTCGAGATTTTTGTTATTCCAATTGATGGTAGCCTTGTCATTATGGAAGGTAGTCTGTTGTCGAGATTTTTGTTACTCCAATGGATGCTAGCCTTGTCATTATGGAAGGTAATCTGTCATTGTGATTTCTGTCACTCCAATGGATGGTAGCCTTGTAACTATGGAAGGTAGTCTGTTGTTCATATTTTTGTTACTTCAATGGATGGTAGCCTTGTGATTATGGAAGGTAGTTTGTTTTCGAGATTTTTATTACTCCAATGGATGTTAGCCTTGTCATTATGGAAGGTATTCTGTTGTCGAGATTTTTGTTACTCTAATGGATGGTAACATTGTCATTATGGATGGTAGTCTATTGTCGGGATTTTTGTTATTCCAATGGATGGTAGCCTTTTCATTATGGAAGGTAGTCTGTTGTCGAGATTTTTGTTACTCCAATGGATGCTAGCCTTGTCATTATGGAAGGTAGTCTGTCGTTGTGATTTTTGTCACTCTAATGGATGGTAGCCTTGTAACTATGGAAGGTAGTCTGTTGTTCATATTTTTGTTACTTCAATGGATGATAGCATTATCATTATGGAATGTTGTCTGTTGTCGAGATTTTTATTACTCCAATGGATGGTAGCCTTGTAATTATGGAAGGTAGTCTATTTTCGAGATTTTTGTTACTCCAATAGATGGTAGGCTTGTCATTATGGAAGGTAGTCTGTTTTCGAGATTTTTGTTTCTCCAATGGTTGCTAGCCTTGTCATTACAGAAGGTAGTCTTTCGTTGGGATTTCTGTCACTCCAATGGATTGTAGCCTTATCACTATGGAAGGTAGTCTGTTGTTTATATTTGTATTACTCCAATGGATGGTAACCTTGTCATTATGGAATGTAGTCTATTGTCGAGATTTTTTTTACTCCAATGGCTGGTATCAGTGTCATTATGGATGGTAGTCTGTTGTTGAGATTTTTGTTACTCTAATTGATGGTAGCCTTGTCATTATGGAAGGTAGTCTATTTTAGATATTTATGTTACTCCAATGGATGGTAGCCTTGTCATTATGGAAGGTAGTCTGTTGTCGAGATTTTTGTTACTCCAATGGATGGTAACATTGTCATTATGGATGAAAGTCTGTTGTCGAGATTTTTTTTATTCCAATTGATGGTAGCCTTGTCATTATGGAAGGTAGTCTGTTGTCGAGATTTTTGTTACTCCAATGGATGCTAGCCTTGTCATTATGGAAGGTAGTCTGTCATTGTGATTTCTGTCACTCCAATGGATGGTAGCCTTGTAACTATGGAAGGTAGTCTGTTGTTCATATTTTTGTTACTTCAATGGATGATAGCATTATCGTTATGGAATGTTGTATGTTGTCGAGATTTTTATTACTCCAATGGATGATAGCCTTGTAATTATGGAAGGTGGTCTATTTTCGAGATTTTTGTTACTCCAATAGATGGTTGGCTTGTCATTATGGAAGGTAGTCTGTTTTCGAGATTTTTGTTTCTCCAATGGTTGCTAGCCTTGTCATTATAGAAGGTAGTCTTTCGTTGGGATTTCTGTCACTCCAATGGATTGTAGCCTTGTCACTATGGAAGGTAGTCTGTTTTTCATATTTTTATTACTCCAATGGATGTTAACCTTGTCATTATGGAATGTAGTTTATTGTCGAGATTTTTGTTACTCCAATGGCTAGTATCAGTGTCATTATGGATGGTAGTTTGTTGTCGAGATTTTTGTTACTCTAATTGATGGTAGCCTCGTCATTATGGAAGGTAGTCTGTTTTAGATATTTATGTTACTCCAATGGATGGTAGCCTTGTCATTATGGAAGGTAGTCTGTTGTCGAGATTTTTTTACTCCATTGGATGGTAACATTGTCATTATGGATGATAGTCTGTTGTCGAGATTTTTGTTATTCCAATTGATGGTAGCCTTGTCATTATGGAAGGTAGTCTGTTGTCGAGATTTTTGTTACTCCAATGGATGCTAGCCTTGTCATTATGGAAGGTAGTCTGTCATTGTGATTTTTGTCACTCCAATGGATGGTAGCCTTTTAACTATGGAAGGTAGTCTGTTGTTCATATTTTTGTTACTTCAATGGATGATAGCATTATAATTATGGAATGTTATCTGTTGTCGAGATTTTTATTACTCCAATGGATGGTAGCCTTGTAATAATGGAAGGTGGTCTATTTTCGAGATTTTTGTTACTCCAAAGGATGGTAGGCTTGTCAATATGGAAGGTAGTCTGTTGTCGAGATTTTTGTTACTCGAATGGATGCTAGCCTTGTCATTACAGAAGGTAGTCTTTCGTTGGGATTTCTGTCACTCCAATGGATTGTAGCCTTGTCACTATGGAAGGTAGTCTGTTGTTCATATTTTTGTTACTCCAATGGATGGTAACCTTGTCATTATGGAATGTAGTCTATTGTCGATATTTTTGTTACTCCAATGGCTGGTATCGTTGTCATTATGGATGGTAGTCTGTTGTCGAGATTTTTGTTACTCTAATGGATGGTAGCCTTGTCATTATGGAAGGTAGTCTATTTTCAATATTTTTGTTACTCCAATGGATGGTAGCCTTGTCATTATGGATGATAGTCTGTTGTCGAGATTTTTGTTATTCCAATTGATGGTAGCCTTGTCGTTATGGAAGGTAGTCTGTTGTCGAGATTTCTGTTACTCCAATGGATGCTAGCCTTGTCATTATGGAAGGTAGTCTGTCGTTGTGATTTCTGTCACTCCAATGGATGGTAGCCTTGTAACTATGGAAGGTAGTTTGTTGTTCATATTTTTGTTACTTCAATGGATGATAGCATTATCATTATAGAATGTTGTCTGTTATCGAAATTTTTATTACTCCAATGGATGGTAGCCTTGTAATAATGGAAGGTGGTCTATTTTCGAGATTTTTGTTACTCCAATGGATGGTAGGCTTGTCATTATGGAAGGTAGTCTGTTGTCGAGATTTTTGTTACTACAATGGATGCTAGCCTTGTCATTACAGAAGGTAGTCTTTCGTTGGGATTTCTGTCAATCCAATGGATTGTAGCCTTGTCACTATGGAAGGTAGTTTGTTGTTCATATTTTTGTTACTCCAATGGATGGTAACCTTGTCATTATGGAATGTAGTCTATTGTCGATATTTTTGTTACTCCAATGGCTGGTATCGTTGTCATTATGGATGGTAGTCTGTTGTCGAGATTTTTGTTACTCTAATGGATGGTAGCCTTGTCATTATGGAAGGTAGTCTATTTTCAATATTTTTGTTACTCCAATGGATGGTAGCCTTGTCATTATGGATGATAGTCTGTTGTCGAGATTTTTGTTATTCCAATTGATGGTAGCCTTGTCGTTATGGAAGGTAGTCTGTTGTCGAGATTTTTGTTACTCCAATGGATGCTAGCCTTGTCATTATGGAAGGTAGTCTGTCATTGTGATTTCTGTCACTCCAATGGATTGTAGCCTTGTAACTATGGAAGGTAGTCTGTTGTTCATATTTTTGTTACTTCAATGGATGGTAGCCTTGTCATTATGGAAGGTAGTTTGTTTTCAAGATTTTTTTTACTCCAATGGATGTTAGCCTTGTCATTATGGAAGGTATTCTGCTGTCGAGATTTTTGTTACTCCAATGGATTGTAACATTGTCATTATGGATGGTAGTCTATTGTCGGGATTTTTGTTATTCCAATTGATGGTAGCCTTTTCATTATGGAAGGTAGTCTGTTGTTGAGATTTTTGTGACTCCAATGGATGCTAGCCTTGTCATTATGGAAGGTAGTCTGTCGTTGTGATTTTTGTCACTCCAATGCATGGTAGCCTTGTAACTATGGAAGGTAGTCTGTTGTTCATATTTTTGTTACTTCAATGGATGATAGCATTATCATTATGGAATGTTGTCTGTTGTCGAGATTTTTATTACTCCAATGGATGATAGCCTTGTAATTATGGAAGGTGGTCTATTTTCGAGATTTTTGTTACTCCAATAGATGGTAGGCTTGTCATAATGGAAGGTAGTCTGTTTTCGAGATTTGTGTTACTCTAATGGATGGTAGCCTTGTCATTATGGAAGGTAGTCTGTTTTCAATATTTTTGTTACTCCAATGGATGGTAGCCTTGTCATTATGGAAGGTGGTCTGTTGTCGAGATTTTTGTTACTCCAATGGATGGTAACATTGTCATTATGGATGGTAGTCTGTTGTCGAGATTTTTGGTATTCCAATGGATGGTAGCCTTGTCATTATGGAAGGTAGTCTGTTGTCGAGATTTCTGTTACTCCAATGGATGCTAGCCTTGTCATTATGGAAGGTAGTCCGTCGTTGTGATTTTTGTCACTCCAATGGATGGTAGCGTTGTAACTATAGAAGGTAGTCTGTTGTTCATATTTTTGTTACTTCAATGGATGATAGCATTATCATTATGGAATGTTGTCTGTTGTCGAAATTTTTATTACTCCAATGGATGGTAGCCTTGTAATAATGGAAGGTAGTCTATTTTCGAGATTTTTGTTACTCCAATGGATGGTAGGCTTGTCATTATGGAAGGTAGTCTGTTGTCGAGATTTTTGTTACTCCAATGGATGCTAGCCTTGTCATTACAGAAGGTAGTCTTTCGTTGGGATTTCTGTCACTCCAATGGATTGTAGCCTTGTCACTATGGAAGGTAGTCTTTTGTTCATATTTTTGTTACTCCAATGGATGGTAACCTTGTCATTATGGAATGTAGTCTATTGTCGAGATTTTTGTTACTCCAATGGCTGGTATCGTTGTCATTATGGATGGTAGTCTGTTGTCGAGATTTTTGTTACTCTAATGGATGGTAGCCTTGTCATTATGGAAGGTAGTCTATTTTCAATATTTGTGTTACTACAATGGATGGTAGCCTTGTCATTATGGATGATAGTCTGTTGTCGAGATTTTTGTTATTCCAATTGATGGTAGCCTTGTCATTATGGAAGGTAGTCTGTTGTCGAGATTTTTGTTACTCCAATGGATGCTAGCCTTGTCATTATGGAAGGTAATCTGTCATTGTGATTTCTGTCACTCCAATGGATGGTAGCCTTGTAACTATGGAAGGTAGTCTGTTGTTCATATTTTTGTTACTTCAATGGATGGTAGCCTTGTGATTATGGAAGGTAGTTTGTTTTCGAGATTTTTATTACTCCAATGGATGTTAGCCTTGTCATTATGGAAGGTATTCTGTTGTCGAGATTTTTGTTACTCTAATGGATGGTAACATTGTCATTATGGATGGTAGTCTATTGTCGGGATTTTTGTTATTCCAATGGATGGTAGCCTTTTCATTATGGAAGGTAGTCTGTTGTCGAGATTTTTGTTACTCCAATGGATGCTAGCCTTGTCATTATGGAAGGTAGTCTGTCGTTGTGATTTTTGTCACTCTAATGGATGGTAGCCTTGTAACTATGGAAGGTAGTCTGTTGTTCATATTTTTGTTACTTCAATGGATGATAGCATTATCATTATGGAATGTTGTCTGTTGTCGAGATTTTTATTACTCCAATGGATGGTAGCCTTGTAATTATGGAAGGTAGTCTATTTTCGAGATTTTTGTTACTCCAATAGATGGTAGGCTTGTCATTATGGAAGGTAGTCTGTTTTCGAGATTTTTGTTTCTCCAATGGTTGCTAGCCTTGTCATTACAGAAGGTAGTCTTTCGTTGGGATTTCTGTCACTCCAATGGATTGTAGCCTTATCACTATGGAAGGTAGTCTGTTGTTTATATTTGTATTACTCCAATGGATGGTAACCTTGTCATTATGGAATGTAGTCTATTGTCGAGATTTTTTTTACTCCAATGGCTGGTATCAGTGTCATTATGGATGGTAGTCTGTTGTTGAGATTTTTGTTACTCTAATTGATGGTAGCCTTGTCATTATGGAAGGTAGTCTATTTTAGATATTTATGTTACTCCAATGGATGGTAGCCTTGTCATTATGGAAGGTAGTCTGTTGTCGAGATTTTTGTTACTCCAATGGATGGTAACATTGTCATTATGGATGAAAGTCTGTTGTCGAGATTTTTTTTATTCCAATTGATGGTAGCCTTGTCATTATGGAAGGTAGTCTGTTGTCGAGATTTTTGTTACTCCAATGGATGCTAGCCTTGTCATTATGGAAGGTAGTCTGTCATTGTGATTTCTGTCACTCCAATGGATGGTAGCCTTGTAACTATGGAAGGTAGTCTGTTGTTCATATTTTTGTTACTTCAATGGATGATAGCATTATCGTTATGGAATGTTGTATGTTGTCGAGATTTTTATTACTCCAATGGATGATAGCCTTGTAATTATGGAAGGTGGTCTATTTTCGAGATTTTTGTTACTCCAATAGATGGTTGGCTTGTCATTATGGAAGGTAGTCTGTTTTCGAGATTTTTGTTTCTCCAATGGTTGCTAGCCTTGTCATTATAGAAGGTAGTCTTTCGTTGGGATTTCTGTCACTCCAATGGATTGTAGCCTTGTCACTATGGAAGGTAGTCTGTTTTTCATATTTTTATTACTCCAATGGATGTTAACCTTGTCATTATGGAATGTAGTTTATTGTCGAGATTTTTGTTACTCCAATGGCTAGTATCAGTGTCATTATGGATGGTAGTTTGTTGTCGAGATTTTTGTTACTCTAATTGATGGTAGCCTCGTCATTATGGAAGGTAGTCTGTTTTAGATATTTATGTTACTCCAATGGATGGTAGCCTTGTCATTATGGAAGGTAGTCTGTTGTCGAGATTTTTTTACTCCATTGGATGGTAACATTGTCATTATGGATGATAGTCTGTTGTCGAGATTTTTGTTATTCCAATTGATGGTAGCCTTGTCATT
Organism: Vicia faba; assembly: GCA_948472305.1. Taxonomy (NCBI): domain Eukaryota; kingdom Viridiplantae; phylum Streptophyta; class Magnoliopsida; order Fabales; family Fabaceae; genus Vicia; species Vicia faba. The sequence continues at coordinate 527,342,809 of OX451741.1, forward strand.
ATGGAAGGTAGTCTGTTGTCGAGATTTTTGTTACTCCAATGGATGCTAGCCTTGTCATTATGGAAGGTAGTCTGTCATTGTGATTTTTGTCACTCCAATGGATGGTAGCCTTTTAACTATGGAAGGTAGTCTGTTGTTCATATTTTTGTTACTTCAATGGATGATAGCATTATAATTATGGAATGTTATCTGTTGTCGAGATTTTTATTACTCCAATGGATGGTAGCCTTGTAATAATGGAAGGTGGTCTATTTTCGAGATTTTTGTTACTCCAAAGGATGGTAGGCTTGTCAATATGGAAGGTAGTCTGTTGTCGAGATTTTTGTTACTCGAATGGATGCTAGCCTTGTCATTACAGAAGGTAGTCTTTCGTTGGGATTTCTGTCACTCCAATGGATTGTAGCCTTGTCACTATGGAAGGTAGTCTGTTGTTCATATTTTTGTTACTCCAATGGATGGTAACCTTGTCATTATGGAATGTAGTCTATTGTCGAGATTTTTGTTACTCCAATGGTTGGTATCGTTGTCATTATGGATGGTAGTCTGTTGTCGAGATTTTTGTTACTCTAATGGATGGTAGCCTTGTCATTATGGAAGGTAGTCTATTTCAATATTTGTGTTACTCCAATGGATGGTAGCCTTGTCATTATGGATGATAGTCTGTTGTCGAGATTTTTGTTATTCCAATTGATGGTAGCCTTATCATTATGGAAGGTAGTCTGTTGTCGAGATTTTTGTTACTCCAATGAATGCTAGCCTTGTCATCATGGAAGGTAGTCTGTCATTGTGATTTCTGTCACTCCAATGGATGGTAGCCTTGTAACTATGGAAGGTAGTCTGTTGTTCATATTTTTGTTACTCCAATGGCTGGTATCGTTGTCATTATGGAAGGTAGTTTGTTTTCGAGATTTTTGTTACTCCAATGGATGTTAGGCTTGTCATTATGGAAGGTATTCTGCTGTCGAGATTTTTGTTACTCCAATGGATGGTAACATTGTCATTATGGATGGTAGTCTATTGTCGGGATTTTTGTTATTCCAATGGATGGTAGCCTTTTCATTATGGAAGGTAGTCTGTCGTTGTGATTTTTGTCACTCCAATGGATGGTAGCCTTGTAACTATGGAAGGTAGTCTGTTGTTCATATTTTTGTTACTTCAATGGATGATAGCATTATCATTATGGAATGTTGTCTGTTGTCGAGATTTTTATTACTCCAATGGATGATAGCCTTACAATTATGGAAGGTGGTCTATTTTCGAGATTTTTGTTACTCCAATAGATGGTAGGCTTGTCATTATGGAAGGTAGTCTGTTTTCGAGATTTGTGTTACTCTAATGGATGGTAGCCTTGTCATTATGGAAGGTAGTCTGTTTTCAATATTTTTGTTACTCCAATCGATGGTAGCCTTGTCATTATGGAAGGTAGTCTGTTGTCGAGATTTTTGTTACTCCAATGGATGGTAACATTGTCATTATGGATGGTAGTCTGTTGTCGAGATTTTTGGTATTCCAATGGATGGTAGCCTTGTCATTATGGAAGGTAGTCTGTTGTCGAGATTTCTATTACTCCAATGGATGCTAGCCTTGTCATTATGGAAGGTAGTCTGTCGTTGTGATTTTTGTCACTCCAATGGATGGTAGCCTTGTAACTATGGAAGGTAGTCTGTTGTTCATATTTTTGTTACTTCAATGGATGATAGCATTATCATTATGGAATGTTGTCTGTTGTCGAGATTTTTATTACTCCAATGGATGGTAGCCTTGTAATAATGGAAGGTAGTCTATTTTCGAGATTTTTGTTACTCCAATGGATGGTAGCCTTTTCATTATGGAAGGTAGTCTGTTGTCGAGATTTTTGTGACTCCAATGGATGCTAGCCTTGTCATTATGGAAGGTAGTCTGTCGTTGTGATTTTTGTCACTCCAATGGACGGTAGCCTTGTAACTATGGAAGGTAGTCTGTTGTTCATATTTTTGTTACTTCAATGGATGATAGCATTATCATTATGGAATGTTGTTTGTTGTCGAGATTTTTATTACTCCAATGGATGATAGCCTTGTAATTATGGAAGGTGGTCTATTTTCGAGATTTTTGTTACTCCAATGGATGGTAGGCTTGTCATTATGGAAGGTAGTTTGTTTTCGAGATTTGTGTTACTTTAATGGATGGTAGCCTTGTCATTATGGAAGGTAGTCTGTTTTCAATATTTTTGTTACTCTAATGGATGGTAGCCTTGTCATTATGGAAGGTAGTCTGTTGTCGAGATTTTTGTTACTCCAATGGATGGTAACATTGTCATTATGGATGGTAGTCTGTTGTCGAGATTTTTGGTATTCCAATGGATGGTAGACTTGTCATTATGGAAGGTAGTCTGTTGTCGAGATTTCTGTTACTCCAATGGATGGTAGCCTTGTCATTATGGAAGGTAGTCTGTCATTGTGATTTTTGTCACTCCAATGGATGGTAGCCTTGTAACTATGGAAGGTAGTCTGTTGTTCATATTTTTGTTACTTCAATGGATGATAGCATTATCATTATGGAATGTTGTCTGTTGTCGAGATTTTTATTACTCCAATGGATGATAGCCTTGTAATTATGGAAGGTGGTCTATTTTCGAGATTTTTGTTACTCCAATAGATGGTAGGCTTGTCATTATGGAAGGTAGTCTGTTTTCGAGATTTGTGTTACTCTAATGGATGGTAGCCTTGTCATTATGGAAGGTAGTCTGTTTTCAATATTTTTGTTACTCCAATCGATGGTAGCCTTGTCATTATGGAAGGTAGTCTGTTGTCGAGATTTTTGTTACTCCAATGGATGGTAACATTGTCATTATGGATGGTAGTCTGTTGTCGAGATTTTTGGTATTCCAATGGATGGTAGCCTTGTCATTATGGAAGGTAGTCTGTTGTCGAGATTTCTATTACTCCAATGGATGCTAGCCTTGTCATTATGGAAGGTAGTCTGTCGTTGTGATTTTTGTCACTCCAATGGATGGTAGCCTTGTAACTATGGAAGGTAGTCTGTTGTTCATATTTTTGTTACTTCAACGGATGATAGCATTATCATTATGGAATGTTGTCTGTTGTCGAAAATTTTATTACTCCAATAGATGGTAGCCTTGTAATAATGGAAGGTGGTCTATTTTCGAGATTTTTGTTACTTCAGTGGATGGTAGGCTTGTCATTATGGAAGGTAGTCTGTTGTCGAGATTTTTGTTACTCCAATGGATGCTAGCCTTGTCATTACAGAAGGTAGTCTTTCGTTGGGATTTCTATCACTCCAATGGATTGTAGCCTTGTCACTATGGAAGGTAGTCTGTTGTTCATATTTTTGTTACTCCAATGGTTGGTAACCTTGTCATTATGGAATGTAGTCTATTGTCGAGATTTTTGTTACTCCAATGGCTGGTATCGTTGTCATTATGGATGGTAGTCTGTTGTCGAGATTTTTGTTACTCTAATGGATGGTAGCCTTGTCATTATGGAAGGTAGTCTATTTTCAATATTTGTGTTACTCCAATGGATGGTAGCCTTGTCATTATGGATGATAGTCTGTTGTCGAGATTTTTGTTATTCCAATTGATGGTAGCCTTGTCATTATGGAAGGTAGTCTGTTGTCGAGATTTTTGTTACTCCAATGGATGCTAGCCTTGTCATTATGGAAGGTAGTCTGTCATTGTGATTTCTGTCACTCAAATGGATGGTAGCCTTGTAACTATGGAAGGTAGTCTGTTGTTCATATTTTTGTTACTTCAATGGATGGTAGCCTTGTCATTATGGATAGTAGTTTGTTTTCGAGATTTTTGTTACTCCAATGGATGTTAGGCTTGTCATTATGGAAGGTATTCTGCTGTCGAGATTTTTCTTACTCCAATGGATGTTAACATTGTCATTATGGATGGTAGTCTATTGTCGGGATTTTTGTTATTCCAATGGATGGTAGCCTTTTCATTATGGAAGGTAGTCTGTTGTCGAGATTTTTGTGACTCCAATGGATGCTAGCCTTGTCATTATGGAAGGTAGTCTGTCGTTGTGATTTTTGTCACTCCAATGGACGGTAGCCTTGTAACTATGGAAGGTAGTCTGTTGTTCATATTTTTGTTACTTCAATGGATGATAGCATTATCATTATGGAATGTTGTTTGTTGTCGAGATTTTTATTACTCCAATGGATGATAGCCTTGTAATTATGGAAGGTGGTCTATTTTCGAGATTTTTGTTACTCCAATGGATGGTAGGCTTGTCATTATGGAAGGTAGTTTGTTTTCGAGATTTGTGTTACTTTAATGGATGGTAGCCTTGTCATTATGGAAGGTAGTCTGTTTTCAATATTTTTGTTACTCTAATGGATGGTAGCCTTGTCATTATGGAAGGTAGTCTGTTGTCGAGATTTTTGTTACTCCAATGGATGGTAACATTGTCATTATGGATGGTAGTCTGTTGTCGAGATTTTTGGTATTCCAATGGATGGTAGACTTGTCATTATGGAAGGTAGTCTGTTGTCGAGATTTCTGTTACTCCAATGGATGGTAGCCTTGTCATTATGGAAGGTAGTCTGTCATTGTGATTTTTGTCACTCCAATGGATGGTAGCCTTGTAACTATGGAAGGTAGTCTGTTGTTCATATTTTTGTTACTTCAATGGATGATAGCATTATCATTATGGAATGTTGTGTGTTTTCGAAATTTTTATTACTCCAATGGATGGTAGCCTTGTAATAATGGAAGGTAGTCTATTTTCGAGATTTTTGTTACTCCAATGGATGGTAGGCTTGTCATTATGGAAGGTAGTCTGTTGTCGAGATTTTTGTTACTCCAATGGATGCTAGCCTTGTCATTACAGAAGGTAGTCTTTCGTTGGGATTTCTGTCACTCCAATGGATTGTAGCCTTGTCACTATGGAAGGTAGTCTGTTGTTCATATTTTTGTTACTCCAATGGATGGTAACCTTGTCATTATGGAATGTAGTCTATTGTCGAGATTTTTGTTACTCCAATGGCTGGTATCGTTGTCATTATGGATGGTAGTCTATTGTCGAGATTTTTGTTACTCTAATGGATGGTAGCCTTGTCATTATGGAAGGTAGTCGATTTTCAATATTTGTGTTACTCCAATGGATGGTAGCCTTGTCATTATGGATGATAGTCTGTTGTAAAGATTTTTGTTATTCAAATTGATGGTAGCCTTGTCATTATGGAAGGTAGTCTGTTGTCGAGATTTTTGTTACTCCAATGGATGCTAGCCTTGTCATTATGGAAGGTAGTTTGTCATTGTGATTTCTGTCACTCCAATGGATGGTAGCCTTGTAACTATGGAAGGTAGTTTGTTGTTGATATTTTTCTTACTTCAATGGATGGTAGCCTTGTCATTATGGAAGGTAGTTTGTTTTCGAGATTTTTGTTACTCCAATGGATGTTAGGCTTGTCATTATGGAAGGTATTCTGCTGTCGAGATTTTTGTTACTCCAATGGATGGTAACATTGTCATTATGGATGGTAGTCTATTGTCGGGATTTTTGTTATTCCAATGGATGGTAGCCTTTTCATTATGGAAGGTAGTCTGTTGTCGAGATTTTTGTGACTCCAATGGATGCTAGCCTTGTCATTATGGAAGGTAGTCTGTCGTTGTGATTTTTGTCACTCCAATGGATGGTAGCCTTGTAACTATGGAAGGTAGTCTGTTGTTCATATTTTTGTTACTTCAATGGATGATAGCATTATCATTATGGAATGTTGTCTGTTGTCGAGATTTTTATTACTCCAATGGATGATAGCCTTGTAATTATGGAAGGTGGTCTATTTTCGAGATTTTTGTTACTCCAATAGATGGTAGGCTTGTCATTATGGAAGGTAGTCGTGTTTTCGAGATTTTTGTTTCTCCAATGGTTGCTAGACTTGTCATTACAGAAGGTAGTCTTTCGTTGGGATTTCTGTCACTCCAATGGATTGTAACCTTGTCACTATGGAAGGTAGTATGTTGTTCATATTTTTATTACTCCAATGGATGGTAACCTTGTCATTATGGAAGGTAGTCTGTTGTCGAGATTTTTGTTACTCCAATGGCTGGTATCGTTGTCATTATGGATGGTAGTCTGTTGTCGAGATTTTTGTTACTCTAATGGATGGTAGCCTTGTCATTATGGAAGGTAGTCTATTTTCAATATTTGTGTTACTCCAATGGATGGTAGCCTTGTCATTATGGATGATAGTTTGTTGTCGAGATTTTTGTTATTCCAATTGATGGTAGCCTTGTCATTATGGAAGGTAGTCTGTTGTCGAGATTTTTGTTACTCCAATGGATGCTAGCCTTGTCATTATGGAAGGTAGTCTGTCATTGTGATTTCTTTCACTCCAATGGATGGTAGCCTTGTAACCTAGGAAGGTAGTCTGTTGTTCATATTTTTGTTACTTCAATGGATGGTAGCCTTGTGATTATGGAAGGTAGTTTGTTTTCGAGATTTTTGTTACTCCAATGGATGTTAGCCTTGTCATTATGGAAGGTATTCTGTTGTCGAGATTTTTGTTACTCCAATGGATGGTAACATTGTCATTATGGATGGTAGTCTATTGTCGGGATTTTTGTTATTCCAATGGATGGTAGCCTTTTCATTATGGAAGGTAGTCTGTTGTCGAGATTTTTGTTACTCCAATGGATGCTAGCCTTGTCATTATCGAATGTAGTCTGTCGTTGTGATTTCTGTCACTCCAATGGATGGTAGCCTTGTAACTATGGAAGGTAGTTTGTTGTTCATATTTTTGTTACTTCAATGGATGATAGCATTATCGTTATGGAATGTTATCTGTTGTCGAGAATTTTATTACTCCAATGGATGATAGCCTTGTAATTATGGAAGGTGGTCTATTTTCGAGATTTTTGTTATTCCAATAGATGGTAGGCTTGTCATTATGGAAGGTAGTCTGTTTTCGAGATTTTTGTTTCTCCAATGGTTGCTAGCCTTGTCATTACAGAAGGTAGTCTTTCGTTGGGATTTCTGTCACTCCAATGGATTGTAGCCTTGTCACTATGGAAGGTAGTCTGTTGTTCATATTTTTATTACTCCAATGGATGGTAACCTTGTCATTATGGAATGTAGTCTATTGTCGATATTTTTGTTACTCCAATGGCTAGTATCAGTGTCATTATGGATGGTAGTCTGTTGTCGAGATTTTTGTTACTCTGATTGATGGTAGCCTTGTCATTATGGAAGGTAGTCTGTTTTAGATATTTATGTTACTCCAATGGATGGTAGCCTTGTCATTATGGAAGGTAGTCTGTTGTCGAGATTTTTTTACTCCAATGGATGGTAACATTGTCATTATGGATGATAGTCTGTTGTCGAGATTTTTGTTATTCCAATTGATGGTAGCCTTGTCATTATGGAAGGTAGTCTGTTGTCGAGATTTTTGTTACTCCAATGGATGCTAGCCTTGTCATTATGGAAGGTAGTCTGTCATTGTGATTTCTGTCACTCCAATGGATGGTAGCCTTGTAACTATGGAAGGTAGTCTGTTGTTCATATTTTTGTTACTTCAATGGATGATAGCATTATCATTATGGAATGTTATCTGTTGTCGAGATTTTTATTACTCCAATGGATGGTAGCCTTGTAATAATGGAAGGTCGTCTATTTTCGAGATTTTTGTTACTCCAATGGATGGTAGGCTTGTCAATATGGAAGGTAGTCTGTTGTCGAAATTTTTGTTACTCCAATGGATGCTAGCCTTGTCATTATAGAAGGTAGTCTTTCGTTGGGATTTCTGTCACTCCAATGGATTGTAGCCTTGTCACTATGGAAGGTAGTCTTTTGTTCATATTTTTGTTACTCCAATGGATGGTAACCTTGTCATTATTGAATGTAGTCTATTGTCGAGATTTTTGTTACTCCAATGGCTGGTATCGTTGTCATTATGGATGGTAGTTTGTTGTCGAGATTTTTGTTACTCTAATGGATGGTAGCCTTGTCATTATGCAAGGTAGTCTGTTTTCAATATTTTTGTTACTCCAATGGATGGTAGCCTTGTCATTATGGAAGTTAGTCTGTTGTCGAGATTTTTGTTACTCCAATGGATGGTAACATTGTCATTATGGATGGTAGTCTGTTGTCGAGATTTTTGTTATTCAAATGGATGGTAGCCTTGTGATTATGGAAGGTAGTTTGTTGTCGAGATTTCTGTTACTCCAATGGATGCTAGCCTTATTATTATGGAAGGTAGTTTGTCGTTGTGATTTCTGTCACTCCAATGGATGGTAGCCTTGTAACTATGGAAGGTAGTCTGTTGTTCATATTTTTGTTACTTCAACGGATGATAGCATTATCATTATGGAATGTTGTCTGTTGTCGAAAATTTTATTACTCCAATAGATGGTAGCCTTGTAATAATGGAAGGTGGTCTATTTTCGAGATTTTTGTTACTTCAGTGGATGGTAGGCTTGTCATTATGGAAGGTAGTCTGTTGTCGAGATTTTTGTTACTCCAATGGATGCTAGCCTTGTCATTACAGAAGGTAGTCTTTCGTTGGGATTTCTATCACTCCAATGGATTGTAGCCTTGTCACTATGGAAGGTAGTCTGTTGTTCATATTTTTGTTACTCCAATGGATGGTAACTTTGTCAATATGGAATGTAGTCTATTGTCGAGATTTTTGTTACTCCAATGGCTGGTATCGTGGTCATTATGTATGGTAGTCTGTTGTCGAGATTTTTGTTACTCCAATGGATTGTAGCCTTGTCATTATGGAAGGTAGTCTATTTTCAATATTTTTGTTACTCCAATGGAAGGTAGTCTGTTGTCGAGATTTTTGTTACTCCAATGGATGGTAACATTGTCATTATGGATGGTAGTCTGTTGTCGAGATTTTTGTTATTCCAATAGATGGTAGCCTTGTCAATAGGGAAGGTAGTCTATTGTCGAGATTTCTGTTACTCCAATGGATGTTAGCCTTGTAACTATGGAAGGTAGTCTGTTGTTCATATTTTTGTTACTTCAATGGATGATAGCATTATCATTATTGAATGTTGTCTGTTGTCGAGATTTTTATTACTCCAATGGATGGTAGCCTTGTAATTATGGAAGGTGGTCTATTTTCGAGATTTTTGTTACTCCAATAGATGGTAGGCTTGTCATTATGGAAGGTAGTCTGTTGTCGAGATTTTTGTTTCTCCAATGGTTGCTAGCCTTGTCATTACAGAAGGTAGTCTTTCATTGTGATTTCCGTCACTCTAATGGATTGTAGCCTTATCACTATGGAAGGTAGTCTGTTGTTCATATATTTGTTACTCCAATGGATGGTAACCTTGTTATTATGGAATGTAGTCTATTCTCGAGATTTTTGTTACTCCAATGGCTGGTATCGTTGTCATTATGGATGGTAGTCTGTTGTCGAGATTTTTGTTACTCTAATGGATGGTAGCCTTGTCATTATGGAAGGTAGTCTGTTGTCGAGATTTTTGTTACTCCAATGGATGCTAGCCTTGTCATTATGGAAGGTAGTCTGTCGTTGTGATTTCTTTCACTCCAATGGATGGTAGCCTTGTAACTATGGAAGGTAGTCTGTTGTTCATATTTTTGTTACTTCAATGGATGATAGCATTATCATTATGGAATGTTATCTATTGTCGAGATTTTTATTACTCCAATGGATGGTAGCCTTGTAATAATGGAAGGTGGTCTATTTTCGAGATTTTTGTTACTCCAAAGGATTGTAGGCTTGTCATTATGGAAGGTAGTCTATTGTCGAGATTTTTGTTACTCCAATGGATGCTAGCCTTGTCATTACAGAAGGTAGTCTTTCGTTGGGATTTCTGTCACTCCAATGGATTGTAGCCTTGCCACTAAGGAAGGTAGTTTGTTGTTCATATTTTTGTTACTCCAATGGATGGTAACCTTGTCATTATGGAATGTAGTCTATTGTCGAGATTTTTGTTACTCCAATGGCTGGTATCGTTCTTATTATGGATGGTAGTCTGTTGTCGAGATTTTTGTTACTCTAATGGATGGTAGCCTTTTCATTATGGAAGGTAGTCTGTTTTCAATATTTTTGTTACTCCAATGGATGGTAGCCTTGTCATTATATAAGGTAGTCTGTTGTCGAGATTTTTGTTACTCCAATGGATGGTAACATTGTCATTATGGAAGGTAGTCTATTGTCGAGATTTTTGTTATTCAAATGGATGGTAGCCTTGTCATTATAGAAGGTAGTCTGTTGTCGAGATTTCTGTTACTCCAATGGATGCTAGCCTTGTCATTATGGAAGGTAGTCTGTCGTTGTGATTTCTGTCACTCCAATAGATGGTAGCTTTGTAACTATGGAAGGTAGTCTGTTGTTCATATTTTTGTTACTTCAATGGATCAGAGCATTATCATTATGGAATGTTATTTGTTGTGGAAATTTTTATTACTCCAATGGATGGTAGCCTTGTAATAATGAAAGGTGGTCTATTTTCAAGATTTTTGTTACTCCAATGGATGGTAGGCTTGTCATTATGGAAGGTAGTCTGTTGTCGAGATTTTTGTTACTCCAATGGATGCTAGCCTTGTCATTATAGAAGGTAGTCTTTCGTTGGGATTTCTGTCACTCCAATGGATTGTAGCCTTGTCACTATGGAAGGTAGTTTGTTGTTCATATTTTTGTTACTCCAATGGATGGTAACCCTTTCATTATGGAATGTAGTCTATTGTCGAGATTTTTGTTACTCCAATGGCTGGTATCGTTGTCATTATGGATGGTAGTCTGTTGTCGAGATTTTTGTGACTCTAATGGATGGTAGCCTTGTCATTATGGAAGGTAGTCTATTTTCAATATTTTTGTTATTCCAATGGATGGGAGCCTTGTCATTATGGAAGGTAGTTTGTTGTCGAGATTTTTGTTACTCTAATGGATGGTAACATTGTAATTATGGATGGTAGTCTGTTGTCGAGATTTTTGTTATTCAAAAGGATGGTAGCCTTGTCATTATGGAAGGTAGTCTGTTGACGGGATTTCTGTTACTCCAATGGATGCTAGCCTTATCATTATGGAAGGTAGTCTGTCGTTGTGATTTCTGTCACTCCAATGGATGGTAGCCTTGTAACTATCGAAGGTAGTCTGTTGTTCATATTTTTGTTACTTCAATGGATGATAGCATTATCATTATGGAATGTTGTCTGTTTTCGAAAATTTTATTACTCCAATAGATGGTAGCCTTGTAATAATGGAAGGTGGTCTATTTTCGAGATTTTTGTTACTCCAATGGATGGTAGGCTTGTCATTATGGAAGGTAGTCTGTTGTCGAGATTTTTGTTACTCCAATGGATGGTAACATTGTCATTATGGATGGTAGTCTGTTGTCGAGATTTTTGTTATTCCAATGGATGGTATACTTGTCATTATAGAAGGTAGTCTGTTGTCGAGATTTCTGTTACTCCAATGGATGCTAGCCTTGTCATTATGGAAGGTAGTCTGTCGTTGTGATTTCTGTCACTGCAATAGATGGTAGCCTTGTAACTATGGAAGGTAGTCTCTTTTTCATATTTTTGTTACTTCAATGGATGATAGCATTATCATTATGGAATGTTGTCTGTTGTCGAAATTTTTATTACTCCAATGGATGGTAGCCTTGTAATAATGAAAGGTGGTCTATTTTCAATATTTTTGTTACTCCAATGGATGGTAGGCTTGTCATTATGGAAGGTAGTCTGTTGTCGAGATTTTTGTTACTCCAATGGATGCTAGCCTTGTCATTATAGAAGGTAGTCTTTCGTTGGGATTTCTGTCACTCCAATGGATTGTAGCCTTGTCACTATGGAAGGTAGTCTGTTGTTCATATTTTTGTTACTCCAATGGATGGTAACCTTGTCATTATGGAATGTAGTCTATTGTCGAGATTTTTGTTACTCCAATGGCTGGTATCGTTGTCATTATGGATGGTAGTCTGTTGTCGAGATTTTTGTGACTCTAATGGATGGAAGCCTTGTCATTATGGAAGGTAGTCTGTTTTCAATATTTTTGTTACTCCAATGGATGGTAGCCTTGTCATTATGGAAGGTAGTCTGTTGTCGAGATTTTTGTTACTCCAATGGATGGTAACATTGTCATTATGGATGGTAGTCTGTTGTCGAGATTTTTGTTATTCAAATGGATGGTAGCCTTGTCATTATGGAAGGTAGTCTGTTGACGGGATTTCTGTTACTCCAATGGATGCTAGCCTTATCATTATGGAAGGTAGTCTATCGTTGTGATTTCTGTCACTCCAATGGATGGTAGCCTTGTAACTATCGAAGGTAGTCTGTTGTTCATATTTTTGTTACTTCAATGGATGATAGCATTATAATTATGGAATGTTGTCTGTTGTCGAAAATTTTATTACTCCAATTGATGGTAGCCTTGTAATAATGGAAGGTGGTCTATTTTCAAGATTTTTGTTACTCCAATGGATGGTAGGCTTGTCATTATGGAAGGTAGTCTGTTCTCGAGATTTTTGTTACTCCAATGGATGGTAACATTGTCATTATGGATGGTAGTCTGTTGTCGAGATTTTTGTTATTCCAATGGATGGTAGCCTTGTCATTATAGAAGGTAGTCTGTTGTTGAGATTTCTGTTACTCCAATGGATGCTAGCCTTGTCATTATGGAAGGTAGTCTGTCGTTGTGATTTATGTCACTCCAATAGATGGTAGCCTTGTAACTATGGAAGGTAGTCTGTTTTTCATATTTTTGTTATTCAATGGATGATAGCATTATCATTATGGAATGTTGTCTGTTGTCGAAATTTTTATTACTCCAATGGATGGTAGCCTTGTAATAATGAAAGGTGGTCTATTTTCAAGATTTTTGTTACTCCAATGGATGGTAGGCTTGTCATTATGGAAGGTAGTCTGTTGTCGAGATTTTTGTTACTCCAATGGATGCTAGCCTTGTCATTATAGAAGGTAGTCTTTCGTTGGGATTTCTGTCACTCCAATGGATTGTAGCCTTGTCACTATGGAAGGTAGTCTGTTGTTCATATTTTTGTTACTCCGATGGATGGTAACCTTGTCATTATGGAATGTAGTCTATTGTCGAGATTTTTGTTACTCCAATGGCTGGTATCGTTGTCATTATGGATGGTAGTCTGTTGTCGAGATTTTTGTGACTCTAATGGATGGTAGCCTTGTCATTATGGAAGGTAGTCTGTTTTCAATATTTTTGTTACTCCAATGGATGGTAGCCTTGTCATTATGGAAGTTAGTCTGTTGTCGAGATTTTTGTTACTCCAATGGATGGTAACATTGTCATTATGGATGGTAGTCTGTTGTCGAGATTTTTGTTATTCAAATGGATGGTAGCCTTGTGATTATGGAAGGTAGTTTGTTGTCGAGATTTCTGTTACTCCAATGGATGCTAGCCTTATTATTATGGAAGGTAGTTTGTCGTTGTGATTTCTGTCACTCCAATGGATGGTAGCCTTGTAACTATGGAAGGTAGTCTGTTGTTCATATTTTTGTTACTTCAACGGATGATAGCATTATCATTATGGAATGTTGTCTGTTGTCGAAAATTTTATTACTCCAATAGATGGTAGCCTTGTAATAATGGAAGGTGGTCTATTTTCGAGATTTTTGTTACTTCAGTGGATGGTAGGCTTGTCATTATGGAAGGTAGTCTGTTGTCGAGATTTTTGTTACTCCAATGGATGCTAGCCTTGTCATTACAGAAGGTAGTCTTTCGTTGGGATTTCTATCACTCCAATGGATTGTAGCCTTGTCACTATGGAAGGTAGTCTGTTGTTCATATTTTTGTTACTCCAATGGATGGTAACTTTGTCAATATGGAATGTAGTCTATTGTCGAGATTTTTGTTACTCCAATGGCTGGTATCGTGGTCATTATGTATGGTAGTCTGTTGTCGAGATTTTTGTTACTCCAATGGATTGTAGCCTTGTCATTATGGAAGGTAGTCTATTTTCAATATTTTTGTTACTCCAATGGAAGGTAGTCTGTTGTCGAGATTTTTGTTACTCCAATGGATGGTAACATTGTCATTATGGATGGTAGTCTGTTGTCGAGATTTTTGTTATTCCAATAGATGGTAGCCTTGTCAATAGGGAAGGTAGTCTATTGTCGAGATTTCTGTTACTCCAATGGATGTTAGCCTTGTAACTATGGAAGGTAGTCTGTTGTTCATATTTTTGTTACTTCAATGGATGATAGCATTATCATTATTGAATGTTGTCTGTTGTCGAGATTTTTATTACTCCAATGGATGGTAGCCTTGTAATTATGGAAGGTGGTCTATTTTCGAGATTTTTGTTACTCCAATAGATGGTAGGCTTGTCATTATGGAAGGTAGTCTGTTGTCGAGATTTTTGTTTCTCCAATGGTTGCTAGCCTTGTCATTACAGAAGGTAGTCTTTCATTGTGATTTCCGTCACTCCAATGGATTGTAGCCTTATCACTATGGAAGGTAGTCTGTTGTTCATATATTTGTTACTCCAATGGATGGTAACCTTGTTATTATGGAATGTAGTCTATTCTCGAGATTTTTGTTACTCCAATGGCTGGTATCGTTGTCATTATGGATGGTAGTCTGTTGTCGAGATTTTTGTTACTCTAATGGATGGTAGCCTTGTCATTATGGAAGGTAGTCTGTTCTCGAGATTTTTGTTACTCCAATGGATGGTAACATTGTCATAATGGATGGTAGTCTGTTGTCGAGATTTTTGTTATTCCAATGGATGGTAGCCTTGTCATTATAGAAGGTAGTCTGTTGTTGAGATTTCTGTTACTCCAATGGATGCTAGCCTTGTCATTATGGAAGGTAGTCTGTCGTTGTGATTTCTGTCACTCCAATAGATGGTAGCCTTGTAACTATGGAAGGTAGTCTGTTTTTCATATTTTTGTTATTCAATGGATGATAGCATTATCATTATGGAATGTTGTCTGTTGTCGAAATTTTTATTACTCCAATGGATGGTAGCCTTGTAATAATGAAAGGTGGTCTATTTTCAAGATTTTTGTTACTCCAATGGATGGTAGGCTTGTCATTATGGAAGGTAGTCTGTTGTCGAGATTTTTGTTACTCCAATGGATGCTAGCCTTGTCATTATAGAAGGTAGTCTTTCGTTGGGATTTCTGTCACTCCAATGGATTGTAGCCTTGTCACTATGGAAGGTAGTCTGTTGTTCATATTTTTGTTACTCCGATGGATGGTAACCTTGTCATTATGGAATGTAGTCTATTGTCGAGATTTTTGTTACTCCAATGGCTGGTATCGTTGTCATTATGGATGGTAGTCTGTTGTCGAGATTTTTGTGACTCTAATGGATGGTAGCCTTGTCATTATGGAAGGTAGTCTGTTTTCAATATTTTTGTTACTCCAATGGATGGTAGCCTTGTCATTATGGAAGTTAGTCTGTTGTCGAGATTTTTGTTACTCCAATGGATGGTAACATTGTCATTATGGATGGTAGTCTGTTGTCGAGATTTTTGTTATTCAAATGGATGGTAGCCTTGTGATTATGGAAGGTAGTTTGTTGTCGAGATTTCTGTTACTCCAATGGATGCTAGCCTTATTATTATGGAAGGTAGTTTGTCGTTGTGATTTCTGTCACTCCAATGGATGGTAGCCTTGTAACTATGGAAGGTAGTCTGTTGTTCATATTTTTGTTACTTCAATGGATGATAGCATTATCATTATGGAATGTTGTCTGTTGTCGAAAATTTTATTACTCCAATAGATGGTAGCCTTGTAATAATGGAAGGTGGTCTATTTTCGAGATTTTTGTTACTTCAGTGGATGGTAGGCTTGTCATTATGGAAGGTAGTCTGTTGTCGAGATTTTTGTTACTCCAATGGATGCTAGCCTTGTCATTACAGAAGGTAGTCTTTCGTTGGGATTTCTATCACTCCAATGGATTGTAGCCTTGTCACTATGGAAGGTAGTCTGTTGTTCATATTTTTGTTACTCCAATGGATGGTAACTTTGTCAATATGGAATGTAGTCTATTGTCGAGATTTTTGTTACTCCAATGGCTGGTATCGTGGTCATTATGTATGGTAGTCTGTTGTCGAGATTTTTGTTACTCCAATGGATTGTAGCCTTGTCATTATGGAAGGTAGTCTATTTTCAATATTTTTGTTACTCCAATGGAAGGTAGTCTGTTGTCGAGATTTTTGTTACTCCAATGGATGGTAACATTGTCATTATGGATGGTAGTCTGTTGTCGAGATTTTTGTTATTCCAATAGATGGTAGCCTTGTCAATAGGGAAGGTAGTCTATTGTCGAGATTTCTGTTACTCCAATGGATGTTAGCCTTGTAACTATGGAAGGTAGTCTGTTGTTCATATTTTTGTTACTTCAATGGATGATAGCATTATCATTATTGAATGTTGTCTGTTGTCGAGATTTTTATTACTCCAATGGATGGTAGCCTTGTAATTATGGAAGGTGGTCTATTTTCGAGATTTTTGTTACTCCAATAGATGGTAGGCTTGTCATTATGGAAGGTAGTCTGTTGTCGAGATTTTTGTTTCTCCAATGGTTGCTAGCCTTGTCATTACAGAAGGTAGTCTTTCATTGTGATTTCCGTCACTCCAATGGATTGTAGCCTTATCACTATGGAAGGTAGTCTGTTGTTCATATATTTGTTACTCCAATGGATGGTAACCTTGTTATTATGGAATGTAGTCTATTCTCGAGATTTTTGTTACTCCAATGGCTGGTATCGTTGTCATTATGGATGGTAGTCTGTTGTCGAGATTTTTGTTACTCTAATGGATGGTAGCCTTGTCATTATGGAAGGTAGTCTGTTGTCGAGATTTTTGTTACTCCAATGGATGCTAGCCTTGTCATTATGGAAGGTAGTCTGTCGTTGTGATTTCTTTCACTCCAATGGATGGTAGCCTTGTAACTATGGAAGGTAGTCTGTTGTTCATATTTTTGTTACTTCAATGGATGATAGCATTATCATTATGGAATGTTATCTATTGTCGAGATTTTTATTACTCCAATGGATGGTAGCCTTGTAATAATGGAAGGTGGTCTATTTTCGAGATTTTTGTTACTCCAAAGGATTGTAGGCTTGTCATTATGGAAGGTAGTCTATTGTCGAGATTTTTGTTACTCCAATGGATGCTAGCCTTGTCATTACAGAAGGTAGTCTTTCGTTGGGATTTCTGTCACTCCAATGGATTGTAGCCTTGCCACTAAGGAAGGTAGTTTGTTGTTCATATTTTTGTTACTCCAATGGATGGTAACCTTGTCATTATGGAATGTAGTCTATTGTCGAGATTTTTGTTACTCCAATGGCTGGTATCGTTCTCATTATGGATGGTAGTCTGTTGTCGAGATTTTTGTTACTCTAATGGATGGTAGCCTTTTCATTATGGAAGGTAGTCTGTTTTCAATATTTTTGTTACTCCAATGGATGGTAGCCTTGTCATTATATAAGGTAGTCTGTTGTCGAGATTTTTGTTACTCCAATGGATGGTAACATTGTCATTATGGAAGGTAGTCTATTGTCGAGATTTTTGTTATTCAAATGGATGGTAGCCTTGTCATTATAGAAGGTAGCCTGTTGTCGAGATTTCTGTTACTCCAATGGATGCTAGCCTTGTCATTATGGAAGGTAGTCTGTCGTTGTGATTTCTGTCACTCCAATAGATGGTAGCTTTGTAACTATGGAAGGTAGTCTGTTGTTCATATTTTTGTTACTTCAATGGATCAGAGCATTATCATTATGGAATGTTGTTTGTTGTGGAAATTTTTAATACTCCAATGGATGGTAGCCTTGTAATAATGAAAGGTGGTCTATTTTCAAGATTTTTGTTACTCCAATGGATGGTAGGCTTGTCATTATGGAAGGTAGTCTGTTGTCGAGATTTTTGTTACTCCAATGGATGCTAGCCTTGTCATTATAGAAGGTAGTCTTTCGTTGGGATTTCTGTCACTCCAATGGATTGTAGCCTTGTCACTATGGAAGGTAGTCTGTTGTTCATATTTTTGTTACTCCAATGGATGGTAACCTTTTCATTATGGAATGTAGTCTATTGTCGAGATTTTTGTTACTCCAATGGCTGGTATCGTTGTCATTATGGATGGTAGTCTGTTGTCGAGATTTTTGTGACTCTAATGGATGGTAGCCTTGTCATTATGGAAGGTAGTCTATTTTCAATATTTTTGTTATTCCAATGGATGGGAGCCTTGTCATTATGGAAGGTAGTTTGTTGTCGAGATTTTTGTTACTCTAATGGATGGTAACATTGTAATTATGGATGGTAGTCTGTTGTCGAGATTTTTGTTATTCAAAAGGATGGTAGCCTTGTCATTATGGAAGGTAGTCTGTTGACGGGATTTCTGTTACTCCAATGGATGCTAGCCTTATCATTATGGAAGGTAGTATGTCGTTGTGATTTCTGTCACTCCAATGGATGGTAGCCTTGTAACTATCGAAGGTAGTCTGTTGTTCATATTTTTGTTACTTCAATGGATGATAGCATTATCATTATGGAATGTTGTCTGTTTTCGAAAATTTTATTACTCCAATAGATGGTAGCCTTGTAATAATGGAAGGTGGTCTATTTTCGAGATTTTTGTTACTCCAATGGATGGTAGGCTTGTCATTATGGAAGGTAGTCTGTTGTCGAGATTTTTGTTACTCCAATGGATGGTAACATTGTCATTATGGATGGTAGTCTGTTGTCGAGATTTTTGTTATTCCAATGGATGGTATACTTGTCATTATAGAAGGTAGTCTGTTGTCGAGATTTCTGTTACTCCAATGGATGCTAGCCTTGTCATTATGGAAGGTAGTCTGTCGTTGTGATTTCTGTCACTGCAATAGATGGTAGCCTTGTAACTATGGAAGGTAGTCTCTTTTTCATATTTTTGTTACTTCAATGGATGATAGCATTATCATTATGGAATGTTGTCTGTTGTCGAAATTTTTATTACTCCAATGGATGGTAGCCTTGTAATAATGAAAGGTGGTCTATTTTCAATATTTTTGTTACTCCAATGGATGGTAGGCTTGTCATTATGGATGGTAGTCTGTTGTCGAGATTTTTGTTATTCAAAAGGATGGTAGCCTTGTCATTATGGAAGGTAGTCTGTTGACGGGATTTCTGTTACTCCAATGGATGCTAGCCTTATCATTATGGAAGGTAGTCTGTCGTTGTGATTTCTGTCACTCCAATGGATGGTAGCCTTGTAACTATCGAAGGTAGTCTGTTGTTCATATTTTTGTTACTTCAATGGATGATAGCATTATCATTATGGAATGTTGTCTGTTTTCGAAAATTTTATTACTCCAATAGATGGTAGCCTTGTAATAATGGAAGGTGGTCTATTTTCGAGATTTTTGTTACTCCAATGGATGGTAGGCTTGTCATTATGGAAGGTAGTCTGTTGTCGAGATTTTTGTTACTCCAATGGATGGTAACATTGTCATTATGGATGGTAGTCTGTTGTCGAGATTTTTGTTATTCCAATGGATGGTATACTTGTCATTATAGAAGGTAGTCTGTTGTCGAGATTTCTGTTACTCCAATGGATGCTAGCCTTGTCATTATGGAAGGTAGTCTGTCGTTGTGATTTCTGTCACTGCAATAGATGGTAGCCTTGTAACTATGGAAGGTAGTCTCTTTTTCATATTTTTGTTACTTCAATGGATGATAGCATTATCATTATGGAATGTTGTCTGTTGTCGAAATTTTTATTACTCCAATGGATGGTAGCCTTGTAATAATGAAAGGTGGTCTATTTTCAATATTTTTGTTACTCCAATGGATGGTAGGCTTGTCATTATGGAAGGTAGTCTGTTGTCGAGATTTTTGTTACTCCAATGGATGCTAGCCTTGTCATTATAGAAGGTAGTCTTTCGTTGGGATTTCTGTCACTCCAATGGATTGTAGCCTTGTCACTATGGAAGGTAGTCTGTTGTTCATATTTTTGTTACTCCAATGGATGGTAACCTTGTCATTATGGAATGTAGTCTATTGTCGAGATTTTTGTTACTCCAATGGCTGGTATCGTTGTCATTATGGATGGTAGTCTGTTGTCGAGATTTTTGTGACTCTAATGGATTGTAGCCTTGTCATTATGGAAGGTAGTCTGTTTTCAATATTTTTGTTACTCCAATGGATGGTAGCCTTGTCATTATGGAAGGTAGTCTGTTGTCGAGATTTTTGTTACTCCAATGGATGGTAACATTGTCATTATGGATGGTAGTCTGTTGTCGAGATTTTTGTTATTCAAATGGATGGTAGCCTTGTCATTATGGAAGGTAGTCTGTTGACGGGATTTCTGTTACTCCAATGGATGCTAGCCTTATCATTATGGAAGGTAGTCTATCGTTGTGATTTCTGTCACTCCAATGGATGGTAGCCTTGTAACTATCGAAGGTAGTCTGTTGTTCATATTTTTGTTACTTCAATGGATGATAGCATTATAATTATGGAATGTTGTCTGTTGTCGAAAATTTTATTACTCCAATTGATGGTAGCCTTGTAATAATGGAAGGTGGTCTATTTTCAAGATTTTTGTTACTCCAATGGATGGTAGGCTTGTCATTATGGAAGGTAGTCTGTTCTCGAGATTTTTGTTACTCCAATGGATGGTAACATTGTCATTATGGATGGTAGTCTGTTGTCTAGATTTTTGTTATTCCAATGGATGGTAGCCTTGTCATTATAGAAGGTAGTCTGTTGTCGAGATTTCTGTTACTCCAATGGATGCTAGCCTTGTCATTATGGAAGGTAGTCAGTCGTTGTGATTTCTGTCACTCCAATAGATGGTAGCCTTGTAACTATGGAAGGTAGTCTGTTTTTCATATTTTTGTTACTTCAATGGATGATAGCATTATCATTATGGAATGTTGTCTGTTGTCGAAATTTTTATTACTCCAATGGATGGTAGCCTTGTAATAATGAAAGGTGGTCTATTTTCAAGATTTTTGTTACTCCAATGGATGGTAGGCTTGTCATTATGGAAGGTAGTCTGTTGTCGAGATTTTTGTTACTCCAATGGATGCTAGCCTTGTCATTATAGAAGGTAGTCTTTCGTTGGGATTTCTGTCACTCCAATGGATTGTAGCCTTGTCACTATGGAAGGTAGTCTGTTGTTCATATTTTTGTTACTCCGATGGATGGTAACCTTGTCATTATGGAATGTAGTCTATTGTCGAGATTTTTGTTACTCCAATGGCTGGTATCGTTGTCATTATGGATGGTAGTATGTTGTCGAGATTTTTGTGACTCTAATGGAATGTAGCCTTGTCATTATGGAAGGTAGTCTGTTTTCAATATTTTTGTTACTCCAATGGATGCTAGTCTTGTCATTATGGAAGGTAGTCTGTTGTCGAGATTTTTGTTACTCCAATGGATGGTAACATTGTCATTATGGATGGTAGTCTGTTGTCGAGATTTTTGTTATTCAAATGGATGGTAGCCTTGTCATTATGGAAGGTAGTCTGTTGACGGGATTTCTGTTACTCCAATGGATGCTAGCCTTATCATTATGGAAGGTAGTCTGTCATTGTGATTTCTGTCACTCCAATGGATGGTAGCCTTGTAACTATCGAAGGTAGTCTGTTGTTCATATTTTTGTTACTTCAATGGATGATAGCATTATCATTATGGAATGTTGTGTGTTGTCGAAAATTTTATTACTCCAATAGATGGTAGCCTTGTAATAATGGAAGGTGGTCTATTTTCGATATTTTTGTTACTCCAATGGATGGTAGGCTTGTCATTATGGAAGGTAGTCTGTTGTCGAGATTTTTGTTACTCCAATGGATGCTAGCCTTGTCATTACAGAAGGTAGTCTTTCGTTGGGATTTCTATCACTCCAATGGATTGTAGCTTTGTCACTATGGAAGGTAGTCTGTTGTTCATATTTTTGTTACTCCGATGGATGGTAACCTTGTCATTATGGAATGTAGTCTATTGTCGAGATTTTTGTTACTCCAATGGCTGATATCGTTGTCATTATGGATGGTAGTCTGTTGTCGAGATTTTTGTGACTCTAATGGATGGTAGCCTTGTCATTATGGAAGGTAGTCTGTTTTCAATATTTTTGTTACTCCAATGGATGGTAGTCTTGTCATTATGGAAGGTAGTCTGTTGTCGAGATTTTTGTTACTCCAATGGATGGTAACATTGTCATTATGGATGGTAGTCTGTTGTCGAGATTTTTGTTATTCAAATGGATGGTAGCCTTGTCATTATGGAAGGTAGTCTGTTGACGGGATTTTTGTTACTCCAATGGATGCTAGCCTTATCATTATGGAAGGTAGTCTATCGTTGTGATTTCTGTCACTCCAATGGATGGTAGCCTTGTAACTATCGAAGGTAGTCTGTTGTTCATATTTTTGTTACTTCAATGGATGATAGCATTATCATTATGGAATGTTGTCTGTTGTCGAAATTTTTATTACTCCAATGGATGGTAGCCTTGTAATAATGAAAGGTGGTCTATTTTCAAGATTTTTGTTACTCCAATGGATGGTAGGCTTGTCATTATGGAAGGTAGTCTGTTGTCGATATTTTTGTTACTCCAATGGATGCTAGCCTTGTCATTATAGAAGGTAGTCTTTCGTTGGGATTTCTGTCACTCCAATGGATTGTAGCCTTGTCACTATGGAAGGTAGTCTGTTGTTCATATTTTTGTTACTGCGATGGATGGTAACCTTGTCATTATGGAATGTAGTCTATTGTCGAGATTTTTGTTACTCCAATGGCTGGTATCGTTGTCATTATGGATGGTAGTCTGTTGTCGAGATTTTTGTGACTCTAATGGATGGTAGCCTTGTCATTATGGAAGGTAGTCTGTTTTCAATATTTTTGTTACTCCAATGGATGGTAGTCTTGTCATTATGGAAGGTAGTCTGTTGTCGAGATTTTTGTTACTCCAATGGATGGTAACATTGTCATTAAGGATGGTAGTGTGTTGTCGAGATTTTTGTTATTCAAATGGATGGTAGCCTTGTCATTATGGAAGGTAGTCTGTTGTCAGAATTTTTGTTACTCCAATGGATGCTAGCCTTATCATTATGGAAGGTAGTCTGTCATTGTGATTTCTGTCACTCCAATGGATGGTAGCCTTGTAACTATCGAAGGTAGTCTGTTGTTCATATTTTTGTTACTTCAATGGATGATAGCATTATCATTATGGAATGTTGTGTGTTGTCGAAAATTTTATTACTCCAATAGATGGTAGCCTTGTAATAATGGAAGGTGGTCTATTTTCGATATTTTTGTTACTCCAATGGATGGTAGGCTTGTCATTATGGAAGGTAGTCTGTTGTCGAGATTTTTGTTACTCCAATGGATGCTAGCCTTGTCATTACAGAAGGTAGTCTTTCGTTGGGATTTCTATCACTCTAATGGATTGTAGCTTTGTCACTATGGAAGGTAGTCTGTTGTTCATATTTTTGTTACTCCGATGGATGGTAACCTTGTCATTATGGAATGTAGTCTATTGTCGAGATTTTTGTTACTCCAATGGCTGGTATCGTTGTCATTATGGATGGTAGTCTGTTGTCGAGATTTTTGTGACTCTAATGGATGGTAGCCTTGTCATTATGGAAGGTAGTCTGTTTTCAATATTTTTGTTACTCCAATGGATGGTAGTCTTGTCATTATGGAAGGTAGTCTGTTGTCGAGATTTTTGTTACTCCAATGGATGGTAACATTGTCATTATGGATGGTAGTCTGTTGTCGAGATTTTTGTTATTCAAATGGATGGTAGCCTTGTCATTATGGAAGGTAGTCTGTTGACGGGATTTCTGTTACTCCAATGGATGCTAGCCTTATCATTATGGAAGGTAGTCTATCGTTGTGATTTCTGTCACTCCAATGGATGGTAGCCTTGTAAATATCGAAGGTAGTCTGTTGTTCATATTTTTGTTACTTCAATGGATGATAGCGTTATCATTATGGAATGTTGTCTGTTGTCGAAAATTTTATTACTCCAATAGATGGTAGCCTTGGAATAATGGAAGGTGGTCTATTTTCGAGATTTTTGTTACTCCAATGGATGGTAGGCTTGTCATTATGGAAGGTAGTCTGTTGTCGATATTTTTGTTACTCCAATGGATGGTAACATTGTCATTATGGATGGTAGTCTGTTGTCGAGATTTTTGTTATTCCAATGGATGGTAGCCTTGTCATTATAGAAGGTAGTCTGTTGTCGAGATTTCTGTTACTCCAATGGATGCTAGCCTTGTCATTACAGAAGGTAGTCTTTCGTTGGGATTTCTATCACTCCAATGGATTGTAGCCTTGTCACTATGGAAGGTAGTCTGTTGTTCATATTTTTGTTACTCCGATGGATGGTAACCTTGTCATTATGGAATGTAGTCTGTTGTCGAGATTTTTGTTACTCCAATGGCTGGTATCGTTGTCATTATGGATGGTAGTCTGTTGTCGAGATTTTTGTGACTCTAATGGATGGTAGCCTTGTCATTATGGAAGGTAGTCTGTTTTCAATATTTTTGTTACTCCAATGGATGGTAGTCTTGTCATTATGGAAGGTAGTCTGTTGTCGAGATTTTTGTTACTCCAATGGATGGTAACATTGTCATTATGGATGGTAGTCTGTTGTCGAGATTTTTGTTATTCAAATGGATGGTAGCCTTGTCATTATGGAAGGTAGTCTGTTGACGGGATTTCTGTTACTCCAATGGATGCTAGCCTTATCATTATGGAAGGTAGTCTATCGTTGTGATTTCTGTCACTCCAATGGATGGTAGCCTTGTAACTATCGAAGGTAGTCTGTTGTTCATATTTTTGTTACTTCAATGGATGATACAATTATCATTATGGAATGTTGTCTGTTGTCGAAAATTTTATTACTCCAATAGATGGTAGCCTTGTAATAATGGAAGGTGGTCTATTTTCGAGATTTTTGTTACTCCAATGGATGGTAGGCTTGTCATTATGGAAGGTAGTCTGTTGTCGAGATTTTTGTTACTCCAATGGATGGTAACATTGTCATTATGGATGGTAGTCTGTTGTCGAGATTTTTGTTATTCCAATGGATGGTAGCCTTGTCATTAGAGAAGGTAGTCTGTTGTCGAGATTTCTGTTACTCCAATGGATGCTAGCCTTGTCATTATGGAAGGTAGTCTATCGTTGTGATTTCTGTCACTCCAATAGATGGTAGCCTTATAACTATGGAAGGTAGTCTGTTTTTCATATTTTTGTTACTTCAATGGATGATAGCATTATCATTATGGAATGTTGTCTGTTGTCGAAATTTTTATTACTCCAATGGATGGTAGCCTTGTAATAATGAAAGGTGGTCTATTTTCAAGATTTTTGTTACTCCAATGGATGGTAGGCTTGTCATTATGGAAGGTAGTCTGTTGTCGAGATTTTTGTTACTCCAATGGATGCTAGCCTTGTCATTATAGAAGGTAGTCTTTCGTTGGGATTTCTGTCACTCCAATGGATTGTAGCCTTGTCACTATGGAAGGTAGTCTGTTGTTCATATTTTTGTTACTCCGATGGATGGTAACCTTGTCATTATGGAATGTAGTCTATTGTCGAGATTTTTGTTACTCCAATGGCTGGTATCGTTGTCATTATGGATGGTAGTCTGTTGTCAATATTTTTGTGACTCTAATGGATGGTAGCCTTGTCATTATGGAAGGTAGTCTGTTTTCAATATTTTTGTTACTCCAATGGATGGTAGTCTTGTCATTATGGAAGGTAGTCTGTTGTCGAGATTTTTGTTACTCCAATGGATGGTAACATTGTCATTATGGATGGTAGTCTGTTGTCGAGATTTTTGTTATTCAAATGGATGGTAGCCTTGTCATTATGGAAGGTAGTCTGTTGTCGGAATTTTTGTTACTCCAATGGATGCTAGCCTTATCATTATGGAAGGTAGTTTGTCATTGTGATTTCTGTCACTCCAATGGATGGTAGCCTTGTAACTATCGAAGGTAGTCTGTTGTTCATATTTTTGTTACTTCAATGGATGATAGCATTATCATTATGGAATGTTGTGTGTTGTCGAAAATTTTATTACTCCAATAGATGGTAGCCTTGTAATAATGGAAGGTGGTCTATTTTCGATATTTTTGTTACTCCAATGGATGGTAGGCTTGTCATTATGGAAGGTAGTCTGTTGTCGAGATTTTTGTTACTCCAATGGATGCTAGCCTTGTCATTATAGAAGGTAGTCTTTCGTTGGGATTTCTGTCACTCCAATGGATTGTAGCCTTGTCACTATGGAAGGTAGTCTGTTGTTCATATTTTTGTTACTCCGATGGATGGTAACCTTGTCATTATGGAATGTAGTCTATTGTCGAGATTTTTGTTACTCCAATGGCTGGTATCGTTGTCATTATGGATGGTAGTCTGTTGTCAATATTTTTGTGACTCTAATGGATGGTAGCCTTGTCATTATGGAAGGTAGTCTGTTTTCAATATTTTTGTTACTCCAATGGATGGTAGTCTTGTCATTATGGAAGGTAGTCTGTTGTCGAGATTTTTGTTACTCCAATGGATGGTAACATTGTCATTATGGATGGTAGTCTGTTGTCGAGATTTTTGTTATTCAAATGGATGGTAGCCTTGTCATTATGGAAGGTAGTCTGTTGTCGGAATTTTTGTTACTCCAATGGATGCTAGCCTTATCATTATGGAAGGTAGTCTGTCATTGTGATTTCTGTCACTCCAATGGATGGTAGCCTTGTAACTATCGAAGGTAGTCTGTTGTTCATATTTTTGTTACTTCAATGGATGATAGCATTATCATTATGGAATGTTGTGTGTTGTCGAAAATTTTATTACTCCAATAGATGGTAGCCTTGTAATAATGGAAGGTGGTCTATTTTCGATATTTTTGTTACTCCAATGGATGGTAGGCTTGTCATTATGGAAGGTAGTCTGTTGTCGAGATTTTTGTTACTCCAATGGATGCTAGCCTTGTCATTACAGAAGGTAGTCTTTCGTTGGGATTTCTATCACTCCAATGGATTGTATCCTTGTCACTATGGAAGGTAGTCTGTTGTTCATATTTTTGTTACTCCAATGGATGGTAACCTTGTCTTTATGGAATGTAGTTTATTGTCGAGATTTTTGTTACTCCAATGGCTGGTATCGTGGTCATTATGGATGGTAGTCTGTTGTCGAGATTTTTGTTACGCCAATGGATGGTAGCCTTGTCATTATGGAAGGTAGTCTGTTTTCAATATTTTTGTTACTCCAATGGATGGTAGCCTTGTCATTATGGAAGGTAGTCTGTTGCCGAGATTTTTGTTACTCCAATGGATGGTAACAATGTCATTATGGATGGTAGTCTATTGTCGAGATTTTTGTTATTCCAATAGATGGTAGCCTTGTCAATAAGGAAGGTAGTCTATTGTCGAGATTTCTGTTACTCCAATGGATGGTAGCCTTGTAACTATGGAAGGTAGTCTGTTGTTCATATTTTTGTTACTCCAATGGATGGTAACCTTGTCATTATGGAATGTAGTCTATTGTCGAGATTTTTGTTACTCCAATGGCTGGTATCGTTGTCATTATGGATGGTAGTCTGTTGTCGAGATTTTTGTGAATCTAATGGATGGTAGCCTTGTCATTATGGAAGGTAGTCTGTTTTCAATATTTTTGTTACTCCAATGGATGGTAGCCTTGTCATTATGGAAGGTAGTTTGTTGTCGAGATTTTTGTTACTCCAATGGATGGTAACATTGTCATTATGGATGGTAGTCTGTTGTCGAGATTTTTGTTATTCAAATGGATGGTAGCCTTGTCATTATGGAAGGTAGTCTGTTGACGGGATTTCTGTTACTCCAATGGATGCTAGCCTTATCATTATGGAAGGTAGTCTGTCGTTGTGATTTCTGTCACTCCAATGGATGGTAGCCTTGTAACTATCGAAGGTAGTCTGTTGTTCATATTTTTGTTACTTCAATGGATGATAGCATTATCATTATGGAATGTTGTCTGTTGTCGAAAATTTTATTACTCCAATAGATGGTAGCCTTGTAATAATGGAAGGTGGTCTATTTTCGAGATTTTTGTTACTCCAATGGATGGTAGGCTTGTCATTATGGAAGGTAGTCTGTTGTCGAGATTTTTGTTACTCCAATGGATGGTAACATTGTCATTATAGATGGTAGTCTGATGTCGAGATTTTTGTTATTCCAATGGATGGTATCCTTGTCATTATAGAAGGTAGTCTGTTGTCGAGATTTCTGTTACTCCAATGGATGCTAGCCTTGTCATTATGGAAGGTAGTCTGTCGTTGTGATTTCTGTCACTCCAATAGATGGTAGCCTTGTAACTATGGAAGGTAGTCTGTTTTTCATATTTTTGTTACTTCAATGGATGATAGCATTATCATTATGGAATGTTGTCTGTTGTCGAAATTTTTATTACTCCAATGGATGGTAGCCTTGTAATAATGAAAGGTGGTCTATTTTCAAGATTTTTGTTACTCCAATGGATGGTAGGCTTGTCATTATGGAAGGTAGTCTGTTGTCGAGATTTTTGTTACTCCAATGGATGCTAGCCTTGTCATTATAGAAGGTAGTCTTTCGTTGGGATTTCTGTCACTCCAATGGATTGTAGCCTTGTCACTATGGAAGGTAGTCTGTTGTTCATATTTTTGTTACTCCAATGGATGGTAACCTTGTCATTATGGAATGTAGTCTATTGTCGAGATTTTTTTTACTCCAATGGCTGGTATCGTTGTCATTATGGATGGTAGTCTGTTGTCGAGATTTTTGTGACTCTAATGGATGGTAGCCTTGTCATTATGGAAGGTAGTCTGTTTTCAATATTTTTGTTACTCCAATGGATGGTAGCCTTGTCATTATGGAAGGTAGTCTGTTGTCGAGATTTTTGTTACTCCAATGGATGGTAACATTGTCATTATGGATGGTAGTCTGTTGTCGAGATTTTTGTTATTCAAATGGATGGTAGCCTTGTCATTATGGAAGGTAGTATGTTGACGGGATTTCTGTTACTCCAATGGATGCTAGCCTTATCATTATGGAAGGTAGTCTATCATTGTGATTTCTGTCACTCCAATGGATGGTAGCCTTGTAACTATCGAAGGTAGTCTGTTGTTCATATTTTTGTTACTTCAATGGATGATAGCATTATCATTATGGAATGTTGTCTGTTGTCGAAAATTTTATTACTCCAATAGATGGTAGCCTTGTAATAATGGAAGGTGGTCTATTTTCGAGATTTTTGTTACTCCAATGGATGGTAGGCTTGTCATTATGGAAGGTAGTCTGTTGTCGAGATTTTTGTTACTCCAATGGATGGTAACATTGTCATTACAGAAGGTAGTCTTTCGTTGGGATTTCTATCACTCCAATGGATTGTAGCCTTGTCACTATGGAAGGTAGTCTGTTGTTCATATTTTTGTTACTCCAATGGATGGTAACCTTGTCTTTATGGAATGTAGTTTATTGTCGAGATTTTTGTTACTCCAATGGCTGGTATCGTGGTCATTATGGATGGTAGTCTGTTGTCGAGATTTTTGTTACGCCAATGGATGGTAGCCTTGTCATTATGGAAGGTAGTCTGTTTTCAATATTTTTGTTACTCCAATGGATGGTAGCCTTGTCATTATGGAAGGT
This sequence comes from Vicia faba, assembly GCA_948472305.1. NCBI lineage: Eukaryota > Viridiplantae > Streptophyta > Magnoliopsida > Fabales > Fabaceae > Vicia > Vicia faba. The sequence goes on from OX451741.1 coordinate 527,372,370, forward strand.
AGTCTGTTGCCGAGATTTTTGTTACTCCAATGGATGGTAACAATGTCATTATGGATGGTAGTCTGTTGTCGAGATTTTTGTTATTCCAATAGATGGTAGCCTTGTCAATAAGGAAGGTAGTCTATTGTCGAGATTTCTGTTACTCCAATGGATGGTAGCCTTGTAACTATGGAAGGTAGTCTGTTGTTCATATTTTTGTTACTCCAATGGATGGTAACCTTGTCATTATGGAATGTAGTCTATTGTCGAGATTTTTGTTACTCCAATGGCTGGTATCGTTGTCATTATGGATGGTAGTCTGTTGTCGAGATTTTTGTGAATCTAATGGATGGTAGCCTTGTCATTATGGAAGGTAGTCTGTTTTCAATATTTTTGTTACTCCAATGGATGGTAGCCTTGTCATTATGGAAGGTAGTTTGTTGTCGAGATTTTTGTTACTCCAATGGATGGTAACATTGTCATTATGGATGGTAGTCTGTTGTCGAGATTTTTGTTATTCAAATGGATGGTAGCCTTGTCATTATGGAAGGTAGTCTGTTGACGGGATTTCTGTTACTCCAATGGATGCTAGCCTTATCATTATGGAAGGTAGTCTGTCGTTGTGATTTCTGTCACTCCAATGGATGGTAGCCTTGTAACTATCGAAGGTAGTCTGTTGTTCATATTTTTGTTACTTCAATGGATGATAGCATTATCATTATGGAATGTTGTCTGTTGTCGAAAATTTTATTACTCCAATAGATGGTAGCCTTGTAATAATGGAAGGTGGTCTATTTTCGAGATTTTTGTTACTCCAATGGATGGTAGGCTTGTCATTATGGAAGGTAGTCTGTTGTCGAGATTTTTGTTACTCCAATGGATGGTAACATTGTCATTATAGATGGTAGTCTGATGTCGAGATTTTTGTTATTCCAATGGATGGTATCCTTGTCATTATAGAAGGTAGTCTGTTGTCGAGATTTCTGTTACTCCAATGGATGCTAGCCTTGTCATTATGGAAGGTAGTTTGTCGTTGTGATTTCTGTCACTCCAATAGATGGTAGCCTTGTAACTATGGAAGGTAGTCTGTTTTTCATATTTTTGTTACTTCAATGGATGATAGCATTATCATTATGGAATGTTGTCTGTTGTCGAAATTTTTATTACTCCAATGGATGGTAGCCTTGTAATAATGAAAGGTGGTCTATTTTCAAGATTTTTGTTACTCCAATGGATGGTAGGCTTGTCATTATGGAAGGTAGTCTGTTGTCGAGATTTTTGTTACTCCAATGGATGCTAGCCTTGTCATTATAGAAGGTAGTCTTTCGTTGGGATTTCTGTCACTCCAATGGATTGTAGCCTTGTCACTATGGAAGGTAGTCTGTTGTTCATATTTTTGTTACTCCAATGGATGGTAACCTTGTCATTATGGAATGTAGTCTATTGTCGAGATTTTTTTTACTCCAATGGCTGGTATCGTTGTCATTATGGATGGTAGTCTGTTGTCGAGATTTTTGTGACTCTAATGGATGGTAGCCTTGTCATTATGGAAGTTAGTATGTTTTCAATATTTTTGTTACTCCAATGGATGGTAGCCTTGTCATTATGGAAGGTAGTCTGTTGTCGAGATTTTTGTTACTCCAATGGATGGTAACATTGTCATTATGGATGGTAGTCTGTTGTCGAGATTTTTGTTATTCAAATGGATGGTAGCCTTGTCATTATGGAAGGTAGTATGTTGACGGGATTTCTGTTACTCCAATGGATGCTAGCCTTATCATTATGGAAGGTAGTCTATCATTGTGATTTCTGTCACTCCAATGGATGGTAGCCTTGTAACTATCGAAGGTAGTCTGTTGTTCATATTTTTGTTACTTCAATGGATGATAGCATTATCATTATGGAATGTTGTCTGTTGTCGAAAATTTTATTACTCCAATAGATGGTAGCCTTGTAATAATGGAAGGTGGTCTATTTTCGAGATTTTTGTTACTCCAATGGATGGTAGGCTTGTCATTATGGAAGGTAGTCTGTTGTCGAGATTTTTGTTACTCCAATGGATGGTAACATTGTCATTATGGATGGTAGTCTGTTGTCGAGATTTTTGTTATTCCAATGGATGGTAGCCTTGTCATTATAGAAGGTAGTCTGTTGTCGAGATTTCTGTTACTCCAATGGATGCTAGCCTTGTCATTATGGAAGGTAGTCTGTCGTTGTGATTTTTGTCACTCCAATAGATGGTAGCCTTGTAACTATGGAAGGTAGTCTGTTTTTCATATTTTTGTTACTTCAATGGATGATAGCATTATCATTATGGAATGTTGTCTGTTGTCAAAATTTTTATTACTCCAATGGATGGTAGCCTTGTAATAATGAAAGGTGGTCTATTTTCGAGATTTTTGTTACTCCAATGGATGGTAGGCTTGTCATTATGGAAGGTAGTCTGTTGTCGAGATTTTTGTTACTCCAATGGATGGTAACATTGTCATTATAGATGGTAGTCTGATGTCGAGATTTTTGTTATTCCAATGGATGGTATCCTTGTCATTATAGAAGGTAGTCTGTTGTCGAGATTTCTGTTACTCCAATGGATGCTAGCCTTGTCATTATGGAAGGTAGTCTGTCGTTGTGATTTCTGTCACTCCAATAGATGGTAGCCTTGTAACTATGGAAGGTAGTCTGTTTTTCATATTTTTGTTACTTCAATGGATGATAGCATTATCATTATGGAATGTTGTCTGTTGTCGAAATTTTTATTACTCCAATGGATGGTAGCCTTGTAATAATGAAAGGTGGTCTATTTTCAAGATTTTTGTTACTCCAATGGATGGTAGGCTTGTCATTATGGAAGGTAGTCTGTTGTCGAGATTTTTGTTACTCCAATGGATGCTAGCCTTGTCATTATAGAAGGTAGTCTTTCGTTGGGATTTCTGTCACTCCAATGGATTGTAGCCTTGTCACTATGGAAGGTAGTCTGTTGTTCATATTTTTGTTACTCCAATGGATGGTAACCTTGTCATTATGGAATGTAGTCTATTGTCGAGATTTTTTTTACTCCAATGGCTGGTATCGTTGTCATTATGGATGGTAGTCTGTTGTCGAGATTTTTGTGACTCTAATGGATGGTAGCCTTGTCATTATGGAAGGTAGTCTGTTTTCAATATTTTTGTTACTCCAATGGATGGTAGTCTTGTCATTATGGAAGGTAGTCTGTTGTCGAGATTTTTGTTACTCCAATGGATGGTAACATTGTCATTATGGATGGTAGTCTATTGTCGAGATTTTTGTTATTCAAATGGATGGTAGCCTTGTCATTATGGAAGGTAGTCTGTTGTCGGAATTTTTGTTACTCCAATGGATGCTTGCCTTATCATTATGGAAGGTAGTCTGTCATTGTGATTTCTGTCACTCCAATGGATGGTAGCCTTGTAACTATCGAAGGTAGTCTGTTGTTCATATTTTTGTTACTTCAATGGATGATAGCATTATCATTATGGAATGTTGTGTGTTGTCGAAAATTTTATTACTCCAATAGATGGTAGCCTTGTAATAATGGAAGGTGGTCTATTTTCGATATTTTTGTTACTCCAATGGATGGTAGGCTTGTCATTATGGAAGGTAGTCTGTTGTCGAGATTTTTGTTACTCCAATGGATGCTAGCCTTGTCATTACAGAAGGTAGTCTTTCGTTGGGATTTCTATCACTCCAATGGATTGTAGCCTTGTCACTATGGAAGGTAGTCTGTTGTTCATATTTTTGTTACTCCAATGGATGGTAAACTTGTCTTTATGGAATGTAGTTTATTGTCGAGATTTTTGTTACTCCAATGGCTGGTATCGTGGTCATTATGGATGGTAGTCTGTTGTCGAGATTTTTGTTACGCCAATGGATGGTAGCCTTGTAATTATGGAAGGTAGTCTGTTTTCAATATTTTTGTTACTCCAATGGATGGTAGCCTTGTCATTATGGAAGGTAGTCTGTTGTCGAGATTTTTGTTACTCCAATGGATGGTAACATTGTCATTATGGATGGTAGTCTGTTGTCGAGATTTTTGTTATTCCAATAGATGGTAGCCTTGTCAATAAGGAAGGTAGTCTATTGTCGATATTTCTGTTACTCCAATGGATTGTAGCCTTGTAACTATGGAAGGTAGTCCGTTGTTCATATTTTTGTTACTTCAATGGATGATAGCATTATCATTATTGAATGTTGACTGTTGTCGAGATTTTTATTTCTCCAATGGATGGTAGCCTTGTAATTATGGAAGGTGGTCTATTTTCGAGATTTTTGTTACTCCAATAGATGGTAGGCTTGTCATTATGGAAGGTAGTCTGTTGTCGAGATTTTTGTTTCTCCAATGGTTGCTAGCCTTGTCATTACAGAAGGTAGTCTTTCATTGTGATTTCCGTCACTCCAATGGATTGTAGCCTTATCACTATGGAAGGTAGTCTGTTGTTCATATATTTGTTACTCCAATGGATGGTAACCTTGTTATTATGGAATGTAGTCTATTCTCGAGATTTTTGTTACTCCAATGGCTGGTATCGTTGTCATTATGGATGGTAGTCTGTTGTCGAGATTTTTGTTACTCTAATTGATGGTAGCCTAGTCATTATGGAAGGTAGTCTGTTTTAGATATTTATGTTACTCCAATGGATGGTAGCCTTGTCATTATGGAAGGTAGTCTGTTGTCGAGATTTTTGTTACTCTAATGGATGGTAGCCTTGTCATTATGGAAGGTAGTCTGTTGTCGAGATTTTTGTTACTCCAATGGATGCTAGCCTTGTCATTATGGAAGGTAGTCTGTCGTTGTGATTTCTTTAACTCCAATGGATGGTAGCCTTGTAACTATGGAAGGTAGTCTGTTGTTCATATTTTTGTTACTTCAATGGATGATAGCATTATCATTATGGAATGTTATCTATTGTCGAGATTTTTATTACTCCAATGGATGGTAGCCTTGTAATAATTGAAGGTGGTCTATTTTCGAGATTTTTGTTACTCCAAAGGATTGTAGGCTTGTCATTATGGAAGGTAGTCTATTGTCGAGATTTTTGTTACTCCAATGGATGCTAGCCTTGTCATTACAGAAGGTAGTCTTTCGTTGGGATTTCTGTCACTCCAATGGATTGTAGCCTTGTCACTATGGAAGGTAGTTTGTTGTTCATATTTTTGTTACTCCAATGGATGGTAGCCTTGTCACTATGGAAGGTAGTCTGTTGTTCATATTTTTGTTACTCCAATGGATGGTAACCTTGTCATTATGGAATGTAGTCTATTGTCGAGATTTTTGTTACTCCAATGGCTGGTATCGTTGTCATTATGGATGGTAGTCTGTTGTCGAGATTTTTGTGACTCTAATGGATGGTAGCCTTGTCATTATGGAAGGTAGTCTGTTTACAATATTTTTGTTACTCCAATGGATGGTAGCCTTGTCTTTATGGAAGGTAGTCTGTTGTCGAGACTTTTGTTACTCCAATGGATGCTAGCCTTGTCATTACAGAAGGTAGTCTTTCGTTGGGATTTCTGTCACTCCAATGGATTGTAGCCTTGTCACTATGGAAGGTAGTTTGTTGTTCATATTTTTGTTACTCCAATGGATGGTAGCCTTGTCACTATGGAAGGTAGTCTGTTGTTCATATTTTTGTTACTCCAATGGATGGTAACCTTGTCATTATGGAATGTAGTCTATTGTCGAGATTTTTGTTACTCCAATGGCTGGTATCGTTGTCATTATGGATGGTAGTCTGTTGTCGAGATTTTTGTGACTCTAATGGATGGTAGCCTTGTCATTATGGAAGGTAGTCTATTTTCAATATTTTTGTTACTCCAATGGATGGTAGCCTTGTCATTATGGAAGGTAGTCTGTTGTCGAGATTTTTGTTACTCCAATGGATGGTAACATTGTCATTATGGATGGTAGTCTGTTGTCGAGATTTTTGTTATTCAAATGGATGGTAGCCTTGTCATTATGGAAGGTAGTCTGTTGTCGAGATTTCTGTTACTCCAATGGATGCTAGCCTTGTCATTATGGAAGGTAGTCTGTCGTTGTGATTTCTGTCACTCCAATGGATGGTAGCCTTGTAACTATCGAAGGTAGTCTGTTGTTCATATTTTTGTTACTTCAATGGATGATAGCATTATCATTATGGAATGTTGTCTGTTGTCGAAAATTTTATTACTCCAATAGATGGTAGCCTTGTAATAATGGAAGGTGGTCTATTTTCGAGATTTTTGTTACTCCAATGGATGGTAGGCTTGTCATTATGGAAGGTAGTCTGTTGTTGAGATTTTTGTTACTCCAATGGATGCTAGCCTTGTCATTACAGAAGGTAGTCTTTCGTTGGGATTTCTATCACTCCAATGGATTGTAGCCTTGTCACTATGGAAGGTAGTCTGTTGTTCATATTTTTGTTACTCCAATGGATGGTAACCTTGTCATTATGGAATGTAGTCTATTGTCGAGATTTTTGTTACTCCAATGGCTGGTATCGTGGTCATTATGGATGGTAGTCTGTTGTCGAGATTTTTGTTATTCCAATAGATGGTAGCCTTGTCAATAGGGAATGTAGTCTATTGTCGAGATTTCTGTTACTCCAATGGATGGTAGCCTTGTAACTATGGAAGGTAGTCTGTTGTTCATATTTTTGTTACTTCAATGGATGATAGCATTATCATTATTGAATGTTGTCTGTTGTCGAGATTTTTATTACTCCAATGGATGGTAGCCTTGTAATTATGGAAGGTGGTCTATTTTCGAGATTTGTGTTACTCCAATAAATGGTAGGCTTGTCATTATGGAAGGTAGTCTGTTGTCGAGATTTTTGTTTCTCCAATGGTTGCCAGCCTTGTCATTACAGAAGGTAGTCTTTCATTGTGATTTCCGTCACTCCAATGGATTGTAGCCTTATCACTATGGAAGGTAGTCTGTTGTCGAGATTTTTGTTACTCCAATGGATGGTAACCTTGTTATTATGGAATGTAGTTTATTCTCGAGATTTTTGTTACTCCAATGGCTGGTATCGTTGTCATTATGGATGGTAGTCTGTTGTCGAGATTTTTGTTACTTTAATTGATGGTAGCCTAGACAATTATGGAAGGTAGTCTATTTTAGATATTTATGTTACTCCCATGGATGGTAGCCTTGTCATTATGGAAGGTAGTCTGTTGTCGAGATTTTTGTTACTCTAATGGATGGTAGCCTTGTCATTATGGAAGGTAGTCTGTTGTCGAGATTTTTGTTACTCCAATGGATGCTAGCCTTGTCATTATGGAAGGTAGTCTGTCGTTGTGATTTCTTTCACTCCAATGGATGGTAGCCTTGTAACTATGGAAGGTAGTCTGTTGTTCATATTTTTGTTACTTCAATGGATGATAGCATTATCATTATGTAATTTTATCTATTGTCGAGATTTTTATTACTCCAATGGATGGTAGCCTTGTAATAATGGAAGGTGGTCTATTTTCGAGATTTTTGTTACTCCAAAGGATTGTAGGCTTGTCATTATGGAAGGTAGTCTATTGTCGAGATTTTTGTTACTCCAATGGATGCTAGCCTTGTCATTACAGAAGGTAGTCTTTTGTTGGGATTTCTGTCACTCCAATGGATTGTAGCCTTGTCACTATGGAAGGTAGTTTGTTGTTCATATTTTTGTTACTCCAATGGATGGTAACCTTGTCATTATGGAATGTAGTCTATTGTCGAGATTTTTGTTACTCCAATGGCTGGTATCATTGTCATTATGGATGGTAGTCTGTTGTCGAGATTTTTGTTACTCTAATGGATGGTAGCCTTGTCATTATGGAAGGTAGTATGTTTTCAATATTTTTGTTACTCCAATGGATGGTAGCCTTGTCATTATAGAATGTAGTCTGTTGTCGAGATTTTTGTTACTCCAATGGATGGCAACATTGTCATTATGGGTGGTAGTCTGTTGTCGAGATTTTTGTTATTACAATGGATGGTAGCCTTGTCATTATAGAAGGTAGTCTGTTGTCGAGATTTCTGTCACTCCAATGGATGGTAGCCTTGTAACTATGGAAGGTAGTATGTTGTTCATATTTTTGTTACTTCAATGGATGATAGCATTATCATTATGGAATGTTGTCTGTTGTCAAAATTTTAATTACTCCAATGGATGGTAGCCTTGTAATAATGGAAGGTGGTCTATTTTCAAGATTTTTGTTACTCCAATGGATGGTAGGCTTGTCATTATGGAAGGTAGTCTGTTGTAGAGATTTTTGTTACTCCAATGCATGCTAGCCTTGTCATTACAGAAGGTAGTCTTTCGTTGGGATTTCTGTCACTCCAATGGATTGTAGCCTTGTCACTATGGAAGGTAGTATGTTGTTCATATTTTTGTTACTCCAACGGATGGTAACCTTGTCATTATGGAATGTATTCTATTGTCGAGATTTTTGTTACTCCAATGGCTGGTATCGTTGTCATTATGGATGGTAGTCTGTTGTCGAGATTTTTGTGACTCTAATGGATGGTAGCCTTGTAATTATGGAAGGTAGTCTGTTTTCAATATTTTTGTTACTCCAATGGATAGTAGCCTTGTCATTATGGAAGGTAGTCTGTTGTCGAGATTTTTGTTACTCCAATGGATGGTAACATTGTCATTATGGATGGTAGTTAGTTGTCGAGATTTTTGTTATTCCAATGGATTGTAGCCTTGTCGTTATGGAAGGTAGTCTATTGTTGAGATTTTTGTTACTCCAATGGATGCTTGCCTTGTCATTATGGAAGGTAGTCTGTCGTTGTGATTTCTGTCACTCCAATGGATGGTAGCCTTGTCACTATGGAAGGAAGTCTGTTGTTCATATTTTTGTTACTCCAATGCATGGTAGCCTTATCATTATAGAAGGTAGTCTATTGTCGAGATTTTTGTTACTTCAATTGATGGTAGCCTTGTCATTATGGAAGGTAGTCTGTTTTCGAGATTTTTGTTACTCCAATGGATGGTAGCCTTGTCATTATGAAAGGTAGTCTATTGTCGATATTTTTGTTACTCTAATAGATGTTATCATTGTCATTATGGATGGTAGTCTGTTGTCGAGATTTTTGTTATTCCAATGGATTGTAGCCTTGTCATTATTGAACATATTCTATTGTCGATGTTTTTGTTACTCCAATGGATGCTAGCCTTATCATTATGGAAGGTAGTCTGTCGTTGTGATTTCTGTCACTCCAATGGATGGTAGCCTTGTAACTATCGAAGGTAGTCTGTTGTTCATATTTTTGTTACTTCAATGGATGATAGCATTATCATTATGGAATGTTGTCTATTGTAGAAATTTTTATTACTCCAATGGATGGTAGCCTTGTAATAATGGAAGGTGGTCTATTTTCATGTTTTTTGTTACTCCAATGGATTGTAGGCTGGTCATTATGGAAGGTAGTCAGCTGTCGAGATTTTTGTTACTCCAATGGATGCTAGCCTTGTCATTACAGAAGGTAGTCTTTCGTTGGGATTTCTGTCACTCCAATGGATTGTAGCCTTGTCACTATGGAAGGTAGTCTGTTGTTCATATTTTTGTTACTCCAATGGATGGTAACCTTGTCATTATGGAATGTAGTCTATTGTCGAGATTTTTGTTACTCCAATGGCTGGTATCGTTGTCATTATGGATGGTAGTCTGTTGTCGAGATTTTTGTGACTCTAATGGATGGTAGCCTTGTAATTATGGAAGGTAGTCTGTTTTCAATATTGTTGTTACTCCAATGGATGGTAGCCTTGTCATTATGGAAGGTAGTCTGTTGTCGAGATTTTTGTTACCCCAATGGATGGTAACATTGTCATTATGGATGGTAGTCTGTTGTCGAGATTTTTGTTATTCCAATGGATTGTAGCCTTGTCATTATGGAAGGTAGATTATTGTTGAGATTTTTGTTACTCCAATGGATGCTTGCCTTGTCATTATGGAAGGTAGCCTGTCGTTGTGATTTCTGTCACTCCAATGGATGGTAGCCTTGTCACTATGAAAGGTAGTCTGTTGTTCATATTTTTGTTACTCCAATGGATGGTAGCCTTATCAATATAGAAGGTAGTCTATTGTCGAGATTTTTGTTATTTCCATTGATGGTAGCCTTGTCATTATGGAAGGTAGTCTGTCTTCGAGATTTTTGTTACTCCAATGGAAGGTAGCCTTGTCATTATGAAAGGTAGTCTATTGTCGATATTTTTGTTACTCTAATGGATGTTATCATTGTCATTTTGGATGGTAGTCTGTTGTCGAGATTTTTGTTATTCCAATGGATTGTCGCCTTGTCATTATGGAACATATTCTATTGTCGATGTTTTTGTTACTCCAATGGATGGTAGCCTTGTCATTATGGAATGTAGTCTGTTGTCGAGATTTTTGTTATTCCAATGGATGGTACCCGTGTCATTATGGAAGTTAGTATGTTGTCGAGATTTTTGTTACTCCAATGGATGCTAGCCTTGTCATTATAGAAGGTAGTCTGTCATTGTGATTTCTTTCACTCCAATGGATGGTAGCCTTGTCACTATGGAAGATGGTTTGTTGGTCATATTTTTGTTACTCCAATGGATGGTAGCCTTGTCATTATGTAATATAGTCTATTGCCGAGATTTTTGTTACTCCAATGGATGGTATTATTGTCATTATGGATGGTAGTCTGTTGTCGAGATTTTTGTTACTCTAATGGATGGTAGCCTTGTCATTATGGAAGGTAGTCTGTTTTCGAGATTTTTGTTACTCCAATGGATGGTAGCCTTGTCATTATGGAAGGTAGTCTGTTGTCGAGAATTTTGTTACTCCAATGGATGGTAGCCTTGTCATTATGGAATGTACTTTATTGTCGATGTTTTTGTTACTCCAATGGATGGTAGCCTTGTAATTATGGAAGGTAGTCTATTTTCGAGATTTTTTTTTACTCTAATGGATGGTAGGCTTGTCATTATGGAAGGTAGTCTGTTGTCGAGATTTTTGTTACTCCAATTGATGGTAACATTGGCATTATGGATGGTAGTCAGTTGTCGAAATTTTTGTTATTCCAATGGATGGTAACCTTGTCATTTTGTAAGGTAGTCTGTTGTCGAGATTTTTGCTACTCCAATGATGCTAGCCTTGTCATTACATAAGGTAGTCTTTCATTGTGATTTCTGTCACTCCAATAGATTGTAGCCTTGTCACTATGGAAGGTAGTTTGTTGTTCATATTTTTGTTACTCCAATGGGTGGTAACCTTTTCATTATGGAATGTAGTCTATTGTCGAGATTTTTGTTACTCTAATGGCTGGTATCATTGTCATTATGGATGGTAGTCTGTTGTCGAGATTTTTGTTATTCTAATGGATTGTATCCTTGTCATTATTGAAGGTAGTCTATTTTCGAGATTTTTGTTACTCCAATGGATGGTAGCCTTGTCATTATGGAAGGTAGTCTGTTGTCGAGAATTTTGTTACTCCAATGGATGGTAGCCTTGTCATTATGGAACGTACTTTATTGTCGATGTTTTTGTTACTCCAATGGACGGTAGCCTTGTAATTATGGAAGGTAGTCTATTTTCGAGATTTTTTTTACTCAAATGGATGGTAGGCTTGTCATTATGGAAGGTAGTCTGTTGTCGAGATTTTTGTTACTCCAATTGATGGTAACATTGGCATTATGGATGGTAGTCAGTTGTCGAAATTTTTGTTATTCCAATGGATGGTAACCTTGTCATTTTGTAAGGTAGTCTGTTGTCGAGATTTTTGCTACTCCAATGATGCTAGCCTTGTCATTACATAAGGTATTCTTTCGTTGTGATTTCTGTCACTCCAATAGATTGTAGCCTTGTCACTATGGAAGGTAGTTTGTTGTTCATATTTTTGTTACTCCAATGGGTGGTAACCTTTTCATTATGGAATGTAGTCTATTGTCGAGATTTTTGTTACTCTAATGGCTGGTATCATTGTCATTATGGATGGTAGTCTGTTGTCGAGATTTTTGTTATTCTAATGGATTGTATCCTTGTCATTATGGAACGTATTCTATTGTCGATGTTTTTGTTACTCCAATGGATGGTAGCCTTGTCATTATGGAAGGTAGTCTGTTGTCGAGATTTTTGTTATTCCAATGGATGGTAGCCTTGTCTTTAAGGAAGGTAGTATGTTTTCGATATTTTTGTTACTCCAATGGATGCTAGCCTTGTCATTATAGAAGGTAGTCTATCATTGTGATTTTTTTCACTCTAATGGATGGTAGCCTTGTCACTATGGAAGGTAGTTTGTTGTTCATATTTTTGTTACTCCAATGGATGGTAGCCTTCTCATTATGGAATGTAGTCTATTGCCGAGATTTTTGTTACTCCAATGGATGGTTTCATTTTCATTATGGATTGTAGTTTGTTGTCGAGATTTTTGTTACTCTAATGGATGGTAGCCTTGTAATTATAGAAGGTAGTCTGTTTTCGAGATTTTTGTTACTCCAATGGATGGTAGGCTTGTCATTATGAAAGGTATTCCGTTGTCGAGATTTTTGTTACTCCAATGGATTGTAACATTGTCATTATGGATGGTAGTCTGTTGTCGAGATTTTTGTTACTCCAATGGATGGTAGCCTTGTCATTATGGAAGGTAGTCTATTTTCGAGATTTTTGTTACTCCAATGCATGGTAGCCTTGTCATTATGGAAGGTAGTCTGTTGTCGAGATTTTAGTTACTCCAATGGATGGTATTGTTGTCGATATTTTTGTTATTCCAATGTATTGTAGCCTTGTCATTATGGAACGTATTTTGTTGTCGATTTTTTGTTACTCCAATGGATGTTAGCCTTGGCATTAGGGAAGGTAGTCTTTTGTCTGTATTTTTGTAATTCCAATGGATGGTAGCTTTGTCATTATGGAAGGTGGTATGTTGTCGAGATTTTTGTTACTCCAATGGAAGCTATCCTTGTCATTATAGAAGGTAGTATGTCGTTATGATATATGTCACTCCAAAGGATGGTAGCCTTGTCACTATGGAAGGTAGTCTATTGTTCATATTTTTGTTACTTCAAGGGATGGTAGCCTTGTCATCATGGAATGTAGTCTATTGTCGAGATTTTTGTTACTCCAATGCATGGTATCATTGTCATCATAGATGGTAGTCTGTTGTCGAGATTTTTGTTACTCTAATGGATGGTAGCCTTGTCATTATGGAAGGTAGTCTGTTTTCGAGATTTTTTTTACTCCAATGGATGGTAGCCTTGTCATTATGGAAGGTAGTTTGTTGTCGAGATTTTTGTTACACCAATGCATGGTATCGTTGTAATTATGGATGGTAGTCTGTTGTCGAGATTTTTGTTACTCCAATAGATGGTATCGTTGTCATTATGGATGGTAGTCTGTTGTCGAGAATTTTGTTACTCCAATGGATGGTAGCCTTGTCATTATGGAACGTACTCTGTTGTCGATGTTTTTGTTACTCCAATGGATGGTAGCCTTGTCATTATGGAAGGTAGTTTGTTGTTGAGATTTTTGTTATTCCAATGGATAGTAGCCTTGTCATTATGGAAGGTAGTGTATTGTCGAGATTTTTTATACTCCAATGGATGCTAGCCTTGTCATTATGGAAGGTAGTCTGTCATAGTGATTTCTTTCACTCCAATGGATGGTAGCCTTGTCACTATGGAAGGTAGTCTGTTGTTCATATTTTTGTTACTCCAATGGATGGTAGCCTTGTCATTATGGAAGGTAGTTTGTTGTCGAGAGTTTTGTTACACCAATAGATGGTAACGTTGTCATTATGGATGTTAGTCTGTTGTCGAGATTTTTGATATTCCAATGGATGGTAGCCTTGTCATTATGGAAGGTAGTTTGTTGTCAAGATTTTTGTTACTCCAGTGGATGCTAGCCTTGTCATTATGGAAGGTAGTCTGTCCTTGTCATTTATGTCACTCCAATGGATGGTAGCCTTGTAACTATGGAAGGTAGATTGTTGTTCACATTTTTGTTACATTAATGTATGGTAGCATTATCATTATGGAAGGTTGTCTGTTGTCGAGATTTTTGTTACTCCAATGGATGGTAGCCTTGTCATTATGGAAGGTAGTCTGTTTTCGAGATTTTTGTTACTCCATAGGATGGTAGCCTTATCATTATGGAAGGTAGTCTGTTGTCAAGATTTTTGTTACTCCAATGGATGGTATCGTTGTCATTATGGATGGTAGTCTGTTGTCGAGATTTTTGTTATTCCAATGTATTGTAGCCTTGTCATTATGCAACGTATTCTGTTGTCAATTTTTTATTACTCCAATGGATGTTAGCCTTGTCATTAGGGAAGGTAGTCTTTTGTCCAGATTTTTGTTATTCCAATGGATGGTAGCCTTGTCATTATGGAAGGTAGTATGTTGTCGAGATTTTTGTTACTCAAATGGATGCTATCCTTCTCATTATAGAAGGTAGTCTGTCGTTGTGATTTCTGTCACTCCAAAGGATGGTAGCCTTGTCACTATGGAAAGTAGTTTGTTGTTCATATTTTTGTTACTCCAATGGATGGTAGCCTTGTTATTATGTAATGTAGTCTATTTTCGAGATTTTTGTTACTCTAAAGGATGGTATCATTGTCATTGTGGATGGTAGTCTGTTGTCGAGATTTTTATTACTCTAATGGATGGTAGCCTTGTCATTATGGAAGGTAGTTTGTTTTCGAGATTTTTGTTACTCCAATGGATGGTAGCCTTGTCATTATGGAAGGTAGTCTGTTATCAAGATTTTTTTTACTCCAATAGATGGTAACATTGTCATTATGGATGGTAGTCTGTTGTCGAGATTTTTGATATTCCAATGGACGGTAGCCTTGTCATTATGGAAGGTAGTTTGTTGTCGAGATTTTTGTTACTCCAATGGATGCTAGCCTTGTCATTATGGAAGGTAGTATGTCCTTGTGATTTATGTCACTCCAATGGATGGTAGCCTTGTCACTATGGAAGGTATTCTGTTGTTCACATTTTTTTTTACATTATGGTAGCATTATCATTATGGAAGGTTGCCTATTGTCGAGATTTTTGTTACTCCAATGGATAGTAGCCTTGTCATTATGGAAGGTAGTCTGTTTTTGAGATTTTTGTTACTCCAATGGATGGTAGCCTTGTCATTATGGAAGGTAGTCTGTTGTCGAGATTTTAGTTACTCCAATGGATGGTATTGTTGTCATTATGGATGGTAGTCTGTGGTCGATATTTTTGTTATTCCAATGTATTGTAGCCTTGTCATTATGGAACGTATTCTGTTGTCGATTTTTTGTTACTCCAATGGATGTTAGCCTTGTCATTAGGGAAGGTAGTCTTTTGTCCGGATTTTTGTTATTCCGATGGATGGTAGCTTTGTCATTACAGAAGGTAGTATGTTGTCGAGATTTTTGTTACTCCAATGGATTTTATCCTTGTCATTATAGAAGGTAGTATGTCGTTATGATATCTGTCACTCCAAAGGATGGTAGCCTTGTCACTATGGAAGGTAGTCTGTTGTTCATATTTTTGTTACTTCAATGGATGGTAGCCTTGTCATCATGGAATGTAGTCTATTGTCGAGATTTTTGTTACTCCAATGGATGGTATCATTGTCATCATAGATGGTAGTCTGTTGTCGAGATTTTTGTTACTCTAATGGATGGTAGCCTTGTCATTATGGAAGGTAGTCTGTTTTCGAGATTTTTTTTACTCCAATGGATGGTAGCCTTGTCATTATGGAAGGTAGTTTGTTGTCGAGATTTTTGTTACACCAATGGATGGTATCATTGTAATTATGGATGTTAGTCTGTTGTAGAGAATTTTGTTACTCCAATGGATGGTAGCCTTGTCATTATGGAACGTACTCTGTTGTCGATGTTTTTGTTACTCCAATGGATGGTAGCCTTGTCATTATGGAAGGTAGTTTGTTGTCGAGATTTTTGTTATTCCAATGGATAGTAGCCTTGTCATTATGGAAGGTAGTGTATTATCTAGATTTTTGTTACTCCAATGGATGCTAGCCTTGTCATTATGGAAGGTAGTCTGTCATAGTGATTTCTTTCACTCCAATGGATGGTAGCCTTGTCACTATGGAAGGTAGTCTGTTGTTCATATTTTTGTTACTCCAATGGATGGTAGCCTTGTCATTATGGAATGTAGTCTATTGTCGAGATTTTTGTTACTCCAATGGATGGTATCATTTTCATTATGGAAGGTAGTCTATTTTCGAGATTTTTGTTACTCCAATGGATGGTAGCCTTGTCATTATGGAAGGTAGTCTATTGTTGATATTTTTCTTACTCCAATGGATGGTATCATTGTCATTATGGATGGTAGTCTATTGTCGAGATTTTTGTCAGTCCAATGGATTATAGCGTTGTCATTATGGAACGTATTCTATTGTTGATGTTTTTTTTACTCCAATGGATGGTAACCTTGTCATTATGGAAGGTAGTCTGTTGTCGAGATTTTTGTTATTCTAATGGATTGTAGCCTTGTCATTATGGAAGGTAGCATGTTGTCGAGATTTTTGTTACTCCAATGTATGCTAGCCTTGTCATTATAGAAGGTAGTCTGTCATTGTGATTTCTGTCACTCCAATGGATGGTAGCCTTGTCATATTGGAAGGTAGTATGTTGTTAAGATTTTTGATACTCCAATGGATGCTAGCCTTGTCATTATAGAAGGTACTCTGTCGTTGTAATTTCTGTCACTCCAATGGATGGTAGCCTTGTCACTAAGGAAGGTAGTCTGTTGTTCATATTTATGTTACTCCAATGGATGGTAGCCTTGTCATTATGGAAGGTAGTCTGTCGTTGTGATTTCTGTCACTCCAATGGATGGTAGCCTTGTCGTTATAGAAGGTAGTCTATTGTCGATATTTTTGTTACTGCAATGGATTGTAGCCTTTTCATTATGGAAGGTAGTCTATTGTTGAGATTTTTGTTACTACAATGGATGGTAGCCTTCTCATTATGGAAGGTAGTATGTTGTGGAGATATCTTTGTTACTCCAATGGATGGTAGCCTACTCATTATGGAAGGTACTCTGTTGTCGAAATTTTTGTTAATCCATTGGATGGTAGCCTTGTCATTATGGAAGGTAGTGTGTTGTCGATATTTTTTTTTATTCCAATGGATGGTAGCCTTGTCATTATGGAATGTAGTATGTTGTTGTGATTTTTGTTACTCCAATGGATGGTAGCCTTGTCATTATGGAAAGTAGTATGTTGTCATGATTTTTGTTACTCCATTGGATGGTAGCCTTGTCATTATGGAAGGTAGTGTGTTGTCGATATTTTTTTTTATTCCAATGGATGGTAGCCTTGTCATTATGGAAGGTAGTATGTTGTTGTGATTTTTGTTACTCCAATGGATGGTAGCCTTGTCATTATGGAAGGTAGTCTATTGTCGAGATTTTTGTTACTTCAATGGATGGTAGCCTTGTCATCATGGAAGGTAGTCTATTGTCGATATTTTTGTTACTACAATGGATTGTAGCCTTATCATTATGGAAGGTAGTCTGTTGTCGATATCTTTGTTACTCCAATGGATGGTAGCCTAGTCATTATGGAAGGTAGTCTGTTGTCGAGATTTTTGTTACTACAATGGATGGTAGCCTTGTCATTATGGAAGGTAGTCTGTTGTCGAGATTTTTGTTACTACGATGGATTGTAGCCTTGTCATTATAGAAGGTAGTCTATTATGGATATCTTTATTACTCCAATGGATGGTAGCCTTGTCATTATGGAAGGTAGTCTATTGTCAAAATTTTTGTTACTATAATGGATGGTAGCCTTGTCATTATGAAAGGTAGTCTGTTGTCAAGATTTTTGTTACTCCATTGGATGGTAGCCTTGTCATTATGGAAGGTAGTGTGTTGTCGATATTATTCTTATTCCAATGGATGGTATCCTTGTCATTTTGGAAGGTAGTCTGTTGTCATGATTTTTGTTACTCCAATAGATGGTAGCCTTGTCATTGTGGAAGGTAATATGTTGTCGATATCTTTGTTACTCCAATGGATGGTAGCCTTGCCATTATGGAAGGTAGTCTATTTTCGATATTTTTGTTATTGTAATGGATGGTAGCCTTGTCATTATGAAAGGTAGTTTGTTGTCGATATCTTTGTTACTCCAATGGATGGAAGCCTTGTCATTATGGAAGGTACTCTATTGTTGATATTTTTGTTACTACAATGGATGGTAGCCTTGTCATTATGGAAGGTAGTCTATTGTCGAGATTTTTGTTACTACAAATGATTATAGCCTTGTCGTTAAGGAAGGTAGTCTGTTGTCATTATCTTTGTTACTCCAATGGATGGTAGCCTAGTCATTATGGAAGGTAGTCTGTTGTCAAGATTTTTGTTACTCCATTGGATGGTAGCCTTGTCATTATGGAAGGTAGTGTGTTATCGATATTTTTTTTATTCCAATGGATGGTAGCCTTGTCATTATGGAAGGTAGTCTGTTGTCGTGGTTTTTGTTACTCCAATGGATGGTAGCCTTGTCATTATGGAAGGTAGTATGTTGTTGATATCTTTGTTACTCCAATGGATGGTAGCCTTGTCATCATGTGAGGTAGTCTATTGTCGATATTTTTGTTACTACAATGGATGGTTGCCTTGTCATTATGGAAGGTAGTCTATTGTCGAAATTTTTGTTACTACAATGGGTTGTAGTCTTGTCATTATGGAAGGTTGTCTATTGTCGAGATTTTTTTACTCCAATGGATGGTAGCCTTGTCATTATGGAAAGTAGTCTATTGTCATGATTTTTGTTACTACAATGGATGGTTGCCTTGTCATTATGGAAGGTAGTCTGTTGTCGAGATTTTTGTTACTCTAAATGATTGTAGCCTTGTCGTTATGGAAGGTAGTTTCTTTTCGATATCTTTGTAACTCCAATGGATGGTAGCCTAGTCATTATGGAAGGTAGTCTGTTGTCGAGATTTTTGTTACTCCATTGGATGGTAGCCTTCTCATTATGGAAGGTAGTGTGTTGTCGATATTATTCTTATTCCAATGGATGGTAGCCTTGTCATTATGGAAGGTAGTCTGTTGTCGTGATTTTTGTTACTACAATAGATTGTAGCCTTGTCGTTATAGAAGGTAGTTTGTTGTCGATATCTTTGTAACTCCAATGGATGGTAGCCTAGTCATTATGGAAGGTAGTCTGTTGTCGAGATTTTTGTTACTCCATTGGATGGTAGCCTTCTCATTATGGAAGGTAGTGTGTTGTCGATATTATTCTTATTCCAATGGATGGTAGCCTTGTCATTATGGAAGGTAGTCTGTTGTCGATATCTTTGTTACTCCAATGGATGGTAGCCTACTCTTTATGGAAGGTAGTCTGTTGTCGAGATTTTTGTTACTCCATTGGATGGTAGCCTTCTCATTATGGAAGGTAGTGTGTTGTCGATATTATTCTTATTCCAATGGATGGTAGCCTTGTCATTATGGAAGGTAGTCTGTTGTCGTGATTTTTGTTACTACAATGGATTGTAGCCTTGTCGTTATAGAAGGTAGTTTGTTGTCGATATCTTTGTAACTCCAATGGATGGTAGCCTAGTCATTATGGAAGGTAGTCTGTTGTCGAGATTTTTGTTACTCCATTGGATGGTAGCCTTCTCATTATGGAAGGTAGTGTGTTGTCGATATTATTCTTATTCCAATGGATGGTAGCCTTGTCATTATGGAAGGTAGTCTGTTGTCGTGATTTTTGTTACACCAATGAATGGTAGCCTTGTCATTATGGAAGGTAGTATGTTCTCGATATCTTTGTTACTCCAATGGATGGTAGCCTTGTCATTATGGAAGGTAGTCTATTGTCGATATTTTTGTTACTACAATGGATGGTAGCCTTGTCATTATGAAAGGTATTCTGTTGTCGATATTTTTGTTACTACAATGGAAGGTAGCCTTATCGTTATAGAAGGTAGTCTATTGTCGATATTTTTGTTACTCCAATGGATGGTAGCCTTGTCATTATGGAAGGTACTCTATTGTTGAGATTTTTGTTACTACAATGGATGGTAGCCTTCTCATTATGGAAGGTAGTATGTTGTGGAGATTTTTGTTACTACAAATGATTATAGCCTTGTCGTTATGGAAGGTAGTCTATTGTCGATATCTTTGTTACTCCAATGGATGGTAGCCTACTCTTTATGGAAGGTACTCTGTTGTCGAGATTTTTGTTAATCCATTGGATGGTAGCTTTGTCATTATGGAAGGTAGTGTGTTGTCGATATTTTTTTTTATTCCAATGGATGGTAGCCTTGTCATTATGGAATGTAGTATGTTGTTGGGATTTTTGTTACTCCAATGGATGGTAGCCTTGTCATTATGGAAAGTAGTATGTTGTCGTGATTTTTGTTACTCCATTGGATGGTAGCCTTGTCATTATGGAAGGTAGTGTGTTGTCGATATTTTTTTTTATTCCACTGGATGGTAGCCTTGTCATTATGGAAGGTAGTGTGTTGTTGTGATTTTTGTTACTCCAATGGATGGTAGCCTTGTCATTATGGAAGGTAGTCTATTGTCGAGATTTTTGTTACTTCAATGGATGGTAGCCTTGTCATCATGGAAGGTAGTCTATTGTCGATATTTTTGTTACTACAATGGATTGTAGCCTTGTCGTTATGGAAGGTAGTCTGTTGTCGATATCTTTGTTACTCCAATGGATGGTAGCCTTGTCATTATGGAAGGTAGTCTGTTGTCGAGATTTTTGTTACTACAATGGATGGTAGCCTTGTCATTATGGAAGGTAGTCTGTTGTCGAGATTTTTGTTACTACGATGGATTGTAGCCTTGTCATTATAGAAGGTAGTCTATTATGGATATCTTTATTACTCCAATGGATGGTAGCCTTGTCATTATGGAAGGTAGTGTATTGTCAAAAATTTTGTTACTATAATGGATGGTAGCCTTGTAATTATGAAAGGTAGTCTGTTGTCAAGATTTTTGTTACTTCATTGGATGGAGGCCTTGTCATTATGGAAGGTAGTGTGTTGTCGATATTATTCTTATTCCAATGGATGGTATCCTTGTCATTATGGAAGGTAGTCTGTTGTCGTGATTTTTGTTACTCCAATAGATGGTAGCCTTGTCATTATGGAAGGTAATATGTTGTCGATATCTTTGTTACTCCAATGGATGGTAGCCTTGCCATTATGGAAGGTAGTCTATTGTCGATATTTTTGTTATTGTAATGGATGGTAGCCTTGTCATTATGAAAGGTAGTTTGTTGTCGAGATTTTTGTTACTACAATGGATTGTAGCCTTGTCGTTATAGAAGGTAGTTTGTTGTCGATATCTTTGTTACTCCAATGGATGGAAGCCTTGTCATTATGGAAGGTACTCTATTGTTGATATTTTTGTTACTACAATGGATGGTAGCCTTGTCATTATGGAAGGTAGTCTGTTATCGAGATTTTTGTTACTACAAATGATTATAGCCTTGTCGTTATGGATGGTAGTCTGTTGTCATTATCTTTGTTACTCCAATGGATGGTAGCCTAGTCATTATGGAAGGTAGTCTGTTGTCAAGATTTTTGTTACTCCATTGGATGGTAGCCTTGTCATTATGGAAGGTAGTGTGTTGTCGATATTTTATTTATTCCAATGGATGGTAGCCTTGTCATTATGGAAGGTAGTCTGTTGTCGTGATTTTTGTTACTCCAATGGATGGTAGCCTTGTCATTATGGAAGGTAGTATGTTGTTGATATCTTTGTTAGTCCAATGGATGGTAGCCTTGTCATTATGTGAGGTAGTCTATTGTCGAAATTTTTGTTACTACAATGGATGGTAGCCTTGTCATTATGGAAGGTAGTTTGTTTTCGAGATTTTTGTTACTATAATGGATTGTAGCCTTGTCGTTATAGAATGTAGTCTGTTGTCGATATCTTTGTTACTCCAATGGATGGTAGCCTTGTCATTATGGAAGGTACTCTATTGTTGAGATTTTTGTTACTACAATGGATGGTATCCTTCTCATTATGGATGGTAGTCTGTTGTGGAGATTTTTGTTACTATAAATGATTATAGCCTTGTCGTTATGGAAGGTACTATGTTGTCGATATCTTTGTTACTCCAATGGTTGGTAGCCTAGTCATTATGGAAGGTACTCTGTTGTCGAGATTTTTGTTACTTTATTCAATGATAGCCTTTTCATTATCGAAGGTAGTGTGTTGTTGATATTTTATTTATTCCAATGGATGGTAACCTTGTCATTATGGAAGGTAGTATGTTGTCGTGATTTTTGTTACTCCAATGGATGATAGCCTTGTCATTATGGAAGGTAGTTTGTTGTTGATATCTTTTTTACTCCAATGGATGGTAGCCTTGTCATTATGGAAGGTAGTCTATTGTCGATATTTTTGTTACTACAATGGATGGTAGCCTTATCATTATGAAAGGTATTCTGTTGTCGATATTTTTGTTACTACAATGGATTGTAGCCTTGTCGTTATAGAAGGTAGTCTGTTGTCGATATCTTTGTTACTCCAATGGATGGTAGCCTAGTAATTATGGAAGGTAGTCTGTTGTCGAGATTTTTTTTACTGCAATGGATTGTAGCCTTTTCATTATGGAAGGTAGTGTGTTGTCGAGATTTTTGTTACTGCAATGGATTGTAGCCTTTTCATTATGGAAGGTAGTCTATTGTTGAGATTTTTTTACTCCAATGGATTGTAGCCTTGTCATTATGGAAAGTAGTTTATTGTCGAGATTTTTGTTACTACAATGGATGGTTGCCTTGTCATTATGTAAGGTAGTCTGTTGTCGAAATTTTTGTTACTGCAAATGAGTGTAGCCTTGTCGTTATGGAAGGTAATCTGTTGTCGATATCTTTGTAACTCCAATGGATGGTAGCCTAGTCATTATGGAAGGTAGTCTGTTGTCGAGATTTTTGTTACTCCATTGGATGGTAGCCTTGTCATTATGGAATGTAGTGTGTTGTCGATATTATTCTTATTCCAAAGGATGGTAGCCTTGTCAATATGGAAGGTAGTCTCTTGTCGTGATTTTTGTTACTCCAATGGATGGTAGCCTTGTCATTATGGAAGGTAGTATGTTGTTGATATCTTTTTTACTCCAATGGATTGTAGCCTTGTCATTATGGAAGGTAGTCTATTGTCGATATTTTTGTTACTATAATGGATGGAAGCCTTGTCATTATGAAAGGTAGTCTATTGTTGAGATTTTTGTTGCTACAAAGGATTGTAGACTTATCGTTATAGAAGGTAGTCTATTGTCAATATCTTTGTTACTCCAATGGATGGTAGCGTTGTCATTATGGAAGGTACTCTATTGTTGAGATTTTTGTTACTACAATGGATGGTAGCCTTCTCATTATGGATGGTAGTCTGTTGTGTAGATTTTTGTTACTACAAATGATTATAGCCTTGTCGTTATGGAAGGTACTATGTTGTCGATATCTTTGTTACTCCAATGGATGGTAGCCTAGTCATTATGGAAGGTACTCTGTTGTCGAGATTTTTGTTACTCCATTTGATGGTAGCCTTTTCATTATGGAAGGTAGTGTGTTATCGATATTTTTTTTATTCCAATGGATGGTAGCCTTGTCATTATGGAAAGTAGTATGTTGTCGTGATTTTTGTTACTCCAATGGATGATATCCTTGTCATTATGGAAGGTAGTATGTTGTTGATATCTTTGTTACTCCAATGGATGGTAGCCTTGACATTATGTGAGGTAGTCTATTGTCGATATTTTTGTTACTACAATGCATGGTAGCCTTGTCATTGTGGAAGGTAGTTTGTTGTCGAGATTTTTGTTACTATAATGGATTATAGCCTTGTAGTTATAGAAGTTAGTCTGTTGTCGATATCTTTGTTACTCCAATGGATGGTAACCTAGTCATTATGGAAGGTAGTCTGTTGTCGAGATTTTTGTTACTACAATGGATTGTAGTCTTGTCATTATGGAAGGTAGTCTATTGTCGAGATTTTTTTACTCAAATGGATGGTAGCCTTCTCATTATGGAAAGTAGTCTATTGTCGAGATTTTTTTTACTACAAAGGATGGTTCCCTTGTCATTATGGAAGGTAGTTTATTTTGAGATTTTTGTTACTCCAATGGATGGTAGCCTTGTCATTATGGAACGTAGTCTGATGTTGATGTTTTTGTTACTGCAATGGATGGTATCCTTGTCATTATGGAAGGTAGTTTGTAGTCAAGATTTTTGTTATTCCAATGGATGGTAGCCTTCTCATTATGGAAGGTAGTCTGTTGTCGACATTTTTGTTACTCCAATGGGTTCTAGCCTTGTCATTATGGAAGGTAGAATGTCGTTGTGATTTTTGTCACTCCAATGGTTGGTAGCCTTGTCACTATGGAAGGTAGTCTATTTTTCATATTTTTGTTACTTCAATTGATGGTAGCCTGTTCATTATGAAAGTTAGTCTATTGTCGAGATTTTTTTTACTCCAATGGATGGTAGCATTATCATTATGGAAGGTTGTTTGTTGTCGAGATTTTTGTTATTCCAATGGATGGTAGCCTTGTCATTATGGAAGGTAGTCTATTGTCGAGATTTTTGTTACTCTAATGGATGCTAGCCTTGTCATTATGGAAGGTAGTTTGTCGTTGTGATTTATGTAACTCCTATGGATGGTAGCCTTGTCACTATGGAAGGTAGTCTGTTGTTCATATTTTTCTTACTTCATTGGATGGTAGCATTATCATTATGGAAGGTTGTCTGTTGTCGAGATTTTTGTTACTCCAATTGATGGTAGCCTTTTCATTATGGAAGGTAGTCTATTTTCGAGTATTTT
The DNA here is from genome assembly GCA_948472305.1 of Vicia faba. Lineage (NCBI taxonomy): Eukaryota > Viridiplantae > Streptophyta > Magnoliopsida > Fabales > Fabaceae > Vicia > Vicia faba. The sequence goes on from OX451741.1 coordinate 527,397,083, forward strand.
GTTACTCCAATGGATGGTAGCCTTGTCATTATGGAAGGTAGTTTGTTGTAGAGATTTTTGTTACTCCAATGGATGGTATCGTTGTCATTATGGATGGTAGTCTGTTTTTGAGATTTTTGTCATTCTAATGGATTGTAGCCTTGTCATTATGGAACGTAGTCTGTTGTCGTTGTTTTTGTTACTCTAATGGATGGTATCGTTGTCATTATGGAAGGTAGTTTGTTGTCGAGATTTTTATTATTCCAATGGATGGTCGCCTTGTCATTATGGAAGGTAGTCATTTGTCGATATTTTTGTTTCCCCAATGGATGGTAACCTTGTCATTATGGAAGGTAGTCCGTTGTCGAGATTTTTGTTACTTCAATGGATGGTAGTCTTGTCATTATGGAAGGTAGTTTGTTGTCAATATTTTTGTTACTACAATGGATGCTAGCCTTGTCATTATGGAAGGTAGTCTGTCGTTGTGACTTCTGTCACTCCAATGGATGGTAGCCTTGTCATTATGGAAGATAGTATGTTGTTCATATTTTTGTTACTTCAGTGGATGGTAGCCTTGTCATTATGGAAGGTAGTCTATTGTCGAGATTTTTGTTACTCCAAAGGATGGTAGCATTATCATTATGGAAGGTTGTCTATTGTCGAGATTTTTGTTACTCCGATGGATGGTAGCCTTGTCATTATGGAAGGTAGTATGTTGTCGAGTTTTTTGTTACTCCAATGGATGGTATCATTGTCATTATGGATGGTAGTTTGTTGTCGAGAATTTTGTTATTACAATGGATTGTAGCCTTGTCATTATGGAACATAGACTGTTGTCCATGTTTTTGTTACTCCAATGGATGGTATCATTGTCATTATGGAAGGTAGTTTGTTGTCGAGATTTTTGTTATTCCATTGGATGGTAGCCTTGTCATTATGGAAGGTACTCAGTCGTTGTGATTTCTGTCACTCCAATGGATAGTAGCCTTGCCACTAAGGAAGGTAGTTTGTTGTTCATATTTATGTTACTCCAATGGATGGTAGCCTTGTCATTATGGAAGGTAGTCTGTCGTTGTGATTTCTGTCACTCCAATGGATGGTAGCCTTGTCATTATGGAAGGTAGTTTATTTTGAGATTTTTGTTACTCCAATGGATGGTAGCCTTGTCATTATGGAACGTAGTCTGCTGTTGATGTTTTTGTTACTGCAATGGATGGTAGCCTTGTCATTATTGAATGTAGTTTGTAGTTGAGATTTTTGTTATTCCAATGAATGGTAGCCTTCTCATTATGGAAGGTAGTCTGTTGTAGAGATTTTTGTTACTCCAATGGATGGTATCGATGTCATTATGGGTGGTAGTCTGTTTTTGAGATTTTTGTCATTCCAATGGATTGTAGCCTTGTCATTATGGAACGTAGTCTGTTGTCGTTGTTTTTGTTACTCCAATGGATGGTATCGCTGTCATTATGGGAGGTAGTTTGTTGTCGAGATTTTTATTATTCCAATGGATGGTAGCCTTGTCATTATGGAAGGTAGTCATTTGTCGATATTTTTGTTACTCCAATGGATGGTAACTTTGTCATTATGGAAGGTAGTCCATTGTCGAGATTTTTGTTACTTCAATGGATGGTAGCCTTGTCATTATGGAAGGTAGTTTGTTGTCAATATTTTTGTTACTACATTGGATGCTAGCGTTGTCATTATGGAAGGTAGTCTGTCGTTGTGACTTCTGTCACTCCAATGGATGGTAGCCTTGCCACTATGGAAGGTAGTATGTTGTTCATATTTTTTTTTTACTTCAATGGATGGTAGCCTTATCATTATAGAAGGTAGTCTATTGTCGACATTTTTGTTACTCCAAAGGATGGTAGCATTATCATTATGGAAGGTTGTTTGTTGTCGTGATTTTTGTTACTCCAATGGAGGGTAGCCTTGTCATTATGGAATGTTGTTTGTTGTCGTGATTTTTGTTACTCCAATGGATGGTATCATTGTCATTATGCAATGTAGTTTGTTGTCGAGATTTTTGTTATTCCATTTGATGGTAGCCTTGTCATTATGGAAGGTAGTATGTTGTTGAGATTTTTGTTACTCCAATAGATGCTAGCCTTGTCATTATAGAAGGTAGTCTGTCGTTGTGATTTTTGTCACTCCAATGGATGGTAGCCTTGTCACTAAGGAAGGTAGTCTGTTGTTCATATTTATATTACTCCAATGGATGGTAGCCTTGTCATTATGAAAGGTAGTCTGTCATTGTGATTTTTGTCACTCAAATGGATGGTAGCCTTGTCATTATGGATGGTAGTCAATTGTTGAGATTTTTGTTACTCCAATGGATGGTAGCCTTGTCATTATGGAACGTAGTCTGCTGTTGATGTTTTTGTTACTGCAATGGATGGTATCCTTGTCATTATGGAAGGTAGTTTGTAGTCAAGATTTTTGTTATTCCAATGGATGGTAGCCTTCTTATTATGGAAGGTAGTCTGTTGTCGAGATTTTTGTTACTCCAATGGGTGTTGGCCTTGTCATTATGGAAGTTAGTATGTCGTTGTGATTTCTGTCACTCCAATGGATGGTAGCCTTGTCACTATGGAAGGTAGTCTGTTGTTTATATTTTTGTTACTTCAATTGATGGTAGCCTTGTCATTATGGAAGGTAGTCTGTCGTTGTGATTTCTGTCACTACAATGGATGGTAGCCTTGTCATTATGGAAGGTAGTTTATTTTGAGATTTTTGTTACTCCAATGGATGGTAGCCTTGTCATTATGGAACGTAGTCTGCTGTTGATGTTTTTGTTACTGCAATGGATGGTAGCCTTGTCATTATGGAAGGTAGTTTGTAGTTGAGATTTTTGTTATTCCAATGGATGGTAGCCTTCTCATTATGGAAGGTAGTCTGTTGTAGAGATTTTTGTTACTCCAATGGATGGTATCGTTGTCATTATGGATGGTAGTCTGTTTTTGAGATTTTTGTCATTCCAATGGATTGTAGCCTTGTCATTATGGAATGTAGTATGTTGTCGTTGTTTTTGTTACTCCAATGGATGGTATCGCTGTCATTATGGAAGGTAGTTTGTTGTCGAGATTTTTATTATTCCAACGGATGGTAGCATTGTCATTATGGAAGGTAGTCATTTGTCGATATTTTTGTTACTCCAGTGGATGGTAACCTTGTCATTATGGAAGGTAGTCCATTGTCGAGATTTTTGTTACTTCAATGGATGGTAGCCTTGTCATTATGGAAGGTAGTTTGTTGTCAATATTTTTGTTACTACAATGGATGCTAGCCTTGTCATTATGGAAGGTAGCCTGTCGTTGTGACTTTTGTCACTCCAATGGATGGTAGCCTTGTCACTATGGAAGGTAGTATGTTGTTCATATTTTTTTTACTTCAATGGATGGTAGCCTTATCATTATGGAAGGTAGTCTATTGTCGAGATTTTTGGTACTCCGAAGGATGGTAGCATTATCATTATGGAAGGTTGTTTGTTGTCGTGATTTTTGTTACTCCAATGGAGGGTAGCCTTGTCATTATGGAATGTTGTTTATTGTCGTGATTTTTGTTACTCCAATGGATGGTATCATTGTCATTATGCAATGTAGTTTGTTGTCGAGATTTTTGTTATTCCATTGGATGGTAGCCTTGTCATTATGGAAGGTAGTATGTTGTTGAGATTTTTGTTACTCCAATAGATGCTAGCCTTGTCATTATAGAAGGTGGTCTGTCGTTGTGATTTTTGTCACTCCAATGGATGGTAGCCTTGTCACTAAGGAAGGTAGTCTGTTGTTCATATTTATATTACTCCAATGGATGGTAGCCTTGTCATTATGGAAGGTAGTCTGTCGTTGTGATTTTTGTCACTCAAATGGATGGTAGCCTTGTCATTATGGAACGTAGTCTGTTGTTGATGTTTTTGTTACTGCAATGGATGGTAGCCTTGTCATTATGGAAGGTAGTTTGTAGTCAAGATTTTGGTTATTCCAATGGATGGTAGCCTTCTCATTATGGAAGGTAGTCTGTTGTCAAGATTTTTGTTACTCCAATGGGTGTTGGCCTTCTCATTATGGAAGTTAGTATGTCGTTGTGATTTCTGTCACTCCAATGGATGGTAGCCTTGTCACTATGGAAGGTAGTCTGTTGTTCATATTTTTGTTACTTCAATTGATGGTAGCCTTGTCATTGTGGAAGGTAGCCTGTCGTTGTGATTTTTGTCACTCCAATGGATGGTAGCCTTGTAATTATGGAAGGTAGTTTATTTTGAGATTTTTGTTACTCCAATGGATGGTAGCCTTGTCATTATGGAACGTAGTCTGCTGTTGATGTTTTTGTTACTGCAATGGATGGTATCTTTGTCATTATGGATGGTAGTCTGTTTTTGAGATTTTTGTCATTCCAATGGATTGTAGCCTTGTCATTATGGAACGTAGTATGTTGTCGTTGTTTTTGTTACTCCAATGGATGGTATCGCTGTCATTATGGAAGGTAGTTTGTTGTCGAGATTTTTATTATTCCAACGGATGGTAGCCTTGTCATTATGGAAGGTAGTCATTTGTCGATATTTTTGTTACTCCAATGGATGGTAACCTTGTCATTATGGAAGGTAGTCCATTGTCGAGATTTTTGTTACTTCAATGGATGGTAGCCTTGTCATTATGGAAGGTAGTTTGTTGTCAATATTTTTGTTACTACAATGGATGCTAGCCTTGTTATTATGGAAGGTAGTCTGTCGTTGTGACTTCTGTCACTCCAATGGATGGTAGCCTTGTCACTATGGAAGGTAGTATGTTGTTCATATTTTTTTTACTTCAATGGATGGTAGCCTTATCATTATGGAAGGTAGTCTATTGTCGAGATTTTTGTTACTCCAAAGGATGGTAGCATTATCATTATGGAAGGTTGTTTGTTGTCGTGATTTTTGTTACTCCAATGGAGGGTAGCCTTGTCATTATGGAATGTTGTTTGTTGTCGTGATTTTTGTTACTCCAATGGATGGTATCATTGTCATTATGGAATGTAGTTTGTTGTCGAGATTTTTGTTATTCCATTGGATGGTAGCCTTGTCATTATGGAAGGTAGTATGTTGTTGTGATTTTTGTCACTCCAATGGATGGTAGCCTTGTCATTATAATAGGTAGTCTGTCGTTGTGATTTCTGTCACTCCAATTGATGGTAGCCTTGTCATTGTGGAAGGTAGTCTGTTGTTCATATTTATATTAGTCCAATGGATGGTAGCCTTGTCATTATGGAAGGTAGTCTGTCGTTGTGATTTTTGTCACTCAAATGGATGGTAGCCTTGTCATTATGGATGGTAGTCAATTGTTGAGATTTTTGTTACTCCAATGGATGGTAGCCTTGTCATTATGGAACGTAGTCTGCTGTTGATGTTTTTTTTACTGCAATGGATGGTAGCCTTGTTATTATGGAAGGTAGTTTGTAGTCGAGTTTTTTGTTATTCCAATGGATGGTAGCCTTCTCATTATGGAAGGTAGTCTGTTGTCGAGATTTTTGTTACTCCAATGGGTGCTGGCCTTGTCATTATGGAAGATAGTATGTCGTTGTGATTTCTGTCATTCCAATGGATGGTAGGCTTGTCACAATGTAAGGTAGTCTGTTGTTCATATTTTTGTTACTTCAATTGATGGTAGCCTTGTCATTATGGAAGGTAGTCTATTGTAGAGATTTTTGTTACTCCAATGGATGGTAGCATTATCATTATGGATGGTTGTCTGTTGTCGAGATTTTTGTTATTCCAATGGATTGTAGCCTTGTCATTATGGAACGTAGTATGTTGTCGTTGTTTTTGTTACTCCAATGGATGGTATCGCTGTCATTATGGAAGGTAGTTTGTTGTCGAGATTTTTATTATTCCAACGGATGGTAGCATTGTCATTATGGAAGGTAGTCATTTGTCGATATTTTTGTTACTCCAATGGATGGTAACCTTGTCATTATGGAAGGTAGTCCATTGTCGAGATTTTTGTTACTTCAATGGATGGTAGCCTTGTCATTATGGAAGGTAGTTTGTTGTCAATATTTTTGTTACTACAATGGATGCTAGCCTTGTCATTATGGAAGGTAGTCTGTCGTTGTGACTTCTGTCACTCCAATGGATGGTAGCCTTGTCACTATGGAACGTAGTATGTTGTTCATATTTTTTTTACTTCAATGGATGGTAGCCTTATCATTAGGGAAGGTAGTCTATTGTCGAGATTTTTGGTGCTCCAAACGATGGTAGCATTATCATTATGGAAGGTTGTTTGTTGTCGAGATTTTTGTTACTCCAATGGAGGGGAGCCTTGTCATTATGGAATGTTGTTTGTTGTCGTGATTTTTGTCACTCCAATGGATGGTATCATTGTCATTATGCAATGTAGTTTGTTGTCGAGATTTTTGTTATTCCATTGGATGGTAGCCTTGTCATTATGGAAGGTAGTATGTTGTTGAGATTTTTGTTACTCCAATAGATGCTAGCCTTGTCATTATAGAAGGTAGTTTGTCGTTTTGATTTTTGTCACTCCAATGGATGGTAGCCTTGTCACTAAGGAAGGTAGTCTGTTGTTCATATTTATATTACTCCAATGGATGCTAGCCTTGTCATTATAGAAGTTAGTCTGTCGTTGTGATTTCTGTCACTCAAATGGATGGTAGCCTTGTCACTAAGGAAGTTGGACTGTTGTTCATATTTATATTACTCCAATGGATGGTAGCCTTGTCATTATGGAAGGTACACTTTCGTTGTGATTTCTGTCACTCTAATGGATGGTAGCCTTGTCACTATGGAAGGGAGTCTGTTGTTCATATTTTTGTTACTTCAATTGATGGTAGCCTTGTCATTATGGAAGATAGTCTATTGTCGAGATTTTTGTCACTCCAAAGGATGGTAGCATTATCATTATGGAAGGTTATCTGTTGTTGAGATTTTTGTTACTCCAATGGATGGTAGCCTTGTCATTATGGAAGGTAGTATGTTGTCGAGTTTTTTGTTACTCCAATGGATGGTATCGTTGTCATTATGGATGGTAGTTTGTTGTCGAGATTTTTGTAATTACAATGGATTGTAGCCTTTTCATTATGGAACGTAGTCTGTTTTCCATGTTTTTGTTACTCCAACGGATGGTATCGTAGTCATTATGGAAGGTAGTTTGTTGTCGAGATTTTTTTTATTCCATTGGATGGTAGCCTTGTCATTATGGAAGGTAGTACGTTGTTGAGATTTTTGTTCCTCCAATGGATGCTAGCCTTGTCATTATAGAAGGTAGTCTGTCGTTGTGATTTCTGTCACTCCAATGGATGGTAGCCTTGTCACTAAGGAAGGTGGACTCTTGTTCATATTTATATTACTCCAATGGATGGTAGCCATATCATTAGGGAAGGTACTCTTTCGTTGTGATTTCTGTCACTCCAATGGATGGAAGCCTTGTCATTATGGAAGGTAGTCTATTGTTTAGATTTTTGTTACTCCAAAGGAATGTAGCCTTGTCATTATGGAACGTAGTATGCTGTTGATGTTTTTGTTACTGCAATGGATGGTAGCCTTGTCATTATGGAAGGTAGTTTGTAGTGGAGATTTTTGTTATTCCAATGGATGGTAGCCTTCTCATTATGGAAGGTAGTATGTCGTTGTGATTTTTGTCACTCCAATGGATGGTAGCCTTGTCACTATGGAACGTAGTCTGTTGTCTTTGTTTTTGTTACTCCAATGGATGGTATCATTGTCATTATGGAAGGTAGTTTGTTGTCGAGATTTTTATTACTCCAATGGATGGCAGCCTTGTCATTATGGAAGGTAGTCAGTTGTCGAGATTTTTGTAACTCCAATGGATGGTAGCATTATCATTATGGAAGGTTGTCTGTTGTCGAGATTTTTGTTACTCTAATGAATGCTAGCCTTGTCATTACGGAAGGTAGTTTGTCATTGTGATTTATGTCACTCCAATGGATGGTAGCCTTGTCACTATGGAAGGTAGTATGTTGTTCATATTTTTGTTACTTCAATGGATAGTAGCATTATCATTATGGAAGGTTGTCTGTTGTCGAGATTTTTGTTACTCCAATTGATTGTAGCCTTGTCATTATGGAAGGTAGTCCATTTTCGAGATTTTTGTTACTCCAATGGATGGTAGCCTTGTCATTATGGAAGGTAGTATGTTGTCGAGTTTTTTGTTACTCCAATGGATGGTATCATTGTCATTATGGAAGAAAGTTTGTTGTCGAGATTTTTATTATTCCATTGGATGGTAGCCTTGTCATTATGGAAGGCAGTTTGTTGTTGAGATTTTTGTTACCCCAATGGATGCTAGCCTTGTCTTTATAGAAGGTAGTCTGTCATTGTGATTTCTGTCACTCTAATGGATGGTAGCCTTGTCACTAAGGAAGGTAGTCTGTTATTCATATTTATATTACTCCAATGGATGGTAGCCTTATCATTATGGAAGGTAGTCCGTCGTTGTGATTTTTGTCACTCCAATGGATGGTAGCCTTGTCATTATGGAAGGTAGTCAATTGTTGAGATTTTTGTTACTCCAATGGATGGTAGCCTTGTCATTATGGAACGTAGTCTGCTGTTGATGTTTTTGTTACTGCAATGGATGGTAGCCTTGTCATTATGGAAGGTAGTTTGTAGTCGAGATTTTTGTTATTCCAATGGATGGTAGCCTTCTCATTATGGAAGGTAGTCTGTTGTCGAGATTTTTGTTACTCCAATGGGTGTTAGCCTTGTCATTATCGAAGGTAGTATGTCGTTGTGATTTTTGTCACTCCAATGGATGCTAGCCTTGTCACTATGGAAGGTAGTCTATTGTTCATATTTTTGTTTATTCAATTGATGGTAGCCTTGTCATTATGGAAGGTAGTCTATTGTCGAGATTTGTGTTACTCCAATGGATGGTAGCATTATCATTATGGAAGGTTGTCTGTTGTCGATATTTTTGTTATTCCAATGGATGGTAGCCTTGTCATTATGGAAGGTAGTCTATTGTCGAGATTTTTGTTACTCTAATGGATGCTAGCCTTGTCATTATGGAAGGTACTTTGTCGTTGTGATTGATGTAACTTCAATGGATGGTAGCCTTGTCACTATGGAAGGTAGTCTGTTGTTCATATTTTTGTTACTTCAATGGATGGTAGCCTTGTCATTATGTAAGGTAGTTTGTCGTTGTGATTTATGTTACTCAAATGGATGGTAGCCTTGTCATTATGGATGGTAGTCTGTTGTCGAGATTTTTGTTATTCCAATGGATTGTAGCCTTGTCATTATGGAACGTATTCTGTTGTCCATGTTTTTGTTACTCCAATGGATAATATCATTGCCATTATGGAAGGTAGTTTGTTGTAGATATTTTTATTATTCCAATGGATGGTAGCCTTGTCATTTTGGAAGGTAGTATATTGTCGTTATTTTTGTTACTCCAACGGATGGTAGCCTTGTCATTATGGAAAGTAGTCCGTTGTTGACATTTTTGTTACTTCAATGGATGGTAGCCTTGTCATTATGGAAGGTAGTCTATTATCGATATTTTTGTTACTCCAATGGATGATAGCATTGTCATTTTGGAAGTTTGTCTATTGTCGAGATTTTGGTTACTCTAATAGATGGTAGCCTTGTAATTATGGAAGGTAGTTTGTTTTCGAGATTTTTGTTACTCCAATGGATGGTAGCCTGGTCATTATGGAAGGTAGTTTGTTGTTCATATTTTTGTTACTCCAATAGATGGTAGCCATGTCATTATGGAAGGTAGTCAATTGTCAAGATTTTTGTTACTCCAATGGATGGTAGCCTTGACATTAGGGAAGGTATTCTATTATCCATATTTTGGTTACTACAATGGATGGTAGCCTTGTCATTATGGAACATAGTCTATTGTAGATATTTTTTTTACTCCAATGCATGGTAGCCTTGTCATTATGGAAGGTAGTCTGTTGTCTAGATTTTTGTTACTCCATTGGATGGTAGCCTTGTCATTCTAGAAGGTAGTCTGTCGTTGTGATTTCTGTCACTCCAATGGATGGTAGCCTTGTCACTATGGAAGGTAGTCTGTTGTTCAGATTTTTGTTACTGCAATGGTTGGTAGCCTTGTCATTAAGGAAGGTAGTATATTGTCGAGATTTTTGTTACTCCAATGGATGGTAGCATTATCATTATGGAAGGATGTCTGTTGTCGAGATTTTTGTTACTCCAATGGATGGTAGCCTTGTCATTATGGAAGGTAGTCTGTTTTTCGAGATTTTTGTTACTCCAATGGATGGTAGCCTTGTCACTATGGAAGGTATGTTCATATTTTTGTTACTCTAAGGGATGGTAGCCTTGTCATTATGGAAGGTAGTCTGTCGTTGTGATTTCTGTCACTCCAATGGATGGTAGCCTTGTGACTATGGAAGGTAGTCTGTTGTTCAAATTTTTGTTACTCCAATGGATGGTAGCCTAGTTATTATGGAAGGTAGTCTATTGTCGAGATTTTTGTTATTCCATTGGATGGTAGCCTTCTCATTATGGAAGGTAGTCTATTGTCGAGATTTTTGTTACTCCAATGGATGCTAGCCTTGTCATTATGGAAGGTAGTATGTCTTTGTGATTTATGTCACTCAAATGGATGGTAGCCTTGTCACTATGGAAGGTAGTCTGTTTTTCATATTTTTGTTACTTCAATTGATGGTAGCCTTGTCATTATTGAAGGTAGTCTATTGTCGAGATTTTTGTTACTCCAATGGATAGTAGCATTATCATTATGGAAGGTTGTATGTAGTCAAGATTTTTGTTACTCCAATGGATGGTAGCCTTGTCATTATGGAAGGTAGTCTGTTGTCGAGATTTTTGTTACTCCAATGGTTGCTAGCCTTGTCATTCTAGAAGGTAGTCTATCGTTGTGATTTCTGTCTCTCCAATGGATGGTAGCCTTGTCACTATGGAAGGTAGTCTGTTGTTCAGATTTTTGTTACTGCAATGGTTGGTAGCCTTGTCATTAAGGAAGGTAGTATATTGTCGAGATTTTTGTTACTCCAATGGATGGTAGCATTATCATTATGGAAGGATGTCTGTTGTCGAGATTTTTGTTACTCCAATAGATGGTAGCCTTGTCATTATGGAAGGTAGTATGTTTTTCGAGATTTTTGTTACTCCAATGGATGGTAGCCTTGACACTATGGAAGGTATGTTCATATTTTTGTTACTCTAAGGGATGGTAGCCTTGTCATTATGGAAGGTAGTCTGTCGTTGTGATTTCTGTCACTCTAATGGATGGTAGCCTAGTCATTATGGAAGGTAGTCTGTTGTCGAGTTATTCCATTGGATGGTAGCCTTCTCATTATGGAAGGTAGTCTATTGTCGAGATTTTTGTTACTCCAATGGATGCTAGCCTTGTCATTATGGAAGGTAGTATGTCTTTGTGATTTATGTCACTCCAATGGATGGTAGCCTTGTCATTATGGAAGGTAGTCTGTTTTTCATATTTTTGTTACTTCAATTGATGGTAGCCTTGTCATTATTGAAGGGAGTCTATTGTCGAGATTTTTGTTACTCCAATGGATAGTAGCATTATCATTATGGAAGGTTGTATGTAGTCAAGATTTTTGTTACTCCAATGGATGGTAGCCTTGTCATTATGGAAGGTAGTCTGTTGTCAAGATTTTTGTTAATCCAATAGATGGTAGGCTTGTCATTATGGAAGGTAGTCAGTTGTCGAGATTTTTGTTACTCCAATGGAAGGTATCATTGTCATTATGGATGGTTGTTTGTTGTCGAGATTTTTGTTATTCCAATGGATTGTAGCCTTGTTATTATGGAACGTATTCTGTTGTCGATGTTTTTGTTACTCCAATAGATGGTAGCCTTGTCATTTTGAAAGGAAGTCCGTTGTCGATATTTTTGTTACTTAAATGGCTGGTATCCTTGTCATTATGGAAGGTAGTTTGTTGTAGATATTTTTGTTACTCCAATGGATGCTAGTCTTTTAATTATAAAAGGTAATCTATTGTCGATATTTTTGTTACTCCAATGGATGATAGCATTGTCATTTTGGAAGGTTGTCTATGGTCGAGATTTTGGTTACTCTAATAGATGGTAGCCTTGTAATTATGGAAGGTAGTCTGTTTTCGAGATTTTTGTTACTCCAATGGATGGTAGCCTGGTCATTAATGAAGGTAGTTTGTTGTTCATATTTTTGTTACTCCAATGGATGGTAGCCTTGTCATTATGGAAGGTAGTCAATTGTCGAGATTTTTGTTACTCAAATGGATGGTAGCCTTGTCATTATGGAAGGTTGTCTGTTGTCAAGATTTTTATTACTCCAATGGATGGTAGCCTTGTCATTATGGAAGGTAGCCTATTTTCGAGATTTTTGTTACTCCAATGGATGGTAGCCTTGTCACTATGGAAGGTATGTTCATATTTTTGTTACTCCAATGGGTGCTAGCCTTGTCATTATGGAAGGTAGTATGTCGTTGTGATTTCTGTCACTCCAATGGATGGTAGCCTTGTCACTATGGAAGGTAGTTTGTTGTTCATATTTTTGTTACTTCAATTGATGGTAGCCTTGTCATTATGGAAGGTAGTCTATTGTCGAGATTTTTGTTACTCCAATGGATGGTAGCATTATCATTATGGAAGGTTGTCTGTTGTCGAGATTTTTGTTACTCCAAAGGATGGTAGCCTTGTCATTATGTAAGGTAGTCTGTTGTCAAGATTTTTGTTACTCCAATAGATGGTAGTCTTGTCATTATGTAAGGTAGTTTGTCGTTGTGATTTATGTTACTCAAATAGATGGTAGCCTTGTCATTATGGATGGTAGTCTGTTGTCGAGATTTTTGTTATTCCAATGGATTGTAGCCTTGTCATTATGGAACGTATTCTGTTGTCCATGTTTTTGTTACTCCAATGGATAATATCATTGCCATTATGGAAGGTAGTTTGTTGTCGATATTTTTATTATTCCAATGGATGGTAGCCTTGTCATTATGGAAGGTAGTATATTGTCGATATTTTTGTTACTCCAATTGATGGGAGCCTTGTCATTATGGAATGTAGTCCGTTGTCGACATTTTTGTTACTTCAATGGATGGTAGCCTTGTCATTATGGAAGGTAGTCTATTATCGATATTTTTGTTACTCCAATGGATGATAGCATTGTCATTTTGGAAGGTTGTCTATTGTCGAGATTTTGGTTACTCTAATAGATGGTAGCCTTGTAATTATGGAAGGTAGTTTGTTTTCGAGATTTTTGTTACTCCAATGGATGGTAGCCTGGTCATTATGGAAGGTAGTTTGTTGTTCATATTTTTGTTACTCCAATAGATGGTAGCCATGTCATTATGGAAGGTAGTCAATTGTCAAGATTTTTGTTACTCCAATGGATGGTAGCCTTGTCATTATGGAAGGTTGACTATTGTCGAGATTTTTGTTACTATAATGGATGGTAGCCTTGACATTAGGGAAGGTATTCTATTATCCATATTTTGGTTACTACAATGGATGGTAGCCTTGTCATTATGGAACATAGTCTATTGTAGATATTTTTGTTACTCCAATGCATGGTAGCCTTGTCATTATGGAAGGTAGTCTGTTGTCTAGATTTTTGTTACTCCATTGGATGGTAGCCTTGTCATTATGGAAGGTAGTCTGTTGTCGAGATTTTTGTTACTCCAATGGTTGCTAGCCTTGTCATTCTAGAAGGTATTCTGTCGTTGTGATTTCTGTCACTCCAATGGATGGTAGCCTTGTCACTATGGAAGGTAGTCTGTTGTTCAGATTTTTGTTACTGCAATGGTTGGTAGCCTTGTCATTAAGGAAGGTAGTATATTGTCGAGATTTTTGTTACTCCAATGGATGGTAGCATTATCATTATGGAAGGATGTCTGTTGTCGAGATTTTTGTTACTCCAATGGATGGTAGCCTTGTCATTATGGAAGGTAGTCTGTTTTCGAGATTATTGTTACTCCAATGGATGGTAGCCTTGTCACTATGGAAGGTATGTTCATATTTTTGTTACTCTAATGGATGGTAGCCTTGTCATTATGGAAGGTAGTCTGTCATTGTGATTTCTGTCACTCCAATGGATGGTAGCCTTGTGACTATGGAAGGTAGTCTGTTGTTCAAATTTTTGTTACTCCAATGGATGGTAGCCTAGTCATTATGGAAGGTAGTCTATTGTCGAGATTTTTGTTATTCCATTGGATGGTAGCCTTCTTATTATGGAAGGTAGTCTATTGTCGAGATTTTTGTTACTCCAATGGGTGCTAGCCTTCTCATTATGGAAGGTAGTATGTGGTTGTGATTTATGTCACTCCAATGGATGGTAGCCTTGTCACTATGGAAGGTAGTCTGTTTTTCATATTTTTGTTACTTCAATTGATGGTAGCCTTGTCATTATTGAAGGTAGTCTATTGTCGAGATTTTTGTTACTCCAATGGATGGTAGCATTATCATTATGGCAGGTTGTATGTTGTCGAGATTTTTGTTACTCCAATGGATGGTAGCCTTGTCATTATGGAAGGTAGTCTGTTGTGAAGATTTTTATTAATCCAATAGATGGTAGGCTTGTCATTATGGAAGGTAGTCAGTTGTCGAGATTTTTGTTACTCCAATGGAAGGTATCGTTGTCATTATGGATGGTTGTTTATTGTCGAGATTTTTGTTATTCCAATGGATTGTAGCCTTGTTATTATGGAACGTATTCTGTTGTCGATGTTTTTGTTACTCCAATGGATGGTATCATTGTCATTATGGAAGGTAGTGTGTTGTCGAGATTATTGTTATTCCAATGAATGATAGCCTTGTCATTATGGAAGGTAGTTTATTGTGAATATTTTTGTTACTCCAATAGATGGTAGCCTTGTCATTTTGAAACGAAGTCCGTTGTCGATATTTTTGTTACTTCAATGGATGGTATCCTTGTCATTATGGAAGGTAGTTTGTTGTAGATATTTTTGTTACTCCAATGGATGCTAGCCTTTTAATTATAAAAGGTAATCTATTGTCGATATTTTTGTTACTCCAATGGATGATAGCATTGTCATTTTGGAAGGTTGTCTATGGTCGAGATTTTGGTTACTCTAATAGATGGTAGCCTTGTAATTATGGAAGGTAGTCTGTTTTCGAGATTTTTGTTACTCCAATGGATGGTAGCCTGGTCATTAATGAAGGTAGTTTGTTGTTCATATTTTTGTTACTCCAATGGATGGTAGCCTTGTCATTATGGAAGGTAGTCAATTGTCGAGATTTTTGTTACTCAAATGGATGGTAGCATTATCATTATGGAAGGTTGTATGTTGTCGAGATTTTTGTTACTCCAATGGATGGTAGCCTTGTCATTATGGAAGGTAGTCTGTTGTCAAGATTTTTGTTAATCCAATAGATGGTAGGCTTGTCATTATGGAAGGTAGTCAGTTGTCGAGATTTTTGTTACTCCAATGGAAGGTATCGTTGTCATTATGGATGGTTGTTTGTTGTCGAGATTTTTGTTATTCCAATGGATTGTAGCCTTGTTATTATGGAACGTATTCTGTTGTCGATGTTTTTGTTACTCCAATGGATGGTATCGTTGTCATTATGGAAGGTAGTGTGTTGTCGAGATTTTTGTTATTCCAATGAATGATAGCCTTGTCATTATGGAAGGTAGTTTATTGTGAATATTTTTGTTACTCCAATAGATGGTAGCCTTGTCATTTTGAAAGGAAGTCCGTTGTCGATATTTTTGTTACTTCAATGGCTGGTATCCTTGTCATTATGGAAGGTAGTTTGTTGTAGATATTTTTGTAACTCCAATGGATGCTAGCCTTTTAATTATAAAAGGTAATCTATTGTCGATATTTTTGTTACTCCAATGGATGATAGCATTGTCATTTTGGAAGGTTGTCTATGGTCGAGATTTTGGTTACTCTAATATATGGTAGCCTTGTAATTATGGAAGGTAGTCTGTTTTCGAGATTTTTGTTACTCCAATGGATGGTAGCCTGGTCATTAATGAAGGTAGTTTGTTGTTCATATTTTTGTTACTCCAATGGATGGTAGCCTTGTCATTATGGAAGGTAGTCAATTGTCGAGATTTTTGTTACTCAAATGGATGGTAGCCTTGTCATTATGGAAGGTTGTCTGTTGTCAAGATTTTTATTACTCCAATGGATGGTAGCCTTGTCATTATGGAAGGTAGCCTATTTTCGCGATTTTTGTTACTCCAATGGATGGTAGCCTTGTCACTATGGAAGGTATGTTCATATTTTTGTTACTCCAATGGGTGCTAGCCTTGTCATTATGGAAGGTAGTATGTCGTTGTGATTTCTGTCACTCCAATGGATGGTAGCCTTGTCACTATGGAAGGTAGTTTGTTGTTCATATTTTTGTTACTTCAATTGATGGTAGCCTTGTCATTATGGAAGGTAGTCTATTGTCGAGATTTTTGTTACTCCAATGGATGGTAGCATTATCATTATGGAAGGTTGTCTGTTGTCGAGATTTTTGTTACTCCAAAGGATGGTAGCCTTGTCATTATATTGTCAAGATTTTTGTTACTCCAATAGATGGTAGCCTTGTCATTATGTAAGGTAGTTTGTCGTTGTGATTTATGTTACTCAAATGGATGGTAGCCTTGTCATTATGGATGGTAGTCTGTTGTCGAGATTTTTGTTATTCCAATGGATTGTAGCCTTGTCATTATGGAACGTATTCTGTTGTCCATGTTTTTGTTACTCCAATGGATAATATCATTGCCATTATGGAAGGTAGTTTGTTGTCGATATTTTTATTATTTCAATGGATGGTAGCCTTGTCATTATGGAAGGTAGTATATTGTCGATATTTTTGTTACGCCAATGGATGGTAGCCTTGTCATTATGGAAAGTAGTCCGTTGTCGACATTTTTGTTACTTCAATGGATGGTAGCCTTGTCATTATGGAAGGTAGTCTATTATCGATATTTTTGTTACTCCAATGGATGATAGCATTGTCATTTTGGAAGGTTGTCTATTGTCGAGATTTTGGTTACTCTAATAGATGGTAGCCTTGTAATTATGGAAGGTAGTTTGTTTTCGAGATTTTTGTTACTCCAATGGATTGTAGCCTGGTCATTATGGAAGGTAGTTTGTTGTTCATATTTTTGTTACTCCAATAGATGGTAGCCATGTCATTATGGAAGGTAGTCAATTGTCAAGATTTTTGTTACTCCAATGGATGGTAGCCTTGTCATTATGGAAGGTTGACTATTGTCGAGATTTTTGTTACTATAATGGATGGTAGCCTTGACATTAGGGAAGGTATTCTATTATCCATATTTTGGTTACTACAATGGATGGTAGCCTTGTCATTATGGAACATAGTCTATTGTAGATATTTTTGTTACTCCAATGCATGGTAGCCTTGTCATTATGGAAGGTAGTTTGTTGTCTAGATTTTTGTTACTTCATTGGATGGTAGCCTTGTCATTATGGAAGGTAGTCTGTTGTCGAGATTTTTGTTACTCCAATGGTTGCTAGCCTTGTCATTCTAGAAAGTATTCTGTCGTTGTGATTTCTGTCACTCCAATGGATGGTAGCCTTGTCACTATGGAAGGTAGTCTGTTGTTCAGATTTTTGTTACTGCAATGGTTGGTAGCCTTGTCATTAAGGAAGGTAGTATATTGTCGAGATTTTTGTTACTCCAATGGATGGTAGCATTATCATTATGGAAGGATGTCTGTTGTCGAGATTTTTGTTACTCCAATGGATGGTAGCCTTGTCATTATGGAAGGTAGTCTGTTTTCGAGATTTTTGTTACTCCAATGGATGGTAGCCTTGTCACTATGGAAGGTATGTTCATATTTTTGTTACTCTAATGGATGGTAGCCTTGTCATTATGGAAGGTAGTCTATCATTGTGATTTTTGTCACTCCAATGGATGGTAGCCTTGTGACTATGGAAGGTAGTCTGTTGTTAAAATTTTTGTTACTCCAATGAATGGTAGCCTAGTCATTATGGAAGGTAGTCTATTGTCGAGATTTTTGTTATTCCATTGGATGGTAGCCTTCTTATTATGGAAGGTAGTCTATTGTCGAGATTTTTGTTACTCCAATGGGTGCTAGCCTTCTCATTATGGAAGGTAGTATGTCGTTGTGATTTATGTCACTCCAATGGATGGTAGCCTTGTCACTATGGAAGGTAGTCTGTTTTTCATATTTTTGTTACTTCAATTGATGGTAGCCTTGTCATTATTGAAGGTAGTCTATTGTCGAGATTTCTGTTACTCCAATGGATGGTAGCATTATCATTATGGAAGGTTGTATGTTGTCGAGATTTTTGTTACTCCAATGGATGGTAGCCTTGTCATTATGGAAGGTAGTTCGTTGTGATTTCTGTCACTCCAATGGATGGAAGCCTTGTCATTATGGAAGGTAGTCTATTGTTTAGATTTTTGTTACTCCAAAGGAATGTAGCCTTGTCATTATGGAACGTAGTATGCTGTTGATGTTTTTGTTACTGCAATGGATGGTAGCCTTGTCATTATGGAAGGTAGTTTGTAGTGGAGATTTTTGTTATTCCAATGGATGGTAGCCTTCTCATTATGGAAGGTAGTATGTCGTTGTGATTTTTGTCACTCCAATGGATGGTAGCCTTGTCACTATGGAACGTAGTCTGTTGTCTTTGTTTTTGTTACTCCAATGGATGGTATCATTGTCATTATGGAAGGTAGTTTGTTGTCGAGATTTTTATTACTCCAATGGATGGCAGCCTTGTCATTATGGAAGGTAGTCAGTTGTCGAGATTTTTGTAACTCCAATGGATGGTAGCATTATCATTATGGAAGGTTGTCTGTTGTCGAGATTTTTGTTACTCTAATGAATGCTAGCCTTGTCATTACGGAAGGTAGTTTGTCATTGTGATTTATGTCACTCCAATGGATGGTAGCCTTGTCACTATGGAAGGTAGTATGTTGTTCATATTTTTGTTACTTCAATGGATAGTAGCATTATCATTATGGAAGGTTGTCTGTTGTCGAGATTTTTGTTACTCCAATTGATTGTAGCCTTGTCATTATGGAAGGTAGTCCATTTTCGAGATTTTTGTTACTCCAATGGATGGTAGCCTTGTCATTATGGAAGGTAGTATGTTGTCGAGTTTTTTGTTACTCCAATGGATGGTATCATTGTCATTATGGAAGAAAGTTTGTTGTCGAGATTTTTATTATTCCATTGGATGGTAGCCTTGTCATTATGGAAGGCAGTTTGTTGTTGAGATTTTTGTTACCCCAATGGATGCTAGCCTTGTCTTTATAGAAGGTAGTCTGTCATTGTGATTTCTGTCACTCTAATGGATGGTAGCCTTGTCACTAAGGAAGGTAGTCTGTTATTCATATTTATATTACTCCAATGGATGGTAGCCTTATCATTATGGAAGGTAGTCCGTCGTTGTGATTTTTGTCACTCCAATGGATGGTAGCCTTGTCATTATGGAAGGTAGTCAATTGTTGAGATTTTTGTTACTCCAATGGATGGTAGCCTTGTCATTATGGAACGTAGTCTGCTGTTGATGTTTTTGTTACTGCAATGGATGGTAGCCTTGTCATTATGGAAGGTAGTTTGTAGTCGAGATTTTTGTTATTCCAATGGATGGTAGCCTTCTCATTATGGAAGGTAGTCTGTTGTCGAGATTTTTGTTACTCCAATGGGTGTTAGCCTTGTCATTATCGAAGGTAGTATGTCGTTGTGATTTTTGTCACTCCAATGGATGCTAGCCTTGTCACTATGGAAGGTAGTCTATTGTTCATATTTTTGTTTATTCAATTGATGGTAGCCTTGTCATTATGGAAGGTAGTCTATTGTCGAGATTTGTGTTACTCCAATGGATGGTAGCATTATCATTATGGAAGGTTGTCTGTTGTCGATATTTTTGTTATTCCAATGGATGGTAGCCTTGTCATTATGGAAGGTAGTCTATTGTCGAGATTTTTGTTACTCTAATGGATGCTAGCCTTGTCATTATGGAAGGTACTTTGTCGTTGTGATTGATGTAACTTCATTGGATGGTAGCCTTGTCACTATGGAAGGTAGTCTGTTGTTCATATTTTTGTTACTTCAATGGATGGTAGCCTTGTCATTATGTAAGGTAGTTTGTCGTTGTGATTTATGTTACTCAAATGGATGGTAGCCTTGTCATTATGGATGGTAGTCTGTTGTCGAGATTTTTGTTATTCCAATGGATTGTAGCCTTGTCATTATGGAACGTATTCTGTTGTCCATGTTTTTGTTACTCCAATGGATAATATCATTGCCATTATGGAAGGTAGTTTGTTGTAGATATTTTTATTATTCCAATGGATGGTAGCCTTGTCATTTTGGAAGGTAGTATATTGTCGTTATTTTTGTTACTCCAACGGATGGTAGCCTTGTCATTATGGAAAGTAGTCCGTTGTTGACATTTTTGTTACTTCAATGGATGGTAGCCTTGTCATTATGGAAGGTAGTCTATTATCGATATTTTTGTTACTCCAATGGATGATAGCATTGTCATTTTGGAAGTTTGTCTATTGTCGAGATTTTGGTTACTCTAATAGATGGTAGCCTTGTAATTATGGAAGGTAGTTTGTTTTCGAGATTTTTGTTACTCCAATGGATGGTAGCCTGGTCATTATGGAAGGTAGTTTGTTGTTCATATTTTTGTTACTCCAATAGATGGTAGCCATGTCATTATGGAAGGTAGTCAATTGTCAAGATTTTTGTTACTCCAATGGATGGTAGCCTTGACATTAGGGAAGGTATTCTATTATCCATATTTTGGTTACTACAATGGATGGTAGCCTTGTCATTATGGAACATAGTCTATTGTAGATATTTTTTTTACTCCAATGCATGGTAGCCTTGTCATTATGGAAGGTAGTCTGTTGTCTAGATTTTTGTTACTCCATTGGATGGTAGCCTTGTCATTCTAGAAGGTAGTCTGTCGTTGTGATTTCTGTCACTCCAATGGATGGTAGCCTTGTCACTATGGAAGGTAGTCTGTTGTTCAGATTTTTGTTACTGCAATGGTTGGTAGCCTTGTCATTAAGGAAGGTAGTATATTGTCGAGATTTTTGTTACTCCAATGGATGGTAGCATTATCATTATGGAAGGATGTCTGTTGTCGAGATTTTTGTTACTCCAATGGATGGTAGCCTTGTCATTATGGAAGGTAGTCTGTTTTTCGAGATTTTTGTTACTCCAATGGATGGTAGCCTTGTCACTATGGAAGGTATGTTCATATTTTTGTTACTCTAAGGGATGGTAGCCTTGTCATTATGGAAGGTAGTCTGTCGTTGTGATTTCTGTCACTCCAATGGATGGTAGCCTTGTGACTATGGAAGGTAGTCTGTTGTTCAAATTTTTGTTACTCCAATGGATGGTAGCCTAGTTATTATGGAAGGTAGTCTATTGTCGAGATTTTTGTTATTCCATTGGATGGTAGCCTTCTCATTATGGAAGGTAGTCTATTGTCGAGATTTTTGTTACTCCAATGGATGCTAGCCTTGTCATTATGGAAGGTAGTATGTCTTTGTGATTTATGTCACTCAAATGGATGGTAGCCTTGTCACTATGGAAGGTAGTCTGTTTTTCATATTTTTGTTACTTCAATTGATGGTAGCCTTGTCATTATTGAAGGTAGTCTATTGTCGAGATTTTTGTTACTCCAATGGATAGTAGCATTATCATTATGGAAGGTTGTATGTAGTCAAGATTTTTGTTACTCCAATGGATGGTAGCCTTGTCATTATGGAAGGTAGTCTGTTGTCGAGATTTTTGTTACTCCAATGGTTGCTAGCCTTGTCATTCTAGAAGGTAGTCTATCGTTGTGATTTCTGTCTCTCCAATGGATGGTAGCCTTGTCACTATGGAAGGTAGTCTGTTGTTCAGATTTTTGTTACTGCAATGGTTGGTAGCCTTGTCATTAAGGAAGGTAGTATATTGTCGAGATTTTTGTTACTCCAATGGATGGTAGCATTATCATTATGGAAGGATGTCTGTTGTCGAGATTTTTGTTACTCCAATAGATGGTAGCCTTGTCATTATGGAAGGTAGTATGTTTTTCGAGATTTTTGTTACTCCAATGGATGGTAGCCTTGTCACTATGGAAGGTATGTTCATATTTTTGTTACTCTAAGGGATGGTAGCCTTGTCATTATGGAAGGTAGTCTGTCGTTGTGATTTCTGTCACTCTAATGGATGGTAGCCTAGTCATTATGGAAGGTAGTCTGTTGTCGAGTTATTCCATTGGATGGTAGCCTTCTCATTATGGAAGGTAGTCTATTGTCGAGATTTTTGTTACTCCAATGGATGCTAGCCTTGTCATTATGGAAGGTAGTATGTCTTTGTGATTTATGTCACTCCAATGGATGGTAGCCTTGTCATTATGGAAGGTAGTCTGTTTTTCATATTTTTGTTACTTCAATTGATGGTAGCCTTGTCATTATTGAAGGGAGTCTATTGTCGAGATTTTTGTTACTCCAATGGATAGTAGCATTATCATTATGGAAGGTTGTATGTAGTCAAGATTTTTGTTACTCCAATGGATGGTAGCCTTGTCATTATGGAAGGTAGTCTGTTGTCAAGATTTTTGTTAATCCAATAGATGGTAGGCTTGTCATTATGGAAGGTAGTCAGTTGTCGAGATTTTTGTTACTCCAATGGAAGGTATCATTGTCATTATGGATGGTTGTTTGTTGTCGAGATTTTTGTTATTCCAATGGATTGTAGCCTTGTTATTATGGAACGTATTCTGTTGTCGATGTTTTTGTTACTCCAATAGATGGTAGCCTTGTCATTTTGAAAGGAAGTCCGTTGTCGATATTTTTGTTACTTAAATGGCTGGTATCCTTGTCATTATGGAAGGTAGTTTGTTGTAGATATTTTTGTTACTCCAATGGATGCTAGTCTTTTAATTATAAAAGGTAATCTATTGTCGATATTTTTGTTACTCCAATGGATGATAGCATTGTCATTTTGGAAGGTTGTCTATGGTCGAGATTTTGGTTACTCTAATAGATGGTAGCCTTGTAATTATGGAAGGTAGTCTGTTTTCGAGATTTTTGTTACTCCAATGGATGGTAGCCTGGTCATTAATGAAGGTAGTTTGTTGTTCATATTTTTGTTACTCCAATGGATGGTAGCCTTGTCATTATGGAAGGTAGTCAATTGTCGAGATTTTTGTTACTCAAATGGATGGTAGCCTTGTCATTATGGAAGGTTGTCTGTTGTCAAGATTTTTATTACTCCAATGGATGGTAGCCTTGTCATTATGGAAGGTAGCCTATTTTCGAGATTTTTGTTACTCCAATGGATGGTAGCCTTGTCACTATGGAAGGTATGTTCATATTTTTGTTACTCCAATGGGTGCTAGCCTTGTCATTATGGAAGGTAGTATGTCGTTGTGATTTCTGTCACTCCAATGGATGGTAGCCTTGTCACTATGGAAGGTAGTTTGTTGTTCATATTTTTGTTACTTCAATTGATGGTAGCCTTGTCATTATGGAAGGTAGTCTATTGTCGAGATTTTTGTTACTCCAATGGATGGTAGCATTATCATTATGGAAGGTTGTCTGTTGTCGAGATTTTTGTTACTCCAAAGGATGGTAGCCTTGTCATTATGTAAGGTAGTCTGTTGTCAAGATTTTTGTTACTCCAATAGATGGTAGTCTTGTCATTATGTAAGGTAGTTTGTCGTTGTGATTTATGTTACTCAAATAGATGGTAGCCTTGTCATTATGGATGGTAGTCTGTTGTCGAGATTTTTGTTATTCCAATGGATTGTAGCCTTGTCATTATGGAACGTATTCTGTTGTCCATGTTTTTGTTACTCCAATGGATAATATCATTGCCATTATGGAAGGTAGTTTGTTGTCGATATTTTTATTATTCCAATGGATGGTAGCCTTGTCATTATGGAAGGTAGTATATTGTCGATATTTTTGTTACTCCAATGGATGGGAGCCTTGTCATTATGGAATGTAGTCCGTTGTCGACATTTTTGTTACTTCAATGGATGGTAGCCTTGTCATTATGGAAGGTAGTCTATTATCGATATTTTTGTTACTCCAATGGATGATAGCATTGTCATTTTGGAAGGTTGTCTATTGTCGAGATTTTGGTTACTCTAATAGATGGTAGCCTTGTAATTATGGAAGGTAGTTTGTTTTCGAGATTTTTGTTACTCCAATGGATGGTAGCCTGGTCATTATGGAAGGTAGTTTGTTGTTCATATTTTTGTTACTCCAATAGATGGTAGCCATGTCATTATGGAAGGTAGTCAATTGTCAAGATTTTTGTTACTCCAATGGATGGTAGCCTTGTCATTATGGAAGGTTGACTATTGTCGAGATTTTTGTTACTATAATGGATGGTAGCCTTGACATTAGGGAAGGTATTCTATTATCCATATTTTGGTTACTACAATGGATGGTAGCCTTGTCATTATGGAACATAGTCTATTGTAGATATTTTTGTTACTCCAATGCATGGTAGCCTTGTCATTATGGAAGGTAGTCTGTTGTCTAGATTTTTGTTACTCCATTGGATGGTAGCCTTGTCATTATGGAAGGTAGTCTGTTGTCGAGATTTTTGTTACTCCAATGGTTGCTAGCCTTGTCATTCTAGAAGGTATTCTGTCGTTGTGATTTCTGTCACTCCAATGGATGGTAGCCTTGTCACTATGGAAGGTAGTCTGTTGTTCAGATTTTTGTTACTGCAATGGTTGGTAGCCTTGTCATTAAGGAAGGTAGTATATTGTCGAGATTTTTGTTACTCCAATGGATGGTAGCATTATCATTATGGAAGGATGTCTGTTGTCGAGATTTTTGTTACTCCAATGGATGGTAGCCTTGTCATTATGGAAGGTAGTCTGTTTTCGAGATTATTGTTACTCCAATGGATGGTAGCCTTGTCACTATGGAAGGTATGTTCATATTTTTGTTACTCTAATGGATGGTAGCCTTGTCATTATGGAAGGTAGTCTGTCATTGTGATTTCTGTCACTCCAATGGATGGTAGCCTTGTGACTATGGAAGGTAGTCTGTTGTTCAAATTTTTGTTACTCCAATGGATGGTAGCCTAGTCATTATGGAAGGTAGTCTATTGTCGAGATTTTTGTTATTCCATTGGATGGTAGCCTTCTTATTATGGAAGGTAGTCTATTGTCGAGATTTTTGTTACTCCAATGGGTGCTAGCCTTCTCATTATGGAAGGTAGTATGTGGTTGTGATTTATGTCACTCCAATGGATGGTAGCCTTGTCACTATGGAAGGTAGTCTGTTTTTCATATTTTTGTTACTTCAATTGATGGTAGCCTTGTCATTATTGAAGGTAGTCTATTGTCGAGATTTTTGTTACTCCAATGGATGGTAGCATTATCATTATGGCAGGTTGTATGTTGTCGAGATTTTTGTTACTCCAATGGATGGTAGCCTTGTCATTATGGAAGGTAGTCTGTTGTGAAGATTTTTATTAATCCAATAGATGGTAGGCTTGTCATTATGGAAGGTAGTCAGTTGTCGAGATTTTTGTTACTCCAATGGAAGGTATCATTGTCATTATGGATGGTTGTTTATTGTCGAGATTTTTGTTATTCCAATGGATTGTAGCCTTGTTATTATGGAACGTATTCTGTTGTCGATGTTTTTGTTACTCCAATGGATGGTATCATTGTCATTATGGAAGGTAGTGTGTTGTCGAGATTATTGTTATTCCAATGAATGATAGCCTTGTCATTATGGAAGGTAGTTTATTGTGAATATTTTTGTTACTCCAATAGATGGTAGCCTTGTCATTTTGAAACGAAGTCCGTTGTCGATATTTTTGTTACTTCAATGGATGGTATCCTTGTCATTATGGAAGGTAGTTTGTTGTAGATATTTTTGTTACTCCAATGGATGCTAGCCTTTTAATTATAAAAGGTAATCTATTGTCGATATTTTTGTTACTCCAATGGATGATAGCATTGTCATTTTGGAAGGTTGTCTATGGTCGAGATTTTGGTTACTCTAATAGATGGTAGCCTTGTAATTATGGAAGGTAGTCTGTTTTCGAGATTTTTGTTACTCCAATGGATGGTAGCCTGGTCATTAATGAAGGTAGTTTGTTGTTCATATTTTTGTTACTCCAATGGATGGTAGCCTTGTCATTATGGAAGGTAGTCAATTGTCGAGATTTTTGTTACTCAAATGGATGGTAGCATTATCATTATGGAAGGTTGTATGTTGTCGAGATTTTTGTTACTCCAATGGATGGTAGCCTTGTCATTATGGAAGGTAGTCTGTTGTCAAGATTTTTGTTAATCCAATAGATGGTAGGCTTGTCATTATGGAAGGTAGTCAGTTGTCGAGATTTTTGTTACTCCAATGGAAGGTATCGTTGTCATTATGGATGGTTGTTTGTTGTCGAGATTTTTGTTATTCCAATGGATTGTAGCCTTGTTATTATGGAACGTATTCTGTTGTCGATGTTTTTGTTACTCCAATGGATGGTATCGTTGTCATTATGGAAGGTAGTGTGTTGTCGAGATTTTTGTTATTCCAATGAATGATAGCCTTGTCATTATGGAAGGTAGTTTATTGTGAATATTTTTGTTACTCCAATAGATGGTAGCCTTGTCATTTTGAAAGGAAGTCCGTTGTCGATATTTTTGTTACTTCAATGGCTGGTATCCTTGTCATTATGGAAGGTAGTTTGTTGTAGATATTTTTGTAACTCCAATGGATGCTAGCCTTTTAATTATAAAAGGTAATCTATTGTCGATATTTTTGTTACTCCAATGGATGATAGCATTGTCATTTTGGAAGGTTGTCTATGGTCGAGATTTTGGTTACTCTAATATATGGTAGCCTTGTAATTATGGAAGGTAGTCTGTTTTCGAGATTTTTGTTACTCCAATGGATGGTAGCCTGGTCATTAATGAAGGTAGTTTGTTGTTCATATTTTTGTTACTCCAATGGATGGTAGCCTTGTCATTATGGAAGGTAGTCAATTGTCGAGATTTTTGTTACTCAAATGGATGGTAGCCTTGTCATTATGGAAGGTTGTCTGTTGTCAAGATTTTTATTACTCCAATGGATGGTAGCCTTGTCATTATGGAAGGTAGCCTATTTTCGCGATTTTTGTTACTCCAATGGATGGTAGCCTTGTCACTATGGAAGGTATGTTCATATTTTTGTTACTCCAATGGGTGCTAGCCTTGTCATTATGGAAGGTAGTATGTCATTGTGATTTCTGTCACTCCAATGGATGGTAGCCTTGTCACTATGGAAGGTAGTTTGTTGTTCATATTTTTGTTACTTCAATTGATGGTAGCCTTGTCATTATGGAAGGTAGTCTATTGTCGAGATTTTTGTTACTCCAATGGATGGTAGCATTATCATTATGGAAGGTTGTCTGTTGTCGAGATTTTTGTTACTCCAAAGGATGGTAGCCTTGTCATTATATTGTCAAGATTTTTGTTACTCCAATAGATGGTAGCCTTGTCATTATGTAAGGTAGTTTGTCGTTGTGATTTATGTTACTCAAATGGATGGTAGCCTTGTCATTATGGATGGTAGTCTGTTGTCGAGATTTTTGTTATTCCAATGGATTGTAGCCTTGTCATTATGGAACGTATTCTGTTGTCCTTGTTTTTGTTACTCCAATGGATAATATCATTGCCATTATGGAAGGTAGTTTGTTGTCGATATTTTTATTATTTCAATGGATGGTAGCCTTGTCATTATGGAAGGTAGTATATTGTCGATATTTTTGTTACGCCAATGGATGGTAGCCTTGTCATTATGGAAAGTAGTCCGTTGTCGACATTTTTGTTACTTCAATGGATGGTAGCCTTGTCATTATGGAAGGTAGTCTATTATCGATATTTTTGTTACTCCAATGGATGATAGCATTGTCATTTTGGAAGGTTGTCTATTGTCGAGATTTTGGTTACTCTAATAGATGGTAGCCTTGTAATTATGGAAGGTAGTTTGTTTTCGAGATTTTTGTTACTCCAATGGATTGTAGCCTGGTCATTATGGAAGGTAGTTTGTTGTTCATATTTTTGTTACTCCAATAGATGGTAGCCATGTCATTATGGAAGGTAGTCAATTGTCAAGATTTTTGTTACTCCAATGGATGGTAGCCTTGTCATTATGGAAGGTTGACTATTGTCGAGATTTTTGTTACTATAATGGATGGTAGCCTTGACATTAGGGAAGGTATTCTATTATCCATATTTTGGTTACTACAATGGATGGTAGCCTTGTCATTATGGAACATAGTCTATTGTAGATATTTTTGTTACTCCAATGCATGGTAGCCTTGTCATTATGGAAGGTAGTTTGTTGTCTAGATTTTTGTTACTTCATTGGATGGTAGCCTTGTCATTATGGAAGGTAGTCTGTTGTCGAGATTTTTGTTACTCCAATGGTTGCTAGCCTTGTCATTCTAGAAAGTATTCTGTCGTTGTGATTTCTGTCACTCCAATGGATGGTAGCCTTGTCACTATGGAAGGTAGTCTGTTGTTCAGATTTTTGTTACTGCAATGGTTGGTAGCCTTGTCATTAAGGAAGGTAGTATATTGTCGAGATTTTTGTTACTCCAATGGATGGTAGCATTATCATTATGGAAGGATGTCTGTTGTCGAGATTTTTGTTACTCCAATGGATGGTAGCCTTGTCATTATGGAAGGTAGTCTGTTTTCGAGATTTTTGTTACTCCAATGGATGGTAGCCTTGTCACTATGGAAGGTATGTTCATATTTTTGTTACTCTAATGGATGGTAGCCTTGTCATTATGGAAGGTAGTCTATCATTGTGATTTTTGTCACTCCAATGGATGGTAGCCTTGTGACTATGGAAGGTAGTCTGTTGTTAAAATTTTTGTTACTCCAATGAATGGTAGCCTAGTCATTATGGAAGGTAGTCTATTGTCGAGATTTTTGTTATTCCATTGGATGGTAGCCTTCTTATTATGGAAGGTAGTCTATTGTCGAGATTTTTGTTACTCCAATGGGTGCTAGCCTTCTCATTATGGAAGGTAGTATGTCGTTGTGATTTATGTCACTCCAATGGATGGTAGCCTTGTCACTATGGAAGGTAGTCTGTTTTTCATATTTTTGTTACTTCAATTGATGGTAGCCTTGTCATTATTGAAGGTAGTCTATTGTCGAGATTTCTGTTACTCCAATGGATGGTAGCATTATCATTATGGAAGGTTGTATGTTGTCGAGATTTTTGTTACTCCAATGGATGGTAGCCTTGTCATTATGGAAGGTAGTCTGTTGTGAAGATTTTTATTAATCCAATAGATGGTAGGCTTGTCATTATGGAAGGTAGTCAGTTGTCGAGATTTTTGTTACTCCAATGGAAGGTATCGTTGTCATTATGGATGGTTGTTTGTTGTCGAGATTTTTGTTATTCCAATGGATTGTAGCCTTGTTATTATGGAACGTATTATGTTGTCGATGTTTTTGTTACTCCAATGGATGGTATCATTGTCATTACGGAAGGTAGTGTGTTGTCGAGATTATTGTTATTCCAATAAATGATAGCCTTGTCATTATGGAAGGTAGTTTATTGTGAATATTTTTGTTACTCCAATATATGGTAGCCTTGTCATTTTGAAAGGAAGTCCGTTGTCGATATTTTTGTTACTTCAATGGATGGTATCCTTGTCATTATGGAAGGTAGTTTGTTATAGATATTTTTTTTACTCCAATGGATGCTAGCCTTTTAATTATAAAAGGTAATCTATTGTCGAATTTTTGTTACTCCAATGGATGATAGCATTGTCATTTTAGAAGGTTGTCTATGGTCGAGATTTTGGTTACTCTAATAGATGGTAGCCTTGTAATTATGGAAGGTAGTCTGTTTTCGAGATTTTTGTTACTCCAATGGATGGTAGCCTGGTCATTAATGAAGGTAGTTTGTTGTTCATATTTTTGTTACTCCAATGGATGGTAGCCTTGTCATTATGGAAGGTAGTCAATTGTCGAGATTTTTGTTACTCAAATGGATGGTAGCCTTGTCATTATGGAAGGTTGTCTGTTGTCAAGATTTTTATTACTCCAATGGATGGTAGCCTTGTCATTATGGAAGGTAGTCTATTTTCGAGATTTTTGTTACTCCAATGGATGGTAGACTTGTCACTATGGAAGGTATGTTCATATTTTTGTTACTCCAATGGGTGCTAGCCTTGTCATTATGGAAGGTAGTATGTCGTTGTGATTTCTGTCACTCCAATGGATGGTAGCCTTGTCACTATGGAAGGTAGTTTGTTGTTCATATTTTTGTTACTTCAATTGATGGTAGCCTTGTCATTATGGAAGGTAGTCTATTGTCGAGATTTTTGTTACTCCAATGGATGGTAGCATTATCATTATGGAAGGTTGTCTGTTGTCGAGATTTTTGTTACTCCAAAGGATGGTAGCCTTGTCATTATGTAAGGTAGTCTGTTGTCAAGATTTTTGTTACTCCAATAGATGGTAGCCTTGTCATTATGTAAGGTAGTTTGTCGTTGTGATTTATGTTACTCAAATGGATGGTAGCCTTGTCATTATGGATGGTAGTCTGTTGTCGAGATTTTTGTTATTCCAATGGATTGTAGCCTTGTCATTATGGAACGTATTCTGTTGTCCATGTTTTTGTTACTCCAATGGATAATATCATTGCCATTATGGAAGGTAGTTTGTTGTCGATATTTTTATTATTCCAATGGATGGTAGCCTTGTCATTATGGAAGGTAGTATATTGTCGATATTTTTGTTACTCCAATGGAAGGTAGCCTTGTCATTATGGAAAGTAGTCCGTTGTCGACATTTTTGTTACTTCAATGGATGGTAGCCTTGTCATTATGGAAGGTAGTCTATTATCGATATTTTTGTTACTCCAATGGATGAGAGCATTGTCATTTTGGAAGGTTGTCTATTGTCGAGATTTTGGTTACTCTAATAGATGGTAGCCTTGTAATTATGGAAGGTAGTTTGTTTTCGAGATTTTTGTTACTCCAATGGATGGTAGCCTGGTCATTATGGAAGGTAGTTTGTTGTTCATATTTTTGTTACTCCAATAGATGGTAGCCATGTCATTATGGAAGGTAGTCAATTGTCAAGATTTTTGTTACTCCAATGGATGGTAGCCTTGTCATTATGGAAGGTTGACTATTGTCGAGATTTTTGTTACTATAATGGATGGTAGCCTTAACATTAGGGAAGGTATTCTATTATCCATATTTTGGTTACTACAATGGATGGTAGCCTTGTCATTATGGAACATAGTCTATTGTAGATATTTTTGTTACTCCAATGCATGGTAGCCTTGTCATTATGGAAGGTAGTCTGTTGTCTAGATTTTTGTTACTCCATTGGATGGTAGCCTTGTCATTATGGAAGGTAGTCTATTGTCGAGATTTTTGTTACTCCAATGGTTGCTAGGCTTGTCATTCTAGAAGGTATTCTGTCGTTGTGATTTCTGTCACTCCAATGGATGGTAGCCTTGTCACTATGGAAGGTAGTCTGTTGTTCAGATTTTTGTTACTGCAATGGTTGGTAGCCTTGTCATTAAGGAAGGTAGTATATTGTCGAGATTTTTGTTACTCCAATGGATGGTAGCATTATCATTATGGAAGGATGTTTGTTGTCGAGATTTTTGTTACTCCAATGGATGGTAGCCTTGTCATTATGGAAGGTAGTCTGTTTTCGAGATTTTTGTTACTCCAATGGATGGTAGCCTTGTCACTATGGAAGGTATGTTCATATTTTTGTTACTCTAATGGATGGTAGCCTTGTCATTATGGAAGGTAGTCTATCGTTGTGATTTCTGTCACTCCAATGGATGGTAGCCTTGTGACTATGGAAGGTAGTCTGTTGTTCAAATTTTTGTTACTCCAATGGATGGTAGCCTAGTCATTATGAAAGGTAGTCTATTGTCGAGATTTTTGTTATTCCATTGGATGGTAGCCTTCTTATTATGGAAGGTAGTCTATTGTCGAGATTTTTGTTACTCCAATGGGTGCTAGCCTTGTCATTATGGAAGGTAGTATGTCGTTGTGATTTATGTCACTGCAATGGATGGTAGCCTTGTCACTATGGAAGGTAGTCTGTTTTTCATATTTTTGTTACTTCAATTGATGGTAGCCTTGTCATTATTGAAGGTAGTCTATTGTCGAGATTTTTGTTACTCCAATGGATGGTAGCATTATCATTATGGAAGGTTATATGTTGTCAAGATTTTTGTTACTCCAATGGATGGTAGCCTTGTCATTATGGAAGGTAGTCTGTTGTCAAGATTTTTATTAATCCAATAGATGGTAGGCTTGTCATTATGGAAGGTAGTCAGTTGTCGAGATTTTTGTTACGCCAATGGAAGGTATCGTTGTCATTATGGATGGTTGTTTGTTGTCGAGATTTTTGTTATTCCAATGGATTGTAGCCTTGTTATTATGGAACGTATTATGTTGTCGATGTTTTTGTTACTCCAATGGATGGTATCATTGTCATTACGGAAGGTAGTGTGTTGTCGAGATTATTGTTATTCCAATAAATGATAGCCTTGTCATTATGGAAGGTAGTTTATTGTGAATATTTTTGTTACTCCAATATATGGTAGCCTTGTCATTTTGAAAGGAAGTCCGTTGTCGATATTTTTGTTACTTCAATGGATGGTATCCTTGTCATTATGGAAGGTAGTTTGTTGTAGATATTTTTTTTACTCCAATGGATGCTAGCCTTTTAATTATAAAAGGTAATCTATTGTCGAATTTTTGTTACTCCAATGGATGATAGCATTGTCATTTTAGAAGGTTGTCTATGGTCGAGATTTTGGTTACTCTAATAGATGGTAGCCTTGTAATTATGGAAGGTAGTCTGTTTTCGAGATTTTTGTTACTCCAATGGATGGTAGCCTGGTCATTAATGAAGGTAGTTTGTTGTTCATATTTTTGTTACTCCAATGGATGGTAGCCTTGTCATTATGGAAGGTAGTCAATTGTCGAGATTTTTGTTACTCAAATGGATGGTAGCCTTGTCATTATGGAAGGTTGTCTGTTGTCAAGATTTTTATTACTCCAATGGATGGTAGCCTTGTCATTATGGAAGGTAGTCTATTTTCGAGATTTTTGTTACTCCAATGGATGGTAGACTTGTCACTATGGAAGGTATGTTCATATTTTTGTTACTCCAATGGGTGCTAGCCTTGTCATTATGGAAGGTAGTATGTCGTTGTGATTTCTGTCACTCCAATGGATGGTAGCCTTGTCACTATGGAAGGTAGTTTGTTGTTCATATTTTTGTTACTTCAATTGATGGTAGCCTTGTCATTATGGAAGGTAGTCTATTGTCGAGATTTTTGTTACTCCAATGGATGGTAGCATTATCATTATGGAAGGTTGTCTGTTGTCGAGATTTTTGTTACTCCAAAGGATGGTAGCCTTGTCATTATGTAAGGTAGTCTGTTGTCAAGATTTTTGTTACTCCAATAGATGGTAGCCTTGTCATTATGTAAGGTAGTTTGTCGTTGTGATTTATGTTACTCAAATGGATGGTAGCCTTGTCATTATGGATGGTAGTCTGTTGTCGAGATTTTTGTTATTCCAATGGATTGTAGCCTTGTCATTATGGAACGTATTCTGTTGTCCATGTTTTTGTTACTCCAATGGATAATATCATTGCCATTATGGAAGGTAGTTTGTTGTCGATATTTTTATTATTCCAATGGATGGTAGCCTTGTCATTATGGAAGGTAGTATATTGTCGATATTTTTGTTACTCCAATGGATGGTAGCCTTGTCATTATGGAAAGTAGTCCGTTGTCGACATTTTTGTTACTTCAATGGATGGTAGCCTTGTCATTATGGAAGGTAGTCTATTATCGATATTTTTGTTACTCCAATGGATGATAGCATTGTCATTTTGGAAGGTTGTCTATTGTCGAGATTTTGGTTACTCTAATAGATGGTAGCCTTGTAATTATGGAAGGTAGTTTGTTTTCGAGATTTTTGTTACTCCAATGGATGGTAGCCTGGTCATTATGGAAGGTAGTTTGTTGTTCATATTTTTGTTACTCCAATAGATGGTAGCCATGTCATTATGGAAGGTAGTCAATTGTCAAGATTTTTGTTACTCCAATGGATGGTAGCCTTGTCATTATGGAAGGTTGACTATTGTCGAGATTTTTGTTACTATAATGGATGGTAGCCTTAACATTAGGGAAGGTATTCTATTATCCATATTTTGGTTACTACAATGGATGGTAGCCTTGTCATTATGGAACATAGTCTATTGTAGATATTTTTGTTACTCCAATGCATGGTAGCCTTGTCATTATGGAAGGTAGTCTGTTGTCTAGATTTTTGTTACTACATTGGATGGTAGCCTTGTCATTATGGAAGGTAGTCTATTGTCGAGATTTTTGTTACTCCAATGGTTGCTAGGCTTGTCATTCTAGAAGGTATTCTGTCGTTGTGATTTCTGTCACTCCAATGGATGGTAGCCTTGTCACTATGGAAGGTAGTCTGTTGTTCAGATTTTTGTTACTGCAATGGTTGGTAGCCTTGTCATTAAGGAAGGTAGTATATTGTCGAGATTTTTGTTACTCCAATGGATGGTAGCATTATCATTATGGAAGGATGTTTGTTGTCGAGATTTTTGTTACTCCAATGGATGGTAGCCTTGTCATTATGGAAGGTAGTCTGTTTTCGAGATTTTTGTTACTCCAATGGATGGTAGCCTTGTCACTATGGAAGGTATGTTCATATTTTTGTTACTCTAATGGATGGTAGCCTTGTCATTATGGAAGGTAGTCTATCGTTGTGATTTCTGTCACTCCAATGGATGGTAGCCTTGTGACTATGGAAGGTAGTCTGTTGTTCAAATTTTTGTTACTCCAATGGATGGTAGCCTAGTCATTATGAAAGGTAGTCTATTGTCGAGATTTTTGTTATTCCATTGGATGGTAGCCTTCTTATTATGGAAGGTAGTCTATTGTCGAGATTTTTGTTACTCCAATGGGTGCTAGCCTTGTCATTATGGAAGGTAGTATGTCGTTGTGATTTATGTCACTGCAATGGATGGTAGCCTTGTCACTATGGAAGGTAGTCTGTTTTTCATATTTTTGTTACTTCAATTGATGGTAGCCTTGTCATTATTGAAGGTAGTCTATTGTCGAGATTTTTGTTACTCCAATGGATGGTAGCATTATCATTATGGAAGGTTATATGTTGTCAAGATTTTTGTTACTCCAATGGATGGTAGCCTTGTCATTATGGAAGGTAGTCTGTTGTCAAGATTTTTATTAATCCAATAGATGGTAGGCTTGTCATTATGGAAGGTTGTCAGTTGTCGAGATTTTTGTTACTCCAATGGAAGGTATCGTTGTCATTATGGATGGTTGTTTGTTGTCGAGATTTTTGTTATTCCAATGGATTGTAGCCTTGTTATTATGGAACGTATTCTGTTGTCGATGTTTTTGTTACTCAAATGGATGGTATCATTGTCATTATGGAAGGTAGTGTGTTGTCGAGATTATTGTTATTCCAATGAATGATAGCCTTGTCATTATGGAAGGTAGTTTATTGTGAATATTTTTGTTACTCCAATAGATGGTAGCCTTGTCATTTTGAAAGGAAGTCCATTGTCGATATTTTTGTTACTTCAATGGATGGTATCCTTGTCATTATGGAAGGTAGTTTGTTGTAGATATTTTTGCTACTCCAATGGATGCTAGCCTTTTAATTATAAAAGGTAATCTATTGTCGATATTTTTGTTACTCCAATGGATGATAGCATTGTCATTTTGGAAGGTTGTCTATGGTCGAGATTTTGGTTACTCTAATAGATGGTAGCCTTGTAATTATGGAAGGTAGTCTGTTTTCGAGATTTTTGTTACTCCAATGGATGGTAGCCTGGTCATTAATGAAGGTAGTTTGTTGTTCATATTTTTGTTACTCCAATGGATGGTAGCCTTGTCATTATGGAAGGTTGACTATTGTCGAGATTTTTGTTACTATAATGGATGGTAGCCTTAACATTAGGGAAGGTATTCTATTATCCATATTTTGGTTACTACAATGGATGGTAGCCTTGTCATTATGGAACATAGTCTATTGTAGATATTTTTGTTACTCCAATGCATGGTAGCCTTGTCATTATGGAAGGTAGTCTGTTGTCTAGATTTTTGTTACTCCATTGGATGGTAGCCTTGTCATTATGGAAGGTAGTCTATTGTCGAGATTTTTGTTACTCCAATGGTTGCTAGGCTTGTCATTCTAGAAGGTATTCTGTCGTTGTGATTTCTGTCACTCCAATGGATGGTAGCCTTGTCACTATGGAAGGTAGTCTGTTGTTCAGATTTTTGTTACTGCAATGGTTGGTAGCCTTGTCATTAAGGAAGGTAGTATATTGTCGAGATTTTTGTTACTCCAATGGATGGTAGCATTATCATTATGGAAGGATGTTTGTTGTCGAGATTTTTGTTACTCCAATGGATGGTAGCCTTGTCATTATGGAAGGTAGTCTGTTTTCGAGATTTTTGTTACTCCAATGGATGGTAGCCTTGTCACTATGGAAGGTATGTTCATATTTTTGTTACTCTAATGGATGGTAGCCTTGTCATTATGGAAGGTAGTCTATCGTTGTGATTTCTGTCACTCCAATGGATGGTAGCCTTGTGACTATGGAAGGTAGTCTGTTGTTCAAATTTTTGTTACTCCAATGGATGGTAGCCTAGTCATTATGAAAGGTAGTCTATTGTCGAGATTTTTGTTATTCCATTGGATGGTAGCCTTCTTATTATGGAAGGTAGTCTATTGTCGAGATTTTTGTTACTCCAATGGGTGCTAGCCTTGTCATTATGGAAGGTAGTATGTCGTTGTGATTTATGTCACTGCAATGGATGGTAGCCTTGTCACTATGGAAGGTAGTCTGTTTTTCATATTTTTGTTACTTCAATTGATGGTAGCCTTGTCATTATTGAAGGTAGTCTATTGTCGAGATTTTTGTTACTCCAATGGATGGTAGCATTATCATTATGGAAGGTTATATGTTGTCAAGATTTTTGTTACTCCAATGGATGGTAGCCTTGTCATTATGGAAGGTAGTCTGTTGTCAAGATTTTTATTAATCCAATAGATGGTAGGCTTGTCATTATGGAAGGTTGTCAGTTGTCGAGATTTTTGTTACTCCAATGGAAGGTATCGTTGTCATTATGGATGGTTGTTTGTTGTCGAGATTTTTGTTATTCCAATGGATTGTAGCCTTGTTATTATGGAACGTATTCTGTTGTCGATGTTTTTGTTACTCAAATGGATGGTA
This sequence comes from Vicia faba, assembly GCA_948472305.1. NCBI lineage: Eukaryota > Viridiplantae > Streptophyta > Magnoliopsida > Fabales > Fabaceae > Vicia > Vicia faba. The sequence goes on from OX451741.1 coordinate 527,434,307, forward strand.
TCATTGTCATTATGGAAGGTAGTGTGTTGTCGAGATTATTGTTATTCCAATGAATGATAGCCTTGTCATTATGGAAGGTAGTTTATTGTGAATATTTTTGTTACTCCAATAGATGGTAGCCTTGTCATTTTGAAAGGAAGTCCATTGTCGATATTTTTGTTACTTCAATGGATGGTATCCTTGTCATTATGGAAGGTAGTTTGTTGTAGATATTTTTGCTACTCCAATGGATGCTAGCCTTTTAATTATAAAAGGTAATCTATTGTCGATATTTTTGTTACTCCAATGGATGATAGCATTGTCATTTTGGAAGGTTGTCTATGGTCGAGATTTTGGTTACTCTAATAGATGGTAGCCTTGTAATTATGAAAGGTAGTATGTTTTCGAGATTTTTGTTACTCCAATGGATGGTAGCCTGGTCATTAATGAAGGTAGTTTGTTGTTCATATTTTTGTTACTCCAATGGATGGTAGATTTTTCATTATGGAAGGTAGTCAATTGTCGAGATTTTTGTTACTCAAATGGATGGTAGCCTTGTCATTATGGAAGGTTGACTGTTGTCAAGATTTTTGTTACTCCAATGGATGGTAGCCTTGTCATTATGGAAGGTAGTCTGTTTTCGAGATTTTTGTTACTCCAATGGATGGTAGCCTTGTCACTATGGAAGGTATGTTCATATTTTTGTTACTCCAATGGGTGCTAGCCTTGTCATTATGGAAGGTAGTATGTCATTGTTATTTCTGTCACTCCAATGGATGGTAGCCTTGTCACTATGGAAGGTAGTTTGTTGTTCATATTTTTGTTACTTCAATTGATGGTAGCCTTGTCATTATGGAAGGTAGTCTATTGTCGAGATTTTTGTTACTCCAATGGATGGTAGCATTATCATTATGGAAGGTTGTCTGTTGTCGAGATTTTTTTTACTCCAAAGGATGGTAGCCTTGTCATTATGTAAGGTAGTCTATTGTCAAGATTTTTGTTACTCCAATAGATGGTAGCCTTGTCATTATGTAAGGTATTTTGTCGTTGTGATTTATGTTACTCAAATGGATGGTAGCCTTGTCATTATGGATGGTAGTCTGTTGTCGAGATTTTTGTTATTCCAATGGATTGTAGCCTTGTCATTATGGAACGTATTCTGTTGTCCATGTTTTTCTTACTCCAATGGATAATATCATTGCCATTATGGAAGGTAGTTTGTTGTCGATATTTTTATTATTCCAATGGATGGTAGCCTTGTCATTATGGAAGGTAGTATATTGTCGATATTTTTGTTACTCCAATGGATGGTAGCCTTGTCATTATGGAAAGTAGTCCGTTGTCGACATTTTTGTTACTTCAATGGATGGTAGCCTTGTCATTATGGAAGGTAGTCTATTATCGATATTTTTGTTACTCCAATGGATGATAGCATTGTCATTTTGGAAGGTTGTCTATTGTCGAGATTTTGGTTACTCTAATAGATGGTAGCCTTGTAATTATGGAAGGTAGTTTGTTTTCGAGATTTTTGTTACTCCAATGGATGGTAGCCTGGTCATTATGGAAGGTAGTTTGTTGTTCATATTTTTGTTACTCCAATAGATGGTAGCCATGTCATTATGGAAGGTAGTCAATTGTCAAGATTTTTGTTACTCCAATGGATGGTAGCCTTGTCATTATGGAAGGTTGACTATTGTCGAGATTTTTGTTACTATAATGGATGGTAGCCTTGACATTAGGGAAGGTATTCTATAATCCATATTTTGGTTACTACAATGGATGGTAGCCTTGTCATTATGGAACATAGTCTATTGTAGATATTTTTGTTACTCCAATGCATGGTAGCCTTGTCATTATGGAAGGTAGTCTGTTGTCTAGATTTTTGTTACTCCATTGGATGGTAGCCTTGTCATTATGGAAGGTAGTCTATTGTCGAGATTTTTGTTACTCCAATGGTTGCTAGGCTTGTCATTCTAGAAGGTATTCTGTCGTTGTGATTTCTGTCACTCCAATGGATGGTAGCCTTGTCACTATGGAAGGTAGTCTGTTGTTCAGATTTTTGTTACTGCAATGGTTGGTAGCCTTGTCATTAAGGAAGGTAGTATATTGTCGAGATTTTTGTTACTCCAATGGATGGTAGCATTATCATTATGGAAGGATGTTTGTTGTCGAGATTTTTGTTACTCCAATGGATGGTAGCCTTGTCATTATGGAAGGTAGTCTGTTTTCGAGATTTTTGTTACTCCAAAGGATGGTAGCCTTGTCACTATGGAAGGTATGTTCATATTTTTGTTACTCTAATGGATGGTAGCCTTGTCATTATGGAAGGTAGTCTATCGTTGTGATTTCTGTCACTCCAATGGATGGTAGCCTTGTGACTATGGAAGGTAGTCTGTTGTTCAAATTTTTGTTACTCCAATGGATGGTAGCCTAGTCATTATGAAAGGTAGTCTATTGTCGAGATTTTTGTTATTCCATTGGATGGTAGCCTTCTTATTATGGAAGGTAGTCTATTGTCGAGATTTTTGTTACTCCAATGGGTGCTAGCCTTGTCATTATGGAAGGTAGTATGTCGTTGTGATTTATGTCACTGCAATGGATGGTAGCCTTGTCACTATGGAAGGTAGTCTGTTTTTCATATTTTTGTTACTTCAATTGATGGTAGCCTTGTCATTATTGAAGGTAGTCTATTGTCGAGATTTTTGTTACTCCAATGGATGGTAGCATTATCATTATGGAAGGTTATATGTTGTCAAGATTTTTGTTACTCCAATGGATGGTAGCCTTGTCATTATGGAAGGTAGTCTGTTGTCAACATTTTTATTAATCCAATAGATGGTAGGCTTGTCATTATGGAAGGTTGTCAGTTGTCGAGATTTTTGTTACTCCAATGGAAGGTATCGTTGTCATTATGGATGGTTGTTTGTTGTCGAGATTTTTGTTATTCCAATGGATTGTAGCCTTGTTATTATGGAACGTATTCTGTTGTCGATGTTTTTGTTACTCCAATGGATGGTATCATTGTCATTATGGAAGGTAGTGTGTTGTCGAGATTATTGTTATTCCAATGAATGATAGCCTTGTCATTATGGAAGGTAGTTTATTGTGAATATTTTTGTTACTCCAATAGATGGTAGCCTTGTCATTTTGAAAGGAAGTCCATTGTCGATATTTTTGTTACTTCAATGGATGGTATCCTTGTCATTATGGAAGGTAGTTTGTTGTAGATATTTTTGTTACTCCAATGGATGCTAGCCTTTTAATTATAAAAGGTAATCTATTGTCGATATTTTTGTTACTCCAATGGATGATAGCATTGTCATTTTGGAAGGTTGTCTATGGTCGAGATTTTGGTTACTCTAATAGATGGTAGCCTTGTAATTATGGAAGGTAGTATGTTTTCGAGATTTTTGTTACTCCAATGGATGGTAGCCTGGTCATTAATGAAGGTAGTTTGTTGTTCATATTTTTGTTACTCCAATGGATGGTAGATTTGTCATTATGGAAGGTAGTCAATTGTCGAGATTTTTGTTACTCAAATGGATGGTAGCCTTGTCATTATGGAAGGTTGACTGTTGTCAAGATTTTTGTTACTCCAATGGATGGTAGCCTTGTCATTATGGAAGGTAGTCTGTTTTCGAGATTTTTGTTACTCCAATGGATGGTAGCCTTGTCACTATGGAAGGTATGTTCATATTTTTGTTACTCCAATGGGTGCTAGCCTTGTCATTATGGAAGGTAGTATGTCATTGTGATTTCGATCACTCCAATGGATGGTAGCCTTGTCACTATGGAAGGTAGTTTGTTGTTCATATTTTTGTTACTTCAATTGATGGTAGCCTTGTCATTATGGAAGGTAGTCTATTGTCGAGATTTTTGTTACTCCAATGGATGGTAGCATTATCATTATGGAAGGTTGTCTGTTGTCGAGATTTTTTTTACTCCAAAGGATGGTAGCCTTGTCATTATGTAAGGTAGTCTGTTGTCAAGATTTTTGTTACTCCAATAGATGGTAGCCTTGTCATTATGTAAGGTAGTTTGTCGTTGTGATTTATGTTACTCAAATGGATGGTAGCCTTGTCATTATGGATGGTAGTCTGTTGTCGAGATTTTTGTTATTCCAATGGATTGTAGCCTTGTCATTATGGAACGTATTCAGTTGTCCATGTTTTTGTTACTCCAATGGATAATATCATTGCCATTATGGAAGGTAGTTTGTTGTCGATATTTTTATTATTCCAATGGATGGTAGCCTTGTCATTATGGAAGGTAGTATATTGTCGATATTTTTGTTACTCCAACGGATGGTAGCCTTGTCATTATGGAAAGTAGTCCGTTGTCGACATTTTTTTTACTTCAATGGATGGTAGCCTTGTCATTATGGAAGGTAGTCTATTATCGATATTTTTGTTACTCCAATGGATGATAGCATTGTCATTTTGGATGGTTGTCTATTGTCGAGATTTTGGTTACTTTAATAGATGGTAGCCTTTTAATTATGGAAGGTAGTTTGTTTTCGAGATTTTTGTTACTCCAATGGATGGTAGCCTGGTCATTATGGAAGGTAGTTTGTTGTTCATATTTTTGTTACTCCAATAGATGGTAGCCATGTCATTATGGAAGGTAGTCAATTGTCAAGATTTTTGTTACTCCAATGGATGGTAGCCTTGTCATTATGGAAGGTTAACTATTGTCGAGATTTTTGTTACTATAATGGATGGTAGCCTTGACATTAGGGAAGGTATTCTATTATCCATATTTTTGTTACTACAATGGATGGTAGCCTTGTCATTATGGAACATAGTCTATTGTAGATATTTTTGTTACTCCAATGCATGGTAGCCTTGTCATTATGGAAGGTAGTCTGTTGTCTAGATTTTTGTTACTCCATTGGATGGTAGCCTTGTCATTATGGAAGGTAGTCTGTTGTCGAGATTTTTGTTACTCCAATGGTTGCTAGCCTTGTCATTCTAGAAGGTAGTCTGTCGTTGTGATTTCTGTCACTCCAATGGATGGTAGCCTTGTCACTATGGAAGGTAGTCTGTTGTTCAGATTTTTGTTACTGCAATGGTTGGTAGCCTTGTCATTATGGAAGGTAGTATATTTTCGAGATTTTTGTTACTCCAATGGATGGTAGCATTATCATTATGGAAGGTAGTCTTTTTTCGAGATTTTTGTTACTCCAATGGATGGTAGCCTTATCATTTAGGAAGGTAGTCTGTTGTCGAGATTTTTGTAACTCCAATGGATGGTAACATTGTCATTAAGGATGGTAGTCTGTTGTCGAGAGTTTTGTTATTCCAATGGATGTTAGCCTTGTCATTATGGAAGGTTGTTTGTTGTCGAGATTTTTGTTACTCCAATGGATTATAGCCTTGTCATTATGGAAGGTAGTCTGTCATTGTGATTTCTATCACTCCAATGGATGCTAGCCTTGTCACTATGGAAGGTAGTTTGTTGTTCATATTTTGGTTACTTCAATGGATGGTAGCATTATCATTATGGAAGGTTGTCTGTTGTCCAGATTTTTGTTACTCCAATGGATGATATCGTTGTCATTATGAAAGGTGGTTTGTTTTCGAGATTTTTGTTACTCCAATGTATGGTGGCCTTGTCATTATGGAAGGTAGTCTGTTGTCGAGATTTTTGTTACTCCAATGGATTATAGCCTTGTCATTATGGAAAGTATTCTGTTGTTGATGTTTTTGTTACTCCAAAGTATGTTAGCCTTGTCATTATGGACGGTAGTCTTTTGTCGAGATTTTTGTTATTCCAATTGATGGTAGCCTTGTCATTATGGATGGTAGTATGTTGTCAAGATTTTTGTTACTCCAATAGATGGTAGCCTTGTCATTATAGAAGGTAGTCTGTTGTTCATACTTTTGTTACTCCAATGGATGGTAGCCTTGTCATTATGGAATGTAGTCTATTGTCGAGATTTTTGTTACTCCAATGGATGGTATCATTGTCATTATGGATGGTAGTCTGATGTCGAGATTTTTGTTACTCTAATGGATGGTAGCCTTGTCATTATGGAAGGTAGTCTGTTTTCGAGATTTTTGTTCCTCCAATGGATGGTAGCCTTGTCATTATGGAAGATAGTATATTGTCGAGATTTTTGTTACTTCAATGGATGGTATCGTTGTCATTATGGATGGTAGTCATTTGTCGAGATTTTTGTTACTCCAATAGATGGTATCATTGTCATTATGGATGGTAGTCTGTTGTCGAGAATTTTGTTACTCCAATGGATGGTAGCCTTGTCATTATGGAACGTACTCTGTTGTCGATGTTTTTGTTACTCCAATGGATGGTAGCCTTGTCATTATGGAAGGTAGTCTGTTGTCGAGATTTTTGTTATTCCAATGGATGGTAGCCATGTCATTATGGAAGGTAGTCTATTGTCATGATTTTTGTTACTCCAATGGATGCTTGCCTTGTCATTATGGAAGGTAGTCTGTCATTGTGATTTCTGTCACTCCAATGGATGGTAGCCTTGTCATTATGGAAGGTAGTCTGTTGTTCATATTTTTGTTACTCCAATAGATGGTAGCCTTGTCATTATGGAAGGTAGTCTATTGTCGATATTTTTGTTACTTCAATTGATGGTAGCCTTGTCATTATGGAAGGTAGTCTGTCGGTGTGATTTCTGTCACTCCAATGGATCGTAGCCTTGTCACTATGGAATGTAGTCCATTTCTCATATTTTTGTTACTTCAATGGATGGTAGCCATGTCATTATGGAAGGTAGTCTGTTTTGGAGATTTTTGTTACTCCAATGGATGGTAGCCTTATCATTATGGAAGGTAGTCTGTTGTCGAGATTTTTGTTACTCCAATGGATGGTAACATTGTCATTATGGATGGTAGACTGTTGTCGAGATTTTTTTTATTCCAATGGATGGTAGCCTTGTCATTATGGAAGGTAGACTGTTGTCGAGATTTTTGTTACTCCAATGGATGCTAGCCTTGTCATTATGGAAGGTAGTCAGTCGTTGTGATTTCTGTCACTCCAATGGATGGTAGCCTTGTCACTATGGAAGGTAGTGTGTTGTTCATATATTTGTTACTTCAATGGATGATAGCATTATCATTATGGAAGGTAGTTTGTCGTTGTGATTTGTGTCACTCCATTGGATGGTAGCCTTGTCATTATGGATGTAGTCTATTGTCGAGATTTTTGTTACTCCAATGGATGGTATCGTTGTCATTATGGAAGGTAGTCTATTGTTCATATTTTTGTTACTCCAATGGATGGTAGCCATGTCATTATGGAAGGTAGTCTGTTTTCGAGATTTTTGTTACTCCAATGGATGGTAGCCTTGTCATTATGGAAGGTAGTTTGTTGTCGAGATTTTTGTTACTCCAATGGATGGTAACATTTTCGTTATGGATGGTAGTCTGTTGTCGAGATATTTTTTATTCCAATGGATGGTAGCCTTGTCATTATGGAAGGTAGTATGTTGTCGAGATTTTTGTTACTTCAATGGAAGCTAGCCTTGTCATTATGGAAGGTAGTCAGTCGTTGTGATTTCTGTCACTCCAATGGATGGTAGCCTTGTCACTATGGAAGGTAGTCTGTTGTTCATATTTTAGTTACTTCAATGGATGATAGCATTATCATTATGGAAGGTAGTTTGTCTTTGTGATTTTTGTCACTCCAATGGATGGTAGCCTTGTCACTATGGAAGGTAGTCTATTGTTCATCTTTTTGTTACCCCAATGAATTGTAGCCTTGTCATTATGGATGTAGTCTATTGTCGAGATTTTTGTTACTCCAATGGATGGTATCGTTGTCATTATGGATGGTAGTTTGTTGTCGAGATTTTTGTTACTCTAATGGATGGTAGCCTTGTCATTATGGAAGGTAGTCTATTTTCGAGATTTTTGTTACTCCAATGGATGGTAGCCTTATCATTATGGAAGGTAGTTTGTTGTCGAGATTTTTGTTACTCCAATGGATGGTAACGTTTTCATTATGGATGGTAGTCTGTTGTCGAGATTTTTGTTATTCCAATGGATAGTAGCCTTGTCATTATGGAAGGTAGTTTGTGGTCGAGATTTTTGTTACTCCAATGGATGTTAGCCTTGTCATTATAGAAGGTAGTCTGTCGTTGTGATTTATGTTACTCCAATGGATGGTAGCCTTGTCACTATGGAAGGTAGTCTGTTGTTCATATTTTTGTTACATCAATGGATGGTAGCATTATCATTATGGAAGGTAGTCTGTTGTCGAGATTTTTGTTACTCCAATGGATGGTAACATTGTCATTATGGATGGTAGACTGTTGTTGAGATTTTTTTTATTCCAATGGATGGTAGCCTTGTCATTATGGAAGGTAGACTGTTGTCGAGATTTTTGTTACTCCAATGGATGCTAGCCTTGTCATTATTGAAGGTAGTCAGTCGTTGTGATTTCTGTCACTCCAATGGATGGTAGCCTTGTCACTATGGAAGGTAGTGTGTTGTTCATATATTTGTTACTTCAATGGATGATAGCATTATTATTATGGAAGGTAGTTTGTCGTTGTGATTTGTGTCACTCCAATGGATGGTAGCCTTGTCATTATGGATGTAGTCTATTGTCGAGATTTTTGTTACTCCAATGGATGGTATCGTTGTCATTATGGAAGGTAGTCTATTGTTCATATTTTTGTTACTCCAATGAATGGTAGCCATGTAATTATGGAAGGTAGTCTGTTTTCGAGATTTTTGTTACTCCAATGGACGGTAGCCTTGTCATTATGGAAGGTAGTTTGTTGTCGAGATTTTTGTTACTCCAATGGATGGTAACATTGTCTTTATGGATGGTAGTCTGTTGTCGAGATATTTTTTATTCCAATGGATGGTAGCCTTGTCATTATGGAAGGTAGTATGTTGTCGAGATTTTTGTTACTCCAATGGAAGCTAGCCTTGTCATTATGGAAGGTAGTCATTCGTTGTGATTTCTGTCACTCCAATGGATGGTAGCCTTGTCACTCTGGAAGGTAGTCTGTTGTTCATATTTTAGTTACTTCAATGGATGATAGCATTATCATTATGGAAGGTAGTTTGTCTTTGTGATTTTTGTCACTCCAATGGATGGTAGCCTTGTCACTATGGAAGGTAGTCTGTTGTTCATCTTTTTGTTACCCCAATGAATTGTAGCCTTGTCATTATGGATGTAGTCTATTGTCGAGATTTTTGTTACTCCAATGGATGGTATCGTTGTCATTATGGATGGTAGTTTGTTGTCGAGATTTTTGTTACTCTAATGGATGGTAGCCTTGTCATTATGGAAGGTAGTCTATTTTCGAGATTTTTGTTACTCCAATGGATGGTAGCCTTATCATTATGGAAGGTAGTTTGTTGTCGAGATTTTTGTTACTCCAATGGATGGTAACATTTTCATTATGGATGGTAGTCTGTTGTCGAGATTTTTGTTATTCCAATGGATACTAGCCTTGTCATTATGGAAGGTAGTTTGTGGTCGAGATTTTTGTTACTCCAATGGATGTTAGCCTTGTCATTATAGAAGGTAGTGTGTCGTTGTGATTTATGTTACTCCAATAGATGGTAGCCTTGTCACTATGGAAGGTAGTCTGTTGTTCATATTTTTGTTACATCAATGGATGGTAGCATTATCATTATGGAAGGTTGTCTTTTGTCGAGATTTTTGTTACTCCAATGGATGGTAGCCTTGACATTATGGAAGGTAGTCTGTTTTCGAGATTTTTGTTACTCCAATGGATGATAGCCTTGTCATTATGGAAGGTAGTCTGTTGTCAAGATTTTTGTTACTCCAATGGATTGTATCGTTGTCATTATGGATGGTAGTTTGTTGTCGAGATTTTTTTTTATTCCAATGTATTACAGCCTTGTCATTAAGGAACGTATTCTATTAGCCTTGTCATTATGGAAGGTAGTCTTTTGTTGATATTTTTGTTATTCCAATGGATGGTAGCCTTGTCATTATGGAAGGTAGTATGTTGTCGAGATTTTTGTTACTCTAATAGATGGTAGCCTTGTCATTATAGAAGGTAGTATGTTGTTCATATTTTTGTTACCCCAATGGATGGTAGCCTTGTCATTATGGAATATGGTCTATTGTCGAGATTTTTGTTACTCCAATGGATGGTATCGTTGTCATTATGGATGGTGCTCTGTTGTCGAGATTTTTGTTACTCTAAAGGATGGTAGCCTTGTCATTATGGAAGGTAGTATGTTTTCGAGATTTTTGTTACTCCAATGGATGGTAGCCTTGTCATTATGGAAGGTAGTCTGTTGTCGAGAGTTTTGTTACTCCAATGGATGCTAGCCTTGTCATTATGAAAGGTAGTATGTCATTGTGATTTCTGTCACTCCAATGGATGGTAGCCTTGTCACTATGGAAGGTAGTCAGTTGTTCATATTTTTGTTACTTCATTGGACGATAGCATTATCATTATGGAAGGTAGTCTGTCGTTGTGATTTCTGTCACTCCAATAGATGGTAGCCTTGTCACTATGGAAGGTAGTTTGTTGTTCATATTTTTGTTACTCCAATGAATGGTAGCCTTGTCATTATAGAAGTAGTCTATTGTCGAGATTTTTGTTACTCCATTGGATGGTATCGTTGTCATTATGGATGGTAGTTTGTTCTCGAGATTTTTGTTACTCTAATGGATGTTAGCCTTGTCATTATGGAAGGTAGTCTGTTTTCGAGATTTTTGTTACTCCAATGGATGATAGCCTTGTTATTATGGAAGGTAGTCTGTTGTCGAGATTTTTGTTACTCCAATGGATTGTATCGTTGTCATTATGGATGGTAGTCTGTTGTCGAGATTTTTTTTTATTCCAATGTATTACAGCCTTGTCATTATGGAACGTATTCTATTAGCCTTGTCATTATGGAAGGTAGTCTTTTGTTGATATTTTTGTTATTCCAATGGATGGTAGCCTTGTCATTATGGAAGGTAGTATGTTGTCGAGATTTTTGTTACTCTAATAGATGGTAGCCTTGTCATTATAGAAGGTAGTATGTTATTCATATTTTTGTTACCCCAATGGATGGTAGCCTTGTCATTATGGAATATGGTCTATTGTCGAGATTTTTGTTACTCCAATGGATGGAATCGTTGTCATTATGGATGGTGCTCTGTTGTAGAGATTTTTGTTACTCTAATGGATGGTAGCCTTGTCATTATGGAAGGTAGTATGTTTTCGAGATTTTTGTTACTCCAATGGATGGTAGCCTTGTCATTATGGAAGGTAGTCTGTTGTCGAGATTTTTGTTACCTCAATGGATGCTAGCCTTGTCATTATGAAAGGTAGTCTGTCATTGTGATTTCTGTCACTCCAAGGGATGGTAGCCGTGTCACTATGGAAGGTAGTCAGTTGTTCATATTTTTGTTACTTCATTGGACGATAGCATTATCATTATAGAAGGTAGTCGGTCGTTGTGATTTCTGTCACTCCAATAGATGGTAGCCTTGTCACTATGGAAGGTAGTATGTTCTTCATATTTTTGTTACTCCAATGAATGGTTGCCTTGTCATTATGGATGTAGTCTGTTTTCGAGATTTTTGTTACTCCAATTGATGGTAGCCTTGTCATTATGGAGGGTAGTCTATTGTCTAGATTTTTGTTACTCCAATGGATGGTAACATTTTCATTATGGATGGTAGTCTGTTGTCGATATTTTTGTTACTCCAATGGATGGTAGCCTTGTCATTATGGAAGGTAGTCTGTTGTCGAGATTTTTTTATTCTAATGGATGATAGCCTTGTCATTATGAAAGGTAGTATGTTGTCGAGATTTTTGTTACTTTAATGGATGCTAGCCTTGTCATTACAGAAGGTAGACTTTAATTGTGATTTCTGTCACTCGGATGGATGGTAGCCTTGTCACTATGGAAGGTATTCTGTTGTTCATATTTTTGTTACATCAATGGATGGTAGCATTATCATTATGGAAGGTTGTCTGTTGTCGAGATTTTTGTTACTCCAATGGATGGTAGCCTTGTCATTATGGAAGGTAGTCTGTTTTCGAGATTTTTGTTACTCCAATGGATGGTAGCCTTGTCATTATGGAAGGTAGTCTGTTGTCGAGATTTTTGTTACTCCAATGGATTGTATCGTTGTCATTATGGATGGTAGTCTGTTGTCGAGATTTTTTTTTATTCCAATCTATTATAGCCTTGTCATTATGGAACGTATTCAGTTAGCCTTGTCATTATGGAAGGTAGTCTTTTGTTGATATTTATGTTATTCCAATGGATGGTAGCCTTGTCATTATGGAAGGTAGTATGTTGTCGTGATTTTTGTTACTCCAATGGATGCTAGCCTTGTCATTACGAAAGGTAGTCTGTCATTGTGATTTCTGTCACTCCAATGGATGGTAGCCTTGTCACTATGGAAGGTAGTCAGTTGTTCATATTTTTGTTACTTCATTGGACGATAGCATTATCATTATGGAAGGTAGTCGGTCGTTGTGATTTCTGTCACTCCAATAGATGGTAGCCTTGTCACTATGGAAGGTAGTCTGTTGTTAATATTTTTGTTACTCCAATGAATGGTAGCCTTGTCATTATGGATGTAGTCTATTGTCGAGATTTTTGTTACTCAATTGGATGGCATCGTTGTCATTATGGATGGTAGTTTGTTCTCGAGATTTTTGTTACTCTAATGGATGTTAGCCTTGTCATTATGGAAGGTAGTCTGTTTTCGAGATTTTTGTTACTCCAATTGATGGTAGCCTTGTCATTATGGAAGGAAGTCTATTGTCTAGATTTTTGTTACTCCAATGGATGGTAACATTTTCATTATGGATGGTAGTCTGTTGTCAATATTTTTGTTACTCCAATGGATGGTAGCCTTGTCATTATGGAAGGTAGTCTGTTGTCGAGATTTTTTTATTCTAATGGATGGTAGCCTTGTCATTATGAAAGGTAGTATGTTGTCGAGATTTTTGTTACTTCAATGGATGCTAGCCTTGTCATTACAGAAGGTAGACTTTCATTGTGATTTCTGTCACTCGGATGGATGGTAGCCTTGTCACTATGGAAGGTATTCTGGTTTTCATATTTTTGTTACATTAATGGATGGTAGCATTATCATTATGGAAGGTTGTCTTTTGTCGAGATTTTTGTTACTCCAATGGATGGTAGCCTTGTCATTATGGAAGGTAGTCTGTTTTCGAGATTTTTGTTACTCCAATGGATGGTAGCCTTGTCATTATGGAAGGTAGTCTGTTGTCAAGATTTTTGTTACTCCAATGGATTGTATCGTTGTTATTATGGATGGTAGTCTGTTGTCGAGATTTTTTTTTATTCCAATCTATTATAGCCTTGTCATTATGGAACGTATTCAGTTAGCCTTGTCATTATGGAAGGTAGTCTTTTGTTAATATTTATGTTATTCCAATGGATGGTAGCCTTGTCATTATGGAAGGTAGTCTGTTGTCGAGATTTTTGTTACTCCAATGGATGGTAACATTTTCATTATGGATGGTAGTCTGTTAACGATATTTTTTTTACTCCAATGGATGGTAGCCATGTCATTATGGAAGGTAGTCTGTTGTCGAGATTTTTGTTATTCTAATGGATGGTAGCCTTGTCATTATGAAAGGTAGTATGTTGTCGAGATTTTTGTTACTCCAATGGATGCTAGCCTTGTCATTACAGAAGGTAGTCTTTCATTGTGATTTCTGTCACTCCAATGGATGGTAGCCTTATCACTATGGAAGGTAGTCTGTTGTTCATATTTTTGTTACTCCAACGGATTGTAGCCTTGTCATTATGGTTGTAGTCTATTGTCGAGATTTTTGTTACTTCAATGGATGGTATCATTGTCATTATGGATGGTAGTTTGTTGTCGAGATTTTTGTTACTCTAATGGATGGTAGCCTTGTCATTATGGAAGGTAGTCTGTTTTCGATATTTTTGTTACTCTAATGGATGGTAGCCTGTTCATTATGGAATGTAGTCTGTTGTCGAGATTTTTGTTACTCCAATGGATGATAACGTTGTCATTATGGATGGTAGTCTGTTGTCGAGATTTTTGTTACTCTAATGGATGGTAGCTTTGTCATTATGGAAGGTAGTCTGTTTTTGAGATTTTTGTTACTCCAATGGATGGTAGCCTTGTCATTATGGAAGGTAGTCTATTGTCGAGATTTTTGTTACTCCAATGGATGGTAACATTTTCATTATGGATGGTTGTTTGTTGACGATATTTTTTTTACTCCAATGGATGGTAGCCTTGTCATTATGGAAGATAGTCTGTTGTCGAGATTTTTGTTATTCTAATGGATGGTAGCCTTGTCATTATGAAAGGTAGTATGTTGTCAAGATATTTGTTACTCCAATGGATGCTAGCCTTGTCATTACAGAAGGTAGTCTTTCATTGTGATTTCTGTCACTCCAATGGATGGTAGCCTTATCACTATGGAAGGTAGTCTGTTGTTCATATTTTTGTTACTCCAACGGATTGTAGCCTTGTCATTATGGTTGTAGTCTATTGTCGAGATTTTTGTTACTCCAATGGATGGTATCATTGTCATTATGGATGGTAGTTTGTTGTCGAGATTTTTGTTACTCTAATGGATGGTAGCCTTGTCATTATGGAAGGTAGTCTGTTTTCGATATTTTTGTTACTCTAATGGATGGTAGCCTTTTCATTATGGAAGGTAGTCTGTTGTCGAGATTTTTGTTACTCCAATGGATGATAACGTTGTCATTATGGATGGTAGTCTGTTATGGAGATTTTTGTTATTCCAATTGATGGTAGCCTTGTCATTATGGAAGGTAGTCTGTCGTTGTGATTTATGTCACTCCAATGGATGGTAGACTTGTCACTATGGAAGGTAGTCTCTTGTTCATATTTTTGTTACATCAATGGATGGTAGGATTATCATTATGGAAGGTTGTCTGTTGTCGAGATTTTTGTTACTCCAATGGATGGTAGCCTTGTCATTATGGAAGGTAGTCTGTTTTCGAGATTTTTGTTACTCCAATGGATGGTAGCCTTGTCATTATGGAAGGTAGTCTGTTGTCAATATTTTTGTTACTCCAATGGATTGTATCGTTGTCATTATGGATGGTAGTCTGTTGTCGAGATTTTTGTTATTCCAATGTATTATAGCCTTTTCATTATGGAACGTATTCAGTTAGCCTTGTCATTATGGAAAGTAGTCTTTTGTTGATATTTATGTTATTCCAATGGATGGTAGCCTTGTCATTATGGAAGGTAGTATGTTGTTGAGATTTTTGTTACTCCAATAGATGGTAGCCTTGTCATTATAGAAGGTAGTATGTTGTTCATATTTTTGTTACTCCAATGGATGGTAGCCTTGTCATTATGGAATGTGGTCTATTGTCGAGATTTTTGTTACTCCAATGGATGGTATCGTTTTCATTATAGATGGTGCTCTGTTGTCGATATTTTTGTTACTCTAATGGATGGTAGCCTTGTCATTATGGAAGGTAGTCTGTTTTTGAGATTTTTGTTACTCCAATGGATGGTAGCCTTGTCATTATGGAAGGTAGTCTGTTGTCGAGATTTTTGTTACTCCAATGGATGGTAACAATTTCATTATGGATGGTAGTCTGTTGTCGATATTTTTTTTACTCCAATGGATGGTAGCCTTGTCATTATGGAAGGTAGTCTGTTGTCGAGATTTTTGTTATTCTAATGGATGGTAGCCTTGTCATTATGAAAGGTAGTATGTTGTCGAGATTTTTGTTACTCCAATGGATGGTATCATTGTCATTATGGATGGTAGTTTGTTGTCGAGATTTTTGTTACTCTAATGGATGGTAGCCTTGTCATTATGGAAGGTAGTCTATTTTCGATATTTTTGTTACACTAATGGATGGTAGCCTTTTCATTATGGAAGGTAGTCTGTTGTCGAGATTTTTGTTACTCCAATGGATGATAACGTTATCATTATGGATGGTAGTCTGTTGTGGAGATTTTTGTTATTCCAATGGATGGTAGCCTTGTCATTATGGAAGGTAGTCTGTCGTTGTGATTTATGTCACTCCAATGGATGGTAGACTTGTCACTATGGAAGGTAGTCTCTTGTTCATATTTTTGTTACATCAATGGATGGTAGGATTATCATTATGGAAGGTTGTCTGTTTTTGAGATTTTTGTTACTCCAATGGATGGTAGCCTTGTCATTATGGAAGGTAGTCTGTTGTCGAGATTTTTGTTACTCCAATGGATGGTAACATTTTCATTATGGATGGTAGTCTGTTGTCGATATTTTTTTTACTCCAATGGATGGTAGCCTTGTCATTATGGAAGGTAGTCTGTTGTCGAGATTTTTGTTATTCTAATGGATGGTAGCCTTGTCATTATGAAAGGTAGTATGTTGTCGAGATTTTTGTTACTCCAATGGATGCTAGCCTTGTCATTACAGAAGGTAGTCTTTCATTGTGATTTCTGTCACTCCAATGGATGGTAGCCTTATCACTATGGAAGGTAGTCTGTTGTTCATATTTTTGGTACTCCAACGGATTGTAGCCTTGTCATTATGGTTGTAGTCTATTGTCGAGATTTTTGTTACTCTAATGGATGGTAGCCTTGTCATTATGGAAGGTAGTCTGTTTTCGATATATTTGTTACACTAATGGATGGTAGCCTTTTCATTATGGAAGGTAGTCTGTTATCGAGATTTTTGTTACTCCAATGGATGATAACGTTATCATTATGGATGGTAGTCTGTTGTGGAGATTTTTGTTATTCCAATGGATGGTAGCCTTGTCATTATGGAAGGTAGTCTGTCGTTGTGATTTATGTCACTCCAATGGATGGTAGACTTGTCACTATGGAAGGTAGTCTCTTGTTCATATTTTTGTTACATCAATGGATGGTAGGATTATCATTATGGAAGGTTGTCTGTTGTCGAGATTTTTGTTACTCTAATGGATAGTAGCCTTGTCATTATGGAAGGTAGTCTGTTTTCGAGATTTTTGTTACTCCAATGGATGGTAGCCTTGTCATTATGGAAGGTAGTCTGTTGTCGATATTTTTGTTATTCCAATGGATTGTATCGTTGTCATTATGGATGGTAGTCTGTTGTCGAGATTTTTGTTATTCCAATGTATTATAGCCTTTTCATTATGGAACGCATTCTATTGTCGATGTTTTTGTTACTCCAATGGATGTTAGCCTTGTCATAATGGAAGATAGTCTTTTGTCGATAATTTTGTTATTCCAATGGATGGTAGCCTTGTCATTATGGAAGGTAGTATGTTGTCGAGATTTTGGTTACTCCAATAGATGGTAGCCTTGTCATTATAGAAGGTAGTGTGTTGTTCATATTTTTGTTACTCTAATGGATGGTAGCTATGTCATTATGGAATGTGGTCTATTGTCGAGATTTTTGTTACTCCAATGAATGGTATCGTTGTCATTATGGATGGTAGTCTGTTGTCGAGATTTTTTTTACTTAAATGGATGGTAGCCTTGTCATTATGGAAGGTAGTCTGTTTTCGAGATTTTTGTTACTCCAATGGATGGTAGCATTGTCATTATGGATGGTAGTCTGTTGTCGAGATGTTTTTTATTCCAATGGATGGTAGCCTTGTGATTGTGGAAGGTAGTCTGTTGTCGAGATTTTTGTTACTCCAATGGATGCTAGCCTTGTCTTTATGGAAGGTAGTCAGTCGTTGTAATTTCTGTCACTCCAATGATTGGTAGCCTTGTCACTATGGAAGGTAGTCTGTTGTTCATATTTTTGTTACATCAATGGATGGTAGCATTATCATTATGGAAGGTTGTCTGTTGTCGAGATTTTTGTTACTCCAATGGTTCGTAGCCTTGTCATTATGGAAGGTAGCCTGTTGTCGAGATTTTTGTTACTCCAATGGATGGTATCGTTGTCATTATGGATGCTAGTCAGTTGTCGAGATTTTTGTTACTCCAATAGATGGTATCATTGTCATTATGGATGGTAGTTTGTCATTGTGATTTTTGTCACTCCAATGGATGGTAGACTTATCACTATGGAAGGTAGTCTCTTGTTCATATTTTTGTTACATCAATGGATGGTAGGATTATCATTATGGAAGGTTGTCTGTTGTCGAGATTTTTGTTACTCCAATAGATAGTAGCCTTGTCATTATGGAAGGTAGTCTGTTTTCAAGATTTTTGTTACTCCAATGGATGGTAGCCTTGTCATTATGGAAGGTAGTCTGTTGTCGATATTTTTGTTACTCCAATGGATTGTATCGTTGTCATTATGGATGGTAGTCTGTTGTCGAGATTTTTGTTATTCCAATGTATTATAGCCTTTTCATTATGGAACGTATTCTATTGTCAATGTTTTTGTTACTCCAATGGATGTTAGCCTTGTCATGATGGAAGATAGTTTTTTGTCGATATTTTTGTTATTCCAATGGATGGTAGCCTTGTCATTATGGAAGGTAGTATGTTGTCGAGATTTTGGTTACTCCAATAGATGGTAGCCTTGTCATTATAGAAGGTAGTGTGTTGTTCATATTTTTGTTACTCTAATGGATGGTAGCCTTGTCATTATGGAATCTGGTCTATTGTCGAGATTTTTGTTACTCCAATGGATGGTATCGTTGTCATTATGGATGGTAGTCTATTGTCGAGATTTTTTTTACTTAAATGGATGGTAGCCTTGTCATTATAGAAGGTAGTCTATTTTCGAGATTTTTGTTACTCCAATGGATGGTAGCATTGTCATTATGGATGGTAGTCTATTGTCGAGATGTTTTTTATTCCAATGGATGGTAGCCTTGTGATTGTGGAAGGTAGTCTGTTGTCGACATTTTTGTTACCCCAATGGATGCTAGCCTTGTCATTATGGAAGGTAGTCAGTCGTTGTAATTTCTGTCACTCCAATGATTGGTAGCCTTGTCACTATGGAAGGTAGTTTGTTGTTCATATTTTTGTTACATCAATGGATGGTAGCATTATCATTATTGAAGGTTGTCTGTTGTCGAGATTTTTGTTACTCCAATGGTTCGTAGCCTTGTCATTATGGAAGGTAGCCTGTTGTCGAGATTTTTCTTACTCCAATGGATGGTATCGTTGTCATTATGGATGCTAGTCAGTTGTCGAGATTTTTGTTACTCCAATAGATGGTATCATTGTCATTATGGATGGTAGTTTGTCATTGTGATTTTTGTCACTCCAATGGATGGTAGCCTTGTCACTATGGAAGGTAGTCTGTTGTTCATATTTTTGTTACTCCAATGGATGGTAGCCTTGTCATTATGGAAGGTAGTCTATTGTCGATATTTTTGTTTCTTCAATTGATGGTAGCCTTATCATTATGGAAGGTAGTCTGTTTTCGAGATTTTTGTTACTCCAAATTGATGATAGCCTTGTGATTATGGTAGGTATTCTTTCGTTGTGATTTCTGTCACTCCAATGGATCGTAGACATTTCATTATGGAAGGTAGTTTGTTTTCGAGATTTTTGTTACTCCAATGGATGGTAGCCTTGCCATTATGAAAGGTAGTCTGTTGTCGAGATTTTTGTTACTCTAATAGATGGTAACATTGTCATTATGGATGGTAGTCTGTTGTCGAGATTTTTTTTATTCCAATGGATGGTAGCCTTGTCATTATAGAAGGTAGTCTGTTGTCGAGATTTTTGTTACTCCAATGGATGCTAGCCTTGTCATTACGGAAGGTAGTCAGTCATTGTGATTTCTGTCACTCCAATGGATGGTAGCCTTGTCACTATGGAAGGTAGTCTGTTGTTCATATTTTTGTTACTTCAATGGATGATAGCATTATCATTATGGAAGGTAGTCTGTCGTTGTGATTTCTATCACTCCAATGAATGGTAGCCTTGTCACTATGGAAGGTAGTCTGTTGTTCATATTTTTGGTACTCCAATGAATGGTAGCCTTGTCATTATGGATGAAGTCTATTGTCGAGATTTTTGTTACTCCAATATATGGTATCATTGTCATTATGGATGGTAGTTTGATGTCAATATTTTTGTTACTCTAATGGATGGTAGCCTTGTCATTATGGAAGGTAGTCTATTTTCGAGATTTTTGTTACTACAAAGGATGGTAGCCTTGTCAATATGGAAGGTAGTTTGCTGTCGATATTTTTGTTACTCCAATGGATGGTAACGTTTTCATTATGGATGGTAGTCTGTTGTCGAGATTTTTGTAATTCCAATGGATGGTAGCCTTGTCATTATGGAAGGTAGTTTGTTGTCCAAATTTTTGTTACTCCAATGGATGCTAGCCTTGTCATTATGGAAGGTAGTCTGTAGTTGGGATTTATGTCACTCCAATGGATGGTAGCCTTGTCACTATGAAAGGTAGTCTGTTGTTCATATTTTTGTTACATCAATGGATGGTAGCATTATCATTATGGAAGGTTGTCTGTTGTCGAGATTTTTGGTACTCCAATGGATGGTAGCCTTGTCATTATGGAAGGTAGTCTATTTTCGAGATTTTTGTTACTCCAATGGATTGTATCGTTGTCATTATGGATGGTAGTCTGTTGTCGAGATTTTTGTTATTCCAATGTATTATAGCCTTGTCATTATGGAACGTATTTTGTTATCGATGTTTTTGTTACTCCAATGGATGTTAGCCTTGTCATTATGGAAGGTAGTCTTTTGTCGATATTTTTGTTATTCCAATGGATCGTAGCCTTGTCATTATGGAAGGTAGTATGTTGTCGAGATTTTTGTTACTCCAATAGATGGTAGCCTTGTCATTATAGAAGGTACTCTGTTGTTCATATTTTTGTTACTCCAATGGATGGTAGCCTTGTCATTATGGAATGTGGTCTATTGTCGAGATTTTGGTTACTCCAATGGATGGTATCGTTGTCATTATGGATGGTCGTCTGTTGTCGAGATTTTTGTTACTCTAATGGATGGTAGCCTTGTCATTATGGAAGGTAGTCTGTTTTCGATATTTTTGTTACTCCAATGGATGGTGGCCTTGTCATTATGGAAGGTAGTATGTTTTCGAGATTTTTGTTACTCCAAATTGATGGTAGCCTTGTCATTATGGAAGGTATTCTTTCGTTGTGATTTCTGTCACTCCAATGGATCGTAGACATGTCATTATGGAAGGTAGTTTGTTTTCGAGATTTTTGTTACTCAAATGGATGGTAGCCTTGTCATTATGAAAGGTAGTCTGTTGTCGAGATTTTTGTTACTCCAATGGATGGTAACATTGTCATTATGGATGGTAGTCTGTTGTCGAGATTTTTTTTATTCCAATGGATGGTAGACTTGTCATTATGGAAGGTAGTCTGTTGTCGAGATTTTTGTTACTCCAATGGATGCTAGCCTTGTCATTACGGAAGGTAGTCAGTCGTTGTGATTTCTGTCACTCCAATGGATGGTAGCCTTGTCACTATGGAAGGTAGTTAGTTGTTCATATTTTTCTTACTTCAATGGATGATAGCATTATCATTTTGGAAGATAGTCAGTCGTTGTGATTTCTGTCACTCAAATGGATGGTAGCCTTCTCACTATGGATGTAGTCTATTGTCGATATTTTTGTTACTCCAATGTATGGTATCATTGTCATTATGGATGGTAGTTTGTTGTCGAGATTTTTGTTACTCTAATGGATGGTAGCCTTGTCATTATGGAAGGTAGTCTGTTTTCGAGATTTTTGTTACTACAATGGATGGCAGCGTTGTCAATATGGAAGGTAGTGTGTTGTTGATATTTTTGTTACTCCAATGGATGGTAACATTTTCATTATGGATGGTAGTCTGTTGTCGAGATTTTTGTTATTCCAATGGATGGTAGCCTTGTCATTATGGAAGGTAGTTTGTTGTCCAAATTTTTGTTACTCCAATGGATGCTAGCCTTGTCATTATGGAAGGTAGTTTGTAGTTGTGATTTATGTCACTCCAATGGATGGTAGCCTTGTCACTATGGAAGGTAGTCTGTTGTTCATATTTTTGTTACATCAATGGATGGTTGCATTATCATTATGGAAGGTTGACTGTTGTCGAGATTTTTGTTACTGCAATGGATGGTAGCCTTGTCATTATGGAAGGTAGTCTGTTTTCGAGATTTTTGTTACTCCAATGGATTGTATCGTTGTCATTATGGATGGTAGTCTGTTGTCGAGATTTTTGTTATTCCAATGTATTATAGCCTTGTCATTATGGAACGTATTTTGTTGTCGATGTTTTTGTTACTCCAATGGTTGTTAGCCTTGTCATTATTGAAGGTAGTCTTTTGTCGAGATTTTTGTTATTCCAATGGATGGTAGCCTTGTCATTATGGAAGGTAGTATGTTGTCGGGATTTTTGTTACTCCAATAGATGGTAGCCTTGTCATTATAGATGGTAGTTTGTTGTTCATATTTTTGTTACTCCAATGGATGGTAGCCTTGTCATTATGGAATGTGGTCTATTGTCGAGATTGTGGTTACTCCAATGGATGGTATCGTTGTCATTTTGGATGGTAGTCTGTTGTCGAGATTTTTGGTACTCTAATGGATGGTGGCCTTGTCATTATGGAAGGTAGTCTGTTTTCGAGATTTTTGTTACTCCAAATTGATGGTAGCCTTGTCATTATGGAAGGTATTCTTTCGTTGTGATTTCTGTCACTCCAATGGATCGTAGACATGTCATTATGGAAGGTAGTTTGCTTTCGAGATTTTTGTTACTCCAATGGATGGTAGCCTTGTCATTATGAAAGGTAGTCTGTTGTCGAGATTTTTGTTACTCCACTGGATGCTAGCCTTGTCATTACGGAAGGTAGTCAATCAATGTGATTTCTGTCACTCCAATGGATATTAGCCTTGTCACTATGGAAGGTAGTCAGTTGTTCATATTTTTGTTACTTCAATGGATGATAGCATTATCATTATGGAAGGTAGTCTGTCGTTGTGATTTTTGTCACTCAAATGGATGGTAGCCTTGTCACTATGGAAGGTAGTCTGTTGTTCATATTTTTGTTACTCCAATGTATGGTATCATTGTCATTATGGATGGTAGTTTGTTGTCGAGATTTTTGTTACTCTAATGGATGGTAGCCTTGTCATTAGGGAAGGTAGTCTGTTTTCGAGATTTTTGTTACTACAATGGATTGTAGCCTTGTCAATATGGAAGGTAGTTTGTTGTCGATATTTTTGTTACTCGAATGGATGGTAACGTTTTCATTATGGATGGTAGTCTGTTGTCGAGATTTTTGTTATTCCAATGGATGGTAGCCTTGTCATTTTGGAAGGTAGTTTGTTGTCCAAATTTTTGTTACTCCAATGGATGCTAGCCTTGTCATTAAGGAAGGTAGTCTGTAGTTGTGATTTATGTCACTCCAATGGATGGTAGCCTTGTCACTATGGAAGGTAGTCTGTTGTTCATATTTTTGTTACATCAATGGATGGTTGCATTATCATTATGGAAGGTTGACTGTTGTCGAGATTTTTGTTACTCCAATGGATGGTAGCCTTGTCATTATGGAAGGTAGTCTATTTTCGAGACTTTTGTTACTCCAATGGATTGTATCGTTGTCATTATGGATGGTAGTTTGTTGTCGAGATTTTTGTTATTCCAATGTATTATAGCCTTGTCATTATGGAACGTATTTTGTTGTCGATGTTTTTGTTACTCCAATGGTTGTTAGCCTTGTCATTATGGAAGGTAGTCTTTTGTCGAGATTTTTGTTATTCCAATGGATCGTAAACTTGTCATTATGGAAGGTAGTATGTTGTCGGGATTTTTTTTACTCTAATAGATGGTAGCCTTGTCATTATAGAAGGTAGTTTGTTATTCATATTTTTGTTACTCCAATGGATGGTAGCCTTGTCATTATGGAATGTGGTCTATTGTCGAGATGGTGGTTACTCCAATGGATGGTATCATTGTCATTATGGATGGTAGTCTGTTGTCGAGATTTTTGTTACTCTAATGGATGGTAGCCTTGTCATTATGGAAAGTAGTCTGTTTTCGGGATTTTTGTTACTCCAATGGATGGTGGCCTTGTCATTATGGAAGGTAGTCTGTTTTCGAGATTTTGCTACTCCAAATTGATGGTAGCCTTGTCATTATGGAAGGTATTCTTTCGTTGTGATTTATGTCACTCCAATGGATTGTAAACATGTCATTATGGAAGGTAGTTTGTTTTCGAGATTTTTGTTACTCCAATGGATGGTAGCCTTGTCATTATGAAAGGTAGTCTGTTGTCGAGATTTTTGTTACTCCAATGGATGGTAACATTGTCATTATGGATGGTAGTCTGTTGTCGAGATTTTTGTTACACCAATGGATGCTAGCCTTGTCATTACGGAAGGTAGTCAATCGTTGTGATTTCTGTCACTCCAATGGATGGTAGCCTTGTCACTATGGAAGGTAGTCAGTTGTTCATATTTTTGTTACTTCAATGGATGGTAGCCTTGTCATTATGGAAGGTAGTCTGTCGTTGTGATTTATGTCACTCCAATGGACGGTAGCCTTGTCACTACGGAAGGTAGTCTGTTGTTCATATTTTTGTTACAACAATGAATGGTAGCCTTGTCATTATGGATGTAGTCTATTGTCGAGATTTTTGTTACTCCAATGTATGGTATCGTTGTCATTATG
Source organism: Vicia faba (assembly GCA_948472305.1). Taxonomy (NCBI): domain Eukaryota; kingdom Viridiplantae; phylum Streptophyta; class Magnoliopsida; order Fabales; family Fabaceae; genus Vicia; species Vicia faba. The sequence continues at coordinate 527,458,807 of OX451741.1, forward strand.
GATGGTAGTTTGTTGTCGAGATTTTTGTTACTCTAATGGATGGTAGCGTTGTCATTATGGAAGGTAGTCTATTTTTGAGATTTTTGTTACTACAATGGATGGTAGCCTTTTCAATATGGAAGGTAGTTTGTTGTCGATATTTTTGTTACTCCAATGGATGGTAACGTTTTCATTATGGATGGTAGTCTGTTGTCGAGATTTTTGTTATTCCAATGGATGGTAGCCTTGTCATTATGGAAGGTAGTTTGTTTTCCAAATTTTTGTTACTCCAATGGATGCTAGCCTTGTCATTATGGAAGGTAGTCTGTAGTTGTGATTTATGTCACTCCAATGGCTCATAGCCTTGTCACTTTGGAAGGTAGTCAGTTGTTCATATTTTTGTTACATCAATGGATGGTAGCATTATCATTATGGAAGGTTGTCTGTTGTCGAGATTTTTGTTACTCCAATGGATGGTAACATTTTCATTATGGATGGTAGTCTGTTGTCGATATTTTTTTTACTCCAATGGATGGTAGCCTTGTCATTATGGAAGGTAGTCTGTTGTCGAAATTTTTGTTATTCTAACGGATGGTAGCCTTGTCATTATGAAAGTTAGTATGTTGTCGAGATTTTTGTTACTCCAATGGATGCTAGCCTTGTCATTACAGAAGGTATTCTTTCATTGTGATTTCTGTCACTCCAATGGATGATAGCCTTATCACTATGGAAGGTAGTCTGTTGTTCATATTTTTGTTACTCCAATGGATTGTAGCCTTATCATTATGGTTGTAGTCTATTGGCGAGATTTTTGTTACTCCAATGGATGGTATGATTGTCATTATGGATAGTAGTTTGTTGTCGAGATTTTTGTTACTCTAATGGATGGTAGCCTTGTCATTATGGAAGGTAGTCTGTTTTCGATATTTTTGTTACTCTAATGGATGGTAGCCTTTTCATTATGGAAGGTAGTTTGTTGTCGAGATTTTTGTTACTCCAATGGATGATAACATTGTCATTATGGATGCTAGTCTGTTGTCGAGATTTTTGTTATTCCAATGGATGGTAGCCTTGTCATTATGGAAGGTAGTCTGTCGTTGTGATTTATGTCACTCCAATGGATGGTAGACTTGTCACTATGGAAGGTAGTCTCTTGTTCATATTTTTGTTACATCAATGGATGGTAGGATTATCATTATTGAAGGTTGTCTGTTGTCGAGATTTTTGTTACTCCAATGGATGGTAGCCTTGTCATTATGGAAGGTAGTCTGTTTTCTAGATTTTTCTTACTCTAATGGATGGTAGCCTTGTCATTATGAAAGGTACTCTGTTGTCGATATTTTTGTTACTCCAAAGGATTATATCATTGTCATTATGGATGGTAGTCTGTTGTCGATGTTTTTGTTACTCCAATGGATGTTAGCCTTGTCATTATGGAAGGTAGTCTTTTGTCGAGATTGTGGTTACTCCAATGGATGGTATCGTTGTCATTATGGATGGTAGTCTGTTGTCGAGATTTTTGTTACTTTAATGGATGGTAGCCTTGTCATTATGGAAAGTAGTCTGTTTTCGAGATTTTTGTTACTCCAATGGATGGTGGCCTTGTCATTATGGAAGGTAGTTTGTTTTCGAGATTTTTGTTACTCCAAATTGATGGTAGCCTTGTCATTATGGAAGGTATTCTTTCGTTGTGATTTCTGTCACTCCAATGGATTGTAGACATGTCATTATGGAAGGTAGTTTGTTTTCGAGATTTTTGTTACTCCAATGGATGGTAGCCTTGTCATTATGAAAGGTAGTCTGTTGTAGAGATTTTTGTTACTCCAATGGATGGTAACATTGTCATTATGGATGGTAGTCTGTTGTCGAGATTTTTGTTACACCAATGAATGCTAGCCTTGTCATTACGGAAGGTAGTCAGTCGTTGTGATTTCTGTCACTCCAATGGATGGTAGCCATGTCACTATGGAAGGTAGTCAGTTGTTCATATTTTTGTTACTTCAATGGATGATAGCATTATCCTTATGGAAGGTAGTCTGTCGTTATGATTTCTGTCGCTCAAATGGATGGTAGCCTTGTCACTATGGAAGGTAGTCTGTTGTTCATATTTTTGTTACTCCAATGAATGGTAGCCTTGTCATTATGGATGTAGTCTATTGTCGAGATTTTTGTTACTCCAATGTATGGTATCGTTGTCATTATGGAATGTAGTTTTTTGTTGAGATTTTTATTACTCTAATGGATGGTAGCCTTGTCATTATGGAAGGTAGTCTATTTTCGAGATTTTTGTTACTACAATGGATGGTAGCCTTGTCAATATGGAAGGTAGTTTGTTGTCGATATTTTTGTTACTCCAATGGATGGTAACGTTTTCATTATGGATGGTAGTCTGTTGTCGAGATTTTTGTTATTCCAATGGATGGTAGCCTTGTCATTATGGAAGGTAGTTTGTTGTCCAAATTTTTGTTACTCCAATGGATGCTAGCCTTGTCATTATGGAAGGTAGTCTGTAGTTGTGATTTATGTCACTCCAATGGACGGTAGCCTTGTCACTATGTAAGGTAGTCTGTTGTTCATATTTTTGTTACATCAATGGATGGTTGCATTATCATTATGGAAGGTTGACTGTTGTCGAGATTTTTGTTACTCCAATGGATGGTAGCCTTGTCATTATGGAAGGTAGTCTGCTTTCGAGATTTTTGTTATTCTAATGGATGTTAGCCTTGTCATTATGGAATGTAGTCTGTTGTCGAGATTTTTGTTATTCTAATGGATGGTAGCCTTGTCATTATGAAAGGTAGTATGTTGTCGAGATTTTTGTTACTGCAATGGATGCTAGCCTTGTCATTACAGAAGGTAGTCTTTCATTGTGATTTCTGTCACTCCAATGGATGGTAGCCTTATCACTATGGAAGGTAGTCTGTTGTTCATATTTTTGTTACTCCAATGGATGGTATCATTGTCATTATGGATGGTAGTTTGTTGTCGTGATTTTTGTTACTCTAATGGATGGTAGCCTTGTCATTATGGAAGGTAGCCGATTTTCGATATTTTTGCTACTCTAATGGATGGTAGCCTTTTCATTATGGAAGGTAGTCTATTGTCGAGATTTTTGTTACTCCAATGGATGATAACGTTGTCATTATGGATGGTAGTCTATTGTTGAGATTTATGTTATTCCAATGGATGGTAGCCTTGTCATTATGGAAGGTAGTCTGTCGTTGTGATTTATGTCACTCCAATGGACGGTAGCCTTGTCACTATGGAAGGTAGTCTGTTGTTCATATTTTTGTTACAACAATGAATGGTAGCCTTGTCATTATGGATGTAGTCTATTGTCGAGATTTTTGTTACTCCAATGTATGGTATCATTGTCATTATGGATGGTAGTTTGTTGTCGAGATTTTTGTTACTCTAATGGATGGTAGCCTTGTCATTATGGAAGGTAGTCTATTTTCGAGATTTTTGTTACTACAATGGATGGTAGCCTTTTCAATATGGAAGGTAGTTTGTTGTCGATATTTTTGTTACTCCAATGGATTGTAACGTTTTCATTATGGATGGTAGTCTGTTGTCGAGATTTTTGTTATTCCAATGGATGGTAGCCTTGTCATTATGGAAGGTAGTTTGTTGTCCAAATTTTTGTTACTCCAATGGATGCTAGCCTTGTCATTATGGAAGGTAGTCTGTAGTTGTGATTTATGTCACTCCAATGGATCGTAGCCTTGTCACTATGGAAGGTAGTCTGTTGTTCATATTTTTGTTACATCAATGGATGGTAGAATTATCATTATGGAAGGTTGTCTGTTGTCGAGATTTTTGTTACTCCAATGGATGGTAACATTTTCATTATGGATGGTAGTCTGTTGTCGATATTTTTTTTACTCCAATGGATGGTAGCCTTGTCATTATGGAAGGTAGTCTGTTGTCGAAATTTTTGTTATTCTAACGGATGGTAGCCTTGTCATTATGAAAGTTAGTATGTTGTCGAGATTTTTGTTACTCCAATGGAAGCTAGCCTTGTCATTACAGAAGGTATTCTTTCATTGTGATTTCTGTCACTCCATTGGATGGTAGCCTTATCACTATGGAAGGTAGTCTGTTGTTCACATTTTTGTTACTCCAATGGATTGTAGCCTTATCATTATGGTTGTAGTCTATTGGCGAGATTTTTGTTACTCCAATGGATGGTATGATTGTCATTATGGATGGTAGTTTGTTGTCGAGATTTTTGTTACTCTAATGGATGGTAGCCTTGTCATTATGGAAGGTAGTCTGTTTTCGATATTTTTGTTACTCTAATGGATGGCAGCCTTTTCGTTATGGAAGGTAGTCTGTTGTCGAGATTTTTGTTACTCCAATGGATGATAACATTGTCATTATGGATGCTAGTCTGTTGTCGAGATTTTTGTTATTCCAATGGATGGTAGCCTTGTCATTATGGAAGGTAGTCTGTCGTTGTGATTTATGTCACTCCAATGGATGGTAGACTTGTCACTATGGTAGGTTGTCTCTTGTTCATATTTTTGTTACTTCAATGGATGGTAGGATTATCATTATTGAAGGTTGTCTGTTGTCGAGATTTTTGTTACTCCAATGGATGGTAGCCTTGTCATTATGGAAGGTAGTCTGTTTTCGAGATTTTTCTTACTCCAATGGATGGTAGCCTTGTCATTATGGAAGGTACTCTGTTGTCGATATTTTTGTTACTCCAAAGGATTGTATCATTGTCATTATGGATGGTAGTCTGATGTCGAAATTTTTGTTATTCCAATGTATTATAGCCTTTTCATTATGGAACGTATTCTGTTGTCGATGTTTTTGTTACTCCAATGGATGTTAGCCTTGTCATTATGGAAGGTAGTCTTTTGTCGAGATTTTTGTTACTCCAATGGATGGTATCATTGTCATTATGGATGGTAGTCTATTGTCGAGATTTTTGTTACTAAAATGGATGGTAGCCTTGTCATTATGGAAGGTAGTCTGTTTTCTAGATTTTTGTTACTCCAATGGATGGTAGCCTTGTCATTATGGAAGGTAGTCCGTTTTCGAGAATTTTGTTACTCCAATGGATGGTAGCCTTGTCATTATCAAAGGTAGTCTGTTGTCGGTATTTTTGTTACTCCAATGGATGGTAACATTGTCATTATGGATGGTAGTCTATTGGCGAGATTTTTTTTATTCCAATGGATGGTAGCCTTGTCATTATGGAAGCTAGTATGTTGTCGAGATTTTTGTTACTCCAATGGATGTTAGCCTTGTCATTATAGAAGGTAGTCAGTCGTTGTGATTTCTGTCACTCCAATGGATGGTAGCCTTGTCAATATGGAATGTAGTATGTTGTTCATATTTTTGTTACTTCAATGGATGATAACATTATCATTATGGAAGGTAGTCTATCGTTGTGATTTCTGTCACTCCAATGGATGGTAGCCTTGTCACTATGGAAGGTAGTCTGTTGTTTATATTTTTGTTACATCAATGGATGGTAGCATTATCATTATGGAAGGTTGTCTATTGTCGAGATTTTTGTTACTCCAATGGTTCGTAGCCTTGTCATTATGGAAGGTAGCCTGTTGTCGAGATTTTTGTTACTCCAATGGATGGTATCGTTGTCATTATGGATGCTAGTCAGTTTTGGAGATTTTTGTTACTCCAATAGATGGTATCATTGTCATTATGGATGGTAGTTTGTCATTGTGATTTTTGTCACTCCAATGGATGGTAGCCTTGTCACTATGGAAGGTAGTCTGTTGTTCATATTTTTGTTACTCCAATGGATGGTAGCCTTGTCATTATGGAAGGTAGTCTATTGTCGAGATTTTTGTTACTTCAATTGATGGTAGCCTTATCATTATGGAAGGTAGTCTTTTTTCGAGATTTTTTTTATTCCAATGGATGGTATCCTTGTAATTATGGAAGGTATTCTTTCATTGTGATTTCTATCAGTCCAATGGATCGTAGACATGTTATTATGGAAGGTAGTTTGTTTTCTAGATTTTTGTTACTCCAATGGATGGTAGCCTTGTCATTATGAAAGGTAGTCTGTTGTCGAGATTTTTGTTACTCCAATAGATGGTAACATTGTCATTATGGATGGTAGTCTGTTGTCGAGAATTTTTTTATTCCAATGGATGGTAGCCTTGTCATTATGGAAGGTAGTCTGTTGTCGAGATTTTTGTTACTCCAATGGATACTAGCCTTGTCATTACGGAAGGTAGTCAGTCATTGTGATTTCTGTCACTCTAATGGATGGTAGCCTTGTCACTATGGAAGGTAGTTTGTTGTTCATATTTTTGTTACTTCAATGGATGATATCATTATCATTATGGAAGGTAGTCTGTCGTTGTGATTTCTGTCACTCAAATGGATGGTAGCCTTGTAACTATGGAAGGTAGTCTGTTGTTCATATTTTTGTTACTCCAATGAATGGTAGCCTTGTCATTATGGATGTAGTCTATTGTCGAGATTTTTGTTACTTCAATGTATGGTATCATTGTCATTATGGATGGTAGTTTGTTGTCGAAATTTTTGTTACTCTAATGGATGGTAGCCTTGTCATTATGGAAGGTAGTCTATTTTCGAGATTTTTGTTACTACAATGGATGCTAGCCTTGTCAATATGAAAGGTAGTTTGTTGTGGATATTTTTGTTACTCCAATGGATGGTAACGTTTTCATTATGGATGGTAGTCTGTTGTCGAGATTTTTGTTATTCCAATGGATGGTAGCCTTGTCATTATGGAAGGTAGTTTGTTGTCCAAATTTTTGTTACTCCAATGGATGCTAGCCTTGTCATTATGGAAGGTAGTCTGTAGTTTGGATTTATGTCACTCCAATGGATGGTAGCCTTGTCACTATGGAAGGTAGTCTGTTGTTCATATTTTTGTTACATCAATGGATGGTAGCATTATCATTATGGAAGGTTGTCTGTTGTCGAGATTTTTGTTACTCCAATAGATGGTAGCCTTGTCATTATGCAAGGTAGTCTATTTTCGAGATTTTTGTTACTCCAATGGATTGTATCGTTGTCATTATGGATGGTAGTCTGTTGTCGAGATTTTTGTTTTTCCAATGTATTATAGCCTTGTCATTATGGAACGTATTCTGTTGTCGTTGTTTTTGTTACTCCAATGGATGTTAGCCTTGTCATTATGGAAGGTAGTCTTTTGTCGAGATTTTTGTTATTCCAATGGATGGTAGCCTTGTCATTATGGAAGGTAGTATGTTGTCGAGATTTTTGTTACTCCAATAGATGGTAGCCTTGTCATTATAGAAGGTAGTCTGTTGTTCAAATTTTTGTTACTCCAATGGATGGTAGCCTTGTCATTATGGAATGTGGTCTATTGTCGAGATTTTGGTTACTCTAATGGATGGTATCCTTGTAATTATGGATGGTAGTCTGTTGTCGAGATTTTTGTTACTCTAATGGATGGTAGCCTTGTCATTATGGAAGGTAGTCTGTTTTCGAGATTTTTGTTACTCCAATGGATGGTAGGCTTGTCATTATGGAAGGTAGTCTATTTTCGAGATCTTTGTTACTCCAAATTGAAGGTATCCTTGTCATTATGGAAGGTATTCTTTCGTTGTGATTTCTGTCACTCCAATGGATCGTAGACATGTCATTATGGAAGGTAGTTTGTTTTCGATATTTTTGTTACTCCAATGGATGGTAGCCTTGTCATTATGAAAGGTAGTCTGTTGTCGAGATTTTTGTTACTCCAATGGATGGTAACATTGTCATTATGGATGGTAGTCTGTTGTCGAGATTTTTTTTATTCCAATGGATGGTAGCCTTGTCATTATAGAAGGTAGTCTGTTGTCGAGATTTTTGTTACTCCAATGGATGCTAGCCTTGTCATTACGGAAGGTAGTCAGTCGTTGTGATTTTTGTCACTCCAATGGATGGTAGCCTTGTCACTATGGAAGGTAGTTTGTTGTTCATATTTTTGTTACTTCAATGGATGATAGCATTATCATTATGGAAGGTAGTCTGTCGTTATGATTTCTGTCACTCCAATGGATGGTAGCCTTGTCACTATGGAAGGTAGTCTGTTGTTCATATTTTTGTTTCTCCAATGAATGGTAGCCTTGTCATTATGGATGTAGTCTATTGTCGAGATTTTTGTTACTCCAATGTATGGTAACATTTTCATTATGGATGGTAGTCTGTTGTCGAGATTTTTGTTATTCCAATGGATGGTAGCCTTGTCATTATGGAAGGTAGTTTGTTGTCCAAATTTTTGTTACTCCAATGGATGCTAGCCTTATCATTATGGAAGGTAGTCTGTAGTTGTGCTTTATGTCACTCCAATGGATGGTAGCCTTGTCACTATGGAAGGTAGTCTGTTGTTCATATTTTTGTTACATCAATGGATGGTAGCATTATCATTATGGAAGGTTGTCTGTTGTCGAGATTTTTGTTACTCCAATGGATGTTAGCCTTGTCATTATGGAACATAGTCTTTTGTTGAGATTTTTGTTATTCCAATGGATGGTAGCCTTGTCATTATGGAAGGTAGTCTGTTGTCGAGATTTTTGTTACTCCGATGGATGGTAACATTGTCATTATGGATGGTAGTCTGTTGTCGAGATTTTTTTTATTCCAATGGATGGTAGCCTTGTCATTATGGAAGGTAGTCTGTTGTCGAGATTTTTGTTACTCCAATGGGTGCTAGCCTTGTCATTATGCAAGGTAGTCAGTCGTTGTGATTTATGTCACTCCAATGGATGGTAGCCTTGTCACTATGGACGGTTGTCTGTTGTTCATATTTTTTTTACTTCAATGGATGATAGCATTATCATTATGGAAGGTAGTCTGTCGTTGTAATTTCTGTCACTCCAATGGATGGGAGCCTTGTCACTATGGAAGGTAGTCTGTTGTTCATATTTTTGTTACATCAATGGATGGTAGCATTATCATTATGGAAGGTTGTCTGTTGTCGATATTTTTGTTACTCCAATGGATGGTAGCCTTGTCATTATGGAAGGTAGTCTGTTTTCGAGATTTTTGTTACTCCAATGGATTGTATCGTTGTCATTATGGATGGTAGTCTGTTGTCGAGATTTTTGTTATTCCAATGTATTATAGCCTTCTTATTATGGAACGTATTCTGTTGTCGATGTTTTTGTTACTCCAATGGATGTTAGCCTTTTCGTTATGGAAGGTAGTCTTTTGTCGAGATTTTTTTTATTCCAATGGATGGTAGCCTTGTAATTATGGAAGGTAGTATGTTGTTGAGATTTTTGTTACTCCAATAGATGGTAGCCTTGTCATTATGGAAGGTAGTCTATTGTTCATATTTTTCGTACTCCAATGGATGGTAGCCTTGTCATTATGGAATGTGGTCTATTGTTGAGATTTTTGTTAATCCAATGGATGGTATCGTTTTCATTATGGATGGTAGTCTGTTGTCGAGATTTTTGTTACTCTAATGGATGGTAGCCTTGTCATTATGGAAGGTAGTTTGTTTTCGAGATTTTTGTTACTCCAATGGATGGTAGCCTTGTCATTATGGAAGGTAGTCTGTTGTCGAGTTTTTTGTTACTCTAATGGATGCTAGCCTTGTCATTATGGAAGGTTGTCTGTCATTGTGATTTCTGTCACTCCAATGGATGGTAGCCTTGTCACTATGGAAGGAAGTTTTTTATTCATATTTTTGTTACTTCAATGGATTATAGCATTATCATTATGGAAGGTAGTCTGTCGTTGTGATTTATGTCACACCAATGGATGGTAGCCTTGTCACTATGGAAGGTAGTCTGTTGTTCATATTTTTATTACATCAATGGATGGTAGCATTATCATTATGGAAGGTTGTCTGTTGTTCATATTTTTGTTACTCCAATGGATGGTAGCCTTGTCATTATGGATGGTAATCTGTTTTCGAGATTTTTGTTACTCCAATGGATGGTAGCCTTGTCATTATGGAAGGTAGTCTGTTGTCGAGATTTTTGTTACTCCAATGGATTGTATCGTTGTCATTATGGAAGGTAGTTTGTTGTCGACATTTTTGATACTCCAATGGATGGTAGCCTTGTCATTATGGAAGGTAGTCTGTTGTCGACATTTTTGTTACTCCAATGGATGCTAGCCTTGTCATTATGGAAGGTAGTTTGTTGTTCATATTTTTGTTACTCCAATGGATGGTATCATTGTCATTATGGATGGTAGCCTGTTGTCGAGAATTTTGTTACTCCAATGGATGGTAGCCTTGTCATTATGTAACGTACTCTGTTGTCGATGTTTTTGTTACTCCAATGGATGGTAGCCTTGTCATTATTGAAGGTAGTTTGTTGTCGAGATTTTTGTTATTCCAATGGATGGTAGCCTTGTCATTATGGAAGGTAGTCTGTTGTCAAGATTTTTGTTACTCCGATGGATGGTAACATTGTCATTATGGATGGTAGTCTGTTGTCGAGATTTTTTTTATTCCAATGGATGGTAGCCTTGTCATTATGGAAGGTAGTCTGTTGTCGAGATTTTTGTTACTCCAATGGGTGCTAGCCTTGTCATTATGCAAGGTAGTCAGTCGTTGTGATTTATGTCACTCCAATGGATGGTAGCCTTGTCACTATGGACGGTTGTCTGTTGTTCATATTTTTTTTACTTCAATGGATGATAGCATTATCATTATGGAAGGTAGTCTGTCGTTGTAATTTCTGTCACTCCAATGGATGGGAGCCTTGTCACTATGGAAGGTAGTCTGTTGTTCATATTTTTGTTACATCAATGGATGGTAGCATTATCATTATGGAAGGTTGTCTGTTGTCGATATTTTTGTTACTCCAATGGATGGTAGCCTTGTCATTATGGAAGGTAGTCTGTTTTCGAGATTTTTGTTACTCCAATGGATTGTATCGTTGTCATTATGGATGGTAGTCTGTTGTCGAGATTTTTGTTATTCCAATGTATTATAGCCTTCTTATTATGGAACGTATTCTGTTGTCGATGTTTTTGTTACTCCAATGGATGTTAGCCTTTTCGTTATGGAAGGTAGTCTTTTGTCGAGATTTTTTTTATTCCAATGGATGGTAGCCTTGTAATTATGGAAGGTAGTATGTTGTTGAGATTTTTGTTACTCCAATAGATGGTAGCCTTGTCATTATGGAAGGTAGTCTATTGTTCATATTTTTCGTACTCCAATGGATGGTAGCCTTGTCATTATGGAATGTGGTCTATTGTTGAGATTTTTGTTAATCCAATGGATGGTATCGTTTTCATTATGGATGGTAGTCTGTTGTCGAGATTTTTGTTACTCTAATGGATGGTAGCCTTGTCATTATGGAAGGTAGTTTGTTTTCGAGATTTTTGTTACTCCAATGGATGGTAGCCTTGTCATTATGGAAGGTAGTCTGTTGTCGAGTTTTTTGTTACTCTAATGGATGCTAGCCTTGTCATTATGGAAGGTTGTCTGTCATTGTGATTTCTGTCACTCCAATGGATGGTAGCCTTGTCACTATGGAAGGAAGTTTTTTATTCATATTTTTGTTACTTCAATGGATTATAGCATTATCATTATGGAAGGTAGTCTGTCGTTGTGATTTATGTCACACCAATGGATGGTAGCCTTGTCACTATGGAAGGTAGTCTGTTGTTCATATTTTTATTACATCAATGGATGGTAGCATTATCATTATGGAAGGTTGTCTGTTGTTCATATTTTTGTTACTCCAATGGATGGTAGCCTTGTCATTATGGATGGTAATCTGTTTTCGAGATTTTTGTTACTCCAATGGATGGTAGCCTTGTCATTATGGAAGGTAGTCTGTTGTCGAGATTTTTGTTACTCCAATGGATTGTATCGTTGTCATTATGGAAGGTAGTTTGTTGTCGACATTTTTGTTACTCCAATGGATGGTAGCCTTGTCATTATGGAAGGTAGTCTGTTGTCGACATTTTTGTTACTCCAATGGATGCTAGCCTTGTCATTATGGAAGGTAGTTTGTTGTTCATATTTTTGTTACTCCAATGGATGGTATCATTGTCATTATGGATGGTAGCCTGTTGTCGAGAATTTTGTTACTCCAATGGATGGTAGCCTTGTCATTATGTAACGTACTCTGTTGTCGATGTTTTTGTTACTCCAATGGATGGTAGCCTTGTCATTATTGAAGGTAGTTTGTTGTCGAGATTTTTGTTATTCCAATGGATGGTAGCCTTGTCATTATGGAAGGTAGTCTGTTGTCAAGATTTTTGTTACTCCGATGGATGGTAACATTGTCATTATGGATGGTAGTCTGTTGTCGAGATTTTTTTTATTCCAATGGATGGTAGCCTTGTCATTATGGAAGGTAGTCTGTTGTCGAGATTTTTGTTACTCCAATGGGTGCTAGCCTTGTCATTATGCAAGGTAGTCAGTCGTTGTGATTTATGTCACTCCAATGGATGGTAGCCTTGTCACTATGGACGGTTGTCTGTTGTTCATATTTTTTTTACTTCAATGGATGATAGCATTATCATTATGGAAGGTAGTCTGTCGTTGTAATTTCTGTCACTCCAATGGATGGGAGCCTTGTCACTATGGAAGGTAGTCTGTTGTTCATATTTTTGTTACATCAATGGATGGTAGCATTATCATTATGGAAGGTTGTCTGTTGTCGATATTTTTGTTACTCCAATGGATGGTAGCCTTGTCATTATGAAAGGTAGTCTGTTTTCGAGATTTTTGTTACTCCAATGGATTGTATCGTTGTCATTATGGATGGTAGTCTGTTGTCGAGATTTTTGTTATTCCAATGTATTATAGCCTTCTTATTATGGAACGTATTCTGTTGTCGATGTTTTTGTTACTCCAATGGATGTTAGCCTTTTCGTTATGGAAGGTAGTCTTTTGTCGAGATTTTTTTTATTCCAATGGATGGTAGCCTTGTAATTATGGAAGGTAGTATGTTGTTGAGATTTTTGTTACTCCAATAGATGGTAGCCTTGTCATTATGGAAGGTAGTCTATTGTTCATATTTTTCGTACTCCAATGGATGGTAGCCTTGTCATTATGGAATGTGGTCTATTGTTGAGATTTTTGTTAATCCAATGGATGGTATCGTTTTCATTATGGATGGTAGTCTGTTGTCGAGATTTTTGTTACTCTAATGGATGGTAGCCTTGTCATTATGGAAGGTAGTTTGTTTTCGAGATTTTTGTTACTCCAATGGATGGTAGCCTTGTCATTATGGAAGGTAGTCTGTTGTCGAGTTTTTTGTTACTCTAATGGATGCTAGCCTTGTCATTATGGAAGGTTGTCTGTCATTGTGATTTCTGTCACTCCAATGGATGGTAGCCTTGTCACTATGGAAGGAAGTTTTTTATTCATATTTTTGTTACTTCAATGGATTATAGCATTATCATTATGGAAGGTAGTCTGTCGTTGTGATTTATGTCACACCAATGGATGGTAGCCTTGTCACTATGGAAGGTAGTCTGTTGTTCATATTTTTATTACATCAATGGATGGTAGCATTATCATTATGGAAGGTTGTCTGTTGTTCATATTTTTGTTACTCCAATGGATGGTAGCCTTGTCATTATGGATGGTAATCTGTTTTCGAGATTTTTGTTACTCCAATGGATGGTAGCCTTGTCATTATGGAAGGTAGTCTGTTGTCGAGATTTTTGTTACTCCAATGGATTGTATCGTTGTCATTATGGAAGGTAGTTTGTTGTCGACATTTTTGTTACTCCAATGGATGGTAGCCTTGTCATTATGGAAGGTAGTCTGTTGTCGACATTTTTGTTACTCCAATGGATGCTAGCCTTGTCATTATGGAAGGTAGTTTGTTGTTCATATTTTTGTTACTCCAATGGATGGTATCATTGTCATTATGGATGGTAGCCTGTTGTCGAGAATTTTGTTACTCCAATGGATGGTAGCCTTGTCATTATGTAACGTACTCTGTTGTCGATGTTTTTGTTACTCCAATGGATGGTAGCCTTGTCATTATTGAAGGTAGTTTGTTGTCGAGATTTTTGTTATTCCAATGGATGGTAGCCTTGTCATTATGGAAGATAGTCTATTGTTGAGATTTTTGTTACTCCAATGGATGCTTGCCTTGTCATTATGGAAGGTAGTCTATCGTTGTGATTTTTGTCACTCCAATGGATGGTAGCCTTGTCACTCTGGAAGGTAGTATGTTGTTCATATTTTTTTTACTGCAATGGATGGTAGCCTTGTCATTATGGAAGGTAGTCTATTGTCGATATTTTTGTTACTTCAATTGATGGTAGCCTTGTCATTATGGAAGGTAGTCTGTTTTCAAGATTTTTGTTAGTCCAATGGATTGTAGCCTTGTCATTATGGAAGGTAGTTTATTGTCGATATTTTTGTTACTCCAATGGATGGTAATGTTGTCATTATGGATGGTAGTCTGTTGTCGAGATTTTTGTTATTCCAATGGATGGTAGCCTTTTCATTATGGAAGGTAGTCTGTTGTCGAGATTTTTGTTACTCCAATGGATGCTAGCCTTGTCATTATGGAAGGTAGTTTGTTATTGTGATTTCTGTCACTCCAATGGATGGTAGCCTTGTCACTATGGAAGGTAGTCTATTGTTCATATTTTTGTTACTTCAGTGGATGATAGCATTATCATTATGGAATGTTGTCTGTTGTCGAGATTTTTGTTACTCCAATGGATGGTAGCCTTGTAATTATGGAAGGTAGTTTATTTTTGAGATTTTTATTACTCCAATGGATGGTAGGCTTGTCATTATGGAAGGTAGTCTATGGTCGAGATTTTTGTTACTCCAATGGATGGTAACATTGTCATTATGGATGGTAGTCTGTTGTCGAGATTTTTGTTATTCCAATGGATGGTAGCCTTGTCATTATGGAAGGTAGTTTGTTGTCGAGATTTTTGTTATTCAAATGGATGGTAGCCTATTCATTATGGAAGGTAGTCTATTCTTGAGATTTTTGTTACTCCAATGGATGCTTGCCTTGTCATTATGGAAGGTAGTCTGTCGTTGTGATTTCTGTCACTCCAATGGATGGTAGCCTTGTCCCTATGGAAGGTACTATGTTGTTCATATTTTTGTTACTGCAATGGATGGTACCCTTGTCATTATGGAAGGTAGTCTATTATCGAGATTTTTGTTACTTCAATTGATGGTAGCCTTTTCATTATTGAAGGTAGTCTGTTGTCGAGATTTTTGTTACTCCAATGGATGCTAGCCTTGTCATTATGGAAGGTAGTTTGTTCTTGTGATTTCTGTCACTCCAATGGATGGTAGCCTTGTCACTATGGAAGGTAGTCTATTGTTCATATTTTTGTTACTTCAATGGATGATAGCATTATCATTATGGAAGGTAGTCTGTTTTCGAGATTTTTGTTACTCCAATGGATGGTAGCCTTGTCATTATGGAAGGTAGTTTGTTGTCGAGGTTTTTTTTACTCCAATGGATGGTAACATTGTCATTATGGATTGTAGTTTGTTGTCGAGATTTTTGTTATTCCAATGGATGGTAGCCTTTTCATTAAGGAAGGTAGTCTGTTGTCGAGATTTTTGTTACTCCAATGGATGCTAGCCTTGTCATTATGGAAGGTAATATGTCATTGTGATTTCTGTCGCTCCAATGGATGGTAGCCTTGTCAATATGGAAGGTAGTCTGTTGTTCATATTTTTGTTACTTCAATGGATGATAGCATTATCATTATGGAATGTTGTCTGTTTTCAAGATTTTTGTTACTCCAATGGATGGTAGCCTTGTAATTATGGAAGGTAGTCTGTTGTCGAGATTTTTGTTACTCCAATGGATGGTAACAATGTCATTATGGATGGTAGTTTGTTGTCGAGATTTTTGTTACTCCAATAGATGCTAGCCTTGCAATTACGGAAGGTAGTCTTTCATTTTGATATCTGTTACTCCAATGGATTGTAGACTTGTCAATATGGAAGGTAGTCTGTTGTTCATATTTTTGTTACTCCAATGGATGGTAACCTTGTCATTATGGAATGTAGTCTATTGTCGAGATTTTTGTTACTCCAATGGCTGGTATCGTTGTCATTATGGATGGTAGTCTGTGTCAAGAGTTTTGTTACTCTAATGGATGGTAGCCTTGTCATTATGGAAGGTAGTCTGTTGTCGAGATTTTTGTTACTCCAATGGATGGTAACATTGTCATTGTGGATGGTAGTCTGCTGTCGAGATTTTTGTTATTCCAATGGATGGTAGCCTTGTCATTATGGAAGGTAGTCTGTTGTCGAGATTTTTGTTACTCCAATGGATGCTAGCCTTGTCATCGGGGAAGGTAGTATGTCTTTGTGATTTTTGTCACTCCAATGGATGGTAGCCTTGTCACTATGGATGGTAGTATGTTGCTCATATTTTTGTTACTTCAATGGATAATAGCATTATCATTATGGAAGGTAGTCTGTTGTCGAGATTTTTGTTACACCAATGGATGCTAGCCTTGTCATTACGGAAGGTAGTCTTTCGTTGTGATTTCTGTAGATACAATGGATTATAGCCTTGTCCTTATGGAAGAAAGTCTGTTTTCGAGATTTTTGTTACACCAATGGATGGTTGGCTTGTCATTATGGAAGGTAGTCTGTTGTCGAGATTTTTGTTACTCCAATGGATGGTAACATTGTCATTATGGATGGTAGTCTGTTGTCGAGATTTTTGTTACTCCAATAGATGCTAGCCCTGCCATTACAGAAGGTAGCCTTTCATTGTGATTTCTGTCACTCCAATGGATTGTAGACTTGTCCCTATGGAAGGTAGTCTATTGTTCATATTTTTGTTACTCCAATGGATGATTACCTTGTCATTATGGAATGTAGTCTAATCTCGAGATTTTTGTTACTCCAATGGTTGGTATCGTTGTCATTATGGATGGTAGTCTGTTGTCGAGAGTTTTCTTACTCTAATGGATGGTAGCCTTGTCATTATGGAAGGTAGTCTATTTTTGATATTTTTGTTACTCCAATGGATGGTATCATTGTCATTATGGATGGTAGTCAGTTGTCGAGATATTTGTTACTCCAATAGATGGTATCTTTGTCATTTAGGATGGTAGTCTGTTGTCGAGAATTTTGTTACTCCAATGGATGGTAGCCTTGTCATTTTGGAACATACTCTGTTATCGATGTTTTTGTTACTCCAATGGATGGTAGCCTTGTCATTATTGAAGGTAGTCTGTTGTCAAGATTTTTGTTATTCTAATGGATGATAGCCTTGTCATTATGGAAGGTAGTCTATTCTTGAGATTTTTGTTACTCCAATGGATGCTTGCCTTGTCATTATGGAAGGTACTCTGTCGTTGTGATTTCTGTCACACCAATGGATGGTAGCCTTGTCCCTATGGAAGGTACTATGTTGTTCATATTTTTGTTACTGCAATGGATGGTAGCCTTGTCATTATGGAAGGTAGTCTATTATCGAGATTTTTGTTACTTCAATTGATGGTAGCCTTGTCATTATGGAAGGTAGTCTATTTTCGAGATTTTTGTTACTCCAATGGATGGTAGCCGTGTCATTATGGAAGGTAGTTTGTTGTCGAGGTTTTTGTTACTCCAATGGATGGTAACGTTGTCATTATGGATTGTAGTTTGTTGTCGAGATTTTTGTTATTCCAATGGATGGTAGCCTTTTCATTAAGGAAGGTGGTCTGTTGTCGAGATTTTTGTTACTCCAATGGATGCTAGCCTTGTCATTATGGAAGGTAATCTGTCATTGTGATTTCTGTCACTCCAATGGATGGTAGCCTTGTCACTATGGAAGGTAGTTTGTTGTTCATATTTTTGTTACTTCAATGGATGATAGCATTATCATTATGGAATGTTGTCTGTTTTCAAGATTTTTGTTACTCCAATGGATGGTAACATTGTCATTATGGATGGTAGGCTGTTGTCGAGATTTTTGTTACTCCAATAGATGCTAGCCTTGCAATTACGGAAGGTAGTCTTTCATTTTGATTTCTGTCACTCCAATGGATTGTAGACTTGTCACTATGGAAGGTAGTCTGTTGTTCATGTTTTTGTTACTCCAATGGATGGTAACCTTGTCATTATGGAATGTAGTCTATTGTCGAGATTTTTGTTACTCCAATGGCTGGTATCCTTGTCATTATGGATGGTAGTCTGTTGTCACGAGTTTTGTTACTCTAATGGATGGTAGCCTTGTCATTATGGAAGGTAGTCTGTTGTCGAGATTTTTGTTACTCCAATGGATGGTAACATTGTCATTATGGATGGTAGTCTGCTGTCGAGATTTTTGTTATTCCAATGGATAGTAGCCTTGTTATTATGGAAGGTAGTCTGTTGTCGAGATTTTTGTTACTCCAATGGATGCTAGCCTTGTCATTGGGGAAGGTAGTCTGTCTTTGTGATTTTTGTCACTCCAATGGATGGTAGCCTTGTCACTATGGATGGTAGTATGTTGCTCATTTTTTTGTTACTTCAATGGATAATAGCATTATCATTATGGAAGGTAGTCTGTTGTCGAGATTTTTGTTACTCCAATGGATGCTAGGCTTACGGAAGGTAGTCTTTCGTTGTGATTTTTGTCACTCCAATGGATTATAGCCTTGTCCTTATGAAAGAAAGTCTGTTTTCGAGATTTTTGTTACTCCAATGGATGGTTGGCTTGTCATTATGGAAGGTAGTCTGTTGTCGAGATTTTTGTTACTCCAATGGATGGTAACATTGTCATTATCGATTTTAGTCTGTTGTCGAGATTTTTGTTATTCCAATGGATGGTAGCCTTGTCATTATGGAAGGTAGTCTTTTGTCGAGATTTTTGTTACTCCAATAGATGCTAGCCTTGTCATTACAAAAGGTAGTCTTTCATTGTGATTTTTGTCACTCCAATGGATTGTAGACTTGTCACTATGGAAGGTAGTCTGTTGTTCATTTTTTTTTTACACCAATGTATGGTAACCTTGTCATTATGGAATGTAGTCTATTGTCGAGATTATTGTCACTCCAATGGATGGTAGCCTTGTAACTATGGAAGGTAGTCTATTGATCATTTGTTTGTTACTTGAATGGATGATAGCATTATCTTTATGGAATGTTGTTTGTTGACGAGATTTTTATTACTCCAATGGATGGTAGCCTTGTAATTATGGAAGGTTGTCTGTTTTCGAGATTTTTGTTACTCCAATGGATGGTAGGCTTGTCATTATGGAAGGTAGTCTATTGTCGATATTATTGTTACTCGAATGGATGCTAGCCTTGTCATTACAGAATGTAGTCTTTCGTTGGGATTTCTGTCACTCCAATGGATTGTAGCCTTGTCACTATGGAAGGTAGTCTGTTGTTCATATTTTTGTTACTCCAATGGATGGTAACCTTGTCATTATGGAATGTAGTCTATTGTTGAGATTTTTGTTACTCCAATTGCTGGTATCGTTGTCATTATGGATGGTAGTCTGTTGTCGAGATTTTTGTTACTCTAATGGATGGTAGCCTTGACATTATGGAAGGTAGTCCGTTTTTGAATTTTTGTTACTCCAATGGATGGTAGCCTTGTCATTATGGAAGGTAGTCTGTTGTCGAGATTTTTGTTACTCCAATGGATGGTAACATTATCATTATGGATGGTAGTCTGTTGTCGAAATTTTTGTTATTCTAATGTTTAGTAGCCTTGTCATTATGGAAGGTAGTCTGTTGTCGAGATTTTTGTTACTCCAATGGATGCTAGCCTTGTCATTATGGAAGGTAGTCTGTCGTTGTGATTTCTGTCACTCCAATGGATGGTAGCCTTGTCATTACAGAATGAAGTCTGTTGTCGAGATTTTTGTTACTTCAATGGATAATAGCATTATCATTATGGAATGTTGTCTATTGTCGAGATTTTTGTTACTCTAATGGATCGTAGCCTTGTCCTTATGGAATGAAGTCTGTTTTCGAGATTTTTGTTACTCCAATGGATGGTAGCATTGTCATTATGGAAGGTAGTCTATTGTCGAGATTTTTCTTATTCCAATGGATGGTAGCCTTGTCATTATGGAAGGTAGTATGTTGTCGAGATTTTTGTTACTCTAATGGATGCTAGCCTTGTCATTACAGAAATTAGTCTTTCGTTGTGATTTTTGTCACTCCAATGGATGGTAGCCTTATCACTATGGAAGGTAGTCTGTTGTTCATATTTTTGTTACTCCAATGGATGGTAGCCTTGTCATTATGGAATGTAGTCTATTGTCGAGATTTTGGTTACTCCGATGGATGGAATCGTTGTCATTATGGATGGTAGTTTGTTGTCAAGATTTTTGTTACTCTAACGGATGATAGCCTTGTCATTATGGAATGTAGTCTGTTGTCAAGATTTTTGTTACTCCAATGGATGGTAACATTATCATTATGGATGGTAGTCTGTTGTCGAGATTTTTGTTATTCCAATGGATGGTAGTCTTGTCATTATGGAAGGTAGTTTGTAGTCGAGATTTTTGTTACTCCAATGGATGCTAGCCTTGTCATTATGGAAGGTAGTGTGTCATTGTTATTTATGTCACTCCAATGGATGGTAGCCTTGTCACTATGGAAGGTAGTCTGTTGGTCATATTTTTGTTACATTAATGGATGGTAGCATTATCATTATGGGAGGTTGTCTGTTTTCGAGATTTTTGTTACTCCAAAGGATGGTAGACTTGTCATTATGGAAGGTAGTATGTTGTCGAGATTTTTGTTACTCCAATGGATGGTATCGTTGTCATTATGGATGGTAGTCTATTGTCGAGATTTTTGTTATTCCAATGTCTTATAGCCTTGTCATTATGGAAAGTATTTTGTTGTCGATGTTTTTTTTAATCCAATGGATGTTAGCCTTTTCTTTATGGAAGGTAGTCTTTTGTCGATATTTTTGTTATTCCAATGGATGGTAGCCTTGTCATTATGGAAGGTAGTACGTTGTCGAGATTTTTGTTACTCCAATAGATTCTAGCCTTGTCATTATAGAAGGCAGTTTGTCGTTGTGATTTCTGTCACTCCAAAGGATGGTAGCCTTGTCACTATGGAAGGTAGTCTGTTGTTCACATTTTTGTTACTCCAATGAATGGTAGCCTTGTCATTATGGAATGTAGTCTATTTTCGAGATTTTTGTTACTCCAATGGATGGTAGCCTTGTCATTATGGAAGGTAGTTTGTTGTCGAGATTTTTGTTAGTCCAATGGATGGTATCGTTGTCATTATAGATGGTAGTCTGTTGTCGAGATTTTTGTTACTCCAATAGATGGTATCATTGTCATTATGGATGGTAGTCTGTTGTCGAGAATTTTGTTACTTTAATGGATGGAAGCCTTGTCATTATGGAACATACTCTGTTGTCGATGTTTTTGTTATTCCAATGGATGGTAGCCTTGTCATTATGGAAGGTAGTCTGTTGTCGAGATTTTTGTTATTCCAATGGATGGTAGCCTTGTCATTATGGAAGGTAGTCTAATGTCGATATTTTTGTTACTTCAATGGATGCTTGCCTTGTCATTATGGAAGGTAGTATGTCGTTGTGATTTCTGTCACTCCAATGGATGGTAGCCTTGTCACTATGGAAGGTAGTCTGTTGTTCATATTTTAGTTACTCCAATGGATGGTAGCCTTGTCATTATGGAAGGTAGTCTATTGTCCAGATTTTTGTTACTTCAATTGATGGTAGCCTTGTCATTATGGAAGGTAGTCTGTTTTCGAGATTTTTTTTACTCCAATGAATGGTAGCCTTGTCATTATGGAAGGTAGTCTGTCGTTGTGATTTCTGTCACTCCAATGGATGGTAGCCTTGTCACTATGGAAGGTAGTCTGTTGTTCATATTTTTTTTAATTCAATGGATGGTAGCCTTGTCATTCTGGAAGGTAGTCTGTTTTCGAGATTTTTGTTACTCCAATGGATGTTAGCCTTGTCATTATGGAATGTAGTCTGTTGTCGAGATTTTTGTTACTCCAATGGATGGTAACTCTGTCATTATGGATGGTAGTCTATTGTTGAGATTTTTGTTATTCCAATGGATGGTAGCCTTGTCATTATGGAAGGTAGTTTGTAGTCGAGATTTTTGTTAGTCCAATGGATGCTAGCCTTGTCATTATGGAAGGTAGTCTGTCGTTGTGATTTTTGTCACTCCAATGGATGGAAGCCTTGTAACTATGGAAGGTAGTCTGTCGTTGTGATTTTTGATACTCCAATGGATGTTAGCCTTGTCATTATGGAAGGTTGTCTATTTTCGAGATTTTTGTTACTCCAATGGATGGTATCGTTGTCATTATGGATGGTAGCCTGTTGTTGAGATTTTTGTTATTCCAATGTATTATAGCCTTGTCATTATGGAAAGTACTCTGTTGTCAATGTTTTTTTACTCCAATGGATGTTAGCCTTTTCTTTATGGAAGGTAGTCTTTTGTCGAGATTTTTGTTATTCCAATGGATGGTAGCCTTATCATTATGGAAGGTAGTATGTTGTCGAGATTTTTGTTACTCCAATAGATGCTAGCCTTGTCATTATAGAAGGTAGTTTGTCGTTGTGATTTCGGTCACTCCAAAGGATGGTAGCCTTGTCACTATGGAAGGTAGTTTGTTGTTCATATTTTTGTTACTCCAATGAATGGTATCCTTGTCATTATGGAATGTAGTCTATTGTAGAGATTTTTTTTACTCCAATGGATGGTATCGTTATCATTATGGACGGTAGTCTCTTTTCGAGATTTTTGTTACTCTAATGGATGGTAGCCTTGTCATTATGGAAGGTAGTCTATTTTCGAGATTTTTGTTACTCCAATGGATGGTAGCCTTGTCATTATGGAAGGTAGTTTGTTGTCGAGATTTTTGTTACTCCAATAGATGGTATCGTTGTCATTATGGATGGTAGACTGTTGTCGAGAATTTTGTTACTTTAATGGATGGTAGCCTTGTCATTATGGAACGTACTTTGTTGTCGATGTTTTTGTTATTCTAATGGATGGTAGACTTGTCATTATGGAAGGTAGTCTGTTGTCGAGGATTTTGTTATTCCAATGGATGGTAGCCTTGTCATTATAGAAGGTAGTCTATTGTCGAGATTTTTGTTACTTCAATGGATGATTGCCTTGTCATTATGGAAGGTAGTATGTCGTTGTGATTTCTGTCACTCCAATGGATGGTAGCCTTGTCACTATGGAAGGTAGTCTGTTGTTCATATTTTTGTTACTCCAATGGATGGTAGCCTTGTCATTATGGAAAGTAGTCTATTGTCGACATTTTTGTTACTTCAATTGATGGTAGCCTTGTCATTATGGAAGGTAGTATGTTTTCGAGATTTTTGTTACTCCAATGAATGGTAGCCTTGTCATTATGGAAGGTAGTCTGTCGTTGTGATTTTTGTCACTCCAATGGACGGTAGCCTTGTCATTATAGAAGGTAGTCTGTTGTTCATATTTTTGTTACTTCAATGGATGGTAGCCTTGTCATTATGGAAGGTAGTTTGTTTTCGAGATTTTTGTTACTCCAATGGATGTTAGCCTTGTCCTTATGAAAGTTAGTCTGTTGTCGAGATTTTTTTTACTCCAATGGATGGTAACTTTGTCATTATGGATGGTAGTCTATTGTCGGGATTTTTGTTATTCCAATGGATTGTAGCCTTGTCATTATGGAAGGTAGTCTGTTGTCGAGATTTTGGTTACTCTAATGGATGCTAGCCTTGTCATTATGGAAGGTAGTCTGTCGTTGTGATTTTTGTCACTCCAATGGATGGTAGCCTTGTAACTATGGAAGGTAGTCTGTTGTTCATATTTTTGTTACTTCAATGGATGATAGCATTATCATTATGGAATGTTGTCTGTTTTCGAGATTTTTGTTTCTCCAATGGTTGATAGCCTTGTCATTACAAAAGGTAGTCTTTCGTTGGGATTTCTGTCACTCCAATGGATTGTAGCCTTGTCACTATGGAAGGTAGTTTGTTGTTCATATTTTTATTACTCCAATGGATGGTAACCTTGTCATTATGGAATGTAGTCTATTGTCGAGATTTTTGTTACTCCAATGGCTGGTATCAGTGTCATTATGGATGGTAGTCTGTTGTCGAGATTTTTGTTACTCTAATTGATGGTAGCCTTGTCATTATGGAAGGTAGTCGGTTTTAGATATTTATGTTACTCCAATGGATGGTAGCCTTGTCATTATGGAAGGTAGTCTGTTGTCGAGATTTTTGTTACTCCAATGGATGGTAACATTGTCATTATGGATGGTAGTCTATTGTCGGGATTTTTGTTATTCCAATGGATGGTAGCCTTGTCATTATGGAAGGTAGTCTATTGTCGAGATTTTTGTTACTCCAATGGATGCTAGCCTTGTCAATATGGAAGGTAGTCTGTTGTCGAGATTTCTGTTACTCCAATGGATGGTAGCCTTGTAACTATGGAAGGTAGTCTGTTGTTCATATTTTTGTTACTTCAATGGATGGTAGCCTTGTCATTATGGAATGTTGTCTGTTGTCGAGATTTTTATTACTCCAATGGATGGTAGCCTTGTAATTATGGAAGGTGGTCTATTTTCGAGATTTTTGTTACTCCAATAGATGGTAGGCTTGTCATTATGGAAGGTAGTCTGTTTTCGAGATTTTTGTTTCTCCAATGGTTGCTAGCCTTGTCATTACAGAAGGTAGTCTTTCGTTGGGATTTCTGTCACTCCAATGGATTGTAGCCTTGTCACTATGGAAGGTAGTCTGTTGTTCATATTTTTATTACTCCAATGGATGGTAACCTTGTCATTATGGAATGTAGTCTATTGTCGAGATTTTTGTTACTCCAATGGCTGGTATCAGTGTCATTATGGATGGTAGTCTGTTGTCGAGATTTTTGTTACTCTAATTGATGGTAGCCTTGTCATTATGGAAGGTAGTCTGTTTTAGATATTTATGTTACTACAAAGATGGTAACATTGTCATTATGGAAGGTAGTCTGTTGTCGAGATTTTTGTTACTCCAATGGATGGTAACATTGTAATTATGGATGATAGTCTATTGTCGAGATTTTTGTTATTCCAATTGATGGTAGCTTTGTCATTATGGAAGGTAGTCTATTGTCGAGATTTTTGTTACTCCAATGGATGCTAGCCTTGTCATTATGGAAGGTAGTCTGTCATTGTGATTTTTGTCACGCCAATGGATGGTAGCCTTGTAACTATGGAAGGTAGTCTGTTGTTCATATTTTTGTTACTTCAATGGATGATAGCATTATCATTATGGAATGTTGTCTGTTTTCGAGATTTTTGTTTCTCCAATGGTTGCTAACCTTGTCATTACAGAAGGTAGTCTTTCGTTGGGATTTCTGTCACTCCAATGGATTGTAGCCTTGTCACTATGGAAGGTAGTCTGTTGTTCATATTTTTATTACTCCAATGGATGGTAACCTTGTCATTATGAAATGTAGTCTATTATCGAGATTTTTGTTACTCCAATGGCTGGTATCAAAGTCATTATGGATGGTAGTCTGTTGTCGAGATTTTTGTTACTCTAATTGATGGTAGCCTTGTCATTATGGAAGGTAGTCTGTTTTAGATATTTATGTTACTACAAAGATGGGAACCTTGTCATTATGGAAGGTAGTCTGTTGTCGAGATTTTTGTTACTCCAATGGATGGTAACATTGTCATTATGGATGGTAGTCTATTGTCGGGATTTTTGTTATTCCAATGGATGGTAGCCTTGTCATTATGGAAGGTAGTCTATTGTCGAGATTTTTGTTACTCCAATGGATGCTAGCCTTGTCATTAAGGAAGGTAGTCTGTCGTTGTGATTTTTGTCACTCCAATGGATGGTAGCCTTGTAACTATGGAAGGTAGTCTGTTGTTCATATTTTTGTTACTTCAATGGATGGTAGCCTTGTCATTATGGAAGGTAGTCTGTTGTCGAGATTTTTATTACTCCAATGGATGGTAGCCTTGTAATTATGGAAGGTGGTCTATTTTCGAGATTTTTGTTACTCCAATAGATGGTAGGCTTGTCATTATAGAAGGTAGTCTTTCGTTGGGATTTCTGTCCCTCCAATGGATTATAGCCTTGTCACTATGGAAGGTAGTCTGTTGTTCATATTTTTATTACTCCAATGGATGGTAACCTTGTCATTATGGAATGTAGTCTATTGTCGAGATTTTTGTTACTCCAATGGCTGGTATCAGTGTCATTATGGATGGTAGTCTATTGTCGAGATTTTTGTTATTCCAATGGATGGTAGTCTTGTCATTATGGAAGGTAGTCTGTTTTCAATATTTTTGTTACTCCAATGGATGGTAGCCTTGTCATTATGGAAGGTAGTCTATTGTCGAGATTTTTGTTACTCCAATGGATGGTAACATTGTTATTATGGATGGTAGTCTGTTGTCGAGATTTTTGTTATTCCGATAGATGGTAGCCTTGTCAATATGGAAGGTAGTCTGTTGTCGAGATTTCTGTTACTCCAATGGATGGTAGCCTTGTAACTATGGAAGGTAGTTTGTTGTTCATATTTTTGTTACTTCAATGGATGATAGCATTATCATTATGGAATGTTGTCTGTTGTCGAGATTTTTATTACTCCAATGGATGGTAGCCTTGTAATTATGGAAGGTGGTCTATTTTCGAGATTTTTGTTACTCCAATAGATGGTAGGCTTGTCATTATGGAAGGTAGTCTGTTTTCGAGATTTTTGTTTCTCCAATGGTTGCTAGCCTTGTCATTACAGAAGGTAGTCTTTCGTTGGGATTTCTGTCACTCCAATGGATTGTAGCCTTGTCACTATGGAAGGTAGTCTGTTGTTCATATTTTTATTACTCCAATGGATGGTAACCTTGTCATTATGGAATGTAGTCTATTCTCGAGATTTTTGTTACTCCAATGGCTGGTATCGGTGTCATTATGGATGGTAGTCTATTGTCGAGATTTTTGTTACTCTAATTGATGGTAGCCTTGTCATTATGGAAGGTAGTCTGTTTTAGATATTTATGTTACTACAAAGATGGTAACCTTGTCATTATGGAAGGTAGTCTGTTGTCGAGATTTTTGTTACTCCAATGGATGGTAACATTGTAATTATGGATGATAGTCTATTGTCGAGATTTTTGTTATTCGAATTGATGGTAGCTTTGTCATTATGGAAGGTAGTCTGTTGTCGAGATTTTTGTTACTCCAATGGATGCTAGCCTTGTCATTAAGGAAGGTAGTCTGTCGTTGTGATTTTTGTCACTCCAATGGATGGTAGCCTTGTAACTATGGAAGGTAGTCTGTTGTTCATATTTTTGTTACTTCAATGGATGGTAGCCTTGTCATTATGGAAGGTAGTCTGTTGTCGAGATTTTTATTACTCCAATGGATGGTAGCCTTGTAATTATGGAAGGTGGTCTATTTTCGAGATTTTTGTTACTCCAATAGATGGTAGGCTTGTCATTATAGAAGGTAGTCTTTCGTTGGGATTTCTGTCCCTCCAATGGATTATAGCCTTGTCACTATGGAAGGTAGTCTGTTGTTCATATTTTTATTACTCCAATGGATGGTAACCTTGTCATTATGGAATGTAGTCTATTGTCGAGATTTTTGTTACTCCAATGGCTGGTATCAGTGTCATTATGGATGGTAGTCTATTGTCGAGATTTTTGTTATTCCAATGGATGGTAGTCTTGTCATTATGGAAGGTAGTCTCTTTTCAATATTTTTGTTACTCCAATGGATGGTAGCCTTGTCATTATGGAAGGTAGTCTATTGTCGAGATTTTTGTTACTCCAATGGATGGTAACATTGTTATTATGGATGGTAGTCTGTTGTCGAGATTTTTGTTATTCCGATAGATGGTAGCCTTGTCAATATGGAAGGTAGTCTGTTGTCGAGATTTCTGTTACTCCAATGGATGGTAGCCTTGTAACTATGGAAGGTAGTTTGTTGTTCATATTTTTGTTACTTCAATGGATGATAGCATTATCATTATGGAATGTTGTCTGTTGTCGAGATTTTTATTACTCCAATGGATGGTAGCCTTGTAATTATGGAAGGTGGTCTATTTTCGAGATTTTTGTTACTCCAATAGATGGTAGGCTTGTCATTATGGAAGGTAGTCTGTTTTCGAGATTTTTGTTTCTCCAATGGTTGCTAGCCTTGTCATTACAGAAGGTAGTCTTTCGTTGGGATTTCTGTCACTCCAATGGATTGTAGCCTTGTCACTATGGAAGGTAGTCTGTTGTTCATATTTTTATTACTCCAATGGATGGTAACCTTGTCATTATGGAATGTAGTCTATTGTCGAGATTTTTGTTACTCCAATGGCTGGTATCGGTGTCATTATGGATGGTAGTCTATTGTCGAGATTTTTGTTACTCTAATTGATGGTAGCCTTGTCATTATGGAAGGTAGTCTGTTTTAGATATTTATGTTACTACAAAGATGGTAACCTTGTCATTATGGAAGGTAGTCTGTTGTCGAGATTTTTGTTACTCCAATGGATGGTAACATTGTAATTATGGATGATAGTCTATTGTCGAGATTTTTGTTATTCGAATTGATGGTAGCTTTGTCATTATGGAAGGTAGTCTGTTGTCGAGATTTTTGTTACTCCAATGGATGCTAGCCTTGTCATTATGGAAGGTAGTCTGTCGTTGTGATTTTTGTCACTCCAATGGATAGTAGCCTTGTAACTATTGAAGGTAGTCTGTTGTTCATATTTTTGTTACTTCAATGGATGATAGCATTATCATTATGGAATGTTGTCTGTTTTCGAGATTTTTGTTTCTCCAATGGTTGCTAGCCTTGTCATTACAGAAGGTAGTCTTTCGTTGGGATTTCTGTCACTCCAATGGATTGTAGCCTTGTCACTATGGAAGGTAGTCTGTTGTTCATATTTTTATTACTCCAATGGATGGTAACCTTGTCATTATGGAATGTAGTCTATTGTCGAGATTTTTGTTACTCCAATGGCTGGTATCAGTGTCATTATGGATGGTAGTCTGTTGTCGAGATTTTTGTTACTCTAATTGATGGTAGCCTTGTCATTATGGAAGGTAGTCTGTTTTAGATATTTATGTTACTCCAATGGATGGTAGCCTTGTCATTATGGAAGGTAGTCTGTTGTCGAGATTTTTGTTACTCCAATGGATGGTAACATTGTCATTATGGATGGTAGTCTATTGTCGGGATTTTTGTTATTCCAATGGATGGTAGCCTTGTCATTATGGAAGGTAGTCTATTGTCGAGATTTTTGTTACTCCAATGGATGCTAGCCTTGTCATTATGGAAGGAAGTCTGTCGTTGTGATTTTTGTCACTCCAATGGATGGTAGCCTTGTAACTATGGAAGGTAGTCTGTTGTTCATATTTTTGTTACTTCAATGGATGGTAGCCTTGTCATTATGGAATGTTGTCTGTTGTCGAGATTTTTATTACTCCAATGGATGGTAGCCTTGTAATTATGGAAGGTGATCTATTTTCGAGATTTTTGTTACTCCAATAGATGGTAGGCTTGTCATTACAGGAGGTAGTCTTTCGTTGGGATTTCTGTCACTCCAATGGATTATAGCCTTGTCACTATGGAAGGTAGTTTGTTGTTCATATTTTTATTACTCCAATGGATGGTAACCTTGTCATTATGGAATGTAGTCTATTGTCGAGATTTTTGTAACTCCAATGGCTGGTATCAGTGTCATTATGGATGGTAGTCTGTTGTTGAGATTTTTGTTACTCTAATGGATGGTAGCCTTGTCATTATGGAAGGTAGTCTGTTTTCAATATTTTTGTTACTCCAATGGATGGTAGCCTTGTCATTATGGATGATAGTCTGTTGTCGAGATTTTTGTTATTCCAATTGATGGTAGCCTTGTCATTATGGAAGGTAGTCTGTTGTCGAGATTTTTGTTACTCCAATGGATGCTAGCCTTGTCATTATGGAAGGTAGTCTGTCATTGTGATTTCTGTCACTCCAATGGATGGTAGCCTTGTAACTATGGAAGGTAGTCTGTTGTTCATATTTTTGTTACTTCAATGGATGGTAGCCTTGTCATTATGGAAGGTAGTTTGTTTTCAAGATTTTTGTTACTCCAATGGATGTTAGCCTTGTCATTATGGAAGGTATTCTGCTGTCGAGATTTTTGTTACTCCAATGGAGTGTAACATTGTCATTATGGATGGTAGTCTATTGTCGGGATTTTTGTTATTCCAATTGATGGTAGCCTTTTCATTATTGAAGGTAGTCTATTGTCGAGATTTTTGTGACTCCAATGGATGCTAGCCTTGTCATTATGGAAGGTAGTCTGTCGTTGTGATTTTTGTCACTCCAATGCATGGTAGCCTTGTAACTATGGAAGGTAGTCTGTTGTTCATATTTTTGTTACTTCAATGGATGATAGCATTATCATTATGGAATGTTGTCTGTTGTCGAAATTTTTATTACTCCAATGGATGGTAGCCTTGTAATTATGGAAAGTGGTCTATTTTCGAGATTTTTGTTACTCCAATAGATGGTAGGCTTGTCATAATGGAAGGTAGTCTGTTTTCGAGATTTGTGTTACTCTAATGGATGGTAGCCTTGTCATTATGGAAGGTAGTCTGTTTTCAATATTTTTGTTACTCCAATGGATGGTAGCCTTGTCATTATGGAAGGTAGTCTGTTGTCGAGATTTTTGTTACTCCAATGGATGGTAACATTGTCATTATGGATGGTAGTCTGTTGTCGAGATTTTAGGTATTCCAATGGATGGTAGCCTTGTCATTATGGAAGGTAGTCTGTTGTCGAGATTTCTGTTACTCCAATGGATGCTAGCCTTGTCATTATGGAAGGTAGTATGTCGTTGTGATTTTTGTCACTCCAATGGATGGTAGCCTTGTAACTATGGAAGGTAGTCTGTTGTTCATATTTTTGTTACTTCAATGGATGATAGCATTATCATTATGGAATGTTGTCTGTTGTCGAAATTTTTATTACTCCAATGGATGGTAGCCTTGTAATAATGGAAGGTAGTCTATTTTCGAGATTTTTGTTACTCCAATGGATGGTAGGCTTGTCATTATGGAAGGTAGTCTGTTGTCGAGATTTTTGTTACTCCAATGGATGCTAGCCTTGTCATTATAGAAGGTAGTCTTTCGTTGGGATTTCTGTCACTCCAATGGATTGTAGCCTTGTCACTATGGAAGGTAGTCTGTTGTTCATATTTTTGTTACTCCAATGGATGGTAACCTTGTCATTATGGAATGTATTCTATTGTCGAGATTTTTGTTACTCCAATGGCTGGTATCATTGTCATTATGGATGGTAGTCTGTTGTCGAGATTTTTGTTACTCTAATGGATGGTAGCCTTGTCATTATGGAAGGTAGTCTATTTTCAATATTTGTGTTACTCCAATGGATGGTAGCCTTGTCATTATGGATGATAGTCTGTTTTCGAGATTTTTGTTATTCCAATTGATGGTAGCCTTGTCATTATGGAAGGTAGTCTGTTGTCGAGATTTTTGTTACTCTAATGGATGCTAGCCTTGTCATTATGGAAGGTAGTCTGTCATTGTGATTTCTGTCACTCCAATGGATGGTAGCCTTGTAACTATGGAAGGTAGTCTGTTGATCATATTTTTGTTACTTCAATGGATGGTAGCCTTGTGATTATGGAAGGTAGTTTGTTTTCGAGATTTTTATTACTCCAATGGATGTTAGCCTTGTCATTATGGAAGGTATTTTGTTGTCGAGATTTTTGTTACTCCAATGGATGGTAACATTGTCATTATGGATGGTAGTCTATTGTCGGGATTTTTGTTATTCCAATGGATGGTAGCCTTTTCATTATGGAAGGTAGTCTGTTGTCGAGATTTTTGTTACTCCAATGGATGCTAGCCTTGTCATTATGGAAGGTAGTCTGTCGTTGTGGTTTTTGTCACTTCAATGGATGGTAGCCTTGTAACTATGGAAGGTAGTCTGTTGTTCATATTTTTGTTACTTCAATGGATGATAGCATTATCATTATGGAATGTTGTTTGTTGTCGAGATTTTTATTACTCCAATGGATGGTAGCCTTGTAATTATGGAAGGTGGTCTATTTTCGAGATTTTTGTTACTCCAATAGATGGTAGGCTTGTCATTATGGAAGGTAGTCTGTTTTCGAGATATTTGTTTCTCCAATGGTTGCTAGCCTTGTCATTACAGAAGGTAGTCTTTCATTGGGATTTCTGTCACTCCAATGGATTGTAGCCTTGTCACTATGGAAGGTAGTCTGTTGTTCATATTTTTATTACTCCAATGGATGGTAACCTTGTCATTATGGAATGTAGTCTATTGTCGAGATTTTTGTTACTCCAATGGCTGGTATCGGTGTCATTATGGATGGTAGTCTGTTGTCGAGATTTTTGTTACTCTAATTGATGGTAGCCTTGTCATTATGGAAGGTAGTCTGTTTTAGATATTTATGTTACTCCAACGGATGGTAGCCTTGTCATTATGGAAGGTAGTCTGTTGTCGAGATTTTTGTTACTCCAACGGATGGTAACATTGTCATTATGGATGAAAGTCTGTTGTCGAGATTTTTGTTACTCCAATAGATGGTAGCCTTGTCATTATGGAAGGTAGTCTGTTGTCGAGATTTCTGTTACTCCAATGGATGCTAGCCTTGTCATTATGGAAGGTAGTCTGTTTTCAATATTTTTGTTACTCCAATGGATGGTAGCCTTGTCACTATGGAAGGTAGTCTGTTTTTCATATTTTTATTAATCCAATGGATGGTAACCTTGTCATTATGGAATGTAGTCTATTGTCGAGATTTTTGTTACTCCAATGGCTAGTATCAGTGTCATTATGGATGGTAGTCTGTTGTCGAGATTTTTGTTACTCTAATTGATGGTAGCCTTGTCATTATGGAAGGTAGTCTGTTTAAGATATTTATGTTACTCCAATGGATGGTAGCCTTGTCATTATGGAAGGTAGTCTGTTGTCGAGATTTTTTTACTCCATTGGATGGAAACATTGTCATTATGGATGATAGTTTGTTGTCGAGATTTTTGTTATTCCAATTGATGGTAGCCTTGTCATTATGGAAGGTAGTCTGTTGTCAAGATTTTTGTTACTCCAATGGATGCTAGCCTTGTCATTATGGAAGGTAGTCTGTCATTGTGATTTTTGTCACTCCAATGGATGGTAGCCTGTAACTATGGAAGGTAGTCTGTTGTTCATATTTTTGTTACTTAAATGGATGATAGCATTATCATTATGGAATGTTATCTGTTGTCGAGATTTTTATTACTCCAATGGATGGTAGCCTTGTAATAATGGAAGGTGGTCTATTTTCGAGATTTTGGTTACTCCAAAGGATGGTAGGCTTGTCAATATGGAAGGTAGTCTGTTGTCGAGATTTTTGTTACTCCAATGGATGCTAGCCTTGTCATTACAGAAGGTAGTCTTTCGTTGGGATTTCTGTCACTCCAATGGATTGTAGCCTTGTCACTGTGGAAGGTAGTCTGTTGTTCATATTTTTGTTACTCCAATGGATGGTAACCTTGTCATTATGGAATGTAGTCTATTGTCGAGATTTTTGTTACTCCAATGGCTAGTATCGTTGTCATTATGGATGGTAGTCTGTTGTCGAGATTTTTGTTACTCTAATGGATGGTAGCCTTGTCATTATGGAAGGTAGTCTATTTTTAATATTTGTGTTACTCCAATGGATGGTAGCCTTGTCATTATGGATGATAGTCTGTTGTCGAGATTTTTGTTAATCCAATTGATGGTAGCCTTGTCATTATGGAAGGTAGTCTGTTGTCGAGATTTTTGTTACTCCAATGGATGCTAGCCTTGTCATTATGGAAGGTAGTCTGTCATTGTGATTTCTGTCACTCCAATGGATGGTAGCCTTGTAACTATGGAAGGTAGTATGTTGTTCATATTTTTGTTACTTCAATGGATGGTAGCCTTGTCATTATGGAAGGTAGTTTGTTTTCGAGATTTTTGTTACTCCAATGGATGTTAGGCTTGTCATTATGGAAGGTATTCTGCTATCGAGATTTTTGTTACTCCAATGGATGGTAACATTGTCATTAGGGATGGTAGTCTATTGTCGGGATTTTTGTTATTCCAATGGATGGTAGCCTTTTCATTATGGAAGGTAGTCTGTTGTCGAGATTTTTGTGACTCCAATGGATGCTAGCCTTGTCATTATGGAAGGTAGTCTGTCGTTGTGATTTTTATCACTCCAATGGATGGTAGCCTTGTAACTATGGAAGGTAGTCTGTTGTTCATATTTTTGTTACTTCAATGGATGATAGCATTATCATTATGGAATGTTGTCTGTTGTCGAGATTTTTATTACTCCAATGGATGATAGCCTTGTAATTATGGAAGGTGGTCTATTTTCGAGATTTTTGTTACTCCAATAGATGGTAGGCTTGTCATTATGGAAGGTAGTCTGTTTTCGAGATTTGTGTTACTCTAATGGATGGTAGCCTTGTCATTATGGAAGGTAGTCTGTTTTCAATATTTTTGTTACTCCAATGGATGGTAGCCTTGTCATTATGGAAGGTAGTTTGTTGTCGAGATTTTTGTTACTCCAATGGATGGTAACATTGTCATTATGGATGGTAGTCTGTTGTCGAGATTTTTGGTATTCCAATGGATGGTAGCCTTGTCATTATGGAAGGTAGGCTGTTGTCGAGATTTCTGTTACTCCAATGGATGCTAGCCTTGTCATTATGGAAGGTAGTCTGTCGTTGTGATTTTTGTCACTCCAATG
Source organism: Vicia faba (assembly GCA_948472305.1). Lineage (NCBI taxonomy): Eukaryota > Viridiplantae > Streptophyta > Magnoliopsida > Fabales > Fabaceae > Vicia > Vicia faba. The sequence continues at coordinate 527,493,400 of OX451741.1, forward strand.
GATGGTAGCCTTGTAACTATGGAAGGTAGTCTGTTGTTCATATTTTTGTTACTTCAATGGATGATAGCATTATCATTATGGAATGTTGTCTGTTGTCGAAATTTTTATTACTCCAATGGATGGTAGCCTTGTAATAATGGAAGGTAGTCTATTTTCGCGATTTTTGTTACTCCAATGGATGGTAGGCTTGTCATTATGGAAGGTAGTCTGTTGTCGAGATTTTTGTTACTCCAAATGGATGCTAGCCTTGTCATTACTGAAAGTAGTTTTTCGTTGGGATTTATGACACTCCAATGGATTGTAGCCTTGTCACTATGGAAGGTAGTCTGTTGTTCATATTTTTGTTACTCCAATGGATGGTAACCTTGTCATTATGGAATGTAGTCTATTGTCGAGATTTTTGTTACTCCAATGGCTGGTATCGTTGTCATTATGGATGGTAGTCTGTTGTCGAGATTTTTGTTACTCTAATGGATGGTAGCCTTGTCATTATGGAAGGTAGTCTATTTTCAATATTTGTGTTACTCCAATGGATGGTAGCCTTGTCATTATGGATGATAGTCTGTTGTCGAGATTTTTGTTATTCCAATTGATGGTAGCCTTGTGATTATGGAAGGTAGTCAGTTGTCGAGATTTTTGTTACTCCAATGGATGCTAGCCTTGTCATTATGGAAGGTAGTCTGTCATTGTGATTTCTGTCACTCCAATGGATGGTAGCCTTGTAACTATGGAAGGTAGTCTGTTGTTCATATTTTTGTTACTTCAATGGATGGTAGCCTTGTGATTATGGAAGGTAGTTTGTTTTCGAGATTTTTGTTACTCCAATGGATGTTAGCCTTGTCATTATGGATGGTAGTCTATTGTCGTGATTTTTGTTATTCCAATGGATGGTAGCCTTTTCATTATGGAAGGTAGTCTATTGTCGAGATTTTTGTTACTCCAATGGATGCTAGCCTTGTCATTATGGAAGGTAGTCTGTCGTTGTGATTTTTGTCACTCCAATGGATGGTAGCCTTGTAACTATGGAAGGTAGTCTGTTGTTCATATTTTTGTTACTTCAATGGATGATAGCATTATCATTATGGAATGTTGTCTGTTGTCGAGATTTTTATTACTCCAATGGATGGTAGCCTTGTAATTATGGAAGGTGGTCTATTTCCGAGATTTTTGTTACTCCAATAGATGGTAGGCTTGTCATTATGGAAGGTAGTCTGTTTTCGAGATTTTTGTTTCTCCAATGGTTGCTAGCCTTGTCATTACAGAAGGTAGTCTTTCGTTGGGATTTCTGTCACTCCAATGGATTGTAGCCTTGTCACTATGGAAGGTAGTCTGTTGTTCATATTTTTATTACTCCAATGGATGGTAACCTTGTCATTATGGAATGTAGTCTATTGTCGAGATTTTTGTTACTCCAATGGCTGGTATCAGTGTCATTATGGATGGTAGTCTGTTGTTGAGATTTTTGTTACTCTAATTGATGGTAGCCTTGTCATTATGGAAGGTAGTCTATTTTAGATATTTATGTTACTCCAATGGATGGTAGCCTTGTCATTATGGAAGGTAGTCTGTTGTCGAGATTTTTGTTACTCCAATGGATGGTAACATTGTCATTATGGATGATAGTCTGTTGTCGAGATTTTTTTTATTCCAATTGATGGTAGCCTTGTCATTATGGAAGGTAGTCTGTTGTCGAGATTTTTGTTACTCCAATGGATGCTAGCCTTGTCATTATGGAATGCAGTCTGTCATTGTGATTTCTGTCAATCCAATGGATGGTAGCCTTGTAACTATGGAAGGTAGTCTGTTGTTCATATTTTTGTTACTTCAATGGATGATAGCATTATCGTTATGGAATGTTATCTGTTGTCAAGATTTTTATTACTCCAATGGATGATAGCCTTGTAATTATGGAAGGTGGTCTATTTTCGAGATTTTTGTTACTCCAATAGATGGTAGGCTTGTCATTATGGAAGGTAGTCTGTTTTCGAGAATTTTGTTTCTCCAATGGTTGCTAGCCTTGTCATTACAGAAGGTAGTCTTTCGTTGGGATTTCTGTCACTCCAATGGATTGTAGCCTTGTCACTATGGAAGGTAGTCTGTTGTTCATATTTTTATTACTCCAATGGATGGTAACCTTGTCATTATGGAATGTAGTCTATTGTCGATATTTTTGTTACTCCAATGGCTAGTATCAGTGTCATTATGGATGGTAGTCTGTTGTCGAGATTTTTGTTACTCTGATTGATGGTAGCCTTGACATTATGGAAGGTAGTCTGTTTTAGATATTTATGTTACTCCAATGGATGGTAGCCTTGTCATTATGGAAGGTAGTCTGTTTTCAATATTTTTGTTACTCCAATGGATGGTAGCCTTGTCATTATGGAAGGTACTCTGTTGTCGAGATTTTTGTTACTCCAATGGATGGTAACATTGTCATTATGGATGGTAGTCTATTGTCGAGATTTTTGTTATTCCAATAGATGGTATTCTTGTCAATAGGGAATGTAGTCTATTGTCGAGATTTTTGTTACTCCAATGGATGGTAGCCTTGTAACTATGGAAGGTAGTCTGGTGTTCATATTTTTGATACTTCAATGGATGATAGCATTATCATTATGGAATGTTATCTATTGTCGAGATTTTTATTACTCCAATGGATGGTAGCCTTGTAATAATGGAAGGTGGTCTATTTTCGAGATTTTTGTTACTCCAAAGGATTGTAGGCTTGTCATTATGGAAGGTAGTCTATTGTCGAGATTTTTGTTACTCCAATGGATGCTAGCCTTGTCATTACAGAAGGTAGTCTTTCGTTGGGATTTCTGTCACTCCAATGGATTGTAGCTTTGTCACTATGGAAGGTAGTTTGTTGTTCATATTTTTGTTACTCCAATGGATGGTAGCCTTGTCACTATGGAAGGTAGTCTGTTGTTCATATTTTTGTTACTCCAATGGATGGTAACCTTGTCATTATGGAATGTAGTCTATTGTCGAGATTTTTGTTACTCCAATGGCTGGTATCGTTGTCATTATGGATGGTAGTCTGTTGTCGAGATTTTTGTGACTCTAATGGATGGTAGCCTTGTCATTATGGAAGGTAGTCTGTTTTCAATATTTTTGTTACTCCAATGGATGGTAGCCTTGTCATTATGGAAGGTAGTCTGTTGTCGAGATTTTTGTTACTCCAATGGATGCTAGCCTTGTCATTACAGAAGGTAGTCTTTCGTTGGGATTTCTGTCACTCCATTGGATTGTAGCCTTGTCACTATGGAAGGTAGTTTGTTGTTCATATTTTGGTTACTCCAATGGATGGTAGCCTTGTCACTTTGGAAGGTAGTCTGTTGTTCATATTTTTGTTACTCCAATGGATGGTAACCTTGTCATTATGGAATGTAGGCTATTGTCGAGATTTTTGTTACTCCAATGGCTGGTATCGTTGTCATTATGGATGGTAGTCTGTTGTCGAGATTTTTGTGACTCTAATGGATGGTAGCCTTGTCATTATGGAAGGTAGTCTGTTTTCAATATTTTTGTTACTCCAATGGATGGTAGCCTTGTCATTATGGAAGGTAGTCTGTTGTCGATTACTCCAATGGATGGTAACATTGTCATTATGGATGGTAGTCTGTTGTCGAGATTTTTGTTATTCAAATGGATGGTAGCCTTGTCATTATGGAAGGTAGTCTGTTGTCGAGATTTCTGTTACTCCAATGGATGCTAGCCTTATCATTATGGAAGGTAGTCTGTCATTGTGATTTCTGTCACTCCAATGGATGGTAGCCTTGTAACTATCGAAGGTAGTCTGTTGTTCATATTTTTGTTACTTCAATGGATGATAGCATTATCATTATGGAATGTTGTCTGTTGTCGAAAATTTTATTACTCCAATAGATGGTAGCCTTGTAATAATGGAAGGTGGTCTATTTTCGAGATTTTTGTTACTCCAATGGATGGTAGGCTTGTCATTATGGAAGGTAGTCTGTTGTCGAGATTTTTGTTACTCCAATGGATGCTAGCCTTGTCATTACAAAAGGTCGTCTTTCGTTGGGATTTCTATCACTCCAATGGATTGTAGCCTTGTCACTATGGAAGGTAGTTTGTTGTTCATATTTTTGTTACTCCAATGGATGGTAACCTTGTCATTATGGAATGTAGTCTATTGTCGAGATTTTTGTTACTCCAATGGCTGGTATCGTTGTCATTATGGATGGTAGTCTGTTGTCGAGATTTTTGTTACTCTAATGGATGGTAGCCTTGTCATTATGGAAGGTAGTATGTTTTCAATATTTTTGTTACTCCAATGGATGGTAGCCTTGTCATTATAGAAGGTAGTCTGTTGTCGAGATTTTTGTTTCTCCAATGGATGGTAACATTGTCATTATGGATGGTAGTCTGTTGTCGAGATTTTTGTTATTGCAATGGATGGTAGCCTTGTCATTATAGAAGGTAGTCTGTTGTCGAGATTTTTGTTACTCCAAAGGATGGTAACATTGTCATTATGGATGGTAGTCTGTTGTCGAGATTTTTGTTATTCCAATAGATGGTAGCCTTGTCAATAGGGAATGTAGTCTATTGTCGAGATTTCTGTTACTCCAATGGATGGTAGCCTTGTAACTATGGAAGGTAGTCTGTTGTTCATATTTTTGTTACTTCAATGAATGATAGCATTATCATTATTGAATGTTGTCTGCTGTCGAGATTTTTATTACTCCAATGGATGGTAGCCTTGTAATTATGGAGGGTGGTCTATTTTCGAGATTTTTGTTACTCCAATAAATGGTAGGCTTGTCATTATGGAAGGTAGTTTGGTGTCGAGATTTTTGTTTCTCCAATGGTTGCCAGCCTTGTCATTACAGAAGGTAGTCTTTCATTGTAATTTCCGTCACTCCAATGGATTGTAGCCTTATCACTATTGAAGGTAGTCTGTTGTTCATATATTTGTTACTCCAATGGATGGTAACCTTGTTATTATGGAATGTAGTCTATTCTCGAGATTTTTGTTACTCCAATGGCTGGTATCGTTGTCATTATGGATGGTAGTCTGTTGTCGAGATTTTTGTTACTCTAATTGATGGTAGCCTAGACAATTATGGAAGGTAGTCTGTTTTAGATATTTATGTTACTCCCATGGATGGTAGCCTTGTCATTATGGAAGGTAGTCTGTTGTCGAGATTTTTGTTACTCTAATGGATGGTAGCCTTGTCATTATGGAAGGTAGTCTGTTGTCGAGATTTTTGTTACTCCAATGGATGCTAGCCTTGTCATTATGGAAGGTAGTCTGTCGTTGTGATTTCTTTCACTCCAATGGATGGTAGCCTTGTAACTATGGAAGGTAGTCTGTTGTTCATATTTTTGTTACTTCAATGGATGATAGCATTATCATTATGGAATGTTATCTATTGTCGAGATTTTTATTACTCCAATGGATGGTAGCCTTGTAATAATGGAAGGTGGTCTATTTTCGAGATTTTTGTTACTCCAAAGGATTGTAGGCTTGTCATTATGGAAGGTAGTCTATTGTCGAGATTTTTGTTACTCCAATGGATGCTAGCCTTGTTATTACATAAGGTAGTCTTTCGTTGGGATTTCTGTCACTCCAATGGATTGTAGCCTTGTCACTATGGAAGGTAGTTTGTTGTTCATATTTTTGTTACTCCAATGGATGGTAACCTTGTCATTATGGAATGTAGTCTATTGTCGAGATTTTTGTTACTCCAATGGCTGGTATCGTTGTCATTATGGATGGTAGTCTGTTGTCGAGATTTTTGTTACTCTAATGGATGGTAGCCTTGTCATTATGGAAGGTAGTATGTTTTCAATATTTTTGTTACTCCAATGGATGGTAGCCTTGTCATTATAGAAGGTAGTCTGTTGTCGAGATTTTTGTTTCTCCAATGGATGGTAACATTGTCATTATGGATGGTAGTCTGTTGTCGAGATTTTTGTTATTGCAATGGATGGTAGCCTTGTCATTATAGAAGGTAGTCTGTTGTCGAGATTTTTGTTACTCCAAAGGATGGTAACATTGTCATTATGGATGGTAGTCTGTTGTCGAGATTTTTGTTATTCCAATAGATGGTAGCCTTGTCAATAGGGAATGTAGTCTATTGTCGAGATTTCTTTTACTCCAATGGATGGTAGCCTTGTAACTATGGAAGGTAGTCTGTTGTTCATATTTTTGTTACTTCAATGAATGATAGCATTATCATTATTGAATGTTGTCTGTTGTCGAGATTTTTATTACTCCAATGGATGGTAGCCTTGTAATTATGGAGGGTGGTCTATTTTCGAGATTTTTGTTACTCCAATAAATGGTAGGCTTGTCATTATGGAAGGTAGTTTGGTGTCGAGATTTTTGTTTCTCCAATGGTTGCCAGCCTTGTCATTACAGAAGGTAGTCTTTCATTGTAATTTCCGTCACTCCAATGGATTGTAGCCTTATCACTATTGAAGGTAGTCTGTTGTTCATATATTTGTTACTGCAATGGATGGTAACCTTGTTATTATGGAATGTAGTCTATTCTCGAGATTTTTGTTACTCCAATGGCTGGTATCGTTGTCATTATGGATGGTAGTCTGTTGTCGAGATTTTTGTTACTCTAATTGATGGTAGCCTAGACAATTATGGAAGGTAGTCTGTTTTAGATATTTATGTTACTCCCATGGATGGTAGCCTTGTCATTATGGAAGGTAGTCTGTTGTCGAGATTTTTGTTACTCTAATGGATGGTAGCCTTGTCATTATGGAAGGTAGTCTGTTGTCGAGATTTTTGTTACTCCAATGGATGCTAGCCTTGTCATTATGGAAGGTAGTCTGTCGTTGTGATTTCTTTCACTCCAATGGATGGTAGCCTTGTAACTATGGAAGGTAGTCTGTTGTTCATATTTTTGTTACTTCAATGGATGATAGCATTATCATTATGGAATGTTATCTATTGTCGAGATTTTTATTACTCCAATGGATGGTAGCCTTGTAATAATGGAAGGTGGTCTATTTTCGAGATTTTTGTTACTCCAAAGGATTGTAGGCTTGTCATTATGGAAGGTAGTCTATTGTCGAGATTTTTGTTACTCCAATGGATGCTAGCCTTGTCATTACATAAGGTAGTCTTTCGTTGGGATTTCTGTCACTCCAATGGATTGTAGCCTTGTCACTATGGAAGGTAGTTTGTTGTTCATATTTTTGTTACTCCAATGGATGGTAACCTTGTCATTATGGAATGTAGTCTATTGTCGAGATTTTTGTTACTCCAATGGCTGGTATCTTTGTCATTATGGATGGTAGTCTGTTGTCGAGATTTTTGTGACTCTAATGGATGGTAGCCTTGTAATTATGGAAGGCAGTATGTTTTCAATATTTTTGTTACTCCAATGGATGGTAGCCTTGTCATTATAGAAGGTAGTCTGTTGTCGAGATTTTTGTTTCTCCAATGGATTGTAACATTGTCATTATGGATGGTAGTCTGTTGTCGAGATTTTTGTTATTGCAATGGATGGTAGCCTTGTCATTATAGAAGGTAGTCTGTTGTCGAGATTTCTGTTACTCCAATGGATGCTAGCCTTGTCATTATGGAAGGTAGTCTGTCGTTGTTATTTCTGTCACTCCAATGGATGGTAGCCTTGTAACTATGGAAGGTAGTCTGTTGTTCATATTTTTGTTACTTCAATGGATGATAGCATTATCATTATGGAATGTTGTCTGTTGTCAAAATTTTAATTACTCCAATGGATGGTAGCCTTGTAATAATGGAAGGTGGTCTATTTTCAAGATTTTTGTTACTCCAATGGATGGTAGGCTTGTCATTATGGAAGGTAGTCTGTTGTAGAGATTTTTGTTACTCCAATGGATGCTAGCCTTGTCATTACAGAAGGTAGTCTTTCGTTGGGATTTCTGTCACTCCAATTGATTGTAGCCTTGTCACTATGGAAGGTAGTATGTTGTTCATATTTTTGTTACTCCAACGGATGGTAACCTTATCATTATGGAATGTAGTCTATTGTCGAGATTTTTGTTACTCCAATGGCTGGTATCGTTGTCATTATGGATGGTAGTCTGTTGTCGAGATTTTTGTGACTCTAATGGATGGTAGCCTTGTAATTATGGAAGGCAGTCTGTTCTCAATATTTTTGTTACTCCAATGGATAGTAGCCTTGTCATTATGGAAGGTAGTCTGTTGTCGAGATTTTTGTTACTCCAATGGATGGTAACATTGTCATTATGGAAGGTAGTCTGTTGTCGAGATTTTTGTTATTCCAATGGATTGTAGCCTTGTCATTATGGAAGGTAGTCTATTGTTGAGATTTTGGTTACTCCAATGGATGCTTGCCTTGTCATTATGGAAGGTAGTCTGTCATTGTGATTTCTGTCACTCCAATGGATGGTAGCCTTGTCACTATGGAAGGTAGTCTGTTGTTCATATTTTTGTTACTCCAATGGATGGTAGCCTTATCATTATAGAAGGTAGTCTATTGTCGAGATTTTTGTTACTTCAATTGATTGTAGCCTTGTCATTATGGAAGGTAGTCTGTTTTTGAGATTTTTGTTACTCCAATAGATGGTAGCCTTGTCATTATGAAAGGTAGTCTATTGTCGATATTTTTGTTACTCTAATGGATGTTATCATTGTCATTATGGATGGTAGTCTGTTGTCGAGGTTTTTATTATTCCAATGGATTGTAGCCTTGTCATTATGGAACATATTCTATTGTCGATGTTTTTGTTACTCCAATGGATGGTAGCCTTGTCATTATGGAATGTAGTCTGTTGTAGAAATTTTTATTACTCCAATGGATGGTAGCCTTGTAATAATGGAAGGTGGTCTATTTTCATGTTTTTTGTTACTCCAATGGATTGTAGGCTGGTCATTATGGAAGGTAGTCAGTTGTCGAGATTTTTGTTACTCCAATGGATGATAGCCTTGTCATTACAGAAGGTAGTCTTTCATTGGGATTTATGTCACTCCAATGGATTGTAGCCTTGTCACTATGGAAGGTAGTCTGTTGTTCATATTTTTGTTACTCCAATGGATGGTAACCTTGTCATTATGGATGGTAATCTGTTGTCGAGATTTTTGTTACTCCAATGGATGGTAACATTGTCATTATGGATGGTAGTCTGTTGTCGAGATTTTTGTTACTCCAATGGATGGTAGCCTTGTCATTATGGAAGGTAGTCTGTTGTTGAGATTTTTGTTACTCCAATGGATGCTTGCCTTGTCATTATGGATGGTAGTCTGTTGTTGAGATTTCTGTTATTCCAATGGATTGTAACCTTGTCACTATGGAAGGTAGTCTGTTGTTCATATTTTTGTTACTCCAATGGATGGTAGCCTTATTATTATAGAAGGTAGTCTATTGTCGAGATTTTTGTTACTTCAATTGATGGTAGCCTTGTCATTATGGAAGGTAGTCTGTTTTCGAGATTTTTGTTACTCCAATGGATGGTAGCCTTGTCATTATGAAAGGTAGTCTATTGTCGATATTTTTGTTACTCTAATGGATGTTATCATTGTCATTTTGGATGGTAGTCTGTTGTCGAGATTTTTGTTATTCCAATGGATTGTAGCCTTGTCATTATGGAACATATTCTATTGTCGATGTTTTTGTTACTCCAATGGATGGTAGCCTTGTCATTATGGAATGTAGTCTGTTGTCGAGATTTTTGTTATTCCAATGGATGGTAGCCGTGTCATTATAGAAGTTAGTATGTTGTCGAGATTTTTGTTACTCCATTGGATGCTAGCCTTGTCATTATAGAAGGTAGTTTGTCATTGTGATTTCTTTCACTCCAATGGATGGTAGCCTTGTCACTATGGAAGATGGTTTGTTGGTCATATTTTTGTTACTCCAATGGATGGTAGCCTTGTCATTATGTAATAGAGTCTATTGCCGAGATTTTTGTTACTCCAATGGATGGTATCATTGTCATTATGGATGGTAGTCTGTTGTCGAGATTTTTGTTACTCTAATGGATGGTAGCCTTGTCATTATGGAAGGTAGTCTGTTTTCGAGATTTTTGTTACTCCAATGGATGGTAGCCTTGTCATTATGGAAGGTAGTCTGTTGTCGAGAATTTTGTTACTCCAATGGATGGTAGCCTTGTCATTATGGAACGTACTTTATTGTCGATGTTTTTGTTACTCCAATGGACGGTAGCCTTGTAATTATGGAAGGTAGTCTATTTTCGAGATTTTTTTTACTCAAATGGATGGTAGGCTTGTCATTATGGAAGGTAGTCTGTTGTCGAGATTTTTGTTACTCCAATTGATGGTAACATTGGCATTATGGATGGTAGTCAGTTGTCGAAATTTTTGTTATTCCAATGGATGGTAACCTTGTCATTTTGTAAGGTAGTCTGTTGTCGAGATTTTTGCTACTCCAATGATGATAGCCTTGTCATTACAGAAGGTAGTCTTTCGTTGTGATTTCTGTCACTCCAATAGATTGTAGCCTTGTCACTATGGAAGGTAGTTTGTTGTTCATATTTTTGTTACTCCAATGGGTGGTAACCTTTTCATTATGGAATGTAGTCTATTGTCGAGATTTTTGTTACTCTAATGGCTGGTATCATTGTCATTATGGATGGTAGTCTGTTGTCGAGATTTTTGTTATTCTAATGGATTGTATCCTTGTCATTATGGAACGTATTCTATTGTCGATGTTTTTGTTACTCCAATGGATGGTAGCCTTGTCATTATGGAAGGTAGTCTGTTGTCGAGATTTTTGTTATTCCAATGGATGGTAGCGTTGTCATTATGGAAGGTAGTATGTTTTCGATATTTTTGTTACTCCAATGGATGCTAGCCTTGTCATTATAGAAGGTAGTCTATCATTGTGATTTTTGTCACTCTAATGGATGGTAGCCTTGTCACTATGGAAGTTAGTTTGTTGTTCATATTTTTGTTACTCCAATGGATGGTAGCCTTCTCATTATGGAATGTTGTCTATTGTCGACATTTTTGTTACTCCAATCGATGGTTTCATTTTCATTATGGATGGTAGTTTGTTGTCGAGATTTTTGTTACTCTAATGGATGGTAGCCTTGTAATTATGGAAGGTAGTTTGTTTTGGAGATTTTTGTTACTCCAATGGATGGTAGGCATGTCATTATGAAAGGTATTCCGTTGTCGAGATTTTTGTTACTCCAATGGATGGTAACATTGTCATTATGGATGGTAGTCTGTTTTCGATATTTTTGTTACTCCAATGGATGGTAGCCTTGTCATTATGGAAGGTAGTCTGTTTTCGAGATTTTTGTTACTCCAATGGATGGTAGCTTTGTCATTATGGAAGGTAGTCTATTGTCGAGATTTTAGTTACTCCAATGGATGGTATTGTTGTCGATATTTTTGTTATTCCAATGTATTGTAGCCTTGTCATTATGGAACGTATTCTGTTGTTGATTTTTTGTTACTCCAATTGATGTTAGCCTTGTCATTAGGTAAGGTAGTCTTTTGTCCGTATTTTTGTTATTCCAATGGATGGTAGCTTTGTCATTATGGAAGGTAGTATGTTGTCGAGATTTTTGTTACTCCAATGGATGTTATCCTTGTCATTATAGAAGGTAGTATGTCGTTATGATATATGTCACTCCAAAGGATGGTAGCCTTGTCACTATGGAAGGTAGTCTGTTGTTCATATTTTTGTAACTTCAATGGATGGTAGCCTTGTCATCATGGAATGTAGTCTATTGTCGAGATTTTTGTTACTCCAATGGATGGTATCATTGTCATCATAGATGGTAGTCTGTTGTCGAGATTTTTGTTACTCTAATGGATGGTAGCCTTGTCATTATGGAAGTTAGTCTGTTTTCGAGATTTTTTTTACTCCAATGGATGGTAGCCTTGTCATTATGGAAGGTAGTTTGTTGACGAGATTTTTGTTACACCAACGGATGGTATCGTTTTAATTATGGATGGTAGTCTGTTGTCGAGATTTTTGTTACTCCAATAGATGGTATCGTTGTCATTATGGATGGTAGTCTGTTGTCGAGAATTTTGTTACTCCAATGGATGGTAGCCTTTTCATTATGGAACGCACTCTGATGTCGATGTTTTTGTTACTCCAATGGATGGTAGCCTTGTCATTATGGAAGGTAGTTTATTGTCGAGATTTTTGTTATTCCAATGGATAATAGCCTTGTCATTATGGAAGGTAGTGTATTGTCGAGATTTTTGTTACTCCAATGGATGCTAGCCTTGTCATTATGGAAGGTAGTCTGTTATAGTGATTTCTTTCACTCCAATGGATGGTAGCCTTGTCACTATGGAAGGTAGTCTGTTGTTCATATTTTTGTTACTCCAATGGATGGTAGCCTTGTCATTATGGAAGGTAGTCTGTTGTCGAGAGTTTTGTTACACCAATAGATGGTAACGTTGTCATTATGGATGTTAGTCTGTTGTCGAGATTTTTGATATTCCAATGAATGGTAGCCTTGTCATTAGGGAAGGTAGTTTGTTGTCAAGATTTTTGTTACTCCAGTGGATGCTAGCCTTGTCATTATGGAAGGTAGTCTGTCCTTGTGATTTATGTCACTCCAATGGATGGTGGCCTTGTAACTATGGAAGGTAGATTGTTGTTCAAATTTTTGTTACATTAATGTATGGTAGCATTATCATTATGGAAGGTTGTCTGTTGTCGAGATTTTTGTTACCCCAATGGATGGTAGCCTTGTCATTATGGAAGGTAGTCTGTTTTCGAGATTTTTGTTACTCCAATGGATGGTATCCTTATCATTATGGAAGGTAGTCTGTTGTCAAGATTTTTGTTACTCCAATGGATGGTATCGTTGTCATTATGGATGGTAGTCTGTTGTCGAGATTTTTGTTATTCCAATGTATTGTAGCCTTGTCATTATGCAACGTATTGTGTTGTCAATTTTTTATTACTCCAATGGATGTTAGCCTTGTCATTAGGGAAGGTAGTCTTTTGTCCAGATTTTTGTTATTCCAATGGATGGTAGCTTTGTCATTATGGATGGTAGTCTGTTGTCGAGAATTCTGTCACTCCAAAGGATGGTAGCCTTGTCACTATGGAAAGTAGTTTGTTGTTCATATTTTTGTTACTCCAATGGATGGTAGCCTTGTTATTATGTAATTTAGTCTATTGTCGAGATTTTTGTTACTCTAAAGGATGGCATCATTGTCATTTTGGATGGTAGTCTGTTGTCGAGATTTTTATTACTCTAATGGATGGTAGCCTTGTCATTATGGAAGGTAGTTTGTTTTCGATATTTTTGTTACTCCAATGGATGCTAGCCTTGTCATTATAGAAGGTAGTCTATCATTGTGATTTTTGTCACTCTAATGGATGGTAGCCTTGTCACTATGGAAGGTAGTTTGTTGTTCATATTTTTGTTACTCCAATGGATGGTAGACTTCTCATTAAGGAAGGTAGTCTGTTTTCGAGATTTTTGTTACTCCAATGGATGGTAGGCTTGTCATTATGAAAGGTATTCCGTTGTCGAGATTTTTGTTACTCCAATGGATGGTAGCCTTGTCATTATGGAAGGTAGTCTGTTTTCGAGATTTTTGTTACTCCAATGCATGGTAGCCTTGTCATTATGGAAGTTAGTCTGTTGTCAAGATTTTAGTTACTCCAATGGATGGTATTGTTGTCGATATTTTTGTTATTCCAATGTATTGTAGCCTTGTCATTATGGAACGTATTCTATTGTCGATTTTTTGTTACTCCAATGGATGTTAGCCTTGTCATTAGGGAAGGTAGTCTTTTGTCCGTATTTTTGTTATTCCAATGGATGGTAGCTTTGTCATTATGGAAGGTTGTATGTTGTCGAGATTTTTGTTACTCCAATGGATGCTATCCTTGTCATTATAGAAGGTAGTATGTCGTTATGATATATGTCACTCCAAAGGATGGTAGCCTTGTCACTATGGAAGGTAGTCTGTTGTTCATATTTTTGTTACTTCAATGGATGGTAGCCTTGTCATCATGGAATGTAGTCTATTGTCGAGATTTTTGTTACTCCAATGGATGGTATCGTTGTCATCATAGATGGTAGTCTGTTGTCGAGATTTTTGTTACTCTAATGGATGGTAGCCTTGTCATTATGGAAGGTAGTCTGTTTTCGAGATTTTTTTTACTCTAATGGATGGTAGCCTTGTCATTATGGAAGGTAGTTTGTTGTCGAGATTTTTGTTACACGAATGGATGGTATCGTTGTAATTATGGATGGTAGTCTGTTGTCGAGATTTTTGTTACTCCAATAGATGGTATCGTTGTCATTATGGATGGTAGTCTATTGTCGAGAATTTTGTTACTCCAATGGATGGTAGCCTTATCATTATGGAACGTACTCTGTTGTCGATGTTTTTGTTACTCCAATGGATGGTAGCCTTGTCATTATGGAAGGTAGTTTGTTGTCGAGATTTTTGTTATTCCAATGGAAGGTAGTGTATTGTCGAGATTTTTGTTACTCCAATGGATGCTAGCCTTGTCATTATGGAAGGTAGTCTGTCATAGTGATTTCTTTCACTCCAATGGATGGTAGCCTTGTCACTATGGAAGGTAGTCTGTTGTTCATATTTTTGTTACTCCAATGGATGCTAGCCTTGTCATTATGGAAGGTAGTATGTCCTTGTGATTTATGTCACTCCAATGGATGGTAGCCTTGTAACTATGGAAGGTAGATTGTTGTTCACATTTTTGTTACATTAATGTATGGTAGCATTATCATTATGGAAGGTTGTCTGTTGTCGAGATTTTTGTTACTCCAATGGATGGTAGCCTTGTCATTATGGAAGGTAGTCTGTTTTCGAGATTTTTGTTACTCCAATGGATGGTAGCCTTATCATTATGGAAGGTAGTCTGTTGTCAAGATTTTTGTTACTCCAATGGATGTTATCGTTGTCATTATGGATGGTAGTCTGTTGTCGAGATTTTTGTTATTCCAATGTATTGTAGCCTTGTCATTATGCAACGTATTCTGTTGTCAATTTTTTATTACTCCAATGGATGTTAGCCTTGTCATTAGGGAAGGTAGTCTTTTGTCTAGATTTTTGTTATTCCAATGGATGGTAGCCTTGTCATTATGGAAGGTAGTATGTTGTCGAGATTTTTGTTACTCCAATGGATGATATCCTTCTCATTATAGAAGGTAGTCTGTCATTGTGATTTCTGTCACTCCAAAGGATGGTAGCCTTATCACTATGGAAAGTAGTTTGTTGTTCATATTTTTGTTACTCCATTGGATGGTAGCCTTGTTATTATGTAATGTAGTCTATTGTCGAGATTTTTGTTACTCTAAAGGATGGTATCATTATCATTTTGGATGGTAGTCTGTTGTCGAGATTTCTATTACTCTAATGGATGGTAGCCTTGTCATTATGGAAGGTAGTTTGTTTTCGAGATTTTTGTTACTCCAATGGATGGTAGCCTTGTCATTATGGAAGGTAGTCTGTTGTCGAGATTTTTTTTACTCCAATAGATGGTAACATTGTCATTATGGATGGTAGTCTGTTGTCGAGATTTTTGATATTCCAATGGACGGTAGCCTTGTCATTATGAAATGTAGTTTGTTGTCGAGATTTTTGTTACTCCAATGGATGCTAGCCTTGTCATTATGGAAGGTAGTATGTCCTTGTGATTTATGTCACTCCAATGGATGGTAGCCTTGTCACTATGGAAGGTATTCTGTTGTTCACTTTTTTTTTACATTATGGTAGCATTATCATTATGGAAGGTTGCCTGTTGTCGAGATTTTTGTTACTCCAATGGATGGTAGCCTTGTCATTATGGAAGGTAGTCTGTTTTTGAGATTTTTGTTACTCCAATGGATGGTAGCCTTGTCATTATGGAAGGTAGTCTGTTGTCGAGATTTTAGTTACTCCAATGGATGGTATTGTTGTCATTATGGATGGTAGTCTGTTGTCGATATTTTTGTTATTCCAATGTATTGTAGCCTTGTCATTATGGAGCGTATTCTGTTGTCGATTTTTTGTTACTCCAATGGACGGTAGCTTTTTCATTACAGAAGGTAGTATGTTGTCGAGATTTTTGTTACTCCAATGGATGTTATCCTTGTCATTATAGAAGGTAGTATGTCGTTATGATATCTGTCACTCGAAAGGTTGGTTGCCTTGTCACTATGGAAGGTAGTCTGTTGTTCATATTTTTGTTACTTCAATGGATGGTAGCCTTGTCATCATGGAATGTAGTCTATTGTCGAGATTTTGGTTACTCCAATGGATGGTATCATTGTCATCATAGATGGTAGTCTGTTGTCGAGATTTTTGTTACTCTAATGGATGGTAGCCTTGTCATTATGGAAGGTAGTCTGTTTTCGAGATTTTTTTTACTCCAATGGATGGTAGCCTTGTCATTATGGAAGGTAGTTTGTTGTCGAGATTTTTGTTACACCAATGGATGGTATCGTTGTAATTATGGATGTTAGTCTGTTGTAGAGAATTTTGTTACTCCAATGGATGGTAGCCTTGTCATTATGGAACGTACTCTGTTGTCGATGTTTTTGTTACTCCAATGGATGGTAGCCTTGTCATTATGGAAGGTAGTTTGTTGTCGAGATTTTTGTTATTCCAATGGATAGTAGCCTTGTCATTATGGAAGGTAGTGTATTGTCTAGATTTTTGTTACTCCAATGGATGCTAGCCTTGTCATTATGGAAGGTAGTCTGTCATAGTGATTTCTTTCACTCCAATGGATGGTAGCCTTGTCACTATGGAAGGTAGTCTGTTGTTCATATTTTTGTTACTCCAATGGATGGTAGCCTTGTCATTATGGAATGTAGTCTATTGTCGAGATTTTTGTTACTCCAATGGATGGTATCATTTTCATTATGGAAGGTACTCTATTTTTGAGATTTTTGTTACTCCAATGGATGGTAGCCTTGTCATTATGGAAGGTAGTCTATTGTTGATATTTTTCTTACTCCAATGGATGGTATCATTGTCATTATGGATGGTAGTCTATTGTTGAGATTTTTGTCAGTCCAATGGATTATAGCGTTGTCATTATGGAACGTATTCTATTGTTGATGTTTTTTTTACTCCAATGGATGGTAACCTTGTCATTATGGAAGGTAGTCTGTTGTCGAGATTTTTGTTATTCTAATGGATTGTAGCCTTGTCATTATGGAAGGTAGCATGTTGTCGAGATTTTTGTTACTCCAATGTATGCTAGCCTTGTCATTATAGAAGGTAGTCTGTCATTGTGATTTCTGTCACTCCAATGGATGGTAGCCTTGTCACTATGGAAGGTAGTATGTTGTTAAGATTTTTGATACTCCAATGGATGCTAGCCTTGTCATTATAGAAGGTACTCTGTCGTTGTAATTTCTGTCACTCCAATGGATGGTAGCCTTGTCACTAAGGAAGGTAGTCTGTTGTTCATATTTATGTTACTCCAATGGATGGTAGCCTTGTCATTATGGAAGGTAGTCTGTCGTTGTGATTTCTGTCACTCCAATGGATGGTAGCCTTGTCGTTATAGAAGGTAGTCTATTTTCGATATTTTTGTTACTGCAATGGATTGTAGCCTTT
The DNA here is from genome assembly GCA_948472305.1 of Vicia faba. NCBI lineage: Eukaryota > Viridiplantae > Streptophyta > Magnoliopsida > Fabales > Fabaceae > Vicia > Vicia faba. The sequence goes on from OX451741.1 coordinate 527,510,912, forward strand.
TCAATATGGAAGGTAGTCTATTGTTGAGATTTTTGTTACTACATTGGATGGTAGCCTTCTCATTATGGAAGGTAGTATGTTGTGGAGATTTTTGTTACTACAAATGATTATAGCCTTGTCGTTATGGAAGGTAGTCTATTGTTGATATCTTTGTTACTCCAATGGATGGTAGCCTACTCATTATGGAAGGTACTCTGTTGTCGAAATTTTTGTTAATCCATTGGATGGTAGCCTTGTCATTATGGAAGGTAGTGTGTTGTCGATATTTTTTTTTATTCCAATGGATGGTAGCCTTGTCATTATGGAATGTAGTATGTTGTTGTGATTTTTGTTACTCCAATGGATGGTAGCCTTGTCATTATGGAAAGTAGTATGTTGTCATGATTTTTGTTACTCCATTGGATGGTAGCCTTGTCATTATGGAAGGTAGTGTGTTGTCGAAATTTTTTTTTATTCCAATGGATGGTAGCCTTGTCATTATGGAAGGTAGTATGTTGTTGTGATTTTTGTTACTCCAATGGATGGTAGCCTTGTCATTATGGAAGGTAGTCTATTGTCGAGATTTTTGTTACTTCAATGGATGGTAGCCTTGTCATCATGGAAGGTAGTCTATTGTCGATATTTTTGTTACTACAATGGATTGTAGCCTTGTCGTTATGGAAGGTAGTCTGTTGTCGATATCTTTGTTACTCCAATGGATGGTAGCCTAGTCATTATGGAAGGTAGTCTGTTGTCGAGATTTTTGTTACTACAATGGATGGTAGCCTTGTAATTATGGAAGGTAGTCTGTTGTCGAGATTTTTGTTACTACGATGGATTGTAGCCTTGTCATTATAGAAGGTAGTCTATTATGGATATCTTTATTACTCCAATGGATGGTAGCCTTGTCATTATGGAAGGTAGTCTATTGTCAAAATTTTTGTTACTATAATGGATGGTAGCCTTGTCATTATGAAAGGTAGTCTGTTGTCAAGATTTTTGTTACTCCATTGGATGGTAGCCTTGTCATTATGGAAGGTAGTGTGTTGTCGATATTATTCTTATTCCAATGGATGGTATCCTTGTCATTATGGAAGGTAGTCTGTTGTCGTGATTTTTGTTACTCCAATAGATGGTAGCCTTGTCATTATGGAAGGTAATATGTTGTCGATATCTTTGTTACTCCAATGGATGGTAGCCTTGCCATTATGGAAGGTAGTCTATTGTCGATATTTTTGTTACTACAATGGATTGTAGCCTTGTCGTTATAGAAGGTAGTTTGTTGTCGATATCTTTGTTACTCCAATGGATGGAAGCCTTGTCATTATGGAAGGTACTCTATTGTTGAGATTTTTGTTACTACAATGGATGGTAGCCTTGTCATTATGGAAGCTAGTCTGTTGTCGAGATTTTTGTTACTACAAATGATTATAGCCTTGTCGTTAAGGAAGGTAGTCTATTGTCATTATCTTTGTTACTCCAATGGATGGTAGCCTAGTCATTATGGAAGGTAGTCTGTTGTCAAGATTTTTGTTACTCCATTGGGTGGTAGCCTTGTCATTATGGAAGGTAGTGTGTTGTCGATATTTTTTTTATTCCAATGGATGGTAGCCTTGTCATTATGGAAGGTAGTCTGTTGTCGTCGTTTTTGTTACTCCAATGGATGGTAGCCTTGTCATTATGGAAGGTAGTATGTTGTTGATATCTTTGTTACTCCAATGGATGGTAGCCTTGTCATCATGTGAGGTAGTCTATTGTCGATATTTTTGTTACTACAATGGATGGTAGCCTTGTCATTATGGAAGGTAGTTTGTTGTCCAGATTTTTGTTACTATAATGGATTATAGCCTTGTCATTATAGAAGTTAGTCTGTTGTCGATATCTTTGTTACTCCAATGGATGGTAACCTAGTCATTATGGAAGGTAGTCTATTGTCGAGATTTTTGTTACTACAATGGGTTGTAGTCTTGTCATTACGGAAGGTTGTCTATTGTCGAGATTTTTTTACTCCAATGGATGGTAGCCTTGTCATTATGGAAAGTAGTCTATTTTCATGATTTTTGTTACTATAATGGATGGTTGCCTTGTCATTATGGAAGGTAGTCTGTTGTCGAGATTTTTTTTACTCTAAATGATTGTAGCCTTGTCGTTATGGAAGGTAGTTTCTTGTCGATATCTTTGTAACTCCAATGGATGGTAGCCTAGTCATTATGGAAGGTAGTCTATTGTCGAGATTTTTGTTACTCCATTGGATGGTAGCCTTCTCATTATGGAAGGTAGTGTGTTGTCGATATTATTCTTATTCCAATGGATGGTAGCCTTGTCATTATGGAAGGTAGTCTGTTGTCGTGATTTTTGTTACACCAATGAATGGTAGCCTTGTCATTATGGAAGGTAGTATGTTATCGATATCTTTGTTACTCCAATGGATGGTAGCCTTGTCATTATGGAAGGTAGTCTATTGTCGATATTTTTGTTACTACAATGGATGGTAGCCTTGTCATTATGAAAGGTATTCTGTTGTCGATATTTTTGTTACTACAATGGATTGTAGCCTTGTCGTTATAGAAGGTAGTCTATTGTCGATATTTTTGTTACTCCAATGGATGGTAGCCTTGTCATTATGGAAGGTACTCTATTGTTGAGATTTTTGTTACTACAATGGATGGTAGCCTTCTCATTATGGAAGGTAGTATGTTGTGGAGATTTTGTTACTACAAATGATTATAGCCTTTGCGTTATGGAAGGTAGTCTATTGTCGATATCTTTGTTACTCCAATGGATGGTAGCCTACTCTTTATGGAAGGTACTCTGTTGTCGAGATTTTTGTTAATCCATTGGATGGTAGCTTTGTCATTATGGAAGGTAGTCTGTTTTCGAGATTTTTTTTACTCCAATGGATGGTAGCCTTGTCATTATGGAAGGTAGTTTGTTGTCGAGATTTTTGTTACACCAATGGATGGTATCGTTGTAATTATGGATGTTAGTCTGTTGTAGAGAATTTTGTTACTCCAATGGATGGTAGCCTTGTCATTATGGAACGTACTCTGTTGTCGATGTTTTTGTTACTCCAATGGATGGTAGCCTTGTCATTATGGAAGGTAGTTTGTTGTCGAGCTTTTTGTTATTCCAATGGATAGTAGCCTTGTCATTATGGAAGGTAGTGTATTGTCTAGATTTTTGTTACTCCAATGGATGCTAGCCTTGTCATTATGGAAGGTAGTCTGTCATAGTGATTTCTTTCACTCCAATGGATGGTAGCCTTGTCACTATGGAAGGTAGTCTGTTGTTCATATTTTTGTTACTCCAATGGATGGTAGCCTTGTCATTATGGAATGTAGTCTATTGTCGAGATTTTTGTTACTCCAATGGATGGTATCATTTTCATTATGGAAGGTACTCTATTTTTGAGATTTTTGTTACTCCAATGGATGGTAGCCTTGTCATTATGGAAGGTAGTCTATTGTTGATATTTTTCTTACTCCAATGGATGGTATCATTGTCATTATGGATGGTAGTCTATTGTTGAGATTTTTGTCAGTCCAATGGATTATAGCGTTGTCATTATGGAACGTATTCTATTGTTGATGTTTTTTTTACTCCAATGGATGGTAACCTTGTCATTATGGAAGGTAGTCTGTTGTCGAGATTTTTGTTATTCTAATGGATTGTAGCCTTGTCATTATGGAAGGTAGCATGTTGTCGAGATTTTTGTTACTCCAATGTATGCTAGCCTTGTCATTATAGAAGGTAGTCTGTCATTGTGATTTCTGTCACTCCAATGGATGGTAGCCTTGTCACTATGGAAGGTAGTATGTTGTTAAGATTTTTGATACTCCAATGGATGCTAGCCTTGTCATTATAGAAGGTACTCTGTCGTTGTAATTTCTGTCACTCCAATGGATGGTAGCCTTGTCACTAAGGAAGGTAGTCTGTTGTTCATATTTATGTTACTCCAATGGATGGTAGCCTTGTCATTATGGAAGGTAGTCTGTCGTTGTGATTTCTGTCACTCCAATGGATGGTAGCCTTGTCGTTATAGAAGGTAGTCTATTTTCGATATTTTTGTTACTGCAATGGATTGTAGCCTTTTCAATATGGAAGGTAGTCTATTGTTGAGATTTTTGTTACTACATTGGATGGTAGCCTTCTCATTATGGAAGGTAGTATGTTGTGGAGATTTTTGTTACTACAAATGATTATAGCCTTGTCGTTATGGAAGGTAGTCTATTGTTGATATCTTTGTTACTCCAATGGATGGTAGCCTACTCATTATGGAAGGTACTCTGTTGTCGAAATTTTTGTTAATCCATTGGATGGTAGCCTTGTCATTATGGAAGGTAGTGTGTTGTCGATATTTTTTTTTATTCCAATGGATGGTAGCCTTGTCATTATGGAATGTAGTATGTTGTTGTGATTTTTGTTACTCCAATGGATGGTAGCCTTGTCATTATGGAAAGTAGTATGTTGTCATGATTTTTGTTACTCCATTGGATGGTAGCCTTGTCATTATGGAAGGTAGTGTGTTGTCGAAATTTTTTTTTATTCCAATGGATGGTAGCCTTGTCATTATGGAAGGTAGTATGTTGTTGTGATTTTTGTTACTCCAATGGATGGTAGCCTTGTCATTATGGAAGGTAGTCTATTGTCGAGATTTTTGTTACTTCAATGGATGGTAGCCTTGTCATCATGGAAGGTAGTCTATTGTCGATATTTTTGTTACTACAATGGATTGTAGCCTTGTCGTTATGGAAGGTAGTCTGTTGTCGATATCTTTGTTACTCCAATGGATGGTAGCCTAGTCATTATGGAAGGTAGTCTGTTGTCGAGATTTTTGTTACTACAATGGATGGTAGCCTTGTAATTATGGAAGGTAGTCTGTTGTCGAGATTTTTGTTACTACGATGGATTGTAGCCTTGTCATTATAGAAGGTAGTCTATTATGGATATCTTTATTACTCCAATGGATGGTAGCCTTGTCATTATGGAAGGTAGTCTATTGTCAAAATTTTTGTTACTATAATGGATGGTAGCCTTGTCATTATGAAAGGTAGTCTGTTGTCAAGATTTTTGTTACTCCATTGGATGGTAGCCTTGTCATTATGGAAGGTAGTGTGTTGTCGATATTATTCTTATTCCAATGGATGGTATCCTTGTCATTATGGAAGGTAGTCTGTTGTCGAGATTTTTGTTACTCCAATAGATGGTAGCCTTGTCATTATGGAAGGTAATATGTTGTCGATATCTTTGTTACTCCAATGGATGGTAGCCTTGCCATTATGGAAGGTAGTCTATTGTCGATATTTTTGTTACTACAATGGATTGTAGCCTTGTCGTTATAGAAGGTAGTTTGTTGTCGATATCTTTGTTACTCCAATGGATGGAAGCCTTGTCATTATGGAAGGTACTCTATTGTTGAGATTTTTGTTACTACAATGGATGGTAGCCTTGTCATTATGGAAGCTAGTCTGTTGTCGAGATTTTTGTTACTACAAATGATTATAGCCTTGTCGTTAAGGAAGGTAGTCTATTGTCATTATCTTTGTTACTCCAATGGATGGTAGCCTAGTCATTATGGAAGGTAGTCTGTTGTCAAGATTTTTGTTACTCCATTGGGTGGTAGCCTTGTCATTATGGAAGGTAGTGTGTTGTCGATATTTTTTTTATTCCAATGGATGGTAGCCTTGTCATTATGGAAGGTAGTCTGTTGTCGTCGTTTTTGTTACTCCAATGGATGGTAGCCTTGTCATTATGGAAGGTAGTATGTTGTTGATATCTTTGTTACTCCAATGGATGGTAGCCTTGTCATCATGTGAGGTAGTCTATTGTCGATATTTTTGTTACTACAATGGATGGTAGCCTTGTCATTATGGAAGGTAGTTTGTTGTCCAGATTTTTGTTACTATAATGGATTATAGCCTTGTCATTATAGAAGTTAGTCTGTTGTCGATATCTTTGTTACTCCAATGGATGGTAACCTAGTCATTATGGAAGGTAGTCTATTGTCGAGATTTTTGTTACTACAATGGGTTGTAGTCTTGTCATTACGGAAGGTTGTCTATTGTCGAGATTTTTTTACTCCAATGGATGGTAGCCTTGTCATTATGGAAAGTAGTCTATTTTCATGATTTTTGTTACTATAATGGATGGTTGCCTTGTCATTATGGAAGGTAGTCTGTTGTCGAGATTTTTTTTACTCTAAATGATTGTAGCCTTGTCGTTATGGAAGGTAGTTTCTTGTCGATATCTTTGTAACTCCAATGGATGGTAGCCTAGTCATTATGGAAGGTAGTCTATTGTCGAGATTTTTGTTACTCCATTGGATGGTAGCCTTCTCATTATGGAAGGTAGTGTGTTGTCGATATTATTCTTATTCCAATGGATGGTAGCCTTGTCATTATGGAAGGTAGTCTGTTGTCGTGATTTTTGTTACACCAATGAATGGTAGCCTTGTCATTATGGAAGGTAGTATGTTATCGATATCTTTGTTACTCCAATGGATGGTAGCCTTGTCATTATGGAAGGTAGTCTATTGTCGATATTTTTGTTACTACAATGGATGGTAGCCTTGTCATTATGAAAGGTATTCTGTTGTCGATATTTTTGTTACTACAATGGATTGTAGCCTTGTCGTTATAGAAGGTAGTCTATTGTCGATATTTTTGTTACTCCAATGGATGGTAGCCTTGTCATTATGGAAGGTACTCTATTGTTGAGATTTTTGTTACTACAATGGATGGTAGCCTTCTCATTATGGAAGGTAGTATGTTGTGGAGATTTTGTTACTACAAATGATTATAGCCTTTGCGTTATGGAAGGTAGTCTATTGTCGATATCTTTGTTACTCCAATGGATGGTAGCCTACTCTTTATGGAAGGTACTCTGTTGTCGAGATTTTTGTTAATCCATTGGATGGTAGCTTTGTCATTATGGAAGGTAGTGTGTTGTCGATATTTTTTTTTATTCCAATGGATGGTAGCCTTGTCATTATGGAATGTAGTATGTTGTTGTGATTTTTGTTACTCCAATGGATGGTAGCCTTGTCATTATGGAAAGTAGTATGTTGTCGTGATTTTTGTTACTCCATTGGATGATAGCCTTGTCATTATGGAAGGTAGTGTGTTGTCGAGATTTTTTTTTATTCCAATGGATGGTAGCCTTGTCATTATGGAAGGTAGTATGTTGTTGTGATTTTTCTTACTCCAATGGATGGTAGCCTTGTCATTATGGAAGGTAGTCTATTGTCGAGATTTTTGTTACTTCAATGGTTGGTAGCCTTGTCATCATGGAAGGTAGTCTATTGTCGATATTTTTGTTACTACAATGGATTGTAGCCTTGTCGTTATGGAAGGTAGTCTGTTGTCGATATCTTTGTTACTCCAATGGATGGTAGCCTAGTCATTATGGAAGGTAGTCTGTTGTCGAGATTTTTGTTACTACAATGGATGGTAGCCTTGTAATTATGGAAGGTAGTCTGTTGTCGAGATTTTTGTTACTACGATGGATTGTAGCCTTGTCATTATAGAAGGTAGTCTATTATGGATATCTTTATTACTCCAATGGATGGTAGCCTTGTCATTATGGAAGGTAGTCTATTGTCAAAATTTTTGTTACTATAATGGATGGTAGCCTTGTCATTATGAAAGGTAGTCTGTTGTCAAGATTTTTGTTACTCCATTGGATGGTAGCCTTGTCATTATGGAAGGTAGTGTTTTGTCCATATTATTCTTATTCCAATGGATGGTATCCTTGTCATTATGGAAGGTAGTCTGTTGTCGTGATTTTTGTTACTCCAATAGATGGTAGCCTTGTCATTATAGAAGGTAATATGTTGTCGATATCTTTGTTACTCCAATGGATGGTAGCCTTGCCATTATGGAAGGTAGTCTATTGTCGATATTTTTGTTACTACAATGGATTGTAGCCTTGTCGTTATAGAAGGTAGTTTGTTGTCGATATCTTTGTTACTCCAATGGATGGAAGCCTTGTCATTATGGAAGGTACTCTATTGTTGAGATTTTTGTTACTACAATGGATGGTAGCCTTGTCATTATGGAAGGTAGTCTGTTGTCGAGATTTTTGTTACTACAAATGATTATAGCCTTGTCGTTAAGGAAGGTAATCTATTGTCATTATCTTTGTTACTCCAATGGATGGTAGCCTAGTCATTATGGAAGGTAGTCTGTTGTCAAGATTTTTGTTACTCCATTGGGTGGTTGCCTTGTCATTATGGAAGGTAGTGTGTTGTCGATATTTTTTTTATTCCAATGGATGGTAGCCTTGTCATTATGGAAGGTAGTCTGTTGTCGTCGTTTTTGTTACTCCAATGGATGGTAGCCTTGTCATTATGGAAGGTAGTATGTTGTTGATATCTTTGTTACTCCAATGGATGGTAGCCTTGTCATCATGTGAGGTAGTCTATTGTCGATATTTTTGTTACTACAATGGATGGTAGCCTTGTCATTATGGAAGGTAGTTTGTTGTCCAGATTTTTGTTACTATAATGGATTATAGCCTTGTCATTATAGAAGTTAGTCTGTTGTCGATATCTTTGTTACTCCAATGGATGGTAACCTAGTCATTATGGAAGGTAGTCTATTGTCGAGATTTTTGTTACTACAATGGGTTGTAGTCTTGTCATTATGGAAGGTTGTCTATTGTCGAGATTTTTTTACTCCAATGGATGGTAGCCTTGTCATTATGGAAAGTAGTCTATTTTCATGATTTTTGTTACTATAATGGATGGTTGCCTTGTCATTATGGAAGGTAGTCTGTTGTCGAGATTTTTGTTACTCTAAATGATTGTAGCCCTGTCGTTATGGAAGGTAGTTTCTTGTCGATATCTTTGTAACTCCAATGGATGGTAGCCTAGTCATTATGGAAGGTAGTCTATTGTCGAGATTTTTGTTACTCCATTGGATGGTAGCCTTCTCATTATGGAAGGTAGTGTGTTGTCGATATTATTCTTATTCCAATGGATGGTAGCCTTGTCATTATGGAAGGTAGTCTGTTGTCGTGATTTTTGTTACACCAATGAATGGTAGCCTTGTCATTATGGAAGGTAGTATGTTATCGATATCTTTGTTACTCCAATGGATGGTAGCCTTGTCATTATGGAAGGTAGTCTATTGTCGATATTTTTGTTACTACAATGGATGGTAGCCTTGTCATTATGAAAGGTATTCTGTTGTCGATATTTTTGTTACTACAATGGATTGTAGCCTTGTCGTTATAGAAGGTAGTCTATTGTCGATATTTTTGTTACTCCAATGGATGGTAGCCTTGTCATTATGGAAGGTACTCTATTGTTGAGATTTTTGTTACTGCAATGGATGGTAGCCTTCTCATTATGGAAGGTAGTATGTTGTGGAGATTTTGTTACTACAAATGATTATAGCCTTTGCGTTATGGAAGGTAGTCTATTGTCGATATCTTTGTTACTCCAATGGATGGTAGCCTACTCTTTATGGAAGGTACTCTGTTGTCGAGATTTTTGTTAATCCATTGGATGGTAGCTTTGTCATTATGGAAGGTAGTGTGTTGTCGATATTTTTTTTTATTCCAATGGATGGTAGCCTTGTCATTATGGAATGTAGTATGTTGTTGTGATTTTTGTTACTCCAATGGATGGTAGCCTTGTCATTATGGAAAGTAGTATGTTGTCGTGATTTTTGTTACTCCATTGGATGATAGCCTTGTCATTATGGAAGGTAGTTTGTTGTCGATATTTTTTTTTATTCCAATGGATGGTAGCCTTGTCATTATGGAAGGTAGTATGTTGTTGTGATTTTTCTTACTCCAATGGATGGTAGCCTTGTCATTAATGAAGGTAGTCTATTGTCGAGATTTTTGTTACTTCAATGGATGGTAGCCTTGTCATCATGGAAGGTAGTCTATTGTCGATATTTTTGTTACTACAATGGATTGTAGCCTTGTCGTTATGGAAGGTTGTCTATTGTCGAGATTTTTTTACTCCAATGGATGGTAGCCTTGTCATTATGGAAAGTAGTCTATTTTCATGATTTTTGTTACTATAATGGATGGTTGCCTTGTCATTATGGAAGGTAGTCTGTTGTCGAGATTTTTGTTACTCTAAATGATTGTAGCCTTGTCGTTATGGAAGGTAGTTTCTTGTCGATATCTTTGTAACTCCAATGGATGGTAGCCTAGTCATTATGGAAGGTATTCTGTTGTCGAGATTTTTGTTACTCCATTGGATGGTAGCCTTCTCATTATGGAAGGTAGTGTGTTGTCGATATTATTCTTATTCCAATGGATGGTAGCCTTGTCATTATGGAAGGTAGTCTGTTGTCGTGATTTTTGTTACATCAATGAATGGTAGCCTTGTCATTATGGAAGGTAGTATGTTATCGATATCTTTGTTACTCCAATGGATGGTAGCCTTGTCATTATGGAAGGTAGTCTATTGTCGATATTTTTGTTACTACAATGGATGGTAGCCTTGTCATTATGAAAGGTATTCTGTTGTCGATATTTTTGTTACTACAATGGATTGTAGCCTTGTCGTTATAGAAGGTAGTCTATTGTCGATATTTTTGTTACTCCAATGGATGGTAGCCTTGTCATTATGGAAGGTACTCTATTGTTGAGATTTTTGTTACTACAATGGATGGTAGCCTTCTCATTATGGAAGGTAGTATGTTGTGCAGATTTTTGTTACTACAAATGATTATAGCCTTTGCATTATGGAAGGTAGTCTATTGTCGATATCTTTGTTACTCCAATGGATGGTAGCCTACTCTTTATGGAAGGTACTCTGTTGTCGAGATTTTTGTTAATCCATTGGATGGTAGCTTTGTCATTATGGAAGGTAGTGTGTTGTCGATATTTTTTTTTATTCCAATGGATGGTAGCCTTGTCATTATGGAATGTAGTATGTTGTTGTGATTTTTGTTACTCCAATGGATGGTAGCCTTGTCATTATGGAAAGTAGTATGTTGTCGTGATTTTTGTTACTCCATTGGATGATAGCCTTGTCATTATGGAAGGTAGTGTGTTGTCGATATTTTTTTTTATTCCAATGGATGGTAGCCTTGTCATTATGGAAGGTAGTATGTTGTTGTGATTTTTCTTACTCCAATGGATGGTAGCCTTGTCATTATGGAAGGTAGTCTATGGTCGAGATTTTTGTTACTTCAATGGATGGTAGCCTTGTCATCATGGAAGGTAGTCTATTGTCGATATTTTTGTTACTACAATGGATTGTAGCCTTGTCGTTATGGAAGGTAGTCTGTTGTCGATATCTTTGTTACTCCAATGGATGGTAGCCTTGTCATTATGGAAGGTAGTGTATTGTCAAAAATTTTGTTACTATAATGGATGGTAGCCTTGTCATTATGAAAGGTAGTCTGTTGTCAAGATTTTTGTTACTCCATTGGATGGTAGCCTTGTCATTATGGAAGGTAGTGTGTTGTCGATATTATTCTTATTCCAATGGATGGTATCCTTGTCATTATGGAAGGTAGTCTATTGTCGTGATTTTTGTTACTCCAATAGATGGTAGCCTTGTCATTATGGAAGGTAATATGTTGTCGATATCTTTGTTACTCCAATGGATGGTAGCCTTGCCATTATGGAAGGTAGTCTATTGTCGATATTTTTGTTATTGTAATGGATGGTAGCCTTGTTATTATGAAAGGTAGTTTGTTGTCCAGATTTTTGTTACTATAATGGATTATAGCCTTGTCATTATAGAAGTTAGTCTGTTGTCGATATCTTTGTTACTCCAATGGATGGTAACCTAGTCATTATGGAAGGTAGTCTATTGTCGAGATTTTTGTTACTACAATGAGTTGTAGTCTTGTCATTATGGAAGGTTGTCTATTGTCGAGATTTTTTTACTCCAATGGATGGTAGCCTTGTCATTATGGAAAGTAGTCTATTTTCATGATTTTTGTTACTATAATGGATGGTTGCCTTGTCATTATGGAAGGTAGTCTGTTGTCGAGATTTTTGTTACTCTAAATGATTGTAGCCTTGTCGTTATGGAAGGTAGTCTATTGTCGAGATTTTTGTTACTTCAATGGATGGTAGCCTTGTCTTCATGGAAGGTACTCTATTGTCGAGATTTTTGTTACTACAATGGGTTGTAGTCTTGTCATTATGGAAGGTTGTCTATTGTCGAGATTTTTTTACTCCAATGGATGGTAGCCTTGTCATTATGGAAAGTAGTTTATTTTCATGATTTTTGTTACTATAATGGATGGTTGCCTTGTCATTATGGAAGGTAGTCTGTTGTCGAGATTTTTGTTACTCTAAATGATTGTAGCCTTGTCGTTATGGAAGGTAGTTTCTTGTCGATATCTTTGTAACTCCAATGGATGGTAGCCTAGTCATTATGGAAGGTAGTCTGTTGTCGAGATTTTTGTTACTCCATTGGATGGTAGCCTTCTCATTATGGAAGGTAGTGTGTTGTCGATATTATTCTTATTCCAATGGATGGTAGCCTTGTCATTATGGAAGGTAGTCTGTTGTCGTGATTTTTGTTACACCAATGAATGGTAGCCTTGTCATTATGGAAGGTAGTATGTTATCGATATCTTTGTTACTCCAATGGATGGTAGCCTTGTCATTATGGAAGGTAGTCTATTGTCGATATTTTTGTTACTACAATGGATGGTAGCCTTGTCATTATGAAAGGTATTTTGTTGTCGATATTTTTGTTACTACAATGGATTGTAGCCTTGTCGTTATAGAAGGTAGTCTATTGTCGATATTTTTGTTACTCCAATGGATGGTAGCCTTGTCATTATGGAAGGTACTCTATTGTTGAGATTTTTGTTACTACAATGGATGGTAGCCTTCTCATTATGGAAGGTAGTATGTTGTGGAGATTTTTGTTACTACAAATGATTATAGCCTTTGCATTATGGAATGTAGTCTATTGTCGATATCTTTGTTACTCCGATGGATGGTAGCCTACTCTTTATGGAAGGTACTTTGTTGACGAGATTTTTGTTAATCCATTGGATGGTAGCTTTGTCATTATGGAAGGTAGTGTGTTGTCGATATTTTTTTTTATTCCAATGGATGGTAGCCTTGTCATTATGGAATGTAGTATGTTGTTGTGATTTTTGTTACTCCAATGGATGGTAGCCTTGTCATTATGGAAGGTAGTCTATTGTCGAGATTTTTGTTACTTCAATGGATGGTAGCCTTGTCATCATGGAAGGTAGTCTATTGTCGATATTTTTGTTAGTACAATGGATTGTAGCCTTGTCGTTATGGAAGGTAGTCTGTTGTCGATATCTTTGTTACTCCAATGGATGGTAGCCTAGTCATTATGGAAGGTAGTCTGTTGTCGAGATTTTTGTTACTACAATGGATGGTAGCCTTGTCATTATGGAAGGTAGTCTGTTGTCGAGATTTTTGTTACTACGATGGATTGTAGCCTTGTCATTATAGAAGGTAGTCTATTATGGATATCTTTATTACTCCAATGGATGGTAGCCTTGTCATTATGGAAGGTAGTGTATTGTCAAAAATTTTGTTACTATAATGGATGGTAGCCTTGTCATTATGAAAGGTAGTCTGTTGTCAAGATTTTTGTTACTCCATTGGATGGTACCCTTGTCATTATGGAAGGTAGTTTGTTGTCGATATTATTCTTATTCCAATGGATGGTATCCTTGTCATTATGGAAGGTAGTCTGTTGTCGTGATTTTTATTACTCCAATAGATGGTAGCCTTGTCATTATGGAAGGTAATATGTTGTCGATATCTTTGTTACTCCAATGGATGGTAGCCTTGCCATTATGGAAGGTAGTCTATTGTCGATATTTTTGTTATTATAATGGATGGTAGCCTTGTCATTATGAAAGGTAGTTTGTTGTCGAGATTTTTGTTACTACAATGGATTGTAGCCTTGTCGTTATAGAAGGTAGTCTGTTGTCGATATCTTTGTTACTCCAATGGATGGTAGCCTTGTCATTATGGATGGTACTCTATTGTTGATATTTTTGTTACTACAATGGATGGTAGCCTTGTCATTATGGAAGGTAGTCTGTTGTCGAGATTTTTGTTACTACAAATGATTATAGCCTTGTCGTTATGGAAGGTAGTCTGTTGTCATTATCTTTGTTACTCCAAATGATGGTAGCCTAGTCATTATGGAAGGTAGTCTGTTGTCAAGATTTTTGTTACTCCATTGGATGGTAGCCTTGTCATTATGGAAGGTAGTGTGTTGTCGATATTTTTTTTATTCCAATGGATGGTAGCCTTGTCATTATGGAAGGTAGTCTGTTGTCCTGATTTTTGTTACTCCAATGGATGGTAGCCTTGTCATTATGGAAGGTAGTATGTTGTTGATATCTTTGTTAGTCCAATGGATGGTAGCCTTGTCATTATGTGAGGTAGTCTATTGTTGAAATTTTTGTTACTACAATGGATGGTAGCCTTGTCATTATGGAAGGTAGTTTGTTTTCGAGATTTTTGTTACTATAATGGATTGTAGCCTTGTCGTTATAGAAGGTAGTCTGTTGTCGATATCTTTGTTACTCCAATGGATGGTAGCCTTGTCGTTATGGAAGGTACTCTATTGTTGAGATTTTTGTTACTACAATGGATGGTAGCCTTCTCATTATGGATGGTAGTCTGTTGTGGAGATTTTTGTTACTATAAATGATTATAGCCTTGTCGTTATGGAAGGTACTATGTTGTCGATATCTTTGTTACTCCAATGGATGGTAGCCTAGTCATTATGGAAGGTACTCTGTTGTCGAGATTTTTGTTACTTTATTCAATGATAGCCTTTTCATTATGGAAGGTAGTGTGTTGTTGATATTTTATTTATTCCAATGGATGGTAGCCTTGTCATTATGGAAGGTAGTATGTTGTCGTGATTTTTGTTACTCCAATGGATGATAGCCTTGTCATTATGGAAGGTAGTATGTTGTTGATATCTTTTTTACTCCAATGGATGGTAGCCTTGTCATTATGTGAGGTAGTCTATTGTCAATATTTTTGTTACTACAATGGATGGTAGCCTTGTCATTATGGAAGGTAGTTTGTTGTCGCGATTTTTGTTACTATAATGGATTGTAGCCTTGTCGTTATAGAAGGTAGTCTGTTGTCGATATCTTTGTTACTCCAATGGATGGTAACCTAGTAATTATGGAAGGTAGTCTGTTGTCGAGATTTTTGTTACTGCAATGGATTGTAGCCTTTTCATTATGGAAGGTAGTCTGTTGTCGAGATTTTTGTTACTGCAATGGATTGTAGCCTTTTCATTATGGAAGGTAGTCTATTGTCGAGATTTTTTTACTCCAATGGATTGTAGCCTTTTCATTATGGAAAGTAGTTTATTGTCGAGATTTTTGTTACTACAATGGATGGTTGCCTTGTCATTATGGAAGGTAGTCTGTTCTCGAATTTTTTGTTACTGCAAATGAGTGTAGCCTTGTCGTTATGGAAGGTAATCTGTTGTCGATATCTTTGTAACTCCAATGGATGGTAGCCTAGTCATTATGGAAGGTAGTCTGTTGTCGAGATTTTTGTTACTCCATTGGATGGTAGCCTTGTCATTATGGAATGTAGTTTGTTGTCGATATTATTCTTATTCCAATGGATGGTAGCCTTGTCAATATGGAAGGTAGTCTGTTGTCGTGATTTTTGTTACTCCATGGATGGTAGCCTTGTCATTATGGAAGGTAGTATGTTGTTGATATCTTTTTTACTCCAATGGATTGTAGCCTTGTCATTATGGAAGGTAGTCTATTGTCGATATTTTTGTTACTATAATGGATGGAAGCCTTGTCATTATGAAAGGTAGTCTGTTGTCGAGATTTTTGTTGCTACAAAGGATTATAGACTTGTCGTTATAGAAGGTAGTCTATTGTCAATATCTTTGTTACTCCAATGGATGGTAGCGTTGTCATTATGGAAGGTACTCTATTGTTGAGATGGTAGCCTTCTCATTATGGATGGTAGTCTGTTGTGGAGATTTTTGTTACTACAAATGATTATAGCCTTGTCGTTATGGAAGGTACTATGTTGTCGATATCTTTGTTACTCCAATGGATGGTAGCCTAGTCATTATGGAAGGTACTCTGTTGTCGAGATTTTTGTTACTCCATTCGATGGTAGCCTTTTCATTATGGAAGGTAGTGTGTTATCGATATTTTTTTTATTCCAATGGATGGTAGCCTTGTCATTATGGAAAGTAGTATGTTGTCGTGATTTTTGTTACTCCAATGGATGATAGCCTTGTCATTATGGAAGGTAGTATGTTGTTGATATCTTTGTTACTCCAATGGATGGTAGCCTTGACATTATGTGAGGTAGTCTATTGTCGATATTTTTGTTACTACAATGCATGGTAGCCTTGTCATTGTGGAAGGTAGTTTGTTGTCGAGATTTTTGTTACTATAATGGATTATAGCCTTGTAGTTATAGAAGTTAGTCTGTTGTCGATATCTTTGTTACTCCAATGGATGGTAACCTAGTCATTATGGAAGGTAGTCTGTTGTCGAGATTTTTGTTACTACAATGGATTGTAGTCTTGTCATTATGGAAGGTAGTCTATTGTCGAGATTTTTTTACTCAAATGGATGGTAGCCTTCTAATTATGGAAAGTAGTCTATTGTCGAGATTTTTTTTACTAGAAAGGATGGTTCCCTTGTCATTATGGAAGGTAGTTTATTTTGAGATTTTTGTTACTCCAATGGATGGTAGCCTTGTCATTATGGAACGTAGTCTGATGTTGATGTTTTTGTTACTGAATTGGATGGTATCCTTGTCATTATGGAAGGTAGTTTGTAGTCAAGATTTTTGTTATTCCAATGGATGGTAGCCTTCTCATTATGGAAGGTAGTCTGTTGTCGACATTTTTGTTACTCCAATGGGTTCTAGCCTTGTCATTATGGAAGGTAGAATGTCGTTGTGATTTTTGTCACTCCAATGGATGGTAGCCTTGTCACTATGGAAGGTAGTCTATTTTTCATATTTTTGTTACTTCAATTGATGGTAGCCTTGTCATTATGAAAGTTAGTCTATTGTCGAGATTTTTGTTACTCCAATGGATGGTAGCATTATCATTATGGAAGGTTGTTTGTTGTCCAGATTTTTGTTATTCCAATGGATGGTAGCCTTGTCATTATGGAAGGTAGTCTATTGTCGAGATTTTTGATACTCTAATGGATGCTAGCCTTGTCATTATGGAAGGTAGTTTGTCGTTGTGATTTATGTAACTCCAATGGATGGTTGCCTTGTCACTATGGAAGGTAGTCTGTTGATCATATTTTTCTTACTTCATTGGATGGTAGCATTATCATTATGGAAGGTTGTCTGTTGTCGAGATTTTTGTTACTCCAATTGATGGTAGCCTTTTCATTATGGAAGGTTGTCTATTTTCGAGTATTTTGTTACTCCAATGGATGGTAGCCTTGT
Organism: Vicia faba; assembly: GCA_948472305.1. Taxonomy (NCBI): domain Eukaryota; kingdom Viridiplantae; phylum Streptophyta; class Magnoliopsida; order Fabales; family Fabaceae; genus Vicia; species Vicia faba. Next base: position 527,528,297 of record OX451741.1, read on the forward strand.
CATTATGGAAGGTAGTTTGTTGTAGAGATTTTTGTTACTCCAATGGATGGTATCGTTGTCATTATGGATGGTAGTCTGTTTTTGAGATTTTTGTCATTCCAATGGATTGTAGCCTTGTCATTATGGAACGTAGTCTGTTGTCGTTGTTTTTGTTACTCTAATGGATGGTATCGTTGTCATTATGGAAGGTAGTTTGTTGTCGAGATTTTTATTATTCCATTGGATGGTCGCCTTGTCATTATGGAAGGTAGTCATTTGTCGATATTTTTGTTTCTCCAATGGATGGTAACCTTGTCATTATGGAAGGTAGTCCGTTGTCGAGATTTTTGTTACTTCAATGGATGGTAGTCTTGTCATTATGGAAGGTAGTTTGTTGTCAATATCTTTGTTACTACAATGGATGCTAGCCTTGTCATTATGGAAGGTAGTCTGTCGTTGTGACTTCTGTCACTCCAATGGATGGTAGCCTTGTCACTATGGAAGATAGTCTGTTGTTCATATTTTTGTTACTTCAGTGGATGGCAGCCTTGTCATTATGGAAGGTAGTCTATTGTCGAGATTTTTGTTACTCCAAAGGATGGTAGCATTATCATTATGGAAGGTTGTCTGTTGTCGAGATTTTTGTTACTCCAATGGATGGTAGCCTTGTCATTATAGAAGGTAGTATGTTGTCGAGTTTATTGTTACTCCAATGGATGGTATCATTATTATTATGGATGGTAGTTTGTTGTCGAGAATTTTGTTATTACAATGGATTGTAGCCTTGTCATTATGGAACATAGACTGTTGTCCATGTTTTTGTTACTCCAATGGATGGTATCATTGTCATTATGGAAGGTAGTTTGTTGTCGAGATTTTTGTTATTCCATTGGATGGTAGCCTTGTCATTATGGAAGGTAGTATGTTGTTAAGATTTTTGATACTCCAATGGATGCTAGCCTTGTCATTATAGAAGGTACTCAGTCGTTGTGATTTCTGTCACTCCAATGGATGGTAGCCTTGCCACTAAGGAAGGTAGTCTGTTGTTCATATTTATGTTACTCCAATGGATGGTAGCCTTGTCATTATGGAAGGTAGTCTGTCGTTGTGATTTATGTCACTCCAATTGATGGTAGCCTTGTCATTATGGAAGGTAGTTTATTTTGAGATTTTTGTTACTCCAATGGATGGTAGCCTTGTCATTATGGAACGTAGTCTGCTGTTGATGTTTTTGTTACTGCAATGGATGGTAGCCTTGTCATTATTGAATGTAGTTTGTAGTTGAGATTTTTGTTATTCCAATGAATGGTAGCCTTCTCATTATGGAAGGTAGTCTGTTGTAGAGATTTTTGTTATTCCAATGGATGGTATCGATGTCATTATGGGTGGTAGTCTGTTTTTGAGATTTTTCTCATTCCAATGGATTGTAGCCTTGTCATTATGGAACGTAGTCTGTTGTCGTTGTTTTTGTTACTCCAATGGATGGTATCGCTGTCATTATGGAAGGTAGTTTGTTGTCGAGATTTTTATTATTCCAATGGATGGTAGCCTTGTCATTATGGAAGGTAGTCATTTGTCGATATTTTTGTTACTCCAATGGATGGTAACCTTGTCATTATGGAAGGTAGTCCATTGTCGAGATTTTTGTTACTTCAATGGATGGTAGCCTTGTCATTATGGAAGGTAGTTTGTTGTCAATATTTTTGTTACTACAATGGATGCTAGCCTTGTCATTATGGAAGGTAGTCTGTCGTTGTGACTTCTGTCACTCCAATGGATGGTAGCCTTGCCACTATGGAAGGTAGTATGTTGTTCATATTTTTTTTACTTCAATGGATGGTAGCCTTATCATTATAGAAGGTAGTCTATTGTCGACATTTTTGTTACTCCAAAGGATGGTAGCATTATCATTATGGAAGGTTGTTTGTTGTCGTGATTTTTGTTACTCCAATGGAGGGTAGCCTTGTCATTATGGAATGTTGTTTGTTGTCGTGATTTTTGTTACTCCAATGGATGGTATCATTGTCATTATGCAATGTAGTTTGTTGTCAAGATTTTTGTTATTCCATTGGATGGTAGCCTTGTCATTATAGAAGGTAGTATGTTGTTGAGATTTTTGTTACTCCAATAGATGCTAGCCTTGTCATTATAGAAGGTAGTCTGTCGTTGTGATTTTTGTCACTCCAATGGATGGTAGCCTTGTCACTAAGGAAGGTAGTCTGTTGTTCATATTTATATTACTCCAATGGATGGTAGCCTTGTCATTATGGAAGGTAGTCTGTCGTTATGATTTTTGTCACTCAAATGGATGGTAGCCTTGTCATTATGGATGGTAGTCAATTGTTGAGATTTTTGTTACTCCAATGGATGGTAGCCTTGTCATTATGGAACGTAGTCTGCTGTTGATGTTTTTGTTACTGCAATGGATGGTATCCTTGTCATTATGGAAGGTAGTTTGTAGTCAAGATTTTTGTTATTCCAATGGATGGTAGCCTTCTCATTATGGAAGGTAGTCTGTTGTCGAGATTTTTGTTACTCCAATGGGTGCTGGCCTTGTCATTATGGAAGTTAGTATGTCTTTGTGATTTCTGTCACTCCAATGGATGGTAGCCTTGTCACTATGGAAGGTAGTCTGTTGTTCATATTTTTGTTACTTCAATTGATGGTAGCCTTGTCATTATGGAAGGTAGTCTGTCGTTGTGATTTCTGTCACTCCAATGGATGGTAGCCTTGTCATTATGGAAGGTAGTTTATTTTGAGATTTTTGTTACTCCAATGGATGGTAGCCTTGTCATTATGGAACGTAGTCTGCTGTTGATGTTTTTGTTACTGCAATGGATGGTAGCCTTGTCATTATGGAAGGTAGTTTGTAGTTGAGATTTTTGTTATTCCAATGGATGGTAGCCTTCTCATTATGGAAGGTAGTCTGTTGTAGAGATTTTTGTTACTCCAATGGATGGTATCGTTGTCATTATGGATGGTAGTCTGTTTTTAAGATTTTTGTCATTCCAATGGATTGTAGCCTTGTCATTATGGAATGTAGTATGTTGTCGTTGTTTTTGTTACTCCAATGGATGGTATCGCTGTCATTATGGAAGGTAGTTTGTTGTCGAGATTTTTATTATTCCAACGGATGGTAGCATTGTCATTATGGAAGGTAGTCATTTGTCGATATTTTTGTTACTCCAATGGATGGTAACCTTGTCATTATGGAAGGTAGTCCATTGTCGAGATTTTTGTTACTTCAATGGATGGTAGCCTTGTCATTATGGAAGGTAGTTTGTTGTCAATATTTTTGTTACTACAATGGATGCTAGCCTTGTCATTATAGAAGGTAGTCTGTCGTTGTGACTTTTGTCACTCCAATGGATGGTAGCCTTGTCACTATGGAAGGTAGTATGTTGTTCATATTTTTTTTACTTCAATGGATGGTAGCCTTATCATTATGGAAGGTAGTCTATTGTCGAGATTTTTGGTACTCCAAAGGATGGTAGCATTATGATTATGGGAGGTTGTTTCTTGTCGTGATTTTTGTTACTCCAATGGAGGGTAGCCTTGTCATTATGTAATGTTGTTTATTGTCGTGATTTTTGTTACTCCAATGGATGGTATCATTGTCATTATGCAATGTAGTTTGTTGTCGAGATTTTTGTTATTCCATTGGATGGTAGCCTTGTCATTATGGAAGGTAGTATGTTGTTGAGATTTTTGTTACTCCAATAGATGCTAGCCTTGTCATTATAGAAGGTAGTCTGTCGTTGTGATTTTTGTCACTCCAATGGATGGTAGCCTTGTCACTAAGGAAGGTAGTCTGTTGTTCATATTTATATTACTCCAATGGATGGTAGCCTTGTCATTATGGAAGGTAGTCTGTCGTTGTGATTTTTGTCACTCAAATGGATGGTAGCCTTGTCATTATGGAACGTAGTCTGCTGTTGATGTTTTTGTTACTGCAATGGATGGTAGCCTTGTCATTATGGAAGGTAGTTTGTAGTCAAGATTTTTGTTATTCCAATGGATGGTAGCCTTCTCATTATGGAAGGTAGTCTGTTGTCGAGATTTTTGTTACTCCAATGGGTGTTGGCCTTGTCATTATGGAAGTTATTATGTCGTTGTGATTTCTGTCACTCCAATGGATGGTAGCCTTGTCACTATGGAAGGTAGTTTGTTGTTCATATTTTTGTTACTTCAATTGATGGTAGCCTTGTCATTATGGAAGGTAGCATGTCGTTGTGATTTCTGTCACTCCAATGGATGGTAGCCTTGTCAATTTGGAAGGTAGTTTATTTTGAGATTTTTGTTACTCCAATGGATGGTAGCCTTGTCATTATGGAACGTAGTCTGCTGTTGATGTTTTTGTTACTGCAATGGATGGTAGCCTTGTCATTATGGAAGGTAGTTTGTAGTTGAGATTTTTGTTATTCCAATGGATGGTAGCCTTCTCATTATGGAAGGTAGTCTGTTGTAGAGATTTTTGTTACTCCAATGGATGGTATCGTTGTCATTATGGATGGTAGTCTGTTTTTGAGATTTTTGTCATTCCAATGGATTGTAGCCTTGTCATTATGGAACGTAGTATGTTGTCGTTGTTTTTGTTACTCCAATGGATGGTATCGCTGTCATTATGGAAGGTAGTTTGTTGTCGAGATTTTTATTATTCCAATGGATGGTAGCCTTGTCATTATGGAAGGTAGTCATTTGTCGATATTTTTGTTACTCCAATGGATGGTAACCTTGTCATTATGGAAGGTAGTCCATTGTCGAGATTTTTGTTACTTCAATGGATGGTAGCCTTGTCATTATGGAAGGTAGTTTGTTGTCAATATTTTTGTTACTAGAATGGATGCTAGCCTTGTCATTATGGAAGGTAGTCTGTCGTTGTGACTTCTGTCACTCCAATGGATGGTAGCCTTGTCACTATGGAAGGTAGTATGTTGTTCATATTTTTTTTTATTCAATGGATGGTAGCCTTATCATTATGGAAGGTAGTTTATTGTCGAGATTTTTGTTACTCCAAAGGATGGTAGCATTATCATTGTGGAAGGTTGTTTGTTGTCGTGATTTTTGTTACTCCAATGGAGGGTAGCCTTGTCATTATGGAATGTTGTTTGTTGTCGTGATTTTTGTTACTCCAATGGATGGTATCATTGTCATTATGGAATGTAGTTTGTTGTCGAGATTTTTGTTATTCCATTGGATGGTAGCCTTGTCATTATGGAAGGTAGTATGTTGTTGAGATTTTTGTTACTCCAATAGATGCTAGCCTTGTCATTATAGAAGGTAGTCTGTCGTTGTGATTTCTGTCACTCCAATGGATGGTAGCCTTGTCACTAAGGAATGTAGTCTGTTGTTCATATTTATATTAGTCCAATGGATGGTAGCCTTGTCATTATGGAAGGTAGTTTGTCGTTGTGATTTTTGTCACTCAAATGGATGGTAGCCTTGTCATTATGGATGGTAGTCAATTGTTGAGATTTTTGTTACTCCAATGGATGGTAGCCTTGTCATTATGGAGCGTAGTCTGCTGTTGATGTTTTTGTTACTGCAATGGATGGTAGCCTTGTCATTATGGAAGGTAGTTTGTAGTCGAGTTTTTTGTTATTCCAATGGATGGTAGCCTTCTCATTATGGAAGGTAGTCTGTTGTCGAGATTTTTGTTACTCCAATGGGTGTTGGCCTTGTCATTATGGAAGTTAGTATGTCGTTGTGATTTCTGTCTCTCCAATGGATGGTAGCCTTGTCACTATGGAAGGTAGTCTGTTGTTCATATTTTTGTTACTTCAATTGACGGTAGCCTTGTCATTATGGAAGGTAGTCTATTGTAGATATTTTTGTTACTCCAATGGATGGTAGCATTATCATTATGGATGGTTGTCTGTTGTCGAGATTTTTGTTATTCCAATGGATTGTAGCCTTGTCATTATGGAACGTAGTATGTTGTCGTTGTTTTTGTTACTCCAATGGATGGTATCGCTGTCATTATGGAAGGTAGTTTGTTTTCGAGATTTTTATTATTCCAACGGATGGTAGCATTGTCATTATGGAAGGTAGTCATTTGTCGATATTTTTGTTACTCCAATGGATGGTAACCTTGTCATTATGGAAGGTAGTCCATTGTCGAGATTTTTGTTACTTCAATGAATGGTAGCCTTGTCATTATGGAACGTAGTTTGTTGTCAATATTTTTGTTACTACAATGGATGCTAGCCTTGTCATTATGGAAGGTAGTCTGTCGTTGTGACTTCTGTCACTCCAATGGATGGTAGCCTTGTCACTAAGGAAGGTGGACTCTTGTTCATATTTATATTACTCCAATGGATGGTAGCCATATCATTAGGGAAGGTACTCTTTCGTTGTGATTTCTGTCACTCCAATGGATGGAAGCCTTGTCATTATGGAAGGTAGTCTATTGTTGAGATTTTTGTTACTCCAAAGGAATGTAGCCTTGTCATTATGGAACGTAGTATGCTGTTGATGTTTTTGTTACTGCAATGGATGGTAGCCTTGTCATTATGGAAGGTAGTTTGTAGTCGAGATTTTTGTTATTCCAATGGATGGTAGCCTTCTCATTATGGAAGGTAGTATGTCGTTGTGATTTTTGTCACTCCAATGGATGGTAGCCTTGTCACTATGGAACGTAGTCTGTTGTCTTTGTTTTTGTTACTCCAATGGATGGTATCATTGTCATTATGGAAGGTTGTTTGTTGTCGAGATTTTTATTACTCCAATGGATGGTAGCCTTGTCATTATGGAAGGTAGTCAGTTGTCGAGATTTTTGTAACTCCAATGGATGGTAGCATTATCATTATGGAAGGTTGTCTGTTGTCGAGATTTTTGTTACTCTAATGGATGCTAGCCTTGTCATTACGGAAGGTACTTTGTCATTGTGATTTATGTCACTCCAATGGATGGTAGCCTTGTCACTATGGAAGGTAGTATGTTGTTCATATTTTTGTTACTTCAATGGATGGTAGCATTATCATTATTGAAGGTTGTCTGTTGTCGAGATTTTTGTTACTCCAATTGATGGTAGCCTTTTCATTATGGAAGATAGTTTGTTTTCGAGTATTTTGTTACTCCAATGGATGGTAGCCTTGTCATTATGGAAGGTAGCCTATTGTCGAGATTTTTGTTACTCCAAAGGATAGTAGTATTATCATTATGGAAGGTTGTCTGTTGTCGAGATTTTTGTTACTCCAATGGATTGTAGCCTTGTCATTATGGAAGGTAGTCCATTTTCGAGATTTTTGTTACTCCAATGGATGGTAGCCTTGTCATTATGGAAGGTAGTATGTTGTCGAGTTTTTTGTTACTCCAATGGATGGTATCATTGTCATTATGGAAGGTAGTTTGTTGTCGAGATTTTTATTATTCCATTGGATGGTAGCCTTGTCATTATGGAAGGCAGTTTGTTGTTTAGATTTTTGTTACCCCAATGGATGCTAGCCTTGTCTTTATAGAAGGTAGTCTGTCATTGTGATTTCTGTCACTCTAATGGATGGTAGCCTTGTCACTAAGGAAGGTAGTCTGTTATTCATATTTATATTACTCCAATGGATGGTAGCCTTGTCATTATGGAAGGTAGTCCGTCGTTGTGATTTTTGTCACTCCAATGGATGGTAGCCTTGTCATTATGGAAGGTAGTCAATTGTTGAGATTTTTGTTACTCCAATGGATGGTAGCCTTGTCATTATGGAACATAGTCTGCTGTTGATGTTTTTGTTACTGCAATGGATGGTAGCCTTGTCATTATGGAAGGTAGTTTGTAGTCGAGATTTTTGTTATTCCAATGGATGGTAGCTTTCTCATTATGGAAGGTAGTCTGTTGTCGAGATTTTTGTTACTCCAATGGGTGTTAGCCTTGTCATTATCGAAGGTAGTATGTCGTTGTGATTTTTGTCACTCCAATGGATGGTAGCCTTATCACTATGGAAGGTAGTCTATTGTTCATATTTTTGTTTATTCAATTGATGGTAGCCTTGTCATTATGGAAGGTAGTCTATTGTCGAGATTTGTGTTACTCCAATGGATGGTAGCATTATCATTATGGAAGGTTGTCTGTTGTCGATATTTTTGTTATTCCAATGGATGGTAGCCTTGTCATTATGGAAGGTAGTCTATTGTCGAGATTTTTGTTACTCTAATGGATGCTAGCCTTGTCATTATGGAAGGTAGTTTGTCGTTTTGATTTATGTAACTTCAATGGATGGTAGCCTTGTCACTATGGAAGGTAGTCTGTTGTTCATATTTTTGTTACTTCAATGGATGGTAGCATTATCATTATGGAAGGTTATCTGTTGTCGAGATTTTCGTTACTCCAATTGATGGTAGCCTTTTCATTATGGAAGGTATTCTTTTTTCGAGTATTCTGTTACTCCAATGGATGGTAGCCTTGTCATTATGGAAGGTAGTCTGTTGTCGATATTTTTGTTACTCCAATAGATGGTATCGTTGTCATTATGGATGGTAGTCTGTTTTCGAGATTTTTGTCATTCCAATGGATTGTAGCCTTGTCATTATTGAACGTAGTCTGTTGTCATTGTTTTTGTTACTCCAATGGATGGTATCATTGTCATTATGGAAGGTAGTTTGTTGTCGAGATTTTTATTACTCCAATGGATGGTAGCCTTGTCATTATGGAAGGTAGTCAGTTGTCGATATTTTTGTTACTCCAATGGATGGTAACCTTGTCATTATGGAAGGTAGTCCGTTGTCGAGATTTTTGTTACTTCAATGGATGGCAGCCTTGTCATTATGGAAGGTAGTTTGTTGTCAATATTTTTGTTACTACAATGGATGCTAGCCTTGTCATTATGGAAGGTAGTCTGTCATTGTGACTTCTGTCACTCCAATGGATGGTAGCCTTGTCACTATGGAAGGTAGTATGTTGTTCATATTTTTGTTACTTCAATGGATGGTAGCCTTGTCATTATGTAAGGTAGTCTATTTTCGAAATTTTTGTTACTCCAAAGGATGGTAGCATTATCATTATGGAGGGTTGTCTGTTGTCGAGATTTTTGTTACTCCAATGGATGGTAGCCTTGTCATTATGGAAGGTAGTATGTTGTCGAGTTTTTTGTTACTCCAATGGATGGTATCGTTGTCATTATGGATTGTAGTTTGTTGTCGAGATTTTTGTTATTACAATGGATTGTAGCCTTGTCATTATGGAACGTAGTCTGTTGTCTATGTTTTTATTACTCCAACAGATGGTATCGTTGTCATTATGGAAGGTAGTTTGTTGTCGAGATTTTTTTTATTCCATTGGATGGTAGCCTTGTCATTATGGAAGGTAGTATGTTGTTGAGATTTTTGTTACTTCAATGGATGGTAGCCTTGTCATTATGGAACGTATTCTCATGTTGATGTTTTTGTTACTGCAATGGATGGTAGCCTTGTCATTATGGAAGGTAGTTTGTTGTCGAGATTTTTGTTATTCCAATGGATGGTAGCCTTCTCATTATGGAAGGTAGTCTGTTGTCGAGATTTTTGTTACTCCAATGGGTGCTAGCCTTTTCATTATGGAAGGTAGTATGTCGTTGTGATTTCTGTCACTCCAATGGATGGTAGCCTTGTCACTATGGAAGGTAGTTTGTTGTTCATATTTTTGTTACTTCAATTGATGGTAGCCTTGTCATTATGGAAGGTAGTCTATTGTCGAGATTTTTGTTACTCCAATGGATGGTAGCCTTGTCATTATGTAAGGTAGTCTGTTGTCAAGATTTTTGTTACTCCAATAGATGGTAGCCTTGTCATTATGTAAGGTAGTTTGTCGTTGTGATTTATGTTACTCAAATGGATGGTAGCCTTGTCATTATGGATGGTAGTCTGTTGTCGAGATTTTTGTTATTCCAATGGATTGTAGCCTTGTCATTATGGAACGTATTCTGTTGTCCATGTTTTTGTTACTCCAATGGATAATATCATTGCCATTATGGAAGGTAGTTTGTTGTAGATATTTTTATTATTCCAATGGATGGTAGCCTTGTCATTATGGAAGGTAGTATATTGTCGTTATTTTTGTTACTCCAACGGATGGTAGCCTTGTCATTATGGAAAGTAGTCCGTTGTCGACATTTTTGTTACTTCAATGGATGGTAGCCTTGTCATTATGGAAGGTAGTCTATTATCGATATTTTTGTTACTCCAATGGATGATAGCATTGTCATTTTGGAAGGTTGTCTATTGTCGAGATTTTGGTTACTCTAATAGATGGTAGCCTTGTAATTATGGAAGGTAGTTTGTTTTCGAGATTTTTGTTACTCCGATGGATGGTAGCCTGGTCATTATGGAAGGTAGTTTGTTGTTCATATTTTTGTTACTCCAATAGATGGTAGCCTTGTCATTATGGAACATAGTCTATTGTAGATATTTTTGTTACTCCAATGCATGGTAGCCTTGTCATTATGGAAGGTAGTCTGTTGTCTAGATTTTTGTTACTCCAATGGATGGTAGCCTTGTCATTATGGAAGGTAGTCTGTTGTCGAGATTTTTGTTACTCCAATGGTTGCTAGCCTTGTCATTCTAGAAGGTAGTCTGTCGTTGTGATTTCTGTCACTCCAATGGATGGTAGCCTTGTCACTATGGAAGGTAGTCTGTTGTTCAGATTTTTGTTACTGCAATGGTTGGTAGCCTTGTCATTAAGGAAGGTAGTATATTGTCGAGATTTTTGTTACTCCAATGGATGGTAGCATTATCATTATGGAAGGATGTCTGTTGTCGAGATTTTTGTTACTCCAATGGATGGTAGCCTTGTCATTATGGAAGGTAGTCTGTTTTTCGAGATTTTTGTTACTCCAATGGATGGTAGCCTTGTCACTATGGAAGGTATGTTCATATTTTTGTTACTCTAAGGGATGGTAGCCTTGTCATTATGGAAGGTAGTCTGTCGTTGTGATTTCTGTCACTCCAATGGATGGTAGCCTTGTGACTATGGAAGGTAGTCTGTTGTTCAAATTTTTGTTACTCTAGTGGATGGTAGCCTAGTCATTATGGAAGGTAGTCTATTGTCGAGATTTTTGTTATTCCATTGGATGGTAGCCTTCTCATTATGGAAGGTAGTCTATTGTCGAGATTTTTGTTACTGCAATGGGTGCTAGCCTTGTCATTATGGAAGGTAGTATGTCGTTGTGATTTATGTCACTCCAATGGATGGTAGCCTTGTCACTATGGAAGGTAGTCTGTTTTTCATATTTTTGTTACTTCAATTGATGGTAGCCTTGTCATTATTGAAGGTAGTCTATTGTCGAGATTTTTGTTACTCTAATTGATGGTAGCATTATCATTATGGAAGGTTGTATGTTATCAAGATTTTTGTTACTCCAATGGATGGTAGCCTTGTCATTATGGAAGGTAGTCTGTTGTCAAGATTTTTGTTAATCCAATAGATGGTAGGCTTGTCATTATGGAAGGTAGTCAGTTGTCGAGATTTTTGTTACTCCAATGGAAGGTATCGTTGTCATTATGGATGGTTGTTTGTTGTCGAGATTTTTGTTATTCCAATGGATTGTAGCCTTGTTATTATGGAACGTATTCTGTTGTCGATGTTTTTGTTACTCCAATGGATGGTATCGTTGTCATTATGGAAGGTAGTGTGTTGTCGAGATTTTTGTTATTCCAATGAATGATTGCCTTGTCATTTTGGAAGGTAGTTTATTATGAATATTTTTGTGACTCCAATAGATGGTAGCCTTGTCATTTTGAAAGGAAGTCCGTTGTCGATATTTTTGTTACTTCAATGGTTGGTATCCTTGTCATTATGGAAGGTAGTTTGTTGTAGATATTTTTGTTACTCCAATGGATGCTAGCCTTTTAATTATAAAAGGTAATCTATTGTCGATATTTTTGTTACTCCAATGGATGATAGCATTGTCATTTTGGAAGGTTGTCTATGGTCGAGATTTTGGTTACTCTAATAGATGGTAGCCTTGTAATTATGGAAGGTAGTCTGTTTTCGAGATTTTTGTTACTCCAATGGATGGTAGCATTATCATTATGGAAGGTTGTCTGTTGTCGAGATTTTTTTTACTCCAAAGGATGGTAGCCTTGTCATTATGTAAGGTAGTCTGTTGTCAAGATTTTTGTTACTCCAATAGATGGTAGCCTTGTCATTATGTAAGGTAGTTTGTCGTTGTGATTTATGTTACTCAAATGGATGGTAGACTTGTCATTATGGATGGTAGTCTGTTGTCGAGATTTTTGTTATTCCAATGGATTGTAGCCTTGTCATTATGGAACGTATTCTGTTGTCCATGTTTTTGTTACTCCAATGGATAATATCATTGCCATTATGGAAGGTAGTTTGTTGTCGATATTTTTATTATTCCAATGGATGGTAGCCTTGTCATTATGGAAGGTAGTATATTGTCGATATTTTTGTTACTCCAACGGATGGTAGCCTTGTCATTATGGAAAGTAGTCTGTTGTCGACATTTTTGTTACTTCAATGGATGGTGGCCTTGTCATTATGGAAGGTAGTCTATTATCGATATTTTTGTTACTCCAATGGATGATAGCATTGTCATTTTGGAAGGTTGTCTATTGTCGAGATTTTGGTTACTCTAATAGATGGTAGCCTTGTAATTATGGAAGGTAGTTTGTTTTCGAGATTTTTGTTACTCCAATGGATGGTAGCCTGGTCATTATGGAAGGTAGTTTGTTGTTCATATTTTTGTTACTCCAATAGATGGTAGCCATGTCATTATGGAAGGTAGTCAATTGTCAAGATTTTTGTTACTCCTATGGATGGTAGCCTTGTCATTATGGAAGGTTAACTATTGTCGAGATTTTTGTTACTATAATGGATGGTAGCCTCGACATTAGGGAAGGTATTCTATTATCCATATTTTGGTTACTACAATGGATGGTAGCCTTGTCATTATGGAACATAGTCTATTGTAGATATTTTTGTTACTCCAATGCATGGTAGCCTTGTCATTATGGAAGGTAGTCTGTTGTCTAGATTTTTGTTACTCCATTGGATGGTAGCCTTGTCATTATGGAAGGTAGTCTGTTGTCGAGATTTTTGTTACTCCAATGGTTGCTAGCCTTGTCATTCTAGAAGGTAGTCTGTCGTTGTGATTTCTTTCACTCCAATGGATGGTAGCCTTGTTACTATGGAAGGTAGTCTGTTGTTCAGATTTTTGTTACTGCAATGGTTGGTAGCCTTGTCATTAAGGAAGGTAGTTTATTGTCGAGATTTTTGTTACTCCAATGGATGGTAGCATTATCATTATGGAAGGATGTCTGTTGTCGAGATTTTTGTTACTCCAATGGATGGTAGCCTTGTCATTATGAAAGGTAGTCTGTTTTCGAGATTTTTGTTACTCCAATGGATGGTAGCCTTGTCACTATGGAAGGTATGTTCATATTTTTGTTACTCTAATGGATGGTAGCCTTGTGACTATGGAAGGTAGTCTGTTGTTCAAATTTTTGTTACTCCAATGGATGGTAGCCTAGTCATTATGGAAGGTAGTCTATTGTCGAGATTTTTGTTATTCCATTGGATGGTAGCCTTCTCATTATGGAAGGTAGTCTATTGTCGAGATTTTTGTTACTCCAATGGGTGCTAGCCTTGTCATTATGGAAGGTAGTATGTCGTTGTGATTTATGTCACTCCAATGGATGGTAGCCTTGTCACTATGGATGGTAGTCTATTTTTCATATTTTTGTTACTTCAATTGATGGTAGCCTTGTCATTATTGAAGGTAGTCTATTGTCGAGATTTTTGTTACTCCAATGGATGGTAGCATTATCATTATGGAAGGTTGTATGTTGTCAAGATTTTTGTTACTCCAATGGATGGTAGCCTTGTCATTATGGAAGGTAGTCTGTTGTCAAGATTTTTGTTAATCCAATAGATGGTAGGCTTGTCATTATGGAAAGTAGTTAGTTGTCGAGATTTTTGTTACTCCAATGGAAGGTATCGTTGTCATTATGGATGGTTGTTTGTTGTCGAGATTTTTGTTATTCCAATGGATTGTAGCCTTGTTATTATGGAACGTATTCTGTTGTCGATGTTTTTGTTACTCCAAATGATGGTATCGTTGTCATTATGGAAGGTAGTGTGTTGTCGAGATTTTTGTTATTCCAATGAATGATAGCCTTGTCATTATGGAAGGTAGTTTATTGTGAATATTTTTGTTACTCCAATAGATGGTAGCCTTGTCATTTTGAAAGGAAGTCCGTTGTCGATATTTTTGTTGCTTCAATGGATGGTATACTTGTCATTATGGAAGGTAGTTTGTTGTAGATATTTTTGTTACTCCAATGGATGCTAGCCTTTTAATTATAAAAGGTAATCTATTGTCGATATTTTTTTTACTCCAATGGATGATAGCATTGTCATTTTGGAAGGTTGTCTATGGTCGAGATTTTGGTTACTCTAATAGATGGTAGCCTTATAATTATGGAAGGTAGTCAATTGTCGAGATTTTTGTTACTCAAATGGATGGTAGCCTTATCATTATGGAAGGTTGTCTGTTGTCAAGATTTTTGTTACTCCAATGGATGGTAGCCTTGTCATTATGGAAGGTAGTCTGTTTTCGAGATTTTTGTTACTCCAATGGATGGTAGCCTTGTCACTATGGAAGGTATGTTCATATTTTTGTTACTCCAATGGATGGTAGCCTTGTCATTATGGAAGGTAGTTTGTCGTTGTGATTTCTGTCACTCCAATGGATGGTAGCCTTGTCACTATGGAAGGTAGTCTACTTTTCATATTTTTGTTACTTCAATTGATGGTAGCCTTGTCATTATGGAAGGTAGTTTATTGTCGGGATTTTTGTTACTCCAATGGATGGTAGCATTATAATTATGGAAGGTTGTCTTTTGTCAACATTTTTGTTACTCCAATATATTGTAGCCTTGTCATTATGGAAGGTAGTCAGTTGTCGAGATTTTTGTTACTCCAATGGAAGGTATCATTGTCATTATGGATGGTAGTCTGTTGTCGAGATTTTTATTATTCCAATGGATTGTAGCCTTGTCATTATGGAACGTATTCTGTTGTCGATGTTTTTGTTACTCCAATGGATGTTATCGTTGTCATTATGGAAGGTAGTGTGTTGTCTAGATTTTTGTTATTCCAATGGATGGTAGCCTTGTCATTATGGAAGGTAGTCTATTGTGAATATTTTTGTTACTCCAACAGATGGTAGCCTTGTCATTATGAAAGGGAGTCCGTTGTCGATATTTTTGTTACTTCAATGGATGGTAGCCTTGTCATTATGGAAGGTAGTTTTTTGTAGAGATTTTAGTTACTCCAATGGATGCTAGCCTTTTAATTATAGAAGGTAATCTATTGTCCCATATTTTTGTTACTCCAATGGATGATAGCATTGTCATTACGGAAGGTTGTCTATTGTCGAGATTTTGGTTACTCTAATAGATGGTAGCCTTGTAATTATGGAAGGTAGTCTGTTTTCGAGATTTTTGTTACTCCAATGGATGGTAGCCTGGTCATTATGGAAGGTAGTTTGTTGTTCATATTTTTGTTACTCCAATGCATGGTAGCCTTATCATTATGGAATGTAGTCTGTTGTCTAGATTTTTGTTACTCCAATGGATGGTAGCCTTGTCATTATGGAAGGTAGTCTTTTGTCGAGATTTTTGTTACTCCAATGGATGCTAGCCTTGTCATTCTAGAAGGTAGTCTGTCGTTGTGATTTCTGTCACTCCAATGGATGGTTGCCTTATCACTATGGAAGGTAGTCTGTTGTTCAGATTTTTGTTACTCGAATGGATGGTAGCCATGTCATTATGGAAGGTAGTCTATTGTCGAGATTTTTGTTACTCCAATGGATGGTAGCATTATCATTATGGAAGGTTGTATGTTGTCGAGATTTTTGTTACTCCAATGGATGGTAGCCTTGTCACTATGGAAGGTATGTTCATATTTTTGTTACTCCAATGGATGGTAGCCTTGTCATTATGGAAGGTAGACTGTCGTTGTGATTTCTGTCACTCCAATGGATGGTAGCCTTGTCACTGTGGAAGCTAGTCTGTTGTTCAAATTTTTGTTACTCCAATGGATGTTAGCCTTTTATTATGGAAGGTAGTCTATTGTCAAGATTTTTTTTACTCCAATGGATGGTAGCCTTGTCATTATGGAACATAGTCTGTTGTGGATGTTTTTGTTACTGCAATGGATGGTAGCCTTGTCATTATGGAAGGTAATCTGTTGTCGAGATTTTTGTTATTCCAATGGATGGTGGCCTTCTCATTATGGAAGGTAGTCTGTTGTCGAGATTTTTGTTACTCCAATGGGTGCTAGCCTTGTCATTATGGAAGGTAGTATGTCGTTGTGATTTTTGTCACTCCAATGGATGGTAGCCTTGTCACTATGGAAGGTAGTCTATTAGGGAGATTTTTGCTACTCCAATGGATGGAAGCACTATCATTATGGAAGGTTGTCTATTGTCGAGATTTTTGTTACTCCAAAGGATGGTAGCCTTGTCATTATGGAAGGTAGTCTGTTGTCAAGATTTTGTTACTCCAATAGATGGTAGCCTTGTCATTATGGAAAGTAGTCAATCGTCGAGATTTTTGTTACTCCAATGGAAGGTATAATTGTCATTATGGATGGTAGTCTGTTGTCGAGATTTTTGTTATTCCAATGGATTGTAGCCTTGTCATTATGGAACATATTCTGTTGTCGATGTTTTTGTTACTCCATTGGATGGTAGCCTTGTCATTATGGAAGGTAGTCTGTTTTCTAGATTTTTGTTATTCCAATGAATGTTATCCTTGTCATTATGAAAGGTAGTTTGTTGTCGAGATTTTTGTTACTCCAATGGATGCTAGCCTTGTCATTATGGAAGGTAGTATGTCGTTGTGATTTCTATCACTCCAATGGATGGTAGCCTTGTCACTATGGAAGGTAGTCTGTTGTTCATATTTTTGTTACTCCAATGGATGGTAGCCTTGTAATTATAGAAGGTAGTCTATTGTCGATATTTTTGTTACTATAATGGATGGTAACCTTGACATTATGGAATGTATTCTATTATCCATATTTTGTTTACTACAATGGATGGTAGCCTTGTCATTATGGAACATAGTCTATTGTAGATATTTTTGTTACTCCAATGCATGGTAGCCTTGTCATTATGGAAGGTAGTCTGTTATCTAGATTTTTGTTACTCCAATGGATGGTAGCCTTGTCATTATGGAAGGTAGTCTGTTGTCGATATTTTTGATACTCCAATGGATGGTAGCCTTGTCATTCTAGAAGGTAGTCTGTCGTTGTGATTTCTGTCACTCCAATGGATGGTAGCCTTGTCACAATGGAAGGTAGTCTGTTGTTCAGATTTTTGTTACTCCAATGGATGGTAGCCTTGTCATTATGGAAGGTATTCTATTGTCGATATTTTTGTTACTCCAATGGATGGTAGCATTATCATTATGGAAGGTTGTCTGTTGTCGAAATTTTTGTTACTCCAATGGATGGTAGCCTTGTCATTATATAAGGTAGTCTGTTTTTGAGATTTTTGTTACTCCAATGGATGGTAGCCTTGTCAATATGGAAGGTATGTTCATATTTTTTTTACTCCAATGGATGGTAGCCTTGTCATTATGAAAGGTAGTCAATTGTCGAGATTTTTGTTACTCCAATGGAAGGTATCATTGTCATTATGGATGGTAGTCTGTTGTCGAGATTTTTGTTATTCCAATGGATTGTAGCCTTGTCATTATGGAACGTATTCTGTTGTAGATGTTTTTGTTACTCCATTGGATGGTAGCCTTGTCATTATGGAAGGTAGTCGGTTTTCTAGATTTTTGTTATTCCAATGAATGTTATCCTTGTCATTATGAAAGGTAGTCTGTTGTCGAGAATTTTGTTACTCCAATGGATGCTAGCCTTGTCATTATGGAAGGTAGTCTGTTGTTCATATTTTTGTTACTCCAATGGATGGTAGCCTTGTAATTATAGTAGGTAGTCTATTGTCGATATTTTTGTTACTCCATTGGATGGTAGCCTTGTCATTATGGAATGTTGTCTATTGTCGAGATTTTTGTTACTCCAATGGATGGTAGCATTATCATTATGGAAGGTATTCTATTATCCATATTTTGGTTACTACAATGGATGGTAGCCTTTTCATTATGGAACATAGTCTATAGTAGATATTTTTGTTACTCCAATGCATGTTAGCCTTGTCATTATGGAAGGTAGTTTGTTATCTAGATTTTTGTTACTCCAATGGATGGTAGCCTTGTCATTATGGAAGGTAGTCTGTTGTCGAGATTTTTGTTACTCCAATGGATGGTAGCCTTGTCATTCTAGAAGGAAGTCTGTCGTTGTGATTTCTGTCACTCCAATGGATGGTAGCCTTGTCACTATGGAAGGTAGTCTGTTGTTCAGATTTTTGTTACTCCAATGGATGGTAGCCTTGTCATTATGGAAGGTATTCTATTGTCGAGATTTTTGTTACTCCAATGGATGGTAGCATTATCATTATGGAAGGTTGTCTGTTGTCGAGATTTTTGTTACTCCAATGGATGGTAGCCTTGTCATTATATAAGGTAGTTTGTTTTTGAGATTTTTGTTACTCCAATGGATGGTAGCCTTGTCACTATGGAAGGTATGTTCATATTTCTGTTACTACAATGGATGGTAGCCTTGTCATTATGGAAGGTAGTCAATTGTCGAGATTTTTGTTACCCCAATGGAAGGTATCTTTGTCATTATGGATGGTAGTCTGTTGTCGAGATTTTTGTTATTCCAATGGATTGTAGCCTTGTCATTATGGAACGTATTTTGTTGTCGATGTTTTTGTTACTCCATTGGATGGTAGCCTTGTCATTATGGAAGGTAGTCTGTTTTCTAGATTTTTGTTATTCCAATGAATGTTATCCTTGTCATTATGAAAGGTAGTCTGTTGTCGAGATTTTTATTACTCCAATGGATGGTAGCCTGGTCATTCTAGAAGGTAGTCTGTCGTTGTGATTTCTGTCACTCCAATGGATGGTAGCCTTGTCACTATGGAAGATAGTCTGTTGTTCAGATTTTTGTTACTCCAATGGATGGTAGCCTTGTCATTATGGAAGGTATTCTATTGTCGAGATTTTTGTTACTCCAATGGATGGTAGCATTATCATTATGGAAGGTTGTCTGTTGTCGAGATTTTTGTTACTCCAATGGATGGTATCCTTGTCATTATATAAGGTAGTCTATTTTCAAGATTTTTGTTACTCCAATGGATGGTAGCCTTGTCAATATGGAAGGTATGTTCATATTTTTGTTACTCCAATGGATGGTAGCCTTTTCATTATGGAAGGTAGTCAATTGTCGAGATTTTTGTTACTCCAATGGAAGGTATCATTGTCATTATGGATGGTAATCTGTTGTCGAGATTTTTGTTATTCCAATGGATTGTAGCCTTGTCATTATGGAACGTATTCTGTTGTAGATATTTTTGTTACTCCATTGGATGGTAGCCTTGTCATTATGGAATGTTGTCTATTGTCGTGATTTTTGTTACTCCAATGGATGGTAGCATTATCATTATGGAAGGTATTCTATTATCCATATTTTGGTTACTACAATGGATGGTAGCCTTGTCATTATGGAACATAGTCTATAGTAGATATTTTTGTTACTCCAATGCATGGTAGCCTTGTCATTATCGAAGGTAGTTTGTTATCTAGATTTTTGTTACTCCAATGGATGGTAGCCTTGTCATTATGGAAGGTAGTCTATTGTCGAGATTTTTTTTACTCCATTGGATGGTAGCCTTGTCATTCTATAAGGTAGTCTGTCGTTGTGATTTTTGTCACTCCAATGGATGGTAGCCTTGTCACTATGGAAGGTAGTCTATTGTTCTAATTTTTGTTACTCCAATGGATGGTAGCCTTGTCATTATGGAAGGTATTCTATTGTCGAGATTTTTGTTACTCCAATGGATGGTAGCATTATCATTATGGAAGGTTGTCTGTTGTCAAGATTTTTGTTACTCCAATGAATGGTAGCCTTGTCATTATATAAGGTAGTTTGTTTTCGAGATTTTAGTTACTCCAATGGATGGTAGCCTTGTCATTATATAAGGTAGTCTATTTTCGAGATTTTTGTTACTCCAATGGATGGTAGCCTTGTCACTATGGAAGGTATGTTCATATTTCTATTACTACAATGGATGGTAGCCTTGTCATTATGGAAGGTAGTCAATTGTCGAGATTTTTGTTACTCCAATGGAAGGTATCATTGTCATTATGGATGGTAGTCTGTTGTCGAGATTTTTGTTATTCCAATGGATTGTAGCCTTGTCATTATGGAACATATTTTGTTGTCGATGTTTTTGTTACTCCATTGGATGGTAGCCTTGTCATTATGGAAGGTAGTCTGTTTTCTAGATTTTTGTTATTCCAATGAATGTTATCCTTGTCATTATGAAAGGTAGTCTGTTGTCGAGATTTTTGTTTCTCCAATGGATGCTAGCCTTGTCATTATGGAAGGTAGTATGTCATTGTGATTTCTATCACTCCAGTGGATGGTAGCCTTGTCACTATGGAAGGTAGTCTGTTGTTCATATTTTTGTTACTCCAATGGATGGTAGCCTTGTAATTATAGAAGGTAGTCTATTATCGATATTTTTATTACTCCAATGGATGCTAGCCTTGTCATTATGGAATGTTGTCTATTGTCGAGATTTTTGTTACTATAATTGATTAGTAGCCTTGACATTATGGAAGGTATTCTATTATCCATACTTTGGTTACTACAATGTATGGTAGCCTTGGCATTATAGAAGGTAGACTGTCGTTGTGATTTCTGTCACTCCAATGGATGGTAGCCTTGTCACTGTGGAAGCTAGACTGTTGTTCAAATTTTTGTTACTCCAATGGATGTTAGCCTTGTTATTATGGAAGGTAGTCTATTGTCAAGACTTTTGTTACTCCAATGGATGGTAGCCTTGTCATTATGGAACGTAGTCTGCTGTCGATGTTTTTGTTACTGCAATGGATGGTAGCCTTGTCATTATGGAAGGTAATCTGTTGTCGATATTTTTGTTATTCCAATGGATGGTAGCCTTCTCATTATGGAAGGTAGTCTGTTGTCGAGATTTTTGTTACTCCAATGGGTGCTAGCTTTGTCATTATGGAAGATAGTATGTCGTTGTGATTTCTATCACTCTAATGGATGGTAGCCTTGTCACTATGGAAGGTAGTCTGTTGTCCATATTTTTGTTACTTCAATTAATGGTAGCCTTGTCATTATGGAAGGTAGTCTATTAGGGAGATTTTTGCTACTCCAATGGATGGTAGCACTATCATTATGGAAGGTTGTCTATTGTCGAGATTTTTGTTACTCCAAAGGATGGTAGCCTTGTCATTATGGAAGGTAGTCTGTTGTCAACATTTTTGTTACTCCAATAGATGGTAGCCTTGTCATTATGGAAAGTAGTCAATTGTCGAGATTTTTGTTACTCCAATGGAAGGTATCATTGTCATTATGGATGGTAGTCTGTTGTCGAGATTTTTGTTATTCCAAAGGATTGTAGCCTTGTCATTATGGAACGTATTCTGTTGTCGATGTTTTTGTTACTCCATTGGATGGTAGCCTTGTCATTATGGAAGGTAGTCTGTTTTCTAGATTTTTGTTATTCCAATGAATGTTATCCTTGTCATTATGAAAGGTAGTCTGTTGTCGAGATTTTTGTTACTCCAATGGATGCTAGCCTTATCACTATGGAAGGTAGTTTGTTGTTCATATTTTTGTTACTCCAAAGGATGGTAGCCTTGTAATTATAGAAGGAAGTCTATTGTCGATATTTTTGTTATTCCAACGGATGGTAGCCTTGTCATTATGAAAGGTAGTCTGTTGTCTAGATTTTTGTTACTCCAATGGATGGTAGCCTTGTCATTATGGAAGGTAGTCTGTTGTCGAGATTTTTGTTACTATAATGGATAGTAGCCTTGACATTATGGAAGGTATTCTATGATCCATATTTTGGTTACTACAATGTATGGTAGCCTTGTCATTATGGAACATAGTCTATTGTAGATATTTTTGTTACTCCACTGCATGGTAGCCTTGTCATTATGGAAGGTAGTTTGTTGTCTAGATTTTTGTTACTCCAATGGATGGTAGCCTTGTCATTATGGAAGGTAGTCTGTTGTCGAGATTTTTGTTACTCCAATGGAAGCTAGCCTTGTCATTCTAGAAGGTAGTCTATCGTTGTGATTTATGTCACTCCAATGGATGGTATCCTTGTCACTATGGAAGGTAGTCTGTTGTTCAGATTTTTGTTATTCCAATGGATGGTAGCCTTGTCATTATGGAAGGTAGTCTATTGTCGAGATTTTTGTTACTCCCATGGATGGTAGAATTATCATTATGGAAGGTTGTCTTTTGTCGAGATTTTTGTTACTCCAAATGATGGTAGCCTTGTCATTATGGAAGGTAGTCGATTATCTAGGTTTTTGTTACTCCAATGGATGGTAGCCTTGTCATTATGGAATGTAGTCTGTTGTCGAGATTTTTTTTACTCCAATGGATGGTAGCCTTGTCATTCTAGATGGTAGTTTGTCGTTGTGATTTCTGTCACTCCAATGGATGGTAGCCTTGTCACTATGGAAGGTAGTCTGTTGTTCAAATTTTTGTTACTCCAATGGATGGTAGCCTTGTCATTATGGAAGGTATTCTATTGTCGAGATTTTTGTTACTCCAATGGATGGTAGCATTATCATTATGGAAGGTTGTCTGTTGTCGAGATTTTTGTTACTCCAATGGATGGTAGCCTTGTCATTATATAAGGTAGTCTGTTTTCGAGATTTTTGTTACTCCAATGGATGGTAGCCTTGTCAATATGGAAGGTATGTTCATATTTTTGTTACTCCAATGGATGGTAGCCTTGTCATTATGGAAGGTAGTCAATTGTCAAGATTTTTGTTACTCCAATGGAAGGTATCATTGTCATTATGGATGGTAGTCTGTTGTCGAGATTTTTGTTATTACAATGGATTGTAGCCTTGTCATTATGGAACGTATTATGTTGTAGATGTTTTTTTTACTCCATTGGATGGTAGCCTTGTCATTATGGAAGGTAGTCGGTTTCCTAGATTTTTGTTATTCCAATGAATGTTATCCTTGTCATTATAAAAGGTAGTCTGTTATCGAGATTTTTGTTACTCCAATGTATGCTAGCCTTGTCATTATGGAAGGTAGTATGTCGTTGTGATTTCTATCACTCCAATGGATGGTAGCCTTGTCACTATGGAAGGTAGTCTGTTGTTCATATTTTTGTTACTCCAATGGATGGTAGCCTTGTAATTATAGAAGGTAGTCTATTGTTGATATTTTTGTTACTACAATGGATGGTAGCCTTGTCATTATGGAATGTTGTCTATTGTCAAGATTTTTGTTTCTATATTGGATAGTAGACTTGACATTATGGAAGGTATTCTATGATCCATATTTTGGTTACTACAATGTATGGTAGCCTTGTCATTATGGAACATAGTCTATTGTAGATATTTTTGTTACTCCACTGCATGGTAGCCTTGTCATTATGGAAGGTAGTCTGTTGTCTAGATTTATGTTACTCCAATGGATGGTAGCCTTGTCATTATGGAAGGTAGTCTATTGACGAGATTTTTGTTACTCCAATGGAAGCTAGCCTTGTCATTCTAGAAGGTAGTCTGTCGTTGTGATTTATGTCACTCCAATGGATGGTATCCTTGTCACTATGGAAGGTAGTCCGTTGTTCAGATTTTTGTTATTCCAATGGATGGTAGCCTTGTCATTATGGAAGGTAGTCTATTGTCGAGATTTTTGTTACTCCAATGGATGGTAGAATTATCATTATGGCAGGTTGTCTTTTGTCGAGATTTTTGTTACTCCAAATGATGGTAGCCTTGTCATTATGGAAGGTAGTCTGTTTTCGAGATTTATGTTACTCCAATGGATGGTATCCTTGTCACTATGGTAGGTATGTTCATATTTTTGTTAATCCAATGGGTAGCCTTGTCATTATGGAAGGTAGTTTGTCGTTGTGATTTCTATCACTCCAATGGATGGTAGCCTTGTCACTATGGAAGGTAGTCTGTTGTTCATATTTTTGTTACTCCAATGGATGGTAGCCTTGTCATTATGGAAGGAAGTCTATTCTCAAGATTTTTGTTCCTCAAATGGATGGTATCCTTGTCATTATGGAACATAACCTGCTGTCGATGTTTTTGTTACTGTAATGGATGGTAGCCTTGTCATTATGGAAGGTAGTCTGTTGTCGAGATTTTTCTTATTCCAATGGATGGTAGCCTTCTCAATATGGAAGGTAGTTTGTTGTCGAGATTTTTGTTACTCCAATGGGTGCTAGCCTTGTCATTATGGAAGGTAGTATGTCGTTTTGATTTCTGTCACTCTAATGGATAGTAGCCTTGTCATTATGGAAGGTAGTCTGTTGTTCATATTTTTGTTACTCAAATGGATGGTAGCCTTGTAATTATATAAGGTAGTCTATTGTCGATATTTTTGTTACTCCAATGGATGGTAGCCTTGTCATTATGGAATGTTGTTTATTGTCGAGATATATTTTTGTTACTCCAATGCATGGTAGCCTTGTCATTATGGAAGGTAGTTTGTTGTCTAGATTTTTGTTACTCCAATGGATGGTAGTCTTGTCATTATGGAAGGGAGCCTGTTGTCGAGATTTTTGTTACTCCAATGGATGCTAGCCTTGTCATTCTAGAAGCTAGTATGTCGTTGTGATTTCTGTCACTCCAATGGATGGTAGCCTTGTCACTATGGAAGGTAGTCTGTTGTTCAGATTTTTGTTACTCCAATGGATGCTAGCCTTGTCATTATGGAAGGTAGTCTATTGTCGATATTTTTGTTACTCCAATGGATGGTAGCATTATCATTATGGAAGGTTGTCTGTTGTTGATATTTTTGTTACTCCAATGGATTGTAGCCTTGTCATTATGGAAGGTAGTCTGTTTTCGAGATTTTTGTTACTCCAATGGATGGTATCCTTGTCACTATGGAAGGTATGTTCATATTTTTGTTATTCCAATGGGTGCTAGCCTTGTCATTATGGAAGGTAGTTTGTCGTTGTGATTTCTGTCACTCCAATGGATGGTAGCCTTGTCACTATGGAAAGTAGTCTGTTGTTCATATTTTTGTTACTCCAATGGATGGTAGCCTTGTCATTATTGAAGGTAGTCTATTGTCAAGATTTTTGTTACTCCAATGGATGGTAGCCTTGTCATTATGGAACGTAACCTGCTGTCGATGTTTTTGTTATTGCAATGGATGGAAGCCTTGTCATTATGGAAGGCAGTTTGTTGTCGAGATTTTTGTTATTCCATTGGATGATAGCCTTCTCATTATGGAACGTAGTCTATTGTCGAGATTTTTGTAACTCCAATGGGTGCTAGCCTTGTCATTATGGAAGGTAATATGTCATTGTGATTTTTGTCACTCTAATGGATAGTAGCCTTGTCACTATGGAAGGTAGTCTGTTGTTCATATTTTTGTTACTCCACTGCATGGTAGCCTTGTCATTATGGAAGGTAGTCTGTTGTCTAGATTTTTGTTACTCTAATGGATGGTAGTCTTGTCATTATGGAAGGTAGTCTGTTGTCGAGATTTTTGTTACTCCAATGGATGCTAGCCTTGTCATTTTAGAAGGTAGTCTGTCGTTGTGATTTCTGTCACTCCAATGGATGGTATCCTTGTCACTATGGAAGGTAGTTTGTTGTTCAGATTTTTGTTATTCCAATGGATGGTAGCCTTGTCATTATGGAAGGTAGTCTATTGTCGAGATTTTTGTTACTCCAATGGATGGTAACATTATCATTATGGAAGGTTGTCTGTTGTTGAGATTTTTGTTACTCCAAATGATGGTAGCCTTGTCATTATGGAAAGTAGTCTGTTGTCGAGATTTTTGTTACTCCAATGGGTGCTAGCCTTGTCATTATGGAAGGTAGTATGTCGTTGTGATTTCTATCACTCTAATGGATAATAGCCTTATCACTATGGAAGGTAGTCTGTTGTTCATATTTTTGTTACTCAAATGGATGGTAGCCTTGTAATTATATAAGGTAGTCTATTGTCGATATTTTTGTTACTCCAATGGATGGTAGCCTTGTCATTATGGAATGTTGTTTATTGTCGATATTTTTGTTACTATAATGGATGGTAGCCTTGACATTATGGAAGGTATTCTATTATCCATATTTTGGTTAATACAATGTATGGTAGCCTTTTCATTATGGAACATAGTCTATTGTAGATATTTTTGTTACTCCAATGCATGGTAGCCTTGTCATTATGGAAGGTAGTTTGTTGTCTAGATTTTTGTTACTCCAATGGGTGCTAGCCTTGTCATTATGGAAGGTAGTCTGTTGTCTAGATTTTTGTTACTCCAATGGATGGTAGCCTTGTCATTATGGAAGGTAGTCTGTTATCGAGATTTTTGTTACTCCAATGGATGCTAGCCTTGTCATTCTAGAAGGTAGTCTGTCGTTGTGATTTCTGTCACTCCAATGGATGGTAGCCTTGTCACTATGGAAGGTAGTCTGTTGTTCAGATTTTTGTTACTCCAATGGATTGTAGCCTTGTCATTATGGAAGGTAGTCTATTGTCGATATTTTTGTTACTCCAATGGATGGTAGCATTATCATTATGGAAGGTTTTCTATTGTTGAGATTTTTGTTACTCCAATGGATGGTAGCCTTGTCATTGTGGAAGGTAGTCTGTTTTCGAGATTTTTGTTACTCCAATGGATGGTATCCTTGTCACTATGGAAGGTATGTTCATATTTTTGTTACTCCAATGGGTGCTAGCCTTGTCATTATGGAAGGTAGTTTGTCGTTGTGATTTCTGTCACTCCAATGGATGGTAGCCTTGTCACTATGGAAGGTAGTCTGTTGTTCATATTTTTGTTACTCCAATGGATGGTAGCCTTGTAATTATATAAGGTAGTCTATTGTCGATATTTTTGTTACTCCAATGGATGGTAGCCTTGTCATTATGGAATGTTGCCTATTGTCGATATTTTTGTTACTATAATGGATGGTAGCCTTGACATTATGGAAGGTATTCTATTATCCATATTTTTGTTACTATAATGTATGGTAGCCTTGTCATTATGGAACATAGTCTATTATAGATATTTTTGTTACTCCAATGCATGGTAGCCTTGTCATTATGGAAGGTAGTCTGTTGTCTAGATTTTTGTTATTCCAATGGATGGTAGCCTTGTCATTATGGAAGGTAGTCTGTTATCGATATTTTTGTTACTCCAATGGATGCTAGCCTTGTCATTCTAGAAGGTAGTCTGTCGTTGTGATTTCTATCACTCCAATGGATGGTAGCCTTGTCACTATGGAAGGTAGTCTGTTGTTCAGATTTTTGTTACTCCAATGGATGGTAGCCTTGTCATTATGGAAGGTAGTCTATTGTCGATATTTTTATTACTCCAATGGATGGTAGCATTATCATTATGGAAGGTTTTCTGTTGTTGAGATTTTTGTTACTCCAATGGATGGTAGCCTTGTCATTATGGAAGGTAGTCTATTGTCGAGATTTTTGTTACTCCAATGGATGGTATCCTTGTCACTATGGAAGGTATGTTCATATTTTTGTTACTCCAATGGGTGCTAGCCTTGTCATTATGGAAGGTAGTCTGTCGTTGTGATTTCTGTCACTCCAATGGATGGTAGCCTTGTCACTATGGAAGGTAGTCTGTTGTTCATATTTTTGTTACTCCAATGGATGGTAGCCTTGTCATTATGGAATGTTGTCTATTGTCGTGATTTTTGTTACTGTAATGGATGGTAGCCTTGACATTATGGAAGGTATTCTATTATCCATATTTAGGTTAATACAATGTATGGTAGCCTTTTCATTATGGAACATAGTCTATTGTAGATATTTTTATTACTCCAATGCATGGTAGCCTTGTCATTATGGAAGGTAGTTTGTTGTCTAGATTTTTGTTACTCCAATGGATGGTATCCTTGTCACTCTGGAAGGTAGTCTGTTGTTCATATTTTTGTTACTCCAATGGATGGTAGCCTTGTCATTATTAAAGATAGTCTATTGTCAATATTTTTGGTACTCCAATGGATGGTAGCCTTGACATTATGGAACGTAACCTGCTGTCGATGTTTTTGTTACTGCAATGGATGGTAGCCTTGTCATTATGGAAGGTAGTCTGTTGTCGAGATTTTTATTATTCCATCGGATGATAGCCTTCTCATTATGGAAGGTAGTCTATTGTCGAGATTTTTGTTACTCCAATGGGTGCTAGCATGGTCATTATGGAAGGTAGTATGTCATTATGATTTTTGTCACTCTAATGGATAGTAGCCTTGTCATTATGGAAGGTAGTATGTTGTTCAGATTTTTGTTACTCCAATGGATGGTAGCCTTGTCATTATGGAAGGTAGTCTATTGTCGATATTTTTGTTACTCCAATGGATGGTAGCATTATCATTATGGAAGGTTTTCTGTTGTTGAGATTTTTGTTACTCCAATGGATGGTAGCCTTGTCATTGTGGAAGGTAGTCTATTTTCGAGATTTTTGTTACTCCAATGGATGGTATCCTTGTCACTATGGAAGGTATGTTCATATTTTTGTTACTCCAATGGGTGCTAGCCTTGTCATTATGGAAGGTAGTCTGTCGTTGTGATTTCTGTCACTCCAATGGATGGTAGCCTTGTCACTATGGAAGGTAGTCTGTTGTTCATATTTTTGTTACTCCAATGGATGGTAGCCTTATAATTATATAAGGTAGTCTATTGTCGATATTTTTGTTACTCCAATGGATGGTAGCCTTGTCATTATGGAATGTTGTCTATTGTCGTGATTTTTGTTACTATAATGGATGGTAGCCTTGACATTATGGAAGGTATTCTATTATCCATATTTAGGTTAATACAATGTATGGTAGCCTTGTCATTATAGAACATAGTCTATTGTAGATATTTTTATTACTCCAATGCATGGTAGCCTTGTCATTATGGAAGGTACTTTGTTGTCTAGATTTTTGTTACTCCAATGGATGGTAGCCTTGTCATTATGGAAGGTAGTCTTTTGTTGAGATTTTTGTTACTCCAATGGATGGTATCCTTGTCACTCTGGAAGGTAGTCTGTTGTTCATATTTTTGTTACTCCAATGGATGGTAGCCTTGTCATTATTAAAGATAGTCTATTGTCAATATTTTTGGTACTCCAATGGATGGTAGCCTTGTCATTATGGAACGTAACCTGCTGTCGATTTTTTGTTACTGCAATGGATGGTAGCCTTGTCATTATGGAAGGTAGTCTGTTGTCGAGATTTTTATTATTCCATCGGATGATAGCCTTCTCATTATGGAAGGTAGTCTATTGTCGAGATTTTTGTTACTCCAATGGGTGCTAGCCTTGTCATTATGGAAGGTAGTATGTCATTATGATTTTTGTCACTCTAATGGATAGTAGCCTTGTCACTATGGAAGGTAGTATGTTGTTCATATTTTTGTTACTCCAATGGATGGTAGCCTTGTCATTATGGAAGGTAGTCTATTGTCGAGATTTTTGTTACTCCAATGGATGGTAGCCTTGTCATTATGGAATGTTGTCTATTGTCAAGATTTTTGTTACTATAATGGATGGTAGCCTTGACATTATGGATGGTATTCTATTATCCATATTTTGGTTACTACAATGTATGGTAGCCTTGTCATTAT
Organism: Vicia faba; assembly: GCA_948472305.1. Lineage (NCBI taxonomy): Eukaryota > Viridiplantae > Streptophyta > Magnoliopsida > Fabales > Fabaceae > Vicia > Vicia faba. The sequence continues at coordinate 527,557,953 of OX451741.1, forward strand.
GGAACATAATTTATTGTAGATATTTTTGTTACTCCAATGCATCGTAGCCTTGTCATTATGGAAGGTAGTCTGTTGTCTAGATTTTTGTTACTCCAATGGATGGTAGCCTTGTCATTATGGAAGGTAGTCTGTTGTCGAGATTTTTGTTACTCCAGTGGATGCTAGCCTTGTCATTCTAGAAGGTAGTCTGTCGTTGTGATTTCTGTCACTCCAATGGATGGTAGCCTTGTCACTATGGAAGGTAGTATGTTGTTCAGATTTTTGTTACTCCAATGGATGGTAGCCTTGTCATTATGGAAGGTAGTCTATTGTCGATATTTTTGTTACTCCAATGGATGGTAGCATTATCATTATGGAAGGTTGTCTGTTGTTGAGATTATTGTTACTCCAATGGATGGTAGCCTTGTCATTATTGAAGGTAGTCTATTTTTGTGATTTTTCTTACTCCAATGGATGGTATCCTTGTCACTATGGAAGGTATGTTCATATTTTTGTTACTCCAATGGGTTCTAGCCTTGTCATTATGGAAGGTAGTCTGTCGTTGTGATTTCTGTCACTCCAATGGATGGTAGCCTTGTCACTATGGAAGGTAGTCTGTTGTTCATATTTTTGTTACTCCAATGGATGGTAGCCTTTTCATTATGGAAGGTAGTCTATTGTCAAGATTTTTGTTACTCCAATAGATGGTAGCCTTGTCATTATGGAACGTAACCTGCTGTCGATGTTTTTGTTAATGCAATGGATGGTAGCCTTGTCATTATGGAAGGTAGTGTGTTGTCGAGATTTTTGTTATTCCAATGGATGGTAGCCTTCTCATTATGGAAGGTAGTCTGTTGTCGAGATTTTTGTTACACCAATGGGTGCTAGCCTTGTCATTATGGAAGGTAGTATGTCGTTGTGATTTCTGTCACTCTAATGGATAGTAGCCTTGTCACTATGGAAGGTAGTCTGTTGTTCATATTTTTGTTACTCCAATGGATGGTAGCCTTGTCATTATGGAAGGTAGTCTATTGTCGAGGTTTTTGTTACTCCAATGGATGGTAGCCTTGTCATTATGGAATGTTGTCTATTGTCGAGATTTTTGTTACTATAATGGATGGTAGACTTGACATTATGGAAGGTATTCTATTATCCATATTTTTGTTACTACAATGTATGGTAGCCTTGTCATTATGGAAGGCAGTCTGTTGTCGAGATTTTTGTTACTCCAAAAATGCTAGCCTTGTCATTCTAGAAGGTAGTCTGTCGTTGTCATTTCTGTCACTCCAATGGATGGTATCCTTGTCATTATGGAAGGTAGTCTGTTGTCGAGATTTTTGTTACTCCAATGGATGCTAGCCTTGTCATTCTAGAAGGTAGTCTGTCGTTGTGATTTCTGTCACTCCAATGGATGGTAGCCTTGTCACTATGGAAGGTAGTCTGTTGTTCAGATTTTTGTTACTCCAATGGATGGTAGCCTTGTCATTATGGAAGGTAGTCTATTGTCGATATTTTTGTTACTCCAATGGATGGTAGCATTATCATTATGGAAGGTTGTCTGTTGTTGAGATTATTGTTACTCCAATGGATGGTAGCCTTGTCATTATGGAAGGTAGTGTGTTTTCGAGATTTTTCTTACTCCAATGGATGGTATCCTTGTCACTATGGAAGGTATGTTCATATTTTTGTTACTCCATTAGGTTCTAGCCTTGTCATTATGGAAGGTAGTCTATCGTTGTGATTTCTGTCACTCCAATGGATGGTAGCCTTGTCACTATGGAAGGTAGTCTGTTGTTCATATTTTTGGTACTCCAATGGATGGTAGCCTTTTCATTATGGAAGGTAGTCTATTGTCAAGATTTTTGTTACTCCAATGGATGGTAGCCTTGTCATTATGGAACGTAACCTGCTGTCGATGTTTTTGTTAATGCAATGGATGGTAGCCTTATCATTATGGAAGGTAGTCTGTTGTCGAGATTTTTGTTATTCCAATGGATGGTAGCCTTCTCATTATGGAAGGTAGTCTGTTGTCGAGATTTTTGTTACACCAATGGGTGCTAGCCTTGTCATTATGGAAGGTAGTATGTCGTTGTGATTTCTGTCACTCTAATGGATAGTAGCCTTGTCACTATGGAAGGTAGTCTGTTGTTCATATTTTTGTTACTCCAATGGATGGTAGCCTTGTCATTATGGAAGGTAGTCTATTGTCGAGATTTTTGTTACTCCAATGGATGGTAGCCTTGTCATTATGGAATGTTGTCTATTGTCGAGATTTTTGTTACTATAATGGATGGTAGACTTGACATTATGGAAGGTATTCTATTATCCATATTTTTGTTACTACAATGTATGGTAGCCTTGTAATTATGGAAGGCAGTCTGTTGTCGAGATTTTTGTTACTCCAAAAATGCTAGCCTTGTCATTCTAGAAGGTAGTCTGTCGTTGTGATTTCTATCACTCCAATGGATGGTATCCTTGTCATTATGGAAGGTAGTCTGTTGTCGAGATTTTTGTTACTCCAATGGATGCTAGCCTTGTCATTCTAGAAGGTAGTCTGTCGTTGTGATTTCTGTCACTCCAATGGATGGTAGCCTTGTCACTATGGAAGGTAGTCTGTTGTTCAGATTTTTGTTACTCCAATGGATGGTAGCCTTGTCATTATGGAAGGTAGTCTATTGTCGATATTTTTGTTACTCCAATGGATGGTAGCATTATCATTATGGAAGGTTGTCTGTTGTTGAGATTATTGTTACTCCAATGGATGGTAGCCTTGTCATTATGGAAGGTAGTCTGTTTTCGAGATTTTTCTTACTCCAATGGATGGTATCCTTGTCACTATGGAAGGTATGTTCATATTTTTGTTACTCCATTAGGTTCTAGCCTTGTCATTATGGAAGGTAGTCTATCGTTGTGATTTATGTCACTCCAATGGATGGTAGCCTTGTCACTATGGAAGGTAGTCTGTTGTTCATATTTTTGTTACTCCAATGGATGGTAGCCTTTTCATTATGGAAGGTAGTCTATTGTCAAGATTTTTGTTACTCCAATAGATGGTAGCCTTGTCATTATGGAACGTAACCTGCTGTCGATGTTTTTGTTAATGCAATGGATGGTAGCCTTGTCATTATGGAAGGTAGTGTGTTGTCGAGATTTTTGTTATTCCAATGGATGGTAGCCTTCTCATTATGGAAGGTAGTCTGTTGTCGAGATTTTTGTTACACCAATGGGTGCTAGCCTTGTCATTATGGAAGGTAGTATGTCGTTGTGATTTCTGTCACTCTAATGGATAGTAGCCTTGTCACTATGGAAGGTAGTCTGTTGTTCATATTTTTGTTACTCCAATGGATGGTAGCCTTGTCATTATGGAAGGTAGTCTATTGTCGAGGTTTTTGTTACTCCAATGGATGGTAGCCTTGTCATTATGGAATGTTGTCTATTGTCGAGATTTTTGTTACTATAATGGATGGTAGACTTGACATTATGGAAGGTATTCTATTATCCATATTTTTGTTACTACAATGTATGGTAGCCTTGTCATTATGGAAGGCAGTCTGTTGTCGAGATTTTTGTTACTCCAAAAATGCTAGCCTTGTCATTCTAGAAGGTAGTCTGTCGTTGTCATTTCTGTCACTCCAATGGATGGTATCCTTGTCATTATGGAAGGTAGTCTGTTGTCGAGATTTTTGTTACTCCAATGGATGCTAGCCTTGTCATTCTAGAAGGTAGTCTGTCGTTGTGATTTCTATCACTCCAATGGATGGTAGCCTTGTCACTATGGAAGGTAGTCTGTTGTTCAGATTTTTGTTACTCCAATGGATGGTAGCCTTGTCATTATGGAAGGTAGTCTATTGTCGATATTTTTGTTACTCCAATGGATGGTAGCATTATCATTATGGAAGGTTGTCTGTTGTTGAGATTATTGTTACTCCAATGGATGGTAGCCTTGTCATTATGGAAGGTAGTGTGTTTTCGAGATTTTTCTTACTCCAATGGATGGTATCCTTGTCACTATGGAAGGTATGTTCATATTTTTGTTACTCCATTAGGTTCTAGCCTTGTCATTATGGAAGGTAGTCTATCGTTGTGATTTCTGTCACTCCAATGGATGGTAGCCTTGTCACTATGGAAGGTAGTCTGTTGTTCATATTTTTGTTACTCCAATGGATGGTAGCCTTTTCATTATGGAAGGTAGTCTATTGTCAAGATTTTTGTTACTCCAATGGATGGTAGCCTTGTCATTATGGAACGTAACCTGCTGTCGATGTTTTTGTTAATGCAATGGATGGTAGCCTTATCATTATGGAAGGTAGTCTGTTGTCGAGATTTTTGTTATTCCAATGGATGGTAGCCTTCTCATTATGGAAGGTAGTCTGTTGTCGAGATTTTTGTTACACCAATGGGTGCTAGCCTTGTCATTATGGAAGGTAGTATGTCGTTGTGATTTCTGTCACTCTAATGGATAGTAGCCTTGTCACTATGGAAGGTAGTCTGTTGTTCATATTTTTGTTACTCCAATGGATGGTAGCCTTGTCATTATGGAAGGTAGTCTATTGTCGAGATTTTTGTTACTCCAATGGATGGTAGCCTTGTCATTATGGAATGTTGTCTATTGTCGAGATTTTTGTTACTATAATTGATGGTAGACTTGACATTATGGAAGGTATTCTATTATCCATATTTTTGTTACTACAATGTATGGTAGCCTTGTAATTATGGAAGGCAGTCTGTTGTCGAGATTTTTGTTACTCCAAAAATGCTAGCCTTGTCATTCTAGAAGGTAGTCTGTCGTTGTGATTTCTATCACTCCAATGGATGGTATCCTTGTCATTATGGAAGGTAGTCTGTTGTCGAGATTTTTGTTACTCCAATGGATGCTAGCCTTGTCATTCTAGAAGGTAGTCTGTCGTTGTGATTTCTGTCACTCCAATGGATGGTAGCCTTGTCACTATGGAAGGTAGTCTGTTGTTCAGATTTTTGTTACTCCAATGGATGGTAGCCTTGTCATTATGGAAGGTAGTCTATTGTCGATATTTTTGTTACTCCAATGGATGGTAGCATTATCATTATGGAAGGTTGTCTGTTGTTGAGATTATTGTTACTCCAATGGATGGTAGCCTTGTCATTATGGAAGGTAGTCTGTTTTCGAGATTTTTCTTACTCCAATGGATGGTATCCTTGTCACTATGGAAGGTATGTTCATATTTTTGTTACTCCATTAGGTTCTAGCCTTGTCATTATGGAAGGTAGTCTATCGTTGTGATTTCTGTCACTCCAATGGATGGTAGCCTTGTCAATATGGAAGGTAGTCTGTTGTTCATATTTTTGTTACTCCAATGGATGGTAGCCTTTTCATTATGGAAGGTAGTCTATTGTCAATATTTTTGTTACTCCAATGGATGGTAGCCTTGTCATTATGGAACGTAACCTGCTGTCGATGTTTTTGTTAATGCAATGGATGGTAGCCTTGTCATTATGGAAGGTAGTCTATTGTCGAGATTTTTGTTATTCCAATGGATGGTAGCCTTCTCATTATGGAAGGTAGTCTGTTGTCGAGATTTTTGTTACACCAATGGGTGCTAGCCTTGTCATTATGGAAGGTAGTATGTCGTTGTGATTTCTGTCACTCTAATGGATAGTAGCCTTGTCACTATGGAAGGTAGTCTGTTGTTCATATTTTTGTTACTCCAATGGATGGTAGCCTTGTCATTATGGAAGGTAGTCTATTGTCGAGATTTTTGTTACTCCAATGGATGGTAGCCTTGTCATTATGGAATGTTGTCTATTGTCGAGATTTTTGTTACTATAATGGATGGTAGACTTGACATTATGGAAGGTATTCTATTATCCATATTTTTGTTACTACAATGTATGGTAGCCTTGTCATTATGGAAGGCAGTCTGTTGTCGAGATTTTTGTTACTCCAAAAATGCTAGCCTTGTCATTCTAGAAGGTAGTCTGTCGTTGTCATTTCTGTCACTCCAATGGATGGTATCCTTGTCATTATGGAAGGTAGTCTGTTGTCGAGATTTTTGTTACTCCAATGGATGCTAGCCTTGTCATTCTAGAAGGTAGTCTGTCGTTGTGATTTCTGTCACTCCAATGGATGGTAGCCTTGTCACTATGGAAGGTAGTCTGTTGTTCAGATTTTTGTTACTCCAATGGATGGTAGCCTTGTCATTATGGAAGGTAGTCTATTGTCGATATTTTTGTTACTCCAATGGATGTTAGCATTATCATTATGGAAGGTTGTCTGTTGTTGAGATTATTGTTACTCCAATGGATGGTAGCCTTGTCATTATGGAAGGTAGTCTGTTTTCGAGATTTTTCTTACTCCAATGGATGGTATCCTTGTCACTATGGAAGGTATGTTCATATTTTTGTTACTCCATTAGGTTCTAGCCTTGTCATTATGGAAGGTAGTCTGTCGTTGTGATTTATGTCACTCCAATGGATGGTAGCCTTGTCACTATGGAAGGTAGTCTGTTGTTCATATTTTTGTTACTCCAATATATGGTAGCCTTTTCATTATGGAAGGTAGTCTATTGTCAAGATTTTTGTTACTCCAATGGATGGTAGCCTTGTCATTATGGAACGTAACCTGCTGTCGATGTTTTTGTTAATGCAATGGATGGTAGCCTTGTCATTATGGAAGGTAGTCTATTGTCGAGATTTTTGTTATTCCAATGGATGGTAGCCTTCTCATTATGGAAGGTAGTCTGTTGTCGAGATTTTTGTTACACCAATGGGTGCTAGCCTTGTCATTATGGAAGGTAGTATGTCGTTGTGATTTATGTCACTCTAATGGATAGTAGCCTTGTCACTATGGAAGGTAGTCTGTTGTTCATATTTTTGTCACTCCAATGGATGGTAGCCTTGTCTTTATGGAAGGTAGTCTATTGTCGAGATTTTTGTTACTCCAATGGATGGCAGCCTTGTCATTATGGAATGTTGTCTATTGTCGAGATTTTTGTTACTATAATGGATGGTAGCCTTGACATTATGGAAGGTATTCTATTATCCATATTTTTGTTACTACAATGTATGGTAGCCTTGTCATTATGGAAGGTAGTCTGTTGTCGAGATTTTTGTTACTCCAAAAATGCTAGCCTTGTCATTCTAGAAGGTAGTTTGTCGTTGTGATTTCTGTCACTCCAATGGATGGTAGCCTTGTCACTATGGAAGGTAGTCTGTTGTTCAGATTTTTGTTACTCCAATGGATGGTAGCCTTGTCATTATGGAAGGTAGTCTATTGTCGATATTATTGTTACTCCAATGGATGGTAGCATTATCATTATGGAAGGTTTTCTGTTGTTGAGACTTTTGTTACTCCAATGGATGGTAGCCTTGTCATTGTGGAAGGTAGTCTATTTTCGAGATTTTTGTTACTCCAATGGATGGTATCCTTGTCACTATGGAAGGTATGTTCATATTTTTTTACTCCAATGGGTGCTAGCCTTGTCATTATGGAAGGTAGTATGTCGTTGTGATTTCTGTCACTCCAATGGATGGTAGCCTTGTCACTATGGAAGGTAGTCTATTGTCGATATTTTTGTTACTCCAATGGATGGTAGCCTTATCATTATGGAAGGTTGTCTGTTGTTGAGATTTTTGTTACTCCAATGGATGATAGCCTTGTCATTATGGAAGGTAGTCTGTTTTCGAGATTTTTGTTACTCCAATGGATGGTATCCTTGTCACTATGGAAGGTATGTTCATATTTTTGTTACTCCAATGGGTGCTAGCCTTGTCATTATGGAAGGTAGTATGTCATTGTGATTTCTGTCACTCTAATGGATAGTAGCCTTGTCACTATTGAAGGTAGTTTGTTGTTCATATTTTTGTTACTCCAACGGATGGTAGCCTTGTAATTATATAAGGTAGTCTATTGTCGATATTTTTGTTACTCCAATGGATGGTAGCCTTGTCATTATGGAATGTTGTCTATTGTCGAGTTTTTTGTTACTATAATGGATGGTAGCCTTGACATTATGGAAGGTATTCTATTATCCATATTTTGGTTAATACAATGTATGGTAGCCTTGTCATTATGGAACATAGTCTATTGTAGATATTCTTGTTACTCCAATGCATGGTAGCCTTGTCATTATGGAAGGTAGTTTGTTGTCTAGATTTTTGTTACTCCAATGGATGGTAGCCTTGTCATTATGACAGGTAGTCTGTTGTCGAGATTTTTGTTACTCCAATGGATGCTAGCCTTGTAATTCTAGAAGCTAGTATGTCGTTGTGATTTCTGTCACTCCAATGGATGGTAGCCTTGTCACTATAGAAGGTAGTCTGTTGTTCATATTTTTGTTACTCCAATGGATGGTAGCCTTGTCATTATATAAGGTAGTCTATTGTCAAGATTTTTGTTACTCCAATGGACGGTAGCCTTGTCACTATGGAAGGGAGTATGTTGTTCATATTTTTGTTACTCCAATGGATTGTAGCCTTGTCATTATGGAAGGTAGTCTATTGTCGAGATTTTTGTTACTCCAATGGATGTTAGCCTTGTCATTATGGAATGTTGTCTATTGTCGAGATTTTTGTTACTATAATGGATGGTAGCCTTGACATTATGGAAGGTATTCTATTATCCATATTTTGGTTACTACAATGGACGGTAGCCTTGTCATTATGGAAGGTAGTATGTTATCTAGATTTTTGTTACTTCAATGGATGGTAGCCTTGTCATTATGGAAGGTAGTCTGTTGTCGAGATTTTTGTTACTCCAATGGATGCTAGCCTTGTCATTCTAGAAGGTAGTCTATCGTTGTGATTTATGTCACTCCAATGGATGGTAGCCTTGTCACTATGGAAGGTAGTCTGTTGTTCAGATTTTTGTCACTCCAATGGATGGTAGCCTTGTCATTATGGAAGGTAGTGTATTGTCGATATTTTTGTTACTCCAATGGATGGTAGCATTATCATTATGGAAGGTAGTCTGTTTTTGAGATTTTTGATACTCCAATGGATGGTATCCTTATCACTATGGAAGGTATGTTCATATTTTTGTTACTCCAATGGGTGCTAGCCTTGTCATTATGGAAGGTAGTATGTCGTTGTGATTTCTGTTACTCCAATGGATGGTAGCCTTGTCATTATGGAAGGTAGTTTGTTGTTCATATTTTTGTTACTCCAATGGATGGTTGCCTTGTCATTATGGAAGGTAGTCTATTGTCGATATTTTTGTTACTCCAATGGATGGTAGCCTTGTCAATATGGAAGGTTGTCTATTGTCGAGATTTTTGTTACTATAATGGATGGTAGCCTTGACATTATGGAAGGTATTCTATTATCCATATTTTCGTTACTACAATGGATGGTAGCCTTGTCATTATGGAACATAGTCTATTGTAGATATTTTTGTTACTCTAATGCATGGTAGCCTCGTCATTATGGAATGTAGTCTGTTGTCTAAATTTTTGTTACTCCAATGGATGGTAGCCTTGTCATTATGGAAGGTAGTCTGTCGTTGAGATTTCTTTCACTCCAATGGTTGATAGCCTTGTCACTGTGGAAGGTAGTCTGTTGTTCAAATTTTTGTTACTCCTATGGATGGTAGCCTTGTCATTGTGAAAGGTAGTCTATTGTCGAGATTTTTGTTACTCCAATGGATGGTAGCATTATCATTATGGAAGGTTGTCTGTTGTCGACATTTTTGTTACTCCAATGGATGGTAGCCATGTCATTATGGAAGTTAGTCTGTTGTCAAGATTTTTGTTACTCCAATAGATGGTAGCCTTGTCATTATGGAAGGTAGTTAGTTGTCGAGATTTTTGATACTCCAGTGGAAGGTATCATTGTCATTATGGATGGTAGTCGGTTGTCGAGATTTTTGTTATTCCAATGGATGGTAGCCTTGTCATTAAGGAAGGTAGTCTGTTGTCGAGATTTTTGTTACTCTAATGGATGGTAGCCTTGTCATTATAAAAGGTAGTCTGTTGTCGAGATTTTTGTTACTCCAATGGATGCTAGCCTTGTCATTATGGAAGGTAGTATGTCTTTGTGATTTCTATCACTCCAATGGATGGTAGCCTTGTCACTATGGAAGGTAGTCTGTTGTTCAAATTTTTGTTACTCCAATGGATGGTAGCCTTGTAATTATAGAAGGTAGTCTATTGTCGATATTTTTGTTACCCCAATGGATGATAGCATTCTCATTATGGAAGGTTGTCTATTGTCGAGATTTTTGTTATTCTAATAGATGGTATCCTTGTAATTATGGAAGGTAGTTTGTTTTCGATATTTTTGTTACTCCAATGGATGGTATCATTGTCATTATGGATGGTAGTCTATTGTTGAGAATTTTTTTATTCTAATGGATTGTAGCCTTCTTATTATGGAACATAGTCTGTTGTCGATGTTTTTGTTACTCCAATGGATGGTATCGTTTTCATTATGGAAGGTAGTTTGTTGTCGAGATTTTTGTTATTCCAATGGATGGTAGCCTTGTCATTATGGAAGGTTGTATATTTTCGATATTTTTGTTACTCCAATGGATGGTAGCCTAGTCATTATGAAAGGTAGTCCGTTGTCGAGATTTTTGTCACTTCAATGGATGGTAGCCTTGTCATTATGGAAGGTAGTTAGTTGTAGAGATTTTTGTTACTGCAATGGATGCTAGCCTTGTAATTATAGAAGGTAGTCTATTGTCGATATTTTTGTTACTCCAATGGATGATAGCATTGTAATTATGGAAGGCTGTCCATTGTCGAGATTTTTGTTACTCTAATAGATGGTAGCCTTGTAATTATGGAAGGTAGTCTGTTTTCGAGATTTTTGTTACTCCAATGGATGGTAGCCTTGTCATTATGGAAGGTAGTTTGTTGTTCATATTTTTGTTACTCCAATGGATGGTAGCCTTGTCATTATGGAAGGTAGTCTATTGTCTAGATTTTTGTTACTCCAATGGATGGTAGCCTTGTCATTATGGAAGGTTGTCTATTGTCGAGATTTTTATTACTATAATGGATGGTAGCCTTGACATTATGGAAGGTATTCTATTATCCATATTTTTGTTACTACAATGGATGGTAGCCTTGTCATTATGGAACATAGTCTATTGTAGATGTTTTTGTTACTCCAATGCATGGTAGCCTCCTAATTATGGAAGGTAGTCTGTTGTCAAGATTTTTGTTACTCCAATGGATGGTAGCCTTGTCATTATGGAAGGTAGTCTATTGTCGAGATTTTTGTTACTCCAATGGATGCTAGCCTTGTCATTCTAGAAGGTAGTCTGTCGTTGTGATTTCTATCACTCCAATGGATGGTAGCCTTGTCAATGTGGAAGGTAGTCTGTTGTTCAGATTTTTGTTACTCCAATGGATGGTAGCCTTGTCATTAGGGAAGGTAGTATATTATCGAAATTTTTGTTACTCCAATGGATGGTAGCATTATCATTATGGAAGGTTGTCTTTTGTCGAGATTTTTGTTACTCCAATGGATAGTAGCCTTCTCACTATGGAAAGTATGTTCATATTTTTGTTACTCCAATGGATGGTAGCCTTGTCATTATGGAAGGTAGTCTGTCATTGTGATTTCTTTCACTCCAATGGATGATAGCCTTGTCACTCTGGAAGGTAGTCTGTTGTTCAAATTTTTGTTACTCCTATGGATGGTAGCCTTGTCATTGTGGAAGGTAGTCTATTGTCGAGATTTTTGTTACTCCAATGGATGGTAGCATTATCATTAAGGAAGGTTGTCTGTTGTCGAGATTTTTGTTACTCCAATGGATGGTAGCCTTGTCATTATGGAAGGTAGTCTGTTGTCAAGATTTTTGTTACTCCAATAGATGGTAGCCTTGTCATTATGGAAGGTAGTTAGTTGTCGAGATTTTTGTTACTCCAGTCGAAGGTATCACTGTCATTATGGATGGTAGTCGGTTGTCGAGATTTTTGTTATTCCAATGGATTGTAGCCTTGTCATTATGGAACGTATTCTGTTGTCGATGTTTTTGTTACTCTAATGGATGGTAGCCTTGTCATTAAGGAAGGTAGTATGTTGTCGAGATTTTTGTTATTCCAATGAATGTTATCCTTGTCATTATAAAAGGTAGTCTGTTGTCGAGATTTTTGTTACTCCAATGGATGCCAGCCTTGTCATTATGGAAGGTAGTATGTCGTTGTGATTTCTATCACTCCAATGGATGGTAGCCTTGTCACTATGGAAGGTAGTCTATTGTTCATATTTTTGTTACTCCAATGGATGGTAGCCTTGTAATTATAGAAGGTAGTCTATTGTCGATATTTTTGTTACTCCAATGGATGATAGCATTCTCATTATGGAAGGTTGTCTATTGTCGAGATTTTTGTTATTCTAATAGATGGTATCCTTGTAATTATGGAAGGTAGTTTGTTTTCGAGATTTTTGTTACTCCAATGGATGGTATCATTGTCATTATGGATGGTAGTCTATTGTTGAGATTTTTTTTATTCTAATGGATTGTAGCCTTCTTATTATGGAACATAGTCTGTTATCGATGTTTTTGTTACTCCAATGGATGGTATCATTTTCATTATGGAAGGTAGTTTGTTGTCGATATTTTTGTTATTCCAATGGATGGTAGCCTTGTCATTATGAAAGGTAGTCCGTTGTCGAGATTTTTGTAACTTCAATGGATGGTAGCCTTGTAATTATGGAAGGTAGTTAGTTGTAGAGATTTTTGTTACTGCAATGGATGCTAGCCTTGTAATTATAGAAGGTAGTCTATTGTCGATATTTTTGTTACTCCAATGGATGATAGCATTGTAATTATGGAAGGCTGTCCATTGTCGAGATTTTTGTTACTCTAATAGATGGTAGCCTTGTAATTATTGAAGGTAGTCTATTTTCGAGATTTTTGTTACTCCAATGGATGGTAGCCTTGTCATTATGGAAGGTAGTTTGTTGTTCATATTTTTGTTACTCCAATGGATGGTAGCCTTGTAATTATAAAAGGTAGTCTATTGTCGATATTCTTATTACTCCAATGGATGATAGCATTCTCATTATGGAAGGTTGTCTATTGTCGAGATTTTTGTTATTCTAATAGATGGTATCCTTGTAATTATGGAAAGTTGTTTGTTTTCGATATTTTTGTTACTCCAATGGATGGTATCATTGTCATTATGGATGGTAGTCTATTGTTGAGATTTTTTTTATTCTAATGGATTGTAGCCTTCTTATTATGGATTATAGTCTGTTGTCGATGTTTTTGTTACTCCAATGGATGGTATCGTTTTCATTATGGAAGGGAGTTTGTTGTCGAGATTTTTGTTATTCCAATGGATGGTAGCCTTGTCATTATGGAAGGTTGTATATTTTCGATATTTTTGTTACTCCAATGGATGGTAGCCTAGTCATTATGAAAGGTAGTCCGTTGTCGAGATTTTTGTCACTTAAATGGATGGTAGCCTTGTCATTATGGAAGGTAGTTAGTTGTAGAGATTTTTGTTACTGCAATGGATGCTAGCCTTGTAATTATAGAAGGTAGTCTATTGTCGATATTTTTGTTACTCCAATGGATGATAGCATTGTAATTATGGAAGGCTGTCCATTGTCGAGATTTTTGTTACTCTAATAGATGGTAGCCTTGTAATTATGGAAGGTAGTCTGTTTTCGAGATTTTTGTTACTCCAATGGATGGTAGCCTAGTCATTATGGAAGGTAGTTTGTTGTTCATATTTTTGTTACTCCAATGCATGGTAGCCTCCTAATTATGGAAGGTAGTCTATTGTCTAGATTTTTGTTACTCCAATGGATGGTAGCCTTGTCATTATGGAAGGTAGTCTATCGTCGAGATTTTTGTTACTCCAATGGATGCTAGCCTTGTCATTCTAGAAGGTAGTCTGTCGTTGTGATTTCTATCACTCCAATGGATGGTAGCCTTGTCACTGTGGAAGGTAGTCTGTTGTTCAGATTTTTGTTACTCCAATGGATGGTAGCCTTGTCATTAGGGAAGGTAGTATATTATCGAAATTTTTGTTACTCCAATGGATGGTAGCATTATCATTATGGAAGGTTGTCTTTTGTCGAGATTTTTGTTACTCCAATGGATAGTAGCCTTGTCATTATATAAGGTAGTCTGTTTTCGAGATTTTTGTTACTCCAATGGATGGTAGCCTTCTCACTATGGAAAGTATGTTCATATTTTTGTTACTCCAATGGATGGTAGCATTATCATTATGGAAGGTTGTCTGTTGTCGAGATTTTTGTTACTCCAATGGATGGTAGCCTTGTCATTATGGAAGGTAGTCTGTTGTCAAGATTTTTGTTACTCCAATAGATGGTAGCCTTATCATTATGGAAGGTAGTTAGTTGTCGAGATTTTTGTTACTCTGGTGGAAGGTATCATTGTCATTATGGATGGTAGTCGGTTGTCAAGATTTTTGTTATTCCAATGGATTCTAGCCTTGTCATTATGGAACGTATTCTGTTGTCGATGTTTTTGTTACTCTAATGGATGGTATCCTTGTCATTAAGGAAGGTAGTCTGTTGTCGAGATTTTTGTTATTCCAATGAATGTTATCCTTGTCATTATAAAAGGTAGTCTGTTTTCGAGATTTTTGTTACTCCAATGGATGCCAGCCTTGTCATTATGGAAGGTAGTATGTCGTTGTGATTTCTATCACTCCAATGGATGGTAGCCTTGTCACTATGGAAGGTAGTCTGTTGTTCATATTTTTGTTACTCCAATGGATGGTAGCCTTGTAATTATAGAAGGTAGTCTATTGTCGATATTTTTTTTACTCCAAAGGATGATAGCATTCTCATTATGGAAGGTTGTCTATTGTCGAGATTTTTGTTATTCTAATAGATGGTATCCTTGTAATTATGGAAGGTAGTTTGTTTTCGAGATTTTTGTTACTCCAATGGATGATATCATTGTCATTATGGATGGTAGTCTATTGTTGAGATTTTTTTTATTCTAATGGATTATAGCCTTCTTATTATGGAACATAGTCTGTTATCGATGTTTTTGTTACTCCAATGGATGGTATCATTTTCATTATGGAAGGTAGTTTGTTGTCGAGATTTTTGTTATTCTAATGGATGGTAGCATTATCATTATGGAAGGTTGTCTATTTTCAATATTTTTGTTACTCCAATGGATGGTAGCCTTGTCATTATGAAAGGTAGTCCGTTGTCGAGATTTTTGTCACTTCAATGGATGGTAGCCTTGTCATTATGGAAGGTAGTTAGTTGTAGAGATTTTTGTTACTGCAATGGATGCTAGCCTTGTAATTATAGAAGGTAGTCTATTGTCGATATTTTTGTTACTCCAATGGATGATAGCATTGTAATTATGGAAGGTTGTCTATTGTCGAGATTTTTGTTACTCTAATAGATGGTAGCCTTGTAATTATGGAAGGTAGTCTGTTTTCGAGATTTTTGTTACTCCAATGGATGGTAGCCTTGTCATTATGGAAGGTAGTTTGTTGTTCATATTTTTGTTACTCCAATGGATGGTAGCCTTGTCATTATGGAAGGTAGTCTATTGTCGAGATTTTTGTTACTCCAATGGATGGTAGCCTTGTCATTATGGAAGGTAGTCTGTTGTCAAGATTTTTGTTACTCCAATAGATGGTAGCCTTGTCATTATGGAAGGTAGTTAGTTGTCGAGATTTTTGTTACTCCAATGGATGGTATCATTGTCATTATGGATGGTAGTCTATTGTTGAGATTTTTTTTTATTCTAATGGATTGTAGCCTTTTTATTATGGAACATAGTCTGTTGTCGATGTTTTTGTTACTCCAATGGATGGTATCGTTTTCATTATGGAAGGGAGTTTGTTGTCGAGATTTTTGTTATTCCAATGGATGGTAGCCTTGTCATTATGGAAGGTTGTCTATTTTCGCTATTTTTGTTACTCCAATGGATGGTAGCCTTGTCATTATGAAAGGTAGTCCGTTGTCGAGATTTTTGTCACTTCAATGGATGGTAGCCTTGTCAATATGGAAGGTAGTTAGTTGTAGAGATTTTTGTTACTGCAATGGATGCTAGCCTTGTAATTATAGAAGGTAGTCTATTGTCGATATTTTTGTTACTCCAATGGATGATAGCGTTGTAATTATGGAAGGCTGTCTATTGTCGAGATTTTTGTTACTCTAATAGATGGTAGCCTTGTAATTATGGAAGGTAGTCTGTTTTCGAGATTTTTGTTACTCCAATGGATGGTAGCCTTGTCATTATGGAAGGTAGTTTGTTGTTCATATTTTTGTTACTCCAATGGATGGTAGCCTTGTCATTATGGAAGGTAGTCTATTGTCGAGATTTTTGTTACTCCAATGGATGGTAGCCTTGTCATTATGGAAGGTAGTCTGTTGTCAAGATTTTTGTTACTCCAATAGATGGTAGCCTTGTCATTATGGAAGGTAGTTAGTTGTCGAGATTTTTGTTACTCCAGTGAAAGGTATCATTGTCATTATGGATGGTAGTCGGTTGTCGAGATTTTTGTTATTCCAATGGATTGTAGCCTTGTCATTATGGAACGTATTCTGTTGTCGATGTTTTTGTTACTCTAATGGATGGTAGCCTTGTCATTAAGGAAGGTAGTCTGTTGTCGAGATTTTTGTTATTCCAATGAATGTTATCCTTGTCATTATAAAAGGTAGTCTGTTGTCGAGATTTTTGTTACTCCAATGGATGCCAGCCTTGTCATTATGGAAGGTAGTATGTCGTTGTGATTTCTATCACTCCAATGGATGGTAGCCTTGTCACTATGGAAGGTAGTCTGTTGTTCATATTTTTGTTACTCCAATGGATGGTAGCCTTGTAATTATAGAAGGTAGTCTATTGTCGATATTTTTGTTACTCCAATGGATGATAGCATTTTCATTATGGAAGGTTGTCTATTGTCGTGATTTTTGTTATTCTAATAGATGGTATCCTTGTAATTATGGAAGGTAGTTTGTTTTCGAGATTTTTGTTACTCCAATGGATGGTATCATTGTCATTATGGATGGTAGTCTATTGTTGAGATTTTTTTTATTCTAATGGATTGTAGCCTTCTTATTATGGAAAATAGTCTGTTGTCGATGTTTTTGCTACTCCAATGGATGGTATCGTTTTCATTATGGAAGGTAGTTTGTTGTCGAGATTTTTGTTATTCCAATGGATGATAGCCTTGTCATTATGGAAGGTTGTCTATTTTCGATATTTTTGTTACTCCAATGGATGGTAGCCTTGTCATTATGAAAGGTAGTCCGTTTTCGAGATTTTTGTAACTTCAATGGATGGTAGCCTTGTCATTATGGAAGGTAGTTAGTTGTAGAGATTTTTGTTACTGCAATGGATGCTAGCCTTGTAATTATAGAAGGTAGTCTATTGTCGATATTTTTGTTACTCCAATGGATGATAGCATTGTAATTATGGAAGGCTGTCTATTGTCGAGATTTTTGTTACTCTAATAGATGGTAGCCTTGTAATTATGGAAGGTAGTCTATTTTCGAGATTTTTGTTACTCCAATGGATGGTAGCCTTGTCATTATGGAAGGTAGTTTGTTGTTCATATTTTTGTTTCTCCAATGGATGGTAGCCTTGTAATTATAAAAGGTAGTCTATTGTCGATATTTTTATTACTCCAATGGATGATAGCATTCTCATTATGGAAGGTTGTCTATTGTCGATATTTTTGTTATTCTAATAGATGGTATCCTTGTAATTATGGAAAGTTGTTTGTTTTTGAGATTTTTGTTACTCCAATGGATGGTATCATTGTCATTATGGATGGTAGTCTATTGTTGAGATTTTTTTTATTCTAATGGATTGTAGCCTTCTTATTATGAAACATAGTCTGTTGTCGATGTTTTTGTTACTCCAATGGATGGTATCGTTTTCATTATGGAAGGGAGTTTGTTGTCGAGATTTTTGTTATTCCAATGGATGGTAGCCTTGTCATTATGGAAGGTTGTCTATTTTCGCTATTTTTGTTACTCCAATGGATGGTAGCCTTGTCATTATGAAAGGTAGTCCGTTGTCGAGATTTTTGTCACTTCAATGGATGGTAGCCTTGTCATTATGGAAGGTAGTTAGTTGTATAGATTTTTTTTACTGCAATGGATGCTAGCCTTGTAATTATAGAAGGTAGTCTATTGTCGATATTTTTGTTACTCCAATGTATGATAGCATTGTAATTATGGAAGGCTGTCTATTGTCGAGATTTTTGTTACTCTAATAGATGGTAGCCTTGTAATTATGGAAGGTAGTCTGTTTTCGAGATTTTTGTTACTCCAATGGATGGTAGCCTTGTCATTATGGAAGGTAGTTTGTTGTTCATATTTTTGTTACTCCAATGGATGGTAGCCTTGTCATTATGGAAGGTAGTCTATTGTCGAGATTTTTGTTACTCCAATGGATGGTAGCCTTGTCATTATGGAAGGTTGTCTATTGTCGAGATTTTTGTTAATATAATGGATGGTAGCCTTGACATTATGGAAGGTATTCTGTTATCAATATTTTGGTTACTACAATGGATGGCAACCTTGTCATTATGGAACATAGTCTATTGTAGATATTTTTGTTACTTCAATGCATGGTAGCCTTGTCATTATGGAAGGTATTCTGTTGTCTAGATTTTTGTTTCTCCAATGGATGGTAGCCTTGTCATTATGGAAGGTAGTCTGTTGTCGAGATTTTTGTTACTCCAATGGATGCTAGCCTTGTCATTCTAGAAGGTAGTCTGTCGTTGTGATTTCTGTCACTCCTGTGGATGGTAGCCTTGTCACTATGGAAGGTAGTCTGTTGTTCAGATTTTTGTTTCTCCAATGAATTGTAGCCTTGTCATTATGGAAGTTAGTCTATTGTCGATATTTTTGTTACTCCAATGGATGGTAGCCTTGTCACTATTGAAGGTATGTTCATATTTTTTTTACTCCAATGGATTGTAGCCTTGTCATTATGGAACGTATTCTGTTGTCAATGTTTTTTTTACTCCAATGGATGGTAGCCTTGTCATTATGGAAGGTAGTATGTTGTCTAGATTTTTGTTATTCCAATGAATGTTATCCTTGTCATTATGGAAGGTAATCTGTTGTCGAGATTTTTGTTACTCCAATGGATGCTAGCCTTGTAATTATGGAAGGTAGTCTGTTTTCGAGATTTTTGTTACTCCAATGGATGGTAGCCTTGACATTATGGAAGGTAGTATGTTGTCTAGATTTTTGTTATTCCAATGAATGTTATCCTTTTCATTATGGAAGGTAGTCTGTTGTCGAGATTTTTGTTACTCCAATGGATTCTAGCCTTGTAATTATGGAAGGTAGTTTGTTTTCGAGATTTTTGTTACTCCAATGGTCGGTAGCCTTGACATTATGGAAGGTAGTCTATTGTCGAGATTTTTGTTACTCCAATGGATGGTATCATTGTCATTATGGATGGTAGTCTATTGTTGAGATTTTTGTTATTACAATGGATTGTAGCCTTGTCATTATGGAAGGTAGTCTATTTTCGATATTTTTGTTTCTCCAATGGATGGTAGCCTTGTCATTATGGAAGGTAGTCCATTGTCGAGATTTTTGTCACTTCAATGGATGCTAGCCTTGTAATTATAAAAGGTAGTCTATTGTCAATATTTTTGTTACTCGAATGGATGGTAGCCTTGTCATTATGGAAGGTGGTCTATTGTCGAGATTTTTGTTACTATAATGGATGGTAGCCTTGACTTTATGGAAGGTGTTCTATTATCGATATTTTGGTTACTACAATGGATGGAAGCCTTGTCATTATGGAATATAGTCTATTGAAGATATTTTTGTTACTCCAATGCATGGTAGCCTTGTCATTATGGAATGTAGTCTATTGTCTAGATTTTTGTTACTCCAATGGATGGTAGCCTTGTCATTATGGAAGGTAGGCTGTTGTCGAGATTTTTGTTACTCCAATGGATGCTAGCCTTGTCATTCTAGAAGGTAGCTTGTCATTGTGATTTCTGTCACTCCAATGGATGGTAGCCTTGTCATTATGGAAGGTAGTCTGTTGTTCATATTTTTGTTACTCCAATGGATGGTAGCCTTGTCATTATGAAAGGTAGTCTACTGTCGAGATTTTTGTTACTCCAATGGATGGTAGCCTTGTCATTAAGGAAGGTAGTATGTTTTCGAGATTTTTGTTACTCTAATGGATGGTAGCCTTGTCACTATGGAAGGTATGTTCATATTTTTGTTACTCCAATGGATGGTAGCCTTGTCATTATGGAAGGTAGTTTGTTGTTGTGATTTTTGTAATTCCAATGGATGGTAGCCTTGTCATTATGGAAGGTAGTCTGTTGTCGATATTTTTGTTACTCCAATGGATGGTAGCCTTCTCACTATGGAAGGTATGTTCATATTTTTGTTAATCCAATGGATTGTAGCCTTGTCATTATGGAACTTATTCTGTTGTCGATGGAACTAATAGATGGTAGCCATGTAATTATGGAAGGTAGTCTGTTTTCGAGATTTTTGTTACTCTAATGGATGGTAGCCTTGTCATTATGGAAGGTAGTTTGTTGTCGAGATTTTTGTTACTCCAATATATTGTAGCGTTGTCATTATGGAAGGTAGTATGTTATCGATATCTTTGTTACTCCAATGGATGGTAGCCTTGTCATTATGGAAGGTAGTTTGCTGTCGAGATTTTTGTTACTCCAATGGATGGTATCATTGCCATTATGGATGGTAGTCTGTTGTTGAGATTTTTGTTATTCCAATGGATTGTAGCCTTCTCATTATGGAACATAGTATGTTGTTGATGTTTTTGTTACTCCAATGGATGGTATCGTTGTCATTATGGAAGGTAGTTTGTTGTCAAGATTTTTGTTATTCCAATAGATGGTAGCCTTGTCATTATGGAAGGTAGTTTGTTGTAGAGATTTTGTTTACTCCAATGGATGCTAGCCTTGTCATTAGGGAAGGTAGTCTATCATTTTGATTTCTGTCACTCTAATGGATGGTAGCCTTGTCACTATAGAAGGTAGTCTGTTGTTCATATTTTTGATACTCCAATGGATGGTAGCCTTGTCATTATGGAAGGTAGTCTATTGTCGAGATTTTTGTTACTCCAATGGATGGTAGCCTTTTCATTATGGAAGGTAGTCTGTTGTTCATATTTTTGTTACTTCAATGGATGGTAGCCTTATCATTATGGAAGGTAGTCTATTATCGAGATTTTTGTTACTCCAATGGAAGGTAGCCTTGTCATTATGGAAGGTTGTCTATTGTCGAGATTTTTGTTACTATAATGGATGGTAGCCTTAATATTATGGAAGGTATTCTGGTAACGATATTTTGGTTACTACAATGGATGGTAGCCTTGTCATTATGGAACATAGTCTATTGTAGATATTTTTGTTACTCCAATGCATGGTAGTCTTGTCATTATGGAAGGTAGTATGTTGTCTAGATTTTTTTTACTCCAATGGATGGTAGCCTTGTCAATATGGAAGGTAGTCTGCTATCGAGTTTTTTGTAACTCCAGTGGATGTTAGCCTTGTCATTTTAGAAGGTAGTCTGTCATTGTGATTTCTGTCACTCCAATGGATGGTAGCCTTGTCACTATAGAAGGTGGTCTGTTGTTCAGATTTTTGTTACTCCAATGGATGGTAGCCTTGTCATTAGGGAAGGTAGTCTATTGTCGTGATTTTTGTTACTCCAATGGAAGGTATCATTATCATTATGGAAGGTTGTCTGTTGTCGAGATTTTTGTTACTCCAATGGATGGTAGCCTTGTCATTATGGAAGGTAGTCTATTTTCGAGATTTTTGTTACTCCAATGGATGGTAGCCTTGTCACTATTGAAGGTATGTTCATAGTTTTGTTACTCCAATGGATGGTAGCCTTGTCATTATGGAAGGTAGTTTGTTGTCGAGATTTTTGTTATTCCAATGGATGGTAGCCTTGTCATTATGGAAGGTAGTCTGTTATCGATATTTTTGTTACTCCATTGGATGGGAGCCTTGTCATTATGGAAGGTAGTCTGTTGTCGATATCTTTTTTACTTCAATGGATGGTAGCCTTGTCATTATGGAAGGTAGTTTGTTGTCAAGATTTTTGTTACTCCAATGGATGCTAGCATTGTCATTATGGAAGTTAGTCTGTCGTTGTGATTTATGTCACTCCAATGGATGGTAGCCTTGTCATTATGGAAGGTAGTCTGTTGTTCATTTTTTTGTTACTCCAATGGATGATAGCCTTGTCATTATGGAAGGTAGTCTATTGTCGAGATTTTTGTTACTCCAATGGATGGTAGCCTTGTCATTATGGAAGGTTGTCTATTGTCGAGATTTTTGTTACTCTAATGGATGGTAGCTTTGACATTATCGAAGGGTGTTTGTATTCGAGGTTTTTGTTACTCGAATGGATGGTAGCCTGGTCATTATAGAAGGTAGTATTTTGTCGATATTTTTGTTACTCCAATGGATGCTAGCCTTGTCATTATGGAAGGTAGTATGTTGTCGATATCTTTGTTACTCTAATGGATTATAGCCTTGTCATTATGGAAGGTAGTCTGTTGTCGAGATTTTTGTTACTCCAATGGATGCTAGCCTTGTCATTATGGAAGGTAGTATGTCCTTATGATTTATGTCACTCCAATGGATGGTAGCCTTGTCATTATGGAAGGTAGTCTCTTGTTCATATTTTTGTTACTCCAATGGATGATAGCCTTGTCATTATGGAAGGTAGTCTATTGTCGAGATTTTTGTTACTCAAATGGATGGTAGCATTATCATTATGGAAGGTTGTCTATTGTCGAGATTTATGTTACTCCAATGGATGGTTGCCTTGTCATTATGGAAGGTAGTCAGTTGTCGAGATTTTTGTTACTCCAATGGAAGGTATCATTGTCATTATGGATGGTAGTCTATTGTCTAGATTTTTGTTATTCCAATGGATTGTAGCCTTGTCATTATGGAACGTATTATGTTGTCGATGTTTTTGTTACTCCAATGGATGGTAGCCTTGTCATTATGGAAGGTAGTCTGTTGTCTAAATTTTTGTTATTCCAATGAATGTTATCCTTGTCATTATGAATGGTAGTCTGTTGTCGAGATTTTTGTTACTGCAATGGATGCTAGCCTTGTCATTATGGAAGGTAGTATGTCGTTGTGATTTCTATCACTCCAATGGATGGTAGCCTTGTCACTATGGAAGGTAGTCTGCTGTTGATATTTTTGTTACTCCAATGGATGGTAGCATTCTCATTATGGAAGGTTGTTTATTGTTGAGATTTTTGTTACTCTAATAGATGGTAGCCTTGTAATTATGAAAGGTAGTCTGTTTTGAGATTTTTGATACTCCAATGGATGGTAGCCTTGACATTATGGAAGGTAGTCTATTGTCTAGATTTTTGTTACTCCAATGGATGGTATCGTTGTCATTATGGAAGGTACTTTATTGTCGATATTTTTGTTATTCTAATGGATTGTAGCCTTGTCATTATGGAAGGTTGTCTATTTTCGATATTTTTGTTACTCCATGGATGGTAGCCTTGTCATTATAGAAGGTAGTCCGTTGTCGAGATTTTTCTCACTTCAATGGATGGTAGCCTTGTCATTATGGAAGGTAGTTTGTTGTAGAGATTTTTGTAACTCCAATGGATGCTAGCCTTGTAATTATAGAAGGTAGTCTATTGTCGATATTTTTGTTACTCTAATGGATGATAGCATTGTCATTATGGAAGGCTGTCTATTGTCGAGATTTTTGTTACTCTACTAGATGGTAGCCTTGTAATTATGGAAGGTAGTCTGGTTTCAAGATTATTGTTACTCCAATGGATGGTAGCCTTGTCATTATGGAAGGTAGTTTGTGGTTCCTATTTTAGTTACTCCAAGGGATGGTAGCCTTGTCATTATGGAAGGTAGTCTATTGTCGAGATTTTTGTTACTCTAATGGATGGTAGGCTTGTCATTATGGAAGGTATTCTGTTATCAATATTTTGGTTACTATAATGGATGGTAGCCTTGTCATTATGGAACATAGTCTATTGTAGATATTTTTGTTACTCCAATGCATGGTAGCCTTGTCATTATGGAAGGTAGTCTGTTGTCAGGATTTTTGTTACTCCAATCGATGGTAGCCTTGTCATTATGGAATGTAGTCTGTCATTGAGATTTTTGTCACTCCAATGGATGGTAGCCTTGTCACAATGGAAGGTAGTCTGTTGTTCATATTTTTGTTACTCCAATGGATGGTAGCCTTGTCATTATGGAAGGTAGTCTGTTTTCGAGATTTTTGTTACTCCAATTGATGGTAGCCTTGTCACTATGGAAGGTATGTTCATAGTTTTGTTACTCCAATGGATGGTAGCCTTGTCATTATGGAAGGTAGTTTGTTGTCGAGATTTTTGTTATTCCAATGGATGGTAGCCTTGTCATTATGGAACATAGTCTATTGTAGATATTTTTGTTAGT
Organism: Vicia faba; assembly: GCA_948472305.1. Lineage (NCBI taxonomy): Eukaryota > Viridiplantae > Streptophyta > Magnoliopsida > Fabales > Fabaceae > Vicia > Vicia faba. The sequence continues at coordinate 527,582,300 of OX451741.1, forward strand.
CCAATGCATGGTAGCCTTTTCGTTATGGAAGGTAGTCTGTTGTCTAGATTTTTGATACTCTAATGGATGGTAGCCTTTTCAATATGGAAGATAGTCTGTTGTCGAGATTTTTGTTACTCTAATGGATGCTAGCCTTGTCATTCTAGAAGGTAGTCTGTCGTTGTGATTTCTGTCACTCCAATGGATGGTAGCCTTGTAATTATGGAAGGTAGTCTATTTTCGAGATTTTTGTTACTCCAATGGATGGTAGCCTTGTCAATATGGAAGGTATGTTCATATTTTTGTTACTCCAATGGATAGTAGCCTTGTCATTATGGAAGGTAGTTTGTTGTCGAGATTTTTGTTATTCGAATGGATGGTAGCCTTGTCATTATGGAAGGTAGTCTGTTGTCGATAGTTTTGTTACTCCAATGGATGGTAGCCTTGTCAATATGGAAGGTATGTTCATATTTTTGTTACTCCAATGGATTGTAACCTTGTCATTATGGAACGTATTCTGTTGTCGATGTTTTTGTTACTCTAATGGATGGTAGCCTTGTCATTATGGAAGGTAGTCTGTTGTCTAGATTTTTGATATTCCAATGAATGTTATCCTTGTCATTATGGATGGTAGTCTATTGTTGAGATTTTTGTTATTCCAATGGATTGTAGCCTTCTCATTATGGAACGTAGTTTGTTGTCGATGTTTTTGTTACTCCAATGGATGTTTTCATTGTCATTATGGAAGGTAGTTTGTTGTCGAGATTATTTTTATTCCAATGGATGGTAGCCTTGTCATTATGGAAGGTAGTCTATTTTCGATATTTTTGTTACTCCAATGGATGGTAGCCTTTTCATTATGGAAGGTAGTCCGCTGTCGAGATTTATGTCACTTCAATGGAGGGTAGCCTTGTCATTATGGAAGGTAGTCTGTTGTTCATTTTTTTGTTACTCCAATGGATTATAGCCTTGTCATTATGGAAGGTATTCTATTGTTGAGATTTTTGTTACTCCAATGGATGGTAGCCAAGTCATTATGGAAGGTTGTCTGTTGTCGAGATTTTTGTTACTCTAATGGATGGTAGTTTGACATTATCGAAGGTAGTCTGTATTCGAGATTTTTGTTATTCGAATGGATGGTAGCCTTGTCATTATGGAAGGTAGTCTGTTGTCGAGATTTTTGTTACTCCAATGGATGGTAGCCTTGTCATTATGCAAGGTAGTATATCCTTGTGATTTATGTCACTCCGATGGATGGTAGCCTTGTCATTATGGAAGGTAGTCTCTTGTTCATATTTTTGTTACTCCAATGGATGGTAGCCTTGTAATTATGGAAGGTAGTCTATTGTCGAGATTTTTGTTACTCAAATGGATGGTAGCATTATCATTATGGAAGGTTGTCTGTTGATGAGATTTTTGTTAATCCAATGGATGGTAGCCTTGTCATTATGGAAGGTAGTCTATTATCGAGATTTTTGTTACTCAAATGGATGGTAGCATTATCATTATGGAAGGTTGTCTGTTGTCATGATTTTTGTTACTCCAATAGATGGTAGCCTTGTCATTATGGAAGGTAGTAAGTTGTTGAGTTTTGTGTTACTCCAATGGAAGGTATCGTTGTCATTATGGATGGTAGTCTGTTGTCGAGATTTTTGTTATTCCAATGGATTGTAGCCTTGTCATTATGGAACGTATTCTGTTGTCGATGTTTTTGTTAATCCAATGGATGGTAGCCTTGTCATTATGGAAGGTAGTCTGTTGTCTAGATTTTTGTTATTCCAAGGAATGTTATCCTTGTCATTATGAAAGGTAGTCTGTTGTCGAGATTGTTGTCACTCCAATGGATGCTAGCCTTGTAATTATAGAAGGTAGTCTATTGTCGATATTTTTGTTACTCTAATGGATGATAGCATTGTCATTATGGAAGGCTGTCTATTGTCGAGATTTTTGTTACTCTACTAGATGACAGCCTTGTAATTATGGAAGGTAGTTTGGTTTCAAGATTATTGTTACTCCAATGGATGGTAGCCTTGTCATTATGGAAGGTAGTTTGTGGTTCCTATTTTAGTTACTCCAAGGGATGGTAGCCTTGTCATTATGGAAGGTAGTCTATTGTCGAGATTTTTGTTACTCTAATGGATGGTAGCCTTGTCATTATGGAAGGTATTCTGTTATCAATATTTTGGTTACTATAATGGATGGTAGCCTTGTCATTATGGAACATAGTCTATTGTAGATATTTTTCTTACTCCATTGCATGGTAGCCTTGTCATTATGGAAGGTAGTTTGTTGTCGAGATTTTTGTTACTCCAATGGATGCTAGCCTTGTCATTATGGAAGTTAGTCTGTCGTTGTGATTTATGTCACTCGAATGGATGGTAGCCTTGTCATTATGGAAGGTAGTCTGTTGTTCATTTTTTTTTTACTCCAATGGATGATAGCCTTGTCATTATGGAAGGTAGTATATTGTCTAGATTTTTGTTACTCCAATGGATGGTAGCCTTGTCATTATGGAAGGTTGTCTATTGTCGAGATTTTTGTTACTCTAATGGATGGTAGCTTTGACATTATCGAAGGGTGTTTGTATTCGAGGTTTTTGTTACTCGAATGGATGGTAGCCTTGTCATTATAGAAGGTAGTTTTTTGTCGATATTTTTGTTACTCCAATGGATGCTAGCCTTGTCATTATGGAAGGTAGTATGTTGTCGATATCTTTGTTACTCTAATGGATTATAGCCTTGTCATTGTGGAAGGTAGTCTGTTGTCGAGATTTTTTTTACTCCAATGGATGCTAGCCTTGTCATTATGGAAGGTAGTATGTCCTTATGATTTATGTCACTCCAATGGATGGTAGCCTTGTCATTATGGAAGGTAGTCTCTTGTTCATATTTTTGTTACTCCAATGGATGGTAGCCTTGTCATTATGGAAGGTAGTCTATTGTCGAGATTTTTGTTACTCAAATGGATGGTAGCATTATCATTATGGAAGGTTGTCTGTTGTCGAGATTTATGTTACTCCAATGGATGGTTGCCTTGTCATTATGGAAGGTAGTCAGTTGTCGAGATTTTTGTTACTCCAATGGAAGGTATCATTGTCATTATGGATGGTAGTCTATTGTCGAGATTTTTGTTATTCTAATGGATTGTAGCCTTGTCATTATGGAACGTATTATGTTGTCGATGTTTTTGTTACTCCAATGGATGGTAGCCTTGTCATTATGGAAGGTAGTCTGTTGTCTAGATTTTTGTTATTCCAATGAATGTTATCCTTGTCATTATGAAAGGTAGTCTGTTGTCGAGATTTTTGTTACTCCAATGGATGCTAGCCTTGTCATTATGGAAGGTAGTATGTCGTTGTGATTTCTATCACTCCAATGGATGGTAGCCTTGTCACTATGGAAGGTAGTCTGCTGTTGATATTTTTGTTACTCCAATGGATGGTAGCATTCTCATTATGGAAGGTTGTTTATTGTTGAGATTTTTGTTACTCTAATAGATGGTAGCCTTGTAATTATCAAAGGTAGTCTTTTTTGAGATTTTTGATACTCCAATGGATGGTAGCCTTGACATTATGGAAGGTAGTCTATTGTCTAGATTTTTGTTACTCCAATGGATGGTATCGTTGTCATTATGGAAGGTACTTTATTGTCGATATTTTTGTTATTCCAATGGATTGTAGCCTTGTCATTATGGAAGGTTGTCTATTTCGATATTTTTGTTACTCCATGGATGGTAGCCTTGTCATTATGGAAGGTAGTCCGTTGTCGAGATTTTTCTCACTTCAATGGATGGTAGCCTTGTCATTATGGAAGGTAGTTTGTTGTAGAGATTTTTGTAAATCCAATGGATGCTAGCCTTGTAATTATAGAAGGTAGTCTATTGTCGATATTTTTGTTACTCTAATGGATGATAGCATTGTCATTATGGAAGGCTGTCTATTGTCGAGATTTTTGTTACTCTACTAGATGGTAGCCTTGTAATTATGGAAGGTAGTCTGGTTTCAAGATTATTGTTACACCAATGGATGGTAGCCTTGTCATTATGGAAGGTACTTTGTGGTTCCTATTTTAGTTACTCCAAGGGATGGTAGCCTTGTCATTATGGAAGGTAGTCTATTGTCGAGATTTTTGTTACTCTAATGGATGGTAGCCTTGTCATTATGGAAGGTATTCTGTTATCAATATTTTGGTTACTATAATGGATGGTAGCCTTGTCATTATGGAACATAGTCTATTGTAGATATTTTTGTTACTCCAATGCATGGTAGCCTTGTCATTATGGAAGGTAGTTTGTTTTCGAGATTTTTGTTACTCCAATGGATGCTAGCCTTGTCATTATGGAAGTTAGTCTGTCGTTGTGATTTATGTCACTCGAATGGATGGTAGCCTTGTCATTATGGAAGGTAGTCTGTTGTTCATTTTTTTTTTACTCCAATGGATGATAGCCTTGTCATTATGGAAGGTAGTATATTGTCTAGATTTTTGTTACTCCAATGGATGGTAGCCTTGTCATTATGGAAGGTTGTCTATTGTCGAGATTTTTGTTACTCTAATGGATGGTAGCTTTGACATTATCGAAGGGTGTTTGTATTCGAGGTTTTTGTTACTCGAATGGATGGTAGCCTTGTCATTATAGAAGGTAGTTTTTTGTCGATATTTTTTTTACTCCAATGGATGCTAGCCTTGTCATTATGGAAGGTAGTATGTTGTCGATATCTTTGTTACTCTAATGGATTATAGCCTTGTCATTGTGGAAGGTAGTCTGTTGTCGAGATTTTTTTTACTCCAATGGATGCTAGCCTTGTCATTATGGAAGGTAGTATGTCCTTATGATTTATGTCACTCCAATGGATGGTAGCCTTGTCATTATGGAAGGTAGTCTCTTGTTCATATTTTTGTTACTCCAATGGATGGTAGCCTTGTCATTATGGAAGGTAGTCTATTGTCGAGATTTTTGTTACTCAAATGGATGGTAGCATTATCATTATGGAAGGTTGTCTGTTGTCGAGATTTATGTTACTCCAATGGATGGTTGCCTTGTCATTATGGAAGGTAGTCAGTTGTCGAGATTTTTGTTACTCCAATGGAAGGTATCATTGTCATTATGGATGGTAGTCTATTGTCGAGATTTTTGTTATTCTAATGGATTGTAGCCTTGTCATTATGGAACGTATTATGTTGTCGATGTTTTTGTTACTCCAATGGATGGTAGCCTTGTCATTATGGAAGGTAGTCTGTTGTCTAGATTTTTGTTATTCCAATGAATGTTATCCTTGTCATTATGAAAGGTAGTCTGTTGTCGAGATTTTTGTTACTCCAATGGATGCTAGCCTTGTCATTATGGAAGGTAGTATGTCGTTGTGATTTCTATCACTCCAATGGATGGTAGCCTTGTCACTATGGAAGGTAGTCTGCTGTTGATATTTTTGTTACTCCAATGGATGGTAGCATTCTCATTATGGAAGGTTGTTTATTGTTGAGATTTTTGTTACTCTAATAGATGGTAGCCTTGTAATTATCAAAGGTAGTCTTTTTTGAGATTTTTGATACTCCAATGGATGGTAGCCTTGACATTATGGAAGGTATTCTATTGTCTAGATTTTTGTTACTCCAATGGATGGTATCGTTGTCATTATGGAAGGTACTTTATTGTCGATATTTTTGTTATTCCAATGGATTGTAGCCTTGTCATTATGGAAGGTTATCTATTTTCGATATTTTTGTTACTCCATGGATGGTAGCCTTGTCATTATGGAAGGTAGTCCGTTGTCGAGAGTTTTCTCACTTCAATGGATGGTAGCCTTGTCATTATGGAAGGTAGTTTGTTGTAGAGATTTTTGTAACTCCAATGGATGCTAGCCTTGTAATTATAGAAGGTAGTCTATTGTTGATATTTTTGTTACTCTAATGGATGATAGCATTGTCATTATGGAAGGCTGTCTATTGTCGAGATTTTTGTTACTCTACTAGATGGTAGCCTTGTAATTATGGAAGGTAGTCTGGTTTCAAGATTATTGTTACTCCAATGGATGGTAGCCTTGTCATTATGGAAGGTAGTTTGTGGTTCCTATTTTAGTTACTCCAAGGGATGGTAGCCTTGTCATTATGGAAGGTAGTCTATTGTCGAGATTTTTGTTACTCTAATGGATGGTAGGCTTGTCATTATGGAAGGTATTATGTTATCAATATTTTGGTTATTATAATGGATGGTAGCCTTGTCATTATGGAACATAGTCTATTGTAGATATTTTTGTTACTCCAATGCATGGTAGCCTTGTCATTATGGAAGGTAGTCTGTTGTCAGGATTTTTGTTACTCCAATCGATGGTAGCCTTGTCATTATGGAAGGTAGTTTGTCATTGAGATTTTTGTCACTCCAATGGATGGTAGCCTTGTCACAATGGAAGGTAGTCTGTTGTTCATATTTTTGTTACTCCAATGGATGGTAGCCTTGTCATTATGGAAGGTAGTCTGTTTTCGAGATTTTTGTTACTCCAATGGATGGTAGCCTTGTCATTATGGAAGGTAGTCTGTTTTCGAGATTTTTGTTACTCCAATGGATGGTAGCCTTGTCACTATGGAAGGTATGTTCATAGTTTTGTTACTCCAATGGATGGTAGCCTTGTCATTATGGAAGGTAGTTTGTTGTCGAGATTTTTGTTATTCCAATGGATGGTAGCCTTGTCATTATGGAACATAGTCTATTGTAGATATTTTTGTTAGTCCAATGCATGGTAGCCTTTTCGTTATGGAAGGTAGTCTGTTGTCTAGATTTTTGATACTCTAATGGATGGTAGCCTTTTCAATATGGAAGGTAGTCTGTTGTCGATATTTTTGTTACTCTAATGGATGCTAGCCTTGTCATTCTAGAAGGTAGTCTGTCGTTGTGATTTCTGTCACTCCAATGGATGGTAGCCTTGTAATTATGGAAGGTAGTCTATTTTCGAGATTTTTGTTACTCCAATGGATGGTAGCCTTGTCAATATGGAAGGTATGTTCATATTTTTGTTACTCTAATGGATAGTAGCCTTGTCATTATGGAAGGTAGTTTGTTGTCGAGATTTTTGTTATTCGAATGGATGGTAGCCTTGTCATTATGGAAGGTAGTCTGTTGTCGATAGTTTTGTTACTCCAATGGATGGTAGCCTTGTCAATATGGAAGGTATGTTCATATTTTTGTTACTCCAATGGATTGTAACCTTGTCATTATGGAACGTATTCTGTTGTCGATGTTTTTGTTACTCTAATGGATGGTAGCCTTGTCATTATGGAAGGTAGTCTGTTGTCTAGATTTTTGATATTCCAATGAATGTTATCCTTGTCATTATGGATGGTAGTCTATTGTTGAGATTTTTGTTATTCCAATGGATTGTAGCCTTCTCATTATGGAACGTAGTCTGTTGTCGATGTTTTTGTTACTCCAATGGATGGTTTCATTGTCATTATGGAAGGTAGTTTGTTGTCGAGATTTTTTTTATTCCAATGGATGGTAGCCTTGTCATTATGGAAGGTAGTCTATTTTCGATATTTTTGTTACTCCAATGGATGGTAGCCTTTTCATTATGGAAGGTAGTCCGCTGTCGAGATTTATGTCACTTCAATGGAGGGTAGCCTTGTCATTATGGAAGGTAGTCTGTTGTTCATTTTTTTGTTACTCCAATGGATTATAGCCTTGTCATTATGGAAGGTATTCTATTGTCGAGATTTTTGTTACTCCAATGGATGGTAGCCAAGTCATTATGGAAGGTTTTCTGTTGTCGAGATTTTTGTTACTCTAATGGATGGTAGTTTGACATTATCGAAGGTAGTCTGTATTCGAGATTTTGGTTATTCGAATGGATGGTAGCCTTGTCATTATGGAAGGTAGTCTGTTGTCGAGATTTTTGTTACTCCAATGGATGGTAGCCTTGTCATTATGCAAGGTAGTATGTCCTTGTAATTTATGTCACTCCAATGGATGGTAGCCTTGTCATTATGGAAGGTAGTCTCTTGTTCATATTTTTGTTACTCCAATGGATGGTAGCCTTGTCATTATGGAAGGTAGTCTATTGTCGAGATTTTTGTTACTCAAATGGATGGTAGCATTATCATTATGGAAGGTTGTCTGTTGTTGAGATTTTTGTTAATCCAATGGATGGTAGCCTTGTCATTATGGAAGGTAGTTTATTATCGAGATTTTTGTTACTCAAATGGATGGTAGCATTATCATTATGGAAGGTTGTCTGTTGTCAAGATTTTTGTTACTCCAATAGATGGTAGCCTTGTCATTATGGAAGGTAGTAAGTTGTTGAGTTTTGTGTTACTCCAATGGAAGGTATCGTTGTCATTATGGATGGTAGTCTGTTGTCGAGATTTTTGTTATTCCAATGGATTGTAGCCTTGTCATTATGGAACGTATTCTGTTGTCGATGTTTTTGTTACTCCAATGGATGGTATCCTTGTCATTATGGAAGGTAGTCTGTTGTCTAGATTTTTGTTATTCCAATGAATGTTATCCTTGTCATTATGAAAGGTAGTCTGTTGTCGAGATTTTTGTCACTCCAATGGATGCTAGCCTTGTAATTATAGAAGGTAGTCTATTGTCGATATTTTTGTTACTCTAATGGATGATAGCATTGTCATTATGGAAGGCTGTCTATTGTCGAGATTTTTGTTACTCTACTAGATGGTAGCCTTGTAATTATGGAAGGTAGTCTGGTTTCAAGATTATTGTTACTCCAATGGATGGTAGCCTTGTCATTATGGAAGGTAGTTTGTGGTTCCTATTTTAGTTACTCCAAGGGATGGTAGCCTTGTCATTATGGAAGGTAGTCTATTGTCGAGATTTTTGTTACTCGAATGGATGGTAGCCTTGTCATTATGGAAGGTATTCTGTTATCAATATTTTGGTTACTATAATGGATGGTAGCCTTGTCATTATGGAACATAGTCTATTGTAGATATTTTTGTTACTCCAATGCATGGTAGCCTTGTCATTATGGAAGGTAGTCTGTTGTCAGGATTTTTGTTACTCCAATCGATGGTAGCCTTGTCACAATGGAAGGTAGTCTGTTGTTCATATTTTTGTTACTCCAATGGATGGTAGCCTTGTCATTATGGAAGGTAGTCTGTTTTCAAGATTTTTGTTACTCCAATGGATGGTAGCCTTGTCACTATGGAAGGTATGTTCATAGTTTTGTTACTCCAATGGATGGTAGCCTTGTCATTATGGAAGGTAGTTTGTTGTCGAGATTTTTGTTATTCCAATGGATGGTAGCCTTGTCATTATGGAACATAGTCTATTGTAGATATTTTTGTTAGTCCAATGCATGGTAGCCTTGTCGTTATGGAAGGTAGTCTGTTGTCTAGATTTTTGATACTCTAATGGATGGTAGCCTTGTCATTCTAGAAGGTAGTCTGTCGTTGTGATTTCTGTCACTCCAATGGATGGTAGCCGTGTAATTATTGAAGTTAGTCTGTTTTCGATATTTTTGTTACTCCAATGGATGGTAGCCTTGTCACTATGGAAGGTATGTTCATATTTTTGTTACTCTAATGGATAGTAGCCTTGTCATTATGGAAGGTAGTTTGTTGTCGAGATTTTTGATATTCCATTGGATGGTAGCCTTGTCATTATGGAAGGTAGTCTGTTGTCGATATTTTTGTTACTCCAATGGATGGTAGCCTTGTCAATATGGAAGGTATGTTCGTATTTTTGTTACTCCAATGGATTGTAGCCTTGTCATTATGGAACGTATTATGTTGTCGAAGTTTTTGTTACTCCAATGGATTGTAGCCTTGTCATTATGGAAGGTAGTATGTTGTATAGATTTTTGTTATTCCAATGAATGTTATCCTTGTCATTATGGAAGGTAGTCTATTGTCGAGATTTTTGTTACTCCAATGGATGCTAGCCTTGTCATTATGGAAGGTAGTATGTCGTTGAGATTTCTATCACTCCAATGGATGGTAGCCTTGTAATTATAGAAAGCAGTCTGTTGTCGATATTTTTGTTACTCCAATGGATGATAGCATTCGCATTATGGAAGGTTGTTTATTGTCGAGATTTTTGTTACTCTAATAGATGGTAGCCTTGAAATTATTGAAGGTAGTGTGTTTTCGAGATTTTTGTTACTCCAATGGATGGTAGCATTGACATTATGGAAGGTAGTCTATTGTCGAGATTTTTGTTACTCCAATGGATGGTATCATTGTCATTATGGATGGTAGTCTATTGTTGAGATTTTTGTTATTCCAATGGATTGTAGCCTTCTCATTATGGAACGTAGTCTGTTGACAATGTTTTTGTTACTCCAATGGATGGTATCATTGTCATTATGGAAGGTAGTTTGTTGTCGAGATTTTTGTTATTCCAATGGATGGTAGCCTTGTCATTATGGAAGGTAGTCTATTTTCGATATTTTTGTTAATCCAATGGATGATAGCATTCACATTATGGAAGGTTGTCTATTGTCGAGATTTTTGTTACTCTAATAGATGGTAGCCTTGAAATTATGGAAGGTACTCTGTTTTCGAGATTTTTGTTACTCCAATGGATGGTAGCCTTAACATTATGGAAGGTAGTCTATTGTCGAGATTTTTGTTACTCCAATGGATGATATCATTGTCATTATGGATGGTAGTCTATTGTTGAGATTTTTGTTATTCCAATGGATTGTAGCCTTCTCATTATGGAACGTAGTCTGTTGACGATCTTTTTGTTACTCCAATGGATGGTATCCTTGTCATTATGGAAGGTAGTCCGTTGTCGAGATTTTTGTCACTTCAATGGATGGTAGCCTTGTCATTATGGAAGGTAGTTTGCTGTAGATATTTTTGTTACTCCAATGGATTCTAGCCTTGTAATTATAGAAGGTAGTCTATTGTCGATGTTTTTGTTACTCTAATGGATGATAGCATTGTCATTATAGAAGGTTGTCTATTGTCGATAATTTTGTTACTCTAATAGATGGTAGCCTTGTAATTATGGAAGGTAGTCTATTTTTGAGATTTTTGTTACTCCAATGGATGGTAGCCTTGTCATTATGGAAGGTAGTCTATTGTCGAGATTTTTGTTACTCCAATGGATGGTAGCCTTGTCATTATGGAAGGTTGTCTATTGTCGAGATTTTTGTTACTATAATGGATGGTAGCCTTGACATTATAGAAGATAGTCTGTTGTCGAGATTTTTGTTACTCTAATGGATGCTAGCCTTGTCATTCTAGAAGCTAGTCTGTCGTTGTGATTTCTGTCACTCCAATGGATGGTAGCCTTGTAATTATGGAAGGTAGTCTATTTTCGAGATTTTTGTTACTCCAATGGATGGTAGCCTTGTAACTATGGAAGGTATGTTCATATTTTTGTTACTCCAATGGATAGTAGCCTTGTCATTATGAAAGGAAGTTTGTTGTCGAGATTTTTGTTATTAGAATGGATGGTAGCCTTGTCATTATGGAAGGTAGTCTGTTGTCGATAGTTTTGTTACTCCAATGGATGGTAGCCTTGTCAATATGGAAGGTATGTTCATATTTTTGTTACTCTAATGGATTGTAGCCTTGTCATTATGGAACGTATTCTGTTGTCGATGTTTTTGTTACTCCAATGGATGGTAGCCTTGTCATTATGGAAGGTAGTCTGTTGTCTAGATTTTTGATATTCCAATGAATGTTATCCTTATCATTATGGATGGTAGTCTATTGTTGAGATTTTTGTTATTCCAATGGATTGTAGCCTTCTCATTATGGAACGTAGTCTGTTGTCGATGTTTTTGTTACTCCAATGGATGGTATCATTGTCATTATGGAAGGTAGTTTGTTGTCGAGATTTTTTTTATTCCAATGGATGGTAGCCTTGTCATTATGGAAGGTAGTCTATTTTCGATATTTTTGTTACTCCAATGGATTGAAGTCTTTTCATTATGGAAGGTAGTCCGCTGTCGAGATTTATGTCACTTCAATGAATGGTAGCCTTGTCATTATGGAAGGTAGTCTGTTGTTCATTTTTTTGTTACTCCAATGGATGATAGCCTTGTCATTATGGAAGGTATTCTATTGTCGAGATTTTTGTTACTCCAATGGATGGTAGCCAAGTCATTATGGAAGGTTGTCTGTTGTCGAGATTTTTGTTACTCTAATGGATGATAGTTTGACATTATCGAAGGTAGTCTGTATTCGAGATTTTTGTTACTCGAATGGATGGTAGCCTTGTCATTATGGAAGGTAGTCTGTTGTCGAGATTTTTGTTACTCCAATGGATTCTAGCCTTGTCATTATGGAAGGTAGTATGTCCTTGTGATTTATGTCACTCCAATGGATGGTAGCCTTGTCATTATGGAAGGTAGTCTCTTGTTCATATTTTTGTTACTCCAATGGATGGTAGCCTTGTCATTATGGAAGGTAGTCTATTGTCGAGATTTTTCTTACTCAAATGGATGGTAGCATTATCATTATGGAAGGTTGTCTGTTGTTGAGATTTTTGTTACTCCAATGGATGGTAGCCTTGTCATTATGGAAGGTAGTCTATTGTCTAGATTTTTGTTACTCAAATGGATGGTAGCATTATCATTATGGAAGGTTGTCTGTTGTCAAGATTTTTGTTACTCCAATATATGGTAGCCTTGTCATTATGGAAGGTAGTAAGTTGTTGAGTTTTGTGTTACTCCAATGGAAGGTATCATTGTCATTATGGATGGTAGTCTGTTGTCGAGATTTTTGTTATTCCAATGGATTGTAGCCTTGTCATTATGGAACGTATTATGTTGTCGATGTTTTTGTTACTCCAATGGATGGTAGCCTTGTCATTATGGAAGGTAGTCTGTTGTCTAGATTTTTGTTATTCCAATGAATGTTATCCTTCTCATTATGAAAGGTAGTCTGTTGCCGAGATTTTTGTCACTCCAATGGATGCTAGCCTTGTCATTATGGAAGGTAGTATGTCGTTGTGATTTCTATCACTCCAATGGATGGTAGCCTTGTCACTATGGAAGGTAGTCTGTTGTTCATATTTTTGTTACTCCAATGGATGGTAGCCTTGTAATTATAGAAGGTAGTCTATTGTCGATATTTTTGTTACTCCAATGGATGATAGCATTTTCATTATGGAAGGTTGTCTATTGTCGAGATTTTTGTTACTCTAATAGATGGTATCCTTGTAATTATGGAAGGTAGTCTGTTTTCGATATTTTTGATACTCCAATGGATGGTAGCCTTGACATTATGTATGGTAGTCTATTGTTGAGTTTTTTGTTATTCCAATGGATTGTAGCCTTCTCATTATGGAAAGTAGTCTGTTGTTGATGTTTTTGTTACTCCAATGGATGGTAGCCTTGACATTATGGAAGGTAGTTTGTTGTCGAGATTTTTCTTATTCCAATGGATGGTAGCCTTGTCATTATGGAAGGTTGTCTATTTTCAATATTTTTTTTACTCCAATGGATGGTAGCCTTGTCATTATGGAAGGTAGTCCGTTGTCGAAATTTTTGTCACTTCAATGGATGGTAGCCTTGTCATTATGGAAGGTAGTTTGTTGTAGAGATTTTTGAAACTCCAATGTATGCTAGCTTTGTAATTATAGAAGGTAGTCTATTGTCGATATTTTTGTTACTCTAATGGATGATAGCATTGTCATTATGGAAGGCTATCTATTGTTACTCTAATAGATGGTAGCCTTGTAATTATGGAAGGTAGTCTGTTTTAAAGATTTTTGTTACTCCAATGGATGGTAACCTTGTCATTATGGAAGGTTGTCTATTGTCGAGATTTTTGTTACTATAATGGATGGTAGCCTTGAAATTATGGAAGGTATTATGTTATCAATATTTTGGTTACTACAATGGATGGTAGCCTTGTCATTATGGAACATAGTCTATTGTAGATATTTTTGTTACTCCAATGCATGGTAGCCTTGTCATTATGGAAGGTAGTCTCTTGTCTAGATTTTTGTTACTCCAATGGATGGTAGCCTTTTCATTATGGAAGGTAGTCTGTCATTGAGATTTCTGTCACTCCAATGGATGGTAGCCTTGTCACTATGGAAGGTAGTCTGTTGTTCAGATTTTTGTTACTCCAATGGATGGTAGCCTTGTCATTATGGAAGGTAGTCTATTGTCGAGATTTTTGTTACTCCAATGGATGGTATCATTATCATTATGGAAGGTTGTCAGTTGTCGAGATTTTTGTTACTCCAATGGATGGTAGCCTTGTCATTATGGAAGTTAGTCTGTTTTCGAGATTTTTGTTACTCCAATGGATGGTAGCCTTGTCACTATGGAAGGTATGTTCATAGTTTTGTTACTCCAATGGATGGTAGCCTTGTAATTATGGAAGGTAGTCGGTTTTCGAGATTTTTTTTACTCCAATGGATGGTAGCCTTGTCAATATGGAAGGTATGTTCATATTTTTATTACTCCAATGGATTGTAGCCTTGTCATTATGGAACGTATTCTGTTGTCGATGTTTTTGTTACTCCAATGGATGGTAGCCTTGTCATTTTGGAAGGTAGTCTGTTGTCTAGATTTTTGTTATTCCCATGAATGTTATCCTTGTCATTATGGAAGGTAGTCTATTGTCGAGATTTTTGTTACTCTAATGGATGCTAGCCTTGTCATTATGGAAGGTAGTATGTCATTGTGATTTCTATCACTCCAATGGATGGTATCCTTGTCACTATGGAAGGCAGTCTGTTGTTCATATTTTTGTTACTCAAATGGATGGTAGCCTTGTAATTATAGAAGGTAGTCTATTGTCGATATTTTTGTTACTCCAATGGATGATAGCATTCGCATTATGGAAGCTTGTCTATTGTCGAGATTTTCGTTACTCTAATAGATGGTAGCCTTGAAATTATTGAAGGTAGTGTGTTTTCGAGATATTTGTTACTCCAATGGATGGTAGCATTGACATTATGGAAGGTAGTCTATTGTCGAGATTTTTGTTACTCCAATGGATGGTATCGTTGTCATTATGGATGGTAGTCTATTGTTGAGATTTATGTTATTCCAATGGATTGTAGCCTTCTCATTATGGAACGTAGTCTGTTGACGATGTTTTTGTTACTCCAATGGATGGTATCATTGTCATTATGGAAGGTAGTTTGTTGTCGAGATTTTTGTTATTCCAATGGATGGTAGCCTTGTCATTATGGAAGGTAATCTATTTTCAATATTTTTGTTAATCCAATGGATGATAGCATTCACATTATGGAAGGTTGTCTATTGTCGAGATTTTTATTACTCTAATAGATGGTAGCCTTGAAATTATGGAAGGTAGTCTGTTTTTGAGATTTTTGTTACTCCAATGGATGGTAGCCTTGACATTATGGAAGGTAGTCTATTGTCGAGATTTTTGTTACTCCAATGGATGGTATCATTGTCATTATGGATGGTAGTCTATTGTTGAGATTTTTGTTATTCCAATGGATTGTAGCCTTCTCATTATGGAACGTAGTCTGTTAAAGATCTTTTTGTTACTCCAATGGATGGTATCCTTGTCATTATGGAAGGTAGTCCGTTGTCGAGATTTTTGTCACTTCATTGGATGGTAGCCTTGTAATTATGGAAGGTAGTTTGTTGTAGAGATTTTTGTTACTCCAATGGATTCTAGCCTTGTAATTATAGAAGGTAGTCTATTGTCGATGTTTTTGATACTACAATGGATGATAGCATTGTCATTATAGAAGGTTGTCTATTGTCGAGATTTTTGTTACTCTAATAGATGGTAGCCTTGTAATTATGGAAGGTAGTCTGTTTTTGAGATTTTTGTTACTCCAATGGATGGTAGCCTTGTCATTATGGAAGCTAGTTTGTTGTTCATATTTTTGTTACTCCAATGGATGGTCGCCTTGTCATTATGGAAGGTAGTCTATTGTCGATATTTTTGTTACTCCAATGGATGGTAGCCTTGTCATTATGGAAGGTTGTCTATTGTCGAGATTTTTGTTACTACAATGGATGGTAGCCTTGTCATTATGGAACATAGTCTATTGTAGATATTTTTGTTACTCCAATGCATGGTAGCCTTGTCATTATGGATGGTAGTCTGTTGTTTAGATTTTTGATACTCCAATGGATTGTAGCCTTGTCATTTTGGAAGGTAGTCTGTTGTCGATATTTTTGTTAGTCTAATGGATGCTATCCTTGTCATTCTAGAAGGTAGTCTGTCGTTGTGATTTCTGTCACTCTAATGGATGGTAGCCTTGTAATTATGGAAGGTAGTCTGTTTTCGAGATTTTTGTTACTCCAATGGATGGTAGCCTTGTAACTATGGAAGGTATGTCCATATTTTTGTTACTCCAATGGATAATAGCCTTGTCATTATGGAAGGTAATTTGTTGTCGAGGTTTTTGTTATTCAAATGGATGGTAGCCTTGTCATTATGGAAGGTAGTCTGTTGTCGATATTTTTGTTACTCCAATGGATGGTAGCCTTGTCAAAATGGAAGGTATGTTCATATTTTTGTTACTCCAATGGATTGTAGCCTTGTCATTATGGAACGTATTATGTTGTCGATGTTTTTGTTACTCCAATGGATGGTGGCCTTGTCATTATGGAACATAGTCTGTTGTCGATATTTTTGTTATTCCAATGAATGTTATACTTGTCATTCTGGAAGGTAGTCTATTGTCGATATTTTTGTTACTCCAATGGATGCTAGCCTTGTCATTATGGAAGGTAGTATGTCGTTTTGATTTCTATCACTCCAATGGATGGTAGCCTTGTCTCTATGGAAGGTAGTCTGTTGTTCATATTTTTGTTACTCCAATGGATGCTAGCCTTGTAATTATAGAAGGTAGTCTATTGTCGATCTTTTTGTTACTCCAATGGATGATAGCATTCTCATTATGGAAGGTTGTCTATTGTCAAGATTTTTGTTACTCAAATAGATGGTAGCCTTGTAATTATGGAAGGTAGTTTGTTTTCGAGATTTTTGTTACTCCAAGGGATGGTAGCCTTGACATTATGGAAGGTAGTCTATTGGTGAGATTATTGTTACTCCAATGGATGGTATCTTTGTCATTATGGATGCTAGTCTATTGGTGAGATTTTTGTTATTCCAATGGATTGTAGCCTTCTCATTATGGAACATAGTCTGTTGTCGATGTTTTTGTTACTCCAATGGATGGCATCGTAGTCATTATGGAAGGTAGTTTGTTGTCGAAATTTTTGTTATTCCAATGGATGGTAGCCTTGTCTTTATGGAAGGTAGTCCGTTATCGAGATTTTTGTCACTTCAATGGATCGTAGCCTTGTCATTATGGAAGGTAGTTTGTTGTAGAGATTTTTGTTACTCCAATGGATGGTAGCCTTGTCACTATGGAAGGTAGTCTGTTTTCGAGATTTTTGTTACTCCAATGGATAGTATCCTTGTCACTATGGAAGGTATGTTCATATTTTTGTTACTCCAATGGATACTAGCCTTGTCATTATGGAAGGTAGTTTGTTGTCGAGATTTTCGATATTCCAATGGATGGTAGCCTTGTCATTATGGAAGGTAGTCTATTGTCGATATTTTTGTTACTCCAATGGATGGTAGCCCTTTCAATATGGAAGGTATGTTCATATTTTTGTTACTCCAATGGATTGTAGCCTTGTCATTATGGAACGTATTTTGTTTTCGATGTTTTTGTTACTCTAATGGATGGTAGCCTTGTCATTATGGAAGGAAGTCTGTTGTCTAGATTTTTGTTATTTCAATGAATTTTATCCTTGTAATTATGGAAGGTAGTCTATTGTCGAGATTTTTGTTACTCCAATGGATGCTAGCCTTGTCATTATGGAAGGTAGTATGTGGTTGAGAATTATATCACTCCAATGGATGGTAGCCTTGTCACTATGCAAGGTAGTCTGTTGTTCATATTTTTGTTACTCAAATGAATGGTAGCCTTGTAATTATAGAAGGTAGTCTATTGTCGATATTTTTGTTACTCCAATGGATGATAGCATTCGCATTATGGAAGATTGTCTATTGTCGAGATTTTTGTTACTCTAATAGATAGTAGACTTGAAATTATGGAAGGTAGTCTATTTTTGAGATTTTTGTTACTCCAATGGATGGTAGCCTTGAAATTATGGAAGGTAGTCTATTGTCGAGATTTTTGTTACTCCAATGGATGGTATCATTGTCATTATGGATGGTAGTCTATTGTTGAAATTTTTGTTATTCCAATGGATTGTAGCCTTCTCATTATGGAACATAGTCTGTTGACGATGTTTTTGTTACTCCAATGGATGGTATAATTGTCATTATGGAAGGTACTTTGTTGTCGAGATTTTTGTTATTCCAATGGATGGTAGCCTTGTCATTATGGAAGGTAGTTTGTTGTAGAGATTTTTGTTACTCCAATGGATGCTAGCCTTGTAATTATAGAAGGTAGTCTATTGTCGATGTTTTTGTTACTCCAATGGATGATAGCATTGTCATTATAGAAGGTTGTCTATTGTCGAGATTTTTGTTACTCTATAGATGGTAGCCTTGTAATTATGGAAGGTAGTCTGTTTTTGAGATTTTTGTAACTCCAATGGATGGTAGCCTTGTCATTATGGAAGGTAGTCTATTGTCGAGATTTTTGTTACTCCAACGGATGGTAGGCTTGTCATTATGGAAGGTAGTCTATTGTCGAGATTTTTGTTACTCTAATGGATGCTAGCCTTGTCACTCTAGAAGGTAGTCTGTCGTTGTGATTTCTGTCACTCTAATGGATGGTAGCCTTGTAATTATGGAAGGTAGTCTGTTTTCGAGATTTTTGTTACTCCAATGGATGGTAGCCTTGTCCCTATGGAAGGTATGTTCATATTTTTGTTACTCTAATGGATAGTAGCCTTGTCATTATGGAAGGTTGTCTATTGTCGAGATTTTTGTTACCCAAATGGATGGTAGCCTTGTCATTATGGAAGGTTGTCTATTGTCGAGATTTTTGTTACTCCAATGGATGCTAGCCTTGTCATTATGGAAGGTAGTATGTCGTTGTGATTTCTATCACTCCAATGGATGGTAGCCTTATCTCTATGGAAGGTAGTCTGTTGTTTATATTTTTGTTACTCCAATGGATGGTAGCCTTGTATTTATAGAAGGTAGTCTATTGTCGATATTTTTGTTACTCCAATGGATGATAGCATTCCCATTATAGAAGGTTGTCTATTGTCAAGATTTTTGTTACTCTAATAGATGGTAGCCTTGTAATTATGGAAGGTAGTCTATTTTCGAGATTTTTGTTACTCCAATGGATGGTAGCCTTGACATTATGGAAGGTAGTCTATTGTTGAGATTTTTTTTACTCCAATGGATGGTATCGTTGTCATTATGGATGGGAGTCTATTGTTGAGATTTTTGTTATTCCAATGGTTTGTAGCCTTCTCATTATGGAACGTAGTCTGTTGTCGATGTTTTTGTTACTCCAATGGATGGCATCGTTGTCATTATGGAAGGTAGTTTGTTGTCGAGATTTTTGTTATTCCAATGGATGCTAGCCTTGTCATTATGGAAGGTAGTCTATTTTCGATATTTTTGTTACTCCGATGGATGGTAGCCTTGTCATTATGGAAGGTAGTCCATTGTCGAGATTTTTGTCACTTCAATGGATGGTAGCCTTGTCATTATGGAAGGTAGTTTGTTGTAGAGATTTTTGTTACTCCAATGGATGCTAGCCTTGTAATTATAGAAGGTAGTCTGTTTTCGAGATTTTTGTTACTCCAATGGATGGTAGCCTTGTCACTATGGAAGGTATGTTCATATTTTTGTTACTCCAATGGATAGTAGCCTTGTCATTATGGAAGGTAGTTTGTTGTCGAGATTTTCGATATTCCAATGGATGGTAGCCTTGTCATTATGGAAGGTAGTCTATTGTCGATATTTTTGTTACTCCAATGGATGGTAGCCTTGTCAATATGTAAGGTATGTTCATATTTTTGTTACTCCAATGGATTGTAGCCTTGTCATTATGGAACGTATTTTGTTGTCGATGTTTTTGTTACTCCAATGGATGGTAGCCTTGTCACTATGGAAGGTAGTTTGTTGTCGAGATTTTTGTTATTCCAATGGGTGGTAGCCTTGTCATTATGGAAGGCAGTCTATTGTCGATATTTTTGTTACTCCAATGGATGATAGCATTCGCATTATGGAAGGTTGTCTATTGTCGAGATTCTTGTTACTCTAACAGATGGTAGCCTTGAAATTATGGAAGGTAGTCTATTTTCGAGATTTTTGTTACTCCATTGGATGGTAGCCTTGACATTATGGAAGGTAGTCTATTGTCGAGATTTTTGTTTCTCCAATGGATGGTATCATTGTCATTATGGATGGTAGTCTATTGTTGAGATTTTTGTTATTCAAATGGATTGTAGCCTTCTCATTATGGAACGTAGTCTGTTGACGATGTTTTTGTTACTCCGATGGATGGTAGCCTTGTCATTATGGAAGGTAGTTCGTTGTCGAGATTTTTGTCACTTCAATGGATGGTAGCCTTGTCATTATGGAAGGTAGTTTGTTGTAGAGATTTTTGTTACTCCAATGGATGCTAGCCTTGTAATTATATAAGGTAGTCTATTGTCAATGTTTTTGTTACTCCGATGGATGATAGCATTGTCATTATAGAAGGTTGTCTATTGTCGAGATTTTTGTTACTCTAATAGATGGTAGCCTTGTAATTATGGAAGGTAGTCTATTTTTGAGATTTTTGTTACTCCAATGGATGGTAGCCTTGTCATTATGGAAGGTAGTCTATTGTCGAGATTTTTGTTACTCCAATGGATGGTAGCCTGGTCATCATGGAAGGTTGTCTATTTTCGAGATTTTTGTTACTATAATGGATGGTAGCCTTGACATTATGGAAGATATTCTGTTATCGATATTTTGGTTACTACAATGGATGGTAGCCTTGTAATTATGGAACATAGTCTATTTTAGATATTTTTGTTACTCCAATGCATGGTAGCCTTGTCATTATGGAAGGTAGTCTGTTGTCTAGATTTTTGATACTCCAATGGATGGTAGTGTTGTCATTATGGAAGGTAATCTGTTGTCGAGATTTTTTTTACTCTAATGGATGCTAGCCTTGTCAGTCTAGAAGGTAGTCTGTCGTTGTGATTTCGGTCACTCTAATGGATGGTAGCCTTGTAATTAAGGAAGGTAGTCTGTTTTCGAGATTTTTGTTACTCCAATGGATGGTAGCCTTGTCACTATGGAAGGTATGTTCATATTTTTGTTACTCCAATGGATAGTAGCCTTGTCATTATGGAAGGTAATTTGTTGTCGAGATTTTTGTTATTCGAATGGATGGTAGCCTTGTCATTATGGAAGCTAGTCTGTTGTCGATATTTTTGTTACTCCAATGGATGGTAGCCTTGTCAATATGGAAGGTATGTTCATATTTTTGTTACTCCAATGGATTGTAGCCTTGTCATTATGGAATGTATTATGTTGTCGATGTTTTTGTTACTCCAATGGATGGTAGCCTTGTCATTATGGAAGGTTGTCTGTTGTCTAGATTTTTGTTATTCCAATGAATGTTATCCTTGTCATTACGGAAGGTAGTCTATTATTGAGATTTTTGTTACTCCAATGGATGCTAGCCTTGTCATCATGGAAGGTAGTATGTCGTTGTGATTTCTATCACTCCAATGGATGGTAGCCTTGTCTCTATGGAAGGTAGTATGTTGTTCATATTTTTGTTACTCCAATGGATGGTAGCCTTGTAATTATAAAAGGTAGTCTATTGTCGATATTTTTGTTACTCCATTGGATGATAGAATTCTCATTATGGAAGGTTGTCTATTGTCGAGATTTTTGTTACTCTAATAGATGGTAGCCTTGTAATTATGGAAGGTAGTCTGTTTTCGAGATTTTTGTTACTCCAATGGATGGTAGCCTTGACATTATTGAAGGTAGTCTATTGTTGAGATTTTTGTTATTCCAATGGATGGTATCGTTGTCAATTTTGATGGTAGTCTATTGTTGAGATTTTTGTTACTCCAATGGATTGTATCGTTGTCATTATGGAAGGTAGTTTGTTGTCGAGATTTTTGTTATTCCAATGGATGGTAGCCATGTCATTATGGAAGGTAGTCTATTTTCGATATTTTTGTTACTCCAATGGATGGTAGCCTTGTCATTATGGAAGGTAGTCCGTTGTCGAGATTTTTGTCACTTCAATGGATGGTAGCCTTGTCATTATGGAAGGTAGTTTTTTGTAGAGATTTTTGTTACTCCAATGGATGCTATCCTTGTAATTATAGAAGGTAGTCTATTGTCAATATTTTTGTTACTCCAATGGATGATAGCATTGTCATTATAGAAGGCTGTCTTTTATCGAGATTTTTGTTACTCTAATAGATGGTAGCCTTATAATTATAGAAGGTAGTTTGTTTTTGAGATTTTTGTTACTCCAATGGATGGTAGCCATGTCATTATGGAAGGTACTTTGTTGTTCATATTTTTGTTACTCCGATGGATAGTAGCCTTGTCATTATGGAAGGTAGTCTATTGTTGAGATTTTTGTTACTCCAATGGATGGTAGCCTTGTCATTATGGAAGGTTGTCTATTGTCGATATTTTTGTTACTATAATGGATTGTAGCCTTGACATTATGGAAGGTATTCTGTTATCGATATTTTGGTTAATACAATGGATGGTAGCCTTGTCATTATGGAACATAATCTATTGTAGATATTTTTGTTACTCCAATGCATGGTAGCCTTGTCATTATGGAAGGTAGTCTGTTGTCTAGATTTTTGTTACTCTAATGGATGTTAGCCTTGTCATTCTAGAAGGTAGTCTGTCGTTGTGATTTCTATCACTCTAATGGATGGCAGCCTTGTAATTATGGAAGGTAGTTTGTTTTCGATATTTTTGTTACTCCAATGGATGGTAGCCTTGTCACTATGGATTGTATGTTCATATTTTTGTTACTCCAATGGATAGTAGCCTTGTCATTATGGAAAGTAATTTGTTGTCGAGGTTTTTGTTATTCGAATGGATGGTAGCCTTTTCTTTATGGAAGGTAGTCTGTTGTCGATATTTTTGTTACTCCAATGGATGGTAGCCTTGTCAATATGGAAGGTACATTCATATTTTTGTTACTCCAATGGATTATAGCCTTGTTATTATGGAACGTATTCTGTTGTCGATGTTTTTGTTACTCCAATGGATGGTAGCCTTGTCATTATGGAAGGTAGTATGTTGTCTAGATTTTTGTTATTCCAATGAATGTTATCCTTGTCATTATGGAAGGTAGTCTATTGTCGAGATTTTTGTTACTACAATGGATGCTAGCCTTGTCATTATGGAAGGTAGTATGTCGTTGTGATTTCTATCACTCCAATGGATGGTAGCCTTGTCTCTATGGAAGGTAGTCTGTTGTTGATATTTTTGTTAATCCAATGGATGGTAGCCTTGTAATTATAGAAGGTAGTCTATTGTCGATATTTTTGTTTCTCCAATGGATGATAGCATTCTCATTATGGAAGGTTGTCTATTGTCTAGATTTTTGTTACTCTAATAGATGGTAGCCTTGTAATTATGGAAGGTAGTCTGTTTTCGAGATTTTTGTTACTCCAATGGAGGGTAGCCTATTGTTGAGATTTTTGTTACTCCAATGGATGGTAGCCTTGTCATTATGGAAGGTAGTCTATTGTCAAGATTTTTGTTACTCCAATGGATGGTAGCCATGTCATTATGGAAGGTTGTCTATTGTCGAGATTTTTGTTACTATAATGGATGGTAGCCTTGACATTATGGAAGGTATTCTGTTATCGATATTTTGGTTACTACAATGGATGTAGCCTTGTCATTATGGAACATAGTCTATTGTAGATATTTTTGTTACTATAATGCATGGTAGCCTTGTCATTATGGAAGGTAGTCTGTTGTCTAGATTTTTGATACTCCAATTGATGGTAGCCTTGTCATTATGGAAGGTAGTCTGTTGTCGAGATATTTGTTACTCTAATGGATGCTAGCCTTGTCATTCTAGAAGGTAGTCTGTCGTTGTGATTTCGGTCACTCTAATGGATGGTAGCCTTGTAATTATGGAAGGTAGTCTGTTTTCAGGATTTTTGTTACTCCAAATGATGGTAGCCTTTTCACTATGGAAGGTATGTTCATATTTTTGTTACTCCAATGGATAGTAGCCTTGTCATTATGGAAGGTAATTTGTTGTCGGGATTTTTGTTATTCGAATGGATGGTAGCCTTGTCATTATGGAAGGGTGTCTATTGTCGATATTTTTGTTACTCCAATGGATGGTATCCTTGTCAATATGGAAGGTAGGTCCATATTTTTATTACTCCAATGGATTGTAGCCTTGTCATTATGGAAGGTATTCTGTTGTCGATGTTTTTGTTACTCCAATGGATGGTAGCCTTGTCATTATGGAAGGTAGTCTGTTGTCTAGATTTTAGTTATTCCAATGAATGTTATCCTTGTCATTATGGAAGGTAGTCTATTTTCGATATTATTGTTACTCCAATGGATGCTAGCCTTGTCATTATGGAAGGTAGTATGTCGTTTTGATTTCTATCACTCCAATGGATGGTAGCCTTGTCTCTATGGAAGGTAGTCTGTTGTTCATATTTTTGTTACTCCAATGGATGGTAGCCTTGTAATTATAGAAGGTAGTCTATTGTCGATATATTTGTTACTCCAATGGATGATAGCATTCTCATTATGGAAGGTTGTCTATTGTCGAGATTTTTGTTACTCTAATAGATGGTAGCCTTATAATTATTGAAGGTAGTCTGTTTTCGAAATTTTTGTTACTCCAATGGATGATAACCTTGACATTATTGAAGGTAGTCGATTGTTGAGATTTTTGTTACTCTAATGGATGGTATCATTGTCATTATGGATGGTAGTCTATTGTTGAGATTTTCGTTATTCCAATTGAACGTAGCCTTCTCATTATGGAACGTAGTCTGTTGTCGATGTTTTTGTTACTCCAATGGATTGTATCGTTGTCATTATGGAAGGTAGTTTGTTGTCATGATTTTTGTTATTCCAATGGATGGTAGTCTTGTCATTATGGAAGGTAGTCTATTTTCGATATTTTTGTTACTCCAATGGATGGTAGCCTTGTCATTATGGAAGGTAGTCCATTGTCAAGATTTTTGTCACTTCAATGGATGGTAGCGTTGTCATTATAGAAGGTAGTTTGTTGTAGAGATTTTTCTTACTCCAATGGATGCTAGCCTTGTAATTATAGAAGGTAGCCTATTGTCGATGTTTTTGTTACTCCATTGGATGATAGCATTGTCATTATAGAAGGTTGTCTATTGTCGAGATTTTTCTTACTCTAATAGATGGTAGCCTTGAAATTATGGAAGGTAGTCTGTTTTCGAGATTTTTGTTACTCCAATGGATGGTAGCCTTGACATTATGGAAGGTAGTCTATTGTCTAGATTTTTGTTACTCCAATGGATGGTATCATTTTCATTATGGATGGTAGTCTATTGTTGAGATTTTTGTTATTCCAATGGATTGTAGCCTTCTCATTATGGAACGTAGCATGTTGACGATGTTTTTGTTACTCCAATGGATGGTATCGTTGTCATTATGGAAGGTAGTTTGTTGTCGAGATTTTTGTTATTCCAATGGATGGTAGCCTTGTCATTATGGAAGGTAGTCTATTTTCGATATTTTTGTTACTCCAATGGATGGTAGCCTTGTCATTATGGAAGGTAGTTTGTTGTAGAAATTTTTGTTACTCCAATGGATGCTAGCCTTGTAATTATAGAAGGTAGTCTATTGTCGATGTTTTTGTTACTCCATTGAATGATAGCATTGTCATTATAGAAGGCTGTCTATTGTCGAGATTTTTGTTACTCTAATAGATGGTAGCCTTGTAATTATGGAAGGTAGTTTGTTTTTGATATTTTTGTTAATCCACTGGTTGGTAGCCTTTTCATTATGGAATATAGTTTGTTGTTCATATTTTTGTTACTCAAATGGATGGTAGCCTTGTCATTATGGAAGGTAGTCTATTGTCGAGATTTTTGTTACTCTAATGGATGCTAGCCTTGTCATTCTAGAAGGTAGTCTGTCGTTGTGATTTCTGTCACTCTAATGGATGGTAGCCTTGTAATTTTGGAAGGTAGTCTGTTTTCGAGATTTTTGTTACTCCAATGGATGGTAGCCTTGCCACTATGGAAGGTATGTTCATATTTTTGTTACTCCAATGTATAGTAGCCTTGTCATTATGGAAGGTAGTCTGTTGTCGATATTTTTGTTACTCTAATGGATGGTAGCCTTGTCAATATGGAAGGTATGTCCATATTTTTGTTACTCCAATGGATTGTAGCCTTGTCATTATGGAACGTATTCTGTTGTCGAAGTTTTTGTTACTCCAATGGATGGTAGCCTTGTCATTATGGAAGGTAGTCTGTTGTCTAGATTTTTGTTATTCCAATGAATGTTATCCTTGTCATTATGGAAGGTAGTTTATTGTCGAGATTTTTGTTACTCCAATGGATGCTAGCCTTGTCATTATGGAAGGTAGTATGTCGTTGAGATTTCTATCACTCCAATGGATGGTAGCCTTGTCACTATGGAAGGTAGTCTATTGTTCATATTTTTGTTACCCCAATGGATGGTAGCCTTGTAATTATAGAAGGTAGTCTATTGTCGATATTTTTGTTACTCCAATGGATGATAGCATTCGCATTATGGAAGGTTGTCTATTGTCGAGATTTTTCTTACTCTAATAGATGGTAGCCTTGAAATTATGGAAGGTAGTCTGTTTTCGAGATTTTTGTTACTCCAATGGATGGTAGCCTTGACATTATGGAAGATAGTCTATTGTCGAGATTTTGGTTACTCCAATGGATGGTATCATTTTTATTATGGATGGTAGTCTATTGTTGAGATTTTTGTTATTCCAATGGATTGTAGCCTTCTCATTATGGAACATAGCTTGTTGACGATGTTTTTGTTACTCCAATGGATGGTATCGATGTCATTATGGAAGGTAGTTTGTTGTCTAGATTTTTGTTGTTCCAATGGATGGTAGCCTTGTCATTATGGAAGGTAGTCTATTTTCGATATTTTTGTTACTCCAATGGATGGTAGCCTTGTCATTATGGAAGGTAGTCCGTTGTCGAGATTTTTGTCACTTCAATGGATGGTAGCCTTGTCATTATGGAAGGTAGTTTGCTGTAGAGATTTTTGTTACTCCAATGAATGCTAGCCTTGTAATTATAGAAGGTAGTCTGTTGTCGATGTTTTTATTACTCCATTCGATGATAGCATTGTCATTATAGAAGGCTGTCTATTGTCGAGATTTTTGTTACTCTAATAGATGGTAGCCTTGTAATTATGGAAGGTAGTATGTTTTTGAGATTTTTGTTACTCCACTGGTTGGTAGCCTTGTCATTATGGAAGGTAGTCTATTGTTGAGATTTTTGTTACTCCAATGGATGGTAGCCTTGTCATTATGGAAGGTTTTCAATTGTCGAGATTTTTGTTACTATAATGGATGGTAGCCTTGACATTATGGAAGGTATTCTGTTATCGATATTTTGGTTAGTACAATGGATGGTAGCCTTGTCATTATGGAACATAGTCTATTGTAGATATTTTTGTTACTCCAATGCATGGTAGCCTTGTCATTATGGAAGGTAGTATGTTGTCTAGATTTTTGATACTCCAATGGATGGTAGCCTTGTCATTATGGAAGGTAGTCTGTTGTTAAGATTTTTGTTACTCTAATGGATGCTAGCCTTGTCATTCTAGAAGGTAGTCTGTCGTTGTAATTTCTGTCACTCTAATGGATGGTAGCCTTGTAATTATGGAAGGTAGTCTATTTTCGAGATTTTTGTTACTCCAATGGATGGTAGCCTTGTCACTATGGAAGGTATGTTTATATTTTTGTTACTCCAATGGATAGTAGCCTTGTCATTATGGAAGGTAATTTGTTGTCGAGATTTTTGTTATTCGAATGGATGGTAGCCTTGTCATTATGGAAGGTAGTCTGTTGTCGAGATTTTTGTTACTCCAATGGATGGTAGCCTTGTCAATATGGAAGGTATGTTCATATTTTTGTTACTACAATGGATTGTAGCCTTGTCATTATGGAACGTATTCTGTTGTCGAAGTTTTTGTTACTCCAATGGATGGTAGCCTTGTCATTATGGAAGGTAGTCTGTTGTCTAGATTTTTGTTATTCCAATGAATGTTATCCTTATCATTATGGAAGGTAGTCTATTGTCGAGATTTTTATTACTCCAATGGATGCTAGCCTTATCATTATGGAAGGTAGTATATCGTTGTGATTTCTATCACTCCAATGGATGGTAGCCTTGTCTCTATGGAAGGTAGTCTGTTGTTCATATTTTTGTTACTCTAATAGATGGTAGCCTTGTAATTATGGAAGGTAGTCTGTTTTCGAGATTTCTGTTACTCCAATGGATGGTAGCCTTGACATTATGGAAGGTAGTCTATTGTTGAGATTTTTGTTACTCTAATGGATGGTATCGTTGTCATTATGGATGGTAGTCATTTATAGATATTTTTGTTATTCCAATGGATTGTAGCCTTCTCATTATGGAACGTAGTCTGATGTCGATGTTTTTGTTACTCCAATGGATGGTATCGTTGTCATTATGGAAGGTAGTTTGTTGTCGAGATTTTTGTTATTCCAATGGATGGTAGCCTTGTCATTATGGAAGGTAGTCTATTTTCGATATTTTTGTTACTCCAATGGATGGTAGCCTTGTCATTATGGAAGGTAGTCCGTTGTCGAGATTTTTGTCACTTCAATGGATGGTAGCCTTATCATTATGGAAGGTAGCTTTTTGTAGAGATTTTTGTTACTCCAATGGATGCTAGCCTTGTAATTATAGAAGGTAGTCTATTGTCGATATTTTTGTTACTCCAATGGATGATAGCATTGTCATTATATAAGGCTGTCTATTGCCGAGATTTTTATTACTCTAATAGATGGTAGCCTTGTAATTATGGAAGGTAGTTTGTTTTTGAGATTTTTGTTACTCCAATGGATGCTAGCCTTGTCATTCTAGAAGGTAGTCTGTCGTTGTGATTTCTGTGACTCCAATGGAAGGTAGCCTTGTAATTATGGAAGGTAGTCTGTTTTCGAGATTTTTGTTACTCCAATGGATTGTAGCCATGTCATTATAGAACGTGTTCTGTTGTCGATGTTTTTGTTACTCCAATGGATGGTAGCCTTGTCATTATGGAAGGTAGTCTGTTGTCTAGATTTTTGTTATTCCAATGAATGTTATCCTTGTCATTATGGAAGGTTGTCTATTGTCGATATTTTTGTTACTCCAATGTATGCTAGCCTTGTCATTATGGAAGGTAGTATGTCGTTGTGATTTCTATCACTACAATGGATGGTAGCCTTGTCACTATGGAAGGTAGTCTATTGTTCATATTTTTGTTACTCCAATGGATGGTAGCCTTGTAATTATAGAAGGTAGTCTATTGTTGATATTTTTGTTACTCCAATGGATGATAGCATTCTCATTATGGAAGGTTGTCTATTGTCGATATTTTTGTTACTCTAATAGATGGTAGCCTTGTAATTATAGAAGGTAGTCTGTTTTTGAGATTTTAGTTACTCCAATGGATGGTAGCTTTGTCATTATGGATGGTAGTCTATTTTTGAGATTTTTGTTATTCCAATGGATTGTAGCCTTCTCATTATGGAACGTAGTCTGTTGTCGATGTTTTTGTTATTCCAATGGATGGTAGACTTGACATTGTGGAAGGTAGTCTATTTTCGATATTTTTGATACTCCAATGGATGGTAGCCTTGTCATTATGGAAGGTAGTCCGTTGTCGAGATTTTTGTCACTTCAATGGATGGTAGCCTTGTCATTAAGGAAGGTACTTTGTTGTAGAGATTTTTGTTACTCCAATGGATGCTAGCATTGTCATTATAGAAGGCTGTCTATTATCGATATTTTTGTTACTCTAATAGATGGTAGCCTTGTAATTATGGAAGGTAGTCTGTTTTTGAGATTTTTGTTACTCCAATGGATGGTAGCCTTGTCATTATGGAAAGTAGTTTGTTGTTCATATTTTTGTTACTCCAATGAATGGTAGCCTTGTCATTATGGAAGGTAGTCTATTGTCGAGATTTTTGTTACTTCAATGGATGGTAGCCTTGTCATTATGGAAGGTTGTCTATTGTCGAGATTTTTGTTACTATAATGTATGGTAGCCTTGACATTACAGAAGTTATTCTGTTATCGATATTTTGGTTACTACAATGGATGGTATCCTTGTCATTATGGAACATAGTCTATTGTAGATATTTTTGTTACTCCAATGCATGGTAGCCTTGTCATTATGGAAGGTAGTCTGTTGTCTAGATTTATTTTACTCCAATGGATGGTAGCCTTGTCATTATGGAAGGTAGTCTGTTGTTGATATTTTTGTAACTCCAATGGATGCTAGCCTTGTCATTCTAGATGGTAGTCTGTCGTTGTGATTTCTGTCACTCCAATGGATGGTAGCCTTGTCACTATGGAAGGTAGTCTGTTGTTCAAATTTTGTTACTCCAATGGATGGTAGCCTTGTCATTATGGAAGGTACTCTATTGTCGAGATTTTTGTTACTCCAATGAATGGTAGCATTATCATTATGGCAGGTTGTCTGTTGTCGAGATTTTTGTTACTCCAATGGATGGAAGCTTTGTCATTATGGAAGGTAGTCTGTTTTCGAGATTTTTGTTACTCCAATGAATGGTAGCCTTGTCACTTTGGAAGGTATGTTCATATTTTTTTTACTCCACTGGATGGTAGCCTTGTCATTATGGAAGGTAGTCTGTTGTCTAGATCTTTGTTATTCCAATGAATGTTAACCTTTTCATTATGGAAGGTAGTCTATTGTCGATATTTTTGTTACTCCAATGGATGGTAGCCTTGACATTATGGAAGGTAGTCTATTGTCGATATTTTTGTTACTCCAATGGATGGTATCGTTGTGATTATGGATGGTAGTCTATTGTTGAGATTTTTGTTATTCCAATGGATTGTAGCCTTCTCATTATGGAACATAGTCTATTGTCGATGTTTTTGTTACTCCAATGGATGGTATCATTGTCATTATGGAAGGTAGTTTGTTGTCGAGATTTTTGTTATTCCAATGGATGGTAGACTTGTCATTATGGAAGGTAGTCTATTTTTGATAATTTTGTTACTCCAATGGATGGTAGCCTTGTCATTATGGAAGGTAGTCCATTGTCGAGATTTTTGTCACTTCAATGGATGGTAGCCTTGTCATTATGGAAGATAGTTTGTTGTAGCGATTTTTGTTACTCCAATGGATGCTAGCCTTGTAATGATAGAAGGTATTCTATTCTCGATATTTTTGTTACTCCAATGGATGATAGCATTGTCATTATAGAAGGCTGTCTATTGTCGAGATTTTTGTTAATCTAATAGATGGTAGCCTTGTAATTATGGAATGTAGTATGTTTTTGAAATTTTTGTTACTCCAATGGATGGTAGCCTTGTCATTATGGAAGGTAGTTTGTTGTTCATATTATTGTTACTCCAATGGATGGTAGCCTTGTCATTATGGAAGGTAGTCTATTTTCGAGATTTTTGTTACTCCAATGGATGGTAGCCTTGTCAGTATGGAAGGTTGTCTATTGTCGAGATTTTTGTTACTATAATGGATGGTAGCCTTGACATTATGGAAGGTATTCTGTTATCGATATTTTAGTTACTACAATGGATGGTATCCTTGTCATTATGGAACATAGTCTATTGTAGATATTTTTGTTACTCCAATGCATGGTAGCCTTGTCATTATGATAGGTAATCTGTTGTCTAGATTTTTGTTTCTCCAATGGATGGTAGCCTTGTCATTATGGAAGGTAGTCTGTTGTTGAGATTTTTGTTACTCAAATGGATGCTAGCCTTGTCATTCTAGATGGTAGTCTGTCGTTGTGTTTTCTGTCACTCCAATGGATGGTAGCCTTGTCACTATGGAAGATAGTCTGTTGTTCAGATTTTTGTTACTCCAATGGATGGTAGCCTTGTCATTATGGAAGGTAGTCTAATGTCGAGATTTTTGTTACTCCAATGGATGGTAGCATTATAGTTATGGAGGGTTGTCTGTTGTCGAGATTTTGGTTACTCCAATGGATGGTAGCCTTGTCATTATGGAAGGTAGTTTGTTGTAGAGATTTTTGTTACTCCAATGGATACTAGCCTTGTAATTATAGAAGGCTGTCTATTGTCGAGATTTTTGTTACTCTAATAGATGGTAGCCTTGTAATTATGGAAGGTAGTTTGTTTTTGAGATTTTTGTTACTCCAATGGATGGTAGCCTTGTCATTATGGAAGGTAGTTTGTTGTTCATATTTTTGTTACTCGAATGGATGGTAGCCTTGTCATTATGGAAGGTAGTCTATTGTCGAGATTTTTGTTACTCCAATGGATGGTAGCCTTGTCATTATGGAAGGTTGTCTATTGTCGATATTTTTGTTACTCCAATGGATGGTAGCCTTGTCATTATGGAAGGTTGTCTATTGTCGAGATTTTTGTTACTATAATGGATGGTAGCCTTGACATTATGGAAGGTATTCTGTTATCGATATTTTGGTTACTACAATGGATGGTATCCTTGTCATTATGGAACATAGTCGTTTGTAGATATTTTTATTACTCCAATGCATGGTAGCCTTGTCATTATGATAGGTAATCTGTTGTCTAGATTTTTGTTTCTCCAATGGATGGTAGCCTTGTCATTATGGAAGGTAGTCTGTTGTTGAGATTTTTGTTACTCAAATGGATGCTAGCCTTGTCATTCTAGATGGTAGTCTGTCGTTGTGTTTTCTGTCACTCCAATGGATGGTAGCCTTGTCACTATGGAAGGTAGACTGTTGTTCAGATTTTTGTTACTCCAATGGATGGTAGCCTTGTCATTATGGAAGGTAGTCTATTGTCGAGATTTTTGTTACTCCAATGGATGGTAGCATTATCATTATGGAAGGTTGTCTGTTGTCGAGATTTTAGTTACTCCAATGGATGGTAGCCTTGTCATTATGGAAGGTAGTTTGTTGTAGAGATTTTTGTTACTCCAATGGATACTAGCCTTGTAATTATAGAAGGTTGTCTATTGTCGAGATTTTTGTTACTCTAATAGATGGTAGCCTTGTAATTATGGAAGGTAGTTTGTTTTTGAGATTTTTGTTACTCCAATGGATGGTAGCCTTGTCGTTATGGAAGGTAGTTTGTTGTTCATATTTTTGTAACTCCAATGGATGGTAGCCTTGTCATTATGGAAGGTAGTCTATTGTCGAGATTTTTGTTACTCCAATGGATGGTAGCCTTGTCATTATGGAAGGTTGTCTATTGTCGAGATTTTTGTTACTCCAATGGATGGTAGCCTTGTCATTATGGAAGGTTGTCTATTGTCGAGATTTTTGTTACTATAATGGATGGTAGCCTTGACATTATGGAAGGTATTCTGTTATCGATATTTTGGTTACTACAATGGATGGTATCCTTGTCATTATGGAACATAGCCTATTGTAGGTATTTTTATTACTCCAATGCATGGTAGCCTTGTCATTATGATAGGTAGTCTGTTGTCTAGATTTTTGTTACTCCAATGGATGGTAGCCTTGTCATTATGGAAGGTACTCTATTGTCGAGATTTTTGTTACTCCAATGAATGGTAGCATTATCATTATGGCAGGTTGTCTGTTGTTGAGATTTTTGTTACTCCAATGGATGGCAGCCTTGTCATTATGGAAGGTAGTCTGCTTTCGAGATTTTTGTTACTCCAATGAATGGTAGCCTTGTCACTTTGGAAGGTATGTTCATATTTTGGTTACTCCACTGGATGGTAGCCTTGTCATTATGGAAGGTAGTTTGTTGTCGAGATTTTTGTTATTCCAATGGATGGTAGCCTTGTCATTATGGAAGGTAGTCTGTTGTCGATATTTTTGTTACTCCAATGGATGGTAGCCTTGTCACTATGGAAGGTATATTCATATTTTTGTTACTCCAATGGATTGTAGCCTTGTCATTATGGAACGTATTCTATTGTTGATGTTTTTGTTACTCCAATGGATGTTAGCCTTGTCATTATGGAAGGTAGTCTGTTGTCTAGATTTTTGTTATTCCAATGAATGTTAACCTTGTCATTATGGAAGGTAGTCTATTGTCGATATTTTTGTTACTCCAATGGATGGTAGCCTTGACATTTGGAAGGTAGTCTATTGTCGATATTTTTGTTACTCCAATGAATGGTATCGTTGTCATTATGGATTGTAGTCTATTGTTGAGATTTTTGTTATTCCAATGGATTGTAGCCTTCTAATTATGGAACATAGTCTGTTGTCGATGTTTTTGTTACTCCAATGGATGGTATCGTTGTCATTATGGAAGGTAGTTTGTTGTCGAGATTTTTGTTATTCCAATGGATGGTAGACTTGTCATTATGGAAGGTAGTCTATTGTCGATATTTTTGTTACTCCAATGGATGATAGCATTCGCATTATGGAAGGTTGTCTATTGTCGAGATTTTTCTTACTCTAATAGATGGTAGCCTTGAAATTATGGAAGGTAGTCTGTTTTCGAGATTTTTGTTACTCCAATGGATGGTAGCCTTGACATTATGGAAGATAGTCTATTGTCGAGATTTTGGTTACTCCAATGGATGGTATCATTTTTATTATGGATGGTAGTCTATTGTTGAGATTTTTGTTATTCCAATGGATTGTAGCCTTCTCATTATGGAACATAGCTTGTTGACGATGTTTTTGTTACTCCAATGGATGGTATCGATGTCATTATGGAAGGTAGTTTGTTGTCTAGATTTTTGTTGTTCCAATGGATGGTAGCCTTGTCATTATGGAAGGTAGTCTATTTTCGATATTTTTGTTACTCCAATGGATGGTAGCCTTGTCATTATGGAAGGTAGTCCGTTGTCGAGATTTTTGTCACTTCAATGGATGGTAGCCTTGTCATTATGGAAGGTAGTTTGCTGTAGAGATTTTTGTTACTCCAATGAATGCTAGCCTTGTAATTATAGAAGGTAGTCTGTTGTCGATGTTTTTATTACTCCATTCGATGATAGCATTGTCATTATAGAAGGCTGTCTATTGTCGAGATTTTTGTTACTCTAATAGATGGTAGCCTTGTAATTATGGAAGGTAGTATGTTTTTGAGATTTTTGTTACTCCACTGGTTGGTAGCCTTGTCATTATGGAAGGTAGTCTATTGTTGAGATTTTTGTTACTCCAATGGATGGTAGCCTTGTCATTATGGAAGGTTTTCAATTGTCGAGATTTTTGTTACTATAATGGATGGTAGCCTTGACATTATGGAAGGTATTCTGTTATCGATATTTTGGTTAGTACAATGGATGGTAGCCTTGTCATTATGGAACATAGTCTATTGTAGATATTTTTGTTACTCCAATGCATGGTAGCCTTGTCATTATGGAAGGTAGTATGTTGTCTAGATTTTTGATACTCCAATGGATGGTAGCCTTGTCATTATGGAAGGTAGTCTGTTGTTAAGATATTTGTTACTCTAATGGATGCTAGCCTTGTCATTCTAGAAGGTAGTCTGTCGTTGTAATTTCTGTCACTCTAATGGATGGTAGCCTTGTAATTATGGAAGGTAGTCTATTTTCGAGATTTTTGTTACTCCAATGGATGGTAGCCTTGTCACTATGGAAGGTATGTTTATATTTTTGTTACTCCAATGGATAGTAGCCTTGTCATTATGGAAGGTAATTTGTTGTCGAGATTTTTGTTATTCGAATGGATGGTAGCCTTGTCATTATGGAAGGTAGTCTGTTGTCGAGATTTTTGTTACTCCAATGGATGGTAGCCTTGTCAATATGGAAGGTATGTTCATATTTTTGTTACTACAATGGATTGTAGCCTTGTCATTATGGAACGTATTCTGTTGTCGAAGTTTTTGTTACTCCAATGGATGGTAGCCTTGTCATTATGGAAGGTAGTCTGTTGTCTAGATTTTTGTTATTCCAATGAATGTTATCCTTATCATTATGGAAGGTAGTCTATTGTCGAGATTTTTATTACTCCAATGGATGCTAGCCTTATCATTATGGAAGGTAGTATATCGTTGTGATTTCTATCACTCCAATGGATGGTAGCCTTGTCTCTATGGAAGGTAGTCTGTTGTTCATATTTTTGTTACTCTAATAGATGGTAGCCTTGTAATTATGGAAGGTAGTCTGTTTTCGAGATTTCTGTTACTCCAATGGATGGTAGCCTTGACATTATGGAAGGTAGTCTATTGTTGAGATTTTTGTTACTCTAATGGATGGTATCGTTGTCATTATGGATGGTAGTCATTTATAGATATTTTTGTTATTCCAATGGATTGTAGCCTTCTCATTATGGAACGTAGTCTGATGTCGATGTTTTTGTTACTCCAATGGATGGTATCGTTGTCATTATGGAAGGTAGTTTGTTGTCGAGATTTTTGTTATTCCAATGGATGGTAGCCTTGTCATTATGGAAGGTAGTCTATTTTCGATATTTTTGTTACTCCAATGGATGGTAGCCTTGTCATTATGGAAGGTAGTCCGTTGTCGAGATTTTTGTCACTTCAATGGATGGTAGCCTTATCATTATGGAAGGTAGCTTTTTGTAGAGATTTTTGTTACTCCAATGGATGCTAGCCTTGTAATTATAGAAGGTAGTCTATTGTCGATATTTTTGTTACTCCAATGGATGATAGCATTGTCATTATATAAGGCTGTCTATTGCCGAGATTTTTATTACTCTAATAGATGGTAGCCTTGTAATTATGGAAGGTAGTTTGTTTTTGAGATTTTTGTTACTCCAATGGATGCTAGCCTTGTCATTCTAGAAGGTAGTCTGTCGTTGTGATTTCTGTGACTCCAATGGAAGGTAGCCTTGTAATTATGGAAGGTAGTCTGTTTTCGAGATTTTTGTTACTCCAATGGATTGTAGCCATGTCATTATAGAACGTGTTCTGTTGTCGATGTTTTTGTTACTCCAATGGATGGTAGCCTTGTCATTATGGAAGGTAGTCTGTTGTCTAGATTTTTGTTATTCCAATGAATGTTATCCTTGTCATTATGGAAGGTTGTCTATTGTCGATATTTTTGTTACTCCAATGTATGCTAGCCTTGTCATTATGGAAGGTAGTATGTCGTTGTGATTTCTATCACTACAATGGATGGTAGCCTTGTCACTATGGAAGGTAGTCTATTGTTCATATTTTTGTTACTCCAATGGATGGTAGCCTTGTAATTATAGAAGGTAGTCTATTGTTGATATTTTTGTTACTCCAATGGATGATAGCATTCTCATTATGGAAGGTTGTCTATTGTCGATATTTTTGTTACTCTAATAGATGGTAGCCTTGTAATTATAGAAGGTAGTCTGTTTTTGAGATTTTAGTTACTCCAATGGATGGTAGCTTTGTCATTATGGATGGTAGTCTATTTTTGAGATTTTTGTTATTCCAATGGATTGTAGCCTTCTCATTATGGAACGTAGTCTGTTGTCGATGTTTTTGTTATTCCAATGGATGGTAGACTTGACATTATGGAAGGTAGTCTATTTTCGATATTTTTGATACTCCAATGGATGGTAGCCTTGTCATTATGGAAGGTAGTCCGTTGTCGAGATTTTTGTCACTTCAATGGATGGTAGCCTTGTCATTAAGGAAGGTACTTTGTTGTAGAGATTTTTGTTACTCCAATGGATGCTAGCATTGTCATTATAGAAGGCTGTCTATTATCGATATTTTTGTTACTCTAATAGATGGTAGCCTTGTAATTATGGAAGGTAGTCTGTTTTTGAGATTTTTGTTACTCCAATGGATGGTAGCCTTGTCATTATGGAAAGTAGTTTGTTGTTCATATTTTTGTTACTCCAATGAATGGTAGCCTTGTCATTATGGAAGGTAGTCTATTGTCGAGATTTTTGTTACTTCAATGGATGGTAGCCTTGTCATTATGGAAGGTTGTCTATTGTCGAGATTTTTGTTACTATAATGTATGGTAGCCTTGACATTACAGAAGTTATTCTGTTATCGATATTTTGGTTACTACAATGGATGGTATCCTTGTCATTATGGAACATAGTCTATTGTAGATATTTTTGTTACTCCAATGCATGGTAGCCTTGTCATTATGGAAGGTAGTCTGTTGTCTAGATTTATTTTACTCCAATGGATGGTAGCCTTGTCATTATGGAAGGTAGTCTGTTGTTGATATTTTTGTAACTCCAATGGATGCTAGCCTTGTCATTCTAGATGGTAGTCTGTCGTTGTGATTTCTGTCACTCCAATGGATGGTAGCCTTGTCACTATGGAAGGTAGTCTGTTGTTCAAATTTTGTTACTCCAATGGATGGTAGCCTTGTCATTATGGAAGGTACTCTATTGTCGAGATTTTTGTTACTCCAATGAATGGTAGCATTATCATTATGGCAGGTTGTCTGTTGTCGAGATTTTTGTTACTCCAATGGATGGAAGCTTTGTCATTATGGAAGGTAGTCTGTTTTCGAGATTTTTGTTACTCCAATGAATGGTAGCCTTGTCACTTTGGAAGGTATGTTCATATTTTTTTTACTCCACTGGATGGTAGCCTTGTCATTATGGAAGGTAGTCTGTTGTCTAGATCTTTGTTATTCCAATGAATGTTAACCTTTTCATTATGGAAGGTAGTCTATTGTCGATATTTTTGTTACTCCAATGGATGGTAGCCTTGACATTATGGAAGGTAGTCTATTGTCGATATTTTTGTTACTCCAATGGATGGTATCGTTGTGATTATGGATGGTAGTCTATTGTTGAGATTTTTGTTATTCCAATGGATTGTAGCCTTCTCATTATGGAACATAGTCTATTGTCGATGTTTTTGTTACTCCAATGGATGGTATCATTGTCATTATGGAAGGTAGTTTGTTGTCGAGATTTTTGTTATTCCAATGGATGGTAGACTTGTCATTATGGAAGGTAGTCTATTTTTGATAATTTTGTTACTCCAATGGATGGTAGCCTTGTCATTATGGAAGGTAGTCCATTGTCGAGATTTTTGTCACTTCAATGGATGGTAGCCTTGTCATTATGGAAGATAGTTTGTTGTAGCGATTTTTGTTACTCCAATGGATGCTAGCCTTGTAATGATAGAAGGTATTCTATTCTCGATATTTTTGTTACTCCAATGGATGATAGCATTGTCATTATAGAAGGCTGTCTATTGTCGAGATTTTTGTTAATCTAATAGATGGTAGCCTTGTAATTATGGAATGTAGTATGTTTTTGAAATTTTTGTTACTCCAATGGATGGTAGCCTTGTCATTATGGAAGGTAGTTTGTTGTTCATATTATTGTTACTCCAATGGATGGTAGCCTTGTCATTATGGAAGGTAGTCTATTTTCGAGATTTTTGTTACTCCAATGGATGGTAGCCTTGTCAGTATGGAAGGTTGTCTATTGTCGAGATTTTTGTTACTATAATGGATGGTAGCCTTGACATTATGGAAGGTATTCTGTTATCGATATTTTAGTTACTACAATGGATGGTATCCTTGTCATTATGGAACATAGTCTATTGTAGATATTTTTGTTACTCCAATGCATGGTAGCCTTGTCATTATGATAGGTAATCTGTTGTCTAGATTTTTGTTTCTCCAATGGATGGTAGCCTTGTCATTATGGAAGGTAGTCTGTTGTTGAGATTTTTGTTACTCAAATGGATGCTAGCCTTGTCATTCTAGATGGTAGTCTGTCGTTGTGTTTTCTGTCACTCCAATGGATGGTAGCCTTGTCACTATGGAAGATAGTCTGTTGTTCAGATTTTTGTTACTCCAATGGATGGTAGCCTTGTCATTATGGAAGGTAGTCTAATGTCGAGATTTTTGTTACTCCAATGGATGGTAGCATTATAGTTATGGAGGGTTGTCTGTTGTCGAGATTTTGGTTACTCCAATGGATGGTAGCCTTGTCATTATGGAAGGTAGTTTGTTGTAGAGATTTTTGTTACTCCAATGGATACTAGCCTTGTAATTATAGAAGGCTGTCTATTGTCGAGATTTTTGTTACTCTAATAGATGGTAGCCTTGTAATTATGGAAGGTAGTTTGTTTTTGAGATTTTTGTTACTCCAATGGATGGTAGCCTTGTCATTATGGAAGGTAGTTTGTTGTTCATATTTTTGTTACTCGAATGGATGGTAGCCTTGTCATTATGGAAGGTAGTCTATTGTCGAGATTTTTGTTACTCCAATGGATGGTAGCCTTGTCATTATGGAAGGTTGTCTATTGTCGATATTTTTGTTACTCCAATGGATGGTAGCCTTGTCATTATGGAAGGTTGTCTATTGTCGAGATTTTTGTTACTATAATGGATGGTAGCCTTGACATTATGGAAGGTATTCTGTTATCGATATTTTGGTTACTACAATGGATGGTATCCTTGTCATTATGGAACATAGTCGTTTGTAGATATTTTTATTACTCCAATGCATGGTAGCCTTGTCATTATGATAGGTAATCTGTTGTCTAGATTTTTGTTTCTCCAATGGATGGTAGCCTTGTCATTATGGAAGGTAGTCTGTTGTTGAGATTTTTGTTACTCAAATGGATGCTAGCCTTGTCATTCTAGATGGTAGTCTGTCGTTGTGTTTTCTGTCACTCCAATGGATGGTAGCCTTGTCACTATGGAAGGTAGACTGTTGTTCAGATTTTTGTTACTCCAATGGATGGTAGCCTTGTCATTATGGAAGGTAGTCTATTGTCGAGATTTTTGTTACTCCAATGGATGGTAGCATTATCATTATGGAAGGTTGTCTGTTGTCGAGATTTTAGTTACTCCAATGGATGGTAGCCTTGTCATTATGGAAGGTAGTTTGTTGTAGAGATTTTTGTTACTCCAATGGATACTAGCCTTGTAATTATAGAAGGTTGTCTATTGTCGAGATTTTTGTTACTCTAATAGATGGTAGCCTTGTAATTATGGAAGGTAGTTTGTTTTTGAGATTTTTGTTACTCCAATGGATGGTAGCCTTGTCGTTATGGAAGGTAGTTTGTTGTTCATATTTTTGTAACTCCAATGGATGGTAGCCTTGTCATTATGGAAGGTAGTCTATTGTCGAGATTTTTGTTACTCCAATGGATGGTAGCCTTGTCATTATGGAAGGTTGTCTATTGTCGAGATTTTTGTTACTCCAATGGATGGTAGCCTTGTCA
Organism: Vicia faba; assembly: GCA_948472305.1. Classification (NCBI taxonomy): domain Eukaryota; kingdom Viridiplantae; phylum Streptophyta; class Magnoliopsida; order Fabales; family Fabaceae; genus Vicia; species Vicia faba. Next base: position 527,623,425 of record OX451741.1, read on the forward strand.
TTATGGAAGGTTGTCTATTGTCGAGATTTTTGTTACTATAATGGATGGTAGCCTTGACATTATGGAAGGTATTCTGTTATCGATATTTTGGTTACTACAATGGATGGTATCCTTGTCATTATGGAACATAGCCTATTGTAGATATTTTTATTACTCCAATGCATGGTAGCCTTGTCATTATGATAGGTAGTCTGTTGTCTAGATTTTTGTTACTCCAATGGATGGTAGCCTTGTCATTATGGAAGGTACTCTATTGTCGAGATTTTTGTTACTCCAATGAATGGTAGCATTATCATTATGGCAGGTTGTCTGTTGTTGAGATTTTTGTTACTCCAATGGATGGCAGCCTTGTCATTATGGAAGGTAGTCTGCTTTCGAGATTTTTGTTACTCCAATGAATGGTAGCCTTGTCACTTTGGAAGGTATGTTCATATTTTGGTTACTCCACTGGATGGTAGCCTTGTCATTATGGAAGGTAGTTTGTTGTCGAGATTTTTGTTATTCCAATGGATGGTAGCCTTGTCATTATGGAAGGTAGTCTGTTGTCGATATTTTTGTTACTCCAATGGATGGTAGCCTTGTCACTATGGAAGGTATATTCATATTTTTGTTACTCCAATGGATTGTAGCCTTGTCATTATGGAACGTATTCTATTGTTGATGTTTTTGTTACTCCAATGGATGTTAGCCTTGTCATTATGGAAGGTAGTCTGTTGTCTAGATTTTTGTTATTCCAATGAATGTTAACCTTGTCATTATGGAAGGTAGTCTATTGTCGATATTTTTGTTACTCCAATGGATGGTAGCCTTGACATTTGGAAGGTAGTCTATTGTCGATATTTTTGTTACTCCAATGAATGGTATCGTTGTCATTATGGATTGTAGTCTATTGTTGAGATTTTTGTTATTCCAATGGATTGTAGCCTTCTAATTATGGAACATAGTCTGTTGTCGATGTTTTTGTTACTCCAATGGATGGTATCGTTGTCATTATGGAAGGTAGTTTGTTGTCGAGATTTTTGTTATTCCAATGGATGGTAGACTTGTCATTATGGAAGGTAGTCTATTTTCGATATTTTTGTTACTCCAATGGATGGTAGCCTTGTCATTATGGAAGGTAGTCCATTGTCGAGATTTTTGTCACTTCAATGGATGGTAGCCTTGTCATTATGGAAGATAGTTTGTTGTAGAGATTTTTGTTACTCCAATGGATGGTAGCATTATCATTATGGAAGGTTGTCTGTTGTCGAGATTTTGGTTACTCCAATGGATGGTAGCCTTGTCATTAGGGAAGGTAGTTTGTGGTAGAGATTTTTTTTACTCCAATGGATACTAGCCTTGTAATTATAGAAGGCTGTCTATTGTCGAGATTTTTGTTACTCTAATAGATGGTAGGCTTGTAATTATGGAAGGTAGTTTGTTATTGAGATTTTTGTTACTCCAATGGATGGTAGCCTTGTCATTATGGAAGGTAGTTTGTTGTTCATATTTTTGTTACTCCAATGGATGGTAGCCTTGTAATTATGGAAGGTAGTCTATTTTTGAGATTTTTGTTACTCCAATGGATGGTAGCCTTGTCATTATTTGAAGGTAGTTTGTTGTTCATATTTTTGTTACTCCAATGAATGGTAGCCTTGTCATTATGGAAGGTAGTCTATTGTCGATATTTTTGTTACTCTAATGGATGGTAGCCTTGTCATTATGGAAAGTTGTCTATTGTCGAGATTTTTGTTACTATAATGTATGGTAGCCTTGACATTACAGAAGTTATTCTGTTATCGATATTTTGGTTACTACAATGGATGGTATCCTTGACATTATGGAACATAGTCTATTGTAGATATTTTTGTTACTCCAATGCATGGTAGCCTTGTCATTATGGAAGGTAGTCTGTGAAGGAAAATTGCGATCCAAAAACGCAGCGGAATATAAAATTTTCCTTTAGCGATCCTTACGAATGAGCATGGTCAGTGATAGAAATATTTACCTCTTATGGCGATTCAGAACTTTGATGTTGTGATCACGAGCGTTGATGAAGAACAACGCCTCTACTCAGTCCACACGAACATATCGCTTCCGGTCACAGTGCTAGCTGATCACGAACGGAAACGTTGAGTGAGAGAGAGAGTCAAAAACGAAAATGCATCAAGTGAAATTGCTTCATCACAAGGGATCTATTTATAGAATCACTCGTGTGGGATACAAGCTAAAAGCCCAATTAAGGCTATAAGCTAAAAGCCCAATTAAGCTTATGGACATCATACCTTATGATGTACCATATATCACTTATCCACTTGGTACCTTACCACTTTCGGTATTACACTTAAGTGCACCGTACCTTACGGTGTTCCTTATTTATTCTATCTCTCATCAACCTGTCCTTATGTGTGTGACCCTGTAGGTTTTCGCGACGTTGGCAATTATATTAAATCACACATTTAATATAATAAACAGTGAGCGGTATCTAGCAACACATCACTGTTACCCAAGTCACGAAAATGTCATGTGATCTGACCAAACCTTTTCCGTGATAATATTTGTGTTGTATAATTACCCTTTTGCCCTCATGTCTATATTGAACACAAGGCATACACTGTGTCACCCTTGTCCAGTTCAATATTGGGCCCTTAGACATTTATCCTGTTATGCAGGATGAGCAAATTCCATCTAGGTCACTCATGTCCCTTAGCATGCTTTGTGAAGTACCCATCAACCGTCTTTATAGTCATCCATGTACGGATGACATTTGATCAGCAATAAAGTACTTGACTCTACATCTAGGGTCCATAGTGGTTTCAGGTCGAAGGGTGGTATACACCATTATCATCATGAGAATAACTTAGGACACTTTGCATAACATTCTATGTAGTATTCTCATAGTGGGTCAATCCAGTATAAATATTACTCCTAATATTCATACCTATGTCAAGACTTGATAACTCCTTATCTATGATCCATGAGATGCGATCATCAATCTATCTTCATAATAATCTTAATGCTTTAATGCTATCCCACTTCACATTAAAGCTTGACTACGGATACTTTAAGAATAGTGTCTTATGTTTAATGGGATCTCATGATTAAGTCACACTTAACATTTCATTAAACAAATAAACCATTCTAAAGACTTTATTATTTTGGAAAGCAAACATAATAAATAAATGCCTTTTATTATTAATAAATAATTCGATACAAGTACCATAAGTATTGGCCTCTAGGGCTTACACCAACAGTCTGTTGTCTAGATTTTTGTTACTCCAATGGATGGTAGCCTTGTCATTATGGAAGGTAGTCTGTTGTTAAGATTTTTGTTACTCCAATGGATGCTAGCCTTGTCATTCTAGATGGTAGTCTGTCGTCGTGATTTCTGTCACTCCAATGGATGGTAGCCTTGTCACTATGGAAGGTAGTCTGTTGTTCAGATTTTTGTTACTCCAATGGATGGTAGCCTTGTCATTATGGAAGGTACTCTATTGTCGAGATTTTTGTTACTCCAATGAATGGTAGCATTATCATTATGGCAGGTTGTCTGTTGTCGAGATTTTTGTTACTCCAATGGATGGTAGCCTTGTCATTATGGAAGGTAGTCTGTTTTCGAGATTTTTGTTACTCCAAAGAATGGTAGCCTTGTCACTTTGGAAGGTATGTTCATATTTTTGTTACTCCACTGGATGGTAGACTTTTCATTATGGAAGGTAGTTTGTTGTCGAAATTTTTGTTATTCCAATGGATGGTAGCCTTGTCATTATGGAAGGTAGTCTATTGTCGATATTTTTGTTACTCCAATGGATGGTAGCCTTGTCACTATGGAAGGTATATTCGTTTTTTTGTTAGTCCAATGGATTGTAGCCTTGTCATTATGGAACGTATTCAATTGTTGATGTTTTTGTTACTCCAATGGATGGTAGCCTTGTCATTATGGAAGGTAGTCTGATGTCTAGATTTTTGTTATTCCAATGAATGTTAACCTTGTCATTATGGTAGGTAGTCTATTGTCGAGATTTTTGTTACTCCAATGGATGGTAGCCTTGATATTATGGAAGGTAGTCTGTTGTCGATATTTTTGTTACTCCAATGGATGGTATCGTTGTAATTATGGAACATAGTCTGTTGTCGATGTTTTTGTTACTCCAATGGATGGTATCATTGTCATTATGGAAGGTAGTTTGTTGTTGAGATTTTTGTTATTCCAATGGATGGTAGACTTGTCATTATGGAAGGTAGTCTATTTTTGATATTTTTGTTACTCCAATGGATGGTAGCCTTGTCATTATGGAAGGTAGTCCATTGTCGAGATTTTTGTCACTTCAATGGATGGTAGCCTTGTCATTATGGAAGATAGTTTATTGTAGAGATTTTTGTTACTCCAATGGATGCTAGCCTTGTAATGATATAAGGTATTCTATTATCGATATTTTTGTTAGTCCAATGGATGATAGCATTGTCATTATAGAAGGCTGTCTATTGTCGAGATTTTTGTTAATCTAATAGATGGTAGCCTTGTAATTATGGAAGGTAGTATGTTTTTGAAATTTTTGTTACTCCAATGGATGGTAGCCTTGTCATTATGGAAGGTAGTTTGTTGTTCATATTATTGTTACTCCAATGGATGGTAGCCTTGTCATTATGGAAGGTTGTCTATTGTGGAGATTTTTGTTACTCCAATGGATGGTAGCCTTGTCATTATGGAAGGTTGTCTATTGTCGAGATTTTTGTTACTATAATGGATGGTAGCCTTGACATTATGGAAGGTATTTTGTTATCGATATTTTGGTTACTACAATGGATGGTATCCTTGTCATTATGGAACATAGTCTATTGTAGATATTTTTGTTACTCCAATGCATGGTAGCCTTGTCATTATGATAGGTAATCTGTTGTCTAGATTTTTGTTACTCCAATGGATGGTAGCCTTGTCATTATGGAAGGTAGTCTGTTGTTGAGATTATTGTTACTCAAATGGATGCTACCCTTGTCATTCTAGATGGTAGTCTGTCGTTGTGTTTTCTGTCACTCCAATGGATGGTAGCCTTGTCACTATGGAAGGTAGTTTGTTGTTCAGATTTTTGTTACTCCAATGGATGGTAGCCTTGTCATTATGGAAGGTAGTCTATTGTCGAGATTTTTGTTACTCCAATGGATGGTAGCATTATCATTATGGAAGGTTGTCTGTTGTCGAGATTTTGGTTACTCCAATGGATGGTAGCCTTGTCATTATGGAAGGTAGTTTGTTGTAGAGATTTTTGTTACTCCAATGGATACTAGCCTTGTAATTATAGAAGGCTGTCTATTGTCGAGATTTTTGTTACTCTAATAGATGGTAGCTTTGTAATTATGGAAGGTAGTTTGTTTTTGAGATTTTTGTTACTCCAATGGATGGTAGCCTTGTCATTATGGAAGGTAGTTTGTCGTTCATATTTTTGTTACTCCAATGGATGGTAGCCTTGTCATTATGGAAGGTAGTCTATTGTCGAGATTTTTGTTACACCAATGGATTGTAGCCTTGTCATTATGGAAGGTTGTCTATTGTCGAGATTTTTTTTACTCCAACGGATGGTAGCCTTGTCATTATGGAAGGTTGTCTATTGTCGATATTTTTGTTACTATAATGGATGGTAGCCTTGACATTATGGAAGGTATTTTGTTATCGATATTTTGGTTACTACAATGGATGGTATCCTTGTCATTATGGAACATAGTCTATTGTAGATATTTTTGTTACTCCAATGCATGGTAGCCTTGTCATTATGATAGGTAATCTGTTGTCTAGATTTTTGTTACTCCAATGGATGGTAGCCTTGTCATTATGGAAGGTATTCTGTTGTTGAGATATTTGTTACTCAAATGGATGTTAGCCTTGTCATTCTAGATGGTAGTCTGTCGTGGTGTTTTCTGTCACTCCAATGGATGGTAGCCTTGTCACTATGGAAGAGAGTCTGTTGTTCAGATTTTTGTTACTCCAATGGATGGTAGCCTTGTCATTATGGAAGGTAGTCTATTGTCGAGATTTTTGTTACTCCAATGGATGGTAGCATTATCATTATGGAAGGTTGTCTGTTGTCGAGATTTTGGTTACTCCAATGGATGGTAGCCTTGTCATTATAGAAGGTAGTTTGTTGTAGAGATTTTTGTTACTCCAATGGATACTAGCCTTGTAATTATAGAAGGCTGTCTATTGTCGAGATTTTTGTTACTCTAATAGATGGTAGCCTTGTAATTATGGAAGGTAGTTTGTTTTTGAGATTTTTGTTACTCCAATGGATGGTAGCCTTGTCATTATGGAAGGTAGTTTGTCGTTCATATTTTTGTTACTCCAATGGATGGTAGCCTTGTCATTATGGAGGGTAGTCTATTGTCGAGATTTTTGTTACACCAATGGATGGTAGCCTTGTCATTATGGAAGGTTTCTATTGTCGAGATTTTTTTTACTCCAACGGATGGTAGCCTTGTCATTATGGAAGGTTGTCTATTGTCGATATTTTTGTTACTATAATGGATGGTAGCCTTGACATTATGGAAGGTATTTTGTTATCGATATTTTGGTTACTACAATGGATGGTATCCTTGTCATTATGGAACATAGTCTATTGTAGATATTTTTGTTACTCCAATGCATGGTAGCCTTGTCATTATGATAGGTAATTTGTTGTCTAGATTTTTGTTTCTCCAATGGATGGTAGCCTTGTCATTATGGAAGGTAGTCTGTTGTTGAGATTTTTGTTACTCAAATGGATGCTAGCCTTGTCATTCTAGATGGTAGTCTGTCGTTGTGTTTTCTGTCACTCCAATGGATGGTAGCCTTATCACTATGGAAGATAGTCTGTTGTTCAGATTTTTGTTACTCCAATGGATGGTAGCCTTGTCATTATGGAAGGTAGTCTAATGTCGAGATTTTTGTTACTCCAATGGATGGTAGCATTATAGTTATGGAGGGTTGTCTGTTGTCGAGATTTTGGTTACTCCAATGGATGGTAGCCTTGTCATTATGGAAGGTAGTTTGTTGTAGAGATTTTTGTTACTCCAATGGATACTAGCCTTGTAATTATAGAAGGCTGTCTATTGTCGAGATTTTTGTTACTCTAATAGATGGTAGCCTTGTAATTATGGAAGGTAGTTTGTTTTTGAGATTTTTGTTACTCCAATGGATGGTAGCCTTGTCATTATGGAAGGTAGTTTGTTGTTCATATTTTTGTTACTCGAATGGATGGTAGCCTTGTCATTATGGAAGGTAGTCTATTGTCGAGATTTTTGTTACTCCAATGGATGGTAGCCTTGTCATTATGGAAGGTTGTCTATTGTCGATATTTTTGTTACTCCAATGGATGGTAGCCTTGTCATTATGGAAGGTTGTCTATTGTCGAGATTTTTGTTACTATAATGGATGGTAGCCTTGACATTATGGAAGGTATTCTGTTATCGATATTTTGGTTACTACAATGGATGGTATCCTTGTCATTATGGAACATAGTCGTTTGTAGATATTTTTATTACTCCAATGCATGGTAGCCTTGTCATTATGATAGGTAATCTGTTGTCTAGATTTTTGTTTCTCCAATGGATGGTAGCCTTGTCATTATGGAAGGTAGTCTGTTGTTGAGATTTTTGTTACTCAAATGGATGCTAGCCTTGTCATTCTAGATGGTAGTCTGTCGTTGTGTTTTCTGTCACTCCAATGGATGGTAGCCTTGTCACTATGGAAGGTAGACTGTTGTTCAGATTTTTGTTACTCCAATGGATGGTAGCCTTGTCATTATGGAAGGTAGTCTATTGTCGATATTTTTGTTACTCCAATGGATGGTAGCATTATCATTATGGAAGGTTGTCTGTTGTCGAGATTTTAGTTACTCCAATGGATGGTAGCCTTGTCATTATGGAAGGTAGTTTGTTGTAGAGATTTTTGTTACTCCAATGGATACTAGCCTTGTAATTATAGAAGGTTGTCTATTGTCGAGATTTTTGTTACTCTAATAGATGGTAGCCTTGTAATTATGGAAGGTAGTTTGTTTTTGAGATTTTTGTTACTCCAATGGATGGTAGCCTTGTCATTATGGAAGGTAGTTTGTTGTTCATATTTTTGTAACTCCAATGGATGGTAGCCTTGTCATTATGGAAGGTAGTCTATTGTCGAGATTTTTGTTACTCCAATGGATGGTAGCCTTGTCATTATGGAAGGTTGTCTATTGTCGAGATTTTTGTTACTATAATGGATGGTAGCCTTGACATTATGGAAGGTATTCTGTTATCGATATTTTGGTTACTACAATGGATGGTATCCTTGTCATTATGGAACATAGCCTATTGTAGATATTTTTATTACTCCAATGCATGGTAGCCTTGTAATTATGATAGGTAGTCTGTTGTCTAGATTTTTGTTACTCCAATGGATGGTAGCCTTGTCATTATGGAAGGTACTCTATTGTCGAGATTTTTGTTACTCCAATGAATGGTAGCATTATCATTATGGCAGGTTGTCTGTTGTTGAGATTTTTGTTACTCCAATGGATGGCAGCCTTGTCATTATGGAAGGTAGTCTGCTTTCGAGATTTTTCTTACTCCAATGAATGGTAGCCTTGTCACTTTGGAAGGTATGTTCATATTTTGGTTACTCCACTGGATGGTAGCCTTGTCATTATGGAAGGTAGTTTGTTGTCGAGATTTTTGTTATTCCAATGGATGGTAGCCTTGTCATTAGGGAAGGTAGTCTGTTGTCGATATTTTTGTTACTCCAATGGATGGTAGCCTTGTCACTATGGAAGGTATATTCATATTTTTGTTACTCCAATGGATTGTAGCCTTGTCATTATGGAACGTATTCTATTGTTGATGTTTTTGTTACTCCAATGGATGTTAGCCTTGTCATTATGGAAGGTAGTCTGTTGTCTAGATTTTTGTTATTCCAATGAATGTTAACCTTGTCATTATGGAAGGTAGTCTATTGTCGATATTTTTGTTACTCCAATGGATGGTAGCCTTGACATTTGGAAGGTAGTCTATTGTCGATATTTTTGTTACTCCAATGAATGGTATCGTTGTCATTATGGATTGTAGTCTATTGTTGAGATTTTTGTTATTCCAATGGATTGTAGCCTTCTAATTATGGAACATAGTCTGTTGTCGATGTTTTTGTTACTCCAATGGATGGTATCGTTGTCATTATGGAAGGTAGTTTGTTGTCGAGATTTTTGTTATTCCAATGGATGGTAGACTTGTCATTATGGAAGGTAGTCTATTTTCGATATTTTTGTTACTCCAATGGATGGTAGCCTTGTCATTATGGAAGGTAGTCCATTGTCGAGATTTTTGTCACTTCAATGGATGGTAGCCTTGTCATTATGGAAGATAGTTTGTTGTAGAGATTTTTGTTACTCCAATGGATGGTAGCATTATCATTATGGAAGGTTGTCTGTTGTCGAGATTTTGGTTACTCCAATGGATGGTAGCCTTGTCATTAGGGAAGGTAGTTTGTGGTAGAGATTTTTTTTACTCCAATGGATACTAGCCTTGTAATTATAGAAGGCTGTCTATTGTCGAGATTTTTGTTACTCTAATAGATGGTAGGCTTGTAATTATGGAAGGTAGTTTGTTATTGAGATTTTTGTTACTCCAATGGATGGTAGCCTTGTCATTATGGAAGGTAGTTTGTTGTTCATATTTTTGTTACTCCAATGGATGGTAGCCTTGTAATTATGGAAGGTAGTCTATTTTTGAGATTTTTGTTACTCCAATGGATGGTAGCCTTGTCATTATTTGAAGGTAGTTTGTTGTTCATATTTTTGTTACTCCAATGAATGGTAGCCTTGTCATTATGGAAGGTAGTCTATTGTCGAGATTTTTGTTACTCTAATGGATGGTAGCCTTGTCATTATGGAAAGTTGTCTATTGTCGAGATTTTTGTTACTATAATGTATGGTAGCCTTGACATTACAGAAGTTATTCTGTTATCGATATTTTGGTTACTACAATGGATGGTATCCTTGACATTATGGAACATAGTCTATTGTAGATATTTTTGTTACTCCAATGCATGGTAGCCTTGTCATTATGGAAGGTAGTCTGTGAAGGAAAATTGCGATCCAAAAACGCAGCGGAATATAAAATTTTCCTTTAGCGATCCTTACGAATGAGCATGGTCAGTGATAGAAATATTTACCTCTTATGGCGATTCAGAACTTTGATGTTGTGATCACGAGCGTTGATGAAGAACAACGCCTCTACTCAGTCCACACGAACATATCGCTTCCGGTCACAGTGCTAGCTGATCACGAACGGAAACGTTGAGTGAGAGAGAGAGTCAAAAACGAAAATGCATCAAGTGAAATTGCTTCATCACAAGGGATCTATTTATAGAATCACTCGTGTGGGATACAAGCTAAAAGCCCAATTAAGGCTATAAGCTAAAAGCCCAATTAAGCTTATGGACATCATGACAAATGATGTACCATATATCACTTATCCACTTGGTACCTTACCACTTTCGGTATTACACTTAAGTGCACCGTACCTTACGGTGTTCCTTATTTATTCTATCTCTCATCAACCTGTCCTTATGTGTGTGACCCTGTAGGTTTTCGCGACGTTGGCAATTATATTAAATCACACATTTAATATAATAAACAGTGAGCGGTATCTAGCAACACATCACTGTTACCCAAGTCACGAAAATGTCATGTGATCTGACCAAACCTTTTCCGTGATAATATTTGTGTTGTATAATTACCCTTTTGCCCTCATGTCTATATTGAACACAAGGCATACACTGTGTCACCCTTGTCCAGTTCAATATTGGGCCCTTAGACATTTATCCTGTTATGCAGGATGAGCAAATTCCATCTAGGTCACTCATGTCCCTTAGCATGCTTTGTGAAGTACCCATCAACCGTCTTTATAGTCATCCATGTACGGATGACATTTGATCAGCAATAAAGTACTTGACTCTACATCTAGGGTCCATAGTGGTTTCAGGTCGAAGGGTGGTATACACCATTATCATCATGAGAATAACTTAGGACACTTTGCATAACATTCTATGTAGTATTCTCATAGTGGGTCAATCCAGTATAAATATTACTCCTAATATTCATACCTATGTCAAGACTTGATAACTCCTTATCTATGATCCATGAGATGCGATCATCAATCTATCTTCATAATAATCTTAATGCTTTAATGCTATCCCACTTCACATTAAAGCTTGACTACGGATACTTTAAGAATAGTGTCTTATGTTTAATGGGATCTCATGATTAAGTCACACTTAACATTTCATTAAACAAATAAACCATTCTAAAGACTTTATTATTTTGGAAAGCAAACATAATAAATAAATGCCTTTTATTATTAATAAATAATTCGATACAAGTACCATAAGTATTGGCCTCTAGGGCTTACACCAACAGTCTGTTGTCTAGATTTTTGTTACTCCAATGGATGGTAGCCTTGTCATTATGGAAGGTAGTCTGTTGTTAAGATTTTTGTTACTCCAATGGATGCTAGCCTTGTCATTCTAGATGGTAGTCTGTCGTCGTGATTTCTGTCACTCCAATGGATGGTAGCCTTGTCACTATGGAAGGTAGTCTGTTGTTCAGATTTTTGTTACTCCAATGGATGGTAGCCTTGTCATTATGGAAGGTACTCTATTGTCGAGATTTTTGTTACTCCAATGAATGGTAGCATTATCATTATGGCAGGTTGTCTGTTGTCGAGATTTTTGTTACTCCAATGGATGGTAGCCTTGTCATTATGGAAGGTAGTCTGTTTTCGAGATTTTTGTTACTCCAAAGAATGGTAGCCTTGTCACTTTGGAAGGTATGTTCATATTTTTGTTACTCCACTGGATGGTAGACTTTTCATTATGGAAGGTAGTTTGTTGTCGAAATTTTTGTTATTCCAATGGATGGTAGCCTTGTCATTATGGAAGGTAGTCTATTGTCGATATTTTTGTTACTCCAATGGATGGTAGCCTTGTCACTATGGAAGGTATATTCGTTTTTTTGTTAGTCCAATGGATTATAGCCTTGTCATTATGGAACGTATTCAATTGTTGATGTTTTTGTTACTCCAATGGATGGTAGCCTTGTCATTATGGAAGGTAGTCTGATGTCTAGATTTTTGTTATTCCAATGAATGTTAACCTTGTCATTATGGTAGGTAGTCTATTGTCGAGATTTTTGTTACTCCAATGGATGGTAGCCTTGATATTATGGAAGGTAGTCTGTTGTCGATATTTTTGTTACTCCAATGGATGGTATCGTTGTAATTATGGAACATAGTCTGTTGTCGATGTTTTTGTTACTCCAATGGATGGTATCATTGTCATTATGGAAGGTAGTTTGTTGTTGAGATTTTTGTTATTCCAATGGATGGTAGACTTGTCATTATGGAAGGTAGTCTATTTTTGATATTTTTGTTACTCCAATGGATGGTAGCCTTGTCATTATGGAAGGTAGTCCATTGTCGAGATTTTTGTCACTTCAATGGATGGTAGCCTTGTCATTATGGAAGATAGTTTATTGTAGAGATTTTTGTTACTCCAATGGATGCTAGCCTTGTAATGATATAAGGTATTCTATTATCGATATTTTTGTTAGTCCAATGGATGATAGCATTGTCATTATAGAAGGCTGTCTATTGTCGAGATTTTTGTTAATCTAATAGATGGTAGCCTTGTAATTATGGAAGGTAGTATGTTTTTGAAATTTTTGTTACTCCAATGGATGGTAGCCTTGTCATTATGGAAGGTAGTTTGTTGTTCATATTATTGTTACTCCAATGGATGGTAGCCTTGTCATTATGGAAGGTTGTCTATTGTGGAGATTTTTGTTACTCCAATGGATGGTAGCCTTGTCATTATGGAAGGTTGTCTATTGTCGAGATTTTTGTTACTATAATGGATGGTAGCCTTGACATTATGGAAGGTATTTTGTTATCGATATTTTGGTTACTACAATGGATGGTATCCTTGTCATTATGGAACATAGTCTATTGTAGATATTTTTGTTACTCCAATGCATGGTAGCCTTGTCATTATGATAGGTAATCTGTTGTCTAGATTTTTGTTACTCCAATGGATGGTAGCCTTGTCATTATGGAAGGTAGTCTGTTGTTGAGATTATTGTTACTCAAATGGATGCTACCCTTGTCATTCTAGATGGTAGTCTGTCGTTGTGTTTTCTGTCACTCCAATGGATGGTAGCCTTGTCACTATGGAAGGTAGTTTGTTGTTCAGATTTTTGTTACTCCAATGGATGGTAGCCTTGTCATTATGGAAGGTAGTCTATTGTCGAGATTTTTGTTACTCCAATGGATGGTAGCATTATCATTATGGAAGGTTGTCTGTTGTCGAGATTTTGGTTACTCCAATGGATGGTAGCCTTGTCATTATGGAAGGTAGTTTGTTGTAGAGATTTTTGTTACTCCAATGGATACTAGCCTTGTAATTATAGAAGGCTGTCTATTGTCGAGATTTTTGTTACTCTAATAGATGGTAGCTTTGTAATTATGGAAGGTAGTTTGTTTTTGAGATTTTTGTTACTCCAATGGATGGTAGCCTTGTCATTATGGAAGGTAGTTTGTCGTTCATATTTTTGTTACTCCAATGGATGGTAGCCTTGTCATTATGGAAGGTAGTCTATTGTCGAGATTTTTGTTACACCAATGGATTGTAGCCTTGTCATTATGGAAGGTTGTCTATTGTCGAGATTTTTTTTACTCCAACGGATGGTAGCCTTGTCATTATGGAAGGTTGTCTATTGTCGATATTTTTGTTACTATAATGGATGGTAGCCTTGACATTATGGAAGGTATTTTGTTATCGATATTTTGGTTACTACAATGGATGGTATCCTTGTCATTATGGAACATAGTCTATTGTAGATATTTTTGTTACTCCAATGCATGGTAGCCTTGTCATTATGATAGGTAATCTGTTGTCTAGATTTTTGTTACTCCAATGGATGGTAGCCTTGTCATTATGGAAGGTATTCTGTTGTTGAGATATTTGTTACTCAAATGGATGCTAGCCTTGTCATTCTAGATGGTAGTCTGTCGTGGTGTTTTCTGTCACTCCAATGGATGGTAGCCTTGTCACTATGGAAGAGAGTCTGTTGTTCAGATTTTTGTTACTCCAATGGATGGTAGCCTTGTCATTATGGAAGGTAGTCTATTGTCGAGATTTTTGTTACTCCAATGGATGGTAGCATTATCATTATGGAAGGTTGTCTGTTGTCGAGATTTTGGTTACTCCAATGGATGGTAGCCTTGTCATTATAGAAGGTAGTTTGTTGTAGAGATTTTTGTTACTCCAATGGATACTAGCCTTGTAATTATAGAAGGCTGTCTATTGTCGAGATTTTTGTTACTCTAATAGATGGTAGCCTTGTAATTATGGAAGGTAGTTTGTTTTTGAGATTTTTGTTACTCCAATGGATGGTAGCCTTGTCATTATGGAAGGTAGTTTGTCGTTCATATTTTTGTTACTCCAATGGATGGTAGCCTTGTCATTATGGAAGGTAGTCTATTGTCGAGATTTTTGTTACACCAATGGATGGTAGCCTTGTCATTATGGAAGGTTGTCTATTGTCGAGATTTTTTTTACTCCAACGGATGGTAGCCTTGTCATTATGGAAGGTTGTCTATTGTCGATATTTTTGTTACTATAATGGATGGTAGCCTTGACATTATGGAAGGTATTTTGTTATCGATATTTTGGTTACTACAATGGATGGTATCCTTGTCATTATGGAACATAGTCTATTGTAGATATTTTTGTTACTCCAATGCATGGTAGCCTTGTCATTATGATAGGTAATCTGTTGTCTAGTTTTTTGTTACTCCAATGGATGGTAGCCTTGTCATTATGGAAGGTAGTCTGTTGTTGAGATATTTGTTACTCAAATGGATGCTAGCCTTGTCATTCTAGATGGTAGTCTGTCGTTGTGTTTTCTGTCACTCCAATGGATGGTAGCCTTGTCACTATGGAAGAGAGTCTGTTGTTCAGATTTTTGTTACTCCAATGGATGGTAGCCTTGTCATTATGGAAGGTAGTCTATTGTCGAGATTTTTGTTACTCCAATGGATGGTAGCATTATCATTATGGAAGGTTGTCTGTTGTCGAGATTTTGGTTACTCCAATGGATGGTAGCCTTGTCATTATAGAAGGTAGTTTGTTGTAGAGATTTTTGTTACTCCAATGGATACTAGCCTTGTAATTATAGAAGGCTGTCTATTGTCGAGATTTTTGTTACTCTAATAGATGGTAGCCTTGTAATTATGGAAGGTAGTTTGTTTTTGAGATTTTTGTTACTCCAATGGATGGTAGCCTTGTCATTATGGAAGGTAGTTGGTCGTTCATATTTTTGTTACTCCAATGGATGGTAGCCTTGTCATTATGGAAGGTAGTCTATTGTCGAGATTTTTGTTACTCCATTGGATGGTAGCATTATCATTATGGAAGGTTGTCTGTTGTCGAGATTTTGGTTACTCCAATGGATGGTAGCCTTGTCATTATGGAAGGTAGTTTGTTGTAGAGATTTTTGTTACACCAATGGATGGTAGCCTTGTCATTATGGAAGGTTGTCTATTGTCGAGATTTTTGTTACTATGGAAGGTTGTCTATTGTCGATATTTTTGTTACTATAATGGATGGTAGCCTTGACATTATGGAAGGTATTTTGTTATCGATATTTTGGTTACTACAATGGATGGTATCCTTGTCATTATGGAACATAGTCTATTGTAGATATTTTTGTTACTCCAATGCATGGTAGCCTTGTCATTATGATAGGTAATCTGTTGTCTAGATTTTTGTTACTCCAATGGATGGTAGCCTTGTCATTATGGAAGGTAGTCTGTTGTTGAGATATTTTTTACTCAAATGGATGCTAGCCTTGTCATTCTAGATGGTAGTCTGTCGTTTTGTTTTCTGTCACTCCAATGGATGGTAGCCTTGTCACTATGGAAGAGAGTCTGTTGTTCAGATTTTTGTTACTCCAATTGATGGTAGCCTTTTTATTATGGAAGGTAGTCTATTGTCGAGATTTTTGTTACTCCAATGGATGGTAGCATTATCATTATGGAAGGTTGTCTGTTGTCGAGATTTTGGTTACTCCAATGGATGGTAGCCTTGTCATTATAGAAGGTAGTTTGTTGTAGAGATTTTTGTTACTCCAATGGATACTAGCCTTGTAATTATAGAAGGCTGTCTATTCTCGAGATTTTTGTTACTCTAATAGATGGTAGCCTTGTAATTATGGAAGGTAGTTTGTTTTTGAGATTTTTGTTACTCCAATGGATGGTAGCCTTGTCATTATGGAAGGTTGTTTTTCGTTCATATTTTTGTTACTCCAATGGATGGTAGCCTTGTCATTATGGAAGGTAGTCTATTGTCGAGATTTTTGTTACACCAATGGATGGTAGCCTTGTCATTATGGAAGGTTGTTTATTGTCGAGATTTTTGTTACTCCAATGGATGGTAGCCTTGTCATTATGGAAGTTTGTCTATTGTCGAGATTTTTGTTACTATAATGGATGGTAGCCTTGACATTATGAAGGTATTCTGTTATCGATATTTTGGTTACTACAATGGATGGTATCCTTGTGATTATGGAACATAGTCTATTGTAGATATTTTTATTACTCCAATGCATGGTAGCCTTGTCATTATGATAGGTAGTCTGTTGTCTAGATTTTTGTTACTCCAATGGATGGTAGCCTTGTCATTATGGAAGGTAGTCTGTTGTTGAGATATTTGTTACTCAAATGGATGCTAGCCTTGTCATTCTAAATGGTAGTCTGTCGTTTTGTTTTCTGTCACTCCAATGGATGGTAGCCTTGTCCCTATGGAAGAGAGTCTGTTGTTCAGATTTTTGTTACTCCAATGGATGGTAGCCTTGTCATTATGGAAGGTAGTCTATTGTCGAGATTTTTGTTACTCCAATGGATGGTAGCATTATCATTATGGAAGGTTGTCTGTTGTCGAGATTTTGGTTACTCCAATGGATGGTAGCCTTGTCATTATAGAAGGTAGTTTGTTGTAGAGATTTTTGTTACTCCAATGGATACTAGCCTTGTAATTATAGAAGGCTGTCTATTGTCGAGATTTTTGTTACTCTAATAGATGGTAGCCTTGTAATTATGGAAGGTAGTTTGTTTTTGAGATTTTTGTTACTCCAATGGATGGTAGCCTTGTCATTATGGAAGGTTGTTTTTCGTTCATATTTTTGTTACTCCAATGGATGGTAGCCTTGTCATTATGGAAGGTAGTCTATTGTCGAGATTTTTGTTACACCAATGGATGGTAGCCTTATCATTATGGAAGGTTGTTTATTGTCGAGATTTTTGTTACTCCAATGGATGGTAGCCTTGTCATTATGGAAGGTAGTCTATTGTCGAGATTTTTGTTACTCCAATGGATGGTAGCATTATCATTATGGAAGGTTGTCTGTTGTCGATATTTTGGTTACTCCAATGGATGGTAGCCTTGTCATTATAGAAGGTATTCTGTTGTAGAGATTTTTGTTACTCCAATGGATACTAGCCTTGTAATTATAGAAGGTTGTCTATTGTCGAGATTTTTGTTACTCTAATAGATGGTAGCCTTGTAATTATGGAAGGTAGTTTGTTTTTGAGATTTTTGTTACTCCAATGGATGGTAGCCTTGTCATTATGGAAGGTTGTTTGTCGTTCATATTTTTGTTACTCCAATGGATGGTAGCCTTGTCATTATGGAAGGTAGTCTATTGTCGAGATTTTTGTTACACCAATGGATGGTAGCCTTGTCATTATGGAAGGTTGTTTATTGTCGAGATTTTTGTTACTCCAATGGATTGTAGCCTTGTCATTATGGAAGGTTGTCTATTGTCGAGATTTTTGTTACTATAATGGATGGTAGCCTTGACATTACGGAAGGTATTCTGTTATCGATATTTTGGTTACTACAATGGATGGTATCCTTGTCATTATGGAACATAGTCTATTGTAGATATTTTTATTACTCCAATGCATGGTAGCCTTGTCATTATGATAGGTAGTCTGTTGTCTAGATTTTTGTTACTCCAATGGATGGTAGCCTTTCCATTATGGAAGGTACTCTATTGTCGAGATTTTTGTTACTCCAATGAATGGTAGCATTATCATTATGGCAGGTTGTCTGTTGTCGAGATTTTTGTTACTCCAATGGATGGTAGCCATGTCATTATGGAAGGTAGTCTGTTTTCGAGATTTTTATTACTCCAATGAATGGTAGCCTTGTCACTTTGGAAGGTATGTTCATATTTTTGTTACTCCACTGGATGGTAGCCTTGTCATTATGGAAGGTAGTTTCTTGTCGAGATTTTTGTTATTCCAATGGATGGTAGCCTTGTCATTATGGAAGGTAGTCTATTGTCGAGATTTTTGTTACTCCAATGGATGGTAGCTTTGACATTATGGAAGGTAGTCTATTATCGATATTTTTGTTACTCTAATGGATGGTATCGTTGTCATTATGGATGGTAGTCTATTGTTGAGATTTTTGTTATTCCAATGGATTGTAGCCTTCTCATTATGGAACATAGTCTGTTGTCGATGTTTTTGTTACTCCAATGGATGGTATCATTGTCATTATGGAAGGTAGTTTGTTGTTGAGATTTTTGTTATTCCAATGGATGGTAGACTTGTCATTTTGGAAGGTAGTCTATTTTTGATATTTTTGTTACTCCAATGGATGGTTGCCTTGTCATTATGGAAGGTAGTCCATTGTCGTGATTTTTGTCACTTCAATGGATGGTAGCCTTGTCATTATGGAAGATAGTTTGTTGTAGAGATTTTTGTTACTCCAATGGATGCTAGCCTTGTAATGATATAAGGTATTCTATTGTCGATATTTTTGTTACTCCAATGGATGATAGCATTGTCATTATAGAAGGCTGCCTATTGTCGAGATTTTTGTTAATCTAATAGATGGTAGCCTTGTAATTATGGAAGGTAGTATGTTTTTGAAATTTTTGGGACTCTAATGGATGGTAGCCTTGTCATTATTGAAGGTAGTTTGTTGTTCATATTATTGTTACTCCAATGGATGGTAGCCTTGTCATTATGGAAGGTAGTCTATTGTCGAGATTTTTGTTACTCCAATGGATGGTAGCATTGTCATTATGGAAGGTTGTCTATTGTCGAGATTTTTGTTACTATAATGGATGGTAGCCTTGACATTATGGAAGGTATTTTGTTATCGATATTTTGGTTACTACAATGGATGGTATCCTTGTCATTATGGAACATAGTCTATTGTAGATATTTTTGTTACTCCAATGCATGGTAGCCTTGTCATTATGATAGGTGTTGTACCCCAAAATTTGCCCTCCCATATTTCTCAAAACATTTCAAGAAAATTCACAAGTCCAACCTGGCGCGTCATATTCAGGTATTCTTTCGCCAAGATATCTCTGATAACGTATTCTCAAATTCAGGTTCGGCTCAAGAGTCAATTCTTTAAAGAAGGTATCCGAATGTGTGAGTTTTCTTGAAGAAATATGGTGAAAAAGTGTGCTGAAAGTGCAGTTTTTACGCGCTAAAAAATTCATAACTTGAAGATCGTGACTCATTTTGAACCCGTTCCGGTGGCCAAAATTCCGTCTTGACATTATCTACGTTTTCATCTCTCACGGCTGGAAGCCAATTTCAATCAGAAGGTCTTCAAAAATGTGGATTTATGAGGTATTTTCGTGCAGAAAATTTGTGACAGAAGTTTATTTGCGTCATGTTCAAAAAATCATAACTTGGTCGATTTTCATCGTATCGAGCTGGTTCCGGCGCCAAAATTTCACAAATTGAGTTGACTACATTTTCACAGAAGGAATTGAGTTCAAACGGTATTCAAAAGGCCTTCGTTTTTTGCTCAGAGTGCGTGACACGCTGAAAATCCTGAATGCTGAATATTATTTCATCTGAGCCGAAACTTCGAAAATTCATAACTCGGTCAATTTTTATCGGATTGCACTCATATTTTTACACAAGGTCACTGACTCATAGATCTACAACTTTGCTTCAAAAGTCGAGACCAAATTATGCACCGATCAATACCAGTTTTTTATTGAAGAACGTGTCAGAGCCGACACTGGAGCCCAAAATAAGTTTGTCTGAGCTGAAACTTCAAAAATTCATAACTAATTCACCGTTTATCCGATTGAGTCGATTTTCGGACAGGAGTTAGTTCTCGATGTCGGCTACATTTTGTTTTCACATTTCAACTTCAAAAAATGCACTTAAGTCCCTGCGATTTAGCTTGGAAAGTGACGAATTCAAGTGAATATTGGAGGCCCAATTGCACATTCAAAGCCCATTTTCTTTACCCTAATTTCTACTATATAATCACCTTCTTGTCACACAAACCAGGGGGAGAAAAAGAGGAAAAAAAGAGGAAGAGAAAAAAGAGAGAAAAAACCTTGCCACAACACTTTAGAATATCAAATTCTTTCAAGAACCCTAAAACCTTGAAATCCTTATTACAAATCCCTCTCTCACTACAAACAAGCCATCTCAGTTACAAACCAACATCTTATTACTTCTTCAGTAAGGGTAAGGCTGGCTTGATCTCCATGATCCAAAGGGCATAAAAGCATTCATGTCACTACTTTTCCAGTAAGGGTAAGGTTGATTTGATCTCCATGATCAAAAGGGTATAATCATTCATACATGCCATATTGTGCCTAAACATTAAATTTCTTCATATATTGGCTTTATTTGCATTTTATGATTTTATTTGATGTGTTTGTGAGATTCAACACTGCAGATTTAGACAGGATCCCAGGCAGGTTCATTAAGGAACGTTGAGGCCAAAAGCCAAATGGCCAAAAGCCAAAAGCCAAATGGCCAGACTAGAAAAACTTATGCATGACACCAATACATGGCAAGGCAGACATTAAGCCAGAGATTAAGGGAACGTTGAAGCCAGAACACAAATGGCCAAAAGCCAAAAGCCAAAAGCCAAATGGCCAAAGTAGAACAACTTATGCATGAAACTCAATCCAATGGCCAAAGAATGCAGACCACGGTACTCAGGAGTCAATACTTCAAAAAACCTCCCCTTGGGCCAGACACCCCCTATGGTTTGCTCAATTTTTAATTTTTATTTGTTTTTCCTTTTTATGCTTTTAATTGTTTTTTTAATTGTTTTCTTTTAATTCCATAAAATAATTTTCATAATAAATATAAAATACAGAAAAATCAAAAAAATGTTTATTTTATTAATATTAATTTTACTATTATTATTTTTGTAAATAAACTTTAAACAATTAATTAGATTAATTTAGGTTTCAAAACTTTAATATTTTTCTTAATAAATTAAATATGTAGAAATTAGGTTTTAACTTTTTCATCATTTTTTTAATAAATAATTTTCTCATCATTATTATTATTATTAATTACTAATTTATTTTGTAAATAAACATGTACATAAATTCTTTAGTAAATTAAGTTAAACTTTAACATTTTTCTCAAATAATTAAAAATAACTTAGAATTAGGGTTTCTTTTAATTTTAATTTTAATTTTCTTATTTCATAAATACAAAAAAACCTAAAAAACACTTCTTTTATTTCAATAAATAATTAATTAATTTTTAATTTCATTTAATTTCTTTAAAGGGTCCAACGCCCTCGAACGTTCTATTTTTATTTCTTTCGCACATTTATTTTCTTTCAAATATTATGTAATTGCTCAAGCCATGTAACTCGGACATTTTATATTTCCCGCACTTTATTTCTTTATTTTATGTCAAATCGGGTCCTGGACTTTTAATTTGGCGATGTGGACTCGCGCCTTTGTAATAGTTTAGAATTTTTAATTTCCGCATCCTTTTAACTGTTAAATAAATGCATGTAAGAATGAATGGACAAAAATAAAAACAAACGATAGATCACTTTGACATGACAAGATAAATACAAATGAAAACGACACACAAATCACACACCACCCCTAGGGTACGCCTCACTGTTGCCTTGCCTCGAAAGGTGATCGTCGAGTAGAGGATGTCTTAGTAAGTCCTCATGATCCGGGAACCTGGCATGAGGGTAGCTTCTAAGGTGTCTTCCTATTGCTCTGGTGATCACCATGTCCCTAAAACTCGAATTGACTCGAACACCTCCAACGGTGGTGCTACCTACCTCTCAATGGTGGGATGGCACTACTTTAAAGGACATTTACACAGACGAATTCCTTAGGGTAGGTAGATTCTCATGGATACTTGCTCTCTTCAAAACAAATCAAAATCTTTTCACACCGACACTTTTCCAAAAGCTTTCAAAGCAAACTTTTCAAACACTCTGACGTACGAGTCGAACTGAAATTTTTCAAAGAAACTTTTTAAAGCCCACATTGAAAAGCAAACATTTTGAAAACACATTGAGCAAGTATCTAAGAGCCCATGGATAACCATGGATAGAAAGGGTGCTAACACCTTCCCTTTCTATAACCTACCTCCCGAACCGAGAGCAATCTCTTTAAGGAATTTTTCTGTGCTTTTGTCCTTTCGATTTGGAGAAAATAAAAGACGGTGGCGACTCTTGCTTCCGCGACATTTCGCGAACCAGCGTTAAACAGTCAGTTCCAGATCCACCGATCACAATAGGTAATCTGTTGTCTAGATTTTTGTTACTCCAATGGATGGTAGCCTTGTCATTATGGAAGGTAGTCTGTTGTTGAGATTATTGTTACTCAAATGGATGCTACCCTTGTCATTCTAGATGGTAGTCTGTCGTTGTGTTTTCTGTTACTCCAATGGATGGTAGCCTTGTCACTATGGAAGGTAGTTTGTTGTTCAGATTTTTGTTACTCCAATGGATGGTAGCCTTGTCATTATGGAAGGTAGTCTATTGTCGAGATTTTTGTTACTCCAATGGATGGTAGCATTATCATTATGGAAGGTTGTCTGTTGTCGAGATTTTGGTTACTCCAATGGATGGTAGCCTTGTCATTATGGAAGGTAGTTTGTTGTAGAGATTTTTGTTACTCCAATGGATACTAGCCTTGTAATTATAGAAGGCTGTCTATTGTCGAGATTTTTGTTACTCTAATAGATGGTAGCCTTGTCATTATGGAAGGTAGTTTGTCGTTCATATTTTTGTTACTCCAATGGATGGTAGCCTTGTCATTATGGAAGGTAGTCTATTGTCGAGATTTTTGTTACACCAATGGATGGTAGCCTTGTCATTATGGAAGGTTGTCTATTGTCGAGATTTTTGTTACTCCAACGGATGGTAGCCTTGTCATTATGGAAGGTTGTCTATTGTCGATATTTTTGTTACTATAATGGATGGTAGCCTTGACATTATGGAAGGTATTTTGTTATCGATATTTTGGTTACTACAATGGATGGTATCCTTGTCATTATGGAACATAGTCTATTGTAGATATTTTTGTTACTCCAATGCATGGTAGCCTTGTCATTATGATAGGTAATCTGTTGTCTAGATTTTTGTTACTCCAATGGATGGTAGCCTTGTCATTATGGAAGGTAGTCTGTTGTTGAGATATTTGTTACTCAAATGGATGCTAGCCTTGTCATTCTAGATGGTAGTCTGTCGTTGTGTTTTCTGTCACTCCAATGGATGGTAGCCTTGTCACTATGGAAGAGAGTCTGTTGTTCAGATTTTTGTTACTCCAATGGATGGTAGCCTTGTCATTATGGAAGGTAGACCGTTGTCGATATTTTTGTTACTTCAATGGATGGTAGCCTTCTCATTATGGAAGGTAGTTTTTTGTAGATATTTTTGTTACTCCAATGTATGCTAGAAGTGTCATTATGGAAGGCTGTCTATTCTCGAGATTTTTGTTACTAAAATAGATGGTAGCCTTGTAATTATTGAAGGTAGTATGTTTTCGAGATTTTTGTTACTTCAATGGATGGTAGCCTTGTCATTATTGATGGTAGTTTGTTGTTAATATTTTTGTTACTCCAATGGATGGTAGCGTTGTCATTATGGAAGTTATTCTATTGTCGAGAATTTTTTTACTCCAATGGATGGTAGCCTTGTCAATATGGAAGGTTGTCTATTGTCGACATTTTTGTTACTATAATGGATGGGAGCCTTGACATCATGGAAGGTATTCTGTTATCGATATTTTGGTTACTACAATGGATAGTAGCCTTGTCATTATGGAACATAGTCTATTATAGATATTTTTGTTACTCCAATGCATGGTAGACTTATCATTATGGAAGGTTGTTTGTTGTCTAGATTTTTGTTACTCCAATGGATGGTAGCCTTGTCATTATGGAAGGTAGTCTATTGTCGATATTTTTGTTACTCCAATGGATGTTAGCCTTGTCACCATGGAAGGTATGTTCATATTTTTGTTACTCCAATGGATGCTAGCCTTGTCATTAGGGTAGGTAGTCTGTTGTTCATATTTTTTTACTCCAATGGATGGTAGCCTTGTCATTATGGAAGGTATTCTATTGTCGAGATTTTTGTTACTCTAATGGATGGTAGCCTTGTCATTATAGAAGGTAGTCTGTTGTACATATTTTTGTTACTTCAATGGATGGTAGCCTTCTTATTGTGGAAGGTAGTCTATTGTCGAGATTTTTGTTACTCCAATGGATGGTAGCCTTGTCATTATGGAAGGTTGTCTATTGTCGAGATTTTATTTACTATAATGGATGGTAGCTTTAACATTATGGAAGGTAATCTGTTATCGATATTTTGGTTACTACAATGGATGGTAGCCTTGTCATTATGGAACATAGTCTATTGTATATATTTTTGTTACTCCAATGCATGGTAGCCTTGTCATTATGGAAGGTAGTCTCTTGTATAGATTTTTGTTACTCCAATGGATGGTAGCCTTGTCATTATGGAATGTAGTCTGTTGTCGAGATTTTTGTTACTCCAATGGATGCTAGCCTTGTCATTCTAGAAGGTAGTCTGTCGTTGTGATTTCTGTCACTCCAATGGATGGTAGCCTTGTCATTATGGAAGGTAGTCTATTGTCGAGATTTTTGTTACTTCAATGGATGGTAGCCTTGTCATTATGTAAGGTAGTTTGTTGTAGATATTTTTGTTACTCCAATAGATGCTAGCCTTGTAATTATAGAAGGTAGTCAACTGTCGATATTTTTGTTACCCCAATGGATGATAGCATTGTCATTATGGAAGGTTGTCTATTGTCCAGATTTTGTGTTACTCTAATAGATGGTAGCCTTGTAATTATGGAAGGTAGTCTGTTTTCGAGATTTTTGTTACTCCACTGGTTGGTAGCCTTGTCATTATGGAATATAGTTTGTTGTTCATATTTTTGTTACTCCAATGGATGATAGCCTTGTCATTATGGAAGGTAGTCTATTGTCGAGATTTTTGTTACTCCAATGGATGGTAGCCTTGTCATCATGGAAGGTATTCTGTTATCGATATTTTGGTTACTACAATGGATCATAGCCTTGTCATTATGGAACATAGTCTATTATAGATATTTTTGTTACTCCAATGCATGGTAGACTTGTCATTAAGGAAGGTTGTTTGTTGTCTAGATTTTTGTTACTCCAATGGATGGTAGCCTTGTCATTATGGAAGGTAGTCTATTGTCGAGATTTTTGTTACTCCAATGGATGTTAGCCTTGTCACTATGGAAGGTATGTTCATATTTTTGTTACTCCAATGGATTGTAGCAATTTCATTATGGAACGTATTTTGTTGTCGATGTTTTTGTTACTCCAATGGATGGTAGCCTTGTCATTATGGAAGGTAGTTTGTTGTATAGATTTTTGTTATTCTAATGAATGTTATTCTTGTCATTATGGAAGGTAGTCTATTGTCAAGATTTTTGTTACTCCAATGGATGCTAGCCTTGTCATTATGGAAGGTAGTATGTCGTTGTGATTTCTATCATTCCAATGGATGGTAGCCTTGTCACTATGGAAGGTAGTCTGTTGTTCATATTTTTGTTACTCCAATGGACGGTAGCCTTGTAATTATAGAAGGTAGTCTATTGTCGATATTTTTGTCACTCCAATGGATGATAGCATTGTTATTATGGAAGGTTGTCTATTGTCGAGATTTTTGTTACTCTAATAGATGGTAGCCTTGTAATTATGGAAGGTAGTCTGTTTTCGAGATTTTTGTTACTCCAATGGATGGTAGCCTTGTCATTATGGATGGTAGTTTGTTATAGATATCTTTTTTACTCCAATGGATGGTAGCCTTGTCATTATGGAAGGTAGTATGTTGTCGATATCTTTGTTACTCCAATGGATGGTAGCCTTGTCATTATGGAAGGTAGTCCGTTGTCTAGATTTTTGTTACTTCAATGGATGGTAGCCTTGTCATTATGGAAAGTAGTTTGTTGTAGAGATTTTTATTACTCCAATGGATGCTAGCCTTGTCATTAGGGTAGGTAGTCTGTTGTTCATATTTTTTTACTCCAATGGATGGTAGCCTTGTCATTATGGAAGGTATTCTATTGTTGAGATTTTTGTTACTCTAATGGATGGTAGCATTGTCATTATAGAAGGTAGTCTGTTGTACATATTTTTGTTACTTCAATGGATGGTAGCCTTGTTATTGTGGAAGGTAGTCTATTGTCGAGATTTTTGGTACTCCAATGGATGGTAGCCTTGTCATTATGGAAGGTTCTCTATTGTCGAGATTTTATTTACTATAATGGATGGTAGCCTTAACATTATGGAAGGTATTCTGTTATCGATATTTTGGTTACTACAATGGATGGTAGCCTTGTCATTATGGAACATAGTCTATTGTAGATATTTTTGTTACTCCAATGCATGGTAGCCTTGTCATTATGGAAGGTAGTCTCTTGTATAGATTTTTGTTACTCCAATGGATGGTAGCCTTGTCATTATGGAATGTAGTCTGTTGTCGAGATTTTTGTTACTCCAATGGATGCTAGCCTTGTCATTCTAGAAGGTAGTCTGTCGTTGTGATTTCTGTCACTCCAATGGATGGTAGCCTTGTCATTATGGAAGGTAGTCTTTTGTCGAGATTTTTGTTACTTCAACGGATGGTAGCCTTGTCATTATGTAAGGTAGTTTGTTGTAGATATTTTTGTTACTCCAATGGATGCTAGCCTTGTAATTATAGAAGGTAGTCATATGTCGATATTTTTATTACCCCAATGGATGATAGCATTGTCATTATGGAAGGTTGTCAGATGTCGAGATTTTTTTTACTCCAATGGAAGGTATCATTTTCATTATGGAAGGTAGTCTGTTGTCTAGATTGTTTTATTCCAATGAATGTTATCCTTGTCATTATGAAAGGTAGTTTTTTGTCGAGATTTTTGTTACTCCAATGGATGCTAGCCTTGTCATTATGGAAGGTAGTCTTGTCACTATGGAAGGTAGTCTGTTGTTCATATTTTTGTTACTCCAATGGATGGTAGCCTTGTCATTATAGAGGGTAGTCTATTGTCGATATTTTTGTTACTCCAATGGATGATAGCATTCTCATTATGGAAGGTTGTCTATTGTCGAGATTTTTGTTACTCTAATAAGTGGTAGCCTTGTAATTATAGAAGGTAGTTTGTTTTCGAGATTTTTGTTACTCTAATGGATGGTAGATTTGACATTATGGAAGGTAGTCTGTTGTCGAGATTTTTGTTACTCCAATGGATGGTATCATTGTCATTATGGATGGTAGTCTATTGTTGAGATTTTTGTTATACCAATGGACTGTAGCCTTCTAATTATAGAACGTAGTCTGTTGTCGATGTTCTTATTGCTCCAATGGATGGTATCCTTGTCATTATGGAAGGTAGTTTGTTGTCGATATTTTGGTTATTTCAATGGATGGTAGCCTTGTCATTATGGAAGGTAGTCTATTTTCGATATTTTTGTTACTCCAATGGATGGTAGCCTTGTCATTATGGAAGGTAGTCCGTTGTCGATATTTTTGTTACTTCAATGGATGGTAGCCTTCTCAATATGGAAGGTAGTTTTTTGTAGATATTTTTGTTACTCCAATGTATGCTAGAATTGTCATTATGGAAGGCTGTCTATTGTCGAGATTTTTGTTACTAAAATAGATGGTAGCCTTGTAATTATTGAAGGTAGTCTGTTTTCGAGATTTTTGTTACTTCAATGGATGGTAGCCTTGTCATTATTGAAGGTAGTTTGTTGTTAATATTTTTGTTACTCCAATGGATGGTAGCGTTGTCATTATGGAAGTTAGTCTATTGTCGAGAATTTTTTTACTCCAATGGATGGTAGCCTTGTCAATATGGAAGGTTGTCTATTGTCTACATTTTTGTTACTATAATGGATGGTAGCCTTGACATCATGGAAGGTATTCTGTTATCGATATTTTGGTTACTACAATGGATAGTAGCCTTGTCATTATGGAACATAGTCTATTATAGATATTTTTGTTACTCCAATGCATGGTAGACTTATCATTATGGAAGGTTGTTTGTTGTCTAGATTTTTGTTACTCCAATGGATGGTAGCCTTGTCATTATGGAAGGTAGTCTATTGTCGATATTTTTGTTACTCCAATGGATGTTAGCCTTGTCACCATGGAAGGTATGTTCATATTTTTGTTACTCCAATGGATGTTAGCCTTATCATTAGGGTAGGTAGTCTGTTGTTCATATTTTTTTACTCCAATGGATGGTAGCCTTGTCATTATGGAAGGTATTCTATTGTCGAGATTTTTGTTACTCTAATGGATGGTAGCCTTGTCATTATAGAAGGTAGTCTGTTGTACATATTTTTGTTACTTCAATGGATGGTAGCCTTGTTATTGTGGAAGGTAGTCTATTGTCGAGATTTTTGTTACTCCAATGGATGGTAGCCTTGTCATTATGGAAGGTTGTCTATTGTCGAGATTTTATTTACTATAATGGATGGTAGCCTTAACATTATGGAAAGTAATCTGTTATCGATATTTTGGTTACTACAATGGATGGTAGCCTTGTCATTATGGAACATAGTCTATTGTAGATATTTTTGTTACTCCAATGCATGGTAGCATTGTCATTATGGAAGGTAGTCTCTTGTATAGATTTTTGTTACTCCAATGGATGGTAGCCTTGTCATTATGGAATGTAGTCTGTTGTCGAGATTTTTGTAACTCCAATGGATGCTAGCCTTGTCATTCTAGAAGGTAGTCTGTCGTTGTGATTTCTGTCACTCCAATGGATGGTAGCCTTGTCATTATGGAAGGTAGTCTACTGTCGAGATTTTTGTTACTTCAATGGATGGTAGCCTTGTCATTATGTAAGGTAGTTTGTTGTAGATATTTTTGTTACTCCAATGGATGCTAGCCTTGTAATTATAGAAGGTAGTCATATGTCGATATTTTTGTTACCCCAATGGATGATAGCATTGTCATTATGGAAGGTTGTCTATTGTCCAGATTTTGTGTTAATCTAATAGATGGTAGCCTTGTAATTATGGAAGGTAGTCTGTTTTCGAGATTTTTGTTACTCCACTGGTTGGTAGCCTTGTCATTATGGAATATTGTTTGTTGTTCATATTTTTGTTACTCCAATGGATGGTAGCCTTGTCATTATGGAAGGTAGTTTATTGTCGAGATTTTTGTTACTCCAATGGATGGTAGCCTTGTCATCATGGAAGGTATTCTGTTATCGATATTTTGGTTACTACAATGGATCGTAGCCTTGTCATTATGGAACATAGTCTATTATAGATATTTTTGTTACTCTAATGCATGGTAGACTTGTCATTAAGGAAGGTTGTTTGTTGTCTAGATTTTTGTTACTCCAATGGATGGTAGCCTTGTCATTATGGAAGGTAGTCTATTGTCGAGATTTTTGTTACTCCAATGGATGTTAGCCTTGTCACTATGGAAGGTATGTTCATATTTTTGTTACTCCAATGGATTGTAGCCATTTCATTATGGAACGTATTTTGTTGTCGATGTTTTTGTTACTCCAATGGATGGTAGCCTTGTCATTATGGAAGGTAGTTTGTTGTATAGATTTTTCTTATTCCAATGAATGTTATTCTTGCCATTATGGAAGGTAGTATATTGTCAAGATTTTTGTTACTCCAATGGATGCTAGCCTTGTCATTATGGAAGGTAGTATGTCGTTGTGATTTCTATCATTCCAATGGATGGTAGCCTTGTCACTATGGAAGGTAGTCTGTTGTTCATATTTTTGTTACTCCAATGGATGGTAGCCTTGTAATTATAGAAGGTAGTGTATTGTCGATATTTTTGTCACTCCAATGGATGATAGCATTGTTATTATGGAAGGTTGTCTATTGTCGAGATTTTTGTTACTCTAATAGATGGTAGCCTTGTAATTATGGAAGGTAGTCTGTTTTCGAGATTTTTGTTACTCCAATGGATGGTAGCCTTGTCATTATGGAAGGTAGTTTGTTATCGATATATTTTTTACTCCAATGGAAGGTAGCCTTGTCATTATGGAAGGTAGTATGTTGTCGATATCTTTGTTACTCCAATGGATGGTAGCCTTGTCATTATGGAAGGTAGTTTGTTGTCGAGATTTTTGTTACTCCAATGGATGGTATCATTGTCATTATGGATGGTAGTCTATTGTTGAGATTTTTGTTATTCCAATGGATTATAGCCTTCTCATTATGGAACGTAGTCTGTTGTCGATGTTTTTGTCACTCCAATGGATGGTATCGTTGTCATTATGGAAGGTAGTTTGTTGTCGTGATTTTTGTTATTCCAATGGATGGTAGCCTTGTCATTATGGAAGGTAGTCTATTGCCGATATTTTTTTTACTCCAATGGATGGTAGCCTTGTCATTATGGAAGGTAGTCCGTTGTCTAGATTTTTGTTACTTCAATGGATGGTAGCCTTGTCATTATGGAAAGTAGTTTGTTGTAGAGATTTTTGTAACTCCAATGGATGCTAGCCTTGTCATTAGGGTAGGTAGTCTGTTGTTCATATTTTTTTACTCCAATGGATGGTAGCCTTGTCATTATGGAAGGTATTCTATTGTCGAGATTTTTGTTACTCTAATGGATGGCAGCATTGTCATTATAGAAGGTTGTCTGTTGTACATATTTTTGTTACTTCAATGGATCGTAGCCTTGTTATTGTGGAAGGTAGTCTATTGTCGAGATTTTTGTTACTCCAATGGATGGTAGCCTTGTCATTATGGAAGGTTGTCTATTGTCGACATTTTATTTACTATAATGGATGGTAGCCTTAACATTATGGAAGGTATTCTGTTATCGATATTTTGGTTACTACAATGGATGGTAGCCTTGTCATTATGGAACATAGTCTATTGTAGATATTTTTGTTACTCCAATGCATGGTAGCCTTGTCATTATGGAAGGTAGTCTCTTGTAAAGATTTTTGTTACTCCAATGGATGGTAGCCTTGTCATTATGGAATGTAGTCTGTTGTCGAGATTTTTGTTACTCCAATGGATGCTAGCCTTGTCATTCTAGAAGGTAGTCTGTCGTTGTGATTTCTATCACTCCAATGGATGGTAGCCTTGTCATTATGGAAGGTAGTCTATTGTCGAGATTTTTGTTACTTCAACGGATGGTAGCCTTGTCATTATGTAAGGTAGTTTGTTGTAGATATTTTTGTTACTCTAATGGATGTTAGCCTTGTAATTATAGAAGGTAGTCATATGTCGATATTTTTGTTACCCCAATGGATGATAGCATTGTCATTATGGAAGGTTGTCTATTGTCCAGATTTTGTGTTACTCTAATAGATGGTAGCCTTGTAATTATGGAAGGTAGTCTGTTTTCGAGATTTTTGTTACTCCACTGGTTGGTAGCCTTGTCATTATGGAATATAGTTTGTTGTTCATATTTCTGTTACTCCAATAGGTGGTAGCCTTGTCATTATGGAAGGTAGTCTATTGTCAAGATTTTTGTTACTCCAATGGATGGTAGCCTTGTCATTATGGAAGGTTGTCGATTGTCGAGATTTTTGTTACTATAATGGATGGTAGCCTTGACATTATGGAAGGTATTCTGTTATTGATATTTTGGTTACTACATTGGATGGTAGCCTTGTCATTATGGAACATAGTCTAATGTAGATATTTTTGTTACTCCAATGCATGGTAGACTTGTCATTATGGAAGGTTGTTTGTTGTCTAGATTTTTGTTACTCCAATGGATGGTAGCCTTGTCATTATGGAAGGTAGTCTATTGTCGAAATTTTTGTTACTCCAATGGATGTTAGCCTTGTCACTATGGAAGGTATGTTCATATTTTTGTTACTCCAATGGATTGTAGCCATTTCATTATGGAACGTATTCTGTTGTCGATGTTTTTGTTACTCCAATGGATGGTAGCCTTGTCATTATGGAAGGTAGTTTGTTGTATAGATTTTTGTTATTCCAATGAATTTTATCCTTGTCGTTATGGAAGGTAGTCTATTGTCAAGATTTTTGTTACTCCAATGGATGCTAGCCTTGTCATTATGGAAGGTAGTATGTCGTTGTGATTTCTATCACTCCAATGGATGGTAGCCTTGTCACTATGGAAGGTAGTCTGTTGTTCATATTTTTGTTACTCCAATGGATGGTAGCCTTGTAATTATAGAAGGTAGTCTATTGTCGATATTTTTGTTACTCCAATGGATGATAGCATTGTTATTATAGAAGGTTGTCTATTGTCGAGATTTTTGTTACTCTAATAGATGGTAGCCTTGTAATTATGGAAGGTAGTCTGTTTTCGAGATTTTTGTTACTCCAATGGATGGTAGCCTTGTCATTATGGAAGGTAGTGTGTTATCGATATCATTTTTACTCAAATGGATGGTAGCCTTGTCATTATGGAAGGTAGTATGTTGTCGATATCTTTGTTACTCCAATGGATGGTGGCCTTGTCATTATGGAAGGTAGTTTGTTGTCGAGATTTTTGTTACTCCAATGGATGGTATCGTTGTCATTATGGATGGTAGTCTATTGTTGAGATTTTTGTTATTCCAATGGATTGTAGCCTTCTCATTATGGAACGTAGTCTGTTGTCGATGTTTTTGTTACTCCAATGGATGGTATCATTGTCATTATGGAAGGTAGTTTGTTGTCGTGATTTTTGTTATTCCAATGGATGGTAGCCTTGTCATTATGGAAGGTAGTCTATTGTCGATATTTTTTTTACTCCAATGGATGGTAGCCTTATCATTAGGGAAGGTAGTCCGTTGTCTAGATTTTTGTTACTTCAATGGATGGTAGCCTTGTCATTATGGAAAGTAGTTTGTTGTAGAGATTTTTGTTACTCCAATGGATGCTAGCCTTGTCATTAGGGTAGGTAGTCTGTTGTTCATATTTTTTTACTCCAATGGATGGTAGCCTTGTCATTATGGAAGGTATTCTATTGTCGATATTTTTGTTACTCTAATGGATAGTAGCCTTGTCATTATAGAAGGTAGTCTGTTGTACATATTTTTGTTACTTCAATGGATGGTTGCCTTGTTATTGTGGAAGGTAGTCTATTGTCGAGATTTTTGTTACTCCAATGGATGGTAGCCTTGTCATTATGGAAGGTTGTCTATTGTCGAGATTTTATTTACTATAATGGATGGTAGCCTTAACATTATGGAAGGTATTCTGTTATCGATATTTTGGTTACTACAATGGATGGTAGCCTTGTCATGATGGAACATAGTCTATTGTAGATATTTTTGTTACTCAAATGCATGGTAGCCTTGTCATTATGGAAGGTAGTCTCTTGTATCGATTTTTGTTACTCCAATGGATGGTAGCCTTGTCATTATGGAATGTAGTCTGTTGTCGAGATTTTTGTTACTCCAATGGATGCTAGCCTTGTCATTCTAGAAGGTAGTCCGTCGTTGTGATTTCTGTCACTCCAATGGATGGTAGCCTTGTCATTATGGAAGGTAGTCTATTGTCAAGATTTTTGTTACTTCAATGGATGGTAGCCTTGTCATTATGTAAGGTAGTTTGTTGTAGATATTTTTGTTACTCCAATGGATGCTAGCCTTGTAATTATAGAAGGTAGTCATATGTCGATATTTTTGTTACCCCAATGGATGATAGCATTGTCATTATGGAAGGTTGTCTATTGTCCAGATTTTGTGTTACTCTAATAGATGGTAGCCTTGTAATTATGGAAGGTAGTATCTTTTCGAGATTTTTGTTACTCCACTGGTTGGTAGCCTTGTCATTATGGAATATAGTTTGTTGTTCATATTTTTGTTACTCCAATGCATGGTAGCCTTGTCATTATGGAAGGTAGTCTATTGTCGAGATTTTTGTTACTCCAATGGATGGAAGCCTTGTCATTATGGAAGGTTATCTATTGTCGAGATTTTTGTTACTATAATGGATGGTAGCCTTGACATTATGGAAGGTATTCTGTTATTGATATTTTGGTTACTACATTGGATGGTAGCCTTGTCATTATGGAACATAGTCTATTGTAGATATTTTTCTTACTCCAATGCATGGTAGCCTTGTCATTATGGAAGGTAGTTTGTTGTCTAGATTTTTGTTACTCCAATGGATGGTAGCCTTGTCATTATGGAAGGTAGTCTATTGTCGAGATTTTTGTTACTCCAATGGATGGTAGCCTTGTCATTATGGAAGGTAGTCTGTTGTTCAGATTTTTGTGACTCCAATGGATGGTAGCCTTGTCATTATAGAAGGTAGTCTATTGTCGAGATTTTTGTTACTCCAATGGATGCTAGCCTTGTCATTCTAGAAGGTAGTCTTGCGTTGTGATTTCTATCACTCCAATGGATGGTAGCCTTGTCACTATGGAAGGTAGTCTGTTGTTCATATTTTTGTTACTCCAATAGATGGTAGCCTTGTAATTATAGAAGATAGTCTATTGTCGATATTTTTGTTACTCCAATGGATGATAGCATTGTTAATATGGAAGGTTGTCTATTGTCGAGATTTTTGTTACTCTAATAGATGGTAGCCTTGTAATTATGGAAGGTAGTCTATTTTCAAGATTTTTGTTACTCCAATGGATGGTAGCCTTGTCATTATGGAAGGTAGTTTATTATCGATATCTTTGTTACTCCAATGGATGGTAGCCTTATCATTATGGAAGGTAGTATGTTGTCGATATCTTTGTTACTCCAATGGATGGTAGCCTTGTCATTATGGAAGGTAGTTTGTTGTCGAGATTTTTGTTACTCCAATGGATGGTATCGTTGTCATTATGGATGGTAGTCTATTGATGAGATTTTTGTTATTCCAATGGATTGTAGCCTTCTCAATATGGAACGTAGTCTGTTGTCGATGTTTTTGTTACTCCAATGGATGGTATCATTTTCATTATGGAAGGTAGTTTGTTGTCGAGATTTTTGTTATTCCAATGGATGGTAGCCTTGTCATTATGGAAGGTAGTCTATTGTCGATATTTTTGTTACTCTAATGGATGGTAGCCTTGTCATTATGGAAGGTAGTCCGTTGTCGAGGTTTTTGTTACTTTAATGGATGGTAGCCTTGTCATTATGGAAAGTAGTTTGTTGTAGAGATTTTTGTTACTCCAATGGATGCTAGCCTTGTCATTAGGGTAGGTAGCCTGTTGTTCATATTTTTGTTACTCCAATGGATGGTAGCCTTGTCATTATGGAAGGTAGTCTATTCTCGATATTTTTGTTACTCTAATTGATGGTAGCCTTGTCATTATAGAAGGTAGTACGTTGTACATATTTTTGTTACTTCAATGGATGGTAGCCTTGTCATTGTGGAAGGTAGTCTATTGTAGATATTTTTGTTACTCCAATGCATGGTTGCCTTGTCATTATGGAAGGTAGTCTGTTGTCTAGATTTTTGTTACTCCATTGGATGGTAGCCTTGTCATTATGGAAGGTAGTCTATTGTCGAGATTTTTGTTACTCCAATGGATGATAGCATTGTTATTATAGAAGGTTGTCTATTGTCGAGATTTTTGTTACTCTAATAGATGGTAGCCTTGTAATTATGGAAGGTAGTCTGTTTTCGAGATTTTTGTTACTCCAATGGATGGTAGCCTTGTCATTATGGAAGGTAGTGTGTTATCGATATCATTTTTACTCAAATGGATGGTAGCCTTGTCATTATGGAAGGTAGTATGTTGTCGATATCTTTGTTACTCCAATGGATGGTGGCCTTGTCATTATGGAAGGTAGTTTGTTGTCGAGATTTTTGTTACTCCAATGGATGGTATCGTTGTCATTATGGATGGTAGTCTATTGTTGAGATTTTTGTTATTCCAATGGATTGTAGCCTTCTCATTATGGAACGTAGTCTGTTGTCGATGTTTTTGTTACTCCAATGGATGGTATCATTGTCATTATGGAAGGTAGTTTGTTGTCGTGATTTTTGTTATTCCAATGGATGGTAGCCTTGTCATTATGGAAGGTAGTCTATTGTCGATATTTTTTTTACTCCAATGGATGGTAGCCTTATCATTAGGGAAGGTAGTCCGTTGTCTAGATTTTTGTTACTTCAATGGATGGTAGCCTTGTCATTATGGAAAGTAGTTTGTTGTAGAGATTTTTGTTACTCCAATGGATGCTAGCCTTGTCATTAGGGTAGGTAGTCTGTTGTTCATATTTTTTTACTCCAATGGATGGTAGCCTTGTCATTATGGAAGGTATTCTATTGTCGATATTTTTGTTACTCTAATGGATAGTAGCCTTGTCATTATAGAAGGTAGTCTGTTGTACATATTTTTGTTACTTCAATGGATGGTTGCCTTGTTATTGTGGAAGGTAGTCTATTGTCGAGATTTTTGTTACTCCAATGGATGGTAGCCTTGTCATTATGGAAGGTTGTCTATTGTCGAGATTTTATTTACTATAATGGATGGTAGCCTTAACATTATGGAAGGTATTCTGTTATCGATATTTTGGTTACTACAATGGATGGTAGCCTTGTCATGATGGAACATAGTCTATTGTAGATATTTTTGTTACTCAAATGCATGGTAGCCTTGTCATTATGGAAGGTAGTCTCTTGTATCGATTTTTGTTACTCCAATGGATGGTAGCCTTGTCATTATGGAATGTAGTCTGTTGTCGAGATTTTTGTTACTCCAATGGATGCTAGCCTTGTCATTCTAGAAGGTAGTCCGTCGTTGTGATTTCTGTCACTCCAATGGATGGTAGCCTTGTCATTATGGAAGGTAGTCTATTGTCAAGATTTTTGTTACTTCAATGGATGGTAGCCTTGTCATTATGTAAGGTAGTTTGTTGTAGATATTTTTGTTACTCCAATGGATGCTAGCCTTGTAATTATAGAAGGTAGTCATATGTCGATATTTTTGTTACCCCAATGGATGATAGCATTGTCATTATGGAAGGTTGTCTATTGTCCAGATTTTGTGTTACTCTAATAGATGGTAGCCTTGTAATTATGGAAGGTAGTATCTTTTCGAGATTTTTGTTACTCCACTGGTTGGTAGCCTTGTCATTATGGAATATAGTTTGTTGTTCATATTTTTGTTACTCCAATGCATGGTAGCCTTGTCATTATGGAAGGTAGTCTATTGTCGAGATTTTTGTTACTCCAATGGATGGAAGCCTTGTCATTATGGAAGGTTATCTATTGTCGAGATTTTTGTTACTATAATGGATGGTAGCCTTGACATTATGGAAGGTATTCTGTTATTGATATTTTGGTTACTACATTGGATGGTAGCCTTGTCATTATGGAACATAGTCTATTGTAGATATTTTTCTTACTCCAATGCATGGTAGCCTTGTCATTATGGAAGGTAGTTTGTTGTCTAGATTTTTGTTACTCCAATGGATGGTAGCCTTGTCATTATGGAAGGTAGTCTATTGTCGAGATTTTTGTTACTCCAATGGATGGTAGCCTTGTCATTATGGAAGGTAGTCTGTTGTTCAGATTTTTGTGACTCCAATGGATGGTAGCCTTGTCATTATAGAAGGTAGTCTATTGTCGAGATTTTTGTTACTCCAATGGATGCTAGCCTTGTCATTCTAGAAGGTAGTCTTGCGTTGTGATTTCTATCACTCCAATGGATGGTAGCCTTGTCACTATGGAAGGTAGTCTGTTGTTCATATTTTTGTTACTCCAATAGATGGTAGCCTTGTAATTATAGAAGATAGTCTATTGTCGATATTTTTGTTACTCCAATGGATGATAGCATTGTTAATATGGAAGGTTGTCTATTGTCGAGATTTTTGTTACTCTAATAGATGGTAGCCTTGTAATTATGGAAGGTAGTCTATTTTCAAGATTTTTGTTACTCCAATGGATGGTAGCCTTGTCATTATGGAAGGTAGTTTATTATCGATATCTTTGTTACTCCAATGGATGGTAGCCTTATCATTATGGAAGGTAGTATGTTGTCGATATCTTTGTTACTCCAATGGATGGTAGCCTTGTCATTATGGAAGGTAGTTTGTTGTCGAGATTTTTGTTACTCCAATGGATGGTATCGTTGTCATTATGGATGGTAGTCTATTGATGAGATTTTTGTTATTCCAATGGATTGTAGCCTTCTCAATATGGAACGTAGTCTGTTGTCGATGTTTTTGTTACTCCAATGGATGGTATCATTTTCATTATGGAAGGTAGTTTGTTGTCGAGATTTTTGTTATTCCAATGGATGGTAGCCTTGTCATTATGGAAGGTAGTCTATTGTCGATATTTTTGTTACTCTAATGGATGGTAGCCTTGTCATTATGGAAGGTAGTCCGTTGTCGAGGTTTTTGTTACTTCAATGGATGGTAGCCTTGTCATTATGGAAAGTAGTTTGTTGTAGAGATTTTTGTTACTCCAATGGATGCTAGCCTTGTCATTAGGGTAGGTAGCCTGTTGTTCATATTTTTGTTACTCCAATGGATGGTAGCCTTGTCATTATGGAAGGTAGTCTATTCTCGATATTTTTGTTACTCTAATTGATGGTAGCCTTGTCATTATAGAAGGTAGTACGTTGTACATATTTTTGTTACTTCAATGGATGGTAGCCTTGTCATTGTGGAAGGTAGTCTATTGTAGATATTTTTGTTACTCCAATGCATGGTTGCCTTGTCATTATGGAAGGTAGTCTGTTGTCTAGATTTTTGTTACTCCATTGGATGGTAGCCTTGTCATTATGGAAGGTAGTCTATTGTCGAGATTTTTGTTACTCCAATGGATGCTAGCCTTGTCATTCTAGAAGGTAGTCTGGAGTTGTGATTTCTGTCACTCCAATGGATGGTAGCCTTGTCACTATGGAAGGTAGTCTGTTGTTCATATTTTTTTTACTCCAATGGATGGTAGCCTTGTCATTATGGAAGGTAGTTCATTGTCAAGATTTTTGTTACTCCAATGGATGGTAGCATTATCATTATGGAAGGTTGTGTGATGTCGAGATTTTTGTTACTCCAATGGATGGTAGCCTTATCATTATGGAAGGTAGTATGTTTTTGAGACTTTTGTTACTCCAATGGATGGTAACCTTGTCACTATGGAAGGTATGTTCATATTTTTCGTACTCCAATGGATGGTAGCCTTGTCATTATGGAACATATTCTGTTGTCGATGTTTTTGTTACTCCAATGGATGGTAGCATTATCATTATGGAAGGTAGTCTGTTGTCTAGATTTTTGTTACTCCAATGGATGGTAGCCTTGTCATTATGGAAGGTAGTCTATTGTCGAGATTTTTGTTACTCCAATGGATGCTAGCCTTGTCATTCTAGAAGGTAGTCTGGCGTTGTGATTTCTATCACTCCAATGGATGGTAGCCTTGTCACTATGGAAGGTAGTCTGTTGTACATATTTTTGTTACTCCAATAGATGGTAGCCTTGTAATTATAGAAGATAGTCTATTGTCAATATTTTTATTACTCCAATGGATGATAGCATTGTTATTATGGAAGGTTGTCTATTGTCGATATTTTTGTTACTCTAATAGATGGTAGCCTTGTAATTATGGAAGGTAGTATGTTTTCGAGATTTTTATAACTCCAATGGATGGTAGCCTTGTCATTATGGAAGGTAGTTTGTTATCGATATCTTTGTTACTCCAATGGATGTTAGTCTTGTCATTATGGAAGGTAGTATGTTGTCGATATCTTTGTTACTCCAATGGATGGTAGCCTTGTCATTATGGAAGGTAGTTTGTTGTCGAGATTTTTGTTAATCCAATGGATGGTATCGTTGTCATTATGGATGGTAGTCTATTGTTGAGATTTTTGTTATACCAATGGATTGTAGCCTTCTCAATATGGAACGTAGTTTGTTCTCGATGTTTTTGTTACTCCAATGGATGGTATCATTGTCATTATGGAAGGTAGTTTGTTGTCGAGATTTTTGTTATTCCAATGGATGCTAGCCTTGTTATTCTAGAAGGTAGTCTGTCGTTGTGATTTCTGTCACTCCAATGGATGGTAGCCTTGTCACTATGGAAGGTAGTCTTCTGTTTAGATTTTTGTTACTCCAATGGATGGTAGCCTTATCATTATGGAAGGTAGTCTATTGTCGATATTTTTGTTACTCCAATGGATGGTAGCCTTGTCATTATGGAAAGTAGTTTGTTGTAGAGATTTTTGTTACTCCAATAGATGCTAGCCTTGTCATTAGGGTAGGTAGTCTGTTGTTCATATTTCTGTTACTCCAATGGATGGTAGCCTTGTCATTATAGAAGGAAGTCTATTGTCAAGATTTTTGTTACTCTAATGGATGGTAGCCTTGTCATTATAGAAGGTAGTATGTTGTACATATTTTTGTTACTTCAATGAATGGTAGCCTTGTCATTGTGGAAGGTAGTCTATTGTCGAGATTTTTGTTACTCCAATAGATGGTAGCCTTGTCATTATGGAAGGTTGTCTATTGTCGAGATTTTATTTACTATAATGGATGGTAGCGTTAACATTATGGAAGGTATTCTGTTATCGATATTTTGGTTACTACAATGGGTTGTAGCCTTGTCATTATGGAACATAGTCTATTGTAGATATTTTTGTTACTCCAATGCATGGTAGCCTTGTCATTATGTAAGGTAGTCTCTTGTCTAGATTTTTGTTACTCCAATGGATGGTAGCCTTGTCATTATGGAATGTAGTCTGTTGTCGAGATTTTTGTTACTCCAATGGATGCTAGCCTTGTCATTCTAGAAGGTAGTCTGTCGTTGTGATTTCTGTCACTCCAATGGATGGTAGCCTTGTAACTATGGAAGGTAGTCTTTTGTTCAGATTTTTGTTACTCCAATGGATGGTAGCCTTACCATTATGGAAGGTAGTCTATTGTCGATATTTTT
This sequence comes from Vicia faba, assembly GCA_948472305.1. Taxonomy (NCBI): domain Eukaryota; kingdom Viridiplantae; phylum Streptophyta; class Magnoliopsida; order Fabales; family Fabaceae; genus Vicia; species Vicia faba. The sequence goes on from OX451741.1 coordinate 527,664,558, forward strand.
GTTACTCCAATGGATGGTAGCCTTGTCATTATTGAAAGTAGTTTGTTGTAGAGATTTTTGTTACTCCAATGGATGTCAGCCTTGTCATTAGGGAAGGTAGTTTGTTGTTCATATTTTTGTTACTTCAATGGATGGTAGCCTTGTCATTGTGGAAGGTAGTCTATTGTCGAGATTTTTGTTACTCCAATGGATGGTAGCCTTGTCATTATGGAAGGTTGTCTATTGTCGAGATTTTATTTACTATAATGGATGGTAGCCTTAAGATTATGGATGGTATTCTATTATCGATATTTTGGTTACTACAATGGTAGGTAGCCTTGTCATTATGGAACATAATCTATTGTAGATATTTTTGTTACTCCAATTGCATGGTAGCCTTGTCATTATGGAAGGTAGTCTGTTGTCTAGAATTTTGTTACTCCAATGGATGGTAGCCTTGTCATTATGGACGGTAGTCTATTGTCGAGATTTTTGTTACTCCAATGGAAGCTAGCCTTGTCATTCTAGAAGGTAGTATGTCGTTGTGATTTCTGTCACTCCAATGGATGGTAGCCTTGTCATTATGGAAGGTAGTCTGTTGTTAAGATTTTTCTTACTCCAATGGATGGTAGCCTTGTCATTATGGAAGGTAGTCTATTGTCGTGATTTTTGTTACTCCAATGGATGGTTGCATTATCATTATGGAAGGTTGTCTAATGTCGAGATTTTTGTTACTCCAATGGATGGTAGCCTTGTCATTATGGAAGGTAGTATGTTTTCGAGATTTTTGTTACTCCAATGGATGGTAGCCTTGTCACTATGGAAGGTATGTTCATATTTTTGTTACTCCAATGGATGGTAGCCTTGTCATTATGGAAGGTAGTTTATTGTCGAGATTTTTGTTATTCCAATGGATGGTAGCCTTGTCATTATGGAAGGTAGTCTGTTGTCTAGATCTTTGTTATTCCAATGAATGTTATCCTTGTCATTATGGAAGGAAGTCTATTGTCAATGTTTTTTTACTCCAATGCATGCTAGCCTTGTAATTATGGAAGGTAGGATGTCGTCGTGATTTCTATCACTCCAATGGATGCTAGCCTTGTCACTATGGAAGGTAGTCTGTTGTTCATATTTTTGTTACTCCAATGGATGCTAGCCTTGTAATTATAGAAGGTATTCTATTGTCGATATTTTTGTTACTCAAATGGATGATAGCATTGTCATTATGGAAGGTTTTCTATTGTCGATATTTTTGTTACTCTAATAGCTGGTAGCCTTGTAATTATGGAAGGTAGTCTGTTTTCGAGATTTTTGTTACTCCAATGGATGGTAGCCTTGTCATTATGGAAGGTAGTTTGTTGTTGATATATTTGTTAATCCAATGGATGGTAGCCTTGTCATTATGGAAGGTAGTATGTTGTCGATATCTTTGTTACTCCAAGGCATGGTAGCCTTGTCATTATGGAAGGTAGTTTGTTGTTGAGATTTTTGTTACTCCAATGGATGGTATCGTTGTCATTATGGATGGTAGTCTATTGTTGATATTTTTGTTATTCTAATGGAATGTAGCCTTCTCGTTATGGAATGTCGTCTTTTGTCGATGTTTTTGTTACTCCAATGGATGGTATCGTTGTCATTATGGAAGGTAGTTTGTTGATATTTTTGTTATTCCAATGGATGGTAGCCTTGTCATTATGGAAGGTAGTCTATTGTCGATATTTTTGTTACTCCAATGGATGGTAGCCTTGTCATTATTGAAGGTATTCTGTTGTCGAGATTTTTGTTACTTCAATGGATGGTAGCCTTATCATTATGGAAGGTAGTTAGTTGTAGATATTTTTGTTACTCCAATGGATGCTATCCTTATAATTATAGAAGGTAGTCTATTGTCGATATTTTTGTTACTCCAATGGATGATAGCATTGTCATTATGGAAGGTTGTCTATTGTCGAGATTTTTGTTACTCTAATAGATGTTATCCTTGTAATTATGGAAGGTAGTCTGTTTTCAAGATTTTTGTTACTCCAATGGATGGTAGCCTTGTCAGTATGGAAGGTAGTTTGTTGTTAATATTTTTGTTACTCCAATGGATGGTAGCCTTGTCATTATTGAAGGTAGTCTATTGTGGATATTTTTGTTACTCCAATGGATGGTAGCCTTCTCATTATGGAAGGTTGTCTATTGTCGAGATTATTGTTACTATAATGGATGGTAGCCTTGACATTATGGAAGGTATTCTATTATCGATATTTTGGTTACTGCAATGGATGGTAGCCTTGTCATTATGGAACATAGTCTAATGTAGATATTTTTGTTACTCCAATGCATGGTATCCTTGTCATTATGGAAGATAGTTTGCTGTTAATATTTTTGTTACTCCAATGGATGGTAGCTTTGTCATTATGGAAGGTAGGCTATTGTTTAAATTTTTTTTACTCCAATGGATGGTAGCCTTGTCATTATGGAAGGTAGTCTATTGTCGATATTTTTGTTATTCTAATGGATGGTAGCCTTGTCATTATGGAAAGTAGTTTGTTGTAAAGATTTTTGTTACACCAATGGATGCTAGCCTTGTCATTAAGGAAGGTAGTCTGTTGTTCATATTTTTGTTACTCCAATGGATGGTAGCCTTGTCATTATGGAAGGTAGTCTAATGTCGAGATTCTTGTTACTCCAATGGATGGTAGCCTTGTCATTATAGAAGGTAGTATGTTGTTCATATTTTTGTTACTTCAATGGATGGTAGCCTTGTCATTGTGGAAGGTAGTCTACTGTCGAGATTTTTGTTACTCCAATGGATGGTAGCCTTGTCATTATGGAAGGTTGTCTATTGTCGAGATTTTATTTACTATAATGGATGGTAGCCTTAACATTATGGAAGGTATTCTGTTATCGATATTTTGGTTACTACAATGGATGGTAGCCCTGTCATAATGGAACATAGTCTATTGTAGATATTTTTGTTACTCCAATGCATGGTAGCATTGTCATTATGGAATGTAGTCTGTTGTCTAGAGTTTTGTTACTCTAATAGATGGTATCCTTGTCATTATGGAATGTAGTCTATTGTCGAGATTTTTGTTACTCCAATGGATGCTAGCCTTTTCATTCTAGAAGGTAGTCTGTCGTTGTGATTTCTGTCACTCCAATGGATGGTAGCCTTGTCACTATGGAACATAGTCTATTGTAGATATTTTTGTTACTCCAATGCATGGTAGCCTTGTCATTATGGAAGGTAGTCTCTTGTATAGATTTTTGTTACTCCAATGGATGGTAACCTTGTCATTATGGAATGTAGTCTGTTGTCGAGATTTTTGTTACTCCACAGGATGCTAGCCTTGTCATTCTAGAAGGTAGTCTGTCGTTGTGATTTCTGTCACTCCAATGGATGGTAGCCTTGACATTATGGAAGGTAGTCTATTGTCGAGATTTTTGTTACTTCAATGGATGGTAGCCTTGTCATTATGTAAGGTAGTTTGTTGTAGATATTTTTGTTACTCTAATGGATGTTAGCCTTGTAATTATAGAAGGTAGTCATATGTCGATATTTTTGTTACCCTAGTGGATGATAGCATTGTCATTATGGAAGGTTGTCTATTGTCCAGATTTTGTGTTACTCAAATTGATGGTAGCCTTGTAATTATGGAAGGTAGTCTGTTTTCGAGATTTTTATTACTCCACTGGTTGGTAGCCTTGTCATTATGGAATATAGTTTGTTGTTCATATTTTTGTTACTCCAATGGATGGTAGCCTTGTCATTATGGAAGGTAGTCTATTGTCGAGATTTTTGTTACTCCAATGGATGGAAGCCTTGTCATTATGGAAGGTTGTCTATTGTCGAGATTTTTGTTACTATAATGGATGGTAGCCTTGACATTATGGAAGGTATTCTGTTATTCATATTTTGGTTACTACATTGGATGGTAGCCTTGTCATTATGGAACATAGTCTATTGTAGATTTTTTTTTACTCCAATGCATGGTAGCCTTGTCATTATGGAAGGTAGTCTGTTGTCTAGATTTTTGTTACTCCAATGGATGGTAGCCTTGTCATTATGGAAGGTAGTCTATTGTCGAGATTTTTGTTACTCCAGTGGATGCTAGCCTTGTCATTCTAGAAGGTAGTCTGGCGTTGTGATTTCTGTCACTCCAATGGATAGTAGCCATGTCACTATAGAAGGTAGTCTGTTGTTCAGATTTTTTTTACTCCAATGGATGGTAGCCTTGTCATTATGGAAGGTAGTCTATTGTCGAGATTTTTGTTACTCCAATGGATGGTAGCATTATCATTATGGAAGGTTGTCTGTTGTCGAGATTTTTGTTACTCCAATGGATGGTAGCCTTGTCATTATGGAAGGTAGTATGTTTTTAAGATTTTTGTTACTCCAATGGATGGTAACCTTGTCACTATGGAAGGTATGTTCATATTTTTGGTACTCCAATGGATGGTAGCCTTGTCATTGTGGAAGGTAGTCTATTGTAGATATTTTTGTTACTCCAATTCATGGTTGCCTTGTCATTCTAGAAGGTAGTCTTGCATTGTGATTTCTATCACTCCAATGGATGGTAGCCTTGTCACTAAGGAAGGTAGTCTGTTGTTCATATTTTTGTTACTCCAATAGATGGTAGCCTTGTAATTAGAGAAGATAGTCTATGGTCGATATTTTTGTTACTCCAATGGATGATAGCATTGTTAATATGGAAGGTTGTCTATTGTCGAGATTTTTGTTACTCTAATAGATGGTTTCCTTGTAATTATGGAAGGTAGTCTATTTTCGAGATTTTTGTTACTCCAATGGATGGTAGCCTTGTCATTATGGAAGGTAGTTTGTTATCGATATTTGTGTTACTCCAATGGATGGTCGCCTTGTCATTATGGAAGGTAGTATGTTGTCGATATCTTTGTTACTCCAATGGATGGTAGCCTTGTCATTATGGAAGGTAGTTTGTTGTCGAGATTTTTGTTACTCCAATGGATGGTATCGTTGTCATTATGGATGGTAGTCTATTGTTGAGATTTTTGTTATTCCAATGGATTGTAGCCTTCTCAATATGGAACGTAGTCTATTGTCGATGTTTTTGTTACTCCAATGGATGGTATCGTTGTCATTATGGAAGGTAGTTTGTTGTTGAGATTTTTGTTATTCCAATAGATGGTAGCCTTGTCATTATGGAAGGTAGTCTCATGTCGATATTTTTGTTACTCCAATGGATGGTAGCCTTGTCATTATGGAAGGTAGTCCGTTGTCGAGATTTTTGTTACTTCAATGGATGGTAGCCTTGTCATTATGGAAAATAGTTTGTTGTAGAGATTTTTGTTACTCCAATGGATGCTAGCCTTGTCATTAGGGTAGGTAGTCTGTTGTTCTTATTTTTGTTACTCCAATGGATGGTAGCCTTGTCATTATGGAAGGTAGTCTATTGTCGAGATTTTTGTTACTCTAATTGATGGTAGCCTTGTCATTATAGAAGGTAGTATGTTGTACATATTTTTGTTACTTCAATGGATGGTAGCCTTGTCATTGTGGAAGGTAGTCTATTGTAGATATTTTTGTTACTCCAATGCATGGTTGCCTTGTCATTATGGAAGGTAGTCTGTTGTCTAGATTTTTGTTACTCCATTGGATGGTAGCCTTGTCATTATGGAAGGTAGTCTATTGTCGAGATTTTTGTTACTCCAATGGATGCTAGCCTTGTCATTCTAGAAGGTAGTATGGCGTTGTGATTTCTGTCACTCCAATGGATGGTAGCCTTGTCACTATGGAAGGTAGTCTGTTGTTCATATTTTTGTTACTCCAATGGATGGTAGCCTTGTCATTATGGAAGGTAGTCTATTGTCGAGATTTTTGTTACTCCAATGGATGGTAGCATTATCATTATGAAAGGTTGTGTGTTGTCGAGATTTTTGTTACTCCAATGGATGGTAGCCTTGTCATTATGGAAGGTAGTATGTTTTTGAGACTTTTGTTACTCCAATGGATGGTAACCTTGTCACTATGGAAGGTATGTTCATATTTTTGGTACTCCAATGGATGGTTGCCTTGTCATTATGGAACATATTCTGTTGCCGATGTGTTTGTTACTCCAATGGATGGTAGCATTATCATTATGGAAGGTAGTCCGTTGTCGAGATTTTTGTTACTTCAATGGATGGTAGCCTTGTCATTATGGTAAGTAGTTTGTTGTAGAGATTTTTGTTACTCCAATGGATGGTAGCCTTGTCACTATGAAAGGTAGTCTGTTGTTCATATTTTTGTTACTCCAATAGATGGTAGCCTTGTAATTATAGAAGATAGTCTATTGTCGATATTTTTATTACTCCAATGGATGATAGCATTGTTATTATGGAAGGTTGTCTATTGTCGAGATTTTTGTTACTCTAATAGATGGTCTCCTTGTCATTATGGAAGGTAGTATGTTTTCGAGATTTTTGTTACTCCAATGGATGGTAGCCTTGTCATTATGGTAGGTAGTTTGTTATCGATATCTTTGTTACTCCAATGGATGTTAGCCTTGTCATTATGGAAGGTAGTATGTTGTCGATATCTTTGTTACTCCAATGGATGGTAGCCTTGTCATTATGGAAGGTAGTTTGTTGTCGAGATTTTTGTTACTCCAATGGATGGTATCGTTGTCATTATGGATGGTAGTCTTTTGTTGAGATTTTTGTTATTCCAATGGATTGTAGCCTTCTCAATATGGAACGTAGTCTGTTCTCGATGTTTTTGTTACTCCAATGGATGGTATCATTGTCATTATGGAAGGTAGTTTGTTGTCGAGATTTTTGTTATTCCAATGGATGCTAGCCTTGTTATTCTAGAAGGTAGTCTGTCGTTGTGATTTCTGTCACTCCAATGGATGGTAGCCTTGTCACTATGGAAGGTAGTCTATTGTTCAAATTTTTGTTACTCCAATGGATGGTAGCCTTATCATTATGGAAGGTAGTCTATTGTCGATATTTTTGTTACTCCAATGGATGGTAGCCTTGTCATTATGGAAAGTAGTTTGTTGTAGAGATTTTTGTTACTCCAATGGATGTCAGCCTTGTCATTAGGGAAGGTAGTTTGTTGTTCATATTTTTGTTACTCCAATGGATTCTAGCCTTGTCATTATGGAAGGTAGTCTATTGTCGAGATTTTTGTTACTCCAATGGATGGTAGCCTTTTCATTATAGAAGGTAGTCTGTTGTACATATTTTTGTTACTTTAATGGATGGTAGCCTTGTCATTGTGGAAGGTAGTCTATTGTCGATATTTTTGTTACTCCAATGGCTGGTAGCCTTGTCATTATGGAAGGTTGTCTATTGTCGAGATTTTATTTATTATAATGGATGGTAGCCTTAAGATTATGGAATGTATTCTATTATCGATATTTTGGTTACTACAATAGATGGTAGCCTTGTCATTATGGAACATAATCTATTGTAGATATTTTTGTTACTCCAATTGCATGGTAGCCTTGTCATTATGGAAGGTAGTCTGTTGTCTAGAATTTTGTTACTCCAATGGATGGTAGCCTTGTCATTATGGATGGTAGTCTATTGTCGATATTTTTGTTACTCCAATGGAAGCTAGCCTTGTCATTCTAGAAGGTAGTATGTCGTTGTGATTTCTGTCACTCCAATGGATGGTAGCCTTGTCATTATGGAAGGTAGTCTGTAGTTAAGATTTTTCTTACTCCAATGGATGGTAGCCTTGTCGTTATGGAAGGTAATCTATTGTCGTGATTTTTGTTACTCCAATGGATGGTTGCATTATCATTATGGAAGGTTGTCTGTTGTTGAGATTTTTGTTACTCCAATGGATGGTAGCCTTGTCATTATGGAAGGTAGTATGTTTTCGAGATTTTTGTTACTCCAATGGATGGTAGCCTTGTCACTATGGAAGGTATGTTCATATTTTTGTTACTCCAATTGATGGTAGCCTTGTCATTATGGAAGGTAGTTTGTTGTCGAGATTTTTGTTATTCCAATGGATGGTAGCCTTGTCATTATGGAAGGTAGTCTGTTGTCTAGATCTTTGTTATTCCAATGAATGTTATCCTTGTCATTATGGAAGGAAGTCTATTGTCAATGTTTTTTTACTCCAATGCATGCTAGCCTTGTAATTATGGAAGGTAGGATGTCGTTGTGATTTCTATCACTCCAATGGATGCTAGCCTTGTCACTATGGAAGGTAGTCTGTTGTTCATATTTTTGTTACTCCAATGGATGCTAGCCTTGTAATTATAGAAGGTATTCTATTGTCGATATTTTTGTTACTCAAATGGATGATAGCATTGTCATTATGGAAGGTTTTCTATTGTCGATATTTTTGTTACTCTAATAGCTGGTAGCCTTGTAATTATGGAAGGTAGTCTGTTTTCGAGATTTTTGTTACTCCAATGGATGGTAGCCTTGTCATTATGGAAGGTAGTTTGTTGTTGATATATTTGTTAATCCAATGGATGGTAGCCTTGTCATTATGGAAGGTAGTATGTTGTCGATATCTTTGTTACTCCAAGGCATGGTAGCCTTGTCATTATGGAAGGTAGTTTGTTGTCGAGATTTTTGTTACTCCAATGGATGGTATCGTTGTCATTATGGATGGTAGTCTATTGTTGATATTTTTGTTATTCTAATGGAATGTAGCCTTCTCGTTATGGAATGTCGTCTTTTGTCGATGTTTTTGTTACTCCAATGGATGGTATCGTTGTCATTATGGAAGGTAGTTTGTTGATATTTTTGTTATTCCAATGGATGGTAGCCTTGTCATTATGGAAGGTAGTCTATTGTCGATATTTTTGTTACTCCAATGGATGGTAGCCTTGTCATTATTGAAGGTATTCTGTTGTCGAGATTTTTGTTACTTCAATGGATGGTAGCCTTATCATTATGGAAGGTAGTTAGTTGTAGATATTTTTGTTACTCCAATGGATGCTATCCTTATAATTATAGAAGGTAGTCTATTGTCGATATTTTTGTTACTCCAATGGATGATAGCATTGTCATTATGGAAGGTTGTCTATTGTCGAGATTTTTGTTACTCTAATAGATGTTATCCTTGTAATTATGGAAGGTAGTCTGTTTTCAAGATTTTTGTTACTCCAATGGATGGTAGCCTTGTCAGTATGGAAGGTAGTTTGTTGTTAATATTTTTGTTACTCCAATGGATGGTAGCCTTGTCATTATTGAAGGTAGTCTATTGTGGATATTTTTGTTACTCCAATGGATGGTAGCCTTGTCATTATGGAAGGTTGTCTATTGTCGAGATTATTGTTACTATAATGGATGGTAGCCTTGACATTATGGAAGGTATTCTATTATCGATATTTTGGTTACTGCAATGGATGGTAGCCTTGTCATTATGGAACATAGTCTAATGTAGATATTTTTGTTACTCCAATGCATGGTATCCTTGTCATTATGGAAGATAGTTTGCTGTTAATATTTTTGTTACTCCAATGGATGGTAGCTTTGTCATTATGGAAGGTAGCCTATTGTTTAAATTTTTGTTACTCCAATGGATGGTAGCCTTGTCATTATGGAAGGTAGTCTATTGTCGATATTTTTGTTATTCTAATGGATGGTAGCCTTGTCATTATGGAAAGTAGTTTGTTGTAAAGATTTTTGTTACACCAATGGATGCTAGCCTTGTCATTAAGGAAGGTAGTCTCTTGTTCATATTTTTGTTACTCCAATGGATGGTAGCCTTGTCATTATGGAAGGTAGTCTATTGTCGAGATTGTTGTTACTCCAATGGATGGTAGCCTTGTCATTATAGAAGGTAGTATGTTGTTCATATTTTTGTTACTTAATTGGATAGTAGCCTTGTCATTGTGGAAGGTAGTCTACTGTCGAGATTTTTGTTACTCCAATGGATGGTAGCCTTGTCATTATGGAAGGTTGTCTATTGTCGAGATTTTATTTACTATAATGGATGGTAGCCTTAACATTATGGAAGGTATTCTGTTATCGATATTTTGGTTACTACAATGGATGGTAGCCTTGTCATAATGGAACATAGTCTATTGTAGATATTTTTGTTACTCCAATTCATGGTAGCATTGTCATTATGGAATGTAGTCTGTTGTCTAGAGTTTTGTTACTCTAATAGATGGTATCCTTGTCATTATGGAATGTAGTCTATTGTCGAGATTTTTGTTACTCCAATGGATGCTAGCCTTTTCATTCTAGAAGGTAGTCTGTCGTTGTGATTTCTGTCACTCCAATGGATGGTAGCCTTGTCACTATGGAACATAGTCTATTGTAGATATTTTTGTTACTCCAATGCATGGTAGCCTTGTCATTATGGAAGGTAGTCTCTTGTATAGATTTTTGTTACTCCAATGGATGGTAGCCTTGTCATTATGGAATGTAGTCTGTTGTCGAGATTTTTGTTACTCCAATGGATGCTAGCCTTGTCATTCTAGAAGGTAGTCTGTCGTTGTGATTTCTGTCACTCCAATGGATGGTAGCCTTGACATTATGGAAGGTAGTCTATTGTCGAGATTTTTGTTACTTCAATGGATGGTAGCCTTGTCATTATGTAAGGTAGTTTGTTGTAGATATTTTTGTTACTCTAATGGATGTTAGCCTTGTAATTATAGAAGGTAGTCATATGTCGATATTTTTGTTACCCTAGTGGATGATAGCATTGTCATTATGGAAGGTTGTCTATTGTCCAGATTTTGTGTTACTCAAATTGATGGTAGCCTTGTAATTATGGAAGGTAGTCTGTTTTCGAGATTTTTGTTACTCCACTGGTTGGTAGCCTTGTCATTATGGAATATAGTTTGTTGTTCATATTTTTGTTACTCCAATGGATGGTAGCCTTGTCATTATGGAAGGTAGTCTATTGTCGAGATTTTTGTTACTCCAATGGATGGAAGCCTTGTCATTATGGAAGGTTGTCTACTGTCGAGATTTTTGTTACTATAATGGATGGTAGCCTTGACATTATGGAAGGTATTCTGTTATTCATATTTTGGTTACTACATTGGATGGTAGCCTTGTCATTATGGAACATAGTCTATTGTAGATATTTTTTTTACTCCAATGCATGGTAGCCTTGTCATTATGGAAGGTAGTCTATTGTCTAGATTTTTGTTACTCCAATGGATGGTAGCCTTGTCATTATGGAAGGTAGTCTATTGTCGAGATTTTTGTTACTCCAGTGGATGCTAGCCTTGTCATTCTAGAAGGTAGTCTGGCGTTGTGATTTCTGTCACTCCAATGGATGGTAGCCTTGTCACTATGGAAGGTAGTCTGTTGTTCAGATTTTTTTTACTCCAATGGATGGTAGCCTTGTCATTATGGAAGGTAGTCTATTGTCGAGATTTTTGTTACTCCAATGGATGGTAGCATTATCATTATGGAAGGTTGTCTGTTGTCGAGATTTTTGTTACTCCAATGGATGGTAGCCTTGTCATTATGGAAGGTAGTATGTTTTTAAGATTTTTGTTACTCCAATGGATGGTAACCTTGTCACTATGGAAGGTATGTTCATATTTTTGGTACTCCAATGGATGGTAGCCTTGTCATTGTGGAAGGTAGTCTATTGTAGATATTTTTGTTACTCCAATTCATGGTTGCCTTGTCATTCTAGAAGGTAGTCTTGCGTTGTGATTTCTATCACTCCAATGGATGGTAGCCTTGTCACTATGGAAGGTAGTCTGTTGTTCATATTTTTGTTACTCCAATAGATGGTAGCCTTGTAATTAGAGAAGATAGTCTATGGTCGATATTTTTGTTACTCCAATGGATGATAGCATTGTTAATATGGAAGGTTGTCTATTGTCGAGATTTTTGTTACTCTAATAGATGGTTTCCTTGTAATTATGGAAGGTAGTCTATTTTCGAGATTTTTGTTACTCCAATGGATGGTAGCCTTGTCATTATGGAAGGTAGTTTGTTATTGATATCTGTGTTACTCCAATGGATGGTCGCCTTGTCATTATGGAAGGTAGTATGTTGTCGATATCTTTGTTACTCCAATGGATGGTAGCCTTGTCATTATGGAAGGTAGTTTGTTGTCGAGATTTTTGTTACTCCAATGGATGGTATCGTTGTCATTATGGATGGTAGTCTATTGTTGAGATTTTTGTTATTCCAATGGATTGTAGCCTTCTCAATATGGAACGTAGTCTATTGTCGATGTTTTTGTTACTCCAATGGATGGTATCGTTGTCATTATGGAAGGTAGTTTGTTGTTGAGATTTTTGTTATTCCAATAGATGGTAGCCTTGTCATTATGGAAGGTAGTCTATTGTCGATATTTTTGTTACTCCAATGGATGGTAGCCTTGTCGTTATGGAAGGTAATCTATTGTCGTGATTTTTGTTACTCCAATGGATGGTTGCATTATCATTATGGAAGGTTGTCTGTTGTTGAGATTTTTGTTACTCCAATGGATGGTAGCCTTGTCATTATGGAAGGTAGTATGTTTTCGAGATTTTTGTTACTCCAATGGATGGTAGCCTTGTCACTATGGAAGGTATGTTCATATTTTTGTTACTCCAATTGATGGTAGCCTTGTCATTATGGAAGGTAGTTTGTTGTCGAGATTTTTGTTATTCCAATGGATGGTAGCCTTGTCATTATGGAAGGTAGTCTGTTGTCTAGATCTTTGTTATTCCAATGAATGTTATCCTTGTCATTATGGAAGGAAGTCTATTGTCAATGTTTTTTTACTCCAATGCATGCTAGCCTTGTAATTATGGAAGGTAGGATGTCGTTGTGATTTCTATCACTCCAATGGATGCTAGCCTTGTCACTATGGAAGGTAGTCTGTTGTTCATATTTTTGTTACTCCAATGGATGCTAGCCTTGTAATTATAGAAGGTATTCTATTGTCGATATTTTTGTTACTCAAATGGATGATAGCATTGTCATTATGGAAGGTTTTCTATTGTCGATATTTTTGTTACTCTAATAGCTGGTAGCCTTGTAATTATGGAAGGTAGTCTGTTTTCGAGATTTTTGTTACTCCAATGGATGGTAGCCTTGTCATTATGGAAGGTAGTTTGTTGTTGATATATTTGTTAATCCAATGGATGGTAGCCTTGTCATTATGGAAGGTAGTATGTTGTCGATATCTTTGTTACTCCAAGGCATGGTAGCCTTGTCATTATGGAAGGTAGTTTGTTGTCGAGATTTTTGTTACTCCAATGGATGGTATCGTTGTCATTATGGATGGTAGTCTATTGTTGATATTTTTGTTATTCTAATGGAATGTAGCCTTCTCGTTATGGAATGTCGTCTTTTGTCGATGTTTTTGTTACTCCAATGGATGGTATCGTTGTCATTATGGAAGGTAGTTTGTTGATATTTTTGTTATTCCAATGGATGGTAGCCTTGTCATTATGGAAGGTAGTCTATTGTCGATATTTTTGTTACTCCAATGGATGGTAGCCTTGTCATTATTGAAGGTATTCTGTTGTCGAGATTTTTGTTACTTCAATGGATGGTAGCCTTATCATTATGGAAGGTAGTTAGTTGTAGATATTTTTGTTACTCCAATGGATGCTATCCTTATAATTATAGAAGGTAGTCTATTGTCGATATTTTTGTTACTCCAATGGATGATAGCATTGTCATTATGGAAGGTTGTCTATTGTCGAGATTTTTGTTACTCTAATAGATGTTATCCTTGTAATTATGGAAGGTAGTCTGTTTTCAAGATTTTTGTTACTCCAATGGATGGTAGCCTTGTCAGTATGGAAGGTAGTTTGTTGTTAATATTTTTGTTACTCCAATGGATGGTAGCCTTGTCATTATTGAAGGTAGTCTATTGTGGATATTTTTGTTACTCCAATGGATGGTAGCCTTGTCATTATGGAAGGTTGTCTATTGTCGAGATTATTGTTACTATAATGGATGGTAGCCTTGACATTATGGAAGGTATTCTATTATCGATATTTTGGTTACTGCAATGGATGGTAGCCTTGTCATTATGGAACATAGTCTAATGTAGATATTTTTGTTACTCCAATGCATGGTATCCTTGTCATTATGGAAGATAGTTTGCTGTTAATATTTTTGTTACTCCAATGGATGGTAGCTTTGTCATTATGGAAGGTAGCCTATTGTTTAAATTTTTGTTACTCCAATGGATGGTAGCCTTGTCATTATGGAAGGTAGTCTATTGTCGATATTTTTGTTATTCTAATGGATGGTAGCCTTGTCATTATGGAAAGTAGTTTGTTGTAAAGATTTTTGTTACACCAATGGATGCTAGCCTTGTCATTAAGGAAGGTAGTCTCTTGTTCATATTTTTGTTACTCCAATGGATGGTAGCCTTGTCATTATGGAAGGTAGTCTATTGTCGAGATTGTTGTTACTCCAATGGATGGTAGCCTTGTCATTATAGAAGGTAGTATGTTGTTCATATTTTTGTTACTTAATTGGATAGTAGCCTTGTCATTGTGGAAGGTAGTCTACTGTCGAGATTTTTGTTACTCCAATGGATGGTAGCCTTGTCATTATGGAAGGTTGTCTATTGTCGAGATTTTATTTACTATAATGGATGGTAGCCTTAACATTATGGAAGGTATTCTGTTATCGATATTTTGGTTACTACAATGGATGGTAGCCTTGTCATAATGGAACATAGTCTATTGTAGATATTTTTGTTACTCCAATTCATGGTAGCATTGTCATTATGGAATGTAGTCTGTTGTCTAGAGTTTTGTTACTCTAATAGATGGTATCCTTGTCATTATGGAATGTAGTCTATTGTCGAGATTTTTGTTACTCCAATGGATGCTAGCCTTTTCATTCTAGAAGGTAGTCTGTCGTTGTGATTTCTGTCACTCCAATGGATGGTAGCCTTGTCACTATGGAACATAGTCTATTGTAGATATTTTTGTTACTCCAATGCATGGTAGCCTTGTCATTATGGAAGGTAGTCTCTTGTATAGATTTTTGTTACTCCAATGGATGGTAGCCTTGTCATTATGGAATGTAGTCTGTTGTCGAGATTTTTGTTACTCCAATGGATGCTAGCCTTGTCATTCTAGAAGGTAGTCTGTCGTTGTGATTTCTGTCACTCCAATGGATGGTAGCCTTGACATTATGGAAGGTAGTCTATTGTCGAGATTTTTGTTACTTCAATGGATGGTAGCCTTGTCATTATGTAAGGTAGTTTGTTGTAGATATTTTTGTTACTCTAATGGATGTTAGCCTTGTAATTATAGAAGGTAGTCATATGTCGATATTTTTGTTACCCTAGTGGATGATAGCATTGTCATTATGGAAGGTTGTCTATTGTCCAGATTTTGTGTTACTCAAATTGATGGTAGCCTTGTAATTATGGAAGGTAGTCTGTTTTCGAGATTTTTGTTACTCCACTGGTTGGTAGCCTTGTCATTATGGAATATAGTTTGTTGTTCATATTTTTGTTACTCCAATGGATGGTAGCCTTGTCATTATGGAAGGTAGTCTATTGTCGAGATTTTTGTTACTCCAATGGATGGAAGCCTTGTCATTATGGAAGGTTGTCTACTGTCGAGATTTTTGTTACTATAATGGATGGTAGCCTTGACATTATGGAAGGTATTCTGTTATTCATATTTTGGTTACTACATTGGATGGTAGCCTTGTCATTATGGAACATAGTCTATTGTAGATATTTTTTTTACTCCAATGCATGGTAGCCTTGTCATTATGGAAGGTAGTCTATTGTCTAGATTTTTGTTACTCCAATGGATGGTAGCCTTGTCATTATGGAAGGTAGTCTATTGTCGAGATTTTTGTTACTCCAGTGGATGCTAGCCTTGTCATTCTAGAAGGTAGTCTGGCGTTGTGATTTCTGTCACTCCAATGGATGGTAGCCTTGTCACTATGGAAGGTAGTCTGTTGTTCAGATTTTTTTTACTCCAATGGATGGTAGCCTTGTCATTATGGAAGGTAGTCTATTGTCGAGATTTTTGTTACTCCAATGGATGGTAGCATTATCATTATGGAAGGTTGTCTGTTGTCGAGATTTTTGTTACTCCAATGGATGGTAGCCTTGTCATTATGGAAGGTAGTATGTTTTTAAGATTTTTGTTACTCCAATGGATGGTAACCTTGTCACTATGGAAGGTATGTTCATATTTTTGGTACTCCAATGGATGGTAGCCTTGTCATTGTGGAAGGTAGTCTATTGTAGATATTTTTGTTACTCCAATTCATGGTTGCCTTGTCATTCTAGAAGGTAGTCTTGCGTTGTGATTTCTATCACTCCAATGGATGGTAGCCTTGTCACTATGGAAGGTAGTCTGTTGTTCATATTTTTGTTACTCCAATAGATGGTAGCCTTGTAATTAGAGAAGATAGTCTATGGTCGATATTTTTGTTACTCCAATGGATGATAGCATTGTTAATATGGAAGGTTGTCTATTGTCGAGATTTTTGTTACTCTAATAGATGGTTTCCTTGTAATTATGGAAGGTAGTCTATTTTCGAGATTTTTGTTACTCCAATGGATGGTAGCCTTGTCATTATGGAAGGTAGTTTGTTATCGATATCTGTGTTACTCCAATGGATGGTCGCCTTGTCATTATGGAAGGTAGTATGTTGTCGATATCTTTGTTACTCCAATGGATGGTAGCCTTGTCATTATGGAAGGTAGTTTGTTGTCGAGATTTTTGTTACTCCAATGGATGGTATCGTTGTCATTATGGATGGTAGTCTATTGTTGAGATTTTTGTTATTCCAATGGATTGTAGCCTTCTCAATATGGAACGTAGTCTATTGTCGATGTTTTTGTTACTCCAATGGATGGTATCGTTGTCATTATGGAAGGTAGTTTGTTGTTGAGATTTTTGTTATTCCAATAGATGGTAGCCTTGTCATTATGGAAGGTAGTCTATTGTCGATATTTTTGTTACTCCAATGGATGGTAGCCTTGTCATTATGGAAGGTAGTCCGTTGTCGAGATTTTTGTTACTTCAATGGATGGTAGCCTTGTCATTATGGAAAGTAGTTTGTTGTAGAGATTTTTGTTACTCCAATGGATGCTAGCCTTGTCATTAGGGTAGGTAGTCTGTTGTTCATATTTTTGTTACTCCAATGGATGGTAGCCTTGTCATTATGGAAGGTAGTCTATTGTCGAGATTTTTGTTACTCTAATTGATGGTAGCCTTGTCATTATAGAAGGTAGTATGTTGTACATATTTTTGTTACTTCAATGGATGGTAGCCTTGTCATTGTGGAAGGTAGTCTATTGTAGATATTTTTGTTACTCCAATGCATGGTTGCCTTGTCATTATGGAAGGTAGTCTGTTGTCTAGATTTTTGTTACTCCATTGGATGGTAGCCTTGTCATTATGGAAGGTAGTCTATTGTCGAGATTTTTGTTACTCCAATGGATGCTAGCCTTGTCATTCTAGAAGGTAGTATGGCGTTGTGATTTCTGTCACTCCAATGGATGGTAGACTTGTCACTATGGAAGGTAGTCTGTTGTTCATATTTTTGTTACTCCAATGGATGGTAGCCTTGTCATTATGGAAGGTAGTCTATTGTCGAGATTTTTGTTACTCCAATGGATGGTAGCATTATCATTATGAAAGGTTGTGTGTTGTCAAGATTTTTGTTACTCCAATGGATGGTAGCCTTGTCATTATGGAAGGTAGTATGTTTTTGAGACTTTTGTTACTCCAATGGATGGTAACCTTGTCACTATGGAAGGTATGTTCATATTTTTGGTACTCCAATGGATGGTATCCTTGTCATTATGGAACATATTCTGTTGCCGATGTGTTTGTTACTCCAATGGATGGTAGCATTATCATTATGGAAGGTAGTCCGTTGTCGAGATTTTTGTTACTTCAATGGATGGTAGCCTTGTCATTATGGTAAGTAGTTTGTTGTAGAGATTTTTGTTACTCCAATGGATGGTAGCCTTGTTACTATGAAAGGTAGTCTGTTGTTCATATTTTTGTTACTCCAATAGATGGTAGCCTTGTAATTATAGAAGATAGTCTATTGTCGATATTTTTATTACTCCAATGGATGATAGCATTGTTATTATGGAAGGTTGTCTATTGTCGAGATTTTTGTTACTCTAATAGATGGTATCCTTGTCATTATGGAAGGTAGTATGTTTTCGAGATTTTTGTTACTCCAATGGATGGTAGCCTTGTCATTATGGTAGGTAGTTTGTTATCGATATCTTTGTTACTCCAATGGATGTTAGCCTTGTCATTATGGAAGGTAGTATGTTGTCGATATCTTTGTTACTCCAATGGATGGTAGCCTTGTCATTATGGAAGGTAGTTTGTTGTCGAGATTTTTGTTACTCCAATGGATGGTATCGTTGTCATTATGGATGGTAGTCTATTGTTGAGATTTTTGTTATTCCAATGGATTGTAGCCTTCTCAATATGGAACGTAGTCTGTTCTCGATGTTTTTGTTACTCCAATGGATGGTATCATTGTCATTATGGAAGGTAGTTTGTTGTCGAGATTTTTGTTATTCCAATGGATGCTAGCCTTGTTATTCTAGAAGGTAGTCTGTCGTTGTGATTTCTGTCACTACAATGGATGGTAGCCTTGTCACTATGGAAGGTAGTCTATTGTTCAAATTTTTGTTACTCCAATGGATGGTAGCCTTATCATTATGGAAGGTAGTCTATTGTCGATATTTTTGTTACTCCAATGGATGGTAGCCTTGTCATTATGGAAAGTAGTTTGTTGTAGAGATTTTTGTTACTCCAATGGATGCTAGCCTTGTCATTAGGGTAGGTAGTCTGTTGTTCATATTTCTGTTACTCCAATGGATGGTAGCCTTGTCATTATGGAAGGTAGTCTATTGTCGAGATTTTTGTTACTCTAATGGATGGTAGCCTTGTCATTATAGAAGGTAGTATGTTGTACATATTTTTGTTACTTCAATGGATGGTAGCCTTGTGATTATGGAAGGTAGTCTATTGTCGAGATTTTTGTTACTCCAATGGATGGTAGCCTTGTCATTATGGAAGGTTGTCTATTATCGAGATTTTATTTACTATAATGGATGGTAGCCTTAACATTATGGAAGGTATTCTGTTATCGATATTTTGGTTACTACAATGGATGGTAGCCTTGTCATTATGGTAAGTAGTTTGTTGTAGAGATTTTTGTTACTCCAATGGATGGTAGCCTTGTTACTATGAAAGGTAGTCTGTTGTTCATATTTTTGTTACTCCAATAGATGGTAGCCTTGTAATTATAGAAGATAGTCTATTGTCGATATTTTTATTACTCCAATGGATGATAGCATTGTTATTATGGAAGGTTGTCTATTGTCGAGATTTTTGTTACTCTAATAGATGGTATCCTTGTCATTATGGAAGGTAGTATGTTTTCGAGATTTTTGTTACTCCAATGGATGGTAGCCTTGTCATTATGGTAGGTAGTTTGTTATCGATATCTTTGTTACTCCAATGGATGTTAGCCTTGTCATTATGGAAGGTAGTATGTTGTCGATATCTTTGTTACTCCAATGGATGGTAGCCTTGTCATTATGGAAGGTAGTTTGTTGTCGAGATTTTTGTTACTCCAATGGATGGTATCGTTGTCATTATGGATGGTAGTCTATTGTTGAGATTTTTGTTATTCCAATGGATTGTAGCCTTCTCAATATGGAACGTAGTCTGTTCTCGATGTTTTTGTTACTCCAATGGATGGTATCATTGTCATTATGGAAGGTAGTTTGTTGTCGAGATTTTTGTTATTCCAATGGATGCTAGCCTTGTTATTCTAGAAGGTAGTCTGTCGTTGTGATTTCTGTCACTACAATGGATGGTAGCCTTGTCACTATGGAAGGTAGTCTATTGTTCAAATTTTTGTTACTCCAATGGATGGTAGCCTTATCATTATGGAAGGTAGTCTATTGTCGATATTTTTGTTACTCCAATGGATGGTAGCCTTGTCATTATGGAAAGTAGTTTGTTGTAGAGATTTTTGTTACTCCAATGGATGCTAGCCTTGTCATTAGGGTAGGTAGTCTGTTGTTCATATTTCTGTTACTCCAATGGATGGTAGCCTTGTCATTATGGAAGGTAGTCTATTGTCGAGATTTTTGTTACTCTAATGGATGGTAGCCTTGTCATTATAGAAGGTAGTATGTTGTACATATTTTTGTTACTTCAATGGATGGTAGCCTTGTGATTATGGAAGGTAGTCTATTGTCGAGATTTTTGTTACTCCAATGGATGGTAGCCTTGTCATTATGGAAGGTTGTCTATTATCGAGATTTTATTTACTATAATGGATGGTAGCCTTAACATTATGGAAGGTATTCTGTTATCGATATTTTGGTTACTACAATGGATGGTAGCCTTGTCATTATGGAACATAGTCTATTGTAGATATTTTTGTTACTCCAATGCATGGTAGCCTTGTCATTATGGAAGGTAGTCTCTTGTCTAGATTTTTGTTACTCCAATGGATGGTAGCCTTGTCATTATGGAATGTAGTCTGGTGTCGAGATTTTTGTTACTCCAATGGATGCTAGCCTTGTTATTCTAGAAGGTAGTTTGTCGTTGTGATTTCTGTCACTCCAATGGATGGTAGCCTTGTCACTATGGAAGGTAGTCTATTGTTCAAATTTTTGTTACTCCAATGGATGGTAGCCTTATCATTATGGAAGGTAGTCTATTGTCGATATTTTTGTTACTCCAATGGATGGTAGCCTTGTCATTATGGAAAGTAGTTTGTTGTAGAGATTTTTGTTACTCCAATGGATGCTAGCCTTGTCATTAGGGTAGGTAGTCTGTTGTTCATATTTCTGTTACTCCAATGGATGGTAGCCTTGTCATTATGGAAGGTAGTCTATTGTCGAGATTTTTGTTACTCTAATGGATGGTAGCCTTGTCATTATAGAAGGTAGTATGTTGTACATATTTTTGTTACTTCAATGGATGGTAGCCTTGTGATTGTGGAAGGTAGTCTATTGTCGAGATTTTTGTTACTCCAATGGATGGTAGCCTTGTCATTATGGAAGGTTGTCTATTATCGAGATTTTATTTACTATAATGGATGGTAGCCTTAACATTATGGAAGGTATTCTGTTATCGATATTTTGGTTACTACAATGGATGGTAGCCTTGTCATTATGGAACATAGTCTATTGTAGATATTTTTGTTACTCCAATGCATGGTAGCCTTGTCATTATGGAAGGTAGTCTCTTGTCTAGATTTTTGTTACTCCAATGGATGGTAGCCTTATCATTATGGAATGTAGTCTGTTGTCGAGATTTTTGTTACTCCAATGGATGCTAGCCTTGTCATTCTAGAAGGTAGTCTGTCATTGTGATTTCTGTCACTCCAATGGATGGTAGCCTTGTAACTATGGAAGGTAGTCTTTTGTTCAGATTTTTGTTACTCCAATGGATGGTAGCCTTATCATTATGGAAGGTAGTCTATTGTCGATATTTTTGTTACTCCAATGGATGGTAGCCTTGTCATTATGGAAAGTAGTTTGTTGTAGAGATTTTTGTTACTCCAATGGATGTCAGCCTTGTCATTAGGGAAGGTAGTTTGTTGTTCATATTTTTGTTACTCCAATGGATTCTAGCCTTGTCATTATGGAAGGTAGTCTATTGTCGAGATTTTTGTTACTCCAATGGATGGTAGCCTTTTCATTATAGAAGGTAGTCTGTTGTACATATTTTTGTTACTTCAATGGATGGTAGCCTTGTCATTGTGGAAGGTAGTCTATTGTCGATATTTTTGTTACTCCAATGGCTGGTAGCCTTGTCATTATGGAAGGTTGTCTATTGTCGAGATTTTATTTACTATAATGGATGGTAGCCTTAAGATTATGGAATGTATTCTATTATCGATATTTTGGTTACTACAATAGATGGTAGCCTTGTCATTATGGAACATAATCTATTGTAGATATTTTTGTTACTCCAATTGCATGGTAGCCTTGTCATTATGGAAGGTAGTCTGTTGTCTAGAATTTTGTTACTCCAATGGATGGTAGCCTTGTCATTATGGATGGTAGTCTATTGTCGATATTTTTGTTACTCCAATGGAAGCTAGCCTTGTCATTCTAGAAGGTAGTATGTCGTTGTGATTTCTGTCACTCCAATGGATGGTAGCCTTGTCATTATGGAAGGTAGTCTGTAGTTAAGATTTTTCTTACTCCAATGGATGGTAGCCTTGTCGTTATGGAAGGTAATCTATTGTCGTGATTTTTGTTACTCCAATGGATGGTTGCATTATCATTATGGAAGGTTGTCTGTTGTCGAGATTTTTGTTACTCCAATGGATGGTAGCCTTGTCATTATGGAAGGTAGTATGTTTTCGAGATTTTTGTTACTCCAATGGATGGTAGCCTTGTCACTATGGAAGGTATGTTCATATTTTTGTTACTCCAATTGATGGTAGCCTTGTCATTATGGAAGGTAGTTTGTTGTCGAGATTTTTGTTATTCCAATGGATGGTAGCCTTGTCATTATGGAAGGTAGTCTATTGTCAATGTTTTTTTACTCCAATGCATGCTAGCCTTGTAATTATGGAAGGTAGGATGTCGTTGTGATTTCTATCACTCCAATGGATGCTAGCCTTGTCACTATGGAAGGTAGTCTGTTGTTCATATTTTTGTTACTCCAATGGATGGTAGCCTTGTAATTATAGAAGGTATTCTATTGTCGATATTTTTGTTACTCAAATGGATGATAGCATTGTCATTATGGAAGGTTGTCTGTTGTCGAGATTTTTGTTACTCTAATGGATGGTAGCCTTGTCATTATGGAAGGTAGTCTGTTGTCGAGATTTTTGTTACTCCAATGGATGGTATCGTTGTCATTATGAATGGTAGTCTATTGTCGATATATTTGTTAATCCAAGGGATGGTAGCCTTCTCATTATGGAATGTAGTCTTTTGTCGATGTTTTTGTTACTCCAATGGATGGTATCATTGTCATTATGGAAGGTAGTTTGTTGATATTTTTGTTATTCCAATGGATGGTAGCCTTGTCATTATGGAAGGTAGTCTATTGTCGATATTTTTGTTACTCCAATGGATGGTAGCCTTGTCATTATGGAAGGTTTTCTATTGTCGAGATTATTGTTACTATAATGGATGGTAGCCTTGACATTATGGAAGGTATTCTCTTATCGATATTTTGGTTACTACAATGGATGGTAGCCTTGTCATTATGGAACATAGTCTATTGTAGATATTTTTGTTACTCCAATGCATGGTAGCCTTGTCATTATGGAAGATAGTTTGCTGTTAATATTTTTGTTACTCCAATGGATGGTAGCTTTGTCATTATGGAAGGTAGCCTATTGTCCAAATTTTTTTTACTCCAATGGATGGTAGCCTTGTCATTATGGAAGGTAGTCTATTGTCGATATTTTTGTTACTCTAATGGATGGTAGCCTTGTCATTATGGAAAGTAGTTTGTTGTAGAGATTTTTGTTACACCAATGGATGCTAGCCTTGTCATTAAGGAAGGTAGTCTGTTATTCATATTTTTGTTACTCCAATGGATGGTAGCCTTGTCATTATGGAAGGTAGTCTATTGTCGAGATTCTTGTTACTCCAATGGATGGTAGCCTTGTCATTATAGAAGGTAGTCTGTTGTTCATATTTTTGTTACTTCAATGGATGGTAGCCTTGTCATTGTGGAAGGTAGTCTATTGTCGAGATTTTTGTTACTCCAATGGATGGTAGCCTTGTCATTATGGAAGGTTGTCTATTGTCGAGATTTTATTTACTATAATGGATGGTAGCCTTAACATTACGAAAGGTATTCTGTTATCGATATTTTGGTTAGTACAATGGATTATAGCCTTGTCATTATGGAACATAGTCTATTGTAGATATTTTTGTTACTCCAATGCATGGTAGCCTTGTCATTATGGAATGTAGTCTGTTGTCTAGAGTTTTGTTACTCTAATAGATGGTATCCTTGTCATTATGGAATGTAGTCTGTTGTCGAGATTTTTGTTACTCCAATGGATGCTAGCCTTTTCATTCTAGAAGGTAGTCTGTCGTTGTGATTTATGTCACTCCAATGGATGGTAGCCTTGTCACTATGGAAGGTAGTCTATTGTTCATATTTTTGTTACTCCAATGGATGGTAGCCTTGTCATTATGGAAGGTTGTCTATTGTCGATATTTTAGTTACTCCAATGTATGGTAGCATTATCATTATGGAAGGTTGTCTGTTGTCGAGATTTTTGTTACTCCAATGGATGGTAGCCTTGTCATTATGGAAGGTAGTCTGTTTTCGAGATTTTTTTTACTCCAATGGATGGTAGCCTTGTCACTATGGAAGGTATGTTCATATTTTTGTTACACCAATGGATGGTAGCTTTGTCATTATGGAAGGTAGTATGTTGTTGTGATTGATGTCACTCCAATGGATGGTAGCCTTGTCACTGTGGAAGGTAGTCTGTTGCCTAGATTTTTGTTACTCCAATGGATGGTAGCCTTGTCATTATGGAAGGTAGTCTATTGTCGAGATTTTCGTTACTCCAAAGGATGCTACCCTTGTCATTCTAGAAGGTAGTATGTTGTTGTGATTTCTGTCACTCCAATGGATGGTAGCCTTGTCACTATGGAAGGTAGTCTGATGTTCAGATTTTTCTTACTCCAAAGGATTGTAGCCTTCTCAATATGGAATGTAGTCTGTTGTCGAGATTTTTGTTACTCCAATGTATGGTATCGTTGTCATTATGGATGGTAGTCTATTGTTGAGATTTTTGTTATTCTAATGGATTGTAGCCTTCTCATTATGGAATGTAGTCTGTTGTCGATGTTTTTGTTACTCCAATGGATGGTAACCTTGTCATTATGGAAGGTAGTCCGTTGTCGAGATTTTTTTTACTTCAATGGATGGTAGCCTTGTCATTATGGAAGGTAGTTTGTTGTAGATATTTTTGTTACTCCAATGGGTGCTAGCCTTGTAATTATAGAAGGTAGTATATTATCGATATTTTTGTTACTCCAATGGATGATAGCATTGTCATTATGGAAGGCTGTCTATTGTTGAGATTTTTGTTACTCTAATAGATGGTAGCCTTGTAATTATGGAAGGTAATCTGTTTTTGAAATTTTTGTTACTCCAATGGATGGTAGCCTTGTCAGTATGGAAGGTTGTTTGTTGTTAATATTTTTGTTATTCCAATGGATGGTAGCCTTGTCATTATGGAAGGTTGTTTATTGTCGATATTTTTGTTACTCCAATGGATGGTAGCTTTGTCATTATGGAAGGTTGTCTATTGTCGAGATTTTTGTTACTATAATGGATGGTATCCTTGACATTATGGAAGGTATTCTGTTATTGATATTTTTGTTACTACAATGGATGTTAGCCTTGTCATTATGGAACATAGTCTATTGTAGATATTTATGTTACTCCAATGCATGATAGCCTTGTCATTATGGAAGGTAGTCTGTTGTCGATATTTTTGTTACTCCAATGGATGGCAGCCTTGTCATTATGGAAAGTAGTTTGTTGTAGAGATTTTTGTTACACCAATGGATGTTAGCCCTGTCATTAGGGAAGGTAGTCTGTTGTTCAAATTTTTGTTACTCCAATGGATGGTAGCCTTGTCATTATGGAAGGTAGTCTATTGTCGAGATTTTTGTTACTCCAATGGATGGTAGCCTTGTCATTATAGAAGGTAGTCTGTTGTTCATATTTTTGTTACTTCAATGGATGGTAGCCTTGTCATTGTGGAAGGTAGTCTATTGTCGAGATTTTTGTTACTCCAATGGATGGTAGCCTTGTCATTATGGAAGGTTGTCTATTGTCGAGATTTTATTTACTATAATTGATGGTAGCCTTAACATTATGGAAGGTATTCTTTTATCGATATTTTGGTTACTACAATGGATGGTAGCCTTGTCGTTATGGAACATAGTCTATTGTAGATATTTTTGTTACTCCAATGCATGGTAGCCTTGTCATTATGGAATGTAGTCTATTGTATAGATTTTTGTTACTCCAATGGATGGTAGCCTTGTAATTATGGAATGTAGTCTGTTGTCGAGATTTTTGTTACTCCAATGAATGCTAGCCTTGTCATTCTAGAAGGTAGTCTGTCGTTGTGATTTCTGTCACTCCAATGGATGGTAGCCTTGTCACTATGGAAGGTAGTATTTTGTTCAGATTTTTGTTACTCCAATGGATGGTAGCCTTGCCATTATGGAAGGTAGTCTATTGTCGATATTTTTGTTACTCCAATGGATGGTAGCATTATCATTATGGAAGGTTGTCTGTTGTCGAAATTTTTGTTACTCCAATGGATGGTAGCCTTTTCATTATGGAAGGTAGTCTGTTTTCGAGATTTTTGTTACTCCAATGGATGGTAGCCTTGTCACTATGGAAGGTATGTTCATATTTTTGTTACACCAATGGATGGTAGCTTTGTCATTATGGAAGGTAGTATGTTGTTGTGATTTATGTCACTCTAATGGATGGTAGCCTTGTCATTGTGGAAGGTAGTCTGTTGTCTAGATTTTTGTTACTCCAATGGATGGTAGCCTTGTCATTATGGAAGGTAGTCTATTGTCGAGATTTTTGTTACTCCAATGGATGCTACCCTTGTCATTCTAGAAGGTAGTATGTTGTTGTGATTTCTATCACTCCAATGGATGGTAGCCTTGTCACTATGGAAGGTAGTCTGTTGTTCAGATTTTTCTTACTCCAATGGATGGTAGCCTTGTCATTATGGAAGGTAGTCTATTGTCTAGATTTTTGTTACTCCAATGGATGGTAGCCTTGTCACTATGGAAGGTATGTTTATATTTTTGTTACTCTAATAGATTGTAGCCTTGTCATTATGGAACGTATTCTGTTGTTGATGTTTTTGTTACTCCAATGTATGGTAGCCTGGTCATTATGGAAGGTAGTCTGTTGTCTAGATTTTTGTTATTCCAATGAATGTTATCCTTGTCATTATGGAAGGTAGTCTATTGTCGAGATTTTTGTTACTCCAATGGATGTTAGCCTTGTCATTATGGAAGGTAGTATGTCGTTGTGATTTCTATCACTCCAACGGATGCTAGCCTTGTCACTATGGAAGGTAGTCTGTTGTTCATATTTTTGTTACTCCAATGGATGGTAGCCTTGTAAGTATAGAAGGTAGTCTATTATCGATATTTTTGTTACTCCAATGGATGATAGCATTGTCATTATGGAAGGTTGTCTATTGTCGAGATTTTTGTTACTCTAGTAGTTGGTAGCCTTGTAATTATGGAAGGTAGTCAGTTTTCGAGATTTTTGTTACTCCAATGGATGGTAGCCTTGTCATTATGGAAGGTAGTTTATTGTCGATATATTTGTTAATCCAATGGATGGTAGCCTTTTTATTATGGAAGGTAGTATGTTGTAGATATCTTTGTTACTCCAATGGATGGTAGCCATGTCATTATGGAAGGTAGTTTGTTGTCGAGATTTTTGTTACTCCAATGTATGGTATCGTTGTCATTATGGATGGTAGTCTATTGTTGAGATTTTTGTTATTCTAATGGATTGTAGCCTTCTCATTATGGAATGTAGTCTGTTGTCGATGTTTTTGTTACTCCAATGGATGGTAACCTTGTCATAATGGAAGGTAGTCCGTTGTCGAGATTTTTTTTACTTCAATGGATGGTAGCCTTGTCATTATGGAAGGTAGTTTGTTGTAGATATTTTTGTTACTCCAATGGGTGCTAGCCTTGTAATTATACAAGGTAGTATATTATCGATATTTTTGTTACTCCAATGGATGATAGCATTGTCATTATGGAAGGCTGTCTATTGTTGAGATTTTTGTTACTCTAATAGATGGTAGCCTTGTAATTATGGAAGGTAATCTGTTTTTGAAATTTTTGTTACTCCAATGGATGGTAGCCTTGTCAGTATGGAAGGTTGTTTGTTGTTAATATTTTTGTTATTCCAATGGATGGTAGCCTTGTCATTATGGAAGGTTGTTTATTGTCGATATTTTTGTTACTCCAATGGATGGTAGCTTTGTCATTATGGAAGGTTGTCTATTGTCGAGATTTTTGTTACTATAATGGATGGTATCCTTGACATTATGGAAGGTATTCTGTTATTGATATTTTTGTTACTACAATGGATGTTAGCCTTGTCATTATGGAACATAGTCTATTGTAGATATTTCTGTTACTCCAATGCATGATAGCCTTGTCATTATGGAAGGTAGTCTATTGTCGATATTTTTGTTACTCCAATAGATGGCAGCCTTGTCATTATGGAAAGTAGTTTGTTGTAGAGATTTTTGTTACACCAATGGATGTTAGCCCTGTCATTAGGGAAGGTAGTCTGTTGTTCAAATTTTTGTTACTCCAATGGATGGTAGCCTTGTCATTATGGAAGGTAGTCTATTGTCGAGATTTTTGTTACTCCAATGGATGGTAGCCTTGTCATTATAGAAGGTAGTCTGTTGTTCATATTTTTGTTACTTCAATGGATGGTAGCCTTGTCATTGTGGAAGGTAGTCTATTGTCGAGATTTTTGTTACTCCAATGGATGGTAGCCTTGTCATTATGGAAGGTTGTCTATTGTCGAGATTTTATTTACTATAATTGATGGTAGCCTTAACATTATGGAAGGTATTCTGTTATCGATATTTTGGTTACTACAATGGATGGTAGCCTTGTCGTTATGGAACATAGTCTATTGTAGATATTTTTGTTACTCCAATGCATGGTAGCCTTGTCATTATGGAATGTAGTCTATTGTATAGATTTTTGTTACTCCAATGGATGGTAGCCTTGTAATTATGGAATGTAGTCTGTTGTCGAGATTTTTGTTACTCCAATGAATGCTAGCCTTGTCATTCTAGAAGGTAGTCTGTCGTTGTGATTTCTGTCACTCCAATGGATGGTAGCCTTGTCACTATGGAAGGTAGTATTTTGTTCAGATTTTTGTTACTCCAATGGATGGTAGCCTTGCCATTATGGAAGGTAGTCTATTGTCGATATTTTTGTTACTCCAATGGATGGTAGCATTATCATTATGGAAGGTTGTCTGTTGTCGAAATTTTTGTTACTCCAATGGATGGTAGCCTTTTCATTATGGAAAGTAGTTTGTTTTCGAGATTTTTGTTACTCCAATGGATGGTAGCCTTGTCACTATGGAAGGTATGTTCATATTTTTGTTACACCAATGGATGGTAGCTTTGTCATTATGGAAGGTAGTATGTTGTTGTGATTTATGTCACTCTAATGGATGGTAGCCTTGTCATTGTGGAAGGTAGTCTGTTGTCTAGATTTTTGTTACTCCAATGGATGGTAGCCTTGTCATTATGGAAGGTAGTCTATTGTCGAGATTTTTGTTACTCCAATGGATGCTACCCTTGTCATTCTAGAAGGTAGTATGTTGTTGTGATTTCTATCACTCCAATGGATGGTAGCCTTGTCACTATGGAAGGTAGTCTGTTGTTCAGATTTTTCTTACTCCAATGGATGGTAGCCTTGTCATTATGGAAGGTAGTCTATTGTCTAGATTTTTGTTACTCCAATTGATGGTAGCCTTGTCACTATGGAAGGTATGTTTATATTTTTGTTACTCTAATAGATTGTAGCCTTGTCATTATGGAACGTATTCTGTTGTTGATGTTTTTGTTACTCCAATGTATGGTAGCCTGGTCATTATGGAAGGTAGTCTGTTGTCTAGATTTTTGTTATTCCAATGGATGTTAGCCTTGTCATTATGGAATGTAGTATGTCGTTGTGATTTCTATCACTCCAACGGATGCTAGCCTTGTCACTATGGAAGGTAGTCTGTTGTTCATATTTTTGTTACTCCAATGGATGGTAGCCTTGTAAGTATAGAAGGTAGTCTATTATCGATATTTTTGTTACTCCAATGGATGATAGCATTGTCATTATGGAAGGTTGTCTATTGTCGAGATTTTTGTTACTCTAGTAGTTGGTAGCCTTGTAATTATGGAAGGTAGTCAGTTTTCGAGATTTTTGTTACTCCAATGCATGGTAGCCTTGTCATTATGGAAGGTAGTTTATTGTCGATATATTTGTTAATCCAATGGATGGTAGCCTTGTCATTATGGAAGGTAGTATGTTGTAGATATCTTTGTTACTCCAATGGATGGTAGCCATGTCATTATGGAAGGTAGTTTGTTGTCGAGATTTTTGTTACTCCAATGTATGGTATCGTTGTCATTATGGATGGTAGTCTATTGTTGAGATTTTTGTTATTCTAATGGATTGTAGCCTTCTCATTATGGAATGTAGTCTGTTGTCGATGTTTTTGTTACTCCAATGGATCGTAACCTTGTCATTATGGAAGGTAGTCCGTTGTCGAGATTTTTTTTACTTCAATGGATGGTAGCCTTGTCATTATGGAAGGTAGTTTGTTGTAGATATTTTTGTTACTCCAATGGGTGCTAGCCTTGTAATTATAGAAGGTAGTATATTATCGATATTTTTGTTACTCCAATGGATGATAGCATTGTCATTATGGAAGGCTGTCTATTGTTGAGATTTTTGTTACTCTAATAGATGGTAGCCTTGTAATTATGGAAGGTAATCTGTTTTTGAAATTTTTGTTACTCCAATGGATGGTAGCCTTGTCAGTATGGAAGGTTGTTTGTTGTTAATATTTTTGTTATTCCAATGGATGGTAGCCTTGTCATTATGGAAGGTTGTTTATTGTCGATATTTTTGTTACTCCAATGGATGGTAGCTTTGTCATTATGGAAGGTTGTCTATTGTCGAGATTTTTGTTACTATAATGGATGGTATCCTTGACATTATGGAAGGTATTCTGTTATTGATATTTTTGTTACTACAATGGATGTTAGCCTTGTCATTATGGAACATAGTCTATTGTAGATATTTCTGTTACTCCAATGCATGATAGCCTTATCATTATGGAAGGTAGTCTGTTGTCTAGATTTTTGTTACTCCAATGGATGGTAGCCTTGTCACTATGGAAGGTATGTTCATATTTATTACTCCAATGGATTGTAGCCTTATCATTATGGATCGTATTGTGTTGTTGATGTTTTTGTTACTCCAATGGATGGTAGCCTTGTCATTATGGAAGGTAGTCTGTTGTCTAGATTTTTGTTATTCCAATGAATGTTATCCTTGTCATTATGGAAGGTAGTCTATTGTCGAGATTTTTGTTACTCCAATGGATGCTAGCCTTGTCATTATGGAAGGTAGTATGTCGTTGTGATTTCTCTCACTCCAATGGATGCTAGCCTTGTCACTATGAAAGGTAGTTTGTTATTCATATTTTTGTTACTCCAATGGATGGTAGCATTGTAATTATAGAAGGTAGTCTATTGTCGATATTTTTGTTACTCCAATGGATGATAGCATTGTTATTATGGAAGGTTGTCTATTGTCTAAATTTTTTTTACTCTAATAGATGGTAGCCTTGTAATTATGGAAGGTAGTATGTTTTCGAGATTTTTGTTACTCCAATGGATGGTAGCCTTGTCATTATGGAAGGTAGTTTGTTGTCGATATCTTTGTTAATCCAATGGATGGTAGCCTTGTCATTATGGAAGGTAGTCTATTATCGATATTTTTGGTACTCCAATGCATGGTAGCCTTGTCATTATGGAAGGTAGTCTGTTGTCTAGATTTTTGTTACTCCAATGGATTGTAGCCTTGTCATTATGGAAGGTAGTCTATTGTCGAAATTTTTGTTATTCTAATGGATGGTAGCCTTGTCATTATGGAAGGTTGTCTATTGTCGAGATTTTTGTTACTATAATGGATGGTAGCCTTAACATTATGGAAGGTAGTCTGTCATTGTGATTTCTGTCACTCCAATGGATGGTAGCCTTGTCACTATGGAAGGTAGTCTGTTGTTCATATTTTTTTTACTCCAATGGATGGTAGCCTTGTCATTATGGAAGGTAGTTTATTGTCGATATCTTTGTTACTCCAATGGTTGGTAGCCTTGTAATTATGGAAGGTAGTATGTTGTCGATATCTTTGTTACTCCAATGGATGGTAGCCTTGTCATTATGGAACGTAGTCTGTTGTCGATGTTTTTGTTACTCCAATGGATGGTATCATTGTCATTATGGATGGTAGTCTGTTGTCGAGATTTTTGTTACTCCAATGGATGGTAGCCTTGTCATTATGGAACGTAGTCTGTTGTCGATGTTTTTGTTACTCCAATGGATGGTAGCCTTGTCATTATGGAAGGTAGTATGTTGTCAAGATTTTTGTTATTCCAATGGATGGTAGCCTTGTCATATTGGAAGGTAGTCTATTGTTGAGATTTTTGTTACTCCAATGGATGCTAGCCTTGTCATTATGGAAGGTAGTCTGTGGTTGAGATTTTTGTCACTCCAATGGATGGTAGCCTTGTCACTATGGAAGGTAGTTTGTTGTTCATATTTTTGTTACTCCAATGGATGGTAGCATTGTCATTATGGATGGTAGTTTTTTGTCGATATCTTTATTACTCCAATGGATGGTAGCCTTGTCATTATGGAAGGTAGTATGCTGTCGATATCATTGTTACTCCAATGGATGGTAGCCTTGTCATTATAGAAGGTAGTTTGTTGTCGATATTTTTGTTACTCCAATGGATGGTATCGTTGTCATTATGGATGGTAGTCTATTGTTGAGATTTTTGTTATTCCAATTGATCGTAGCCTTCTCATTATGGAACGTAGTCTGATGTCGATGTTTTTGTTACTCCAATGGATGGTATCGTTGTCATTATGGATGGTAGTTTGTTGTAGAGATTATTGTTATTCCAATGGATGGTAGCCTTGTCATTATGGACGGTAGTCTATTATCGATATTTTTGTTACTCCAATGGATGCTAGCCACGTCATTATGGAAGGTAGTTTGTTGTAGAGATTGTTGTTACTCCAATGGATGCTAGCCTTGTCATTACGGAAGGTAGTCTATCATTGTGATTTCTGTCACTCCAATGGATGGTAGCCTTGTCACTACGGAAGGTAGTCTGTTGTTAATATTTTTGTTACTCTAATGGATGGTAGCCTTGTCATTATGGAAGGTAGTCTATTGTCGAGATTTTTGTTACTCCAATGGATGGAAGCCTTGTCATTATGGAAGGTAGTCTGTTGT
Source organism: Vicia faba (assembly GCA_948472305.1). NCBI lineage: Eukaryota > Viridiplantae > Streptophyta > Magnoliopsida > Fabales > Fabaceae > Vicia > Vicia faba. Next base: position 527,697,544 of record OX451741.1, read on the forward strand.
TCATATTTTTGTTACTCCAATGGATGGTAGCCTTGTCATTATGGAAGGTAGTCTATTTTCGAGATTTTTGTTACTCCAATGGATGGTAGCCTTGTCATTATGGAAGGTTGTCTATTGTCGAGATTTTTGTTACTATAATGGATGGTAGCCTTAACATTATGGAAGGTATTCTATTATCGATATTTTTGGTACTCCAATGCATGGTAGCCTTGTCATTATGGAAGGTAGTCTGTTGACTAGATTTTTGTTACTCCAATGGATTGTAGCCTTGTCATTATGGAAGGTAGTCTATTGTCGAGATTTTTTTTATTCCAATGGATGGTAGCCTTGTCATTATAGAAGGTAGTCTGTTGTTGAAATTTTTTTTACTCCAATGGATTCTTGCCTTGTCATTATGGAAGGTAGTCTGTCATTGTGATTTTTGTGACTCCAATGGATGGTAGCCTTGTCACTATGGAAGGTAGTTTGTTGTTCATATTTTTGTTACTCCAATGGATGGTAGCCTTGTCATTATGGAAGGTAGTTTGTTGTCGATATCTTTGTTACTCCAATGGATGGTAGCCTTGTCATTATGGAAGGTAGTATGTTGTCGATATCTTTGTTACTCCAATGGATGGTAGCCTTGTCATTATGGAAGGTAGTTTGTTGTTGATATTTTTGTTACTCCAATGGATGGTATCGTTGTCATTATGGATGGTAGTCTATTGTTGAGATTTTTGTTATTCCAATTGATTGTAGCCTTCTCATTATGGAATGTAGTCTGTTGTCGATGTTTTTGTTACTCCAATAGATGGTATCGTTGTCATTATGGATGGTAGATTTTTGTAGAGATTTCTGTTATTCCAATGGATGGTAGCCTTTTCATTATGGAAGGTAGTCTATTGTTGATTTTTTTATTACTCCAACGGATGCTAGCCTTGTCATTATGCAAGGTAGCCCGTTATCGATATTTTTGTTACTTCAATGGATTGTAGCCACGTCATTATGGAAGGTAGTCTATTGTAGAGATTTTTGTTACTCCAATGGATGCTAGCCTTTTCAATAGGAAAGGTAGTCTATCATTGTGATTTCTGTCACTCCAATGGATGGTAGCCTTGTCACTATGGAAGGTAGTCTGTTGTTCATATTTTTGTTACTCCAATGGATGTTAGCCTTGTCATTATGGAAGGTAGTCTATTGTCGAAATTTTTGTTACTCCAATGGATGGAAGCCTTGTCATTATGGAAGGTAGACTGTTGTTCATATTTTTGTTACTCCAATGGATGGTAGCCTTGTCATTATGGAAGGTAGTATGTCGTTGTGATTTCTGTCACTCCAATGGATTGTAGCCTTGTCACTTTGGAACGTAGTCTGTTGTTCAGATTTTTGTTACTCCAATGGATGGTAGCCTTGTCATTATGGAAGGTAGTATATTGTCGATATTTTTGTTACTCCAATGGATGGTAGCATTATCATTATGGAAGGTTGTCTGTTGTCGAGATTTTTGTTACTCCAATGGATGGTAGCCTTGTCATTATGGAAGGTTGTATGTTTTCGAGATTTTTTTTACTCCAATGGATAGTAGCCTTGTCACTATGGAAGGTATGTTCATATTTTTGTTACTCCAATGGATGGTAGCCTTATCATTATGGAAGGTAGTTTGTTGTCGATATTTTTGTTATTCCAATGGATGGTAGCCTTGTCATTATGGAAGGTAGTCTGTTATCGATATTTTTGTTACTCCAATGGATGCTAGCCTTGTCATTATGGAAGGTAGTCTGTCATTGTGATTTATGTCACTCCAATGGATGGTAGCCTTGTCACTATGGAAGGTAGTCTGTTGTCGAGATTTTTGTTACTCCAATGGATGATAGCCTTGTCATTATGGAAGGTAGTCTATTGTCTAGATTTTTGTTACTCCAATGGATGGTAGCCTTGTCATAATGGAAGGATGTCTGTTGTCGAGATTTTTGTTATTCCAATGGATGGTAGCCTTGTCATTATGGAAGGTAGTCTGTTGTTGAGATATTTGTTACTCCAATGGATTCTAGCCTTGTCATTATGGAAGGTAGTCAGTCATTGTGATTTCTGTCACTCCAATGGATGGTAGCCTTGTCACTATGGAAGGTAGTTTGTTGTTCATATTTTTGTTATTCCAATGGATGGTAGCCTTGTCATTATGGAAGGTAGTTTGTTGTTGATATCTTTGTTACTCCAATGGATGGTAGCCTTGTCATTATGGAAGGTAGTATGTTGTCGATATCTTTGTTACTCCAATGGATGGTAGCCTTGTCATTATGAAAGGTAGTTTGTTGTAAATATTTTTGTTACTCCAATGGATGGTATCGTTGTCATTATGGATGGTAGTCTATTGTTGAGATTTTTGTTATTCCCATTGATTGTAGCCTTGTCATTATGGAACGTAGTTTGTTGTCGATGTTTTTGTTACTCCAATGGATGGTATCGTTGTCATTATGGATGGTAGTTTGTTTTAGAGATTTCTGTTATTCCAATGGATGTTAGCCTTGTCATTATGGAAGGTAGTCTATTGTCGAAATTTTTGTTACTCCAATGGATGGAAGCCTTGTCATTATGGAAGGTAGACTGTTGTTCATATTTTTGTTACTCCAATGGATGGTAGCCTTGTCACTATGGAAGGTAGTCTGTTGTTCATATTTTTTTTACTCCAATGGATGGTAGCCTTGTCATTATGGAAGGTAGTATGTTGTCGATATCTTTGTTACTCCAATGGATGGTAGCCTTGTCATTATGGAACGTAGTCTGTTGTCGATGTTTTTGTTACTCCAATGGATGGTATCATTGTCATTATGGATGGTAGTCTGTTGTCGAGATTTTTGTTACTCCAATGGATGGTAGCCTTGTCATTATGGAACGTAGTCTGTTGTCGATGTTTTTGTTACTCCAATGCATGGTAGCCTTGTCATTATGGAAGGTAGTATGTTGTCAAGATTTTTGTTATTCCAATGGATGGTAGCCTTGTCATATTGGAAGGTAGTCTATTGTTGAGATTTTTGTTACTCCAATGGATGCTAGCCTTGTCATTATGGAAGGTAGTCTGTGGTTGAGATTTTTGTCACTCCAATGGATGGTAGCCTTGTCACTATGGAAGGTAGTTTGTTGTTCATATTTTTGTTACTCCAATGGATGGTAGCATTGTCATTATGGATGGTAGTTTTTTGTCGATATCTTTATTACTCCAATGGATGGTAGCCTTGTCATTATGGAAGGTAGTATGCTGTCGATATCATTGTTACTCCAATGGATGGTAGCCTTGTCATTATAGAAGGTAGTTTGTTGTCGATATTTTTGTTACTCCAATGGATGGTATCGTTGTCATTATGGATGGTAGTCTATTGTTGAGATTTTTGTTATTCCAATTGATCGTAGCCTTCTCATTATGGAACGTAGTCTGATGTCGATGTTTTTGTTACTCCAATGGATGGTATCATTGTCATTATGGATGGTAGTTTGTTGTAGAGATTATTGTTATTCCAATGGATGGTAGCCTTGTCATTATGGACGGTAGTCTATTATCGATATTTTTGTTACTCCAATGGATGCTAGCCACGTCATTATGGAAGGTAGTTTGTTGTAGAGATTGTTGTTACTCCAATGGATGCTAGCCTTGTCATTACGGAAGGTAGTCTATCATTGTGATTTCTGTCACTCCAATGGATGGTAGCCTTGTCACTACGGAAGGTAGTCTGTTGTTAATATTTTTGTTACTCTAATGGATGGTAGCCTTGTCATTATGGAAGGTAGTCTATTGTCGATATTTTTGTTACTCCAATGGATGGAAGCCTTGTCATTATGGAAGGTAGTCTGTTGTTCATATTTTTGTTACTCCAATGGATGGTAGCCTTGTCATTATGGAAGGTAGTCTATTTTCGAGATTTTTGTTACTCCAATGGATGGTAACCTTGTCATTATGGAAGGTTGTCTATTGTCGAGATTTTTGTTACTATAATGGATGGTAGCCTTAACATTATGGAAGGTATTCTATTATCGATATTTTTGGTACTCCAATGCATGGTAGCCTTGTCATTATGGAAGGTAGTCTGTTGACTAGATTTTTGTTACTCCAATGGATTGTAGCCTTGTCATTATGGAAGGTAGTCTATTGTCGAGATTGTTGTTATTCCAATGGATGGTAGCCTTGTCATTATAGAAGGTAGTCTGTTGTTGAAATTTTTTTTACTCCAATGGATTCTTGCCTTGTCATTATGGAAGGTAGTCTGTCATTGTGATTTCTGTGACTCCAATGGATGGTAGCCTTGTCACTATGGAAGGTAGTTTGTTGTTCATATTTTTGTTACTCCAATGGATGGTAGCCTTGTCATTATGGAAGGTAGTTTGTTGTCGATATCTTTGTTACTCCAATGGATGGTAGCCTTGTCATTATGGAAGGTAGTATGTTGTCGATATCTTTGTTACTCCAATGGATGGTAGCCTTGTCATTATGGAAGGTAGTTTGTTGTTGATATTTTTGTTACTCCAATGGATGGTATCGTTGTCATTATGGATGGTAGTCTATTGTTGAGATTTTTGTTATTCCAATTGATTGTAGCCTTCTCATTATGGAATGTAGTCTCTTGTCGATGTTTTTGTTACTCCAATAGATGGTATCGTTGTCATTATGGATGGTAGATTTTTGTAGAGATTTCTGTTATTCCAATGGATGGTAGCCTTTTCATTATGGAAGGTAGTCTATTGTCGATTTTTTTATTACTCCAACGGATGGTAGCCTTGTCATTATGCAAGGTAGCCCGTTATCGATATTTTTGTTACTTCAATGGATTGTAGCCACGTCATTATGGAAGGTAGTCTATTGTAGAGATTTTTGTTACTCCAATGGATGCTAGCCTTTTCAATAGGAAAGGTAGTCTATCATTGTGATTTCTGTCACTCCAATGGATGGTAGCCTTGTCACTATGGAAGGTAGTCTGTTGTTCATATTTTTGTTACTCCAATGGATGTTAGCCTTGTCATTATGGAAGGTAGTCTATTGTCGAAATTTTTGTTACTCCAATGGATGGAAGCCTTGTCATTATGGAAGGTAGACTGTTGTTCATATTTTTGTTACTCCAATGGATGGTAGCCTTGTCATTATGGAAGGTAGTATGTCGTTGTGATTTCTGTCACTCCAATGGATTGTAGCCTTGTCACTATGGAACGTAGTCTGTTGTTCAGATTTTTGTTACTCCAATGGATGGTAGCCTTGTCATTATGGAAGGTAGTATATTGTCGAGATTTTTGTTACTCCAATGGATGGTAGCATTATCATTATGGAAGGTTGTCTGTTGTCGAGATTTTTGTTACTCCAATGGATGGTAGCCTTGTCATTATGGAAGGTTGTATGTTTTCGAGATTTTTTTTACTCCAATGGATAGTAGCCTTGTCACTATGGAAGGTATGTTCATATTTTTGTTACTCCAATGGATGGTAGCCTTATCATTATGGAAGGTAGTTTGTTGTCGATATTTTTGTTATTCCAATGGATGGTAGCCTTGTCATTATGGAAGGTAGTCTGTTATCGATATTTTTGTTACTCCAATGGATGCTAGCCTTGTCATTATGGAAGGTAGTCTGTCATTGTGATTTATGTCACTCCAATGGATGGTAGCCTTGTCACTATGGAAGGTAGTCTGTTGTCGAGATTTTTGTTACTCCAATGGATGATAGCCTTGTCATTATGGAAGGTAGTCTATTATCTAGATTTTTGTTACTCCAATGGATGGTAGCCTTGTCATAATGGAAGGATGTCTGTTGTCGAGATTTTTGTTATTCCAATGGATGGTAGCCTTGTCATTATGGAAGGTAGTCTGTTGTTGAGATATTTGTTACTCCAATGGATTCTAGCCTTGTCATTATGGAAGGTAGTCAGTCATTGTGATTTCTGTCACTCCAATGGATGGTAGCCTTGTCACTATGGAAGGTAGTTTGTTGTTCATATTTTTGTTATTCCAATGGATGGTAGCCTTGTCATTATGGAAGGTAGTTTGTTGTTGATATCTTTGTGACTCCAATGGATGGTAGCCTTGTCATTATGGAAGGTAGTATGTTGTCGATATCTTTGTTACTCCAATGGATGGTAGCCTTGTCATTATGAAAGGTAGTTTGTTGTAAATATTTTTGTTACTCCAATGGATGGTATCGTTGTGATTATGGATGGTAGTCTATTGTTGAGATTTTTGTTATTCCCATTGATTGTAGCCTTGTCATTATGGAACGTAGTTTGTTGTCGATGTTTTTGTTACTCCAATGGATGGTATCGTTGTCATTATGGATGGTAGTTTGTTTTAGAGATTTCTGTTATTCCAATGGATGTTAGCCTTGTCATTATGGAAGGTAGTCTATTGTCGAAATTTTTGTTACTCCAATGGATGGAAGCCTTGTCATTATGGAAGGTAGACTGTTGTTCATATTTTTGTTACTCCAATGGATGGTAGCCTTGTCACTATGGAAGGTAGTCTGTTGTTCATATTTTTTTTACTCCAATGGATGGTAGCCTTGTCATTATGGAAGGTAGTATGTTGTCGATATCTTTGTTACTCCAATGGATGGTAGCCTTGTCATTATGGAACGTAGTCTGTTGTCGATGTTTTTGTTACTCCAATGGATGGTATCATTGTCATTATGGATGGTAGTCTGTTGTCGAGATTTTTGTTACTCCAATGGATGGTAGCCTTGTCATTATGGAACGTAGTCTGTTGTCGATGTTTTTGTTACTCCAATGCATGGTAGCCTTGTCATTATGGAAGGTAGTATGTTGTCAAGATTTTTGTTATTCCAATGGATGGTAGCCTTGTCATATTGGAAGGTAGTCTATTGTTGAGATTTTTGTTACTCCAATGGATGCTAGCCTTGTCATTATGGAAGGTAGTCTGTGGTTGAGATTTTTGTCACTCCAATGGATGGTAGCCTTGTCACTATGGAAGGTAGTTTGTTGTTCATATTTTTGTTACTCCAATGGATGGTAGCATTGTCATTATGGATGGTAGTTTTTTGTCGATATCTTTATTACTCCAATGGATGGTAGCCTTGTCATTATGGAAGGTAGTATGCTGTCGATATCATTGTTACTCCAATGGATGGTAGCCTTGTCATTATAGAAGGTAGTTTGTTGTCGATATTTTTGTTACTCCAATGGATGGTATCGTTGTCATTATGGATGGTAGTCTATTGTTGAGATTTTTGTTATTCCAATTGATCGTAGCCTTCTCATTATGGAACGTAGTCTGATGTCGATGTTTTTGTTACTCCAATGGATGGTATCATTGTCATTATGGATGGTAGTTTGTTGTAGAGATTATTGTTATTCCAATGGATGGTAGCCTTGTCATTATGGACGGTAGTCTATTATCGATATTTTTGTTACTCCAATGGATGCTAGCCACGTCATTATGGAAGGTAGTTTGTTGTAGAGATTGTTGTTACTCCAATGGATGCTAGCCTTGTCATTACGGAAGGTAGTCTATCATTGTGATTTCTGTCACTCCAATGGATGGTAGCCTTGTCACTACGGAAGGTAGTCTGTTGTTAATATTTTTGTTACTCTAATGGATGGTAGCCTTGTCATTATGGAAGGTAGTCTATTGTCGATATTTTTGTTACTCCAATGGATGGAAGCCTTGTCATTATGGAAGGTAGTCTGTTGTTCATATTTTTGTTACTCCAATGGATGGTAGCCTTGTCATTATGGAAGGTAGTCTATTTTCGAGATTTTTGTTACTCCAATGGATGGTAACCTTGTCATTATGGAAGGTTGTCTATTGTCGAGATTTTTGTTACTATAATGGATGGTAGCCTTAACATTATGGAAGGTATTCTATTATCGATATTTTTGGTACTCCAATGCATGGTAGCCTTGTCATTATGGAAGGTAGTCTGTTGACTAGATTTTTGTTACTCCAATGGATTGTAGCCTTGTCATTATGGAAGGTAGTCTATTGTCGAGATTGTTGTTATTCCAATGGATGGTAGCCTTGTCATTATAGAAGGTAGTCTGTTGTTGAAATTTTTTTTACTCCAATGGATTCTTGCCTTGTCATTATGGAAGGTAGTCTGTCATTGTGATTTCTGTGACTCCAATGGATGGTAGCCTTGTCACTATGGAAGGTAGTTTGTTGTTCATATTTTTGTTACTCCAATGGATGGTAGCCTTGTCATTATGGAAGGTAGTTTGTTGTCGATATCTTTGTTACTCCAATGGATGGTAGCCTTGTCATTATGGAAGGTAGTATGTTGTCGATATCTTTGTTACTCCAATGGATGGTAGCCTTGTCATTATGGAAGGTAGTTTGTTGTTGATATTTTTGTTACTCCAATGGATGGTATCGTTGTCATTATGGATGGTAGTCTATTGTTGAGATTTTTGTTATTCCAATTGATTGTAGCCTTCTCATTATGGAATGTAGTCTCTTGTCGATGTTTTTGTTACTCCAATAGATGGTATCGTTGTCATTATGGATGGTAGATTTTTGTAGAGATTTCTGTTATTCCAATGGATGGTAGCCTTTTCATTATGGAAGGTAGTCTATTGTCGATTTTTTTATTACTCCAACGGATGCTAGCCTTGTCATTATGCAAGGTAGCCCGTTATCGATATTTTTGTTACTTCAATGGATTGTAGCCACGTCATTATGGAAGGTAGTCTATTGTAGAGATTTTTGTTACTCCAATGGATGCTAGCCTTTTCAATAGGAAAGGTAGTCTATCATTGTGATTTCTGTCACTCCAATGGATGGTAGCCTTGTCACTATGGAAGGTAGTCTGTTGTTCATATTTTTGTTACTCCAATGGATGTTAGCCTTGTCATTATGGAAGGTAGTCTATTGTCGAAATTTTTGTTACTCCAATGGATGGAAGCCTTGTCATTATGGAAGGTAGACTGTTGTTCATATTTTTGTTACTCCAATGGATGGTAGCCTTGTCATTATGGAAGGTAGTATGTCGTTGTGATTTCTGTCACTCCAATGGATTGTAGCCTTGTCACTATGGAACGTAGTCTGTTGTTCAGATTTTTGTTACTCCAATGGATGGTAGCCTTGTCATTATGGAAGGTAGTATATTGTCGAGATTTTTGTTACTCCAATGGATGGTAGCATTATCATTATGGAAGGTTGTCTGTTGTCGAGATTTTTGTTACTCCAATGGATGGTAGCCTTGTCATTATGGAAGGTTGTATGTTTTCGAGATTTTTTTTACTCCAATGGATAGTAGCCTTGTCACTATGGAAGGTATGTTCATATTTTTGTTACTCCAATGGATGGTAGCCTTATCATTATGGAAGGTAGTTTGTTGTCGATATTTTTGTTATTCCAATGGATGGTAGCCTTGTCATTATGGAAGGTAGTCTGTTATCGATATTTTTGTTACTCCAATGGATGCTAGCCTTGTCATTATGGAAGGTAGTCTGTCATTGTGATTTATGTCACTCCAATGGATGGTAGCCTTGTCACTATGGAAGGTAGTCTGTTGTCGAGATTTTTGTTACTCCAATGGATGATAGCCTTGTCATTATGGAAGGTAGTCTATTATCTAGATTTTTGTTACTCCAATGGATGGTAGCCTTGTCATAATGGAAGGATGTCTGTTGTCGAGATTTTTGTTATTCCAATGGATGGTAGCCTTGTCATTATGGAAGGTAGTCTGTTGTTGAGATATTTGTTACTCCAATGGATTCTAGCCTTGTCATTATGGAAGGTAGTCAGTCATTGTGATTTCTGTCACTCCAATGGATGGTAGCCTTGTCACTATGGAAGGTAGTTTGTTGTTCATATTTTTGTTATTCCAATGGATGGTAGCCTTGTCATTATGGAAGGTAGTTTGTTGTTGATATCTTTGTGACTCCAATGGATGGTAGCCTTGTCATTATGGAAGGTAGTATGTTGTCGATATCTTTGTTACTCCAATGGATGGTAGCCTTGTCATTATGAAAGGTAGTTTGTTGTAAATATTTTTGTTACTCCAATGGATGGTATCGTTGTGATTATGGATGGTAGTCTATTGTTGAGATTTTTGTTATTCCCATTGATTGTAGCCTTGTCATTATGGAACGTAGTTTGTTGTCGATGTTTTTGTTACTCCAATGGATGGTATCGTTGTCATTATGGATGGTAGTTTGTTTTAGAGATTTCTGTTATTCCAATGGATGTTAGCCTTGTCATTATGGAAGGTAGTCTATTGTCGAAATTTTTGTTACTCCAATGGATGGAAGCCTTGTCATTATGGAAGGTAGACTGTTGTTCATATTTTTGTTACTCCAATGGATGGTAGCCTTGTCATTATGGAAGTTAGTCTATTGTCGAGATTTTTGTTACTCCAATGGATGGTAGCCTTGTCATTATGGAAGGTTGTCTTTTTTCGAGATTTTTGTTACTCCAATGGATTGTAGCCTTGTCATTATGGAAGGTAGTCTGTTGTCGAGATTTTTGTTACTCCAATGGATGCTATCCTTGTCATTCTAGAAGGTAGTATGTCGTTGTGATTTCTGTCACTCCAATGGATTGTAGCCTTGTCACTATGGAACGTAGTCTGTTGTTCAGATTATTGTTACTCCAATGGATGGTAGCCCTGTCATTATGGAAGGTAGTATATTGTCGAGATCTTTGTTACTCCAATGGATGGTAGCATTATCATTATGGAAGGTTGTCTGTTGTCGAGATTTTTGTTACTCCAATGGATGGTAGCCTTGTCATTATGGAAGGTTGTCTGTTTTCGAGATTTTTTTTACTCCAATGGATAGTAGCCTTGTCACTATGGAAGGTATGTTCATATTTTTGTTACTCCAATGGATGGTAGCCTTGTCATTATGGAAGGTAGTTTGTTGTCGAGATTTTTGTTATTCCAATGGATGGTAGCCTTGTCATTATGGAAGGTAGTCTGTTATCGATATTTTTGTTACTCCAATGGATGCTAGCCTTGTCATTATGGAAGGTAGTCTGTCGTTGTGATTTATGTCACTCCAATGGATGGTAGCCTTGTCACTATGGAAGGTAGTTTGTTGTCGAGATTTTTGTTACTCCAATGGATGATAGCCTTGTTATTATGGAAGGTAGTCTATTGTCTAGATTTTTGTTACTCCAATGGATGGTAGCCTTGTCATAATGGAAGGTTGTCTGTTGTCGAGATTTTTGTTACTCTAATGGATGGTAGATTTGTCATTATCAAAGTTAGTCTATATTCGAGATTTTTGTTACTCTAATGGATGGTAGCCTTGTCATTACAGAAGGTAGTTTGTTGTCGATATTTTTGTTACTCCAATGGATGCTAGCCTTGTCATTATGGAAGGTAGTATGTTGTCGATATCTTTGTTACTCTAATGGCTTATAGCCTTGTCATTACGGAAGGTAGTCTGTTGTCGAGATTTTTGTTACACAAATGGATGCTAGCCATGTCATTACGGAAGGTAGTCTGTCGTAGTGATTTATGTCACTCCAATGGATGGTAGCCTTGTCACTACGGAAGGTAGTCTATTGTTCATATTTTTGTTACTTCAATAGATGGTAGCCTTGTCATTATCGAAGGTAGTCTATTGTCGAGATTTTTGTTATTCCAATGGATGAAAGCCTTGTCATTATGGAAGGTAGTTTGTTGTTCATATTTTTGTTACTCTAATGGATGGTAGCCTTGTCATTATGGAAGGTAGTCTATTGTCGAGATTTTTGTTACTCCAATGGATGGTAGCTATGTCATTATGGAAGGTTGTCTTTTGTCGAGATTTTTGTTACTATAATGGATGGTAGCCTTAACATTATGGAAGGTATTCTGGTATCGATATTTTTGGTACTCCAATGCATGGTAGCCTTGTCATTATGGAAGGTAGTCTATTGTCTAGATTTTTGTTACTCCAATGGATTGTAGCCTTGTCATTATTGAAGGTATACTATTGTCGAGATTTTTGTTATTCCAATGGATGGTAGCCTTTTCATTATGGAAGGTAGTCTGTTGTTGAGATATTTGTTACTCCAATGGATTCTAGCCTTGTCATTATGGAAGGTAGTCAGTCATTGTGATTTCTGTCACTCCAATGGATGGTAGCCTTGTCACTATGGAAGGTAGTTTGTTGTTCATATTTTTGTTATTCCAATGGATGGTAGCCTTGTCATTATGGAAGGTAGTTTGTTGTTGATATCTTTGTTACTCCAATGGATGGTAGCCTTGTCATTATGGAAGGTAGTATGTTGTCGATATCTTTGTTACTACAATGGATGGTAGCCTTGTCATTATGAAAGGTAGTTTGTTGTAGATATTTTTGTTACTCCAATGGATGGTATCGTTGTCATTATGGATGGTAGTCTATTGTTGAGATTTTTGTTATTCCCATTGATTGTATCCATGTCATTATGGAACGTAGTCTGTTGTCGATGTTTTTGTTACTCCAATGGATGGTATCGTATTCATTATGGATGGTAGTTTGTTTTAGAGATTTCTGTTATTCCAATGGATGTTAGCCTTGTCATTATGGAAGGTAGTCTATTGTCGATATTTTTGTTACTCTAATGGATGCTAGCCTTGTCATTATGGAAGGTAGTCCGTGGTCTATATTTTTGTTACTTCAATGTATGGTAGCCACGTCATTATGGAAGGTAGTTTGTTGTAGATATTTTTGTTACTCCAATGGATGCTAGCCTTTTCATTAGGGAAGGTAGTCTCTCTATGTGATTTCTGTCACTCAAATGGATGGTAGCCTTGTCACTATGGAAGGTAGTCTGTTGTTCAAATTTTTGTTACTCTAATGGATGGTAGCCTTGTCATTATGGAAGGTAGTCTATTGTCGAATTTTTTGTTACTCCAATGGATGGAAGCCTTGTCATTATGGAAGGTAGTCTGTTGTTCATATTTTTGTTACTCCAATGGATGGTAGCCTTGTCATTATAGAAGGTAGTCTATTGTCGAGATTTTTCTTACTCCAATGGATGGTAGCCTTGTTATTATGGAAGGTTGTCTATTGTCGAGATTTTTGTTACTTCAATGGATTGTAGCCTTGTCATTATGGAAGGTAGTCTGTTGTCAAGATTTTTGTTACTCCAATGGATGTTATCCTTGTCATTCTAGAAGGTAGTCTGTCGTTGTGATTTTTGTCACTCCAATGGATGGTAGCCTTGTCACTATGGAACATTGTCTGTTGTTCAGATTTTTGTTACTCCAATGGATGGTAGCCTTGTAATTATGGAAGGTAGTCTATTGTCGAGATTTTTGTTACTCCAATGGATGGTAGCATTATCATTATGGAAGGTTGTCTGTTGTCGAGATTTTTGTTACTCCAATGGATGGTAGCCTTGTCATTATGGAAGGTAGTCTGTTTTCGAGATTTTTGTTACTCCAATGGATGGTAGCCTTGTCACTATGGAAGGTATGTTCATATTTTTGCTTCTCCAATGGATGGTAGCCTTGTCATTATGAAAGGTAGTTTGTTGTCGAGATTTTTGTTATTCCAATGGATGGTAGCCTTGTCATTATGGAAGGTAGTATGTTGTCGATATTTTTGTTACTCCAATGGATGGGAGCCTTGTCATTATGGAAGGTATTCTGTTGTCGATATTTTTAATACTTCAATTGATGGTAGCCTTGTCATTATGGAAGGTAGTTTGTTATCGATATTTTTGTTACTCCAATGGATGCTAACCTTGTCATTATGGAAGGTAGTCTGTTGTTGTGATTTATGTCACTCCAATGGATGATAGCCTTGTCACTATGGAAGGTAGTCTGTTGTCGAGATTTTTGTTACTCCAATGGATGATAGCCTTGTCATTATGGAAGGTAGTCTATTGTCGAGATTTTTGTTACTCCAATGGATGGTAGCCTTGTCATAATGGAAGGTTGTCTATTGTCGAGATTTTTGTTACTCTAATGGATGGTAGCTTTGTCATTATCGAAGGTAGTCTGTATTTAAGATTTTTGTTACTCTAATGGATGGTAGCCTTGTCATTACAGAAGGTAGTCTGTTGTCGAGATTTTTGTTACTCCAATGGATTCTAGCCTTGTCATTATGAAAGGTAGTCTGTCGTTGTGATTTATGTCACTCCAATGGATGGTAGCCTTGTCATTATGGAAGGTAGTCTGTTGTCAAGATTTTTGTTATTCCAATGGATGGTAGCCTTGTCATTATGGAAGGTAGTCTGTTTTTGAGATTTTTGTTACTCCAATGGATGCTAGCCTTGTCATTATGGAAGGTAGTCTGTCGTTGTGATTTTTGTCACTCCAATGGATGGTAGCCTTGTCACTATGGAAGGTAGTTTGTTGTTCATATTTTTGTTACTCCAATGGATGGTAGCCTTGTCATTATGGAAGGTAGTTTGTTGTCGATATCTTTGTTACTCCAATGGATGGTAGCCTTGTAATTATGGAAGGTAGTATGTTGTCGATATCATTGTTTCTCCAATGGATGGTAGCCTTGTCATTATGGAAGGTAGTTTTTTGTCGATATTTTTGTTACTCCAATGGATGGTATCATTGTCATTATGGATGGTAGTCTATTGTTGAGATTTTTGTTATTCCAATTGATTGTAGCCTTCTCATTATGGAACGTAGTCTGATGTCAATGTTTTTGTTACTCCAATGGATGGTATCGTTGTCATTATGGATGGTAGTTTGTTGTAGAGATTATTGTTATTCCAATGGATGGTAGCCTTGTCATTATGGAAGGTAGTCTATTGTCGATATTTTTGTTACTCCAATGGATGCTAGCCTTGTCATTATGGAAGGTAGTCCGTGGTCGAGATTTTTGTTACTTCAATGGATGGTAGCCACATCATTATGGAAGGTAGTTTGTTGTAGAGATTTTTGTTACTCCAATGGATGCTAGCCTTTTCATTAGGGAAGGTAGTCTATCGTTGTGATTTCTGTCACTCCAATGAATGGTAGCCTTGTCACTATGGAAGGTAGTCTGTTGTTTATATTTTGTTTACTCCAATGGATGATAGCCTTGTCATTATGGAAGGTAGTCTATTGTCGAAATTTTTGTTACTCCAATGGATGGAAGCCATGTCATTGTGGAAGGTAGTCTATTGTTCATATTTTTGTTACTCCAATGGATGGTAGCCTTGTCATTATGAAAGGTAGTCTATTGTCGAGATTTTTGTTACTCCAATGGATTGTAGCCATGCATTATGGAAGGTAGTCTGTTGTCGAGATTTTTGTTACTCCAATGGATGGTAGCCTTGTCATTATGGAAGGTAGTCTGTTTTCGAGATTTTTGTTACTCCAATGGATGGTAGCCTTGTCACTATGGAACGTAGTCTGTTGTTCAGATTTTTGTTACTCCAATGGATGGTAGCCTTGTCATTATGGAAGGAGTCTATTGTCGAGATTTTTGTTACTCCAATAGATGGTAGCATTATCATTATGGAAGGTTGTCTGTTGTGGAGATTTTTGTTACTCCAATGGATGGTAGCCTTGTCATTATGGAAGGTAGTCTGTTTTCGAGATTTTTGTTACTCCAATGGATGGTAGCCTTGTCACTATGGAAGGTATGGTCATATTTTTGTTACTCTAATGGATGGTAGCCTTGTCATTATCGAAGGTAGTTTGTTGTCGAGATTTTTGTTATTCCAATGGATGGTAGCCTTGTCATTATGGAAGGTAGTCTGTTGTCGATATTTTTGTTACACCAATGGATGGTAGCCTTGTCATTATGGAAGGTAGTATGTTGTCGATATCTTTGTTACTACAATGGATGGTAGCCTTGTCATTATGAAAGGTAGTTTGTTGTAGATATTTTTGTTACTCCAATGGATGGTATCGTTGTCATTATGGATGGTAGTCTATTGTTGAGATTTTTGTTATTCCCATTGATTGTATCCATGTCATTATGGAACGTAGTCTGTTGTCGATGTTTTTGTTACTCCAATGGATGGTATCGTATTCATTATGGATGGTAGTTTGTTTTAGAGATTTCTGTTATTCCAATGGATGTTAGCCTTGTCATTATGGAAGGTAGTCTATTGTCGATATTTTTGTTACTCTAATGGATGCTAGCCTTGTCATTATGGAAGGTAGTCCGTGGTCTATATTTTTGTTACTTCAATGTATGGTAGCCACGTCATTATGGAAGGTAGTTTGTTGTAGATATTTTTGTTACTCCAATGGATGCTAGCCTTTTCATTAGGGAAGGTAGTCTCTCTATGTGATTTCTGTCACTCAAATGGATGGTAGCCTTGTCACTATGGAAGGTAGTCTGTTGTTCAAATTTTTGTTACTCTAATGGATGGTAGCCTTGTCATTATGGAAGGTAGTCTATTGTCGAATTTTTTGTTACTCCAATGGATGGAAGCCTTGTCATTATGGAAGGTAGTCTGTTGTTCATATTTTTGTTACTCCAATGGATGGTAGCCTTGTCATTATAGAAGGTAGTCTATTGTCGAGATTTTTCTTACTCCAATGGATGGTAGCCTTGTTATTATGGAAGGTTGTCTATTGTCGAGATTTTTGTTACTTCAATGGATTGTAGCCTTGTCATTATGGAAGGTAGTCTGTTGTCAAGATTTTTGTTACTCCAATGGATGTTATCCTTGTCATTCTAGAAGGTAGTCTGTCGTTGTGATTTTTGTCACTCCAATGGATGGTAGCCTTGTCACTATGGAACATTGTCTGTTGTTCAGATTTTTGTTACTCCAATGGATGGTAGCCTTGTAATTATGGAAGGTAGTCTATTGTCGAGATTTTTGTTACTCCAATGGATGGTAGCATTATCATTATGGAAGGTTGTCTGTTGTCGAGATTTTTGTTACTCCAATGGATGGTAGCCTTGTCATTATGGAAGGTAGTCTGTTTTCGAGATTTTTGTTACTCCAATGGATGGTAGCCTTGTCACTATGGAAGGTATGTTCATATTTTTGCTTCTCCAATGGATGGTAGCCTTGTCATTATGAAAGGTAGTTTGTTGTCGAGATTTTTGTTATTCCAATGGATGGTAGCCTTGTCATTATGGAAGGTAGTATGTTGTCGATATTTTTGTTACTCCAATGGATGGGAGCCTTGTCATTATGGAAGGTATTCTGTTGTCGATATTTTTAATACTTCAATTGATGGTAGCCTTGTCATTATGGAAGGTAGTTTGTTATCGATATTTTTGTTACTCCAATGGATGCTAACCTTGTCATTATGGAAGGTAGTCTGTTGTTGTGATTTATGTCACTCCAATGGATGATAGCCTTGTCACTATGGAAGGTAGTCTGTTGTCGAGATTTTTGTTACTCCAATGGATGATAGCCTTGTCATTATGGAAGGTAGTCTATTGTCGAGATTTTTGTTACTCCAATGGATGGTAGCCTTGTCATAATGGAAGGTTGTCTATTGTCGAGATTTTTGTTACTCTAATGGATGGTAGCTTTGTCATTATCGAAGGTAGTCTGTATTTAAGATTTTTGTTACTCTAATGGATGGTAGCCTTGTCATTACAGAAGGTAGTCTGTTGTCGAGATTTTTGTTACTCCAATGGATTCTAGCCTTGTCATTATGAAAGGTAGTCTGTCGTTGTGATTTATGTCACTCCAATGGATGGTAGCCTTGTCATTATGGAAGGTAGTCTGTTGTCAAGATTTTTGTTATTCCAATGGATGGTAGCCTTGTCATTATGGAAGGTAGTCTGTTTTTAAGATTTTTGTTACTCCAATGGATGCTAGCCTTGTCATTATGGAAGGTAGTCTGTCGTTGTGATTTTTGTCACTCCAATGGATGGTAGCCTTGTCACTATGGAAGGTAGTTTGTTGTTCATATTTTTGTTACTCCAATGGATGGTAGCCTTGTCATTATGGAAGGTAGTTTGTTGTCGATATCTTTGTTACTCCAATGGATGGTAGCCTTGTAATTATGGAAGGTAGTATGTTGTCGATATCATTGTTTCTCCAATGGATGGTAGCCTTGTCATTATGGAAGGTAGTTTTTTGTCGATATTTTTGTTACTCCAATGGATGGTATCATTGTCATTATGGATGGTAGTCTATTGTTGAGATTTTTGTTATTCCAATTGATTGTAGCCTTCTCATTATGGAACGTAGTCTGATGTCAATGTTTTTGTTACTCCAATGGATGGTATCGTTGTCATTATGGATGGTAGTTTGTTGTAGAGATTATTGTTATTCCAATGGATGGTAGCCTTGTCATTATGGAAGGTAGTCTATTGTCGATATTTTTGTTACTCCAATGGATGCTAGCCTTGTCATTATGGAAGGTAGTCCGTGGTCGAGATTTTTGTTACTTCAATGGATGGTAGCCACATCATTATGGAAGGTAGTTTGTTGTAGAGATTTTTGTTACTCCAATGGATGCTAGCCTTTTCATTAGGGAAGGTAGTCTATCGTTGTGATTTCTGTCACTCCAATGAATGGTAGCCTTGTCACTATGGAAGGTAGTCTGTTGTTTATATTTTGTTTACTCCAATGGATGATAGCCTTGTCATTATGGAAGGTAGTCTATTGTCGAAATTTTTGTTACTCCAATGGATGGAAGCCATGTCATTGTGGAAGGTAGTCTATTGTTCATATTTTTGTTACTCCAATGGATGGTAGCCTTGTCATTATGAAAGGTAGTCTATTGTCGAGATTTTTGTTACTCCAATGGATTGTAGCCATGCATTATGGAAGGTAGTCTGTTGTCGAGATTTTTGTTACTCCAATGGATGGTAGCCTTGTCATTATGGAAGGTAGTCTGTTTTCGAGATTTTTGTTACTCCAATGGATGGTAGCCTTGTCACTATGGAACGTAGTCTGTTGTTCAGATTTTTGTTACTCCAATGGATGGTAGCCTTGTCATTATGGAAGGAGTCTATTGTCGAGATTTTTGTTACTCCAATAGATGGTAGCATTATCATTATGGAAGGTTGTCTGTTGTGGAGATTTTTGTTACTCCAATGGATGGTAGCCTTGTCATTATGGAAGGTAGTCTGTTTTCGAGATTTTTGTTACTCCAATGGATGGTAGCCTTGTCACTATGGAAGGTATGGTCATATTTTTGTTACTCTAATGGATGGTAGCCTTGTCATTATCGAAGGTAGTTTGTTGTCGAGATTTTTGTTATTCCAATGGATGGTAGCCTTGTCATTATGGAAGGTAGTCTGTTGTCGATATTTTTGTTACACCAATGGATGGGAGCCTTGTCATTATGGAAGGTAGTCTGTTGTCGATATTTTTATTACTTCAATGGTTGGTAGCCTTGTCATTATGGAAGGTAGTTTGTTGTCGATATTTTTGTTACTCCAATGGATGCTAGCCTTGTCATTATGGAAGGTAGTCTATCGTTGTGATTTATGTCACTCCAATGGATGGTAGCTTTGTCAGTATGGAAGGTAGTCTATTGTCGAGATTTTTGTTATTCCAATGGATGGTAGCCTTGTCATCATGGAAGGTAGTCTGTTGTTGAGATTTTTGTTACTCCAATGGATTCTAGCCTTGTCATTATGGAAGGTAGTCTATCATTGTGATTTTTGTCACACCAATGGATGGTAGCCTTGTCATTATGGAAGGTAGTATGTTGTCGATATCATTGCTACTCCAATGGATGGTAGCCTTGTCATTATGGAAGGTAGTTTTTTGTCGATATTTTTGTTACTCCAATGGATGGTATCGTTGTCATTATGGATGGTAGTCTATTGTTGAGATTTTTGGTATTCCAATTGATTGTAGCCTTCTCATTATGGAACGTAGTCTGATGTCAATGTTTTTGTTATTCCAATGGATGGTATCGTTGTCATTATGGATGGTAGTTTGTTGTAGAGATTATTGTTATTCCAATGGATGGTAGCCTTGTCATTATGGAAGGTAGTCTATTGTCGATATTTTTGTTACTCCAATGGATGCTAGCCTTGTCATTATGGAAGGTAGTCCGTGGTCGAGATTTTTGTTACTTCAATGGATGGTAGCCACATCATTATGGAAGGTAGTTTGTTGTAGAAATTTTTGTTATTCCAATGGATGCTAGCCTTTTAATTAGGGAAGGTAGTCTATCGTTGTGATTTCTGTCACTCCAATGGATGGTAGCCTTGTCACTATGGAAGGTAGTCTGTTGTTCATATTTTGTTTACTCCAATGGATGGTAGCCTTGTCATTATGGAAGGTAGTCTATTGTCGAAATTTTTGTTACTCCAATGGATGGAAGCCATGTCATTATGGAAGGTAGTCTATTGTTCATATTTTTGTTACTCCAACGGATGGTAGCCTTGTCATTATTGAAGGTAGTTTGTTGTCGATATTTTTGTTACTCCAATGGATGGTATCGTTGTCATTATGGATGGTAGTCTATTGTTGAGATTTTTGTTATTCCAATTGATTGTAGCCTTCTCATTATGGAACATACTCTGTTGTCGATGTTTTTGTTACTCCAATGGATGGTATCATTGTCATTATGGATGGTAGTTTGTTGTAGAGATTTCTATTATTCCAATGGATGGTAGCCTTGTCATTATGGAAGGTAGTCTATTGTCGATGTTTTTGTTAATCTAATGGATGCTAGCCTTGTCATTATGGCAGGTAGTCCGTGGTCCATATTTTTGTTACTTCAACGGATGGTAGCCACGTCATTATGGAAGGTAGTTTGTTGTAGAGATTTTTGTTACTCCAATGGATGCTAGCCTTTTCATTAGGGAAGGTAGTCTATCGTTGTGATTTCTGTCACTCCAATGGATGGTACCCTTGTCACTATGGAAGGTAGTCTGTTGTTCATATTTTTGTTACTCCAATGGATGGTAGCCTTGTCATTATGGAAGGTAGTCTATTGTCGAAATTTTTGTTACTCCAATGGATGGAAGCCTTGTCACTATGGAAGGTAGTCTGTTGTTCATATTTTTGTTACTCCAATGGATGGTAGCCTTGTCATTATGGAAGGTTGTCTATTGTCGAGATTTTTGTTACTCCAATGGATTGTAGCCTTGCATTATGGAAGGTAGTCTGTTGTCGAGATTTTTGTTACTCCAATGGATGCTATCCTTATCATTCTAGAAGGTAGTATGTCGTTGTGATTACTATCACTCCAATTGATGGTAGCCTTGTCATTATGGAAGGTTGTCTATTGTCGAGAATTTTGTTACTCCAATGGATGGTAGCCTTGTCATTATGGAAGGTAGTCTATTGTCGAGATTTTTGTTACTACAATGGATTGTAGCATTATCATTATGGAAGGTTGTCTGTTGTCGAGATTTTTGTTACTCCAATGGATGGTAGCCTTGTCATTATGGAAGTTAGTCTATTTTCGAGATTTTTGTTACTCCAATGTATGGTAGCCTTGTCACTATGGAAGGTATGTTCATATTTTTGTTACTCCAATGGATGGTAGCTTTGTCATTATCGAAGGTAGTTTGTTGTCGAGATTTTTGTTATTCCAATGGATGGTAGCCTTGTTATTATGGAAGGTAGTCTGTTGTCGATATTTTTATTACTTCAATGGATGGTAGCCTTGTCATTATGGAAGGTAGTTTGTTGTCGATATTTTTGTTACTCCAATGGATGCTAGCCTTGTCATTATGGAAGGTAGTCTGTCGTTGTGATTTATGTCACTCCAATGGATGGTAGCCTTGTCACTATGGAAGGTATTATGTTATCGATATTTTTGGTACTCCATTGCATTGTAGACATTTCATTATGGAAGGTAGTCTGTTGTCTAGATTTTTGTTACTCCAATGGATTGTAGCCTTGTCATTATGGAAGGTAGTCTGTTGTCGAGAGTTTTGTTACTCCAATGGATGCTAGCCTTGTCATTATGGAAGGTAGTATGTCGTTGTGATTTATGTCACTCCAATGGATGGTAGCCTTGTCACTATGAAAGATAGTATGTTGTTCATATTTTTGTTACTCCAATGGATGGTAGCCTTGTTATTATGGAAGGTAGTCTATTGTCGAGATTTTGGTTACTACAATGGATGGTAGCCTTGTCATTATGAAACATAGTCTATTGTAGATATTTTTGTTACTCCAATGCATGGTAGCCTTGTCATTATGGAAGCTATTCTGTTGTCGATATTTTTGTTACTCCAATGGATGGTAGCATTATCATTATGGAAGGTAGAGTGTTATCGATATATTTGTTACTCCAATGGATGGTAGCCTTGTCACTATGGAAGGTAGTCTGTTGTTCATATTTTTGTTACTCCAATGGATGGTAGCCTTGTCATTATGGAAGGTTGTCTATTGTCGAGATTTTTGTTACTCTAATGGATTGTAGCCTTGCATTATGGAAGGTAGTCTGTTGTCGAGATTTTTGTTACTCCAATGGATGCTATCCTTATCATTCTAGAAGGTAGTATGTCGTTGTGATTACTATCACTCCAATTGATGGTAGCCTTGTCATTATGGAAGGTTGTCTATTGTCGAGAATTTTGTTACTCCAATGGATGGTAGCCTTGTCATTATGGAAGGTAGTCTATTGTCGAGATTTTTGTTACTACAATGGATTGTAGCATTATCATTATGGAAGGTTGTCTGTTGTCGAGATTTTTGTTACTCCAATGGATGGTAGCCTTGTCATTATGGAAGTTAGTCTATTTTCGAGATTTTTGTTACTCCAATGTATGGTAGCCTTGTCACTATGGAAGGTATGTTCATATTTTTGTTACTCCAATGGATGGTAGCTTTGTCATTATCGAAGGTAGTTTGTTGTCGAGATTTTTGTTATTCCAATGGATGGTAGCCTTGTTATTATGGAAGGTAGTCTGTTGTCGATATTTTTATTACTTCAATGGATGGTAGCCTTATCATTATGGAAGGTAGTTTGTTGTCGATATTTTTGTTACTCCAATGGATGCTAGCCTTGTCATTATGGAAGGTAGTCTGTCGTTGTGATTTATGTCACTCCAATGGATGGTAGCCTTGTCACTATGGAAGGTATTCTGTTATCGATATTTTTGGTACTCCATTGCATTGTAGACATTTCATTATGGAAGGTAGTCTGTTGTCTAGATTTTTGTTACTCCAATGGATTGTAGCCTTGTCATTATGGAAGGTAGTCTGTTGTCGAGAGTTTTGTTACTCCAATGGATGCTAGCCTTGTCATTATGGAAGGTAGTATGTCGTTGTGATTTATGTCACTCCAATGGATGGTAGCCTTGTCACTATGAAAGATAGTATGTTGTTCATATTTTTGTTACTCCAATGGATGGTTGCCTTGTTATTATGGAAGGTAGTCTATTGTCGAGATTTTGGTTACTACAATGGATGGTAGCCTTGTCATTATGAAACATAGTCTATTGTAGATATTTTTGTTACTCCAATGCATGGTAGCCTTGTCATTATGGAAGGTATTCTGTTGTCGATATTTTTGTTACTCCAATGGATGGTAGCATTATCATTATGGAAGGTAGAGTGTTGTCGATATATTTGTTACTCCAATGGATGGTAGCCTTGTCACTATGGAAGGTAGTCTGTTGTTCATATTTTTGTTACTCCAATGGATGGTAGTCTTGTCATTATGGAAGGTAGTTTGTTGTCGATATCTTTGTTACTCCAATGGATGGTAGCCTTGTCATTATGGAAGGTAGTATGTTGTCGATATCTTTGTTACTCCAATAGATGGTAGCCTTGTCATTATGGAAGGTAGTTTGTTGTCGGTATTTTTGTTACTCCAACGGATGGTATCGTTGTCACTATGGATGGTAGTCTATTGTTGAGATTTTTGTTATTGAAATTGATTGTAGCCTTCTCATTATGGAACGTAGTCTGTTGTCGATGTTTTTGTTACTCCAATGGATGGTATCATTGTCATTATGTGTGGTAGTTTTTTGTAGAGATTTATGTTATTCCAATGGATGGTAGCCTTCTCATTATAGAAGGTAGTCTATTGTCGATATTTTTGTTACTCCAATGGATGCTAGCCTTGTCATTATGGAAGGTAGTCCGTGGTCGATATTTTTGTTACTTTAATGGATGGTAGCCACGTCATTATAGAAGGTAGTTTGTTGTAGAGATTTTTGTTACTCCAATGGATGCTAGCCTTTTCAATAGGGAAGGTAGTCTATCGTTGTGATTTCTGTCACTCCAATGGATGGTAGCCTTGTCACTATGGAAGGTAGTCTGTTGTTCATATTTTTGTTACTCCAATGGATGGTAGCCTTGTCATTATGGAAGGTAGTCTATTGTTCATATTTTTGTTATTCCAATGGATGATAGCCTTGTCATTATGGAAAATAGTCTGTTGTTGAGATTTTTGTTACTCCAATGGATTCTAGCCTTGTCATTATGGAAGGTTGTTTATTGTTGAGATTTTTGTTTTTCCAATGGATTGTAGCCTTGTCATTATGGAAGGTAGTCTTATGTTGAGATTTTTGTTACTCCAATGGATGCTAGCCTTGTCATTATGGAAGGTAGTATGTCGTTGTGATTTATGTCACTCCAATGGATGGTAACCTTGTCACTATGGAAGATGGTATGTTGTTCATATTTTTGTTACTCCAATGGATGGTAGCCTTGTTATTATGGAAGGTAGTATATTGTCGAGATTTTGGTTACTACAATGTATTGTAGCCTTGTCATTATGGAACATAGTCTATTGTAGATATTTTTGTTACTCCAATGCATGGTAGCCTTGTCATTATGGAAGGTATTCTGTTGTCGATATTTTTGTTACTCCAATGGATGGTAGCATTATCATTATGGAAGGTAGTCTGTTGTCGATATATTTGTTACTCCAATGGATGGTAGCCTTCTCATTATGGAAGGTAGTTTGTTGTCGAGATTTTTGTTACTCTAATGGATGGTATCATTGTCATTATGGATGGTAGGCTTTTGTTGAGAATTTTGTTACTCCAATGGATGGTAGCCTTGTAATTATGGAACGTAGTCTGTTGTCGATGTTTTTGTTACTCCAATGGATGGTAGACTTGTCATTATGGAAGGTAGTCTGTTGTCGACATTTTTGTTACTCCAATCGATGCTAGCCTTGTCATTATGGAAGGTTCTCAATTGTCAAGATTTTTGTTACTACAATGGATGGTAGCCTTGTCATTATGGAAGGTAGTCTGTTTTCGATATTTTTTTTACTCCATTGGATGGTAGCCTTGTCATTATGGAAGGTAGTCGGTTGTCGAGTTTTTTGTTACTCCAATGGATGGTATCATTGTCATTATGGATGGTAGTCTGTTGTCAAGATTTTTGTTATTCCAATGGATTGTAGCCTTTCCATTATGGAACGTATTCTGTTGTCAATGTTTTTGTTACTCCAATGGATGGTCGCCTTATCAGTATGGAAGGTAGTTTGTTGTTCATATTTTTGTTACTCTAATGGATGGTAGCCTTGTCATTATAAAAGGTAGTCTATTGTCGAGATTTTTGTTACTCCAATGGATGGTAGCCTAGTCATTATGGAAGGTAGTCTGTCGTGATTTCAATCACTCCAATGGATGGTAGCCTTGTCACTATGGAAGGTAGTATGTTGTTAATATTTTTGTTACTCCAATGGATGGTAGCCTTAACATTATGGAAGGTATTCTGTTATCGATATGTTGGTTACTATAATAGATGGTAGCCTTGTCATTATATAACATATTCTATTATAGGTTTTTTGTTACTCCAGTGCATGGTAGCCTTGTCATTATGGAAGGTAGTCTGTTAACTAGATTTTTGTTACTCCAATGGATGGTAGCCTTGTCGTTATGGAAGGTAGTCTGTTGTCGAGATTTTTGTTACTCCAATGGATGCTAGCCTTGTCATTCTTTAAGGTAGTCAGGCATTGTGATTTCTGTCACTCCAATGGATGGTAGCCTTGTCACTATGGAAGGTAGTCTGTTGTTCAGATTTTTGTTACTCCAATGGATGGTATCCTTGTCATTATGGAAGGTAGTCTGTTTTCGAGATTTTTTTTACTCTAATGGATGGTAGCCTTGTCATTATGGAAGGTAGTTTGTTGTCGATATTTTTGTTATTCCAATGGATGGTAACCTTGTCAATATGGAAGGTACTCTGTTGTCGATATTTTTGTTACTCCAATGGATGGGAGCCTTGTCATTATGGAATGTGGTCTGTTGTCGATATTTTTGTTACTTCAATGGATGGTAGCCTTGTCATTATGGAAGGTAGTATGTCGTTGTGATTTATTTCACTCCAATGGATGGTAGCCTTGTCATTCTGGAAGGTAGTCTCTTGTTCATATTTTTGTTACGCAAATGGATGGTAGCATTGTCATTATGGAAGGCAGTCTGTTGTCGAGACTTTGGTTACTACAATGGATGGTAGCCTTGTCATTATGGAACATAGTCTATTGTAGATATTTTTGATACTCCAATGTATTGTAGCCTTGTCATTATGGAAGGTAGTCTGTTGTCGAGATTTTTGTTACTCCAATGGATGGTATCATTGTCATTATGGATGGTAGTTTGTTGTCAAGATTTTTGTTATTCCAATGGATGGTAGCCTTGTCATTATGGAAGGTAGTTTGTTGTTGAGATTTTTGTTATTCCAATGGATGCTAGCCTTGTCATTATGGAAGGTAGTCCGTCGTTGTGATTTCTGTCACTCCAATGGATGGTAGCCGTGTCACTATGGAAGGTAGTCTGTTGTTCATATTTTTGTTACTCCAATGGATGGTAGCCTTGTCATTATGGAAGGTAGTTTGTTGTCGATATCTTTGTTACTCCAATGGATGGTAGCCTTGTCATTATGGAAGGTAGTATGTCATCGATATCATTGTTACTCCAATGGATGGTAGCCTTGTCATTATGGAAGGTAGTTTGTTATCGATATTTTTTACTCCAATGGATGGTATCATTGTCATTATGGATGGTAGTCTATTGTTGAGATTTTTGTTATTCCAATTGATTGTAGCCTTCTAATTATGGAACATAGTCTGAGGTCGATGTTTTTGTTACTCCAATGGATGGTACCGTTGTCATTATGCATGGTAGTTTGTTGTAGAGATTATTGTTATTCAAATGGATGGTAGCCTTGTCATTATGGAAGGTAGTCTATTGTCGATATTTTTGTTACTCCAATGGATGCTAGCCTTGTCATTATGGAAGGTAGTCCTTGCTCAAGATTTTTGTTACTTCAATGGATGGTAGCCACGTCATTATGGAAGGTAGTTTGTTGTAGAGATTTTTGTTACTCCAATAGATGCTAGCCATGTCATTATGGAAGGTAGTCTATCGTTGTGATTTCTGTCACTCCAATGGATGGTAGCCTTGTCACTACGGAAGGTAGTCTGTTGTTCATATTTTTGTTACTCCAATGGATGGTAGCCTTGTCATTATGGAAGGTAGTCTATTCTCGAGATTTTTGATACTCCAATGGATGCAAGCCTTGTCATTATGGAAGGTAGTCTGTTGTTCATATTTTTGTTACTCCAATGGATGGTAGCCTTGTCATTATGGATGTTAGTCTGTTGTTCATATTTTTGTTACTCCAATGGATGGTAGCCTTGTCATTATGGAAGGTAGTTTGTTGTCGATATCTTTGTTACTCCAATGGATGGTAGCCTTGTCATTATGCAAGGTAGTATGTCGTCGATATCATTGTTACTCCAATGGATGGTAGCCTTGTCATTATGGAAGGTAGTTTGTTGTCGATATTTTTTTACTCCAATGGATGGTCACATTGTCATTATGGATGGTAGTCTATTGTTGAGATTTTTGTTATTCCAATTGATTGTAGCCTTCTCATTATGGAATGTAGTCTGATGTCGATGTTTTTGTTACTCCAATGGATGGTATCATTGTCATTATGGATGGTAGTTTGTTGTAGAGATTATTGTTATTCCAATGGATGGTAGCCTTGTCATTATGGAAGGTAGTCTGTTGTCGATATTTTGGTTACTCCAATGGATGCTAGCCTTGACATTATGGAAGGTAGTCCTTGGTCGAGATTTTTGTTACTTCAATGAATGGTAGCCACGTCATTATGGAAGGTAGTTTGTTGTAGAGATTTTTGTTACTCCAATGGATGCTATCCTTGTCATTAGGGAAGGTAGTCTATCGTTGTGATTTCTATCACTCCAATGGATGGTAGCCTTGTCACTACGGAAGGTAGTCTGTTGTTCATATTTTTGTTACTCCAATGGATGGTAGCCTTGTCATTATGGAAGGTACTCTATTGTCGAGATTTTTGATACTCCAATTGATGGAAGCCTTGTCATTATGGAAGGTAATCTGTTGTTCATATTTTTGTTACTTCAATGGATGGTAGCCTTGTCATTATGGAAGGTAGTCTATTGTCGATATTTTTGTTACTCCAATGGATGGTAGCCTTTTCATTATGCAAGGTTGTCTGTTGTCGAGATTTTTGTTACTATAATGGATGGTAGCCTTAACATTATGGAAGGTATCATGTTATCGTTATTTTTGGTACTACAATGAATGGTAGCCTTGTCATTATGGAAGGTAGTCTGTTGTCTAGATTTTTGTTACTCCAATGGATTGTAGCCTTGTCATTATGGAAGGTAGTCTATTGTCGATATTTTTGCTATTCCATTGGATGGTAGCCTTGTCATTATGGAAGGTAGTATGTCGTTGAGATTTTTGTTACTCCAATGGATTCTAGCCTTGTCATCATGGAAGGTAGTCTGTCATTGTGATTTCTGTCACTCCAATGGATGGTAGCCTTGTCACTATGGAAGGTTGTCTGTTGTTCATATTTTTGTTACTCCAATGGACGGTAGCCTTCTCATTATGGAAGGTAGTCTATTATCGATATCTTTGTTACTCCAATGGATGCTAGCCTTGTCATTATGGAAGGTAGTCCTTGGTCGACATTTTTGTTACTTCAATGGATGGTAGCCACGTCATTATGGAAGGTAGTTTGTTGTAGAGATTTTTGTTACTCCAATGGATGCTAGTCTTGTCATTAGGGAAGGTAGTCTATCGTTGTGATTTCTGTCACTCCAATGGATGGTAGCCTTGTCACTACGGAAGGTAGTCTGTTGTTCATATTTTTGTTACTCCAATGGATGGTAGCCTTGTCATTATGGAAGGTAGTCTATTGGCGAGATTTTTGATACTACAATGGATGGAAGCCTTGTCATTATGGAAGATAGTCTGTTGTTCATATTTTTGTTACTCCAATGGATGGTAGCCTTGTCATTATGGATGTTAGTCTGTTGTTCATATTTTTGTTACTCCAATGGATGGTAGCCTTGTCATTATGGAAGGTAGTTTGTTGTCGATATCTTTGTTACTCCAATGGATGGTAGCCTTGTCATTATGCAAGGTAGTATGTCGTCGATATCATTGTTACTCCAATGGATGGTAGCCTTGTCATTATGGAAGGTAGTTTGTTGTCGATATTTTTTTACTCTAATGGATGGTATCATTGTCATTATGGATGGTAGTCTATTGTTGAGATTTTTGTTATTCCAATTGATTGTAGCCTTCTCATTATGGAATGTAGTCTGATGTCGATGTTTTTGTTACTCCAATGGATGGTATCATTGTCATTATGGATGGTAGTTTGTTGTAGAGATTATTGTTATTCCAATGGATGGTAGCCTTCTCATTATGGAAGGTAGTCTATTGTCGATATCTTTGTTACTCCAATGGATGCTAGCCTTGTCATTATGGAAGGTAGTCCTTGGTCGACATTTTTGTTACTTCAATGGATGGTAGCCACGTCATTATGGAAGGTAGTTTGTTGTAGAGATTTTTGTTACTCCAATGGATGCTAGTCTTGTCATTAGGGAAGGTAGTCTATCGTTGTGATTTCTGTCACTCCAATGGATGGTAGCCTTGTCACTACGGAAGGTAGTCTGTTGTTCATATTTTTGTTACTCCAATGGATGGTAGCCTTGTCATTATGGAAGGTAGTCTATTGTCGAGATTTTTGATACTCCAATGGATGGAAGCCTTGTCATTATGGAAGGTAGTCTGTTGTTCATATTTTTGTTACTCCAATGGATGGTAGCCTTGTCATTATGGATGTTAGTCTGTTGTTCATATTTTTGTTACTCCAATGGATGGTAGCCTTGTCATTATGGAAGGTAGTTTGTTGTCGATATCTTTGTTACTCCAATGGATGGTAGCCTTGTCATTATGCAAGGTAGTATGTCGTCGATATCATTGTTACTCCAATGGATGGTAGCCTTGTCATTATGGAAGGTAGTTTGTTGTCGATATTTTTTTACTCCAATGGATGGTATCATTGTCATTATGGATGGTAGTCTATTGTTGAGATTTTTGTTATTCCAATTGATTGTAGCCTTCTCATTATGGAATGTAGTCTGATGTCGATGTTTTTGTTACTCCAATGGATGGTATCATTGTCATTATGGATGGTAGTTTGTTGTAGAGATTATTGTTATTCCAATGGATGGTAGCCTTCTCATTATGGAAGGTAGTCTATTGTCGATATCTTTGTTACTCCAATGGATGCTAGCCTTGTCATTATGGAAGGTAGTCCTTGGTCGACATTTTTGTTACTTCAATGGATGGTAGCCACGTCATTATGGAAGGTAATTTGTTGTAGAGATTTTTGTTACTCCAATGGATGCTAGTCTTGTCATTAGGGAAGGTAGTCTATCGTTGTGATTTCTGTCACTCCAATGGATGGTAGCCTTGTCACTACGGAAGGTAGTCTGTTGTTCATATTTTTGTTACTCCAATGGATGGTAGCCTTGTCATTATGGAAGGTAGTCTATTGTCGAGATTTTTGATACTCCAATGGATGGAAGCCTTGTCATTATGGAAGGTAGTCTGTTGTTCATATTTTTGTTACTCCAATGGATGGTAGCCTTGTCATTATGGATGTTAGTCTGTTGTTCATATTTTTGTTACTCCAATGGATGGTAGCCTTGTCATTATGGAAGGTAGTTTGTTGTCGATATCTTTGTTACTCCAATGGATGGTAGCCTTGTCATTATGCAAGGTAGTATGTCGTCGATATCATTGTTACTCCAATGGATGGTAGCCTTGTCATTATGGAAGGTAGTTTGTTGTCGATATTTTTTTACTCCAATGGATGGTATCATTGTCATTATGGATGGTAGTCTATTGTTGAGATTTTTGTTATTCCAATTGATTGTAACCTTCTCATTATGGAATGTAGTCTGATGTCGATGTTTTTGTTACTCCAATGGATGGTATCATTGTCATTATGGATGGTAGTTTGTTGTAGAGATTATTGTTATTCCAATGGATGGTAGCCTTGTCATTATGGAAGGTAGTCTGTTATCGATATCTTTGTTACTCCAATGGATGCTAGCCTTGTCATTATGGAAGGTAGTCCTTGGTCGACATTTTTGTTACTTCAATGGATGGTAGCCACGTCATTATGGAAGGTAGTTTGTTGTAGAGATTTTTGTTACTCCAATGGATGCTAGCCTTGTCATTAGGGAAGGTAGTCTATCGTTGTGATTTCTGTCACTCCAATGGATGGTAGCCTTGTCACTACGGAAGGTAGTCTGTTGTTCATATTTTTGTTACTCCAATGGATGGTAGCCTTGTCATTATGGAAGGTAGTATATTGTCGAGATTTTTGATACTCCAATGGATGGAAGCCTTGTCATTATGGAAGGTAGTCTGTTGTTCATATTTTTGTTACTCCAATGGATGGTAGCCTTGTCATTATGGATGTTAGTCTGTTGTTCATATTTTTGTTACTCCAATGGATGGTAGCCTTGTCATTATGGAAGGTAGTTTGTTGTCGATATCTTTGTTACTCCAATGGATGGTAGCCTTGTCATTATGCAAGGTAGTATGTCGTCGATATAATTGTTACTCCAATGGATGGTAGCCTTGTCATTATGGAAGGTAGTTTGTTGTCGATATTTTTTTACTCCAATGGATGGTATCATTGTCATTATGGATGGTAGTCTATTGTTGAGATTTTTGTTATTCCAATTGATTGTAGCCTTCTCATTATGGAATGTAGTCTGATGTCGATGTTTTTGTTACTCCAATGGATGGTATCATTGTCATTATGGATGGTAGTTTGTTGTAGAGATTATTGTTATTCCAATGGATGGTAGCCTTGTCATTATGGAAGGTAGTCTGTTATCGATATCTTTGTTACTCCAATGGATGCTAGCCTTGTCATTATGGAAGGTAGTCCTTGGTCGACATTTTTGTTACTTCAATGGATGGTAGCCACGTCATTATGGAAGGTAGTTTGTTGTAGAGATTTTTGTTACTCCAATGGATGCTAGCCTTGTCATTAGGGAAGGTAGTCTATCGTTGTGATTTCTGTCACTCCAATGGATGGTAGCCTTGTCACTACGGAAGGTAGTCTGTTGTTCATATTTTTGTTACTCCAATGGATGGTAGCCTTGTCATTATGGAAGGTAGTATATTGTCGAGATTTTTGATACTCCAATGGATGGAAGCCTTGTCATTATGGAAGGTAGTCTGTTGTTCATATTTTTGTTACTCCAATGGATGGTAGCCTTGTCATTATGGATGTTAGTCTGTTGTTCATATTTTTGTTACTCCAATGGATGGTAGCCTTGTCATTATGGAAGGTAGTTTGTTGTCGATATCTTTGTTACTCCAATGGATGGTAGCCTTGTCATTATGCAAGGTAGTATGTCGTCGATATAATTGTTACTCCAATGGATGGTAGCCTTGTCATTATGGAAGGTAGTTTGTTGTCGATATTTTTTTACTCCAATGGATGGTATCATTGTCATTATGGATGGTAGTCTATTGTTGAGATTTTTGTTATTCCAATTGATTGTAGCCTTCTCATTATGGAATGTAGTCTGATGTCGATGTTTTTGTTACTCCAATGGATGGTATCATTGTCATTATGGATGGTAGTTTGTTGTAGAGATTATTGTTATTCCAATGGATGGTAGCCTTGTCATTATGGAAGGTAGTCTGTTATCGATATCTTTGTTACTCCAATGGATGCTAGCCTTGTCATTATGGAAGGTAGTCCTTGGTCGACATTTTTGTTACTTCAATGGATGGTAGCCACGTCATTATGGAAGGTAGTTTGTTGTAGAGATTTTTGTTACTCCAATGGATGCTAGCCTTGTCATTAGGGAAGGTAGTCTATCGTTGTGATTTCTGTCACTCCAATGGATGGTAGCCTTGTCACTACGGAAGGTAGTCTGTTGTTCATATTTTTGTTACTCCAATGGATGGTAGCCTTGTCATTATGGAAGGTAGTCTATTGTCGAGATTTTTGATACTCCAATGGATGGAAGCCTTGTCATTATGGAAGGTAGTCTGTTGTTCATATTTTTGTTACTCCAATGGATGGTAGCCTTGTCATTATGGATGTTAGTCTGTTGTTCATATTTTTGTTACTCCAATGGATGGTAGCCTTGTCATTATGGAAGGTAGTTTGTTGTCGATATCTTTGTTACTCCAATGGATGGTAGCCTTGTCATTATGCAAGGTAGTATGTCGTCGATATCATTGTTACTCCAATGGATGGTAGCCTTGTCATTATGGAAGGTAGTTTGTTGTCGATATTTTTTTACTCCAATGGATGGTATCATTGTCATTATGGATGGTAGTCTATTGTTGAGATTTTTGTTATTCCAATTGATTGTAGCCTTCTCATTATGGAATGTAGTCTGATGTCGATGTTTTTGTTACTCCAATGGATGGTATCATTGTCATTATGGATGGTAGTTTGTTGTAGAGATTATTGTTATTCCAATGGATGGTAGCCTTGTCATTATGGAAGGTAGTCTGTTATCGATATTTTTGTTACTCCAATGGATGCTAGCCTTGACATTATGGAAGGTAGTCCTTGGTCGAGATTTTTGTTACTTCAATGAATGGTAGCCACGTCATTATGGAAGGTAGTTTGTTGTAGAGATTTTTGTTACTCCAATGGATGCTAGCCTTGTCATTAGGGAAGGTAGTCTATCGTTGTGATTTCTGTCACTCCAATGGATGGTAGACTTGTCACTACGGAAGGTAGTCTGTTGTTCATATTTTTGTTACTCCAATGGATGGTAGCCTTGTCATTATGGAAGGTAGTCTATTGTCGAGATTTTTGATACTCCAATGGATGGAAGCCTTGTCATTATGGAAGGTAGTCTGTTGTTCATATTTTTGTTACTCCAATGGATGGTAGCCTTGTCATTATGGAAGGTAGTCTATTGTCGATATTTTTGTTACTCCAATGGATGGTAGCCTTGTCATTATGCAAGGTTGTCTGTTGTCGAGATTTTTGTTACTATAATGGATGGTAGCCTTAACATTATGGAAGGTATCATGTTATCGATATTTTTGGTACTCCAATGAATGGTAGCCTTGTCATTATGGAAGGTAGTCTGTTGTCTAGATTTTTGTTACTCCAATGGATTGTAGCCTTGTCATTATGGAAGGTAGTCTATTGTCGATATTTTTGCTATTCCATTGGATGGTAGCGTTGTCATTATGGAAGGTAGTATGTTGTTGAGATTTTTGTTACTCCAATGGATTCTAACCTTGTCATCATGGAAGGTAGTCTGTCATTGTGATTTCTGTCACTCCAATAGATGGTAGCCTTGTCACTATGGAAGGTTGTCTGTTGTTCATATTTTTGTTACTCCAATGGACGGTAGCCTTGTCATTATTGAAGGTAGTCTATTGTCGATATCTTTGTTACTCCAATGGATGCTAGCCTTGTCATTATGGAAGGTAGTCCTTGGTCGACATTTTTGTTACTTCAATGGATGGTAGCCACGTCATTATGGAAGGTAGTTTGTTGTAGAGATTTTTGTTACTCCAATGGATGCTAGCCTTGTCATTAGGGAAGGTAGTCTATCGTTGTGATTTCTGTCACTCCAATGGATGGTAGCCTTGTGACTACGGAAGGTAGTCTGTTGTTCATATTTTTGTTACTCCAATGGATGCTAGCCTTGTCATTAGGGAAGGTAGTCTATCGTTGTGATTTCTGTCACTCCAATGGATGGTAGCCTTGTCACTACGGAAGGTAGTCTGTTGTTCATATTTTTGTTACTTCAATGGATGGTAGCCTTGTCATTATGGAAGGTAGTCTATTGTCGAGATTTTTGATACTCCAATGGATGGAAGCCTTGTCATTATGGAAGGTAGTCTGTTGTCGAGATTTTTGATACTCCAATGGATGGTAGCCTTGTCATTATGGAAGGTAGTCTATTGTCGATATTTGTGTTACTTCAATGGATGGTAGCCTTGTCAGTATGGAAGGTTGTCTGTTGTCGAGATTTTTTTACTATAATGGATGGTAGCCTTAACATTATGGAAGGTATTATGTTATCGATATTTTTGGTACTCCAATGCATGATAGCCTTGTCATTATGGAAGGTAGTCTGTTGTCTAGATTTTTGTTACTCCAATGGATTGTAGCCTTGTCATTATGGAAGGTAGTCTATTGTCGAGATTTATTTTATTCCATTGGATGGTAGCCTTGTCATTATGGAAGGTAGTATGTTGTTGAGATTTTTGTTACTCCAATGGATTCTAGCCTTGTCATCATGGAAGGTAGTCTGTCATTGTGATTTCTATCACTCCAATGGATGGTAGCCTTGTCACTATGGAAGGTTGTCTGTTGTTCATATTTTTGTTACTCCAATGGACGATAGCCTTGTCATTATGGAAGGTAGTTTGTTGTCGATATCTTTGTTACTCCAATGGATGGTAGCCTTGTCATTATGAAAGGTAGTATGTTGTCGATATCTTTGTTACTCCAATGGATGGTAGCCTTGTCATTATAGAATGTAGTTTGTTGTCGATATTTTTGTTACTCCAATGGATGGTATCGTTATGATTATGGATGGTAGTCTATTGTTGAGATTTTTGTTATTCCAATTGATTATAGCCTTCTTATTATGGAACGTAGTCTGTTGTCGATGTTTTTGTTAGTCCAATGGATGGTATCATTGTCATTATGGATGGTAGTTTGTTGTAGAGATTTCTGTTATTCCAATGGATTATAGCCTTGTCATTATGGAAGGTAGTCTATTATCGATATTTTTGTTACTCCAATGGATGCTAGCCTTGTCATTATGGAAGGTAGTCCGTGGTCGATATTTTTGTTACTTCAATGGATGGTAGCCACGTCATTATGGAAGTTAGTCTGTTGTCGAGATTTTTGTTACTCCAATGGATGGTAGCATTATCATTATGGAAGGTAGTCTGTTGTCGATATTCTTGTTACTCCAATGGATGGTAGCCTCTTAATTATGGAAGGTAGTATGTTGTTGATATCTTTGTTACTCCAATGGATTGTAGCCTTGTCATTATGGAAGGTAGTCTGTTGTCGAGATTTTTGTTACTCCAATGGATGGTATCATTGTCATTATGGATGGTAGTCTGTTGTCAAGATTTTTGTTATTCCAATGGATGGTAGCCTTGTCATTATGGAAGGTAGTCTGTTGTTGAGATTTTTGTTATTCCAATGGATGCTAGCCTTGTCATTATGGAAGGTAGTCTGTCGTTGTGATTTCTGTCACTCCAATGGATGGTAGCCGTGTCACTATGGAAGGTAGTCTGTTGTTCATATTTTTGTTACTCCAATGGATGATAGCCTTGTCATTATGGAAGGTAGTTTGTTGTCGATATCTTTGTTACTCCAATGGATGGTAGCCTTGTCATTATGGAAGGTAGTATGTTGTCGATATCTTTGTTACTCCAATGGATGGTAGCCTTGTCATTATGGAAGGTAGTTTGTTGTCGATATTTTTGTTACTCCAATGGATGGTATCATTATGATTATGGATGGTAGTCTATTGTTGAGATTTTTGTTATTCCGATTGATTGTAGCCTTCTCATTATGGAACAAAGTCTGTTGTCGATGTTTTTGTTACTCCAATGGATGGTATCATTGTCATTATGGATGGTAGTCTGTTGTCAAGATTTTTGTTATTCCAATGAATGGTAGCCTTGTCATTATGGAGGGTAGTCTGTTGTTGAGATTTTTGTTATTCCAATGGATGCTAGCCTTGTCATTATGGAAGGTAGTCTGTCGTTGTGATTTCTGTCACTCCAATGGATGGTAGCCGTGTCACTATGGAAGGTAGTCTGTTGTTCATATTTTTGTTACTCCAATGGATGATAGCCTTGTCATTATGGAAGGTAGTTTGTTGTCGATATCTTTGTTACTCCAATGGATGGTAGCCTTGTCATTATGGAAGGTAGTATGTTGTCGATATCTTTGTTACTCCAATGGATGGTAGCCTTGTCATTATGGAAGGTAGTTTGTTGTCGATATTTTTGTTACTCCAATGGATGGTATCGTTATGATTATGGATGGTAGTCTATTGTTGAGATTTTTGTTATTCCGATTGATTGTAGCCTTCTCATTATGGAACAAAGACTGTTGTCGATGTTTTTGTTACTCCAATGGATGGTATCATTGTCATTATGGATGGTAGTCTGTTGTCAAGATTTTTGTTATTCCAATGAATGGTAGCCTTGTCATTATGGAGGGTAGTCTGTTGTTGAGATTTTTGTTATTCCAATGGATGCTAGCCTTGTCATTATGGAAGGTAGTCTGTCGTTGTGATTTCTGTCACTCCAATGGATGGTAGCCGTGTCACTATGGAAGGTAGTCTGTTGTTCATATTTTTGTTACTCCAATGGATGATAGCCTTGTCATTATGGAAGGTAGTTTGTTGTCGATATCTTTGTTACTCCAATGGATGGTAGCCTTGTCATTATGGAAGGTAGTATGTTGTCGATATCTTTGTTACTCCAATGGATGGTAGCCTTGTCATTATGGAAGGTAGTTTGTTGTCGATATTTTTGTTACTCCAATGGATGGTATCGTTATGATTATGGATGGTAGTCTATTGTTGAGATTTTTGTTATTCCAATTGATTGTAGCCTTCTCATTATGGAACATAGTCTGTTGTCGATGTTTTTGTTAGTCCAATGGATGGTATCGTTGTCATTATGGATGGTAGTTTGTTGTAGAGATTTCTGTTATTCCAATGGATTGTAGCCTTGTCATTATGGAAGGTAGTCTATTGTCGATATTTTTGTTACTCCAATGGATGCTAGCCTTGTCATTATGGAAGGTAGTCCGTGGTCGATATTTTTGTTACTTCAATGGATGGTTGCCACGTCATTATCGAAGGTAGTTTGTTGTAGAGATTTTTGTTGCTCCAATGGATGCTAGCCTTTTCATTAGGGAAGGTAGTCTATCGTTGTGATTTCTGTCACTCCAATGGATGGTAGCCTTATGACTATGGAAGGTAGTCTGTTGTTCATATTTTTGTTACTCCAATGGATGGTAGCCTTGTCATTATGGAAGGTAATCTATTGTCGAGATTTTTGATACTCCAATGGATGGAAGCCTTGTCATTATGGAAGGTAGTTTGTTGTTCATATTTTTGTTACTCCAATGGATGGTAGCCTTGTCATTATGGATGTTAGTCTATTGTTCATATTTTTGTTACTCCAATGGATGGTAGCCTTGTCATTATGGAAGGTAGTTTGTTGTCGATATCTTTGTTACTCCAATGGATGGTAGCCTTGTCATTATGCAAGGTAGTATGTCGTCGATATCATTGTTACTCCAATGGATGGTAGCCTTGTCATTATGGAAGGTAGTTTGTTGTCGATATTTTTTTACTCCAATGGATGGTATCATTGTCATTATGGATGGTAGTCTATTGTTGAGATTTTTGTTATTCCAATTGATTGTAGCCTTCTCATTATGGAATGTAGTCTGATGTCGATGTTTTTGTTACTCCAATGGATGGTATCATTGTCATTATGGATGGTAGTTTGTTGTAGAGATTATTGTTATTCCAATGGATGGTAGCCTTGTCATTATGGAAGGTAGTCTGTTATCGATATTTTTGTTACTCCAATGGATGCTAGCCTTGACATTATGGAAGGTAGTCCTTGGTCGAGATTTTTGTTACTTCAATGAATGGTAGCCACGTCATTATGGAAGGTAGTTTGTTGTAGAGATTTTTGTTACTCCAATGGATGCTAGCCTTGTCATTAGGGAAGGTAGTCTATCGTTGTGATTTCTGTCACTCCAATGGATGGTAGACTTGTCACTACGGAAGGTAGTCTGTTGTTCATATTTTTGTTACTCCAATGGATGGTAGCCTTGTCATTATGGAAGGTAGTCTATTGTCGAGATTTTTGATACTCCAATGGATGGAAGCCTTGTCATTATGGAAGGTAGTCTGTTGTTCATATTTTTGTTACTCCAATGGATGGTAGCCTTGTCATTATGGAAGGTAGTCTATTGTCGATATTTTTGTTACTCCAATGGATGGTAGCCTTGTCATTATGCAAGGTTGTCTGTTGTCGAGATTTTTGTTACTATAATGGATGGTAGCCTTAACATTATGGAAGGTATCATGTTATCGATATTTTTGGTACTCCAATGAATGGTAGCCTTGTCATTATGGAAGGTAGTCTGTTGTCTAGATTTTTGTTACTCCAATGGATTGTAGCCTTGTCATTATGGAAGGTAGTCTATTGTCGATATTTTTGCTATTCCATTGGATGGTAGCGTTGTCATTATGGAAGGTAGTATGTTGTTGAGATTTTTGTTACTCCAATGGATTCTAACCTTGTCATCATGGAAGGTAGTCTGTCATTGTGATTTCTGTCACTCCAATAGATGGTAGCCTTGTCACTATGGAAGGTTGTCTGTTGTTCATATTTTTGTTACTCCAATGGACGGTAGCCTTGTCATTATGGAAGGTAGTCTATTGTCGATATCTTTGTTACTCCAATGGATGCTAGCCTTGTCATTATGGAAGGTAGTCCTTGGTCGACATTTTTGTTACTTCAATGGATGGTAGCCACGTCATTATGGAAGGTAGTTTGTTGTAGAGATTTTTGTTACTCCAATGGATGCTAGCCTTGTCATTAGGGAAGGTAGTCTATCGTTGTGATTTCTGTCACTCCAATGGATGGTAGCCTTGTCACTACGGAAGGTAGTCTGTTGTTCATATTTTTGTTACTCCAATGGATGCTAGCCTTGTCATTAGGGAAGGTAGTCTATCGTTGTGATTTCTGTCACTCCAATGGATGGTAGCCTTGTCACTACGGAAGGTAGTCTGTTGTTCATATTTTTGTTACTTCAATGGATGGTAGCCTTGTCATTATGGAAGGTAGTCTATTGTCGAGATTTTTGATACTCCAATGGATGGAAGCCTTGTCATTATGGAAGGTAGTCTGTTGTCGAGATTTTTGATACTCCAATGGATGGTAGCCTTGTCATTATGGAAGGTAGTCTATTGTCGATATTTGTGTTACTTCAATGGATGGTAGCCTTGTCAGTATGGAAGGTTGTCTGTTGTCGAGATTTTTTTACTATAATGGATGGTAGCCTTAACATTATGGAAGGTATTATGTTATCGATATTTTTGGTACTCCAATGCATGATAGCCTTGTCATTATGGAAGGTAGTCTGTTGTCTAGATTTTTGTTACTCCAATGGATTGTAGCCTTGTCATTATGGAAGGTAGTCTATTGTCGAGATTTATTTTATTCCATTGGATGGTAGCCTTGTCATTATGGAAGGTAGTATGTTGTTGAGATTTTTGTTACTCCAATGGATTCTAGCCTTGTCATCATGGAAGGTAGTCTGTCATTGTGATTTCTATCACTCCAATGGATGGTAGCCTTGTCACTATGGAAGGTTGTCTGTTGTTCATATTTTTGTTACTCCAATGGACGATAGCCTTGTCATTATGGAAGGTAGTTTGTTGTCGATATCTTTGTTACTCCAATGGATGGTAGCCTTGTCATTATGAAAGGTAGTATGTTGTCGATATCTTTGTTACTCCAATGGATGGTAGCCTTGTCATTATAGAATGTAGTTTGTTGTCGATATTTTTGTTACTCCAATGGATGGTATCGTTATGATTATGGATGGTAGTCTATTGTTGAGATTTTTGTTATTCCAATTGATTATAGCCTTCTTATTATGGAACGTAGTCTGTTGTCGATGTTTTTATTAGTCCAATGGATGGTATCGTTGTCATTATGGATGGTAGTTCGTTGTAGAGATTTCTGTTATTCCAATGGATTGTAGCCTTGTCATTATGGAAGGTAGTCTATTGTCGATATTTTTGTTACTCCAATGGATGCTAGCCTTGTCATTATGGAAGGTAGTCCGTGGTAGATATTTTTGTTACTTCAATGGATGGTAGCCACGTCATTATGGAAGGTAGTTTGTTGTAGAGATTTTTGTTACTCCAATGGATGCTAGCCTTGTCATTAGGGAAGGTAGTCTATCGTTGTGATTTCTGTCACTCCAATGGATGGTAGCCTTGTCACTACGGAAGGTAGTCTGTTGTTCATATTTTTGTTACTCCAATGGATGGTAGCCTTGTCATTATGGAAGGTAGTCTATTGTCGAGATTTTTGATACTCCAATGGATGGAAGCCTTGTCATTATGGAAGGTAGTCTGTTGTTCATATTTTTGTTACTCCAATGGATGGTAGCCTTGTCATTATGGATGTTAGTCTATTGTTCATATTTTTGTTACTCCAATGGATGGTAGCCTTGTCATTATGGAAGGTAGTTTGTTGTCGATATCTTTGTTACTCCAATGGATGGTAGCCTTGTCATTATGCAAGGTAGTATGTCGTCGATATCATTGTTACTCCAATGGATGGTAGCCTTGTCATTATGGAAGGTAGTTTGTTGTCGATATTTTTTTACTCCAATGGATGGTATCATTGTCATTATGGATGGTAGTCTATTGTTGAGATTTTTGTTATTCCAATTGATTGTAGCCTTCTCATTATGGAATGTAGTCTGATGTCGATGTTTTTGTTACTCCAATGGATGGTATCATTGTCATTATGGATGGTAGTTTGTTGTAGAGATTATTGTTATTCCAATGGATGGTAGCCTTGTCATTATGGAAGGTAGTCTGTTATCGATATTTTTGTTACTCCAATGGATGCTAGCCTTGACATTATGGAAGGTAGTCCTTGGTCGAGATTTTTGTTACTTCAATGAATGGTAGCCACGTCATTATGGAAGGTAGTTTGTTGTAGAGATTTTTGTTACTCCAATGGATGCTAGCCTTGTCATTAGGGAAGGTAGTCTATCGTTGTGATTTCTGTCACTCCAATGGATGGTAGACTTGTCACTACGGAAGGTAGTCTGTTGTTCATATTTTTGTTACTCCAATGGATGGTAGCCTTGTCATTATGGAAGGTAGTCTATTGTCGAGATTTTTGATACTCCAATGGAT
Organism: Vicia faba; assembly: GCA_948472305.1. Taxonomy (NCBI): domain Eukaryota; kingdom Viridiplantae; phylum Streptophyta; class Magnoliopsida; order Fabales; family Fabaceae; genus Vicia; species Vicia faba. The sequence goes on from OX451741.1 coordinate 527,739,553, forward strand.
GGAAGCCTTGTCATTATGGAAGGTAGTCTGTTGTTCATATTTTTGTTACTCCAATGGATGGTAGCCTTGTCATTATGGAAGGTAGTCTATTGTCGATATTTTTGTTACTCCAATGGATGGTAGCCTTGTCATTATGCAAGGTTGTCTGTTGTCGAGATTTTTGTTACTATAATGGATGGTAGCCTTAACATTATGGAAGGTATCATGTTATCGATATTTTTGGTACTCCAATGAATGGTAGCCTTGTCATTATGGAAGGTAGTCTGTTGTCTAGATTTTTGTTACTCCAATGGATTGTAGCCTTGTCATTATGGAAGGTAGTCTATTGTCGATATTTTTGCTATTCCATTGGATGGTAGCGTTGTCATTATGGAAGGTAGTATGTTGTTGAGATTTTTGTTACTCCAATGGATTCTAACCTTGTCATCATGGAAGGTAGTCTGTCATTGTGATTTCTGTCACTCCAATAGATGGTAGCCTTGTCACTATGGAAGGTTGTCTGTTGTTCATATTTTTGTTACTCCAATGGACGGTAGCCTTGTCATTATGGAAGGTAGTCTATTGTCGATATCTTTGTTACTCCAATGGATGCTAGCCTTGTCATTATGGAAGGTAGTCCTTGGTCGACATTTTTGTTACTTCAATGGATGGTAGCCACGTCATTATGGAAGGTAGTTTGTTGTAGAGATTTTTGTTACTCCAATGGATGCTAGCCTTGTCATTAGGGAAGGTAGTCTATCATTGTGATTTCTGTCACTCCAATGGATGGTAGCCTTGTCACTACGGAAGGTAGTCTGTTGTTCATATTTGTGTTACTCCAATGGATGCTAGCCTTGTCATTAGGGAAGGTAGTCTATCGTTGTGATTTCTGTCACTCCAATGGATGGTAGCCTTGTCACTACGGAAGGTAGTCTGTTGTTCATATTTTTGTTACTTCAATGGATGGTAGCCTTGTCATTATGGAAGGTAGTCTATTGTCGAGATTTTTGATACTCCAATGGATGGAAGCCTTGTCATTATGGAAGGTAGTCTGTTGTCGAGATTTTTGATACTCCAATGGATGGTAGCCTTGTCATTATGGAAGGTAGTCTATTGTCGATATTTGTGTTACTTCAATGGATGGTAGCCTTGTCAGTATGGAAGGTTGTCTGTTGTCGAGATTTTTTTACTATAATGGATGGTAGCCTTAACATTATGGAAGGTATTATGTTATCGATATTTTTGGTACTCCAATGCATGATAGCCTTGTCATTATGGAAGGTAGTCTGTTGTCTAGATTTTTGTTACTCCAATGGATTGTAGCCTTGTCATTATGGAAGGTAGTCTATTGTCGAGATTTATTTTATTCCATTGGATGGTAGCCTTGTCATTATGGAAGGTAGTATGTTGTTGAGATTTTTGTTACTCCAATGGATTCTAGCCTTGTCATCATGGAAGGTAGTCTGTCATTGTGATTTCTATCACTCCAATGGATGGTAGCCTTGTCACTATGGAAGGTTGTCTGTTGTTCATATTTTTGTTACTCCAATGGACGATAGCCTTGTCATTATGGAAGGTAGTTTGTTGTCGATATCTTTGTTACTCCAATGGATGGTAGCCTTGTCATTATGAAAGGTAGTATGTTGTCGATATCTTTGTTACTCCAATGGATGGTAGCCTTGTCATTATAGAATGTAGTTTGTTGTCGATATTTTTGTTACTCCAATGGATGGTATCGTTATGATTATGGATGGTAGTCTATTGTTGAGATTTTTGTTATTCCAATTGATTATAGCCTTCTTATTATGGAACGTAGTCTGTTGTCGATGTTTTTGTTAGTCCAATGGATGGTATCATTGTCATTATGGATGGTAGTTTGTTGTAGAGATTTCTGTTATTCCAATGGATTATAGCCTTGTCATTATGGAAGGTAGTCTATTATCGATATTTTTGTTACTCCAATGGATGCTAGCCTTGTCATTATGGAAGGTAGTCCGTGGTCGATATTTTTGTTACTTCAATGGATGGTAGCCACGTCATTATGGAAGTTAGTCTGTTGTCGAGATTTTTGTTACTCCAATGGATGGTAGCATTATCATTATGGAAGGTAGTCTGTTGTCGATATTCTTGTTACTCCAATGGATGGTAGCCTCTTAATTATGGAAGGTAGTATGTTGTTGATATCTTTGTTACTCCAATGGATTGTAGCCTTGTCATTATGGAAGGTAGTCTGTTGTCGAGATTTTTGTTACTCCAATGGATGGTATCATTGTCATTATGGATGGTAGTCTGTTGTCAAGATTTTTGTTATTCCAATGGATGGTAGCCTTGTCATTATGGAAGGTAGTCTGTTGTTGAGATTTTTGTTATTCCAATGGATGCTAGCCTTGTCATTATGGAAGGTAGTCTGTCGTTGTGATTTCTGTCTCTCCAATGGATGGTAGCCGTGTCACTATGGAAGGTAGTCTGTTGTTCATATTTTTGTTACTCCAATGGATGATAGCCTTGTCATTATGGAAGGTAGTTTGTTGTCGATATCTTTGTTACTCCAATGGATGGTAGCCTTGTCATTATGGAAGGTAGTATGTTGTCGATATCTTTGTTACTCCAATGGATGGTAGCCTTGTCATTATGGAAGGTAGTTTGTTGTCGATATTTTTGTTACTCCAATGGATGGTATCGTTATGATTATGGATGGTAGTCTATTGTTGAGATTTTTGTTATTCCGATTGATTGTAGCCTTCTCATTATGGAACAAAGTCTGTTGTCGATGTTTTTGTTACTCCAATGGATGGTATCATTGTCATTATGGATGGTAGTCTGTTGTCAAGATTTTTGTTATTCCAATGAATGGTAGCCTTGTCATTATGGAGGGTAGTCTGTTGTTGAGATTTTTGTTATTCCAATGGATGCTAGCCTTGTCATTATGGAAGGTAGTCTGTCGTTGTGATTTCTGTCACTCCAATGGATGGTAGCCGTGTCACTATGGAAGGTAGTCTGTTGTTCATATTTTTGTTACTCCAATGGATGATAGCCTTGTCATTATGGAAGGTAGTTTGTTGTCGATATCTTTGTTACTCCAATGGATGGTAGCCTTGTCATTATGGAAGGTAGTATGTTGTCGATATCTTTGTTACTCCAATGGATGGTAGCCTTGTCATTATGGAAGGTAGTTTGTTGTCGATATTTTTGTTACTCCAATGGATGGTATCGTTATGATTATGGATGGTAGTCTATTGTTGAGATTTTTGTTATTCCAATTGATTGTAGCCTTCTCATTATGGAACATAGTCTGTTGTCGATGTTTTTGTTAGTCCAATGGATGGTATCGTTGTCATTATGGATGGTAGTTTGTTGTAGAGATTTCTGTTATTCCAATGGATTGTAGCCTTGTCATTATGGAAGGTAGTCTATTGTCGATATTTTTGTTACTCCAATGGATGCTAGCCTTGTCATTATGGAAGGTAGTCCGTGGTCGATATTTTTGTTACTTCAATGGATGGTTGCCACGTCATTATGGAAGGTAGTTTGTTGTAGAGATTTTTGTTGCTCCAATGGATGCTAGCCTTTTCATTAGGGAAGGTAGTCTATCGTTGTGATTTCTGTCACTCCAATGGATGGTAGCCTTATGACTATGGAAGGTAGTCTGTTGTTCATATTTTTGTTACTCCAATGGATGGTAGCCTTGTCATTATGGAAGGTAATCTATTGTCGAGATTTTTGATACTCCAATGGATGGAAGCCTTGTCATTATGGAAGGTAGTTTGTTGTTCATATTTTTGTTACTCCAATGGATGGTAGCCTTGTCATTATGGATGGTAGCCTTGTCATTATGGATGTTAGTCTATTGTTCATATTTTTGTTACTCCAATGGATGGTAGCCTTGTCATTATGGAAGGTAGTTTGTTGTCGATATCTTTGTTACTCCAATGGATGGTAGCCTTGTCATTATGCAAGGTAGTATGTCGTCGATATCATTGTTACTCCAATGGATGGTAGCCTTGTCATTATGGAAGGTAGTTTGTTGTCGATATTTTTTTACTCCAATGGATGGTATCATTGTCATTATGGATGGTAGTCTATTGTTGAGATTTTTGTTATTCCAATTGATTGTAGCCTTCTCATTATGGAATGTAGTCTGATGTCGATGTTTTTGCTACTGTGGATGGTATCATTGTCATTATGGATGGTAGTTTGTTGTAGAGATTATTGTTATTCCAATGGATGGTAGCCTTGTCATTATGGAAGGTAGTCTGTTATCGATATTTTTGTTACTCCAATGGATGCTAGCCTTGACATTATGGAAGGTAGTCCTTGGTCGAGATTTTTGTTACTTCAATGAATGGTAGCCACGTCATTATGGAAGGTAGTTTGTTGTAGAGATTTTTGTTACTCCAATGGATGCTAGCCTTGTCATTAGGGAAGGTAGTCTATCGTTGTGATTTCTGTCACTCCAATGGATGGTAGACTTGTCACTACGGAAGGTAGTCTGTTGTTCATATTTTTGTTACTCCAATGGATGGTAGCCTTGTCATTATGGAAGGTAGTCTATTGTCGAGATTTTTGATACTCCAATGGATGGAAGCCTTGTCATTATGGAAGGTAGTCTGTTGTTCATATTTTTGTTACTCCAATGGATGGTAGCCTTGTCATTATGGAAGGTAGTCTATTGTCGATATTTTTGTTACTCCAATGGATGGTAGCCTTGTCATTATGCAAGGTTGTCTGTTGTCGAGATTTTTGTTACTATAATGGATGGTAGCCTTAACATTATGGAAGGTATCATGTTATCGATATTTTTGGTACTCCAATGAATGGTAGCCTTGTCATTATGGAAGGTAGTCTGTTGTCTAGATTTTTGTTACTCCAATGGATTGTAGCCTTGTCATTATGGAAGGTAGTCTATTGTCGATATTTTTGCTATTCCATTGGATGGTAGCGTTGTCATTATGGAAGGTAGTATGTTGTTGAGATTTTTGTTACTCCAATGGATTCTAACCTTGTCATCATGGAAGGTAGTCTGTCATTGTGATTTCTGTCACTCCAATAGATGGTAGCCTTGTCACTATGGAAGGTTGTCTGTTGTTCATATTTTTGTTACTCCAATGGACGGTAGCCTTGTCATTATGGAAGGTAGTCTATTGTCGATATCTTTGTTACTCCAATGGATGCTAGCCTTGTCATTATGGAAGGTAGTCCTTGGTCGACATTTTTGTTACTTCAATGGATGGTAGCCACGTCATTATGGAAGGTAGTTTGTTGTAGAGATTTTTGTTACTCCAATGGATGCTAGCCTTGTCATTAGGGAAGGTAGTCTATCGTTGTGATTTCTGTCACTCCAATGGATGGTAGCCTTGTCACTACGGAAGGTAGTCTGTTGTTCATATTTTTGTTACTCCAATGGATGCTAGCCTTGTCATTAGGGAAGGTAGTCTATCGTTGTGATTTCTGTCACTCCAATGGATGGTAGCCTTGTCACTACGGAAGGTAGTCAGTTGTTCATATTTTTGTTACTTCAATGGATGGTAGCCTTGTCATTATGGAAGGTAGTCTATTGTCGAGATTTTTGATACTCCAATGGATGGAAGCCTTGTCATTATGGAAGGTAGTCTGTTGTCGAGATTTTTGATACTCCAATGGATGGTAGCCTTGTCATTATGGAAGGTAGTCTATTGTCGATATTTGTGTTACTTCAATGGATGGTAGCCTTGTCAGTATGGAAGGTTGTCTGTTGTCGAGATTTTTTTACTATAATGGATGGTAGCCTTAACATTATGGAAGGTATTATGTTATCGATATTTTTGGTACTCCAATGCATGATAGCCTTGTCATTATGGAAGGTAGTCTGTTGTCTAGATTTTTGTTACTCCAATGGATTGTAGCCTTGTCATTATGGAAGGTAGTCTATTGTCGAGATTTATTTTATTCCATTGGATGGTAGCCTTGTCATTATGGAAGGTAGTATGTTGTTGAGATTTTTGTTACTCCAATGGATTCTAGCCTTGTCATCATGGAAGGTAGTCTGTCATTGTGATTTCTATCACTCCAATGGATGGTAGCCTTGTCACTATGGAAGGTTGTCTGTTGTTCATATTTTTGTTACTCCAATGGACGATAGCCTTGTCATTATGGAAGGTAGTTTGTTGTCGATATCTTTGTTACTCCAATGGATGGTAGCCTTGTCATTATGAAAGGTAGTATGTTGTCGATATCTTTGTTACTCCAATGGATGGTAGCCTTGTCATTATAGAATGTAGTTTGTTGTCGATATTTTTGTTACTCCAATGGATGGTATCGTTATGATTATGGATGGTAGTCTATTGTTGAGATTTTTGTTATTCCAATTGATTATAGCCTTCTTATTATGGAACGTAGTCTGTTGTCGATGTTTTTATTAGTCCAATGGATGGTATCGTTGTCATTATGGATGGTAGTTTGTTGTAGAGATTTCTGTTATTCCAATGGATTGTAGCCTTGTCATTATGGAAGGTAGTCTATTGTCGATATTTTTGTTACTCCAATGGATGCTAGCCTTGTCATTATGGAAGGTAGTCCGTGGTAGATATTTTTGTTACTTCAATGGATGGTAGCCACGTCATTATGGAAGGTAGTTTGTTGTAGAGATTTTTGTTACTCCAATGGATGCTAGCCTTGTCATTAGGGAAGGTAGTCTATCGTTGTGATTTCTGTCACTCCAATGGATGGTAGCCTTGTCACTACGGAAGGTAGTCTGTTGTTCATATTTTTGTTACTCCAATGGATGGTAGCCTTGTCATTATGGAAGGTAGTCTATTGTCGAGATTTTTGATACTCCAGTGGATGGAAGCCTTGTCATTATGGAAGGTAGTCTGTTGTTCATATTTTTGTTACTCCAATGGATGGTAGCCTTGTCATTATGGATGTTAGTCTATTGTTCATATTTTTGTTACTCCAATGGATGGTAGCCTTGTCATTATGGAAGGTAGTTTGTTGTCGATATCTTTGTTACTCCAATGGATGGTAGCCTTGTCATTATGCAAGGTAGTATGTCGTCGATATCATTGTTACTCCAATGGATGGTAGCCTTGTCATTATGGAAGGTAGTTTGTTGTCGATATTTTTTTACTCCAATGGATGGTATCATTGTCATTATGGATGGTAGTCTATTGTTGAGATTTTTGTTATTCCAATTGATTGTAGCCTTCTCATTATGGAATGTAGTCTGATGTCGATGTTTTTGTTACTCCAATGGATGGTATCATTGTCATTATGGATGGTAGTTTGTTGTAGAGATTATTGTTATTCCAATGGATGGTAGCCTTGTCATTATGGAAGGTAGTCTGTTATCGATATTTTTGTTACTCCAATGGATGCTAGCCTTGACATTATGGAAGGTAGTCCTTGGTCGAGATTTTTGTTACTTCAATGAATGGTAGCCACGTCATTATGGAAGGTAGTTTGTTGTAGAGATTTTTGTTACTCCAATGGATGCTAGCCTTGTCATTAGGGAAGGTAGTCTATCGTTGTGATTTCTGTCACTCCAATGGATGGTAGACTTGTCACTACGGAAGGTAGTCTGTTGTTCATATTTTTGTTACTCCAATGGATGGTAGCCTTGTCATTATGGAAGGTAGTCTATTGTCGAGATTTTTGATACTCCAATGGATGGAAGCCTTGTCATTATGGAAGGTAGTCTGTTGTTCATATTTTTGTTACTCCAATGGATGGTAGCCTTGTCATTATGGAAGGTAGTCTATTGTCGATATTTTTGTTACTCCAATGGATGGTAGCCTTGTCATTATGCAAGGTTGTCTGTTGTCGAGATTTTTGTTACTATAATGGATGGTAGCCTTAACATTATGGAAGGTATCATGTTATCGATATTTTTGGTACTCCAATGAATGGTAGCCTTGTCATTATGGAAGGTAGTCTGTTGTCTAGATTTTTGTTACTCCAATGGATTGTAGCCTTGTCATTATGGAAGGTAGTCTATTGTCGATATTTTTGCTATTCCATTGGATGGTAGCGTTGTCATTATGGAAGGTAGTATGTTGTTGAGATTTTTGTTACTCCAATGGATTCTAACCTTGTCATCATGGAAGGTAGTCTGTCATTGTGATTTCTGTCACTCCAATAGATGGTAGCCTTGTCACTATGGAAGGTTGTCTGTTGTTCATATTTTTGTTACTCCAATGGACGGTAGCCTTGTCATTATGGAAGGTAGTCTATTGTCGATATCTTTGTTACTCCAATGGATGCTAGCCTTGTCATTATGGAAGGTAGTCCTTGGTCGACATTTTTGTTACTTCAATGGATGGTAGCCACGTCATTATGGAAGGTAGTTTGTTGTAGAGATTTTTGTTACTCCAATGGATGCTAGCCTTGTCATTAGGGAAGGTAGTCTATCATTGTGATTTCTGTCACTCCAATGGATGGTAGCCTTGTCACTACGGAAGGTAGTCTGTTGTTCATATTTGTGTTACTCCAATGGATGCTAGCCTTGTCATTAGGGAAGGTAGTCTATCGTTGTGATTTCTGTCACTCCAATGGATGGTAGCCTTGTCACTACGGAAGGTAGTCTGTTGTTCATATTTTTGTTACTTCAATGGATGGTAGCCTTGTCATTATGGAAGGTAGTCTATTGTCGAGATTTTTGATACTCCAATGGATGGAAGCCTTGTCATTATGGAAGGTAGTCTGTTGTCGAGATTTTTGATACTCCAATGGATGGTAGCCTTGTCATTATGGAAGGTAGTCTATTGTCGATATTTGTGTTACTTCAATGGATGGTAGCCTTGTCAGTATGGAAGGTTGTCTGTTGTCGAGATTTTTTTACTATAATGGATGGTAGCCTTAACATTATGGAAGGTATTATGTTATCGATATTTTTGGTACTCCAATGCATGATAGCCTTGTCATTATGGAAGGTAGTCTGTTGTCTAGATTTTTGTTACTCCAATGGATTGTAGCCTTGTCATTATGGAAGGTAGTCTATTGTCGAGATTTATTTTATTCCATTGGATGGTAGCCTTGTCATTATGGAAGGTAGTATGTTGTTGAGATTTTTGTTACTCCAATGGATTCTAGCCTTGTCATCATGGAAGGTAGTCTGTCATTGTGATTTCTATCACTCCAATGGATGGTAGCCTTGTCACTATGGAAGGTTGTCTGTTGTTCATATTTTTGTTACTCCAATGGACGATAGCCTTGTCATTATGGAAGGTAGTTTGTTGTCGATATCTTTGTTACTCCAATGGATGGTAGCCTTGTCATTATGAAAGGTAGTATGTTGTCGATATCTTTGTTACTCCAATGGATGGTAGCCTTGTCATTATAGAATGTAGTTTGTTGTCGATATTTTTGTTACTCCAATGGATGGTATCGTTATGATTATGGATGGTAGTCTATTGTTGAGATTTTTGTTATTCCAATTGATTATAGCCTTCTTATTATGGAACGTAGTCTGTTGTCGATGTTTTTATTAGTCCAATGGATGGTATCGTTGTCATTATGGATGGTAGTTTGTTGTAGAGATTTCTGTTATTCCAATGGATTGTAGCCTTGTCATTATGGAAGGTAGTCTATTGTCGATATTTTTGTTACTCCAATGGATGCTAGCCTTGTCATTATGGAAGGTAGTCCGTGGTCGATATTTTTGTTACTTCAATGGATGGTAGCCACGTCATTATGGAAGGTAGTTTGTTGTAGAGATTTTTGTTACTCCAATGGATGCTAGCCTTGTCATTAGGGAAGGTAGTCTATCGTTGTGATTTCTGTCACTCCAATGGATGGTAGCCTTGTCACTACGGAAGGTAGTCTGTTGTTCATATTTTTGTTACTCCAATGGATGGTAGCCTTGTCATTATGGAAGGTAGTCTATTGTCGAGATTTTTGATACTCCAATGGATGGAAGCCTTGTCATTATGGAAGGTAGTCTGTTGTTCATATTTTTGTTACTCCAATGGATGGTAGCCTTGTCATTATGGATGTTAGTCTATTGTTCATATTTTTGTTACTCCAATGGATGGTAGCCTTGTCATTATGGAAGGTAGTTTGTTGTCGATATCTTTGTTACTCCAATGGATGGTAGCCTTGTCATTATGCAAGGTAGTATGTCGTCGATATCATTGTTACTCCAATGGATGGTAGCCTTGTCATTATGGAAGGTAGTTTGTTGTCGATATTTTTTTACTCCAATGGATGGTATCATTGTCATTATGGATGGTAGTCTATTGTTGAGATTTTTGTTATTCCAATTGATTGTAGCCTTCTCATTATGGAATGTAGTCTGATGTCGATGTTTTTGTTACTCCAATGGATGGTATCATTGTCATTATGGATGGTAGTTTGTTGTAGAGATTATTGTTATTCCAATGGATGGTAGCCTTGTCATTATGGAAGGTAGTCTGTTATCGATATTTTTGTTACTCCAATGGATGCTAGCCTTGACATTATGGAAGGTAGTCCTTGGTCGAGATTTTTGTTACTTCAATGAATGGTAGCCACGTCATTATGGAAGGTAGTTTGTTGTAGAGATTTTTGTTACTCCAATGGATGCTAGCCTTGTCATTAGGGAAGGTAGTCTATCGTTGTGATTTCTGTCACTCCAATGGATGGTAGACTTGTCACTACGGAAGGTAGTCTGTTGTTCATATTTTTGTTACTCCAATGGATGGTAGCCTTGTCATTATGGAAGGTAGTCTATTGTCGAGATTTTTGATACTCCAATGGATGGAAGCCTTGTCATTATGGAAGGTAGTCTGTTGTTCATATTTTTGTTACTCCAATGGATGGTAGCCTTGTCATTATGGAAGGTAGTCTATTGTCGATATTTTTGTTACTCCAATGGATGGTAGCCTTGTCATTATGCAAGGTTGTCTGTTGTCGAGATTTTTGTTACTATAATGGATGGTAGCCTTAACATTATGGAAGGTATCATGTTATCGATATTTTTGGTACTCCAATGAATGGTAGCCTTGTCATTATGGAAGGTAGTCTGTTGTCTAGATTTTTGTTACTCCAATGGATTGTAGCCTTGTCATTATGGAAGGTAGTCTATTGTCGATATTTTTGCTATTCCATTGGATGGTAGCGTTGTCATTATGGAAGGTAGTATGTTGTTGAGATTTTTGTTACTCCAATGGATTCTAACCTTGTCATCATGGAAGGTAGTCTGTCATTGTGATTTCTGTCACTCCAATAGATGGTAGCCTTGTCACTATGGAAGGTTGTCTGTTGTTCATATTTTTGTTACTCCAATGGACGGTAGCCTTGTCATTATGGAAGGTAGTCTATTGTCGATATCTTTGTTACTCCAATGGATGGTAGCCTTGTCATTATGAAAGGTAGTATGTTGTCGATATCTTTGTTACTCCAATGGATGGTAGCCTTGTCATTATAGAATGTAGTTTGTTGTCGATATTTTTGTTACTCCAATGGATGGTATCGTTATGATTATGGATGGTAGTCTATTGTTGAGATTTTTGTTATTCCAATTGATTATAGCCTTCTTATTATGGAACGTAGTCTGTTGTCGATGTTTTTATTAGTCCAATGGATGGTATCGTTGTCATTATGGATGGTAGTTTGTTGTAGAGATTTCTGTTATTCCAATGGATTGTAGCCTTGTCATTATGGAAGGTAGTCTATTGTCGATATTTTTGTTACTCCAATGGATGCTAGCCTTGTCATTATGGAAGGTAGTCCGTGGTCGATATTTTTGTTACTTCAATGGATGGTAGCCACGTCATTATGGAAGGTAGTTTGTTGTAGAGATTTTTGTTACTCCAATGGATGCTAGCCTTGTCATTAGGGAAGGTAGTCTATCGTTGTGATTTCTGTCACTCCAATGGATGGTAGCCTTGTCACTACGGAAGGTAGTCTGTTGTTCATATTTTTGTTACTCCAATGGATGGTAGCCTTGTCATTATGGAAGGTAGTCTATTGTCGAGATTTTTGATACTCCAATGGATGGAAGCCTTGTCATTATGGAAGGTAGTCTGTTGTTCATATTTTTGTTACTCCAATGGATGGTAGCCTTGTCATTATGGATGTTAGTCTATTGTTCATATTTTTGTTACTCCAATGGATGGTAGCCTTGTCATTATGGAAGGTAGTTTGTTGTCGATATCTTTGTTACTCCAATGGATGGTAGCCTTGTCATTATGCAAGGTAGTATGTCGTCGATATCATTGTTACTCCAATGGATGGTAGCCTTGTCATTATGGAAGGTAGTTTGTTGTCGATATTTTTTTACTCCAATGGATGGTATCATTGTCATTATGGATGGTAGTCTATTGTTGAGATTTTTGTTATTCCAATTGATTGTAGCCTTCTCATTATGGAATGTAGTCTGATGTCGATGTTTTTGTTACTCCAATGGATGGTATCATTGTCATTATGGATGGTAGTTTGTTGTAGAGATTATTGTTATTCCAATGGATGGTAGCCTTGTCATTATGGAAGGTAGTCTGTTATCGATATTTTTGTTACTCCAATGGATGCTAGCCTTGACATTATGGAAGGTAGTCCTTGGTCGAGATTTTTGTTACTTCAATGAATGGTAGCCACGTCATTATGGAAGGTAGTTTGTTGTAGAGATTTTTGTTACTCCAATGGATGCTAGCCTTGTCATTAGGGAAGGTAGTCTATCGTTGTGATTTCTGTCACTCCAATGGATGGTAGACTTGTCACTACGGAAGGTAGTCTGTTGTTCATATTTTTGTTACTCCAATGGATGGTAGCCTTGTCATTATGGAAGGTAGTCTATTGTCGAGATTTTTGATACTCCAATGGATGGAAGCCTTGTCATTATGGAAGGTAGTCTGTTGTTCATATTTTTGTTACTCCAATGGATGGTAGCCTTGTCATTATGGAAGGTAGTCTATTGTCGATATTTTTGTTACTCCAATGGATGGTAGCCTTGTCATTATGCAAGGTTGTCTGTTGTCGAGATTTTTGTTACTATAATGGATGGTAGCCTTAACATTATGGAAGGTATCATGTTATCGATATTTTTGGTACTCCAATGAATGGTAGCCTTGTCATTATGGAAGGTAGTCTGTTGTCTAGATTTTTGTTACTCCAATGGATTGTAGCCTTGTCATTATGGAAGGTAGTCTATTGTCGATATTTTTGCTATTCCATTGGATGGTAGCGTTGTCATTATGGAAGGTAGTATGTTGTTGAGATTTTTGTTACTCCAATGGATTCTAACCTTGTCATCATGGAAGGTAGTCTGTCATTGTGATTTCTGTCACTCCAATAGATGGTAGCCTTGTCACTATGGAAGGTTGTCTGTTGTTCATATTTTTGTTACTCCAATGGACGGTAGCCTTGTCATTATGGAAGGTAGTCTATTGTCGATATCTTTGTTACTCCAATGGATGCTAGCCTTGTCATTATGGAAGGTAGTCCTTGGTCGACATTTTTGTTACTTCAATGGATGGTAGCCACGTCATTATGGAAGGTAGTTTGTTGTAGAGATTTTTGTTACTCCAATGGATGCTAGCCTTGTCATTAGGGAAGGTAGTCTATCATTGTGATTTCTGTCACTCCAATGGATGGTAGCCTTGTCACTACGGAAGGTAGTCTGTTGTTCATATTTGTGTTACTCCAATGGATGCTAGCCTTGTCATTAGGGAAGGTAGTCTATCGTTGTGATTTCTGTCACTCCAATGGATGGTAGCCTTGTCACTACGGAAGGTAGTCTGTTGTTCATATTTTTGTTACTTCAATGGATGGTAGCCTTGTCATTATGGAAGGTAGTCTATTGTCGAGATTTTTGATACTCCAATGGATGGAAGCCTTGTCATTATGGAAGGTAGTCTGTTGTCGAGATTTTTGATACTCCAATGGATGGTAGCCTTGTCATTATGGAAGGTAGTCTATTGTCGATATTTGTGTTACTTCAATGGATGGTAGCCTTGTCAGTATGGAAGGTTGTCTGTTGTCGAGATTTTTTTACTATAATGGATGGTAGCCTTAACATTATGGAAGGTATTATGTTATCGATATTTTTGGTACTCCAATGCATGATAGCCTTGTCATTATGGAAGGTAGTCTGTTGTCTAGATTTTTGTTACTCCAATGGATTGTAGCCTTGTCATTATGGAAGGTAGTCTATTGTCGAGATTTATTTTATTCCATTGGATGGTAGCCTTGTCATTATGGAAGGTAGTATGTTGTTGAGATTTTTGTTACTCCAATGGATTCTAGCCTTGTCATCATGGAAGGTAGTCTGTCATTGTGATTTCTATCACTCCAATGGATGGTAGCCTTGTCACTATGGAAGGTTGTCTGTTGTTCATATTTTTGTTACTCCAATGGACGATAGCCTTGTCATTATGGAAGGTAGTTTGTTGTCGATATCTTTGTTACTCCAATGGATGGTAGCCTTGTCATTATGAAAGGTAGTATGTTGTCGATATCTTTGTTACTCCAATGGATGGTAGCCTTGTCATTATAGAATGTAGTTTGTTGTCGATATTTTTGTTACTCCAATGGATGGTATCGTTATGATTATGGATGGTAGTCTATTGTTGAGATTTTTGTTATTCCAATTGATTATAGCCTTCTTATTATGGAACGTAGTCTGTTGTCGATGTTTTTATTAGTCCAATGGATGGTATCGTTGTCATTATGGATGGTAGTTTGTTGTAGAGATTTCTGTTATTCCAATGGATTGTAGCCTTGTCATTATGGAAGGTAGTCTATTGTCGATATTTTTGTTACTCCAATGGATGCTAGCCTTGTCATTATGGAAGGTAGTCCGTGGTCGATATTTTTGTTACTTCAATGGATGGTAGCCACGTCATTATGGAAGGTAGTTTGTTGTAGAGATTTTTGTTACTCCAATGGATGCTAGCCTTGTCATTAGGGAAGGTAGTCTATCGTTGTGATTTCTGTCACTCCAATGGATGGTAGCCTTGTCACTACGGAAGGTAGTCTGTTGTTCATATTTTTGTTACTCCAATGGATGGTAGCCTTGTCATTATGGAAGGTAGTCTATTGTCGAGATTTTTGATACTCCAATGGATGGAAGCCTTGTCATTATGGAAGGTAGTCTGTTGTTCATATTTTTGTTACTCCAATGGATGGTAGCCTTGTCATTATGGATGTTAGTCTATTGTTCATATTTTTGTTACTCCAATGGATGGTAGCCTTGTCATTATGGAAGGTAGTTTGTTGTCGATATCTTTGTTACTCCAATGGATGGTAGCCTTGTCATTATGCAAGGTAGTATGTCGTCGATATCATTGTTACTCCAATGGATGGTAGCCTTGTCATTATGGAAGGTAGTTTGTTGTCGATATTTTTTTACTCCAATGGATGGTATCATTGTCATTATGGATGGTAGTCTATTGTTGAGATTTTTGTTATTCCAATTGATTGTAGCCTTCTCATTATGGAATGTAGTCTGATGTCGATGTTTTTGTTACTCCAATGGATGGTATCATTGTCATTATGGATGGTAGTTTGTTGTAGAGATTATTGTTATTCCAATGGATGGTAGCCTTGTCATTATGGAAGGTAGTCTGTTATCGATATTTTTGTTACTCCAATGGATGCTAGCCTTGACATTATGGAAGGTAGTCCTTGGTCGAGATTTTTGTTACTTCAATGAATGGTAGCCACGTCATTATGGAAGGTAGTTTGTTGTAGAGATTTTTGTTACTCCAATGGATGCTAGCCTTGTCATTAGGGAAGGTAGTCTATCGTTGTGATTTCTGTCACTCCAATGGATGGTAGACTTGTCACTACGGAAGGTAGTCTGTTGTTCATATTTTTGTTACTCCAATGGATGGTAGCCTTGTCATTATGGAAGGTAGTCTATTGTCGAGATTTTTGATACTCCAATGGATGGAAGCCTTGTCATTATGGAAGGTAGTCTGTTGTTCATATTTTTGTTACTCCAATGGATGGTAGCCTTGTCATTATGGAAGGTAGTCTATTGTCGATATTTTTGTTACTCCAATGGATGGTAGCCTTGTCATTATGCAAGGTTGTCTGTTGTCGAGATTTTTGTTACTATAATGGATGGTAGCCTTAACATTATGGAAGGTATCATGTTATCGATATTTTTGGTACTCCAATGAATGGTAGCCTTGTCATTATGGAAGGTAGTCTGTTGTCTAGATTTTTGTTACTCCAATGGATTGTAGCCTTGTCATTATGGAAGGTAGTCTATTGTCGATATTTTTGCTATTCCATTGGATGGTAGCGTTGTCATTATGGAAGGTAGTATGTTGTTGAGATTTTTGTTACTCCAATGGATTCTAACCTTGTCATCATGGAAGGTAGTCTGTCATTGTGATTTCTGTCACTCCAATAGATGGTAGCCTTGTCACTATGGAAGGTTGTCTGTTGTTCATATTTTTGTTACTCCAATGGACGGTAGCCTTGTCATTATGGAAGGTAGTCTATTGTCGATATCTTTGTTACTCCAATGGATGCTAGCCTTGTCATTATGGAAGGTAGTCCTTGGTCGACATTTTTGTTACTTCAATGGATGGTAGCCACGTCATTATGGAAGGTAGTTTGTTGTAGAGATTTTTGTTACTCCAATGGATGCTAGCCTTGTCATTAGGGAAGGTAGTCTATCGTTGTGATTTCTGTCACTCCAATGGATGGTAGCCTTGTCACTACGGAAGGTAGTCTGTTGTTCATATTTTTGTTACTCCAATGGATGCTAGCCTTGTCATTAGGGAAGGTAGTCTATCGTTGTGATTTCTGTCACTCCAATGGATGGTAGCCTTGTCACTACGGAAGGTAGTCTGTTGTTCATATTTTTGTTACTTCAATGGATGGTAGCCTTGTCATTATGGAAGGTAGTCTATTGTCGAGATTTTTGATACTCCAATGGATGGAAGCCTTGTCATTATGGAAGGTAGTCTGTTGTCGAGATTTTTGATACTCTAATGGATGGTAGCCTTGTCATTATGGAAGGTAGTCTATTGTCGATATTTGTGTTACTTCAATGGATGGTAGCCTTGTCAGTATGGAAGGTTGTCTGTTGTCGAGATTTTTTTACTATAATGGATGGTAGCCTTAACATTATGGAAGGTATTATGTTATCGATATTTTTGGTACTCCAATGCATGATAGCCTTGTCATTATGGAAGGTAGTCTGTTGTCTAGATTTTTGTTACTCCAATGGATTGTAGCCTTGTCATTATGGAAGGTAGTCTATTGTCGAGATTTATTTTATTCCATTGGATGGTAGCCTTGTCATTATGGAAGGTAGTATGTTGTTGAGATTTTTGTTACTCCAATGGATTCTAGCCTTGTCATCATGGAAGGTAGTCTGTCATTGTGATTTCTATCACTCCAATGGATGGTAGCCTTGTCACTATGGAAGGTTGTCTGTTGTTCATATTTTTGTTACTCCAATGGACGATAGCCTTGTCATTATGGAAGGTAGTTTGTTGTCGATATCTTTGTTACTCCAATGGATGGTAGCCTTGTCATTATGAAAGGTAGTATGTTGTCGATATCTTTGTTACTCCAATGGATGGTAGCCTTGTCATTATAGAATGTAGTTTGTTGTCGATATTTTTGTTACTCCAATGGATGGTATCGTTATGATTATGGATGGTAGTCTATTGTTGAGATTTTTGTTATTCCAATTGATTATAGCCTTCTTATTATGGAACGTAGTCTGTTGTCGATGTTTTTATTAGTCCAATGGATGGTATCGTTGTCATTATGGATGGTAGTTTGTTGTAGAGATTTCTGTTATTCCAATGGATTGTAGCCTTGTCATTATGGAAGGTAGTCTATTGTCGATATTTTTGTTACTCCAATGGATGCTAGCCTTGTCATTATGGAAGGTAGTCCGTGGTCGATATTTTTGTTACTTCAATGGATGGTAGCCACGTCATTATGGAAGGTAGTTTGTTGTAGAGATTTTTGTTACTCCAATGGATGCTAGCCTTGTCATTAGGGAAGGTAGTCTATCGTTGTGATTTCTGTCACTCCAATGGATGGTAGCCTTGTCACTACGGAAGGTAGTCTGTTGTTCATATTTTTGTTACTCCAATGGATGGTAGCCTTGTCATTATGGAAGGTAGTCTATTGTCGAGATTTTTGATACTCCAATGGATGGAAGCCTTGTCATTATGGAAGGTAGTCTGTTGTTCATATTTTTGTTACTCCAATGGATGGTAGCCTTGTCATTATGGATGTTAGTCTATTGTTCATATTTTTGTTACTCCAATGGATGGTAGCCTTGTCATTATGGAAGGTAGTTTGTTGTCGATATCTTTGTTACTCCAATGGATGGTAGCCTTGTCATTATGCAAGGTAGTATGTCGTCGATATCATTGTTACTCCAATGGATGGTAGCCTTGTCATTATGGAAGGTAGTTTGTTGTCGATATTTTTTTACTCCAATGGATGGTATCATTGTCATTATGGATGGTAGTCTATTGTTGAGATTTTTGTTATTCCAATTGATTGTAGCCTTCTCATTATGGAATGTAGTCTGATGTCGATGTTTTTGTTACTCCAATGGATGGTATCATTGTCATTATGGATGGTAGTTTGTTGTAGAGATTATTGTTATTCCAATGGATGGTAGCCTTGTCATTATGGAAGGTAGTCTGTTATCGATATTTTTGTTACTCCAATGGATGCTAGCCTTGACATTATGGAAGGTAGTCCTTGGTCGAGATTTTTGTTACTTCAATGAATGGTAGCCACGTCATTATGGAAGGTAGTTTGTTGTAGAGATTTTTGTTACTCCAATGGATGCTAGCCTTGTCATTAGGGAAGGTAGTCTATCGTTGTGATTTTTGTCACTCCAATGGATGGTAGACTTGTCACAACGGAAGGTAGTCTGTTGTTCATATTTTTGTTACTCCAATGGATGGTAGCCTTGTCATTATGGAAGGTAGTCTATTGTCGAGATTTTTGATACTCCAATGGATGGAAGCCTTGTCATTATGGAAGGTAGTCTGTTGTTCATATTTTTGTTACTCCAATGGATGGTAGCCTTGTCATTATGGAAGGTAGTCTATTGTCGATATTTTTGTTACTCCAATGGATGGTAGCCTTGTCATTATGCAAGGTTGTCTGTTGTCGAGATTTTTGTTACTATAATGGATGGTAGCCTTAACATTATGGAAGGTATCATGTTATCGATATTTTTGGTACTCCAATGAATGGTAGCCTTGTCATTATGGAAGGTAGTCTGTTGTCTAGATTTTTGTTACTCCAATGGATTGTAGCCTTGTCATTATGGAAGGTAGTCTATTGTCGATATTTTTGCTATTCCATTGGATGGTAGCGTTGTCATTATGGAAGGTAGTATGTTGTTGAGATTTTTGTTACTCCAATGGATTCTAACCTTGTCATCATGGAAGGTAGTCTGTCATTGTGATTTCTGTCACTCCAATAGATGGTAGCCTTGTCACTATGGAAGGTTGTCTGTTGTTCATATTTTTGTTACTCCAATGGACGGTAGCCTTGTCATTATGGAAGGTAGTCTATTGTCGATATCTTTGTTACTCCAATGGATGCTAGCCTTGTCATTATGGAAGGTAGTCCTTGGTCGACATTTTTGTTACTTCAATGGATGGTAGCCACGTCATTATGGAAGGTAGTTTGTTGTAGAGATTTTTGTTACTCCAATGGATGCTAGCCTTGTCATTAGGGAAGGTAGTCTATCGTTGTGATTTCTGTCACTCCAATGGATGGTAGCCTTGTCACTACGGAAGGTAGTCTGTTGTTCATATTTTTGTTACTCCAATGGATGCTAGCCTTGTCATTAGGGAAGGTAGTCTATCGTTGTGATTTCTGTCACTCCAATGGATGGTAGCCTTGTCACTACGGAAGGTAGTCTGTTGTTCATATTTTTGTTACTTCAATGGATGGTAGCCTTGTCATTATGGAAGGTAGTCTATTGTCGAGATTTTTGATACTCCAATGGATGGAAGCCTTGTCATTATGGAAGGTAGTCTGTTGTCGAGATTTTTGATACTCCAATGGATGGTAGCCTTGTCATTATGGAAGGTAGTCTATTGTCGATATTTGTGTTACTTCAATGGATGGTAGCCTTGTCAGTATGGAAGGTTGTCTGTTGTCGAGATTTTTTTACTATAATGGATGGTAGCCTTAACATTATGGAAGGTATTATGTTATCGATATTTTTGGTACTCCAATGCATGATAGCCTTGTCATTATGGAAGGTAGTCTGTTGTCTAGATTTTTGTTACTCCAATGGATTGTAGCCTTGTCATTATGGAAGGTAGTCTATTGTCGAGATTTATTTTATTCCATTGGATGGTAGCCTTGTCATTATGGAAGGTAGTATGTTGTTGAGATTTTTGTTACTCCAATGAATTCTAGCCTTGTCATCATGGAAGGTAGTATGTCATTGTGATTTCTATCACTCCAATGGATGGTAGCCTTGTCACTATGGAAGGTTGTCTGTTGTTCATATTTTTGTTACTCCAATGGACGATAGCCTTGTCATTATGGAAGGTAGTTTGTTGTCGATATCTTTGTTACTCCAATGGATGGTAGCCTTGTCATTATGAAAGGTAGTATGTTGTCGATATCTTTGTTACTCCAATGGATGGTAGCCTTGTCATTATAGAATGTAGTTTGTTGTCGATATTTTTGTTACTCCAATGGATGGTATCGTTATGATTATGGATGGTAGTCTATTGTTGAGATTTTTGTTATTCCAATTGATTATAGCCTTCTTATTATGGAACGTAGTCTGTTGTCGATGTTTTTGTTAGTCCAATGGATGGTATCATTGTCATTATGGATGGTAGTTTGTTGTAGAGATTTCTGTTATTCCAATGGATTATAGCCTTGTCATTATGGAAGGTAGTCTATTATCGATATTTTTGTTACTCCAATGGATGCTAGCCTTGTCATTATGGAAGGTAGTCCGTGGTCGATATTTTTTTTACTTCAATGGATGGTAGCCACGTCATTATGGAAGTTAGTCTGTTGTCGAGATTTTTGTTACTCCAATGGATGGTAGCATTATCATTATGGAAGGTAGTCTGTTGTCGATATTCTTGTTACTCCAATGGATGGTAGCCTCTTAATTATGGAAGGTAGTATGTTGTTGATATCTTTGTTACTCCAATGGATTGTAGCCTTGTCATTATGGAAGGTAGTCTGTTGTCGAGATTTTTGTTACTCCAATGGATGGTATCATTGTCATTATGGATGGTAGTCTGTTGTCAAGATTTTTGTTATTCCAATGGATGGTAGCCTTGTCATTATGGAAGGTAGTCTGTTGTTCAGATTTTTGTTATTCCAATGGATGCTAGCCTTGTCATTATGGAAGGTAGTCTGTCGTTGTGATTTCTGTCACTCCAATGGATGGTAGCCGTGTCACTATGGAAGGTAGTCTGTTGTTCATATTTTTGTTACTCCAATGGATGATAGCCTTGTCATTATGGAAGGTAGTTTGTTGTCGATATCTTTGTTACTCCAATGGATGGTAGCCTTGTCATTATGGAAGGTAGTATGTTGTCGATATCTTTGTTACTCCAATGGATGGTAGCCTTGTCATTATGGAAGGTAGTTTGTTGTCGATATTTTTGTTACTCCAATGGATGGTATCGTTATGATTATGGATGGTAGTCTATTGTTGAGATTTTTGTTATTCCGATTGATTGTAGCCTTCTCATTATGGAACAAAGTCTGTTGTCGATGTTTTTGTTACTCCAATGGATGGTATCATTGTCATTATGGATGGTAGTCTGTTGTCAAGATTTTTGTTATTCCAATGAATGGTAGCCTTGTCATTATGGAGGGTAGTCTGTTGTTGAGATTTTTGTTATTCCAATGGATGCTAGCCTTGTCATTATGGAAGGTAGTCTGTCGTTGTGATTTCTGTCACTCCAATGGATGGTAGCCGTGTCACTATGGAAGGTAGTCTGTTGTTCATATTTTTGTTACTCCAATGGATGATAGCCTTGTCATTATGGAAGGTAGTTTGTTGTCGATATCTTTGTTACTCCAATGGATGGTAGCCTTGTCATTATGGAAGGTAGTATGTTGTCGATATCTTTGTTACTCCAATGGATGGTAGCCTTGTCATTATGGAAGGTAGTTTGTTGTCGATATTTTTGTTACTCCAATGGATGGTATCGTTATGATTATGGATGGTAGTCTATTGTTGAGATTTTTGTTATTCCAATTGATTGTAGCCTTCTCATTATGGAACATAGTCTGTTGTCGATGTTTTTGTTAGTCCAATGGATGGTATCGTTGTCATTATGGATGGTAGTTTGTTGTAGAGATTTCTGTTATTCCAATGGATTGTAGCCTTGTCATTATGGAAGGTAGTCTATTGTCGATATGTTTGTTACTCCAATGGATGCTAGCCTTGTCATTATGGAAGGTAGTCCGTGGTCGATATTTTTGTTACTTCAATGGATGGTTGCCACGTCATTATGGAAGGTAGTTTGTTGTAGAGATTTTTGTTGCTCCAATGGATGCTAGCCTTTTCATTAGGGAAGGTAGTCTATCGTTGTGATTTCTGTCACTCCAATGGATGGTAGCCTTATGACTATGGAAGGTAGTCTGTTGTTCATATTTTTGTTACTCCAATGGATGGTAGCCTTGTCATTATGGAAGGTAATCTATTGTCGAGATTTTTGATACTCCAATGGATGGAAGCCTTGTCATTATGGAAGGTAGTTTGTTGTTCATATTTTTGTTACTCCAATGCATGGTAGCCTTGTCATTATGGAAGGTAGTCTGTTGTCTAGATTTTTGTTACTCCAATGGATTGTAGCCTTGTCATTATAGAAGGTAGTCTATTGTCGAGATTTTTGTTATTCCATTGGATGGTAGCCTTGTCATTATGGAAGGTAGTATGTTGTTGACATTTTTGTTACTCCAATGGATTCTAGCCTTGTCATCATGGAAGGTAGTCTGTCATTGTGATTTCTGTCACTCCAATGGATGGTAGCCTTGTCACTATGGAAAGTTGTCTGTTGTTCATATTTTTGTTACTCCAATGGACGATAGCCTTGTCATTATGGAAGGTAGTTTGTTGTCGATATCTTTGTTACTCCAATGGATGGTAGCCTTGTCATTATGGAAGATAGTCTATTGTAGATATTTTTGTTACTCCAATGTATGGTAGCCTTGTCATTATGGAAGGTAGTTTGTTGTCGAGATTTTTGTTACTCCAATGGATGGTAGCATTATCATTATGGAAGGTAGTCTGTTGTCGATATTCTTGTTACTCCAATGGATGGTAGCCTTGTAATTATGGAAGGTAGTATGTTGTCGATATCTTTGTTACTCCAATGGATTGTAGCCTTGTCATTAGGGAAGGTAGTCTGTTGTCGAGATTTTTGTTACTCCAATGGATGGTATCATTGTCATTATGGATGGTAGTCTGTTGTCAAGATTTTTGTTATTCCAATGGATGGTAGCCTTGTCATTATGGAAGGTAGTCTGTTGTTGAGATTTTTGTTATTCCAATGGATGCTAGCCTTGTCATTATGGAAGGTAGTCTATCGTTGTGATTTCTGTCACTCCAATGGATGGTAGCCGTGTCACTATGGAAGGTAGTCTGTTGTTCATATATTTATTACTCCAATGGATGGTAGCCTTTTCATTATGGAAGGTTGTTTTTTGTCGATATCTTTGTTACTCCAATGGATGGTAGCCTTGTCATTATGGAAGGTAGTATGTTGTCGATATCTTTGTTACTCCAATGGATGGTAGCCTTGTCATTATGGAAGGTAGTTTGTTGTCGATATTTTTGTTACTCCAATGGATGGTATCATTGTCATTATGGATGGTAGTCTATTGTTGAGATTTTTGTTATTCCAATTGATTGTAGCCTTCTCATTATGGAACAAAGTCTGTTGTCGATGTTTTTGTTACTCCAATGGATGGTATCATTGTCATTATGGATGGTAGTCTGTTGTCAAGATTATTGTTATTCCAATGAATGGTAGCCTTGTCATTATGGAGGGTAGTCTGTTGTTGAGATTTTTGTTATTCCAATGGATGCTAGCCTTGTCATTATGGAAGGTAGTCTGTCGTTGTGATTTCTGTCACTCCAATGGATGGTAGCCGTGTCACTATGGAAGGTAGTCTGTTGTTCATATTTTTGTTACTCCAATGGATGATAGCCTTGTCATTATGGAAGGTAGTTTGTTGTCGATATCTTTGTTACTCCAATGGATGGTAGCCTTGTCATTATGGAAGGTAGTATGTTGTCGATATCTTTGTTACTCCAATGGATGGTAGCCTTGTCATTATGGAAGGTAGTTTGTTGTCGATATTTTTGTTACTCCAATGGATGGTATCGTTATGATTATGGATGGTAGTCTATTGTTGAGATTTTTGTTATTCCAATTGATTGTAGCCTTCTCATTATGGAACATAGTCTGTTGTCGATGTTTTTGTTAGTCCAATGGATGGTATCGTTGTCATTATGGATGGTAGTTTGTTGTAGAGATTTCTGTTATTCCAATGGATTGTAGCCTTGTCATTATGGAAGGTAGTCTATTGTCGATATTTTTGTTACTCCAATGGATGCTAGCCTTGTCATTATGGAAGGTAGTCCGTGGTCGATATTTTTGTTACTTCAATGGATGGTTGCCACGTCATTATGGAAGGTAGTTTGTTGTAGAGATTTTTGTTGCTCCAATGGATGCTAGCCTTTTCATTAGGGAAGGTAGTCTATCGTTGTGATTTCTGTCACTCCAATGGATGGTAGCCTTATGACTATGGAAGGTAGTCTGTTGTTCATATTTTTGTTACTCCAATGGATGGTAGCCTTGTCATTATGGAAGGTAATCTATTGTCGAGATTTTTGATACTCCAATGGATGGAAGCCTTGTCATTATGGAAGGTAGTTTGTTGTTCATATTTTTGTTACTCCAATGCATGGTAGCCTTGTCATTATGGAAGGTAGTCTGTTGTCTAGATTTTTGTTACTCCAATGGATTGTAGCCTTGTCATTATAGAAGGTAGTCTATTGTCGAGATTTTTGTTATTCCATTGGATGGTAGCCTTGTCATTATGGAAGGTAGTATGTTGTTGACATTTTTGTTACTCCAATGGATTCTAGCCTTGTCATCATGGAAGGTAGTCTGTCATTGTGATTTCTGTCACTCCAATGGATGGTAGCCTTGTCACTATGGAAAGTTGTCTGTTGTTCATATTTTTGTTACTCCAATGGACGATAGCCTTGTCATTATGGAAGGTAGTTTGTTGTCGATATCTTTGTTACTCCAATGGATGGTAGCCTTGTCATTATGGAAGATAGTCTATTGTAGATATTTTTGTTACTCCAATGTATGGTAGCCTTGTCATTATGGAAGGTAGTTTGTTGTCGAGATTTTTGTTACTCCAATGGATGGTAGCATTATCATTATGGAAGGTAGTCTGTTGTCGATATTCTTGTTACTCCAATGGATGGTAGCCTTGTAATTATGGAAGGTAGTATGTTGTCGATATCTTTGTTACTCCAATGGATTGTAGCCTTGTCATTAGGGAAGGTAGTCTGTTGTCGAGATTTTTGTTACTCCAGTGGATGGTATCATTGTCATTATGGATGGTAGTCTGTTGTCAAGATTTTTGTTATTCCAATGGATGGTAGCCTTGTCATTATGGAAGGTAGTCTGTTGTTGAGATTTTTGTTATTCCAATGGATGCTAGCCTTGTCATTATGGAAGGTAGTCTATCGTTGTGATTTCTGTCACTCCAATGGATGGTAGCCGTGTCACTATGGAAGGTAGTCTGTTGTTCATATATTTATTACTCCAATGGATGGTAGCCTTTTCATTATGGAAGGTTGTTTTTTGTCGATATCTTTGTTACTCCAATGGATGGTAGCCTTGTCATTATGGAAGGTAGTATGTTGTCGATATCTTTGTTACTCCAATGGATGGTAGCCTTGTCATTATGGAAGGTAGTTTGTTGTCGATATTTTTGTTACTCCAATGGATGGTATCATTGTCATTATGGATGGTAGTCTATTGTTGAGATTTTTGTTATTCCAATTGATTGTAGCCTTCTCATTATGGAACAAAGTCTGTTGTCGATGTTTTTGTTACTCCAATGGATGGTATCATTGTCATTATGGATGGTAGTCTGTTGTCAAGATTATTGTTATTCCAATGAATGGTAGCCTTGTCATTATGGAGGGTAGTCTGTTGTTGAGATTTTTGTTATTCCAATGGATGCTAGCCTTGTCATTATGGAAGGTAGTCTGTCGTTGTGATTTCTGTCACTCCAATGGATGGTAGCCGTGTCACTATGGAAGGTAGTCTGTTGTTCATATTTTTGTTACTCCAATGGATGATAGCCTTGTCATTATGGAAGGTAGTTTGTTGTCGATATCTTTGTTACTCCAATGGATGGTAGCCTTGTCATTATGGAAGGTAGTATGTTGTCGATATCTTTGTTACTCCAATGGATGGTAGCCTTGTCATTATGGAAGGTAGTTTGTTGTCGATATTTTTGTTACTCCAATGGATGGTATCGTTATGATTATGGATGGTAGTCTATTGTTGAGATTTTTGTTATTCCAATTGATTGTAGCCTTCTCATTATGGAACATAGTCTGTTGTCGATGTTTTTGTTAGTCCAATGGATGGTATCGTTGTCATTATGGATGGTAGTTTGTTGTAGAGATTTCTGTTATTCCAATGGATTGTAGCCTTGTCATTATGGAAGGTAGTCTATTGTCGATATTTTTGTTACTCCAATGGATGCTAGCCTTGTCATTATGGAAGGTAGTCCGTGGTCGATATTTTTGTTACTTCAATGGATGGTTGCCACGTCATTATGGAAGGTAGTTTGTTGTAGAGATTTTTGTTGCTCCAATGGATGCTAGCCTTTTCATTAGGGAAGGTAGTCTATCGTTGTGATTTCTGTCACTCCAATGGATGGTAGCCTTATGACTATGGAAGGTAGTCTGTTGTTCATATTTTTGTTACTCCAATGGATGGTAGCCTTGTCATTATGGAAGGTAATCTATTGTCGAGATTTTTGATACTCCAATGGATGGAAGCCTTGTCATTATGGAAGGTAGTTTGTTGTTCATATTTTTGTTACTCCAATGCATGGTAGCCTTGTCATTATGGAAGGTAGTCTGTTGTCTAGATTTTTGTTACTCCAATGGATTGTAGCCTTGTCATTATAGAAGGTAGTCTATTGTCGAGATTTTTGTTATTCCATTGGATGGTAGCCTTGTCATTATGGAAGGTAGTATGTTGTTGACATTTTTGTTACTCCAATGGATTCTAGCCTTGTCATCATGGAAGGTAGTCTGTCATTGTGATTTCTGTCACTCCAATGGATGGTAGCCTTGTCACTATGGAAAGTTGTCTGTTGTTCATATTTTTGTTACTCCAATGGACGATAGCCTTGTCATTATGGAAGGTAGTTTGTTGTCGATATCTTTGTTACTCCAATGGATGGTAGCCTTGTCATTATGGAAGATAGTCTATTGTAGATATTTTTGTTACTCCAATGTATGGTAGCCTTGTCATTATGGAAGGTAGTTTGTTGTCGAGATTTTTGTTACTCCAATGGATGGTAGCATTATCATTATGGAAGGTAGTCTGTTGTCGATATTCTTGTTACTCCAATGGATGGTAGCCTTGTAATTATGGAAGGTAGTATGTTGTCGATATCTTTGTTACTCCAATGGATTGTAGCCTTGTCATTAGGGAAGGTAGTCTGTTGTCGAGATTTTTGTTACTCCAGTGGATGGTATCATTGTCATTATGGATGGTAGTCTGTTGTCAAGATTTTTGTTATTCCAATGGATGGTAGCCTTGTCATTATGGAAGATAGTCTGTTGTTGAGATTTTTGTTATTCCAATGGATGCTAGCCTTGTCATTATGGAAGGTAGTCTATCGTTGTGATTTCTGTCACTCCAATGGATGGTAGCCGTGTCACTATGGAAGGTAGTCTGTTGTTCATATATTTATTACTCCAATGGATGGTAGCCTTTTCATTATGGAAGGTTGTTTTTTGTCGATATCTTTGTTACTCCAATGGATGGTAGCCTTGTCATTATGGAAGGTAATATGTCGTCGATATCATTGTTACTCCAATGGATGGTAGCCTTGTCATTATGGAAGGTAGTTTGTTGTTGATATTTTTTTACTCCAATGGATGGTATCATTGTCATTATGGATGGTAGTCTATTATTGAGATTTTTGTTATTCCAATTGATTGTAGCCTTCTCATTATGGAACGTAGTCTGATGTTGATGTTTTTGTTACTCCAATGGATGGTATCATTGTCATTATGGATGGTAGTTTGTTGTAGAGATTATTGTTATTCCAATGGATGGTAGCCTTGTCATTATGGAAGGTAGTCTATTATCGATATTTTTGTTACTCCAATGGATGCTAGCCTTGTCATTATGGAAGGTAGTCCAAGGTCGAGATTTTTGTTACTTCAATGGATGGTAGACACGTCATTATGGAAGGTAGTTTGTTGTAGAGATTTTTGTTACTCCAATGGATGCTAGCCTTGTCATTAGGGAAGGTAGTCTATCGTTGTGATTTCTGTCACTCCAATGGATGGTAGCCTTGTCACTACGGAAGGTAGTTTGTTGTTCATATTTTTGTTACTCCAATGGATGGTAGCCTTGTCATAATGGAAGGTAGTCTATTGTCGAGATTTTTGATACTCTAATGGATGGAAGCCTTGTCATTATGGAAGGTAGTCTGTTGTTCATAATTTTGTTACTCCAATGGATGGTAGCCTTGTAATTATGGAAGGTAGTCTATTGTCGATATTTTTGTTACTCCAATGGATGGTAGCCTTGTCATTATGGAAGGTTATCTGTTGTCGAGATTTTTGTTACTATAATGGATGGTAGCCTTAACATTATGGAAGGTATTATGTTATCGATAATTTTGGTACTCCAATGCATGGTAGCCTTGTCATTATGGAAGGTAGTCTGTTGTCTAGATTTTTGTTACTCCAATGGATTGTAGCCTTGTCATTATGGAAGGTAGTCTATTGTCGAGATTTTTGTTATTCCATTGGATGGTAGCCTTGTCATTATGGAAGGTAGTATGTTTGTGAGATTTTTGTTACTCCAATGGATTCTAGCCTTGTCATCATGGAAGGTAGTCTGTCATTGTGATTTCTGTCACTCCAATGGATGGTAGCCTTGTCACTATGGAAGGTTGTCTGTTGTTCATATTTTTGTTACTCCAATGGATGGTAGCCTTGTCATTATGGAAGGTAGTATGTTGTCGATATCTTTGTTACTCCAATGGATGGTAGCCTTGTCATTATGGAAGGTAGTTTGTTGTCGATATTTTTGTTACTCCAATGGATGGTATCGTTATGATTATGGATGGTAGTCTATTGTTGAGATTTTTGTTATTCCAATTGATTGTAGCCTTCTCATTATGGAACATAGTCTGTTGTCGATGTTTTTGTTAGTCCAATGGATGGTATCATTGTCATTATGGATGGTAGTTTGTTGTAGAGATTTCTGTTATTCCAATGGATTGTAGCCTTGTCATTATGGAAGGTAGTCTATTGTCGATATTTTTGTTACTCCAATGGATGCTAGCCTTGTCATTATGGAAGGTAGTGCGTGGTCGATATTTTTGTTACTTCAATGGATAGTTGCCACGTCATTATGGAAGGTAGTTTGTTGTAGAGATTTTTGTTGCTCCAATGGATGCTAGCCTTTTCATTAGGGAAGGTAGTCTATCGTTGTGATTTCCTCACTCCAATGGATGGTAGCCTTGTGACTATGGAAGGTAGTCTGTTGTTCATATTTTTGTTACTCCAATGGATGGTAGCCTTGTCATTATGGAAGGTAGTCTATTGTCGAGATTTTTGATACTCCAATGGATGGAAGCCTTGTCATTATGGAAGGTAGTTTGTTGTTCATATTTTTGTTACTCCAATGCATGGTAGCCTTGTCATTATGGAAGGTAGTCTATTGTCGATATTTTTGTTACTCCAATGGATGGTAGCCTTGTCATTATGGAAGGTTGTTTGTTGTTGAGATTTTTGTTACTATAATGGATGGTAGCCTTAACATTATGGAAAGTATTATGTTATCGATATTTTTGGTACTCCAATGCATGGTAGCCTTGTCATTATGGAAGGTAGTCTGTTGTCTAGATTTTTGTTACTCCAATGGATTGTAGCCTTGTCATTATAGAAGGTAGTTTATTGTCGAGATTTTTGTTATTCCATTGGATGGTAGCCTTGTCATTATGGAAGGTAGTATGTTGTTGACATTTTTGTTACTCCAATGGATTCTAGCCTTGTCATCATGGAAGGTCGTCTGTCATTGTGATTTCTGTCACTCCAATGGATGGTAGCCTTGTCACTATGGAAAGTTGTCTGTTGTTCATATTTTTGTTACTCCAATGGACGATAGCCTT
The DNA here is from genome assembly GCA_948472305.1 of Vicia faba. Taxonomy (NCBI): domain Eukaryota; kingdom Viridiplantae; phylum Streptophyta; class Magnoliopsida; order Fabales; family Fabaceae; genus Vicia; species Vicia faba. The sequence goes on from OX451741.1 coordinate 527,769,892, forward strand.
GTCATTATGGAAGGTAGTTTGTTGTCGATATCTTTGTTACTCCAATGGATGGTAGCCTTGTCATTATGGAACATAGTCTATTGTAGATATTTTTGTTACTCCAATGTATGGTAGCCTTGTCATTATGGAAGGTAGTCTGTTGTCGAGATTTTTGTTACTCCAATGGATGGTAGCATTATCATTATGGAAGGTAGTCTGTTGTCGATATTCTTGTTACTCCAATGGATGGTAGCCTTGTAATTATGGAAGGTAGTATGTTGTCGATATCTTTGTTACTCCAATGGATTGTAGCCTTGTCATTAGGGAAGGTAGTCTGTTGTCGAGATTTTTGTTACTCCAATGGATGGTATCATTGTCATTATGGATGGTAGTCTGTTGTCAAGATTTTTGTTATTCCAATGGATGGTAGCCTTGTCATTATGGAAGGTAGTCTGTTGTTGAGATTTTTGTTATTCCAATGGATGCTAGCCTTGTCATTATGGAAGGTAGTCTATCGTTGTGATTTCTGTCACTCCAATGGATGGTAGCCGTGTCACTATGGAAGGTAGTCTGTTGTTCATATATTTGTTACTCCAATGGATGGTAGCCTTTTCATTATGGAAGGTAGTTTTTTGTCGATATCTTTGTTACTCCAATGGATGGTAGCCTTGTCATTATGGAAGGTAATATGTCGTCGATATCATTGTTACTCCAATGGATGGTAGCCTTGTCATTATGGAAGGTAGTTTGTTGTCTATATTTTTTTACTCCAATGGATGGTATCGTTGTCATTATGGATGGTAGTCTATTATTGAGATTTTTGTTATTCCAATTGATTGTAGCCTTCTCATTATGGAACGTAGTCTGAAGTTGATGTTTTTGTTACTCCAATGGATGGTATCGTTGTCATTATGGATGGTAGTTTGTTGTAGAGATTATTGTTATTCCAATGGATGGTAGCCTTGTCATTATGGAAGGTAGTCTATTATCGATATTTTTGTTACTCCAATGGATGCTAGCCTTGTCATTATGGAAGGTAGTCCAAGGTCGAGATTTTTGTTACTTCAATGGATGGTAGACACGTCATTATGGAAGGTAGTTTGTTGTAGAGATTTTTGTTACTCCAATGGATGCTAGCCTTGTCATTAGGGAAGGTAGTCTATCGTTGTGATTTCTGTCACTCCAATGGATGGTAGCCTTGTCACTATGGAAGGTAGTTTGTTGTTCATATTTTTGTTACTCCAATGGATGGTAGCCTTGTCATTATGGAAGGTAGTCTATTGTCGAGATTTTTGATACTCCAATGGATGGAAGCCTTGTCATTATGGAAGGTAGTCTGTTGTTCATATTTTTGTTACTCCAATGGATGGTAGTTTTGTAATTATGGAAGGTAGTCTATTGTCGATATTTTTGTTACTCCAATGGATGGTAGCCTTGTCATTATGGAAGGTTATCTGTTGTCGAGATTTTTGTAACTATAATGGATGGTAGCCTTAACATTATGGAAGGTATTATGTTATCGATAATTTTGGTACTCCAATGCATGGTAGCCTTGTCATTATGGAAGGTAGTCTGTTGTCTAGATTTTTGTTACTCCAATGGATTGTAGCCTTGTCATTATGGAAGGTAGTCTGTCATTGTGATTTCTGTCACTCCAATGGATGGTAGCCTTGTCACTATGGAAGGTTGTCTGTTGTTCATATTTTTGTTACTCCAATGGATGGTAGCCTTGTCATTATGGAAGGTAGTTTGTTGTCTATATTTTTTTACTCCAATGGATGGTATCGTTGTCATTATGGATGGTAGTCTATTATTGAGATTTTTGTTATTCCAATTGATTGTAGCCTTCTCATTATGGAACGTAGTCTGAAGTTGATGTTTTTGTTACTCCAATGGATGGTATCGTTGTCATTATGGATGGTAGTTTGTTGTAGAGATTATTGTTATTCCAATGGATGGTAGCCTTGTCATTATGGAAGGTAGTCTATTATCGATATTTTTGTTAATCCAATGGATGCTAGCCTTGTCATTATGGAAGGTAGTCCAAGGTCGAGATTTTTGTTACTTCAATGGATGGTAGACACGTCATTATGGAAGGTAGTTTGTTGTAGAGATTTTTGTTACTCCAATGGATGCTAGCCTTGTCATTAGGGAAGGTAGTCTATCGTTGTGATTTCTGTCACTCCAATGGATGGTAGCCTTGTCACTATGGAAGGTAGTTTGTTGTTCATATTTTTGTTACTCCAATGGATGGTAGCCTTGTCATTATGGAAGGTAGTCTATTGTCGAGATTTTTGATACTCCAATGGATGGAAGCCTTGTCATTATGGAAGGTAGTCTGTTGTTCATATTTTTGTTACTCCAATGGATGGTAGTTTTGTAATTATGGAAGGTAGTCTATTGTCGATATTTTTGTTACTCCAATGGATGGTAGCCTTGTCATTATGGAAGGTTATCTGTTGTCGAGATTTTTGTAACTATAATGGATGGTAGCCTTAACATTATGGAAGGTATTATGTTATCGATAATTTTGGTACTCCAATGCATGGTAGCCTTGTCATTATGGAAGGTAGTCTGTTGTCTAGATTTTTGTTACTCCAATGGATTGTAGCCTTGTCATTATGGAAGGTAGTCTGTCATTGTGATTTCTGTCACTCCAATGGATGGTAGCCTTGTCACTATGGAAGGTTGTCTGTTGTTCATATTTTTGTTACTCCAATGGATGGTAGCCTTGTCATTATGGAAGGTAGTATGTTGTCGATATCTTTTTTACTCCAATGGATGGTAGCCTTGTCATTATGGAAGGTAGTTTGTTGTCGATATTTTTTTACTCCAATGGATGGTATCGTTGTCATTATGGATGGTAGTCTATTGTTGAGATTTTTGTTATTCCAATTGATTGTAGCCTTCTCATTATGGAACGTAGTCTGATGTCGATGTTTTTGTTACTCAAATGGATGGTATCGTTGTCATTATGGATGGTAGTTTGTTGTAGAGATTATTGTTATTCCAATGGATCGTAGCCTTGTCATTATGGAACGTAGTCTATTGTCGATATTTTTGTTACTCCATAGGATGCTAGCCTTGTCCTTATGGAAGGTAGTCCTTGGTCGACATTTTTGTTACTTCAATGGATGGTAGCCACGTCATTATGGAAGGTAGTTTGTTGTAGAGATTTTTGTTACTCCAATGGATACTAGCCTTGTCATTAGGGAAGGTAGTCTATCGTTGTGATTTCTGTCACTCCAATGGATGGTAGCCTTGTAACTACGGAAGGTAGTCTGTTGTTCATATTTTTGTTACTTCAATGGATGGTAGGCTTGTCATTATGGAAGGTTGTCAGTTGTCGATATCTTTGTTACTCCAATGGATGGTAGCCTTGTCATTATGGAACATAGTCTATTGTAGATATATTTGTTACTCCAATGTATGGTAGCCTTGTCATTATGGAAGGTAGTCTGTTGTCGAGATTTTTGTTACTCCAATGGATGGTAGCATTATCATTATGGAAGGTAGTCTGTTGTCGATATTCTTGTTACTCCAATGGATGGTAGCCTTGTAATTATGGAAGGTAGTATGTTGTCGATATCTTTGTTACTCCAATGGATTGTAGCCTTGTAATTAGGGAAGGTAGTCTGTTGTCGAGATTTTTGTTACTCCAATGGATGGTATCATTGTCATTATGGATGGTAGTCTGTTGTCAAGATTTTTGTTATTCCAATGGATGGTAGCCTTGTCATTATGGAAGGTAGTCTGTTGTTGAGATCTTTGTTATTCCAATGGATGCTAGCCTTGTCATTATGGAAGGTAGTCTATCGTTGTGATTTCTGTCACTCCAATGGATGGTAGCCGTGTCACTATGGAAGGTAGTTTGTTGTTCATATTTTTGTTACTCCAATGGATGGTAGCCTTGTCATTATGGAAGGTAGTCTATTGTCGAGATTTTTGATACTCCAATGGATGGAAGCCTTGTCATTATGGAAGGTAGTCTGTTGTTCATATTTTTGTTACTCCAATGGATGGTAGCCTTGTAATTATGGAAGGTAGTCTATTGTCGATATTTTTGTTACTCCAATGGATGGTAGCCTTGTCATTATGGAAGGTTATCTGTTGTCGAGATTTTTGTAACTATAATGGATGGTAGCCTTAACATTATGGAAGGTATTATGTTATCGATAATTTTGGTACTCCAATGCATGGTAGCCTTGTCATTATGGAAGGTAGTCTGTTGTCTAGATTTTTGTTACTCCAATGGATTGTAGCCTTGTCATTATGGAAGGTAGTCTGTCATTGTGATTTCTGTCACTCCAATGGATGGTAGCCTTGTCACTATGGAAGGTTGTCTGTTGTTCATATTTTTGTTACTCCAATGGATGGTAGCCTTGTCATTATGGAAGGTAGTATGTTGTCGATATCTTTGTTACTCCAATGGATGGTAGCCTTGTCATTATGGAAGGTAGTTTGTTGTCGATATTTTTTTACTCCAATGGATGGTATCGTTGTCATTATGGATGGTAGTCTATTGTTGAGATTTTTGTTATTCCAATTGATTGTAGCCTTCTCATTATGGAACGTAGTCTGATGTCGATGTTTTTGTTACTCAAATGGATGGTATCGTTGTCATTATGGATGGTAGTTTGTTGTAGAGATTATTGTTATTCCAATGGATCATAGCCTTGTCATTATGGAAGGTAGTCTATTGTCGATATTTTTGTTACTCCAATGGATGCTAGCCTTGTCATTATGGAAGGTAGTCCTTGGTCGACATTTTTGTTACTTCAATGGATGGTAGCCACGTCATTATGGAAGGTAGTTTGTTGTAGAGATTTTTGTTACTCCAATGGATACTAGCCTTGTCATTAGGGAAGGTAGTCTATCATTGTGATTTCTGTCACTCCAATGGATGGTAGCCTTGTCACTACGGAAGGTAGTCTGTTGTTCATATTTTTGTTACTTCAATGGATGGTAGCCTTGTCATTATGGAAGGTTGTCTGTTGTCGAGATTTTTGTTACTCCAATGGATGGTAGCCTTGTCATTATGGATGTAGTCTGTTTTCGAGATTTTTGTTACTCCAATGGAGGCTAGCCTTGTCACTATGGAAGGTATGTTCATATTTTTGTGACTCCAATGGATTGTAGCCTTGTCATTATGGAAGGTAGTTTGTTGTCGAGATTTTTGTTATTCCAATGGATGCTAGCCTTGTCATTATGGAAGGTAGTCTGTCGTTGTGATTTATGTCACTCCAATGGATGGTAGCCTTGTCACTATGGAAGGTAGTCTGTTGTCCTGATTTTTGTTACTCCAATGGATGATAGCCTTGTCATTATGGAAGTTAGTCTATTGTCGATATTTTTGTTACTCCAATGGATGGTAGCCTTGTCATAATGGAAGGTTGTCTGTTGTCGAGATTTTTGTTACTCTAATGGATGGTAGCTTTATCATTATCGAAGGTAGTCTGTATTCGAGATTTTTGTTACTCTAATGGATGGTAGCCTTGTCATTACAGAAGGTAGTTTGTTGTCGATATTTTTGTTACTCCAATGGATGCTAGCCTTGTCATTATGAAAGATAGTATGTTATCGATATCTTTGTTACTCTAATGGATTGTAGCCTTGTCATTATGGAAGGTAGTCTGTTGTCGAGATTTTTGTTACTCCAATGGATGCTAGCCTTATCATTATGGAAGGTAGTCTGTCGTTGTTATTTATGTCACTCCAATGGATGGAAGCCTTGTCATTATGGAAGGTAGTCTGTATTCGAGATTTTTGTTACTCCAATGAATGGTAGCCTTGTCATTATGGAAGGTAGTCTATTTTCGATATTTTGGTTACTACAATGGATGGTAGCCTTAACATTATGGAAGGTATTCTGTTATCGATATTTTGGTTACTATAATGGATGGTAGCCTTGTCATTATGGAACATAGTCTATTGTAGATTTTTTATTTACTCCAATGCATGGTAGCCTTGTCATTATGGAAGGTAGTCTGTTAACTAGATTTTTGTAACTCCAATGGATGGTAGCCTTGTCACTATGGAAGGTAGTCTGTTGTTTAGATTTTTGTTACTCCAATGGATGGTATCCTTGTCATTCTAGAAGGTAGTCTGTCATTGTGGTTTCTGTCACTCCAATGGATGGTAGCCTTGTCATTATGGAAGGTAGTTTGTTGTCGATATTTTTGTTATTCCAATGGATGGTAACCTTGTCATTATGGAAGGTACTCTGTTGTCGATATTTTTGTTACTCCAATTGATGGGAGCCTTGTCATTATGGAAGGTGGTCTGTTTTCGATATTTTTGTGACTTCAATGGATTGTAGCCTTGTCATTATGGAACATAGTATATTGTAGATATTTTTGTTACTCCAATTTATGGTAGCCTTGTTATTATGGAAGCTAGTCTGTTGTCGAGATTTTTTTTACTCCAATGGATGGTAGCATTATCATTATGGAAGGTAGTCTGTTGTCGATATTCTTGTTACTCCAATGAATGGTAGCCTTGTCATTATGGAAGGTAGTATGTTTTCGATATCTTTGTTACTCCAATGGATTGTAGCCTTGTCATTATGGAAGGTATTCTATTGTCGAGATTTTTGTTACTCCAATGGATGGTATCGTTGTCATTATGGATGGTAGTCTGTTGTCGAGAATTTTGTTACTCCAATGGATGGTAGCCTTGTCATTATGGAACGTAGTCCTGTTGTCGATGTTTTTGTTACTCCAATGGATGGTAGCCTTGTCATTATGGAAGGTAGTTTGTTGTCAAGATTTTTGTTATTCTAATGGATGGTAGCCTTGTCATTATGGAAGGTAGTCTGTTGTTGAGATTTTTGTTACTCCAATGGATGCTAGCCTTGTCATTATGGAAGGTAGTCTGTCGTTGTGATTTGTGTCACTCCAATGGATGCTAGCCGTGTCACTATGGAAGGTAGTCTGTTGTTCATATTTTTGTTATTCCAATGGATGGTAGCCTTGTCGTTATGGAAGGTAGTTTGTTGTCGATATCTTCGTTACTCCAATGGATGGTAGCCTTGTCATTATGGAAGGTAGTATGTCGTTGATATCATTGTTACTCCAATGGATGGTAGCCTTGTCATTATGGAAGGTAGTTTGTTGTCGATATTTTTTTAGTCCAATGGATGGTATCGTTCTCATTACGGATGGTAGTCTATTTTTGAGATTTTTGTTATTCCAATTGATTGTAGCCTTCTCATTATGGAACGTAGTCTGATGTCAATGTTTTTGTTACTCCAATGGATGGTATCGTTGTAATTATGGTTGGTAGTTTGTTGTAGAGATTATTGATATTCCAATGGATGGTAGCCTTGTCATTATGGAAGGTAGTCTATTGTCGATATTTTTGTTACTCCAATGGATGCTAGCCTTGTCATTATGGAAGGTAGTCCGTGGTCGAGATTTTTGTTACTTCAATGGATGGTAGCCACGTCATTATGGAAGGTAGTTTGTTGTAGAGATTTTTGTTACTCCAATGGATGCTAGCCTTGTCATTATGGAAGGTAGTTTGTTGTTCATATTTTTGTTACTTCAATGGATGGTAGCCTTGTCATTATGGAAGGTAATCTATTGTCGAGATTTTTGTTACTCCGATGGATGGTAGCCTTGTGATTATGGAAGGTTGTCTATTGTCGGGATTTTATTTACAATAATGGATGGTAGCCTTAACATTATGGAAGGTATTCTGTTATCGATATTTTGGTTACTATAATGGATGGTAGCCTTGTCATTATGGAACATAGTCTATTGTAGATTTTTTTGTTACTCCAATGCATGGTAGCCTTGTCATTATGGAAGGTAGTTTGTTAACAAGATTTTTGTTACTCCAATGGATGGTAGCCTTGTCATTATGGAAGGTAGTCTGTTGTCGAGATTTTTGTTACTCCAATGGATGCTAGCCTTGTCATTCTCGAAGGTAGTCAGTCATTGTGATTTCTGTCACTCCAATGGATGGTAGCCTTGTCACTATGGAAGGTAGTCTGTTGTTCAGATTTTTGTTACTCCAATGGATGGTATCCTTGTCATTATGGAAGGTAGTCTGTTTTCGAGATTTTTTTTACTCCAATGGATGGTAGCCTTGTTATTATGGAAGGTAGTTTGTTGTCGATATTTTTGTTATTCCAATGGATGGTAACCTTGTCATTATGGAAGGTACTCTGTTGTTGATATTTTTGTTACTCCAATGGATGGGAGCCTTGTCATTATGGAAGGTGGTTTGTTGTCGATATTTTTGTTACTTCAATGGATGGTAGCCTTGTCATTATGGAAGGTAGTATGTCGTTGTGATTTATTTCACTCCAATGGATGGTAGCCTTGTCATTATGGAACATAGTCTATTGTAGATATTTTTGTTACTCCAATGTATGGTAGCCTTGTCATTATGGAAGGTAGTCTATTGTCGAGATTTTTGTTACTCCAATGGATGGTACCATTATCATTATGGAAGGTAGTCTATTGTCGATATTCTTGTTACTCCAATGGATGGTAGCCTTGTAATTATGGAAGGTAGGATGTTGTCGATATCTTTGTTACTCCAATGGATTGTAGCCTTGTCATTATGGAAGGTAGTCTGTTGTCGAGATTTTTGTTACTCCAATGGATGGTATCATTGTCATTATGAATGGTAGTCTGTTGTCAAGATTTTTGTTATTCCAATGGATGGTAGCCTTGTCATTATGGAAGGTAGTCTGTTGTTGAGATTTTTGTTATTCCAATGGATGCTAGCCTTGTCATTATGGAAGGTAGTTTGTCGTTGTGATTTCTGTCACTCCAATGGATGGTAGCCATGTCACTATGGAAGGTAGTTTGTTGTTCATATTTTTTGTTACTCCAATGGATGGTAGCCTTGTCATTATGGAAGGTAGTATGTCGTCGATATCATTGTTACTCCAATGGATGGTAGCCTTGTCATTATGGAAGGTAGTTTGTTATCGATATTTTTTTACTCCAATGGATGGTATCGTTGTCATTATGGATGGTAGTCTATTGTTGAGATTTTGGTTATTCCAATTGATTGTAGCCTTCTCATTATGGAACGTAGTCTGATGTTGATGTTTTTGTTACTCCAATGGATGGTATCGTTGTCATTATGGATGGTAGTTTGTTGTAGAGATTATTGTTATTCCAATGGATGCTAGCCTTGTCATTATGGAAGGTAGTCTATTGTCGATATTTTTGTTACTCCAATGTATGCTAGCATTGTCATTATGGAAGGTAGTCCTTGGTCGAGATTTTTGTTACTTCAATGGATGGTAGCCATGTCATTATGGAAGGTAGTTTCTTGTAGAGATTTTTGTTACTCCAATGGATGCTAGCCTTGTCATTAGGGAAGGTAGTCTATCGTTGTGATTTCTGTCACTCCAATGGATGGTAGCCTTGTAACTACGGAAGGTAGTCTGTTAGTCATATTTTTGTTACTCCAATGGATGGTAGCCTTGTCATTATGGAAGGTAGTCTATTGTCGAGATTTTTGATACTCCAATGGATGGAAGCCTTGTCATTATGGAAGGTAGTCTGTTGTTCATATTTTTGTTACTCCAATGGATGGTAGCCTTGTCATTATGGAAGGTAGTCAATTGTCGAGATTTTTGTTACTCCAATGGATGGTAGCCATGTCATTATGGAAGGTTGTCTGTTGTCGAGATTTTTGTTACTATAATGGATGGTAGCCTTAACATTATGGAAGGTATTATGTTATCGATATTTTTGGTACTCCAATGCATGGTAGCCTTATCATTATGGAAGGTAGTTTGTTAACTAGATTTTTGTTACTCCAATGGATGGTAGCCTTGTCATTATGGAAGGTAGTCTGTTGTCGAGATTTTTGTTACTCCAATGGATGCTAGCCTTGTCATTCTAGAAGGTAGTCAGTCATTGTGATTTTTGTCACTCCAATGGATGGTAGCCTTGTCACTATGGAAGGTAGTCTGTTGTTCAGATTTTTGTTACTCCAATGGATGGTATCCTTGTCATTATGGAAGGTAGTCTGTTTTCGAGATTTTTTTTACTCCAATGGATGGTAGCCTTGTCATTATGGAAGGTAGTTTGTTGTCGATATTTTTGTTATTCCAATGGATGGTAACCTTGTCATTATGGAAGGTACTCTGTTGTCGATATTTTTGTTACTCCAATGGATGGGAGCCTTGTCATTATGGAAGGTGGTCTGTTGTCGATATTTTTGTTACTTAAATGGATGGTAGCCTTGTCATTATGGAAGGTAGTATGTCGTTGTGATTTATTTCACTCCAATGGATGGTAGCCTTGTCATTATGGAACATAGTCTATTGTAGATATTTTTGTTACTCCAATGTATGGTAGCCTTGTCATTATGGAAGGTAGTCTATTGTCGAGATTTTTGTTACTCCAATGGATGGTACCATTATCATTATGGAAGGTAGTCTGTTGTCGATGTTCTTGTTACTCCAATGGATGGTAGCCTTGTAATTATGGAAGGTAGTATGTTGTCGATATCTTTGTTACTCCAATGGATTGTAGCCTTGTCATTATGGAAGGTAGTCTGTTGTCATGATTTTTGTTATTCCAATGGATGGTAGCCTTGTCATTATGGAAGGTAGTCTGTTGTTGAGATTTTTGTTATTCCAATGGATGCTAGCCTTGTCATTATGGAAGGTAGTCTGTCGTTGTGATTTCTGTCACTCCAATGGATGGTAGCCGTGTCACTATTGAAGGTAGTTTGTTGTTCATATTTTTTGTTACTCCAATGGATGGTAGCCTTGTCATTATGGAAGGTAGTTTGTTGTCGATATCTTTGTTACTCCAATGGATGGTAGCCTTGTCATTATGGAAGGTAGTATGTCGTCGATATCATTGTTACTCCAATGGATGGTAGCCTTGTCATTATGGAAGGTAGTTTGTTATCGATATTTTTTTACTCCAATGGATGGTATCGTTGTCATTATGGATGGTAGTCTATTGTTGAGATTTTTGTTATTCCAATTGATTGTAGCCTTCTCATTATGGAACGTAGTCTGATGTCGATGTTTTTGTTACTACAATGGATGGTATCATTGTCATTATGGATGGTAGTTTGTTGTAGAGATTATTGTTATTCCAATGGATGCTAGCCTTGTCATTATGGAAGGTAGTCTATTGTCGATATTTTTGTTACTCCAATGTATGCTAGCCTTGTCATTATGGAAGGTAGTCCTTGGTTGAGATTTTTGTTACTTCAATGGATGGTAGCCATGTCATTATGGAAGGTAGTTTCTTGTAGAGATTTTTGTTACTCCAATGGATGCTAGCCTTGTCATTAGGGAAGGTAGTCTATCGTTGTGATTTCTGTCACTCCAATGGATGGTAGCCTTGTAACTACGGAAGGTAGTCTGTTGTTCATATTTTTGTTACTCCAATGGATGGTAGCCTTGTCATTATGGAAGGTAGTCTATTGTCGAGATTTTTGATACTCCAATGGATGGAAGCCTTGTCATTATGGAAGGTAGTCTGTTGTTCATATTTTTGTTACTCCAATGGATGGTAGCCTTGTCATTATGGAAGGTAGTCTATTGTCGAGATTTTTGTTACTCCAATGGATGGTAGCCTTGTCATTATGGAAGGTTGCCTGTTGTCGAGATTTTTGTTACTAGAATGGATGGTAGCCTTAACATTATGGAAGGTATTATGTTATCGATATTTTTGGTACTCCAATGCATGGTAGCCTTGTCATTATGGAAGGTAGTCTGTTGTCTAGATTTTTGTTACTCCAATGGATTGTAGCCTTGTCATTATGGAAGGTAGTCTAATGTCGAGATTTTTGTTACTCCAATGGATGGTAGCCTTGTCATTATGGAAGGTAGTCTGTTGTTGAGATTTTTGTTATTCCAATGGATGCTAGCCTTGTCATTATGGAAGGTAGTCTGTCGTTGTGATTTCTGTCACTCCAATGGATGGTAGCCGTGTCACTATGGAAGGTAGTTTGTTGTTCATATTTTTTGTTACTCCAATGGATGGTAGCCTTGTCATTATGGAAGGTAGTTTGTTGTCGATATCTTTGTTACTCCAATGGATGGTAGCCTTGTCATTATGGAAGGTAGTATGTCGTCGATATCATTGTTACTCCAATGGATGGTAGCCTTGTCATTATGGAAGGTAGTTTGTTATCGATATTTTTTTACTCCAATGGATGGTATCGTTGTCATTATGGATGGTAGTCTATTGTTGAGATTTTTGTTATTCCAATTGATTGTAGCCTTCTCATTATGGAACGTAGTCTGATGTCGATGTTTTTGTTACTACAATGGATGGTATCATTGTCATTATGGATGGTAGTTTGTTGTAGAGATTATTGTTATTCCAATGGATGCTAGCCTTGTCATTATGGAAGGTAGTCTATTGTCGATATTTTTGTTACTCCAATGTATGCTAGCCTTGTCATTATGGAAGGTAGTCCTTGGTTGAGATTTTTGTTACTTCAATGGATGGTAGCCATGTCATTATGGAAGGTAGTTTCTTGTAGAGATTTTTGTTACTCCAATGGATGCTAGCCTTGTCATTAGGGAAGGTAGTCTATCGTTGTGATTTCTGTCACTCCAATGGATGGTAGCCTTGTAACTACGGAAGGTAGTCTGTTGTTCATATTTTTGTTACTCCAATGGATGGTAGCCTTGTCATTATGGAAGGTAGTCTATTGTCGAGATTTTTGATACTCCAATGGATGGAAGCCTTGTCATTATGGAAGGTAGTCTGTTGTTCATATTTTTGTTACTCCAATGGATGGTAGCCTTGTCATTATGGAAGGTAGTCTATTGTCGAGATTTTTGTTACTCCAATGGATGGTAGCCTTGTCATTATGGAAGGTTGCCTGTTGTCGAGATTTTTGTTACTAGAATGGATGGTAGCCTTAACATTATGGAAGGTATTATGTTATCGATATTTTTGGTACTCCAATGCATGGTAGCCTTGTCATTATGGAAGGTAGTCTGTTGTCTAGATTTTTGTTACTCCAATGGATTGTAGCCTTGTCATTATGGAAGGTAGTCTAATGTCGAGATTTTTGTTACTCCAATGGATGGTAGCCTTGTCATTATGGAAGGTAGTCTGTTGTTGAGATTTTTGTTATTCCAATGGATGCTAGCCTTGTCATTATGGAAGGTAGTCTGTCGTTGTGATTTCTGTCACTCCAATGGATGGTAGCCGTGTCACTATGGAAGGTAGTTTGTTGTTCATATTTTTTGTTACTCCAATGGATGGTAGCCTTGTCATTATGGAAGGTAGTTTGTTGTCGATATCTTTGTTACTCCAATGGATGGTAGCCTTGTCATTATGGAAGGTAGTATGTCGTCGATATCATTGTTACTCCAATGGATGGTAGCCTTGTCATTATGGAAGGTAGTTTGTTATCGATATTTTTTTACTCCAATGGATGGTATCGTTGTCATTATGGATGGTAGTCTATTGTTGAGATTTTTGTTATTCCAATTGATTGTAGCCTTCTCATTATGGAACGTAGTCTGATGTCGATGTTTTTGTTACTCCAATGGATGGTATCGTTGTCATTATGGATGGTAGTTTGTTGTAGAGATTATTGTTATTCCAATGGATGCTAGCCTTGTCATTATGGAAGGTAGTCTATTGTCGATATTTTTGTTACTCCAATGTATGCTAGCCTTGTCATTATGGAAGGTAGTCCTTGGTCGAGATTTTTGTTACTTCAATGGATGGTAGCCATGTCATTATGGAAGGTAGTTTCTTGTAGAGATTTTTGTTACTCCAATGGATGCTAGCCTTGTCATTAGGGAAGGTAGTCTATCGTTGTGATTTCTGTCACTCCAATGGATGGTAGCCTTGTAACTACGGAAGGTAGTCTGTTGTTCATATTTTTATTACTCCAATGGATGGTAGCCTTGTCATTATGGAAGGTAGTCTATTGTCGAGATTTTTGATACTCCAATGGATGGAAGCCTTGTCATTATGGAAGGTAGTCTGTTGTTCATATTTTTGTTACTCCAATGGATGGTAGCCTTGTCATTATGGAAGGTAGTCTATTGTCGAGATTTTTGTTACTCCAATGGATGGTAGCCTTGTCATTATGGAAGGTTGCCTGTTGTCGAGATTTTTGTTACTAGAATGGATGGTAGCCTTAACATTATGGAAGGTATTATGTTATCGATATTTTTGGTACTCCAATGCATGGTAGCCTTGTCATTATGGAAGGTAGTCTGTTGTCTAGATTTTTGTTACTCCAATGGATTGTAGCCTTGTCATTATGGAAGGTAGTCTAATGTCGAGATTTTTCTTATTCCAATGGATGGTAGCCTTGTCATTATGGAAGGTAGTATGTTGATGAGATTTTTGTTACTCCAATGGATTCTAGCCTTGTCATCATGGAAGGTAGTCTGTCATTGTGATTTTTGTCACTCCAATGGATGGTAGCCTTGTCACTATGGAAGGTTGTCTGTTGTTCATATTTTTGTTACTCCAATGGACCGTAGCCTTGTCATTATTGAAGGTAGTTTGTTGTCGATATCTTTGTTACTCCAATGGATGGTAGCCTTGTCATTATGGAAGGTAGTATGTCGTCGATATCATTGTTACTCCAATGGATGGTAGCCTTGTCATTATGGAAGGTAGTTTGTTATCGATATTTTTTTACTCCAATGGATGGTATCGTTGTCATTATGGATGGTAGTCTATTGTTGAGATTTTTGTTATTCCAATTGATTGTAGCCTTCTCATTATGGAACGTAGTCTGATGTCGATGTTTTTGTTACTCTAATGGATGGTATCGTTGTCATTATGGATGGTAGTTTGTTGTAGAGATTATTGTTATTCCAATGGATGCTAGCCTTGTCATTATGGAAGGTAGTCTATTGTCGATATTTTTGTTACTCCAATGTATGCTAGCCTTGTCATTATGGAAGGTAGTCCTTGGTCGAGATTTTTGTTACTTCAATGGATGGTAGCCATGTCATTATGGAAGGTAGTTTCTTGTAGAGATTTTTGTTACTCCAATGGATGCTAGCCTTGTCATTAGGGAAGGTAGTCTATCGTTGTGATTTCTGTCACTCCAATGGATGGTAGCCTTGTAACTATGGAAGGTAGTCTGTTGTTCATATTTTTGTTACTCCAATGGATGGTAGCCTTGTCATTATGGAAGGTAGTCTATTGTCGAGATTTTTGATACTCCAATGGATGGAAGCCTTGTCATTATGGAAGGTAGTCTGTTGTTCATATTTTTGTTACTCCAATGGATGGTAGCCTTGTCATTATGGAAGGTAGTCTATTGTCGAGATTTTTGTTACTCCAATGGATGGTAGCCTTGTCATTATGGAAGGTTGTCTGTTGTCGAGATTTTTGTTACTATAATGGATGGTAGCCTTAACATTATGGAAGGTATTATGTTATCGATATTTTTGGTACTCCAATGCATGGTAGGCTTGTCATTATGGAAGGTAGTTTGTTAACTAGATTTTTGTTACTCCAATGGATGGTAGCCTTGTCATTATGGAAGGTAGTCTGTTGTCGAGATTTTTGTTACTCCAATGGATGCTAGCCTTGTCATTCTAGAAGGTAGTCAGTCATTGTGATTTTTGTCACTCCAATGGATGGTAGCCTTGTCACTATGGAAGGTAGTCTGTTGTTCAGATTTCTGTTACTCCAATGGATGGTATCCTTGTCATTATGGAAGGTAGTCTCTTTTCGAGAATTTTTTTACTCCAATGGATGGTAGCCTTGTCATTATGGAAGGTAGTTTGTTGTCGATATTTTTGTTATTCCAATGAATGGTAACCTTGTCATTATGGAAGGTACTCTGTTGTCGATATTTTTGTTACTCCAATGGATGGGAGCCTTGTCATTATGGAAGGTGGTCTGTTGTCGATATTTTTGTTACTTCAATGGATGGTAGCCTTGTCATTATGGAAGGTAGTATGTCGTTGTGATTTATTTCACTCCAATGGATGGTAGCCTTGTCATTATGGAACATAGTCTATTGTAGATATTTTTGTTACTCCAATGTATGGTAGCCTTGTCATTATGGAAGGTAGTCTATTGTCGAGATTTTTGTTACTCCAATGGATGGTACCATTATCATTATGGAAGGTAGTCTGTTGTCGATATTCTTGTTACTCCAATGGATGGTAGCCTTGTAATTATGGAAGGTAGTATGTTGTCGATATCTTTGTTACTCCAATGGATTGTAGCCTTGTCATTATGGAAGGTAGTCTGTTGTCGAGATTTTTGTTACTCCAATGGATGGTATCATTGTCATTATGAATGGTAGTCTGTTGTCAAGATTTTTGTTATTCCAATGGATGGTAGCCTTGTCATTATGGAAGGTAGTCTGTTGTTGAGATTTTTGTTATTCCAATGGATGCTAGCCTTGTCATTATGGAAGGTAGTCTGTCGTTGTGATTTCTGTCACTCCAATGGATGGTAGCCGTGTCACTATGGAAGGTAGTTTGTTGTTCATATTTTTTGTTACTCCAATGGATGGTAGCCTTGTCATTATGGAAGGTAGTCTGTTGTCGATATCTTTGTTACTCCAATGGATGGTAGCCTTGTCATTATGGAAGGTAGTATGTCGTCGATATCATTGTTACTCCAATGGATGGTAGCCTTGTCATTATGGAAGGTAGTTTGTTATCGATATTTTTTTACTCCAATGGATGGTATCGTTGTCATTATGGATGGTAGTCTATTGTTGAGATTTTTGTTATTCCAATTGATTGTAGCCTTCTCATTATGGAACGTAGTCTGATGTCGATGTTTTTGTTACTCCAATGGACGGTATCGTTGTCATTATGGATGGTAGTTTGTTGTAGAGATTATTGTTATTCCAATGGATGCTAGTCTTGTCATTATGGAAGGTAGTCTATTGTCGATATTTTTGTTACTCCAATGTATGCTAGCCTTGTCATTATGGAAGGTAGTCCTTGGTCGAGATTTTTGTTACTTCAATGGATGGTAGCCATGTCATTATGGAAGGTAGTTTCTTGTAGAGATTTTTGTTACTCCAATGGATGCTAGCCTTGTCATTAGGGAAGGTAGTCTATCGTTGTGATTTCTGTCACTCCAATGGATGGTAGCCTTGTAACTACGGAAGGTAGTCTGTTGTTCATATTTTTGTTACTCCAATGGATGGTAGCCTTGTCATTATGGAAGGTAGTCTATTGTCGAGATTTTTGATACTCCAATGGATGGAAGCCTTGTCATTATGGAAGGTAGTCTGTTGTTCATATTTTTGTTACTCCAATGGATGGTAGCCTTGTCATTATGGAAGGTAGTCTATTGTCGAGATTTTTGTTACTCCAATGGATGGTAGCCTTGTCATTATGGAAGGTTGTCTGTTGTCGAGATTTTTGTTACTATAATGGATGGTAGCCTTAACATTATGGAAGGTATTATGTTATCGATATTTTTGGTACTCCAATGCTTGGTAGCCTTGTCATTATGGAAGGTAGTCTGTTGTCTAGATTTTTGTTACTCCAATGGATTGTAGCCTTGTCATTATGGAAGGTAGTCTAATGTCGAGATTTTTGTTATTCCAATGGATGGTAGCCTTGTCATTATGGAAGGTAGTATGTTGATGAGATTTTTGTTACTCCAATGGATTCTAGCCTTGTCATCATGGAAGGTAGTCTGTCATTGTGATTTTTGTCACTCCGATGGATGGTAGCCTTGTCACTATGGAAGGTTGTCTGTTGTTCATATTTTTGTTACTCCAATGGACCGTAGCCTTGTCATTATTGAAGGTAGTTTGTTGTCGATATCTTTGGTACTCCAATGGATGGTAGCCTTGTCATTATGGAAGGTAGTATGTTGTCGATATCTTTGTTACTCCAATGGATGGTAGCCTTGTCATTATGGAAGGTAGTTTGTTATCGATATTTTTGATACTCCAATGGATGGTATCGTTATGATTATGGATGGTAGTCTATTGTTGAGATTTTTGTTATTCCAATTGATTGTAGCCTTCTCATTATGGAATGTAGTCTGTTGTCGATGTTTTTGTTAGTCCAATGGATGGTATCGTTGTCATTATGGATGGTAGTTTGTTGTAGAGATTATTGTTATTCCAATGGATGCTAGCCTTGTCATTATGGAAGGTAGTCTATTGTCGATATTTTTGTTACATCAATGTATGCTAGCCTTGTCATTATGGAAGGTAGTCCTTGGTCGAGATTTTTGTTTCTTCAATGGATGGTAGCCATGTCATTATGGAAGGTAGTTTCTTGTAGAGATTTTTGTTACTCCAATGGATGCTAGCCTTGTCATTAGGGAAGGTAGTCTATCGTTGTGATTTCTGTCACTCCAATGGATGGTAGCCTTGTAACTATGGAAGGTAGTCTGTTGTTCATATTTTTGTTACTCCAATGGATGGTAGCCTTGTCATTATGGAAGGTAGTCTATTGTCGAGATTTTTGATACTCCAATGGATGGAAGCCTTGTCATTATGGAAGGTAGTCTGTTGTTCATATTTTTGTTACTCCAATGGATGGTAGCCTTGTCATTATGGAAGGTAGTCTATTGTCGAGATTTTTGTTACTCCAATGGATGGTAGCCTTGTCATTATGGAAGGTTGTCTGTTGTCGAGATTTTTGTTACTATAATGGATGGTAGCCTTAACATTATGGAAGGTATTATGTTATCGATATTTTTGGTACTCCAATGCATGGTAGGCTTGTCATTATGGAAGGTAGTTTGTTAACTAGATTTTTGTTACTCCAATGGATGGTAGCCTTGTCATTATGGAAGGTAGTCTGTTGTCGAGATTTTTGTTACTCCAATGGATGCTAGCCTTGTCATTCTAGAAGGTAGTCAGTCATTGTGATTTTTGTCACTCCAATGGATGGTAGCCTTGTCACTATGGAAGGTAGTCTGTTGTTCAGATTTCTGTTACTCCAATGGATGGTATCCTTGTCATTATGGAAGGTAGTCTCTTTTCGAGATTTTTTTTACTCCAATGGATGGTAGCCTTGTCATTATGGAAGGTAGTTTGTTGTCGATATTTTTGTTATTCCAATGGATGGTAACCTTGTCATTATGGAAGGTACTCTGTTGTCGATATTTTTGTTACTCCAATGGATGGGAGCCTTGTCATTATGGAAGGTGGTCTGTTGTCGATATTTTTGTTACTTCAATGGATGGTAGCCTTGTCATTATGGAAGGTAGTATGTCGTTGTGATTTATTTCACTCCAATGGATGGTAGCCTTGTCATTATGGAACATAGTCTATTGTAGATATTTTTGTTACTCCAATGTATCGTAGCCTTGTCATTATGGAAGGTAGTCTATTGTCGAGATTTTTGTTACTCCAATGGATGGTACCATTATCATTATGGAAGGTAGTCTGTTGTCGATATTCTTGTTACTCCAATGGATGGTAGCCTTGTAATTATGGAAGGTAGTATGTTGTCGATATCTTTGTTACTCCAATGGATTGTAGCCTTGTCATTATGGAAGGTAGTCTGTTGTCGAGATTTTTGTTACTCCAATGGATGGTATCATTGTCATTATGAATGTTAGTCTGTTGTCAAGATTTTTGTTATTCCAATGGATGGTAGCCTTGTCATTATGGAAGGTAGTCTGTTGTTGAGATTTTTGTTATTCCAATGGATGCTAGCCTTGTCATTATGGAAGGTAGTCTGTCGTTGTGATTTCTGTCACTCCAATGGATGGTAGCCGTGTCACTATGGAAGGTAGTTTGTTGTTCATATTTTTTGTTACTCCAATGGATGGTAGCCTTGTCATTATGGAAGGTAGTTTGTTGTCGATATCTTTGTTACTCCAATGGATGGTAGCCTTGTCATTATGGAAGGTAGTATGTCGTCGATATCATTGTTACTCCAATGGATGGTAGCCTTGTCATTATGGAAGGTAGTTTGTTATCGATATTTTTTTACTCCAATGGATGGTATCGTTGTCATTATGGATGGTAGTCTATTGTTGAGTCTTTTGTTATTCCAATTGATTGTAGCCTTCTCATTATGGAACGTAGTCTGATGTCGATGTTTTTGTTACTCCAATGGATGGTATCGTTGTCATTATGGATGGTAGTTTGTTGTAGAGATTATTGTTATTCCAATGGATGCTAGCCTTGTCATTATGGAAGGTAGTCTATTGTCGATATTTTTGTTACTCCAATGTATGCTAGCCTTGTCATTATGGAAGGTAGTCCTTGGTCGAGATTTTTGTTACTTCAATGGATGGTAGCCATGTCATTATGGAAGGTAGTTTCTTGTAGAGATTTTTGTTACTCCAATGGATGCTAGCCTTGTCATTAGGGAAGGTAGTCTATCGTTGTGATTTCTGTCACTCCAATGGATGGTAGCCTTGTAACTACGGAAGGTAGTCTATTGTTCATATTTTTGTTACTCCAATGGATGGTAGCCTTGTCATTATGGAAGGTAGTCTATTGTCGAGATTTTTGATACTCCAATGGATGGAAGCCTTGTCATTATGGAAGGTAGTCTGTTGTTCATATTTTTGTTACTCCAATGGATGGTAGCCTTGTCATTATGGAAGGTAGTCTATTGTCGAGATTTTTGTTACTCCAATGGATGGTAGCCTTGTCATTATGGAAGGTTGTCTATTGTCGAGATTTTTGTTACTATAATGGATGGTAGCCTTAACATTATGGAAGGTATTATGTTATCGATATTTTTGGTACTCCAATGCATGGTAGCCTTGTCATTATGGAAGGTAGTCTGTTGTCTAGATTTTTGTTACTCCAATGGATTGTAGCCTTGTCATTATGGAAGGTAGTCTAATGTCGAGATTTTTGTTATTCCAATGGATGGTAGCCTTGTCATTATGGAAGGTAGTATGTTGATGAGATTTTTGTTACTCCAATGGATTCTAGCCTTGTCATCATGGAAGGTAGTCTGTCATTGTGATTTTTGTCACTCCAATGGATGGTAGCCTTGTCACTATGGAAGGTTGTCTGTTGTTCATATTTTTGTTACTCCAATGGACCGTAGCCTTGTCATTATTGAAGGTAGTTTGTTGTCGATATCTTTGTTACTCCAATGGATGGTAGCCTTGTCATTATGGAAGGCAGTATGTTGTCGATATCTTTGTTACTCCAATGGATGGTAGCCTTGTCATTATGGAAGGTAGCTTGTTGTCGATATTTTTGTTAATCCAATGGATGGTATCGTTATGATTATGGATGGTAGTCTATTGTTAAGATTTTTGTTATTCCAATTGATTGTAGCCTTCTCATTATGGAATGTAGTCTGTTGTCGATGTTTTTGTTAGTCCAATGGATGGTATCGTTATCATTATGGATGGTAGTTTGTTGTAGAGATTTTTGTTATTCCAATGGATTGTAGCCTTGTCATTATGGAAGGTAGTCTACTGTCGAATATTTTTGTTACTCCAATGGATGTTAGCCTTGTCATTATGGAAGGTAGTCCGTGGTCGATATTTTTGTTACTTCAATGGATGGTAGCCACGTCATTATGGAAGGTAGTTTGTTGTAGAGATTTTTGTTACTCCAATGGATGCTAGCCTTTTCATTAGGGAAGGTATCTATCGTTGTGATTTCTTTCACTCCAATGGATGGTAGCCTTGTGACTATGGAAGGTAGTCTGTTGTTCATATTTTTGTTACTCCAATGGATGGTAGCCTTGTCATTATGGAAGGTAGTCTATTGTCGATATTTTTGATACTCCCATGGATGGAAGCCTTGTCATTATGGAAGGTAGTCTGTTGTTCATATTTTTGTTACTCCAATGGATGGTAGCCTTGTCATTATGGAAGGTAGTCTATTGTCGAGATTTTTGTTACTCCAATGGATGGTAGCCTTGTCATTATGGAAGGTTGTCTGTTGTCGAGATTTTTGTTACTATAATGGATGGTAGCCTTAACATTATGGAAGGTATTATGTTATCGATATTTTTGGTACTCCAATGCATGGTAGCCTTGTCATTATGGAAAGTAGTCTGTTGTCTAGATTTTTGTTACTCCAATGGATTGTAGCCTTGTCATTATGGAAGGTAGTCTATTGTCGAGATTTTTGTTATTCCAATGGATGGTAGCTTTGTCATCATGGAAGGTAGTCTGTTATTATGATTTCTGTCACTCCAATGGATGGTAGCCTTGTCACTATGGAAGGTATTATGTTGTTCATATTTTTGTTACTCCAGTGGATGGTAGCCTTGTCATTATGGAAGGAAGTTTGTTGTCGATATCTTTGTTACTCCAATGGATGGTAGCCTTGTCATTATGTAAGGTAGTATGTTGTCGATATCTTTGTTACTCCAATGGATGGTAGCCTTGTCATTATGGAAGGTAGTTTGTTGTCGATATTTTTGTTACTCCAATGGATGGTATCGTTATCATTATGGATGGTAGTCTATTGTTGAGATTTTTGTTATTCCAATTGATTATAGCCTTCTCATTATGGAACTTAGTCTGTTGTCGATGTTTTTGTTAGTCCAATGGATGGTATCATTGTCATTATTGATGGTAGTTTGTTGTAGATATTTCTGTTATTCCAATGGATTGTAGCCTTGTCATTATGGAAGGTAGTCTATTGTCGATATTTTTGTTACTCCAATGGATGCTAGCCTTGTCATTATGGAAGGTAGTCTGTGGTCGATATTTTTGTTACTTCAATGGATGGTAGCCACGTCATTATGGAAGGTAGTTTGTTGTAGAGATTTTTGTTACTCCAATGGATGCTAGCCTTTTCATTAGGGAAGGTAGTCTATCGTTGTGATTTCTGTCACTCCAATGGATGGTAGCCTTGTGACTATGGAAGGTAGTCTGTTGTTCATATTTTTGTTACTCCAATGGATGGTAGCCTTGTCATTATGGAAGGTAGTCTATTGTCGAAATTTTTGTTACTCCAATGGATGTAAGCCTTGTCATTATGGAAGGTAGTCTGTTGTTCATATTTTTGTTACTCCAACGGATGGTAGCCTTGTCATTATGGAAGGTAGTCTATTGTCGAGATTTTTGTTACTCCAATGGATGGTAGCCTTGTCATTATGGAAAGTTGTCTATTGTCGAGATTTTTGTTACTCCAATGGATTGTAGCCTTGTCATTATTTAAGGTAGTCTGTTGTCGAGATTTTTGTTACTTCAATGGATGCTATCCTTGTCATTCTAGAAGGTAGTCTGTCGTTGTGATATCTATCACTTCAATGGATGGTAGCCTTGTCACTATGGAACGTAGTATGTTGTTCAGATTTTTGTTACTCCAATGGATGGTAGCCTTGTCATTATGGAAGGTAGTCTATTGTCAAGATTTTTGTTACTCCAATGGATGGTAGCATTATCATTATGGAAGGTTGTCTGTTGTCGAGATTTTTGTTACTCCAATGGATGGTAGCCTTGTCATTATGGAAGGTAGTCTGTTTTTGAGATTTTTGTTACTCCAATGGATGGTAGCCTTGTCACTATGGAAGGTATGTTCATATTTTTGTTACTCCAATGGATGGTAGCCTTGTCATTATGGAAGGTAGTTTATTGTCGAGATTTTTGTTATTCCAATGGATGCTAGCCTTGTCATTATGGAAGGTAGTCTGTCGTTGTGATTTATGTCACTCCAATGGATGGTAGCCTTGTCACTATGGAAGGTAGTCTGTTGTCGAGATTTTTGTTACTCTAATGGATGATAGCCTTGTCATTCTGGAAGGTAGTCTATTGTCGATATTTTTGTTACTTCAATGGATGATAGCCTTGTCATAATGGAAGGTTGTCTATTGTCGAGATTTTTGTTACTCTAATGGATGGTAGCCTTGTCATTATGGAAGGTAGTCTTTATTCAAGATTTTTGTTACTCCAATGGATGGTAGCCTTGTCATTATGGAAGGTAGTCTGTATTCATGATTTTTGTTACTCCAATGGATGGTAGCCTTGTCATTGTGGAATGTAGTCTATTGTCGAGATTTTGGTTACTACAATGGATTGTAGCCTTGTCATTATGGAAGGTTGTCTGTTGTCGAGATTTTTGATACTCTAATGGATGGTAGCTTTATCATTATCGAAGGTAGTCTGTATTCGAGATTTTTGTTACTCTAATGGATGGTAGCCTTGTCATTATGGAAGGTAGTTTGTTGTCCATATTTTTGTTACTCCAATGGATGTTAGCCTTGTCATTATGGAAGGTAGTATGTTGTCGATATCTTAGTTACTCTAATGGATTGTAGCCTTGTCATTATGGAAGGGAGTCTGTTGTCGATATTTTTGTTACTCCAATGGATGCTAGCCTTGTCATTATGGAAGGTAGTATGTCATTGTGATTTCTGTCACTCCAATGGATGGTAGCCTTGTCACTATGGAAGATAGTTTGTTGATCATATATTTATCACTCCAATGGATGGTAGCCTTGTCATTATGGAAGGTAGTCTATTGTCGAGATTTTGATTACTACAATGAATGGTAGCCTTGTCATTATGGAACATAGTCTATTATAGATATTTTTGTTACTCCAATGCATGATAGCCTTGTCATTATGGAAGGTATTCTGTTGTCGATATTTTTGATACTCCAATGGATGGTAGCATTATCATAATGGAAGGTAGTCCGTTGTCGATATTTTTGTTACTCCAATGGATGGTAGCCTTGTCATTATGGAAGGTAGTATGTTGTCGATATCATTGTTACTCCAATGGATTGTAGCCTTGTCATTATGGAAGGTAGTTTGTTGTCAAGATTTTTGTTACTCCAATGGATGGTATCGTTTTCATTATGGATGGTAGTCTGTTGTTGAGAATTTTGTTACTCCAATGGATGGTAGCCTTGTCATTATGGAAGGTAGTCTGTTGTCGAGATTTTTGTTATTTAAATGGATGGTAGCCTTGTCATTATGGAAGGTAGTCTGTTGTCTAGATTTTTGTTACTCCAATGGATGATAGCCTTATCATTATGGAAGGTATTCTGTCGTTGTGACTTCTGTCAGTCCAATGGATGGTAGCCTTGTCACTATGGAAGGTAGTTTGTTGTTCATATTTTTGTTAATCGAATGGATGGTAGCCTTGTCATTTTGGAAGGTTGTCAGTTGTCGAGATTTTTGTTACTCCAATGGATGGAAGCCTTCTCATTATGGAAGGTAGTCTGTTTTCGAGATTTTTGTCACTCCATTGGATGGTAGCCTTGTCATTATTGAAGGTAGTCTGTTGTCGAGATTTTTGTTACTCTAATGGATGGTATCATTGTCATTATGGATGGTAGTCTGTTGTCGAGATTTTTGTTATTCCAATGGATTGTAGCCTTGCCATTATGGAACGTATTCTGTTGTCGATGTTTTTGTTACTCCAATGGATGGTAGCCTTGTCATTATGGAAGGTAGTCTATTGTCGAGATTTTTGTTACTCCAGTGGATCGTAGCCTTGTTAATATGGAAGGTAGTTTGTTGTTGAGATTTTTGTTATTCGAATGAATGGTAGCCTTGTCATTATGGAAGGTAGTCTGTTGTGGATATTTTTGTTACTCCAATGGATGGGAGCCTTGTCTTTATGGAAGGTAGTCTGTTGTCCAGATTTTTGTTACTTCAATGGATGGTAGCCTTGTCATTATGGAAGGTAGTTTGTTGTCCAGATTTTTGTTACTCCAATTGATGCTAGCCTTGTCACTATGGAAGGTAGTCTAGTGTTCATATTTTTGTTACTCCAACGGATGATAGCCTTGTCATTATGGAAGGTAGTCTATTATCGAGATTTTTTTTACTCCAATGGATTGTAGCCTTATCATTATGGTAGGTTGTCTGTTGTCGAGATTTTTGTTACTCTAATAGATGGTAGCTTTGTCATTTTCGAAGGTAGTCTGTATTCGAGATTTTTGTTACTCTAATGGATGGTAGCCTTGTCATTATGGAAGGTAGTTTGTTGTCGATATTTTTGTTACTCCAATGGATGCTAGCCTTGTCATTATGGAAGGTAGTATGTTTCCGATATCTTTGTTACTCTAATGGATGCTAGCCTTGTCATTATGGAAGGTAGTCTTTCGTTGTTATTTCTGACACTCCAATGGATGCTCGCCTTGTCAGTATGGAAGGTAGTCTGTTGTTTATATTTTTGTTACTCTAATGGATGGTAGCCTTGTCATTATAAAAGGTAGTCTATTGTCGAGATTTTTGTTACTCCAATGGATGGTAGCCTTGTCATTATGGAAGGTAGTCTGTCGTTATTTCTGTCACTCCAATGGATGGTAGCCTTGTCACTATGGAAGGTAGTCTGTTGTTCAGATTTTTGTTACTCCAATGGATGGTAGCCTTGTCATTATTGAAGGTAGTCTATTATCGAGATTTTTGTTACTCCATTGGATGGTAGCATTATCATTATGGAAGGTTGTCTTTTGTCGAGATTTTTGTTACTCCAATGGATGGTAGCCTTGTCATTATGGAAGGTAGTTTGTTTTCGATATTTTTGTTACTCTAATGGATGGTAGCCTTGTCACTATGGAAGGTATGTTCATATTTTTGTTACTCCAATGGATCGTAGCCTTGTTAATATGGAAGGTAGTTTGTTGTTGAGATTTTTGTTATTCCAATGAATGGTAGCCTTGTCATTATGGAAGGTAGTCTGTTGTGGATATTTTTCATACTCCAATGGATGGGAGCCTTGTCTTTATGGAAGGTAGTCTGTTGTCCAGATTTTTGTTACTTCAATGGATGGTAGCCTTGTCAATATGGAAGGTAGTTTGTTGTCGAGATTTTTGTTACTCCAATTGATGCTAGCCTTGTCACTATGGAAGGTAGTATGTTGTTCATATTTTTGTTACTCCAACAGATGATAGCCTTGTCATTATGGAAGGTAGTCTATTGTCGAGATTTTTGTTACTCCAATGGATGGTAGCCTTATCATTATGGAAGGTTGTATGTTGTCGAGATTTTTGTTACTCTAATGGATGGTAGCTTTGTCATTATTGAAGGTAGTCTGTATTCGAGATTTTTGTTACTCTAATGGATGGTAGCCTTTTCATTATGGAAGGTAGTTTGTTGTCGATATTTTTGTTACTCCAATGGATGCTATCCTTGTCATTATGGAAGGTAGTATGTTGTCGATATCTTTATTACTCTAATGGATGCTGGCCTTGTCATTATGGAAGGTATTCTGTCGTTGTGATTTCTGTCAGCCCAATGGAAGGTAGCCTTGTCACTATGGAAGGTAGTTTGTTGTTCATATTTTTGTTAGTCGAATGGATGGTAGCCTTGTCATTATGGAAGGTTGTCAGTTGTCGAGATTTTTGTTACTCCAATGGATGGTAGCCTTGTCATTATGGAAGGTAGTTTGTTTTCGAGATTTTTGTTACTCCATTGGATGGTAGCCTTGTCATTATGGAAGGTAGTCTGTTGTTGAGATTTTTGTTACTCCAATGGATGGTATCATTGTCATTATGGATGGTAGTCTGTTGTCGAGATTTTTGTTATTCCAATGGATTGTAGCCTTGCCATTTTGGAACGTATTCTGTTGTCGATGTTTTTGTTACTCCAATGGATGGTAGCCTTGTCATTATGGAAGGTAGTTTATTGTAGAGATTTTTGTTATTCCAATGGATGGTAGCCTTGTCATTATGGAAGGTAGTTTGTTGTCGATATTTTTGTTACTCCAATGGATGCTTGCCTTGTCATTATGGAAGGTAGTTTATCGTTGTGATTTATATCACTCCAATGGATGGTCAGCTTGTCAGTATGGAAGGTAGTTTGTTGTTCATATTTTTGTTACTCCAATGGATGGTAGCC
This sequence comes from Vicia faba, assembly GCA_948472305.1. Taxonomy (NCBI): domain Eukaryota; kingdom Viridiplantae; phylum Streptophyta; class Magnoliopsida; order Fabales; family Fabaceae; genus Vicia; species Vicia faba. Next base: position 527,797,534 of record OX451741.1, read on the forward strand.
TTGTCATTAGGGAAGGTAGTCTATTGTCGATATATTTGTTACTCCAATGGATGGTAGCCTAGTCATTATGGAAGGTTGTCTGTTGTCGAGATTTTTGTTATTCCAATGAATTGTAGCCTTGTTATTATGGAAGGTAGTCTGTATTCGAGATTTTTGTTACTCTAATGGATGGTAGCCTTGTCATTATGGAAGGTAGTTTGTTGTCGTTATTTTTGTTACTCCAATGGATGCTAGCCTTGTCATTATGGAAGGTAGTATGTTGTCGATATCTTTGTTACTCTAATGGATTATAGCCTTGTCATTATGGAAGGTAGTCTGTTGTCGAGACTTTTGTTACTCCAATGGATGCTACCCTTGTCATTATGGAAGGTAGTCTGTCGTTGTGATTTATGTCACTCCACTGGATGGTAGCCTTGTCACTATGAAAGGTAGTATGTTGTTCATATTTTTGTTACTCCAATGGATGGTAGCCCTGTCATTATGGAAGGTAGTCTATTATCGATATATTTGTTACTCCAATGGATGGTGGCATTATCATTATGGAAGGTTGTCTGTTGTCTAGATTATTGTTACTCCAATGGATGGTAGCATTGTCATTCTGGAAGGTAGTATGTTTTCGAGATTTTTGTTACTACAATGGATGGTAGCCTTGGCATTAAGGAAGGTAGTCTGTTGTCGAGATTTTTGTTACTCCAATGGATGGTATCATTGTCATTATGGATGGTAGTCTGTTGTCGATATTTTTGTTATTCCAATGGATTGTAGCCTTGTCATTATCGAAGGTAGTCTGTATTCGAGATTTTTGTTACTCTAATGGATGGTAGCCTTGTCATTATGGAAGGTAGTTTGTTGTCGTTATTTTTGTTACTCCAATGGATGCTAGCCTTGTCATTATGGAAGGTAGTATGTTGTCGATATCTTTGTTACTCTAATGGATTGTAGCCTTGTCATTATGGAAGGTAGTCTGTTGTCGAGACTTTTGTTACTCCAATGGATGCTACCCTTGTCATTATGGAAGGTAGTCTGTCGTTGTGATTTATGTCACTCCACTGGATGGTAGCCTTGTCACTATGAAAGGTAGTATGTTGTTCATATTTTTGTTACTCCAATGGATGGTAGCCCTGTCATTATGGAAGGTAGTCTATTATCGATATATTTGTTACTCCAATGGATGGTGGCATTATCATTATGGAAGGTTGTCTGTTGTCTAGATTATTGTTACTCCAATGGATGGTAGCATTGTCATTCTGGAAGGTAGTCTGTTTTCGAGATTTTTGTTACTACAATGGATGGTAGCCTTGGCATTAAGGAAGGTAGTCTGTTGTCGAGATTTTTGTTACTCCAATGGATGGTATCATTGTCATTATGGATGGTAGTCTATTGTCGATATTTTTGTTATTCCAATGGATTGTAGCCTTGTCATTATCGAAGGTAGTCTGTATTCGAGATTTTTGTTACTCTAATGGATGGTAGCCTTGTCATTATGGAAGGTAGTTTGTTGTCGTTATTTTTGTTACTCCAATGGATGCTAGCCTTGTCATTATGGAAGGTAGTATGTTGTCGATATCTTTGTTACTCTAATGGATTGTAGCCTTGTCATTATGGAAGGTAGTCTGTTGTCGAGACTTTTGTTACTCCAATGGATGCTACCCTTGTCATTATGGAAGGTAGTCTGTCATTGTGATTTATGTCACTCCACTGGATGGTAGCCTTGTCACTATGGAAGGTAGTCTGTTGTTCATATTTTTGTTACTCTAATGGATGGTAGCCTTGTCATTATGGAAGGTAGACTATTGTCGAGATTTTGGTTACTACAATGGATGGTAGCCTTGTCATTATGGAACATAGTCTATTGTAGATATTTTTGTTACTCCAATGCATCGTAGCCTTGTCATTATGGAAGGTAGTATGTTGTCGAGATTTTTGTTACTCCAATGGATGGTAGCATTATCATTATGGAAGGTAGTCTGTTGTCGATATTTTTGTTACTCCAATGGATGGTAGCCTTGTCATTATGGAAGGTAGTCTATCGTTGTGATTTTTGTCACTCCAATGGATGGTAGCCTTGTCACTATGGAACGTAGTCTGTTTTTCAGATTTTTGTTACTCCAATGGATGGTAGCCTTGTCATTATGGAAAGTAGTCTGTTGTCGAGATTTTTGTTACTCCAATGGATGGTAGCCTTGTCATTATTGAAGGTAGTCTGTTTTCGAGATTTTTGTTACTCCAATGGATGGAAGCCTTGTCATTATTGAAGGTAGTCTGTTTTCGAGATTTTTGTCACTCCAATGGATGGTAGCCGTGTCACTATGGAAGGTATGTTCATATTTTTGTTACTCCAATGGATGGAAACCTTGTCATTATGGAAGGTAGTCTGTTGTCGAGATTTTTGTTATTCCAATGGATGGTAGCCTTGTCATTATGGAAGGTAGTCTGTCGTTGTGATTTCTGTCACTCCAATGGATGGTAGCCTTGTCACTATGGAAGGTAGTCTGTTGTTCATATTTTTGTTACTCCAATGGATGGTAGCCTTGTCATTATGGAAGGTAGTCTATTGTCGATATATTTGTTACTCCAATGGATGGTAGCATTATCATTATGGAAGGTTGTCTATTGTCGAGATTTTTGTTACTCCAATGGATGGTAGCCTTGTCATTCTGGAAGGTAGTCTGTTTTCGAGATTTTTGTTACTACAATGGATGGTAGCCTTGGCATTAAGGAAGGTAGTCTGTTGTCGAGATTATTGTTACTCCAATGGATGGTTGTATTGTCATTATCGATGGTAGTCTGTTGTCAATATTTTTGTTATTCCAATGGATTGTAGCCTTGTCATTATCGAAGGTAGTTTGTATTCGAGATTTTTGTTACTCTAATGGATGGTAGCCTTGTCATTATGGAAGGTAGTTTGTTGTCGATATTTTTGTAACTCCAATGGATGCTAGCCTTGTCATTATGGAAGGTAGTATGTTGTCGATATCTTTGTTACTCTAATGGATTGTAGCCTTGTCATTATGGAAGGTAGTCTGTTGTCGAGATTATTGTTACTCCAATGGATGGTAATATTGTCATTATGGATGGTAGTCTGTTGTCGATATTTTTGTTATTCCAATGGATTGTAGCCTTGTCATTATCGAAGGTAGTTTGTATTCGAGATTTTTGTTACTCTAATGGATGGTAGCCTTGTCATTATTGAAGGTAGTTTGTTGTCGATATCTTTGTTACTCTAATGGATGGTAGCCTTGGCATTAAGGAAGGTAGTCTGTTGTCGAGATTATTGTTACTCCAATGGATGGTATTATTGTCATTATGGATGGTAGTCTTTTGTCGATATTTTTGTTATTCCAATGGATTGTAGCCTTGTCATTATCGAAGGTAGTTTGTATTCGAGATTTTTGTTACTCTAATGGATGGTAGCCTTGTCATTATGGAAGGTAGTTTGTTGTCGATATTTTTGTTACTCCAATGGATGCTAGCCTTGTCATTATGGAAGGTAGTATGTTGTCGATATCTTTGTTACTCTAATGGAATGTAGCCTTGTCATTATGGAAGGTAGTCTGTTGTCGAGACTTTTGTTACTCCAATGGATGATAGCCTTGTCATTTTGGAAGTTATTCTGTCGTTGTGATTTATGTAACTCCAATGGATGGTAGCATTGTCACTACGGAAGGTAGTCTGTTGTTCATATTTGTGTTACTCTAATGGATGGTAGCCTTGTCATTATGGAAGGTACACTATAGTCGAGATTTTGGTTACTACAATGGATGGTAGCCTTGTCATTATGGAACATAGTCTATTGTAGATATTTTTGTTACTCCAATGCATCGTAGCCTTGTCATTATGGAAGGTAGTCTATTGTCGAGATTTTTGTTACTCCAATGGATGGTAGCATTATCATTATGGAAGGTAGTCTGTTGTTGATATTTTTGTTACTCCCACTATGCCAGAAATAACCTACGAAAGCGCTTTTTTTGGGTTTTAAAAGCGCTTAAAAGCGCTCTCGTAGGTGGCGCTGCTAAAGGTTTTAGCAGCGCTTTTTGTTTAGAAAAATGCGCTCTCGTAGGCCTACCTATGAAAGCGCTTTTTTCTTAAAAGCGCTTTCATAGGTAGGCCTACGAGAGCGCTTTTTTCTGAAAAAGCGCTTTCATAGGTGTATTCAGAATGCGTATAATGTAGGCCTATAAGAGCGTTTTTGTTCAGAAAAAAGAACTCTCGTAGGCCTACCTATGAAAGCGCTTTTAAGAAAAAATCGCTTTCATAGGTAGGCCTACGAGAGCGCTTTTTTCTTAAAAGCGCTTTCATAGGTTTTCTACTGAAAAATCTATAATTTAAAAAATTTCTAAACCTGCATTTTTTTGCAGCAAACCTGTAATTCTTAAACCGGTATTTTACAATCTAATCTTGAAATACCAATATATATTAGTTTTAATCCAAATACCAAATGTAATTCAAATACCAAATATTATATATATATACATATACCATTATAATCAATTCATATCCAAAATATATATACACCATTGTAATTCAATATTAACATGTTTTTAAACGTAACAAAATACACCCTAAGAAATCAGCTATATAACACTAAGTAAATCAATCCTAATCTACATATATATCCAAGGTCCTGATCCTGCAATATGAACATAATAACACGGTCAGTGTTGTATACACAAAACAATATATTCATAATTAACCAATTTTCACACAACAATGTAATCGTACCTTATTATAAGATTCTTAGCTCAATAAAATATTGGCACAACTCCTTTTTGAGTTCTTCCAATTGACGTGGCGAGTAATATGGACAATTGTATTGATCAAAATACTACATTACAAAACAAAACATATGCATGATTTAGTTTAATGTAATAAATTATATGCAAAATCCGATAAGTAATAAAACAAAGTATAAATCCATACCATGATTGGAATCTCGATTTCATTCATTTGAATGATTTCTTTGATAAACATCAAAACGAAGTATCCGCAATCTATGCCGTTTTGTTGTTGAGGGCACTACATAGAAAAACAAATAAGATTATACACATCTATTGATTTATCAAGTAGCATAAATATTATAAGCAAAATTGTTGAAATTTATATACCTGTACTTTGATCCAATTAATGTTGTTTGATCTAGACCGTGGTACTCGTGCTCCCCTTTGACATCGGAATACTTGTATTGAACTGATGACAAAATTAAAATATTTATTTAGAACAATGACATTGAAATAATTAAATATATAAACACAAACGAATATTTAGAATAATGTCACTTACGTATCAATCACTAGCTTCACTTCCGGATAATTTGTCCAATCACCGTCAACCGAATTCAGGTAATAGACCACTTCTTTTATGGGATTGATTGCAAGCAACAACCAGTGACATCTATAAATTAAAGCAACAATTTAGAAGCGAATTTTAATGTAAAAAATACAAATATTAAAAGGAGCTTAGAATGAAAATCTAACCCTGTATTATAAGGCAAAAGATACAAGCTCTTTGTACTGGCAGTTGTCCTGAATCTTTCGACCAAGTGTTCTCTTACTGAATCAGGTTCCCTAAAAATTGTTGCTCCGTTAACACGGGAGGAAGACACGAAACGGAATCTATTTGACAATTGATTCCCGCGCATCAATTTGTCAAATAACATCCTTAAATAAAAACATAATTAATATTAGACTATTTCAATTAAATGTTTAAAAAAAATGTTCAACCAATTAAATAATATATTGATCGGGTTACCGGATGTACGAGTGCATCACATTGATTCCTAACTCTCGATGATGAAAGATTTGTTCCATGTCCTCTAATCCAATTGTTTCGGTACATGGAAAACCAAAGACAATTTCATCCACATCGATTTGACGAATTCCATCATTTATCAAATCTGATGTGCCAACTAGTGTCTCCAGACACTGTCGATACCTAGGCACAAATTTACGGACAGGAACCTTCTTCTTAGGTGGAACCCTACTAACTTTCTGGCTCACCTGCTGTGACTGATCTTGAGAAGGTACCTTAAAAATCATATAGAATTATGTAAGATACAAAGTTATGCAGTTTTTTATTCCGATCATAAATGAAACACTTTAAAAGTACCTGTCTTTGCGATGCAATAGACTCGCCGCGCTGCAAAATCCCTTTATCCTTAGATGCGGGTTTTGCAGGAGTCTAAAATTACCATGTATAAAATTCAGGTCAGAACTGTCAGTTGAATACTTAAAGATTCATAATGGTTTTCAACATACCTGATCATCTATGCAGATGAGGTCTGATGGCCATGCCACAAAAGATCCTACTGCATCTCGCAGCAATGTGGTCTCCGCAACAATGTCAGGTACCGGTAGCAATGCATTCATATCTAAAACAACATCAACAGATACCTTCATGTGGCCATCCGGGAGCGGTCTATGGTGAATTAAATCTCCCGAGGTGTTGTGCACTTTTCCCTTGCCAACTACCCGTTAAGTCGGAGACGCTAGATACAGCTGACAACATGAAATGCCCTAAACCAATAATAACTGTTAGACTTCCTTTAATGTTGACAATAATAACCGTTATAATTATACTTTCTCTAAATATAATGGATTATCATCTTAATTACCTCGGGAAAATTTTGTTGACGGTTGATACTAGCCTTGTCACTAGTTTCTTTCAACTGTGAACTGCTCCTTTCGGCCATATACACCTCTTTGTCCCTCTGCAGTTCACGGACTTGTGCTTGTAAATCCTGCAATGTTTGCATCACTTCCGCATTGCTAGGATTTCTTTTTCTTGGATTGTTATACAGAGAGGTAGGAGTCACACCATGGCCTTTACCCCTAACTCGTCCCGGATACTCAGCAACACATAGTTCTCGACTAAGTACGCTCCTGATATTCGAGTCATCACCCGAGGATACCGATTGTGATATAGTCTCCTGTAATTCATTTAAATATCGATAATTAAAGACACAACGTTAATTATATATTAATTAAAGACATAATGGTATACTTACACACTCATCATAAATATGTTGCAGATCGGGGTTAACAACTTTATCTCTGCCAACACGAGCTTCCTTCCACAGCACATGTGCAGGTAGTGATGTTTCGTCACTCTGCGTCTCCTCCAACTACGCATTGTTACAAATAATAAAATCATCAATACACATTGTTACAAATTAATAATACACATTGAGATAATTAATAAGATCGTAGAATTGAGATTTACTTACAATTTTTTCCTGTAAGCGTGCATATCCCAAACGACCTTTTTTATATGGATATGCGGGTTTTGACGCTCTATCCCGATTTACAGCACTCACTTTCTTGAAATTATCGTCTTTTCTTTGGCCCACAAAAGCAACCCATTCTTCGGGTGTAATGAAGCTCTCATATTTTTTTGGTCATTCAGGTTCCTCTTCAACAAAATTTCCTTCATCGTCTTTAAGAAACTTATTTGTCAAAAAATTTCTCCACCCTCTATGTCTTTTTCCGGCCAAGGCCATTATATACTTTTTGCGGGCATCTTCAATGTTAAACGACCTCTACAAAAAAACATACGCATAGAAGGTGTTAGTATATGTAATTTAAAAACAATATTTTCATCAAAATAAAGCAAATAACAACAACCATATATGATACCTTTATCTCGGTCCAAATTCTTTCTTTAGCATCCAACTCTCCTTTTTTCCAGCTAGTAGTGGTGATCGGAATGTGCATACGAACAAGCGTACCGATGTAGCTTGTCAGCTTTGCAGAATTAGGCCAGATTAGTTGGTCATCATTATTCCAATCTACATTATACATAATACCTCTATCTCTATCACGGATGATTCCCCGCATGATAGTTATGCCTCGTGTGATGTCCTTATCTGAAGTGTCTTGTGGAACATTATCTTGTGGAACATCTCCTTGTGGAACATTTTCTGAATTATCTTGTGGAACATCTTCTTGTGGAACATCGTGATACATTTTCTGTCAAAATGCAAAGTATACACGGAATGAATCCGTATCAAGAAAATGCAACATACGAAAGACAATTTAAGACAAATTCATCACAATATATACCAGTAATTTGAGGAAGAAAGTTACCTCTCAGATGTTTCGAACTCTAAGAAACGCGGAGAATGAGCGTCGTACGTTGAACTAGGCCGGGAAACGCTGCAATTTCATAGAATGTTATTCAATATTTCGGATCGATTGTCGAATGATATATACTATTTTAACATAAAGGTTCACAATAAATGTCACATATATATTTTCAATGTTTGGGAAAGCTATGACAATAATACAACACAAATATTAGAAATAGTGAATTCACAAAGTCAACATAAGGTTGAGGCGATGAACTAATACTATTAAATAAATGCTTCACACGATTCACCATATTTTTAGTAACAAGTTCATATATCACATTGCATTGTTATCATAACACAAGTTAATCGGAAGTTGCTAACGGAAACAAGAAAATTAAGCATTAACATTCACGAAAGATTCAATTAAATGCGGATAAATGTCAAACGGAAAATTAAGGCGAAATATGTACATGGAACCAAGTCCGGACAACATATTTTATTCACAAAAACGCACATAAAATTAGTTCTGAAATCAATTGAAATGGTACTGGTGTTTGACAATTACCAAAACAAACTATTCTAAACGATTAGAAATAATTAATTGAACAATTTTCATGGTCTTCTAATACCGGACAACCTTATACCTCAATAAAGAGTGGCTTGAAAAACCTCAACAAAAACGGTGTAACTCAATCGCATTAATCCACAAACGTAACAAAATGCAAGAATAGGCATCAAACAATTTTAAAGTTCAATTGACAAGGTATTCAAGAGTTCCGGTATAATTCGACATCCAAAAGTTATCAACAAAATTTATCCGGATTCAACATCAAATTCACCAATTCACCATGATTTGATACCAACAGCCATGAACTAACATAAATCTAACATTTATACTCTAGACTCTTGTTCTAAAACAAAGATACTCATCAATCAACCTATTCCTCTTTTCATCCTTTTTACACTGTTCAAGAAATCAAGACTTATGCATATTCAATAATTCAAATATATCATGAATTTTCAAGAACAAAGTTCAACACAATTCAAGAATCATATAATTGTTTAACAAGTCAACTTCAAGAATCACACCCCAATATTCAATTCAATGTCAAATTTACTCATGAAATTAAAACTTTGTTCAATTCAACAATCCAAAGTTTAACCTAACTCATGAACATCCAACATAATTTCATTCTTAATTATCATCATCACCTTATAAACAAATGTTTCTAAGTTTTTAGTTGAACAAAATTGATTTCAATCTCCGATAGAAGAAAATACACCAGCACGGTTTTAACGGACCAAACTAAAACTACTCATGCATATGTTGTATCACATCCATTTATACAAACCAGCACTTTCAGAATACACCAGCACTTTCAGAATTCAAAACAAGTAAATTATGGCATTATACTCAAAACACAGAAAATAAATATTCATGATAAAACTTCAACAGCCTTTAACAAAAATGTAGGTTAAACTTGTTATGGATGTAGGTTTTTGTATAAGATGAACAGATAATGGAACAGATAATGGAAGAAGATAATGGAAGAAGAAGAAACTTACCAAGATGGAGAAGACGGAACGAACGGCGGCGACGACTGAAGAAGACGGAACGAACGGCGGCGACGACGAAGACGGAAGAAATGAAGAAGACGAAGAAATGAAGAAGACAGAATGAACGAACTTACCAAGTGAGGGCAACTATCAAATTTAGGGATTTTTAATTTAATTATAAAAAAACCTACGAAAGCGCTTTCGTATGCCCCCCATATGAGAGCGCTTCTGAGGTAAAAAGCGCTTTCGTATGCCCCCCATATAAGAGCGCTTTAGAAAGCGCTTTCGTAGGTCCCCCTTTCAGAGTGTTTTTCAAAAGCGCTTTTATAGGGCCACCTATAAGAGCGCTTTTCAAAAGCGCTTTCGTAGGTTAGATATTTCAAATACCTATGAAAGCGCTTTCTGAAAAGCGCTTTCGTAGCAAACCCTACAAAAGCGCTTTTTTTAAGCAAATTTTTTTTAAAGGCTACGAAAGCGCTTTCTCTTAAAAGCACTTTCGTAGATGCGCTGCCAAAAATTGTTTTTTTTGTAGTTTCCAATGGATGGTAGCCTTGTCATTATGGAAGGTAGTCTGTCGTTGTGATTTCTGTCACTCCAATGGATGGTAGCCTTGTCATTATGGAAGGTAGTCTGTTGTCGAGATTTTTGTTACTCCAATGGATGGTAGCCTTGTCATTATGGAATGTAGTCTGTTGTCGAGATTTTTGTTACTCTAATGGATGGTAGCGTTATCATTATGGAACGTATTCTGTTGTCGATGTTTTCGTTACTCCAATGGATAGTAGCCTTGTTATTATGGAAGGTAGTCTGTTGTCTAGATTTTTGTTATTCCAATGAATGGTAGCCTTGTCATTATGGAAGGTAGTCTGTTGTCGATATTTTTGTTACTCCAATGAATGGTAGCCTTGTCATTACGAAAGGTAGTCTATTTTCGAGATTTTTGTTACTCCAATAGATGGTAGCCTTATCATTATGGAAGGTAGTCTGTTGTCGAGATTTTTGTTACTCCAATGGATGGTATCATTGTCATTATGGATGGTAGTCTATTGTCGTGATTTTTGTTATTCCAATGGATTGTATCATTTTCATTATGGAACGTATTCTGTTGTCGATGTTTTCGTTACTCCAATGGATGGTAGCCTTGTCATTATGAAAGGTAGTTTGTTGTCTAGATTTTTGTTATTCCAATGGATGGTAGCCTTGTCATTATGGAAGGTAGTCTATTGTCGAGATTTTTGTTACTCCAATGGATGCTAGCATTGTCATTTTGGAAGGTAGTATGTCGTTGTGATTTCTATCACTCCAATGGATGGTAGCCTTGTCACTATGGAAGGTAGTCTGTTGTCGAGATTTTTGATATTCCAATGAATAGTAGCCTTGTCATTATGGAAGGTAGTCTGTTGTCGAGATTTTTGTTACTCCAATGGATGCTAGCGTTGTTATTATGGAAGGTAGTATGTCGTTGTGATTTATGTCACTCCAGTGGATGGTATCCTTGTAACTATGGAAGGTAGTCTGTTGTTCATATTTTTGTTACTCAAATGGATGGTAGCCTTGTCATTATGGAAGGTAGTCTATTGTCGATATTTTTGTTACTCCAATGGATGGTAGCATTATCATTATGGAAGGTTGTCTGTTGTCGAGATTTTTGTTACTCCAATGGATGGTAGCCTTGTCATTATGGAAGGTAGTCTGTTTTGGATATTTTTGTTACTTCAATGGATGTTAGCCTTGTCATTATGGAAGGTAGTCTGTTTTCTAGATTTTTGTTACTCCAATGGATGGTAGCGTTGTCATTATGGAAGGAAGTTTGTTGTTCATATTTTTGTTACTCCAATGGATGGTAGCCTTGTCATTATGGTAGGTAGTCTATTGTCGAGATTTTTGTTATTCAAATGAATGGTAGCCTTGTCATTATGGAAGGTAGTTTGTTGTCTAGATTTTTGTTATTCCAATGAATGGTAGCCTTGTCATTACGAAAGGTAGTCTATTTTCGAGATTTTTGTTACTCCAATGGATGGTAGCCTTGTCATTATGGAAGGTAGTCTGTTGTCGAGATTTTTGTTACTCCAATGGATGGTATCATTGTCATTATGGATGGTAGTCTATTGTCGTGATTTTTGTTATTCCAATGGATTGTATCATTGTCATTATGGAACATATTCTGTTGTCGATGTTTTCGTTACTCCAATGGATGGTAGCCTTGTCATTATGAAAGGTAGTTTGTTGTCGAGATTTTTGTTATTCCAATGGATGGTAGCCTTGTCATTATGGAAGGTAGTCTATTGTCGATATTTTTGTTACTCCAACGGATGCTAGCGTTGTCATATTGGAAGGTAGTATGTCGTGGGGATTTCTGTCACTCCAATGGATGGTAGCCTTGTCACTATGGAAGGTAGTCTGTTGTTCATATTTTTGTTACTCCAATGGATGGTAGCCTTGTCATTTTGGAAGGTAGTCTGTTGTCGAGATTTTTGTTACTTCAATGGATGCTAGCCTTGTCATTATGGAAGGTAGTCTGTTTTCGAGATTTTTGTTACTCCAATGGATGGTAGCCTTGTCACTATGGAAGGTAGTCTGTTGTTCATATTTTTCTTACTCCAATGGATGGTAGCCTTGTCATTATTGAAGGTAGTCTGTTGTCGATATTTTTGTTACTCCAATGGATGGTAGCATTATCATTATGGAAGGTTGTCTGTTGTCGAGATTTTTGTTACTCCAATGGATGGTATCCTTGTCATTATGGAAGGTAGTCTGTTGTCGTGATTTTTGTTACTCCAATGGATGGTATCATTGTCATTATGGATGGTAGTCAATTGTCGTGATTTTTGTTATTCCAATGGATTGTTTCATTTTCATTATGGAACGTATTCTGTTGTCGATGTTTTCGTTACTCCAATGGATGGTAGCCTTGTCATTATGAAAGGTAGAGTGTTGTCGAGATTTTTGTTATTCCAATGGATGGTAGCCTTGTCATTATGGAAGGTAGTCTATTATCGAGATTTTTGTTACTCCAATGGATTCTAGCGTTGTCATTTTGGAAGGTAGTATGTCGTTGTGATTTCTGTCACTCCAATGGATGGTAGCCTTGTCACTATGGAAGGTAGTTTGTTGTTCATATTTTTGTTACTCCAATGGATGGTAGCCTTGTCATTTTGGAAGGTAGTCTGTTGTTGAGATTTTGGTTACTCCAATGGATGATAGCATTATCATTATGGAAGTTAGTCTGTTGTCGAGATTTTTGTTACTCCAATGGATGGTAGCCTTGTCATTATGGAAGGTAGTCTGTTGTCGAGATTTTTGTTACTCCAACGAATGGTATCATTATCATTATGGAAGGTTGTCTGTTGTCGAGATTTTTGTTACTCCAATGGATGGTAGCCCTGTCATTACAGAAGGTAGTCTATTTTCGAGATTTTTGTTACTCTAATGGATGCTAGCGTTGTCATTATGGATGGTAGTCAGTTGTCGAGATTTTTGTTATTCCAATGGATTGTATCATTGTCATTATGGAATGTATTGTGTTGTCGATGTTTTTGTTACTCCAATGGATGGTAGCCTTGTCATTATGAAAGGTAGTCTGTTGTGTAGATTTTTGTTATTCCAAAATAGTAGCCTTGTCATTATGGAAGGTAGTTTGTTGTCGAGAGTTTTGTTACTCCAATGGATGCTAGTGTTGTCATTATGGAAGGTAGTATGTCGTTGTGATTTCTGTCACTCCAGTGGATGGTAGCCTTGTAACTATGGAAGGTAGTCTGTTGTTCATATTTTTGTTACTCCAATGGATGGTAGCCTTGTCATTATGGAAGGTAGTCTATTTTGGAGATTTTTGTTACTTCAATGGATGCTAGCCTTGTCATTATGGAAGGTAGTCTGTTTTCGAGATTTTTGTTACTCCAATGGATGGTAGCCTTGTCATTAAGGATGGTAGTTTGTTGTTCATATTTTTGTTACTCCAATGGATGGTAGCCTTGTCATTATGGTAGGTAGTCTATTGTCGAGATTTTTGTTACTCCAATTGATGGTAGCATTATCATTATGGAAGGTTGTCTGTTGTCGAGATTTTTGTTACTCCAATGGATGGTAGCCTTGTCATTACGGAAGGTAGTCTGTTTTCGAGATTTTTGTTACTCCAAAGAATGGTAGCCTTGTCATTATGGATGGTAGTCTGTTGTCGAGATTTTTGTTATTCCAATGGATTGTAGTCTTTTCATTATGGAATGTATTCTGTTTTCGATGTTTTTGTTACTCCAATGGATAGTAGCCTTGTTATTATGGAAGGTAGTTTGTTGTCTAGATTTTTGTTATTCCAATGAATGGTAGCTTTGTCATTATGGAAGGTAGTCTGTTGTTGTTACTCCAATTGATGACAGCGTTGTCATTATGCAAGGTAGTATGTCGTTGTGATTTCTATCACTCCAATGGATGGTAGCCTTGTCATTATGGAAGGTAGTCTATTGTCGAGATTTTTGTTACTCCAATGGATGCTAGCATTGTCATTTTGGAAGGTAGTAGGTCATTGTGATTTCTGTCACTCCAATGGATTGTAGCCTTGTCACTATGGAAGGTAGAATGTTTTTCATATTTTTGTTACTCCAATGGATGGTAACCTTGTCATTATGGAAGGTAGTCTATTGTCGAGATTTTTGTTACTCCAATTGATGGTAACATTAACATTATGGAAGGTTGTCTATTGTCGAGATTTTTGTTACTCCAATGGATGGTAGCCTTGTCATTATGGAAGGTAGTCTGTTTTCGGGATTTTGTTACTTCAATGGATGGTAGCCTTGTTATTTTGGAAGGTAGTCTGTTTTAGAGAGTTTTGTTACTCCAATGGATGGTAGCCTTGTCATTATGGAAGGTAGTCTGTTGTTCATATTTTTGTTACTCCAATGGATTGTAGCCTTGTCATTATGGTAGGTAGTGTATTGTCGAGATTTTTGTTACTCCAACGGATGGTATCATTATCATTATGGAAGGTTGTTTGTTCTCGAGATTTTTGTTACTCCAATGGATGGTAGCCTTGTCATTATGGAAGGTAGTTTGTTGTTCATATTTTAATTACTCCAATGGATGGTAGCCTTGTCATTATGGTAGGTAGTCTATTGTCAAGATTTTTGTTACTCCAATGGATGGTAGCCTTGTCATTATGGAAGGTAGTCTGTTGTTGAGATTTTTGTTACTCCAATGGATGATAGCATTATCATTATGGAAGTTAGTCTGTTGTCGAGATTTCTGTTACTCCAATGGATGGTAGCCTTGTCATTATGGAAGGTACTCTATTTTCGAGAGTTTTGTTACTTTAATGGATGGTAGCCTTGTCATTATGGAAGGTAGTCCGTTTTCGAGATTTTTGTTACTTTAATGGATGGTAGCCTTGTCATTATGGAAGGTAGTCTGTTTTCGAGATTATTGTTACTCCAATGGATGGTAGCCTTGTCATTATGGAAGGTAGTTTGTTGTTCATATTTTTGTTACTCCAATGGATGGTAGCCTTGTCATTACGGAAGGTAGTCTGTTTTCGAGATTTTTGTTACTCCAATGGATGGTAGCCTTGTAATTATGGATGGTAGTCTGTTGTCGAGATTTTTGTTATTCCAATGGATTGTAGCCTTTTCATTATGTAAAGTATTCTGTTTTTGATGTTTTTGTTACTCCAATGGATAGTAGCCTTGTTATTATGGAAGGTAGTATGTTGTCTAGATTTTTTTTATTCCAATGAATGGTAGCTTTGTCATTATGGAAGGTAGTCTGTTGTCGATATTTTTGTTACTCCAATTGATGCTAGCGTTGTCATTATGCAAGGTAGTATGTTGTTGTGATTTCTATCACTCCAATGGATGGTAGCCTTGCACTATGGAAGGTAGTCTGTTGTTCATATTTTTGTTACTCCAATGGATGGCAACCTTGTCATTATGGAAGGTAGTCTATTGTCGAGATTTTTGTTACTCCATTGGATGGTAGCATTATCATTATGGAAGGTTGTCTCTTGTCGAGATTTTTGTTACTCCAATGGATGGTATCCTTGTCATTATGGAAGGTAGTCTGTTTTCAAGATTTTTGTTACTTCAATGGATGGTAGCCTTGTTATTTTGGAAGGTAGTCTGTTTTCGAGAGTTTTGTTACTCCAATGGATGGTAGCCTTGTCATTATGGAAGGTAGTCTGTTGTTCATATTTTTGTTACTCCAATGGATGGTAGCCTTGTCATTATGGTAGGTAGTCTATTGTCGAGATTTTTGTTACTCCAACGAATGGTATCATTATCATTATGGAAGGTTGTCTGTTGTCGAGATTTTTGTTACTCCAATGGATGGTAGCCTTGTCATTACGGAAGGTAGTCTATTTTCGAGATTTTTGTTACTCTAATGGATGCCAGCGTTGTCATTATGGATGGTAGTCAGTTGTCGAGATTTTTGTTATTCCAATGGATTGTATCATTGTCATTATGGAACGTATTGTGTTGTCGATGTTTTCGTTACTCCAATGGATGGTAGCCTTGTCATTATGAAAGGTAGTTTGTTGTCGAGATTTTTGTTATTCCAATGGATGGTAGCCTTGTCATTATGGAAGGTAGTCTATTGTCGAGATTTTTGTTACTCCAATGGATGCTAGCATTGTCATTTTGGAAGGTATTAGGTCATTGTGATTTCTGTCACTCCAATGGATGGTAGCCTTGTCACTATGGAAGGTAGAATGTTTTTCATATTTTTGTTACTCCAATGGATGGTAGCCTTCTCATTTTGGAAGGTAATCTGTTGTTGAGATTTTTGTTACTCCAATGGATGGTAGCATTATCATTATGGATGTTTGTCTGTTGTCGAGATTTTTGTTACTCCAATGGATGGTAGCCTTGTCATTATGGAAGGTAGTCTGTTGTTCATATTTTTGTTACTCCAATGGATGGTAGCCTTGTCATTATGGTCGGTAGTCTATTGTCGATATTTTTGTTACTCCAATGGATGGTAGCATTATCATTACGGAAGGTAGTCTATTTTCGAGATTTTTGTTACTCCAATGGATGGTAGCCTTATCATTTTGGATGGTAGTTTGTTGTCGACATTTTTGTTATTCCATTGGATTGTATCATTGTCATTATGGAACGTATTGTGTTGTCGATGTTTTCGTTACTCCAATGGATGGTAGACTTGTCATTATGAAAGGTAGTTTGTTGTCGAGATTTTTGTTATTCCAATGGATGGTAGCCTTGTCATTTTGGAAGGTAGTAGGTCATTGTGATTTCTGTCACTCCAATGGATGGTAGCCTTGTCACTATTGAAGGTAGTCTGTTTTTCATATTTTTGTTACTCCAATGGATGGTAGCCTTGTCATTATGGTAGGTAGTCTATTGTCGAGATTTTTGTTACTCCAATGGATGGTAGCATTATCATTATGGAAGGTTGTCTATTGTCGAGATTTTTGTTACTCCAATGGATGGTAGCCTTGTCATTACGGAAGGTAGTCTGTTTTCGAGATTTTTGTTACTCCAATAGATGTTAGCCTTGTCATTATGGAAGGTAGTCTGTTGTCGAGATATTTGTTACTCCAATGGATGGTATCATTGTCATTATGGATGGTAGTCTGCTGTCGTGATTTTTGTTATTCCAATGGATTATATCATTGTCATTATGGAACGTATTCTGTTGTCCATGTTTTCGTTACTCCAATGGATGGTAGCCTTGTCATTATGAAAGGTAGTTTGTTTTCGAGATTATTGTTATTCCAATGGATGGTTGCCTTGTCATTATGGAAGGTAGTCTATTGTCGAGATTTTTGTTTCTCCAATGGATGCTAGCATTGTCATTTTGGAAGGTAGTATGTCGTTGTGATTTCTGTCACTCCAATGGATGGTAGCCTTGTCACTATGGAAGGTAGTCTGTTGTTCATATTTTTGTTACTCCAATGGATGGTAGCCTTGTAATTTTGGAATGTAGTCTGTTGTTGAGATTTTTGTTACTCCAATGGATGGTAGCATTATCATTATGGAAGTTTGTCTGTTGTCGAGATTTTTGTTACTCCAATGGATGCTAGCCTTGTCATTCTGGAAGGTAGTCTGTTTTCGATATTTTTGTTACTTTAATGGATGGTAGCCTTGTCATTATGGAAGGTAATCTGTTTTTGAGATTTTTGTTACTCCAATGGATGGTAGCCTTGGCATTATGGAAGGTAGTTTGTTGGTCATATTTTTGTTACTCCAATGGATGGTAGCCTTGTCATTATGGTAGGTAGTCTATTGTCGATATTTTTGTTACTCCAATGGATGGTAGCATTATCATTATGGAAGGTTGTCTGTTGTCGAGATTTTTGTTACTCCAATGGATGGTAGCCTTGTCATTACGGAAGGTAGTCTGTTTTCAAGATTTTTGTTACTCCAATGGATGGTAGCCTTGTCATTATAGATGGTAGTCTGTTGTCGAGATTTTTGTTATTCCAAAGGATTGTAGCCTTTTCATTATGGAACGTATTTTGTTCTCGATGTTTTTGTTACTCCAATGGATAGTAGCCTTGTTATTATGGAAGGTAGTCTGTTGTCTAGATTTTTGTTATTCCAATGAATAGTAGCCTTGTCATTATGGAAGGTAGTCTGTTTTCGAGATTTTTTTTACTCCAATGGATGCTAGCGTTGTCATCATGGAAGGTAGTATGTCGTTGTGATTTCTGTCACTCCAGTGGATGGTAGCCTTGTAACTATGGTAGGTAGTTTGTTGTCCATATTTTTGTTACTCCAATGGATGGTAGCCTTGTCATTATGGAAGGTAGTGTATTGTCGAGATTTTTGTTACTCCAATGGATGGTAGCCTCGTCATTATGGATGGTAGTCTGTTGTGGATATTTTTGTTACTCCAATGGATGGTAGCCTTGTCATTATGAAAGGTAGTCTATTTTCGAGATTTTTGTTACTCCAATAGATGTTAGCCTTGTCATTATGGAAGGTAGTCTGTTGTCGAGATTTTTGTTACTCCAATGGATGGTATCATTGTCATTATGGATGGTAGTCTGTTATCGTGATTTTTGTTATTCCAATGGATTGTATCATTCTCATTATGGAACGTATTCTGTTATCCATGTTTTCGTTACTTCAATGGATGGTATCCTTGTCATTATGAAAGGTAGTTTGTTTTCGAGATTTTTGTTATTCCAATAGATGGTTGCCTTGTCATTACAGAAGGTAGTCTGTTATCGATATTTTTCTTACACCAATTTATGCTAGCGTTGTCATTTTGGAAGGTAGTATGTCGTTGTGATTTCTGTCACTCCAATGGATGGTAGCCTTGTCACTATGGAAGGTAGTCTGTTGTTCATATTTTTGTTACTCCAATGGATGGTAGCCTTGTCATTTTGGAAGGTAGTCTGTTGTTGAGATTTTTGTTACTCCAATGGATGATAGCATTATCATTATGGAAGTTTGTCTGTTGTCGAGATTTTTGTTACTCCAATGGATGGTAGCCTTGTCATTATGGAAGGTAGTCTGTTTTCGAGATTTTTGTTACTTCAATGGATGGTAGCCTTGTCATTATGGAAGGTAGTCTGTTTTTGAGATTTTTGTTACTCCAATGGATGGTAGCCTTGTCATTATGGAAGGTAGTTTGTTGTTCATATTTTTGTTACTCCAATGGATGGTAGCCTTGTCATTATGGTGGGTAGTCTATTGTCGATATTTTTGTTACTCCAATGGATGGTAGCATTATCATTATGGAAGGTTATCTGTTGTCGAGATTTTTGTTACTCCAATGGATAGTAGCCTTGTCATTACGGAAGGTAGTCTGTTTTCGAGATTTTTGTTACTCCAATGGATGGTAGCCTTGTCATTATGGATGGTAGTCTGTTGTTGAGATTTTTGTTCTTCCAATGGATTGTAGCCTTTTTATTATGGAACGTATTCTGTTCTCGATGTTTTTGTTACTCCAATGGATAGTAGCCTTGTTATTATGGAAGATAGTCTGTTGTCTAGATTTTTGTTATTCCAATGAATAGTAGCCTTGTCATTATGGAAGGTAGTCTGTTTTCGAGATTTTTGTTACTCCAATGGATGCTAGCGTTGTCATCATGGAAGGTAGTATGTCGTTGTGATTTCTGTCACTCCAGTGGATTGTAGCCTTGTAACTATGGTAGGTAGTTTGTTGTTCATATTTTTGTTACTCCAATGGATGGTAGCCTTGTCATTATGGAAGGTAGTCTATTGTCGAGATTTTTGTTACTCCAATGGATGATAGCATTATCATTATGGAAGGTTATCTGTTGTCGAGATTTTTGTTACTCCAATGGATGGTAACCTTGTCATTATGGAAAGTAGTCTGTTTTGGAGATTTTTTTTACTTTAATGGATGCTAGCCTTGTCATTATGGAAGGTAGTTTGTTTTCGAGATTTTTGTAACTCCAATGGATGGTAGCCTTGTCATTATGGAAGGTAGTTTGTTGTTCATATTTTTGTTACTCCAATGGATGGTATCCTTGTCATTATGATAGGTAGTCTATTGTCGAGATTTTTGTTACTCTAATGGATGGTAGCATTATCATTATGGAAGGTTGTCTGTTGTCGAGATTTTTGTTATTCCAAAGGATGGTAGCCTTTTCATTATGGAACGTATTCTGTTTTCAATTTTTTTGTTACTCCAATGGATAGTAGCCTTGTTATTATGGAAGGTAGTCTGTTGTCTAGATTTTTGTTATTCCAATGAATGGTAGCCTTGTCATTACGGAATGTAGTCTGTTATCGATATTTTTCTTACACCAATTTATGCTAGCATTGTCATTATGGAAGGTAGTATGTCGTTGTGATTTCTGTCACTCCAATGGATGGTAGCCTTATAACTATGGAAGGTAGTCTGTTGTTCATATTTTTGTTACTCCAATGGATGGTAGCCTTGTCATTATGGAAGGTAGTCTATTGTCGACATTTTTGTTACTCCAATGGATGATGGCATTATCATTATGGAAGGTTGTTTGTTGTCGAGATTTTTGTTACTCCAATGGATGGTAGCCTTGTCATTATGGAAGGTAGTCTGTTTTCGAGATTTTTGTTACTTCAATGGATGGTAGCTTTTTCATTTTTGAAGGTAATTTGTTTTCGAGATTTTTGTTACTCCAATGGATGGTAGCCTTGTCATTATGGAAGGTAGTCTGTTGTTCATATTTTTGTTACTCCAATGGATGGTAGCCTTGACATTATGGTAGGTAGTTTATTGTCGAGATTTTTGTTACTCCAATGGATGGTAGCATTATCATTATGGAAGGTTGTCTGTTGTCAAGATTTTTGTTACTCGAATGGATGGTAGCCTTGTCATTATGGAAGGTAGTCTGTTTTCAAGATTTTTGTTACTCCAATGGATGGTAGCCTTGTCAATATGGATGGTAGTTTGTTGTCGAGATTTTTGTTATTCCAATGGATTGTATCATTGTCATTATGGAACGTATTCTGATGTCGATGTTTTCGTTACTCCAATGGATGGTAGCCTTGTCATTATGAAAGGTAGTTTTTGTCGAGATTTTTGTTATTCCAATGGATCCTAGCTTTGTCATTTTGGAAGGTAGTATGTCGTTATGATTTCTGTCACTCCAATGGATGGTAGCCTTGTCACTATGTAAGGTAGTCTGTTTTTCATATTTTTGTTACTCCAATGGATGGTAGCCTTGTCATTATGGAAGGTAGTCTATTGTCGAGATTTTTGTTACTCCAATGGATGGTAGCATTATCATTATGGAAGGTTGTCTGTTGTCGAGATTTTTGTTACTCCAATGGATGGTAGCCTTGTCATTATGGAAGGTAGTCTGTTTTCGAGATTTTTGTTACTTCAATGGATGGTAGCCTTATCATTTTGGAAGGAAGTCTATTTTCGAGATTTTAGTTACTCCAATGGATGGTAGCCTTGTCATTATGGAAGGTAGTTTGTTGTTCATATTTTTGTTACTCCAATGGATGGTAGCCTTGCCATTATGGTACGTAGTCTATTGTCGAGATTTTTCTTACTCCAATGGATGGTAGCATTATTATCATGGAAGACTGTCTGTTGTCGAGATTTTTGTTACTTCAATGGATGGTAGCCTTGTCTTTACGGAAGGTAGTCTGTTTTCGAGATTTTTGTTACTCCAATGGATGGTAGCCTTATCATTATGGATGGTTGTCTGTTGTCGAGATTTTTGTTATTCCAATGAATTGTAGCCTTTTCATTATGGAACGTATTCTGTTGTCGATGTTTTTGTTACTCCAATGGATAATAGCCTTGTTATTATGGAAGGTAGACTGTTGTTTAGATTTTATGTTATTCCAATGGATGGTAGCATTATCATTATGGACGGTTGTCTATTGTCAAGATTTTTGTTACTCCAACGGATGGTAGCCTTATCATTATGGAAGGTTGTCTGTTGTCGAGATTTTTGTTACTCCAATGGATGGTAGCCTTGTCATTATGGAAGGTAGTCTGTTTTCGAGATTTTTGTTACTTTAATGGATGGTAGCCTTGTCATTATGGAAGGTAGTCTGTTTTTGAGATTTTTGTTACTCCAATGGATGGTAGCCTTGTCATTATGGAAGGTAGTTTGTTGTTCATATTTTTGTTACTCCAATGGATGGTAGCCTTGTCATTATGGTAGGTAGTCTATTGTCGATATTTTTGTTACTCTAATGGATTGTAGCATTATCATTATGGAAGGTTGTCTGTTGTCGAGATTTTTGTTACTCCAATGGATAGTAGCCTTGTCATTACGGAAGGTAGTCTGTTTTCGAGATTTTTGTTACTCCAATGGATGGTAGCCTTGTCATTAAGGATGGTAGTCTGTTGTCGAGATTTTTGTTCGTCCAATGGATTGTAGCCTTTTTATTATGGAACGTATTCTGTTCTCGATGTTTTTGTTACTCCAATGGATAGTAGCCTTGTTATTATGGAAGGTAGTCTGTTGTCTAGATTTTTGTTATTCCAATGAATAGTAGCCTTGTCATTTTGGAAGGTAGTCTGTTTTCGAGATTTTTGTTACTCCAATGGATGCTAGCATTGTCATCATGGAAGGTAGTATGTCGTTGTGATTTCTGTCACTCCAGTGGATGGTAGCCTTGTAACTATGGTAGGTAGTTTGTTGTTCATATTTTTGTTACTCCAATGGATGGTAGCCTTGTCATTATGGAAGGTAGTCTATTGTCGAGATTTTTGTTACTCTAATGGATGGTAGCATTATCATTATGGAAGGTTATCTGTTGTCGAGATTTTTGTTACTCCAATGGATGGTAACCTTGTCATTATGGAAGGTAGTCTGTTTTGGAGATTTTTTTTACTTCAATGGATGCTAGCCTTGTCATTATGGAAGGTAGTTTGTTTTCGAGATTTTTGTTACTCCAATGGATGGTAGCCTTGTCATTATGGAAGGTAGTTTGTTGTTCATATTTTTGTTACTCCAATGGATGGTAGACTTGTCATTATGGTAGGTAGTCTATTGTCGAGATTTTTGTTACTCCAATGGATGGTAGCATTATCATTATGGAAGGTTATCTGTTGTCGAGATTTTTGTTACTCCAATGGATGGTAGCCTTGTCATTACGGAATGTAGTTTGTTTTCGAGATTTTTGTTACTCCAATGGATGGTAGCCTTGTCATTATGGATGGTAGTCTGTTGTCGAGATTTTTGTTATTCCAATGGATTGTAGCGTTTTCATTATGGAACGTATTCTGTTTTCGATGTTTTTGTTACTCCAATGAATAGTAGCCTTGTTATTATGGAAGGTAGTCTGTTGTCTAGTTTTTTGTTATTCCAATGAATGGTAGCCTTGTCATTATGGAAGTTAGTTTGTTGTCGATATTTTTGTTACTCCAATTTATGCTAGCATTGTCATTATGGAAGGTAGTATGTCGTTGTGATTTCTGTCACTCCAATGGATGGTAGCCTTATAAGTATTGAAGGTATTTTGTTGTTCATATTTTTGTTACTCCAATGGATGGTAGCCTTGTCATTATGGAAGGTAGTCTATTGTCGATATTTTTGTTACTCCAATGGATGGTAGCATTATCATTATGGAAGGTTGTCTGTTGTCGAGATTTTTGTTACTCCAATGGATGGTAACCTTGTCATTATGGAAGGTAGTCTGTTTTGGAGATTTTTGTTACTTCAATGGATGCTAGCCTTGTCATTATGGAAGGTAGTTTGTTGTTCATATTTTTGTTACTCTAATGGATGGTATCCTTGTCATTATGGTAGGTAGTCTATTGTCGAGATTTTTGTTACTCCAATGGATGGTAGCATTATCATTATGGAAGGTTATCTATTGTCGAGATTTTTGTTATTCCAATGGATTGTAGCCTTTTCATTATGGAATGTATTCTGTTTTCAATGTTTTTGTTACTCCAATGGATAGTAGCCTTGTTATTATGGAAGGTAGTCTGTTGTCGATATTTTTCTTACACCAATTTATGCTAGCGTTGTCATTATGGAAGGTAGTATGTCGTTGTGATTTCTGTCACTCCAATGGATGGTAGCCATATAACTATGGAAGGTAGTCTATTGTTCATATTTTTGTTACTCCAATGGATGGTAGCCTTGTCATTATGGAAGGTAGTCTATTGTCGACATTTTTGTTACTCCAATGGATGATAGCATTATCATTATGGAAGGTTGTCTGTTGTCGAGATTTTTGTTACTCCAATGGATGGTAGCCTTGTCATTATGGAAGGTAGTCTGTTTTCGAGATTTTTGTTACTTCAATGGATGGTAGCTTTGTCATTTTGGAAGGTAATCTGTTTTCGAGATTTTTGTTACTCCAATGGATGGTAGCCTTGTCATTATGGAAGGTAGTCTGTTGTTCATATTTTTGTTACTCCAATGGATGCTAGCCTTGCCATTATGGTACGTAGTCTATTGTCGAGATTTTTCTTACTCCAATGGATGGTAGCATTATCATTACGGAAGGTAGTCTGTTTTCGAGATTTTTGTTTCTCCAATGGATGGTAGCCTTATCATTATGGATGGTAGTCTGTTGTCGAGATTTTTGTTATTCCAATGGATTTTAAGCCTTTTCATTATGGAATGTATTCTGTTGTCGATGTTTTTGTTACTCCAATGGATAATAGCCTTGTTATTATGGAAGGTAGTCTGTTGTCTAGATTTTATGTTATTCCAATGGATGGTAGCATTATCATTATGGAAGGTTGTTTGTTGTCAAGATTTTTGTTACTCCAATGGATGGTAGCCTTATCATTATGGAAGGTTGTCTGTTGTCGAGATTTTTGTTACTCCAATGGATGGTAGGCTTGTCATTATGGAAGGTAGTCTGTTTTCGAGATTTTTGTTAATTCAATGGATGGTAGCCTTGTCATTTTGGAAGGTAGTCTGTTTTCGAGATTTTTGTTACTCCAATGGATTGTAGCCTTGTCATTATGGAAGTTAGTCTGTTGTTCATATTTTTGTTACTCCAATTGATGGTAGCCTTGTCATTATGGTAGGTAGTCTATTGTCGAGATTTTTGTTACTCCAATGGATGGTCGCATTATCATTCTAGAAGGTTGTCTATTGTCGAGATTTTTGTTACTCCAATGGATGGTAGCCTTGTCATTACGGAAGGTAGTATGTTTTCGAGATTTTTGTTACTCCAATGGATGGTAGCCTTGTCATTATGGAAGGTAGTCTGTTGTTCATATTTTTGTTACTCCAATGGATGGTAGCCTTGTCATTATGGTAGGTAGTCTATTGTCGAGATTTTTGTTACTCCAATGGATGGTAGCATTATCATTATGGAAGGTTGTCTGTTGTCGAGATTTTTGTTACTCCAATGGATGGTAGCCTTGTCATTACGGAAGGTAGTCTGTTTTCAAGATTTTTGTTACTCCAATGGATGGTAGCCTTGTCATTATGGATGGTAGTCTGTTGTCAAGATTTTTGTTATTCTAATAGATTGTATCATTGTCATTATGGAACGTATTCTGTTGTCGATGTTTTCGTTACTCCAATGGATGGTAGCCTTGTCACTATGAAAGGTAGTTTGTTGTCGAGATTTTTGTTATTCCAATGGATGGTAGCCTTGTCATTATGGAAGGTAGTCTATTGTCGAGATTTTTGTTACTCCAATGGATGCTAGCATTGTCATTTTGGAAGGTAGTATGTCGTTGTTATTTCTGTCACTCCAATGGATGGTAGCCTTGTCACTAAGGAAGGTAGTCTGTTTTTCATATTTTTGTTACTTCAATGGATGGTAGCCTTGTCATTATGGTAGGTAGTTTATTGTCGAGATTTTTGTTACTCCAATGGATGGTAGCATTATCATTATGGAAGGTTGTCTGTTGTCGAGATTTTTGTTACTCCAATGGATGGTAGCCTTGTCATTATGGAAGGTAGTCTGTTTTCGAGATTTTTGTTAATTCAATGGATGGTAGCCTTGTCATTTTGGAAGGTAGTCTGTTTTCGAGATTTTTGTTACTCCAATGGATGGTAGCCTTGTAACTATGGAAGGTAGTATGTTGTTCATATTTTTGTTACTCTAATGAATGGTAGCCTTGTCATTATGGATGGTAGCCTTGTCATTATGGAAGGTAGTCTATTGTCGAGATTTTTATTACTCTAATGGATGGTAGCATTATCATTATGGAAGGTTGTCTGTTGTCGAGATTTTTGTTACACCAACGGATGTTAGCCTTATCATTATGTGAAGTTGTCTGTTGTCGAGATTTTTGTTACTCCAATGGATGGTAGCCTTGTCATTATGGAAGGTAGTCTGTTTTCGAGATTTTTGTTACTTCAATGGATGGTAGCCTTGTCATTTTGGAAGGTAGTCTATTTTCGAGATTTTTGTTACTCCAATGGATGGTAGCCTTGTCATTATGGAAGGTAGTCTTTTGTTCATATTTTTGTTACTCCAATGGATGGTAGCCTTGTCATTATGGTAGGTAATCTATTGTTCATATTTTTTTTACTCCAATGGATGGTAGCCTTGTCATTATGGAAGGTAGTCTGTTGTTCATATTTTTGTTACTCCAATGGATGGTAGCCTTGTCATTATGGTTGGTAGTCTATTGTCGAGATTTTTGTTACTCCAATGGATGGTAGCATTATCATTATGTAAGGTTGTCTGTTGTCGAGATTTTTGTTACTCCAATGGATGGTAGCCTTGTCATTACGGAAGGTAGTCTGTTTTCGAGATTTTTGTTACTCTAATGGATGGTAGCCTTGTCATTATGGATGGTAGTCTGTTGTCCAGATTTTTGTTATTCTAATGGATTATATCATTGTCATTATGGAACGTATTCTGTTGTCGATGTTTTCTTTACTCCAATGGATGGTAGCCTTGTCATTATGAAAGGTAGTTTGTTGTCGAGATTTTTGTTATTCCAATGGATGGTAGCCTTGTCATTATGGAAGGTAGTCTATTGTCGAGATTTTTGTTACTCCAATGGATGCTAGCGTTGTCATTTTGGAAGGTAGTATGTCGTTGTGATTTCTGTCACTCCAATGGATGGTAGCCTTGTCACTATGGAAGGTAGTCTATTTTTCATATTTTTGTTACTCTAATGGATGGTAGCCTTGTCATTATGGTAGGTAGTTTATTGTCGAGATTATTGTTACTCCAATGGATGGTAGCATTATCATTATGGAAGGTTGGCTGTTGTCGAGATTTTTGTTACTCCAATGGATGGTAGCCTTGTCATTATGGAAGGTAGTCTGTTTTCCAGATTTTTGTTAATTCAATGGATGGTAGCCTTCCCATTTTGGAAGGTAGTCTATTTTCGAGATTTTTGTTACTCCAATGGACGGTAGCCTTGTAGCTATGGAAGGTAGTCTGTTGTTCATATTTTTGTTACTCCAATGGATGGTAGCCTTGTCATTATGGAAGGTAGTCTATTGTTGAGATTTTTGTTACTCCAATGGATGGTAGCATTATCATTATGGAAGGTTGTCTGTTGTCGATATTTTTTTTACTCCAATGGATGGTTGCCTTGTCATTATTGAAGGTAGTCCATTTTCGAGATTTTTGTTACTCCAATGGATGGTAGCCTTGTCATTACGAAAGGTAGTCTATTTTCGAGATTTTTGTTACTCCAATAGATGCTAGCCTTGTCATTATGGAAGGTAGTCTGTTGTCGAGATTTTTGTTACTCCAATGGATGGTATCATTGTCATTATGGATGGTAGTCTATTGTCGTGATTTTTGTTATTCCAATGGATTGTATCATTGTCATTATGGAACGTATTCTGTTGTCGATGTTTTCGTTACTCGAATGGATGGTAGCCTTGCCATTATGAAAGGTAGTTTGTTGTCGAGCTTTTTGTTATTCCAATGGATGGTAGCTTTGTCATCATGGAAGGTAGTCTATTGTCGAGATTTTTGTTACTCCAATGGATGCTAGCGTTGTCATTTTGGAATGTAGTATGTCGTCTTGATTTCTGTCACTCCAATGGATGGTAGCCTTGTCACTATGGAAGGTAGTTTGTTGTTCATATTTTTGTTATTCCATTGGATGGTAGCCTTGTCATTATGGAAGGTAGTCTGTTGTCGAGATTTTTGTTACTCCAATGGATTGTAGCATTATCATTATGGAAGTTCATTTGTTGTCGAGATTTTTCTTACTCCAATGGTTGGTAGCCTTGTCAATATGGAAGGTAGTCTATTTTCTATATTTTTGTTACTTTAATGGATGGTAGCCTTGTCATTATGGAAGGCAGTCTGTTTTCGAGATTTTTGTTACTCCAATGGATGGTTGCCTTGTCATTATGGAAGGTAGTATGTTGTTCATATTTTTGTTACTCCAATGGATGGTAGCCTTGCCATTATGGTAGGTAGTCTATTGTCGAGATTTTTGTTACCCCAATGGATGGTAGCATTATCATTATGGAAGGTTGTCTATTGTCGAGATTTTTGTTACTCCAATGGATGGTAGCCTTGTCATTACGGAAGGTAGTCTGTTTATGAGATTTTTTTTACTCCAATGGATGGTAGCCTTGTCATTATGGATGGTAGTCTGTTGTCGAAATTTTTTTTATTCCAATAGATTGTAGCCTTTTCATTAGGGAACGTATTCTGTTGTCGATGTTTTTGTTACTCCAATGGATAGTAGCCTTGTTATTATGGAAAGTAGTCTGTTGTCTAGATTTTTGTTATTCCAATGAATGGTAGCCCTATCATTATGGAAGGTAGTCTGTTGTCGAGATTTTTGTTACTCCAATGGATGCTACCGTTGTCATTATGGAAGGTAGTATGTCGTTGGGATTTCTGTTACTCCAATGGATGGTAGCCTTGTCACTATGGAAGGTAGTCTGTTGTTTATATTTTGGTTACTCCAATGGATGGTAGCCTCGTCATTATGGAAGGTAGTCTATTGTCGATATTTTTTTTACTCCAATGGATGGTAGCATTATCATTATGGAAGGTGTCTGTTGTCGAGATTTTTGTTACTCCAATGGATGGTAGCCTTGCCATTATGTAAGGTAGTCTGTTTTTGAGTTTTGTTACTCCAATGGATGGTAGCCTTGTCATTTTGGAAGGTAGTTTGTTTTTGATATTTTTGTTACTCTAATGGATGGTAGCCTTGTCATTATGGAAGGTAGTCTGTTGTTCATATTTTTGTTACTCCAATGGATGGTAGCCTTGTCATTATGGTAGGTTGTCTATTGTCGAGATTTTTGTTACTCAAATGGATGGTTGCCTTGTCATTACGAAAGGTAGTCTATTTTCGAGATTTTTGTTACTCCAATAGATGGTAGCTTTGTCATTATGGAAGGTAGTCTATTGTCGAGATTTTTGTTACTCCAATGGATGGTATCATTGTCATTATGGATGGTAGTCTATTGTCGTGATTTTTGTTACTCCAATGGATGGTAGCCTTGTCATTACGGAAGGTAGTCTATTTTCGATATTTTTGTTACTCCAATGGATGGTAGCCTTGTCATTATGGATGGTAGTCTGTTGTCAAGATTTTTGTAATTCCAATGGATGGTAGCATTATAATTATGGAAGGTGTCTGTTGTCGAGATTTTTGTTACTCCAATGGATGGTAGCCTTGCCATTATGTAAGGTAGTCTGTTTTCGAGATTTTTGTTACTCCAATGGATGGTAGCCTTGTCATTATGGAAGGTAGTTTGTTTTTGAGATTTTTGTTACTCCAATGGATGGTAGCCTTGTCATTATGGAAGGTAGTCTGTTGTTCATATTTTTGTTACTCCAATGGATGGTAGCCTTGTCATTATGGTAGGTAGTCTATTGTCGAGATTTTTGTTACTCCAATGGATGGTAGCATTATCATTATGGAAGGTTGTCTGTTGTCGAGATTTTTGTTACTCAAATGGATGGTAGCCTTGTCATTATGAAAGGTAGTCTATTTTCGAGATTTTTGTTACTCCAATAGATGGTAGCCTTGTCATTATGGAAGGTAGTATGTCATCGAGATTTTTGTTACTCCAATGGATGGTATGATTGTCATTATGGATGGTAGTCTATTTTCGTGATTTTTGTTATTCCAATGGATTGTATCAATGTCATTATGGAACGTATTCTGTTGTCGATGTTTTCGTTACTCCAATGGATGGTAGCCTTGTCATTATGAAAGGTAGTTTGTTGTCGAGCTTTTTGTTATTCCAATGGATGGTAGCCTTGTCATTATGGAAGGTAGTCTATTGTCGAGATTTTTGTTACTCCAATGGATGCTAGCGTTGTCATTTTGGAAGGTAGTATGTCGTTGTAATTTCTGTCACTCCAATGGATGGTAGCCTTGTCACTATGGATGGTAGTCTGTTGTTCATATTTTTGTTACTCCATTGGATGGTAGCCTTGTCATTTTGGAAGGTAGTCTGTTGTGGATATTTTTGTTACTCCAATGGATGGTAGCATTATCATTATGGAAGTTTGTTTGTTGCCAAGATTTTTGTTACTCCAATGGATGGTAGCCTTGTCAATATGGAAGGTAGTCTATTTTCTATATTTTTGTTACTCCAATGGATGGTAGCCTTGCCATTATGGTAGGTAGTCTATTGTCGAGATTTTTGTTACTCCAATGGATGGTAACATTATCATAATGGAAGGTTGTCTGTTGTCGAGATTTTGTTACTCCAATGGATGGTATCCTTGTCATTACGGAAGGTAGTCTGTTTTCGAAATTTTTGTTACTCCAATGGATGGTAGCCTTGTCAATACGGATGGTAGTCTGTTGTCGATGTTTTTGTTACTCCAATGGATAGTAGCCTTGTTATTATAGAAAGTAGTCTATTGTCTAGATTTTTTTTATTCCAATGAATGGTAGCCCTGTCATTATGGAAGGTAGTCTGTTGTCGAGATTTTTGTTACTCCAATGGATGCTACCGTTGTCATTATGGAAGGTAGTATGTCGTTGTGATTTCTGTTACTCCAATGGATGTTAGCCTTGTCACTATGGAAGGTAGTTTGTTGTTTATATTTTGGTTACTCCAATGGATGGTAGCCTCGTCATTATGGAAGGTAGTCTATTGTCGATATTTTTGTTAGTCCAATGGATGGTAGCATTATCATTATGGAAGGTGTCTGTTGTCTAGATTTTTGTTACTCCAATGGATGGTAGCCTTGCCATAATGTAAGGTAGTCTGTTTTCGAGATTTTTGTTACTCCAATGGATGGTAGCCTTGTCATTATGGAAGGTAGTTTGTTTTTGAGATTTTTAACACTCAAAGGGATGGTAGCCTTGTCATTATGGAAGATAGTCTGTTGTTCATATTTTTGTTACTCCAATGGATGGTAGCCTTGTCATTATGGTAGGTAGTCTAATGTCGAGATTTTTGTTACTCCAATGGATGGTAGCATTATCATTATGGAAGGTTGTCGATTGTCGATATTTTTGTTACTCAAATGGATGGTAGCCTTGTCATTACGAAAGGTAGTCTATTTTCGAGATTTTTGTCACTCCAATATATGGTAGCCTTGTCATTATGGAAGGTAGTCTATTGTCGAGATTTTTGTTACTCCAATGGATGGTATCATTGTCATTATGGATGGTAGTCTATTGTCGTGATTTTTGTTATTCCAATGGATTATATCAATGTCATTATGGAACATATTCTGTTGTCGATGTTTTCGTTACTCCAATGGATGGTAGACTTGTCATTATGAAAGGTAGTTTGTTGTCGAGCTTTTTTTTATTCCAATGGATGGTAGCCTTGTCATTATGGAAGGTAGTCTATTTTCGAGATTTTTGTTACTCCAATGGATGCTAGCGTTGTCATTTTGGAAGGTAGTATGTCGTTGTGATTTCAGTCACTCCAATGGATGGTAGCCTTGTCACTATTGATGGTAGTCTGTTGTTCATATTTTTGTTACTCCATTGGATGGTAGCCTTGTCATTTTGGAAGGTAGCCTGTTGTCGAGATTTTTGTTACTCCAATGGATGGTAGCATTATCATTAAGGAAGTTTGTTTGTTGCCAAGATTTTTGTTACTGCAATGGATGGTAGCCTTGTCAATATGGAAGGTAGTCTATTTTCTATATTTTTGATACTTTAATAGATAGTAGCCTTGTCATTATGGAAGGTAGTCTATTTTCGAGATTTTTGTTACTCCATTGGATGGTAGCCTTGTCATTATGGAAGGTAGTTTGTTGTTCATATTTTTGTTACTCCAATAGATGGTAGCCTTGTCATTATGGTAGGTAGTCTATTGTCGAGATTTTTGTTACTCCAATGGATGGTAGCATTATCATTATGGAAGGTTGTCTATTGTCGAGATTTTTGTTACTCCAATGGATGGTAGCCTTATCATTACGGAAGGTAGTCTGTTTTCGATATTTTTGTTACTCCAATGGATGGTAGCCTTGTCATTATGGACGGTAGTCTGTTGTCGAGATTTTTGTTATTCCAATGGATTGTAGCCTTTTCATTATGGAACGTATTCTGTTGTCGATGTTTTTGTTACTCCAATGGATAGTAGTCTTGTTATTATGGAAGGTAGTCTGTTGTCTAGATTTTTGTTATTCCAATGAATAGTAGCCTTGTCATTATGGAAGGTAGTCTGTTGTCGAGATTTTTGTTACTCCAATGGATGCTAGCATTGTCATTATGGAAAGTAGTATGTTGTTGTGATTTATGTCACTCCAATGGATGGTAGCCTTATAACTATGGAAGGTAGTATGTTGTTCATATTTTTGTTACTCCAATGGATGGTAGCCTTGTCATTATGGAAGGTAGTCTATTGTCGAGATTTTTGTTACTCTAATGGATGGTAGCATTATCATTATGGAAGGTTATCTGTTGTCGAGATTTTTGTTACTCCAATGGATGGTAGCCTTATCATTATGGAAGGTTGTCTGTTGTCGAGATTTTTGTTACTCCAATGGATGGTAGCCTTGTCATTATGGAAGGTAGTCTGTTTTCGAGATTTTTGTTACTCCAATGGATGGTAGCCTTCTCATTATGGAAGGTAGTTTATTGTTCATTTTTTTTTACTCCAATGGATGGTAGCCTTGTCATTATGGTACGTAGTCTATTTTCAAGATTTTTGTTACTCTAATGGATGGTAGCATTATCATTATGGAAGGTTGTCTGTTGTCGAGATTTTTGTTACTCCAATGGATGGTAGCCTTATCATTATGGAAGGTAGTTTGTTATTCATATTTTTGTTACTCCAATGGATGGTAGCCTTGTCATTATGGTAAGTAGTCTATTGTCGAGATTTTTGTTACTCCAATTGATGGTAGCATTATCATTATGGAAGGTTGTCTGTTGTCGAGATTTTTGTTACTCCAATGGATGGTAGCCTTGTCATTACGGAAGGTAGTCTGTTTTCGAGATTTTTGTTACTCCAATGGATGGTAGCCTTGTCATTATGGATGGTAGTCTGTTGTCGAGATTTTTGTTATTCCAATGGATTGTAGCCTTTTCATTATGGAACATATTCTATTGTCGATGTTTTTGTTACTCAAATGAATAGTAGCCTTGTTATTATGGAAGGTAGTCTGTTGTCTAGATTTTTGTTATTCCAATGAATAGTAGCCTTGTCATTATGGAAGGTAGTCTGTTGTCGAGATTTTTGTTACTCTAATGGATGCTAGCGTTGTCATTATGGAAAGTAGTATGTCATTGTGATTTATGTCACTCCAATGGATGGTAGCCTTGTAACTATGGAAGGTAGTATGTTGTTCATATTTTTGTTACTCCAATGGATGGTAGCCTTGTCATTATGGAAGGTAGTCTATTTTCGAGATTTTTGTTACTCTAATGGATGGTAGCATTATCATTATGGAAGGTTTATCTATTGTCGAGATTTTTGTTACTCCAATGGATGGTAGCCTTATCATTATGGAAGGTTGTCTTTTGTCAAGATTTTTTTTACTCCAATGGATGGTAGCCTTGTCATTATGGAAGGTAGTCTGTTTTCGAGATTTTTGTTATTTCAATGGATGGTAGCCTTGTCATTTTGGAAGGTAGTCTATTTTCGAGATTTTTGTTACTCCAATGGATGGTAGCCTTGTCATTATGGAAGGTAGTCTTTTGTTCATATTTTTGTTACTCCAATGGATGGTAGCCTTGTCATTATGGTAGGTAGTCTATTGTCGAGATTTTTGTTACTCCAATGGATGGTAGCATTATCATTATGGAAGGTTGTCTGTTGTCAAGATTTTTGTTACTCCAATGGATGGTAGCCTTGTCATTACGGAAGGTAGTCTGTTGTCGAGATTTTTGTTACTCCAATGGATGGTAGCCTTGTCATTATGGATGGTAGTCTGTTGTCGAGATTTTTGTTATTCCAATGGATTGTATCATTGTCATTATCGAACGTATTTTGTTGTCGATGTTTTCGTTACACCAATGGATGGTAGCCTTGTCATTATGAAAGGTAGTTTGTTGTCGAGATTTTTGTTATTCCAATGGATGGTAGCCTTGTCATTATATAAGGTAGTCTTTTGTCAAGATTTTTGTTACTCCAATGGATGCTAGCGTTGTCATTTTGGAAGGTAGTATGTCGTTTTGATTTCTGTCACTCCAATGGATGGTAGCCTTGTCACTATGGAAGGTAGTCTGTTTTTCATATTTTTGTTACTCAAATGGATGGTAGCCTTGTCATTATGGAAGGTAGTCTATTGCAGAGATTTTTTTTACCCTAATGGATGGTAGCATTATCATTATGGAAGGTTGTCTGTTGTCGAGATATTTGTTACTTCAATGGATGGTAGCCTTGTCATTTTGGAAGGTAGTCTATTTTCGAGATTTTTGTTACTCCAATGCATGGTAGCCTTGTCATTATGGAAGGTAGTCTGTTGTTCATATTTTTGTTATTCCAATGGATGGTAGCCTTGCCATTATGGTAGGTAGTCTATTGTCGAGATTTTTGTTACTCCAATGGATGGTAGCATTATCATTATGGAAGGTTGTCTGTTGTCGAGATTTTTGTTACGCGAATGGATGGTAGGCTTGTCATTACGGAAGGTAGTATGTTTTCGAGATTTTTGTTACCCCAATGGATGGTAGCTTGGTCATTATGGATGGTAGTCTGTTGTCGAGATTTTTGTTATTCCAATGGATTGTAGCCTTTTCATTAGGGAACATATTCTATTGTTGATGATTTTGTTACTCCAATGGATAGTAGCCTTGTTATAATGGAAGGTAATTTGTTGTCTAGATTTTTGTTATTCCAATGAATGGTAGCCCTGCCATTATGGAAGGTAGTCTATTGTCGAGATTTTTGTTACTCCAATGGATGCTAGCATTGTCATTATGGAAGGTAGTATGTCGTTGTGATTTTTGTTACTCCAATGGATGGTAGCCTTGTCACTATGCAAGGTAGTCTCTTGTTCATATTTTTGTTACTCCAATGGATGCTAGCATTGTCATTATGGAAAGTAGTATGTTGTTGTGATTTATGTCACTCCAATGGATGGTAGCCTTGTAACTATGGAAGGTAGTATGTTGTTCATATTTTTGTTACTCCAATGGATGGTAGCCTTGTCATTATGGAAGGTAGTCTATTGTCGAGATTTTTGTTACTCTAATGGATGGTAGCATTATCATTATGGAAGGTTATCTGTTGTCGAGATTTTTGTTACTCCAATGGATGGTAGCCTTATCATTATGGAAGGTTGTCTGTTGTTCATATTTTTGTTATTCCAATGGATGGTAGCCTTGCCATTATGGTAGGTAGTCTATTGTCGAGATTTTTGTTACTCCAATGGATGGTAGCATTATCATTATGGAAGGTTGTCTGTTGTCGAGATTTTTGTTACTCGAATGGATGGTAGGCTTGTCATTACGGAAGGTAGTATGTTTTCGAGATTTTTGTTACCCCAATGGATGGTAGCTTGGTCATTATGGATGGTAGTCTGTTGTCGAGATTTTTGTTATTCCAATGGATTGTAGCCTTTTCATTAGAGAACATATTCTATTGTTGATGATTTTGTTACTCCAATGGATAGTAGCCTTGTTATAATGGAAGGTAATCTGTTGTCTAGATTTTTGTTATTCCAATGAATGGTAGCCCTGCCATTATGGAAGGTAGTCTATTGTCGAGATTTTTGTTACTCCAATGGATGCTAGCATTGTCATTATGGAAGGTAGTATGTCGTTGTGATTTCTGTTACTCCAATGGATGGTAGCCTTGTCACTATGCAAGGTAGTCTCTTGTTCATATTTTTGTTACTCCAATGGATGCTAGCATTGTCATTATGGAAAGTAGTATGTTGTTGTGATTTATGTCACTCCAATGGATGGTAGCCTTGTAACTATGGAAGGTAGTATGTTGTTCATATTTTTGTTACTCCAATGGATGGTAGCCTTGTCATTATGGAAGGTAGTCTATTGTCGAGATTTTTGTTACTCTAATGGATGGTAGCATTATCATTATGGAAGGTTATCTGTTGTCGAGATTTTTGTTACTCCAATGGATGGTAGCCTTATCATTATGGAAGGTTGTCTGTTGTTGAGATTTTTGTTACTCCAATGGATGTTAGCCTTGTCATTATGGAAGGTAGTCTGTTTTCGAGATTTTTGTTACTCCAATGGATGGTGGCCTTGTCATTTTGGAAGGTAGTTTGTTTTCGAGATTTTTGTTACTCCAATGGATGGTAGCCTTCTCATTATGGAAGGTAATTTATTGTTCATATTTTTGTTACTCCAATGGATGGTAGCCTTGTCATTATGGTACGTAGTCTATTTTCGAGATTTTTGTTACTCTAAGGGATGGTAGCATTATCAATATGGAAGGTTGTCTGTTGTCGATATTTTTGTTACTCCAATGGATGGTAGCCTTATCATTATGGAAGGTAGTTTGTTATTCATATTTTTGTTACTCCAATGGATGGTAGCCTTGTCATTATGGTAAGTAGTCTATTGTCGAGATTTTTGTTACTCCAATTGATGGTAGCATTATCATTATGGAAGGTTGTCTGTTGTCGAGATTTTTGTTACTCCAATGGATGGTAGCCTTGTCAATACGGAAGGTAGTCTGTTTTCGAGATTTTTGTTACTCCAATGGATGGTAGCCTTGTCATTATGGATGGTAGTCTGTTGTCGAGATTTTTGTTATTCCAATGGATTGTAGCCTTTTCATTATAGAACGTATTCTATTGTCGATGTTTTTGTTACTCCAATGGATAGTAGCCTTGTTATTATGGAAGGTAGTCTGTTGTCTAGATTTTTGTTATTCCAATGAATAGTAGCCTTGTCATTATGGAAGGTAGTCTGTTGTCGAGATTTTTGTTACTCTAATGGATGCTAGCGTTGTCATTATGGAAAGTAGTATGTCATTGTGATTTATGTCACTCCAATGGATGGTAGCCTTGTAACTATGTAAGATAGTATGTTGTTCATATTTTTGTTACTCCAATGGATGGTAGCCTTGTCATTATGGAAAGTAGTCTATTTTCGAGATTTTTGTTACTCTAATGGATGGTAGCATTATCATTATGGAAGGTTTATCTATTGTCGAGATTTTTGTTACTCCAATGGATGGTAGCCTTGTCAATATGGAAGGTAGTCTGTTTTCGAGATTTTTGTTATTTCAATGGATGGTAGCCTTGTCATTTTGGAAGGTAGTCTGTTTTCGAGATTTTTGTTACTCCAATGGATGGTAGCCTTGTCATTATGGAAGGTAGTCTTTTGTTCATATTTTTGTTACTCCAATGGATGGTAGCCTTGTCATTATGGTAGGTAGTCTATTGTCGAGATTTTTGTTACTCCAATGGATGGTAGCATTATCATTATGGAAGGTTGTCTGTTGTCGAGATTTTTGTTACTCCAATGGATGGTAGCCTTGTCATTATGGATGGTAGTCTGTTGTCAAGATTTTTGTTACTCCAATGGATTGTATCATTGTCATTATCGAACGTATTTTGTTGTCGATGTTTTCATTACACCAATGGATGGTAGCCTTGTCATTATGAAAGGTAGTTTGTTGTCGAGATTTTTGTTATTCCAATGGATGGTAGCCTTGTCATTATATAAGTTAGTCTATTGTCAAGATTTTTGTTACTCCAATGGATGCTAGCGTTGTCATTTTGGAAGGTAGTATGTCGTTTTAATTTCTGTCACTCCAATGGATGGTAGCCTTGTCACTATGGAAGGTAGTCTGTTTTTCCTATTTTTGTTACTCAAATGAATGGTAGCCTTGTCATTATGGAAGGTAGTCTGTTGTCGAGATTTTTGTTACTCCAATTGATGCTAGCGTTGTCATTATGGAAGGTAGTATGTCGTTGTGATTTCTGTCACTCCAATGGATGGTAGCCTTGTAACTATGGAAGGTAGTCTGTTGTTCATATTTTTGTTACTCCAATTGATGGTAGCCTTGTCATTATGGAAGGTAGTCTATTGTCGAGATTTTTGTTACTCCAATGGATGGTAGCATTATCATTATGGAAGGTTGTCTGTTCTCGAGATTTTTGTTACTCCAATGGACGGTAGCCTTGTCATTATGGAAGGTAGTCTGTTTTCGAGATTTTTGTTACTTCAATGGATGGTAGCGTTGTCATTATGGAAGGTAGTCTTTTTTCGAGATTTTTGTTACTCCAATGGATGGTAGCCTTGTCATTATGGAAGGTAGTCTGTTTTCGAGATTTTTGTTACTCCAATGGATGGTAGCCTTGTCATTATGGAATGTAGTCTATTTTCGAGATTTTTGTTACTCTAGTGGATGGTAGCCTTGTCATTATGGAAGGTAGTTTTTTGTTCATATTTTTGTTACTCCAATGGATGGTAGCCTTGTCATTTTGGAAGGTAGTTTGTTTTCGAGATTTTTGTTACTCCAATGGATGGTAGCCTTCTCATTATGGAAGGTAATTTATTGTTCATATTTTTGTTACTCCAATGGATGGTAGCCTTGTCATTATGGTACGTAGTCTATTTTCGAGATTTTTGTTACTCTAATGGATGGTAGCATTATCATTATGGAAGGTTGTCTGTTGTCGAGATTTTTGTTACTCCAATGGATGGTAGCCTTATCATTATGGAAGGTAGTTTGTTATTCATATTTTTGTTACTCCAATGGATGGTAGCCTTGTCATTATGGTAAGTAGTCTATTGTCGAGATTTTTGTTACTCCAATTGATGGTAGCATTATCATTATGGAAGGTTGTCTGTTGTCGAGATTTTTGTTACTCCAATGGATGGTAGCCTTGTCATTACGGAAGGTAGTCTGTTTTCGAGATTTTTGTTACTCCAATGGATGGTAGCCTTGTCATTATGGATGGTAGTCTGTTGTCGAGATTTTTGTTATTCCAATGGATTGTAGCCTTTTCATTATGGAACGTATTCTATTGTCGATGTTTTTGTTACTCCAATGGATAGTAGCCTTGTTATTATGGAAGGTAGTCTGTTGTCTAGATTTTTGTTATTCCAATGAATAGTAGCCTTGTCATTATGGAAGGTAGTCTGTTGTCGAGATTTTTGTTACTCTAATGGATGCTAGCGTTGTCATTATGGAAAGTAGTATGTCATTGTGATTTATGTCACTCCAATGGATGGTAGCCTTGTAACTATGTAAGATAGTATGTTGTTCATATTTTTGTTACTCCAATGGATGGTAGCCTTGTCATTATGGAAAGTAGTCTATTTTCGAGATTTTTGTTACTCTAATGGATGGTAGCATTATCATTATGGAAGGTTTATCTATTGTTGAGATTTTTGTTACTCCAATGGATGGTAGCCTTGTCAATATGGAAGGTAGTCTGTTTTCGAGATTTTTGTTATTTCAATGGATGGTAGCCTTGTCATTTTGGAAGGTAGTCTGTTTTCGAGATTTTTGTTACTCCAATGGATGGTAGCCTTGTCATTATGGAAGGTAGTCTTTTGTTCATATTTTTGTTACTCCAATGGATGGTAGCCTTGTCATTATGGTAGGTAGTCTATTGTCGAGATTTTTGTTACTCCAATGGATGGTAGCATTATCATTATGGAAGGTTGTCTGTTGTCGAGATTTTTGTTACTCCAATGGATGGTAGCCTTGTCATTACGGAAGGTAGTCTGTTGTCAAGATTTTTGTTACTCCAATGGATGGTAGCCTTGTCATTATGGATGGTAGTCTGTTGTCGAGATTTTTGTTATTCCAATGGATTGTATCATTGTCATTATCGAACGTATTTTGTTGTCGATGTTTTCATTACACCAATGGATGGTAGCCTTGTCATTATGAAAGGTAGTTTGTTGTCGAGATTTTTGTTATTCCAATGGATGGTAGCCTTGTCATTATATAAGTTAGTCTATTGTCAAGATTTTTGTTACTCCAATGGATGCTAGCGTTGTCATTTTGGAAGGTAGTATGTCGTTTTGATTTCTGTCACTCCAATGGATGGTAGCCTTGTCACTATGGAAGGTAGTCTGTTTTTCCTATTTTTGTTACTCAAATGAATGGTAGCCTTGTCATTATGGAAGGTAGTCTGTTGTCGAGATTTTTGTTACTCCAATTGATGCTAGCGTTGTCATTATGGAAGGTAGTATGTCGTTGTGATTTCTGTCACTCCAATGGATGGTAGCCTTGTAACTATGGAAGGTAGTCTGTTGTTCATATTTTTGTTACTCCAATTGATGGTAGCCTTGTCATTATGGAAGG
The DNA here is from genome assembly GCA_948472305.1 of Vicia faba. NCBI lineage: Eukaryota > Viridiplantae > Streptophyta > Magnoliopsida > Fabales > Fabaceae > Vicia > Vicia faba. The sequence continues at coordinate 527,838,114 of OX451741.1, forward strand.
TAGTCTATTGTCGAGATTTTTGTTACTCCAATGGATGGTAGCATTATCATTATGGAAGGTTGTCTGTTCTCGAGATTTTTGTTACTCCAATGGACGGTAGCCTTGTCATTATGGAAGGTAGTCTGTTTTCGAGATTTTTGTTACTTCAATGGATGGTAGCGTTGTCATTATGGAAGGTAGTCTTTTTTCGAGATTTTTGTTACTCCAATGGATGGTAGCCTTGTCATTATGGAAGGTAGTCTGTTTTCGAGATTTTTGTTACTCCAATGGATGGTAGCCTTGTCATTATGGAATGTAGTCTATTTTCGAGATTTTTGTTACTCTAGTGGATGGTAGCCTTGTCATTATGGAAGGTAGTTTTTTGTTCATATTTTTGTTACTCCAATGGATGGTAGCCTTGTCATTATGGTAGGTAGTCTATTGTCAAGATTTTTGTTACTCCAATGGATGGTAGCATTATCATTATTGAAGGTTGTCTGTTGTCGAGATTTTTGTTACTCCAATGGATGGTAGCCTTGTCATTACGGAAGGTAGTCTGTTTTCGAGATTTTTGTTACTCCAATGGATGGTAGCCTTGTCATTATTGATGGTAGTCTGTTGTCGAGATTTTTGTTATTCCAATGGATTGTAGCCTTATTATTATGGAACGTATTCTGTTTTCGATGTTTTTGTTACACCAATGGATAGTAGCCTTGTTATTACGGAAGGTAGTATGTTGTCTAGATTTTGGTTATTCCAATGAATGGTAGCCTTGTCATTATGGAAGGTAGTTTGTTGTTGAGATTTTTGTTACTCCAATTGATGCTAGCGTTGTCATTATGGAAGGTAGTATGTCGTTGTGATTTCTGTCACTCCAATGGATGGTAGCCTTGTAACTATGGAAGGTAGTCTATTATTCATATTTTTGTTACTCCAATTGATGGTAGCCTTGTCACTATGGAAGGTAGTCTATTGTCGAGATTTTTGTTACTCCAATGGATGGTAGCATTATCATTATGGAAGGATGTCGGTTCTCGAGATTTTTGTTACTCCAATGGATGGTAGCCTTGTCATTATGGAAGGTAGTCTGTTTTCGAGATTTTTGTTACTTCAATGGATGGTAGCGTTGTCATTTTGGAAGGTAGTCTTTTTTCGAGATTTTTGTTACTCCAATGGATGGTAGCCTTGTCATTATGGAAGGTAGTTTGTTTTCGAGATTTTTGTTACTCCAATGGATGGTAGCCTTCTCATTATGGAAGGTAATTTATTGTTCATATTTTTGTTACTCCAATGGATGGTAGCCTTGTCATTATGGTACGTAGTCTATTTTCGAGATTTTTGTTACTCTAATGGATGGTAGCATTATCAATATGGAAGGTTGTCTGTTGTCGATATTTTTGTTACTCCAATGGATGGTAGCCTTATCATTATGGAAGGTAGTTTGTTATTCATATTTTTGTTATTCCAATGGATGGTAGCCTTGTCATTATGGTAAGTAGTCTATTGTCGAGATTTTTGTTACTCCAATTGATGGTAGCATTATCATTATGGAAGGTTGTCTGTTGTCGAGATTTTTGTTACTCCAATGGATGGTAGCCTTGTCATTACGGAAGGTAGTCTATTTTCGAGATTTTTGTTACTCCAATGGATGGTAGCCTTGTCATTATGGATGGTAGTCTGTTGTCGAGATTTTTGTTATTCCAATGGATTGTAGCCTTTTCATTATGGAACATATTCTATTGTCGATGTTTTTGTTACTCCAATGGATAGTAGCCTTGTTATTATGGAAGGTAGTCTGTTGTCTAGATTTTTGTTATTCCAATGAATAGTAGCCTTGTCATTATGGAAGGTAGTCTGTTGTCGAGATTTTTGTTACTCTAATGGATGCTAGCGTTGTCATTATGGAAAGTAGTATGTCATTGTGATTTATGTCACTCCAATGGATGGTAGCCTTGTAACTATGTAAGATAGTATGTTGTTCATATTTTTGTTACTCCAATGGATGGTAGCCTTGTCATTATGTAAAGTAGTCTATTTTCGAGATTTTTGTTACTCTAATGGATGGTAGCATTATCATTATGGAAGGTTTATCTATTGTCGAGATTTTTGTTACTCCAATGGATGGTAGCCTTGTCAATATGGAAGGTAGTCTGTTTTCGAGATTTTTGTTATTTCAATGGATGGTAGCCTTGTCATTTTGGAAGGTAGTCTGTTTTCGAGATTTTTGTTACTCCAATGGATGGTAGCCTTGTCATTATGGAAGGTAGTCTTTTGTTCATATTTTTGTTACTCCAATGGATGGTAGCCTTGTCATTATGGTAGGTAGTCTATTGTCGATATTTTTGTTACTCCAATGGATGGTAGCATTATCATTATGGAAGGTTGTCTGTTGTCGAGATTTTTGTTACTCCAATGGATGGTAGCCTTGTCATTACGGAAGGTAGTCTGTTGTCAAGATTTTTGTTACTCCAATGGATGGTAGCCTTGTCATTATGGATGGTAGTCTGTTGTCGAGATTTTTGTTATTCCAATGGATTGTATCATTGTCATTATCGAATGTATTTTGTTGTCGATGTTTTCATTACACCAATGGATGGTAGCCTTGTCATTATGAAAGGTAGTTTGTTGTCGAGATTTTTGTTATTCCAATGGATGGTAGCCTTGTCATTATATAAGTTAGTCTATTGTCAAGATTTTTGTTAATCCAATGGATGCTAGCGTTGTCATTTTGGAAGGTAGTATGTCATTGTGATTTCTGTTACTCCAATGGATGTTAGCCTTGTCACTATGGAAGGTAGTTTGTTGTTTATATTTTGGATACTCCAATGGATGGTAGCCTCGTCATTATGGAAGGTAGTCTATTGTCGATATTTTTGTTAGTCCAATGGATGGTAGCATTATCATTATGGAAGGTGTCTGTTGTCTAGATTTTTGTTACTCCAATGGATGGTAGCCTTGCCATAATGTAAGGTAGTCTGTTTTCGAGATTTTTGTTACTCCAATGGATGGTAGCCTTGTCATTATGGAAGGTAGTTTGTTTTTGAGATTTTTGTTACTCCAATGGATGGTAGCCTTGTCATTATGGAAGATAGTCTGTTGTTCATATTTTTGTTACTCCAATGGATGGTAGCCTTGTCATTATGGTAGGTAGTCTATTGTCAAGATTTTTGTTACTCCAATGGATGGTAGCATTATCATTATGGAAGGTTGTCTATTGTCGATATTTTTGTTACTCAAATGGATGGTAGCCTTGTCATTACGAAAGGTAGTCTATTTTCAAGATTTTTGTCACTCCAATAGATGGTAGCCTTGTCATTATGGAAGGTAGTCTATTGTCGAGATTTTTGTTACTCCAATGGATGGTATCATTGTCATTATGGATGGTAGTCTATTGTCGTGATTTTTGTTATTCCAATGGATTATATCAATGTCATTATGGAACATATTCTGTTGTCGATGTTTTCGTTACTCCAATGGATGGTAGCCTTGTCATTATGAAAGGTAGTTTGTTGTCGAGCTTTTTGTTATTCCAATGGATGGTAGCCTTGTCATTATGGAAGGTAGTCTATTTTCAAGATTTTTGTTACTCCAATGGATGCTAGCGTTGTCATTTTGGAAGGTAGTATGTCGTTGTGATTTCAGTCACTCCAATGGATGGTAGCCTTGTCACTATGGATGGTAGTCTGTTGTTCATATTTTTGTTACTCCATTGGATGGTAGCCTTGTCATTTTGGAAGGTAGCCTGTTGTCGAGATTTTTGTTACTCCAATGGATGGTAGCATTATCATTATGGAAGTTTGTTTGTTGCCAAGATTTTTGTTACTGCAATGGATGGTAGCCTTGTCAATATGGAAGGTAGTCTATTTTCTATATTTTTGATACTTTAATAGATAGTAGCCTTGTCATTATGGAAGGTAGTCTATTTTCTAGATTTTTGTTACTCCAATGGATGGTAGCCTTGTCATTATGGAAGGTAGTTTGTTGTTCATATTTTTGTTACTCCAATAGATGGTAGCCTTGTCATTATGATAGGTAGTCTATTGTCGAGATTTTTGTTACTCCAATGGATGGTAGCATTATCATTATGGAAGGTTGTCTATTGTCGAGATTTTTGTTACTCCAATGGATGGTAGCCTTGTCATTATGGAAGGTAGTCTGTTTTCGATATTTTTGTTACTCCAATGGATGGTAGCCTTGTCATTATGGATGGTAGTCTGTTGTCGAGATTTTTGTTATTCCAATGGATTGTAGCCTTTTCATTATGGAACGTATTCTGTTGTCGATGTTTTTGTTACTCCAATGGATAGTAGTCTTGTTATTATGGAAGGTAGTCTGTTGTCTAGATTTTTGTTATTCGAATGAATAGTAGCCTTGTCATTATGGAAGGTAGTCAGTTGTCGAGATTTTTGTTACTCCAATAGATGCTAGCATTGTCATTATGGAAAGTAGTATGTTGTTGTGATTTATGTCACTCCAATGGATGGTAGCCTTGTAACTATGGAAGGTAGTATGTTGTTCATATTTTTGTTACTCCAATGGATGGTAGCCTTGTCATTATGGAAGGTAGTCTATTGTCGAGATTTTTGTTACTCTAATGGATGGTAGCATTATCATTATGGAAGGTTATCTGTTGTCGAGATTTTTGTTACTCCAATGGATGGTAGCCTTATCATTATGGAAGGTTGTCTGTTGTCGAGATTTTTGTTACTCCAATGGATGGTAGCCTTGTCATTATGGAAGGTAGTCTGTTTTCGAGATTTTTGTTACTCCAATGGATGGTAGCCTTCTCATTATGGAAGGTAGTTTATTGTTCTTTTTTTTTTACTCCAATGGATGGTAGCCTTGTCATTATGGTACGTAGTCTATTTTCAAGATTTTTGTTACTCTAATGGATGGTAGCATTATCATTATGGAAGGTTGTCTGTTGTCGAGATTTTTGTTACTCCAATGGATGGTAGCCTTATCATTATGGAAGGTAGTTTGTTATTCATATTTTTGTTACTCCAATGGATGGTAGCCTTGTCATTATGGTAAGTAGTCTATTGTCGAGATTTTTGTTACTCCAATTGATGGTAGCATTATCATTATGGAAGGTTGTCTGTTGTCGAGATTTTTGTTACTCCAATAGATGGTAGCCTTGTCATTACGGAAGGTAGTCTGTTTTCGAGATTTTTGTTACTCCAATGGATGGTAGCCTTGTCATTATGGATGGTAGTCTGTTGTCGAGATTTTTGTTATTCCAATGGATTGTAGCCTTTTCATTATGGAACGTATTCTATTGTCGATGTTTTTGTTACTCCAATGGATAGTAGCCTTGTTATTATGGAAGGTAGTCTGTTGTCTAGATTTTTGTTATTCCAATGAATAGTAGCCTTGTCATTATGGAAGGTAGTCTGTTGTCGAGATTTTTGTTACTCTAATGGATGTTAGTGTTGTCATTATGGAAAGTAGTATGTCATTGTGATTTATGTCACTCCAATGGATGGTAGCCTTGTAACTATGGAAGGTAGTATGTTGTTCATATTTTTGTTACTCCAATGGATGGTAGCCTTGTCATTATGGAAGGTAGTCTATTTTCGAGATTTTTGTTACTCTAATGGATGGTAGCATTATCATTATGGAAGGTTTATCTATTGTCGATATTTTTGTTACTCCAATGGATGGTAGCCTTATCATTATGGAAGGTTGTCTTTTGTCAAGATTTTTTTTACTCCAATGGATGGTAGCCTTGTCATTATGGAAGGTAGTCTGTTTTCGAGATTTTTGTTATTTCAATGGATGGTAGCCTTGTCATTATGGAAGGTAGTCTTTTGTTCATATTTTTGTTACTCCAATGGATGGTAGCCTTGTCATTATGGTAGGTAGTCTATTGTCGAGATTTTTGTTACTCCAATGGATGGTAGCATTATCATTATGGAAGGTTGTCTGTTGTCGAGATTTTTGTTACTCCAATGGATGGTAGCCTTGTCATTACGGAAGGTAGTCTGTTGTCAAGATTTTTGTTACTCCAATGGATGGTAGCCTTGTCATTATGGATGGTAGTCTGTTGTCGAGATTTTTGTTATTCCAATGGATTGTATCATTGTCATTATCGAACGTATTTTGTTGTCGATGTTTTCATTACACCAATGGATGGTAGCCTTGTCATTATGAAAGGTAGTTTGTTGTCGAGATTTTTGTTATTCCAATGGATGGTAGCCTTGTCATTATATAAGTTAGTCTATTGTCAAGATTTTTGTTACTCCAATGGATGCTAGCGTTGTCATTTTGGAAGGTAGTATGTCGTTTTGATTTCTGTCACTCCAATGGATGGTAGCCTTGTCACTATGGAAGGTAGTCTGTTTTTCCTATTTTTGTTACTCAAATGAATGGTAGCCTTGTCATTATGGAAGGTAGTCTGTTGTCGAGATTTTTGTTACTCCAATTGATGCTAGCGTTGTCATTATGGAAGGTAGTATGTCGTTGTGATTTCTGTCACTCCAATGGATGGTAGCCTTGTAACTATGGAAGGTAGTCTGTTGTTCATATTTTTGTTACTCCAATTGATGGTAGCCTTGTCATTATGGAAGGTAGTCTATTGTCGAGATTTTTGTTACTCCAATGGATGGTAGCATTATCATTATGGAAGGTTGTCTGTTCTCGAGATTTTTGTTACTCCAATGGACGGTAGCCTTGTCATTATGGAAGGTAGTCTGTTTTCGAGATTTTTGTTACTTCAATGGATGGTAGCGTTGTCATTATGGAAGGTAGTCTTTTTTCGAGATTTTTGTTACTCCAATGGATGGTAGCCTTGTCATTATGGAAGGTAGTCTGTTTTCGAGATTTTTGTTACTCCAATGGATGGTAGCCTTGTCATTATGGAATGTAGTCTATTTTCGAGATTTTTGTTACTCTAGTGGATGGTAGCCTTGTCATTATGGAAGGTAGTTTTTTGTTCATATTTTTGTTACTCCAATGGATGGTAGCCTTGTCATTATGGTAGGTAGTCTATTGTCAAGATTTTTGTTACTCCAATGGATGGTAGCATTATCATTATTGAAGGTTGTCTGTTGTCGAGATTTTTGTTACTCCAATGGATGGTAGCCTTGTCATTACGGAAGGTAGTCTGTTTTCGAGATTTTTGTTACTCCAATGGATGGTAGCCTTGTCATTATTGATGGTAGTCTGTTGTCGAGATTTTTGTTATTCCAATGGATTGTAGCCTTATTATTATGGAACGTATTCTGTTTTCGATGTTTTTGTTACACCAATGGATAGTAGCCTTGTTATTACGGAAGGTAGTATGTTGTCTAGATTTTGGTTATTCCAATGAATGGTAGCCTTGTCATTATGGAAGGTAGTTTGTTGTTGAGATTTTTGTTACTCCAATTGATGCTAGCGTTGTCATTATGGAAGGTAGTATGTCGTTGTGATTTCTGTCACTCCAATGGATGGTAGCCTTGTAACTATGGAAGGTAGTCTATTATTCATATTTTTGTTACTCCAATTGATGGTAGCCTTGTCACTATGGAAGGTAGTCTATTGTCGAGATTTTTGTTACTCCAATGGATGGTAGCATTATCATTATGGAAGGATGTCGGTTCTCGAGATTTTTGTTACTCCAATGGATGGTAGCCTTGTCATTATGGAAGGTAGTCTGTTTTCGAGATTTTTGTTACTTCAATGGATGGTAGCGTTGTCATTTTGGAAGGTAGTCTTTTTTCGAGATTTTTGTTACTCCAATGGATGGTAGCCTTGTCATTATGGAAGGTAGTTTGTTTTCGAGATTTTTGTTACTCCAATGGATGGTAGCCTTCTCATTATGGAAGGTAATTTATTGTTCATATTTTTGTTACTCCAATGGATGGTAGCCTTGTCATTATGGTACGTAGTCTATTTTCGAGATTTTTGTTACTCTAATGGATGGTAGCATTATCAATATGGAAGGTTGTCTGTTGTCGATATTTTTGTTACTCCAATGGATGGTAGCCTTATCATTATGGAAGGTAGTTTGTTATTCATATTTTTGTTATTCCAATGGATGGTAGCCTTGTCATTATGGTAAGTAGTCTATTGTCGAGATTTTTGTTACTCCAATTGATGGTAGCATTATCATTATGGAAGGTTGTCTGTTGTCGAGATTTTTGTTACTCCAATGGATGGTAGCCTTGTCATTACGGAAGGTAGTCTATTTTCGAGATTTTTGTTACTCCAATGGATGGTAGCCTTGTCATTATGGATGGTAGTCTGTTGTCGAGATTTTTGTTATTCCAATGGATTGTAGCCTTTTCATTATGGAACATATTCTATTGTCGATGTTTTTGTTACTCCAATGGATAGTAGCCTTGTTATTATGGAAGGTAGTCTGTTGTCTAGATTTTTGTTATTCCAATGAATAGTAGCCTTGTCATTATGGAAGGTAGTCTGTTGTCGAGATTTTTGTTACTCTAATGGATGCTAGCGTTGTCATTATGGAAAGTAGTATGTCATTGTGATTTATGTCACTCCAATGGATGGTAGCCTTGTAACTATGTAAGATAGTATGTTGTTCATATTTTTGTTACTCCAATGGATGGTAGCCTTGTCATTATGTAAAGTAGTCTATTTTCGAGATTTTTGTTACTCTAATGGATGGTAGCATTATCATTATGGAAGGTTTATCTATTGTCGAGATTTTTGTTACTCCAATGGATGGTAGCCTTGTCAATATGGAAGGTAGTCTGTTTTCGAGATTTTTGTTATTTCAATGGATGGTAGCCTTGTCATTTTGGAAGGTAGTCTGTTTTCGAGATTTTTGTTACTCCAATGGATGGTAGCCTTGTCATTATGGAAGGTAGTCTTTTGTTCATATTTTTGTTACTCCAATGGATGGTAGCCTTGTCATTATGGTAGGTAGTCTATTGTCGATATTTTTGTTACTCCAATGGATGGTAGCATTATCATTATGGAAGGTTGTCTGTTGTCGAGATTTTTGTTACTCCAATGGATGGTAGCCTTGTCATTACGGAAGGTAGTCTGTTGTCAAGATTTTTGTTACTCCAATGGATGGTAGCCTTGTCATTATGGATGGTAGTCTGTTGTCGAGATTTTTGTTATTCCAATGGATTGTATCATTGTCATTATCGAATGTATTTTGTTGTCGATGTTTTCATTACACCAATGGATGGTAGCCTTGTCATTATGAAAGGTAGTTTGTTGTCGAGATTTTTGTTATTCCAATGGATGGTAGCCTTGTCATTATATAAGTTAGTCTATTGTCAAGATTTTTGTTACTCCAATGGATGCTAGCGTTGTCATTTTGGAAGGTAGTATGTCATTGTGATTTCTGTTACTCCAATGGATGTTAGCCTTGTCACTATGGAAGGTAGTTTGTTGTTTATATTTTGGATACTCCAATGGATGGTAGCCTCGTCATTATGGAAGGTAGTCTATTGTCGATATTTTTGTTAGTCCAATGGATGGTAGCATTATCATTATGGAAGGTGTCTGTTGTCTAGATTTTTGTTACTCCAATGGATGGTAGCCTTGCCATAATGTAAGGTAGTCTGTTTTCGAGATTTTTGTTACTCCAATGGATGGTAGCCTTGTCATTATGGAAGGTAGTTTGTTTTTGAGATTTTTGTTACTCCAATGGATGGTAGCCTTGTCATTATGGAAGATAGTCTGTTGTTCATATTTTTGTTACTCCAATGGATGGTAGCCTTGTCATTATGGTAGGTAGTCTATTGTCAAGATTTTTGTTACTCCAATGGATGGTAGCATTATCATTATGGAAGGTTGTCTATTGTCGATATTTTTGTTACTCAAATGGATGGTAGCCTTGTCATTACGAAAGGTAGTCTATTTTCAAGATTTTTGTCACTCCAATAGATGGTAGCCTTGTCATTATGGAAGGTAGTCTATTGTCGAGATTTTTGTTACTCCAATGGATGGTATCATTGTCATTATGGATGGTAGTCTATTGTCGTGATTTTTGTTATTCCAATGGATTATATCAATGTCATTATGGAACATATTCTGTTGTCGATGTTTTCGTTACTCCAATGGATGGTAGCCTTGTCATTATGAAAGGTAGTTTGTTGTCGAGCTTTTTGTTATTCCAATGGATGGTAGCCTTGTCATTATGGAAGGTAGTCTATTTTCAAGATTTTTGTTACTCCAATGGATGCTAGCGTTGTCATTTTGGAAGGTAGTATGTCGTTGTGATTTCAGTCACTCCAATGGATGGTAGCCTTGTCACTATGGATGGTAGTCTGTTGTTCATATTTTTGTTACTCCATTGGATGGTAGCCTTGTCATTTTGGAAGGTAGCCTGTTGTCGAGATTTTTGTTACTCCAATGGATGGTAGCATTATCATTATGGAAGTTTGTTTGTTGCCAAGATTTTTGTTACTGCAATGGATGGTAGCCTTGTCAATATGGAAGGTAGTCTATTTTCTATATTTTTGATACTTTAATAGATAGTAGCCTTGTCATTATGGAAGGTAGTCTATTTTCTAGATTTTTGTTACTCCAATGGATGGTAGCCTTGTCATTATGGAAGGTAGTTTGTTGTTCATATTTTTGTTACTCCAATAGATGGTAGCCTTGTCATTATGATAGGTAGTCTATTGTCGAGATTTTTGTTACTCCAATGGATGGTAGCATTATCATTATGGAAGGTTGTCTATTGTCGAGATTTTTGTTACTCCAATGGATGGTAGCCTTGTCATTATGGAAGGTAGTCTGTTTTCGATATTTTTGTTACTCCAATGGATGGTAGCCTTGTCATTATGGATGGTAGTCTGTTGTCGAGATTTTTGTTATTCCAATGGATTGTAGCCTTTTCATTATGGAACGTATTCTGTTGTCGATGTTTTTGTTACTCCAATGGATAGTAGTCTTGTTATTATGGAAGGTAGTCTGTTGTCTAGATTTTTGTTATTCGAATGAATAGTAGCCTTGTCATTATGGAAGGTAGTCAGTTGTCGAGATTTTTGTTACTCCAATAGATGCTAGCATTGTCATTATGGAAAGTAGTATGTTGTTGTGATTTATGTCACTCCAATGGATGGTAGCCTTGTAACTATGGAAGGTAGTATGTTGTTCATATTTTTGTTACTCCAATGGATGGTAGCCTTGTCATTATGGAAGGTAGTCTATTGTCGAGATTTTTGTTACTCTAATGGATGGTAGCATTATCATTATGGAAGGTTATCTGTTGTCGAGATTTTTGTTACTCCAATGGATGGTAGCCTTATCATTATGGAAGGTTGTCTGTTGTCGAGATTTTTGTTACTCCAATGGATGGTAGCCTTGTCATTATGGAAGGTAGTCTGTTTTCGAGATTTTTGTTACTCCAATGGATGGTAGCCTTCTCATTATGGAAGGTAGTTTATTGTTCTTTTTTTTTTACTCCAATGGATGGTAGCCTTGTCATTATGGTACGTAGTCTATTTTCAAGATTTTTGTTACTCTAATGGATGGTAGCATTATCATTATGGAAGGTTGTCTGTTGTCGAGATTTTTGTTACTCCAATGGATGGTAGCCTTATCATTATGGAAGGTAGTTTGTTATTCATATTTTTGTTACTCCAATGGATGGTAGCCTTGTCATTATGGTAAGTAGTCTATTGTCGAGATTTTTGTTACTCCAATTGATGGTAGCATTATCATTATGGAAGGTTGTCTGTTGTCGAGATTTTTGTTACTCCAATAGATGGTAGCCTTGTCATTACGGAAGGTAGTCTGTTTTCGAGATTTTTGTTACTCCAATGGATGGTAGCCTTGTCATTATGGATGGTAGTCTGTTGTCGAGATTTTTGTTATTCCAATGGATTGTAGCCTTTTCATTATGGAACGTATTCTATTGTCGATGTTTTTGTTACTCCAATGGATAGTAGCCTTGTTATTATGGAAGGTAGTCTGTTGTCTAGATTTTTGTTATTCCAATGAATAGTAGCCTTGTCATTATGGAAGGTAGTCTGTTGTCGAGATTTTTGTTACTCTAATGGATGCTAGTGTTGTCATTATGGAAAGTAGTATGTCATTGTGATTTATGTCACTCCAATGGATGGTAGCCTTGTAACTATGGAAGGTAGTATGTTGTTCATATTTTTGTTACTCCAATGGATGGTAGCCTTGTCATTATGGAAGGTAGTCTATTTTCGAGATTTTTGTTACTCTAATGGATGGTAGCATTATCATTATGGAAGGTTTATCTATTGTCGATATTTTTGTTACTCCAATGGATGGTAGCCTTATCATTATGGAAGGTTGTCTTTTGTCAAGATTTTTTTTACTCCAATGGATGGTAGCCTTGTCATTATGGAAGGTAGTCTGTTTTCGAGATTTTTGTTATTTCAATGGATGGTAGCCTTGTCATTTTGGAAGGTAGTCTATTTTCGAGATTTTTGTTACTCCAATGGATGGTAGCCTTGTCATTATGGAAGGTAGTCTTTTGTTCATATTTTTGTTACTCCAATGGATGGTAGCCTTGTAATTATGGTAGGTAGTCTATTGTCGAGATTTTTGTTACTCCAATGGATGGTAGCATTATCATTATGGAAGGTTGTTTGTTGTCGAGATTTTTGTTACTCCAATGGATGGTAGCCTTGTCATTACGGAAGGTAGTCTATTGTCGAGATTTTTGTTACTCCAATGGATGGTAGCCTTGTCATTATGGATGGTAGTCTGTTGTCGAGATTTTTATTATTCCAATGGATTGTATCATTGTCATTATCGAACGTATTTTGTTGTCGATGTTTTCGTTACACCAATGGATGGTAGCCTTGTCATTATGAAAGGTAGTTTGTTGTCGAGATTTTTGTTATTCCAATGGATGGTAGCCTGGTCATTATATAAGGTAGTCTATTGTCAAGATTTTTGTTACTCCAATGGATGCTAGCGTTGTCATTTTGGAAGGTAGTATGTCGTTTTGATTTCTGTCACTCCAATGGATGGTAGCCTTGTCACTATGGAAGGTAGTTTGTTTTTCATATTTTTGTTACTCAAATGGATGGTAGCCTTGTCATTATGGAAGGTAGTCTATTGCAGAGATTTTTTTTACCCTAATGGATGGTAGCATTATCATTATGGAAGGTTGTCTGTTGTCGAGATATTTGTTACTTCAATGGATGGTAGCCTTGTCATTTTGGAAGGTAGTCTATTTTCGAGATTTTTGTTACTCCAATGCATGGTAGCCTTGTCATTATGGAAAGTAGTCTGTTGTTCATATTTTTGTTATTCCAATGGATGGTAGCCTTGCCATTATGGTAGGTAGTCTATTGTCTAGATTTTTGTTACTCCAATGGATGGTAGCATTATCATTATGGAAGGTTGTCTGTTGTCGAGATTTTTGTTACTCGAATGGATGGTAGGCTTGTCATTACGGAAGGTAGTATGTTTTCGAGATTTTTGTTACCCCAATGGATGGTAGCTTGGTCATTATGGATGGTAGTCTGTTGTCGAGATTTTTGTTATTCCAATGGATTGTAGCCTTTTCATTAGGGAACATATTCTATTGTTGATGATTTTGTTACTCCAATGGATAGTAGCCTTGTTATAATGGAAGGTAATCTGTTGTCTAGATGTCTGTTATTCCAATGAATGGTAGCCCTGCCATTATGGAAGGTAGTCTATTGTCGAGATTTTTGTTACTCCAATGGATGCTAGCATTGTCATTATGGAAGGTAGTATGTCGTTGTGATTTCTGTTACTCCAATGGATGGTAGCCTTGTCACTATGCAAGGTAGTCTCTTGTTCATATTTTTGTTACTCCAATGGATGCTAGCATTGTCATTATGGAAAGTAGTATGTTATTGTGATTTATGTCACTCCAATGGATGGTAGCCTTGTAACTATGGAAGGTAGTATGTTGTTCATATTTTTGTTACTCCAATGGATGGTAGCCTTGTCATTATGGAAGGTAGTCTATTGTCGAGATTTTTGTTACTCTAATGGATGGTAGCATTATCATTATGGAAGGTTATCTGTTGTCGAGATTTTTGTTACTCCAATGGATGGTAGCCTTATCATTATGGAAGGTTGTCTGTTGTTGAGATTTTTATTACTCCAATGGATGTTAGCCTTGTCATTATGGAAGGTAGTATGTTTTCGAGATTTTTGTTACTCCAATGGATGGTAGCCTTGTCATTTTGGAAGGTAGTTTGTTTTCGAGATTTTTGTTACTCCAATGGATGGTAGCCTTCTCATTATGGAAGGTAATTTATTGTTCATATTTTTGTTACTCCAATGGATGGTAGCCTTGTCATTATGGTACGTAGTCTATTTTCGAGATTTTTGTTACTCTAATGGATGGTAGCATTATCATTATGGAAGGTTGTCTGTTGTCGAGATTTTTGTTACTCCAATGGATGGTAGCCTTATCATTATGGAAGGTAGTTTGTTATTCATATTTTTGTTACTCCAATGGATGGTAGCCTTGTCATTATGGTAAGTAGTCTATTGTCGAGATTTTTGTTACTCCAATTGATGGTAGCATTATCATTATGGAAGGTTGTCTGTTGTCGAGATTTTTGTTACTCCAATGGATGGTAGCCTTGTCATTACGGAAGGTAGTCTGTTTTCGAGATTTTTGTTACTCCAATGGATGGTAGCCTTGTCATTATGGATGGTAGTCTGTTGTCGAGATTTTTGTTATTCCAATGGATTGTAGCCTTTTCATTATGGAACGTATTCTATTGTCGATGTTTTTGTTACTCCAATGGATAGTAGCCTTGTTATTATGGAAGGTAGTCTGTTGTCTAGATTTTTGTTATTCCAATGAATAGTAGCCTTGTCATTATGGAAGGTAGTCTGTTGTCGAGATTTTTGTTACTCTAATGGATGCTAGCGTTGTCATTATGGAAAGTAGTATGTCATTGTGATTTATGTCACTCCAATGGATGGTAGCCTTGTAACTATGTAAGATAGTATGTTGTTCATATTTTTGTTACTCCAATGGATGGTAGCCTTGTCATTATGGAAAGTAGTCTATTTTCGAGATTTTTGTTACTCTAATGGATGGTAGCATTATCATTATGGAAGGTTTATCTATTGTCGAGATTTTTGTTACTCCAATGGATGCTAGCCTTGTCAATATGGAAGGTAGTCTATTTTCGAGATTTTTGTTAATTCAATGGATGGTAGCCTTGTCATTTTGGAAGGTAGTCTGTTTTCGAGATTTTTGTTACTCCAATGGATGGTAGCCTTGTCATTATGGAAGGTAGTCTTTTGTTCATATTTTTGTTACTCCAATGGATGGTAGCCTTGTCATTATGGTAGGTAGTCTATTGTCGAGATTTTTGTTACTCCAATGGATGGTAGCATTATCATTATGGAAGGTTGTCTGTTGTCGAGATTTTTATTACTCCAATGGATGGTAGCCTTGTCATTACGGAAGGTAGTCTGTTGTCAAGATTTTTGTTACTCCAATGGATGGTAGCCTTGTAATTATGGATGGTAGTCTGTTGTCGAGATTTTTGTTATTCCAATGGATTGTATCATTGTCATTATCGAACGTATTTTGTTGTCGATGTTTTCATTACACCAATGGATGGTAGCCTTGTCATTATGAAAGGTAGTTTGTTGTCGAGATTTTTGTTATTCCAATGGATGGTAGCCTTGTCATTATATAAGTTAGTCTATTGTCAAGATTTTTGTTACTCCAATGGATGGTAGCCTTGTCACTATGGAAGGTAGTCTGTTTTTCCTATTTTTGTTACTCAAATGAATGGTAGCCTTGTCATTATGGAAGGTAGTCTGTTGTCGAGATTTTTGTTACTCCAATTGATGCTAGCGTTGTCATTATGGAAGGTAGTATGTTGTTGTGATTTCTGTCACTCCAATGGATGGTAGCCTTGTAACTATGGAAGGTAGTCTGTTGTTCATATTTTTGTTACTCCAATTGATGGTAGCCTTGTCATTATGGAAGGTAGTCTATTGTCGAGATTTTTGTTACTCCAATGGATGGTAGCATTATCATTATGGAAGGTTGTCTGTTCTCGAGATTTTTGTTACTCCAATGGACGGTAGCCTTGTCATTATGGAAGGTAGTCTGTTTTCGAGATTTTTGTTACTTCAATGGATGGTAGCATTGTCATTATGGAAGGTAGTCTTTTTTCGAGATTTTTGTTACTCCAATGGATGGTAGCCTTGTCATTATGGAAGGTAGTCTGTTTTCGAGATTTTTGTTACTCCAATGGATGGTAGCCTTGTCATTATGGAATGTAGTCTATTTTCGAGATTTTTGTTACTCTAGTGGATGGTAGCCTTGTCATTATGGAAGGTAGTTTTTTGTTCATATTTTTGTTACTCCAATGGATGGTAGCCTTGTCATTATGGTAGGTAGTCTATTGTCAAGATTTTTGTTACTCCAATGGATGGTAGCATTATCATTATTGAAGGTTGTCTGTTGTCGAGATTTTTGTTACTCCAATGGATGGTAGCCTTGTCATTACGGAAGGTAGTCTGTTTTCAAGATTTTTGTTACTCCAATGGATGGTAGCCTTGTCATTATTGATGGTAGTCTGTTGTCGAGATTTTTGTTATTCCAATGGATTGTAGCCTTATTATTATGGAACGTATTCTGTTTTCGATGTTTTTGTTACACCAATGGATAGTAGCCTTGTTATTATGGAAGGTAGTATGTTGTCTAGATTTTGGTTATTCCAATGAATGGTAGCCTTGTCATTATGGAAGGTAGTTTGTTGTTGAGATTTTTGTTACTCCAATTGATGCTAGCGTTGTCATTATGGAAGGTAGTATGTCGTTGTGATTTCTGTCACTCCAATGGATGGTAGCCTTGTAACTATGGAAGGTAGTCTATTATTCATATTTTTGTTACTCCAATTGATGGTAGCCTTGTCACTATGGAAGGTAGTCTATTGTCGAGATTTTTGTTACTCCAATGGATGGTAGCATTATCATTATGGAAGGTTGTCGGTTCTCGAGATTTTTGTTACTCCAATGGATGGTAGCCTTGTCATTATGGAAGGTAGTCTGTTTTCGAGATTTTTGTTACTTCAATGGATGGTAGCGTTGTCATTTTGGAAGGTAGTCTTTTTTCGAGATTTTTGTTACTCCAATGGATGGTAGCCTTGTCATTATGGAAGGTAGTCTGTTTTCGAGATTTTTGTTACTCCAATGGATGGTAGCCTTGTCATTGTGGAATGTAGTCTATTTTCGAGATTTTTGTTACTCCAGTGGATGGTAGCCTTGTCATTATGGAAGGTAGTTTGTTGTTCATATTTTTGTTACTCCAATGGATGGTAGCCTTGTCATTATGGTAGGTAGTCTATTGTCGAGATTTTTGTTACTCCAATGGATGGTAGCATTATCATTATGGAAGGTTGTCTGTTGTCGAGATTTTTGTTACTCCAATGGATGGTAGCCTTGTCATTATGAAAGGTAGTCTGTTTTCGAGATTTTTGTTACTCCAATGGATGGTAGCCTTGTCATTATGGAAGGTAGTCTATTTTCGAGATTTTTGTTACTCCAGTGGATGGTAGCCTTGTCATTATGGAAGGTAGTTTGCTGTTCATATTTTTGTTACTCCAATGGATGGTAGCCTTGTCATTATGGTAGGTAGTCTATTGTCAAGATTTTTGTTACTCCAATGGATGGTAGCATTATCATTATTGAAGGTTGTCTGTTGTCGAGATTTTTGTTACTCCAATGGATGGTAGCCTTGTCATTACGGAAGGTAGTCTGTTTTCGAGATTTTTGTTACTCCAATGGATGGTAGCCTTGTCATTATGGATGGTAGTCTGTTGTTGAGATTTTTGTTATTCCAATGGATTGTAGCCTCTTCATTATGGAATGTATTCTGTTTTTGATGTTTTTGTTACTCCAATGGATAGTAGCCTTGTTATTATGGAAGGTAGTATGTTGTCTAGATTTTGGTTATTCCAATGAATGGTAGCCTTGTCATTATGGAAGGTAGTTTCTTGTTGAGATTTTTGTTACTCCAATTGATGCTACCGTTGTCATTATGGAAGGTAGTATGTCGTTGTGATTTCTGTCACTCCAATGGATGGTAGCCTTGTAACTATGGAAGGTAGTCTGTTGTTCATATTTTTGTTACTCCAATGGATGGTAGCCTTGTCATTATGAAAGGTAGTCTATTGTTGAGATTTTTGTTACTCCAATGGATGGTAGCCTTGTCATTATGGAAGGTAGTCTGTTTTCGAGATTTTTGTTACTCCAATGGATGGTAGCCTTGTCATTATGGAATGTAGTCTATTTTCGAGATTTTTGTTATTCTAGTGGATGGTAGCCTTGTCATTATGGAAGGTAGTTTTTTGTTCATATTTTTGTTACTCCAATGGATGGTAGCCTTGTCATTATGGTAGGTAGTCTATTGTCAAGATTTTTGTTACTCCAATGGATGGTAGCATTATAATTATTGAAGGTTGTCTGTTGTCGAGATTTTTGTTACTCCAATGGATGGTAGCCTTGTCATTACGGAAGGTAGTCTGTTTTCGAGATTTTTGTTACTCCAATGGATGGTAGCCTTGTCATTATGGATGGTAGTCTGTTGTCGAGATTTTTGTTATTCCAATGGATTGTACCCTTATTATTATGGAACGTATTCTGTTTTCGATGTTTTTGTTACTCCAATGGATAGTAGCCTTGTTATTATGGAAGGTAGTATGTTGTCTAGATTTTGGTTATTCCAATGAATGGTAGCCTTGTCATTATGGAAGGTAGTTTGTTGTTGAGATTTTTGTTACTTCAATTGATGCTAGCATTGTCATTATGGAAGGTAGTATGTCGTTGTGATTTCTGTCACTCCAATGGATGGTAGCCTTGTAACTATGGAAGGTAGTCTATTGTTCATATTTTTGTTACTCCAATTGATGGTAGCCTTGTCATTATGGAAGGTAGTCTATTGTCGAGATTTTTGTTATTCCAATGGATGGTAGCATTATGATTATAGAAGGTTGTCTGTTCTCGAGATTTTTGTTACTCCAATGGATGGTAGCCTTGTCATTATGGAAGGTAGTCCGTTTTCGAGATATTTGTTACTTCAATGGATCGTAGCGTTGTCATTTTGGAAGGTTGTCTGTTGTCGAGATTTTTGTTACTCCAATGGATGGTAGCATTATCATTATGGAAGTTTATCTGTTGTCGAGATTTTTGTTACTCCAATGGATGGTAGCCTTGTCATTATGGAAGGTAGTCTATTTTCGAGATTTTTGTTACTCCAATGGATGGTAGCCTTGTCATTATGGAAGGTAGTCTATTTTCGAGATTTTTGTTACTCCAGTGGATGGTAGCCTTGTCATTATGGAAGGTAGTTTGCTGTTCATATTTTTGTTACTCCAATGGATGGTAGCCTTGTCATTATGGTAGGTAGTCTATTGTCAAGATTTTTGTTACTCCAATGGATGGTAGCATTATCATTATTGAAGGTTGTCTGTTGTCGAGATTTTTGTTACTCCAATGGATGGTAGCCTTGTCATTACGGAAGGTAGTCTGTTTTCGAGATTTTTGTTACTCCAATGGATGGTAGCCTTGTCATTATGGATGGTAGTCTGTTGTCGAGATTTTTGTTATTCCAATGGATTGTAGCCTCTTCATTATGGAATGTATTCTGTTTTTGATGTTTTTGTTACTCCAATGGATAGTAGCCTTGTTATTATGGAAGGTAGTATGTTGTCTAGATTTTGGTTATTCCAATGAATGGTAGCCTTGTCATTATGGAAGGTAGTTTCTTGTTGAGATTTTTGTTACTCCAATTGATTCTACCGTTGTCATTATGGAAGGTAGTATGTCGTTGTGATTTCTGTCACTCCAATGGATGGTAGCCTTGTAACTATGGAAGGTAGTCTGTTGTTCATATTTTTGTTACTCCAATGGATGGTAGCCTTGTCATTATGGAAGGTAGTCTATTGTTGAGATTTTTGTTACTCCAATGGATGGTAGCCTTGTCATTATGGAAGGTAGTCTGTTTTCGAGATTTTTGTTACTCCAATGGATGGTAGCGTTGTCATTTTGGAAGGTTGTCTGTTGTCGAGATTTTTGTTACTCCAATGGATGGTAGCATTATCATTATGGAAGTTTATCTGTTGTCGAGATTTTTGTTACTCCAATGGATGGTAGCCTTGTCATTATGGAAGGTAGTCTATTTTCGAGATTTTTGTTACTCCAATGGATGGTAGCCTTGTCATTATGGAAGGTAGTCTATTTTCGAGATTTTTGTTACTCCAGTGGATGGTAGCCTTGTCATTATGGAAGGTAGTTTGCTGTTCATATTTTTGTTACTCCAATGGATGGTAGCCTTGTCATTATGGTAGGTAGTCTATTGTCAAGATTTTTGTTACTCCAATGGATGGTAGCATTATCATTATTGAAGGTTGTCTGTTGTCGAGATTTTTGTTACTCCAATGGATGGTAGCCTTGTCATTACGGAAGGTAGTCTGTTTTCGAGATTTTTGTTACTCCAATGGATGGTAGCCTTGTCATTATGGATGGTAGTCTGTTGTCGAGATTTTTGTTATTCCAATGGATTGTAGCCTCTTCATTATGGAATGTATTCTGTTTTTGATGTTTTTGTTACTCCAATGGATAGTAGCCTTGTTATTATGGAAGGTAGTATGTTGTCTAGATTTTGGTTATTCCAATGAATGGTAGCCTTGTCATTATGGAAGGTAGTTTCTTGTTGAGATTTTTGTTACTCCAATTGATTCTACCGTTGTCATTATGGAAGGTAGTATGTCGTTGTGATTTCTGTCACTCCAATGGATGGTAGCCTTGTAACTATGGAAGGTAGTCTGTTGTTCATATTTTTGTTACTCCAATGGATGGTAGCCTTGTCATTATGGAAGGTAGTCTATTGTTGAGATTTTTGTTACTCCAATGGATGGTAGCCTTGTCATTATGGAAGGTAGTCTGTTTTCGAGATTTTTGTTACTCCAATGGATGGTAGCCTTGTCATTATGGAATGTAGTCTATTTTCGAGATTTTTGTTACTCTAGTGGATGGTAGCCTTGTCATTATGGAAGGTAGTTTTTTGTTCATATTTTTGTTACTCCAATGGATGGTAGCCTTGTCATTATGGTAGGTAGTCTATTGTCAAGATTTTTGTTACTCCAATGGATGGTAGCATTATAATTATTGAAGGTTGTCTGTTGTCGAGATTTTTGTTACTCCAATGGATGGTAGCCTTGTCATTACGGAAGGTAATCTGTTTTCAAGATTTTTGTTACTCCAATGGATTGTAGCCTTGTCATTATGGATGGTAGTCTGTTGTCGAGATTTTTGTTATTCCAATGGATTGTAGCCTTATTATTATGGAACGTATTCTGTTTTCGATGTTTTTGTTACTCCAATGGATAGTAGCCTTGTTATTATGGAAGGTAGTATGTTGTCTAGATTTTGGTTATTCCAATGAATGGTAGCCTTGTCATTATGGAAGGTAGTTTGTTGTTGAGATTTTTGTTACTTCAATTGATGCTAGCATTGTCATTATGGAAGGTAGTATGTCGTTGTGATTTCTGTCACTCCAATGGATGGTAGCCTTGTAACTATGGAAGGTAGTCTATTGTTCATATTTTTGTTACTCCAATTGATGGTAGCCTTGTCATTATGGAAGGTAGTCTATTGTCGAGATTTTTGTTATTCCAATGGATGGTAGCATTATCATTATAGAAGGTTGTCTGTTCTCGAGATTTTTGTTACTCCAATGGATGGTAGCCTTGTCATCATGGAAGGTAGTCCGTTTTCGAGATATTTGTTACTTCAATGGATCGTAGCGTTGTCATTTTGGAAGGTTGTCTGTTGTCGAGATTTTTGTTACTCCAATGGATGGTAGCATTATCATTATGGAAGTTTATCTGTTGTCGAGATTTTTATTACTCCAATGGATGGTAGCCTTGTCATTATGGAAGGTAGTCTATTTTCGATATTTTTCTTACTTTAATGGATGGTAGCCTTGCCATTATGGAAGGTAGTCTGTTTTCGAGATTTTTGTTACTCCAATGGATGGTAGCCTAGTCATTATGGAAGGTAGTTTGTTGTTCATATTTTTGTTACTCCAATGGATGGTAGCCTTATCATTATGGTAGGTAGTCTATTGTCGAGATTTTTGTTACTCCAATGGATGGTAGCATTATCATTTTGGAAGGTTGTCTGTTGTCGATATTTTTGTTACTCCAATGGATGGTAGACTTGTCATTACGGAAGGTAGTCTGTTTTTAAGATTTTTGTTACTCCAATGGATGGTAGCCTTGTCATTAGGGATGGTAGTCTATTGTTGAGATTTTTGTTATTCCAATGGATTGTAGCCTTTTCATTATGGAACGTATTCTGTTGTCGATGTTTTTGTTACTCCAATGGATAGTAGCCTTGTCATTATGGAAGGTAGTCTGTTGCCGAGATTTTTGTTACTCCAATGAATGCTAGCGTTGTCATTATGGAAGGTAGTATGTCGTTGTGATTTCTGTCACTCCAATGGATTGTAGCCTCGTAACTATGGAAGGTAGTATGTTGTTCATATTTTTGTTACTCTAATGGATGGTAGCCTTGTCATTATGGAAGGCAGTCTATTGTCTAGATTTTTGTTACTCCAATGGATGGTAGCATTATCATTATGAAAGGTTGTCTGTTGTCGAGATTTTTGTTACTCCAATGGGTGGTAGCATTATCATTAAGGAAGTTTGTCTGTTGTCGATATTTCTGTTACTCCAATGGATGTTTGCCTTGTCATTATGGAAGGTAGTATGTTTTCGAGATTTTTGTTACTCCAATGGATGGTAGCCTTGTCATTATGGAAGGTAGTCTGTTTTCGATATTTTTGTTACTCCAATGGAGGGTAGCCTTGTCATTATGGAAGGTAGTTTGTTGTTCATATTTTTGTTACTCCAATGGATGGTAGCCTTGTCATTATGGTAGGTAGTCTATTGCCGAGATTTTTGTTATTCCAATGGATGGTAGCATTATCATTAGGGAAGGTTGTCTGTTGTCGAGATTTTGGTTACTCCAATGGATGGTAGCCTTGTCATTACGGAAGGCAGTCTGTTTTCGAGATTTTTGTTACTCCAATGGATGGTAGCCTTGTCATTATGGATGGTAGTCTGTTGTCGATATTTTTGTTATTCCAATGGATTGTAGCCTTTTCATTATGGAACGTATTCTGTTTTCGATGTTTTTGTTACTCCAATGGATAATAGCCTTGTTATTATGGAAGGTAGCCTGTTGTCTAGATGTTGGTTAATCCAATGAATGGTAGCTCTGTCATTATGGAAGGTAGTCTGTTGTCGAGATTTTTGTTACTCCAATTGATGCTAGCGTTGTCATTATGGAAGGTAGTATGTCGTTGTGATTTCTGTCACTCCAATGGATGGTAGCCTTGTAACTATGGAAGGTAGTCTGTTGTTCATATTTTTGTTACTCCAATTGATGGTAGCCTTGTCATTATGGAAGGTAGTCTATTGTCGAGATTTTTGTTACTCCAATGGATGGTAGCATTATCATTATGGAAGGTTGTCTGTTCTCGAGATTTTTGTTACTCCAATGGACGGTAGCCTTGTCATTATGGAAGGTAGTCTATTTTCGAGATTTTTGTTACTTCAATGGATGGTAGCGTTGTCATTATGGAAGGTAGTCTGTTGTCGAGATTTTTGTTACTCCAATGGATGGTAGCCTTGTCATTATGGAAGGTAGTCTGTTTTCGAGATTTTTGTTACTCCAATGGATGGTAGCCTTGTCATTATGGAAGGTAGTCTATTTTCGAGATTTTTGTTACTCCAGTGGATGGTAGCCTTGTCATTATGGAAGGTAGTTTGCTGTTCATATTTTTGTTACTCCAATGGATGGTAGCCTTGTCATTATGGTAGGTAGTCTATTGTCAAGATTTTTGTTACTCCAATGGATGGTAGCATTATCATTATTGAAGGTTGTCTGTTGTCGAGATTTTTGTTACTCTAATGGATGGTAGCCTTGTCATTACGGAAGGTAGTCTGTTTTCGAGATTTTTGTTACTCCAATGGATGGTAGCCTTGTCATTATGGATGGTAGTCTGTTGTCGAGATTTTTGTTATTCCAATGGATTGTAGCCTCTTCATTATGGAACGTATTCTGTTTTTGATGTTTTTGTTACTCCAATGGATAGTAGCCTTGTTATTAAGGAAGGTAGTATGTTGTCTAGATTTTGGTTATTCCAATGAATGGTAGCCTTGTCATTATGGAAGGTAGTTTCTTGTTGAGATTTTTGTTACTCCAATTGATGCTACCGTTGTCATTATGGAAGGTAGTATGTCGTTGTGATTTCTGTCACTCCAATGGATGGTAGCCTTGTAACTATGGAAGGTAGTCTGTTGTTCATATTTTTGTTACTCCAATGGATGTTAGCCTTGTCATTATGGAAGGTAGTCTATTGTCGAGATTTTTGTTACTCCAATGGATGGTAGCATTATCATTATGGAAGGTTGTCTGTTCTCGAGATTTTTGTTACTCCA
This sequence comes from Vicia faba, assembly GCA_948472305.1. Taxonomy (NCBI): domain Eukaryota; kingdom Viridiplantae; phylum Streptophyta; class Magnoliopsida; order Fabales; family Fabaceae; genus Vicia; species Vicia faba. Next base: position 527,862,512 of record OX451741.1, read on the forward strand.
ATGGATGGTAGCCTTGTCATTATGGAAGGTAGTCTGTTTTCGAGATTTTTGTTACTCCAATGGATGGTAGCCTTGTCATTATGGAATGTAGTCTATTTTCGAGATTTTTGTTACTCTAGTGGATGGTAGCCTTGTCATTATGGAAGGTAGTTATTTGTTCATATTTTTGTTACTCCAATGGATGGTAGCCTTGTCATTATGGTAGGTAGTCTATTGTCAAGATTTTTGTTACTCCAATCGATGGTAGCATTATCATTATTGAAGGTTATCTGTTGTCGAGATTTTTGTTACTCCAATGGATGGTAGCCTTGTCATTACGGAAGGTAGTCTGTTTTCGAGATTTTTGTTACTCCAATGGATGGTAGCCTTGTCATTATGGATGGTAGTCTGTTGTCGAGATTTTTGTTATTCCAATGGATTGTAGGCTTATTATTATGGAACGTATTCTGTTTTCGATGTTTTTGTTACTCCAATGGATAGTAGCCTTGTTATTATGGAAGGTAGTATATTGTCTAGATTTTGGTTATTCCAATGAATGGTAGCCTTGTCATTATGGAAGGTAGTTTGTTGTTGAGATTTTTGTTACTTCAATTGATGCTAGCGTTGTCATTATGGAAGGTAGTATGTCGTTGTGATTTCTGTCACTCCAATGGATGGTAGCCTTGTAACTATGGAAGGTAGTCTGTTGTTCATATTTTTGTTACTCCAATTGATGGTAGCCTTGTCATTATGGAAGGTAGTCTATTATCGAGATTTTTGTTATTCCAATGGATGGTAGCATTATCATTATAGAAGGTTGTCTGTTCTCGAGATTTTTGTTACTCCAATGGATGGTAGCCTTGTCATTATGGAAGGTTGTCTGTTGTCGAGATTTTTGTTACTCCAATGGATGGTAGCATTATCATTATGGAAGTTTATCTGTTGTCGAGATTTTTGTTACTCCAATGGATGGTAGCCTTGTCATTATGGAAGGTAGTCTATTTTCGATATTTTTGTTACTTTAATGGATGGTAGCCTTGCCATTATGGAAGGTAGTCTGTTTTCGAGATTTTTGTTACTCCAATGGATGGTAGCCTAGTCATTATGGAAGGTAGTTTGTTGTTCATATTTTTGTTACTCCAATGGATGGTAGCCTTATCATTATGGTAGGTAGTCTATTGTCGAGATTTTTGTTACTCCAATGGATGGTAGCATTATCATTTTGGAAGGTTGTCTGTTGTCGATATTTTTGTTACTCTAATGGATGGTAGACTTGTCATTACGGAAGGTAGTCTGTTTTCAAGATTTTTGTTACTCCAATGGATGGTAGCCTTGTCATTAGGGATGGTAGTCTATTGTTGAGATTTTTGTTATTCCAATGGATTGTAGCCTTTTCATTATGGAACGTATTCTGTTGTCGATGTTTTTGTTACTCCAATGGATAGTAGCCTTGTCATTATGGAAGGTAGTCTGTTGCCGCGATTTTTGTTACTCCAATGAATGCTAGCGTTGTCATTATGGAAGGTAGTATGTCGTTGTGATTTCTGTCACTCCAATGGATTGTAGCCTCGTAACTATGGAAGGTAGTATGTTGTTCATATTTTTGTTACTCCAATGGATGGTAGCCTTGTCATTATGGAAGGCAGTCTATTGTCTAGATTTTTGTTACTCCAATGGATGGTAGCATTATCATTATGAAAGGTTGTCTGTTGTCGAGATTTTTGTTACTCCAATGGGTGGTAGCATTATCATTAAGGAAGTTTGTCTGTTGTCGATATTTCTGTTACTCCAATGGATGTTTGCCTTGTCATTATGGAAGGTAGTCTGTTTTCGAGATTTTTGTTACTCCAATGGATGGTAGCCTTGTCATTATGGAAGGTAGTCTGTTTTCGATATTTTTGTTACTCCAATGGAGGGTATCCTTGTCATAATGGAAGGTAGTTTGTTGTTCATATTTTTGTTACTCCAATGGATGGTAGCCTTGTCATTATGGTAGGTAGTCTATTGCCAAGATTTTTGTTACTCCAATGGATGGTAGCATTATCATTAGGGAAGGTTGTCTATTGTCGAGATTTTGGTTACTCCAATGGATGGTAGCCTTGTCATTACGGAAGGTAGTCTGTTTTCGAGATTTTTGTTACTCCAATGGATGGTAGCCTTGTCATTATGGATGGTAGTCTGTTGTCGATATTTTTGTTATTCCAATGGATTGTAGCCTTTTCATTATGGAACGTATTCTGTTTTCGATGTTTTTGTTACTCCAATGGATAATAGCCTTGTTATTATGGAAGGTAGCCTGTTGTCTAGATGTTGGTTAATCCAATGAATGGTAGCCTTGTCATTATGGAAGGTAGTCTGTTGTCGATCTTTTTGTTACTCCAATTGATGCTAGCGTTGTCATTATGGAAGGTAGTATGTCGTTGTGATTTCTGTCACTCCAATGGATGGTAGCCTTGTAACTATGGAAGGTAGTCTGTTGTTCATATTTTTGTTACTCCAATTGATGGTAGCCTTGTCATTATGGAAGGTAGTCTATTGTCGAGATTTTTGTTACTCCAATGGATGGTAGAATTATCATTATGGAAGGTTGTCTGTTCTCGAGATTTTTGTTACTCCAATGGACGGTAGCCTTGTCATTATGGAAGGTAGTCTGTTTTCGAGATTTTTGTTACTTCAATGGATGGTAGCGTTGTCCTTATGGAAGGTAGTCTTTTTTCAAGATTTTTGTTACTCCAATGGATGGTAGCCTTGTCATTATGGAAGGTAGTCTGTTTTCGAGATTTTTGTTACTCCAATGGATGGTAGCCTTGTCATTATGGAATGTAGTCTATTTTCGAGATTTTTGTTACTCTAGTGGATGGTAGCCTTGTCATTATGGAAGGTAGTTTTTTGTTCATATTTTTCTTACTCCAATGGATGGTAGCCTTGTCATTATGGTAGGTAGTCTATTGTCAAGATTTTTGTTACTCCAATGGATGGTAGCATTATCATTATTGAAGGTTGTCTGTTGTCGAGATTTTTATTACTCCAATGGATGGTAGCCTTGTCATTACGGAAGGTAGTCTGTTTTCGAGATTTTTGTTACTCCAATGGATGGTAGCCTTGTCATTATGGATGGTAGTCTGTTGTCGAGATTTTTGTTATTCCAATGGATTGTAGCCTTATTATTATGGAACGTATTCTGTTTTCGATGTTTTTGTTACTCCAATGGATAGTAGCCTTGTTATTATGGAAGGTAATATGTTGTCTAGATTTTGGTTATTCCAATGAATGGTAGCCTTGTCATTTTGGAAGGTAGTTTGTTGTTGAGATTTTTGTTACTCCAATTGATGCTAGCGTTGTCATTATGGAAGGTAGTATGTCGTTGTGATTTCTGTCACTCCAATGGATGGTAGCCTTGTAATTATGGAAGGTAGTCTGTTGTTCATATTTTTGTTACTCCAATGGATAGTAGCCTTGTCATTATGGAAGGTAGTCTATTGTCGAGATTTTTGTTACTCCAATGGATGGTAGCATTATCATTATGGAAGGTTGTCTGATCTCGAGATTTTTGTTACTCCAATGGATGGTAGCCTTGTCATTATGGAAGGTAGTCTGTTTTCGTGATTTTTGTTACTTCAATGGATGGTAGCGTTGTCATTTTGGAAGGTAGTCTTTTTTCGAGATTTTTGTTACTCCAATGGATGGTAGCCTTGTCATTATGGAAGGTAGTCTGTTTTCGAGATTTTTGTTACTCCAATGGATGGTAGCCTTGTCATTATGGAATGTAGTCTATTTTCGAGATTTTTGTTACTCCAGTGGATGGTAGCCTTGTCATTATGGAAGGTAGTTTGTTGTTCATATTTTTGTTACTCCAATGGATGGTAGCCTTGTCATTATGGTAGGTAGTCTATTGTCGAGATTTTTGTTACTCCAATGGATGGTAGCATTATCATTATGGAAGGTTGTCTGTTGTCGAGATTTTTGTTACTCCAATGGATGGTAGCCTTGTCATTATGGAAGGTAGTCTGTTTTCGAGATTTTTGTTACTCCAATGGATGGTAGCCTTGTCATTATGGAAGGTAGTCTATTTTCGAGATTTTTGTTACTCCAGTGGATGGTAGCCTTGTCATTATGGAAGGTAGTTTGCTGTTCATATTTTTGTTACACCAATGGATGGTAGACTTGTCATTATGGTAGGTAGTCTATTGTCAAGATTTTTGTTACTCCAATGGATGGTAGCATTATCATTATTGAAGGTTGTCTGTTGTCGAGATTTTTGTTACTCCAATGGATGGTAGCCTTGTCATTACGGAAGGTAGTTTGTTTTCGAGATTTTTGTTACTCCAATGGATGGTAGCCTTGTCATTATGGATGGTAGTCTGTTGTCGAGATTTTTGTTATTCCAATGGATTGTAGCCTTTTCATTATGGAACGTATTCTGTTTTCGATGTTTTTGTTACTCCAATGGATAGTAGCCTTGTTATTATGGAAGGTAGTATGTTGTCTAGATTTTGGTTATTCCAATGAATGGTAGCCTTGTCATTATGGAAGGTAGTTTGTTGTTGAGATTTTTGTTACTCCAATTGATGCTACCGTTGTCATTATGGAAGGTAGTATGTCGTTGTGATTTCTGTCACTCCAATGGATGGTAGCCTTGTAACTATGGAAGGTAGTCTGTTGTTCATATTTTTGTTACTCCAATGGATGGTAGCCTTGTCATTATGGAAGGTAGTGTGTTTTCGAGATTTTTGTTACTCCAATGGATGGTAGCATTATCATTATGGAAGGTTGTCTGTTCTCGAGATTTTTGTTACTCCAATGGATGGTAGCCTTGTCATTATGGTAGGTAGTCTGTTTTCGAGATTTTTGTTACTCCAATGGATGGTAGCCTTGTCATTATGGAATGTAGTCTATTTTCGAGATTTTTGTTACTCTAGTGGATGGTAGCCTTGTCATTATGGAAGGTAGTTTTTTGTTCATATTTTTGTTACTCCAATGGATGGTAGCCTTGTCATTATGGTAGGTAGTCAATTGTCAAGATTTTTGTTACTCCAATGGATGGTAGCATTATCATTATTGAAGGTTGTCTGTTGTCGAGATTTTTGTTACTCCAATGGATGGTAGCCTTGTCATTACGGAAGGTAGTCTGTTTTCGAGATTTTTGTTACTCCAATGGATGGTAGCCTTGTCATTATGGATGGTAGTCTGTTGTCGAGATTTTTGTTATTCCAATGGATTGTAGCCTTATTATTATGGAACGTATTCTGTTTTCGATGTTTTTGTTACTCCAATGGATAGTAGCCTTGTTATTATGGAAGGTAATATGTTGTCTAGATTTTGGTTATTCCAATGAATGGTAGCCTTGTCATTTTGGAAGGTAGTTTGTTGTTGAGATTTTTTTTACTCCAATTGATGCTAGCGTTGTCATTATGGAAGGTAGTATGTCGTTGTGATTTCTGTCACTCCAATGGATGGTAGCCTTGTAATTATGGAAGGTAGTCTGTTGTTCATATTTTTGTTACTCCAATGGATAGTAGCCTTGTCATTATGGAAGGTAGTCTATTGTCGAGATTTTTGTTACTCCAATGGATGGTAGCATTATCATTATGGAAGGTTGTCTGATCTCGAGATTTTTGTTACTCCAATGGATGGTAGCCTTGTCATTATGGAAGGTAGTCTGTTTTCGTGATTTTTGTTACTTCAATGGATGGTAGCGTTGTCATTTTGGAAGGTAGTCTTTTTTCGAGATTTTTGTTACTCCAATGGATGGTAGCCTTGTCATTATGGAAGGTAGTCTGTTTTCGAGATTTTTGTTACTCCAATGGATGGTAGCCTTGTCATTATGGAATGTAGTCTATTTTCGAGATTTTTGTTACTCCAATGGATGGTAGCCTTGTAACTATGGAAGGTAGTCTGTTGTTCATATTTTTGTTACTCCAATGGATGGTAGCCTTGTCATTATGGAAGGTAGTCTATTGTCGAGATTTTTGTTACTCCAATGGATGGTAGCCTTGTCATTACGGAAGGTTGTCTGTTGTCGAGATTTTTGTTACTCCAATGTATGGTAGCCTTGTCATTATGGAAGGTAGTCTGTTTTCGAGATTTTTGTTACTCCAATGGATGGTAGCCTTGTCATTATGGAAGGTAGTCTATTTTCGAGATTTTTGTTACTCCAGTGGATGGTAGCCTTGTCATTATGGAAGGTAGTTTGCTGTTCATATTTTTGTTACTCCAATGGATGGTAGCCTTGTCATTATGGTAGGTAGTCTATTGTCAAGATTTTTGTTACTCCAATGGATGGTAGCATTATCATTATTGAAGGTTGTCTGTTGTCGAGATTTTTGTTACTCCAATGGATGGTAGCCTTGTCATTACGGAAGGTAGTCTGTTTTCGAGATTTTTGTTACTCCAATGGATGGTAGCCTTGTCATTATGGATGGTAGTCTGTTGTCGAGATTTTTGTTATTCCAATGGATTGTAGCCTTTTCATTATGGAACGTATTCTGTTTTCGATGTTTTTGTTACTCCAATGGATAGTAGCCTTGTTATTATGGAAGGTAGTATGTTGTCTAGATTTTGGTTATTCCAATGAATGGTAGCCTTGTCATTATGGAAGGTAGTTTGTTGTTGAGATTTTTGTTACTCCAATTGATGCTACCGTTGTCATTATGGAAGGTAGTATGTCGTTGTGATTTCTGTCACTCCAATGGATGGTAGCCTTGTAACTATGGAAGGTAGTCTGTTGTTCATATTTTTGTTACTCCAATGGATGGTAGCCTTGTCATTATGGAAGGTAGTGTGTTTTCGAGATTTTTGTTACTCCAATGGATGGTAGCATTATCATTATGGAAGGTTGTCTGTTCTCGAGATTTTTGTTACTCCAATGGATGGTAGCCTTGTCATTATGGAAGGTAGTCTGTTTTCGAGATTTTTGTTACTCCAATGGATGGTAGCCTTGTCATTATGGAATGTAGTCTATTTTCGAGATTTTTGTTACTCTAGTGGATGGTAGCCTTGTCATTATGGAAGGTAGTTTTTTGTTCATATTTTTGTTACTCCAATGGATGGTAGCCTTGTCATTATGGTAGGTAGTCAATTGTCAAGATTTTTGTTACTCCAATGGATGGTAGCATTATCATTATTGAAGGTTGTCTGTTGTCGAGATTTTTGTTACTCCAATGGATGGTAGCCTTGTCATTACGGAAGGTAGTCTGTTTTCGAGATTTTTGTTACTCCAATGGATGGTAGCCTTGTCATTATGGATGGTAGTCTGTTGTCGAGATTTTTGTTATTCCAATGGATTGTAGCCTTATTATTATGGAACGTATTCTGTTTTCGATGTTTTTGTTACTCCAATGGATAGTAGCCTTGTTATTATGGAAGGTAATATGTTGTCTAGATTTTGGTTATTCCAATGAATGGTAGCCTTGTCATTTTGGAAGGTAGTTTGTTGTTGAGATTTTTTTTACTCCAATTGATGCTAGCGTTGTCATTATGGAAGGTAGTATGTCGTTGTGATTTCTGTCACTCCAATGGATGGTAGCCTTGTAATTATGGAAGGTAGTCTGTTGTTCATATTTTTGTTACTCCAATGGATAGTAGCCTTGTCATTATGGAAGGTAGTCTATTGTCGAGATTTTTGTTACTCCAATGGATGGTAGCATTATCATTATGGAAGGTTGTCTGATCTCGAGATTTTTGTTACTCCAATGGATGGTAGCCTTGTCATTATGGAAGGTAGTCTGTTTTCGTGATTTTTGTTACTTCAATGGATGGTAGCGTTGTCATTTTGGAAGGTAGTCTTTTTTCGAGATTTTTGTTACTCCAATGGATGGTAGCCTTGTCATTATGGAAGGTAGTCTGTTTTCGAGATTTTTGTTACTCCAATGGATGGTAGCCTTGTCATTATGGAATGTAGTCTATTTTCGAGATTTTTGTAACTCCAATGGATGGTAGCCTTGTAACTATGGAAGGTAGTCTGTTGTTCATATTTTTGTTACTCCAATGGATGGTAGCCTTGTCATTATGGAAGGTAGTCTATTGTCGAGATTTTTGTTACTCCAATGGATGGTAGCCTTGTCATTACGGAAGGTTGTCTGTTGTCGAGATTTTTGTTACTCCAATGTATGGTAGCCTTGTCATTATGGAAGGTAGTCTGTTTTCGAGATTTTTGTTACTCCAATGGATGGTAGCCTTGTCATTATGGAAGGTAGTCTATTTTCGAGATTTTTGTTACTCCAGTGGATGGTAGCCTTGTCATTATGGAAGGTAGTTTGCTGTTCATATTTTTGTTACTCCAATGGATGGTAGCCTTGTCATTATGGTAGGTAGTCTATTGTCAAGATTTTTGTTACTCCAATGGATGGTAGCATTATCATTATTGAAGGTTGTCTGTTGTCGAGATTTTTGTTACTCCAATGGATGGTAGCCTTGTCATTACGGAAGGTAGTCTGTTTTCGAGATTTTTGTTACTCCAATGGATGGTAGCCTTGTCATTATCGATGGTAGTCTGTTGTCGAGATTTTTGTTATTCCAATGGATTGTAGCCTTTTCATTATGGAACGTATTCTGTTTTCGATGTTTTTGTTACTTCAATGGATAGTAGCCTTGTTATTATGGAAGGTAGTATGTTGTCTAGATTTTGGTTATTCCAATGAATGGTAGCCTTGTCATTATGGAAGGTAGTTTGTTGTTGAGATTTTTGTTACTCCAATTGATGCTACCGTTGTCATTATGGAAGGTAGTATGTCGTTGTGATTTCTGTCACTCCAATGGATGGTAGCCTTGTAACTATGGAAGGTAGTCTGTTGTTCATATTTTTGTTACTCCAATGGATGGTAGCCTTGTCATTATGGAAGGTAATCTATTGTCGAGATTTTTGTTACTCCAATGGATGGTAGCATTATCATTATGGAAGGTTGTCTGTTCTCGAGATTTTTGTTACTCCAATGGATGGTAGCCTTGTCATTATGGAAGGTAGTCTATTTTCGAGATTTTTGTTACTCCAATGGATGGTAGCCTTGTCATTATGGAATGTAGTCTATTTTCGAGATTTTTGTTACTCTAGTGGATGGTAGCCTTGTCATTATGGAAGGTAGTTTTTTGTTCATATTTTTGTTACTCCAATGGATGGTAGCCTTGTCATTATGGTAGGTAGTCTATTGTCAAGATTTTTGTTACTCCAATGGATGGTAGCATTATCATTATTGAAGGTTGTCTGTTGTCGAGATTTTTGTTACTCCAATGGATGGTAGCCTTGTCATTACGGAAGGTAGTCTGTTTTCGAGATTTTTGTTACTCCAATGGATGGTAGCCTTGTCATTATGGATGGTAGTCTGTTGTCGAGATTTTTGTTATTCCAATGGATTGTAGCCTTATTATTATGGAACGTATTCTGTTGTCGAGATTTTTGTTACTCCAATGGATGGTAGCCTTGTCATTACGGAAGGTAGTCTGTTTTCGAGATTTTTGTTACTCCAATGAATGGTAGCCTTGTCATTATGGAAGGTAGTTTGTTGTTGAGATTTTTGTTACTCCAATTGATGCTAGCGTTGTCATTATGGAAGGTAGTATGTCGTTGTGATTTCTGTCACTCCAATGGATGGTAGCCTTGTAACTATGGAAGGTAGTCTGTTGTTCATATTTTTGTTACTCCAATTGATGGTAGCCTTGTCATTATGGAAGGTAGTCTATTGTCGAGATTTTTGTTACTCCAATGGATGGTAGCATTATCATTATGGAAGGTTGTCTGTTCTCGAGATTTTTGTTACTCCAATGGATGGTAGCCTTGTCATTATGGAAGGTAGTCTGTTTTCGAGATTTTTGTTACTTCAATGGATGGTAGCGTTGTCATTTTCGAAGGTAGTCTTTTTTCGAGATTTTTGTTACTCCAATGGATGGTAGCCTTGTCATTATGGAAGGTAGTCTGTTTTCGAGATTTTTGTTACTCCAATGGATGGTAGCCTTGTCATTATGGAATGTAGTCTATTTTCGAGATTTTTGTTACTCCAGTGGATGGTAGCCTTGTCATTATGGAAGGTAGTTTGTTGTTCATATTTTTGTTACTCCAATGGATGGTAGCCTTGTCATTATGGTAGGTAGTCTATTGTCGAGATTTTTGTTACTCCAATGGATGGTAGCATTATCATTATTGAAGGTTGTCTGTTGTCGAGATTTTTGTTACTCCAATGGATGGTAGCCTTGTCATTACGGAAGGTAGTCTGTTTTCGAGATTTTTGTTACTCCAATGGATGGTAGCCTTGTCATTATCGATGGTAGTCTGTTGTCGAGATTTTTGTTATTCCAATGGATTGTAGCCTTTTCATTATGGAACGTATTCTGTTTTCGATGTTTTTGTTACTCCAATGGATGGTAGCCTTGTTATTATGGAAGGTAGTCTATTGTCAAGATTTTGGTTATTCCAATGAATGGTAGCCTTGTCATTATGGAAGGTAGTCTGTTGTTGAGATTTTTGTTACTCCAATGGATGGTAGCCTTGTCATTACGGAAGGTAGTCTGTTTTCGAGATTTTTGTTACTCCAATGGATGGTAGCCTTGTCATTATGGATGGTAGTCTGTTGTCGAGATTTTTGTTATTCCAATGGATTGTAGCCTTTTCATTATGGAACGTATTCTGTTTTCGTTGTTTTTGTTACTCCAATGGATAGTAGCCTTGTTATTATGGAAGGTAGTATGTTGTCTAGATTTTTGTTATTCCAATGAATGGTAGCCTTGTCATTATGGAAGGTAGTTTGTTGTTGAGATTTTTGTTACTCCAATTGATGCTAGCGTTGTCATTATGGAAGGTAGTATGTCGTTGTGATTTCTGTCACTCCAATGGATGGTAGCCTTGTAACTATGGAAGGTAGTCTGTTGTACATATTTTTGTTACTCCAATGGATGGTAGCCTTGTTATTATGGAAGGTAGTCTATTGTCGAGATTTTTGTTACTCCAATGGATGGTAGCATTATCATTATGGAAGGTTGTCTGTTCTCGAGATTTTTGTTACTCCAATGGATGGTAGCCTTGTTATTATGGAAGGTAGTCTGTTTTCGAGATTTTTGTTATTTCAATGGATGGTAGCGTTGTTATTATGGAAGGTAGTCTTTTTTCGAGATTTTTGTTACTCCAATGGATGGTAGCCTTGTCATTATGGAAGGTAGTCTGTTTTCGAGATTTTTGTTACTCCAATGGATGGTAGCCTTGTCATTATGGAATGTAGTCTATTTTCGAGATTTTTGTTACTCCAGTGGATGGTAGCCTTGTCATTATGGAAGGTAGTTTGTTGTTCATATTTTTGTTACTCCAATGGATGGTAGCCTTGTCATTATTGTAGGTAGTCTATTGTCGAGATTTTTGTTACTCCAATGGTTGGTAGCATTATCATTGTTGAAGATCTTCTGTTGTCGAGAGTTTTGTTACTCCAATGGATGGTAGCCTTGTCATTACGGAAGGTAGTCTGTTTTCGAGATTTTTGTTACTCCAATGGATGGTAGCCTTGTCATTATGGATGGTAGTCTGTTGTCGAGATTTTTGTTATTCCAATGGATTGTAGCCTTTTCATTATGGAACGTATTCTGTTTTCAATGTTTTTGTTACTCTAATGGATAGTAGCCTTCTTATTATGGAAGGTAGTCTATTGTCTAGATTTTTGTTACTCCAATTGATGCTAGCGTTGTCATTATGGAAGGTAGCATGTCGTTGTGATTTTTGTCACTCCAATTGATGGTATCCTTGTAACTATGGAAGGTAGTCTGTTGTTCATATTTTTGTTACTCCAATGGATGGTAGCCTTGTTATTATGGAAGGTAGTCTATTGTCGAGATTTTTGTTACTCCAATGGATGGTAGCATTATCATTATGGAAGGTTGTCTGTTCTCGAGATTTTTGTTACTCCAATGGATGGTAGCCTTGTTATTATGGAAGGTAGTCTGTTTTCGAGATTTTTTTTATTTCAATGGATGGTAGCGTTGTCATTATGGAAGGTAGTCTTTTTTCGAGATTTTTGTTACTCCAATGGATGGTAGCCTTGTCATTATGGAAGGTAGTCTGTTTTCGAGATTTTTGTTACTCCAATGGATGGTAGCCTTGTCATTATGGAATGTAGTCTATTTTCGAGATTTTTGTTACTCCAGTGGATGGTAGCCTTGTCATTATGGAAGGTAGTTTGTTGTTCATATTTTTGTTACTCCAATGGATGGTAGCCTTGTCAATATGGTAGGTAGTCTATTGTCAAGATTTTTGTTACTCCAATGGATGGTAGCATTATCATTATTGAAGGTTGTCTGTTGTCGAGATTTTTGTTACTCCAATGGATGGTAGCCTTGTCATTACGGAAGGTAGTCTGTTTTCGAGATTTTTGTTACTCCAATGGATGGTAGCCTTGTCATTATGGATGGTAGTCTGTTGTCGAGATTTTTGTTATTCCAATGGATTGTAGCCTTTTCATTATGGAACGTATTCTGTTTTCGATGTTTTTGTTACTCCAATGGATAGTAGCCTTGTTATTATGGAAGGTAGTATGTTGTCTAGATTTTTGTTATTCCAATGAATGGTAGCCTTGTCATTATGGAAGGTAGTTTGTTGTTGAGATTTTTGTTACTCCAATTGATGCTAGCGTTGTCATTATGGAAGGTAGTATGTCGTTGTGATTTCTGTCACTCCAATGGATGGTAGCCTTGTAACTATGGAAGGTAGTCTGTTGTTCATATTTTTGTAACTCAAATGGATAGTAGCCTTGTCATTATGGAAGGTAGTCTATTGTCGAGATTTTTGTTACTCCAATGGATGGTAGCATTATCATTATGGAAGGTTGTCTGTTCTCGAGATTTTTGTTACTCCAATGGATGGTAGCCTTGTCATTATGGAAGGTAGTCTATTTTCGAGATTTTTGTTACTTCAATGGATGGTAGCGTTGTCATTATGGAAGGTAGTCTTTTTTCGAGATTTTTGTTACTCCAATGGATGGTAGCCTTGTCATTATGGAAGGTAGTTTGTTTTCGAGATTTTTGTTACTCCAATGGATGGTAGCCTTGTCATTATGGAATGTAGTCTATTTTCGAGATTTTTGTTACTCCAGTGGATGGTAGCCTTGTCATTATGGAAGGTAGTTTGTTGTTCATATTTTTGTTACTCCAATGGATGGTAGCCTTGTCATTATTGTAGGTAGTCTATTGTCGAGATTTTTGTTACTCCAATGGTTGGTAGCATTATCATTGTTGAAGATCTTCTGTTGTCGAGATTTTTGTTACTCCAATGGATGGTAGCCTTGTCATTACGGAAGGTAGTCTGTTTTCGAGATTTTTGTTACTCCAATGGATGGTAGCCTTGTCATTATGGATGGTAGTCTGTTGTCGAGATTTTTGTTATTCCAATGGATTGTAGCCTTTTCATTATGGAACGTATTCTGTTTTCAATGTTTTTGTTACTCTAATGGATAGTAGCCTTCTTATTATGGAAGGTAGTCTATTGTCTAGATTTTTGTTACTCCAATTGATGCTAGCGTTGTCATTATGGAAGGTAGCATGTCGTTGTGATTTCTGTCACTCCAATGGATGGTAGCCTTGTAACTATGGAAGGTAGTCTGTTGTTCATATTTTTGTTACTCCAATGGATGGTAGCCTTGTTATTATGGAAGGTAGTCTATTGTCGATATTTTTGTTACTCCAATGGATGGTAGCATTATCATTATGGAAGGTTGTCTGTTCTCGAGATTTTTGTTACTCCAATGGATGGTAGCCTTGTTATTATGGAAGGTAGTCTGTTTTCGAGATTTTTGTTATTTCAATGGATGGTAGCGTTGTCATTATGGAAGGTAGTCTTTTTTCGAGATTTTTGTTACTCCAATGGATGGTAGCCTTGTCATTATGGAAGGTAGTCTGTTTTCGAGATTTTTGTTACTCCAATGGATGGTAGCCTTGTCATTATGGAATGTAGTCTATTTTCGAGATTTTTGTTACTCCAGTGGATGGTAGCCTTGTCATTATGGAAGGTAGTTTGTTGTTCATATTTTTGTTACTCCAATGGATGGTAGCCTTGTCATTATTGTAGGTAGTCTATTGTCGAGATTTTTGTTACTCCAATGGTTGGTAGCATTAGCATTGTTGAAGATCTTCTGTTGTCGAGATTTTTGTTACTCCAATGGATGGTAGCCTTGTCATTACGGAAGGTAGTCTGTTTTCGAGATTTTTGTTACTCCAATGGATGGTAGCCTTGTCATTATGGATGGTAGTCTGTTGTCGAGATTTTTGTTATTCCAATGGATTGTAGCATTTTAATTATGGAACGTATTCTGTTTTCAATGTTTTTGTTACTCTAATGGATAGTAGCCTTCTTATTATGGAAGGTAGTCTATTGTCTAGATTTTTGTTACTCCAATTGATGCTAGCGTTGTCATTATGGAAGGTAGCATGTCGTTGTGATTTCTGTCACTCCAATGGATGGTAGCCTTGTAACTATGGAAGGTAGTCTGTTGTTCATATTTTTGTTACTCCAATGGATGGTAGCCTTGTTATTATGGAAGGTAGTCTATTGTCGAGATTTTTGTTACTCCAATGGATGGTAGCATTATCATTATGGAAGGTTGTCTGTTCTCGAGATTTTTGTTACTCCAATGGATGGTAGCCTTGTCATTATGGAAGGTAGTCTATTTTCGAGATTTTTGTTACTTCAATGGATGGTAGCGTTGTCATTATGGAAGGTAGTCTGTTTTCGAGATTTTTTCTACTCCAATAGATGGTAGCCTTGTCATTATGGAAGGTAGTCTGTTTTCGAGATTTTTGTTACTCCAATGGATGGTAGCCTTGTCATTATGGAATGTAGTCTATTTTCGAGATTTTTGTTACTCAAATGGATGGTAGCCTTGTCATTATGGAAGGTAGTTTGTTATTCATATTTTTGTTACTCCAATGGATGGTAGCCTTGTCATTATGGTAGGTAGTCTATTGTCAAGATTTTTGTTACTCCAATGGATGGTAGCATTATCATTATTGAAGGTTGTCTGTTGTCGAGATTTTTGTTACTCCAATGGATGGTAGCCTTGTCATTACGGAAGGTAGTCTGTTTTCGAGATTTTTGTTACTCCAATGGATGGTAGCCTTGTCATTATGGATGGTAGTCTGTTGTCGAGATTTTTGTTATTCCAATGGATTGTAGCCTTTTCATTATGGAACGTATTCTGTTTTCGATGTTTTTGTTACTCCAATGGATAGTAGCCTTGTTATTATGGAAGGTAGTATGTTGTCTAGATTTTGGTTATTCCAATGAATGGTAGCCTTGTCATTATGGAAGGTAGTTTGTTGTTGAGATTTTTGTTACTCCAATTGATGCTAGCGTTGTCATTATGGAAGGTAGTATGTCGTTGTGATTTCTGTCACTCCAATGGATGGTAGCCTTGTAACTATGGAAGGTAGTCTGTTGTTCATATTTTTGTAACTCAAATGGATAGTAGCTTTGTCATTATGGAAGGTAGTCTATTGTCGAGATTTTTGTTACTCCAATGGATGGTGGCATTATCATTATGGAAGGTTGTCTGTTCTCGAGATTTTTGTTACTCCAATGGATGGTAGCCTTGTCATTATGGAAGGTAGTCTATTTTCGAGATTTTTGTTACTTCAATGGATGGTAGCGTTGTCATTATGGAAGGTAGTCTTTTTTCGAGATTTTTGTTACTCCAATGGATGGTAGCCTTGTCATTATGGAAGGTAGTCTGTTTTCGAGATTTTTGTTACTCCAATGGATGGTAGCTTTGTCATTATGGAATGTAGTCTATTTTCGAGATTATTGTTACTCCAGTGGATGGTAGCCTTGTCATTATGGAAGGTAGTTTGTTGTTCATATTTTTGTTACTCCAATGGATGGTAGCCTTGTCATTATTGTAGGTAGTCTATTGTCGAGATTTTTGTTACTCCAATGGTTGGTAGCATTATCATTGTTGAAGATCTTCTGTTGTCGAGATTTTTGTTACTCCAATGGATGGTAGCCTTGTCATTACGGAAGGTAGTCTGTTTTCGATATTTTTGTTACTCCAATGGATGGTAGCCTTGTCATTATGGATGGTAGTCTGTTGTCGAGATTTTTGTTATTCCAATGGATTGTAGCCTTTTCATTATGGAACGTATTCTGTTTTCAATGTTTTTGTTACTCTAATGGATAGTAGCCTTCTTATTATGGAAGGTAGTCTATTGTCTAGATTTTTGTTACTCCAATTGATGCTAGCGTTGTCATTATGGAAGGTAGCATGTCGTTGTGATTTCTGTCACTCCAATGGATGGTAGCCTTGTAACTATGGAAGGTAGTCTGTTGTTCATATTTTTGTTACTCCAATGGATGGTAGCCTTGTTATTATGGAAGGTAGTCTATTGTCGAGATTTTTGTTACTCCAATGGATGGTAGCATTATCATTATGGAAGGTTGTCTGTTCTCGAGATTTTTGTTACTCCAATGGATGGTAGCCTTGTTATTATGGAAGGTAGTCTGTTTACGAGATTTTTGTTATTTCAATGGATGGTAGCGTTGTCATTATGGAAGGTAGTCTTTTTTCGAGATTTTTGTTACTCCAATGGATGGTAGCCTTGTCATTATGGAAGGTAGTCTGTTTTCGAGATTTTTGTTACTCCAATGGATGGTAGCCTTGTCATTATGGAATGTAGTCTATTTTCGAGATTTTTGTTACTCTAGTGGATGGTAGCCTTGTCATTATGGAAGGTAGTTTGTTGTTCATATTTTTGTTACTCCAATGGATGGTAGCCTTGTCATTATTGTAGGTAGTCTATTGTCGAGATTTTTGTTACTCCAATGGTTGGTAGCATTATCATTGTTGAAGATCTTCTGTTGTCGAGATTTTTGTTACTCCAATGGATGGTAGCCTTGTCATTACGGAAGGTAGTCTGTTTTCGAGATTTTTGTTACTCCAATGGATGGTAGCCTTGTCATTATGGATGGTAGTATGTTGTCGAGATTTTTGTTATTCCAATGGATTGTAGCCTTTTCATTATGGAACGTATTCTGTTTTCAATGTTTTTGTTACTCTAATGGATAGTAGCCTTCTTATTATGGAAGGTAGTCTATTGTCTAGATTTTTGTTACTCCAATTGATGCTAGCGTTGTCATTATGGAAGGTAGCATGTCGTTGTGATTTCTGTCACTCCAATGGATGGTAGCCTTGTAACTATGGAAGGTAGTCTGTTGTTCATATTTTTGTTACTCCAATGGATGGTAGCCTTGTTATTATGGAAGGTAGTCTATTGTCGAGATTTTTGTTACTCCAATGGATGGTAGCATTATCATTATGGAAGGTTGTCTGTTCTCGAGATTTTTGTTACTCCAATGGATGGTAGCCTTGTCCTTATGGAAGGTAGTCTATTTTCGAGATTTTTGTTACTTCAATGGATGGTAGCGTTGTCATTATGGAAGGTAGTCTGTTTTCGAGATTTTTGCTACTCCAATGGATGGTAGCCTTGTCATTATGGAAGGTAGTCTGTTTTCGAGATTTTTGTTACTCCAATGGATGGTAGCCTTGTCATTATGGAATGTAGTCTATTTTCGAGATTTTTGTTACTCAAATGGATGGTAGCCTTGTCATTATGGAAGGTAGTTTGTTGTTCATATTTTTGTTACTCCAATGGATGGTAGCCTTGTCATTATGGTAGGTAGTCTATTGTCAAGATTTTTGTTACTCCAATGGATGGTAGCATTATCATTATTGAAGGTTGTCTGTTGTCGAGATTTTTGTTACTCCAATGGATGGTAGCCTTGTCATTACGGAAGGTAGTCTGTTTTCGAGATTTTTGTTACTCCAATGGATGGTAGCCTTGTCATTATGGATGGTAGTCTGTTGTCGAGATTTTTGTTATTCCAATGGATTGTAGCCTTTTCATTATGGAACGTATTCTGTTTTCGATGTTTTTGTTACTCCAATGGATAGTAGCCTTGTTATTATGGAAGGTAGTATGTTGTCTAGATTTTGGTTATTCCAATGAATGGTAGCCTTGTCATTATGGAAGGTAGTTTGTTGTTGAGATTTTTGTTACTCCAATTGATGCTAGCGTTGTCATTATGGAAGGTAGTATGTCGTTGTGATTTCTGTCACTCCAATGGATGGTAGCCTTGTAACTATGGAAGGTAGTCTGTTGTTCATATTTTTGTAACTCAAATGGATAGTAGCCTTGTCATTATGGAAGGTAGTCTATTGTCGAGATTTTTGTTACTCCAATGGATGGTGGCATTATCATTATGGAAGGTTGTCTGTTCTCGAGATTTTTGTTACTCCAATGGATGGTAGCCTTGTCATTATGGAAGGTAGTCTATTTTCGAGATTTTTGTTACTTCAATGGATGGTAGCGTTGTCATTATGGAAGGTAGTCTTTTTTCGAGATTTTTGTTACTCCAATGGATGGTAGCCTTGTCATTATGGAAGGTAGTCTGTTTTCGAGATTTTTGTTACTCTAATGGATGGTAGCTTTGTCATTATGGAATGTAGTCTATTTTCGAGATTTTTGTTACTCCAGTGGATGGTAGCCTTGTCATTATGGAAGGTAGTTTGTTGTTCATATTTTTGTTACTCCAATGGATGGTAGCCTTGTCATTATTGTAGGTAGTCTATTGTCGAGATTTTTGTTACTCCAATGGTTGGTAGCATTATCATTGTTGAAGATCTTCTGTTGTCGAGATTTTTGTTACTCCAATGGATGGTAGCCTTGTCATTACGGAAGGTAGTCTGTTTTCGATATTTTTGTTACTCCAATGGATGGTAGCCTTGTCATTATGGATGGTAGTCTGTTGTCGAGATTTTTGTTATTCCAATGGATTGTAGCCTTTTCATTATGGAACGTATTCTGTTTTCAATGTTTTTGTTACTCTAATGGATAGTAGCCTTCTTATTATGGAAGGTAGTCTATTGTCTAGATTTTTGTTACTCCAATTGATGCTAGCGTTGTCATTATGGAAGGTAGCATGTCGTTGTGATTTCTGTCACTCCAATGGATGGTAGCCTTGTAACTATGGAAGGTAGTCTGTTGTTCATATTTTTGTTACTCCAATGGATGGTAGCCTTGTTATTATGGAAGGTAGTCTATTGTCGAGATTTTTGTTACTCCAATGGATGGTAGCATTATCATTATGGAAGGTTGTCTGTTCTCGAGATTTTTGTTACTCCAATGGATGGTAGCCTTGTTATTATGGAAGGTAGTCTGTTTTCGAGATTTTTGTTATTTCAATGGATGGTAGCGTTGTCATTATGGAAGGTAGTCTTTTTTCGAGATTTTTGTTACTCCAATGGATGGTAGCCTTGTCATTATGGAAGGTAGTCTGTTTTCGAGATTTTTGTTACTCCAATGGATGGTAGCCTTGTCATTATGGAATGTAGTCTATTTTCGAGATTTTTGTTACTCTAGTGGATGGTAGCCTTGTCATTATGGAAGGTAGTTTGTTGTTCATATTTTTGTTACTCCAATGGATGGTAGCCTTGTCATTATTGTAGGTAGTCTATTGTCGAGATTTTTGTTACTCCAATGGTTGGTAGCATTATCATTGTTGAAGATCTTCTGTTGTCGAGATTTTTGTTACTCCAATGGATGGTAGCCTTGTCATTACGGAAGGTAGTCTGTTTTCGAGATTTTTGTTACTCCAATGGATGGTAGCCTTGTCATTATGGATGGTAGTATGTTGTCGAGATTTTTGTTATTCCAATGGATTGTAGCCTTTTCATTATGGAACGTATTCTGTTTTCAATGTTTTTGTTACTCTAATGGATAGTAGCCTTCTTATTATGGAAGGTAGTCTATTGTCTAGATTTTTGTTACTCCAATTGATGCTAGCGTTGTCATTATGGAAGGTAGCATGTCGTTGTGATTTCTGTCACTCCAATGGATGGTAGCCTTGTAACTATGGAAGGTAGTCTGTTGTTCATATTTTTGTTACTCCAATGGATGGTAGCCTTGTTATTATGGAAGGTAGTCTATTGTCGAGATTTTTGTTACTCCAATGGATGGTAGCATTATCATTATGGAAGGTTGTCTGTTCTCGAGATTTTTGTTACTCCAATGGATGGTAGCCTTGTCATTATGGAAGGTAGTCTATTTTCGAGATTTTTGTTACTTCAATGGATGGTAGCGTTGTCATTATGGAATGTAGTCTATTTTCGAGATTTTTGTTACTCAAATGGATGGTAGCCTTGTCATTATGGAAGGTAGTTTGTTGTTCATATTTTTGTTACTCCAATGGATGGTAGCCTTGTCATTATGGTAGGTAGTCTATTGTCAAGATTTTTGTTACTCCAATGGATGGTAGCATTATCATTATTGAAGGTTGTCTGTTGTCGAGATTTTTGTTACTCCAATGGATGGTAGCCTTGTCATTACGGAAGGTAGTCTGTTTTCGAGATTTTTGTTACTCCAATGGATGGTAGCCTTGTCATTATGGATGGTAGTCTGTTGTCGAGATTTTTGTTATTCCAATGGATTGTAGCCTTTTCATTATGGAACGTATTCTGTTTTCGATGTTTTTGTTACTCCAATGGATAGTAGCCTTGTTATTATGGAAGGTAGTATGTTGTCTAGATTTTGGTTATTCCAATGAATGGTAGCCTTGTCATTATGGAAGGTAGTTTGTTGTTGAGATTTTTGTTACTCCAATTGATGCTAGCGTTGTCATTATGGAAGGTAGTATGTCGTTGTGATTTCTGTCACTCCAATGGATGGTAGCCTTGTAACTATGGAAGGTAGTCTGTTGTTCATATTTTTGTAACTCAAATGGATAGTAGCCTTGTCATTATGGAAGGTAGTCTATTGTCGAGATTTTTGTTACTCCAATGGATGGTGGCATTATCATTATGGAAGGTTGTCTGTTCTCGAGATTTTTGTTACTCCAATGGATGGTAGCCTTGTCATTATGGAAGGTAGTCTATTTTCGAGATTTTTGTTACTTCAATGGATGGTAGCGTTGTCATTATGGAAGGTAGTCTTTTTTCGAGATTTTTGTTACTCCAATGGATGGTAGCCTTGTCATTATGGAAGGTAGTCTGTTTTCGAGATTTTTGTTACTCCAATGGATGGTAGCTTTGTCATTATGGAATGTAGTCTATTTTCGAGATTTTTGTTACTCCAGTGGATGGTAGCCTTGTCATTATGGAAGGTAGTTTGTTGTTCATATTTTTGTTACTCCAATGGATGGTAGCCTTGTCATTATTGTAGGTAGTCTATTGTCGAGATTTTTGTTACTCCAATGGTTGGTAGCATTATCATTGTTGAAGATCTTCTGTTGTCGAGATTTTTGTTACTCCAATGGATGGTAGCCTTGTCATTACGGAAGGTAGTCTGTTTTCGATATTTTTGTTACTCCAATGGATGGTAGCCTTGTCATTATGGATGGTAGTCTGTTGTCGAGATTTTTGTTATTCCAATGGATTGTAGCCTTTTCATTATGGAACGTATTCTGTTTTCAATGTTTTTGTTACTCTAATGGATAGTAGCCTTCTTATTATGGAAGGTAGTCTATTGTCTAGATTTTTGTTACTCCAATTGATGCTAGCGTTGTCATTATGGAAGGTAGCATGTCGTTGTGATTTCTGTCACTCCAATGGATGGTAGCCTTGTAACTATGGAAGGTAGTCTGTTGTTCATATTTTTGTTACTCCAATGGATGGTAGCCTTGTTATTATGGAAGGTAGTCTATTGTCGAGATTTTTGTTACTCCAATGGATGGTAGCATTATCATTATGGAAGGTTGTCTGTTCTCGAGATTTTTGTTACTCCAATGGATGGTAGCCTTGTTATTATGGAAGGTAGTCTGTTTTCGAGATTTTTGTTATTTCAATGGATGGTAGCGTTGTCATTATGGAAGGTAGTCTTTTTTCGAGATTTTTGT
Organism: Vicia faba; assembly: GCA_948472305.1. NCBI lineage: Eukaryota > Viridiplantae > Streptophyta > Magnoliopsida > Fabales > Fabaceae > Vicia > Vicia faba. The sequence continues at coordinate 527,884,335 of OX451741.1, forward strand.
TACTCCAATGGATGGTAGCCTTGTCATTATGGAAGGTAGTCTGTTTTCGAGATTTTTGTTACTCCAATGGATGGTAGCCTTGTCATTATGGAATGTAGTCTATTTTCGAGATTTTTGTTACTCTAGTGGATGGTAGCCTTGTCATTATGGAAGGTAGTTTGTTGTTCATATTTTTGTTACTCCAATGGATGGTAGCCTTGTCATTATTGTAGGTAGTCTATTGTCGAGATTTTTGTTACTCCAATGGTTGGTAGCATTATCATTGTTGAAGATCTTCTGTTGTCGAGATTTTTGTTACTCCAATGGATGGTAGCCTTGTCATTACGGAAGGTAGTCTGTTTTCGAGATTTTTGTTACTCCAATGGATGGTAGCCTTGTCATTATGGATGGTAGTATGTTGTCGAGATTTTTGTTATTCCAATGGATTGTAGCCTTTTCATTATGGAACGTATTCTGTTTTCAATGTTTTTGTTACTCTAATGGATAGTAGCCTTCTTATTATGGAAGGTAGTCTATTGTCTAGATTTTTGTTACTCCAATTGATGCTAGCATTGTCATTATGGAAGGTAGCATGTCGTTGTGATTTCTGTCACTCCAATGGATGGTAGCCTTGTAACTATGGAAGGTAGTCTGTTGTTCATATTTTTGTTACTCCAATGGATGGTAGCCTTGTTATTATGGAAGGTAGTCTATTGTCGAGATTTTTGTTACTCCAATGGATGGTAGCATTATCATTATGGAAGGTTGTCTATTCTCGAGATTTTTGTTACTCCAATGGATGGTAGCCTTGTCATTATGGAAGGTAGTCTATTTTCGAGATTTTTGTTACTTCAATGGATGGTAGCGTTGTCATTATGGAATGTAGTCTATTTTCGAGATTTTTGTTACTCAAATGGATGGTAGCCTTGTCATTATGGAAGGTAGTTTGTTGTTCATATTTTTGTTACTCCAATGGATGGTAGCCTTGTCATTATGGTAGGTAGTCTATTGTCAAGATTTTTGTTACTCCAATGGATGGTAGCATTATCATTATTGAAGGTTGTCTGTTGTCGAGATTTTTGTTACTCCAATGGATGGTAGCCTTGTCATTACGGAAGGTAGTCTGTTTTCGAGATTTTTGTTACTCCAATGGATGGTAGCCTTGTCATTATGGATGGTAGTCTGTTGTCGAGATTTTTGTTATTCCAATGGATTGTAGCCTTTTCATTATGGAACGTATTCTGTTTTCGATGTTTTTGTTACTCCAATGGATAGTAGCCTTGTTATTATGGAAGGTAGTATGTTGTCTAGATTTTGGTTATTCCAATGAATGGTAGCCTTGTCATTATGGAAGGTAGTTTGTTGTTGAGATTTTTGTTACTCCAATTGATGCTAGCGTTGTCATTATGGAAGGTAGTATGTCGTTGTGATTTCTGTCACTCCAATGGATGGTAGCCTTGTAACTATGGAAGGTAGTCTGTTGTTCATATTTTTGTAACTCAAATGGATAGTAGCCTTGTCATTATGGAAGGTAGTCTATTGTCGAGATTTTTGTTACTCCAATGGATGGTGGCATTATCATTATGGAAGGTTGTCTGTTCTCGAGATTTTTGTTACTCCAATGGATGGTAGCCTTGTCATTATGGAAGGTAGTCTATTTTCGAGATTTTTGTTACTTCAATGGATGGTAGCGTTGTCATTATGGAAGGTAGTCTTTTTTCGAGATTTTTGTTACTCCAATGGATGGTAGCCTTGTCATTATGGAAGGTAGTCTGTTTTCGAGATTTTTGTTACTCCAATGGATGGTAGCTTTGTCATTTTGGAATGTAGTCTATTTTCGAGATTTTTGTTACTCCAGTGGATGGTAGCCTTGTCATTATGGAAGGTAGTTTGTTGTTCATATTTTTGTTACTCCAATGGATGGTAGCCTTGTCATTATTGTAGGTAGTCTATTGTCGAGATTTTTGTTACTCCAATGGTTGGTAGCATTATCATTGTTGAAGATCTTCTGTTGTCGAGATTTTTGTTACTCCAATGGATGGTAGCCTTGTCATTACGGAAGGTAGTCTGTTTTCGATATTTTTGTTACTCCAATGGATGGTAGCCTTGTCATTATGGATGGTAGTCTGTTGTCGAGATTTTTGTTATTCCAATGGATTGTAGCCTTTTCATTATGGAACGTATTCTGTTTTCAATGTTTTTGTTACTCTAATGGATAGTAGCCTTCTTATTATGGAAGGTAGTCTATTGTCTAGATTTTTGTTACTCCAATTGATGCTAGCGTTGTCATTATGGAAGGTAGCATGTCGTTGTGATTTCTGTCACTCCAATGGATGGTAGCCTTGTAACTATGGAAGGTAGTCTGTTGTTCATATTTTTGTTACTCCAATGGATGGTAGCCTTGTTATTATGGAAGGTAGTCTATTGTCGAGATTTTTGTTACTCCAATGGATGGTAGCATTATCATTATGGAAGGTTGTCTGTTCTCGAGATTTTTGTTACTCCAATGGATGGTAGCCTTGTTATTATGGAAGGTAGTCTGTTTTCGAGATTTTTGTTATTTCAATGGATGGTAGCGTTGTCATTATGGAAGGTAGTCTTTTTTCGAGATTTTTGTTACTCCAATGGATGGTAGCCTTGTCATTATGGAAGGTAGTCTGTTTTCGAGATTTTTGTTACTCCAATGGATGGTAGCCTTGTCATTATGGAATGTAGTCTATTTTCGAGATTTTTGTTACTCTAGTGGATGGTAGCCTTGTCATTATGGAAGGTAGTTTGTTGTTCATATTTTTGTTACTCCAATGGATGGTAGCCTTGTCATTATTGTAGGTAGTCTATTGTCGAGATTTTTGTTACTCCAATGGTTGGTAGCATTATCATTGTTGAAGATCTTCTGTTGTCGAGATTTTTGTTACTCCAATGGATGGTAGCCTTGTCATTACGGAAGGTAGTCTGTTTTCGAGATTTTTGTTACTCCAATGGATGGTAGCCTTGTCATTATGGATGGTAGTATGTTGTCGAGATTTTTGTTATTCCAATGGATTGTAGCCTTTTCATTATGGAACGTATTCTGTTTTCAATGTTTTTGTTACTCTAATGGATAGTAGCCTTCTTATTATGGAAGGTAGTCTATTGTCTAGATTTTTGTTACTCCAATTGATGCTAGCATTGTCATTATGGAAGGTAGCATGTCGTTGTGATTTCTGTCACTCCAATGGATGGTAGCCTTGTAACTATGGAAGGTAGTCTGTTGTTCATATTTTTGTTACTCCAATGGATGGTAGCCTTGTTATTATGGAAGGTAGTCTATTGTCGAGATTTTTGTTACTCCAATGGATGGTAGCATTATCATTATGGAAGGTTGTCTATTCTCGAGATTTTTGTTACTCCAATGGATGGTAGCCTTGTCATTATGGAAGGTAGTCTATTTTCGAGATTTTTGTTACTTCAATGGATGGTAGCGTTGTCATTATGGAATGTAGTCTATTTTCGAGATTTTTGTTACTCAAATGGATGGTAGCCTTGTCATTATGGAAGGTAGTTTGTTGTTCATATTTTTGTTACTCCAATGGATGGTAGCCTTGTCATTATGGTAGGTAGTCTATTGTCAAGATTTTTGTTACTCCAATGGATGGTAGCATTATCATTATTGAAGGTTGTCTGTTGTCGAGATTTTTGTTACTCCAATGGATGGTAGCCTTGTCATTACGGAAGGTAGTCTGTTTTCGAGATTTTTGTTACTCCAATGGATGGTAGCCTTGTCATTATGGATGGTAGTCTGTTGTCGAGATTTTTGTTATTCCAATGGATTGTAGCCTTTTCATTATGGAACGTATTCTGTTTTCGATGTTTTTGTTACTCCAATGGATAGTAGCCTTGTTATTATGGAAGGTAGTATGTTGTCTAGATTTTGGTTATTCCAATGAATGGTAGCCTTGTCATTATGGAAGGTAGTTTGTTGTTGAGATTTTTGTTACTCCAATTGATGCTAGCGTTGTCATTATGGAAGGTAGTATGTCGTTGTGATTTCTGTCACTCCAATGGATGGTAGCCTTGTAACTATGGAAGGTAGTCTGTTGTTCATATTTTTGTAACTCAAATGGATAGTAGCCTTGTCATTATGGAAGGTAGTCTATTGTCGAGATTTTTGTTACTCCAATGGATGGTAGCATTATCATTATGGAAGGTTGTCTGTTCTCGAGATTTTTGTTACTCCAATGGATGGTAGCCTTGTCATTATGGAAGGTAGTCTGTTTTCGAGATTTTTGTTACTCCAATGGATGGTAGCCTTGTCATTATGGATGGTAGTCTGTTGTCGAGATTTTTGTTATTCCAATGGATGGTAGCCTTGTCATTATGGAAGGTAGTCTGTTTTCGAGATTTTTGTTACTCCAATGGATGGTAGCCTTGTCATTATGGAATGTAGTCTATTTTCGAGATTTTTGTTACTCCAGTGGATGGTAGCCTTGTCATTATGGAAGGTAGTTTGTTGTTCATATTTTTGTTACTCCAATGGATGGTAGCCTTGTCATTATTGTAGGTAGTCTATTGTCGAGATTTTTGTTACTCCAATGGTTGGTAGCATTATCATTGTTGAAGATCTTCTGTTGTCGAGATTTTTGTTACTCCAATGGATGGTAGCCTTGTCATTACGGAAGGTAGTCTATTTTCGAGATTTTTGTTACTCCAATGGATGGTAGCCTTGTCATTATGGATGGTAGTCTGTTGTCGAGATTTTTGTTATTCCAATGGATTGTAGCCTTTTCATTATGGAACGTATTCTGTTTTCAATGTTTTTGTTACTCTAATGGATAGTAGCCTTCTTATTATGGAAGGTAGTCTATTGTCTAGATTTTTGTTACTCCAATTGATGCTAGCGTTGTCATTATGGAAGGTAGCATGTCGTTGTGATTTCTGTCACTCCAATGGATGGTAGCCTTGTAACTATGGAAGGTAGTCTGTTGTTCATATTTTTGTTACTCCAATGGATGGTAGCCTTGTTATTATGGAAGGTAGTCTATTGTCGAGATTTTTGTTACTCCAATGGATGGTAGCATTATCATTATGGAAGGTTGTCTGTTCTCGAGATTTTTGTTACTCCAATGGATGGTAGCCTTGTCATTATGGAAGGTAGTCTATTTTCGAGATTTTTGTTACTTCAATGGATGGTAGCGTTGTCATTATGGAAGGTAGTCTGTTTTCGAGATTTTTGCTACTCCAATGGATGGTAGCCTTGTCATTATGGAAGGTAGTCTGTTTTCGAGATTTTTGTTACTCCAATGGATGGTAGCCTTGTCATTATGGAATGTAGTCTATTTTCGAGATTTTTGTTACTCAAATGGATGGTAGCCTTGTCATTATGGAAGGTAGTTTGTTGTTCATATTTTTGTTACTCCAATGGATGGTAGCCTTGTCATTATGGTAGGTAGTCTATTGTCAAGATTTTTGTTACTCCAATGGATGGTAGCATTATCATTATTGAAGGTTGTCTGTTGTCGAGATTTTTGTTACTCCAATGGATGGTAGCCTTGTCATTACGGAAGGTAGTCTGTTTTCGAGATTTTTGTTACTCCAATGGATGGTAGCCTTGTCATTATGGATGGTAGTCTGTTGTCGAGATTTTTGTTATTCCAATGGATTGTAGCCTTTTCATTATGGAACGTATTCTGTTTTCGATGTTTTTGTTACTCCAATGGATAGTAGCCTTGTTATTATGGAAGGTAGTATGTTGTCTAGATTTTGGTTATTCCAATGAATGGTAGCCTTGTCATTATGGAAGGTAGTTTGTTGTTGAGATTTTTGTTACTCCAATTGATGCTAGCGTTGTCATTATGGAAGGTAGTATGTCGTTGTGATTTCTGTCACTCCAATGGATGGTAGCCTTGTAACTATGGAAGGTAGTCTGTTGTTCATATTTTTGTAACTCAAATGGATAGTAGCCTTGTCATTATGGAAGGTAGTCTATTGTCGAGATTTTTGTTACTCCAATGGATGGTAGCATTATCATTATGGAAGGTTGTCTGTTCTCGAGATTTTTGTTACTCCAATGGATGGTAGCCTTGTCATTATGGAAGGTAGTCTGTTTTCGAGATTTTTGTTACTTCAATGGATGGTAGCGTTGTCACTTTTGAAGGTAGTCTTTTTTCGAGATTTTTGTTACTCCAATGGATGGTAGCCTTGTCATTATGGAAGGTAGTCTGTTTTCGAGATTTTTGTTACTCCAATGGATGGTAGCCTTGTCATTATGGAATGTAGTCTATTTTCGAGATTTTTGTTACTCCAGTAGGTGGTAGCCTTGTCATTATGGAAGGTAGTTTGTTGTTCATATTTTTGTTACTCCAATGGATGGTAGCCTTGTCATTATGGTAGGTAGTCTATTGTCGAGATTTTTGTTACTCCAATGGATGGTAGCATTATCATTATGGAAGGTTGTCTGTTGTCGAGATTTTTGTTACTCCAATGGATTGTAGCCTTGTCATTATGGAAGGTAGTCAATTTTCGAGATTTTTGTTACTCCAATGGATGGTAGCCTTGTCATTATGGAAGGTAGTCTATTTTCGAGATTTTTGTTACTCCAGTGGATGGTAGCCTTGTCATTATGGAAGGTAGTTTGATGTTCATATTTTTGTTACTCCAATGGATGGTAGCCTTGTCATTATGGTAGGTAGTCTATTGTCAAGATTTTTGTTACTCCAATGGATGGTAGCATTATCATTATTGAAGGTTGTCTGTTGTCGAGATTTTTGTTACTCCAATTGATGGTAGCCTAGTCATTATGGAAGCTAGTCTGTTGTCGAGATTTTTGTTATTCCAATGGATTGTAGCCTTTTCATTATGGAACGTATTCTATTTTCGATGTTTTTGTTACTCCAATGGATAGTAGCCTTGTTATTATGGAAAGTAGTATGTTGTCTAGATTTTTGTTATTCCAATGAATGGTAGCCTTGTCATTATGGAAGGTAGTTTGTTGTTGAGATTTTTGTTACTCCAATTGATGCTAGCGTTGTCATTATGGAAGGTAGTATGTCGTTGTGATTTCTGTCACTCCAATGGATGGTAGCCTTGTAACTATGGAAGGTAGTCTGTTGTTCATATTTTTGTAACTCAAATGGATAGTAGCCTTGTCATTATGGAAGGTAGTCTATTGTCGAGATTTTTGTTACTCCAATGGATGGTAGCATTATCATTATGGAAGGTTGTCTGTTCTCGAGATTTTTGTTACTCCAATGGATGGTAGCCTTGTCATTATGGAAGGTAGTCTGTTTTCGAGATTTTTGTTACTTCAATGGATGGTAGCGTTGTCATTTTTGAAGGTAGTCTTTTTTCGAGATTTTTGTTACTCCAATGGATGGTAGCCTTGTCATTATGGAAGGTAGTCTGTTTTCGAGATTTTTGTTACTCCAATGGATGGTAGCCTTGTCATTATGGAATGTAGTCTATTTTCGAGATTTTTGTTACTCCAGTAGGTGGTAGCCTTGTCATTATGGAAGGTAGTTTGTTGTTCATATTTTTGTTACTCCAATGGATGGTAGCCTTGTCATTATGGTAGGTAGTCTATTGTCGAGATTTTTGTTACTCCAATGGATGGTAGCATTATCATTATGGAAGGTTGTCTGTTGTCGAGATTTTTGTTACTCCAATGGATTGTAGCCTTGTCATTATGGAAGGTAGTCAATTTTCGAGATTTTTGTTACTCCAATGGATGGTAGCCTTGTCATTATGGAAGGTAGTCTATTTTCGAGATTTTTGTTACTCCAGTGGATGGTAGCCTTGTCATTATGGAAGGTAGTTTGATGTTCATATTTTTGTTACTCCAATGGATGGTAGCCTTGTCATTATGGTAGGTAGTCTATTGTCAAGATTTTTGTTACTCCAATGGATGGTAGCATTATCATTATTGAAGGTTGTCTGTTGTCGAGATTTTTGTTACTCCAATTGATGGTAGCCTAGTCATTATGGAAGCTAGTCTGTTGTCGAGATTTTTGTTATTCCAATGGATTGTAGCCTTTTCATTATGGAACGTATTCTATTTTCGATGTTTTTGTTACTCCAATGGATAGTAGCCTTGTTATTATGGAAGGTAGTATGTTGTCTAGATTTTGGTTATTCCAATGAATGGTAGCCTTGTCATTATGGAAGGTAGTTTGTTGTTGAGATTTTTGTTACTCCAATTGATGCTACCGTTGTCATTATGGAAGGTAGTATGTCGTTGTGATTTCTGTCACTCCAATGGATGGTAGCCTTGTAACTATGGAAGGTAGTCTGTTGTTCATATTTTTGTTACTCCAATGGATGGTAGCCTTGTGATTATGGAAGGTAGTCTATTGTCGAGATTTTTGTTACTCCAATGGATGGTAGCATTATCATTCTGGAAGGTTGTCTGTTCTCGAGATTTTTGTTACTCCAATGGATGGTAGCCTTGTTATTATGGAAGGTAGTCTGTTTTCAAGATTTTTGTTACTTCAATGGATGGTAGCGTTGTCATTATGGAAGGTAGTCTTTTTTCGAGATTTTTGTTACTCCAATGGATGGTAGCCTTGTCATTATGGAAGGTAGTCTGTTTTCGAGATTTTTGTTACTCCAATGGATGGTAGCCTTGTCATTATGGAATGTAGTCTATTTTCGAGATTTTTGTTACTCCAGTGGATGGTAGCCTTGTCATTATGGAAGGTAGTTTGTTGTTCATATTTTTGTTACTCCAATGGATGGTAGCCTTGTCATTATTGTAGGTAGTCTATTGTCGAGATTTTTGTTACTCCAATGGTTGGTAGCATTATCATTGTTGAAGATCTTCTGTTGTCGAGATTTTTGTTACTCCAATAGATGGTAGCCTTGTCATTACGGAAGGTAGTCTGTTTTCGAGATTTTTGTTACTCCAATGGATGGTAGCCTTGTCATTATGGATGGTAGTCTGTTGTCGAGATTTTTGTTATTCCAATGGATTGTAGCCTTTTCATTATGGAACGTATTCTGTTTTCAATGTTTTTGTTACTCTAATGGATAGTAGCCTTCTTATTATGGAAGGTAGTCTATTGTCTAGATTTTTGTTACTCCAATTGATACTAGCGTTGTCATTATGGAAGGTAGCATGTCGTTGTGATTTCTGTCACTCCAATGGATGGTAGCCTTGTAACTATGGAAGGTAGTCTGTTGTTCATATTTTTGTTACTCCAATGGATGGTAGCCTTGTTATTATGGAAGGTAGTCTATTGTCGAGATTTTTGTTACTCCAATAGATGGTAGCATTATCATTATGGAAGGTTGTCTGTTCTCGAGATTTTTGTTACTCCAATGGATGGTAGCCTTGTCATTATGGAAGGTAGTCTATGTTCGAGATTTTTGTTACTTCAATGGATGGTAGCGTTGTCATTATGGAAGGTAGTCTATTTTCGAGATTTTTGCTACTCCAATGGATGGTAGCCTTGTCATTATGGAAGGTAGTCTGTTTTCGAGATTTTTGTTACTCCAATGGATGGTAGCCTTGTCATTATGGAATGTAGTCTATTTTCGAGATTTTTGTTACTCAAATGGATGGTAGCCTTGTCATTATGGAAGGTAGTTTGTTGTTCATATTTTTGTTACTCCAATGGATGGTAGCCTTGTCATTATGGTAGGTAGTCTATTGAGATTTTTGTTACTCCAATGGATGGTAGCATTATCATTATGGAAGGTTGTTTGTTGTCGAGATTTTTGTTACTCCAATGGATGGTAGCCTTGTTATTACGGAAGGTAGTCTGTTTTCGAGATTTTTGTTACTCCAATGGATGGTAGCCTTGTCTTTATGGAAGGTATTTTGCTGTTCATATTTTTGTTACTCCAATGGATGGTAGCCTTGTCATTATTGTAGGTAGTCTATTGTCGAGATTTTTGTTACTCCAATGGTTAGTAGCATTATCATTATTGAAGATTGTCTGTTGTCGAGATTTTTGTTACTCCAGTGGATGGAAGTCTTGTCATTACGGAAGGTAGTCTGTTTTCGAGATTTTTGTTACTCCAATGGATGGTAGCCTTGTCATTTTGGATGGTAGTCTGTTGTCCAGATTTTTGTTATTCCAATGGATTATAGCCTTTTCATTATGGAACGTATTCTGTTTTCAATGTTTTTGTTACTCTAATGGATAGTAGCCTTGTTATTATGGAAGGTAGTCTATTGTCTAGATTTTTGTTACTCCAATTGATGCTAGCGTTGTCATTATGGAAGGTAGCATGTCGTTGTGATTTCTGTCACTCCAATGGATGGTAGCCTTGTAACTATGGAAGGTAGTCTGTTGTTCATATTTTTGTTACTCCAATGGATGGTAGCCTTGTTATTATGGAAGGTAGTCTATTGTCGAGATTTTTGTTACTCCAATGCATGGTAGCATTATCATTATGGAAGGTTGTCTGTTCTCGAAATTTTTGTTACTCCAATGGATGGTAGCCTTGTCATTATGGAAGGTAGTCTATTTTCGAGATTTTTGTTACTTCAATGGATGGTAGCGTTGTCATTATGGAAGGTAGTCTGTTTTCGATATTTTTGCTACTCTAATGGATGGTAGCCTTGTCATTATGGAAGGTAGTCTGTTTTCGAGATTTTTGTTACTCCAATGGATGGTAGCCTTGTCATTATGGAGTGTAGTCTATTTTCGAGATTTTTGTTACTCAAATGGATGGTAGCCTTGTCATTATGGAAGGTAGTTTGTTGTACATATTTTTGTTACTCCAATGGATGGTAGCCTTGTCATTATGGTAGGTAGTCTATTGAGATTTTTGTTACTCCAATGGATGGTAGCATTATCATTATGGATTGTTGTTTGTTGTCGAGATTTTTGTTCCTCCAATGGATGGTAGCCTTGTCATTACGAAAGGTAGTCTGTTTTCGAGATTTTTGTTACTCCAATGGATGGTAGCCTTGTCATTATGGATGGTAGTCTGTTGTCGAGAGTTTTGTTATTCCAATGGATTGTAGCCTTTTCATTATGGAACGTATTCTGTTTTCGATGTTTTTGTTACTCCAATGGATAGTAACCTTGTTATTATGGAAGGTAGTCTGTTGTCTAGATTTTGGTTATTCCAATGAATGGTAGCCTTGTCATTATGGAAGGTAGTCTGTTGTCGGGATTTTTGTTACTCCAATTGATGCTAGCGTTTTCACTATGTAAGGTAGTATGTCGTTGTGATTTCTGTCACTCCAATGGATGGTAGCCTTCTAAGTAGAGAAGGTAGTCTGTTGTTCATATTTTTGTTACTCCAATGGATGGTAGCCTTGTCATTATGGAAGGTAGTCTATTGTCGAGATTTTTGTTACTCCAATGGATGGTAGCATCATCATTATGGAAGGTTGTCTGTTCTCGAGATTTTTGTTACTCCAATGGATGGTAGCCTTGTCATTATGGAAGGTAGTCTATTTTCGAGATTTTAGTTACTTCAATGGATGGTAGCGTTGTCATTATGCAAGGTAGTCTGTTTTCGAGATTTTTGTTACTCCAATGGATGGTAGCCTTGTCATTATGGAAGGTATTTTGTTGTTCATATTTTTGTTACTCCAATGGATGGTAGCCTTATCATTATGGTAGGTAGTCTATTGTCGAGATTTTTGTTACTCCAATGGATGGTAGCATTATCATTATTGAAGATTGTCTGTTGTCGAGATTTTTGTTACTCCAATGGATGGTAGCCTTGTCATTACAGAAGGTAGTCTGTTTTCGATATTTTTGTTACTTCAATGGATGGTAGCCTTGTCATTATGGATGGTAGTCTGTTGTCGAGATTTTTTTTATTCCAATGGATTGTAGCCTTTTCATTATGGAACGTATTCTGTTTTCAATGTTTTTGTTACTCTAATGGATAGTAGCCTTGTTATTATGGAAGGTAGTCTATTGTCTAGATTTTTGTTAATCCAATTTATGCTAGCGTTGTCATTATGGAAGGTAGCATGTCGTTGTGATTTCTGTCACTCCAATGGATGGTAGCCTTGTAAATATGGAAGGTAGTCTGTTGTTCATATTTTTGTTACTCCAATGGATGGTAGCCTTGTTATTATGGAAGGTAGTCTATTGTCGAGATTTTTGTTACTCCAATGGATGGTAGCATTATCATTATGGAAGGTTGTCTGTTCTCGAGATTTTTGTTACTCCAATAAATGGTAGCCTTGTCATTATGGAATGTAGTCTATTTTCGAGATTTTTGTTACTTCAATGGATGGTAGCGTTGTCATTATGGAACGTAGTCTGTTTTCGAGATTTTTGTTACTCCAATGGATGGTAGCCTTGTCATTATGGAAGGTAGTCTGTTTTCGAGATTTTTGTTACTCCAATGGATGGTAGCCTTGTCATTATGGAATGTAGTCTATTTTCGAGATTTTTGTTACTCAAATGGATGGTAGCCTTGTCATTATGGAAGGTAGTTTGTTCTCGAGATTTTTGTTACTCCAATGGATGGTAGCATTATCATTATGGAAGGTTGTCTGTTCTCGAGATTTTTGTTACTCCAATAAATGGTAGCCTTGTCATTATGGAAGGTAGTCTTTTTTCGAGTTTTTGTTACTTCAATGCATGGTAGCGTTGTCATTATGGAAGGTAGTCTGTTTTCGAGATTTTTGTTACTCCAATGGATGGTAGCCTTGTCATTATGGAAGGTAGTCTGTTTTCGAGATTTTTGTTACTCCAATGGATGGTAGCCTTGTCATTATGGAATGTAGTCTATTTTCGAGATTTTTGTTACTCAAATGGATGGTAGCCTTGTCATTATGGAAGGTAGTTTGTTGTTCATATTTTTGTTACTCCAATGGATGGTAGCCTTGTCATTATGGTAGGTAGTCTATTAAGATTTTTGTTACTCCAATGGATGGTAACCTTGTCATTACGGAAGGTAGTCTGTTTTCGAGATTTTTGTTACTCCAATGGATGGTAGCATAGTCATTATGGATGGTAGTCTGTTGTCGAGAGTTTTGTTATTCCAATGGATTGTAGCCTTTTCATTATGGAACGTATTCTGTTTTCGATGTTTTTGTTACTCCAATAGATAGTAGCCTTGTTATTATGGAAGGTAGTCTATTGTCTAGATTTTGGTTATTCCAATGAATGGTAGCCTTGTCATTATGGAAGGTAGTCTGTTGTCGGGATTTTTGTTACTCCAATTGATGCTAGCGTTTTCATTATGTAAGGTAGTATGTCGTTGTGATTTCTGTCACTCCAATGGATGGTAGCCTTCTAAGTAAGGAAGGTAGTCTGTTGTTCATATTTTTGTTACTCCAATGGATGGTAGCCTTGTCATTATGGAACGTAGTCTATTATCGAGATTTTTGTTACTCCAATGGATGGTAGCATTATCATTATGGAAGGTTGTCTGTTCTCGAGATTTTTGTTACTCCAATGGATGGTAGCCTTGTCATTATGGAAGGTAGTCTGTTTTTGAGATTTTTGTTACTTCAATGGATGGTAGCGTTGTCATTTTGGAAGGTAGTCTGTTTTCGAGATTTTTGTTACTCCAATGGATGGTAGCCTTGTCATTATGGAAGGTAGTCTGTTGTTCATATTTTTGTTACTCCAATGGATGGTAGCCTTGTCATTATGGTAGGTAGTCTATTGTCAGGATTTTTGTTACTCCAATGGATGGTAGCATTATCATTATGGAAGGTTGTCTGTTGTCGAGATTTTTGTTACTCCAATGGATGGTAGCCTTGTCATTACGGAAGGTAGTCTGTTTTCAAGATTTTTGTTACTTCAATGGATGGTAGCCTTGTCATTATGGATGGTAGTCTGTTGTCGAGATTTTTGTCACTCCAATGGATGCTAGCATTGTCATTATGGAAGGTAGTATGTCGTTTTGATGTATGTCACTCTAATGGATGGTAGACTTGTCACTATGGAAGGTAGTCTATTGTTCATATTTTTGTTACTCCAATGGATGGTAGCCACGTCATTATGGAAGGTAGTCTATTGTCGAGATTTTTGTTACTCCAATGGATGGTAGCATTATCATTATGGAAGGTTGTATGTTCTCGAGATTTTTGTTAAATGGATGGTAGCCTTGCCATTATGGAAGGTAGTCTGTTTTCGAGATGTTTGTTACTTCAATGGATGGTAGCGTTGTCATTATGGAAGGTAGTTTGTTTTCGAGATTTTTGTTACTCCAATGGATGGTAGCCTTGTCATTATGGAAGGTAGTCTGTTGTTCATATTTTTGTTACTCCAATGGATGGTAACCTTGTCATTACGGAAGGTAGTCTGTTTTCGAGATTTTTGTTACTCCAATGGATGGTAGCATTGTCATTATGGATGGTAGTCTGTTGTCGAGAGTTTTGTTATTCCAATGGATTGTAGCCTTTTCATTATGGAACGTATTCTGTTTTCGATGTTTTTGTTACTCCAATGGATAGTAGCCTTGTTATCATGGAAGGTAGTCTGTTGTCTAGATTTTGGTTATTCCAATAAATGGTAGCCTTGTCATTATGGAAGGTAGTCTGTTGTCGGGATTTTTGTTACTCCAATTGATGCTAGCGTTTTCATTATGTAAGGTAGTATGTCGTTGTGATTTCTGTCACTCCAATGGATGGTAGCCTTCTAAGTAGGGAAGGTAGTTTGTTGTTCATGTTTTTGTTACTCCAATGGATGGTAGCCTTTCATTATGGAAGGTAGTCTATTGTCGAGATTTTTGTTACTCCAATGGATGGTAGCATTATCATTATGGAAGGTTGTCTGTTCTCGAGATTTTTGTTACTCCAATGGATGGTAGCCTTGTCATTATGGAAGGTAGTCTGTTTTCGAGAATTTTGTTACTTCAATGGATGGTAGCGTTGTCATTATGCATTGTAGTCTTGTTTCGAGATTTTTGTTACTCCAATGGATGGTAGCCTTGTCATTATGGAAGGTATTCTGTTGTTCATATTTTTGTTACTCCAATGGATGGTAGCCTTATCATTATGGTAGGTAGTCTATTGTCGAGATTTTTGTTACTTCAATGGATGCTAGCATTATCAATATGGAAGGTTGTCTATTGTCGAGATTTTTGTTACTCCAATGGATGGTAGCCTTGTCATTACGGAAGGTAGTATATTTTCGAGATTTTTGTTACTCCAATGGATGGTTGCCTTTTCATTATGGATGGTAGTTTGTTGTCGAGATTTTTGTTATTCCAATGGATTGTAGCCATTTCATTATGGTACGTATTCTGTTGTCGATGGTTTTATTACTCCAATGGATAATAGCCTTGTTATTATTGAAGGTAGTGTGTTATCTAGATTTTTGTTATTCCAATGAATGGTAGCCTTGTCATTATGGAAGGTAGTCTAATGTCGAAATTTTTGTTACTCCAATGGATGCTAGCGTTGTCATTATGGAAGGTAGTATGTCGTTGTGATTTTTGTCACTCCGATGGATGGTAGCTTTGTCACTATGGAAGGTAGTCTGTTGTTCATATTTTTGTCACTCCAATGGATAATAGCCTTGTAATTATGGAAACTAGTCTATTTTCGAGATTTTTGTTACTTCAATGGATGGTAGCCTTGTCATTTTGGAAGGTAGTCTATTTTCGAGATTTTTGTTACTCCAATGGATGGTAGCCTTGTCATTATGGAAGGTAGTTTGTTGTTCATATTTTTGTTACTCCAATGGATGGTAGCCTTGTCATTATGGTAGGAAGTCTATTGTCGAGATTTTTGTTACTCCAATGGATGGTATCATTATCATTATGGAAGGTTGTCTGTTGTCGATATTTTTGTTACTCCAATGGATGGTAGCCTTGTCATTACGGAAGGTATTCTATTTTCGAGATTTTTGTTACTCCAATGGATGGTAGCCTTTTCATTATGGATGGTAGTTTGTTGTCGAGATTTTTGTTATTCCAATGGATTGTAGCCTTTTCATTATGGAACGTATTCTGTTGTCGATGATTTTGTTACTCCAATGGCTAGTAGCCTTGTTATTATGGAAGGTAGTGTGTCGTCTAGATTTTTGTTATTTCAATGAATGGTAGCCTTGTCATTATGGAAGGTAGTCTAATGTCGAAATTTTTGTTACTCCAATGGATGCTAGCGTTGTCATTATGGAAGGTGGTATGTCGTTGTGATTTCTGTCACTCCAATGGATGGTAGCCTTGTCACTATGGAAGGTAGTATGTTGTTCATATTTTTGTTACTCCAATGGATGGTAGCCTTGTCATTATGGAAGGTAGTCTATTGTTGAGATTTTTGTTACTCCAATGGATGGTAGCATTATAATTATGGAAGGTTGTCTATTATCGAGATTTTTGTTACTCTAATGGATGGTAGCCTTGTCATTATGGAAGGTAGTCTATTTTCGAGATTTTTGTTACTTCAATGGATGGTAGCCTTGTCATTTTGGAAGGTAGTCTGTTTTCGAGATTTTTGTTACTCCAATGGATGGTAGCCTTGTCATTATGGAAGGTAGTCTGTTGTTCATATTTTTGTTACTCCAATGGATGGTAGCCTTGTCATTATGGTAGGTAGTCTATTGTCCGGATTTTTGTTACTCCAATGGATGGTAGCCTTGTCATTACGGAAGGTAGTCTGTTTTCGAGATTTTTGTTACTTCAATGGATGGTAGCCTTGTCATTATGGATGGTAGTCTGTTGTCGATATTTTTGTTATTCCAATGGATTGTAGCCTTTTCATTATGGAATGTATTTTTTTGTCGATGTTTTTGTTACTCCAATGGATAGTAGCCTTGTTATTATGGAAGGTAGTCTGTTGTCTAGATTTTTGTTTTTCCAATGAATGGTAGCCTTGTCATTATGGAAGGTCGTCTGTTGTCGAGATTTTTGTTACTCCAATGGATGCTAGCATTGTCATTATGGAAGGTAGTATGTCGTTGTGATTTATGTCACTCTAATGAATGGTAGACTTGTCACTATGGAAGGTAGTCTATTGTTCATATTTTTGTTACTCCAATGGATGGTAGCCACGTCATTATGGAAGGTAGTCTATTTTCGAGATTTTTGTTACTCCAATGGATGGTAGCATTATCATTATGGAAGGTTGTCTGTTCTCGAGATTTTTGTTAAATGGATGGTAGCCTTGCCATTATGGAAGGTAGTCTGTTTTCGAGATGTTTGTTACTTTAATGGATGGTAGCGTTGTCATTATGGAAGGTAGTCTATTTTCGAGATTTTTGTTACTCCAATGGATGATAGCCTTGTCATTATGGAAGGTAGTCTGTTTTCGAGATATTTGTTACTCCAATGGATGGTAGGCTTGTCATTATGGAAGGTAGTCTGTTTTCGAGATTTTTGTTACTCCAATGGATGGTAGCCTTGTCATTATGGAATGTAGTCTATTTTCGAGATTTTTGTTACTCAAATGGATGGTAGCCTTGTCATTATGGAAGGTAGTTTGTTGTTCATATTTTTGTTACTCCAATGGATGGTAGCCTTGTCATTATGGTAGGTAGTCTATTGAGATTTTTGTTACTCCAATGGATGGTAGCATTATCATTATGAAAGGTTGTTTGTTGTCGAGATTTTTGTTACTCCAATGGATGGTAACCTTGTCATTACGGAAGGTAGTCAGTTTTCGAGATTTTTGTTACTCCAATGGATGGTAGCATTGTCATTATGGATGGTAGTTTGTTGTCGAGTGTTTTGTTATTCCAATGGATTGTAGCCTTTTCATTATGGAACGTATTCTGTTTTCAATGTTTTTGTTACTCCAATGGATAGTAGCCTTGTTATTATGGAAGGTAGTCTGTTGTCTAGATTTTGGTTATTCCAATGAATGGTAGCCTTGTCATTATGGAAGGTAGTCTGTTGTCGGGATTTTTGTTACTCCAATTGATGCTAGCATTTTCATTATGTAAGGTAGTATGTCGTTGTGATTTCTTTCACTCCAATGTATGGTAGCCTTCTAAGTAGGGAAGGTAGTCTGTTGTTCATATTTTTGTTACTCCAATGGATGGTAGCCTTGTCATTATGGAAGGTAGTCTATTGTCGAGATTTTTGTTACTCCAATGGATGGTAGCATTATCATTATGGAAGGTTGTCTGTTCTCGAGATTTTTGTTACTCCAATGGATGGTAGCCTTGTCATTATGGAAGGTAGTCTGTTTTCGAGATTTTTGTTACTTCAATGGATGGTAGCCTTGTCCTTATGCAAGGTAGTCTGTTTTCGAGATTTTTGTTACTCCAATGGATGGTAACCTTGTCATTATGGAAGGTATTCTGTTGTTCATATTTTTGTTACTCCAATGGATGGTAGCCTTATCATTATGGTAGGTAGTCTATTGTCGAGATTTTTGTTACTCCAATGGATGGTAGCATTATCAATATGGAAGGTTGTCTGTTGTCGAGATTTTTGTTACTCCAATGGATGGTAGCCTTGTCATTACGGAAGGTAGTATATTTTCGAGATTTTTGTTACTCCAATGGATGGTAGCCTTTTCATTATGGATGGTAGTTTGTTGTCGATATTTTTGTTATTCCAATGGATTGTAGCCATTTCATTATGGTACGTATTCTGTTGTCGATGGTTTTATTACTCCAATGGATAATAGCCTTGTTATTATTGAAGGTAGTGTGTTATCTAGATTTTTGTTATTCCAATGAATGGTAGCCTTGTCATTATGGAAGGTAGTCTGTTGTTCATATTTTTGTTACTCCAATGGATGGTAGCCTTGTCATTATGGAAGGTAGTCTATTGTCGAGATTTTTGTTACTCCAATGGATGGTAGCATTATCATTATGGAAGGTTGTCTATTTTCGAGATTTTTGTTACTCTAATGGATGGTAGCCTTGTCATTATGGAAGGTAGTCTGTTTTCGAGATTTTTGTTACTTCATTGGATGGTAGCCTTGTCATTTTGGAAGGTAGTCTGTTTCCAAGATTTTTGTTACTCCAATGGATGGTAGCCTTGTCATTATGGAAGGTAGTCTGTTGTTCATATTTTTGTTACTCCAATGGATGGTAGCCTTGTCATTATGGTAGGTAGTCTATTGTCAGGATTTTTGTTACTCCAATGGATGGTAGCATTATCATTATGGAAGGTTGTTTGTTGTCGAGATTTTTGTTACTCCAATGGATGGTAGCCTTGTCATTATGGAAGGTAGTTTGTTTTCGAGATTTTTGTTACTTCAATGGATGGTAGCCTTGTCATATGGATGGTAGTCTGTTGTCGAGATTTTTGTTATTCCAATGGATTGTAGCCTTTTCATTATGGAATGTATTTTTTTGCCGATGTTTTTGTTACTCCAATGGATAGTAGCCTTGTTATTATGGAAGGTAGTTTGTTGTCTAGATTTTTGTTTTTCCAATGAATGGTAGCCTTGTCATTATGGAAGGTAGTCTGTTGTCGAGATTTTTGTTACTCCAATGGATGCTAGCATTGTCATTATGGAAGGTAGTATGTCGTTGTGATTTTTGTCACTCTAATGGATGGTAGACTTGTCACTATGGAAGGTAGTCTATTGTTCATATTTTTGTTACTCCAATGGATGGTAGCCACGTCATTATGGAAGGTAGTCTATTGTCGATATTTTTGTTACTCAAATGGATAGTAGCATTATCATTATGGAAGGTTGTCTGTTGTCGAGATTTTTGTTACTCCAGTGGATGGTAGCCTTGTCATTATGGAAGGTAGTCTGTTTTCAATATTTTTGTTACTTCAATGGATGGTAGCCTTGTCATTATGGAAGGTAGTCTGTTGTTCATATTTTTGTTACTCCAATGGATGGTAGTCTTGTCGTTATGGTAGGTAGCACTATGCCAGAAATAACCTACGAAAGCGCTTTTTTTGGGCTTTAAAAGCGCTTAAAAGTGCTCTCGTAGGTGGCGCTGCTAAAGGTTTTAACAACGCTTTTTGTTCAGAAAAAAACGCTCTCGTAGGCCTACCTATGAAAGCGCTTTTTGGTAAAAAGCGCTTTCATAGGTAGGCCTACGAGAGCGCTTTTTTCTGAAAAAGCGCTTTCGTAGGTGTATTCAGAATGCGTGTTAGGCAATCTAAAGTAGGCCTATAAGAGCCCTTTTTGTTCAGAAAAAAGCGCTCTTGTAGGCCTACCTATGAAAGCGCTTTTAATCAAAAAGCGCTTTCATAAGTAGGCCTACGAGAGCGCTTTTTTCTTAAAAGCGCTTTCATAGGTTTTCTACTGAAAAATCTAAAATTTAAAAAATTTCTAAACCTGCATTTTTTTGCAGCAAACCTGTAATTCTTAAACCGGTATTTTACAATCTAATCTAGAAATACCAATATATATTAGTTTTAATCCAAATACCAAATGTAATTCAAATACCAAATATTATATATATACAAATACCATTATAATCAATTCATATCCAAAATATATATACACCACGGTAATTCAATATTAACATGTTTTTAAACGTAACAAAATACACCCTAAGAAATCAGCTATATAACACTAAGTAAATCAATCCTAATCTACATATATATCCAAGGTCCTGATCCTGCAATATGAACATAATAACACGGTCAGTGTTGTATACACAAAACAATATATTCATAATTAACCAATTTTCACACAACAATGTATTCGTACCTTATTATAAGATTCTTAGCTCAATAAAATATTGGCACAACTCCTCTTTGAGTTCTTCCAATTGACGTGGCGAGTAATATGGACAATTGTATTGATCAAAATACTATGTTACAAAACAAAATATATGCATGATTTAGTTTAATGTAATAAATTATATGCAAAATCCGATAAGCAATAAAACAAAGTATAAATCCATACCGTGATTGGAATCTCGATTTCATTCATTTGAATGATTTCTTTGATAAACTTCAAAAGGAAGTATCCACAATCTATGTCGTTTTGTTGTTGAGGGCACTACATAGAAAAACAAATAAGATTATACTATAATGAAAAAAATGAAATGGCATATATATACATTTTATTGAATGACATTGTCTATAATTATATATACTATTACCTTTTTCACTAACATCTCTTTCTTTTCTTGGTAGGAATATGTTCTACTCGTCTCTTAACAACGCGGACGGTTGGATTGATCCAAATACCCTCATTATGATCATTTCTAATGCATGATTCATTCTCATTTTGATCATTTCTGGTAAAAGATTCAATGTCAACACCAGTATCGCCTTGGTCTCCAATCTTTTCATCAATTACTTTGTTAGAGAAAAGCACCATAGACCATTTCGTACTTGTCGAATCAGTGACATAGAACACTTGTTTAGCTTGAGAGGCTAGAATGAAAGGCTCATCTTTGTACCCCGCCCTGTTAAGATCCACTTGCAAAAATCCTGACTTATCCATCCGTATACCATTATTATTTTCAACCCACTTGCAACCGAATATAGGAATCTGAAATTTCTCGTAATCAAAGACCCAAATGCGCTCGATAACCCCAAAATACGACAGATTTGCAAATTTCAGGTTTAAGTCCTTCACACTAGATATGTGCATTGCTTCAGCTACCAAGGTGACACCACTATTTTGCACAGTACTTTTATCATCTTGTTCTTTGGTATAAAATGTGTATCAATTAATTGCGTATGCGCTATAAGAAAACGCAACCAAACTTGGACCATATGCTAAACATCTCAAACTTTCTGTCACTGAGGCGGGATCTGAACGATACTTTGAATAAATATGTTCCTTAAACCATGGTATGAAACTTCGATTATGCTCTCGTACAATCCAATTCTCATTTCTATTCGAATTTAAACCTAGAAGAACACCCTTGTGTATTTCAACATACGGCTCAACCTCAATCTCATTGTGCAGATCATACAAATGCACTTGATCCGTTCGACCCTTGATACTGTCACAACTTTATTTCCAATTAGCTTCTTACCTTCTTTTTTTTCAACAACATGATATTTGCGGAGTCCAATTGATTAAACATTTGACAAATGTTCAGTACAAAACTCAAGCGCTTCTTCAACAATGTATCTTTCGGTAATACAACCCTCTGGTCGACTCAGATTTTTCACATACCCTTTTAATATTTTCATATAACGTTCAACGGGGTACATCCATCTCATATAAGTTGGTCCGCACAATTGTGTCTCTTTCACAAGATGAACGACAAGATGAACCATTATGTCAAAAAACGAGGGAGGAAAATACATTTCAAGCTCACACAAAGTAACAACTATTTCTTTTTGCAATGTTGGCAAGATCTCAGGATCGATCACCTTACTGCAAATTGACTTGAAGAAAAAACACAATTTAGTTATTGCGCTTCTTACCTTTTCTGGCAGAATAGAACGTATACCTATCGGTAGAAAATGTTCCATTATAACATGACAATCATGCGTCTTTAAACTCTTTAACTTGAGGTCTTTCATAGACAAAAGTCTTCTAATATCTGATGAGTAGCCTTCTGGAACTTTAAATTCACTCAGAAACTTACACAATATTTTTTTCTCCTTTCTAGATAGAGTTTAAACAGCAGGTGGTAGGTATGTTCGTCTTCCTTTCTTCACGGGTCCCAGTTCAGTTCTTATTCCCATGTCTACCATGTCCTCCCTTGATTTAAGGCCATCCTTAGACTTCCCTTTTATATTGAGTAACGTACCAATAACACTGTCAAATACATTTTTTTAATATGCATCACATCAAGAAAATGTCTTACGTACAAAGATTTCCAATATGGCAATTCAAAAAAAAATCGACCTCTTCTTCCACCCACCCGTGACAACTTTATGTGCAAAAGGCTTGCCAAACTGAATATTCACATCTTTCACCTTTTCAAAAATTTGATCACCTGTCAAACCAGGCGGAGCTCTACGTTGTTTGGTATCTCCGTTGAACGCTTTTATCCATCCACGATACTGATGTTTAGAAGATAAGAATCTACGATGACCGAGAAAGACATTCTTCTGACAAAGTTTCAATCGCATGGTATCGGTTCTGTCTTCACAAACAGGACACACTTTTTCACCTTTAATGCTATACCCGGATAGATTGCCGTATGCTGGAAAATCGTTAATTGTTCCAAACAACATCGCCCTCAAGTTGAAACTTTCTTTCCTATAACCATCATAAACCTCCACACCTTTCTCCCACAAAATCTTCAAATCTTCGATTAATGGTTCCAAGTATACGTCTATGTCATTTCCTGTTTGTTTAGGCCCAGAAATTAACATAGACAACATCATGTACTTACGCTTCATACATAGCCATGGAGGTAGGTTATAAATCATAAGAATCACAGGCCATGTGCTATGCGAGATACTTTGAATACCGTGTGGGTTCATTCCATAAGTAGACAATGCCAAGCGAAGGTTTCTTGCTTCTTTTCCAAATTCAGGATAATCATTATCAATTTTCATCCACTGTGGAGAATCTGCCGGATGTCGAAATTTTCCATCAATAATTCTTTCATCTGAATGCCAAGTCAAGTGTCTTGAATCGATTTCACTACGATACATCTGTCTAAATCTCGGGATTATAGGAAAATACCATAATACTTTTGCCGGAGACAACTTTTTCTTATATCGAGGGGCACCGCATTTAGGACACTCATTTAACGATGCATACTCGTTTCGAAACAAAACGCAATCTTTTG
The DNA here is from genome assembly GCA_948472305.1 of Vicia faba. Classification (NCBI taxonomy): domain Eukaryota; kingdom Viridiplantae; phylum Streptophyta; class Magnoliopsida; order Fabales; family Fabaceae; genus Vicia; species Vicia faba. Next base: position 527,907,800 of record OX451741.1, read on the forward strand.
GACACGCATGTATCTTATCATAGCTCATGCCAATGGAGTACAACATCTTTTTGGCCTCATACGTTCGATTGGGAAGAACATTATCCTCTGGTAGCATATCTTTCATAAGGGCTAATAACTTTGTGAAACTTTTATCCGACCATCCATTGCCGGCTTTTAAGTTGTACAACTTTAACACCGCAAACAATCTTGTGAATTTTGTACAACCATTATACAACGGTTTCTCTGCATCGCTTACCAACCTCTCGAACATTTTGGGACAATCGTTAAGATCTTCTTCAAGCACTTCTGCAATTTCTTCGACTCGATCATAATCGTATGTATCTGTGCAATCATCATTTGAAACATAGGTCCTTGCATACCCCGATTCAACATTCCCGTTACTTTTCTCACCATGCATATTCCAACATGTATAACTCCTATCAATTCCATACCGAATTAAATGCGATGCCAACTGAACAGGGTCAACCCGGTTCCCATAACAGCAATACAAACAGGGACATGTCATACGACTGGGGTCTTTGGTGTGCGGAACAGCAAACTTAACAAACTCGGAAACACCATTCTCATAGTCTTTCGACAATCGATTGGAATACATCCATGTCTTATCCATATCAACTAATTAGTGCACAAAACAGTAGTATACTGCGTTTCTGTCAAAACGCAAAGTATACACGGAATGAATCCGTATCAAGAAAATGCAACATACGAAAGACAATTTAAGACAAATTCATCACAATATATACCAATAATTTGAGGAAGAAAGTTACCTCTCAGATGTTTCGAACTCTAAGAAACGCGGAGAATAAGCGTCGTACGTCGAACTAGGCCGAGAAACGCTGCAAATTCATAGAATGTTATTCAATATTTCGGATCGATTGTCGAAAGATATATACTATTTTAACATAAAGGTTCACAATAAATGTCACATATATATTTTCAATGTTTGGGAAAGCTATGACAATAATACAACACAAATATTAGAAATAGTGAATTCACAAAGTCAACATAAACCCACAAATATAATCCAAAACACAAACCATTTCAATGTTACCACCAAAATTATGTAGCATGCACCCAGAGAAATAAAACATACATCAACCCACAAATAAGAAACATATAAACAAAAAATAAGTAGAAAAAGGATAGTGTTAGATTTGTAAATACATAATTAAAAGATATTTGAAAAAAGGGAAATATACATAATTCTATATACATAATTCTATAAATACAAAGCATTACAAAAAAGGGAAATAACAATTATAACTAAAAGATATTTGAAAAGATGCCATGTAAGGGACTTTTATATCCATTTTCATATGTTTTTTTACCTTACAATCTCCGGAGGCATTTGATGACCAAACTAAAAAATGAATGTAATTCAAACTTGTCATTCTAGTTTAAATTGTTGGTACTGGGATATCATTGATGGGAGAGTCCAGCTACTAACAGTCCAGCTATTTATTATTAACAATCCAACTACTAACAATCCAACTATTAACAGTCCAACTATTTAACTACTAACAAAGTTTTAACTTATTGCCAAAGCTAATTTAACTACTAACAGCCCAACTATTCACTCTAACAGAAAATTAACTAATTGTTCTCAATTTCATAACTAACATCAACACTTCAACATAATTTGAACACCGATATTAGCCAAACTCTATTATTCAAAATCAATACGGATAAAGTGACATCGACATCAAAATATCACTCGAGTTAAACTAAAACTTTATGGTATTGAAACAAAAAACTCACTCAAATTAATTCAAATCAAGTAGTATTTCTCATAATAAAAATAGCACACAAAATACTCCTAAGAATGGTGCTGACATCATAAGATATCACCTAAAGCCCGCATTCTAATAGGAAACAAGCTTCCATACACAGATGGAGATTATTTCGAACAAAATACCATAAAAAACAAAACAAAAACAATTTGAAATCAGATTAACACAATTACTATTCAGAATCTCATTCATATTCACACCACCATAAAAGAAAATACTAACACCGATACGAGTATCAATCATATTTAACACCAATAACAACAATGTTAGCAACAAGTTCTCATTCAGGAAAATAACATGGCTTACATTAAAATATTAACCTAATTTCATTATTTCTAATTCAACATTAACACCTTAAAACAAAATCAGCACCAACAGTATCATGAAAATACTAAAAGAAACTCAAAAGAAAGATGATAGTGATGCTTTTTGAGATTTTTGTCACTCCAATGGATGGTATCCTTGCCACTATGGAAGGTAGTCTCTTGTCGATATTTATGTTACTCCCATGGATGGTAGCCTTGTCATTATGGAAGGTAGTCTGTTGTGGAGATTTTTTTTACTCCAATGGATGGTATCATTATCATTATGGAAGGTAGTCTATTGTCGAGATTTTTGTTACTGCAATGGATGCTTGCCTTTTCATTATGGAAGGTAGTCTGTCTTTGTGATTTCTGTCACTACAATGGATGGTAGCCTTGTCACTATGGAAGGTAGTTTGTTGTTCATATTTTTGTTACTTCAATGGATGGTAGCCTTGTCATTATGGAAGGTCGTCTATTGTCGAGATTTTTGTTACTCCAATGGATGGTAGCCATTTCATTATGGAAGGTTGTCTGTTGTCAAGATTTTTTTTACTCTAATGGATGGTAGCGTTGTCATTATCGAAGGTAGTCTATTTTCGAGATTTGTTTTGTTCTAATGGATGGTAGCCTTGTCATTATGGAGGGTAGTTTGTTTTCGATATTTTTGTTACTCCAATGGATGCTAGCCTTGTCATTATGGAAGGTAGTATGTTGTTGATATCTTTGTTACTCTAATGGATTGTAGCCTTGTCATTATGGAATGTAGTCTGTTGTCGAGATTTTTGTTACTCCAATGGATGCAAGCCTTGTCATTATGGAAGGTAGTCTGTCATTTTGATTTATGTTACTCCAATGCATGTTAGCCTTGTCACTATGGAAGGTAGTCTGTTGTTCATATTTTTGTTACTCCAATGGATGGTAGCCTTGTCATTATTGAACATAGTCTATTGTCGAGATTTTGGTTACTACAATGGATGGTAGCCTTGTCATTATGGAAGGTAGTTTGTTTTTGAGATTTTTGTTACTCCAATCGATGGTAGCCTTGTCATTATGGAAGGTAGTTTGTTGTTCATATATTTGTTACTCCAATTGATGGTAGCCTTGTCATTATGGTAGGAAGTCTATTGTCGAGATTTTTGTTACTCCAAAGGATGGTAGCATTATCATTATGAAAGGTTGTCTGTTGTCGAGATTTTTGTTACTCCAATGGATGGTAGCTTTGTCATTACGAAAGCTAGTCTATTTTCGAGATTTTCGTTACTCCAATGGATGGTAACCTAGTCATTATGGAAGGTAGTCTGTTGTCGAGAATTTTGGTACTCCAATGGATGTTATCGTTGTCATTATGAATGGTAGTTTGTTCTCATGATTTTTGTTATTCCAATGGATTGTATCCTTGTCATTATGGAACGTATTCTATTGTCGATGTTTTTGTTAGTCCAATGGATGGTAGCCTTGTCATTATGAAAGGTAGTTTGTTGTCGACATTTTTGTTACTCCAATGGATGCTTCCCTTGTCATTATGGAAGGTAGTCTGTCTTTGTGATTTCTGTCACTCCAATGGATGGTAGGCTTGTCACTATGGAAGGTAGTCTGTTGTTCATATTTTTGTTACATCAATGGATGGTAGCCTTGTCATTATGGAAGGTAGTCTATTGTCGAGATTTTTGTTACTCCAATTGATGGTAGCCATGTCATTATGGAATGTTGTCTGTTGTCAAGATTTTTGTTACTCTAATGGATGGTAGCTTGTCATTATCGAAGGTAGTCTGTTGTCGAGATTTTTGTTACTCCAATGGATGCTTCCCTTGTCATTATGGAAGTTAGTCTGTCTTTGTGATTTTTGTCACTCCAATGGATGGTAGGCTTGTCACTATGGATGGTAGTCTGTTGTTCATATTTTTTTTACTTCAATGGATGGTAGCCTTGTCATTATGGAAGGTAGTCTATTGTCGAGATTTTTGTTACTCCAATGGATGGTACCCATGTCATTATGGAAGGTTGTCTGTTGTCAAGATTTTTGTTACTCTAATGGATGGTAGCCTTGTCATTATGGAAGGTAGTATGTTGTTGATATCTTTGTTACTCCAATGGATTGTAGCCTTGTCATTATGGAAGGTATTCTGTTTTCGAGATTTTTGTCACTCCAATGGATGGTATCCTTGCCACTATGGAAGGTAGTCTATTGTCGATATTTTTGTTACTCCCATGGATGGTAGCCTTGTCATTATGGAAGGTAGTCTGTTGTGGAGATTTTTTTTACTCAAATGGATGGTATCATTATCATTATGGAAAGTAGTCTGTTGTCGAGATTTTTGTTACTCCAATGGATGCTTGCCTTGTCATTATGGAAGGTAGTCTGTCTTTGTGATTTCTGTCACTACAATGGATGGTAGCCTTGTCACTATGGAAGGTAGTCTGTTCTTCATATTTTTGTTACTTCAATGGATGATAGCCTTGTCATTATGGAAGGTCGTCTATTGTCGAGATTTTTGTTACTCCAATGGATGGTAGCCATTTCATTATGGAAGGTTGTATGTTGTCAAGATTTTTGTTACTCTAATGGATGGTAGCCTTGTCATTATCGAAGGTAGTCTATTTTCGAGATTTTTTTTATTCTAATGGATGGTAGCCTTGTCATTATGGAGGGTAGTTTGTTTTCGATATTTTTGTAACTCCAATGGATGCTAGCCTTGTCATTATGGAAGGTAGTATGTTGTTGATATCTTTGTTACTCCAATGGATTGTAGCCTTGTCATTATGGAATATAGTCTGTTGTCGAGATTTTTGTTACTCCAATGGATGCAAGCCTTGTCATTATGGAAGGTAGTCTGTCATTTTGATTTATGTTACTCCAATGCATGTTAGCCTTGTCACTATGGAAGGTAGTCTGTTGTTCATATTTTTGTTACTCCAATGGATGGTAGCCTTGTCATTATTGAACATAGTCTATTGTCGAGATTTTGGTTACTACAATGAATGGTAGCCTTGTCATTATGGAAGGTAGTTTGTTTTTGAGATTTTTGTTACTCCAATGGATGGTAGCCTTGTCATTATGGAAGGTAGTCTGTTGTTCATATATTTGTTACTCCAATGGATGGTAGCCTTGTCATTATGGTAGGAAGTCTATTGTCGAGATTTTTGTTACTCCAAAGGATGGTAGCATTATCATTATGAAAGGATGTCTGTTGTCGAGATTTTTGTTACTCCAATGGATGGTAGCTTTGTCATTACGAAAGCTAGTCTATTTTCGAGATTTTTGTTACTCCAATGGATGGTAGCCTAGTCATTATGGAAGGTAGTCTGTTGTCGAGAATTTTAGTACTCCAATGGATGTTATCGTTGTCATTATGAATGGTAGTCTGTTCTCGTGATTTTTGTTATTCCAATGGATTGTATCCTTGTCATTATGGAATGTATTCTATTGTCGATGTTTTTGTTACTCCAATGGATGGTAGCCTTGTCATTATGAAAGGTAGTTTGTTGTCGACATTTTTGTTACTCCAATGGATGCTTCCCTTGTCATTATGGAAGGTAGCCTGTCTTTGTGATTTCTGTCACTCCAATGGATGGTAGGCTTGTCACTATGGAAGGTAGTCTGTTGTTCATATTTTTCTTACATCAATGGATGGTAGCCTTGTCATTTTGGAAGGTAGTCTATTGTCGAGATTTTTGTTACTCCAATGGATGGTAGCAATGTCATTGTGGAATGTTGTATGTTGTCAAGATTTTTGTTACTCTAATGGATGGTAGATTGTCATTATCGAAGGTAGTCTGTTGTCGAGATTTTTGTTACTCCAATGGCTGCTTCCCTTGTCATTATGGAAGGTAGTCTGTCTTTGTGATTTTTGTTACTCCAATGGATGGTAGGCTTATCACTATGGAAGGTAGTCTGTTGTTCATATTTTTGTTACTTCAACGAATGGTAGCCTTGTCATTATGGAAGGTAGTCTATTGTCGATTTTTTTTACTCCAATAGATGGTACCCATGTCATTATGGAAGGTAGTCTGTTGTTAAGATTTTTGTTACTCTAATGGATGGTAGCCTTGTCATTATGGAAGGTAGTATATTGTTGATATCTTTGTTACTCCAATGGATTGTAGCCTTGTCATTATGGAATGTAGTCTGTTGTTGAGATTTTTATTACTCCAATTGATGCAAGCCTTGTCATTATGGAAGGTAGTCTGTCATTGTGATTTATGTCACTCCAATGGATGGTAGCCTTATCACTATGGAAGGTAGTCTGTTGTTCATATTTTTGTTACTCCCATGGATGGTAGCCTTGTCATTATGGAAGGTAGTTTGTTGTCGAGATTTTTGTTATTCCATTGGATGGTTGCTTTGTCATTATGGAAGGTAGTTTGTTGTCGATATTTTGTTACTCTAATGCATGGGAGCCTTGTCATTATGGAAGGTAGTCTGTTTTCGAGATTTTTGTTACTTCAATGGATGGTAGCCTTGTCATTATGGAAGGTAGTTTGTTGTCGAGATTTTTGTCACTCAAATGAATGGTAGCCTTGTCACTATGGAAGGTAGTCTGTTGTTCATATTTTTTTTACTCCAATGGATGGTAGCCTTGTCATTATGGAAGGTAGTCTATTGTCGAGATTTTTGTTACTCCAATGGATGGTAGCATTATCATTATGGAAGGTTGTCTATTGTCGAGTTTTTTGTTACTCCAATGGATGGTAGCCTTGTCATTATGGAAGGTAGTCTGTTTTCATGATTTTTTTTACTCCAATGGATGGTAGCCTTGTCACTATGGAAGGTAGTCTATTGTTCATATTTTTGTTACTCCCATTGATTGTAGCCTTGTCATTATGGAAGGTAGTCTGTTGTCGAGATTTTTGTTACTCCAACGGATGGTAGCCTTGTCATTATGGAGCGTGGTCTATTGTTGAGATTTCCGTTATTCCATTGGATGGTAGCCTTGTCATTATGGAAGGTAGTCTGTTGTGTAGATTTTTGTTACTCCAATGGATGGTAGCCTTGTCATTATGGAACATAGTCAGTTGCAATATTTTTGTTACTCCAATGAATGGTACCCTTTTCACTATGGAAGTTAGTCAGTTGTCGAGATTTTTGTTACTCCAATTGATGGTAGCCTTGTCATTATGGAAGGTAGTCTGTTGTCGATATTTTTGTTACTCCAATGGATGGTAGCCTTATCATTATGGAAGGTAGTCTGTTGTCCTGATATTTATTACTACAATGGATGGTAGCCTTGTCATTATAAAAATGTATTTTGTCGTTAAGATATTTGTTACTCCAATGGATGGTAGCCTTGTCATTATGGAAGGTAGTTTGTTGTTCTGATTTTTGTTACTCCAATGGATGGTAGCCTTGTCATTATGAAAGGTAGTCTGTTGTCGAGATTTTCGTTATTCCATTGGATGGTAGCCTTTTCATTATGGAAGGTAGTTTGTTGTCGAGATTTTTGCCATTCCAATGGATGGTAGCCTTCTCATATGGAAGATAGTTTGTTGTCCAGAATTTTTTTACTCCAATGGATGGTAGCCTTGTCATTATGGAAGGTAGTCTGTTGTCGATATCTTTGTTACTCAATGGACGGTAGCCTTGTCATTATGGAAGGTAGTCTGTTGTCGAGATTTTTGTTACTCCAATGGATGGTTTCCTTGTCATTATGGAAGGTAGTCTATTATCGATATTTTTGTTACACCAATGGATGGTAGCCTTGTCATTATGGAACATAGTCAGTTGTCGATATTTTTGTTACTCCAATGGATGGAATCCTTGTCAACATGGAAGGTAGTCTGTTGTTCATATTTTTATTACTCCAATGGATGGTAGCTTTGTCATTATGAAAGGTAGTCTATTGTCGAGATTTTTGTTATTCCATTGGATGGTAGCCTTGTAATTATGGAAGGTAGTTTGTTGTCGAGATTTTTGTTATCCCAATGGATGGTAACCTTGCCGTTATGGAAGGTAGTCTAATGTCGAGATTTTTTTACTCCAATGGATTATAGCCTTGTCATTATGAAAGGTAGTCTATTCTCGAGATTTTTGTTACTCCAATAGATGGTAGCCTTGTCCTTATGGAAGGTATTCTGTTGTCGATATTTTTGTTACTCCAATGGATGGTAGCCTTGTCTTTATGGAAGGTAGTTTGTTGTCGATATTTTTGTTACTCCAATGGATGGTAGCCTTGTCATTATGGAAGGTAGTCTATTGTCGAGATTTTTTTTACTCCAATGGATGGTAGCGTTCTCATTATGGAACATAGTCAGTTGTCGAGATTTTTTTTACTCCAATGGATGGTAGCCTTGTCAATATGGAAGGTAGTCTATTGTTCAGATATTGGTTACTCCAATGGATGGTAGCCTTGTCATTATTAAAGGTAGTCTATAGTCGAGATTTTTGTTATCCCAATGGATGGTAACCTTGTCATTATGGAAGGTAGTCTACTGTCGAGATTTTTTTACTCCAATAGATTGTAGCCTTGTCATTATGGAAGGTAGTCTATTCTCGAGATTTTTGTTACTCCAATGGATGGTAGCCTTGTCTTTATGGAAGGTAGTTTGTTGTCGATATTTTTGTTACTCCAATGGATTGTAGCCTTGTCATTATGGAAGATAGTCTATTGACGAGATCTTTTTGTTACTCAATGGATGATAGCCTTGTCCTTATGGAACGTAGTTTGTTGTATAGATTTTTGTTACTCCAATGGATGGTAGCCTTGAAATTAAGGAAGGAAGTCTGTTGTCGAGATTTTTGTTACTCCAACGAATGGTATCCTTCTCATTATGGAAAATGGTCTATTGTCGAGATTTTTGTTACTCCAATGGATGGTAGCCTTCTCATAATAGAAGGTAGTCTGTTGTCGAGATTTTTGTTACTCCAATGGATGGTAGCCTTGTCATTATGGAAGGTAGTTTGTTCTCGAGATTTTTTTTACTCCAATGGATGGTAGCCTTGACATTATGGAACGTAGTGTGTTGTCGAGATTTTTGTTACTCCAATGGATGGTATGCTTGTCATTATGGAACGTAGTCTGTTGTCGATATTTTTGTTACTCAAATGGATGGTAGACTTGTCACTTTCGAAGGTAGTCTGTTGTTCATATTTTTGTTACTCCCATGGATGGTAGCCTTGTCATTATGGAAGGTAGTTTGTTGCCGGGATTTTTGTTATTCCAATGGATGGTAGCCTTGTTATTTTGGAAGGTAGTCTGTTGTCGATATTTTTGTTACTCCAATACATGGGAGCCTTGTCATTATGGAAGGTAGTCTGTTTTCGAGATTTTTGTTACTTCAATGGATGGTAGCCTTGTCATTATGGAAGGTAGTTTGTTGTTGAGATTTTTGTGACTCCAATGGATGTAGCCTTGTCACTATGGAAGGTAGTCTGTTGTTCATATTTTTGTTACTCCAATGGACGGTAGCCTTGTCATTATGGAAGGTAGTCTATTGTCGAGATTTTTGTTACTCCAATGGATTGTAGAATTATCATTATTGAAGGTTGTCTATTGTCGAGTTTTTTGTTACTCCAATGGATGGTATCCTTGTCATTATTGTAGGTAGTCTGTTTTCGTGATTTTTTTTACTCCAATGGATGGTAGCCTTGTCACTATGGAAGGTAGTCTATTGTTCATATTTTTGTTACTCCCATGGATGGTAGCCTTGTCATTATGGAAGGTAGTCTGTTGTCGAGATTTTTGTTATTCCAACGGATCGTAGCCTTGTCATTATGGAAGGTAGTTTGTTGTCGAGATTTTTGTCATTCCAATGGATGGTAGCCTTCTCATATGGAAGATAGTTTGTTGTCCAGAATTTTTTTACTCCAATGGATGGAAGCCTTGTCATTATGGAAGGTAGTCTATTGTCGATATCTTTGTTACTCAATGGACGGTAGCCTTGTCATTATGGAAGGTAGTATGTTGTTGATATTTTTGTTACTCCAATGGCTGGTTTCCTTGTCATTATGGAAGGTGGTCTATTATCGAGATTTTTGTTACTCCTATGGATGGTAGCCTTGTCATTATGGAACATGTTCAGTTGTTGATATTTTTGTTACACCAATGGATGGTAGCCTTGTGAACATTGAAGGTAGTCTGTTGTTCATATTTTTATTACTCCAATGGATGGTATCATTGTCATTATGAAAGGTAGTCTATAGTCGAGATTTTTGTTATTCCATTGGATGGTAGCCTTGTTATTATGGATGGTTGTCTGTTGTCGAGATTTTCGTTATCTCAATAAATAGTAACCTTGTCATTATGAAAGGTAGTCTACTGTCGATATTTTTTTAATCCAATGGATTGTAGCCTTGTCATTATGCAAGGTAGTATATTCTCGAGATTTTTGTTACTCTAATGGATGGTAGCCTTGTCTTTATGGAAGGTAGTCTGTTGTCGATATTTTTTTACTCCAATGGATGGTAGCCCTATCTTTATGGAAGGTAATCTATTGTCGATATTTTTGTTACTCCAATGGATGGTAGCATTGTCATTATGGAAGATAGTCTATTGACGAGATCTTTATTACTCAATGGATGATAGCCTTGTCATTATGGAACGTAGTGTGTTGTACAAATTTTTGTTACTCCAATGGATGGTAGCCTTGTCTTTATGGAAGGTAGTCTATTGTCGAGATCTTTGTTACTCCAATGGATGGTATCCTTATCATTATGGAACCTGGTCTATTAACGATATTTTTGTTACTCCAATGGATGGTAGCCTTGTCATAATAGAAGGTAGTCTGTTGTCGAGATTTTTGTTACTCCAATGGATGGTAACCTTGTCATTATGGAAGGTAGTTTTATCTCGAGATTTTTGTTACTCGATTGGATAGTAGCCTTGACATTATGGAATGTAGTGTGTTGTTGAGATTTTTGTTACTCTAATGGATGGTAGGCTTGTTATTATGGAACGTAGTTTGTTGTCGATATTTTTGTAACTCAAGTGGATGGTAGCCTTGTCATAATGGAAGGTAGTTTGTTGTATAGAATTTTGTTATTCCATTGGATGGTAGCCTTTTCATTATGGAAGGTAGTTTGTTGTCGGGATTTTTGTTACTCCAATGGATGGTAGCCTTGTCATTATGGAACGTAGTCAGTTGTCAATATTTTTATTACTCCATTGTATGGTAACCTTTTCATTATGGAAGGCAGTTAGTTGCCGAGATTTTTGTTACTCCAATTGATGGTAGCCTTGCCATTATGGAAGGTAATTTGTTGTCGATATTTCTGTTACTCCAATGGATGGTAGCCTTTGTCATTATGGAAGGTAGTCTATTGTTCTGATTTTTGAAACTTCAATGGATGGTAGCCTTGTCAGTATGAAAGGTAGTTTGTTGTTGAGATTTTTATTATTCCATTGGATGGTAGCCTTGTCATTATAGAAGGTAGTTTGTTGTCAAGATTTTTGTCACTCCAATGGATGGTAACCTTGTCATTACGGAAGGTAGTCTGTTGTCGAGATATTTTTTACTCCAATGGATGGTAGCCTTCTCATATGGAAGGTAGTCTGTTGTCGAGATTTTTGTTACCGCAATAGATGGTAGCCTTGTGTTTATGAAATGTAGTATGTTGTCGACATTTTTGTTACTCCAATGGATGGTAGCCTTGTCTTTATGGAAGGTAGTATGTTTTTCGATATTTTTGTTACTCCTATGGATGGTAGCCTTGTCATTATGGAAGGTAGTTTGTTGTCGAGATTTTTATCATTGCAATGGATGGTAACCTTGTCATTATTGAAGGTAGTCTTTTGTCGAGATTTTTTAAACTCAAATGGATGGTATCCTTCTCATATGGAAGGTAATCTGTTGTCGAGAATTTTTTTACTCAAATGGATGGTATCATTGTCATTATGGAAGGTAGTATGTTGCCGATATCTTTGTTACTCAATGGATGGTAGCCTTGTCATTATGGAAGGTAGTCTGTTGTCGAGATTTTTGTTACTCCAATGGATGGTAGCCTTGTCATTATGGAACATAGTCTGTTGTCGATATTTTTATTACTCCAATGGATGGTAGCCTTGTCATTATGGAAGGTAGTCTGTTGTCGAGATTTTTGTTACTCCAATGGTTGGTAGCCTTGTCATTACGGAACATAGTCAGTTGTCGAGATTTTTGTTACTCCAATGGATGGTAGCCTTGTCATTATGGAACATAGTCAGTTGTCGATATTTTTGTTACTCCAATGGATGGTAGCCTTGTGAATATGGAAGGAAGTCTGTTGTTCAGATTTTTGTTACTCCAATAGATGGTAGCCTTGTCATTATGAAAGGTAGTATATTGTCGAGATTTTTCTTATTCCATTGGATGGTAGCCATGTCATTATGGAATGTAGTCTATTGTCGAGATTTTCATTATCCCAATGGATGGTAACCTTGTCATTATGGAAGGTAGTCTACTGTCGAGATTTTTTTACTCCAATGGATGGTAGCGTTTTCATTATGGAAGGTAGTCTATTGTCGAGATTTTTGTTACTCCCATTGATGGTAGCCTTGTCATTATGGAAGGTAGTCTGTTGTCGAGATTTTTGTTATCCCAATGGATGGTAACCTCGTCATTATGGAAGGTAGTTTACTGTCGAGCTTTTTTTATTCCAATGGATTGTAGCCTTGTCATTATAGAAGGTAGTCTATTCTCTAGATTTTTGTAACTCCAATGGATGGTAGCCTTGTCTTTATGGAAGGTAGTCTATTGTCGATATCTTTGTTACTCCAATGGATGGTATCCTTCTCATTATGGAACCTGGTCTATGGTCGAGATTTTTGTTACTCCAATGGATGGTAGCCTTGTCATAATAGAAGGTAGTCTGTTGTCGAGATTTTTGTTACTCCAATGGATGGTAGCCTTGTCATTATGGAAGGTAGTGTGTTCTCGAGATTTTTGTTACTCCATTGGATGGTAGCCTTGACATTATGGAATGTAGTGTGTTGTCGAGATTTTTGTTACACCAATGGATGGTAGGCTTGTTATTATGGAACGTAGTCTGTTGTCGATTTTTTTGTTACTCAAGTGGATGGTAGCCTTGTCATAATGGAAGGTAGTTTGTTGTTGAGAATTTTGTTATTCCATTGGATGGTAGCCTTTTCATTATGGAAGGTAGTCTGTTGTCGGGATTTTTGTTACTCCAATGGATGGTAGCCTTGTCATTATGGAACGTAGTCATTTGTTAATATTTTTGTTACTCCATTGTATGGTAACCTTTTCATTATGGAAGGTAGTTAGTTGCCGAGATTTTTGTTACTCCAATTGATGGTAGCCTTGTCATTATGGAAGGTAGTCTGTTGTCGATATTTCTGTTACTCCAATGGATGGTAGCCTTTGTCATTATGGAAGGTAGTCTGTTATTCAGATTTTTGATACTTCAATGGATGGTAGCCTTGTCAGTATGAAAGGTAGTTTGTTGTCGAGATTTTTATTATTCCATTGGATGGTAGCCTTGTCATTATGGAAGGTAGTTTGTTGTCAAGATTTTTGTCATTCCAATGGATGGTAACCTTGTCACTATGGAAGGTAGTCTGTTGTCGAGATATTTTTTACTCCAATGGATGGTAGCCTTCTCATATGGAAGGTAGTCTGTTGTCGAGATTTTTGTTACTGCAATGGATGGTAGCCTTGTCTTTATGAAATGTAGTCTGTTGTCGATATTTTTGTTACTCCAATGGATGGTAGCCTTGTCTTTATGGAAGGTAGTATGTTGTCGATATTTTTGTTACTCCTATGGATGGTAGCCTTGTCATTATGGAAGGTAGTTTGTTATCGAGATTTTTATCATTGCAATGGATGGTAACCTTGTCGAGATTTTTTTTACTCAAATGGATGGTATCCTTCTCATATGGAAGGTAGTCTGTTGTCGAGAATTTTTTTACTCAAATGGATGGTATCATTGTCATTATGGAAGGTAGTTTGTTGTCGATATCTTTGTTACTAAATGGATGGGTGCCCTGTCTTTATGGAAGGAAGTCTGTTGTCGAGATTTATGTTACTCCAATGGATGGTATCCTTGTCATTATGGAACATAGTCTGTTGCCGATATTTTTGTTACTTCAATGGATGGTAGCCTTGTCATTATGGAAGGTAGTATGTTCTCGAGATTTTTGTTACTCCAATGGATGGTAGCCTTGACATTATGGAACGTAATTAGTTGACAATATTTTTTTTAATCCATTGTATGGTAGGCTTATCATTATGGAACGTAGTCTATTGTCGATATTTTTGTTACTCAAATGGATGGTAGCCTTGTAATAATGGAAGGTAGTCTGTTGTTGAGATTTTTATTATTCCATTGGATGGTAGCCTTTTCATTATGGAAGGTAGTCTATTGTCAGGATTTTTGTTACTCCAATGGATGGTAGCCTTGTCATTATGGAACGTAGTCAGTTGTCAATATTTTTGTTACTCCATTGTATCATAACCTTTTCATTATGGAAGGTAGTTAGTTGCCGAGATTTTTGTTACTCCAATTGATGGTAGCCTTGTCATTATGGAAGGTAGTATGTTTTCGATATTTCTGTTACTCCAATGGATGGTAGCCTTGTCATTATGGAAGGTAGTCTGTTGTGGAGATTTTTGTTATCCCAATGGATGGAAACCTCGTTATTAAGGAAGGTAGTCTACTGTCGAGCTTTTTTTACTCCAATGGATTGTAGCCTTGTCATTATGGAAGGTAGTTTATTCTCTAGATTTTTGTTACTCCAATGGATGATATCCTTGTCTTTATGGAAGGTAGTGTGTTGTCGATATTTTTGTTACTCCAATGGATGGTAGCCTTGTCTTTATGGAAGGTAGTCTATTGTCAAAAGTTTTGTTACTCCAATGTATGGTAGCCTTGTCATTATGAAAGGTAGTCTATTGTCGGGATCTTTCTTACTCAATGGATGATGGCCTTGTCATTATGGAACAGAGAGTGTTGTAGAGATTTTTGTTACTCCATTGGATGGTAGCCTTGTCATTAAGGAAGGAAGTCTGTTGTCTAGATTTTTGTTACTCGAATGGATGGTATCCTTCTCATTATGGAACATGGTCTATTGTCGATAT
The DNA here is from genome assembly GCA_948472305.1 of Vicia faba. Classification (NCBI taxonomy): domain Eukaryota; kingdom Viridiplantae; phylum Streptophyta; class Magnoliopsida; order Fabales; family Fabaceae; genus Vicia; species Vicia faba. The sequence goes on from OX451741.1 coordinate 527,922,906, forward strand.
TCTTTTTACTCCAATGGATGGTAGCCTTCTAATAATAGAAGGTAGTCTGTTGTCGAGATTTTTGTTACTCCAATGGATGGTAGCCTTTTCATTATGGAAGGTAGTCTGTTCTTCAGATTTTTGTTACTCCAATGGATGGTAGCCTTGACATAATGGAACATAGTGTGTTGTCAAGATTTTTTTTACTCCAATGGATGGTAGGCTTGTCATTATGGACCATAGTCTGTTGTCGATATTTTTGATACTCAAATGGATGGTAGCCTTGTAATAATGGAAGGTAGTCTGTTGTTAAGATTTTTGTTATTCCATTGGATGGTAGCCTTTTCATTATAGAAGGTAGTATTTTGTAGGGATTTTTGTTACTCTAATGGATGGTAGCCTTGTCATTATGGAACATAGTCAGTTGTCAATATTTTTGTTACTCCATTGTATCATAACCTTTTCATTATGGAAGGTAGTTATTTGTTGAGAATTTGATTACTCCAATTGATGGTAGCCTTGTCATTATGGAAGGTAGTCTTTTGTCGATATTTCTGTTACTCCAATGGATGGTAGCCTTGTCATTATTGAAGGTAGTCTATTGTCGAGCTTTTTTTACTCCAATGTATTATAGCCTTGTCATTATGGAAGGTAGTCTATTCTTTAGATTTTTGTTACTCCAATGGATGATATCCTTGTCTTTATGGAAGGTAGTCTGTTGTCGATATTTTTGTTACTCCAATGTATGGTAGCCTTGTCATTATGGAAGGTAGTCTATTGTCGAGATTATTGTTACTCAATGGATGATAGCGTTGTCATTATGGAACGTAGTGTGTTGTAGATATTTTTGTTACTCCAATGGATGGTATCCTTGTCATTAAGGAAGGAAGTTTGTTGTCGAGATTTTTGTTACTCCAATGGATGATATTCTTCTCATTATGGAACATGGTCTATTGTCGAGATTTTTGTTACTCCAATGGATGGTAGCCTTGTCATAATAGAAGGTCGTCTGTTGTCGAGATTTTTGATACTCCAATGGATGGTAGCCTTGTAATTATGGAAGGTAGTGTGTTGTCGATATTTTTGTTACTCCAATGGATGGTAGCCTTGACATTATGGAACGTAGTGTGTTGTCGAGATTTTTGTTACTCCAATGGATGGTAGGCTTGTCATTATGGAACGTAGTCTGTTGTCGATATTTTTGTTACTCAAATGGATGGTAGCCTTGTCATAATGGAAGGTAGTGTGTTGTTGAGATTTTTGTTATTCCATTGGATGGTAGCCTTTTCACTATGGAAGGTAGTCTGTTGTCAGGATTTTTGTTACTCTAATGGATGGTAGCCTTGTCATTATGGAACGTAGTCAGTTGTCAATATTTTTGTTACTCCATTGTATGGTAACCTTTTCATTATGGAAGGTAGTTAGTTGCCGAGATTTTTGTTACTCCAATTGATGGTAGCCTTGTCATTATTGAAGGTAGTCGGCTGTCGATATTTCTGTTACTCCAATGGATGGTAGTGTTGTCATTATGGAAGGTAGTCTGTTGTCCAAATTTTTGTTACACCAATGGATGGTAGCCTGGTCATTATAAAAATGTAGTTTGTCTTTATGATTTATGTTACTTCAATGGATGGTAGCCTTGTCATTATAGAAGGTAGTCTGTTGTTCTGGTTTTTGATACTTCAATGGATGGTAGCCTTGTCATTATGGAAGGTAGTTTGTTTTCGAGATTTTTTTCATTCCAATGGATGGTAACCTTGTCATTATGGAATGTAGTCTGTTGTCGAGATTTTTATACTCCAATGGACGGTAGCCTTCTCATTTGGAAGGTAGTCTGTTGTCGAGATTTTTTTTACTCAAATGGATGGTAGCCTTGTCATTATGGAAGATAGTCTATTGACGATATCTTTATTACTAAATGGATGGTAGCCTTGTCATTATGAAAGGTAGTCTGTTGTCGAGATTTTTTTTACTCCAATGGATGGTAGCTTTGTCATTATGGAAGGTAGTCTGTTATCGAGATTTTTGTTACTGCAATGGATGGAAGCCTTGTCTTTATGAAATGTAGTTTGTTGTCGATATTTTTGTTACTCCAATGGATGGTTGACTTGTCTTTATGGAAGGTAGTATGTTGTCGATATTTTTGTTACTCCTATGGATGGTAGCCTTGTCATTATGGGAGGTAGTTTGATTTGGAGATTTTTGTCATTGCAATGGATGGTAACCTTGTCATTATTAAAGGTAGTCTTTTGTCGAGATTTTTTTACTCAAATGGATGGTAGCCTTCTCATATGGAAGGTAGTCTGTTGTCGAGATTTTTGTTATTCCATTGGATGGTAGCCTTGTCATTATGAAAGGTAGTCTGTTATCGACATTTTTGTTACTCCAATGGATGGTAGCCATGTCATTATGGAACATAGTCTGTTGTCGATATTTTTGTTACTCCAATGGATGGTAGCCTTGTCATTATGGAAGGTATTCTGTTGTCGAGATTTTTGTTACTCCAATGGATGGTAGCCTTGTCATTATGGAACATAGTCAGTTGTCGATATTTTTGTTACTCCAATGGATGGTGGCCATGTCAATATGGAAGGTAGTCTGTTGTTCAGATTTTTGTTACTCCAATGGATGGTAGCCTTGTCATTATGAAAGGTAGTCTATTGTCGAGCTTTTTGTTATTCCATTTGATGGTAGCCTTGTCATTATGGAAGGTAGTCTACTATCGAGATTTTTTTACTCCAATGGATGGTAGCCTTCTCATTATGTAAGGTAGTCTATTTTTGAGATTTTTGTTACTCCAATGGATGGTAGCCTTTTCATTATGGAAGGTAGTCTATTGTCGATATCTTTGTTACTCAATGGATGATAGCCTTGTCATTATGGAACGTAGTGTGTTGTATAGATTTTTGTTACTCCAATGGATGGTATCCTTGTCATTAAAGAAGGAAGTCTATTGTCGAGATTTTTGTTACTCCTATGGATGGTAGCCTTGTCATTATGGAAGTTAGTCTGTTCTCGAGATTTTTGTTACTCCAATGGATGGTATCCTTGACATCATGGAACGTAGTGTGTTGTCGAGATTTTTTTTACTCCAATGGATGGTAGCCTTCTCATATGGAAGGTAGTCTGTTGTCGAGATTTTTTTATTTAAATAGATGGTATCCTTGTCATTATGGAAGGTAGCCTATTGTCGATATCTTTGTTACTCAATGGATGGTAGCCTTGTCATTATGAAAGGTAGTCTGTTGTCTAGATTTTTTTTACTCCAATGGATGGTAGCCTTGTCATTATGGAAGGTAGTCTGTTATTGAGATTTTTGTTACTGCAATGGATGATAGCCTTGTCTTTATGAAATGTAGTCTGTTGTCGATATTTTTTTTACTCCAATGGATGGTATCCTTGTCTTTATGGAAGGTAGTATGTTGTCGATATTTTTGTTACTCCTATGGATGGTAGCCTTGTCATTATGGAAGGTAGTTTGTTGTCGACATTTTTGTCATTGCAATGGATGGTAACCTTGTCATTTTTGAAGGTAGTCTTTTGTCGAGATTTTTTTTACTCAAATGGATGGTAGCCTTCTCATATAGAAGGTAGTCTGTTGTCGAGATTTTTGTTATTCCATTGGATGGTAGCCTTGTCATTATGGAAGGTAGTTTATTGTCGAGATTTTTGTTACTCCAATGGATGATAGCCTTGTCATTATGGAACATAGTCTATTGTTGATATTTTTGTTACTCCAATGGATGGTAGCCTTGTCATTATGGAAGGTAGTCAGTTGTCGAGATTTTTGTTACTCCAATGGATGGTATCCTTCTCATTATGGAACATGGTATACTGTCATGATTTTTGTTACTCCAATGGATGGTAGCCTTGTCATTATGGAAGGTAGTCTATTCTCGAGATTTTTGTTACTCCAATGGATGGTAGCCTTGACATTATGGAACGTAGTGTGTTGTCGAGATTTTTGATACTCCAATGGATTGTAGGCTTATCATTATCGAACGTAGTCTGTTGTCGATATGTTTGTTACTCAAATGGATGGTAGCCTTGTCATAATGAAAGGTAGTCTATTGTCGAGCTTTTCGTTATTCCATTTGATGGTAGCCTTGTCATTATGGAAGGTAGTCTATTTTTGAGATTTTTGTTACTCCAATGGATTGTAGCCTTTTCATTATGGAAGGTAGTCTATTGTCGAGATCTTTGTTACTCAATGGATGATAGCCTTGTCATTATGGAACATAGTGTGTTGTATAGATTTTTGTAACTCCAATGGATGGTATTCTTGTCATTAAGGAAGGAAGTCTATTGTCGAGATTTTTGTTACTCCAATGGATGGTAGCCTTGTCATTATGGAAGTTAGTCTGTTCTCGAGATTTTTGTTACTCCAATGGATGGTATCCTTGACATCATGGAACGTAGTGTGTTGTCGAGATTTTTTTTACTCCAATGGATGGTAGCCTTCTCATATGGAAGGTAGTCTGTTGTCGAGATTTTTTTACTCAAATGGATGGTATCCTTGTCATTATGGAAGGTAGCCTATTGTCGATATATTTGTTACTCAATGGATGGTAGCCTTGTCATTATGAAAGGTAGTCTGTTGTCTAGATTTTTTTTACTCCAATGGATGGTAGCCTTGTCATTATGGAAGGTAGTCTGTTGTCTAGATTTTTTTTACTCCAATGGATGGTAGCCTTGTCATTATGGAAGGTAGTCTATTATTGAGATTTTTGTTACTGCCATAGATGATAGCCTTGTCTTTATGAAATGTAGTCTGTTGTCGATATTTTTGTTACTCCAATGGATGGTATCCTTGTCTTTATGGAAGGTAGTATGTTGTCGATATTTTTGTTACTCCTATGGATGGTAGCCTTGTCATTATGGAAGGTAGTTTGTTGTCGACATTTTTGTCATTGCAATGGATGGTAACCTTGTCATTATTGAAGGTAGTCTTTTGTCGAGATTTTTTTTACTCAAATGGATGGTAGCCTTCTCATATAGAAGGTAGTCTGTTGTCGAGATTTTTGTTATTCCATTGGATGGTAGCCTTGTCATTATGGAAAGTAGTTTATTGTCGAGATTTTTGTTACTCCAATGGATGATAGCCTTATCATTATGGAACATAGTCTGTTGTCGATATTTTTGTTACTCCAATGGATGGTAGCCTTGTCATTATGGAAGGTAGTCAGTTGCCGAGATTTTTGTTACTCCAATGGATTGTATCCTTCTCATTATGTAACATGGTATACTGTAAAGATTTTTGTTACTCCAATGGATGGTAGCCTTGTCATTATGGAAGGTAGTCTATTCTCGAGATTTTTGTTACTCCAATGAATGGTAGCCTTGACATTATGGAACGTAGTGTGTTTTCGAGATTTTTGATACTCCAATGGATTGTAGGCTTATCATTATGGAACGTAGTCTGTTTTCGATATGTTTGTTACTCAAGTGGATGGTAGCCTTGTCATAATGGAAGGTAGTCTGTTGTTGAGATTTTTGTTATTCCATTGGATGGTATCCTTTTCATTACGGAAGGTAGTCTGTTGTCGGGATTTTTGTTACTCCAATGCATGGTAGCCTTGTCATTATGGAACGTAGTCAGTTGTCAATATTTTTGTTACTCCATTGTATGGTAACCTTTTCATTATGGAAGGTAGTCAGTTGCCGAGATTTTGTTACACCAATTGATGGTAGCCTTGTCATTATGGAAGGTAGTCTGTTGTTGATATTTTTGTTACTCCAATGGATGGTAGCCTTGTCATTATGGATGGTAGTCTGTTGTCCAGATTTTTGTTACACCAATGGATGATAGCCTTGTCATTTTAAAAATGTAGTTTGTCGTTAAGATTTCTATTACTTCAATGGATTGTAGCCTTGTCATTATGGAAGGTAGTTTGTTGTTCTGATTTTTGATACTTCAATGGATGGTAGCCTTTTCAGTATGAAAGGTAGTCTGCTGTCAAGATTTTTATTATTCCATTGGATGGTAGCCTGGTCATTATAGAAGGTAGTTTGTTGTCGATATTTTTTTCATTCCATTGGATGGTAACCTTGTCATTATGGAAGGTAGTCTGTTGTCGATTTTCTTTACTCCGATGGATGGTAGCCTTCTCATATGGAAGGTAGTCTGTTGTCGAGATTTTTTTTACTCAAATGGATGGTAGCCTTGTCATTATGGAAGGTAGTCTGTTGTCGATATCTTTGTTACTCAATGGATGGTAGCCATGTCATTATGGAAGGTAGTCTGTTGTCGAGATTTTTTTTACTCCAATGGATGGTAGCCTTGTCATTATGGAAGGTAGTCTTTTATCGAGATTTTTTTTACTGCAATGGATGGTAGCCTTGTCTTTATGAAATGTAGTCTATTGTCGATATTTTTGTTACTCCAATGGATGGTAGCCTTGTCTTTATGCAAGGTAGTATGTTGTCGATATTTTTGTTACTCCTATGGATGGTAGCCTTATCATTATGGAAGGTAGTTTGTTATCGAGATTTTTGTCATTACAATGGATGGTAACCTTGTCATTACGGAAGGTAGTTTGTTGTCGAGATTTTTTTTACTCCAATGAATGGTAGCCTTCTCATATGGAAGGTAGTTTGTTTTCGAGAGTTTTGTTATTCCATTGGATGGTAACCTTGTCATTATGGAAGGTAGTCTGTTGTCGATATCTTTGTTTCCCAATGGATGGTAGCCATGTCTTTATGGAAGGTAGTCGGTTGTCGAGATTTTTATTACTCCAATGGGTGGCAGCCTTGTCATTACGGAAGGTAGTCTGTTGTTGATATTTTTGTTACTCCAATGGATGGTAGCGTTGTCATTATGGAAGGTAGTCTATTGTCGTGATTTTTGTTACTCCAATTGATAGTAGCTATGTCATTATGGAAGGTATTCAGTTGTCGATATTTTTGTTACTCCAATGGATGGTAGCCTTGTCAATATGGAAGGTAGTCTGTTGTTCAGATTTTTGTTACTCCAATGGATGGTAACCTTGTCATTATGAAAGGTAGTCCATTGTCGAGATTTTTTTTATTCCATTGGATAATATCCTTGTCATTATGGAAGGTAGTCTGTTGTCGAGATTTTCGTTATCCCAATGGATGGTAACCTTGTCATTATGGAAGGTAGTCTACTGTCGATATTTTTTTACTCCAATCGATGGTAGCCTTGTCATTATGGAAGGTAGTCTATTTGTCGAGATTTTTGTTACTCCAATTGACGGTAGCCTTGTCATTATGGAAGGTAGCCTGTTGTCGAGATTTTTGTTACACCAATGGATGGTAGCTTTGTCTTTATGGAAGGTAGTCTTTTGTTAATATTTTTGTTACTCCAATGGATGGTAGCCTTGTCTTTATAAAAGGTAGTCTGTTGTCGATATTTTTGTTACTCATATGGATGGTAGCCTTGTCATTATGGAAGGTAGTCTGTTGTCGAGATTTTTGTTACTCCTATGGATGGTAGCCTTGTCATTATAGAAGGTAGTCTGTTGTCGAGATCTATGTTACTCAATGGATGGTAGCCTTGTCATTATTGAAGGTAGTCTGTTGTAGAGATTTTTGTTACTCCAATGGATGCTAGCCTTGTCAATATGGAAGGTAGTCTGTTGTTCAGATTTTTCTTACTCCAATGGATGGTAGCCTTGTCATTATGAAAGGTAGTCTATTGTCTAGATTTTTTTTATTCCATTGGATGGTAGCCTTTTCATTATAGAAGGTATTCTGTTGTCGAGATTTTCGTTATCCCAATGGATGTTAACCTTTTCATGATGGAAGGTAGTCTACTATGGATATTTTTTTACTCCAATGGATGGTAGCCTTGTCATTATGGAAGGTAGTCTATTGTCGAGATTTTTGTACTCCAATGGATGGTAGCCTTGTCTTTATGGAAGGTAGTCTGTTGTCGATATTTTTGTTACTCCAATGGATGGTAGCCTTGTCTTTATGGAAGGTAGTCTGTTGTCGAGATTTTTGTTATCCCAATGGATGGTAGCCTTGTCATTATGAAAGGTAGTCTTTTGTCGAGATTTTTGTTACACCAATGGATGGTAGCTTTGTCTTTATGGAAGGTAGTCTTTTGTCAATATTTTTGTTACTCCAATGGATGGTAGCCTTGTCTTTATGGAAGGTAGTCTGTTGTCGATATTTTTGTTACTCATATGGATGGTAGCCTTGTCATTATGGAACGTAGTGTGTTGTTGATATTTTGGTTACTGCAATGGATGGTAGCCTTTTCATTATTGAAGATAGTCTATTATCGAGATTTTTTTTACTCCAATGGATGGTAAAATTTTCATTATGGAAGGTAGTATGTTGTCGAGATTTTTTTTACTACAATGGATGGTAGCCTTGTCTTTTTGGAAGGTAGTCTGTTATCGATATTTTTGTTAATGCAATGGATGGTAGCCTTGTCTTTATGGAAGGTAGTATGTTGTCGATATTTTTGTTACTCCGATGGATGGTAAACTTGTCATTATGGAAGGTAGTCTATTGACAAGATCATTGTTACTCAATGGATGGTAGCCTTGTCATTATGGAAGGTAGTCTGTTGTAGAGAATTTTTTTACTCTTATGGATGGTAGCCTTGTCATTATGGAAGGAAGTCTTTTGTCGAGATTTTTTTTACTCTAATGGATGGTAGCCTTGTTATTATGGACCGTGGTCTATTGTCGAGATTTTTGATACTCCAATGGATGGTAGCCTTGTAATTATGGAAAGTAGTCTGTTGTCGAGATTTTTGTTACTCCAATGGATGGTAGCCTTGTAATTATGGAAGGTAGTCTGCTGACGATATTTTTGTTACTCCAATGGATGGTAGCCTTGTCAATATGGAAGGTAGTCTGTTGTCGAGATTTTTTTAACTTCAATGGATGACAGCCTTGTCATTATGGAAGGTAGTCTGTTGTCGAGATTCTTTTTACTCCAATGGATGGTAGCCTTGTCATATGGAAGGTAGTCTATTGTCAAGATTTTTTCTGCAATGGATGGTAGCCTTGTCATTATGGAAGGTAGTCTGTTGTCGATATCTTTGTTATGCAATGGATGCTAGCCTTGTCATTATGGAAGGTAGTCTGTTGTCGATATCTTTGTCACTCAATGGATGGTAGCCTTGTCATTATGGAAGGTAGTCTTTTGTCGAGATTTTTGTTACTCCAATGGATGGTAGCCTTGTCATTATGGAAGGTAGTTTGTTGCCGTTATTTTTGTTACTCCAATGGATGGTAGACTTGTCATTATGGAAGGTAGTCTGTTGTCGAGATTTTTGTTTCCCTAATGGATAATAGCTTTGTCTTTATGGACCATAGTCTTTTGTCAAGATTTTTTTACTCAAATGGATGGTACCCTTCTCATTATGGAACATAATGTGTTATTGATATTTTGGTTACTCCATTTGATGATAGCCTTGTCATTATTGAAGATTGTCTATTGCTGAGATTTTTGTTACTCCAATGGATGGTAACCTTTTCACAATGGAAGGTAGTCAGTTTCCAAGATTTTTGTTGCTCCAATTGATGGTAGCCTTGTCATTATGGAAGGTAGTCTATTGTCGATATTTTTGTTACTCCAATGGATGGTATCCTTGTCATTATGGAAGGTATTCTGTTGTCCCGGTTTTTGTTACACCAATGGATGGTAGCCTTGTCATTATAAAAATATAATTTGTTGTTAAGATTTTTGTTACTTCAATGGATGGTAGCCTTGTCATTATGGAAAGTAGTTTGATGTTCTGATTTTTGATACTCCAATGGATGGTAGCCTTGTCATTATGAAAGGTAGTATGTTGTCGAAATTTTTGTCATTCCAATGGATAGTAACCTTGTCATTATGGAAGGTAGTCTGTTGTCGAGATTTTTTTTACTACAATGGATGGTAGCCTTCTCATATGGAAGGCAGTCTGTTGTCGAGATTTTTTTTACTCAAATGGATGGTAGCCTTGTCATTATGGAAGGTAGTTTGTTGTCGATATTTTTGTTACTCCAATGGATGGTAGCCTTGTCATTATGGAACATGGTCTATTGTCGAGATTTTTGTTACTTCAATGGATGGTAGCGTTGTCATTATGGAAGGTAGTCTGTTGTCGAGATTTTTGTTACTCCAATGGATGGTAGCCCTGTAATTATGGATGGTAGTTTGTTGTCCAGATTTTTGTTACTCCAATGGATGGTAGCCTTGTCATTATGGAAGGTAGTCTATGGTCGAGATTTTTGTTACTCCAATGGATGGTAGCCTTGTCTTTATGGAACGTAGACTGTTGTCGATATTTTTGTTACTCCAATGGATGGTAGCCTTGTATTTATGGATGGTAGCCTTGTCATTATGGAAGGTAGTCTATTTTCGAGATCTTTGTTACTCAAGTGATGGTAGCCTTGTCATTATGGAAGGTAGTCTATGGTAGAGATTTTTGTTACTCTAATGGATGGTAGCCTTGTCATTCTGGAAGGAAGTCTTTTGTCGAGATTTTTGTTACTCCAATGGATGGTAGCCTTGTCATTATGGAATGTAGTATATTGTCGAGCTTTTTTTTACTCCAATGGATGGTAGCCTGGTCATATGGAAGGTAGTCTATTGTCGAGATTTTTTTTACTGCAATGGATGGTAGTCTTGTCATTAATGAAGGTAGTCTGTTGTCGATATCTTTGTTACTCAATGGATGGTAGCCTTGTTATTATGGAAGGTAGTCTATTGTTGAGATTTTTTTTACTCCAATGGATGGTAGCCTTGTCATTATGGAAGGTAGTCTGTTGTCGACATTTTTGTTACTCCAATGGATGGTAGCCTTATCAATATGGAAGGTAGTCTGTTGTGGAGATTTTTGTTACTCAAATGGATGGTAGCCTTGTCTTTATGGAACATAGTCTGTTGTGGAGATTTTTGTTACTCCAATGGATTATAGCCTTGTCATTATAGAACGTCATGTGTTGTTGACATTTTTGTTACTCCAATGGATGGTAGCCTTTTCATTATTGATGGTAGTCTGTTGTCGATATTTATTTTACTCTAATTGATGGTAGCCTTGTCATATGCAAGGTAGTCTATTGTCGAGATTTTTTTTAATCCAATGGATGGTATCCTTGTCATTATGGAAGGTAGTCTGTTATCGATATCGTTGTTACTCAATGGATGGTAGCCTTGTTATTATGGAAGGTAGTATGTTGTCGATATCTTTGTTACTCAATGGATGGTAGCCTTGTCATTATGGAAGGTATTATGGAAGGTAGTCTGTTGTCGAGATTTTTGTTACTACAATGGTGGGTATCCTTGTCATTATAGAAGGTATTCTGTTGTCGATATTTTTTTACTCCAATGGATTGTAGCCTTGTCATTATGGAAGGTAGTCTGTTGTCGAGATTTTTGTTACTCCAATGGATGGTAGCCTTGACATTATGGAACATAGTCTGTTGTCGAGATTTTTGTTACTTCAATGGATGGTAGGCTTGTCATTATGGAACGTAGTCTGTTGTCGATATTTTTGTTACTCCAATGGATGGTAGCCTTGTCATTAGGGAAGGTAGTTTGTTGTTCAGATATTTGGTACTCCATTGGATGGTAGCCTTGTCATTATGAAAGGTAGTCTATTGTCAAGATTTTTGTTATTCCATTGGATAATAGCCTTGTTATTATGGAAGGTAGTCTATTGTCGAGATTTTTGTTATCCCAATGGATGGTAACCTTGTCATTATGGAAGGTAGTCTGTTGTTGAGATTTTTTTTACTCCAATGGATGGTAGCCTTTTCATTATGGAAGGTAGTCTGTTGTCGATATTTTTGTTACTGCAATGGACGGTAGCTTTGTATTTATGGAACGTAGTCTTTTGTCAATATTTTTGTTACTCCAATGGATGGTAGCCTTGTCATTATGGAAGGTAGTCTGTTGTCGTTATTTTTGTTAGTCCTATGGATGCTTGCCTTTTTCATTATGGATGGTTGTCTATTGTCGAGATCTTTGTTACTTAATGGATGATAGCCTTGTCATTATGGAAGGTAGTCTGTGGTAGAGATTTTTGTTACTCTAATGGATGGTAGCCTTGTCATTATGGAGGGAAGTCTTTTGTCGAGATTTTTGTAACTCCAATGGATGGTAGCCTTGTCATTATGGACCGTGGTCTATTGTCAAGATTTTTGTTACTCCAATGGATGGTATCCTTGTAATTATGAAATGTAGTCTGTTGTGAGATTTTCTTTACTCCAATGGATGGTAGCCTAGTCATTATGGAAGGAAGTCTGTTGTCGATATTTTTGTTACTCCGATGGATGGTAGCCTTGTCATTATGGAAGGTAGTCTGTTGTCGTGATTTTTTTTACTCCAATGGATGCTAGCCTTGTCATTATGGAAGGTAGTATATTGTCGAGATTTTTTTTACTCCAATGGATGGTAGCCTTGTCATATGAAAGGTAGTCTATTGTCGAGATTTTTTTTAATGAAATGGATTGTTGCCTTGTCATTATGGAAGGTAGTCTATTGTCGATATCTTTATTACTCAATGGATGGTAGCCTTGTCATTATGGAAGGTAGTCTGTTGTCGAGAATTTTTTTACTCCAATGGATGGTAGCCTTGTCATTATGGAAGGTAGTCTGCTGTCGATATTTTTGTTAATCCAATGGATGGTAGCCATGTCATTATGGAAGGTAGTCTGTTGTCTAAATTTTTGTTACTCCAATGGATTGTAGCCTTGTCATTATGGAACGTCATGTGTTGTTGAAATTTTTGTTACTCCATTGGATGGTAGCCTTTTCATTATCGAAGATAGTCTATTGTCGAGATTTTTGTTACTCCAATGGATGGTAGCCTTGTCAATATTGATGGTAGTCTGTTGTCGAGATTTATTTTACTCCAATTGATGGTAGCCTTGTCATATGCAAGGTAGTCTGTTGTCGAGATTTTTTTTAATCCAATGGATGGTATCCTTGTCATTATGGAAGGTAGTCTGTTGTGGATATCGTTGTTACTCTATGGATGGTAGCCTTGTTATTATGGAAGGTAGTATGTTGTCGATATCTTTGTTACTCAATGGATGCTAGCCTTGTCATTATGGAAGGTAGTCTGTTGTCGAGATTTTTGTTACTAAAATGGTTGGTATCCTTGTCATTATGGAAGGTATTCTATTGTCGATATTTTTTTTACTCCAATGGATGGTAGCCTTGTCATTATGGAAGGTAGTCTATTGTCGAGATTTTTGTTACTCCAATGGATGGTTGCCTTGACATTCTAGAACGTAGTCTGTTGTCGAGATTTTTGTTACTTCAATGGATGGTATGCTTGTCATTATGGAACGTAGTCTGTTCTTGATATTTTTGTTACTCCAATGGATGGTAGCCTTGTCATTATGGAAGGTAGTTTGTTGTTCAGATTTTTGTTACTCCATTGGATGGTAGCCTTGTCATTATGAAAGGTAGTCTATTGTCAAGATTTTTGTTATTCCATTGGATAGTTGCCTTGTTATTATGGAAGGTAGTCTGTTGTCGAGATTTTTGTTATCCCAATGGATGGTAACCTTATCATTATGGAAGGTAGTCTGTTGTCGAGAATTTTTTTACTCCAATGGATGGTAGCCTTGTCATTATGGAAGGTAGTCTGTTGTCGAGATTTTTGTTACTGCAATGGACGGTAGCTTTGTCTTTATGAAAGGTAGTCTTTTGTCAATATTTTTGTTACTCCAATGGATGGTAGCATTGTCTTTATGGAAGATAGTCTGTTGTCGTTATTTTTGTTAATCCTATGGATGCTAGCCTTGTCATTATGGATGGTTGTCTATTGTTGAGATCTTTGTTACTCAATGGATGGTAGCCTTGTCATTATGGAAGGTAGTCTGCGGTAGAGATTATTGTTACTCTAATGGATGGTAGCCTTGCCATTATGGAAGGAAGTCTTTTGTCGAGATTTTTGTTACTCCAATGGATGGTAGCCTTGTCATTTTGGACCGTGGTCTATTGTCAAGATTTTTGTTACTCCAATGGATGGTATCCTTGTAATTATGAAAGGTAGTCTGTTGTGAGATTTTTTTTACTCCAATGGATGGTAGCCTTGTCATTATGAAAGGAAGTCTGCTGTCGATATTTTTGTTACTCCAATGGATGGTAGCCTTGTCATTATGGAAGGTAGTCTGTTGTCGAGAATTTTTTTACTCCAATGGATGTTAGCCTTGTCATTATGGAAGGTAGTATATTGTCGAGATTTTTTTTACTCCAATGGATGTTAGCCTAGTAATATGAAAGGTAGTATGTTGTCGATATTTTTTTTACTGCAATGGATGGTAGCCTTGTCATTATTGAAGGTAGTCTATTGTCGATATCTTTTTTACTCAATGGATGGTAGCCTTGTCATTATGGAAGCTAGTCTGTTGTCAAGATTTTTTTTACTCCAATGGATGGTAGCCTTGTCATTATGGAAGGTAGTGTATTGTTGATATTTTTGTTAATCCAATGGATGGTAGCCATGTCATTATGGAACGTCATGTGTTGTTGATATTTTTGTTACTCCAATGGATGGTAGTCTTTTCATTATTGAATATAGTCTATTGTCGAGATTTTTGTTACTCCAATGGATGGTATCCCTGTCATTATGGATGGTAGTCTGTTGTCGAGAATTTTTTTACTCCAATGGATGGTAGCCTTGTCATATGTAAGTATGTCTGTTGTCGAGAATTGTTTTACTCCAATGGATGGTATCCTTCTCATTATGGAAGGTAGTTTGTTGTCGATAACTTTGTTACTCAATGGATGGTAGCCTTGTTATTATGGAAGGCAGTATTGTCATGATGGAAGGTAGTATATGGTCGAGATTTTTTTTACTCCAACGGATAGTAGCCTTGTCATATGAAAGGAAGTTTGTTGTCGAGATTTTCTTTACTGCAATGGATGGTAGCCTTGCCATTATGGAAGGTAGTCTATTGTCGATATCTTTGTTACTCAATGGATGGTAGCCTTGTCATTATGGAAGGTAGTCTGTTGTCGAGATTTTTTTTACTCTAATGGATAGTAGCCTTATCATTATGGAAGGTAGTCTGCCGTCGATATTTTTGTTAATCCAATTGATGGTAGCCATGTCATTATGGAAGGTAGTCTGTTGTCGAGATTTTTGTTACTCTAATGGATGGTAGCCTTGTCTTTATGGAACGTAGTATGTTGTCGAGATTTTTGTTACTCCAATGGATGGTAGCCTTGTCATTATGGATCGTCGTGTGTTGTTGATATTTTTGTTACTCCAATGGATGGTATACCTGTCATTATGGATGGTAGTCTATTGTCGAGATTTTTTTTACTCCAATGGATGGTAGCCTTGTCATATGTATGTATGTCTGTTGTCGAGAATTGTTTTACTCCAATGGATGGTATCCTTGTCATTATGGAAGGTAGTCTGTTGTCGATATCTTTGTTACTCAATGGATGGTAGCCTTGTTATTATGGAAGGTAGTAGGTTGTCGATATCTTTGTTACTCAATGGATGCTAGCCTTGTCATTATGGAAGGTATTCTGTTGTCGATATCTTTGTTACTCAATGGATGGTAGCCTTGTTATTATGGAAGGTAGTATGTTGTCGATATCTTTGTTACTCAATGGATGCTAGCCTTGTCATTATGGAAGGTAGTCTATTGTCGAGATTTTTGTTACTACAATGGATGGTAGCCTTGTCATTATGGAAGGTAATTTGTTGTCGATATTTTTGTTACTCCAATGGATGGTGGCCTTTTCCTTATTGAATGTAGTATGTTGTCGAGATTTTTGTTATTCTAATGGATGCTAGCCTTGTCTTTATGGAACGTAGTCTGTTGTCGATATTTTTGTTACTCCAATGGATGGTAGCCTTGTCATTATGGAAGGTAGTATGTCGTTGAGATTTTTGTTACTCCAATGGATTGTAGCCTTGTCATTATGGAAGGTAGTATGTTGTTCATATTTTTGTTACTCCAATGGATGGTAGCCTTGTCATTATGAAAGGTAGTCTTTTGTCGAGATTTTTGTTATTCCATTGGATAGTAGCCTTGTCATTATGGAATGTAGTCTGTTGCTGAGATTTTTGTTATCCCAATGGATGGTAACCTTTTAACTATGGAAGGTAGTCATTTTCCAAGATTTTTGTTACTCCAATGGATGGTAGCCTTGTCATTATGGAAGGTATTCTGTTGTCCCGATTTTTGTTACACCAATGGATGATAGCCTTGTCTTTATGGAAGGTAGTATATTGTCGATATTTTTTGTTACTCCAATGGATGGTATCCTTGTCATTATGGAAGGTATTCTGTTGTCCAGATTTTTGTTACTCTAATGGATGGTAGCCTTGTCTTTATGGAACGTAGTCTGTTCTGGAGATTTTTGTTACTCCAATGGATTGTAGCCTTGTCATTATGCAACGTCATGTGTTGTTGACATTTTTGTTACTCCAATGGATGGTAGCCTTTTCATTATTGATGGTAGTCTGTTGTTGAGATTTATTTTACTCCAATTGATGGTAGCCTTGTCATATGCAAGGTAGTCTGTTGTCGAGATTTTTTTTAATCCAATGGATGGTATCCTTGTCATTATGGAAGGTAGTCTGTTGTCGATATCGTTTTTACTCAATGGATGGTAGCCTTGTTATTATGGAAGGTAGTATGTTGTCGATATCTTTGTTACTCAATGGATGGTAGCCTTGTCATTATGGAAGGTATTAAGGAAGGTAGTCTGTTGTCGAGATTTTTGTTACTACAATGGTTGGTATCCTTGTCATTATGGAAGCTATTCTGTTGTCGATATTTTTTTTACTCCAATGGATGGTAGCCTTGTCATTATGGAAGGTAGTTAGTTGTCGAGATTTTTGTTACTCCTATGGATGGTAGCCTTGACATTATGGAACATAGTCTGTTGTCGAGATTTTTGTTACTTCAATGGATGGTAGGCTTGTCATTATGGAACGTAGTCTGTTGTCGATATTTTTGTTACTCCAATGGATGGTAGCCTTGTCATTATGGAAGGTAGTTTGTTGTTCAGATATTTGTTACTCCATTGGATGGTAGCCTTGTCATTATGAAAGGTAGTCTATTGTCAAGATTTTTGTTATTACATTGGATAGTAGCCTTGTTATTATGGAAGGTAGTCTGTTGTTGAGATTTTTGTTATCCCAATTGATGGTAACCTTGTCATTATGGAAGGTAGTCTGTTGTCGAGATTTTTTTTACTCCAATGGATGGTAGCCTTGTCATTATGGAAGGTAGTCTGTTGTCGAGATTTTTGTTACTGCAATGGACGGTAGCTTTGTCTTTATGGAATGTAGTCTTTTATCAATATTTTTGTTACTCCAATGGATGGTAGCCTTGTCTTTATGGAAGGTAGTCTGTTGTCGTTATTTTTGTTAATCCTATGGATGCTAGCCTTGTCATTATGGATGGTTCTCTATTGTCGAGATCTTTGTTACTCAATGGATGGTAGCCTTGTCATTATGGAAGGTAGTCTGTGGTAGAGATTTTTGTTACTCTAATGGATGGTAGCCTTGTCATTATGGAAGGAAGTCTTTTGTCGAGATTTTTGTAACTACAATGGATGGTAGCCTTGTCATTATGGATCGTGGTCTATTGTCAAGATTTTTGTTACTCCAATGGATGGTATCCTTGTAATTATGAAAGGTAGTCTGTTGTGAGATTTTTTTTACTCCAATGGATGGTAGCCTTGTCATTATGGAAGGAAGTCTGCTGTCGATATTTTTGTTACTAATGGATGGTAGCCTTGTCATTATGGAAGGTAGTATATTGTCGAGATTTTTTTTACTCCAATGGATGGTAGCCTTGTCATATGAAATGTAGTTTTTTGTCAGATTTTTTTTACTCCAACGGATGGTACCCTTGTCATATGGAAGGAAGTTTGTTGTCGAGATTTTTTTTACTGCAATGGATGGTAGCCTTGCCATTATGGAAGGTAGTCTATTGTCGATATCTTTGTTACTCAATGGATGGTAGCCTTGTCATTATGGAAGGTAGTCTGTTGTCGAGATTTTTTTACTCTAATGGATAGTAGCCTTATCATTATGGAAGGTAGTCTTCCGTTGATATTTTTGTTAATCCAATGGATGGTAGCCATGTAATTATGGAAGGTAGTCCATTGTCGAGATTTTTGTTACTCTAATGGATGGTAGCCTTGTCTTTATGGAACGTAGTCTGTTGTCGAGATTTTTGTTACTCCAATGGATGGTAGCCTTGTCATTATGGAACGTCGTGTGTTGTTGATATTTTTTTTACTCCAATGGATGGTAGCCTTTTCATTATTGAAGATAGTCTATTCTCGAGATTTTTGTTACTCCAATGGATGGTATCCCTGTCATTATGGATGGTAGTCTATTGTCGAGATTTTTTTTACTCCAATGGATGGTAGCCTTGTCATATGTAAGTATGTCTGTTGTCGAGAATTGTCTTACTCCAATGGATGGTATCCTTGTCATTATGGAAGGTAGTCTGTTGTCGATATCTTTGTTACTCAATGGATGGTAGCCTTGTCATTATGGAAGGTAGTCTGTTGTCGAGATTTTTTTACTCTAATGGATAGTAGCCTTATCATTATGGAAGGTAGTCTTCCGTTGATATTTTTGTTAATCCAATGGATGGTAGCCATGTAATTATGGAAGGTAGTCCATTGTCGAGATTTTTGTTACTCTAATGGATGGTAGCCTTGTCTTTATGGAACGTAGTCTGTTGTCGAGATTTTTGTTACTCCAATGGATGGTAGCCTTGTCATTATGGAACGTCGTGTGTTGTTGATATTTTTTTTACTCCAATGGATGGTAGCCTTTTCATTATTGAAGATAGTCTATTCTCGAGATTTTTATTACTCCAATGGATGGTATCCCTGTCATTATGGATGGTAGTCTATTGTCGAGATTTTTTTTACTCCAATGGATGGTAGCCTTGTCATATGTAGATATGTCTGTTGTCGAGAATTGTTTTACTCTAATGGATGGTATCCTTGTCATTATGGAAGGTAGTCTGTTGTCGATATCTTTGTTACTCAATGGATGGTAGCCTTGTTATTATGGAAGGTAGTATGTTGTCGATATCTTTGTTACTCAATGGATGCTAGCCTTGTCATTATGGAAGGTAGTCTGTTGTCGAGATTTTTGTTACTACAATGGATGGTAGCCTTGTCATTATGGAAGGTAATTTGTTGTCGATATTTTTGTTACTCCAATGGATGGTGGCCTTTTCCTTATTGAATGTAGTATGTTGTCAAGATTTTTGTTAATCTAATGGATGCTAGCCTTGTCTTTATGCAACATAGTCTGTTGTCGATATTTTTGTTACTCCAATGGATTGTAGCCTTGTCATTATGGAAGGTAGTATGTCGTTGAGATTTTTGTTACTCCAATGGATTGTAGCCTTGTCATTATGGAAGGTAGTCTGTTGTTCATATTTTTGTTACTCCAATGGATGGTAGCCTTGTCATTATGAAAGGTAGTCTATTGTCGAGATTTTTGTTATTCCATTGGATAGTAGCCTTGTCATTATGGAATGTAGTCTGTTGCTGAGATTTTTGTTATCCCAATGGATGGTAACCTTTTCACTATGGAAGGTAGTCAATTTCCAAGATTTTTGTTACTCCAATGGATGGTAGCCTTGTCATTATGGAAGGTAGTCTGTTGTCGATATTTTTGTTACTCCAATGGATGGTATCTTTGTCATTATGGAAGGTATTCTGTTGTCCCGATTTTTGTTACACCAATGGATGGTAGCCTTGTCTTTATGGAAGGTAGTATATTGTCGATATTTTCTATTACTCCAATGGATGGTATCCTTGTCATTATGGAAGGTATTCTGTTGTCCAGATTTTTGTTACTCTAATGGATGGTAGCCTTGTCTTTATGGAACGTAGTCTGTTGTGGAGATTTTTGTTACTCCAATGGATTGTAGCCTTGTCATTATGGAACGTCATGTGTTCTTGACATTTTTGTTACTCCAATGGATGGTAGCCTTTTCATTATTGATGGTAGTCTATTGTCGAGATTTATTTTACTCCAATTGATGGTAGCCTTGTCATATGCAAGGTAGTCTATTGTCGAGATTTTTTTTAATCCAATGGATGGTATCCTTGTCATTATGGAAGGTAGTCTATTGTCGATATCGTTGTTAATCTATGGATGGTAGCCTTGTTATTATGGCAGGTAGTATGTTGTCGATATCTTTTTTACTCAATGGATGGTAGCCTTGTCATTATGGAAGGTATTATGGAAGGTAGTCTGTTGTCGAGATTTTTGTTACTACAATGGTTGGTATCCTTGTCATTATGGAAGGTATTCTGTTGTCGATATTTTTTTTACTCCAATGGATGGTAGCCTTGTCATTATGGAAGGTAGTTAGTTGTCGAGATTTTTGTTACTCCAATGGATGGTAGCCTTGACATTATGGAACATAGTCTATTGTCGAGATTTTTGTTACTTCAATGGATGGTAGGCTTGTCATTATGGAACATAGTCTGTTGTCGATATTTTTGTTTCTCCAATGGATGGTAGCCTTGTCATTATGGAAGGTAGTTTATTGTTCAGATATTTGTTACTCCATTGGATGGTAGCCTTGTCATTATGAAAGGTAGTCTATTGTCAAGATTTTTGTTATTCCATTGGATAGTAGCCTTGTCATTATGGAAGGTAGTCTGTTGTCGAGATTTTTGTTATCCCAATTGATGGTAACCTTGTTATTATGGAAGGTAGTCTGTTGGCGAGATTTTTGTTACTGCAATGGACGGTAGCTTTGTCTTTATGGAATGTAGTCTTTTATCAATATTTTTGTTACTCCAATTTATGGTAGCCTTGTCTTTATGGAAGGTAGTATGTTGTCGTTATTTTTGTTAATCCTATGGATGCTAGCCTTGTCATTATGGAAGGTAGTCTGTTGTCGAGATCTTTGTTACTCAATGGATGGTAGCCTTGTCATTATGGAAGGTAGTCTGTGGTAGAGATTTTTGTTACTCTAATGGATGGTAGCCTTGTCATTATGGAAGGAAGTCTTTTATCGAGATTTTTGTAACTCCAATGGATGGTATCCTTGTAATTATGAAAGGTAGTCTGTTGTGATATTTTTTTACTCCAATGGATGGTAGCCTTGTCATTATGGAAGGAAGTCTGCTGTCGATATTTTTGTTACTAATGGATGGTAGCCTTGTCATTATGGAAGGTAGTCTGTTGTCGAGATTTTTTTTACTCCAATGGATGCTAGCCTTGTCATTATGGAAGGTAGTATATTGTCGAGATTTTTTTTACTCCAATGGATGGTAGCCTTGTCATATGAAAGGTAGTCTGTTGTCGAGATTTTTGTTACTCCAATGGATGGTAGCCTTGTCATTATTGATGGTAGACTATTGTCGAGATTTATTTTACTCCAATTGATGGTAGCCTTGTCATATGCAAGGTAGTCTGTTGTCGAGACATTTATAATCCAATGGATGTTATCCTTGTCATTATGGAAGGTAGTCTGTTGTCGATATCGTTGTTACTCAATGGATGGTAGCCTTGTTATTATGGAAGGTAGTATGTTGTCGAGATTTTTGTTACTAAAATGGTTGGTATCCTTGTCATTATGGAAGGTATTCTATTGTCGATATTTTTTTTACTCCAATGGATGGTAGCCTTGTCATTATGGAAGGTAGTCTGTTGTCGAGATTTTTGTTACTCCAACGGATGGTAGCCTTGACATTATGGAACATAGTCTGTTGTCGAGATTTTTGTTACTTCAATGGATGGTAGGCTTGTCATTATGGAACGTAGTCTGTTGTCGATATTTTTGTTACTCCAATGGATGGTAGCCTTGTCATTTTGGAAGGTAGTATGTTGTTCAGATTTTTGTTACTCCATTGGATGGTAGCCTTGTCATTATGAAAGGTAGTCTATTGTCAGGATTTTTGTTATTCCATTGGATAGTAGCCTTGTTATTATGGAAGGTAGTCTGTTGTCGAGATTTTTGTTATCCCAATGGATGGTAACCTTGTCATTATGGAAGGTAGTTTGTTGTCGAGAATTTTTTTTCTCCAATGGATGGTAGCCTTGTCATTATGGAAGGTAGTCTATTTTCTAGATTTTTGTTACTGCAATGGACGGTAGCTTTGTCTTTATGGAAGGTAGTCTTTTGTCAATATTTTTGTTACTCCAATGGATGGTAGCCTTGTCTTTATGGAAGATAGTTTGTTGTTGTTATTTTTGTTAATCCTATGGATGCTAGCCTTGTCATTATGGATGGTTGTCTATTATCGAGATCTTTGTTACTCAATGGATGGTAGACTTGTCATTATGGAAGGTAGTCTGTGGTAGAGTTTTTGTTACTCTAATGGATGGTAGCCTTGTCATTATGGAAGGAAGTCTTTTGTCAATATTTTTGTAACTCCAATGGATGGTAGCCTTGTCATTTTGGACCGTGGTCTATTGTCAAGATTTTTGTTACTCCAATGGATGGTATCCTGGTAATTATGAAAGGTAGTCTGTTGTGAGATTTTTTTTTACTCCAATGGATGGTAGCCTTGTCATTATGGAAGGAAGTCTGCTGTCGATATTTTTGTTACTCCAATGGATGGTAGCCTTGTCATTATGGAAGGTAGTCTGTTGTCGAGATTTTTTTTACTCCAATGGATGCTAGCCTTGTCATTATGGAAGGTAGTATATTGTTGAGATTTTTTTTACTCCAATGGATGGTAGCCTAGTCATATGAAAGGTAGTCTGTTGTCGAGATTTTTTTTACTGCAATGGATGGTAGCCTTGTCATTATGGAAGGTAGTCTATTGTCGATATCTTTGTTACTCAATGGATGGTAGCCTTATCATTATGGAAGCTAGTCTGTTGTCGAGATTTTTTTTACTCCAATGGATGGTAGCCTTGTCATTATGGAAGGTAGTCTGCTGTTGATATTTTTGTTAATCCAATGGATGGTAGCCATGTCATTATGGAAGGTAGTCTGTTGTCGAAATTTTTGTTACTCTAATGGATGGTAGCCTTGTCTTTATGGAACGTAGTCTGTTGTCGAGATTTTTGTTACTCCAATGGATGGTAGCGTTGTCATTATGGAACTTCGTGTGGTATTGATATTTTTGTTACTCCAATGGATGGTAGCCTTTTCATTATTGAATATAGTCTATTGTCGAGCTTTTTGTTACTCCAATGGATGGTATCCCTGTCATTATGGATAGTAGTCTGTTGTCGAGATTTTTTTTACTCCAATGGATGGTAGCCTTGTCATATGTAAGTATGTCTGTTGTCAAGAATTTTTTTAACCCAATGGATGGTATCCTTGTCATTACGGAAGGTAGTTTGTTGTCGATAACTTTGTTACTCAATGGATGGTAGCCTTGGTATTATGGAAGGCAGTATTGTCATTATGGAAGGTAGTATATTGTCGAGATTTTTTTTACTCCAATGGATGGTAGCCTTGTCATATGGAAGCAAGTTTGTTATCGAGATTTTTTTTACTGCAATGGATGGTAGACTTGCCATTATGGAAGGTAGTCTATTGTCGATATCTTTGTTACTCAATGCATGGTAGCCTTGTCATTATGGAAGGTAGTCTGTTGTCGAGATTTTTTTTACTCTAATGGATAGTAGCCTTATCATTATAGAAGGTAGTCTGCCGTCGATATTTTTGTTAATCCAATGGATGGTAGCCATGTCATTATGGAAGGTAGTCCGTTGTCGAGATTTTTGTTAATCTTATGGATGGTAGCCTTGTCTTTATGGAACGTAGTCTGTTGTCGAGATTTTTGTTACTCCAATGGATGGTAGCCTTGTCATTATGGAACATCGTGTGTTGTTGATATTTTTTTTACTCCAATGGATGGTAGCCTTTTAATTATTGAAGATAGTCTATTGTCGTGATTTTTGTTACTCTAATGGAAGGTATCCCTGTCATTATGGATGGTAGTCTGTTGTCGAGATTTTTTTTACTCCAATGGATGGTAGCCTTGTCATATGTAAGTATGTCTGTTGTCTAGAATTGTTTTACCCAATGGATGGTATCCTTGTCATTATGGAAGGTAGTCTGTTGTCGATATCTTTGTTACTCAATGGATGGTAGCCTTGTTATTATGGAAGGTAGTCTGTTGTCGAGATTTTTGTTACTACAATGGATGGTAGCCTTGTCATTATGGAAGGTAATCTCCTGTCGATATTTTTGTTACTCCAATGGATGGTTGCCATTTCCTTATTTAAGGTAGTCTATTGTCGAGATTTTTGTTACTCTAATGGAATGTAGCCTTGTCTTTATGGAACGTAGTCTGTTGTCGATATTTTTGTTACTCCAATGGATGGTAGCCTTGTCATTATGGAAGGTAGTATGTCGTTGAGATTTTTGTTACTCCAATGGATTGTAGCCTTGTCATTATGGAAGGTAGTTTGTTGTTCATATTTTTGTTACTCCAATGGATGGTATGTAAGTCTCAGAGTGCCTAAGAGGGGGGGGGGGGGGGGGGGTGAATTAGGTCTTATAAAAATTTATTCGGTTTTATGAGAATATTTGGTAGTAATTTTTGGTTAAGGTTTGAAGGTTTTGATTATATCTTTATCTTTTCCTGATTATGGTAATGAAAGCGATAATTGCGGAAAAGTAAAGAACACGGTGATATATCCTGGTTCCCCTCACAATCCGAGAGTACTCCAGTCCCCTTTCCAACACGAAAGAGATTTCACTATAGTTAGAATGATAGTACAACCTATGCTTACTATCTAACCTATAGGGTGATCAAAGGTTCTTAACACCTTTAAGACCAAACAAACACTAATGTGAATGAAGAACAATCCTCTTCAAATCACAACACTTACTTCCAACAATCCTGGATAGTAAGGGAATAATTTCTTTAAGTAATACAATGATTTGGTTTGAAGTATATGGAGAGCTTTATCAATCTTCAATTGATCTTCTTCTTCAAGATAAAAACAATTCTCAATAATGTATATAAATGTTCACAATGTATGTATGAAACTTGTAATGATAATGAAAGTGTATATGGCAAGTTTCACAAAATTATGAACACATGAATGTTTATGTTCAAAATGTGAATGATGAAAAATTGTTTATTGAAGAAGGTTTTTTGTTAATTTGAAACTTGAAGCATTGTTTTTGAAATAATAAAATCTGCAGCATTTTATAAAGTCATAAGAACCTCTTCATTCATGCCAATTCATATGAAAAGTTGCAATGCATTCATGAAAAGATACCACTTAAAAAATGTTCAAAAAACAAAATAAAAGCTGCATTGGTTCGCTAGGAACCGGTTCCGACACTGACAGAACACGGTTCATAGTGAACGTTATAAGTTGAAATTCAAAAATATCACGCAAGAACCGGTTCCCCTATTGGTACAACCCGGTTCCTGGTACAAAAACCAGGGACATGTTTTTTGAGAAATTCTGGAACCCGGTTCCCTGTTAGGGAGGAACCGGTTCCTAAAGGGTTATTTTCAAAAATACTTTTTGAAAGATATTTCAAACAAATTTTTTCTTGATGTTAAAGTTATGGAATATGTATATGTTGATGAATGCATATTGTGAACATCTATATTCAAGATTTTAAGAATTATTTATACCATTTGACATTTGATGATTCTTCAATAATTCTTCAATAATCTTCAAGACTTTTATTTGATGTTGATAAGCTTTTTTCACATCCTTTGAATGTTGATGTCCATGTTGTCTTCATCAAAACACATGCTTTAAATATGACTTGAGAAGCTTGCAATTACATGGTAGCCTTATCATTATGAAAGGTAGTCTATTGTCGAGATTTTTGTTATTCCATTGGATAGTAGCCTTGTCATTATGGAAGGTAGTTTGTTGTCGACATTTTTGTTATCCCAATGGATGGTAACCTTGTCATTATGGAAGGTAGTTTGTTGTCGAGATTTTTTTTACTCCAATGGATGGTAGCCTTGTCATTATGGAAGGTAGTCTGTTGTCGATATCTTTGTTACCTAATGGATGGTAGCCTTGTTATTCTGGAAGGCAGTCTTGTCATTATGGAAGGTAGTATATTGTCGAGATTTTTTTTACTCCAATGGATGGTAGCCTTGTCATATGGAAGGTAGTCTGTTGTCGAGATTTTTTTACTCCAATGGATGGTAGCCTTGTCATTATGGAAGGTAGTCTGTTGTCGAGATTTTTTTACTCCAATGGATGGTAGCCTTTTCATTATGGAAGGTAGTCTGCTGTCGATATTTTTGTTAATCCGATTGATGGTAGCCATGTCATTATGGAAGGTAGTTTGTTGTCAAGATTTTTGTTACTCTAATGGATGGTAGCCTTGTCTTTATGGAACGTAGTCTGTTGTCGAGATTTTTGTTACTCCAATGGATGGTAGCCTTGTCATTATGGAACGTCGTGTGTTGTTGATATTTTTGTTACTCCAATGGATGGTAGCCTTTTCATTATTGAAGATAGTCTATTGTCGATATTTTTGTTACTCCAATGGATGGTATCCCTGTCATTATGGATGGTAGTCTGTTGTCGAGATTTTTTTTACTCCAATGGATTATAGCCTTGTCATATGTAAGAATGTCTGTTGTCGAGAATTGTTTTACTCCAATGGATGGTATCCTCGTCATTATGGAAGGTAGTCTCTTTGCGATATCTTTGTTACTCAATGGATGGTAGCCTTGTTATTATGGAAGGTAGTATGTTGTCGATATCTTTGTTACTCAATGGATGGTAGCCTTGTCATTATGGAAGGTAGTCTATTGTCGATATTATTGTTACTACAATGGATGGTAGCCTTGTCATTATGGAAGGTAATCTGCTGTCGATATTTTTGTTACTCCAATGGATGATAACCTTTTCCTTATTGAAGGTAGTCTCTTGTCGAGATTTTTGTTACTCTAATGGATGGTAGCCTTGTCTTTATGGAACGTAGTCTGTTGTCGATATTTTTGTTACTCCAATGGATGGTAGCCTTGTCATTATGGAAGGTAGTATGTCGTTGAGATTTTTGTTACTCCAATGGATTATATCCTTGTCATTATGGAAGGTAGTCTGTTGTTCATTATTTTGTTACTCCAATGGATGGTAGCCTTATCATTATGAAAGGTAGTCTATTGTCGTGATTTTTGTTATTCCATGGGATAGTAGCCTTGTCATTATGGAAGGTAGTTTGTTGTCGAGATTTTTGTTATCCCAATGGATGGTAACCTTGTCATTATGGAAGGTAGTTTGTTGTCGAGATTTTTTTTACTCCAATGGATGGGAGCCTTGTCATTATGGAAGGTAGTCTATTGTCGATATCTTTGTTACCTAATGGATGGTAGCCTTGTTATTCTAGAAGGCAGTCTTGTCATTATGGAAGGTAGTATATTGTCGAGATTTTTTTTACTCCAATGGATGGTAGCCTTGTCATATGGAAGCTAGTTTGTTGTCGAGATTTTTTTTACTCCATTGGATGGTAGCCTTGTCATTATGGAAGATAGTCTGCTGTCGATATTTTTGTTAATCCAATTGATGGTAGCCATGTCATTATGGAAGGTAGTCTGTTGTCGAGATTTTTGTTACTCTAATGGATGGTAGCCTTGTCTTTATGGAACGTAGTCTGTTGTCGAGATTTTTGTTACTCCCATGGATGGTAGCCTTGTCATTATGGAACATCGTGTGTTGTTGATATTTTTGTTACTCCAATGGATGGTAGCCTTTTCATTATTGAAGATAGTCTATTGTCGAGATTTTTGTAACTCCAATGGATGGTATACCTGTCATTATAGATGGTAGTCTGTTGTCGAGATTTTTTTTACTCCAATGGAAGGTAGCCTTGTCATATGTAAGTATGTCTGTTGTCGAGAATTGTTTTACTACAATGGATGGTATCCTTGTAATTATGGAGGGTAGTCTGTTGTCGATATCTTTGTTACTCAATGGATGGTAGCCTTGTTATTATGGAAGGCAGTCTTGTCATTATGGAAGGTAGTATATTGTCGAGATTTTTTTTACTCCAATGGATGGTAGCCTTGTCATATGGAAGGAAGTTTGTTGTAGAGATTTTTTTTACTGCAATGGATGATAGCTTTGTCATTATGGAAGGTAGTCTATTGTCGATATCATTGTTACTCAATGGATGGTAGCCTTGTCATTATGGAAGGTAGTCTGTTATCGAGATATTTTTTACCCCAATGGATGGTAGCCTTGTTATTATGGAAGGTAGTCTGCTGTCGATATTTTTGTTAATCCAATGGATGGTAGCCATGTCATTATGGAAGGTAGTCCGTTGTCGAGATTTTTGTTACTCTAATGGATGGTAGCCTTGTCTTTATGGGACATAGTCTGTTGTCGAGATTTTTGTTACTCCAATGGATGGTAGCCTTGTCATTATGGAACATCGTGTGTTGTCGATATCTTTGTTACTCAATGGATGGTAGCCTTGTTATTATGGAAGGTAGTATGTTGTCGATATCTTTGTTACTCAATGGATGCTAGCGTTATCATTATGGAAGGTAGTCTGTTGTCGAGATTTTTGTTACTACAATGGATGGTAGCCTTGTCCTTATTGAAGGTAGTCTGTTGTCGAGATTTTTGTTACTCTAATGGATGGTAGCCTTGTATTTATTGAACATAGTCTGTTGTCGATATTTTTGTTACTCCAATGGATGGTAGCCTTGTCATTATGAAAGGTAGTCTATTGTCGAGATTTTTGTTACTCCATTGGATAGTAGCCTTGTCATTATGGAAGGTAGTCTGTTGTCGAGATTTTTGTTATCCCAATGGATGGTAAACTTGTCATTATGGAAGCTAGTCTGTTGTCGAGATTTTTTTTACTCCAATGGATGGTAGCCTTGCCATATGTTAGGAAGTTTGTTGTCGACATTTTTTTACTCCAATGGATGGTATCCTTGTCATTATGGAAGGTATTCTATTGTCGATATCTTTGTTATTCAATGGATGGTAGCCTTGTTATTATGGAAGGCAGTCTTGTCATTATGGAAGATAGTCTGTTATCGAGATTTTTTTTACTCCAATGGATTGTAGCCTTGTCATATGGAAGGTAGTCTGTTGTCGAGTTTTTTTTACTGCAATGGATGGTAGCCTTGTCATTATGGAAGGTAGTTTGTTGTCGATATCTTTGTTACTCAATGGATTGTAGCCTTATCATTATGGAAGGTATTCTGTTGTCGAGATTTTTTTTACTCCAATGGATGGTATCCTTGTCATCATGGAAGGTAGTCTGTTGTCGATATTTTTGTTAA
The DNA here is from genome assembly GCA_948472305.1 of Vicia faba. Lineage (NCBI taxonomy): Eukaryota > Viridiplantae > Streptophyta > Magnoliopsida > Fabales > Fabaceae > Vicia > Vicia faba. The sequence goes on from OX451741.1 coordinate 527,952,024, forward strand.
TCCAATGGATGGTAGCCTTGTCTTTATGGAACGTAGTCTGTTGTCGAGATTTTTATTACTCGAATGGATGGTTGCCTTGTCATTATGGAACGTCGTGTGTTGTTGATATTTTTGTTACTCCAATGGATGGTAGCCTTTTCATTATTGAAGATAGTCTATTGTCGAGATTTTTGTTACTCCAATGGATGGTATCCTTGTCATTATGGATGGTAGTCTGTTGTCGAAATTTTTTTTACTCCAATGGATGGTAGCCTTGTCATATGTTAGTCTGTCTGTTGTCGAGATTTTTTTTACTCCAATGGATGGTATCCTTGTCATTATGGAAGGTAGTCTGTTGTTGATATCTTTGTTACTCGATGGATGGTAGCCTTGTTATTATGGAATGTAGTCTGTTGTCGATATCTTTGTTACTCAATGGATGCTAGCCTTGTCATTATGGAAGGTAGTCTGTTGTCGAGATTTTTGTTACTACAATGGATGGTAGCCTTGTCATTATTGAAGGTAGTCTGTTGTCGATATTTTTGTTACTCCAATGGATGGTAGCCTTGTCATTATGGAAGGTAGTCTGTTGTCGAGATTTTTGTTACGCTAATGGATGGTAGCCTTCTCTTTATGGAACGTAGTCTGTTGTCGATATTTTTGTTACTCCAATGGATGGTAGCCTTTTCATTATGAAAGGTAGCCTGTTGTTCATATTTTCGTTACTCCAATGGATGGTATGAAAGGTAGTCTATTGTCGAGATTTTTGTTATTCCATTGGATAGTAGCCCTGTCATTATGGGAGGTAGTCTATTGTCGAGATTTTTGTTATTCCAATGGATGGTAACCTTGCCATTATGGAAGGTAGTCTGTTGTCGAGATTTTTTTTACTCCAATGGATGGTAGCCTTGTCATATGTAAGGTAGTCTGTTGTCGAGAATTTTTTACTCCAATGGATGGTATCCTTGTCATTATGGAAGGTAGTCTGTTGTCGATATCTTTGTTACTCAATGCATAGTAGCCTTGTTATTATGGAAGGTAGTCTTGTCATTATGGAAGGTAGTCTGTTGTCGAGATTTTTTTTACTCGAATGGATTGTAGCCTTGTCATTATGGAAGGTAGTTTGCTGTCGATATTTTTGTTACTCCAATGGATGTTAACCTTGTCATTATGGAAGTTAGTCTGTTATCGAGATTTTTGTTACTCTAATGGATGGTAGCCTTGACATTATGGAACGTAGTCTGTTGTCGAGATTTTTGTTACTTCAATGGGTTGTAGGCTTGTCATTATGGAAGGTAATCTGATGTCGATATTTTTGTTAATCCAATGGATGGTAGCCTTGTCATTATGGAAGGTAGTTTGTTGTTCATATTTTTGTTACTTTAATGGTTGGTAGCCTTGTCTTTATTGAACGTAGTTTGTTGTCGATATTTTTGTTACTCCATTAGATAGTAGCCTTGTTATTATGGAAGGTAGTTTGTTGTCGATATCTTTGTTACTCAATGGATGCTAGCCTTGTCATTATGGAAGGTAGTTTGTTGTCGTGATTTTTTTTACTGCAATGGATGGTAGCGTTGTCATTATTGAAGGTAGTCTGTTGTCGATATCTTTGTTACTCCAATGGATGTTAGCCTTGTCATTATGGAAGGTAGTCTGTTGTCGAGATTTTTTTTACTCCAATGGATGGTAGCCTTGTCATTATGGAAGGTAGTCTGTTGTCGACATTTTTGTTACTCTAATGGATGGTAGCCTTGACATTATGGAACGTAGTTTGTTGTCGAGATTTTTGTTACTTCAATGGATGGTAGGCTTGTCATTACGGAAAGTAGTCTGTTGTCGATATTTATGTTACTCCAATGGATGGTTGCCTTGTCATTATGAAAGGTAGTCTATTGTCGAGATTTTTGTTATTCCATTGGATAGTAGCCTTGTCATTATGGAAGGTAGTCTGTTGTCGAGATTTTTGTTATCCCAATAGATGGTAACCTTGTCATTATGGAAGGTAGTCTGTTGTCGCGATTTTTTTTACTCCAATGGATGGTAGGCTTGTCATTATGGAAGGTAGTTTGTTGTCGATATCTTTGTTACCTAATGGATGGTAGCCTTGTCATTATGGAAGGCAATCTTGTCATTATGGAGGGTAGTATATTGTCGAGATTTTTTTACTCCAATGGATGGTAGCCTTGTCATATGGAAGGAAGTTTGTTGTAGAGATTTTTTTTACTGCAATGGATGGTAGCCTTGTCATTATGGAAGGTAGTCTATTGTCGATATCATTGTTACTCAAGGGATGGTAGCCTTCTCATTATGGAAGGTAGTCTATTGTCGAGATTTTTTTTACTCCAATGGATGGTAGCCTTGTCATTATGGAAGGTAGTCTTTTCTCGATATTTTTGTTAATCCAATGGATGGTAGCCATGTCATTATGGAAGGTAGTCCGTTGTCGAGATTTTTGTTACTCCAATGGATGGTAGCCTTGTCATTATGGAACGTCGTGTGTTGTCGATATCTTTGTTACTCAATGGATGGTAGCCTTGTTATTATGGAAGGTAGTATGTTGTCGATATATTTGTTACTCAATGGATGATAGCCTTGTCATTATGGAAGGTAGTCTGTTGTCGAGATTTTTGTTACTACAATGGATGGTAGCCTTGTCATTATGGACGCTAATCTGATGTCGATATTTTTGTTACTCCAATGGATGCTAGCCTTGTCCTTATTGAAGGTAGTCTGTTGTCGAGATTTTTGTTACTCTAATGGATGGTAGCCTTTTCTTTATGGAACATAGTCTGTTGTCGATATTTTTGTTACTCCAATGGATGGTAGCCTTGTCATTATGGAAGGTAGTATGCCATTGAGATTTTTGTTACTCCAATGTATTGTAGCCTTGTCATTATGGAAGGTAGCCTTGTCATTATGAAAGGTAGTCTATTGTCGAGATTTTTGTTATTCCATTGGATAGTAGCCTTGTCATTATGGAAGGTAGTCTGTTGTCGAGATTTTTGTTATCCCAATGGATGGTAAACTTGTCATTATGGAAGTTAGTCTGTTGTCGAGATTTTTTTACTCCAATGGATGGTATCCTTGTCATTATGGAAGGTATTCTGTTATCGATATCTTTGTTACTCAATGGATGGCAGTCTTGTCATTATGGAAGGTAGTCTGTTATCGAGATTTTTTTTACTCCAATGGATTTAAGCCTTGTCATATGGAAGGTAGTCTGTTGTCGAGTTTTTTTTACTGCAATGGATGGTAGCCTTGTCATTATGGAAAGTAGTTTGTTGTCGATATCTTTGTTACTTAATGGATTGTAGCCTTATCATTATGGAAGGTAGTCTGTTGTCGAGATTTTTGTTACTTTAATGGTTGGTAGCCTTGTCTTTATGGAACGTAGTCTGTTGTCGAGATTTTTGTTACTCCAATGGATGGTATCCTTGTCATTATGGAACGTCGTGTGTTGTTGATATTTTTGTTACTCCAATGGATGGTAGCCTTTTCATTATTGAAGATAGTTTATTGTCGAGATTTTTGTTACTCCAATGGATGGCATCCTTGTCATTATGGATGGTAGTCTGTTGTCAAGATTTTTTTTACCCCAATGGATGGTAGCCTTGTCATATGTAAGTCTGTCTGTTGTCGAGATTTTTTTTACTCCAATGGATGGTATCCTTGTCATTATGGAAGGTAGTCTGTTGTCGAGATTTTTGTTACTTCAATGGGTTGTAGGCTTGTTATTATGGAAGGTAATCTGCTGTCGATATTTTTGTTTATCCAATGGATGGTAGCCTTGTCATTATGGAAGGTAGTTTGTTGTTCAGATTTTTGTTACTTTAATGGTTGGTAGCCTTGTCTTTATGGAACGTAGTCTGTTGTCGAGATTTTTGTTACTCCATTGGATAGTAGCCTTGTTATTATGGAAGGTAGTCTGTTGTCGAGATTTTTCTTATCCCAATGGATGGTAGCCTTGTCATTATGGAAGGGAGTCTGTTGTCGAGATTTTTGTAAATGCAATGGATTGTAGCTTTGTCTTTATGGAAGGTAGTCTTTTGTCAATATTTTTGTTACTCCAATGGATGGTAGCCTTGTCGTTATGGATGGTAGCCTTTTTATTATGGAAGGGAGTCTATTGTCGATATCTTTTTTAGTCAATGGATGGTAGCCTTGTCATTATGGAAGGTAGTCTGTGGTAGAGATTTTTGTTACTCTAATGGATGGTACCCTTGTCATTATGGAAGGTAGTCTTTTGTCGAGATTTTTGTTATTCCAATGGATGGTAGCCTTGTCATTATGGACCGTGGTCTATTGTTGTGATTTTTGTTACTCCAATGGATGGTAGTCTGTTGTCGAGATTGTTTTTACTCCAATGGATGGTAGCCTTGTCATATGTAAGGTAGTCTGTTGTCGAGATTTTTTTACTCCAATGGATGGTATCCTTGTCATTATGGAAGGTAGTCTGTTGTCGATATCTCTGTTACTCAATGGATGGTAGCCTTGTCATTATGGAAGGTAGTTTGTTGTTCAGATTTTTGTTACTCCAATGTATGGTAGCCTTGTCATTATGAAAGGTAGTCTATTATTGAGATTTTTGTTATTCCATTGGATAGTAGCCTTGTTATTATGGAACATAGTCTATTGTCGGGATTTTTGTTATCCCAATGGATGGTAACCTTGTCATTATGGAAGATAGTCTGTTGTCGAGATTTTTTTTACTCCAATGGATGGTAGCTTTGTCTTTATGGAAGGTAGTCTTTTTTTAATAATTTTGTTACTCCAATGGATGATAGCCTTGTCTTTATGGAAGGTAGTCTGCTGTCGATATTTTTGTTACTCCTATGGATGGTAGCCTTGTCATTATGGAAGGTAGTCTGCTGTCGATATTTTTTTTACTCCAATGGATGGTAGCCATGTCATTATGGAAGGTAGTCTGTTGTCGATATTTGTTTTACTCCAATGGATGCTAGCTTTGTCATTATGAAAGGTAGTATATTGTCAAGATTTTTTTTACTCGAATTGATGGTAGCCTTGTCATATGGAAGGTAGTTTGTTGTCGTGATTTTTTTTACTGCAATGGATGGTAGCGTTGTTATTCTAGAAGGTAGTCTGCTGTCAAGATTTTTGTTACTACAATGGATGGTAGCTTTGTCTTTATGGAAGGTAGTCTTTTGTCAATATTTTTGTTACTCCAATGGATGGTAGCCTTGTCTTTATGGAAGGTAGTCTGTTGTCGATATTTTTGTTACTCCTATGGATGGTAGCCTTGTCATTACGGAAGGTAGTCTATTGTCGAGATATTTTTTACTCAGTGGAAGGTAGCCTTGTCATTATGGAAGGTAGTCTGTGGTAGAGATTTTTGTTACTCTAATGGATGGTATCCTTGTCATTATGGAAGGAAGTCTTTTGTCGAGATTTTTGTTACTCCAATGGATGGTAGCCTTGTCATTATGGACCGTGGTCTATTGTTAAGATATTTGTTACTCCAATGGATTGTATCCTTGTAATTATGGAAGGTAGTCTGTTGTCGGGATTTTTTTTAATCCAATGGATGGTAGCCTTGTCATATGTAAGGTAGTTTGTTGTCGAGATTTTTTACTCCAATGGATGGTATCCTTGTCATTATGGAAGGTATTCTGTTTTTGATATCTTTGTTACTAAATGGATGGTAGCCTTGTTATTATCGAAGGTAGTATGTTGTCGATATCTTTGTTACTCAATGGATGCTAGCCTTGTCATTATGAAAGGTAGTCTATTGTCGAGATTTTTGTTACTACAATGGATAATAGCCATGTCTTTATGGAAGGTAGTCTGCTGTCGATATTTTTGTTACTCCAATGGATGGTAGCCTTGTCTTTATGGAAGGTAGTCTGTTTTCAATATTTTTGTTACTCTTATGGATTGTAGCCTTGTCATTATGGAAGGTAGTCTATTGTCGAGATCTTTGTTACTCAATGGATGGTAGCCTTGTCATTACGGAAGGTAGTCTGTGGTAGATATTTTTGTTACTCTAATGGATGGTATCCTTGCCATTATGGAAGGAAGTCTTTGAAGGGGTGAAAAACACAAGAAGGGGGGGTTGAATTGTAAACCGAAATCTTAAAGCAATTGACAAGATATTTTTATCCTGGTTCGTTTGATCTCAAACTACTCCAGTCCACCCGTCAAGGTGATTTCGCCTCTCTCCAACGAGGTCTTAATTCACTATATTCAACTGAATATTACAGACTGCTTTAACAACTGCTAAAGCCTTCTTGATTCAAACCACAATCCGGTTTGTCAAGGCAACACTTTCTTACAAAGGTACAAAACAAATGTGTGAATGTTTTCTACAAAACTTTATCACAACTGTGATGTATACACAAATTAAGCTTAGAAACTTAGATTGCTAAACACTAATGGAGTATCAGAGTTTGTGGTTTAGCAAAACTGGTAGATGAAGATTATAGTTCAGCTTTTTGCGTGTAGAGAATTGGAGAGCATTAGCCATTATAATCTTCGAAACTTTGTTTATATAGCACTTGAGAAGATGAACGTTGAATGCAATATTCTTGATTCAATGCTAATAACAAGCTTTCCTTTTTGAGCAGATCTTGTCTAGAATAATGCCGTTGGAATTAATTAGCGTTCAATGCACAGTACCGTTGCTTCTTCAATGCACGTTCTGGCTTGGCTCATTCTGATTCTGCTTCGCTACTGATGAACTATTGTTTTTGTATCAGAGTGTTTACGCGCAGTTCTGTTCATCAAGCTTCAGCATGTACGTGAGTTGATCATCTGATCTTGATGTTCTGATTCAGCAACTTTTGATGCTGGTGTATGAAATCAAATTCTGATGCTGAACAAGTGATCTTGCTTATTTTAATCAGCGTATCTGCAAGTCAGAGCATAGTAATTTTAGGCAGCATATAGTTCAAACATGAAACATATAAATACTATATCTTTTCACTTTGTTATCATCAAAACTCAAATATAGGGTAGTAGATTCAAACATTGTTCTAACAATCTCCCCCTTTTTGATGATGACAAAAACTAGATATTTTAAATGAAAAATAACGTGAAAAGGTGTCTGGGAAATGTATCAGAATAAGAAGTACGGAAAAATCAGAGTTAAGAGATACTCCCCCTGAGTTGATTACTTCCCTTTGATGATACGTGTTCTTCAGGATCAGATCTTTGTCTTTCTTTGAACGTCAGATTAAGAGTCTTTGACTTATCAGAGAGCAGAGCTTCAGAGCTTTTCCTGTCAGAGCTTTGCTTCGGATCAGAGTGTTAGGTCGATCAGAACTTCATATTTGATCAGAGCAACATGAGCTTCTATATTTTGATCAGAGCTTCTAGCTTCTAGTCTTCATAGTGTTCAGGAGCTTCCTTGTGCCTGTAGACTTAAAAACAAAACAGAAAAACATTTCAAGTAATAGAGTTAGAATGTTTGAGAATTTCTGTCTAGTTAGCCGTTATTGATTTTAAATATCATTCTTGTTCTCCCCCTTTTTGTCAGCAATCAAAAAGTGTTGGTGATGTGCTAAAACAATTTAGATCAGAAAAACAAATTATATTAAAATAGTTCATAATCAGAGCAAAAGAACATTACAAAACATAGTTAAAACAGTACATCAGAAAATGAAGAAAACATAGAGAATGTCATGCATGAAAAAAAATTTTAAGGTTGTGGGGGCATGCGTGAGAACAGGCTTTCCAGCATTGCTTGAATCTTTTCAGAAGTTTCATTCTGCTTCTGAACCATGTTGACAACAGTGTCAATTTTGCTGTCCTGTACATCCATTCTTGCTTTCATCTTCTGATCATTCTCTTCCATCCGCTGCTGTAGACGCAAGTCATTCAGCCTTAATTCTTCCAGAGCCTGCCTGTCCAAGGCAGCTTGAGAAGGGTCAGAAGGAGGAAGCTTCTCAGAACTTTCAGCGACATCTTCTGCTGGATTTTCTTCAGCCTGAATGGTCTTGTCTTCTTCTGATGGTTGCACCTGTGCAGCTTGCTCTTTCTCAGACCAAGATTCACTGTCCAGAGGGAGCACAACTTCTTGAGGCAGCTGACTTTCAACTTCCTTCAGCAGCTTGCTAAAGTTCTGTTGAGCCTGCTCATAGTTGACGTCCTGCAGCTTGAGGGCTTCAGCACGTACCCATAGTCTGAACTGTGACCAGAGCTGATCAGAAGCAGCTGGGTCGATCATCCCCGGACAGACTTGCTTCAAAGAAGCAATCCATTGCAGCATACCTGTTTCAAAATTCAAAATACCAGAGCCAACATCTGGTTGCTTTGGTTTGGGTATGGCAATTTTGTGTCTTAGATCAGCAAGACGTTCAAGACTTGTTAAGTCAATGAAAGTTCTGCTGGGGTTTTCAGCGGTTTTCTGAGAGGATGTTTGTTTTGGAGGAAGGGTATCAGAATCAGAGTCAGATATTTCTATTGGAGTGGTTGGAGTTTTTGGAGGTGTTGATTCCTCTGAAGATGGCAACTGGGGCCTGACAATAGTGGTTCCACATGGCAACTGGATTGCCAGCGGTGAAGGTTGAGGTGAGTGGGGGTCAGAATGATGAGGAGAAGGGGTTTCATAGCGGTGAAACTCTGTTTGTGGTGCAGGTGGATTATTTTCTGGTTGAGGAGGTGGAATCTCTGATTGCTTAGGGATCAGAGGTTCTTCTGTGAGTGGTTGTTGTGATTGTGGTTCTGGTTCTGGTTGTGGTTCTGGTTGTGGATGAGGAATATTTGGTGGTTCAGTATTTGGTTGAGCAGAAGCATGTTCACGCTCAATATCAGCTAGCACTCGATCAAGTGCTGGTGTTGTTGAAACAGTTGGTTGTTTGGGAATCTTAGTTCTGGGTCTTCTGAGTAGTAAGGCCTCAGAAGGGTCTTCTGGTATGGTTTCATCAATAGTAGGGATTGGAATGGATATTCTGTGAGAGGTTTGAGGAGGGGCAGCAGATGTTGGAATAGTAGATGAAATTGAAATAGGGGCAGCAGATGAAATACCTCTTTTCTTTGGAGTCTGATGAGATGATCCGGCTGTTGGCGCTTTCCTCTTCTTTGTCTTCTTCTGAGTCACTTCTGGTTGGACTTGACTCAGATCTTTGATCTTCAGCTTTGAACCTGTATCTTCTTCCTTGTATGAATCTGGATACTTGAGAAACATGTCAGGTTTGGATTCCATTTCAGAAAATTTTGGGAAATCACTCAGAGGCACTCTTCTGCTGGAGATGTCAGCAGTTGAAGTAGCTCTGGGTTCCTTCCTAATATTTTCTATCAGCTTCATTTTTTTCAGGTTCTTAGCGTTCAGCGGTTTTCCAACAGTTGGTTCAATAGTGCTCAGCACTTGAGCTTCGCTCAGATACTCTATCAGCTTATTCTTTGTCAGAATATCTGATATGAGCCTTCCAAACGGTATCCAATCCCTTTTGGTCCTTTCTTCTCTTGTTTCTTTGACACTGGTCTTGAGATGGTTGAACAGGAAGTGTGCCAGATTGATCTTTACCCTCTAATCAATAAAGTAGATCAGAAATTGCTGATCCACGTTTATATAATCAAGAGAACTTGTTGGTTTCCTGTGATTGAAGCAGCCCAGAACAATCTTGGCCCATACTCTGCAGTGGTCCTTCAGATGCTTAATTTTGCTGCTGGGCAATCCAAGAGTGAAAATGCTGTTAGCTACCACGCCTATATCAGGGCATCTATCGGCCATGTCCACACAACGGACTCCACCACCACTTTGACCGATTAGCTTTGCAATGAGATCTTCAGAAATCACTATCTTCTTTCCCATGACAGAAGAGATGACTAGATGTTTATAAATCTTGGCGTGAATCCAAAATTCCTTGACAAGCTCTGGGAATGTTGGTCCAACCAACCTATCGAAATACCTCTCCCACTTTTGAGCCCTAATTTCTTCAGTTAGGTCAAATCCATTTTCCTTCAAACTTTCAAAGTCGATGATTAACTCAGAGAGAACTTCAAGATTCTTTACCGGTGTGAGAAGAGTTCTGAGGGGCACCTGATATTGTTCAGAGGTTTCTTTCTTCTGATTGCCTGCAGAAATGCTGGAGGATGCCATTGTTCTCAAAAAAAACTTTGGGAATGATTTGAGAGAAAAAGGTTTGTAGGAGATAAACTCAGAAATATGCAGAAAATGCTTAAGAGATTATGAGAAAGCGTAAAGAATAAGAATGAAGGATTAATGTGTTTAAATAGAGTTTTCAAAAATTATTTTGAAAAATTAAACGTTTTTAAGAGAGAGAGAAAAAAATAATGATTGCCATTTAACAAGCGTGATTACTTTTCATTAAATGCTTGCTGATTTTGGGGGATTTGAGAAAGATACTTAAAAACGGTTACCAGACATGTGTCTCAATGCACCCAATCAGCGCTTTGCCTTCTCAGAAGCGTGCACGCGTTCTGCTTCAGGGATTTGCTGATGATTGGATGACACTTGTTTGATGTAGTGATCAGCACGTCTGTATTTGAGATTAGACTCTCAGATCTTTAGACTTGCATCTGATACAATCTGCATGTTCTATCTTTCTGAAAGAAGATTGATCAGAAGTTCACAGTAATATAATTACATTCTGAAGATAAATACATGGAATTAAAACATTTTCATTCTGGGCATACTTTCATGCTGAGATGTTTCAGAATGAAATTGAACCTATCTTCTGAAAGGGGTTTAGTAAAGATATCAGCCCAGTGATGGTCTGTATCTATAAATTTCAAGTTTAAAATACCTTTCTGAATATAGTCCCTAATGAAATGATGTTTTATTTCTATATGCTTTGCTCTAGAATGTAAAATAGGATTCTTACTTAAGCAAATAGCAGAAGTATTATCACAAAGAATAGGAATGTTACTCTCAAAAATCTGGAAGTCTTCAAGCTGACTTTTCATCCAGAGCATTTGTGTGCTACATCCTGCTGCTGCTATGTACTCAGCTTCTGCTGTTGACAGAGCAATTGTTGATTGCCTTTTGCTGGACCACGAGATCAGATTTTCTCCCAGAAACTGGCAGCTTCCAGAAGTACTTTTACGTTCCACTCTGTCTCCAGCAAAATCAGCATCACAGTAGCCTACTAAGCTGTAATCACTAGATTTTCTATAAAACAAACCCAGATTAGTAGTACCTTTCAGATACTTGAAAATTCGCTTAACAGCTGTTAAGTGAGATTCTCTAGGATCTGATTGGAATCTAGCACAAATACATACGCTGAATAAGATATCAGGTCTTGAAGCTGTCAGATAAAGGAGAGAACCAATCATACCACTGTAGACCTTCTGTTCTACACTTTTGCTTACCTCTTCTCTTTCCAGAATGCACGTGGGATGCATTGGAATCTTTGATGGCTTACATTCTGAGAGGTCAAATTTCTTCAGAAGATCTCTGATGTATTTGCTCTGATGAATGTAAGTTCCCTCTGGAGTTTGATTGATCTGAATTCCTAGAAAGAATTTCAGTTCCCCCATGAGGCTCATCTCAAATTCTGCCTGCATACACTTAGCAAATTTTCTTCCAAGAGAAGGATTAGTAGAACCAAAAATAATATCATCAACATAAATTTGACAGACTAAAATGTCACTCTTAACTGTTTTACAGAATAGAGTAGTGTCCACTTTCCCTCTGGTGAATTCATTTTCAAGCAGAAAGTTACTTAGCCTTTCATACCAAGCTCTGGGAGCTTGTTTCAGACCATACAGTGACTTTTTCAGTTTGAAAACATGTTCTGGATGTTTTGTATTTTCAAAACCTGGGGGTTGGTGAACATAAACTTCTTCTTCTATATAACCATTTAAGAATGCACTTTTGACATCCATCTGATACAGAGTGATGCCTATATTAACAGCAAATGAAATTAAAAGTCTGATAGATTCTAACCTGGCGACTGGGGCAAAGGTTTCTGTATAGTCTATCCCCTCTTGCTGACTATAACCTTGTGCAACCAGTCGTGCCTTGTTTCTGATGACTTCACCTTGTTCATTTAGCTTGTTTCTGAACACCCATCTTGTTCCAATGACGTTGAATCCTTTTGGTCTGGGAACGAGATCCCATACGTCGTTTCTGGTGAATTGATTCAGCTCTTCTTGCATTGCCAGAATCCAGTCGTTGTCCAGAAGTGCTTCATCAATAGAAGAAGGTTCAATCAGAGACACAAGTCCCATAAGAGTTTCTTCAGAGTTTCTGAAGCTTGCTCTTGTTCTGATTGGATCTTCCTTTCTTCCTAGGATAGTTTCTTCTGGGTGATCCAAACTGCTTCTGGGTAATCTCTTCTGAGGTTGATCAGCAGCAGTTGTAGGATTTCTAGCATTGCTCCTTTCAGACGTTGAAGGAATGTCTGTGTTGAGAGCTTCTGATGACTTGTCTTCAGAACCTGCAAATTCAATTTCTATACCTGCAAGATTTTCATTCTGCTTTGACTTTTCAGAGTCAAGCTTGTCATCAAAACGAACACTGATTGATTCTTCCACAATCTGTGTTTCTGTATTGTATACTCTGTACCCTCTTGAGCGTTTAGAGTATCCTAACATAATACACTTCTGTGCCTTAGAATCAAACTTGTTCAAATAATTCTTTGTATTTAACATAAAGCAAGTACATCCAAATGGATGAAAATACGAAATGTTGGGCTTTCTGTTCTTCCACAATTCATATGGAGTCTTTTCCAGAATAGGTCTTATTGAGATTCTATTCTGAATGTAGCACGCTGTGTTTATTGCCTCTGCCCAAAAAGTCTTAGCAACGTTTGTCTCATTGATCATGGTTCTGGCCATTTCTTGCAATGTTCTGTTCTTTCGTTCTACAACTCCATTTTGTTGGGGAGTTCTAGGACAAGAGAAATCATGTAGAATGCCTTTGTCATTAAAGAATGACTCAAAATCTTTATTTTCAAATTCTCCACCATGATCACTTCTGACTTTAACGATTCTAAGATCTTTTTCATTCTGAACTTGGTTACAGAAGGTAACAAACACAGAGTGTGACTCGTCCTTGTGTCTTAAGAACTTTACCCATGTCCATCTGCTATAGTCATCTACGATTACTAACCCATACTTCTTACCACTGACTGAAGCAGTTTTAACTGGTCCAAATAAGTCAATGTGCAGAAGTTCTAATGGCTTAGAGGTAGAAACAACATTTTTGGATTTAAAAGAAGGTTTTGCAAATTTGCCTTTCTGACATGCTTCACCCAGAGCATCTGAATTGAACTTCAAATTTGGAAGCCCTCTGACCAGATTGAGTTTGTTAATCTGAGATATTCTTCTCATACTAACATGCCCCAATCTTCTGTGCCAGATCCACTGCTCGTTGTTAACAGACAGAAGACATTTTACGTTCTGACTCTTTAGTTCAGAAAGTTTGATTTTGTAAATGTTGTTTTTCCTCTTTCCATTAAACAGGATAGTCCCATCTTTCTGACTAACAGCTTTACATGATTTTTGATTAAAGATTATATCCTAACCGTTATCACTTAATTGACTTATGGATAACAGATTATGCATCAATCCATCTACAAGCAGAACATTATTAATAGAGGGAAGATTTCCATTACCTACAGTTCCAGAGCCAATTATCTTTCCCCTCTGATTGCCTCCAAAGCCAACGTGGCCTCCAGGCTTAAGTTCCAGGCTTTGGAACATATGCCTTCTTCCCGTCATGTGTCGTGAGCAGCCAGAGTCCAGGTACCATGACTGGTGTTTCTGACTTGCTGCTAAAGATATCTGCAACATGTATTATTTTATCCTTAGGTACCCAGATCTTCTTGGGTCCTGATTTGTTAGTTTTACCAAAACTCTGGTTGAATTTTGGTTTCACAGAGTGCTTACTGCTAGTATATTTGATGTCATGTGTGTGACCATACACAAAGTGTGAATTTAGAGGAGTGTGTTTAATGGTTAAATCCATGACATTCTTAGGTGTAGGAACCTTACCTTGGTATCCTATTCCTTTCCTGCCGTTTCTGCTAACTCCATAGATCATTGAAGCCATTCTGCTTCTATCTATGCTTTTAGCAAGGAACTTCTGGAAACTATGATCATACTCCTTGATGATCTCATCAGCGTTGCTGGGAGTTTCAGAAATTGGTTCCTTCTGAGAGTTTTGTAAAGAGTTTTCTAATTTTAAAATTTTATCTCTCAGCTCAGAGTTTTCCAATTTGAGACTCTCAGACTTATTAGAGTCAGATTCAAGATTCCTTTTTAGGTCTCTGAATTTAGCTCTAATCTGCTGATAACGTTCCAGAATTTCATTGAGGCTTTCAGCAAGTTCAGCCTTTGTAAAATTAACAGCGAAGTTAGGGAATACCTCTTCTGTGTCTGATTCTGAGTCTGATTCAGAAGCTTCACTATCATCTGGAATGTTAGCCATGAGCGCTATGTTTGCCCTTTCATCATCTGATTCTGAGTCAGCTTCAGACGAGTCAGAGTCATCCCATGTGGCCATGAGACTTTTCTTCTTCTCTCTTCCAAACTTCTTTTTGGGCTTTTCCCTCTGAAGCTTTGGGCAGTCACTCTTGTAGTGTCCTTGCTCATTGCACTCGTAGCAGATGATGTCTTTTGTGTTTGGCTTCTTGCTACCGGAGGAGCCTTCAGATCTTCTGTATCCAGAGGAAGAATCTGTCCTTCTGTATTTGGAAGAAGACTCGTTCTGATCAGATCTTCTGGGATTCCTGAACTTCCTTTGTCTTTGCTTCCACAGTTGATTTACTCTTCTGGAGAGAAGGGAAAGTTCGTCTTCTTCTGATGAGGATCCATCAGATGTTTCTTCAACTGCCTGCAAAACTTTAGATTCATATTTTCTGTTAGATTTTAAAGCTAAAGGCTTACCTTGCTTCTGAGGCTCATCAGCTTCTAGCTCTATCTCATGACTTCTGAGGGAGCTTATAAGTTCCTCTAGAGTGATTTTGTTGAGATCCTTCGCTAGCTTCAGAGCAGTAACCATAGGCCTCCACTGCTTGGGTAAACTTCTGATTATCTTCTTGACATGGTCAGCAGTAGAGTATCCTTTGTCCAGAACTTTGAGACCAGCTACCAGAATCTGGAATCTAGAGAACATAGTTTCAATGGATTCAGATTCTTCCATTTTGAACGCCTCATACTTCTGAATGAGCGCTAGAGCTTTTGTTTCTTTGACTTGAACGTTGCCCTCATGCTTCATTCTGAGAGAATCAAAGATGTTCTTAGCTGTGTCTCTGTTGGAGATCTTTTCATACTCAGTATAGGAGATGGCACTGAGGAGGATGGTTCTGGCCTTATGGTGATTCTTGAAATCACGCTTTTGTTGATCAGTCATTGATTTTCTATCAATCTTCTGACCAGTTGCATTCACAGGGTGCGTGTATCCATCTGTCACCATATCCCACAGATCAGCATCATGTGCTAGAAAGAAGCTTTCAATTCTGTCTTTCCAGTAATCAAAGTTTTCTCCATCAAAGACTGGAGGTTTGCCGCTGAATCTGTCTCTGTCCTCATTGTTGTCATTGCTGAAATGAGAGTTGTTTCCTGCCATTGTGTTTTTCTGACGCTGGATCTTGTACTGACACGGTTAAGTGTTTTAGCTCAGAACCAGGCGCTCTGATGCCAATTGAAGGGGTGAAAAACACAAGAAGGGGGGGTTGAATTGTAAAACGAAATCTTAAAGCAATTGACAAGATATTTTTATCCTAGTTCGTTTGATCTCAAACTACTCCAGTCCACCCGTCAAGGTGATTTCGCCTCTCTCCAACGAGGTCTTAATTCACTATATTCAACTGAATATTACAGACTGCTTTAACAACTGCTAAAGCCTTCTTGATTCAAACCACAATCCGGTTTGTCAAGGCAACACTTTCTTACAAAGGTACAAAACAAATGTGTGAATGTTTTCTACAAAACTTTATCACAACTGTGATGTATACACAAATTAAGCTTAGAAACTTAGATTGCTAAACACTAATGGAGTATCAGAGTTTGTGGTTTAGCAAAACTGGTAGATGAAGATTATAGTTCAGCTTTTTGCGTGTAGAGAATTGGAGAGCATTAGCCATTATAATCTTCGAAGCTTTGTTTATATAGCACTTGAGAAGATGAACGTTGAATGCAATATTCTTGATTCAATGCTAATAACAAGCTTTCCTTTTTGAGCAGATCTTGTCTAGAATGATGCCGTTGGAATTAATTAGCGTTCAATGCACAGTACCGTTGCTTCTTCAATGCACGTTCTGGCTTGGCTCATTCTGATTCTGCTTCGCTGCTGATGAACTATTGTTTTTGTATCAGAGTGTTTACGCACAGTTCTGTTCATCAAGCTTCAGCATGTACGTGAGTTGATCATCTGATCTTGATGTTCTGATTCAGCAACTTCTGATGCTGGTGTATGAAATCAAATTCTGATGCTGAACAAGTGATCTTGCTTATTTTAATCAGCGTATCTGCAAGTCAGAGCATAGTAATTTTAGGCAGCATATAGTTCAAACATGAAACATATAAATATTATATCTTTTCACTTTGTTATCATCAAAACTCAAATATAGGGTAGTAGATTCAAACATTGTTCTAACAATCTCCCCCTTTTTGATGATGACAAAAACTAGATATTTTAAATGAAAAATAACGTGAAAAGGTGTCTGGGAAATGTATCAGAATAAGAAGTACGGAAAAATCAGAGTTAAGAGATACTCCCCCTGAGTTGATTACTTCCCTTTGATGATACGTGTTCTTCAGGATCAGATCTTTGTCTTTCTTTGAACATCAGATTAAGAGTCTTTGACTTATCAGAGAGCAGAGCTTCAGAGCTTTTCCTGTCAGAGCTTTGCTTCGGATCAGAGTGTTAGGTCGATCAGAACTTCATATTTGATCAGAGCAACATGAGCTTCTATATTTTGATCAGAGCTTCTAGCTTCTAGTCTTCATAGTGTTCAGGAGCTTCCTTGTGCCTGTAGACTTAAAAACAAAACAGAAAAACATTTCAAGTAATAGAGTTAGAATGTTTGAGAATTTCTGTCTAGTTAGCCGTTATTGATTTTAAATATCATTCTTGTTCTCCCCCTTTTTGTCAGCAATCAAAAAGTGTTGGTGATGTGCTAAAACAATTTAGATCAGAAAAACAAATTATATTAAAATAATTCATAATCAGAGCAAAAGAACATTACAAAACATAGTTAAAACAGTACATCAGAAAATGAAGAAAAC
Source organism: Vicia faba (assembly GCA_948472305.1). Classification (NCBI taxonomy): domain Eukaryota; kingdom Viridiplantae; phylum Streptophyta; class Magnoliopsida; order Fabales; family Fabaceae; genus Vicia; species Vicia faba. The sequence goes on from OX451741.1 coordinate 527,969,157, forward strand.
ATAGAGAATGTCATGCATGAAAAAAAATTTTAAGGTTGTGGGGGCATGCGTGAGAACAGGCTTTCCAGCATTGCTTGAATCTTTTCAGAAGTTTCATTCTGCTTCTGAACCATGTTGACAACAGTGTCAATTTTGCTGTCATGTACATCCATTCTTGCTTTCATCTTCTGATCATTCTCTTCCATCCGCTGCTGTAGACGCAAGTCATTCAGCCTTAATTCTTCCAGAGCCTGCCTGTCCAAGGCAGCTTGAGAAGGGTCAGAAGGAGGAAGCTTCTCAGAACTTTCAGCGACATCTTCTCATTATGGAAGGTGGTCTATTGTCGAGTTCTTTGTTACTCAATGGATGGTAGCCTTGTCATTACGGAAGGTAGTCTGTTGTCGAGATTTTTGTTACTCTAATGGATGGTAGCCTTCTCATTATAAAAGGAATTCTTTTGTCGAGATTTTTGTTACTCCAATGGATGGTAGCCTTGTCATTATGGACCGTGGTCTATTATCGAGATTTTTGTTACTCCAATGGATGGTATCCTTGTAATGATGGAAGGTAGTCTGTTGTCGAGATTTTTGTTAATCCAATGGATGGTAGCCTTGTCATTATGGAAGGTAGTCAGCTGCCGATATTTTTGTTACTCCAATGGATGGTAGCCTTGCCATTATGGAAGGTAGTCTGTTGTCAAAATTTTTTTTACTCCAATGGATGCTAGCCTTGTCATTATGGAAGGTAGTATATTGTCAATATTTTTTTTACTCCAATGGATGGGAGCCTTGTCATATGGAAGGTAGTTTGTTGTCGAGATTTTTTTTACTGCAATGGATGGTAGCCTTGTCATTATGGAAGGTAGTCTGTTGTCGATATCTTTGTTACTCAATGGATGGTAGCCTTGTCATTATGGAAGGTAGTCTGTTGTCGAGATTTTTTTTACTCCAATGGATGGTAGCCTTGTCATTATGGAAGGTAGTCAGTTGTCGAGATTTTTGTTACTCTAATGGATGGTAGCCTTGACATTATGAAACGTAGTCTGTTGTCGAGATTTTTGTTACTTCAATGGATGGTAGGCTTTTCATTATGGAACGTAGTCTGTTGTCGATATATTTGTTACTCCAATGGATGGTAGCCTTGTCATTATGGAAGGTAGTTTGTTGTTAAGATTTTTGTTACTCCAATGGATGGTAGCCTTGTCATTATGTAAGGTAGTCTGCTGTCGATATTTTTCTTACTCCAATGGATGGTAGCCTTGTCATTATGGAAGGTAGTCTGCTGTCAATATTTTTTTTACTCCAATGGATGCTAGCCTTGTCATTATGGAAGGTAGTATATTGTCAAGATTTTTTTTACTCCAATGGATGGTAGCCTTGTCATATGGAAGGTAGTTTGTTGTCGAGATATTTTTTATTGCAATGGATGGTAGCCTTGTCATTATGGAAGGTACTTTGTTGTCGGCATCTTTGTTACTCAATGGATAGTAGCCTTGTCATTATGGAAGGTAGTCTGTTGTCGAGATTTTATTTACTCCAATGGATGGTAGCCTTGTCATTATGGAAGGTAGTCTGTTGTTGACATTTTTGTTACTCTAATGGATGGTAGCCTTGACATTATGGAACATAGCCTATTGTCGAGATTTTTGTTACTTCAATGGATGGTAGGCCTGTCATTATGGAAAGTAGTTTGTTGTCGATATTTTTGTTACTCCAATGGATGGTAGCCTTGTCATTATGGAAGGTAGTTTGTTGTTCATATTTTTATTATTCCAATGGATGGTAGCCTTGTCATTATGAAAGGTAGTCTATCGTCGAGATTTTTGTTATTCCATTGGATAGTAGCCTTGTTATTATGGAAGGTAGTCTGTTGTCGAGATTTTTGTTATCCCAATGGATGGTAACCTTGTCATTATGGAAGGTAGTCTGTTGTCTAGATTTTTTTTACTCCAATGGATGGTAGCCTTGTCATTATGGAAGGTAGTCTGCTGTCAAGATTTTTGTTACTACAATGGATGGTAACTTTGTCTTTAAGGAAGGTAGTCTTTTGTCAATATTTTTGTTACTCCAATGGATGGTAGCCTTGTCATTATTTAAGGTAGTCTTTTGTCGATATTTTTGTTACTCAATTGGATGGTAGCCTTGTCATTATAGAAGGTAGTCTATTGTCGAGATCTTTGTTACTCAATGAATGGTAGCCTTGTCATTATGGAAGGTAGTCTGTGGTAGATATTTTTGTTACTCTAATGGATGGTACCCTTGTCATTATGGAAGGAAGTCTTTTGTCGAGATTTTTGTTACTCCAATGGATGGTAGCCTTGTCATTATGGACCATGGTCTATTGTCGAGATTTTTGTTACTCCAATGGATGGTATCCTTGACATTATGGAAGGTAGTTTGTTGTCGAGATTTTTGTTACTCCAATGGATGGTAGCCTTATCATTATGGAAGGTAGTCTGCTTTCGATAATTTTGTTACTCCAATGGATGGTAGCCTTGTAATTATGGAAGGTAGTCTGTTGTCGAGATTTTTGTTACTCTAATGGATGGTAGCCTTGACATTTTGGAACGTAGTCTGTTGTCGAGATTTTTGTTACTTTAATGGATGGTAGGCTTGTCATTATGGAAAGTAGTCTGTTGTCGATATTTTTGTTACTCCAATGGATGGTAGCCTTGTCATTATGGAAGGTAGTTTGTTGTTCACATTTTTGTTACTCCAATGGATGGTAGCCTTGTCATTATGAAAGGTAGTCTATCGTCGAGATTTTTGTTATTCCATTGGATAGTAGCCTTGACTTTATGGAAGGTAGTCTGTTGTCGAGATTTTTGTTATCCCAATGGATGGTAACCTTGTCATTATGGAAGGTAGTCTGTTGTCTAGATTTTTTTTACTCCAATGGATGGTAGCCTTGTCATTATGGAAGTTAGTCTGCTGTCAAGATTTTTGTTACTACAATGGATGGTAACTTTGTCTTTAAGGAAGGTAGTCTTTTGTCAATATTTTTGTTACTCCAATGGATGGTAGCCTTATCTTTATGGAAGGTAGTCTGTTGTCGATATTTTTGTTACTCCTATGGATGTTAGCCTTGTCATTATGGAAGGTAGTCTATTGTCGAGATCTTTGCTACTCAATGGATGGTAGCCTTGTCATTATGGAAGGTAGTCTGTGGTAGAGATTTTTGTTACTCTAATGGATGGTACCCTTGTCATTATGGAAGGAAGTCTTATGTCGAGATTTTTGTTATTCCAATGGATGGTAGCCTTTTCATTTTGGACCATGGTCTATTGTTGAGATTTTTGTTACTCCAATGGATGGTATCCTTGTAATTATGGAAGGTAGTCTGTTGTCGAGATTTTTTTTACTCCAATGGATGGTAGCCTTATCATATGTAAGGTAGTCTGTTGTCGATATTTTTTTACTCCAATGGATGGTATCCTTGTCATTATGGAAGGTAGTCTGTTGTCGATATCTTTGTTACTCAATGGATGGTAGCCTTGTCATTATGGAAGGTAGTTTGTTGTTCAGATTTTTGTTACTCCAATGTATGGTAGCCTTGTGATTATGAAAGGTAGTCTATTATCGAGATTTTTGTTATTCCATTGGATAGTGGCCTTGTCATTATGGAAGGTAGTCTGTTGTCGAGATTTTTTTTACTCCGATGGATGGTAGCTTTTTCTATATGGAAGGTAGTCTATTTTCGAGATTTTTGTTACTGCAATGGATGGTAGCTTTGTCTTAATGGAAGGTAGTCTTTTGTCAATATTTTTGTTACTCCAATGGATGGTAGCCTTGTCTTTATGGAAGGTAGCCTGTTGTCGATATTTTTGTTACTCCTATGGATGGTAGCCTTGCCATTATTGAAGGTAGTGTATTGTCGAGATCTTTGTTACTCAATGGATGGTAGCCTTGTCATTATGGAAGGTAGTCTGTGGTAGAGAATTTTGTTACTCTAATGGATGGTAGCCTTGTCATTATGGAAGGAAGTCTTTTGTCGAGATTTTTGTTACTCCAATGGATGGTAGCCTTGTCATTATGGAAGGTAGTCAGCTGTCGATATTTTTGTTACTCCAATGGATGGTAGCCTTGTCATTATGGAAGGTAGTCTGTTTTCGAGATTTTTTTTACTCCAATGGATGCTAGCCTTGTCATTATGGAAGGTAGTATATTGTCAAGATTTTTTTACTCCAATGGATGGTAGCCTTGTCATATGGAAGGTAATTTGTTGTCGAGATTCGTTTTACTACAATGGATGGTAGCCTTGTCATTATGGAAGGTAGTCTGTTGTCGATATCTTTGTTACTCAATGGATAATAGCCTTGTCATTATGGAAGGTAGTCTGTTGTCGAGATTTTTTTTACTCTAATGGATGGTAGCCTTGTCATTATGGAAGGTAGTCTGTTGTCTACATTTTTGTTACTCTAATGGATGATAGGCTTGACATTATGGAAGGTAGTCTATTGTCGAGATTTTTGTTATTCCATTGGATAGTAGCCTTGTTATTATGGAAGGTAGTCTATTGTCGAGATTTTTGTTATCCCGATGGATGGTAACCTTGTCATTATGGAAGGTAGTCTGTTGTCTAGATTTTTTTTACTCCAATGGATGGTAGCCTTATCATTATGGAAGCTAGTCTGCTGTCGAGATTTTTTTTACTGCAATGGATGTTAGCTTTGTCTTTATGGAAGGTAGTCTTTTGTCAATATTTTAGTTACTCCAATGGATGGTAGCCTTGTATTTATGGAAGGTAGTCTGTTGTCGATATTTTGTTACTCAATGGATGGTAGCCTTGTCATTATGGAAGGTAGTATGTGGTAGATATTTTTGTTACTCTAATGGATGGTAGCCTTGTCATTATGGAAGGAAGTCTTTAGTCGAGATTTTTGTTACTCCAATGGATGGTGGCCTTGTCATTATGGACCATGGTCTATTGTCAATATTTTTGTTACTCTAATGGATGGTATCCTTGTAATTATGGAAGGTAGTTTGTCGTCGAGATTTTTTTTACTCCAATGGATGGTAACCTTGTCATATGTAAGGTAGTCTGTTGTCGATATTTTTTACTCCAATGGATGGTATCCTTGTCATTATGGAAGGTAGTCTGTTTTTGATATCTTTGTTACTCAATGGATGGTAGCCTTGTTATTATGGAAGGTAGTCTGTTGTCGATATCTTTGTTACTCAATGGATGCTAGCCTTATCATTATGGAAGGTAGTCTGTTGTCGAGATTTTTGTTACTACAATGGATGGTAGCCATGTCATTTTGGAAGGTAGTCTGCTGTCGATATTTTTGTTACTCCAATGGATGGTAGCCTTGTCTTTATGGAAGGTCGTCTGTTGTCGATATTTTTGTTACTCTTATGGATGGTAGCCTTCTCATTATGGAAGGTGGTCTATTGTCGAGATCTTTGTTACTCAATGGATGGTAGCCTTGTCATTACTGAAGGTAGTCTGTTGTCGAGATTTTTGTTACTCTAATGGATGGTAGCCTTCTCATTATGGAAGGAATTCTTTTGTCGAGATTTTTGTTACTCCAATGGATGGTAGCCTTGTCATTATGGACTGTGGTCTATTATCGAGATTTTTGTTACTCCAATGGATGGTATCCTTGTAATTATGGAAGGTAGTCTGTTGTCGAGATTTTTGTTAATCCAATGGATGGTAGCCTTGTCATTATGGAAGGTAGTCAGCTGTCGATATTTTTGTTACTCCAATGGATGGTAGCCTTGCCATTATGGAAGGTAATCTGTTGTCGAGATTTTTTTTACTCCAATGGATGCTAGCCTTGTCATTATGGAAGGTAGTATATTGTCAATATTTTTTTTACTCCAATGGATGGGAGCCTTGTCATATGGAAGGTAGTTTGTTATCGAGATTTTTTTTACTGCAATGGATGGTAGCCTTGTCATTATGGAAGGTAGTCTGTTGTCGATATCTTTGTTACTCAATGCATGGTAGCCTTGTCATTATGGAAGGTAGTCTGTTGTCGAGATTTTTTTTACTCCAATGGATGGTAGCCTTGTCATTATGGAAGGTAGTCAGTTGTCGAGATTTTGGTTACTCTAATGGATGGTAGCCTTGACATTATGGAACGTAGTCTGTTGTCGAGATTTTTGTTACTTCAATGGATGGTAGGCTTTTCATTATGGAACGTAGTCTGTTGTCGATATATTTGTTACTCCAATGGATGGTAGCCTTGTCATTATGGAAGGTAGTTTGTTGTTCATATTTTTGTTACTCCAATGGATGGTAGCCTTGTCATTATGTAAGGTAGTCTGCTGTCGATATTTTTCTTACTCCAATGGATGGTAGCCTTGTCATTATGGAAGGTAGTCTGCTGTCAATATTTTTTTACTGCAATGGATGCTAGCCTTGTCATTATGGAAGGTAGTATATTGTCAAGATTTTTTTACTCTAATGGATGGTAGCCTTGTCATATGGAAAGTAGTTTGTTGTCGAGAAATTTTTTATTGCAATGGATAGTAGCCTTGTCATTATGGAAGGTACTTTGTTGTTGACATCTTTGTTACTCAATGGATAGTAGCCTTGTCTTTATGGAAGGTAGTCTGTTGTCGAGATTTTATTTACTCCAATGGATGGTAGCCTTGTCATTATGGAAGGTAGTCTGTTGTCGATATTTTTGTTACTCTAATGGATGGTAGCCTTGACATTATGGAACATAGCCTATTGTCGAGATTTTTGTTACTCCAATGGATGGTGGCCTTGTCATTATGGACCATGGTCTATTGTCAATATTTTTGTTACTCTAATGGATGGTATCCTTGTAATTATGGAAGGTAGTCTGTCGTCGAGATTTTTTTTACTCCAATGGATGGTAACCTTGTCATATGTAAGGTAGTCTGTTGTCGATATTTTTTACTCCAATGGATGGTATCCTTGTCATTATGGAAGGTAGTCTGTTTTTGATATCTTTGTTACTCAATGGATGGTAGCCTTGTTATTGTGGAAGGTAGTCTGTTGTCGATATCTTTGTTACTCAATGGATGCTAGCCTTATCATTATGGAAGGTAGTCTGTTGTCGAGATTTTTGTTACTACAATGGATGGTAGCCATGTCATTTTGGAAGGTAGTCTGCTGTCGATATTTTTGTTACTCCAATGGATGGTAGCCTTGTCTTTATGGAAGGTCGTCTGTTGTCGATATTTTTGTTACTCTTATGGATGGTAGCCTTCTCATTATGGAAGGTGGTCTATTGTCGAGATCTTTGTTACTCAATGGATGGTAGCCTTGTCATTACTGAAGGTAGTCTGTTGTCGAGATTTTTGTTACTCTAATGGATGGTAGCCTTCTCATTATGGAAGGAATTCTTTTGTCGAGATTTTTGTTACTCCAATGGATGGTAGCCTTGTCATTATGGACTGTGGTCTATTATCGAGATTTTTGTTACTCCAATGGATGGTATCCTTGAAATTATGGAAGGTAGTCTGTTGTCGAGATTTTTGTTACTCCAATGGATGGTAGCCTTATCATTATGGAAGGTAGTCTGCTTTCAATAATTTTGTTACTCCAATGGATGGTAGCCTTGTAATTATGGAAGGTAGTCTGTTGTCGAGATTTTTGTTACTCTAATGGATGGTAGCCTTGACATTATGGAACGTAGTCTGTTGTCGAGATTTTTGTTACTTCAATGGATGGTAGGCTTGTCATTATGGAAAGTAGTCTGTTGTCGATATTTTTGTTACTCCAATGGATGGTAGCCTTGTCATTATGGAAGGTAGTTTGTTTTTCATATTTTTGTTACTCCAATGGATGGTAGCCTTGTCATTATGAAAGGTAGTCTATCGTCGAGATTTTTGTTATTCCATTGGATAGTAGCCTTGTTATTATGGAAGGTAGTATGTTGTCGAGATTTTTGTTATCCCAATGGATGGTAACCTTGTCATTATGGAAGGTAGTCTGTTGTCTAGATTTTTTTTACTCCAATGGATGGTAGCCTTGTCATTATGGAAGGTAGTCTGCTGTCAAGATTTTTGTTACTACAATGGATGGTAACTTTGTCTTTAAGGAAGGTAGTCTTTTGTCAATATTTTTGTTACTCCAATGGATGGTAGCCTTGTCTTTATGGAAGGTAGTCTGTTGTCGATATTTTTGTTACTCCTATGGATGGTAGCCTTGTCATTATGGAAGGTAGTCTATTGTCGAGATCTTTGCTACTCAATGGATGGTAGCCTTGTCATTATGGAAGGTAGTCTGTGGTAGAGATTTTTGTTATTCTAATGGATGGTAGCCTTGTCATTATGGACGGAAGTCTTTTGTCGATATTTTTGTTACTCCAATGCATGTTAGCCTTGTCATTATTGGCCGTGGTCTATTTTCGAGATTTTTGTTACTCCAATGGATGGTATCCTTGTAATTATTGAAGGTAGTCTGTTGTCGAGATTTTTGTTACTCCAATGGATGGTAGCCTTGTCATTATGGAAGGTAGTCAACTGTCGATATTTTTGTTACTCTAATGGATGGTAGCCTTGCCATTATGGAAGGTAGTCTGTTGTCGAGATTGATTTTACTCCAATGGATGCTAGCCTTGTCATTATGGAAGGTATTATATTGTCAACATTTTTTTTACTCCAATGGATGGTAGCCTTGTCATATGGAAGGTAGTTTGTTGTCGAGATTTTTTTTACTGCAATGGATGGTAGCCTTGTCATTATGGAAGGTAGTATGTTGTCGATATCTTTGTTACTCAATGAATGGTAGCCTTGTCATTATGGAAGGTAGTCTGTTGTCGAGATTTTTTTTTACTGGAATGGATGGTAGCCTTGTCATTATGGAAGATAGTTTGTTGTCGAGATTTTTGTTACTCAAATGGATGGTAGCCTTGACATTATCGAATGTAGTATGTTGTCGAGATTTTTGTTACTCCAATGGATGGTAGGCTTTTCATTATGGAACGTAGTCTGTTGTCGATATATTTGTTACTCTAATGGATGGTAGCCTTGTCATTATGGAAGGTAGTCTGTTGTTCAGTTTTTTTTTACTCCAATGGATGGTAGCCTTGTCATTATGGAAGGTAGTCTGCTGTCGATATTTTGGTTACTCCAATGGATGGTAGCCTTGTCATTATGGAAGGTAGTCTGTTGTTGAGATTTTTTTTACTCCAATGGATGCTTGCCTTGTCATTATGGAAGGTAGTATATTGTCAAGATTTTTTTTACTCCAATGGATGGTAGCTTTGTCATATGCAAGGTAGTTTGTTGTCGAGATTTTTTTTACTGTAATGGATGGTAGCCTTGTCATTATGGAAGGTAGTTTGTTGTCGATATCTTTGTTACTTAATGGATAGTAGCCTTGTCATTATGGAAGGTAGCCTGGTATCGAGATTTTTTTTACTCCAATGGATGGTAGCCCTGTCATTATGGAAGGTAGTATTTTGTCGACATATTTGTTACTCTAACGGATGGTAGCCTTGATATTATGGAACGTAGTCTGTTGTCGAGATTTTTGTTACTTCAATGAATGGTAGGCTTGTCATTATGGAAAGTAGTCTGTTGTCGATATTTTTGTTACTCCAATGGATGGTAGCCTTGTCATTATGGAAGGAAGTTTGTTGTTCAGATTTTTGTTACTCCAATGGATGGTAGCCTTGTCATTATGAAAGGTAGTCTATTGTTGAGATTTTTGTTATTCCATTGGATAGTAGCCTTGTTATTATGGAAGGTAGTGTGTTGTCTAGATTTTTGTTATCCCAATGGATGGTAACCTTGTCATTATGGAAGGTAGTCTATTGTCGAGATTTTTTTTACTCCAATGGATGGTAGCTTTGTCATTATGGAAGTTAGTCTGTTGTCGAGATTTTTGTTACTGCAATGGATGGTAGCTTTGTCTTTATGGAAGGTAGTCTTTTGTCAATATTTTTGTTACTCCAATGGATGGTAGCCTTGTCTTTATGGAAGGTAGTCTGTTGTCGATATTTTTGTTACTCCTATGGATGGTAGCCTTGTCATTATGGAATGTAGTCTATTTTCGAGATCTTTGTTACTCAATGGAAGGTAGCCTTGTCATTATGGAAGGTAGTATGTGGTAGAGATTTTTGTTACTCTAATGGATGGTAGCCTTGTCATTATGGAAGGAAGTCTTTTGTCGTGATTTTTGTTACTCCAATGGTTGGTAGCCTTGTCATTATGGACCATGGTCTATTGTCGAGCTTTTTGTTACTCCAATGGATGGTATCCTTGTAATTATGGAAGGTAGTCTACTGTCGAGATTTTTATTACTCCAATGGATGGTAGCCTTGTCATTGTGGAAGGTAGTCTGCTGTCTATATTTTTGTTACTCCAATGGATGGTAGCCTTGTCATTATGAAAGGTAGTCTCTTGTCGAGATTTTTTTTATTCCAATGGATGCTAGCCTTGTAATTATGGAAGGTAGTATATTGTCATGATTTTTTTTACTCCAATGGATGGTAGCCTTGTAATTATGGAAGGTAGTCTGTTGTCGATATTTTTGTTACTCCAATGGATGGTAGCCTTGTCATTATGGAAAGTAGTTTGTTGTCGAGATTTTTTTTACTCCAATGGATGCTAGCCTTGTCATTATGGAAGGTAGTATATTGTCAAGATTTTTTTTACTCCAATGGATGGTAGCATTGTCATATGGAAGGTAGTTTGTTGTCGAGATTTTTTTTACTTTAATGGACGGTAGCCTTGTCATTATGGAAGGTAGTTTGTTGTCGATATCTTTGTTACTTAATGGATAATAGCCTTGTCATTATGGAAGGTAGTATGTTGTCGAGATTTTTTTTACTCCAATGGATGGTAGCCTTGTCATTATGGAAGGTAGTCTGTTGTCGATATTTTTGTTACTCTAATGGATGGTAGCCTTGACATTATGGAACGTAGTCTGTTGTCGAGATTTTTGTTACTTCAATGGATGGTAGGCTTGTCATTATGGAAAGTAGTCTGTTGTCGATATTTTTGTTACTCAAATGGATGGTAGCCTTGTCATTATGGATGGTAGTTTGTTGTTCAGATTTTTGTTACTCCAATGGATGGTAGCCTTGTCATTATGAAAGATAGTCTATTGTCGAGATTTTTGTTATTCCATGGGATAATAGCCTTGTTATTATGAAAGGTAGTCTTTTGTCGAGATTTTTGTTATCCCCATGGATGGTAACCTTGTCATTATGGAAGGTAGTCTGTTGTCGAGATTTTTTTACTCCAATGGATGGTAGCTTTGTCATTATGGAAGGTAGTTTGTTGTCGAGATTTTTGTTACTGCAATGGATGGTAGCTTTGTCTTTATGGAAGGTAGTCTTTTGTCAATATTTTTGTTACTCCAATGGATGGTATCCTTGTCTTTATGGAAGGTAGTCTATTGTCGATATTTTTGTTACTCCTATAGATGATAGCCTTGTCATTATGGAAGGTATTCTATTGTCGAGATCTCTGTTACTCAATGGACGGTAGCCTTGTCATTATGGAAGGTAGTCTGTGGTAGAGATTTTTGTTACTCTAATGGATGGTATCCTTGTCATTATGGAAGGAAGTCTTTTGTCGAGATTTTTGTTACTCCAATGGATGGTAGCCTTGTCATTATGGACCATGGTCTATTGTCGAGATTTTTGTTACTCCAATGAATGGTAGCCTTGTCATTATGGAACGTAGTCTGCTGTCAATATTTTTGTTACTCCAATGGATGGTAGCCTTGTCATTATGGAAGGTAGTCTCTTGTCGAGATTTTTTTTACTCCAATGGATGCTAGACTTGTAATTATGGAAGGTAGTATATTGTCAAGATTTGTTTTACTCCAATGGAAGGTAGCCTTGTCATTATGGAAGGTAGTCTGTGGTAGAGATTTTTGTTACTCTAATGGATGGTAGCCTTGTCATTATGGAAGGAAGTCTTTTGTCGAGATTTTTGTTACTCCAATGGATGGTAGCCTTGTAATTATGGAAGGAAGTCTTTTGTCGAGATTTTTTTTACTCCAATGGATGGTATCCTTGTAATTATGGAAGGTAGTCTGTTGTCGAGATTTTTGTTACTCCAATGGATGGTAGCCTTGTCATATGGAAGGTAGTTTGTATTCGAGATTTTTTTTTACTGCAATGGATGGTAGCCTTGTCATTATGGAAGGTAGTTTGTTGTCGATATCTTTGTTACTCAATGGATGGTAGCCTTGTCATTATGGAAGGTAGTCTGTTGTCGATATTTTTTTTACTCCAATGGATGGTAGCTTTGTCATTATGGAAGGTAGTCTGTTGTGGAGATTTTTGTTACTCTAATGGATGGTAGCCTTGACATTATGGAACATAGTCTATTGTCGAGATTTTTGTTACTTCAATGGATGGTAGGCTTTTCATTATGGGAGGAAGTTTGCTTTCAGATTTTTGTTACTCCAATGGATGGTATCCTTGTAATTATGGAAGGAAGTCTTTTGTCGAGATTTTTGTTACCCCACTGGATGATAGCCTTGTCATTATGGACCGTGGGCTATTGTCGAGATTTTTGTTACTCTAATGGATGGTATCCTTGTAATTATGGAAGGTAGTCTCTTGTCGAGATTTTTGTTACTCCAATGGATGGTAGCCTTGTCATATGGAAGGTAGTTTTTTATCGAGATTTTTTTTTACTGCAATGGATGGTAGCCTTGTCATTATGGAAGGTAGTTTGTTGTCGATATCTTTGTTACTCAATGGATTGTAGCCTTGTCATTATGGAAGGTAGTCTGTTGTCGAGATTTTTTTTACTCCAATGGATGGTTGCCTTGTCATTATGGAAGGTAGTTTGTTGTCGATATCTTTGTTACTCAATGGATGGTAGCCTTGTCATTATGGAAGGTAGTCTGTTGTCGAGATATTTTTTACTCCAATGGATGGTAGCCTTGTCATTATGGAAGGTAGTCTGTTGTCGAGATTTTTTTTACTCCAATGGATGGTAGCCTTGTCATTATGAAAGGTAGTTTGTTGTCGAGATTTTTGTTACTACAATGGATGGTAGCCTTGTCGTTATGGAAGGTAGTCAGCTGTCGATATTTTTGTTACTCCAATGGATGGTAGCCTTCTCTTTATGGAAGGTAGTCTGTTGTCGATATTTTTGTTACTCCTATGGATGGTAGCCTTGTCATTATGGAAGGTAGTCTATTGTCGAGATCTTTGTTACTCAATGGATGGCAGCCTTATCATTATAGAATGTAGTCTGTGGTAGAGATTTTTGTTACTCTAATGGATGGTAGCCTTATCATTATGGAAGGAAGTCTATTGTCGAGATTTTTGTTACTCCAATGGATGGTAGCCTTGTAATTATGGAAGGAAGTCTTTTGTCGAGATTTATTTTAATCCAATGGATGGTATCCTTGTAATTATGGAAGGTAGTATGTTGTCGAGATTTTTGTTACTCCAATGGATGGTAGCCTTGTCATATGGAAGGTAGTTTGTTATCGAGATTTTTTTTTACTGCAATGGATGGTAGCCTTGTCATTATGGAAGGTAGTTTGTTGTCGATATCTTTGTTACTCAATGGATGGTAGCCTTATCATTATGGAAGGTAGTCTGTTGTCGATATTTTTTTTACTCCAATGGATGGTAGCTTTGTCATTATGGAAGGTAGTCTGTTGTGGAGATTTTTGTTACTCTAATGGATGGTAGCCTTGACATTATGGAACATAGTCTATTGTCGAGATTTTTGTTACTTCAATGGATGGTAGGCTTTTCATTATGGAAGGAAGTTTGCTTTCAGATTTTTGTTACTCCAATGGATGGTATCCTTGTAATTATGGAAGGAAGTCTTTTGTCGAGATTTTTGTTACCCCACTGGATGATAGCCTTGTCATTATGGACCGTGGGCTATTGTCGATATTTTTGTTACTCCAACGGATGGTATCATTGTAATTATGGAAGGTAGTCTCTTGTCGAGATTTTTGTTACTCTAATGGATGGTAGCCTTGTCATATGGAAGGTAGTTTTTTATCGAGATTTTTTTTTACTGCAATGGATGGTAGCCTTGTCATTATGGAACGTAGTTTGTTGTCGATATCTTTGTTACTCAATGGATTGTAGCCTTGTCATTATGGAAGGTAGTCTGTTGTCGAGATTTTTTTTACTCCAATGGATGGTTGCCTTGTCATTATGGAAGGTAGTTTGTTGTCGATATCTTTGTTACTCAATGGATGGTAGCCTTGTCATTATGGAAGGTAGTCTGTTGTCGAGATATTTTTTACTCCAATGGATGGTAGCCTTGTCATTATGGAAGGTAGTCTGTTGTCGAGATTTTTTTTACTCCAATGGATAGTAGCCTTGTCATTATGAAAGGTAGTTTGTTGTCGAGATTTTTGTTACTACAATGGATGGTAGCCTTGTCATTATGGAAGGTAGTCTATTGTCGAGATCTTTGTTACTCAATGGATGGCAGCCTTATCATTATAGAATGTAGTCTGTGGTAGAGATTTTTGTTACTCTAATGGATGGTAGCCTTATCATTATGGAAGGAAGTCTATTGTCGAGATTTTTGTTACTCCAATGGATGGTAGCCTTGTAATTATGGAAGGAAGTCTTTTGTCGAGATTTTTGTTACTCCAATGGATGGTATCCTTGTAATTATGGAAGGTAGTCTGTTGTCGAGATTTTTGTTACTCCAATGGATGGTAGCCTTGTCATATGGAAGGTAGTTTGTTATCGAGTTTTTTTTTACTGCAATGGATGGTAGCCTTGTCATTATGGAAGGTAGTTTGTTGTCGATATCTTTGTTACTCAATGGATGGTAGCCTTGTCATTATGGAAGGTAGTCTGTTGTCGATATTTTTTTTACTCCAATGGATGGTAGCTTTGTCATTATGGAAGGTAGTCTGTTGTGGAGATTTTTGTTACTCTAATGGATGGTAGCCTTGACATTATGGAACATAGTCTATTGTCGAGATTTTTGTTACTTCAATGGATGGTAGGCTTTTCATTATGGAAGGTAGTTTGCTTTCAGATTTTTGTTACTCCAATGGATGGTAGCCTTGTCATTATGAAAGGTAGTTTGTTGTCGAGATTTTTGTTGCTACAATGGATGGTAGCCTTGTCGTTATGGAAGGTAGTCTGCTGTCGATATTTTTGTTACTCCAATGGATGGTGGCCTTCTCTTTATGGAAGGTAGTCTGTTGTCGATATTTTTGTTACTCCTATGGATGGTAGCCTTGTCATTATGGAAGGTAGTCTATTGTCGAGATCTTTGTTACTCAATGGATGGCAGCCTTGACATTATGGAAGGTAGTCTGTGGTAGAGATTTTTGTTACTCTAATGGATGGTAGCCTTATCATTATGGAAGGAAGTCTTTTGTCGAGATTTTTTTTACTGCAATGGATGGTAGCCTTGTCATTATGGACAATGGTCTATTGTCGAGATTTTTGTTACTCCAATGGATGGTATCCTTGTAATTATGGAAGGAAGTCTTTTGTCGAGATTTTTGTTACTCCACTGGATGATAGCCTTGTCATTATGGACCGTGGGCTATTGTCGAGATTTTTGTTACTCCAATGGATGGTATCCTTGTAATTATGGAAGGTAGTCTGTTGTCGAGATTTTTGTTACTCCAATGGATGGTAGCCTTGTCATATGGAAGGTAGTTTGTTATCGAGATTTTTTTTTACTGCAATGGATGGTAGCCTTGTCATTATGGAAGGTAGTTTGTTGTCGAGATCTTTGTTACTCTAATGGATGGTAGCCTTGACATTATGGAACATAGTTTCTTGTCGAGATTTTTGTTACTTCAATGGATGGTAGGCTTGTCATTATGGAAAGTAGTCTGTTGTGGATATTTTTGTTACTCCAATGGATGGTAGCCTTGTCATTATGGAAGGTAGTTTGCTGTTCAGATTTTTGTTACTCCAATGGATGGTAGCCTTGTCATTATGAAAGGTAGTTTGTTGTCGAGATTTTTGTTACTACAATGTATGGTAGCCTTGTCGTTATGGAAGGTAGTCTATTGTCGAGATCTTTGTTACTTAATGGATGGCAGCCTTGTCATTATAGAATGTAGTCTGTGGTAGAGATTTTTGTTACTCTAATGGATGGTAGCCTTATCATTATGGAAGGAAGTCTATTGTCGAGATTTTTTTTACTCCAATGGATGGTAGCCTTGTCATTATGGAAGGTAGTCTGTTGTGAAGATTTTTGTTACTCTAATGGATGGTAGCCTTGACATTATGGAACATAGTCTATTGTCGAGATTTTTGTTACTTCAATGGATGGTAGGCTTTTCATTATGCAAGGTAGTTTGCTGTTCAGATTTTTGTTACTCCAATGGATGATAGCCTTGTCATTATGAAAGATAGTTTGTTGTCAAGATTTTTGTTACTACAATGGATGGTAGCCTTGCCGTTATGGAAGGTAGTCTGCTGTCGATATTTTTGTTACTCCAATGGATGGTAGCCTTCTCTTTATGGAAGGTAGTCTATTGTCGATATTTTTGTTACTCCTATGGATGGTAGCCTTGTCATTATGGAAGGTAGTCTATTGTCGAGATCTTTGTTACTCAATGGATGGCAGCCTTATCATGATAGAATGTAGTCTGTGGTTGAGATTTTTGTTACTCTAATGGATGGTAGCCTTATCATTATGGAAGGAAGTCTATTGTCGAGATTTTTGTTACTCCAAAGGATGGTAGCCGTGTAATTATGGAAGGAAGTCTTTTGTCGAGATTTTTGTTACTCCAATGGATGGTATCCTTGTAATTATGGAAGGTAGTCTGTTGTCGAGATTTTTGTTACTCCAATGGATGGTAGCCTTGTCATATGGAAGGTAGTTTGTTATCGAGTTTTTTTTACTACAATGGATGGTAGCCTTGTAATTATGGAAGGTAGTTTGTTGTCGATATCTTTGTTACTCAATGGATGGTAGCCTTGTCATTATGGAAGGTAGTCTGTTGTCGATATTTTTTTTACTCCAATGGATGGTAGCTTTGTCATTATGGAAGGTAGTCTGTTGTGGAGATTTTTGTTACTCTAATGGATGGTAGCCTTGACATTATGGAACATAGTCTATTGTCGAGATTTTTATTACTTCAATGGATGGTAGGCTTTTCATTATGGAAGGTAGTTTGCTTTCAGATTTTTGTTACTCCAATGGATGGTAGCCTTGTCATTATGAAAGGTAGTTTGTTGTCGATATTTTTGTTACTACAATGAATGGTAGCCTTGTCGTTATGGAAGGTAGTCTGCTGTCGATATTTTTGTTACTACAATGGATGGTGGCCTTCTCTTTATGGAAGGTAGTCTGTTGTCGATATTTTTGTTACTCCTATGGATGGTAGCCTTGTCATTATGGAAGGTAGTCTATTGTCGAGATCTTTGTTACTCAATGGATGGCAGCCTTATCATTATGGAAGGTAGTCTGTGGTAGAGATTTTTGTTACTCTAATGGATGGTAGCCTTATCATTATGGAAGGAAGTCTTTTGTCGAGATTTTTGTTACTCCAATGGATGGTAGCCTTGTCATTATGGACAGTGGTCTATTGTCGAGATTTTTGTTACTCCAATGGATGGTATCCTTGTAATTATGGAAGGAAGTCTTTTGTCGAGATTTTTGTTACTCCACTGGATGATAGCCTTGTCATTATGGACCGTGGGCTATTGTCGAGATTTTTGTTACTCCAATGGATGGTATCCTTGTAATTATGGAAGGTAGTCTGTTGTCGAGATTTTTGTTACTCCAATGGATGGTAGCCTTGTCATATGGAAGGTAGTTTGTTATCGAGATTTTTTTTTACTGCAATGGATGGTAGCCTTGTCATTATGGAAGGTAGTTTGTTGTCGATATCTTTGTTACTCTAATGGATGGTAGCCTTGACATTATGGAACATAGTTTGTTGTCGAGATTTTTGTTACTTCAATGGATGGTAGGCTTGTCATTATGGAAAGTAGTCTGTTGTGGATATTTTTGTTACTCCAATGGATGGTAGCCTTGTCATTATGGAAGGTAGTTTGCTGTTCAGATTTTTGTTACTCCAATGGATGGTAGCCTTGTCATTATGAAAGGTAGTTTGTTGTCGAGATTTTTGTTACTACAATGGATGGTAGCCTTGTCGTTATGGAAGGTAGTCTATTGTCGAGATCTTTGTTACTTAATGGATGGCAGCCTTGTCATTATAGAATGTAGTCCGTGGTAGAGATTTTTGTTACTCTAATGGATGGTAGCCTTGTCATTATGGAAGGTAGTCTGTTGTGGAGATTTTTGTTACTCTAATGGATGGTAGCCTTGACATTATGGAACATAGTCTATTGTCGAGATTTTTGTTACTTCAATGGATGGTCGGATTTTAATTATGCAAGGTAGTTTGCTGTTCAGATTTTTGTTACTCCAATGGATGGTAGCCTTGTCATTATGAAAGGTAGTTCGTTGTCAAGATTTTTGTTACTACAATGGATGGTAGCCTTGCCGTTATGGAAGGTAGTCTGCTGTCGATATTTTTTTTACTCCAATGGATGGTAGCCTTCTCTTTATGGAAGGTAGTCTGTTGTCGATATTTTTGTTACTCCTATGGATGGTAGCCTTGTCATTATGGAAGGTAGTCTATTGTCGATATCTTTGTTACTCAATGGATGGCAGCCTTGTCATTATGGAAGGTAGTCTGTGGTAGAGATTTTTGTTACTCTAATGGATGGTAGCCTTATCATTATGGAAGGAAGTATATTGTCGAGATTTTTGTAACTCCAATGGATGGTAGCCTTGTCATTATGGATTGTGGTCTATTGTCGAGATTTTTGTTACTCCAATGGATGGTATCCTTGTAATTATGGAAGGAAGTCTTTTGTCGAGATTTTTGTTACTCCACTGGATGATAGCCTTGTCATTATGGACCGTGGGCTATTGTCGAGATTTTTGTTACTCCAATGGATGGTATCCTTGTAATTATGGAAGGTAGTCTGTTGTCGAGATTTTTGTTACTCCAATGGATGGTAGCCTTGTTATATGGAAGGTAGTTTGTTATCGAGATTTTTTTACTGCAATGGATGGTAGCCTTGTCATTATGGAAGGTAGTTTGTTGTCGATATCTTTGTTACTCAATGGATGGTGGCCTTGTCATTATGGAAGGTAGTCTGTTGTCGAGATTTTTTTTACTCCAATGGATGGTAGCCTTGTCATTATGGAAGGTAGTCTGTTGTGGAGATTTTTGTTACTCTAATGGATGGTAGCCTTGACATTATGGAACATAGTCTATTGTCGAGATTTTTGTTACTTCAATGGATGGTAGGCTTTTCATTATGGAACATAGTTTGTTGTCTATATTTTTGTTACTCCAATGGATAGTAGCCTTGTAATTATGGAAGGTAGTTTCTTGTTCATATTTTTGTTACTCCAATGGATGGTAGCCTTGTCATTATGAAAGGTAGTCTATTGTCGAGATTTTTGTTATTCCATTGGATAGTAGCCTTGTTATTATGGAAGGTAGTCTGTTGTCAAGATTTTTGTTATCCCAATGGATGGTAACCTTGTCATTATGGAAGGTAGTCTATTGTCGAGATTTTTTTTACTCCAATGGATGGTAGCCTTGTCATTATGGAAGGTAGTCTGCTGTCGAGATTTTTGTTACTGCAATGGATGGTAGCTTTGTCTTTATGGAAGGTAGTCTTTTGTCAATATTTTTGTTACACCAATGGATGGTAGCCTTGTCTTTACGGAAGGTAGTCTGTTGTCGATATTTTTGTTACTCCTATGGATGGTAGCCTTGTCATTATGGAAGGTAGTCTATTGTCGAGATCTTTGTTACTCAATAGATGGTAGCCTTGTCATTATGGAAGGTAGTCTGTGGTAGAGATTTTTGTTACTCCAATGGATGGTAGCCTTGTCATTATGGACCGTGGTCTATTGTCGAGATTTTTGTTACTCCAATGGATGGTATCCTTGTAATTATGGAAGGTAGTCTGTTGTCGAGATTTTTGTTACTCCAATGGATGGTAGCCTTGTCATTATGGAAGGTAGTTTGCTGTTCAGATTTTTGTTACTCCAATGGATGGTAGCCTTGTCATTATGAAAGGTAGTTTGTTGTCGAGATTTTTGTTACTACAATGGATGGTAGCCTTGTCGTTATGAAAGGTAGTCTGTTATCGATATTTTTGTTACTCCAATGGATGGTAGCCTTCTCTTTATGGAAGGTAGTCTGTTGTCGATATTTTTGTTACTCCTATGGATGGTAGCCTTGTCATTATGGAAGGTAGTCTATTGTCGAGATCTTTGTTACTCAATGGATGGCAGCCTTGTCATTATGGAATGTAGTCTGTGGTAGAGATTTTTGTTACTCTAATGGATGGTAGCCTTATCATTATGGACCGTGGGCTATTGTCGAGATTTTTGTTACTCCAATGGATGGTATCCTTGTAATTATGGAAGGTAGTCTATTGTCGAGATTTTTGTTACTCCAATGGATGGTAGCCTTGTCATATGGAAGGTAGTTTGTTATCGAGATTTTTTTTTACTGTAATGGATGGTGGCCTTGTCATTATGGAAGGTAGTTTGTTGTCGATATCTTTGTTACTCAATGGATGGTAGCCTTGTCATTATGGAAGGTAGTTTGTTGTCGAGATTTTTGTTATTCCATTAGATAGTAGCCTTGTTATTATGGAAGGTAGTCTGTTGTCAAGATTTTTGTTATCCCAATGGATGGTAACCTTGTCATTATGGAAGGTAGTCTATTGTCGAGATTTTTTTTACTCCAATGAATGGTAGCCTTGTCATTATGGAAGGTAGTCTGCTGTCGAGATTTTTGTTACTGCAATGGATGGTAGCTTTGTCTTTATGGAAGGTAGTCTTTTGTCAATATTTTTGTTACACCAATGGATGGTAGCCTTGTCTTTACGGAAGGTAGTCTGTTGTCGATATTTTTGTTACACCTATGGATGGTAGCCTTGTCATTATGGAAGGTAGTCTATTATCGAGATCTTTGTTACTCAATGGATGGTAGCCTTGTCATTATGGAAGGTAGTCTGTGGTAGAGATTTTTGTTACTCCAATGGATGGTAGCCTTGTCATTATGGACCGTGGTCTATTGTCGAGATTTTTGTTACTCCAATGGATGGTATCCTTGTAATTATGGAAGCTAGTATATTGTCAAGATTTTTGTTACTCCAATGGATGGTAGCCTTATCATTATGGAAGGTAGTTTGTTGTTCAGATTTTTGTTACTCCAATGGATGGTAGCCTTGTCATTATGAAAGGTAGTTTGTTGTCGAGATTTTTGTTACTACAATGGATGGTAGCCTTGTCGTTATGAAAGGTAGTCTGCTGTCGATATTTTTGTTACTCCAATGGATGGCAGCCTTGTCATTATGGAAGGTAGTCTATTGTCGAGATCTTTGTTACTCAATGGATGGCAGCCTTGTCATTATGGAATGTAGTCTGTGGTAGAGATTTTTGTTACTCTAATGGATGATAGCCTTATCATTATGGAAGGAAGTCTATTGTCGAGATTTTTGTTATTCCAATGGATGGTAGCCTTGTCATTATGGACCGTGGTCTATTGTCGAGATTTTTGTTACTCCAATGGATGATATCCTTGTAATTATTGAAGGAAGTCTTTTGTCGAGATTTTTGTTACTCCACTGGATGATAGCCTTGTCATTATGGACCGTGGGCTATTGTCGAGATTTTTGTTACTCCAATGGATGGTATCCTTGTAATTATGGAAGGTAGTCTGTTGTCGAGATTTTTGTTACTCCAATGGATGGTAGCCTTGTCATATGGAAGGTAGTTTGTTATCGAGATTTTTTTTTACTACAATGGATGGTAGCCTTTGCATTATGGAAGGTAGTTTGTTGTCGATATCTTTGTTACTCAATGGATGGTAGCCTTGTCATTATGGAAGGTAGTCTGTTGTCGATATTTTTGTTACTCCTATGGATGGTAGCCTTGTCATTATGGAAGGTAGTCTATTGTCGATATCTTTGTTACTCAATGGATGGCAGCCTTGTCATTATGGAAGGTAGTCTGTGGTAGAGATTTTTGTTACTCTAATGGATGGTAGCCTTATCATTATGGAAGGAAGTATATTGTCGAGATTTTTGTAACTCCAATGGATGGTAGCCTTGTCATTATGGACTGTGGTCTATTGTCGAGATTTTTGTTACTCCAATGGATGGTATCCTTGTAATTATGGAAGGAAGTCTTTTGTCGAGATTTTTGTTACTCCACTGGATGATAGCCTTGTCATTATGGACCGTGGGCTATTGTCGAGATTTTTGTTACTCCAATGGATGGTATCCTTGTAATTATGGAAGGTAGTCTGTTGTCGAGATTTTTGTTACTCCAATGGATGGTAGCCTTGTTATATGGAAGGTAGTTTGTTATCGAGATTTTTTTACTGCAATGGATGGTAGCCTTGTCATTATGGAAGGTAGTTTGTTGTCGATATCTTTGTTACTCAATGGATGGTGGCCTTGTCATTATGGAAGGTAGTCTGTTGTCGAGATTTTTTTTACTCCAATGGATGGTAGCCTTGTCATTATGGAAGGTAGTCTGTTGTGGAGATTTTTGTTACTCTAATGGATGGTAGCCTTGACATTATGGAACATAGTCTATTGTCGAGATTTTTGTTACTTCAATGGATGGTAGGCTTTTCATTATGGAACATAGTTTGTTGTCTATAATTTTGTTACTCCAATGGATAGTAGCCTTGTCATTATGGAAGGTAGTTTCTTGTTCATATTTTTGTTACTCCAATGGATGGTAGCCTTGTCATTATGAAAGGTAGTCTATTGTCGAGATTTTTGTTATTCCATTGGATAGTAGCCTTGTTATTATGGAAGGTAGTCTGTTGTCAAGATTTTTGTTATCCCAATGGATGGTAACCTTGTCATTATGGAAGGTAGTCTATTGTCGAGATTTTTTTTACTCCAATGGATGGTAGCCTTGTCATTATGGAAGGTAGTCTGCTGTCGAGATTTTTGTTACTGCAATGGATGGTAGCTTTGTCTTTATGGAAGGTAGTCTTTTGTCAATATTTTTGTTACACCAATGGATGGTAGCCTTGTCTTTACGGAAGGTAGTCTGTTGTCGATATTTTTGTTACTCCTATGGATGGTAGCCTTGTCATTATGGAAGGTAGTCTATTGTCGAGATCTTTGTTACTCAATAGATGGTAGCCTTGTCATTATGGAAGGTAGTCTGTGGTAGAGATTTTTGTTACTCCAATGGATGGTAGCCTTGTCATTATGGACCGTGGTCTATTGTCGAGATTTTTGTTACTCCAATGGATGGTATCCTTGTAATTATGGAAGGTAGTCTGTTGTCGAGATTTTTGTTACTCCAATGGATGGTAGCCTTGTCATTATGGAAGGTAGTTTGCTGTTCAGATTTTTGTTACTCCAATGGATGGTAGCCTTGTCATTATGAAAGGTAGTTTGTTGTCGAGATTTTTGTTACTACAATGGATGGTAGCCTTGTCGTTATGAAAGGTAGTCTGTTATCGATATTTTTGTTACTCCAATGGATGGTAGCCTTCTCTTTATGGAAGGTAGTCTGTTGTCGATATTTTTGTTACTCCTATGGATGGTAGCCTTGTCATTATGGAAGGTAGTCTATTGTCGAGATCTTTGTTACTCAATGGATGGCAGCCTTGTCATTATGGAATGTAGTCTGTGGTAGAGATTTTTGTTACTCTAATGGATGGTAGCCTTATCATTATGGAAGGAAGTCTATTGTCGAGATTTTTGTTACTCCAATGGATGGTAGCCTTGTCATTATGGATCGTGGTCTATTGTCGAGATTTTTGTTACTCCAATGGATGGTATCCTTGTAATTATGGAAGGAAGTCTTTTGTCGAGATTTTTGTTACTCCACTGGATGATAGCCTTGTCATTATGGACCGTGGGCTATTGTCGAGATTTTTGTTACTCCAATGGATGGTATCCTTGTAATTATGGAAGGTAGTCTATTGTCGAGATTTTTGTTACTCCAATGGATGGTAGCCTTGTCATATGGAAGGTAGTTTGTTATCGAGATTTTTTTTTACTGTAATGGATGGTGGCCTTGTCATTATGGAAGGTAGTTTGTTGTCGATATCTTTGTTACTCAATGGATGGTAGCCTTGTCATTATGGAAGGTAGTCTGTTGTCGAGATTTTTTTTACTCCAATGGATGGTAGCCTTGTCATTATGGAAGGTAGTCTGTTGTGGAGATTTTTGTTACTCTAATGGATGGTAGCCTTGACATTATGGAACATAGTCTATTGTCGAGATTTTTGTTACTTCAATGGATGGTAGGCTTTTCATTATGGAACATAGTTTGTTGTCTATAATTTTGTTACTCCAATGGATAGTAGCCTTGTCATTATGGAAGGTAGTTTCTTGTTCATATTTTTGTTACTCCAATGGATGGTAGCCTTGTCATTATGAAAGGTAGTCTATTGTCGAGATTTTTGTTATTCCATTGGATAGTAGCCTTGTTATTATGGAAGGTAGTCTGTTGTCAAGATTTTTGTTATCCCAATGGATGGTAACCTTGTCATTATGGAAGGTAGTCTATTGTCGAGATTTTTTTTACTCCAATGGATGGTAGCCTTGTCATTATGGAAGGTAGTCTGCTGTCGAGATTTTTGTTACTGCAATGGATGGTAGCTTTGTCTTTATGGAAGGTAGTCTTTTGTCAATATTTTTGTTACACCAATGGATGGTAGCCTTGTCTTTACGGAAGGTAGTCTGTTGTCGATATTTTTGTTACTCCTATGGATGGTAGCCTTGTCATTATGGAAGGTAGTCTATTGTCGAGATCTTTGTTACTCAATAGATGGTAGCCTTGTCATTATGGAAGGTAGTCTGTGGTAGAGATTTTTGTTACTCCAATGGATGGTAGCCTTGTCATTATGGACCGTGGTCTATTGTCGAGATTTTTGTTACTCCAATGGATGGTATCCTTGTAATTATGGAAGGTAGTCTGTTGTCGAGATTTTTGTTACTCCAATGGATGGTAGCCTTGTCATTATGGAAGGTAGTTTGCTGTTCAGATTTTTGTTACTCCAATGGATGGTAGCCTTGTCATTATGAAAGGTAGTTTGTTGTCGAGATTTTTGTTACTACAATGGATGGTAGCCTTGTCGTTATGAAAGGTAGTCTGTTATCGATATTTTTGTTACTCCAATGGATGGTAGCCTTCTCTTTATGGAAGGTAGTCTGTTGTCGATATTTTTGTTACTCCTATGGATGGTAGCCTTGTCATTATGGAAGGTAGTCTATTGTCGAGATCTTTGTTACTCAATGGATGGCAGCCTTGTCATTATGGAATGTAGTCTGTGGTAGAGATTTTTGTTACTCTAATGGATGGTAGCCTTATCATTATGGAAGGAAGTCTATTGTCGAGATTTTTGTTACTCCAATGGATGGTAGCCTTGTCATTATGGATCGTGGTCTATTGTCGAGATTTTTGTTACTCCAATGGATGGTAGCCTTGTCATTATGGAAGGTAGTCTGTTGTCGAGATTTTTGTTACTCCAATGGATGGTAGCCTTGTCATTATGGAAGGTAGTCTGTTGTGGAGATTTTTGTTACTCTAATGGATGGTAGCCTTGACATTATGGAACATAGTCTATTGTCGAGATTTTTGTTACTTCAATGGATGGTAGGCTTTTCATTATGGAACATAGTTTGTTGTCTATAATTTTGTTACTCCAATGGATAGTAGCCTTGTCATTATGGAAGGTAGTTTCTTGTTCATATTTTTGTTACTCCAATGGATGGTAGCCTTGTCATTATGAAAGGTAGTCTATTGTCGAGATTTTTGTTATTCCATTGGATAGTAGCCTTGTTATTATGGAAGGTAGTCTGTTGTCAAGATTTTTGTTATCCCAATGGATGGTAACCTTGTCATTATGGAAGGTAGTCTATTGTCGAGATTTTTTTTACTCCAATGGATGGTAGCCTTGTCATTATGGAAGGTAGTCTGCTGTCGAGATTTTTGTTACTGCAATGGATGGTAGCTTTGTCTTTATGGAAGGTAGTCTTTTGTCAATATTTTTGTTACACCAATGGATGGTAGCCTTGTCTTTACGGAAGGTAGTCTGTTGTCGATATTTTTGTTACTCCTATGGATGGTAGCCTTGTCATTATGGAAGGTAGTCTATTGTCGAGATCTTTGTTACTCAATAGATGGTAGCCTTGTCATTATGGAAGGTAGTCTGTGGTAGAGATTTTTGTTACTCCAATGGATGGTAGCCTTGTCATTATGGACCGTGGTCTATTGTCGAGATTTTTGTTACTCCAATGGATGGTATCCTTGTAATTATGGAAGGTAGTCTGTTGTCGAGATTTTTGTTACTCCAATGGATGGTAGCCTTGTCATTATGGAAGGTAGTTTGCTGTTCAGATTTTTGTTACTCCAATGGATGGTAGCCTTGTCATTATGAAAGGTAGTTTGTTGTCGAGATTTTTGTTACTACAATGGATGGTAGCCTTGTCGTTATGAAAGGTAGTCTGTTATCGATATTTTTGTTACTCCAATGGATGGTAGCCTTCTCTTTATGGAAGGTAGTCTGTTGTCGATATTTTTGTTACTCCTATGGATGGTAGCCTTGTCATTATGGAAGGTAGTCTATTGTCGAGATCTTTGTTACTCAATGGATGGCAGCCTTGTCATTATGGAATGTAGTCTGTGGTAGAGATTTTTGTTACTCTAATGGATGGTAGCCTTATCATTATGGAAGGAAGTCTATTGTCGAGATTTTTGTTACTCCAATGGATGGTAGCCTTGTCATTATGGATCGTGGTCTATTGTCGAGATTTTTGTTACTCCAATGGATGGTATCCTTGTAATTATGGAAGGAAGTCTTTTGTCGAGATTTTTGTTACTCCACTGGATGATAGCCTTGTCATTATGGACCGTGGGCTATTGTCGAGATTTTTGTTACTCCAATGGATGGTATCCTTGTAATTATGGAAGGTAGTCTATTGTCGAGATTTTTGTTACTCCAATGGATGGTAGCCTTGTCATATGGAAGGTAGTTTGTTATCGAGATTTTTTTTTACTGTAATGGATGGTGGCCTTGTCATTATGGAAGGTAGTTTGTTGTCGATATCTTTGTTACTCAATGGATGGTAGCCTTGTCATTATGGAAGGTAGTCTGTTGTCGAGATTTTTGTTATTCCATTGGATAGTAGCCTTGTTATTATGGAAGGTAGTCTGTTGTCAAGATTTTTGTTATCCCAATGGATGGTAACCTTGTCATTATGGAAGGTAGTCTATTGTCGAGATTTTTTTTACTCCAATGAATGGTAGCCTTGTCATTATGGAAGGTAGTCTGCTGTCGAGATTTTTGTTACTGCAATGGATGGTAGCTTTGTCTTTATGGAAGGTAGTCTTTTGTCAATATTTTTGTTACACCAATGGATGGTAGCCTTGTCTTTACGGAAGGTAGTCTGTTGTCGATATTTTTGTTACTCCTATGGATGGTAGCCTTGTCATTATGGAAGGTAGTCTATTATCGAGATCTTTGTTACTCAATGGATGGTAGCCTTGTCATTATGGAAGGTAGTCTGTGGTAGAGATTTTTGTTACTCCAATGGATGGTAGCCTTGTCATTATGGACCGTGGTCTATTGTCGAGATTTTTGTTACTCCAATGGATGGTATCCTTGTAATTATGGAAGGTAGTATATTGTCGAGATTTTTGTTACTCCAATGGATGGTAGCCTTATCATTATGGAAGGTAGTTTGTTGTTCAGATTTTTGTTACTCCAATGGATGGTAGCCTTGTCATTATGAAAGGTAGTTTGTTGTCGAGATTTTTGTTACTACAATGGATGGTAGCCTTGTCGTTATGAAAGGTAGTCTGCTGTCGATATTTTTGTTACTCCAATGGATGGCAGCCTTGTCATTATGGAAGGTAGTCTATTGTCGAGATCTTTGTTACTCAATGGATGGCAGCCTTGTCATTATGGAATGTAGTCTGTGGTAGAGATTTTTGTTACTCTAATGGATGATAGCCTTATCATTATGGAAGGAAGTCTATTGTCGAGATTTTTGTTACTCCAATGGATGGTAGCCTTGTCATTATGGACCGTGGTCTATTGTCGAGATTTTTGTTCTCCAATGGATGGTATCCTTGTAATTATTGAAGGAAGTCTTTTGTCGAGATTTTTGTTACTCCACTGGATGATAGCCTTGTCATTATGGACCGTGGGCTATTGTCGAGATTTTTGTTACTCCAATGGATGGTATCCTTGTAATTATGGAAGGTAGTCTGTTGTCGAGATTTTTGTTACTCCAATGGATGGTAGCCTTGTCATATGGAAGGTAGTTTGTTATCGAGATTTTTTTTTACTACAATGGATGGTAGCCTTTGCATTATGGAAGGTAGTTTGTTGTCGATATCTTTGTTACTCAATGGATGGTGGCCTTGTCATTATGGAAGGTAGTCTGTTGTCGAGATTTTTTTTACTCCAATGGATGGTAGCCTTGTCATTATGGAAGGTAGTCTGTTGTGGAGATTTTTGTTACTCTAATGGATGGTAGCCTTGACATTATGGAACATAGTCTATTGTCGAGATTTTTGTTACTTCAATGGATGGTAGGCTTTTCATTATGGAACATAGTTTGTTGTCTATATTTTTGTTACTCCAATGGATAGTAGCCTTGTCATTATGGAAGGTAGTTTCTTGTTCATATTTTTGTTACTCCAATGGATGGTAGCCTTGTCATTATGAAAGGTAGTCTATTGTCGAGATTTTTGTTATTCCATTGGATAGTAGCCTTGTTATTATGGAAGGTAGTCTGTTGTCAAGATTTTTGTTATCCCAATGGATGGTAACCTTGTCATTATGGAAGGTAGTCTATTGTCGAGATTTTTTTTACTCCAATGGATGGTAGCCTTGTCATTATGGAAGGTAGTCTGCTGTCGAGATTTTTGTTACTGCAATGGATGGTAGCTTTGTCTTTATGGAAGGTAGTCTTTTGTCAATATTTTTATTACACCAATGGATGGTAGCCTTGTCTTTACGGAAGGTAGTCTGTTGTCGATATTTTTGTTACTCCTATGGATGGTAGCCTTGTCATTATGGAAGCTAGTCTATTGTCGAGATCTTTGTTACTCAATAGATGGTAGCCTTGTCATTATGGAAGGTAGTCTGTGGTAGAGATTTTTGTTACTCCAATGGATGGTAGCCTTGTCATTATGGACCGTGGTCTATTGTCGAGATTTTTGTTACTCCAATGGATGGTATCCTTGTAATTATGGAAGGTAGTCTGTTGTCGAGATTTTTGTTACTCCAATGGATGGTAGCCTTGTCATTATGGAAGGTAGTTTGCTGTTCAGATTTTTGTTACTCCAATGGATGGTAGCCTTGTCATTATGAAAGGTAGTTTGTTGTCGAGATTTTTGTTACTACAATGGATGGTAGCCTTGTCGTTATGAAAGGTAGTCTGTTATCGATATTTTTGTTACTCCAATGGATGGTAGCCTTCTCTTTATGGAAGGTAGTCTGTTGTCGATATTTTTGTTACTCCTATGGATGGTAGCCTTGTCATTATGGAAGGTAGTCTATTGTCGAGATCTTTGTTACTCAATGGATGGCAGCCTTGTCATTATGGAATGTAGTCTGTGGTAGAGATTTTTGTTATTCTAATGGATGGTAGCCTTATCATTATGGAAGGAAGTCTATTGTCGTGATTTTTGTTACTCCAATGGATGGTAGCCTTGTCATTATGGATCGTGGTCTATTGTCGAGATTTTTGTTACTCCAATGGATGGTATCCTTGTAATTATGGAAGGAAGTCTTTTGTCGAGATTTTTGTTACTCCACTGGATGATAGCCTTGTCATTATGGACCGTGGGCTATTGTCGAGATTTTTGTTACTCCAATGGATGGTATCCTTGTAATTATGGAAGGTAGTCTATTGTCGAGATTTTTGTTACTCCAATGGATGGTAGCCTTGTCATATGGAAGGTAGTTTGTTATCGAGATTTTTTTTTACTGTAATGGATGGTGGCCTTGTCATTATGGAAGGTAGTTTGTTGTCGATATCTTTGTTACTCAATGGATGGTAGCCTTGTCATTATGGAAGGTAGTCTGTTGTCGAGATTTTTGTTATTCCATTGGATAGTAGCCTTGTTATTATGGAAGGTAGTCTGTTGTCAAGATTTTTGTTATCCCAATGGATGGTAACCTTGTCATTATGGAAGGTAGTCTATTGTCGAGATTTTTTTTACTCCAATGAATGGTAGCCTTGTCATTATGGAAGGTAGTCTGCTGTCGAGATTTTTGTTACTGCAATGGATGGTAGCTTTGTCTTTATGGAAGGTAGTCTTTTGTCAATATTTTTGTTACACCAATGGATGGTAGCCTTGTCTTTACGGAAGGTAGTCTGTTGTCGATATTTTTGTTACTCCTATGGATGGTAGCCTTGTCATTATGGAAGGTAGTCTATTATCGAGATCTTTGTTACTCAATGGATGGTAGCCTTGTCATTATGGAAGGTAGTCTGTGGTAGAGATTTTTGTTACTCCAATGGATGGTAGCCTTGTCATTATGGACCGTGGTCTATTGTCGAGATTTTTGTTACTCCAATGGATGGTATCCTTGTAATTATGGAAGGTAGTATATTGTCGAGATTTTTGTTACTCCAATGGATGGTAGCCTTATCATTATGGAAGGTAGTTTGTTGTTCAGATTTTTGTTAATCCAATGGATGGTAGCCTTGTCATTATGAAAGGTAGTTTGTTGTCGAGATTTTTGTTACTACAATGGATGGTAGCCTTGTCGTTATGAAAGGTAGTCTGCTGTCGATATTTTTGTTACTCCAATGGATGGCAGCCTTGTCATTATGGAAGGTAGTCTATTGTCGAGATCTTTGTTACTCAATGGATGGCAGCCTTGTCATTATGGAATGTAGTCTGTGGTAGAGATTTTTGTTACTCTAATGGATGATAGCCTTATCATTATGGAAGGAAGTCTATTGTCGAGATTTTTGTTACTCCAATGGATGGTAGCCTTGTCATTATGGACCGTGGTCTATTGTCGAGATTTTTGTTACTCCAATGGATGGTATCCTTGTAATTATTGAAGGAAGTCTTTTGTCGAGATTTTTGTTACTCCACTGGATGATAGCCTTGTCATTATGGACCGTGGGCTATTGTCGAGATTTTTGTTACTCCAATGGATGGTATCCTTGTAATTATGGAAGGTAGTCTGTTGTCGAGATTTTTGTTACTCCAATGGATGGTAGCCTTGTCATATGGAAGGTAGTTTGTTATCGAGATTTTTTTTACTACAATGGATGGTAGCCTTTGCATTATGGAAGGTAGTTTGTTGTCGATATCTTTGTTACTCAATGGATGGTAGCCTTGTCATTATGGAAGGTAGTCTGTTGTCGATATTTTTGTTACTCCTATGGATGGTAGCCTTGTCATTATGGAAGGTAGTCTATTGTCGATATCTTTGTTACTCAATGGATGGCAGCCTTGTCATTATGGAAGGTACTCTGTGGTAGAGATTTTTGTTACTCTAATGGATGGTAGCCTTATCATTATGGAAGGAAGTATATTGTCGAGATTTTTGTAACTCCAATGGATGGTAGCCTTGTCATTATGGACTGTGGTCTATTGTCGAGATTTTTGTTACTCCAATGGATGGTATCCTTGTAATTATGGAAGGAAGTCTTTTGTCGAGATTTTTGTTACTCCACTGGATGATAGCCTTGTCATTATGGACCGTGGGCTATTGTCGAGATTTTTGTTACTCCAATGGATGGTATCCTTGTAATTATGGAAGGTAGTCTGTTGTCGAGATTTTTGTTACTCCAATGGATGGTAGCCTTGTTATATGGAAGGTAGTTTGTTATCGAGATTTTTTTACTGCAATGGATGGTAGCCTTGTCATTATGGAAGGTAGTTTGTTGTCGATATCTTTGTTACTCAATGGATGGTGGCCTTGTCATTATGGAAGGTAGTCTGTTGTCGAGATTTTTTTTACTCCAATGGTTTGTAGCCTTGTCATTATGGAAGGTAGTCTGTTGTGGAGATTTTTGTTACTCTAATGGATGGTAGCCTTGACATTATGGAACATAGTCTATTGTCGAGATTTTTGTTACTTCAATGGATGGTAGGCTTTTCATTATGGAACATAGTTTGTTGTCTATATTTTTGTTACTCCAATGGATAGTAGCCTTGTCATTATGGAAGGTAGTTTCTTGTTCATATTTTTGTTACTCCAATGGATGGTAGCCTTGTCATTATGAAAGGTAGTCTATTGTCGAGATTTTTGTTATTCCATTGGATAGTAGCCTTGTTATTATGGAAGGTAGTCTGTTGTCAAGATTTTTGTTATCCCAATGGATGGTAACCTTGTCATTATGGAAGGTAGTCTATTGTCGAGATTTTTTTTACTCCAATGGATGGTAGCCTTGTCATTATGGAAGGTAGTCTGCTGTCGAGATTTTTGTTACTGCAATGGATGGTAGCTTTGTCTTTATGGAAGGTAGTCTTTTGTCAATATTTTTGTTACACCAATGGATGGTAGCCTTGTCTTTACGGAAGGTAGTCTGTTGTCGATATTTTTGTTACTCCTATGGATGGTAGCCTTGTCATTATGGAAGGTAGTCTATTGTCGAGATCTTTGTTACTCAATAGATGGTAGCCTTGTCATTATGGAAGGTAGTCTGTGGTAGAGATTTTTGTTACTCCAATGGATGGTAGCCTTGTCATTATGGACCGTGGTCTATTGTCGAGATTTTTGTTACTCCAATGGATGGTATCCTTTTAATTATGGAAGGTAGTCTGTTGTCGAGATTTTTGTTACTCCAATGGATGGTAGCCTTGTCATTATGGAAGGTAGTTTGCTGTTCAGATTTTTGTTACTCCAATGGATGGTAGCCTTGTCATTATGAAAGGTAGTTTGTTGTCGAGATTTTTGTTACTACAATGGATGGTAGCCTTGTCGTTATGAAAGGTAGTCTGTTATCGATATTTTTGTTACTCCAATGGATGGTAGCCTTCTCTTTATGGAAGGTAGTCTGTTGTCGATATTTTTGTTACTCCTATAGATGGTAGCCTTGTCATTATGGAAGGTAGTCTATTGTCGAGATCTTTGTTACTCAATGGATGGCAGCCTTGTCATTATGGAATGTAGTTTGTGGTAGAGATTTTTGTTACTCTAATGGATGTTAGCCTTATCATTATGGAAGGAAGTCTATTGTCGAGATTTTTGTTACTCCAATGGATGGTAGCCTTGTCATTATGGATCGTGGTCTATTGTCGAGATTTTTGTTACTCCAATGGATGGTATCCTTGTAATTATGGAAGGAAGTCTTTTGTCGAGATTTTTGTTACTCCACTGGATGATAGCCTTGTCATTATGGACCGTGGGCTATTGTCGAGATTTTTGTTACTCCAATGGATGGTATCCTTGTAATTATGGAAGGTAGTCTATTGTCGAGATTTTTGTTACTCCAATGGATGGTAGCCTTGTCATATGGAAGGTAGTTTGTTATCGAGATTTTTTTTTACTGTAATGGATGGTGGCGTTGTCATTATGGAAGGTAGTTTGTTGTCGATATCTTTGTTACTCAATGGATGGTAGCCTTGTCATTATGGAAGGTAGTCTGTTGTCGAGATTTTTGTTATTCCATTGGATAGTAGCCTTGTTTTTATGGAAGGTAGTCTATTGTCAAGATTTTTGTTATCCCAATGGATGGTAACCTTGTCATTATGGAAGGTAGTCTATTGTCGAGATTTTTTTTACTCCAATGAATGGTAGCCTTGTCATTATGGAAGGTAGTCTGCTGTCGAGATTTTTGTTACTGCAATGGATGATAGCTTTGTCTTTATGGAAGGTAGTCTTTTGTCAATATTTTTGTTACACCAATGGATGGTAGCCTTGTCTTTACGGAAGGTAGTCTGTTGTCGATATTTTTGTTACTCCTATGGATGGTAGCCTTGTCATTATGGAAGGTAGTCTATTATCGAGATCTTTGTTACTCAATGGATGGTAGCCTTGTCATTATGGAAGGTAGTCTGTGGTAGAGATTTTTGTTACTCCAATGGATGGTAGCCTTGTCATTATGGACCGTGGTCTATTGTCGAGATTTTTGTTACTCCAATGGATGGTATCCTTGTAATTATGGAAGGTAGTATATTGTCGAGATTTTTGTTACTCCAATGGATGGTAGCCTTATCATTATGGAAGGTAGTTTGTTGTTCAGATTTTTGTTACTCCAATGGATGGTAGCCTTGTCATTATGAAAGGTAGTTTGTTGTCGAGATTTTTGTTACTACAATGGATGGTAGCCTTGTCGTTATGAAAGGTAGTCTGCTGTCGATATTTTTGTTACTCCAATGGATGGTAGCCTTCTCTTTTTGGAAGGTAGTCTGTTGTCGATATTTTTGTTACTCATATGGATGGTAGCCTTGTCATTATGGAAGGTAGTCTATTGTCGAGATCTTTGTTACTCAATGGATGGCAGCCTTGTCATTATGGAATGTAGTCTGTGGTAGAGATTTTTGTTACTCTAATGGATGATAGCCTTATCATTATGGAAGGAAGTCTATTGTCGAGATTTTTGTTACTCCAATGGATGGTAGCCTTGTCATTATGGACCGTGGTCTATTGTCGAGATTTTTGTTACTCCAATGGATGGTATCCTTGTAATTATTGAAGGAAGTCTTTTGTCGAGATTTTTGTTACTCCACTGGATGATAGCCTTGTCATTATGGACCGTGGGCTATTGTCAAGATTTTTGTTACTCCAATGGATGGTATCCTTGTAATTATGGAAGGTAGTCTGTTGTCGAGATTTTTGTTACTCCAATGGATGGTAGCCTTGTCATATGGAAGGTAGTTTGTTATCGAGATTTTTTTTTACTACAATGGATGGTAGCCTTTGCATTATGGAAGGTAGTTTGTTGTCGATATCTTTGTTACTCAATGGATGGTAGCCTTGTCATTATGGAAGGTAGTCTGTTGTCGAGATTTTTTTTACTCCAATGGATGGTAGCCTTGTCATTATGGAAGGTAGTCTGTTGTGGAGATTTTAGTTACTCTAATGGATGGTAGCCTTGACATTATGGAACATAGTCTATTGTCGAGATTTTTGTTACTTCAATGGATGGTAGGCTTTTCATTATGGAAGGTAGTTTGCTGTTCAGATTTTTGTTACTCCAATGGATGGTAGCCTTGTCATTATGAAAGGTAGTTTGTTGTCGAGATTTTTGTTACTACAATGGATGGTAGCCTTGTCGTTATGGAACGTAGTCAGCTGTCGATATTTTTGTTACTCCAATGGATGGTAGCCTTCTCTTTATGGAAGGTAGTCTGTTGTCGATATTTTTGTTACTCCTATGGATGGTAGCCTTGTCATTATGGAAGGTAGTCTATTGTCGAGATCTTTGTTACTCAATGGATGGCAGCCTTGTCATTATGGAACGTAGTCCGTGGTAGAGATTTTTGTTACTCTAATGGATGGTAGCCTTATCATTATGGAAGGAAGTCTATTGTCGAGATTTTTGTTACTCCAATGGATGGTAGCCTTGTCATTATGGACCGTGGTCTATTGTCGAGATTTTTGTTACTCCAATGGATGGTATCCTTGTAATTATGGAAGGAAGTCTTTTGTCGAGATTTTTGTTACTCCACTGGATGATAGCCTTGTCATTATGCACCGTGGGCTATTGTCGAGATTTTTGTTACTCCAATGGATGGTATCCTTGTAATTATGGAAGGTAGTCTGTTGTCGATATTTTTGTTACTCCAATGGATGGTAGCCTTGTCATATGGAAGGTAGTTTGTTATCGAGATTTTTTTTACTGCAATGGATGGTAGCCTTGTCATTATGCAAGGTAGTTTGTTGTCGATATCTTTGTTACTCAATGGATGGTAGCCTTGTCATTATGGAAGGTAGTCTGTTGTCGAGATTTTTTTACTCCAATGGATGGAAGCCTTGTCATTATGGAAGGTAGTCTGTTGTGGATATTTTTGTTACTCTAATGGATGGTAGCCTTGACATTATGGAACATAGTCTATTTTCGAGATTTTTGTTACTTAAATGGATGTTAGGCTTTTCATTATGGAACGTAGTCTGTTGTCTATATTTTTG
Source organism: Vicia faba (assembly GCA_948472305.1). Lineage (NCBI taxonomy): Eukaryota > Viridiplantae > Streptophyta > Magnoliopsida > Fabales > Fabaceae > Vicia > Vicia faba. Next base: position 528,005,133 of record OX451741.1, read on the forward strand.
TTACTCCAATGGATGGTAGCCTTGTCATTATGGAAGGTAGTTTCTTGTTCATATTTTTGTTACTCCAATGGATGGTAGCCTTGTCATTATGAAAGGTAGTCTATTGTCGAGATTTTTGTTATTCCATTGGATAGTAGCCTTGTTATTATGGAAGGTAGTCTGTTGTCAAGATTTTTGTTATCCCAATGGATGGTAACCTTGTCATTATGGAAGGTAGTCTGTTGTCGAGATTTTTTTTACTCCAATGGATGGTAGCCTTGTCATTATGGAAGGTAGTCTGCTGTCGAGATTTTTGTTAGTGCAATGGATGGTAGCTTTGTCTTTATGGAAGGTAGTCTTTTGTCAATATTTTTGTTACACCAATGGATGGTAGCCTTGTCTTTACGGAAGGTAGTCTGTTGTCGATATTTTTGTTACTCCTATGGATGGTAGCCTTGTCATTATGGAAGGTAGTCTATTGTCGAGATCTTTGTTACTCAATGGATGGTAGCCTTGTCATTATGGAAGGTAGTCTGTGGTAGAGATTTTTGTTACTCCAATGGATGGTAGCCTTGTTATTATGGACCGTGGTCTATTGTCGAGATTTTTGTTACTCCAATGGATGGTATCCTTGTAATTATGGAAGGTAGTCTGTTGTCGAGATTTTTGTTACTCCAATGGATGGTAGCCTTGTCATTATGGAAGGTAGTTTGTTGTTCAGATTTTTGTTACTCCAATGGATGGTAGCCTTGTCATTATGAAAGGTAGTTTGTTGTCGAGATTTTTTTTACTACAATGGATGGTAGCCTTGTCGTTATGGAAGGTAGCGTGATGTCGATATTTTTGTTACTCCAATGGATGGTAGCCTTCTCTTTATGGAAGGTAGTCTGTTGTCGATATTTTTGTTACTCCTATGGATGGTAGCCTTGTCATTATGGAAGGTAGTCTATTGTCGAGATCTTTGTTACTCAATGGATGGCAGCCTTGTCATTATGGAATGTAGTCTGTGGTAGAGATTTTTGTTACTCTAATGGATGGTAGCCTTATCATTATGGAAGGAAGTCTATTGTCGAGATTTTTGTTACTCCAATGGATGGTAGCCTTGTCATTATGGATCGTGGTCTATTGTCGAGATTTTTGTTACTCCAATGGATGGTATCCTTGTAATTATGGAAGGAAGTCTTTTGTCGAGATTTTTGTTACTCCACTGGATGATAGCCTTGTCATTATGGACCGTGGGCTATTGTCGAGATTTTTGTTACTCCAATGGATGGTATCCTTGTAATTATGGAAGGTAGTCTGTTGTCGAGATTTTTGTTACTCCAATGGATGGTAGCCTTGTCATATGGAAGGTAGTTTGTTATCGAGATTTTTTTTTACTTCAATGGATGGTAGCCTTGTCATTATGGAAGGTAGTTTGTTGTCGATATCTTTGTTACTCAATGGATGGTAGCCTTGTCATTATGGAAGGTAGTCTGTTGTCGAGATTTTTTTTACTTCAATGGATGGTAGCCTTGTCATTATGGAAGGTAGTCTGTTGTGGAGATTTTTGTTACTCTAATGGATGGTAGCCTTGACATTATGGAACATAGTCTATTTTCGAGATTTTTGTTACTTCAATGGATGGTAGGCTTTTCATTATGGAAGGTAGTTTGCTGTTCAGATTTTTGTTACTCCAATGGATGGTAGTCTTGTCATTATGAAAGGTAGTTTGTTGTCGAGATTTTTGTTACTACAAAGGATGGTAGCCTTGTCGTTATGGAAGGTAGTCTGCTGTCGATATTTTTGTTACTCCAATGGATGGTAGCCTTCTCTTTATGGAAGGTACTCTGTTGTCGATATTTTTGTTACTCCTATGGATGGTAGCCTTGTCATTATGGAAGGTAGTCTATTGTCGAGATCTTTGTTACTCAATGGATGGCAGCCTTGTCTTTATGGAAGGTAGTCTGTGGTAGAGATTTTTGTTACTCTAATGGATGGTAGCCTTATCATTATGGAAGGAAGTCTATTGTCGAGATTTTTGTTACTCCAATGGATGGTAGCCTTGTCATTATGGACCGTGGTCTATTGTCGAGATTTTTGTTACTCCAATGGATGGTATCCTTGTAATTATGGAAGGAAGTCTTTTGTCGAGATTTTTGTTACTCCACTGGATGATAGCCTTGTCATTATGGACCGTGGGCTATTGTCGAGATTTTTGTTACTCCAATGGATGGTATCCTTGTAATTATGGAAGGTAGTCTGTTGTCGAGATTTTTGTTACTCCAATGGATGGTAGCCTTGTCATATGGAAGGTAGTTTGTTATCGAGATTTTTTTTACTGCAATGGATGGTAGCCTTGTCATTATGGAAGGTAGTTTGTTGTCGATATCTTTGTTACTCAATGGATGGTAGCCTTGTCATTATGGAAGGTAGTCTGTTGTCGAGATTTTTTTTACTCCAATGGATGGTAGCCTTGTCATTATGGAAGGTAGTCTGTTGTGGAGATTTTTGTTACTCTAATGGATGGTAGCCTTGATATTATGGAACATAGTCTATTGTCGAGATTTTTGTTACTTAAATGGATGTTAGGCTTTTCATTATGGAACGTAGTCTGTTGTCTATATTTTTGTTACTCCAATGGATGGTAGCCTTGTCATTATGGAAGGTAGTTTCTTGTTCATATTTTTGTTACTCCAATGGATGGTAGCCTTGTCATTATGAAAGGTAGTCTATTGTCGAGATTTTTGTTATTCCATTGGATAGTAGCCTTGTTATTATGGAAGGTAGTCTGTTGTCAAGATTTTTGTTATCCCAATGGATGGTAACCTTGTCATTATGGAAGGTAGTCTGTTGTCGAGATTTCTTTTACTCCAATGGATGGTAGCCTTCTCATTATGTAAGGTACTCTGCTGTCGATATTTTTGTTACTGCAATGGATGGTAGCTTTGTCTTTATGGAAGGTAGTCTTTTGTCAATATTTTTGTTACACCAATGGATGGTAGCCTTGTCTTTACGGAAGGTAGTCTATTGTCGATATTTTTGTTACTCCTATGGATGGTAGCCTTCTCATTATGTAAGGTACTCTGCTGTCGATATTTTTGTTACTGCAATGGATGGTAGCTTTGTCTTTATGGAAGGTAGTCTTTTGTCAATATTTTTGTTACACCAATGGATGGTAGCCTTGTCTTTACGGAAGGTAGTCTATTGTCGATATTTTTGTTACTCCTATGGATGGTAGCCTTGTCATTATGGAAGGTAGTCTATTGTTGAGATCTTTGTTACTCAATGGATGGTAGCCTTGTCATTATGGAAGGTAGTCTGTGGTAGAGATTTTTGTTACTCCAATGGATGGTAGCCTTGTCATTATGGACCGTGGTCTATTGTCGAGATTTTTGTTTCTCCAATGGATGGTATCCTTGTAATTATGGAAGGTAGTCTGTTATCGAGATTTTTGTTACTCCAATGGATGGTAGCCTTGTCATTATGGAAGGTAGTCTGCTGTCGATATTTTTGTTACTCCAATGGATGGTATACTTGTAATTATGGAAGGTAGTCTTTTGTCAAGATATTTTTTACTCCAATGGATGGTAGCCTTGTCATATGTAAGGTAGTCTGTTGTCGAGATTTTTTACTCCAATGGATGGTATCCTTGTCATTAAGGAAGGTAATCTATTTTTGATATCTTTGTTACTCAATGGATGGTAGCCTTGTTATTATGGAAGGTAGTCTGTTGTCGATATCTTTGTTACTCAATGGATGGTAGCCTTGTCATTATGGAAGGTAGTCTGTTGTTGAAATTTTTGTTACTACAATAGATGGTAGCCTTGTCATTATGGAAGGTAGTCTGATGTCGATATTTTTGTTACTCCAATGGATGATAGCCTTTTCATTATGGAAGGTAGTCTGTTCTCGAGATTTTTGTTACTCTAACGGATGGTAGCCTTGTCTTTATGGAACGTAGTCTCTTGTCTATATTTTTGTTACTCCAATGGATGGTAGCCTTGTCATTATGGAAGGTAGTTTCTTGTTCATATTTTTGTTACTCCAATGGATGGTAGCCTTGTCATTATGAAAGGTAGTCTATTGTCGAGATTTTTGTTATTCCATTGGATAGTAGCCTTGTTATTATGGAAGGTAGTCTGTTGTCAAGATTTTTGTTATCCCAATGGATGGTAACCTTGTCATTATGGAAGGTAGTCTGTTGTCGAGATTTTTTTTACTCCAATGGATGGTAGCCTTGTCATTATGGAAGGTAGTCTGCTGTCGAGATTTTTGTTACTCCTATGGATGGTAGCCTTGTCATTATGGAAGGTAGTCTATTGTCGAGATCATTGTTACTCAATGGATGGTAGCCTTGTCATTATGGAAGGTAGTCTGTGGTAGAGATTTTTGTTACCCCAATGGATGGTAGCCTTGTCATTAATGACCGTGGTCTATTGTCGAGATTTTTGTTACTCCAATGGATGGTATCCTTGTAATTATGGAAGGTAGTATGTTGTCGAGATTTTTGTTACTCCAATGGATGGTAGCCTTGTCATTATGGAAGGTAGTCTGCTGTCGATATTTTTGTTACTCCAATGGATGGTATACTTGTAATTATGGAAGGTAGTCTGTTGTCAAGATATTTTTTACTCCAATGGATGGTAGCCTTTTCATATGTAAGGTAGTCTGTATTCGAGATTTTTTACTCCAATGGATGGTATCCTTGTCATTATGGAATGTAGCCTATTATGGAAGGTAGTCTGTTGTCGATACCTTTGTTACTCAATGGATGGTAGCCTTGTCATTATGGAAGGTAGTCTGTTGTTGAAATTTTTGTTACTACAATAGATGGTAGCCTTGTCATTATGGAAGGTAGTCTGCTGTCGATATTTTTGTTACTCCAATGGATGGTAGCCTTTTCATTATGGAAGGTAGTCTGTTGTCGAGATTTTTGTTACTCTAATGGATGGTAGCCTTGTCTTTATGGAACGTAGTCTGTTGTCGATATTTTTGTTACTCCAATGGATGGTAGCCTTGTCATTATGGAAGGTAGTATGTCATTGAGATTTTTGTTACACCAATGGATTGTAGCCTTTTCATTATGGAAAGTAGTCTGTTATCGATATTTTTGTTACTCCAATGGATGGTAGCCTTGTCATAATAAAAAGGTAGTCTATTGTCGAGATTTTTGTTATTCCATTAGATAGTAGCCTTGTCATTATGGAAGGTAGTCTGTTATCGAGATTTTTATTATCCCAATGGATGGTAACCTTGTCATTATGGAAGGTAGTATGTTTCGAGATTTTTGTTACTCCAATGGATGGTAGCCTTGTCATTATGGAAGGTAGTCTGTTGAGGAGATTTTTGTCACTGCAATGGATGGTTGCCTTGTCTTTATGGAAGGTAGTCTATTGTGGATAATTTTGTTACTCCAATGGATGGTAGCGTTGTCATTATGGAAGGTAGTTTGCTGTTCAGATTTTTGTTACTCCAATGGATGGTAGCCTTGTCATTATGAAAGGTAGTCTATTGTCGAGATTTTTGTTATTCCATTGGATAGTAGCCTTGTTATTAGGGAAGGTAGTCTGTTGTCGAGGTTTTTGTTATCACAATGGATGGTAACCTTGTCATTATGGAAGGCAGTTTGTGGTCGAGATTTTTTTTACTCCAATGGATGGTAGCCTTGTCATTATGGAAGGTAGTCTGCTGTCGAGATTTTTGTTACTGCAATGGATGGTAGCTTTGTCATTATGGAAGGTAGTCTTTTGTCAATATTTTTGTTACTCCAATGGATGGTAACCTTGTCTTTATGGTAGGTAGTCTGTTGTCGATATTTTTGTTACTCCTATGGATGGTAGCCTTGTCATTATGGAAGGTAGTATGTGGTAGAGATTTTTGTTACTCTAATGGATGGTAGCCTTGTCATTATGGAAGGAAGTCATTTGTCTAGATTTTTGTTACTCCAATGGATGGTAGCCTTGTCATTATGGACCGTGGTCTATTATCAAGATTTTTGTTACTCCAATGGATGGTATCCTTGTAATTATGGAAGGTAGTCTGTTGTCGAGATTTTTTTTACTCCAATGGATGGCAGCTTTGTCATATGTAAGGTAGTCCGTGGTCGAGATTTTTTACTCCAATGGAAGGTATCCTTGTCATTATGGAAGGTAGTCTTGTTATTATGGAAGGTAGTCTGTTGTCGATATCTTTGTTACTCAATGGATGCAAACCTTATAATTATGGAAGGTAGTCTGTTATCGATATTTTTGTAACTACAATGGATGGTAGCCTTGTCGTTATGGAAGGTAGTCTGCTGTCGATATTTTTGTTACTCCAATGGATGGTATCCTTGTCTTTATGGAAGGTAGTCTGTTGTCGATATTTTTGTTACACCTATGGATGGTAGCCTTGTCATAATGGAAGGTAGTCTATTGTCGAGATCTTTGTTACTCAATGGATGACAGCCTTGTCATTATGGAAGGTAGTCTGTGCTAGAGATTTTTGTTACTCTAATGGATGGTAGCCTTATCATTATGGAAGGAAGTCTATTGTCGAGATCTTTGTTACTCAATGGATGACAGCCTTGTCTTTATGGAAGGTAGTCTGTGGTAGAGATTTTTGTTACTCTAATGGATGGTAGCCTTATCATTATGGAAGGAAGTCTTTTGTCAAGATTTTTGTTACTCCAATGGATGGTAGCCTTGTCATTATGGACTGTGGTCTATTGTCGAGATTTTTGTTACTCCAATGGATGGTATCCTTGTAATTATGGAAGGAAGTCTTTTGTCGAGATATTTGTTACTCCAATGGATGGTAGCCTTGTCATTATGGTTCATGGTCTATTGTCGAGATTTTTGTTACTCCAATGGATGGTATCCTTGTAATTATGGAAGGTAGTCTGTTGTCGAGATTTTTGTTACTCCAATGGATGGTAGCCTTGTCATATGGAAGGTAGTTTGTTGTCGATATTTTTTTTACTGCAATGGATGGTAGCCTTGTCATTATGGAAGGTAGTTTGTTGTCGATATCTTTTTTACTCAATGGATGGTAGCCTTGTCATTATGGAAGGTAATCTGTTGTCGAGATTTTTTTTACTCCAATGGATGGTAGCCTTGTCATTATGGAAGGTAGTCTATTGTTGAGATTTTTGTTATTCCATTGGATAGTAGCCTTGTCATTATGGAAGGTAGTCTGTTGTCGAGATTTTTGTTATCCCAATGGATGGTAACCTTGTCATTATGGAAGGTAGTATGTTTCGAGATTTTTTTTACTCCAATGGATGGTAGCCTTGTCATTATGGAAGGTAGTCTATTGTCGAGATTTTTGTTATTCCATTGGATAGTAGCCTTGTCATTATGGAAGGTAGTCTGTTGTCGAGAGTTTTGTTATCCCAATGGATGGTAACCTTGTCATTATGGAAGGTAGTATGTTTCGAGATTTTTTTTACTCCAATGGATGGTAGCCTTGTCATTATGAAAGGTAGTCTATTGTCGAGATTTTTGTTATTCCATTGGATAGTAGCCTTGTTATTAGGGAAGGTAGTCTGTTGTCGAGATTTTTGTTATCCCAATGGATGGTAACCTTGTCATTATGGAAGGTAGTATGTGGTCGAGATTTTTTTTACTCCAATGGATGGTAGCCTTGTCATTATGGAAGGTAGTCTGCTGTCGAGATTTTTTTTACTCCAATGGATGGTAGCCTTGTCATTATGAAAGGTAGTCTATTGTCGAGATTTTTGTTATTCCATTGGATAGTAGCCTTGTTATTAGGGAAGGTAGTCTGTTGTCGAGATTTTTGTTATCCCAATGGATGGTAGCCTTGTCATTATGGAAGGTAGTCTATTGTCGAGATCTTTGTTACTCAATGGATGGTAGCCTTGTCATTATGGAAGGTAGTCTGTGGTAGAGATTTTTGTTACTCTAATGGATGGTAGCCTTGTCATTATGGAAGTAAGTCATTTGTCTAGATTTTTGTTACTCCAATGGATGTTAGCCTTGTCATTATGGACTGTGGTCTATTGTCAAGGTTTTATTTACTCCAATGGATGGTATCCTTATAATTATGGAAGGTAGTCTGTTGTCGAGATTTTTTTTACTCCAATAGATGGCAGCCTTGTCATATGTAAGGTAGTCTGTTGTCGAGATTTTTTACTCCAATGGAAGGTATCCTTGTCATTATGGAAGGTAGTCTGTTTTTGATATCTTTGTTACTCAATGGACGGTAGCCTTGTTATTATGGAAGGTAGTCTGTTATCGATATCTATGTTACTCAATGGATGCAAACCTTATCATTATGGAAGGTAGTCTGTTGTCGAGATTTTTGTTACTACAATGGATCGTAGCCTTGTCGTTATGGAAGGTAGTCTGCTGTCGATATTTTTGTTACTCCAATGGATGGTAGCCTTGTCTTTATGGAAGGTAGTCTATTGTCGATATTTTTGTAACTCCTATGGATGGTAGCCTTGTCATTATGGAAGGTAGTCTATTGTTGAGATCTTTGTTACTCAATGGATGACAGCCTTGTCATTATGGAAGGTAGTCTGTGGTAGAGATTTTTGTTACTCTAATGGATGGTAGCCTTGTCATTATGGAAGGAAGTCTTTTGTCGAGATTTTTGTTACTCCAATGGATGGTAGCCTTGTCATTATGGACAGTGGTCTATTGTCGAGATTTTTGTTACTCCAATGGATGGTATCCTTGTAATTATGGAAGCAAGTCTTTTGTCGAGATTTTTGTTACTCCAATTGATGGTAGCCTTGTCATTATGGACCATGGTCTATTGTCGAGATTTTTGTTACTCCAATGGATGGTATCCTTGTAATTATGGAAGGTAGTCTGTTGTCGAGATTTTTGTTACTTCAATGGATGGTAGCCTTGTCATATGGAAGGTAGTTTGTTCTCGAGATTTTTTTTACTGCAATGGATGGTAGCCTTGTCATTATGGAAGGTAGTTTGGTGTCGATATCTTTGTTACTCAATGGATGGTAGCCTTTTCATTATTGAAGGTAGTCTATTGTCGAGATTTTTGTTATTCCATTGGATAGTAGCCTTGTTATTATGGAAGGTAGTCTGTTGTCAAGATTTTTGTTATCCCAATGGATGGTAACCTTGTCATTATGGAAGGTAGTCTGTTGTCGAGATTTTTTTTACTCCAATGGATGGTAGCCTTGTCATTATGGAAGGTAGTCTGTTGTCGAGATTTTTGTTACTCCTATGGATGGTAGCCTTGTCATTATGGAAGGTAGTCTATTGTCGAGATCATTGTTACTCAATAGATGGTAGCCTTGTCATTATGGAAGGTAGTCTGTGGTAGAGATTTTTGTTACCCCAATTGATGGTAGCCTTGTCATTATGGACCGTGGTCTATTGTCGAGATTTTTGTTACTCCAATGGATGGTATCCTTGTAATTATGGAAGGTAGTATGTTGTCGAGATTTTTGTTACTCCAATGGATGGTAGCCTTGTCATTATGGAAGGTAGTCTGCTGTCGATATTTTTGTTACTCCAATGGATGGTATACTTGTAATTATGGAAGGTAGTCTGTTGTCAAGATATTTTTTACTCCAATGGATGGTAGCCTTTTCATATGTAAGGTAGTCTGTATTCGAGATTTTTTACTCCAATGGATGGTATCCTTGTCATTTTGGAATGTAGCCTATTATGGAAGGTAGTCTGTTGTCGATATCTTTGTTACTCAATGGATGGTAGCCTTATCATTATGGAAGGTAGTCTGTTGTTGAAATTTTTGTTACTACAATAGATGGTAGCCTTGTCATTATGGAAGGTAGTCTTCTGTCGATATTTTTGTTACTCCAATGGATGGTAGCCTTTTCATTATGGAAGGTAGTCTGTTGTCGAGATTTTTGTTACTCTAATGGATGGTAGCCTTGTCTTTATGGAACGTAGTCTGTTGTCGATATTTTTGTTACTCCAATGGATGGTAGCCTTGTCATTATGGAAGGTAGTATGTCATTGAGATTTTTGTTACACCAATGGATTGTAGCCTTTTCATTATGGAAAGTAGTCTGTTGTCGATATTTTTGTTACTCCAATGGATGGTAGCCTTGTCATAATGAAAGGTAGTCTATTGTCGAGATTTTTGTTATTCCATTAGATAGTAGCCTTGTCATTATGGAAGGTAGTCTGTTATCGAGATTTTTGTTATCCCAATGGATGGTAACCTTGTCATTATGGAAGGTAGTATGTTTCGAGATTTTTGTTACTCCAATGGATGGTAGCCTTGTCATTATGGAAGGTAGTCTGTTGAGGAGATTTTTGTTACTGCAATGGATGGTTGCCTTGTCTTTATGGAAGGTAGTCTATTGTGGATATTTTTGTTACTCCAATGGATGGTAGCCTTGTCATTATGGAAGGTAGTTTGCTGTTCAGATTTTTGTTACTCCAATGGATGGTAGCCTTGTCATTATGAAAGGTAGTCTATTGTCGAGATTTTTGTTATTCCATTGGATAGTAGCCTTGTTATTAGGGAAGGTAGTCTGTTGTCGAGGTTTTTGTTATCCCAATGGATGGTAACCTTGTCATTATGGAAGGTAGTCTGTGGTCGAGATTTTTTTTACTCCAATGGATGGTAGCCTTGTCATTATGGAAGGTAGTCTGCTGTCGAGATTTTTGTTACTGCAATGGATGGTAGCTTTGTCATTATGGAAGGTAGTCTTTTGTCAATATTTTTGTTACTCCAATGGATGGTAACCTTGTCTTTATGGTAGGTAGTCTGTTGTCGATATTTTTGTTACTCCTATGGATGGTAGCCTTGTCATTATGGAAGGTAGTATGTGGTAGAGATTTTTGTTACTCTAATGGATGGTAGCCTTGTCATTATGGAAGGAAGTCATTTGTCTAGATTTTTGTTACTCAAATGGATGGTAGCCTTGTCATTATGGACCGTGGTCTATTGTCAAGATTTTTGTTACTCCAATGGATGGTATCCTTGTAATTATGGAAGGTAGTCTGTTGTCGAGAATTTTTTTACTCCAATGGATGGCAGCTTTGTCATATGTAAGGTAGTCTGTTGTCGAGATTTTTTACTCCAATGGAAGGTATCCTTGTCATTATGGAAGGTAGTCTTGTTATTATGGAAGGTAGTCTGTTGTCGATATCTTTGTTACTCAATGGATGCAAACCTTATAATTATGGAAGGTAGTCTGTTATCGAAATTTTTGTTACTACAATGGATGGTAGCCTTGTCGTTATGGAAGGTAGTCTGCTGTTGATATTTTTGTTACTCCAATGGATGGTATCCTTGTCTTTATGGAAGGTAGTCTGTTGTCGATATTTTTGTTACTCCTATGGATGGTAGCCTTGTCATAATGGAAGGTAGTCTATTGTCGAGATCTTTGTTACTCAATGGATGACAGCCTTGTCATTATGGAAGGTAGTCTGTGGTAGAGATTTTTGTTACTCTAATGGATGGTAGCCTTATCATTATGGAAGGAAGTCTATTGTCGAGATCTTTGTTACTCAATGGATGACAGCCTTGTCTTTATGGAAGGTAGTCTGTGGTAGAGATTTTTGTTACTCTAATGGATGGTAGCCTTATCATTATGGAAGGAAGTCTTTTGTCAAGATTTTTGTTACTCCAATGGATGGTAGCCTTGTCATTATGGACTGTGGTCTATTGTCGAGATTTTTGTTACTCCAATGGATGGTATCCTTGTAATTATGGAAGGAAGTCTTTTGTCGAGATATTTTTTACTCCAATGGATGGTAGCCTTGTCATTATGGTTCATGGTCTATTGTCAAGATTTTTGTTACTCCAATGGATGGTATCCTTGTAATTATGGAAGGTAGTCTGTTGTCGAGATTTTTGTTACTCCAATGGATGGTAGCCTTGTCATATGGAAGGTAGTTTGTTGTCGAGATTTTTTTTACTGCAATGGATGGTAGCCTTGTCATTATGGAAGGTAGTTTGTTGTCGATATCTTTTTTACTCAATGGATGGTAGCCTTGTCATTATGGAAGGTAATCTGTTGTCGAGATTTTTTTTACACCAATGGATGGTAGCCTTGTCATTATGGAAGGTAGTCTATTGTTGAGATTTTTGTTATTCCATTGGATAGTAGCCTTGTCATTATGGAAGGTAGTCTGTTGTCGAGATTTTTGTTATCCCAATGGATGGTAACCTTGTCATTATGGAAGGTAGTATGTTTCGAGATTTTTTTTACTCCAATGGATGGTAGCCTTGTCATTATGAAAGGTAGTCTATTGTCGAGATTTTTGTTATTCCATTGGATAGTAGCCTTGTTATTAGGGAAGGTAGTCTGTTGTCTTGATTTTTGTTATCCCAATGGATGGTAACCTTGTCATTATGGAAGGTAGTATGTGGTCAAGATTTTTTTTACTCCAATGGATGGTAGCCTTGTCATTATGGAAGGTAGTCTGCTGTCGAGATTTTTTTTACTCCAATGGATGGTAGCCTTGTCATTATGAAAGGTAGTCTATTGTCGAGATTTTTGTTATTCCATTGGATAGTAGCCTTGTTATTAGGGAAGGTAGTCTGTTGTCGATATTTTTGTTATCCCAATGGATGGTAGCCTTGTCATTATGGAAGGTAGTCTATTGTCGAGATCTTTGTTACTCAATGGATGGTAGCCTTGTCATTATGGAAGGTAGTCTGTGGTAGAGATTTTTGTTACTCTAATGGATGGTAGCCTTGTCATTATAGAAGTAAGTCATTTGTCTAGATTTTTGTTACTCCAATGGATGTTAGCCTTGTCATTATGGACCGTGGTCTATTGTCAAGGTTTTATTTACTCCAATGGATGGTATCCTTGTAATTATGGAAGGTAGTCTGTTGTCGAGATTTTTGTTATCCCAATGGATGGTAACCTTGTCATTATGGAAGGTAGTATGTTTCGAGATTTTTTTTACTCCAATGGATGGTAGCCTTGTCATTATGGAAGGTAGTCTATTGTCGATATTTTTGTTATTCCATTGGATAGTAGCCTTGTCATTATGGAAGGTAGTCTGTTGTCGAGAGTTTTGTTATCCCAATGGATGGTAACCTTGTCATTATGGAAGGTAGTATGTTTCGAGATTTTTTTTACTCCAATGGATGGTAGCCTTGTCATTATGAAAGGTAGTCTATTGTCGAGATTTTTGTTATTCCATTGGATAGTAGCCTTGTTATTAGGGAAGGTAGTCTGTTGTCGAGATTTTTGTTATCCCAATGGATGGTAACCTTGTCATTATGGAAGGTAGTATGTGGTCGAGATTTTTTTTACTCCAAAGGATGGTAGCCTTGTCATTATGGAAGGTAGTCTGCTGTCGAGATTTTTTTTACTCCAATGGAGGGTACCCTTGTCATTATGAAAGGTAGTCTATTGTCGAGATTTTTGTTATTCTATTGGATAGTAGCCTTGTTATTAGGGAAGGTAGTCTGTTGTCGAGATTTTTGTTATCCCAATGGATGGTAGCCTTGTCATTATGGAAGGTAGTCTATTGTCGAGATCTTTGTTACTCAATGGATGGTAGCCTTGTCATTATGGAAGGTAGTCTGTGGTAGAGATTTTTGTTACTCTAATGGATGGTAGCCTTGTCATTATAGAAGTAAGTCATTTGTCTAGATTTTTGTTACTCCAATGGATGTTAGCCTTGTCATTATGGACCGTGGTCTATTGTCAAGGTTTTATTTACTCCAATGGATGGTATCCTTGTAATTATGGAAGGTAGTCTGTTGTCGAGATTTTTGTTATCCCATTGGATGGTAACCTTGTCATTATGGAAGGTAGTATGTTTCGAGATTTTTTTTACTCCAATGGATGGTAGCCTTGTCATTATGGAAGGTAGTCTATTGTCGATATTTTTGTTATTCCATTGGATAGTAGCCTTGTCATTATGGAAGGTAGTCTGTTGTCGAGAGTTTTGTTATCCCAATGGATGGTAACCTTGTCATTATGGAAGGTAGTATGTTTCGAGATTTTTTTTACTCCAATGGATGGTAGCCTTGTCATTATGAAAGGTAGTCTATTGTCGAGATTTTTGTTATTCCATTGGATAGTAGCCTTGTTATTAGGGAAGGTAGTCTGTTGTCGAGATTTTTGTTATCCCAATGGATGGTAACCTTGTCATTATGGATGGTAGTATGTGGTCGAGATTTTTTTTACTCCAAAGGATGGTAGCCTTGTCATTATGGAAGGTAGTCTGCTGTCGAGATTTTTTTTACTCCAATGGAGGGTACCCTTGTCATTATGAAAGGTAGTCTATTGTCGAGATTTTTGTTATTCCATTGGATAGTAGCCTTGTTATTAGGGAAGGTAGTCTGTTGTCGAGATTTTTGTTATCCCAATGGATGGTAACCTTGTCATTATGGAAGGTAGTATGTGGTCGAGATTTTTTTTACTCCAAAGGATGGTAGCCTTGTCATTATGGAAGGTAGTCTGCTGTCGAGATTTTTTTTACTCCAATGGAGGGTACCCTTGTCATTATGAAAGGTAGTCTATTGTCGAGATTTTTGTTATTCTATTGGATAGTAGCCTTGTTATTAGGGAAGGTAGTCTGTTGTCGAGATTTTTGTTATCCCAATGGATGGTAGCCTTGTCATCATGGAAGGTAGTCTATTGTCGAGATCTTTGTTACTCAATGGATGGTAGCCTTGTCATTATGGAAGGTAGTCTGTGGTAGATATTTTTGTTACTCTAATGGATGGTAGCCTTGTCATTATAGAAGTAAGTCATTTGTCTAGATTTTTGTTACTCCAATGGATGTTAGCCTTGTCATTATGGACCGTGGTCTATTGTCAAGGTTTTATTTACTCCAATGGATGGTATCCTTGTAATTATGGAAGGTAGTCTGTTGTCGAGATTTTTGTTATCCCATTGGATGGTAACCTTGTCATTATGGAAGGTAGTATGTTTCGAGATTTTTTTTACTCCAATGGATGGTAGCCTTGTCATTATGGAAGGTAGTCTATTGTCGATATTTTTGTTATTCCATTGGATAGTAGCCTTGTCATTATGGAAGGTAGTCTGTTGTCGAGAGTTTTGTTATCCCAATGGATGGTAACCTTGTCATTATGGAAGGTAGTATGTTTCGAGATTTTTTTTACTCCAATGGATGGTAGCCTTGTCATTATGAAAGGTAGTCTATTGTCGAGATTTTTGTTATTCCATTGGATAGTAGCCTTGTTATTAGGGAAGGTAGTCTGTTGTCGAGATTTTTGTTATCCCAATGGATGGTAACCTTGTCATTATGGAAGGTAGTATGTGGTCGAGATTTTTTTTACTCCAAAGGATGGTAGCCTTGTCATTATGGAAGGTAGTCTGCTGTCGAGATTTTTTTTACTCCAATGGAGGGTACCCTTGTCATTATGAAAGGTAGTCTATTGTCGAGATTTTTGTTATTCCATTGGATAGTAGCCTTGTTATTAGGGAAGGTAGTCTGTTGTCGAGATTTTTGTTATCCCAATGGATGGTAGCCTTGTCATTATGGAAGGTAGTCTATTGTCGAGATCTTTGTTACTCAATGGATGGTAGCCTTGTCATTATGGAAGGTAGTCTGTGGTAGAGATTTTTGTTACTCTAATGGATGGTAGCCTTGTCATTATGGAAGTAAGTCATTTGTCTAGATTTTTGTTACTCCAATGGATGTTAGCCTTGTCATTATGGACCGTGGTCTATTGTCAAGGTTTTATTTACTCCAATGGATGGTATCCTTGTAATTATGGAAGGTAGTCTGTTGTCGAGATTTTTTTTACTCCAATAGATGGCAGCCTTGTCATATGTAAGGTAGTCTGTTGTCGAGATTTTTTACTCCAATGGAAGGTATCCTTGTCATTATGGAAGGTAGTCTGTTTTTGATATCTTTGTTACTCAATGGATGGTAGCCTTGTTATTATGGAAGGTAGTCTGTTATCGATATCTATGTTACTCAATGGATGCAAACCTTATCATTATGGAAGGTAGTCTGTTGTCGAGATTTTTGTTACTACAATGGATGGTAGCCTTGTCTTTATGGAAGGTAGTCTATTGTCGATATTTTTGTAACTCCTATGGATGGTAGCCTTGTCATTATGGAAGGTAGTCTATTGTTGAGATCTTTGTTACTCAATGGATGACAGCCTTGTCATTATGGAAGGTAGTCTGTTGTTGAGATCTTTGTTACTCAATGGATGACAGCCTTGTCATTATGGAAGGAAGTCTTTTGTCGAGATTTTTGTTACTCCAATGGATGGTAGCCTTGTCATTATAGACAGTGGTCTATTGTCGAGATTTGTGTTACTCCAATGGATGGTATCCTTGTAATTATGGAAGGAAGTCTTTTGTCGAGATTTTTGTTACTCCAATTGATGGTAGCCTTGTCATTATGGACCATGGTCTATTGTCGAGATTTTTGTTACTCCAATGGATGGTATCCTTGTAATTATGGAAGGTAGTCTGTTGTCGAGATTTTTGTTACTTCAATGGATGGTAGCCTTGTCATATGGAAGGTAGTTTGTTCTCGAGATTTTTTTTACTGCAATGGATGGTAGCCTTGTCATTATGGAAGGTAGTTTGTTGTCGATATCTTTGTTACTCAATGGATGGTAGCCTTTTCATTATGGAAGGTAGTCAGTTGTCGAGAATTTTTTTACTCCAATGGATGGTAGGCTTGTCATTATGGAAGGTTGTCTGTTGTGGAGATTTTTGTTACTCTAATGGATGGTAGCCTTGACATTATGGAACATAGTCTGTTGTCGAGATTTTTGTTACTTCAATGGATGGTAGGCTTTTCATTATGGAACGTAGTCTGTTGTGGATATTTTTGTTACTCCAATGGATGGTAGCCTTGTCATTTTGGAAGGTAGTTTGCTGTTCAGATTTTTGTTACTCCAATGGATGGTAGCCTTGTCATTATGAAAGGTAGTCTATTGTCGAGATTTTTGTTATTCCATTGGATAGTAGCCTTGTTATTATGGAAGGTAGTCTGTTGTCAAGAGTTTTGTTATCCCAATGGATGGTAACCTTTTCATTATGGAAGGTAGTCTATTGTCGAGATTTTTTTTACTCCAATGGATGGTAGCCTTGTCATTATGGAAGGTGGTCTGCTGTCGAGATTTTTGTTACTACAATGGATGGTAACTTTGTCTTTATGGAAGGTAGTCTTTTGTCAATATTTTTGTTACTCCAATGGATGGTAGCTTTGTCTTTATGGAAGGTTTTCTGTTGTCGAGATCTTTGTTACTCAATGGATGGTAGCCTTGCCATTATGGAAGGTAGTCTGTGGTAGAGATTTTTGTTACTCTAATGGATGGTAGCCTTGTCATTATGGAAGGAAGTCTTTTGTCGAGATTTTTGTTACTCCAATGGATGGTAGCCTTGGCATTATGGACCGTGGTCTATTGTCGAGATTTTTGTTACTCCAATGGATGGTATCCTTGTAATTATGGAAGGTAGTCTGTTGTCGAGATTTTTGTTACTCCAATAGATGGTAGCCTTGTCATTACGGAAGGTAGTCTGCTGTCGATATTTTTGTTACTCCAATGGATGGTATACTTGTAATTATGGAAGGTAGTATGTTGTCAAGATATTTTTTACTCTAATGGATGGTAGCCTTGTCATATGTAAGGTAGTCTGTTATCGAGATTTTTTACTCCAATGGATGGTATCCTTGTCATTATGGAAGGTAGTCTATTTTTGATATCTTTGTTACTCAATGGAAGGTAGCCTTGTTATTATAGAAGGTAGTTTGTTGTCGATATCTTTGTTACTCAATGGATGCTAGCCTTGTCATTATGGAAGGTAGTCTGTTGTTGATATTTTTGTTACTACAATGGATGGTAGGCTTGTCATTATGGAAGGTAGTCTGCTGTCGATATTTTTGTTACTCCAATGGATGGTAGCCTTTTCATTATGGAAGGTAGTATGTTGTCGAGATTTTTGTTACTCTAATGGATGGTAGCCTTGTCTTTATGGAACGTAGTCTGTTGTCGATATTTTTGTTATTCCAATGGATGGTAGCCTAGTCATTATGGAAGGTAGTTTGTTGTTCAGATTTTTGTTACTCCAATGGATGGTAGCCTTGTCATTATGAAAGGTAGTCTATTGTCGAGATTTTTGTTATTCCATTGGATAGTAGCCTTGTTATTATGGAAGGTAGTCTGTTGTCAAGATTTTTGTTATCCCAATGGATGGTAACCTTTTCATTATGGAAGGTAGTCTATTGCCGAGATTTTTTTTACTCCAATGGATGGTAGCCTTGTCATTATGGAAGGTGGTCTGCTGTCGAGATTTTGGTTACTACAATGGATGGTAACTTTGTCTTTATGGAAGGTAGTCTTGTGTCAATATTTTTGTTACTCCAATGGATGGTAGCTTTGTCTTTATGGAAGGTAGTCTGTTGTCGATATTTTTGTTACTCCTATGGATGGTAGCCTTGTCATTATGGAAGGTAGTCTATTGTCGAGATCTTTGTTACTCAATGGATGGTAGCCTTGTCATTATGGAAGGTAGTCTGTGGTAGAGATTTTTGTTACTCTAATGGATGGTAGCCCTGTCATTATGGAAGGAAGTCTTTTGTCGAGATTTTTGTTACTCCAATGGATGGTAGCCTTGTCATTATGGACCGTGGTCTATTGTCGAGATTTTTGTTACTCCAATGGATGGTATCCTTGTAATTATGGAAGGTAGTCTGTTGTCGAGATTTTTGTTACTCCAATAGATGGTAGCCTTGTCATTATGGAAGGTAGTCCGCTGTCGATATTTTTGTTACTCCAATGGATGGTATACTTGTAATTATGGAAGGTAGTCTGTTGTCAAGATATTTTTTACTCTGATGGATGTTAGCCTTGTCATATGTAGGGTAGTCTGTTGTCGAGATTTTTTACTCCAATGGATGGTATCCTTGTCATTATGGAAGGTAGTCTATTTTTGATATCTTTGTTACTCAATGGATGGTAGCCTTGTTATTATAGAAGGTAGTTTGTTGTCGATATCTTTGTTACTCAATGGATGCTAGCCTTGTCATTATGGAAGGTAGTCTGTTGTTGATATTTTTGTTACTACAATGGATGGTAGGCTTGTCATTATGGAAGGTAGTCTGCTGTCGATATTTTTGTTACTCCAATGGATGGTAGCCTTTTCATTATGGAAGGTAGTCTGTTGTCGAGATTTTTGTTACTCTAATGGATGGTAGCCTTGTCTTTATGGAACATAGTCTGTTGTCGATATTTTTGTTATTCCAATGGATGGTAGTCTTGTCATTATGGAAGGTAGTATGTCGTTGAGATTTTTGTTACACCAATGGATTGTAGCCTTTTCATTATGGAAAGTAGTCTATTTTCGATATTTTTGTTACTCCAATGGATGGTAGCCTTGTCATAATGAAAGGTAGTCTATTGTCGAGATTTTTGTTATTCCATTGGATAGTAGCCTTGTCATTATGGAAGGTAGTCTGTTGTCGAGATTTTGGTTATCCCAATGGATGGTAACCTTGTCATTATGAAAGGTAGTATGTTTCGAGATTTTTTTTACTCCAATGGATGGTAGCCTTGTCATTATGGAAGGTAGTCTGTTGTGGATATTTTTGTTACTCCAATGGATGGTAGCCTTGTCATTATGGAAGGTAGTTTGCTATTAAGATTTTTGTTACTCCAATGGATGGTAGCCTTGTCATTATGAAAGGTAGTCTATTGTCGAGATTTTTGTTATTCCATTGGATAGTAGCCTTGTTATTAGGGAAGGTAGTCTATTGTCGAGATTTTTATTATCCCAATGGATGGTAACCTTGTCATTATGGAAGGTAGTCTGCTGTCGAGATTTTTGTTACTGCAATGGATGGTAGCTTTGCCTTTATGGAAGGTAGTCTTTTGTCAATATTTTTGTTACCACAATGGATGGTAGCCTTGTCTTTATGGTAGGTAGTCTGTTGTCGATATTTTTGTTACTCCTATGGATGGTAGCCTTTTCATTATGGAAGATAGTCTATTGTCGAGATCTTTGTTACTCAATGGATGGTAGCCTTGTCATTATGGAAGGTAGTCTGTGGTAGAGATTTTTGTTACTCTAATGGATGGTAGCCTTGTCATTATGGAAGGAAGTCTTTTGTCGAGATTTTTGTTACTCCAATGGATGGTAGCCTTGTCATTATGGACCGTGGTCTATTGTCAAGATTTTTGTTACTCCAATGGATGGTATCCTTGTAATTATGGAAGGTAGTGTGTTGTCGAGATTTTTTTTACTCCAATGGATGGTAGCCTTGTCATATGTAAGGTAGTCTGTTGTCGTGATTTTTTACTCCAATGGAAGGTATCCTTGTCATTATGGAAGGTAGTCTGTTTTTGATATCTTTGTTACTCAATGGATGGTAGCCTTGTTATTATGGAAGGTAGTCTGTTGTCGACATCTTTGTTACTCAATGGATGCAAACCTTGTCATTATGGAAGGTAGTCTGTTGTCGATATTTTTGTTACTACAATGGATAGTAGCCTTGTCGTTATGAAAGGTAGTCTGCTGTCGATATTTTTGTTACTCCAATGGATGGTAGCCTTGTCTTTATGGAAGGTAGTCTGTTGTCGATATTTTTGTTATTCCAATGGATGGTAGCCTTGTCATTATGGAAGGTAGTATGTCGTTGAGATTTTTGTTACACCAATGGATTGTAGCCTTTTCATTATGGAAAGTAGTCTATTGTCGATATTTTTGTTACTCCAATAGATGGTAGCCTTGTCATAATGAAAGGTAGTCTATTGTCGAGATTTTTGTTATTCCATTGGATAGTAGCCTTGTCATTATGGAAGGTAGTCTGTTGTCGAGATTTTGGTTATCCCAATGGATGGTAACCTTGTCATTATGAAAGGTAGTATGTTTCGAGATTTTTTTTACTCCAATGGATGGTAGCCTTGTCATTATGGAAGGTAGTCTGTTGAGGATATTTTTGTTACTACAATGGATGGTAACCTTGTCTTTATGGAAGGTAGTCTGTTGTGGATATTTTTGTTACTCCAATGGATGGTAGCCTTGTCATTATGGAAGGTAGTTTGCTATTAAGATTTTTGTTACTCCAATGGATGGTAGCCTTGTCATTATGAAAGGTAGTCTATTGTCGAGATTTTTGTTATTCCATTGGATAGTAGCCTTGTTATTAGGGAAGGTAGTCTATTGTCGAGATTTTTATTATCCCAATGGATGGTAACCTTGTCATTATGGAAGGTAGTCTGTGGTCGAGATTTTTTTTACTCCAATGGATGGTAGCCTTGTCATTATGGAAGGTAGTCTGCTGTCGAGATTTTTGTTACTGCAATGGATGGTAGCTTTGCCTTTATGGAAGGTAGTCTTTTGTCAATATTTTTGTTACCCAAATGGATGGTAGCCTTGTCTTTATGGTAGGTAGTCTGTTGTCGATATTTTTGTTACTCCTATGGATGGTAGCCTTTTCATTATGGAAGGTAGTCTATTATCGAGATCTTTGTTACTCAATGGATGGTAGCCTTGTCATTATGGAAAGTAGTCTGTGGTAGAGATTTTTGTTACTCTAATGGATGGTAGCCTTGTCATTATGGAAGGAAGTCTTTTGTCGAGATTTTTTTTACTCCAATGGATGGTAGCCTTGTCATTATGGACCGTGGTCTATTGTCAAGATTTTTGTTACTCCAATGGATGGTATCCTTGTAATTATGGAAGGTAGTGTGTTGTCGAGATTTTTTTTACTCCAATGGATGGTAGCCTTGTCATATGTAAGGTAGTCTGTTGTCGTGATTTTTTACTCCAATGGAAGGTATCCTTGTCATTATGGAAGGTAGTCTGTTTTTGATATCTTTGTTACTCAATGGATGGTAGCCTTGTTATTATGGAAGGTAGTCTGTTGTCGACATCTTTGTTACTCAATGGATGCAAACCTTGTCATTATGGAAGGTAGTCTGTTGTCGATATTTTTGTTACTACAATGGATAGTAGCCTTGTCGTTATGAAAGGTAGTCTGCTGTCGATATTTTTGTTACTCCAATGGATGGTAGCCTTGTCTTTATGGAAGGTAGTCTGTTGTCGATATTTTTGTTATTCCAATGGATGGTAGCCTTGTCATTATGGAAGGTAGTATGTCGTTGAGATTTTTGTTACACCAATGGATTGTAGCCTTTTCATTATGGAAAGTAGTCTATTGTCGATATTTTTGTTACTCCAATAGATGGTAGCCTTGTCATAATGAAAGGTAGTCTATTGTCGAGATTTTTGTTATTCCATTGGATAGTAGCCTTGTCATTATGGAAGGTAGTCTGTTGTCGAGATTTTGGTTATCCGAATGGATGGTAACCTTGTCATTATGAAAGGTAGTATGTTTCGAGATTTTTTTTACTCCAATGGATGGTAGCCTTGTCATTATGGAAGGTAGTCTGTTGAGGATATTTTTGTTACTACAATGGATGGTAACCTTGTCTTTATGGAAGGTAGTCTGTTGTGGATATTTTTGTTACTCCAATGGATGGTAGCCTTGTCATTATGGAAGGTAGTTTGCTATTAAGATTTTTGTTACTCCAATGGATGGTAGCCTTGTCATTATGAAAGGTAGTCTATTGTCGAGATTTTTGTTATTCCATTGGATAGTAGCCTTGTTAGTAGGGAAGGTAGTCTATTGTCGAGATTTTTATTATCCCAATGGATGGTAACCTTGTCATTATGGAAGGTAGTCTGTGGTCGAGATTTTTTTTACTCCAATGGATGGTAGCCTTGTCATTATGGAAGGTAGTCTGCTGTCGAGATTTTTGTTACTGCAATGGATGGTAGCTTTGCCTTTATGGAAGGTAGTCTTTTGTCAATATTTTTGTTACCCAAATGGATGGTAGCCTTGTCTTTATGGTAGGTAGTCTGTTGTCGATATTTTTGTTACTCCTATGGATGGTAGCCTTTTCATTATGGAAGGTAGTCTATTATCGAGATCTTTGTTACTCAATGGATGGTAGCCTTGTCATTATGGAAAGTAGTCTGTGGTAGAGATTTTTGTTACTCTAATGGATGGTAGCCTTGTCATTATGGAAGGAAGTCTTTTGTCGAGATTTTTGTTACTCCAATGGATGGTAGCCTTGTCATTATGGACCGTGGTCTATTGTCAAGATTTTTGTTACTCCAATGGATGGTATCCTTGTAATTATGGAAGGTAGTGTGTTGTCGAGATTTTTTTTACTCCAATGGATGGTAGCCTTGTCATATGTAAGGTAGTCTGTTATCGTGATTTTTTACTCCAATGGAAGGTATCCTTGTCATTATGGAAGGTAGTCTATTTTTGATATCTTTGTTACTCAATGGATGGTAGCCTTGTTATTATAGAAGGTAGTCTGTTGTCGACATCTTTGTTACTCAATGGATGCAAACCTTGTCATTATGGAAGGTAGTCTGTTGTCGATATTTTTGTTACTATAATGGATAGTAGCCTTGTCGTTATGAAAGGTAGTCTGCTGTCGATATTTTTGTTACTCCAATGGATGGTAGCCTTGTCTTTATGGAAGGTAGTCTGTTGTCGATATTTTTGTTATTCCAATGGATGGTAGCCTTGTCATTATGGAAGGTAGTATGTCGTTGAGATTTTTGTTACACCAATGGATTGTAGCCTTTTCATTATGGAAAGTAGTCTATTGTCGATATTTTTGTTACTCCAATAGATGGTAGCCTTGTCATAATGAAAGGTAGTCTATTGTCGAGATTTTTGTTATTCCATTGGATAGTAGCCTTGTCATTATGGAAGGTAGTCTGTTGTCGAGATTTTGGTTATCCCAATGGATGGTAACCTTGTCATTATGAAAGGTAGTATGTTTCGAGATTTTTTTTACTCCAATGGATGGTAGCCTTGTCATTATGGAAGGTAGTCTGTTGAGGATATTTTTGTTACTACAATGGATGGTAACCTTGTCTTTATGGAAGGTAGTCTGTTGTGGATATTTTTGTTACTCCAATGGATGGTAGCCTAGTCATTATGGAAGGTAGTTTGCTATTAAGATTTTTGTTGCTCCAATGGATGGTAGCCTTGTCATTATGAAAGGTAGTCTATTGTCGAGATTTTTGTTATTCCATTGGATAGTAGCCTTGTTATTAGGGAAGGTAGTCTATTGTCGAGATTTTTATTATCCCAATGGATGGTAACCTTGTCATTATGGAAGGTAGTCTGTGGTCGAGATTTTTTTTACTCCAATGGATGGTAGCCTTGTCATTATGGAAGGTAGTCTGCTGTCGATATTTTTGTTACTGCAATGGATGGTAGCTTTGTCATTATGGACCATGGTCTATTGTCGAAATTTTTGTTACTACAATGGGTGGTAGCCTTGTAATTATGGAAGGTAGTCTGTTGTCGAGATTTTTGTTACTCAATGGATGGTAGAATTGACATTATGGAAAGTAGTTTGGTTTCGAGATTTTTGTTACCGCAATGGATGTTAGGCGTGTCATTATGGAATGCAGTTTGTTGTCGATATTTTTGTTACTCCAATGGATGGTAGCCTTGTCATTATGGACCGTGGTCTATTGTCGAGATTTTTGTTACTCCAATGGATGGTAGCCTTGTCATTATGGAAGGTAGTCTATTGTCGAGATTTTTGTTACTCTAATAGATGGTAGACTTGACATTATGGAAAGTAGTCTGGTTTCGAGATTTTTTTACCGCAATGGATGGTAGGCGTGTCATTATGGAACGTAGTTTGTTGTCGAAATTTTTTTTACACCAATGAATGATAGCCTTGTCATTATGGATAGTACTCTGTTGTCTAGATTTTTGTTACTGCAATGAATGATAACCTTGTCATTATGGAAGGTAGTCTATTGTAGAGATTTTTGTTACTCCAATGGATGGTAGCCTTGTCATTATGGAAGGAAGTTTGTTTTATAGATATTTGTAACTCCAATGGATGGTAGCGTTGTCATTATGGAAGGTAGTCTTTTGTTCAAATTTTTGTTACACCAATGGATGGTAGCATTGTCGTTATGGATGGTAGTCTTTTGTCGGTATTTTTGTTACTCCAATGGATGATAGCCTTGTCATTAGGGAAGGTAGTTTGTTGTAGATATTTTTGTTACTCCAATGGATGGTAGCCTTGTCATTATGGAAGGAAGTCTGTTGTATAGATATTTGTAACTCCAATGGATGTTAGCCTTGTCATTATGGAAGGTAGTCTGTTGTCGAGATTTTTGTTACTGCAATGGATGGTAGACTTGACATTATGGAAAGTAGTTTGTTGTCGAAATTTTTATTACACCAATGGATGGTAGCCTTGTCGTTATGGATGGTAGACTGTTGTCTAAATTTTTGTTACTCCAATGGATGATAGCCTTGTCATTATGGAAGGTAGTATGTTGTAGAGATTTTTGTTACTCCAATGGATGGTAGCCTTGTCATTATGGAAGGAAGTTTGTTGTCGAGATTTTTGTTACTGCAATGGATGGTAGCTTTGTCTTAATGGAAGGTAGTCTGTTGTCGATAATTTTGTTACTCCAATGGATGGTAGCCTTGTCTTTATGGAAGGTAGTCCATTGTCGATATTTTTGTTACTCATATGGATGGTATCCTTGTCATTATGGAAGGTAGTCTATTGTCGAGATCTTTGTTACTCCAATGGATGGTATCCTTATAATTATTGAAGTTAGTCTATTGTCGATATTTTTGTTAATCCAATGGATCGTAGCCTTATCATTATGGAAGGTAGTCTGCTCTCGGTATTTCTTTTACTCCAATGGATGGTAGCCTTGTCATATGGAAGGTAGTCTGTTGTCAAGATTTTTTTTACTCCAATGGATGGTAGCCTTGTCATTATGGAAGGTAGTCTGCTGTCGAGATATTTGTTACTGCAATGGATGGTAGCTTTGTCTTTATGGAAGGTAGTCTTTTGTCAATATTTTTTTTACTGCAATGGAGGGTAGCCTTGTCTTTATGGAAGGTAGTCAGTTGTCGATAT
This sequence comes from Vicia faba, assembly GCA_948472305.1. Taxonomy (NCBI): domain Eukaryota; kingdom Viridiplantae; phylum Streptophyta; class Magnoliopsida; order Fabales; family Fabaceae; genus Vicia; species Vicia faba. Next base: position 528,030,939 of record OX451741.1, read on the forward strand.
TTTTGGTACTCCTATGGATGGTAGCCTTGTCATTATGGAAGGTAGTCTATTGTCGAGATCTTTGTTACTCATTGGATGGTAGCCTTGTCATTATGGAAGGTAGTCTGTGGTAGAGATTTTTGTTACTCTAATGGATGGTAGCCTTGTCATTATGGAAGGAAGTCTTTTTTCGAGATTTTTGTTACTCCAATGGATGGTAGCGTTGTCATTATGGACCGTGGTCTATTGTCAAGATTTTTGTTACTCCAATGGATGGTATACTTGTAATTATGGAAGGTAGTCTGTTGTCGAGATTTTTTTTACTCCAATGGATGGTAGCCCTGTCATTATGGAAGGTAGTCTATTGTGGAGATTTTTGTTACTCTAATGGATGGTAGACTTGACATTATGGAAAGTAGTCTGGTTTCGAGATTTTTGTTACCACAATGGAAGGTAGGCGTGTCATTATCGAATGTAGTTTGCTGTCGATATTTTTGTTACACCAATGGATGGTAGCCTTGTCGTTTTGGAAGGTAGTCAGTTGTCTAGATTTTTGTTACTCCAATGGATGATACCCTTGTCATTATGGAAGGTAGTTTGTTGTATAGATATTTGTAACTCCAATGGATGGTAGCCTTGTCATTATGGAAGGTATTCTGTTGCCGAGATTTTTGTTACTGCAATGGATGGTAGCCTTGTCTCTATGGAAGGTTGTCTATTGTCGATATTTTTGTTACTCATATTGATGGTAGCCTTGTCATTATGGAAGGTAGTCTATTGTCGAGATCTTTGTTACTCAACGGATGGTAGCCTTGTCATTATGGAAGGTAGTCTGTTGTAGAGATTTTTGTTACTCTAATGGATGGTAGCCTTGTCATTATGGAACGGAGTCTTTTTTCGACATTTTTGTTACTCCAATGCATGGTAGCCTTGTCATTATAGACTGTGGTCTATTGTTGATATTTTTGTTACTCTAATGGATGGTAGCCTTGTCTTTATGGAAGTTAGTCTATTGTCGATATTTTTGGTACTCCTTGAAGGAAAATTGCGATAAAAAATGCAGCAGAATATAGAATTTTCCTTTAGAGATCCTTACGAATAAGCATGGTTAGTGATAGAAATATTTACCTCTTGTGGCGATTGAGACCTTTGATGTCGTGATCACGAGCGTTGATGAAGAACAACGCCTCTACTCAGTCCACACAAATAGATCGCTTCCGGTCACAGTGCTAGCTGATCACGAACGGAAACCTTGAGTGAGAGAGAGAATCAAAAACGAAATAGCATCAAGTGAAATTGCTTAATCACAAGGGATCTATTTATAGAATCACTCGTGTGGGCTACAAGCTAAAAGCCCAATTAAGGCTATAAGCTAAAAGCCCAATTAAGCTTATGGACATCATACCTTAGGATGTACCATATATCACTTATCCACGTGGTACCTTAGCACTTTCCGTATTACACTTAAGTGCACCGTACCTTACGGTGTTCCTTATTTATTCTATCTCTCATCAACCTGTCCTTATGTGTGTTACCCTGTAGGTTTTCGTGACGTTGGCAATTATATTAAATCACACATTTAATATAATAAACAGTGAGCGGTATCTAGCAACACATCACTGTTACCCAAGTCACAAAAATGTCATGTGATCTGACCAAACCTTTTCCGTGATAATATTTGTGTTGTACAATTACCCTTTTGCCCTCATGTCTATATTGAACACAAGGCATACACTGTGTCACCCTTGTCCAGTTCAATATTGGGCCCTTAGTCATTTATCCTGTTATGCAGGATGAGCCAATTCCATCTAGGTCACTCGTGTCCCTTAGCATGCTTTGTGAAGTACCCATCAACCGTCTTTATAGTCATCCAGTTACGAATGACGTTTGATCAGCAATAAAGTACTTGACTCTACATCTAGGGTCCATAGTGGTTTCAGGTCGAAGGGTGGTATACACCATTATCATCATGAAAATAACTTATGACACTTTGCATAACATTCTATGTAGTATTCTCATAGCGGGTCAATCCAGTATAAATATTACTCCTAATATTCATACCTATGTCAAGACTTGATAACTCCTTATCTATGATCCATGAGATGTGATCATCAATCTATCTTCATAATAATCTTAATGCTTTGTTGTTATCCCACTTCACATTAAAGCTTAACTATGGATTCTTTAAGAATAGTTTCTTATGTTTAATGGGATCTCATGATTAAGTCACACTTAACATTTCATTAAACCAATAAACCATTGTAGGGCTTACACCAACACTCCTATGGATGGTAACCTTGTCATTATGGAAGGTAGTCTGTTGTCGAGATCTTTGTTACTCAATGTATGGTAGCCTTGTCATTATGGAAGGTAGTCTATTGTAGAGATTTTTGTTACTCTAATTGATGGAAGCCTTGTCATTATTGAAGGAAGTCTTTTTTCGAGATTTTTGTTACTCCAATGGATGGTAGCCTTGTCATTATGGACTGTGGTCTATTGTCAAGATTTTTTTTACTCCAATGGATGGTAGCCTTGTCTTTATCGAAGTTAGTCTATTGTCGATATTTTTGGTACTCCTATAGATGGTAGCCTTGTAATTATGGAAGGTAGTCTGTTGTCGAGATCTTTGTTACTCAATGGATGGAAGCCTTGTCATTATGCAAGGTAGTCTATTGTAGATATTTTTGTTACTGTAATGGATGGTAGCCTTGTTATTATGAAAGGAAGTCTTTTGTCGATATTTTTGTTACTCCAATGGATGGTAGCCATGTCATTATGGACCGTGGTCTATTGTCAAGATTTTTGTTACTGCAATGGGTGGTAGCCTTGTAATTATGGAAGGTAGTCTGTTGTCAAGATTTTTATTACTCCAATGGATGGTAGCCTTTTCATTATGGAAGGTAGTCTATTGTCGACATTTTTGTAACTCTAATGGATGGTAGCCTTGTCTTTATGGAACCTAGTCTGTTGTCGATATCTTTGTTACCCAATGGATGGTAGCCTTGTCATTATGGAAGGTAGTCTATTGTCGATATTTTTGTTACTCGAATGGATGGTGGCCTTGTCTTTATGGAGCGTAGTCTATTGTCGAGATTTTTGTTACACCAATGGATTGTAGCCTTGTCATTATGGAAAGTAGTTTATTCTTCGTATTTTTGTTACTCCAATGGATGGTCGCCTTGTCATAATGAAAGGAAGTCTATTGTCGAGATTTTTGTTATTCCATTGGATAGTAGCCTTGTCATTATGGAAGGTTGTCTGTTGTCGAGATTTTTGTTATACCAATGAATGGTAACCTTGCCGTTATGGAAGGTAGTATGTTTCAATATTTTTTTTACTCCAATGGATGGTAGCCTTGTCATTATGGAAGGTAGTCTGTTGTCGATATTTTTGTTACTCCAATGGATGGTAACCATGTCTTTATAGAAGTTAGTCTATTGTCGATATTTTTGGTACTCCTATGGATTGTATCCTTGTCATTATGGAAGGTAGTCTGTTGTCGAGATCTTTGTTACTTAATAGATGGCAGCCTTGTCATTATGCAAGGTAGTCTGTTATAGATATTTTTGTTACTGTAATGGATGGTTGCCTTTTCATTATGAAAGGAAGTCTATTGTCGATATTTTTGTTACTCTAATGGGTGGTAGCCTTGTAATTATGGAAGGTAGTCTGTTGTCAAGATTTTTGTTACTCCAATGGAATGTAGCCTTGTCATTATGGAAGGTATTCTATTGTCGATATTTTTGTTACTCAATGGATGGTAGAATTGACATTATGGAAAGTAGTTTGGTTTCGAGATTTTTGTTACCGCAATGGATGGTAGGCGTGTCATTATGGAACGTAGTTTGTTGTCGATATTTTTGTTACACCAATGGATGGTAGCCTGGTCGTTATGGAAAGTAGTCTGTTGTCTAGATTTTTGTTACTCCAATGGATGATAGCCTTGTCATTATGGAAGGTAGTCTGTTGTAGAGATTTTTGTTACTCCAATGGATGGTAGACTTGTCATTATGGAAGGATGTCTTTTGTTGATATTTTTGTTACTCCGATGGATGGTAGCCCTGTCATTATGGACCCTGGTCTATTGTTGAGATTTTTGTTACTGCAATGGGTGGTAGCCTTGTAAATATAGAAGGTAGTATGTTGTCAAGATTTTTGTTACTCCAATGGATGGTAGCCTTGTCATTATGGAAGGTAGTCTATTGTCGATATTTTTGTTACTCTAATGGATGGTAGACTTGACATTATGGAAAGTAGTTTGGTTTTAAGATTTTTGTTACCGCAATGGATGGTAGGCGTGTCACTATGAAACGTAGTTTGTTGTCGAAATTTTTGTTACACCAATGGATGGTAGCCTTGTCGTTATGGATGGTAGTCTGTTGTCTAAATTTTTGTTACTCCAATGGATGATAGCCTTGTCATTATGGAAGGTAGTCTGTTATAGATATTTTTGTTACTCCAATGGATGGTAGCCTTGTCATTATGGAAGGAAGTCTGTTGTATATATATTTGTAACTCCAATGGATGGTAGCTTTGTCATTATGGAAGGTAGTATGTTGTCGAGATTTTTGTTACTGCAACGGATGGTATCTTTGTCTTAATGGAAGGTAGTCTGTTATCGATAATTTTTTTACTCCAATGGATGGTAGCCTTGTCTTTATGGAAGGTAGTCTATTGTTGATATTTTTGTTACTCATATGGATGGTATCCTTGTCATTATGGAAGGTAGTATATTGTCGAGATCTTTGTTACTCCAATGGATGGTATCCTTATAATTATTGAAGGTAGTCTATTGTCGATATTTTTGTTAATCCAATGGATGGTAGCCTTATCATTATGGAAGGTAGTCTGCTGTCGGTATTTTTGTTACTCCAATGGATGGTAGCCTTGTCATTATGGAAGGTAGTCTATTGTCGAGATTTTTTTTACTCCAATGGATGGTAGACTTGTCATTATGGAAGGTAGTCTGCTGTCGAGATATTTGTTACTGCAATGGATGGTAGCTTTGTCTTTATGGAAGGTAGTCTTTTGTCAATATTTTTTTTTACTCCAATGGATCGTAGCCTTGTCTTTATGGAAGGTAGTTTGTTGTCGATATTTTTGTTACTCCAATGGATGGTAGCCTTGTCATTATAGAAGGTAGTCTGTTGTCGAGATTTTTGTTACTGCAATGGATGGTAGCCTTGTCTTTATGGAAGGTAGTCTATTGTCGATATTTTTGTTACTCATATGGATGGTAGCCTTGTCATTATGGAAGGTCTTCTATTGTGGAGATCTTTGTTACTCAATGGATGGTAGCCTTGTCATTATGGAAGGTAGTCTGTTGTAGAGATTTTTGTTACTCTAATGGATGGTAGCCTTGTCATTATGGAAGGAAGTCTTTTTTCGAGATTTTTGTTACTCCAATGCATGGTAGCCTTGTCATTATGGACTGTGGTCTATTGTCGATATTTTTGTTACTCCAATGGATGGTAGCCTTGACTTTATAGAAGTTAGTCTATTATCGATATTTTTGGTACTCCTATGGATGGTAGCCTTGTCATTATGGAAGGTAGTCTGTTGTCGAGATCTTTGTTACTCAATGGATGGAAGCCTTGTCATTATGCAAGGTAGTCTGTTGGAAAGATTTTTGTTACTGTTATGGATTGTAGCCTTGTTATTATGAAAGGAAGTCTTTTGTCGATATTTTTGTTACTCCAATGGATAGTTGCCTTGTCATTATGGACCGTGGTCTATTGTCGAGATTTTTGTTACTGCAGTGGGTGGTAGCCTTGTAATTACGGAAGGTAGTCTGTTGTCAAGATTTTTGTTACTCCAATGGATGGTAGCCTTGTCATTATGGAAGGTAGTCAATTGTCGAGATTTTTGTTACTCTAATGGATGGTAGACTTAAAATTATGGAAATAAGTCTGGTTTCGAGATTTTTGTTACCACAATGGATGTAGGCGTGTCATTATGGAACGTAGTTTGTTGTCGTTATGGAAGGTAGACTGTTGTCTAGATTTTTGTTACTCCAATGGATGATAGCCTTGTCATTATAGAAGGTAATCTATTGTAGAGATTTTTGTTACTCCAATGGATGGTAGCCTTGTCATTATGGAAGGAAGTCTGTTGTATAGATATTTGTAACTCCAATGGATGGCAGCCTTGTCATTATGGAAGGTAGTCTGTTGTCGAAATTTTTGTTATCCCAATGGATGGTAACCTTGTCATTATGGAAGGTAGTCTGTTGTCGAGATTTTTTTTACTCCAATGGATGGTAGCCTTGTCATTATGGAAGGTAGTCTACTGTCGAGATTTTTGTTACTGCAATGGATGGTAGAATTGTCTTTATGGAAGGTAGTTTTTTGTCAATATTTTTGTTACTCCAATGGATGGTAGCTTTGTCTTTATGGAAGGTAGTCTGTTGTCGATATTTTTGTTACTCCTATGGATGGTAGCCTTGTCATTATGGAAGGTAGTCAATTGTCGAGATCTTTGTTACTCAATGGATGGTAGCCTTGTCATTATGGAAGGTAGTCTGTGGTAGAGATTATTGTTACTCTAATGGATGATAGCCTTGTTACTCTATTGTCAAGATTTTTGTTACTCCAATGAATGGTATCCTTGTAATTATGGAAGGTAGTATGTTGTCGAGATTTTTTTTACTTCAATGGATGGTAGCCTTGTCATATGTAAGGTAGTCTGTTGTCGAGATTTTTTACTCCAATGGATGGTATCCTTGTCATTATGGAAGGTAGTCTGTTTTTGATATCTTTGTTACTCAATGGATGGTAGCGTAGTTATTATGGAAGGTAGTCTGTTGTCGATATCTTTGTTATTCAATGGATGCTAGCCTTGTCATTATGGAAGGTAGTCTGTTGTCGAGATTTTTGTTACTACAATGGATGGTAGCCTTGTGATTATGGATGGTAGTCTACTATCGATATTTTTGTTCCTAAAATGAATGGTAGACTTGTCTTTATGGAAGGTAGTTTGTTGTCGATATTTTTGTTACTCCTATGGATGGTAGCCTTGTCATTATGGAAGGTAGTTTATTGTCGAGATCTTTGTTACTCAATGGATGGTAGCCTTGTCATTATGGAAGGTAGTCTGTGGTAGAGATTTTTGGTAATCTAATGAATGGTAGCCTTGTCATTATGGAAGGAAGTCTTTTGTCGAGATCTTTGTTATTCAAATGGATGGTAGCCTTGTCATTATGGAAGGTAGTCTATTGTCGAGATTTTTGTTACTCCAATGGATGGTAGACTTAAAATTATGGAAGGTAGTCTGTTGTAGAGATTTTTGTTACTCCAATGGATGGTAGCATTGTTATTATGGAAGGTAGTCTTTGCCGAGATTTTTGTTACTGCAATGGATGGTAGCCTTGTCATTATGGAAGGAAGTATGTTGTATAGATTTTTGTAACTCCAATGGATGGTAGCATTGTCATTATAGAAGGTAGTCCGTTGTCGAGATCTTTGTTACTGCAATGGATGGTAGCCTTATCTTAATGGAAGGTAGTCTATTGTCGATATTTTTGGTACTCCTACGGATGGTAGCCTTGTCATTATGGAAGGTAGTTTGCTGTCGATATTTTTGTTACTCCAATTGATGGTAGCCTTGTCATTATGGAAGGTAGTCTGTTGTCGAGATTTTTTTTACTCCAATGGATGGTAGCCTTGTCATTATGGAAGGTAGTCTGTTGTCGATATTTTTTTTACTCCAATGGATGGTAGCCTTTTCATATGGAAGGTAGTCTGTTGTCGATATTTTTTATACTCCAATGGATGGTAGCCTTGTTATATGGAAGGTAGTCTGTTGTCGATATTTTTTTTACTGCAATGGATGGTAGCCTTGTCATTATGGAAGGTAGTCTGTTGTTGATATCTTTGTTACTCAATGGATGGTAGACTTGTCATTATGGTAGGTAGTCTGTTGTCGATATCTTTGTTACTCAATGGATGGTAGCCTTGTCATTATGGAAGGTAGTCTGTTGTCGATATTTTTGTTACTCCAATGGATGGTAGCCTTGTCATTATGGAAGTTAGTCTGTTATCGAGTTTTTTGTTACTCTAATGGATGGTAGCCTTGTCTTCATGGAACGTAGTCTGTTGTCGACATTTTTGTTACTCCAATGGATGGTATCCTTGTCATTATGGAACGTAGTGTGTTGTTGATATTTTTGTTACTCCAATGGATGATAGCCTTTTCATTATTAAAGATAGTCTATTGTCGAGATTTTTGTTACTCCAAATGATGCTAGCCTTGTCGTTATGGAAGGTACTCTGTTGTCGAGATTTTTTTTACTCCAATGGATGGTAGCCTTGTCATATGTAAGGTAGTCTTTTGTCGAGATTTTTTTTACTCCAATGGGTGGTATGTTTATCATTATGGAAGGTAGTCTGTTGTCGATATCTTTGTCACTCAATGGATGGTAGCCTTGTTATTATGGAAGGTACTCTGTTGTCGAGATCTTTGTTACCCAATGGATGCTAGCCTTGTCATTATGGAAGGTAGTCTGTTATCGATATTTTTGTTCCTCTAATGGATGGTAGCCATGTCATTATGGAAGGTAGTCTGCTGTCGATATTTTTGTTACTCCAATTGATGATAGCCTTGTCATTATGGAAGGTAGTCTATTGTCGAGATTTTTGTTACTCTAATGGATGATAGCCTTGTCATTATGGAAGGTAGTATGTCGTTGAGATTTTTGTTACTCCAATGGATTGTATCCTTGTCATTATGGAAGGTAGTGTGTTGTTCATATTTTCGTTACTCCAATGGATGGTAGCCTTGTCATTATGAAAGGTAGTTTGTGGTAGAGATTATTGTTACTCTAATGGATGATAGCCTTGTCATTATGGAAGGAAGTCTTTTGACGAGATTGTTTTTACTCCAATGGATGGTAGCCTTGTCATTATGGATTGTGGTCTATTGTCAAGATTTTTGTTACTCCAATGAATGGTATCCTTGTAATTATGGAAGGTAGTATGTTGTCGAGATTTTTTTTACTTCAATGGATGGTAGCCTTGTCATATGTAAGGTAGTCTGTTGTCGAGATTTTTTACTCCAATGGATGGTATCCTTGTCATTATGGAAGGTAGTCTGTTTTTGATATCTTTGTTACTCAATGGATGGTAGCGTAGTTATTATGGAAGGTAGTCTGTTGTCGATATCTTTGTTATTCAATGGATGCTAGCCTTGTCATTATGGAAGGTAGTCTGTTGTCGAGATTTTTGTTACTACAATGGATGGTAGCCTTGTGATTATGGATGGTAGTCTACTATCGATATTTTTGTTCCTAAAATGAATGGTAGACTTGTCTTTATGGAAGGTAGTTTGTTGTCGATATTTTTGTTACTCCTATGGATGGTAGCCTTGTCATTATGGAAGGTAGTTTATTGTCGAGATCTTTGTTACTCAATGGATGGTAGCCTTGTCATTATGGAAGGTAGTCTGTGGTAGAGATTTTTGGTAATCTAATGAATGGTAGCCTTGTCATTATGGAAGGAAGTCTTTTGTCGAGATCTTTGTTATTCAAATGGATGGTAGCCTTGTCATTATGGAAGGTAGTCTATTGTCGAGATTTTTGTTACTCCAATGGATGGTAGACTTAAAATTATGGAAGGTAGTCTGTTGTAGAGATTTTTGTTACTCCAATGGATGGTAGCATTGTTATTATGGAAGGTAGTCTTTGCCGAGATTTTTGTTACTGCAATGGATGGTAGCCTTGTCATTATGGAAGGAAGTATGTTGTATAGATTTTTGTAACTCCAATGGATGGTAGCATTGTCATTATAGAAGGTAGTCCGTTGTCGAGATCTTTGTTACTGCAATGGATGGTAGCCTTATCTTAATGGAAGGTAGTCTATTGTCGATATTTTTGGTACTCCTACGGATGGTAGCCTTGTCATTATGGAAGGTAGTTTGCTGTCGATATTTTTGTTACTCCAATTGATGGTAGCCTTGTCATTATGGAAGGTAGTCTGTTGTCGAGATTTTTTTTACTCCAATGGATGGTAGCCTTGTCATTATGGAAGGTAGTCTGTTGTCGATATTTTTTTTACTCCAATGGATGGTAGCCTTGTCATATGGAAGGTAGTCTGTTGTCGATATTTTTTATACTCCAATGGATGGTAGCCTTGTTATATGGAAGGTAGTCTGTTGTCGATATTTTTTTTACTGCAATGGATGGTAGCCTTGTCATTATGGAAGGTAGTCTGTTGTTGATATCTTTGTTACTCAATGGATGGTAGACTTGTCATTATGGTAGGTAGTCTGTTGTCGATATCTTTGTTACTCAATGGATGGTAGCCTTGTCATTATGGAAGGTAGTCTGTTGTCGATATTTTTGTTACTCCAATGGATGGTAGCCTTGTCATTATGGAAGTTAGTCTGTTATCGAGTTTTTTGTTACTCTAATGGATGGTAGCCTTGTCTTCATGGAACGTAGTCTGTTGTCGACATTTTTGTTACTCCAATGGATGGTATCCTTGTCATTATGGAACGTAGTGTGTTGTTGATATTTTTGTTACTCCAATGGATGATAGCCTTTTCATTATTAAAGATAGTCTATTGTCGAGATTTTTGTTACTCCAAATGATGCTAGCCTTGTCGTTATGGAAGGTACTCTGTTGTCGAGATTTTTTTTACTCCAATGGATGGTAGCCTTGTCATATGTAAGGTAGTCTTTTGTCGAGATTTTTTTTACTCCAATGGGTGGTATGTTTATCATTATGGAAGGTAGTCTGTTGTCGATATCTTTGTCACTCAATGGATGGTAGCCTTGTTATTATGGAAGGTACTCTGTTGTCGAGATCTTTGTTACCCAATGGATGCTAGCCTTGTCATTATGGAAGGTAGTCTGTTATCGATATTTTTGTTCCTCTAATGGATGGTAGCCATGTCATTATGGAAGGTAGTCTGCTGTCGATATTTTTGTTACTCCAATTGATGATAGCCTTGTCATTATGGAAGGTAGTCTATTGTCGAGATTTTTGTTACTCTAATGGATGATAGCCTTGTCATTATGGAAGGTAGTATGTTGTTGAGATTTTTGTTACTCCAATGGATTGTATCCTTGTCATTATGGAAGGTAGTGTGTTGTTCATATTTTCGTTACTCCAATGGATGGTAGCCTTGTCATTATGAAAGGTAGTTTGTGGTAGAGATTATTGTTACTCTAATGGATGATAGCCTTGTCATTATGGAAGGAAGTCTTTTGACGAGATTGTTTTTACTCCAATGGATGGTAGCCTTGTCATTATGGATTGTGGTCTATTGTCAAGATTTTTGTTACTCCAATGAATGGTATCCTTGTAATTATGGAAGGTAGTCTGTTGTCGAGATTTTTTTTACTTCAATGGATGGTAGCCTTGTCATATGTAAGGTAGTCTGTTGTCGAGATTTTTTACTCCAATGGATGGTATCCTTGTCATTATGGAAGGTAGTCTGTTTTTGATATCTTTGTTACTCAATGGATGGTAGCGTAGTTATTATGGAAGGTAGTCTGTTGTCGATATCTTTGTTATTCAATGGATGCTAGCCTTGTCATTATGGAAGGTAGTCTGTTGTCGAGATTTTTGTTACTACAATGGATGGTAGCCTTGTGATTATGGATGGTAGTCTACTATCGATATTTTTGTTCCTAAAATGAATGGTAGACTTGTCTTTATGGAAGGTAGTCTGTTGTCGATATTTTTGTTACTCCTATGGATGGTAGCCTTGTCATTATGGAAGGTAGTTTATTGTCGAGATCTTTGTTACTCAATGGATGGTAGCCTTGTCATTATGGAAGGTAGTCTGTGGTAGAGATTTTTGGTAATCTAATGAATGGTAGCCTTGTCATTATGGAAGGAAGTCTTTTGTCGAGATTTTTGTTATTCAAATGGATGGTAGCCTTGTCATTATGGAAGGTAGTCTATTGTCGAGATTTTTGTTACTCTAATGGATGGTAGACTTAAAATTATGGAAGGTAGTCTGTTGTAGAGATTTTTGTTACTCCAATGGATGGTAGCCTTGTTATTATGGAAGGTAGTCTTTGCCGAGATTTTTGTTACTGCAATGGATGGTAGCCTTGTCATTATGGAAGGAAGTATGTTGTATAGATTTTTGTAACTCCAATGGATGGTAGCATTGTCATTATAGAAGGTAGTCCGTTGTCGAGATCTTTGTTACTGCAATGGATGGTAGCCTTATCTTAATGGAAGGTAGTCTATTGTCGATATTTTTGGTACTCCTATGGATGGTAGCCTTGTCATTATGGAAGGTAGTTTGCTGTCGATATTTTTGTTACTCCAATTGATGGTAGCCTTGTCATTATGGAAGGTAGTCTGTTGTCGAGATTTTTTTTACTCCAATGGATGGTAGCCTTGTCATTATGGAAGGTAGTCTGTTGTCGATATTTTTTTTACTCCAATGGATGGTAGCCTTGTCATATGGAAGGTAGTCTGTTGTCGATATTTTTTATACTCCAATGGATGGTAGCCTTGTTATATGGAAGGTAGTCTGTTGTCGATATTTTTTTTACTGCAATGGATGGTAGCCTTGTCATTATGGAAGGTAGTCTGTTGTCGATATCTTTGTTACTCAATGGATGGTAGCCTTGTCATTATGGTAGGTAGTCTGTTGTCGATATCTTTGTTACTCAATGGATGGTAGCCTTGTCATTATGGAAGGTAGTCTGTTGTCGATATTTTTGTTACTCCAATGGATGGTAGCCTTGTCATTATGGAAGTTAGTCTGTTATCGAGATTTTTGTTACTCTAATGGATGGTAGCCTTGTCTTTATGGAACGTAGTCTGTTGTCGACATTTTTGTTACTCCAATGGATGGTATCCTTGTCATTATGGAACGTAGTGTGTTGTTGATATTTTTGTTACTCCAATGGATGATAGCCTTTTCATTATTAAAGATAGTCTATTGTCGAGATTTTTGTTACTCCAAATGATGCTAGCCTTGTCGTTATGGAAGGTACTCTGTTGTCGAGATTTTTTTTACTCCAATGGATGGTAGCCTTGTCATATGTAAGGTAGTCTTTTGTCGAGATTTTTTTTACTCCAATGGGTGGTATCTTTATCATTATGGAAGGTAGTCTGTTGTCGATATCTTTGTCACTCAATGGATGGTAGCCTTGTTATTATGGAAGGTACTCTGTTGTCGAGATCTTTGTTACCCAATGGATGCTAGCCTTGTCATTATGGAAGGTAGTCTGTTATCGATATTTTTGTTACTCTAATGGATGGTAGCCATGTCATTATGGAAGGTAGTCTGCTGTCGATATTTTTGTTACTCCAATTGATGATAGCCTTGTCATTATGGAAGGTAGTCTATTGTCGAGATTTTTGTTACTCTAATGGATGATAGCCTTGTCATTATGGAAGGTAGTATGTCGTTGAGATTTTTGTTACTCCAATGGATTGTATCCTTGTCATTATGGAAGGTAGTATGTTGTTCATATTTTCGTTACTCCAATGGATGGTAGCCTTGTCATTATGAAAGGTAGTCTATTGTCGAGATGTTTTTTACTCCAATGTATGGTAGCCTTGTCATTATGTAAGGTAGTCTGTTGTCGATATTTTTGTTACTCCAATGGATGGTAGCCTTGTCATTATGGAAGGTAGTCTGTTGTCGAAATTTTTGTTACTCCAATGGATGGTAGCCTTGTCATTATGGAAGGTAGTATGTCGTTGAGATTTTTGTTACGCCAATGGATTGTATCCTTGTCATTATGGAAGGTAGTCTGTTGTTCAAATTTTTGTTATTGTAATGGATGGTAGCCTTGTCTTTATGGAAGGTAGTATATTGTCTATATTTTTGGTACTCCTATGGATGGTAGCCTTGTCATTATGGAAGGTACTCTGTTGTCGAGATCTTTGTTACTCAATGGATGGAAGCCTTGTCATTATGCAAGGTAGTATGTTGTAGAGATTTTTGTTACTGTAATGAATGGTATCCTTGTCGTTATGGAAGGAAGTCTTTTGTCGATATTTTTGTTACTCCAATGGATGATAGCCTTGTCATTATTGAAGGTAGTATTTTGTAGAGATTTTTGTTACTCCAATGGATGGTAGCCTTGTCATTATGGAAGGAAGTCTGTTGTATAGATTTTTGTAACTCCAATGGATGGTAGCCTTGCCATTATGGAAGGTAGTCCGTTGTCGATATTTTTGTTACTGCAATGGATGGTAGGCGTGTCATTATGGAACTTAGTTTGTTGTCGATATTTTTGTTACTCCAATGGATGGTTGCCTTGTCGTTATGGAAGGTAGTTTGTTGTCTAGATTTTTGTTACTCCAATGGATGGTAGCCTTCTCATTATGGACGGAAGTCTGTTGTATAGATTTTTGTAACTCCATTGGATGGTATCCTTGTCATTATGGAAGGTAGTTTGTTGTCAAGATTTTTGTTACTGCAATGGATGGTAGCTTTGGCTTAATGGAAGGTAGTCTGTTGTCGATATTTTTGTTACTCCAATGGATGGTAGCCTTGTCATTATGGAAGGCAGTTTGTTGTATAGTTTTTTGTAACTCCAATGGATGGTAGCCTGGTCATTATGGAAGGTAGTGTGTTGTCGATATATTTTTTAATGCAATGGAGTGTAGCTTTGTCTTTATGGAAGGTAGTATGTTGTCAAGATATTTGTTACTCTAATGGATTGTAGCCTTATCATTATGGAAGGTAGTCTATTGTTCATATTTTTGTTACTCCAATGGATGGTAGCCTTGTTATTATGAAAGGTAGTCTATTGTCGAGATTTTTGTTATTTTATTGGATAGTAGCCTTGTCATTATGGAAGGTAGTCTGTTGTCGAGATTTTTGTTATCCCAATGGATTGTAACCTTGTCATTATGGAAGGTAGTCTGTTTCAAGATTTTTTTTACTCCAATGGATGGTAACCTTGTCATTATGGAAGGTAGTCTATTGAGGAGATTTTTGTTATTGCAATGAATGGTAGCCTTTTCTTTATGGAAGGTAGTCTGTTGTCGTTATTTTTGTTACTCCAATGGATGGTAGCCTTGTCTTTATTGAAGGTAGTCTGTTGTCGATATTTTTGGTACTCCTATGGATGGTAGCCAAGTCATTATGGAAGGTAGTATGTCGTTGAGATTTTTGTTACTCCAATGGACTGTAGCATTATCTTTATGGAAGGTAGTCTGTTATCGATATTTTTGTTACTCCAATGGATGGTAGACTTGACATTATGGAAAGTAGTTTGGTTTCGAGATTTTTGTTACCGCAATGGATGGTAGTCGTGTCATTATGCATCATAGTTTGTTGTCGATATTTTTGTTACTCCAATGTATGGTTGCCTTATCGTTATGGAAGGTAGTCTGTTGAGGAGATTTTTGTTACTCCAATGGATGATAGCCTTGTCATTATGGAAGGTAGTCTGTTGTAGAGATTTTTGTTACTCCAATGGATGGTAGCCTTGTCATTATGGAAGGAAGTTTGTTGTATAGATTTTTGTTACTCCAATGGATTGTATCCTTGTCATTATAGAAGGTAGTTTGTTGTCGATCTTTTTGTTACTCCAATGGATGGTAGTCTTGACATTATGGAAAGTAGTCTGGTTTCGAAATTTTTGTTACCGCAATGGATGGTAGGCGTGTCATTATGCAACATAGTTTGTTGTCGATATTTTTGTTACTCCAATTGATGGTAGCCTTGTCGTTATGGAAGGTAGTTTGTTGTCTAGATTTTTGTTACTCCAATAGATGATAGCCTTGTCATTATGGAAGGTAGTCTGTTGTAGATATTTTTGTTACTCCAATGGATGGTAGCCTTGTCATTATGGAAGGAAGTCTGTTGTATAGATTTTTGTTACTCCAATGGATAGTATCCTTGTCATTATGGAAGGTAGTATGTTGTTCATATTTTTGTTACTCCAATGGATGGTAGCCTTGTCATTATGAAAGGTAGTCTATTGTCGAGATTTTTTTTACTCCAATGGATGGTAGCCTTGTCTTTATGGAAGGTCGTCTGCTGTCGATATTTTTGTTACTCCAATGGAGGGTAGCCTTGTCATTATGGAAGGTTGTCTGTTGTCGAAATTTTTGTTACTCCAATGGATGGTAGCCTTTTCATTATGGAAGGTAGTATGTCGTAGAGATTTTAGTTACTCCGATGGATTGTATCCTTGTCATTATGGAAGGTAGACTGTTGTTCATATTTTTGTTATTGCAATAGATGGTAGCCTTGTCATTATGGAAGGTAGTCTTATGTCGATATTTTTGTTACTCCTACGGATGGTAGCCTTGTAATTATGGAAGGTAGTATGTTGTAAAGATTTTTGTTACTCCAATGGATGGTAGCGTTGTCATTATGGAAGGTAGTATGTCGTTGAGATTTTAGTTACTCCAATGGATTGTATCCTTGTCATTATGGATGCTAGTATGTTGTTCATATTTTTGTTATTGCAATAGATGGTAGCCTTGTCTTTATGGAAGTTAGTCTATTGTCGATATTTTTGGTACTCCTATGGATGGTAGCCTTGTCATTATTGAAGGTAGTCTGTTGTCGAGATCTTTGTTACTCAATTGTTTGCAGCCTTGTCATTATGCAAGGTAGTCTGTTGTATAGATTTTTGTTATTATAATGAATGGTAGCCTTGTCATTATGGAAGGAAGTCTTTTGTCGATATTTTTGTTACTCCAATGGATGGTAGCCTTGTAATTATGGAAGGTAGTCTGTTGTCGAGATTTTTGTTACTCCAATGGATGGTAGCCTTGTCATTATGGAAGATAGTCTGTTGTCGAGATTTTTGTTACTCTAATGGATCGTAGACTTGACATTATGGAAAGTAGTCTGGTTTCGAGCTTTTTGTTACTGCAATGGATTGTAGGCGTGTCAGTATGGAATGTAGTTTGTTGTCGATATTTTTGTTACTCCAATGGATGGTAGCCTTGTCATTATGGAAGGTAGTCTGTTGTCTCCATTTTCGTTACTCCAATGGATGATAGCCTTGTCATTATGAAAGGTAGTCTGTTGTAG
Source organism: Vicia faba (assembly GCA_948472305.1). Lineage (NCBI taxonomy): Eukaryota > Viridiplantae > Streptophyta > Magnoliopsida > Fabales > Fabaceae > Vicia > Vicia faba. Next base: position 528,047,892 of record OX451741.1, read on the forward strand.
ATATTTTTGTTACTCCAATGGATGGTAGCCTTGTAATTATGGACGGAAGTTTGTTGTATAGATTTTTGTAACTCCATTGGATGGTAGCCTTGTCATTATGGAAGGCAGTCTGTTGTAAAGATTTTTGTTAATGCAATGGATAGTAACTTTGTCTTAATGGATGGTAGTCTGTTGTCGATATTTTTGTTACTACAATGGATGGTAACCTTGTCATTATGGAAGGCATTCTGTTGTATAGTTTTTTGTAACTCCAATGGATGGTAGCCTTGTCATTATGGAAGGTAGTGTGTTGTCGAGATTTTTGTTAATGCAATGGAGTGTAGCTTTGTCTTTATGGAAGGTAGTCTATTGTCGAGATTTTTGTTACTCTAATTGATTGTAGCCTTGTCATTATGGAAGGTAGTCTGTTTCAAGATTTTTTTTACTCCAATGGATGGTAGTCTTGTCATTATGGAAGGTAGTCTGTTGAGGAGATTTTTGTTATTGCAATGGATGGTAGCCTTTTCTTTATGGAAGGTAGTTTGTTGTCGATATTTTTTTACTCCAATGGATGGTAGCCTTGTCTTTATTGAAGGTAGTCTATTGTCGATATTTTTGGTACTCCTATGGATGGTAGCCATGTCATTATGGAGGGTAGTATGTCGTTGAGATTTTTGTTACCCCAATGGATTGTAGCATTGTCTTTATGGAAGGTAGTCTGTTGTCGATATTTTTGTTACTCTAATGGATTGTAGACTTGACATTATGAAAAGTAGTCTGGTTCCGAGATTTTTGTTACCACAATGGATGGTAGGAGTGTCATTATGCAACATAGTTTGTTTTCGATATTTTTGTTACTCCAATGGATGGTAGCCTTGTCTTTATGGAAGGAAGTCTGTTGTATAGATTTTTGTTACTCCAATGGATGGTAGCCTTGTCATTATTGAAGGTAGTCCGTTGTCGAGATTTTTGTTACTGCAATGGATGGTAGCTTTGTCTTAATGGAAGGTAGTTTGTTGTCGATATTTTTGTTACTCCAATGGATGGTAGCCTTGTCTTTATGGAAGTTAGTTTGTTGTCGATATTTTTGGTACTCCTATGGATGCTAGCCTTGTCATTATGGAAGGTTTTCTATTGTCGAGATCTTTGTTACTCCAATGGATGGCAGCCTTGTCATTATGCAAGGTAGTCTGTTGTAAAGATTTTTGTTACTGTAATGAATGGTAGCCTTGTCATTATGGAAGGAAGTCTTTTGTCGTTATTTTTGTTACTCTAATGGATGGTAGCCTTGTAATTATGGAAGGTAGTCTATTGTCGAGATTTTTGTTACTCTAATGGATGGTAGACTTGACATTATGGAAAGTAGTCTGGTTTCGAGATTTTTGTTACCACAATGGATGGTAGGCGTCTCATTACGGAACGTAGTTTGTTGTCGATATTTTTTTTACCCCAATGGATGGTAGCCTTGTCGTTATGGAAGGTAGTCTGTTCTCTAGATTTTTGTTACTCCAATGGATGATAGCCTTGTCATTATGGAAGGTAGTCTGTTGTAGAGATTTTTGTTACTCCAATGGATGGTAGCCTTGTCATTATGGAAGGAAGTCTGTTGTATATATTTTTGTAACTCCAATGGATGGTAGCCTTGTCATTATGTAAGGTAGTCTGTTGTCGAGATTTTTCTTACTGTAATGGATGGTACCTTTGTCTTAATGGAAGGTACTTTGTTGTCGATATTTTTGTTACTCCAATGGATGGTAGCCTTGTCTTTATGGAAGGTAGTCTATTGCCGATATTTTTGTTACTCATATGAATGGTAGCCTTGTCATTATTCAAGGTAGTTTATTATCGAGATCTTTGTTACTCAATGGATGGTAGCTTTGTCATTATGAAAGGTAGTCTGTTGTAGATATTTTTGATACTCTAATGGATGGTAGCCTTGTCATTATGGAAGGAAGTCTTTTGTCGAGATATTTGATAGTCCAATGGATGGTAGCCTTGTCATTATGGACTGTGGTCTATTGTCGAGATTTTTGTTACTCCAATGGATGGTAACCTTATAATTATGGAAGGTAGTCTGTTTCATGATTTTTTTTACTCCAATGGATGGTAGCCTTGTCATTATGGAAGGTAGTCTATTGAGGAGATTTTTGTTATTGCAATGGATGGTAGCCTTTTCTTTATGGAAGGTAGTCTGTTGTCAATATTTTTGTTACTCCAATGGATGGAAACCTTGTCTTTATTGAAGGTAGTCTGTTGTCGATATTTTTGGTACTCCTATGGATGGTAGCCAAGTCATTATGGAAGGCAGTATGTCGTTGAGATTTTTGTTACTCCAATGGATTTTAACATTTTCTTTATGGAAGGTAGTTTGTTATCGATATTTTTGTTACTCCAATGGATGGTAGACTTGACATTATGGAGAGTAGTCTGGTTTCGAGATTTTTGTTACTGCAATGGATGGTAGTCGTGTCATTATGCATCATAGTTTGTTGTCGATATTTTTGTTACTCCAATGGATGGTAGCCTTGTCGTTATGGAAGGTAGTCTGTTGAGGAGATTTTTGATACTCTAATGGATGGTAGCCTTGTCATTATGGAAGGAAGTCTTTTGTCGAGATATTTGTTAGTCCAATGGATGGTAGCCTTGTCATTATGGACTGTGGTCTATTGTCTAGATTTTTGTTACTCCAATGGATGGTAACCTTGTAATTATGGAAGGTAGTCTGTTGTCGAGATTTTTGTTACTCCAATGGATGGTAGCCTTGTCATTTTGGAAGGTAGTCTGCTGTCGATATTTTTGTTACTCCAATGGATGGTAGCCTTGTCATTATGGAAGGTAGTTTATTGTCGAGATTTTTTTTACTGCAATGGATGGTAGCCTTGTCATTATCGAAGGTAGTCTATTGTCGATATCTTTGTTACTCAATGGATGGTAGCCTTGTCATTATGGAAGGTAGTCTGTTGTCGATATCTTTGTTACTCAATGGATGGTAGCCTTATCATTATGGCAGGTAGTCTGTTGTTGATATCTTTGTTACCCAATGGATGCTAGCCTTGTCAATATGGAAGGTAGTCTGTTGTCGAGATTTTTGTTACTCTAATGGATGGTGGCCTTGTCTTTATGGAACATAGTCTATTGTCGAGATTTTTGTAACTCCAATGGATGGTAGCCTTGTCATTATGGAACGTAGTGTGTTGTTGATATTTTTGTTACTCCAATGGATGGTAGACTTTTCATTTTTTAAGATAGTCTATTGTCGAGATTTTTGTTACTCCAATGGATGGTAGCTGTTGTCGAGACTTTTTTTACTCCAATGGATGGTAGCCTTGTCATATGTAAGTTAGTCTGTTGTCGAGATTTTTTTTACTCCAATGGATGATATCCTTGTCATTATGGAAAGTAGTCTGTTATCGATATCTTTGTTACTCAATGGATGGTTGCCTTGTCATTATGGAAGGTAGTCTGTTGTCGATATCTTTGTTTCTCAATGGATGGTAGCCTTGTCATTATGGAAGGTAGTCTATTGTCGATATCTTTGTTACTCAATGGATGCTAGCCTTGTCATTATGGAAGGTAGTCTGTTGTCAAGATTTTTGTTACTCCAATGGATGGTAGCCTTGTAATTATGGAAGGTAGTCTATTGTAGATATTTTTGTTACTCCAATGGATGGTAGCCTTGTCATTATGGAAGGTAGTCTATTGTCGAGATTTTTGTTACTCTAATGGATGGTAGCCTTGTCTTTATGGGACGTAGTTTGTTGACGATATTTTTGTTACTCCAATGGATGGTAGCCTTGTCATTATGGAAGGAAGTCTGTTGTATAGTTTTTTGTAACACCAATGGATGGTAGCCTTGTCATTATGGAAGGTAGTGTAATATCGAGATTTTTGTTACTCTAAAGGATGGTAGCCTTTTCTTTTTGGAAGGTAGTCTGTTGTCGAGATTTTTGTTACTCCAATGGATGGTAGCCTTGTCACTATGGAACGTAGTGTGTTGTTGATATTTTTGTTACTCCAATGGATGGTAGCCTTGTCATTATGGAAGGTAGTTTGTTTTCGATATTTTTGTTACCCCAATGGATTTTAGCCTTGTCATTATGGAAGGTAGTCTGTTATAGAGATTTTTGTTACTCCAATGTATGGTAGCCATGTCATTATGGAAGGTAGTCTGTTGTCGAGATTTTTGTTAATGCAATGGATGGTAGCTTTGTCTTTATAGAAGGTTGTCTCTTGTCGATATTTTTGTTACTCCAATGGATGGTAGCCTTGTCATTATGGAAGGTAGTCTATTTCTGAGATCTTTGTTACTCAATGGATGGTAGCCTTGTCATTATGGAAGGTAGTCTGTTGTAGAGATTTTTGTTACTCTAATGGATGGTAGCCTTTCCATTATGGAAGGAAGTCTTTTGTCGAGATTTTTGTTACTCCAATGGATGGTAGCCTTGTCATTATGGAAGGTAGTCTATTGTCGAGATTTCTTTTACTACAATGGATGGAAGCCTTGTCATTATGGAAGGTACTCTGTTGTCGAGATTTTTTTTACTGCAATGGATGGTAGCCTTGTCATTATGGAAGGTGGTATGTTGTCGATATCTTTGTTTCTCAATGGATGGTAGCCTTGTCATTATGGCAGGTAGTCTGTTGTCGATATCTTTGTTACTCAATGGATGGTAGCCTTGTCATTATGCCAGGTAGTCTGTTGTCCATATCTTTGTTACCCAATGGATGGTAGCCATGTCATTATGGAAGGTAGTATGTTGTCGAGATTTTTGTTACTCTAATGGACGGTGGCCTTGTCTTTATGGAACATAGTCTATTGTCGAGATTTTTGTTACTCCAATGGATGGTAGCCTTGTCATTATGGAACGTAGTGTGTTGTTGATATTTTTGTTACTCCAATGGATGGTAGCCTTTTCATTTTTGAAGATAGTCTATTGTCGAGATTTTTGTTACTCCAATGGATGGTAGCCTTGTCATTATGGATGGTAGTCTGTTGTCGAGACTTTTTTTACTCCAATGGATGGTAGCCTTGTTATATGTAAGGTAGTCTGTTGTCGAAATTTTTTTTACTCCAATGGATGGTATCCTTGTCATTATGCAAGGTAGTCTGTTGTCGATATTTTTGTTATACCAATGGATGGTAACCTTGTCATTATGGAAGGTAGTCTATTGTCAATATTTTTGTTACCCCAATGGATGTTAGCCTTGTCATTATGGAAGGTAGTCTGTTGTCGATATTTTTGTTACTCCAATGGATGGTAGCCTTGTCAATATGGAAGGTAGTTTGTTGTCTAGATTTTTGTTACTCCAATGGATGATAGCCTTGTCATTATGGAAGGTAGTCTATTGTAAAGATTTTTGTTACTCCAATGGATGCTAGCCTTATCTTTATGGAAGGTAGTCTATTGTCGAGATTTTTATTACTGCAATGGATGGTAGCTTTGTCTTTATAGAAGGTAGTTTGTTATTGATATTTTTGTTACTCCAATGGATGGTAGCCTTGCCTTTATGGAAGGTAGTCTATTGTCGATATTTTTGTTACTCATATGGATGTTAGCCTTGTAATTATGGAAGCTAGTCTATTTTCGAGATCCTTATTACTCAATGGATGGTAGCCTTGTCATTATGGAAGGTAGTCTGTTGTAGAGATTTTTGTTACTCTAATGGATGGTAGTCTGACCATTATGGACCGTGGTCTATTGTCGACATTTTTTTTACTCCAATGGATGGTATCCTTGTAATTATGGAAGGTAGTCTTTTTTCGAGATTTTTGTTACTCCTATGGATGGTAGCCTTATCATTATGGAAGGTAGTTTGCTGTCGATATTTTTGTTACTCCAATGGATTGTAGCCTTGCCATTATAGAAGGTAGTCTATTGACAAGATTTTTTTTACTACAACGGATGGTAGCCTTGTCATATGGAAGGTAGTCTGCTGTCGAGATTTTTTTTACTGCAGTGGATGGTAGCCTTGTCATTATGAAATGTTGTCTGTTGTCAATATCTTTGTTACTCAATGGATGGTAGCCTTGTCACTATGGAACGTAGTGTGTTGTTGATATTTTTGTTACTCCAATGGATGGTAGCCTTGTCATTATGGAAGATAGTTTGTTGTCGAGATTTTTTTTACTACAAAGGATGGTAGCCTTGTCATTGTGGAAGGTAGTCTGCTGTCAATATTTTTGTTACTCCAATGGATGATAGCCTTGTCATTATGGAAGGTAGTCTGTTGTCGAGATTTTTGTTACTGCAATGGATGGTAGCTTTGTCTTTATAGAAGGTAGTCTGTTGTCGATATTTTTGTTACTGCAATGGATGGTAGCCTTGTCTTTATGGAAGGTAGTCTATTGTCGATATTTTTGTTACTCAATGGATGGTAGCCTTGTCATTATGGAAGGTAGTCTGTTGTAGAGATTTTTGTTACTCTAATGGATGGTAGCCTTGCCATTATGGACGAATGTCTTTTGTCGAGATTTTTATTACTCCAATGGATGGTAGCCTTGTCATTATGGAAGGTAGTCTGTTGTCGATATTTTTATTACTACAATGGATGGAAGCTTTGTCATTATGGAAGGTACTCTGTTGTCGAGAGTTTTTTTACTGCATTGGATGGTAACCTTGTCATTATGGAAGGTAGTATGTTGTCGATATCTTTGTTACTCAATGGATGGTAGCCTTGTCATTATGCCAAGTAGTCTATTGTCGATATCTTTGTTACCCTATGGATGGTAGCCTTATCATTATGGAATGTAGTCTTTTGTCGAGATTTTTGTTACTCTAATGGATGTTGGCCTTGTCTTTATGGAACGTAGTCTATTGTCGAGATTTTTGTTACTCCAATGGATGGTAGCCTTGTCATTATGGAACGTAATGTGTTATTGATATTTTTGTTACTCCAATGGATGGTAGCCTTTTCATTTTTGAAGATAGTCTATTGTCGAGATTTTTGTTACTCCAATGGATGGTAGCCTAGTCATTATGGATGGTAGTCTGTTGTGGAGACTTTTTTTACTCCAATGGATGGTAGCCTTGTCATATGTAAGGTAGTCTGTTGTCGAGATTTTTTTTACTACAATGGATGGTATCCTTGTCATTATGCAAGGTAGTCTGTTGTCGATATTTTTGTTGTACCAATGGATGGTAACCTTGTCATTATGGAAGGTAGTCTATTATCCATATTTTTGTTACCCCAATGGATGTTAGCCTTGTCATTATGGAAGGTAGTCTGTTGTCGATATTTTTGTTAATCCAATGGATGGTAGCCTTGTCATTATGGAAGGTAGTTTGTTGTCTAGATTTTTGTTACTCCAATGGATGATAGCCTTGACATTATGGAAGGTAGTCTATTGTAGAGATTTTTGTTACTCCAATGGATGGTAGCCTTGCCTTTATGGAAGGTAGTCTATTGTCGATATTTTTGTTACTCATATGGATGGTAGCCTTGTAATTATGGAAGGTAGTCTATTTTCGAGATCTTTATTATGGAAGGTAGTCTGTTGTAGAGATTTTTGTTACTCTAATGAATGGTAGCCTTACCATATTGGAAGGTAGTCTTTTGTCGAGATTTTTGTTACTCCAATGGATGGTAGCCTAGTCATTATGGACCGTGGTCTATTGTCGACATTTTTTTTACTCCAATGGATGGTATCCTTGTAATTATGGAAGGTAGTCTGTTGTCGAGATTTTTGTTACTCCAATGGATGGTAGCCTTATCATTATAGAAGGTAGTCTATTGTCAATATTTTTGTTACTCCAATGGATTGTAGCCTTGTCATTATGGAAGGTAGTCTGTTGTTGAGATTTTTTTTATTCCAATGGATTGTAGCCTTGTCATTATGGAAGGTAGTCTATTGTCAATATTTTTTTTACTCCAACGGATGGTAGCCTTGTCATATGGAAGGTAGTCTGTTGTCGAGATTTTTTTTACTGAAGTGGATGGTAGCCTTGTCATTATGGAAGGTAGTTTATTGTCGATATCTTTGTTACTCAATGGATGGTAGCCTTGTCATTATGGCAGGTAGTCTGTTGTCGATATCTTTGTTACTCAATGGATGGTAGCCTTGTCATTATGGAAGCAAGTCTGTTGTCGAGATTTTTTTTACTACAATGGATAGTAGCCTTGTCATTGTTGAAGGTAGTCTGATGTCGATATTTTTGTTACTCCAATGGATTATAGCCTTGTCATTATGGAAGGTAGTATGTTGTCGAGATTTTTGTTACTCTAATGGATTGTAGCCTTGTCATTATGGAAGGTAATCCGTTGTTCAGATTTTTATTACTCCAATGGATGGTAGCCTTGTCATATGTAAGGTAGTCTGTTGTCGAGATTTTTTTTACTCCAATGGATGGTATCCTTGTCATTATGGAATGTAGTCGGTTGTCGATATCTTTGTTACTCAATGGATGGTAGCCTTGTCATTATGGAAGGTAGTCTGATATCGATATCTTTGTTACTCAATGCATGCTAGCCTTGTCATTATGGAAGGTAGTCTGTTGTCAAGATTTTTGTTACTCCAATGGATGGTAGCCTTGTCATTATGGAAGGTAGTTTATTGTCGATATTTTTGTTACTCCAATGGATGGTAGCCTTGTCATTATGGAAGGTAGTCTGTTGTCGATATTTTTGTTTCTCTAATGGATGGTAGCCTTGTATTTATGGAACATAGTCTGTTATCGATATTTTTGTTACTTCAATGGATGGTAGCTGTTGTCGAGACTTTTTTTACTCCAATGGATGGTAGCCTTGTCATATGTAAGGTAGTCTGTTGTCGAGATTTTTTTTACTCCAATGGATGATATCCTTGTCATTATGGAAAGTAGTCTGTTGTCGATATCTTTTTTACTCAATGGATGGTTGCCTTGTCATTATGGAAGATAGTCTGTTGTCGATATCTTTGTTACTCAATGGATGGTAGCCTTGTCATTATGGAAGGTAGTCTATTGTCGATATCCTTGTTACTCAATGGATGCTAGCCTTGTCATTATGGAAGGTAGTCTATTGTCAAGATTTTTTTTACTCCAATGGATGGTAGCCTTGTCATTATGGAAGGTAGTCTATTGTAGATATTTTTGTTACTCCAATGGATGGTAGCCTTGTCATTATGGAAGGTAGTCTATTGTCGAGATTTTTGTTACTCTAATGGATGGTAGCCTTGTCTTTATGGGACGTAGTTTGTTGACGATATTTTTGTTACTCTAATGGATGGTAGCCCTGTCATTATGGAAGGAAGTCTGTTGTATAGTTTTTTGTAACACCAATGGATGGTAGCCTTGTCATTATGGAAGGTAGTGTAATATCGAGATTTTTGTTACTCTAAAGGATGGTAGCCTTTTCTTTATGGAAGGTAGTCTGTTGTCGAGATTTTTGTTACTCCAATGGATGGTAGCCTTGTCACTATGGAACGTAGTGTGTTGTTGATATTTTTGTTACTCCAATGGATGGTAGCCTTGTCATTATGGAAGGTAGTTTGTTGTCGATATTTTTGTTACCCCAATGGATGTTAGCCTTGTCATTATGGAAGGTAGTCTGTTATAGAGATTTTTGTTACTCCAATGTATGGTAGCCATGTCATTATGGAAGGTAGTCAGTTGTCGAGATTTTGGTTACTGCAATGGATGGTAGCTTTGTCTTTATAGAAGGTTGTCTCTTGTCGATATTTTTGTTACTCCAATGGATGGTAGCCTTGTCTTTATGGAAGGTAGTCTATTGTCGATATTTTTGTTACTCATATGGATGGTGGCCTTGTCATTATGGAAGGTAGTCTATTTCTGAGATCTTTTTTACTCAATGGATGGTAGCCTTGTCATTATGGAAGGTAGTCTGTTGTAGAGATTTTTGTTACTCTAATGGATGGTAGCCTTGCCATTATGGAAGGAAGTCTTTTGTCGAGATTTTTGTTACCCCAATGGATGGTAGCCTTGTCATTATGGAAGGTAGTCTGTTGTCGAGATTTCTTTTACTACAATGGATGGTAGCCTTGTCATTATGGAAGGTAGTATGTTGTCGATATCTTTGTTACTCAATGGATGGTAGCCTTTTCATTATGGCAGGTAGTCTGTTGTCAATATCTTTGTTACTCAATGGATGGTAGCCTTGTCATTATGCCAGGTAGTCTGTTGTCCATATCTTTGTTACCCAATGGATGGTAGCCATGTCATTATGGAAGGTAGTATGTTTTCGAGATTTTTGTTACTCTAATGGATGGTGGCCTTGTCTTTATGGAACGTAGTCTATTGTCGAGATTTTTGTTACTCCAATGGATGGTAGCCTTGTCATTATGAAACATAGTGTGTTGTTGATATTTTTGTTACTCCAATGGATGGTAGCCTTTTCATTTTTGAAGATAGTCTATTGTCGAGATTTTTGTTACTCCAATGGATGGTAGCCTTGTCATTATGGATGGTAGTCTGTTGTCGAGACTTTTTTTACTCCAATGGATGGTAGCCTTGTTATATGTAAGGTAGTCTGTTGTCGATATTTTTTTTACTCCAATGGATGGTATCCTTGTCATTATGCAAGGTAGTCTGTTGTCGATATTTTTGTTATACCAATGGATGGTAACCTTGTCATTATGGAAGGTAGTCTATTGTCGATATTTTTGTTACCCCAATGGATGTTAGCCTTGTCATTATGGAAGGTATTATGTTGTCGATATTTTTGTTACTCCAATGGACGGTAGCCTTGTCATTATGGAAGGTAGTTTGTTGTCTAGATTTTTGTTACTCCAATGGATGATAGCCTTGTCATTATGGAAGGTAGTCTATTGTAGAGATTTTTGTTACTCCAATGGATGCTAGCCTTATCATTATGGAAGGTAGTCTGTTGTCGAGATTTTTGTTACTGCAATGGATGGTAGCTTTGTCTTTATAGAAGGTAGTTTGTTATTGATATTTTTGTTACTCCAATGGATGGTAGCCTTGCCTTTATGGAAGGTAGTCTATTGTCGATATTTTTGTTACTCATATGGATGTTAGCCTTGTAATTATTGAAGCTAGTCTATTTTCGAGATCTTTATTACTCAATGGATGGTAGCCTTGTCATTATGGAAGGTAGTCTGTTGTAGAGATTTTTGTTACTCTAATGGATGGTAGCCTTACCATTATGGAAGGAAGTCTTTTGTCGAGATTTTTGTTAATCCAATGGATGGTAGCCTAGTCATTATGGACCGTGGTCTATTGTCGACATTTTTTTTACTCCAATGGATGGTATCCTTGTAATTATGGAAGGTAGTCTTTTTTCGAGATTTTTTTTACTCCAATGGATGGTAGCCTTATCATTATGGAAGGTAGTTTGCTGTCGATATTTTTGTTACTCCAATGGATTGTAGCCTTGCCATTATGGAAGGTAGTCTGTTGTCGAGATTTTTTTTATTCGAATGGATTGTAGCCTTGTCATTATGGAAGGTAGTCTATTGACAAGTTTTTTTTACTACAACAGATGGTAGCCTTGTCATATGGAAGGTAGTCTGTTGTCGAGATTTTTTTTATTGTAGTGGATGGTAGCCTTGTCATTATGGAAGGTTGTCTGTTGTCAATACCTTTGTTACTCAATGGATGGTAGCCTTGTCACTATGGAACGTAGTGTGTTGTTGATATTTTTGTTACTCCAATGGATGGTAGCCTTGTCATTATGGAAGGTAGTTTCTTATCGAGATTTTTTTTAATACAAAGGATGGTAGCCTTGTCATTGTGGAAGGTAGTCTGCTGTCGATATTTTTGTTACTCTAATGGATGATAGCCTTGTCATTATGGAAGGTAGTCTGTTGTCGAGATTTTTGTTACTGCAATGGATGGTAGCTTTGTCTTTATAGAAGGTAGTCTGTTGTCGATATTTTTGTTACTCCAATGGATGGTAGCCTTGTCTTTATGGAAGGTAGTCTATTGTCGATATTTTTGTTACTCATATGGATGGTGGCCTTGTCATTATGGAAGGTAGTCTATTTCCGAGATCTTTGTTACTCAATTTATTGTAGCCTTGTCATTATGGAAGGTAGTCTGTTGTAGAGATTTTTGTTACTCTAATGGATGGCAGCCTTGCCATTATGGAAGGATGTCTTTTGTCGAGATTTTTATTACTCCAATGGATGCTAGCGTTGTCATTATGGAAGGTAGTCTGTTGTCGAGATTTTTATTACTACAATGGATGGAAGCCTTATCATTATGGAAGGTACTCTGTTGTCGAGAGTTTTTTTACTACAATGGATGGTAGCCTTGTCATTATGGAAGGTAGTCTGTTGTAGAGATTTTTGTTACTCTAATGGATGGTAGCCTTGCCATTATGGAAGGAAGTCTTTTGTCGAGATTTTTGTTACTCCAATGGATGGAAGCCTTGTCATTATGGAAGGTACTCTGTTGTCGAGATTTTTTTTACTGCAATGGATGGTAGCCTTGTCATTATGGAAGGTAGTATGTTGTCGATATCTTTGTTACTCAATGGATGGTAGCCTTCTCATTATGGCAGGTAGTCTGTTGTCGATATCTTTGTTAATCAATGGATGGTAGCCTTGTCATTATGCCAGGTAGTCTGTTGTCCATATCTTTGTTACCCAATGGATGGTAGCCATGTCATTATGGAAGGTAGTATGTTGTCGAGATTTTTGTTACTCTAATGGATGGTGGCCTTGTCTTTATGGAACGTAGTCTATTGTCGAGATTTTTGTTACTCCAATGGATGGTAGCCTTGTCATTATGAAACATAGTGTGTTGTTGATATTTTTGTTACTCCAATGGATGGTAGCCTTTTCATTTTTGAAGATAGTCTATTGTCGAGATTTTTGTTACTCCAATCGATGGTAGCCTTGTCATTATGGATGGTAGTCTGTTGTCGAGACTTTTTTTACTCCAATGGATGGTAGCCTTGTTATATGTAAGGTAGTCTGTTGTCGATATTTTTTTTACTCCAATGGATGGTATCCTTGTCATTATGCAAGGTAGTCTGTTGTCGATATTTTTGTTACCCCAATGGATGTTAGCCTTGTCATTATGGAAGGTATTCTGCTGTCGATATTTTTGTTACTCCAATGGACGGTAGCCTTGTCATTATGGAAGGTATTCTGTTGTCGATATTTTTGTTACTCCAATGGATGATAGCCTTGTCATTATGGAAGGTAGTCTATTGTAGAGATTTTTGTTACTCCAATGGATGCTAGCCTTATCATTATGGAAGGTAGTCTGTTGTCGAGATTTTTGTTACTGCAACGGATGGTAGCTTTGTCTTTATAGAAGGTAGTTTGTTATTGATATTTTTGTTACTCCAATGGATGGTAGCCTTGCCTTTATAGAAGGTAGTCTATTGTCGATATTTTTGTTACTCATATGGATGTTAGCCTTGTAATTATTGAAGCTAGTCTATTTTCGAGATCTTTATTACTCAATGGATGGTAGCCTTGTCATTATGGAAGGTAGTCTGTTGTAGAGATTTTTGTTACTCTAATGGATGGTAGCCTTACCATTATGGAAGGAAGTCTTTTGTCGAGATTTTTGTTAATCCAATGGATGGTAGCCTAGTCATTATGGACCGTGGTCTATTGTCGAGATTTTTTTTACTCCAATGGATGGTATCCTTGTAATTATGGAAGGTAGTTTGTTGTCGATATTTTTGTTACTCCAATGGATTGTAGCCTTGCCATTATGGAAGGTAGTCTGTTGTCGAGATTTTTTTTATTCGAATGGATTGTAGCCTTGTCATTATGGAAGGTAGTCTATTGACAAGTTTTTTTTACTACAACAGATGGTAGCCTTGTCATATGGAAGGTAGTCTGTTGTCGAGATTTTTTTTACTGTAGTGGATGGTAGCCTTGTCATTATGGAAGGTTGTCTGTTGTCAATACCTTTGTTACTCAATGGATGGTAGCCTTGTCACTATGGAACGTAGTGTGTTGTTGATATTTTTGTTACTCCAATGGATGGTAGCCTTGTCATTATGGAAGGTAGTTTCTTGTCGAGATTTTTTTTAATACAAAGGATGGTAGCCTTGTCATTGTGGAAGGTAGTCTGCTGTCGATATTTTTTTTACTCTAATGGATGATAGCCTTGTCATTATGGAAGGTAGTCTGTTGTCGAGATTTTTGTTACTGCAATGGATGGTAGCTTTGTCTTTATAGAAGGTAGTCTGTTGTCGATATTTTTGTTACTCCAATGGATGGTAGCCTTGTCTTTATGGAAGGTAGTCTATTGTCGATATTTTTGTTACTCATATGGATGGTGGCCTTGTCATTATGGTAGGTAGTCTATTTCCGAGATCTTTGTTACTCAATTTATTGTAGCCTTGTCATTATGGAAGGTAGTCTGTTGTAGAGATTTTTGTTACTCTAATGGATGGCAGCCTTGCCATTATAGAAGGATGTCTTTTGTCGAGATTTTTATCACTCCAATGGATGCTAGCGTTGTCATTATGGAAGGTAGTCTGTTGTCGAGATTTTTATTACTACAATGGATGGAAGCCTTATCATTATGGAAGGTACTCTATTGTCGAGAGTTTTTTTACTACAATGGATGGTAGCCTTGTCATTATGGAACGTAATGTGTTGTTGATATTTTTGTTACTCCAATGGATGGTAGCCTTTTCATTTTTGAAGATAGTATATTGTCGAGATTTTTGTTATTCCAATGGATGGTAGCCTAGTCAGTATGGATGGTAGTCTGTTGTGGAGACTTTTTTTACTCCAATGGATGGTAGCCTTGTCATATGTAAGGTAGTCTGTTGTCGAGATTTTTTTTACTACAATGGATGGTATCCTTGTCATTATGCAAGGTAGTCTGTTGTCGATATTTTTGTTGTACCAATGGATGGTAACCTTGTCATTATGGAAGGTAGTCTATTATCGATATTTTTGTTACCCCAATGGATGTTAGCCTTCTCATTATGGAAGGTAGTCTGTTGTCGATATTTTTGTTACTCCAATGGATGGTAGCCTTGTCATTATGGAAGGTAGTTTGTTTTCTAGATTTTTTGGTACTCCAATGGATGATAGCCTTGTCATTATGGAAGGTAGTCTATTGTAGAGATTTTTGTTACTCCAATGGATGGTAGCCTTGCCTTTATGGAAGGTAGTCTATTGTCGATATTTTTGTTACTCATATGGATGGTAGCCTTATAATTATGGAAGGTAGTCTATTTTCGAGATCTTTATTATGGAAGGTAGTCTGTTGTAGATATTTTTGTTACTCTAATGGATGGTAGCCTTACCATAATGGAAGGTAGTCTTTTGTCGAGATTTTTGTTACTCCAATGGATGGTAGCCTAGTCATTATGGTCCGTGGTCTATTGTCGACATTTTTTTTACTCCAATGGATGGTATCCTTGTAATTATGGAAGGTAGTTTATTGTCGAGATTTTTGTTACTCCAGTGGATGGTAGCCTTATCATTATGGAAGGTAGTCTACTGTCGATATTTTTGTTACTCCAATGGAATGTAGCCTTGTCGTTATGGAAGGTGGTCTGTTGTTGAGATTTTTTTTATTCCAATAGATTATAGCCTTGTCATTATGGAAGGTAGTCTATTGTCAATATTTTTTTTACTCCAACGGATGGTAGCCTTGTCATATGGAAGGTAGTCTGTTGTCGAGATTTTTTTTACTACAGTGGATGGTAGCCTTGTCATTATGGAAGGAAGTCTGTTGTCGAGATTTTTTTTACTACAACGGATAGTAGCCTTGTCATTGTGGAAGGTAGTCTGATGTCGATATTTTTGTTACTCCAATGGATGATAGCCTTGCCATTGTGGAAGGTAGTCTGTTGTCGACATTTTTGTTACTCTAATGGATTGTAGCCTTGTCATTATGGAAGGTAATCTGTTGTCGAGATTTTTGTTACTCTAAGGGATGGTAGCCTTGTAATTATGGAAGGTAGTATGTTGTCGATATCTTTGTTACTCCAATGGATGGTAGCCTCTTCATTATGGAAGGTAGGCTGTTGTCGAGATTTTTGTTACTCTAAGGGATGGTAGCCTTGTCCATATGGAAGGTAGTCTGTTGTCGAGATTTTTGTTATTCCAATGGATGGTAGTGTTGTCATTATAGAAGGTAGTATATTATCGAGATTTTTGTCACTACAATGGATGGTATCCTTGTCATTATGGAAGGTAGTCTGTTGTCGAGATATTTGTTACTACAATGGATTGTAGCCTTGTCGTTATGGAAGATAGTCTGTTGTCGATATCTTTGTTACTCCAATGTATGGTAGCCTAGTCATTATGGAAGGTAGTTTGTGTACGAGATTTTAGTTACTCCAATGGATGGTAGCCTTGTCATTATGGAAGGTAGTCTGTTGTCGAGATTTTTGTTACTCCAATGGATGGTAGCCTTGTCATTATAGAAGGTAATACATTGTCGAGATTTTTGTCACTATAATGGATGGTAGCCTTGTCATTATGGAAGGTAGTCTATTGTCGAGATTTTTGTTACTATAATGGATTGTATCCTTGTCGTTGTGGAAGGTAGTCTGTTATCGTTATCTTTGTTACTCTAATGGATTGTAGCCTAGTCATTATGGAAGGTAGTTTGTGTATGAGATTTTAGTTACTCCAATGGATGGTAGCCTTGTCATTATGGAAGGTAGTTTGTTGTCGAGATTTTTTATACTCCAATGGATTGTAGCCTTGTCATTATGGAAGGTATTCTGTTGTCGAGATTTTTGTCACTACAATGGATGGTAGCCTTGTCATTATGGAATGTAGTCTGTTGTCGATATTTTTGTTATTCCAATGTATGGTAGCCTTGTAATTATGAAAGGTAGTCTATTGTCAAGATTTTTGTTACTATAATAGATTGTAGCCTTGTCATTATGGAAGGTAGTCTATTGTCGAGATTTTGGTTACTCCAATGGATGGTAGCCTTGTAATTATAGAAGGTAGTATATTGTTGAGATTTTTGTCACTACAATGAATGGTATCCTTGTCATTATGGAAGGTAATTTGTTGTCGATATTTTTGTTACTAGAATGGATTGTAGCCTTGTCGTTATGGAAGGTAGTCTATTGTCGATATCTTTGTTACTCCAATGGATGGTAGCCTAGTCATTATGGAAGGTAGTTTGTGTACGATATTTTTGTTATTCCAATGGATGGTAGCCTTGTCATTATGAAAGGTAGTCTATTGACGTGATTTTTGTTACTCTAAGGGATGGTAGCCTTGTCATTATGGAAGGTAGTATGTTGTCGATATCTTTGTTACTCCAATGGATGGTAGCCTTGTCATTATGGAAGGTGTTTTGTTGTCGAGATATTTGTTACTCTAAGGGATGATAGCTTGTCATTATGGAACATAGTCTGTTGTCGAGATTTTTGTTATTCCAATGGATGGAAGCATTGTCATTATAGAAGGTAGTATATTATCGATATTTTTGTCACTACAATGGATGGTAGCCTTGTCATTACGGAACATAGTCTGTTGTCGAGATTTTTGTTATTCCAATGGATGGTAGCCTTGTCATTATGAAAGGTAGTCTATTGTCAAGATTTTTGTTACTATAATAGATTGTAGCCTTGTCATTATGGAAGGTAGTCTGTTGTCGAGATTTTGGTTACTCAAATGGATGGTAGCCTTGTAATTATAGAAGGTAGTATATTGTTGAGATTTTTGTCACTACAATGAATGGTATCCTTGTCATTATGGAAGGAAATCTGTTTTCGAGATTTTTGTTACTACAATGGATTATAGCCTTGTCATTATGGAGGGTAGTCTGTTGTCGATATCTTTGTTACTCCAATGGATGGTAGACTAGTCATTTTTGAAGGTCGTTTATGTACGATATTTTTTTTATTCTAATGGATGGTAGCCTTGTAATTATGAAAGGTAGTCTATTTTCGTGATTTTTGTTACTCGAAGGGATGGTAGCCTTGTCATTATGGAAGGTAGTATGTTGTCGATATCTTTGTTACTCCAATGGATGGTAGCCTTGTCATTATGGAAGGTGGTTTGTTGTCGAGATATTTGTTACTCTAAGGGATGATAGCTTGTCATTATGGAACATAGTCTGTTGTCGAGATTTTTGTTATTCCAATGGATGGTAGCATTGTCATTATAGAAGGTAGTATATTATCGATATTTTTGTCACTACAATGGATGATAGCCTTGTCATTACGGAACATAGTCTGTTGTCGAGATTTTTGTTATTCCAATGGATGGTAGCCTTGTCATTATGAAAGGTAGTCTATTGTCAAGATTTTTGTTACTATAATAGATTGTAGCCTTGTCATTATGGAAGGTAGTCTGTTGTCGAGATTTTGGTTACTCAAATGGATGGTAGCCTTGTAATTATAGAAGGTAGTATATTGTTGAGATTTTTGTCACTACAATGAATGGTATCCTTGTCATTATGGAAGGTAATCTGTTGTCGAGATTTTTGTTACTACAATGGATTATAGCCTTGTCATTATGGAAGGTAGTCTGTTGTCGATATCTTTGTTACTCCAATGGATGGTAGACTAGTCATTTTTGAAGGTCGTTTATGTACGATATTTTTTTTTATTCCAATGGATGGTAGCCTTGTCATTATGAAAGGTAGTCTATTTTCGTGATTTTTGTTACTCGAAGGGATGGTAGCCTTGTCATTATGGAAGGTAGTATGTTGTCGATATCTTTGTTACTCCAATGGATGGTAGCCTTGTCATTATGGAAGGTGGTTTGTTGTCGAGATATTTGTTACTCTAAGGGATGATAGCCTTGTCATTATGGAACATAGTTTGTTGTCGAGATTTTTGTTATTCCAATGGATGGTAGCGTTCTCATTATAGAAGGTAGTATATTATCGATATTTTTGTCACTACAATGGATGGTAGCCTTGTCATTATGGAATGTAGTCTATTGTCGAGATTTTTGTTATTCCAATGGATGGTAGCCTTGTCATTATGAAAGGTAGTCTATTGTCAAGATTTTTGTTACTATAATAGATTGTAGCCTTGTAATTATGGAAGGTAGTCTGTTGTCGAGATTTTGTTTACTCAAATGGATGGTAGCCTTGTAATTATAGAAGGTAGTATATTGTTGAGATTTTTGTCACTACAATGAATGGTATCCTTGTCATTATGGAAGGTAATCTGTTGTCGAGATTTTTGTTACTAGAATGGATTGTAGCCTTGTCGTAATGGAAGGTAGTCTATTGTCGATATCTTTGTTACTCCAATGGATGGTAGCCTAGTCATTATGGAAGGTAGTTTGTGTACGATATTTTTGTTATTCCAATGGATGGTAGCCTTGTCATTTTGAAATGTAGTCTATTGACGTGATTTTTGTTACTCTAAGGGATGGTAGCCTTGTCATTATGGAAGGTAGTATGTTATCGATATCTTTGTTACTCCAATGGATGGTAGCCTTGTCATTATAGAAGGTGGTTTGTTGTCGAGATATTTGTTACTCTAAGGGATGATAGCTTGTCATTATGGAACATAGTCTGTTGTCGAGATTTTTGTTATTCCAATGGATGGTAGCGTTGTCATTATAGAAGGTAGTATATTATCGATATTTTTGTCACTACAATGGATGGTAGCCTTGTCATTACGGAACATAGTCTGTTGTCGAGATTTTTGTTATTCCAATGGATGATAGCCTTGTCATTATGAAAGGTATTCTATTGTCAAGATTTTTGTTACTATAATAGATTGTAGCCTTGTCATTATGGAAGGTAGTCTGTTGTCGAGATTTTTGTTACTCCAATGGATGGTAGCCTTGTAATTATAGAAGGTAGTATATTGTTGAGATTTTTGTCACTACAACGAATGGTATCCTTGTCATTATGGAAGGTAATCTGTTGTCGATATTTTTGTTACTACAATGGATTATAGCCTTGTCGTTATGGAAGGTAGTCTGTTGTTGATATCTTTGTTACTCCAATGGATGGTAGACTAGTCATTATTGAAGGTAGTTTGTCTACAATATTTTTGTTATTCCAATGGATGGTAGCCTTGTCATTATTAAAGGTAGTTTGTTGTCGTGATTTTTGTTACTCTAAGGGATGGTAGCCTTGTCATTATGGAAGGTAGTATGTTGTCGATATCTTTATTACTCCAATGGATGGTAGCCTTGTCGTTATGGAAGGTAGTCTGTTGTCGATATCTTTGTTACTCCAATGGATGGTAGCCTAGTCATTATGGAAGGTAGTTTGTGTACGATATTTTTGTTATTCCAACGGATGGTAGCCTTGTCATTATGAAAGGTAGTCTATTGTCGTTATTTTTGTTACTCTTAGGGATGGTAGCCTTGTCATTATGGAACGTAGTTTGTTGTCGAGATTTTTGTTATTCCAATGGATGGTAGCATTGTCATTATAGAAGGTAGTATATTATCGAGATTTTTGTCACTACAATGGATGGTAGCCTTGTCATTATGGAAGGTAGTTTGTGTACGATATTTTTGTTATTCCAATGGATGGTAGCCTTGTCATTATGAAATGTAGTCTATTGTCGTGGTTTTTATTACTCGAAGGGATGGTAGCCTTGTCATTATGGAAGGTAGTATGTTGTCGATATCATTGTTACTCCAATGGATGGTAGCCTTGTCATTATGGAAGGTGGTTTGTTGTCGAGATATTTGTTACTCTAAGGGATGATAGCCTTGTCATTATGGAACATAGTTTGTTATCGAGATTTTTGTTATTCTAATGGATGGTAGCGTTCTCATTATAGAAGGTAGTATATTATCGAGATTTTTATCACTAAAATGGATGGTAGCCTTGTCATTATGGAATGTAGTCTGTTGTCGAGATTTTTGTTATTCCAATGGATGGTAGCCTTGTCATTATGAAAGGTAGTCTATTGTCAAGATTTTTGTTACTATAATAGATTATAGCCTTGTCATTATGGAAGGTAGTCTGTTGTCGAGATTTTGGTTACTCCAATGGATGGTAGCCTTGTAATTATAGAAGGTAGTATATTGTTGAGATTTTTGTCACTACAATGAATGGTATCCTTGTCATTATGGAAGGTAATCTGTTGTCGAGATTTTTGTTACTACAATGGATTATAGCCTTGTCATTATGGAAGGTAGTCTGTTGTCGATATCTTTGTTACTCCAATGGATGGTAGACTAGTCATTATTGAAGGTAGTTTGTGTACAATATTTTTGTTATTCCAATGGATGGTAGCCTTGTCATTATTAAAGGTAGTTTGTTGTCGTGATTTTTGTTATTCTAAGGGATGGTAGCCTTGTGATTATGGAAGGTAGTATGTTGTCGATATCTTTATTACTCCAATGGATGGTAGCCTTATCATTATGAAAGGTAGTCTGTTGTCGATATCTTTGTTACTCCAATGGATGATAGCCTAGTCATTATGGAAGGTAGTTTGTGTACGATATTTTTGTTATTCCAACGGATAGTAGCCTTGTCATTATGAAAGGTAGTCTATTGTCGTGATTTTTGTTACTCTTAGGGATGGTAGCCTTGTCATTATGGAACGTAGTTTGTTGTCGAGATTTTTGTTATTCCAATGGATGGTAGCATTGTCATTATAGAAGGTAGTATATTATCGAGATTTTTGTCACTACAATGGATGGTAGCCTTGTCATTATGGAAGGTAGTTTGTGTACGATATTTTTGTTATTCCAATGGATGGTAGCCTTGTCATTATGAAATGTAGTCTATTGACGTGATTTTTGTTACTCTAAGGGATGGTAGCCTTGTCATTATGGAATGTAGTATGTTGTCGATATCTTTGTTACTCCAATGGATGGTAGCCTTGTCATTATGGAAGGTGGTTTGTTGTCGAGATATTTGTTACTCTAAGGGATGATAGCTTGTCATTATGGAACATAGTCTGTTGTCGAGATTTTTGGTATTCCAATGGATGGTAGCGTTGTCATTATAGAAGGTAGTATATTATCGATAATTTTGTCACTACAATGGATGGTAGCCTTGTCATTACGGAACATAGTCTGTTGTCGAGGTTTTTGTTATTCCATTGGATGGTAGCCTTGTCATTATGAAAGGTATTCTATTGTCAAGATTTTTGTTACTATAATAGATTGTAGCCTTGTCATTATGGAAGGTAGTCTGTTGTCGAGATTTTTGTTACTCCAATGGATGGTAGCCTTGTAATTATAGAAGGTAGTATATTGTTGAGATTTTTGTCACTACAATGAATGGTAGCCTTGTCATTATGGAAGGTAATATGTTGTCGAGATTTTTGTTACTACAATGGATTATAGCCTTGTCATTATGGAAGGTAGTCTGTTGTCGATATCTTTGTTACTCCAATGGATGGTAGACTAGTCATTTTTGAAGCTCGTTTGTGTACAATATTTTTGATATTCCAATGGATGGTAGCCTTGTCATTATGAAAGGTAGTCTATTGTCGTGATTTTTGTTACTCGAAGGGATGGTAGCCTTGTCATTATGGAAGGTAGTATGTTGTCGATATCTTTGTTACTCCAATGGATGGTAGCCTTGTCATTATGGAAGGTGGTTTGTTGTCGAGATATTTGTTACTCTAAGGGATGATAGCCTTGTCATTATGGAACATAGTTTGTTATCGAGATTTTTGTTATTCTAATGGATGGTAGCGTTCTCATTATAGAAGGTAGTATATTATCGAGATTTTTATCACTACAATGGATGGTAGCCTTGTCATTATGGAATGTAGTCTGTTGTCGAGATTTTTGTTATTCCAATGGATGGTAGCCTTGTCATTATGAAAGGTAGTCTATTGTCAAGATTTTTGTTACTATAATAGATTGTAGCCTTGTCATTATGGAAAGTAGTCTGTTGTCGAGATTTTGGTTACTCCAATGGATGGTAGCCTTGTAATTATAGAAGGTAGTATATTGTTGAGATTGTTGTCACTACAATGAATGGTATCCTTGTCATTATGGAAGGTAATCTGTTGTCGATATTTTTGTTACTACAGTGGATTATAGCCTTGTCGTTATGGAAGGTAGTCTGTTGTCGATATCTTTGTTACTCCAATGGATGGTAGACTAGTCATTATTGAAGGTAGTTTGTGTACAATATTTTTGTTATTCCAATGGATGGTAGCCTTGTCATTATTAAAGGTAGTTTGTTGTCGTGATTTTTGTTACTCTAAGGGATGGTAGCCTTGTCATTATGGAAGGTAGTATGTTGTCGATATCTTTATTACTCCAATGGATGGTAGCCTTGTCGTTATGGAAGGTAGTCTGTTGTCGATATCTTTGTTACTCCAATGGATGGTAGCCTAGTCATTATGGAAGGTAGTTTGTGTACGATATTTTTGTTATTCCAACAGATGGTAGCCTTGTCATTATGAAAGGTAGTCTATTGTCGTTATTTTTGTTACTCTTAGGGATGGTAGCCTTGTCATTATGGAACGTAGTTTGTTGTCGATATTTTTGTTATTCCAATAGATGGTAGCATTGTCATTATAGAAGGTAGTATATTATCGAGATTTTTGTCACTATAATGGATGTTAGCCTTGTCATTATGGAAGGTAGTTTGTGTACGATATTTTTGTTATTCCAATGGATGGTAGCCTTGTCATTATGGAAGGTAGTTTGTTGTCGAGATTTTTTATACTCCAATGGATTGTAGCCTTGTCATTATGGAAGGTATTCTGTTGTCGAGATTTTTGTCACTACAATGGATGGTAGCCTTGTCATTATGGAATGTAGTCTGTTGTCGATATTTTTGTTATTCCAATGTATGGTAGCCTTGTAATTATGAAAGGTAGTCTATTGTCAAGATTTTTGTTACTATAATAGATTGTAGCCTTGTCATTATGGAAGGTAGTCTATTGTCGAGATTTTGGTTACTCCAATGGATGGTAGCCTTGTAATTATAGAAGGTCGTATATTGTTGAGATTTTTGTCACTACAATGAATGGTATCCTTGTCATTATGGAAGGTAATCTGTTGTCGATATTTTTGTTACTAGAATGGATTGTAGCCTTGTCGTTATGGAAGGTAGTCTATTGTCGATATCTTTGTTACTCCAATGGATGGTAGCCTAGTCATTATGGAAAGTAGTTTGTGTACGATATTTTTGTTATTCTAATGGATGGTAGCCTTGTCATTATGAAAGGTAGTCTATTGACGTGATTTTTGTTACTCTAAGGGATGGTAGCCTTGTCATTATGGAAGGTAGTATGTTGTCGATATCTTTGTTACTCCAATGGATGGTAGCCTTGTCATTATGGAAGGTGTTTTGTTGTCGAGATATTTGTTACTCTAAGGGATGATAGCTTGTCATTATGGAACATAGTCTGTTGTCGAGATTTTTGTTATTCCAATGGATGGAAGCATTGTCATTATAGAAGGTAGTATATTATCGATATTTTTGTCACTACAATGGATGGTAGCCTTGTCATTACGGAACATAGTCTGTTGTCGAGATTTTTGTTATTCCAATGGATGGTAGCCTTGTCATTATGAAAGGTAGTCTATTGTCAAGATTTTTGTTACTATAATAGATTGTAGCCTTGTCATTATGGAAGGTAGTCTGTTGTCGAGATTTTGGTTACTCAAATGGATGGTAGCCTTGTAATTATAGAAGGTAGTATATTGTTGAGATTTTTGTCACTACAATGAATGGTATCCTTGTCATTATGGAAGGTAATCTGTTGTCGAGATTTTTGTTACTACAATGGATTATAGCCTTGTCATTATGGAAGGTAGTCTGTTGTCGATATCTTTGTTAATCCAATGGATGGTAGACTAGTCATTATTGAAGGTAGTTTGTGTACAATATTTTTGTTATTCCAATGGATGGTAGCCTTGTCATTATTAAAGGTAGTTTGTTGTCGTGATTTTTGTTATTCTAAGGGATGGTAGCCTTGTGATTATGGAAGGTAGTATGTTGTCGATATCTTTATTACTCCAATGGATGGTAGCCTTATCGTTATGAAAGGTAGTCTGTTGTCGATATCTTTGTTACTCCAATGGATGATAGCCTAGTCATTATGGAAGGTAGTTTGTGTACGATATTTTTGTTATTCCAACGGATAGTAGCCTTGTCATTATGAAAGGTAGTCTATTGTCGTGATTTTTGTTACTCTTAGGGATGGTAGCCTTGTCATTATGGAACGTAGTTTGTTGTCGAGATTTTTGTTATTCCAATGGATGGTAGCATCGTCATTATAGAAGGTAGTATATTATCGAGATTTTTGTCACTACAATGGATGGTAGCCTTGTCATTATGGAAGGTAGTTTGTGTACGATATTTTTGTTATTCCAATGGATGGTAGCCTTGTCATTATGAAATGTAGTCTATTGACGTGATTTTTGTTACTCTAAGGGATGGTAGCCTTGTCATTATGGAATGTAGTATGTTGTCGATATCTTTGTTACTCCAATGGATGGTAGCCTTGTCATTATGGAAGGTGGTTTGTTGTCGAGATATTTGTTACTCTAAGGGATGATAGCTTGTCATTATGGAACATAGTCTGTTGTCGAGATTTTTGTTATTCCAATGGATGGTAGCGTTGTCATTATAGAAGGTAGTATATTATCAATAATTTTGTCACTACAATGGATGGTAGCCTTGTCATTACGGAACATAGTCTGTTGTCGAGGTTTTTGTTATTCCATTGGATGGTAGCCTTGTCTTTATGAAAGGTATTCTATTGTCAAGATTTTTGTTACTATAATAGATTGTAGCCTTGTCATTATGGAAGGTAGTCTGTTGTCGAGATTTTTGTTACTCCAATGGATGGTAGCCTTGTAATTATAGAAGGTAGTATATTGTTGAGATTTTTGTCACTACAATGAATGGTAGCCTTGTCATTATGGAAGGTAATATGTTGTCGAGATTTTTGTTACTACAATGGATTATAGCCTTGTCATTATGGAAGGTAGTCTGTTGTCGATATCTTTGTTACTCCAATGGATGGTAGACTAGTCATTTTTGAAGCTCGTTTGTGTACAATATTTTTGATATTCCAATGGATGGTAGCCTTGTCATTATGAAAGGTAGTCTATTGTCGTGATTTTTGTTACTCGAAGGGATGGTAGCCTTGTCATTATGGAAGGTAGTATGTTGTCGATATCTTTGTTACTCCAATGGATGGTAGCCTTGTCATTATGGAAGGTGGTTTGTTGTCGAGATATTTGTTACTCTAAGGGATGATAGCCTTGTCATTATGGAACATAGTTTGTTATCGAGATTTTTGTTATTCTAATGGATGGTAGCGTTCTCATTATAGAAGGTAGTATATTATCGAGATTTTTATCACTACAATGGATGGTAGCCTTGTCATTATGGAATGTAGTCTGTTGTCGAGATTTTTGTTATTCCAATGGATGGTAGCCTTGTCATTATGAAAGGTAGTCTATTGTCAAGATTTTTGTTACTATAATAGATTGTAGCCTTGTCATTATGGAAAGTAGTCTGTTGTCGAGATTTTGGTTACTCCAATGGATGGTAGCCTTGTAATTATAGAAGGTAGTATATTGTTGAGATTGTTGTCACTACAATGAATGGTATCCTTGTCATTATGGAAGGTAATCTGTTGTCGATATTTTTGTTACTACAGTGGATTATAGCCTTGTCGTTATGGAAGGTAGTCTGTTGTCGATATCTTTGTTACTCCAATGGATGGTAGACTAGTCATTATTGAAGGTAGTTTGTGTACAATATTTTTGTTATTCCAATGGATGGTAGCCTTGTCATTATTAAAGGTAGTTTGTTGTCGTGATTTTTGTTACTCTAAGGGATGGTAGCCTTGTCATTATGGAAGGTAGTATGTTGTCGATATCTTTATTACTCCAATGGATGGTAGCCTTGTCGTTATGGAAGGTAGTCTGTTGTCGATATCTTTGTTACTCCAATGGATGGTAGCCTAGTCATTATGGAAGGTAGTTTGTGTACGATATTTTTGTTATTCCAACAGATGGTAGCCTTGTCATTATGAAAGGTAGTCTATTGTCGTTATTTTTGTTACTCTTAGGGATGGTAGCCTTGTCATTATGGAACGTAGTTTGTTGTCGATATTTTTGTTATTCCAATAGATGGTAGCATTGTCATTATAGAAGGTAGTATATTATCGAGATTTTTGTCACTATAATGGATGGTAGCCTTGTCATTATGGAAGGTAGTTTGTGTACGATATTTTTGTTATTCCAATGGATGGTAGCCTTGTCATTATGGAAGGTAGTTTGTTGTCGAGATTTTTTATACTCCAATGGATTGTAGCCTTGTCATTATGGAAGGTATTCTGTTGTCGAGATTTTTGTCACTACAATGGATGGTAGCCTTGTCATTATGGAATGTAGTCTGTTGTCGATATTTTTGTTATTCCAATGTATGGTAGCCTTGTAATTATGAAAGGTAGTCTATTGTCAAGATTTTTGTTACTATAATAGATTGTAGCCTTGTCATTATGGAAGGTAGTCTATTGTCGAGATTTTGGTTACTCCAATGGATGGTAGCCTTGTAATTATAGAAGGTAGTATATTGTTGAGATTTTTGTCACTACAATGAATGGTATCCTTGTCATTATGGAAGGTAATCTGTTGTCGATATTTTTGTTACTAGAATGGATTGTAGCCTTGTCGTTATGGAAGGTAGTCTATTGTCGATATCTTTGTTACTCCAATGGATGGTAGCCTAGTCATTATGGAAGGTAGTTTGTGTACGATATTTTTGTTATTCTAATGGATGGTAGCCTTGTCATTATGAAAGGTAGTCTATTGACGTGATTTTTGTTACTCTAAGGGATGGTAGCCTTGTCATTATGGAAGGTAGTATGTTGTCGATATCTTTGTTACTCCAATGGATGGTAGCCTTGTCATTATGGAAGGTGTTTTGTTGTCGAGATATTTGTTACTCTAAGGGATGATAGCTTGTCATTATGGAACATAGTCTGTTGTCGAGATTTTTGTTATTCCAATGGATGGAAGCATTGTCATTATAGAAGGTAGTATATTATCGATATTTTTGTCACTACAATGGATGGTAGCCTTGTCATTACGGAACATAGTCTGTTGTCGAGATTTTTGTTATTCCAATGGATGGTAGCCTTGTCATTATGAAAGGTAGTCTATTGTCAAGATTTTTGTTACTATAATAGATTGTAGCCTTGTCATTATGGAAGGTAGTCTGTTGTCGAGATTTTGGTTACTCAAGTGGATGGTAGCCTTGTAATTATAGAAGGTAGTATATTGTTGAGATTTTTGTCACTACAATGAATGGTATCCTTGTCATTATGGAAGGTAATCTGTTGTCGAGATTTTTGTTACTACAATGGATTATAGCCTTGTCATTATGGAGGGTAGTCTGTTGTCGATATCTTTGTTACTCCAATGGATGGTAGACTAGTCATTTTTGAAGGTCGTTTATGTACGATATTTTTTTTATTCTAATGGATGGTAGCCTTGTCATTATGAAAGGTAGTCTATTTTCGTGATTTTTGTTACTCGAAGGGATGGTAGCCTTGTCATTATGGAAGGTAGTATGTTGTCGATATCTTTGTTACTCCAATGGATGGTAGCCTTGTCATTATGGAAGGTGGTTTGTTGTCGAGATATTTGTTACTCTAAGGGATGATAGCTTGTCATTATGGAACATAGTCTGTTGTCGAGATTTTTGTTATTCCAATGGATGGTAGCATTGTCATTATAGAAGTTAGTATATTATCGATATTTTTGTCACTACAATGGATGATAGCCTTGTCATTACGGAACATAGTCTGTTGTCGAGATTTTTGTTATTCCAATGGATGGTAGCCTTGTCATTATGAAAGGTAGTCTATTGTCAAGATTTTTGTTACTATAATAGATTGTAGCCTTGTCATTATGGAAAGTAGTCTGTTGTCGAGATTTTGGTTACTCCAATGGATGGTAGCCTTGTAATTATAGAAGGTAGTATATTGTTGAGATTGTTGTCACTACAATGAATGGTATCCTTGTCATTATGGAAGGTAATCTGTTGTCGATATTTTTGTTACTACAGTGGATTATAGCCTTGTCGTTATGGAAGGTAGTCTGTTGTCGATATCTTTGTTACTCCAATGGATGGTAGACTAGTCATTATTGAAGGTAGTTTGTGTACAATATTTTTGTTATTCCAATGGATGGTAGCCTTGTCATTATTAAAGGTAGTTTGTTGTCGTGATTTTTGTTACTCTAAGGGATGGTAGCCTTGTTATTATGGAAGGTAGTATGTTGTCGATATCTTTATTACTCCAATGGATGGTAGCCTTGTCGTTATGGAAGGTAGTCTGTTGTCGATATCTTTGTTACTCCAATGGATGGTAGCCTAGTCATTATGGAAGGTAGTTTGTGTACGATATTTTTGTTATTCCAACAGATGGTAGCCTTGTCATTATGAAAGGTAGTCTATTGTCGTTATTTTTGTTACTCTTAGGGATGGTAG
This sequence comes from Vicia faba, assembly GCA_948472305.1. Taxonomy (NCBI): domain Eukaryota; kingdom Viridiplantae; phylum Streptophyta; class Magnoliopsida; order Fabales; family Fabaceae; genus Vicia; species Vicia faba. The sequence continues at coordinate 528,077,144 of OX451741.1, forward strand.
CCTTGTCATTATGGAACGTAGTTTGTTGTCGATATTTTTGTTATTCCAATAGACGGTAGCATTGTCATTATAGAAGGTAGTATATTATCGAGATTTTTGTCACTATAATGGATGGTAGCCTTGTCATTATGGAAGGTAGTTTGTGTACGATATTTTTGTTATTCCAATGGATGGTAGCCTTGTCATTATGGAAGGTAGTTTGTTGTCGAGATTTTTTATACTCCAATGGATTGTAGCCTTGTCATTATGGAAGGTATTCTGTTGTCGAGATTTTTGTCACTACAATGGATGGTAGCCTTGTCATTATGGAATGTAGTCTGTTGTCGATATTTTTGTTATTCCAATGTATGGTAGCCTTGTAATTATGAAAGGTAGTCTATTGTCAAGATTTTTGTTACTATAATAGATTGTAGCCTTGTCATTATGGAAGGTAGTCTATTGTCGAGATTTTGGTTACTCCAATGGATGGTAGCCTTGTAATTATAGAAGGTAGTATATTGTTGAGATTTTTGTCACTACAATGAATGGTATCCTTGTCATTATGGAAGGTAATCTGTTGTCGATATTTTTGTTACTAGAATGGATTGTAGCCTTGTCGTTATGGAAGGTAGTCTATTGTCGATATCTTTGTTACTCCAATGGATGGTAGCCTAGTCATTATGGAAGGTAGTTTGTGTACGATATTTTTGTTATTCTAATGGATGGTAGCCTTGTCATTATGAAAGGTAGTCTATTGACGTGATTTTTGTTACTCTAAGGGATGGTAGCCTTGTCATTATGGAAGGTAGTATGTTGTCGATATCTTTGTTACTCCAATGGATGGTAGCCTTGTCATTATGGAAGGTGTTTTGTTGTCGAGATATTTGTTACTCTAAGGGATGATAGCTTGTCATTATGGAACATAGTCTGTTGTCGAGATTTTTGTTATTCCAATGGATGGAAGCATTGTCATTATAGAAGGTAGTATATTATCGATATTTTTGTCACTACAATGGATGGTAGCCTTGTCATTACGGAACATAGTCTGTTGTCGAGATTTTTGTTATTCCAATGGATGGTAGCCTTGTCATTATGAAAGGTAGTCTATTGTCAAGATTTTTGTTACTATAATAGATTGTAGCCTTGTCATTATGGAAGGTAGTCTGTTGTCGAGATTTTGGTTACTCAAATGGATGGTAGCCTTGTAATTATAGAAGGTAGTATATTGTTGAGATTTTTGTCACTACAATGAATGGTATCCTTGTCATTATGGAAGGTAATCTGTTGTCGAGATTTTTGTTACTACAATGGATTATAGCCTTGTCATTATGGAGGGTAGTCTGTTGTCGATATCTTTGTTACTCCAATGGATGGTAGACTAGTCATTTTTGAAGGTCGTTTATGTACGATATTTTTTTTATTCTAATGGATGGTAGCCTTGTCATTATGAAAGGTAGTCTATTTTCGTGATTTTTGTTACTTGAAGGGATGGTAGCCTTGTCATTATGGAAGGTAGTATGTTGTCGATATCTTTGTTACTCCAATGGATGGTAGCCTTGTCATTATGGAAGGTGGTTTGTTGTCGAGATATTTGTTACTCTAAGGGATGATAGCTTGTCATTATGGAACATAGTCTGTTGTCGAGATTTTTGTTATTCCAATGGATGGTAGCATTGTCATTATAGAAGTTAGTATATTATCGATATTTTTGTCACTACAATGGATGATAGCCTTGTCATTACGGAACATAGTCTGTTGTCGAGATTTTTGTTATTCCAATGGATGGTAGCCTTGTCATTATGAAAGGTAGTCTATTGTCAAGATTTTTGTTACTATAATAGATTGTAGCCTTGTCATTATGGAAGGTAGTCTGTTGTCGAGATTTTGGTTACTCAAATTGATGGTAGCCTTGTAATTATAGAAGGTAGTATATTGTTGAGATTTTTGTCACTACAATGAATGGTATCCTTGTCATTATGGAAGGTAATCTGTTGTTGAGATTTTTGTTACTACAATGGATTATAGCCTTGTCATTATGGAAGGTAGTCTGTTGTCGATATCTTTGTTACTCCAATGGATGGTAGACTAGTCATTTTTGAAGGTCGTTTATGTATGATATTTTTTTTATTCCAATGGATGGTAGCCTTGTCATTATGAAAGGTAGTCTATTTTCGTGATTTTTGTTACTCGAAGGGATGGTAGCCTTGTCATTATGGAAGGTAGTATGTTGTCGATATCTTTGTTACTCCAATGGATGGTAGCCTTGTCATTATGGAAGGTGGTTTGTTGTCGAGATATTTGTTACTCTAAGGGATGATAGCCTTGTCATTATGGAACATAGTTTGTTGTCGAGATTTTTGTTATTCCAATGGATGGTAGCGTTCTCATTATAGAAGGTAGTATATTATCGATATTTTTGTCACTACAATGGATGGTAGCCTTGTCATTATGGAATGTAGTCTATTGTCGAGATTTTTGTTATTCCAATGGATGGTAGCCTTGTCATTATGAAAGGTAGTCTATTGTCAAGATTTTTGTTACTATAATAGATTGTAGCGTTGTAATTATGGAAGGTAGTCTGTTGTCGAGATTTTGGTTACTCAAATGGATGGTAGCCTTGTAATTATAGAAGGTAGTATATTGTTGAGATTTTTGTCACTACAATGAATGGTATCCTTGTCATTATGGAAGGTAATCTGTTGTCGAGATTTTTGTTACTAGAATGGATTGTAGCCTTGTCGTAATGGAAGGTAGTCTATTGTCGATATCTTTGTTACTCCAATGGATGGTAGCCTAGTCATTATGGAAGGTAGTTTGTGTACGATATTTTTGTTATTCCAATGGATGGTAGCCTTGTCATTTTGAAATGTAGTCTATTGACGTGATTTTTGTTACTCTAAGGGATGGTAGCCTTGTCATTATGGAAGGTAGTATGTTATCGATATCTTTGTTACTCCAATGGATGGTAGCCTTGTCATTATAGAAGGTGGTTTGTTGTCGAGATATTTGTTACTCTAAGGGATGATAGCTTGTCATTATGGAACATAGTCTGTTGTCGAGATTTTTGTTATTCCAATGGATGGTAGCGTTGTCATTATAGAAGGTAGTATATTATCGATATTTTTGTCACTACAATGGATGGTAGCCTTGTCATTACGGAACATAGTCTGTTGTCGAGATTTTTGTTATTCCAATGGATGATAGCCTTGTCATTATGAAAGGTATTCTATTGTCAAGATTTTTGTTACTATAATAGATTGTAGCCTTGTCATTATGGAAGGTAGTCTGTTGTCGAGATTTTTGTTACTCCAATGGATGGTAGCCTTGTAATTATAGAAGGTAGTATATTGTTGAGATTTTTGTCACTACAGTGAATGGTATCCTTGTCATTATGGAAGGTAATCTGTTGTCGAGATTTTTGTTACTACAATGGATTATAGCCTTGTCATTATGGAAGGAAGTCTGTTGTCGATATCTTTGTTACTCCAATGGATGGTAGACTAGTCATTATTGAAGGTAGTTTGTGTACAATATTTTTGTTATTCCAATGGATGGTAGCCTTGTCATTATTAAAGGTAGTTTGTTGTCGTGATTTTTGTTACTCTAAGGGATGGTAGCCTTGTCATTATGGAAGGTAGTATGTTGTCGATATCTTTATTACTCCAATGGATGGTAGCCTTGTCGTTATGGAAGGTAGTCTGTTGTCGATATCTTTGTTACTCCAATGGATGGTAGCCTAGTCATTATGGAAGGTAGTTTGTGTACGATATTTTTGTTATTCCAACAGATGGTAGCCTTGTCATTATGAAAGGTAGTCTATTGTCGTTATTTTTGTTACTCTTAGGGATGGTAGCCTTGTCATTATGGAACGTAGTTTGTTGTCGAGATTTTTGTTATTCCAATGGATGGTAGCATTGTCATTATAGAAGGTAGTATATTATCGAGATTTTTGTCACTACAATGGATGGTAGCCTTGTCATTATGGAAGGTAGTTTGTGTACGATATTTTTGTTATTCCAATGGATGGTAGCCTTGTCATTATGGAAGGTAGTTTGTTGTCGAGATTTTTTATACTCCAATGGATTGTAGCCTTGTCATTATGGAAGGTATTCTGTTGTCGAGATTTTTGTCACTACAATGGATGGTAGCCTTGTCATTATGGAATGTAGTCTGTTGTCGATATTTTTGTTATTCCAATGTATGGTAGCCTTGTAATTATGAAAGGTAGTCTATTGTCAAGATTTTTGTTACTATAATAGATTGTAGCCTTGTCATTATGGAAGGTAGTCTATTGTCGAGATTTTGGTTACTCCAATGGATGGTAGCCTTGTAATTATAGAAGGTAGTATATTGTTGAGATTTTTGTCACTACAATGAATGGTATCCTTGTCATTATGGAAGGTAATCTGTTGTCGATATTTTTGTTACTAGAATGGATTGTAGCCTTGTCGTTATGGAAGGTAGTCTATTGTCGATATCTTTGTTACTCCAATGGATGGTAGCCTAGTCATTATGGAAGGTAGTTTGTGTACGATATTTTTGTTATTCCAATGGATGGTAGCCTTGTCATTATGAAAGGTAGTCTATTGACGTGATTTTTGTTACTCTAAGGGATGGTAGCCTTGTCATTATGGAAGGTAGTATGTTGTCGATATCTTTGTTACTCCAATGGATGGTAGCCTTGTCATTATGGAAGGTGTTTTGTTGTCGAGATATTTGTTACTCTAAGGGATGATAGCTTGTCATTATGGAACATAGTCTGTTGTCGAGATTTTTGTTATTCCAATGGATGGAAGCATTGTCATTATAGAAGGTAGTATATTATCGATATTTTTGTCACTACAATGGATGGTAGCCTTGTCATTACGGAACATAGTCTGTTGTCGAGATTTTTGTTATTCCAATGGATGGTAGCCTTGTCATTATGAAAGGTAGTCTATTGTCAAGATTTTTATTACTATAATAGATTGTAGCCTTGTCATTATGGAAGGTAGTCTGTTGTCGAGATTTTGGTTACTCAAATGGATGGTAGCCTTGTAATTATAGAAGGTAGTATATTGTTGAGATTTTTGTCACTACAATGAATGGTATCCTTGTCATTATGGAAGGTAATCTGTTGTCGAGATTTTTGTTACTACAATGGATTATAGCCTTGTCATTATGGAGGGTAGTCTGTTGTCGATATCTTTGTTACTCCAATGGATGGTAGACTAGTCATTTTTGAAGGTCGTTTATGTACGATATTTTTTTTATTCTAATGGATGGTAGCCTTGTCATTATGAAAGGTAGTCTATTTTCGTGATTTTTGTTACTCGAAGGGATGGTAGCCTTGTCATTATGGAAGGTAGTATGTTGTCGATATCTTTGTTACTCCAATGGATGGTAGCCTTGTCATTATGGAGGGTGGTTTGTTGTCGAGATATTTGTTACTCTAAGGGATGATAGCTTGTCATTATGGAACATAGTCTGTTGTCGAGATTTTTGTTATTCCAATGGATGGTAGCATTGTCATTATAGAAGGTAGTATATTATCGATATTTTTGTCACTACAATGGATGATAGCCTTGTCATTACGGAACATAGTCTGTTGTCGAGATTTTTGTTATTCCAATGGATGGTAGCCTTGTCATTATGAAAGGTAGTCTATTGTCAAGATTTTTGTTACTATAATAGATTGTAGCCTTGTCATTATGGAAGGTAGTCTGTTGTCGAGATTTTGGTTACTCAAATGGATGGTAGCCTTGTAATTATAGAAGGTAGTATATTGTTGAGATTTTTGTCACTACAATGAATGGTATCCTTGTCATTATGGAAGGTAATCTGTTGTCGAGATTTTTGTTACTACAATGGATTATAGCCTTGTCATTATGGAAGGTAGTCTGTTGTCGATATCTTTGTTACTCCAATGGATGGTAGACTAGTCATTTTTGAAGGTCGTTTATGTACGATATTTTTTTTATTCCAATGGATGGTAGCCTTGTCATTATGAAAGGTAGTCTATTTTCGTGATTTTTGTTACTCGAAGGGATGGTAGCCTTGTCATTATGGAAGGTAGTATGTTGTCGATATCTTTGTTACTCCAATGGATGGTAGCCTTGTCATTATGGAAGGTGGTTTGTTGTCGAGATATTTGTTACTCTAAGGGATGATAGCCTTGTCATTATGGAACATAGTTTGTTGTCGAGATTTTTGTTATTCCAATGGATGGTAGCGTTCTCATTATAGAAGGTAGTATATTATCGATATTTTTGTCACTACAATGGATGGTAGCCTTGTCATTATGTAATGTAGTCTATTGTCGAGATTTTTGTTATTCCAATGGATGGTAGCCTTGTCATTATGAAAGGTAGTCTATTGTCAAGATTTTTGTTACTATAATAGATTGTAGCCTTGTAATTATGGAAGGTAGTCTGTTGTCGAGATTTTGGTTACTCAAATGGATGGTAGCCTTGTAATTATAGAAGGTAGTATATTGTTGAGATTTTTGTCACTACAATGAATGGTATCCTTGTCATTATGGAAGGTAATCTGTTGTCGAGATTTTTGTTACTAGAATGGATTGTAGCCTTGTCGTAATGGAAGGTAGTCTATTGTCGATATCTTTGTTACTCCAATGGATGGTAGCCTAGTCATTATGGAAGGTAGTTTGTGTACGATATTTTTGTTATTCCAATGGATGGTAGCCTTGTCATTTTGAAATGTAGTCTATTGACGTGATTTTTGTTACTCTAAGGGATGGTAGCCTTGTCATTATGGAAGGTAGTATGTTATCGATATCTTTGTTACTCCAATGGATGGTAGCCTTGTCATTATAGAAGGTGGTTTGTTGTCGAGATATTTGTTACTCTAAGGGATGATAGCTTGTCATTATGGAACATAGTCTGTTGTCGAGATTTTTGTTATTCCAATGGATGGTAGCGTTGTCATTATAGAAGGTAGTATATTATGGATATTTTTGTCACTACAATGGATGGTAGCCTTGTCATTACGGAACATAGTCTGTTGTCGAGATTTTTGTTATTCCAATGGATGATAGCCTTGTCATTATGAAAGGTATTCTATTGTCAAGATTTTTGTTACTATAATAGATTGTAGCCTTGTCATTATGGAAGGTAGTCTGTTGTCGAGATTTTTGTTACTCCAATGGATGGTAGCCTTGTAATTATAGAAGGTAGTATATTGTTGAGATTTTTGTCACTACAATGAATGGTATCCTTGTCATTATGGAAGGTAATCTGTTGTCGAGATTTTTGTTACTACAATGGATTATAGCCTTGTCATTATGGAAGGTAGTCTGTTGTCGATATCTTTGTTACTCCAATGGATGGTAGACTAGTCATTATTGAAGGTAGTTTGTGTACAATATTTTTGTTATTCCAATGGATGGTAGCCTTGTCATTATTAAAGGTAGTTTGTTGTCGTGATTTTTGTTACTCTAAGGGATGGTAGCCTTGTCATTATGGAAGGTAGTATGTTGTCGATATCTTTATTACTCCAATGGATGGTAGCCTTATCGTTATGGAAGGTAGTCTGTTGTCGATATCTTTGTTACTCCAATGGATGGTAGCCTAGTCATTATGGAAGGTAGTTTGTGTACGATATTTTTGTTATTCCAACGGATAGTAGCCTTGTCATTATGACAGGTAGTCTATTGTTGTGATTTTTGTTACTCTTAGGGATGGTAGCCTTGTCATTATGGAACGTAGTTTGTTGTCGAGATTTTTGTTATTCCAATGGATGGTAGCATTGTCATTATAGAAGGTAGTATATTATCGAGATTTTTGTCACTACAATGGATGGTAGCCTTGTCATTATGGAAGGTAGTTTGTGTACGATATTTTTGTTATTCCAATGGATGGTAGCCTTGTCATTATGAAATGTAGTCTATTGACGTGATTTTTGTTACTCTAAGGGATGGTAGCCTTGTCATTATGGAAGGTAGTATGTTGTCGATATCTTTGTTACTCCAATGGATGGTAGCCTTGTCATTATGGAAGGTGGTTTGTTGTCGAGATATTTGTTACTCTAAGGGATGATAGCTTGTCATTATGGAACATAATCTGTTGTCGAGATTTTTGTTATTCCAATGGATGGTAGCGTTGTCATTATAGAAGGTAGTATATTATCGATATTTTTGTCACTACAATGGATGGTAGCCTTGTCATTACGGAACATAGTCTGTTGTCGAGGTTTGTGTTATTTCATTGGATGGTAGCCTTGTCATTATGAAAGGTATTCTATTGTCAAGATTTTTGTTACTATAATAGATTGTAGCCTTGTCATTATGGAAGGTAGTCTGTTGTCGAGATTTTTGTTACTCCAATGGATGGTAGCCTTGTAATTATAGAATGTAGTATATTGTTGAGATTTTTGTCACTACAATGAATGGTAGCCTTGTCATTATGGAAGGTAGTCTGTTGTCGATATCTTTGTTACTCCAATGGATGGTAGACTAGTCATTTTTGAAGCTCGTTTGTGTACGATATTTTTGATATTCCAATGGATGGTAGCCTTGTCATTATGAAAGGTAGTCTATTGTCGTGATTTTTGTTACTCGAAGGGATGGTAGCCTTGTCATTATGGAAGGTAGTATGTTGTCGATATCTTTGTTACTCCAATGGATGGTAGCCTTGTCATTATGGAAGGTGGTTTGTTGTCGAGATATTTGTTACTCTAAGGGATGATAGCCTTGTCATTATGGAACATAGTTTGTTGTCGAGATTTTTGTTATTCCAATGGATGGTAGCATTCTCATTATAGAAGGTAGTATATTATCGAGATTTTTGTCACTACAATGGATGGTAGCCTTGTCATTATGGAATGTAGTCTATTGTCGAGATTTTTGTTATTCCAATGGATGATAGCCTTGTCATTATGAAAGGTAGTCTATTGTCAAGATTTTTGTTACTATAATAGATTGTAGCCTTGTCATTATGGAAGGTAGTCTGTTGTCGAGATTTTGGTTACTCCAATGGATTGTAGCCTTGTAATTATAGAAGGTAGTATATTGTTGAGATTTTTGTCACTACAATGAATGGTATCCTTGTCATTATGGAAGGTAATCTGTTGTCGAGATTTTTGTTACTACAATGGATTATAGCCTTGTCATTATGGAAGGTAGTCTGTTGTCGATATCTTTGTTACTCCAATGGATGGTAGACTAGTCATTTTTGAAGGTCGTTTATGTACGATATTTTTTTTATTCCAATGGATGGTAGCCTTGTCATTATGAAAGGTAGTCTATTTTCGTGATTTTTGTTACTCGAAGGGATGGTAGCCTTGTCATTATGGAAGGTAGTATGTTGTCGATATCTTTGTTACTCCAATGGATGGTAGCCTTGTCATTATGGAAGGTGGTTTGTTGTCGAGATATTTGTTACTCTAAGGGATGATAGCTTGTCATTATGGAACATAGTCTGTTGTCGAGATTTTTGTTATTCCAATGGATGGAAGCATTGTCATTATAGAAGGTAGTATATTATCGATATTTTTGTCACTACAATGGATGGTAGCCTTGTCATTACGGAACATAGTCTGTTGTCGAGATTTTTGTTATTCCAATGGATGGTAGCCTTGTCATTATGAAAGGTAGTCTATTGTCAAGATTTTTATTACTATAATAGATTGTAGCCTTGTCATTATGGAAGGTAGTCTGTTGTCGAGATTTTGGTTACTCAAATGGATGGTAGCCTTGTAATTATAGAAGGTAGTATATTGTTGAGATTTTTGTCACTACAATGAATGGTATCCTTGTCATTATGGAAGGTAATCTGTTGTCGAGATTTTTGTTACTACAATGGATTATAGCCTTGTCATTATGGAGGGTAGTCTGTTGTCGATATCTTTGTTACTCCAATGGATGGTAGACTAGTCATTTTTGAAGGTCGTTTATATCCGATATTTTTTTTATTCTAATGGATGGTAGCCTTGTCATTATGAAAGGTAGTCTATTTTCGTGATTTTTGTTACTCGAAGGGATGGTAGCCTTGTCATTATGGAAGGTAGTATGTTGTCGATATCTTTGTTACTCCAATGGATGGTAGCCTTGTCATTATGGAGGGTGGTTTGTTGTCGAGATATTTGTTACTCTAAGGGATGATAGCTTGTCATTATGGAACATAGTCTGTTGTCGAGATTTTTGTTATTCCAATGGATGGTAGCATTGTCATTATAGAAGGTAGTATATTATCGATATTTTTGTCACTACAATGGATGATAGCCTTGTCATTACGGAACATAGTCTGTTGTCGAGATTTTTGTTATTCCAATGGATGGTAGCCTTGTCATTATGAAAGGTAGTCTATTGTCAAGATTTTTGTTACTATAATAGATTGTAGCCTTGTCATTATGGAAGGTAGTCTGTTGTCGAGATTTTGGTTACTCAAATGGATGGTAGCCTTGTAATTATAGAAGGTAGTATATTGTTGAGATTTTTGTCACTACAATGAATGGTATCCTTGTCATTATGGAAGGTAATCTGTTGTCGAGATTTTTGTTACTACAATGGATTATAGCCTTGTCATTATGGAAGGTAGTCTGTTGTCGATATCTTTGTTACTCCAATGGATGGTAGACTAGTCATTTTTGAAGGTCGTTTATGTACGATATTTTTTTTATTCCAATGGATGGTAGCCTTGTCATTATGAAAGGTAGTCTATTTTCGTGATTTTTGTTACTCGAAGGGATGGTAGCCTTGTCATTATGGAAGGTAGTATGTTGTCGATATCTTTGTTACTCCAATGGATGGTAGCCTTGTCATTATGGAAGGTGGTTTGTTGTCGAGATATTTGTTACTCTAAGGGATGATAGCCTTGTCATTATGGAACATAGTTTGTTGTCGAGATTTTTGTTATTCCAATGGATGGTAGCGTTCTCATTATAGAAGGTAGTATATTATCGATATTTTTGTCACTACAATGGATGGTAGCCTTGTCATTATGTAATGTAGTCTATTGTCGAGATTTTTGTTATTCCAATGGATGGTAGCCTTGTCATTATGAAAGGTAGTCTATTGTCAAGATTTTTGTTACTATAATAGATTGTAGCCTTGTAATTATGGAAGGTAGTCTGTTGTCGAGATTTTGGTTACTCAAATGGATGGTAGCCTTGTAATTATAGAAGGTAGTATATTGTTGAGATTTTTGTCACTACAATGAATGGTATCCTTGTCATTATGGAAGGTAATCTGTTGTCGAGATTTTTGTTACTAGAATGGATTGTAGCCTTGTCGTAATGGAAGGTAGTCTATTGTCGATATCTTTGTTACTCCAATGGATGGTAGCCTAGTCATTATGGAAGGTAGTTTGTGTACGATATTTTTGTTATTCCAATGGATGGTAGCCTTGTCATTTTGAAATGTAGTCTATTGACGTGATTTTTGTTACTCTAAGGGATGGTAGCCTTGTCATTATGGAAGGTAGTATGTTATCGATATCTTTGTTACTCCAATGGATGGTAGCCTTGTCATTATAGAAGGTGGTTTGTTGTCGAGATATTTGTTACTCTAAGGGATGATAGCTTGTCATTATGGAACATAGTCTGTTGTCGAGATTTTTGTTATTCCAATGGATGGTAGCGTTGTCATTATAGAAGGTAGTATATTATCGATATTTTTGTCACTACAATGGATGGTAGCCTTGTCATTACGGAACATAGTCTGTTGTCGAGATTTTTGTTATTCCAATGGATGATAGCCTTGTCATTATGAAAGGTATTCTATTGTCAAGATTTTTGTTACTATAATAGATTGTAGCCTTGTCATTATGGAAGGTAGTCTGTTGTCGAGATTTTTGTTACTCCAATGGATGGTAGCCTTGTAATTATAGAAGGTAGTATATTGTTGAGATTTTTGTCACTACAATGAATGGTATCCTTGTCATTATGGAAGGTAATCTGTTGTCGAGATTTTTGTTACTACAATGGATTATAGCCTTGTCATTATGGAAGGTAGTCTGTTGTCGATATCTTTGTTACTCCAATGGATGGTAGACTAGTCATTATTGAAGGTAGTTTGTGTACAATATTTTTGTTATTCCAATGGATGGTAGCCTTGTCATTATTAAAGGTAGTTTGTTGTCGTGATTTTTGTTACTCTAAGGGATGGTAGCCTTGTCATTATGGAAGGTAGTATGTTGTCGATATCTTTATTACTCCAATGGATGGTAGCCTTATCGTTATGGAAGGTAGTCTGTTGTCGATATCTTTGTTACTCCAATGGATGGTAGCCTAGTCATTATGGAAGGTAGTTTGTGTACGATATTTTTGTTATTCCAACGGATAGTAGCCTTGTCATTATGACAGGTAGTCTATTGTTGTGATTTTTGTTACTCTTAGGGATGGTAGCCTTGTCATTATGGAACGTAGTTTGTTGTCGAGATTTTTGTTATTCCAATGGATGGTAGCATTGTCATTATAGAAGGTAGTATATTATCGAGATTTTTGTCACTACAATGGATGGTAGCCTTGTCATTATGGAAGGTAGTTTGTGTACGATATTTTTGTTATTCCAATGGATGGTAGCCTTGTCATTATGAAATGTAGTCTATTGACGTGATTTTTGTTACTCTAAGGGATGGTAGCCTTGTCATTATGGAAGGTAGTATGTTGTCGATATCTTTGTTACTCCAATGGATGGTAGCCTTGTCATTATGGAAGGTGGTTTGTTGTCGAGATATTTGTTACTCTAAGGGATGATAGCTTGTCATTATGGAACATAATCTGTTGTCGAGATTTTTGTTATTCCAATGGATGGTAGCGTTGTCATTATAGAAGGTAGTATATTATCGATATTTTTGTCACTACAATGGATGGTAGCCTTGTCATTACGGAACATAGTCTGTTGTCGAGGTTTGTGTTATTCCATTGGATGGTAGCCTTGTCATTATGAAAGGTATTCTATTGTCAAGATTTTTGTTACTATAATAGATTGTAGCCTTGTCATTATGGAAGGTAGTCTGTTGTCGAGATTTTTGTTACTCCAATGGATGGTAGCCTTGTAATTATAGAATGTAGTATATTGTTGAGATTTTTGTCACTACAATGAATGGTAGCCTTGTCATTATGGAAGGTAGTCTGTTGTCGATATCTTTGTTACTCCAATGGATGGTAGACTAGTCATTTTTGAAGCTCGTTTGTGTACGATATTTTTGATATTCCAATGGATGGTAGCCTTGTCATTATGAAAGGTAGTCTATTGTCGTGATTTTTGTTACTCGAAGGGATGGTAGCCTTGTCATTATGGAAGGTAGTATGTTGTCGATATCTTTGTGACTCCAATGGATGGTAGCCTTGTCATTATGGAAGGTGGTTTGTTGTCGAGATATTTGTTACTCTAAGGGATGATAGCCTTGTCATTATGGAACATAGTTTGTTGTCGAGATTTTTGTTATTCCAATGGATGGTAGCATTCTCATTATAGAAGGTAGTATATTATCGAGATTTTTGTCACTACAATGGATGGTAGCCTTGTCATTATGGAATGTAGTCTATTGTCGAGATTTTTGTTATTCCAATGGATGATAGCCTTGTCATTATGAAAGGTAGTCTATTGTCAAGATTTTTGTTACTATAATAGATTGTAGCCTTGTCATTATGGAAGGTAGTCTGTTGTCGAGATTTTGGTTACTCCAATGGATGGTAGCCTTGTAATTATAGAAGGTAGTATATTGTTGAGATTTTTGTCACTACAATGAATGGTATCCTTGTCATTATGGAAGGTAATCTGTTGTCGATATTTTTGTTACTAGAATGGATTGTAGCCTTGTCGTTATGGAAGGTAGTCTATTGTCGATATCTTTGTTACTCCAATGGATGGTAGCCTAGTCATTATGGAAGGTAGTTTGTGTATGGTATTTTTGTTATTCCAATGGATGGTAGCCTTGTCATTATGAAATGTAGTCTATTGACGTGATTTTTGTTACTATAAGGGATGGTAGCCTTGTCATTATGGAAGGTAGTATGTTGTCGATATATTTGTTACTCCAATGGATGGTAGCCTTGTCATTATAGAAGGTGGTTTGTTGTCGAGATATTTGTTACTCTAAGGGATGATAGCTTGTCATTATGGAACATAGTCTGTTGTCGAGATTTTTGTTATTCCAATGGATGGTAGCGTTGTCATTATAGAAGGTAGTATATTATCGATATTTTTGTCACAACAATGGATGGTAGCCTTGTCATTACAGAACATAGTCTGTTGTCGAGATTTTTATTATTCCAATGGATGATAGCCTTGTCATTATGAAAGGTATTCTATTGTCAAGATTTTTGTTACTATAACAGATTGTAGCCTTGTCATTATGGAAGGTAGTCTGTTGTCGAGATTTTTGTTACTCCAATAGATGGTAGCCTTGTAATTATAGAAGGTAGTATATTGTTGTGATTTTTGTCACTACAATGAATGGTAGCCTTGTTACTATGGAAGGTAATATGTTGTCGAGATTTTTTGTACTACAATGGATTATAGCCTTGTCATTATGGAAGGTAGTCTGTTGTTGATATCTTTGTTACTCCAATGGATGGTAGACTAGTCATTTTTGAAGCTCGTTTGTGTACGATATTTTTGATATTCCAATGGATGGTAGCATTGTCATTATGAAAGTTAGTCTATTGTCGTGGTTTTTGTTACTCGAAGGGATGGTAGCCTTGTCATTATGGAAGGTAGTATGTTGTCGATATCATTGTTACTCCAATGGATGGTAGCCTTGTCATTATGGAAGGTGGTTTGTTATCGAGATATTTGTTACTGTAAGGGATGATAGCCTTGTCATTATGGAACATAGTTTGTTATCGAGATTTTTGTTATTCTAATGGATGGTAGCATTCTCATTATAGAAGGTAGTATATTATCGAGATTTTTATCACTACAATGGATGGTAGCCTTGTCATTATGGAATGTAGTCTGTTGTCGAGATTTTTGTTATTCCAATGGATGGTAGCCTTGTCATTATGAAAGGTAGTCTATTGTCAAGATTTTTGTTACTATAATAGATTGTAGCCTTGTCATTATGGAAAGTAGTCTGTTGTCGAGATTTTGGTTACTCCAATGGATGGTAGCCTTGTAATTATAGAAGGTAGTATATTGTTGAGATTT
Organism: Vicia faba; assembly: GCA_948472305.1. Classification (NCBI taxonomy): domain Eukaryota; kingdom Viridiplantae; phylum Streptophyta; class Magnoliopsida; order Fabales; family Fabaceae; genus Vicia; species Vicia faba. The sequence goes on from OX451741.1 coordinate 528,092,214, forward strand.
TTGTCACTACAATGAATGGTATCCTTGTCATTATGGAAGGTAATCTGTTGTCGATATTTTTGTTACTACAATGGATTATAGCCTTGTCGTTATGGAAGGTAGTCTGTTGTTGATATCTTTGTTACTCCAATGGATGGTAGCCTAGTCATTATGGAAGGTAGTTTGTGTACAATATTTTTGTTATTCCAATGGATGGTAGCCTTGTCATTATTAAAGGTAGTTTGTTGTCGTGATTTTTGTTACTATAAGGGATGGTAGCCTTGTCATTATGGAAGGTAGTATGTTGTCGATATCTTTATTACTCCAATGGATGGTAGCCTTGTCGTTATGGAAGGTAGTCTGTTGTCGATATCTTTGTTACTCCAATGGATGGTAGCCTAGTCATTATGGAAGGTAGTTTGTGTACGATATTTTTTTTATTCCAACGGATAGTAGCCTTGTCATTATGAAAGGTAGTCTATTGTCGTGATTTTTGTTACTCTTAGGGATGGTAGCCTTGTCATTATGGAACGTAGTTTGTTGTCGAGATTTTTGTTATTCCAATGGATGGTAGCATTGTCATTATAGAAGGTAGTATATTATCGAGATTTTTGTCACTACAATGGATGGTAGCCTTGTCATTATGGAAGGTAGTTTATGTACGATATTTTTGTTATTCCAATGGATGGTAGCCTTGTCATTATGAAATGTAGTCTATTGACGTGATTTTTGTTACTCTAAGGGATGGTAGCCTTGTCATTATGGAAGGTAGTATGTTGTCGATATCTTTGTTACTCCAATGGATGGTAGCCTTGTCATTATGGAAGGTGGTTTGTTGTCGAGATATTTGTTACTCTAAGGGATGATAGCTTGTCATTATGGAACATAGTCTGTTGTCGAGATTTTTGTTATTCCAATGGATGGTAGCGTTGTCATTATAGAAGGTAGTATATTATCGATATTTTTGTCACTACAATGGATGGTAGCCTTGTCATTACGGAACATAGTCTGTTGTCGAGGTTTTTGTTATTCCATTGGATGGTAGCCTTGTCATTATGAAAGGTATTCTATTGTCAAGATTTTTGTTACTATAATAGATTGTAGCCTTGTCATTATGGAAGGTAGTCTGTTGTCGAGATTTTTGTTACTCCAATGGATGGTAGCCTTGTAATTATAGAAGGTAGTATATTGTTGAGATTTTTGTCACTACAATGAATGGTAGCCTTGTCATTATGGAAGGTAATATGTTGTCGAGATTTTTGTTACTACAATGGATTATAGCCTTGTCATTATGGAAGGTAGTCTGTTGTCGATATCTTTGTTACTCCAATGGATGGTAGACTAGTCATTTTTGAAGCTCGTTTGTGTACGATATTTTTGATATTCCAATGGATGGTAGCCTTATCATTATGAAAGGTAGTCTATTGTCGTGATTTTTGTTACTCGAAGGGATGGTAGCCTTGTCATTATGGAAGGTAGTATGTTGTCGATATCTTTGTTACTCCAATGGATGGTAGCCTTGTCATTATAGAAGGTGGTTTGTTGTCGAGATATTTGTTACTCTAAGGGATGATAGCCTTGTCATTATGGAACATAGTTTGTTATCGAGATTTTTGTTATTCTAATGGATGGTAGCGTTCTCATTATAGAAGGTAGTATATTATCGAGATTTTTATCACTACAATGGATGGTAGCCTTGTCATTATGGAATGTAGTCTGTTGTCGAGATTTTTGTTATTCCAATGGATGGTAGCCTTGTCATTATGAAAGGTAGTCTATTGTCAAGATTTTTGTTACTATAATAGATTGTAGCCTTGTCATTATGGAAAGTAGTCTGTTGTCGAGATTTTGGTTACTCCAATGGATGGTAGCCTTGTAATTATAGATGGTAGTATATTGTTGAGATTTTTGTCACTACAATGAATGGTATCCTTGTCATTATGGAAGGTAATCTGTTGTCGATATTTTTGTTACTACAGTGGATTATAGCCTTGTCGTTATGGAAGGTAGTCTGTTGTCGATATCTTTGTTACTCCAATGGATGGTAGACTAGTCATTATTGAAGGTAGTTTGTGTACAATATTTTTGTTATTCCAATGGATGGTAGCCTTGTCATTATTAAAGGTAGTTTGTTGTCGTGATTTTTGTTACTCTAAGGGATGGTAGCCTTGTCATTATGGAAGGTAGTATGTTGTCGATATCTTTATTACTCCAATGGATGGTAGCCTTGTCGTTATGGAAGGTAGTCTGTTGTCGATATCTTTGTTACTCCAATGGATGGTAGCCTAGTCATTATGGAAGGTAGTTTGTGTACGATATTTTTGTTATTCCAACAGATGGTAGCCTTGTCATTATGAAAGGTAGTCTATTGTCGTTATTTTTGTTACTCTTAGGGATGGTAGCCTTGTCATTATGGAACGTAGTTTGTTGTCGAGATTTTTGTTATTCCAATGGATGGTAGCATTGTCATTATAGAAGGTAGTATATTATCGAGATTTTTGTCACTACAATGGATGGTAGCCTTGTCATTATGGAAGGTAGTTTGTGTACGATATTTTTGTTATTCCAATGGATGGTAGCCTTGTCATTATGAAATGTAGTCTATTGACGTGATTTTTGTTACTCTAAGGGATGGTAGCCTTGTCATTATGGAAGGTAGTATGTTGTCGATATCTTTGTTACTCCAATGGATGGTAGCCTTGTCATTATGGAAGGTGGTTTGTTGTCGAGATATTTGTTACTCTAAGGGATGATAGCTTGTCATTATGGAACATAGTCTGTTGTCGAGATTTTTGTTATTCCAATGGATGGTAGCGTTGTCATTATAGAAGGTATTATATTATCGATATTTTTGTCACTACAATGGATGGTAGCCTTGTCATTACGGAACATAGTCTGTTGTCGAGGTTTTTGTTATTCCAATGGATGGTAGCCTTCTCATTATGAAAGGTATTCTATTGTCAAGATTTTTGTTACTATAATAGATTGTAGCCTTGTCATTATGGAAGGTAGTCTGTTGTCGAGATTTTTGTTACTCAAATGGATGGTAGCCTTGTAATTATAGAAGGTAGTATATTGTTGAGATTTTTGTCACTACAATGAATGGTATCCTTGTCATTATGGAAGGTAATATGTTGTCGATATTTTTGTTACTACAATGGATTATAGCCTTGTCATTATGGAAGGTAGTCTGTTGTCGATATCTTTGTTACTCCAATGGATGGTAGACTAGTCATTTTTGAAGCTCGTTTGTGTACGATATTTTTGTTATTCCAATGGATGGTAGCCTTGTCATTATTAAAGGTAGTTTGTTGTCAGGATTTTTGTTACTCTAAGGGATGGTAGCCTTGTCATTATGGAAGGTAGTATGTTGTCGATATCTTTATTACTCCAATGGATGGTAGCCTTGTCGTTATGGAAGGTAGTCTGTTGTCGATATCTTTGTTACTCCAATGGATGGTAGCCTAGTCATTATGGAAGGTAGTTTGTGTACGATATTTTTGTTATTCCAATGGATGGTAGCCTTGTCATTATGAAAGGTTGTCTATTGTCGTTATTTTTGTTACTCTTAGGGATGGTAGCCTTGTCATTATGGAACGTAGTTTGTTGTCGAGATTTTTGTTATTCCAATGGATGGTAGCATTGTCATTATAGAAGGTAGTATATTATCGAGATTTTTGTCACTACAATGGATGGGAGCCTTGTCATTATGGAAGGTAGTTTGTGTACGATATTTTTGTTATTCCAATGGATGGTAGCCTTGTCATTATGAAATGTAGTCTATTGACGTGATTTTTGTTACTCTAAGGGATGGTAGCCTTGTCATTATGGAAGGTAGTATGTTGTCGATATCTTTGTTACTCTAATGGATGGTAGCCTTGTCATTATGGAAGGTGGTTTGTTGTCGAGATATTTGTTACTCTTAGGGATGATAGCTTGTCATTATGGAACATAGTCTGTTGTCGAGATTTTTGTTATTCCAATGGATGGTAGCGTTGTCATTATAGAAGGCAGTATATTATCGATATTTTTGTCACTACAATGGATGGTAGCCTTGTCATTACGGAACATAGTCTGTTGTCGAGGTTTTTGTTATTCCAATGGATGGTAGCCTTCTCATTATGAAAGGTATTCTATTGTCAAGATTTTTGTTACTATAATAGATTGTAGCCTTGTCATTATGGAAGGTAGTCTGTTGTCGAGATTTTTGTTACTCCAATGGATGGTAGCCTTGTAATTATAGAAGGTAGTATATTGTTGAGATTTTTGTCACTACAATGAATGGTAGCCTTGTCATTATGGAAGGTAATATGTTGTCGAGATTTTTGTTACTACAATGGATTATAGCCTTGTCATTATGGAAGGTAGTCTGTTGTCGATATCTTTGTTACTCCAATGGATGGTAGACTAATCATTTTTGAAGCTCGTTTGTGTACGATATTTTTGATATTCCAATGGATGGTAGCCTTGTCATTATGAAAGGTAGTCTATTGTCGTGGTTTTTGTTACTCGAAGGGATGGTAGCCTTGTCATTATGGAAGGTAGTATGTTGTCGATATCTTTGTTATTCCAATGGATGGTAGCCTTGTCATTATGGAAGGTGGTTTGTTGTCGAGATATTTGTTACTCTAAGGGATGATAGCCTTGTCATTATGGAATATAGTTTGTTGTCGAGATTTTTGTTATTCCAATGGATGGTAGCGTTCTCATTATAGAAGGTAGTATATTATCGAGATTTTTGTCACTATAATGGATGGTAGCCTTGTCATTATGGAATGTAGTCTGTTGTCGAGATTTTTGTTATTCCAATGGATGGTAGCCTTGTCATTATTAAAGGTAGTCTATTGTCAAGATTTTCTTTACTATAATAGATTGTAGCCTTGTCATTATGGAAGGTAGTCTGTTGTCGAGAATTTTGGTTACTCCAATGGATGGTAGCCTTGTAATTATAGAACGTAGTATATTGTTGAGATTTTTGTCACTACAATGAATGGTATCCTTGTCATTATAGAAGGTAATCTGTTGTCGAGATTTTTGTTACTACAATGGATTATAGCCTTGTCGTTATGGAAGGTAGTCTGTTGTCGATATCTTTGTTACTCCAATGGATGGTAGACTAGTCATTATTGAAGGTAGTTTGTGTACAATATTTTTGTTATTCCAATGGCTGGTAGCCTCGTAATTATTAAAGGTAGTTTGTTGTCGTGATTTTTGTTACTCTAAGGGATGGTAGCCTTGTCATTATGGAAGGTAGTATGTGGTCGATATCTTTATTACTCCAATGGATGGTAGCCTTGTCGTTATGGAAGGTAGTCTGTTGTCGATATCTTTGTTACTCCAATGGATGGTAGCCTAGTCATTATGGAAGGTAATTTGTGTACGATATTTTTGTTATTCCAACGGATGGTAGCCTTGTCATTATGAAAGGTAATCTATTGTCGTGATTTTTGTTACTCTTAGGGATGGTAGCCTTGTCATTATGGAACGTAGTTTGTTGTCGAGATTTTTGTTATTCCAATGGATGGTAGCATTGTCATTATAGAAGGTAGTATATTATCGAGATTTTTGTCAGTACAATGGATGGTAGCCTTGTCATTATGGAAGGTAGTCTGTTGTTAAGATTTTTGTTACTATAATGGATTGTAGCCTTGTCGTTATGGAAGGTAGTTTGTTGTCGACATATTTGTTAGTCCAATGGATGGTAGCCTAGTCATTATGGAAGGTAGTTTGTGTACGAGATTTTAGTTACTTTAATGGATGGTAGCCTTGTCATTATGGAAGGTAGTCTGTTATCGAGATTTTTATACTCCAATGGATTGTAGCCTTGTAATTATGGAAGGTAGTCTCTTGTTGATATTTTTCTTACTCCAATGATGATACCCTTGTTATTATGGAAGGTAATCTATTGCCGAGATTTTTGTTAATCCATTGCATGGTAGCCTTGTCATTATGGTAGGTAGTGTGTTGTAGATATTTTTGTTATTTCAATTGATAGTAGCCTTGTCATTATGGAAGGTAGTCTATTGTCGTGATTTTTGTTACTCCAATGGATGGTAGCCTTGTCATTATGGAAGGTACTATGTTGTCGATATCTTTGTTACTCCAATGGATGGTAGCCTTGTCATTATGGAAGGTAGTCTATTGTCGAGATTTTTGTTACTCTAAGGGATGGTAGCCTTGTCCATATGGAAGGTAGTCTGTTGTCGAGATTTTTGTTATTCCAATGGATCACAGCGTTGTCATTATAGAAGGTAGTATATTGTCGAGATTTTTGTCACTACAACGGATGGTAGCCTTGTCGTTATGTAAGTTAGTCTTTTGTCGTGATTTTTGTTACTAGAATGGATTGTAGCCTTGTCGTTATGGAGGGTAGTCTATTGTCGATATCTTTATTACTCCAATGGATGGTAGCCTAGTCATTATGGAAGGTAGTTTGTGTACGATATTTTTGTTATTCCAATGGATGGTAGCCTTGTCATTATGAAAAGTAGTCTATTGTCGTGATTTTTGTTACTCTAAGGGATGGTAGCCTTGTCATTATGGAAGGTAGTATGTTCTCGATATCTTTGTTACTCCAATGGATGGTAGCCTTGTCATTATGGAAGGTGGTTTGTGGTCGAGATATTTGTTACTCTAAGGGATGATAGCCTTGTCATTATGGAACATAGTCTGTTGTCGATATTTTTGTCACTACAATGGATGGTAGCCTTGTCATTATGGAATGTAGTCTTTTCTCTAGATTTTTGTTATTCTAATGTATGGTAGCCTTGTCATTATGAAAGGTAGTCTATTGTCGAGATTTTTGTCACTATAATAGATTGTAGCCTTGTCATTATGAAAGGTAGTCTATTGTCGAGATTTTTGTTACTCCAATGGATGGTAGCCTTGTAATTATAGAAGGTAGTATATTGTTGAGATTTTTGTCACTACAATGAATGGTAGTCTTGTCATTATGGAAGGTAATTTGTTGTCGAGATTTTTGTTACTACAATGGATTATAGCCTTGTCATTATGGAAGGTAGTCTGTTGTCGATATCTTTGTTACTCTAATGGATGGTAGACTAGTCATTATTGAAGGTAGTTTGTGTATGATATTTTTGTTATTCCAATGGATGGTAGCCTTGTCATTATGGAAGGTAGTCTGTTGTCGAGATATTTGTTACTACAATGGATTGTAGCCTTGTCGTTATGGAAGATAGTCTGTTGTCAATATCATCGTTACTCCAATGGATGGTAGCCTAGTCATTAAGGAAGGTAGTTTGTGTACGAGATTTTAGTTACTCTAATGGATGGTAGCCTTGTCATTATGGAAGGTAGTCTGTTGTCGAGATTTTTGTTACTCCGCTGCATGGTAGCCTTGTCATTATGGAAGGTAGTGTTTTGTAGATATTTTTGTTATTCCAATGGATGGTAGCCTTGTCATTATGGAAGGTAGTCTATTGTCAAGATTTTTGTTACTCCAATGGAGGGTGGCCTTGTCATTATGGAAGGTACTATGTTGTCGATATCTTTGTTACTGCAATGGATGGTAGCCTTGTCATTATGGAAGGTAGTCTATTGTCGATATTTTTGTTACTCTAACGGATGTTAGCCTTATTCATATGGAAGGTAGTCTGTTATCGAGATATTTTTTATTCCAATGGATGGTAGTGATGTCATTATAGAAGGTAGTATATTGTCGAGATTTTTGTCACTACAATGGATGGTAGCCTTGTCATTATGTAAGGTAGTCTGTTGTCGAGATTTTTGTTACTAGAATGGATTGTAGCCTTGTCGTTATGGAAGGTAGTCTATTGTCAATATCTTTGTTACTCCAATGGATGGTAGCCTAGTCAATATGGAAGGTAGTTTGTATACCATATTTTTGTTATTCCAATGGATGGTAGCCTTGTCATTATGAAAGGTAGTCTATTGTCATGATTTTTGTTACTCTAAGGGATGGTAGCCTTGTCATTATGGAAGGTAGTATGTTGTCGATATCTTTGTTACTACAATGGATGGTTGCCTTGTCATTATGGTAGGTGGTCTGTTGTCGAGATATTTGTTACATTAAGGGATGGTAGCCTTGTCATTATGGAACATACTATGTTGTCGAGATTTTTAATATTCCAATGGATGGTAGCGTTGTCATTATAGAAGGTAGTTTATTATCGAGATTTTTTTCACTACAATGGATGGTAGCCTTGTCATTATGGAAGGTAGTCTGTTGTCGATATATTTGTAACTACAATGGATTGTAGCCTTGTTGTTATGGAAGATAGTCTGTTGTCGATATCTTTGTTACTCCAATGGATGGTAGCCTAGTCATTATGGAAGGTAGTTTGTGTACGAGATTTTAGTTACTCCAATGGATGGTAGCCTTGTCATTATGGAAGGTAGCCTGTTGTCGAGATTTTTGTAACTATAGTGGATTGTAGCCTTGTCGTTGTGGAAGGTAGTCTATTTTCGATATCTTTGTTACTCTAATGGATGGTAGCCTAGTCATTATGGAAGGTAGTTTGTGTATGAGATTTTAGTTACTCCAATGGATTGAAGCCTTGTCATTATGGAAGGTAGTCTGTTGTCGGGATTTTTTTTACTTTAAGGGATGGTAGCCTTGTCATTATGGAAGGTAATCTGTTGTTGAGATTTTTGTTACTACAATGGATTGTAGCCTTGTCATTATAAAAGGTAGTCTGTTGTCGATATCTTTGTTACTCCAATGGATGGTAGACTAGTCATTATTAAAGGTAGTTTGTGTACGATATTTTTGTTATTCCAATGGATGGTAGCCTTGTCATTATGAAAGGTAGTTTGTTGTCGTGATTTTTGTTACTCTAAGGGATTGTAGCCTTGTCATTATGGAAAGTAGTATGTTGTCGATATCTTTGTTACTCCAATGGATGGTAGCCTTGTTGTTATGGAAGGTAGTCTGTTGTCGATATCTTTGTTACTCCAATGGATGGAAGCCTAGTCATTATGGAAGGTAGTTTGTGTACGATATTTTTGTTATTCCAATGGATGGTAGCCTTGTCATTATGAAAAGTAGTATGTTGTCGTGATTTTTGTTACTCTAAGGGATGGTAGCCTTGTCATTATTGAAGGTAGTATGTTGTCGATATCTTTGTTACTCCAATGGATGGTAGCCTTGTCATTATGGAAGGTAGTCTGTTGTCCAGATTTTTGTTACTCTTAGGGATGGTAGCCTTGTCATTATGGAACATAGTCTGTTGTCGAGATTTTTGTTATTCCAATGGATGGTAGCATTGTCAATATAGAAGGTAGTATATTATAGAGATTTTTGTCACTACAATGGATGGTAGCCTTGTCATTATGGAAGGTAGTCTGTTGTTAAGATTTTGGTTACTATAATGGATTGTAGCCTTGTCGTTATGGAAGGTAGTTTGTTGTCGATATCTATGTTAGTCCAATGGATGGTAGCCTAGTCATTATGGAAGGTAGTTTGTGTACGAGATTTTAGTTACTTTAATGGATGTTAGCCTTGTCATTATGGAAGGTAGTCTATTGTCGAGATTTTTTATACTCCAATGGATTGTAGCCTTGTAATTATGGAAGGTATTCTCTTGTTGATATTTTGGTTACTCCAATGATGGTACCCTTGTCATTATGGAAGGTAGTCTATTGCCGAGATTTTTGTTACTACATTGCATGGTAGCCTTGTCATTATTGAAGGTAGTGTGTTGTAGATATTTTTGTTATTCCAATGGATGGTAGCCTTGTCATTATGGTATGTAGTCTGTTGTCATGAATTTTGTTACTTCAATGCATGGTAGCCCTTTCATTATGGAAGGTACTATGTTGTCGATATCTTCGTTACTCCAATGGATGGTAGCCTTGTCATTATGGAAGGTAGTCTATTGTCGAGATTTTAGTTACTCCAGTGGATGGTAGCCTTGTCATTATGGAAGGAAGTCTATTGTCGAGATTTTTGTTACTCCAATGGATTGTAGCCATGTAATTATAGAAGGTAGTCTCTTGTCGAGATTTTTGTCACTATATTGGATGGTAGCCTTGTCATTATGGAAGGTAGTTTGTTGTCGAGATTTTTGTTACTATAATGGATTTTAGCCTTGTCGTTGTGGAAGGTAGTCTGTTGTCGATATCTTTGTTACTCTAATGGATGGTAGCCTAGTCATTATGGAAGGTAGTTTGTGTACGAGATTTAAGTTACTCCAATGGATGGTAGCCTTGTCATTATGGGAGGTAGTCTGTTGTCAAGATAATTTATACTCCAATGGATTGTAGCCTTGTCATTATGGAAGGCAGTCTGTTGTCGAGATTTTTGTTACTCTAAGGGATGGTAGCCTTGTCATTATGGAATGTAGTCTGTTGTCGAGATTTTTGTTATTCCAATGGATGGTAGCCTTGTAATTATGAAAGGTAGTCTATTGTCGAGATTTTTGTTACTATAATAGATGGTAGCCTTGTAATTATGGAAGGTAGTTTGTTGTCGAAATTTTTGTTACTCCAATGGATGGTGAACTTGTCATTATAGAAGGTAGTATATTGTTGAGATTTTTATCACTACAATGAATGGTAGCCATGTCATTATGGAAGGTAATCTGTTGTCGTTATTTTTGTTACTACAATGGATTGTAGCCTTGTCATTATGGAAGGTAGTCTGTTGTCGATATCTTTGTTACTCCAATGGATGGTAGACTAGTCTTTATTGAAGGTAGTTTGTGTACGATATTTTTGTTATTTCAATGGATGGTAGCCTTGTCATTATGAAAGGTGGTTTGTTGTCGTGATTTTTGTTACTCTAAGGGATTGTAGCCTTGTCATTATGGAAAGTAGTATGTTGTCGATATCTTTGTTACTCCAATGGATGGTAGCCTTGTCGTTATGGAAGGTAGTTTGTTGTCGATATCTTTGTTACTGCAATGGATGGTAGCCTAGTCATTATGGAAGGTAGTTTGTGTACGATATTTTTGTTATTCCAATGGATGGTAGCCTTGTCATTATGAAAAGTAGTATGTTGTCGTGATTTTTGTTACTCTAAGGGATGGTAGCCTTGTCATTATTGAAGGTAGTATGTTGTCGATATCTTTGTTACTCCAATGGATGGTAGCCTTGTCATTATGGAAGGTAGTCTGTTGTCCATATTTTTGTTACTCTTAGGGATGGTAGCCTTGTCATTATGGAACGTAGTCTGTTGTCGAGATTTTTTATATTCCAATGGATGGTAGCATTGTCAATATAGAAGGTACTATATTATCGAGATTTTTGTCACTACAATGGTTGGTAGCCTTGTCATTATGGAAGGTAATCTGTTGTTAAGATTTTAGTTACTATAATGGATTGTAGCCTTGTCGTTATGGAAGGTAGTTTGTTGTCGATATCTTTGTTAGTCCAATGGATGGTAGCCTAGTCATTATGGAAGGTAGTTTGTGTACGAGATTTAAGTTACTTTAATGGATGGTAGCCTTGTCATTATGGAAGGTAGTCTGTTGTCGAGATTTTTGTTACTATAATGGATTGTATCCTTGTCGTTGTGGAAGGTAGTCTATTGTCGATATCTTTGTTACTCTAATGGATGGTAGCCTAGTCATTATGGAAGGTAGTTTGTGTACGAGATTTTAGTTACTCCAATGGATGTTAGCCTTGTCATTATGGAAGGTAGTCTATTGTCAAGATAATTTATACTACAAGGGATTGTAGCCTTGTTATTATGGAAGGCAGTCTGTTGTCGAGATTTTTGTTACTCTAAGGGATGGTAGCCTTGTCATTATGGAATGTAGTCTGTTGTCGAGATTTTTGTTATTCCAATGGATGGTAGCCTTGTCATTATGAAAGGTAGTCTATTGTCGAGATTTTTGTTACTATAATAGATTGTAGCCTTGTCATTATGGAAGGTAGTCTGTTGTCGAGATTTTTGTTACTCCATTGGATGGGGGACTTGTCATTATAGAAGGTAGTATATTGTTAAGATTTTTGTCACTACAATGAATGGTAGCCTTGTCATTATGGAAGGTAATCTGTTGTCGAGATTTTTGTTACTACAATGGATTGTAGCCTTGTCATTATAGAAGGAAGTATATTATCGATATCTTTGTCACTCCAATGGATGGAAGACTAGTCATTATTGAAGGTAGTTTGTGTACGATATTTTTGTTATTCCAATGGATGGTAGCCTTTTCATTATGAAAGGTAGTCTGTTGTCGTGATTTTTGTTACTCTAAGGGATGGTAGCCTTGTCATCATGGAAGGTAGTATGTTGTCGATATCTTTGTTACTCCAATGGATGGTAGCCTTGTCGTTATGGAAGGTAGTTTGTGTACGATATTTTTGTTATTCCAATGGATGGTAGCCTTGTCATTATGAAAAGTAGTATGTTGTCGTGATTTTTGATACTCTAAGGGATGGTAGCCTTGTCATTATTGAAGGTAGTATGTGGGTGATATATTTGTTACTCCAATGGATGGTAGCCTTGTCATTATGGAAGGTAATCTGTTGTCCAGATTTTTGTTACTCTTAGGGATGGTAGCCTTGTCATTATGGAACGTAGTTTGTTGTCGAGATTTTTGTTATTCCAATGGATGGTAGCGTTGTCAATATTGAAGGTAGTATATTATTGAGATTTTTGTCACTACAATGGATGGTAGCCTTGTCATTATGGAAGGTAGTCTGTTGTTAAGATTTTTGTTACTATAATGGATTGTAGCCTTGTCGTTATGGAAGGTAGTTTGTTGTCGATATCTTTGTTAGTCCAATGGATGGTAGCCTAGTCATTATGGAAGGTAGTTTGTGTACGAGTTTTATGTTACTTTAATGGATGGTAGCCTTGTCATTATGGAAGGTAGTCTGTTGTCGAGATTTTTTATACTCCAATGGATTGTAGCCTTGTAATTATGGAAGGTAGTCTCTTGTTGATATTTTGGCTACTCCAATGATGGTACCCTTGTCATTATGGAAGGTAGTCTATTGCCGAGATTTTTGTTACTCCATTGCATGGTAGCCTTGTCATTATGGAAGGTAGTGTGTTGTAGATATTTTTGTTATTCCAATGGATGGTAGCCTAGTCATTATGGAAGGTAATCTATTGTTAAGATTTTTGTTACTATAATGGATTGTAGCCTTGTCGTTATGGAAGGTAGTTTGTTGTCGATATCTTTGTTAGTCCAATGGATGGTAGCCTAGTCATTATGGAAGGTAGTTTGTGTACGAGATTTAAGTTACTTTAATGGATGGTAGCCTTGTCATTATGGAAGGTAGTCTGTTGTCGAGATTTTTGTTACTATAATGGATTGTATCCTTGTCGTTGTGGAAGGTAGTCTATTGTCGATATCTTTGTTACTCTAATGGATGGTAGCCTAGTCATTATGGAAGGTAGATTGTGTACGAGATTTTAGTAACTCCAATGGATGTTAGCCTTGTCATTGTGGAAGGTAGTCTGTTGCCAAGATAATTTATACTCCAATGGATTATAGCCTTGTCATTATGGAAGGCAGTCTGTTGTCGAGATTTTTGTTACAATAAGGGATGGTAGCCTTCTCATTATGGAATGTAGTCTATTGTCGAGATTTTTGTTATTCCAATGGATGGTAGCCTTGTCATTATGAAAGGTAGTCTATTGTCGAGATTTTTGTTACTATAATAGATTGTAGCCTTGTCATTATGGAAGGTAGTCTGTTGTCGAGATTTTTGTTACTCTAATGGATGGGGGACTTGTCATTATAGAATGTAGTATATTGTTGAGATTTTTGTAACTACAATGAATGGTAGCCTTGTCATTATGGAAGGTAATCTGTTGTCGAGTTTTTTGTTACTACAATGGATTGTAGCCTTGTCATTATAGAAGGAAGTCTGTTGTCGATATCTTTGTCACTCCAATGGATGGAAGACTAGTCATTATTGAAGGTAGTTTGTGTACGATATTTTTGTTATTCCAATGGATGGTAGCCTTTTCATTATGAAAGGTAGTCTGTTGTCGTGATTTTTGTTACTCTAAGGGATGGTAGCCTTGTCATCATGGAAGGTAGTATGTTGTCGATATCTTTGTTACTCCAATGGATGGTAGCCTTGTCGTTATGGAAGGTAGTTTGTGTACGATATTTTTGTTATTCCAATGGATGGTAGCCTTGTCATTATGAAAAGTAGTATGTTGTCGTGATTTTTGATACTCTAAGGGATGGTAGCCTTGTCATTATTGAAGGTAGTATGTGGGTGATATATTTGTTACTCCAATGGATGGTAGCCTTGTCATTATGGAAGGTAATCTGTTGTCCAGATTTTTGTTACTCTTAGGGATGGTAGCCTTGTCATTATGGAACGTAGTTTGTTGTCGAGATTTTTGTTATTCCAATGGATGGTAGCGTTGTCAATATTGAAGGTAGTATATTATCGAGATTTTTGTCACTACAATGGATGGTAGCCTTGTCATTATGGAAGGTAGTCTGTTGTTAAGATTTTTGTTACTATAATGGATTGTAGCCTTGTCGTTATGGAAGGTAGTTTGTTGTCGATATCTTTGTTAGTCCAATGGATGGTAGCCTAGTCATTATGGAAGGTAGTTTGTGTACGAGTTTTATGTTACTTTAATGGATGGTAGCCTTGTCATTATGTAAGGTAGTCTGTTGTCGAGATTTTTTATACTCCAATGGATTGTAGCCTTGTAATTATGGAAGGTAGTCTCTTGTTGATATTTTGGCTACTCCAATGATGGTACCCTTGTCATTATGGAAGGTAGTCTATTGCCGAGATTTTTGTTACTCCATTGCATGGTAGCCTTGTCATTATGGAAGGTAGTGTGTTGTAGATATTTTTTTATTCCAATGGATGGTAGCCTAGTCATTATGGAAGGTAATCTATTGTTAAGATTTTTGTTACTATAATGGATTGTAGCCTTGTCGTTATGGAAGGTAGTTTGTTGTCGATATCTTTGTTAGTCCAATGGATGGTAGCCTAGTCATTATGGAAGGTAGTTTGTGTACGAGATTTAAGTTACTTTAATGGATGGTAGCCTTGTCATTATGGAAGGTAGTCTGTTGTCGAGATTTTTGTTACTATATTGGATTGTATCCTTGTCGTTGTGGAAGGTAGTCTATTGTCGATATCTTTGTTACTCTAATGGATGGTAGCCTAGTCATTATGGAAGGTAGATTGTGTACGAGATTTTAGTAACTCCAATGGATGTTAGCCTTGTCATTATGGAAGGTAGTCTGTTGTCAAGATAATTTATACTCCAATGGATTATAGCCTTGTCATTATGGAAGGCAGTCTGTTGTCGAGATTTTTGTTACAATAAGGGATGGTAGCCTTCTCATTATGGAATGTAGTCTATTGTCGAGATTTTTGTTATTCCAATGGATGGTAGCCTTGTCATTATGAAAGGTAGTCTATTGTCGAGATTTTTGTTACTATAATAGATTGTAGCCTTGTCATTATGGAAGGTAGTCTGTTGTCGAGATTTTTGTTACTCTAATGGATGGGGGACTTGTCATTATAGAAGGTAGTATATTGTTGAGATTTTTGTAACTACAATGAATGGTAGCCTTGTCATTATGGAAGGTAATCTGTTGTCGAGTTTTTTGTTACTACAATGGATTGTAGCCTTGTCATTATAGAAGGAAGTCTGTTGTCGATATCTTTGTCACTCCAATGGATGGAAGACTAGTCATTATTGAAGGTATTTGTGTACGATATTTTTGTTATTCCAATGGATGGTAGCCTTGTCATTATGAAAGGTAGTCTGTTGTCGTGATTTTTGTTACTCTAAGGGATGGTAGCCTTGTCATTATGGAAGGTAGTATGTTGTCGATATCTTTGTTACTCCAATGGATGGTAGCCTAGTCATTATGGAAGGTAGTTTGTGTACGATATTTTTGTTATTCCAATGGATGGTAGCCTTGTCATTATGAAAAGTAGTATGTTGTCGTGATTTTTGATACTCTAAGGGATGGTATCCTTGTCATTATTGAAGGTAGTATGTTGTCGATATATTTGTTACTCCAATGGATGGTAGCCTTGTCATTATGGAAGGTAGTCTGTTGTCCAGATTTTTGTTACTCTTAGGGATGGTAGCCTTGTCATTATGGAACATAGTCTATTGTCAAGATTTTTGTTATTCCAATGGATGGTAGCGTTGTCAATATAGAAGGTAGTATATTATCGAGATTTTTGTCACTACAATGGATGGTAGCGTTGTCATTATGGAAGGTAGTCTGTTGTTAAGATTTTTGTTACTATAATGGATTGTAGCCTTGTCGTTATGGAAGGTAGTTTGTTGTCGATATCTTTGTTAGTCCAATGGATGGTAGCCTAGTCATTATGGAAGGTAGTTTGTGTACGAGTTTTATGTTACTTTAATGGATGGTAGCCTTGTCATTATGTAAGGTAGTCTGTTGTCGAGATTTTTTATACTCCAATGGATTGTAGCCTTGTAATTATGGAAGGTAGTCTCTTGTTGATATTTTGGCTACTCCAATGATGGTACCCTTGTCATTATGGAAGGTAGTCTATTGCCGAGATTTTTGTTACTCCATTGCATGGTAGCCTTGTCATTATGGAAGGTAGTGTGTTGTAGATATTTTTTTATTCCAATGGATGGTAGCCTAGTCATTATGGAAGGTAATCTATTGTTAAGATTTTTGTTACTATAATGGATTGTAGCCTTGTCGTTATGGAAGGTAGTTTGTTGTCGATATCTTTGTTAGTCCAATGGATGGTAGCCTAGTCATTATGGAAGGTAGTTTGTGTACGAGATTTAAGTTACTTTAATGGATGGTAGCCTTGTCATTATGGAAGGTAGTCTGTTGTCGAGATTTTTGTTACTATATTGGATTGTATCCTTGTCGTTGTGGAAGGTAGTCTATTGTCGATATCTTTGTTACTCTAATGGATGGTAGCCTAGTCATTATGGAAGGTAGATTGTGTACGAGATTTTAGTAACTCCAATGGATGTTAGCCTTGTCATTATGGAAGGTAGTCTGTTGTCAAGATAATTTATACTCCAATGGATTATAGCCTTGTCATTATGGAAGGCAGTCTGTTGTCGAGATTTTTGTTACAATAAGGGATGGTAGCCTTCTCATTATGGAATGTAGTCTATTGTCGAGATTTTTGTTATTCCAATGGATGGTAGCCTTGTCATTATGAAAGGTAGTCTATTGTCGAGATTTTTGTTACTATAATAGATTGTAGCCTTGTCATTATGGAAGGTAGTCTGTTGTCGAGATTTTTGTTACTCTAATGGATGGGGGACTTGTCATTATAGAAGGTAGTATATTGTTGAGATTTTTGTAACTACAATGAATGGTAGCCTTGTCATTATGGAAGGTAATCTGTTGTCGAGTTTTTTGTTACTACAATGGATTGTAGCCTTGTCATTATAGAAGGAAGTCTGTTGTCGATATCTTTGTCACTCCAATGGATGGAAGACTAGTCATTATTGAAGGTATTTGTGTACGATATTTTTGTTATTCCAATGGATGGTAGCCTTGTCATTATGAAAGGTAGTCTGTTGTCGTGATTTTTGTTACTCTAAGGGATGGTAGCCTTGTCATTATGGAAGGTAGTATGTTGTCGATATCTTTGTTACTCCAATGGATGGTAGCCTAGTCATTATGGAAGGTAGTTTGTGTACGATATTTTTGTTATTCCAATGGATGGTAGCCTTGTCATTATGAAAAGTAGTATGTTGTCGTGATTTTTGATACTCTAAGGGATGGTATCCTTGTCATTATTGAAGGTAGTATGTTGTCGATATATTTGTTACTCCAATGGATGGTAGCCTTGTCATTATGGAAGGTAGTCTGTTGTCCAGATTTTTGTTACTCTTAGGGATGGTAGCCTTGTCATTATGGAACATAGTCTATTGTCAAGATTTTTGTTATTCCAATGGATGGTAGCGTTGTCAATATAGAAGGTAGTATATTATCGAGATTTTTGTCACTACAATGGATGGTAGCGTTGTCATTATGGAAGGTAGTCTGTTGTTAAGATTTTTGTTACTATAATGGATTGTAGCCTTGTCGTTATGGAAGGTAGTTTGTTGTCGATATCTTTGTTAGTCCAATGGATGGTAGCCTAGTCATTATGGAAGGTAGTTTGTGTACGAGATTTAAGTTACTTTAATGGATGGTAGCCTTGTCATTATGGAAGGTAGTCTGTTGTCGAGATTTTTTATACTCCAATGGATTGTAGCCTTGTAATTATGGAAGGTAGTCTCTTGTTGATATTTTGGCTACTCCAATGATGGTACCCTTGTCATTATGGAAGGTAGTCTATTGCCGAGATTTTCGTTACTCCATTGCATGGTAGCCTTGTCATTATGGAAGGTAGTGTGTTGTAGATATTTTTGTTATTCCAATGGATGGTAGCCTTGTCATTATGGGAGGTAGTCTGTTGTCGTGATTTTTGTTACTCCAATGGATGGTAGCCTAGTCATTTTTGAAGGTACTATGTTGTCGATATCTTTGTTACTCCAATGGACGGTAGCCTTGTCATTATGGAAGGTAGTCTATTGTCGAGATTTTTGTTACTCTAAGGGATGGTTGCCTTGTCCATATGGAAGGTATTCTGTTGTCGAGATTTTTGTTATTCCAATGGATGGGAGCATTGTCATTATATAAGGTAGTATATTGTTAAGATTTTTGTCACTACAATGGATGGTATCCTTGTCATTATGTAAGGTAGTCTATTGTCGAGATTTTTCTTACTAGAATGGATTGTAGCCTTGTCGTTAGGGAAGGTAGTCTATTGTCGATATCTTTGTTACTCCAATAGATGGTAGCCTATTCATTATGGAAGGTAGTTTGTGAACGATATTTTTGTTATTCCAATGGTTGGTAGCCTTGTCATTATGAAAGGTAGTCTATTGTCGTGATTTTTATTACTCTAAGGGATGGTAGCCTTGTCATTATTGAAGGTAGTATGTTGTTGATATCTTTGTTACTCCAATGGATGGTAGCCTTGTCATTATGGAAGGTACGCTGTTGTCCAGATTTTTGTTAATCTTAGGGATGGTAGCCTTGTCATTATGGAACGTAGTCTGTTGTCGAGATTTTTGTTATTCCAATGGATGGTAGCGTTGTCAATATAGAAGGTAGTATATTATCGAGATTTTTGTCACTACAATGGATGGTAGCCTTGTCATTATGGAAGTTAGTCTGTTGTTAAGATTTTTGTTACTATAATGGATTGTAGCCTTGTCGTTATGGAAGTTAGTTTGTTGTCGATATCTTTGTTTGTCCAATGGATGGTAGCCTAGTCATTATGGAAGGTAGTTTGTGTACGAGATTTAAGTTACTTTAATGGATGGTAGCCTTGTCATTATGGAAGGTAGTCTGTTGTCGAGATTTTTTATACTACAATGGATTGTAGCCTTGTAATTATGGAAGGTAGTCTCTTGTTGATATTTTGGCTACTCCAATGATGGTACCCTTGTCATTATGGAAAGTAGTCTATTGCCGAGATTTTTGTTACTCCATTGCATGGTAGCCTTGTCATTATGGAAGGTAGTGTGTTGTAGATATTTTTGTTATTCCAATGTATGGTAGCCTTGTCATTATGGAAGGTAGTCTGTTGTCGTGATTTTTGTTACTCCAATGGATGGTAGCCTTGTCATTATGGAAGGTACTATGTTGTCGATATCTTTGTTACTCCAATGGATGGTAGCCTTGTCATTATGGAAGGTAGTCGATTGTCGAGATTTTTGTTACTCTAAGTGATGGTTGCCTTGTCCATATGGAAGGTACTCTGTTGTCGAGATTTTTGTTATTCTACTGGATGGTAGCATTGTCATTATAGAAGGTAGTATATTGTTGAGAGTTTTTTCACTACAATGGATGGTAGCCTTGTCATTATGTAAGGTAGTCTGTTGTCGAGATTTTTGTTACTAGAATGGATTGTAGCCTTGTCGTTAGGGAAGGTAGTCTATTGTCGATATCTTTGTTACTCCAATGGATGGTAGCCTAGTCATTATGGAAGGTAGTTTGTGAACGATATTTTTGTTATTCCAATGGTTGGTAGCCTTGTTATTATGAAAGGTAGTCTATTGTCGTGATTTTTGTTACTCTAAGGGATGGTAGCCTTGTCATTATTGAAGGTAGTATGTTGTCGATATCTTTGTTACTCCGATGGATGGTAGCCTTGTCATTATGGAAGGTAGTCTGTTGTCCAGATTTTTGTTACTCTTAGGGATGGTAGCCTTGTCATTATGGAACGTAGTCTGTTGTCGAGATTTTTGTTATTCCAATGGATGGTAGTGTTGTCAATATAGAAGGTAGTATATTATCGAGATTTTTGTCACTACAATGGATGGTAGCCTTGTCATTATGGAAGGTAGTCTGTTGTTAAGATTTTTGTTACTATAATGGATTGTAGCCTTGTCGTTATGGAAGGTAGTTTGTTGTCGATATCTTTGTTAGTCCAATGGATGGTAGCCTAGTCATTATGGAAGGTAGTTTGTGTACGAGATTTAAGTTACTTTAATGGATGGTAGCCTTATCATTATGGAAGGTAGTCTGTTGTCGAGATTTTTTATACTCCAATGGATTGTAGCCTTGTAATTATGGAAGGTAGTCTCTTGTTGATATTTTGGCTACTCCAATGATGGTACCCTTGTCATTATGGAAGGTAGTCTATTGCCGAGATTTTTGTTACTCCATTGCATGGTAGCCTTGTCATTATGGAAGGTAGTGTGTTGTAGATATTTTTGTTATTCCAATGGATGGTAGCCTTGTCATTATGGAAGGTAGTCTGTTGTCGTGATTTTTGTTACTCCAATGGATGGTAGCCTTGTCATTATGGAAGGTACTATGTTGTCGATATCTTTGTTACTCCAATGGATGGTAGCCTTGTCATTATGGAAGGTAGTCTATTGTCGAGATTTTTGTTACTCTAAGTGATGGTTGCCTTGTCCATATGGCAGGTAGTCTGTTGTAGAGATTTTTGTTATTCCAATGGATGGTAGCATTGTCATTATAGAAGGTAGTATATTGTTGGGATTTTTGTCACTACAATGGATGGTATCCTTGTCATTATGTAAGGTAGTCTGTTGTCGAGATTTTTGTTACTAGAATGGATTGTAGCCTTGTCGTTAGGGAAGGTAGTCTATTGTCGATATCTTTGTTACTCCAATAGATGGTAGCCTATTCATTATGGAAGGTAGTTTGTGAATAAAATTTTTGTTATTCCAATGGATGGTAGCCTTGTCATTATGAAAGGTAGTCTATTGTCGTGATTTTTGTTACTCTAAGGGATGGTAGCCTTGTCATTATTGAAGGTAGTATGTTGTCGATATCTTTGTTACTCCAATGGATGGTAGCCTTGTCATTATGGAAGGTAGTCTGTTGTCCAGATTTTTGTTACTCTTAGGGATGGTAGCCTTGTCATTATGGAACGTAGTCTGTTGTCGAGATTTTTGTTATTCCAATGGATGGTAGCGTTGTCAATATAGAAGGTAGTATATTATCGAGATTTTTGTCACTACAATGGATGGTAGCCTTGTCATTATGGAAGGTAGTCTGTTGTTAAGATTTTTGTTACTATAATGGATTGTAGCCTTGTCGTTATGGAAGTTAGTTTGTTGTCGATATCTTTGTTAGTCCAATGGATGGTAGCCTAGTCATTATGGAAGGTAGTTTGTGTACGAGATTTAAGTTACTTTAATGGATGGTAGCCTTGTCATTATGGAAGGTAGTCTGTTGTCGAGATTTTTTATACTACAATGGATTGTAGCCTTGTAATTATGGAAGGTAGTCTCTTGTTGATATTTTGGCTACTCCAATGATGGTACCCTTGTCATTATGGAAAGTAGTCTATTGCCGAGATTTTTGTTACTCCATTGCATGGTAGCCTTGTCATTATGGAAGGTAGTGTGTTGTAGATATTTTTGTTATTCCAATGTATGGTAGCCTTATCATTATGGAAGGTAGTCTGTTGTCGTGATTTTTGTTACTCCAATGGATGGTAGCCTTGTCATTATGGAAGGTACTATGTTGTCGATATCTTTGTTACTCCAATGGATGGTAGCCTTGTCATTATGGAAGGTAGTCGATTGTCGAGATTTTTGTTACTCTAAGTGATGGTTGCCTTGTCCATATGGAAGGTAGTCTGTTGTCGAGATTTTTGTTATTCTACTGGATGGTAGCATTGTCATTATAGAAGGTAGTATATTGTTGAGAGTTTTGTCACTACAATGGATGGTAGCCTTGTCATTATGTAAGGTAGTCTGTTGTCGAGATTTTTGTTACTAGAATGGATTGTAGCCTTGTCGTTAGGGAAGGTAGTCTATTGTCGATATCTTTGTTACTCCAATGGATGGTAGCCTAGTCATTATGGAAGGTAGTTTGTGAACGATATTTTTGTTATTCCAATGGTTGGTAGCCTTGTCATTATGAAAGGTAGTCTATTGTCGTGATTTTTGTTACTCTAAGGGATGGTAGCCTTGTCATTATTGAAGGTAGTATGTTGTCGATATCTTTGTTACTCCAATGGATGGTAGCCTTGTCATTATGGAAGGTAGTCTGTTGTCCAGATTTTTGTTACTCTTAGGGATGGTAGCCTTGTCATTATGGAACTTAGTCTGTTGTCGAGATTTTTGTTATTCCAATTGATGGTAGTGTTGTCAATATAGAAGGTAGTATATTATCGAGATTTTTGTCACTACAATGGATGGTAGCCTTGTCATTATGGAAGGTAGTCTGTTGTTAAGATTTTTGTTACTATAATGGATTGCAGCCTTGTTGTTATGGAAGGTAGTTTGTTGTCGATATCTTTGTTAGTCCAATGGATGGTAGCCTAGTCATTATGGAAGGTAGTTTGTGTACGAGATTTAAGTTACTTTAATGGATGGTAGCCTTATCATTATGGAAGGTAGTCTGTTGTCGAGATTTTTTATACTCCAATGGATTGTAGCCTTGTAATTATGGAAGGTAGTCTCTTGTTGATATTTTGGCTACTCCAATGATGGTACCCTTGTCATTATGGAAGGTAGTCTATTACCGAGATTTTTGTTACTCCATTGCATGGTAGCCTTGTCATTATGGAAGGTAGTGTGTTGTAGATATTTTTGTTATTCCAATGGATGGTAGCCTTGTCATTATGGAAGGTAGTCAGTTGTCGTGATTTTTGTTACTCCAATGGATGGTAGGCTTGTCATTATGGAAGGTACTATGTTGTCGATATCTTTGTTACTCCAATGGATGGTAGCCTTGTCATTATGGAAGGTAGTCTATTGTCGAGATTTTTGTTACTCTAAGTGATGGTTGCCTTGTCCATATGGCAGGTAGTCTATTGTAGAGATTTTTGTTATTCCAATGGATGGTAGCATTGTCATTATAGAAGGTAGTATATTGTTGGGATTTTTGTCACTACAATGGATGGTATCCTTGTCATTATGTAAGGTAGTCTGTTGTCGAGATTTTTGTTACTAGAATGGATTGTAGCCTTGTCATTAGGGAAGGTAGTCTATTGTCGATATCTTTGTTACTCCAATAGATGGTAGCCTAGTCATTATGGAAGGTAGTTTGTGAATGATATTTTTGTTATTCCAATGGATGGTAGCCTTGTCATTATGAAAGGTAGTCTATTGTCGTGATTTTTGTTACTCTAAGGGATGGTAGCCTTGTCATTATTGAAGGTAGTATGTTGTCGATATCTTTGTTACTCCAATGGATGGTAGCCTTGTCATTATGGAAGGTAGTCTGTTGTCCAGATTTTTGTTACTCTTAGGGATGGTAGCCTTGTCATTATGAAACGTAGTCTGTTGTCGAGATTTTTGTTATTCCAATGGATGGTAGCGTTGTCAATATAGAAGGTAGTATATTATCGAGATTTTTGTCACTACATAGGATGGTAGCCTTGTCATTATGGAAGGTAGTCTATTGTCGAGATTTTTGTTACTCTAAGTGATGGTTGCCTTGTCCATATGGCAGGTAGTCTGTTGTAGAGATTTTTGTCATTCCAATGGATGGTAGCATTGTCATTATAGAAGGTAGTATATTGTTGGGATTTTTGTCACTACAATGGATGGTATCCTTGTCATTATGTAAGGTAGTCTGTTGTCGAGATTTTTGTTACTAGAATGGATTGTAGCCTTGTCGTTAGGGAAGGTAGTCTATTGTCGATATCTTTGTTACTCCAATAGATGGTAGCCTATTCATTATGGAAGGTAGTTTGTGAATGATATTTTTGTTATTCCAATGGATGGTAGCCTTGTCATTATGAAAGGTAGTCTATTGTCGTGATTTTTGTTACTCTAAGGGATGGTAGCCTTGTCATTATTGAAGGTAGTATGTTGTCGATATCTTTGTTACTCCAATGGATGGTAGCCTTGTCATTATGGAAGGTAGTCTGTTGTCCAGATTTTTGTTACTCTTAGGGATGGTAGCCTTGTCATTATGGAACGTAGTCTGTTGTCGAGATTTTTGTTATTCCAATGGATGGTAGCGTTGTCAATATAGAGGGTAGTATATTATCGAGATTTTTGTCACTACAATGGATGGTAGCCTTGTCATTATGGAAGGTAGTCTGTTGTTAAGATTTTTGTTACTATAATGGATTGTAGCCTTGTCGTTATGGAAGTTAGTTTGTTGTCGATATCTTTGTTAGTCCAATGGATGGTAGCCTAGTCATTATGGAAGGTAGTTTGTGTACGAGATTTAAGTTACTTTAATGGATGGTAGCCTTGTCATTATGGAAGGTAGTCTGTTGTCGAGATTTTTTATACTACAATGGATTGTAGCCTTGTAATTATGGAAGGTAGTCTCTTGTTGATATTTTGGCTACTCCAATGATGGTACCCTTGTCATTATGGAAAGTAGTCTATTGCCGAGATTTTTGTTACTCCATTGCATGGTAGCCTTGTCATTATGGAAGGTAGTGTGTTGTAGATATTTTTGTTATTCCAATGTATGGTAGCCTTATCATTATGGAAGGTAGTCTGTTGTCGTGATTTTTGTTACTCCAATGGATGGTAGCCTTGTCATTATGGAAGGTACTATGTTGTCGATATCTTTGTTACTCCAATGGATGGTAGCCTTGTCATTATGGAAGGTAGTCGATTGTCGAGATTTTTGTTACTCTAAGTGATGGTTGCCTTGTCCATATGGAAGGTAGTCTGTTGTCGAGATTTTTGTTATTCTACTGGATGGTAGCATTGTCATTATAGAAGGTAGTATATTGTTGAGAGTTTTGTCACTACAATGGATGGTAGCCTTGTCATTATGTAAGGTAGTCTGTTGTCGAGATTTTTGTTACTAGAATGGATTGTAGCCTTGTCGTTAGGGAAGGTAGTCTATTGTCGATATCTTTGTTACTCCAATGGATGGTAGCCTAGTCATTATGGAAGGTAGTTTGTGAACGATATTTTTGTTATTCCAATGGTTGGTAGCCTTGTCATTATGAAAGGTAGTCTATTGTCGTGATTTTTGTTACTCTAAGGGATGGTAGCCTTGTCATTATTGAAGGTAGTATGTTGTCGATATCTTTGTTACTCCAATGGATGGTAGCCTTGTCATTATGGAAGGTAGTCTGTTGTCCAGATTTTTGTTACTCTTAGGGATGGTAGCCTTGTCATTATGGAACTTAGTCTGTTGTCGAGATTTTTGTTATTCCAATTGATGGTAGTGTTGTCAATATAGAAGGTAGTATATTATCGAGATTTTTGTCACTACAATGGATGGTAGCCTTGTCATTATGGAAGGTAGTCTGTTGTTAAGATTTTTGTTACTATAATGGATTGCAGCCTTGTTGTTATGGAAGGTAGTTTGTTGTCGATATCTTTGTTAGTCCAATGGATGGTAGCCTAGTCATTATGGAAGGTAGTTTGTGTACGAGATTTAAGTTACTTTAATGGATGGTAGCCTTATCATTATGGAAGGTAGTCTGTTGTCGAGATTTTTTATACTCCAATGGATTGTAGCCTTGTAATTATGGAAGGTAGTCTCTTGTTGATATTTTGGCTACTCCAATGATGGTACCCTTGTCATTATGGAAGGTAGTCTATTACCGAGATTTTTGTTACTCCATTGCATGGTAGCCTTGTCATTATGGAAGGTAGTGTGTTGTAGATATTTTTGTTATTCCAATGGATGGTAGCCTTGTCATTATGGAAGGTAGTCAGTTGTCGTGATTTTTGTTACTCCAATGGATGGTAGGCTTGTCATTATGGAAGGTACTATGTTGTCGATATCTTTGTTACTCCAATGGATGGTAGCCTTGTCATTATGGAAGGTAGTCTATTGTCGAGATTTTTGTTACTCTAAGTGATGGTTGCCTTGTCCATATGGCAGGTAGTCTATTGTAGAGATTTTTGTTATTCCAATGGATGGTAGCATTGTCATTATAGAAGGTAGTATATTGTTGGGATTTTTGTCACTACAATGGATGGTATCCTTGTCATTATGTAAGGTAGTCTGTTGTCGAGATTTTTGTTACTAGAATGGATTGTAGCCTTGTCATTAGGGAAGGTAGTCTATTGTCGATATCTTTGTTACTCCAATAGATGGTAGCCTAGTCATTATGGAAGGTAGTTTGTGAATGATATTTTTGTTATTCCAATGGATGGTAGCCTTGTCATTATGAAAGGTAGTCTATTGTCGTGATTTTTGTTACTCTAAGGGATGGTAGCCTTGTCATTATTGAAGGTAGTATGTTGTCGATATCTTTGTTACTCCAATGGATGGTAGCCTTGTCATTATGGAAGGTAGTCTGTTGTCCAGATTTTTGTTACTCTTAGGGATGGTAGCCTTGTCATTATGAAACGTAGTCTGTTGTCGAGATTTTTGTTATTCCAATGGATGGTAGCGTTGTCAATATAGAAGGTAGTATATTATCGAGATTTTTGTCACTACATAGGATGGTAGCCTTGTCATTATGGAAGGTAGTCTATTGTCGAGATTTTTGTTACTCTAAGTGATGGTTGCCTTGTCCATATGGCAGGTAGTCTGTTGTAGAGATTTTTGTCATTCCAATGGATGGTAGCATTGTCATTATAGAAGGTAGTATATTGTTGGGATTTTTGTCACTACAATGGATGGTATCCTTGTCATTATGTAAGGTAGTCTGTTGTCGAGATTTTTGTTACTAGAATGGATTGTAGCCTTGTCGTTAGGGAAGGTAGTCTATTGTCGATATCTTTGTTACTCCAATAGATGGTAGCCTATTCATTATGGAAGGTAGTTTGTGAATGATATTTTTGTTATTCCAATGGATGGTAGCCTTGTCATTATGAAAGGTAGTCTATTGTCGTGATTTTTGTTACTCTAAGGGATGGTAGCCTTGTCATTATTGAAGGTAGTATGTTGTCGATATCTTTGTTACTCCAATGGATGGTAGCCTTGTCATTATGGAAGGTAGTCTGTTGTCCAGATTTTTGTTACTCTTAGGGATGGTAGCCTTGTCATTATGGAACGTAGTCTGTTGTCGAGATTTTTGTTATTCCAATGGATGGTAGCGTTGTCAATATAGAGGGTAGTATATTATCGAGATTTTTGTCACTACAATGGATGGTAGCCTTGTCATTATGGAAGGTAGTCTGTTGTTAAGATTTTTGTTACTATAATGGATTGTAGCCTTGTCGTTATGGAAGTTAGTTTGTTGTCGATATCTTTGTTAGTCCAATGGATGGTAGCCTAGTCATTATGGAAGGTAGTTTGTGTACGAGATTTAAGTTACTTTAATGGATGGTAGCCTTGTCATTATGGAAGGTAGTCTGTTGTCGAGATTTTTTATACTACAATGGATTGTAGCCTTGTAATTATGGAAGGTAGTCTCTTGTTGATATTTTGGCTACTCCAATGATGGTACCCTTGTCATTATGGAAAGTAGTCTATTGCCTAGATTTTTGTTACTCCATTGCATGGTAGCCTTGTCATTATGGAAGGTAGTGTGTTGTAGATATTTTTGTTATTCCAATGTATGGTAGCCTTGTCATTATGGAAGGTAGTCTGTTGTCGTGATTTTTGTTACTCCAATGGATGGTAGCCTTGTCATTATGGAAGGTACTATGTTGTCGATATCTTTGTTACTCCAATGGATGGTAGCCTTGTCATTATGGAAGGTAGTCGATTGTCGAGATTTTTGTTACTCTAAGTGATGGTTGCCTTGTCCATATGGAAGGTAGTCTGTTGTCGAGATTTTTGTTATTCTACTGGATGGTAGCATTGTCATTATAGAAGGTAGTATATTGTTGAGAGTTTTGTCACTACAATGGATGGTAGCCTTGTCATTATGTAAGGTAGTCTGTTGTCGAGATTTTTGTTACTGGAATGGATTGTAGCCTTGTCGTTAGGGAAGGTAGTCTATTGTCGATATCTTTGTTACTCAAATGGATGGTAGCCTAGTCATTATGGAAGGTAGTTTGTGAATGATATTTTTGTTATTCCAATGGATGGTAGCCTTGTCATTATGAAAGGTAGTCTATTGTCGTGATTTTTGTTACTCTAAGGGATGGTAGCCTTGTCATTATTGAAGGTAGTATGTTGTCGATATCTTTGTTACTCCAATGGATGGTAGCCTTGTCATTATGGAAGGTAGTCTGTTGTCCAGATTTTTGTTACTCTTAGGGATGGTAGCCTTGTCATTATGGAACGTAGTCTGTTGTCGAGATTTTTGTTAATCCAATGGATGGTAGCGTTGCCAATATAGAAGGTAGTATATTATCGAGATTTTTGTCACTACATAGGATGGTAGCCTTGTCATTATGGAAGGTAGTCTGTTGTTAAGATTTTTGTTACTATAATGGATTGTAGCCTTGTCGTTATGGAAGGTAGTTTGTTGTCGATATCTTTGTTAGTCCAATGGATGGTAGCCTAGTCATTATGGAAGATAGTTTGTGTACGAGATTTAAGTTACTTTAATGGATGGTAGCCTTGTCATTATGGAAGGTAGTCTGTTGTCGAGATTTTTTATACTCCAATGGATTGTAGCCTTGTAATTATGGAAGGTAGTCTCTTGTTGATATTTTGGCTACTCCAATGATGGTACCCTTGTCATTATGGAAGGTAGTTTATTGCCGAGATTTTTGTTACTCCATTGCATGGTAGCCTTGTCATTATGGAAGGTAGTGTGTTGTAGATATTTTTGTTATTCCAATGTATGGTAGCCTTGTCATTATGGAAGGTAGTGTGTTGTCGTGATTTTTGTTACTCCAATGGATGGTAGCCTTGTCATTATGGAAGGTACTATGTTGTCGATATCTTTGTTACTCCAATGGATGGTAGCCTTGTCATTATGGAAGGTAGTCGATTGTCGAGATTTTTCTTACTCTAAGTGATGGTTGCCTTGTCCATATGGAAGGTAGTTTGTTGTCGAGATTTTTGTTATTCTAATGGATGGTAGCATTGTCATTATAGAAGGTAGTATATTGTTGAGAGTTTTGTCACTACAATGGATGGTAGCCTTGTCATTATGTAAGGTAGTCTGTTGTCGATATTTTTGTTACTATAATGGATTGTAGCCTTGTCGTTAGGGAAGGTAGTCTATTGTCGATATCTTTGTTACTCCAATGGATGGTAGCCTAGTCATTATGGAAGGTAGTTTGTGAACGATATTTTTGTTATTCCAATGGATGGTAGCCTTGTCATTATGAAAGGTAGTCTATTGTCGTGATTTTTGTAACTCTAAGGGATGGTAGCCTTGTCATTATGGAAGGTAGTATGTTATCGATATCTTTGTTACTCCAATGGATGGTAGCCTTGTCATTAGGAAAGGTAGTCTGTTGTCGAGATTTTTGTTATTCCAATGGATGGTAGCATTGTCATTATAGAAGGTAGTATATTATCAATATTTTTGTCACTACAATAGATGGTAGCCTTGTCATTATGGAAGGTAGTCTATTGTCGAGATTTTTGTTACTACAATGGATTGTAGCCTTGTCGTTATGGAAGATAGTCTGTTATCGATATCTTTGTTACTCCAATGGAAGGTAGCCTAGTCATTATGGAAGGTAGTTTGTGTAAGAGATTTTAGTTACTCCAATGGATGGTAGCCTTGTCATTATGGAAGGTAGTCTGTTGTCGAGATTCTTTATACTCCAATTGATTGTAGCCTTGTAATTATGGAAGGTAGTCTCTTGTTGATATTTTGGTTACTCCAATGATGATAGCCTTGTCATTATGGAAGGTAGTTTATTGCCGATATTTTTGTTACTTCATTGCATGGTAGCCTTGTCATTATGGAAGGTAGTGTGTTGTCGATATTTTTGTTATTCCAATGGATGGTAGCCTTATTATTATGGAAGGTAGTCTATTGTCGGGATTTTTGTTACTCCAATGGATGGTAGCCTTGTCATTATGGAAGGTAGTCTGTTGTCGAGATTTTTGTTACTACAATGGATTGTAGCCTTGTCGTTATAGAAGATAGTCTATTGTCGATATCTTTGTTACTCCAATGGATGGTAGCCTAGTCATTATGGAAGGTAGTTTGTGTACGAGATTTTAGTTACTCCAATGGGTGGTAGCCTTGTCATTATGGAAGGTAGTCTATTGTCGAGATTTTTGTTACTCCAATGGATGGTAGCCTTGTCATTATAAAAGGATATATGTTGTCGAGATTTTTGTCACTATATTGGATGGTAGCCTTGTCATTATGGAATGTAGTTTATTATCGCGATTTTTGTTATTCCATTGGATGGTAGCGTTGTCATTATATAAGGTAGTATATTATCGAGATTTTTGTCAGTACAATGGATGGTAGCCTTGTCTTTATGGAAGGTAGTCAATTTTCAAGATTTTTGTTACTACAATGGATTGTAGCCTTGTCGTTATGGAAGGTAGTTTGTTGTTGATATCTTTGTTAGTCGAATGGATGGTAGCCTAGTCATTATGAAAGGTAGTTTGTGTACGAGATTTTAGTTACTTTATTGGATGGAAGGCTTATCATTATGAAAGGTAGTCTGTGTTAGAACAAAGTTTGAATCTACTACCCTAAGTTTAAGTTTTGATGATAACAAAATGAAATGATATATTAATTATGTGATTCATGTAAGAACTATTTGCTACCTAAAAATTACTTTCTGTTTTACAGAAACACTGATGGGTATCAGCAAGAGTACATCATAATCAGCATCAGAAAATTGGATATCAACATCAGCATCAGAAGATGCTATATCAGATACCAGAATCAGAAGAACAACTCACGCATATGCTGAAGCTTGAAGAACAGATCTGCGCTTAACACTCTGAGCTTTGATAAAGACAACAATAGTTCATCAGCACTTAAGCAGCGTCAGAATGAGCCAAAGCCAGAACACGCGTAAGTTGCTACGGTTCTGTGCATTCAAGATGAGTTATTACCAATAGCATCATTCCAGACAAGATCTGCTTAATAAGGAAAGATTGTTATTGGCATTGAATCAGAATTATTGCTCCAATGTTCACTAATTCCAATGCTATATAAACAAGTCAATGAAGATTGAATTGGCTAATGTTGTACAACAATCTACACGCCAAAAAGCTAATCATCATCTTACTCACTCTCAGTTTGCTAAAAGATCCAAAATTCCTTACTCAATTATTTTAGCAATCTAGTTTCCATAAGCTTAATTTGTGTAGTATCACAGTTGTGATAAAAAGTTTTGTAGAAAACATTAACACACCTAGATTTCAATTCTTTGTAAGAAAGTAATTCCTTGAGAAACCGGTTTGTGGTTTGCTTCAAGAAGGCTTTAACAGTTGTTAAAGAAGATTGTAATATTCAGTTGAATATAGTGGATTAAGACCTCGTTGGAGAGAGGCGAAATCACCTTGACGGGTGCACTGGAGTAGTTTGAGATCAAACGAACCAGGATAAAAATATCGTGTTCATTGCATTGATTTTCAGTTTTACAATTCAACCTCCCTTCTTGTGTTTTTCACTTCTTCAATTGGTATCAGCGCCTGGTTCTGAGCTAAAACACTTAACTGTGTCAGTACAAGATCCAACGTCAGAAAAACACAATGGCAGGAACTTATCATCACACCAGCAATGACAACAATGAAGACAGAGACAGATTCAGCGGCAATCCTCCAGTCTTTGATGGAGAAAATTTTGATTAGTGGAAAGACAGAATTGAAAGCTTCTTTCTGGCACATGATGCTGATCTGTGGCACATGGTGACAGATGGATACATGCACCCTGTGAATGCAAGCGGTCAGAAGATTGATAGGAAAGCAATGACTGACCAACAAAAGCGTGACTTCAAAAAATACCACAAGGCCAGAACCATCCTTCTCAGCGCCATCTCTTATGCTGAATATGAAAAGATCTCTAACAGAGACACAACAAAGAACATGTTTGACTCACTCAGAATGACGCATGAGGGCAACGTTCAGGTCAAAGAAACTAAAGCTCTTGCGCTCATTCAGAAGTATGAGGCATTCAAAATGGAAGAAAGTGAATCCATTGAAACAATGTTCTCAAGATTCCAAATTCTGGTAGCTGGTCTCAAGGTTCTGGACAAAGGATACTCTACTGCTGATCACGTCAAGAAGATCATCAGAAGCTTACCAAAGCAGTGGAGGCCAATGGTTACAGCACTGAAGCTAGCAAAAGATCTCAACAAAATTTCTCTGGAGGAACTTATCAGCTCCCTCAGAAGTCATGAGATAGAGCTAGAAGCTGATGAACCTCAGAAGCAAGGTAAGCCTTTAGCATTAAAATCTAACAAAAAATCTGAGTCTAAAGTTTTGCAGGCAGTTGAAGAAACATCTGATGGATCCTCATCAGAAGAACACGAACTTTCTATCCTCTCCAGAAGAGTGAATCAACTGTGGAAGCAGAGGCAAAGGAAGTTCAGGAATCCCAGAAGATCTGATCAGAACGAGTCCTCTTCCAGATACAGAAGGACAAATTCTTCCTCTGGATACAAAAGATTTGAAGGCTCCTCAGGAAGCAGAAAGCCAAACACCAAGGACATCATCTGCTATGAGTGTAATGAGCAAGGACACTACAAGAGTGACTGCCCAAAGATTCAGAGGGAAAAGCCCAAAAAGAAGTTTGGAAGAGAAAAGAAGAAAAGTCTCATGGATACATGGGATGACTCTGACTCGTCTGAAGCTGACTCAGAATCAGATAATGAGAGAGCAAACATAGCTCTCATGGCCAACATTTCAGAAGATAGTGAAGCTTCTGAATCAGACTCAGAATCAGATACTGAAGAGGTATTTCCTGACTTTGCAATTAATATTACTAAGGCTGAACTTGCTGAAAGCCTTAATGAAATTCTGGAAAGGTACCAGCAGATTAGAATTAAATTCACAAACCTGAAAAGGAATCTTGAATCTGACTCTGATAAGACTGAGAGTCTTAAATTGGAAAATTCTGAGCTGAGAAATAAAATTTCAAAATTAGAAAATGTTTTACAAAACTCTTAGAAGGAACCAATTTCTGAAACTCCCAGCAGCGCTGATGAGATTATCAAGGAGTATGATCACAATTTCCAGAAGTTCTTTGCTAAAAGCATAGATAGAAGCAAAATGGCTTCAATGATCTATGGAGTTAGCATAAACGGCAGGAAGGGAATAAGATACCAAGGTAAGGTTCCTACACCAAAGAATGTAATGGATTTAACCATTAAACACACTCCTCTGAACTCACATTTTGTGTATGGTCACACACATGATATAAAATACACTAGCAGTAAGTATTCTGTGAAACCAAAATTCAACCAGAGTTTTGGTAAATCTAACAAATCAGGACCCAAGAAAATCTGGGTACCTAAGGATAAAATAATACATGTTGCAGATATCTTTAGCAGCAAATTAGAAACACCAGTCATGGTACCTGGACTCTGGCTGCTCGCGACACATGACAGGAAGAAGGCATATGTTCCAAAGCCTGAAACTTAAACCTGGAGGCCACGTTGGCTTTGGAGGCAATCAGAGGGGAAAGATCATTGGCTCTGGAACTGTAGGTAATGGAAATCTTCCCTCTATTAATAATGTTCTGCTAGTAGATGGATTAATGCATAATCTGTTATCCATAAGTCAATTAAGTGATAACGGTTATGATATAATCTTTAATAAAAAATCATGTAAAGCTGTTAGTCAGAAAGATGGGACTATCATGTTTAATGGAAAGAGGAAAAACAACATTTACAAAATCAAACTTTCTGAACTGAAAAGTCAGAATGTAAAGTGTCTTCTGTCTGTTAACAACGAGCAGTGGATCTGGCACAGAAGATTGGGGCATGTTAGTATGAGAAGAATATCTCAGATTAACAAACTCAATCTGGTCAGAGGACTTCCTAATTTGAAGTTCAATTCAGATGCTGTGTGTGAAGCATGTCAGAAAGGCAAGTTTTCAAAACCTTCTTTCAAACCTAAAAATGTTGTTTCTACCTTTAAGTTATTAGAACTTCTGCACATTGACTTATTTGGACCAGTTAAAACTGCTTCAGTCAGTGGCAAGAAGTATGGGTTAGTAATCATAGATGACTATAGCAGATGGACATGGGTAAAGTTCTTAAGAAACAAGGACGAGTCACACTTTGTGTTTGTTACCTTCTGTAACCAAGTTCAGAATGAAAAGGATCTTAGAATCGTTAAAGTCAGAAGTGATCATGGTGGAGAGTTTGAAAACAAAGATTTTGAGTCATTCTTTAATGACAGAGGCATTCTGCATGATTTCTCTTGTCCTAGAACTCCCCAACAAAATGGAGTTGTAGAACGAAAGAACAGAACATTGCAAGAAATGGCCAGAACCATGATCAATGAGACAAACGTTGCTAAGATCTTCTGGGCAGAGGCAATAAACACAGCGTGCTACATTCAGAATAGAATCTCAATAAGACCTATTCTGGAAAAGACTCCATATGAATTGTGGAAGAACAGAAAGCCCAACATTTCATATTTTCATCCTTTTGGATGTACTTGCTTTATGTTAAATACAAAAAATTATTTGAACAAGTTTGACTCTAAAACACAGAAGTGTATTATGTTAGGATACTCTGAACGCTCAAGAGGGTACAGAGTATACAATATAGAAACACAGATTGTGGAAGAATCAATCAGTGTTCGTTTTGATGATAAGCTTGACTCTGAAAAGTCAAAGTAGAATGAAGTTTTTGCAGGTATGGAAATTGAATTTACAGGTTCTTAAGACAAGTCATCAGAAGCTCTCAACACAGACACCCGTTCAACATCTGAAAGGAGCACTACTAGCAATCCTACAACAGCTGCTGATCAACCTCAGAAGAGACTACCCAGAAGCAGCTTGGATCATCCAGAAGAAACTATCTTAGGAAGAAAGGAAGATCCAATCAGAACAAGAGCAAGCTTCAGAAACTCTGAAGAATCCCTCATGGGACTTGTATCTCTGATTGAACCTTCTTCTATTGATGAAGCACTTCTAGACAACGACTGGATTCTAGCAATGCAAGAAGAGCTGAATCAATTCACCAGAAATGACGTATGGGATCTTGTTCCCAGACCAAAAGGATTCAACGTCTTTGGAACAAGATTGGTGTTCAGAAACAAGCTAAATGAACAAGGTGAAGTCATCAGAAACAAGGCACGACTGGTAGCACAAGGTTATAGTCAGCAAGAGGGAATAGACTATATAGAAACCTTTGCTCCAGTCGCCAGGATAGAATCTATCCGACTTTTAATTTCATTTGTTGTTAATAGAGGCATCACTCTGTATCAGATGGATGTCAAGAGTGCATTCTTAACTGGTTATATAGAAGAAGAGGTTTATGTGCACCAACCCCCTGGTTTTGAAAATACAAAACATCCAGAACATGTTTTCAAACTAAAGAAGTCACTATAAGGTCTGAAACAAGCTCCCAGAGCTTGGTATGAAAGACTAAGTAACTTTCTGTTAGAAAATGAATTCACCAGAGGGAAGGTGGACACTACCTTATTCTATAAGTCAGTTAGGAATGACATCTTAGTCTGTCAAATTTATGTTGATGATATTATTTTTTGATCTACTAATACTTCTCTTGGAAGAAAATTTGCAAAGTGTATGCAAGCAGAATTTGAGATGAGCCTCATGGGGGAACTAAAATTCTTTCTAGGAATTCAGATCAATCAAACTCCAGAGGGAACTTACATTCATCAGAGCAAATATGTCAGAGATCTTCTGAAGAAATTTAACCTCTCAGAATGTAAGCCATCAAAGATTCCAATGCATCCCACGTGCATTCTGGAAAGAGAAGAGGTAAGCAAAAAGGTAGAACAGAAGGTCTACAGAGGTATCATTGGTTCTCTCCTTTATCTGATAGCTTCAAGGCCTGATATCTTATTCAGCGCTTGTATTTGTGCTAGATTCTAATTAGATCCTAGAGAATCTCACTTAACAGCTGTTAAGCGAATTTTCAAGTATCTGAAAGGTACTACTAATCTGGATTTATTTTATAGAAAATCTAGTGATTACAGCTTAGTAGGCTACTGCGATGCTGACTTTGCTGGAGACAGAGTAGAGAGTAAAAGTACATCTGGAAGCTGCCAGTTTCTTGGAGAAAATCTGATCTCTTGGTCCAGCAAAAGGCAATCCACAATTGCGCTATCAACAGCAGAAGCTGAGTACATAGCAGCAGCAGGATGCAGCACACAAATGCTCTGGATGAAAAGTTAGCTTGAAGACTTCCAGATTTTTGAGAGTAACATCCCTATACTCTGTGACAATACTTCTGTTATTTGTTTAAGTAAGAATCTCGTTTCACATTCTAGAGCTAAGCATATAGAAATAAAACATCATTTCATTAGGGACTATATTCAGAAAGGAATTTTGAACTTAAAATTTATTGATACAGACCATCAATGGGTTGATATCTTCACTAAACCCCTTTCTTAAGATAGATTCAATTTCATTCTGAAACATCTCAGCATGAAAATCTGCCCAGAATGAAAATGTTTTAAGTTTATATATTTATCTTCAGAATGTATTTGTTTTACTATGAACTTCTGATCAATCTCTTTTCAGAAAGATAGAACATGCAGATTATATCAGATGCTATTCTTAAAGTTCTGAACATTTCAACTAAAGGATAGACGTGCTGCTCACTAAATCAAACAAGTGTCATCCAATCATTAGCAAATCTCTGAAGCAGAACGCGTGCATGCTTCTGAGAAGGCAAAACGTTGATTGGGTGCATTGAGACACATGTCTGGTAACTGTTTCAAGTATCTTTCTCAAATCCCCCAAAATCAGCAAGAATTAAATGAAAGTAATCATGTTTTAAAACGTAATCATGATTTTATTTCTTTTTCTTGAAACTGTTTACACTTTCAAAAAGTATTTTGAAATCTATTTAAGCACTTTAACTTCTTTCAATAATCCTTTACCGTTTCTTACAATCTCACAAATATTTTTCTGCATTTTCTGTGTGTTCATCTCTCTCAAAAGAAACCCATTTTTCAGTTTTCTCAGAAAATAACCTAAGTGTGAACATGGCAACCTGTAGCAATGTTTCTGCAGGTTCTCAGAAGAAGGCTTCTTCTGAACAGTACCAAGTTCCATTCAGAACACTCCTTACACCAGTGAAGAATTTGGAAGTGCTGTCTGAACTGATTATTGACTTCTCCAGTCTGAAAGAAAATGGATTTGACTTGACAGAAGAAGTTAGGGCATATGGATTATTGACTTATTATTATGGAAGGTAGTCTATTGTCGTGATTTTTGTTACTCCAATGGATGGTAGCCTTGACATTATGGAAGGTAGTCTGTTTTCGAGATTTTTGTTACTACAATGGATTGTAGCCTTGTCGTTATAGAAGATAGTCTGTTGTCGATATCTTTGTTACTCCAATGGATGGTAGCCTAGTCATTATGGAAGGTAGTTTGTGTACGAGATTTTAGTTACTCCAATGGATGGTAGCCTTGTCATTATGGAAGGTAGTCTGTTGTCGAGATTTTTGTTACTCCAATGAATAGTAGCCTTGTCATTATAGAAGGTAATATATTATCGAGGTTTTTGTCACTACAATGGATGGTAGCCTTGTCATTATGGAAGGTAGTCTGTTGTCAAGATTTTTGTTACTACAATGGATTGTAGCCTTGTCGTTATGGAAGGTAGTTTGTTGTCGATATCTTTGTTACTCCAATGGATGGTAGCCTAGTGATTATGGAAGGTAGTTTGTGTACGAGATTTTAGTTACTTTAATGGATGGTAGCCTTGTCATTATGAAAGGTAGTCTGTTGTCGAGATTTTTTATACTCCAATGGATTGTAGCCTTGTAATTATGGAAGGTAGTCTCTTGTTGATATTTTGGTTACTCCAATGATGGTACCCTTATCATTATGGAAGGTAGTCTATTGCTGAGATTTTTGTTACTCCGTTTCATGGTAACCTTGTCATTAAGGAAGGTAATGTGTTGTCGATATTTTTGTTATTCCAATAGATGGTAGCCTTGTCATTATGGAAGGTAGTCTGTTGTCATGATTTTTGTTACTCCAATGGATGGTAGCCTTGCCATTATGGAAGGTAGTATGTTATCAATATCTTTGTTTCTCCAATGGATGGTAGCCTTGTCATTATAGAAGGTAGTCTATTGTCGAGATTTTTGTTACTCTAAGGGATGGTAGCCTTGTCCATATAGAAGGTAGTATATTGTCGAGATTTTTGTCACTACAATGGATGGTAGCCTTGTCATTAGGTAAGGTAGTCTGTTGTCGAGATTTTTGTTACTAGAATGGATTGTAGCCTTGTCGTTATGGAAGGTAGTCTATTATCGATATCTTTGTTACTCCAATGGATGGTAGCCTAGTCATTATGGAAGGTAGTTTGTGTACGATATTTTTGTTATTCCAATGGATGGTAGCCTTGTCATTATGAAAGGTAGTCTATTGTCGTGATGTTTGTTACTCTATGGGATGGTAGCCTTGTCATTATTGAAGGTAGTATGTTATCGATATCTTTGTTACTCCAATGGATGGTAGCCTTGTCATTATGGAAGGTAGTCTGTTGTCGAGATTTATATTATTCCAATGGATGGTAGCGTTGTCATTATAGAAGGTAGTATATTATCAATATTTTTGTCACTATAATGGATGGTAGCCTTGTCATTATGGAAGGTAGTCTATTGTCGAGATTTTTGTTACTACAATGGATTGTAGCCTTGTCGTTATGGAAGATAGTCTGTTGTCGATATCTTTGTTACTCCAATGGAAGGTAGCCTAGTCATTATGGAAGGTAGTTTGTGTGTGAGATTTTAGTTACTCCAATGGATGGTAGCCTTGTCATTATGGAAGGTAGTCTGTTGTCAAGATTTTTTATACTCCAATGGATTGTAGCCTTGTAATTATGGAAGGTAGTCTCTTGTTGATATTTTGGTTACTCCAATGATGGTACCCTTGTCATTATGGAAGGTGGTTTATTGCCGAGATTTTTGTAATTCCATGGCATGGTAGCCTTGTCGTTATGGAAGATAGTCTGTTGTTGATATCTTTGTTATTCCAATGGATGGTAGCCTTATTATTATGGAAGGTAGTCTATTGTCGTGATTTTTGGTACTCCAATGGATGGTAGCCTTGTCATTATGGAAGGTAGTCTGTTGTCGAGATTTTTGTTACTATAAAGGATTGTAGCCTTATCGTTTTAGAAGATATTTTGTTGTCGATATCTTTGTTACTCCAATGGATGGTAGCCTAGTCATTATGGAAGGTAGTTTGTGTACGAGATTTTAGTTACTCCAATGGATGGTAGCCTTGTCATTATGGAAGGTAGTCTGTTGTCGAGATTTTTGTTACTCCAATGGATGGTAGCCTTTTCATTATAGAAGGTAATATATTGTCGAGATTTTTGTCACTATATTGGATGGTAGCCTTGTCATTATGGAACGTAGTCTGTTGTTGAGATTTTTGTTATTCCATTTGATGGTAGCATTGTCATTATATAAGGTAGTATATTATCGATATTTTTGTCAGTACAATAGATGGTAGCCTTGTCATTATGGAAGGTAGTCTGTAGTCAAGATTTTTGTTACTACAATGGATTGTAGCCTTGTCGTTATGGAAGGTAGTTTGTTACTGATATCTTTGTTAGTCCAATGGATGGTAGCCTAGTCCTTATGGAAGGTAGTTTGTGTACGATATTTTAGTTACTTTAATGGATGGAAGCCTTGTCATTATGAAAGGTAGTCTGTTGTCGAGATTTTTTATACTCCAAAGGATTGTAGCCTTGTAATTATGGAAGGTAGTCTCTTGTTGATATTTTGGTTACTCCAATGATGGTACCCTTATCATTATGGAAGGTAGTCTATTGCCGAGATTTTTGTTACTCCATTGCATGGTAGCCTTGTCATT
This sequence comes from Vicia faba, assembly GCA_948472305.1. Classification (NCBI taxonomy): domain Eukaryota; kingdom Viridiplantae; phylum Streptophyta; class Magnoliopsida; order Fabales; family Fabaceae; genus Vicia; species Vicia faba. The sequence goes on from OX451741.1 coordinate 528,132,366, forward strand.
ATGGAAGGTAGTGTGTTGTCGATATTTTTGTTTCTCCAATGGATGGTAGCCTTGTCATTATAGAAGGTAGTCTATTGTCGAGATTTTTCTTACTCTAAGGGATGGTAGCCTTGTCCATATGGAAGGTAGTCTGTTGTCGAGATTTTTGTTATTCCAATGGATGGTAGCATTGTCATTATAGAAGGTAGTATATTGTCGAGATTTTTGTCACTACAATGGATGGTAGCCTTGTCATTAGGTAAGGTAGTCTGTTGTCGAGATTTTTGTTACTAGAATGGATTGTAGTGTTGTCGTTATAGAAGGTAGTCTGTTGTCGATATCTTTGTTACTCCAATGGATGGTAGCCTAGTCATTATGGAAGGTAGTTTGTGTACGATATTTTTGTTATTCCAATGGATGATAGCCTTGTCATTATGAAAGGTAGTCTATTGTCGTGATTTTTATTACTCTAAGGGATGGTAGCCTTGTCATTATGGAAGGTAGTATGTTGTCGATATCTTTGTTACTCCAATGGATGGTAGCCTTGTCATTATGGAAGGTAGTCTGTTGTCGATATTTTTTTTACTCCAAGGGATGGTAGCCTTGTCATTATGGAAGGTAGTCTATTGCCGAGATTTTTGTTACTCCGTTGCATGGTAGCCTTGTCATTATGGAAGGTAGTGTGTTGTCGATATTTTTGTTATTCCAATGGATGGTAGACCTGTCGTTATGGAAGGTAGTCTCTTGTCGTGAGTTTTGTTACTCCGATGGATGGTAGCCTTGTCATTATGGAAGGTGGTCTGTTGTCGAGATATTTGTTACTCTAAGGGATGGTAGCCTTGCTATTATGGAACGTAGACTGTTATCGAGATTTTTGTTATTCCAATGGATGGTAGCGTTGTCATTATAGAAGGTAGTATATTATCGATATTTTTGTCACTACAATGGATGGTAGTCTTGTCATTATAGAAGGTAGTCTGTTGTCGAGATTTTTGTTAGTACAATGGATTGTAGCCTTGTCTTTATGGAAGATAGTCTGTTGTCGATATCTTTGTTATTCCAATGGATGGTAGCCTTATTATTATGGAAAGTAGTCTATTGTCGTGATTTTTGTTACTCCAATGGATGGTAGCCTTGTCATTATGGAAGGTAGTCTGTTGTCGAGATTTTTGTTACTACAATGGATTGTAGCCTTGTCGTTATAGAAGATAGTCTGTTGTCGATATCTTTGTTACTCCACTGGATGGTAGCCTAGTCATTATGGAAGGTAGTTTGTGTACGAGATTTTAGTTACTCCAATGGATGGTAGCCTTGTCATTATGGAAGGTAGTCTATTGTCGAGATTTTTGTTACTCCAATGGATGGTAGCCTTGTCATTATAGAAGGTAATATATTGTCGAGATTTTTGTCACTACAATGGATGGTAGCCTTGTCATTATGGAAGGTAGTCTGTTGTCAAGATTTTTGTTACTACAATGGATTGTAGCATTGTCGTTATGGAAGGTAGTTTGTTGTCGATATGTTTGTTAGTCCAATGGATGGTAGCCTAGTCATTATGGAAGGTAGTTTGTGTACGAGATTTTAGTTACTTTAATGGATGGTAGCCTTGTCATTATGAAAGGTAGTCTGTTGTCGAGATTTTTTATACTCCAATGGATTGTAGCCTTGTAATTATGGAAGGTAGTCTCTTGTTGATATTTTGGTTACTCCAATGATGGTACCCTTGTCATTATGGAAGGTAGTCTATTGTCGAGATTTTTGATACTCCATTGCATGGTAGCCTTGTCATTATGGAAGGTAGTGTGTTGTCGATATTTTTGTTATTCCAATAGATGGTAGCGTTGTCATTATGGAAGGTAGTCTGTTGTCATGATTTTTGTTACTCCAATGGATTGTAGACTTGTCATTATGGAAGGTAGTTTGTTGTCGATATCTTTGTTTCTCCAATGGATGGTAGCCTTGTCATTATAGAAGGTAGTCTATTGTCGAGATTTTTCTTACTCTAAGGGATGGTATCCTTGTCCATATGGAAGGTAGTCTGTTGTCGAGATTTTTGTTATTCCAATGGATGGTAGCATTGTCATTATAGAAGGTAGTATATTGTCGAGATTTTTGTCACTAGAATGGATGGTAGCCTTGTCATTAGGTAAGGTAGTCTGTTGTCGAGATTTTTGTTACTAGAATGGATTGTAGTGTTGTCGTTATAGAAGGTAGTCTGTTGTCGATATCTTTGTTACTCCAATGGATGGTAGCCTAGTCATTATGGAAGGTAGTTTGTGTACGATATTTTTGTTATTCCAATGGATTATAGCCTTGTCATTATGAAAGGTAGTCTATTGTCGTGATTTTTATTACTCTAAGGGATGGTAGCCTTGTCATTATGGAAGGTAGTATGTTGTCGATATCTTTGTTACTCCAATGGATGGTAGCCTTGTCATTATGGAAGGTAGTCTGTTGTCGATATTTTTTTTACTCTAAGGGATGGTAGCCTTGTCATTATGGAAGGTAGTCTATTGCCGAGATTTTTGTTACTCCGTTGCATGGTAGCCTTGTCATTATGGAAGGTAGTGTGTTGTCGATATTTTTGTTATTCCAATGGATGGTAGACCTGTCGTTATGGAAGGTAGTCTCTTGTCGTGAGTTTTGTTACTCCGATGGATGGTAGCCTTGTCATTATGGAAGGTGGTCTGTTGTCGAGATATTTGTTACTCTAAGGGATGGTAGCCTTGCTATTATGGAACGTAGACTGTTATCGAGATTTTTGTTATTCCAATGGATGGTAGCGTTGTCATTATAGAAGGTAGTATATTATCGATATTTTTGTCACTACAATGGATGGTAGTCTTGTCATTATAGAAGGTAGTCTGTTGTCGAGATTTTTGTTACTACAATGGATTGTAGCCTTGTCTTTATGGAAGATAGTCTGTTGTCGATATCTTTGTTATTCCAATGGATGGTAGCCTTATTATTATGGAAAGTAGTCTATTGTCGTGATTTTTGTTACTCCAATGGATGGTAGCCTTGTCATTATGGAAGGTAGTCTGTTGTCGAGATTTTTGTTACTACAATGGATTGTAGCCTTGTCGTTATAGAAGATAGTCTGTTGTCGATATCTTTGTTACTCCACTGGATGGTAGCCTAGTCATTATGGAAGGTAGTTTGTGTACGAGATTTTAGTTACTCCAATGGATGGTAGCCTTGTCATTATGGAAGGTAGTCTATTGTCGAGATTTTTGTTACTCCAATGGATGGTAGCCTTGTCATTATAGAAGGTAATATATTGTCGAGATTTTTGTCACTACAATGGATGGTAGCCTTGTCATTATGGAAGGTAGTCTGTTGTCAAGATTTTTGTTACTACAATGGATTGTAGCATTGTCGTTATGGAAGGTAGTTTGTTGTCGATATGTTTGTTAGTCCAATGGATGGTAGCCTAGTCATTATGGAAGGTAGTTTGTGTACGAGATTTTAGTTACTTTAATGGATGGTAGCCTTGTCATTATGAAAGGTAGTCTGTTGTCGAGATTTTTTATACTCCAATGGATTGTAGCCTTGTAATTATGGAAGGTAGTCTCTTGTTGATATTTTGGTTACTCCAATGATGGTACCCTTGTCATTATGGAAGGTAGTCTATTGTCGAGATTTTTGATACTCCATTGCATGGTAGCCTTGTCATTATGGAAGGTAGTGTGTTGTCGATATTTTTGTTATTCCAATAGATGGTAGCGTTGTCATTATGGAAGGTAGTCTGTTGTCATGATTTTTGTTACTCCAATGGATGGTAGCCTTGCCATTATGGAAGGTAGTATGTTATCGATATCTTTGTTTCTCAAATGGATGGTAGCCTTGTCATTATAGAAGGTAGTCTATTGTCGAGATTTTTGTTACTCTAAGGGATGGTAGCCTTTATCATATGGAAGGTAGTCTGTTGTCGAGATTTTTGTTATTCCAATGGATGGTAGCATTGTCATTATAGAAGGTAGTATATTGTCGAGATTTTTGTCACTAGAATGGATGGTAGCCTTGTCATTAGGTAAGGTAGTCTGTTGTCGAGATTTTTGTTACTAGAATGGATTATAACCTTGTCGTTATAGAAGGTAGTCTGTTGTCGATATCTTTGTTACTCCAATGGATGGTAGCCTAGTCATTATGGAAGGTAGTTTGTGTACGATATTTTTGTTATTCCAATGGATGATAGCCTTGTCATTATGAAAGGTAGTCTATTGTCGTGATTTTTATTACTCTAAGGGATGGTAGCCTTGTCATTATGGAAGGTAGTATGTTGTTGATATCTTTGTTACTCCAATGGATGGTAGCCTTGTCATTATGGAAGGTAGTCTGTTGTCGATATTTTTTTTACTCTAAGGGATGGTAGCCTTGTCATTATGGAAGGTAGTCTATTGCCGAGATTTTTGTTACTCCATTGCATGGTAGCCTTGTCATTATTGAAGGTACTGTGTTGTCGATATTTTTGTTATTCCAATGGATGGTAGACCTGTCATTATGGAAGGTAGTCTATTGTCGTGATTTTTGTTACTCCAATGGATGGTAGCCTTGTCATTATGGAAGGTGGTATGTTATCGAGATATTTGTTACTCTAAGGGATGGTAGCCTTGCCATTATGGAACGTAGTCTGTTATCGAGATTTTTGTTATTCCAATGGATGGTAGCGTTGTCATTATAGAAGGTAGTATATTATCGATATTCTTTTTATTACAATGGATGGTAGCCTTGTCATTATGGAAGGTAGTCTGTTGTCGAGATTTTTGTTACTACAATGGATTGTAGCCTTGTCGTTATGGAAGATAGTCTGTTTTTGATATCTTTGTTATTCCAATGGATGGTAGCCTTATTATTATGGAAGGTAGTCTATTGTCGTGATTTTTGTTACTCCAATGGATGGTAGCCTTGTCATTATGGAAGGTAGTTTGTTGTCGAGATTTTTGTTACTACAATGGATTGTAGCCTTGTCGTTATAGAAGATAGTCTGTTGTCGATATCTTTCTTACTCCAATGGATGGTAGCCTAGTCATTATGGAAGGTAGTTTGTGTACGAGATTTTAGCTACTCCAATGGATGGTAGCCTTGTCATTATGGAAGGTAGTCTGTTGTCGAGATTTTTGTTACTCCAATGGATGGTAGCCTTGTCATTATAGAAGGTAATATATTGTCGAGATTTTTTTCACTATATTGGATGGTAGCCTTGTCATTATGGAACGTAGTCTGTTGTCGAGATTTTTGTTATTCCATTGGATGGTAGCGTTGTCATTATAGAAGGTAGTATATTATGGAGATTTTTGTCACTACAATGGATGGTAGCCTTATCATTATGGAAGGTAGTCTGTTGTCAAGATTTTCGTTACTACAATGGATTGTAGCCTTGTCATTATGGAAGGTAGTTTGTTGTCGATATCTTTGTTAGTCCAATGGATGGTAGCCTAGTCATTATGGAAGGTAGTTTGTGTACGAGATTTTAGTTACTTTAATGGATGGTAGCCTTGTCATTATGAAAGGTAGTCTGTTGTCGAGATTTTTTATACTCCAATGGATTGTAGCCTTGTAATTATGGAAGGTAGTCTCTTGTTGATATTTTGGTTACTCCAATGATGGTACCCTTGTCATTATGGAAGGTAGTCTATTGCCGAGATTTTTGTTACTCCATTGCATGGTAGCCTTGTCATTATGGAAGGTAGTGTGCTGTCGATATTTTTGTTATTCCAATAGATGGTAGCCTTGTCATTATGGAAGGTAGTATGTTGTCATGATTTTTGTTACTCCAATGGATGGTAGCCTTGCCATTATGGAAGGTAGAATGTTATCGATATCTTTGTTTCTCCAATGGATGGTAGCCTTGTCATTATAGAAGGTAGTCTATTGTCGAGATTTTTGTTACTCTAAGGGCTGGTAGCCTTATCCATATGGAAGGTAGTCTGTTGTCAAGATTTTTGTTATTCCAATGGATGGTAGCATTGTCATTATAGAAGGTAGTATATTGTCGAGATTTTTGTCACTACAATGGATGGTAGCCTTGTCATTAGGTAAGGTAGTCTGTTGTCGAGATTTTTGTTACTAGAATGGATTGTAGCCTTGTCGTTATGGAAGGTAGTCTATTGTCGATATCTTTGTTACTCCAATGGATGGTAGCCTAGTCATTATGGAAGGTAGTTTGTGTACGATATTTTTGTTATTCCAATGGATGATAGCCTTGTCATTATGAAAGCTATTCTATTGTCGTGATTTTTATTACTCTAAGGGATGGTAGCCTTGTCATTATGGAAGGTAGTATGTTGTCGATATCTTTGTTACTCCAATGGATGGTAGCCTTGTCATTATGGAAGGTAGTCTGTTGTCGATATTTTTTTTACTCTAAGGGATGGTAGCCTTGTCATTATGGAAGGTAGTCTATTGCCGAGATTTTTGTTACTCCATTGCATGGTAGCCTTGTCATTATTGAAGGTACTGTGTTGTCGATATTTTTGTTATTCCAATGGATGGTAGACCTGTCATTATGGAAGGTAGTCTATTGTCGTGATTTTTGTTACTCCAATGGATGGTAGCCTTGTCATTATGGAAGGTGGTATGTTGTCGAGATATTTGTTACTCTAAGGGATGGTAGCCTTGCCATTATGGAACGTAGTCTATTATCGAGATTTTTGTTATTCCAATGGATGGTAGCGTTGTCATTATAGAAGGTAGTATATTATCGATATTCTTTTTATTACAATGGATGGTAGCCTTGTCATTATGGAAGGTAGTCTGTTGTCGAGATTTTTGTTACTACAATGGATTGTAGCCTTGTCGTTATGGAAGATAGTCTATTTTCGATATCTTTGTTATTCCAATGGATGGTAGCCTTATTATTATGGAAGGTAGTCTATTGTCGTGATTTTTGTTACTCCAATGGATGGTAGCCTTGTCATTATGGAAGGTAGTTTGTTGTCGAGATTTTTGTTACTACAATGGATTGTAGCCTTGTCGTTATAGAAGATAGTCTGTTGTCGATATCTTTGTTACTCCTATGGATGGTAGCCTAGTCATTATGGAAGGTAGTTTGTGTACGAGATTTTAGTTACTCCAATGGATGGTAGCCTTGTCATTATGGAAGGTAGTCTGTTGTCGAGATTTTTGTTACTCCAATGGATGGTAGCCTTGTCATTATAGAAGGTAATATATTGTCGAGATTTTTTTCACTATATTGGATGGTAGCCTTGTCATTATGGAACGTAGTCTGTTGTCGAGATTTTTGTTATTCCATTGGATGGTAGCGTTGTCATTATAGAAGGTAGTATATTATGGAGATTTTTGTCACTACAATGGATGGTAGCCTTATCATTATGGAAGGTAGTCTGTTGTCAAGATTTTCGTTACTACAATGGATTGTAGCCTTGTCATTATGGAAGGTAGTTTGTTGTCGATATCTTTGTTAGTCCAATGGATGGTAGCCTAGTCATTATGGAAGGTAGTTTGTGTACGAGATTTTAGTTACTTTAATGGATGGTAGCCTTGTCATTATGAAAGGTAGTCTGTTGTCGAGATTTTTTATACTCCAATGGATTGTAGCCTTGTAATTATGGAAGGTAGTCTCTTGTTGATATTTTGGTTACTCCAATGATGGTACCCTTGTCATTATGGAAGGTAGTCTATTGCCGAGATTTTTGTTACTCCATTGCATGGTAGCCTTGTCATTATGGAAGGTAGTGTGCTGTCGATATTTTTGTTATTCCAATAGATGGTAGCCTTGTCATTATGGAAGGTAGTATGTTGTCATGATTTTTGTTACTCCAATGGATGGTAGCCTTGCCATTATGGAAGGTAGAATGTTATCGATATCTTTGTTTCTCCAATGGATGGTAGCCTTGTCATTATAGAAGGTAGTCTATTGTCCAGATTTTTGTTACTCTAAGGGCTGGTAGCCTTATCCATATGGAAGGTAGTCCGTTGTCAAGATTTTTGTTATTCCAATGGATGGTAGCATTGTCATTATAGAAGGTAGTATATTGTCGAGATTTTTGTCACTACAATGGATGGTAGCCTTGTCATTAGGTAAGGTAGTCTGTTGTCGAGATTTTTGTTACTAGAATGGATTGTAGCCTTGTCGTTATGGAAGGTAGTCTATTGTCGATATCTTTGTTACTCCAATGGATGGTAGCCTAGTCATTATGGAACGTAGTTTGTGTACGATATTTTTGTTATTCCAATGGATGATAGCCTTGTCATTATGAAAGCTATTCTATTGTCGTGATTTTTATTACTCTAAGGGATGGTAGCCTTGTCATTATGGAAGGTAGTATGTTGTCGATATCTTTGTTACTCCAATGGATGGTAGCCTTGTCATTATGGAAGGTAGTCTGTTGTCGATATTTTTCTTACTCTAAGGGATGGTAGCCTTGTCATTATGGAAGGTAGTCTATTGCCGTGATTTTTGTTACTCCATTGCATGGTAGCCTTGTCATTATGGAAGGTAGTGTGTTGTCGATATTTTTGTTACTCCAATGGATGGTAGCCTTGTCATTATGGAAGGTGGTTTATTGTCGATATATTTGTTACTCTAAGGGATGGTAGCCTTGCAATTATGGAACGTAGTCTGTTATCGAGATTTTTTTTATTCCAATGGATGGTAGCATTGTCAGTATAGTAGGTAGTATATTATCGATATTTTTGTTAGTACAATGGATTGTAGCCTTGTCATTATGGAAGATTGTCTGTTGTCAATATCTTTGTTACTCTAATGGATGGTAGCCTAGTCATTATGGAAGGTAGTTTGTGTACGAGATTTTATTTACTCCAATGGATGGTATCCTTGTCATTATGGAAGGTAGTCTGTTTTCGAGATTTTTGTTACTCCAATGGATGGTAGCCTTGTCATTATAGAAGGTAATATATTGTCGAGATTTTTGTCACTATAATGGATGGTAGCCTTGTCATTATGGAACGTAGTATGTTGTCGATATTTTTGTTATTCCATTAGATGGTAGTGTTGTCATTATAGAAGGTAGTATATTATCGAGATTTTTGTCACTACAATGGATGGGGGCCTTGTCATTATGGAAGGTAGTCCGTTGTCAAGATTTTTGTTACTACAACGGATTGTAGCCTTGTCGTTATGGAAGGTAGTTTGTTATCGATATCTTTGTTAGTCCAATGGATGGTAGCCTAGTCATTATGGAAGGTAGTTCGTGTACGAGATTTTAGTTACTTTAATGGATGATAGCCTTGTCATTATGGAAGGTAGTCTGTTGTCGAGATTTTTTATACTCCAATGGGTTGTAGCCTTGTTATTATGGAATGTAATCTCTTGTTGACATTTTGGTTACTCCAATGATGGTACGCTTGTCATTATGGAAGGTAGTCTATTGTCGAGATTTTTGTTACTCCATTGCATGGTAGCCTTGTCATTATGGAAGGTAGTCTGTTTTCGTGATTTTTGTTACTCCAATGGATGGTAGCCTTGTCATTATGGAAGGTAGTATGTTGTCGATATCTTTGTTACTCCAATGGATGGTAGCCTTGTCATTATGGAAGGTAGTCTATTGTCGAGATTTTTGTTACTCTAAGGGATGGTAGCCTTGTCCATATGGAAGGTAGTCTGTTGTCGAGATTTTTGTTATTCCAATGGATGGTAGCGTTGTCATTAAAGAAGGTAGTATATTGTCGAGATTTTTGTCAATACAATGGATGGTATCGTTGTAATTATGTAAGGTAGTCAGTTGTCGAGATTTTTGTTACTAGAATGGATTGTAGCCTTGTCGTTATGGAAGGTAGTTTGTTGTCTATATCTTTGTTACTCCAATGGATGGTAGCCTAGTCATTATGGAAGGTAGTTTGTGTACGAGATTTTTTCTACTTTAATGGATGGTAGCCTTGTCATTATGGAAGGTAGTCTGTTGTCGAGAATTTTTATACTCCAATAAATTGTAGCATTGTAATTATGGAAGGTAGTCTCTTGTTGATATTTTGGTTACTCCAATGATGGTACCCTTGTCATTATGGAAGGTAGTCTATTGCCGAGATTTTTGTTACTCCGTTGCATGGTAGCCTTGTCATTATGGAAGGTAGTGTGTTGTCGATATTTTTGTTATTCCAATGGATGGTAGCCTTGTCATTATGGAAGGTAGTCTGTTGTCATGATTTTTGTTACTCCAATGGATGGTAGCCTTGCCATTATGGAAGGTAGTATGTTGTTGATATCTTTGTTACTCCAATGGATGGTAGCCTTGTCATTATAGAAGGTAGTCTATTGTCGAGATTTTTGTCACGATAATGGATGGTAGCCTTGTCATTATGGAACGTAGTCTGTTGTCGAGATTTTTGTTATTCCATTAGATGGTAGCGTTGCCATTATAGAAGGTAGTATATTATCGAGATTTTTGTCACTACAATGGATGGTGGCCTTGTCATTATGGAAGGTAGTCTGTTGTCAAGATTTTTGTTACTACAATGGATTGTGGCTATGTCGTTACGGAAGGTAGTTTGTTGTCGATATCTTTGTTAGTCCAATGGATGGTAGCCTAGTCATTATGGAAGGTAGTTTGTGTACGAGATTTTAGTTACTTTAATGGATGGCAGCCTTGTCATTATGGAAGGTAGTCTGTTGTCGAGATTTTTTATACTCCAATAGATTGTAGCCTTGTAATTATGGAAGGTAGTCTCTTTTTGATATTTTGGTTACTCCAATGATGGTACCCTTGTCATTATGAAAGATAGTCTATTGCCGATATCTTTGTTAGTCCAATGGATGGTAGCCTTGTCATTATTGAAGGTAGTGTGTTGTCGATATTTTTGTTATTCCAATGGATGGTAGCCTTGTCATTATGGAAGGTAGTCTGTTTTCGTGATTTTTGATACTCCAATGGATTGTAGCCTTGTAATTATGGAAGGTAGTATGTTGTCGATATCTTTGTTACTCCAATGGATGGTAGCCTTGTCATTAAGGAAGGTAGTCTATTGTCGAGATTTTTGTTACTCTAAGGGATGGTAGCCTTGTCCATATGGAAGGTAGTGTGTTGTCGAGATTTTTGTTGTTCCAATGGATGGTAGCGTTGTCATTAAAGAAGGTAGTATATTGTCGAGATTTTTGTCACTACAATGGATGGTAGCCTTGTCATTATGTAAGGTAGTCAGTTGTCGAGATTTTTGTTACTAGAATGGATTGTAGCCTTGTCGTTATGGAAGGTAGTTTCTTGTCTATATCTTTGTTACTCCAATGGATGGTAGCCTAGTCATTATGGAAGGTAGTTTGTGTACGAGATTTTAGTTACTTTAATGGATGGTAGCCTTGTCATTATGGAAGGCAGTCTGTTGTTGAGATTTTTTATACTCCAATAAATTGTAGCCTTGTAATTATGGAAGGTAGTCTCATGTTGATATTTTGGTTACTCCAATGATGGTACACTTGTCATTATTGAAGGTAGTCTATTGCTGATATTTTTGTTACTCCGTTGCAAGGTAGCCTTGTCGTTATGGAAGATAGTCTGTTGTCGATATCTTTGTTACTCCAATGGATGGTAGCCTAGTAATTACGGAAGGTAGTTTGTGTACGAGATTTTAGTTACTCCAATGGATGGTAGCCTTGTCATTATGGAAGGTAGTCTGTTGTCGAGATTTTTGTTACTCCAATGGATGGTAGCCTTGTCATTATAGAAGGTAATATATTGTCGAGATTTTTGTCACTATATTGTATGGTAGCCTTGTCATTATGGAATGTAGTCTGTTGTCGAGATTTTTGTTATTCCATCGGATGGTAGCATTGTCATTATAGAAGGTAGTATATTATCGAGATTTTTGTCACTACAATGGATGGTAGCCTTGTCGTTATGGAAGGTAGTCTGTTGTCAAGATTTTTGTTACTACAATGGATTGTAGCCTTGTCGTTATGGAAGGTAGTTTGTTGTCGATATCTTTGTTAGTCCAATGGATGGTAGCCTAGTCATTATGAAAGGTAGTTTGTGTACGATATTTTAGTTACTTTAATGGATGGTAGCCTTGTCATTATGAAAGGTAGTCTGTTGTCGAGATTTTTTATACTCCAATGGATTGTAGCCTTGTAATTATGGAAGGTAGACTCTTGTTGATATTTTGGTTACTCCAATGATGGTACCCTTGTCATTATGGAAGGTAGTCTATTGCCGAGATTTTTGTTACTCCATTGCATGGTAGCCTTGTCATTATGGAAGGTAGTGTGTTGTCGATATTTTTGGTATTCCAATAGATGGTAGCCTTGTCATTATGGAAGGTAGTCTGTTGTCATGATTTATGTTACTCCAATGGATGGTAGCCTTGCCATTATGGAAGGTAGTATGTTGTTGATATCTTTGTTACTCCAATGGATAGTAGCCTTGTCATTATAGAAGGTAGTCTATTGTCGAGATTTTTGTCACTATAATGGATGGTAGCCTTGTCATTATGGAACATAGTCTGTTGTCGAGATTTTTGTTATTCCATTAAATGGTAGCGTTGTCATTATAGAAGGTAGTATATTATCGAGATTTTTGTCACTACAATGGATGGTGGCCTTGTCATTATGGAAGGTAGTCTGTTGTCAAGATTTTTGTTACTACAATGGATTGTGGCCTTGTCGTTATGGATGGTAGTTTGTTTTCGATATCTTTGTTTGTCCAATGGATGGTAGTTTAGTCATTATGGAAGGTAGTTTGTGTACGAGATTTTAGTTACTTTAATGGATGATAGCCTTGTCATTATGGAAGGTAGTTTGTTGTCGAGATTTTTTATACTCCAATGGGTTGTAGCCTTGTAATTATGGAACGTAGTCTCTTGTTGATATTTTGGTTACTCCAATGATGGTACGCTTGTCATTATGGAAGGTAGTCTATTTACGAGATTTTTGTTACTCCATTGCATGGTAGCCTTGTCATTATGGAAGGTACTGTGTTATCGATATTTTTGTTATTCAAATGGATGGTAGCCTTGTCATTATGGAAGGTGGTCTGTTGTCGAGATATTTGTTACTCTAAGGGATGGTAGCCTTGCCATTATGGAACATAGTCTGTTGTCGAGATTTTTGTTATTCCAATGGATGGTAGCGTTGTCATTATAGAAGGTAGTATATTATCGATATTTTTGTCACTACAATGGATGTTAGCCTTGTCATTATGGAAGGTAGTCTGTTGTCGAGATTTTTGTTACTACAATGAATTGTAGCCTTGTCGTTATGGAAGATAGTTTGTTGTCGATATCTTTGTTACTCCAATGGATGGTAGCCTAGTCATTATGGAAGGTAGATTGTGTATGGGATTTTATTTACTCCAATGGATGGCAGCCCTGTCATTATGGAAGGTAGTCTGTTGTCAAGATTTTTGTTACTAGAATGGGTTATAGCCTTGTCGTTATGGAAGGTAGTATGTTGTCTATATCTTTGTTACTCCAATGGATGGTAGCCTTGTCATTATTGAAGGTTGTCTGTTGTCAAGATTTTTGTTACTAGAATGGGTTGTAGCCTTGTCGTTATGGAAGGTAGTATGTTGTCGATATCTTTGTTACTCCAATGGATGGTAGCCTAGTCATTATGGAAGGTAGTTTGTGTACGATATTTTTTTTATTCCAATGGAATGTAGCCTTGTCATTATGAAAGGAAGTTTATTGTCCTGATTTTTGTTACTCTAAGGGATGGTAGCCTTGTCATTATGGAAGGTAGTATGTTGTCGATATCTTTGTTACTCCAATGGATGGTAGCGTTGTCATTAAAGAAGGTAGTTTGTTGTCCAGATTTTTGTTATTCTAAGTGATGATATCCTTTTCATTATGGAACGTAGTCTGTTGTCGAGATTTTTGTTATTCCAATGGATGGTAGCGTTGTCATTATATAAGGTAGTATATTATCGAGGTTTTTGTCACTACAATGGATGGTAGCCTTGTCATTATTGAAGGTAGTCTGTTGTCAAGATTTTTGTTACTAAAATGGATTGTAGCCTTGTCGTTATGGAATGTAGTTTGTTGTCGATATCTTTGTTTGTCCAATGGATGGTAGCCTATTCATTATGGAAGGTAGTTTGTGTACGAGATTTTAGTTACTTTAATGGATGGTAGCCTTGTCATTATGAAAGGTAGTCTGTTGTCTAGATTTTTTATACTCCAATAAATTATAGCCTTGTAATTATGGAAGGTAGTCTCTTGTTGATATTTTGGTTACTCCAATGATGGTACCCTTGTCATTATGGAAGGTAGTCTATTGCCGAGATTTTTGTTACTCCATTGCATGGTAGCCTTGTCATTATGCAAGGTAGTGTGTTGTCGATATTTTTGTTATTCCAATGGATGGTAGCCTTGTCATTATTGAAGGTAGTCTGTTGTCGTGATTTTTGTCACTCCAATGGATGGTAGCCTTGTCATTATGGAAGGTAGTATGTTGTCGATATCTTTGTTACTCCAATGGATGGTAGCCTTGTCATTATGGAAGGTAGTCTATTGTTGATATTTTTGTTACTCTAAAGGTTGGTAGCCTTGTCCATATGGAAGGTAGTCTGTTGTCGAGATTTTTGTTATTCCAATGGATGGTAGCGTTGTCATTATAGAAGGTAGTATATTGTCTAGATTTTTTTCACTACAATGGATGGTAGCCTTGTCATTATGTAAGGTAGTCTTTTGTCGAGATTTTTGTTACTAGAATGGATTGTAGCCTTGTCGTTATGGAAGGTAGTATGTTGTCTATATCTTTGTTACTTTAATGTATGGTAGTCTAGTCATTATAAAAGGTAGTTTGTGTATGATATTTTTTTTATTCCAATGGATGGTAGCCTTGTCATTATGAAAGTAAGTCTATTGTCCTGATTTTTGTTACTCTAAGGGATGGTAGCCTTGTCATTATGGAAGGTAGTATGTTGTCGATATCTTTGTTACTCCAATGGATGGTAGCCTTGTCATTATGGAAGGTAGTCTGTTGTCCAGAGTTTTGTTACTCTAAGGGATGGTAGCCTTGTCATTATGGAACGTAGTCTGTTGTCGATATTTTTGTTATTCCAATGGATGGTAGCGTTGTCATTATTTAAGGTAGTATATTGTCGAGATTTTTATCACTACAATGGATAGTAGCCTTGTTATTATGTAAGGTTGTCTATTGTCGAGATTTTTGTTACTAGAATGGGTTGTAGCCTTGTCGTTATGGAAGGTAGTATGTTGTCTATATCTTTGTTACTCCAATGGATGGTAGCCTATTCATTATGGAAGGTAGTTTGTGTACGATATTTTTGTTATTCCAATGGATGGTAGCATTGTCATTATGAAAGGAAGTTAATTGACCTGATTTTTGTTACTCTATGGGATGGTAGCCTTGTCATTATGGAAGGTAGTATGTTATCGATATTTTTGTTACTCCAATGGATGGTAGCCTTGTCATTATGGAAGGTAGTCTGTTGTCCAGATTTTTGTTACTCTAAGGGATGGTAGCCTTTTCATTCTGGAACGTAGTCTGTTGTCGAGATTTTTGTTATTCCAATGGATGGTAGCGTTGTCATTATAAAAGGTAGTATATTATCGAGATTTTTGTCACTACAATGGATGGTAGCTTGTCATTATTGAAGGTAGTCTATTGTCAAGATTTTTGTTACTACAATGGATTGTAGCCTTGTCGTTATGGAATGTAGTTTGTTGTCGATATCTTTGTTAGTCCAATGGATGGTAGCCTAGTCATTATGGAAGGTAGTTTGTGTACGAGATTTTAGTTACTTTAATGGGTGGTAGCCTTGTCAATATGGAAGGTAGTCTGTTGTCGAGATTTTTTATACTCCAATAAATTATAGCCTTGTAATTATGGAAGGTAGTCTCTTGTTGATATTTTGGTTACTCCAATGATGGTACGCTTATCATTATGGAAGGTAGTCTATTGCCGAGATTCTTGTTACTCCATTGCATGGTAGCCTTGTCATTATGGAAGGTAGTGTGTTGTCGATATGTTTGTTATTCCATTCGATGATAGCCTTGTCATTATGGAAGGTAGTCTGTTGTCGTGATTTTTGTTACTCCAATGGATAGTAGCCTTGTCATTATGGAAGGTAGTCTGTTGTCGAGATTTTTGTTACTACAATGGATTGTAGCCTTTTTGTTATGGAAGATAGTCTGTTGTCGATATCTTTGTTACTCCATTGGATGGTAGCCTAGTCATTATGGAAGGTAGTTTGTGTACGAGATTTTAGTTACTTTAATGGATCGTAGCCTTGTCATTATGAAAGGTAGTTTGTTGTCTAGATTTTTTATACTCTAATAAATTATAGCCTTGTAATTATGGAAGGTAGTCTCTTGTTGATATTTTGGTTACTCCAATGATGGTACCCTTGTCATTATGGAAGGTAGTCTATTGCCGAGATTTTTGTTACTCCATTGCATGGTAGCCTTGTCATTATGCAAGGTAGTGTGTTGTCGATATTTTTGTTATTCCAATGGATGGTAGCCTTGTCATTATTGAAGGTAGTCTGTTGTCGTGATTTTTGTCACTCCAATGGATGGTAGCCTTGTCATTATGGAAGGTAGTATGTTGTCGATATCTTTGTTACTCCAATGGATGGTAGCCTTGTCATTATGGAAGGTAGTCTATTGTTGATATTTTTGTTACTCTAAAGGTTGGTAGCCTTGTCCATATGGAAGGTAGTCTGTTGTCGAGATTTTTGTTATTCCAATGGATGGTAGCGTTGTCATTATAGAAGGTAGTATATTGTCTAGATTTTTTTCACTACAATGGATGGTAGCCTTGTCATTATGTAAGGTAGTCTTTTGTCGACATTTTTGTTACTAGAATGGATTGTAGCCTTGTCGTTATGGAAGGTAGTATGTTGTCTATATCTTTGTTACTTTAATGTATGGTAGTCTAGTCATTATAAAAGGTAGTTTGTGTATGATATTTTTTTTATTCCAATGGATGGTAGCCTTGTCATTATGAAAGGAAGTCTATTGTCCTGATTTTTGTTACTCTAAGGGATGGTAGCCTTGTCATTATGGAAGGTAGTATGTTGTCGATATCTTTGTTACTCCAATGGATGGTAGCCTTGTCATTATGGAAGGTAGTCTGTTGTCCAGAGTTTTGTTACTCTAAGGGATGGTAGCCTTGTCATTATGGAACGTAGTCTGTTGTCGATATTTTTGTTATTCCAATGGATGGTAGCGTTGTCATTATTTAAGGTAGTATATTGTCGAGATTTTTATCACTACAATGGATAGTAGCCTTGTTATTATGTAAGGTTGTCTATTGTCGAGATTTTTGTTACTAGAATGGGTTGTAGCCTTGTCGTTATGGAAGGTAGTATGTTGTCTATATCTTTGTTACTCCAATGGATGGTAGCCTATTCATTATGGAAGGTAGTTTGTGTACGATATTTTTGTTATTCCAATGGATGGTAGCATTGTCATTATGAAAGGAAGTTAATTGACCTGATTTTTGTTACTCTATGGGATGGTAGCCTTGTCATTATGGAAGGTAGTATGTTATCGATATTTTTGTTACTACAATGGATGGTAGCCTTGTCATTATGGAAGGTAGTCTGTTGTCCAGATTTTTGTTACTCTAAGGGATGGTAGCCTTTTCATTCTGGAACATAGTCTGTTGTCGAGATTTTTGTTATTCCAATGGATGGTAGCGTTGTCATTATAAAAGGTAGTATATTATCGAGATTTTTGTCACTACAATGGTAGGTAGCTTGTCATTATTGAAGGTAGTCTATTGTCAAGATTTTTGTTACTACAATGGATTGTAGCCTTGTCGTTATGGAATGTAGTTTGTTGTCGATATCTTTGTTAGTACAATGGATGGTAGCCTAGTCATTATGGAAGGTAGTTTGTGTACGAGATTTTAGTTACTTTAATGGGTGTTAGCCTTGTCAATATGGAAGGTAGTCTGTTGTCGAGATTTTTTATACTCCAATAAATTATAGCCTTGTAATTATGGAAGGTAGTCTCTTGTTGATATTTTGGTTACTCCAATGATGGTACGCTTATCATTATGGAAGGTAGTCTATTGCCGAGATTCTTGTTACTCCATTGCATGGTAGCCTTGTCATTATGGAAGGTAGTGTGTTGTCGATATGTTTGTTATTCCATTCGATGATAGCCTTGTCATTATGGAAGGTAGTCTGTTGTCGTGATTTTTGTTACTCCAATGGATAGTAGCCTTGTCATTATGGAAGGTAGTCAGTTGTCGAGATTTTTGTTACTACAATGGATTGTAGCCTTTTTGTTATGGAAGATAGTCTGTTGTCGATATCTTTGTTACTCCATTGGATGGTAGCCTAGTCATTATGGAAGGTAGTTTGTGTACGAGATTTTAGTTACTTTAATGGATGGTAGCCTTGTCATTATGAAAGGTAGTCTGTTGTCTAGATTTTTTATACTCCAATAAATTATAGCCTTGTAATTATGGAAGGTAGTCTCTTGTTGATATTTTGGTTACTCCAATGATGGTACCCTTGTCATTATGGAAGGTAGTCTATTGCCGAGATTTTTGTTACTCCATTGCATGGTAGCCTTGTCATTATGCAAGGTAGTGTGTTGTCGATATTTTTGTTATTCCAATGGATGGTAGCCTTGTCATTATTGAAGGTAGTCTGTTGTCGTGATTTTTGTCACTCCAATGGATGGTAGCCTTGTCATTATGGAAGGTAGTATGTTGTCGATATCTTTGTTACTCCAATGGATGGTAGCCTTGTCATTATGGAAGGTAGTCTATTGTTGATATTTTTGTTACTCTAAAGGTTGGTAGCCTTGTCCATATGGAAGGTAGTCTGTTGTCGAGATTTTTGTTATTCCAATGGATGGTAGCGTTGTCATTATA
The DNA here is from genome assembly GCA_948472305.1 of Vicia faba. Taxonomy (NCBI): domain Eukaryota; kingdom Viridiplantae; phylum Streptophyta; class Magnoliopsida; order Fabales; family Fabaceae; genus Vicia; species Vicia faba. The sequence continues at coordinate 528,151,114 of OX451741.1, forward strand.
GAAGGTAGTATATTGTCTAGATTTTTTTCACTACAATGGATGGTAGCCTTGTCATTATGTAAGGTAGTCTTTTGTCGACATTTTTGTTACTAGAATGGATTGTAGCCTTGTCGTTATGGAAGGTAGTATGTTGTCTATATCTTTGTTACTTTAATGTATGGTAGTCTAGTCATTATAAAAGGTAGTTTGTGTATGATATTTTTTTTATTCCAATGGATGGTAGCCTTGTCATTATGAAAGGAAGTCTATTGTCCTGATTTTTGTTACTCTAAGGGATGGTAGCCTTGTCATTATGGAAGGTAGTATGTTGTCGATATCTTTGTTACTCCAATGGATGGTAGCCTTGTCATTATGGAAGGTAGTCTGTTGTCCAGAGTTTTGTTACTCTAAGGGATGGTAGCCTTGTCATTATGGAACGTAGTCTGTTGTCGATATTTTTGTTATTCCAATGGATGGTAGCGTTGTCATTATTTAAGGTAGTATATTGTCGAGATTTTTATCACTACAATGGATAGTAGCCTTGTTATTATGTAAGGTTGTCTATTGTCGAGATTTTTGTTACTAGAATGGGTTGTAGCCTTGTCGTTATGGAAGGTAGTATGTTGTCTATATCTTTGTTACTCCAATGGATGGTAGCCTATTCATTATGGAAGGTAGTTTGTGTACGATATTTTTGTTATTCCAATGGATGGTAGCATTGTCATTATGAAAGGAAGTTAATTGACCTGATTTTTGTTACTCTATGGGATGGTAGCCTTGTCATTATGGAAGGTAGTATGTTATCGATATTTTTGTTACTACAATGGATGGTAGCCTTGTCATTATGGAAGGTAGTCTGTTGTCCAGATTTTTGTTACTCTAAGGGATGGTAGCCTTTTCATTCTGGAACATAGTCTGTTGTCGAGATTTTTGTTATTCCAATGGATGGTAGCGTTGTCATTATAAAAGGTAGTATATTATCGAGATTTTTGTCACTACAATGGTAGGTAGCTTGTCATTATTGAAGGTAGTCTATTGTCAAGATTTTTGTTACTACAATGGATTGTAGCCTTGTCGTTATGGAATGTAGTTTGTTGTCGATATCTTTGTTAGTACAATGGATGGTAGCCTAGTCATTATGGAAGGTAGTTTGTGTACGAGATTTTAGTTACTTTAATGGGTGTTAGCCTTGTCAATATGGAAGGTAGTCTGTTGTCGAGATTTTTTATACTCCAATAAATTATAGCCTTGTAATTATGGAAGGTAGTCTCTTGTTGATATTTTGGTTACTCCAATGATGGTACGCTTATCATTATGGAAGGTAGTCTATTGCCGAGATTCTTGTTACTCCATTGCATGGTAGCCTTGTCATTATGGAAGGTAGTGTGTTGTCGATATGTTTGTTATTCCATTCGATGATAGCCTTGTCATTATGGAAGGTAGTCTGTTGTCGTGATTTTTGTTACTCCAATGGATAGTAGCCTTGTCATTATGGAAGGTAGTCAGTTGTCGAGATTTTTGTTACTACAATGGATTGTAGCCTTTTTGTTATGGAAGATAGTCTGTTGTCGATATCTTTGTTACTCCATTGGATGGTAGCCTAGTCATTATGGAAGGTAGTTTGTGTACGAGATTTTAGTTACTTTAATGGATGGTAGCCTTGTCATTATGAAAGGTAGTCTGTTGTCTAGATTTTTTATACTCCAATAAATTATAGCCTTGTAATTATGGAAGGTAGTCTCTTGTTGATATTTTGGTTACTCCAATGATGGTACCCTTGTCATTATGGAAGGTAGTCTATTGCCGAGATTTTTGTTACTCCATTGCATGGTAGCCTTGTCATTATGCAAGGTAGTGTGTTGTCGATATTTTTGTTATTCCAATGGATGGTAGCCTTGTCATTATTGAAGGTAGTCTGTTGTCGTGATTTTTGTCACTCCAATGGATGGTAGCCTTGTCATTATGGAAGGTAGTATGTTGTCGATATCTTTGTTACTCCAATGGATGGTAGCCTTGTCATTATGGAAGGTAGTCTATTGTTGATATTTTTGTTACTCTAAAGGTTGGTAGCCTTGTCCATATGGAAGGTAGTCTGTTGTCGAGATTTTTGTTATTCCAATGGATGGTAGCGTTGTCATTATAGAAGGTAGTATATTGTCTAGATTTTTTTCACTACAATGGATGGTAGCCTTGTCATTATGTAAGGTAGTCTTTTGTCGACATTTTTGTTACTAGAATGGATTGTAGCCTTGTCGTTATGGAAGGTAGTATGTTGTCTATATCTTTGTTACTTTAATGTATGGTAGTCTAGTCATTATAAAAGGTAGTTTGTGTATGATATTTTTTTTATTCCAATGGATGGTAGCCTTGTCATTATGAAAGGAAGTCTATTGTCCTGATTTTTGTTACTCTAAGGGATGGTAGCCTTGTCATTATGGAAGGTAGTATGTTGTCGATATCTTTGTTACTCCAATGGATGGTAGCCTTGTCATTATGGAAGGTAGTCTGTTGTCCAGAGTTTTGTTACTCTAAGGGATGGTAGCCTTGTCATTATGGAACGTAGTCTGTTGTCGATATTTTTGTTATTCCAATGGATGGTAGCGTTGTCATTATTTAAGGTAGTATATTGTCGAGATTTTTATCACTACAATGGATAGTAGCCTTGTTATTATGTAAGGTTGTCTATTGTCGAGATTTTTGTTACTAGAATGGGTTGTAGCCTTGTCGTTATGGAAGGTAGTATGTTGTCTATATCTTTGTTACTCCAATGGATGGTAGCCTATTCATTATGGAAGGTAGTTTGTGTACGATATTTTTGTTATTCCAATGGATGGTAGCATTGTCATTATGAAAGGAAGTTAATTGACCTGATTTTTGTTACTCTATGGGATGGTAGCCTTGTCATTATGGAAGGTAGTATGTTATCGATATTTTTGTTACTACAATGGATGGTAGCCTTGTCATTATGGAAGGTAGTCTGTTGTCCAGATTTTTGTTACTCTAAGGGATGGTAGCCTTTTCATTCTGGAACATAGTCTGTTGTCGAGATTTTTGTTATTCCAATGGATGGTAGCGTTGTCATTATAAAAGGTAGTATATTATCGAGATTTTTGTCACTACAATGGTAGGTAGCTTGTCATTATTGAAGGTAGTCTATTGTCAAGATTTTTGTTACTACAATGGATTGTAGCCTTGTCGTTATGGAATGTAGTTTGTTGTCGATATCTTTGTTAGTACAATGGATGGTAGCCTAGTCATTATGGAAGGTAGTTTGTGTACGAGATTTTAGTTACTTTAATGGGTGGTAGCCTTGTCAATATGGAAGGTAGTCTGTTGTCGAGATTTTTTATACTCCAATAAATTATAGCCTTGTAATTATGGAAGGTAGTCTCTTGTTGATATTTTGGTTACTCCAATGATGGTACGCTTATCATTATGGAAGGTAGTCTATTGCCGAGATTCTTGTTACTCCATTGCATGGTAGCCTTGTCATTATGGAAGGTAGTGTGTTGTCGATATGTTTGTTATTCCATTCGATGATAGCCTTGTCATTATGGAAGGTAGTCTGTTGTCGTGATTTTTGTTACTCCAATGGATAGTAGCCTTGTCATTATGGAAGGTAGTCTGTTGTCGAGATTTTTGTTACTACAATGGATTGTAGCCTTTTTGTTATGGAAGATAGTCTGTTGTCGATATCTTTGTTACTCCATTGGATGGTAGCCTAGTCATTATGGAAGGTAGTTTGTGTACGAGATTTTAGTTACTTTAATGGATGGTAGCCTTGTCATTATGAAAGGTAGTCTGTTGTCTAGATTTTTTATACTCCAATAAATTATAGCCTTGTAATTATGGAAGGTAGTCTCTTGTTGATATTTTGGTTACTCCAATGATGGTACCCTTGTCATTATGGAAGGTAGTCTATTGCCGAGATTTTTGTTACTCCATTGCATGGTAGCCTTGTCATTATGCAAGGTAGTGTGTTGTCGATATTTTTGTTATTCCAATGGATGGTAGCCTTGTCATTATTGAAGGTAGTCTGTTGTCGTGATTTTTGTCACTCCAATGGTTGGTAGCCTTGTCATTATGGAAGGTAGTATGTTGTCGATATCTTTGTTACTCCAATGGATGGTAGCCTTGTCATTATGGAAGGTAGTCTATTGTTGATATTTTTGTTACTCTAAAGGTTGGGAGCCTTGTCCATATGGAAGGTAGTCTGTTGTCGAGATTTTTGTTATTCCAATGGATGGTAGCGTTGTCATTATAGAAGGTAGTATATTGTCTAGATTTTTTTCACTACAATGGATGGTAGCCTTGTCATTATGTAAGGTAGTCTTTTGTCGAGATTTTTGTTACTAGAATGGATTGTAGCCTTGTCGTTATGGAAGGTAGTATGTTGTCTATATCTTTGTTACTTTAATGTATGGTAGTCTAGTCATTATAAAAGGTAGTTTGTGTATGATATTTTTTTTATTCCAATGGATGGTAGCCTTGTCATTATGAAAGGAAGTCTATTGTCCTGATTTTTGTTACTCTAAGGGATGGTAGCCTTGTCATTATGGAAGGTAGTATGTTGTCGATATCTTTGTTACTCCAATGGATGGTAGCCTTGTCATTATGGAAGGTAGTCTGTTGTCCAGAGTTTTGTTACTCTAAGGGATGGTAGCCTTGTCATTATGGAACGTAGTCTGTTGTCGATATTTTTGTTATTCCAATGGATGGTAGCGTTGTCATTATTTAAGGTAGTATATTGTCGAGATTTTTATCACTACAATGGATAGTAGCCTTGTTATTATGTAAGGTTGTCTATTGTCGAGATTTTTGTTACTAGAATGGGTTGTAGCCTTGTCGTTATGGAAGGTAGTATGTTGTCTATATATTTGTTACTCCAATGGATGGTAGCCTATTCATTATGGAAGGTAGTTTGTGTATGATATTTTTGTTATTCCAATGGATGGTAGCATTGTCATTATGAAAGGAAGTTAATTGACCTGATTTTTGTTACTCTATGGGATGGTAGCCTTGTCATTATGGAAGGTAGTATGTTATCGATATTTTTGTTACTCCAATGGATGGTAGCCTTGTCATTATGGAAGGTAGTCTGTTGTCCAGATTTTTGTTACTCTAAGGGATGGTAGCCTTTTCATTCTGGAACGTAGTCTGTTGTCGAGATTTTTGTTATTCCAATGGATGGTAGCGTTGTCATTATAAAAGGTAGTATATTATCGAGATTTTTGTCACTACAATGGATGGTAGCTTGTCATTATTGAAGGTAGTCTATTGTCAAGATTTTTGTTACTACAATGGATTGTAGCCTTGTCGTTATGGAATGTAGTTTGTTGTCGATATCTTTGTTAGTCCAATGGATGGTAGCCTAGTCATTATGGAAGGTAGTTTGTGTACGAGATTTTAGTTACTTTAATGGGTGGTAGCCTTGTCAATATGGAAGGTAGTCTGTTGTCGAGATTTTTTATACTCCAATAAATTATAGCCTTGTAATTATGGAAGGTAGTCTCTTGTTGATATTTTGGTTACTCCAATGATGGTACGCTTATCATTATGGAAGGTAGTCTATTGCCGAGATTCTTGTTACTCCATTGCATGGTAGCCTTGTCATTATGGAAGGTAGTTTGTTGTCGATATGTTTGTTATTCCATTCGATGATAGCCTTGTCATTATGGAAGGTAGTCTGTTGTCGTGATTTTTGTTACTCCAATGGATAGTAGCCTTGTCATTATGGAAGGTAGTCTGTTGTCGAGATTTTTGTTACTACAATGGATTGTAGCCTTTTTGTTATGGAAGATAGTCTGTTGTCGATATCTTTGTTACTCCATTGGATGGTAGCCTAGTCATTATGGAAGGTAGTTTGTGTACGAGATTTTAGTTACTCCAATGGATGGTAGCCTTGTCATTATGGAAGGTAGTCTGTTGTCGAGATTTTTGTTACTCCAATGGATGGTAGCCTTGTCATTATAGAAGGTGATATATTGTCCCTATAATGGATGGTAGCCTTGTCATTATGGAACGTTGTCTGTTGTCGAGATTTTTGTTATTCCATTAGATGGTAGCGTTGTCATTATAGAAGGCAGTATATTATCGAGATTTTTGTCACTACAATGGATGGTGGCCTTGTCATTATGGAAGGTAGTCTGTTGTCAAGATTTTTATTACTACAATGGATTGTGGCCTTGTCGTTATGGAAGGTAGTTTGTTGTCGATATCTTTGTTAGTCCAATGGATGGTAGCCTAGCCATTATGGAAGGTAGTTTGTGTACGAGAATTTAGTTACTTTAATGGATGGTAGCCTTGTCATTATGGAAGGTAGTCTGTTGACGAGATTTTTTATACTCCAATAGATTGTAGCCTTGTAATTATGGAAGGTAGTCTCTTGTTGATATTTTGGTTACTCCAATGATGGTACCCTTGTCATTATGGAAGGTAGTCTATTGCCGAGATTTTTGTTACTCCATTGCATGGTAGCCTTGTCATTATGGAAGGTAGTGTGTTGTCGATATTTTTGTTATTCCAATGGATGGTATCCTTGTCATTATGGAAGGTAGTCTGTTTTCGTGATTTTTGTTACTCCAATGGATGGTAGCCTTGTCATTGTGGAAGGTAGTATGTTATCGATATCTTTGTTACTACAATGGATGGTAGCCTTGTCATTATGGAAGGTAGTCTATTGTCGAGATTTTTGTCACTACAATGGATGGTAGCCTTGTCATTATGTAAGGTAGTCTATTGTCGAGATTTTTGTTACTAGAATGGATTGTAGCCTTGTCGTTATGGAAGGTAGTATGTTGTCTATATCTTTGTTACTCCAATGGATGGTAGCCTGGTCATTATGGAAGGTAGTTTCTGTACGAGATTTTAGTTACTTTAATGGATGGTAGCCTTGTCATTATAGAAGGTAGTCTCTTGTCGAGATTTTTTATACTCCAATAAATTGTAACCTTGTAATTATGGAAGGTAGTCTCTTGTTGATATTTTGGTTACTCCAATGATGGTACCCTTGTCATTATGGAAGGTAGTCTATTTTCGTGATTTTTATTACTCCAATGGATGGTAGCCTTGTCATTATGGAAGGTAGTCTATTGTCGATATTTTTGTTACTCTAAGGGATGGTAGCCCTATCCATATGGAAGGTAGTTTGTTGTCGAGATTTTTGTTATTCCTATGGATGGTAGCGTTTTCATTATAGAAGGTAGTATATTGTAGAGATTTTTGTCACTACAATGGATGGTAACCTTGTAATTATGTAAGGTAGTCTATTGTCGAGATTTTTGTTACTAGAATGGATTGTAGCCTTGTCGTTATGGAAGGTAGTCTGTTGTCTATATCTTTGTTACTCCAATGGATGATATCCTAGTCATTATGGAAGGTAGTCTGTTGTCGAGATATTTTATACTCCAATAAATTGTAGCCTTGTAATTATGGAAGGTAGTCTCTTGTTGATATTTTGGTTACTTCAATGATGGTACCCTTGTCATTATGGAAGGTAGTCTATTGCCGAGATTTTTGTTACTCCATTGCATGGTAGCCTTGTCATTATGGAAGTTAGTGTGTTGTCGATATTTTTGTTATTCCAATGGATGGTATCCTTGTCATTATGGAAGGTAGTCTGTTTTCGTGATTTTTGTTACTCCAATGGATGGTAGCCTTGTCATTGTGGAAGGTAGTATGTTATCGATATCTTTGTTACTACAATGGATGGTAGCCTTGTCATTATGGAAGGTAGTCTATTGTCGAGATTTTTGTCACTACAATGGATGGTAGCCTTGTCATTATGTAAGGTAGTCTATTGTCGAGATTTTTGTTACTAGAATGGATTGTAGCCTTGTCGTTATTGAAGGTAGTATATTGTCTATATCTTTGTTACTCCAATGGATGGTAGCCTAGTCATTATGGAAGGTAGTTTCTGTACGAGATTTTAGTTACTTTAATGGATGGTAGCCTTGTCATTATAGAAGGTAGTCTGTTGTTGAGATTTTTTATACTCCAATAAATTGTAACCTTGTAATTATGGAAGGTAGTCTCTTGTTGATATTTTGGTTACTCCAATGATGGTACCCTTGTTATTATGGAAGGTAGTCTGTTTTCGTGATTTTTGTTACTCCAATGGATGGTAGCCTTGTCATTATGGAAGGTAGTATGTTGTCAATATCTTTGTTACTCCAATGAATGGTAGCCTTGTCATTATGGAAGGTAGTCTATTGTCGATATTTTTGTTACTCTAAGGAAAGGTAGCCTTGTCATTATGGAACGCAGTCTGTTGTCGAGATTTTTGTTATTCCAATTGATGGTAGCATTTTCATTATAGAAGGTAGTATATTATCGAGATTTTTGTCACTACAATGGATTATAGCCTTGTCATTATGGAAGGTAATCTGTTGTCAAGATTTTTGTTACTACAATGGATTATAGCCTTGTCGTTATGGAAGGTAGTTTGTTGTCGATATCTTTGTTAGTCCAATGGATGGTAGCCTAGTCATTATGGAAGGTAGTTTGTGTACGAGATTTTAGTTACTTTAATGGATGGTAGCCTTGTCATTATGGAAGGTAGTCTGTTGTCGAGATTTTTTATAATCCAATAAATTGTAGCCTTGTAATTATGGAAGGTAGTCTCTTATTGATATTTTGGATACTCCAATGATGGTACCCTTGTCATTGTGGAAGGTAGTCTATTGCCGAGATTTTTGTTACTCCATTACATGGTAGCCTTGTCATTATGGAAGGTAGTGTGTTGTCGATATTTTTGTTATTCCAATGGATGGTAGCCTTGTCATTATGAAAGGAAGTCTATTGTCCTGAATTTTGTTACTCTAAGGGATGGTAGCCTTGTCATTATGGAAGGTAGTATGTTGTCGATATCTTTGTTACTCCAATGGATGGTAGCCTTGTCATTATGGAAGGTAGTCTGTTGTCCAGATTTTTGTTACTCTAAGGGATGGTAGCTTTGTCATTATAGAAGGTAATATATTATCGAGATTTTTGTCACTACAATGGATGGTAGCCTTGTTATTATGGAAGGTAGTCTGTTGTCAAGATTTTTGTTACTACAATGGATTGTAGCCTTGTCGTTATGGAAGGTAGTTTGTTGTCGATATCTTTGTTAGTCCAAGGGATGGTAGCCTAGTCATTATGGATGGTAGATTGTGTACGAGATTTTAGTTACTTTAATGGATGGTAGCCTTGTCATTATGGAAGGTAGTCTGTTGTCGAGATTTTTTATACTCCAATAAATTGTAGCCTTGTAATTATGGAAGGTAGTCTCTTATTGATATTTCGGTTACTCCAATGATGGTACCCGTGTTATTATGGAAGGTAGTCTATTGCCAAGATTTTTGTTACTCCATTGCATGGTAGCCTTGTCATTATGGAAGGTAGTGTGTTGTCGATATTTTTGTTATTCCAATTGATGGTAGCCTTGTCATTATGGAAGGAAGTTTGTTTTCGTGATTTTTGTTACTCCAATGGATGGTAGCCTTGTCATTATGGAAGGTAGTATGTTGTCGATATCTTTGTTACTCCAATGGATGGTAGACTTGTCATTATGGAAGGTAGTCTATTGTCGATATTTTTGTTACTCTAAGGGATGGTAGCCTTATCCATATGGAAGGTAGTCTGTTGTCGAGATTTTTCTTATTCCAATGGATGGTAGCGTTGTCATTATAGAAGGTAGTATATTGTCGAGATTTTTATCACTACAGTGGATGGTAGCCTTGTCATTATGTAAGGTAGTCTGTTGTCGAGATTTTTGTTACTAGAATGGGTTGTAGCCTTGTCGTTATGGAAGGTAGTATGTTGTCTATATCTTTGTTACTTCATTGGATGGTAGCCTTGTCATTATGGAAGGTAGTCTGTTGTCGAGATTTTTTATACTCTAATAAATTATAGCCTTGTAATTATGGAAGGTAGTCTCTTGTTGATATTTTGGTTACTCCAATGATGGTACCCTTATCATTATGGAAGGTAGTCTATTGCCGAGATTTTTGTTACTCCGTTGCATGGTAGCCTTGTCATTTTGGAAGGTAGTGTGTTGTCGATATTTTTGTTATTCCAATGGATGGTAGCCTTGTCATTATGGAAGGTAGTCTGTTTTCGTGATTTTTGTCACTCCAATGGATGGTAGCCTTGTCATTATGTAAGGTAGTCTATTGTCAAGATTTTTGTTACTAGAATGGATTGTAGCCTTGTCGTTATGGATGGTAGTAATTTGTTTATATCTTTGTTACTTCAATGGATGATAGCCTAGTCATTATGGAAGGTAGTCTGTTGTCGAGATTTTTTATACTCCAATAAATTGTAGCCTATGGAAGGTAGTCTCTTGTTGATATTTTGGTTACTCCAATGATGGTACCCTTGTCATTATGGAAAGTAGTCTATTGCCGAGATTTTTGTTACTCCATTGCATGGTAGCCTTGTCATTATGGAAGGTAGTGTGTTGTCGATATTTTTGTTATTCCAATGGATGGTAGCCTTGTCATTATGAAAGGAAGTCTATTGTCCTGTTTTTTGTAACTCTAAGGGATGGTATCCTTGTCATTATGGAAGGTAGTATGTTGTCGATATCTTTGTTACTCCAATGGATGGTAGCCTTGTCATTATGGAAGGTAGTCTGTTGTCCAAATTTTTATTACTCTAAGGGATGGTATCTTTGTCAGTATAGAAGGTAGTATATTATCGAGATTTTTGTCACTATAATGGATGGTAGCCTTGTCATTATGGAAAGTAGTATGTTGTCAAGATTTTGGTTACTACAATGGATTGTAGCCTTTTCGTTATGGAAGGTAGTTTGTTGTCGATATCTTTGTTAGTCCAAGGGATGGTAGCCTAGTCATTATGGAAGGTAGATTGTGTACGAGATTTTAGTTACTTTAATGGATGGTAGCCTTGTCATTATGGAAGGTAGTCTGCTGTCGAGATTTTTTATACTCCAATAAATTGTAGCCTTGTAATTATGGAAGGTAGCCTCTTGTTGATATTTTGGTTACTCCAATGATGGTACCCTTGTTATTATGGAAGGTAGTCTATTGCCAAGATTTTTGTTACTCCATTGAATGGTAGCCTTGTCATTATGGAAGGTAGTGTGTTGTCGATATTTTTGTTATTCCAATGGATGGTAGCCTTGTCATTATGGAAGGTAGTCTGTTTTCGTGATTTTTGTTACTCCAATGGATGGTAACCTTGTCATTTTGGAAGGTAGTATGTTGTCGATATCTTTGTTACTCCAATGGATGGTAGCCTTGTCATTATAGAAGGTAGTCTATTGTCGATATTTTTGTTACTCTAAGGGATGGTAGCCCTGTCCATATGGAAGGTAGTCTGTTGTCGAGAATTTTTTTATTCCAACGGATGGTAGCGTTGTCATTTTAGAAGGTAGTATATTGTCAAGATTTTTGTCACTACAATGGATGGTAGCCTTGTCATTATGTAAGGTAGTCTATTGTCGAGATTTTTGTTACTAGAATGGATCGTAGCCTTGTCGTTATGGAAGGTAGTCTGTTGTCTATATCTTTGTTACTCCAATGGATGGTAGCCTAGTCATTATGGAAGGTAGTTTGTGTACGAGATTTTAGTTACTTTAATGGATGGTAGCCTTGTCATTATGGAAGGTAGTCTGTTGTCGAGATTTGTTATACTCCAATAAATTGTAGCCTTGTAATTATGGAAGGTAGTCTCTTGTTGATATTTTGGTTACTCCAATGATGGTACCCTTGTCATTACGGAAGGTAATCTATTGCCGAGATTTTTGTTACTCCGTTGCATGGTAGCCTTGTCATTATGGAAGGTAGTGTGTTGTCGATATTTTTGTTATTCCAATGGATGGTAGCCTAGTCATTATGGAAGGTAGTCTGTTTTCGTGATTTTTGTTACTCCAATGGATGGTAGCCTTGTCATTATGGAAAGTAGTATGTTGCCGATATCTTTGTTACTCCAATGGATGGTAGCCTTGTCATTATGGAAGGTAGTCTATTGTCGATATTTTTGTTACTCTAAGGGATGGTAGCCTTGTCCATATGGAAGGTAGTCTATAGTCGAGATTTTTGTTATTCCAATGGATGGTAGCGTTGTCATTATTTAAGGTAGTCTGTTGTCGAGATTTTTGTTATTCCAATAGATGGTAGCCTAGTCATTATGGAAGGTAGTCTTTTGTCAAGATTTTTGTTACTAGAATGGGTTATAGCCTTGTCGTTATGGAAGGTAGTATGTTGTCTATATCTTTATAATTCCAATGGATGGTAGCCTAGTCATTATGGAAGGTAGTTTGTGTATGATATTTTTTTTATTCCAATGGATGGTAGCCTTATCATTATGAAAGGAAGTTTATTGTCCTGATTTTTGTTACTCTAAGGGATGGTAGCCTTGTCATTATGGAAGGTAGTATGTTGTCGATATCTTTGTTACTCCAATGGATGGTAGCCTTGTCATTAAAGAAGGTAGTTTGTTGTCCAGATTTCTGTTATTCTAAGGGATTGTAGCCTTTTCATTATGGAACGTAGTCTGTAGTCGAGATTTTTGTTATTCCAATGGATGGTAGCGTTGTCATTATAGAAGGTAGTATATTATCGAGGTTTTTGTCACTACAATGGACGGTAGCCTTATCATTATTGAAGGTAGTCTGTTGTCAAGATTTTTGTTACTCCATTGCATGGTAGCCTTGTCATTATGCAAGGTAGTGTGCTGTCGATATCTTTGTTACTCCAATGGATGGTCTCCTGGTCGTTATGGAAGGTAGTCTATTGTTTATATCTTTGTTACTTCAATGGATGGTAGCCTAGTCATTATGGAAGGTAGTCTTTTGTCGAGATTTTTTATACTCCAATAAATTGTAGCCTATGGAAGGTAGTCTGTTGTTTATATTTTGGTTACTCCAATGATGGTACCCTTGTCATTATGGAAATTACTCCATTGCCGAGATTTTTGTTACTCCATTGCATGGTAGCCTTGTCATTATGGAAGGTAGTGTGTTGTCGATATTTTTGTTATTCCAATGGATGGTAGCCTTGTCAGTATGAAAGAAAGTATATTGTCCTGATTTTTATTACTCTAAGGGATGGTATCCTTGTCATTATGGAAGGTAGTATGTTGTCGATATCTTTGTTACTCCATTGGATGGTAGCCTTGTCATTATGGAAGGTAGTCTATTGTCGATATTTTTGTTACTCTAAGGGATGGTAGCCCTGTCCATATGGAAGGTAGTCTGTTGTCGAGATTTTTTTTATTCCAATGGATGGTAGCGTTGTCATTATAGAAGGTAGTATATTGTCGAGATTTTTGTCACTACAATGGATGGTAGCCTTGTCATTATGTAAGGTAGTCTATTGTCGAGATTTTTGTTACTAGAATGGATCGTAGCCTTGTCGTTATGGAAGGTAGTATGTTGTCTATATCTTTGTTACTCCAATGGATGGTAGCCTAGTCATTATGGAAGGTAGTTTGTGTACGAGATTTTAGTTACTTTAATGGATGGTAGCCTTGTCATTATGGAAGGTAGTCTGTTGTCGAGATTTTTTATACTCCAATAAATTGTAGCCTTGTAATTATGGAAGGTAGTCTCTTGTTGATATTTTGGTTACTCCAATGATGGTTCCCTTGTCATTATGGAAGGTAATCTATTGCCGAGATTTTTGTTACTCCGTTGCATGGTAGCCTTGTCATTATGGAAGGTAGTCTATTGTCGATATTTTTGTTACTATAAGGGATGGTAGCCCTGTCCATATGGAAGGTAGTCTGTTGTCGAGATTTTTTTTTATTCCAATGGATGGTAGCGTTGTCATTATAGAAGGTAGTATATTGTCGAGATTTTTGTCACTACAATTGATGGTAGCCTTGTCATTATGTAAGGTAGTCTATTGTCGAGATTTTTGTTACTAGAATGGATCGTTGCCTTGTCGTTATGGAAGGTAGTATGTTGTCTATATCTTTGTTACTCCAATGGATGGTAGCCTAGTCATTATGGAAGGTAGTTTGTGTACGAGATTTTAGTTACTTTAATGGATGGTAGCCTTGTCATTATGGAAGGTAGTCTATTGTCGAGATTTTTTATAATCCAATAAATTGTAGCCTTGTAATTATGGAAGGTAGTCTCTTGTTGATATTTTGGTTACTCCAATGATGGTACCCTTGTCATTATGGAAGATAATCTATTGCCGAGATTTTTGTGACTCCGTTGCATTGTAGCCTTGTCATTATGGAAGGTAGTGTGTTGTCGATATTTTTGTTATTCAAATGGATGGTAGCCTAGTCATTATGGAAGGTAGTCTGTTTTCGTGATTTTTGTTGCTCCAATGGATGGTAGCCTTGTCATTATGGAAGGTAGTATGTTGTCGATATCTTTGTTACTCCACTGGATGGTAGCCTTGTCATTATGGAAGGTAGTCTATTGTCGATATTTTTGTTACTCTAAGGGATGGTAGCCTTGTCTATATGGAAGGTAGTCTATTGTCGAGATTTTTGTTATTCCAATGGATGGTAGCGTTGTCATTATTTAAGGTAGTCTGTTGTCGAGATTTTTCTTATTCCAATGGATGGTAGCCTAGTCATTATGGAAGGTAGTCTTTTGTCGAGATTTTTGTTACTAGAATGGGTTGTAGCCTTGTCGTTATGGAAGGTAGTATGTTGTCTATATCTTTGTTACTCCAATGGATGGTAGCCTAGTCATTATGGAAGGTAGTTTATGTACGATATTTTTTTTATTCCAATGGATGGTAGCCTTGTCATTATGAAAGGAAGTTTATTGTCCTGATTTTTGTTACTCTAAGGGATGGTAGCCTTGTCATTATGGAAGGTAGTATGTTGTCGATATCTTTGTTACTCCATTGGATTGTAGCCTTGTCATTAAAGAAGGTAGTTTGTTGTCCAGATTTTTGTTATTCTAAGGGATGATAGCCTTTTCATTATGGAACGTAGTCTGTTGTCGAGATTTTTGTTATTCCAATGGATGGTAGCGTTGTCATTATAGAAGGTATTATATTATCGAGGTTTTTGTCACTACAATGGATGGTAGCCTTGTCATTATTGAAGGTAGTCTGTTGTCAAGAATTTTTGTTACTAAAATGGATTGTAGCCTTGTCGTTATGGAATGTAGTTTGTTGTCGATATCTTTGTTAGTCCAATGGATGGTAGCCCAGTCATTATGGAAGGTAGTTTGTGTACGAGATTTTAGTCACTTTAATGGATGGTAGCCTTGTCATTATGGAAGGTAGTCTGTTGTCTAGATTTTTTATACTCCAATAAATTATAGCCTTGTAATTATGGAAGGTAGTCTCTTGTTGATATTTTGGTTACTCTAATGATGGTACCCTTGTCATTATGGAAGGTAGTCTATTGCCGAGATTTTTGTTACTCCATTGCATGGTAGCCTTGTCATTATGCAAGGTAGTGTGTTGTCGATATTTTTGTTATTCCAATGGATGGGAGCCTTGTCATTATGGAAGGTAGTCAGTTGTCGTGATTTTTGTCACTCCAATGGATGGTAGCCTTGTCATTATGGAAGGTAGTATGTTGTCGATATCTTGTTACTCCAATGGATGGTAGCCTTGTCATTATGGAAGGTAGTCTATTGTTGATATTTTTGTTACTCTAAAGGTTGGTAGCCTTGTCCGTATGGAAGGTAGTCTGTTGTCGAGATTTTTGTTATTCCAACGGATGGTAGCGTTGTCATTATAGAAGGTAGTATATTGTCTAGATTTTTGTCACTACAATGGATGGTAGCCTTGTCATTATGTAAGGTAGTCTTTTGTCGAGATTTTTGTTACTAGAATGGATTGTAGCCTTGTCGTTATGGAAGGTAGTATGTTGTCTATATCTTTGTTACTTCAATGTATGGTAGTCTAGTCATTATGGAAGGTAGTTTGTGTATGATATTTTTGTTATTCCAATGGATGGTAGCCTTGTCATTATGAAAGGAAGTCTATTGTCCTGATTTTTGTTACTCTAAGGGATGGTTGCCTTGTCATTATGGAAGGTAGTATGTTGTCGATATCTTTGTTACTCCAATGGATGGTAGCCTTGTCATTATGGAAGGTAGTCTGTTGTCCAGATTTTTGTTACTCTAAGGGATGGTAGCCTTGTCATTATGGAACGTAGTTTGTTGTCGAGATTTTTGTTATTCAGATGGATGGTAGCGTTGTCATTATAGAAGGTAGTATATTATCGAGATTTTTGTCACTACAATGGTTGGTAGCCTTGTCATTATGGAAGGTAGTTTGTTGTCGAGATTTTTTATACTCCAATAAATTGTAGACTTGTAATTATGGAAGGTAGTCTCTTGTTGATATTTTGGTTACTTAAATGATGGTACCCTTGTTATTATGGAAGGTAGTCTATTACTGAGATTTTTGTTACTCCCTTGCATGGTAGCCTTATCATTATGCAAGGTAGTGTGTTGTCGATATTTTTTTTATTCCAATGGATGGTAGCCTTGTCATTATGGAAGGTAGTCTGTTTTCGTGATTTTTGTTACTCCAATGGATGGTAGCCTTGTCATTATGGAAGGTAGTATGTTGTCCAAATTTTTGTTATTCTAAGGGATGGTAGCCTTTTCATTATGGAACGTAGTCTGTTGTCGAGATTTTTGTTATTCCAATGGATGGTAGCGTTGTCATTATAGAAGGTAGTATATTATCGAGGTTTTTGTCACCACAATGGATGGTAGCCTTGTCATTATTGAAGGTAGTCTGTTGTCAAGATTTTTGTTACTAAAATGGATTGTAGCCTTGTCGTTATGGAATGTAGTTTGCTGTCGATATCTTTGTTAGTCCAATGGATGGTAGCCTAGTGATTATGGAAGGTAGTTTGTGTACGAGATTTTAGTTACTTTAATGGATGGTAGCCTTGTCATTATGGAAGGTAGTCTGTTGTCTAGATTTTTTATACTCCAATAAATTATAGCCTTGTAATTATGGAAGGTAGTCTCTTGTTGATATTTTGGTTACTCCAATGATGGTACCCTTGTCATTATGGAAGGTAGTCTATTGCCGAGATTTTTGTTACTCCATCGCATGGTAGCCTTGTCATTATGCAAGGTAGTGTGTTGTCCTGATTTTTGTTACTCTAAGGGATGGTAGCCTTGTCATTATGGAAGGTAGTATGTTATCGATATCTTTGTTACTCCAATGGATGGTAGCCTTGTCATTATGGAAGGTAGTCTGTTGTCCAGATTTTTGTTACTCTAAGGGATGGTAGCCTTGTCATTAT
This sequence comes from Vicia faba, assembly GCA_948472305.1. Taxonomy (NCBI): domain Eukaryota; kingdom Viridiplantae; phylum Streptophyta; class Magnoliopsida; order Fabales; family Fabaceae; genus Vicia; species Vicia faba. The sequence goes on from OX451741.1 coordinate 528,168,292, forward strand.
GGAACGTAGTCTGTTGTCGAGATTTTTGTTATTCCAATGGATTGTAGCGTTGTCATTATAGAAGGTAGTATATTATCGATATTTTTGTCACTACAATGGATGGTAGCCTTGTCATTATGGAAGGCAGTCTGTTGTCAAGATTTTTGTTACTACAATGGATTGTAGCCTTGTCGTTATGGAAGGTAGTTTGTTGTCGATATCTTTGTTAGTCTAAGGGATGGTAGCCTAGTCATTATGGAAGGTAGATTGTGTACGAGATTTTAGTTACTTTAATGGATGGTAGCCTTGTCATTATGGAAGGTAGTCTGTTGTCGAGATTTTTTATACTCCAATAAATTGTAGCCTTGTAATTATGGAAGGTAGTCTCTTGTTGATATTTTGGTTACTCCAATGATGGTACCCTTGTTATTATGGAAGGTAGTCCATTGCCAAGATTTTTGTTACTCCATTGCATGGTAGCCTTGTCATTATGGAAGGTAGTGTGTTGTCGATATTTTTGTTATTCCAATGGATCGTAGCCTTGTCATTATGGAAGGTAGTCTGTTTTCGTGATTTTTGTTACTCCAATGGATGGTAGCCTTGTCATTATGGAAGGTAGTATGTTGTCGTTATCTTTGTTACTCCAATGGATGGTAGCCTTGTCATTATGGAAGGTAGTCTATTGTCGATATTTTTGTTACTCTAAGGGATGGTAGCCTTGTCCATATGGAAGGTAGTCTATTGTCGAGATTTTTGTTATTCCAATGGATGGTAGCGTTGTCATTATTTAAGGTAGTATATAGTCGAGATTTTTATCACTACAATGGATGGTAGCCTTGTTATTATGTATGGTTGTCTGTTGTCGAGATTTTTGTTACTAGAATGGGTTGTAGCCTTGTCGTTATGGAAGGTAGTATGTTGTCTATATCTTTGTTACTCCAATGGATGGTAGCCTAGTAATTATGGAAGGTAGTTTGTGTACGATATTTTTGTTATTCCAATGGATGGTAGCCTTGTCATTATGAAAGGAAGTTTATTGACCTGATTTTTGTTACTCTAAGGGATGGTAGCCTTGTCATTATGGAAGGTAGTCTGTTGTCAAGATTTTTGTTACTCTAAGGGATGGTAGCCTTTTCGTTATGGAACGTAGTCTGTTGTCGAGATTTTTGTTATTCCAATGGATGGTAGCGTTGTCATTATAGAAGGTAGTATATTATCGAGATTTTTGTCACTACAATGGATGGTAGCCTTGTCATTATTGAAGGCAGTCTATTGTCAAGATTTTTGTTACTACAATGGATTGTAGCCTTGTCGTTATGGAATGTAGTTTGTTGTCGATATCTTTGTTAGTCCAATGCATGGTAGCCTAGTCATTATGGAAGGTAGTTTGTGTATGAGATTTTAGTTACTTTAATGGGTGGTAGCCTTGTCAATATGGAAGGTAGTCTGTTGTCGAGATTTTTTATACTCCAATAAATTATATCCTTGTAATTATGGAAGGTAGTCTCTTGTTGATATTTTGGTTACTCCAATGATGGTACGCTTGTCATTATGGAAGGTAGTCTATTGCCGAGATTCTTGTTACTCCATTGCATGGCAGCCTTGTCATTATGGAATGTAGTGTGTTGTCGATATGTTTGTTATTCCAATGGATGATAGCCTTGTCATTATGGAAGGTAGTCTGTTGTCGTGATTTTTGTCACTCCAATGGATGGTAGCCTTGTCATTATGGAAGGTAGTATGTTGTCGATATCTTTATTACTCCAATGGATGGTAGCCTTGTCATTATGGAAGGTAGTCTATTGTCGATATTTTTGTTACTCTAACGAATGGTAGCCTTATCCATATGGAAGGTAGTCTGTTGACAAGATTTTTGTTATTCCAATGGATGGTAGCGTTGTCATTATAGAAGGTAGTATATTGTCGATATTTTTGTCACTACAATGGATGGTAGCCTTGTCATTATGTAAGGTAGTCTGTTGTCGAGATTTTTGTTACCAGAATGGATTGTAGCCTTGTCGTTATGGAAGGTAGTATGTTGTCTATATCTTTGTTACTCCAATGGATGGTAGCGTAGTCATTATGGAAGGTAGTTTGTGTACGATATTTTTTTTATTCCAATGGATGGTAGCCTTGTCATTATGAAAGGAAGTCTATTGTCCTGATTTTTGTTACTCTAAGGGATGGTAGCCTTGTCATTTGGAAGGTAGTATGTTGTCGATATCTTTGTTACTCCAATGGATGGTAGCCTTGTCATTATGGAAGGTAGTCTGTTGTCGAGATTTTTGTTATTCCAATGGATGGTAGCGTTGTCATTATAGAAGGTAGTATATTATCGAGATTTTTGTCACTACAATGGTTGGTAGCCTTGTCATTATGGAAGGAAGTCTGTTGTCGAGATTTTTTATACTCCAATAAATTGTAGCCTTGTAATTATGGAAGGTAGTCTCTTGTTGATATTTTGGTTACTCCAATGATGGTACCCTTGTTATTATGGAAGGTAGTCTATTGCTGATATTTTTGTTACTCCCTTGCATGGTAGTCTTGTCATTATGCAAGGTAGTGTGTTGTTGATATTTTTGTTATTCCAATGGATGGTAGCCTTGTCATTATGGAAGGTAGTCTATTTTCGTGATTTTTGTTACTCCAATGGATGGTAGCCTTGTCATTATGGAAGGTAGTATGTTGTCGATATCTTTGTTACTCCAATGGATGGTAGCCTTGTCATTATGGAAGGTAGTTTATTGTTGATATTTTTGTTACTCTAAGGGTTGGTAGCCTTGTCCATATGGAAGGTAATTTGTTGTCGAGATTTTTGTTATTCCAATGGATGGTAGCGTTGTCTATATAGAAGGTTGTATATTGTCGAGATTTTTGTCACTACAATGGATGGTAGCCTTGTCATTATGTAAGGTAGTCTTTTGTCAAGATTTTTGTTACTAGAATGGATTGTAGCCTTGTCGTTATGGAAGGTAGTATGTTGTCTATATCTTTGTTACTCCAATGGATGGTAGCCTAGTCATTATAGAAGGTAGTTTGTGTACGATATTTTTGTTATTCCAATGGATGGTAGCCTTGTCATTATGAAAGGAAGTCTATTGTCCTGATTTTTGTTACTCTAAGGGATGGTAGCCTTGTCACTATGGAAGGTAGTATGTTGTCGATATCTTTGTTACTCCAATGGATGGTAGCCTTGTTATTATGGAAGGTAGTCTGTTGTCCAGATTTTTGTTACTCTAATGGATGTTAGCCTTGTCATTATGGAACGTAGTCTGTTGTTGAGATTTTTGTTATTCCAATGGATGGTAGCATTGTCATTATAGAAGGTAGTATATTGTCGAGATTTTTGTCACTACAATGGATGGAAGCCTTGTCATTATGTAAGGTAGTCTTTTGTCGAGATTTTTGTTACTAGAATGGATTGTAGCCTTGTCATTATGGAAGGTAGTATATGTTGTCTATATCTTTGTTACTCCAATGGATGGTAGCGTAGTCATTATGGAAGGTAGTTTGTGTACGATATTTTTGTTATTCCAATGGATGGTAGCCTTGTCATTATGAAAGGAAGTCTATTGTCCTGATTTTTGTTACTCTAAGTGATGGTAGCCTTGTCATTATGGAAGGTAGTATGTTGTCGATATCTTTGTTACTCCAATGGATGGTAGCCTTGTCATTATGGAAGCTAGTTTGTTTTCCAGATTTTAGTTACTCTAAGGGATGGTAGCCTTGTCAATATGGAACGTAGTCTGTTGTCGAGATTTTTGTTATTCCAATGGATGGTAGCATTGTCATTATAGAAGGTAGTATATTATCGAGATTTTTGTCACTACAATGGTTGGTAGCCTTGTCATTATGGAAGGTAGTCTGTTGTCGAGATTTTTTATGCTCCAATAAATTGTAGCCTTGTAATTATGGAAGGCAGTCTCTTGTTGATATTTTGGTTACTCCAATGATGGTACCCTTGTTATTATGGAAGGTAGTCTATTGCTGAGATTTTTGTTACTCCCTTGCATGGTAGCCTTATCATTATGCAAGGTAGTGTGTTGTCGATATTTTTGTTATTCCAATGGATGGTAGCCTTGTCATTATGGAAGGTAGTCTGTTTTCGTGATTTTTGTTACTCCAATGGATGGTAGCCTTGTCATTATGGAAGGTAGTATGTTGTCGATATCTTTGTTACTCCAATGGATGGTAGCCTTGTCATTTTGGAAGGTAGTGTATTGTTGATATTTTTGTTACTCTAAGGGTTGGTAGCCTTGTCCATATGGAAGGTAGTCTATTGTCGAGATTTTTGTTATTCCAATGGATGGTAGCGTTGTCATTATTTAAGGTAGTATATAGTCGAGATTTTTATCACTACAATGGATGGTAGCCTTGTTATTATGTATGGTTATCTGTTGTCGAAATTTTTGTTACTAGAATGGGTTGTAGCCTTGTCGTTATGGAAGGTAGTATGTTGTCTATATCTTTGTTACTCCAATGGATGGTAGCCTAGTCATTATGGAAGGTAGTTTGTGTACGATATTTTTGTTATTCCAATGGATGGTAGCCTTGTCATTATGAAAGGAAGTTTATTGACCTGATTTTTGTTACTCTAAGGGATGGTAGCCTTGTCATTATGGAAGGTAGTCTGTTGTCAAGATTTTTGTTACTCTAAGGGATGGTAGCCTTTTCGTTATGGAACGTAGTCTGTTGTCGAGATTTTTGTTATTCCAATGGATGGTAGCGTTGTCATTATAGAAGGTAGTATATTATCGAGATTTTTGTCACTACAATGGATGGTAGCCTTGTCATTATTGAAGGCAGTCTATTGTCAAGATTTTTGTTACTACAATGGATTGTAGCGTTGTCGTTATGGAATGTAGTGTGTTGTCGATATCTTTGTTAGTCCAATGGATGGTAGCCTAGTCTTTATGGAAGGTAGTTTGTGTATGAGATTTTAGTTACTTTAATGGGTGGTAGCCTGGTCAATATGGAAGGTAGTCTGTTGTCGAGATTTTTTATACTCCAATAAATTATATCCTTGTAATTATGGAAGGTAGTCTCTTGTTGATATTTTGGTTACTCCAATAATGGTACGCTTGTCATTATGGAAGGTAGTCTATTGCCGAGATTCTTGTTACTCCATTGCATGGTAGCCTTGTCATTATGGAATGTAGTGTGTTGTCGATATGTTTGTTATTCCAATGGATGATAGCCTTGTCATTATGGAAGGTAGTCTGTTGTCGTGATTTTTGTCACTCCAATGGATAGTAGCCTTGTCATTATGGAAGGTAGTATGTTGTCGATATCTTTGTTACTCCAATGGATGGTAGCCTTGTCATTATGGAAGGTAGTCTATTGTCGATATTTTTTTTACTCTAACGGATGGTAGCCTTATCCATATGGAAGGTAGTCTGTTGACGAGATTTTTGTTATTCCAATGGATGGTAGCGTTGTCATTATAGAAGGTAGTATATTGTCGAGATTTTTGTCACTACAATGGATGGTAGCCTTGTCATTATGTAAGGTAGTCTGTTGTGGAGATTTTTGTTACTAGAATGGATTGTAGCCTTGTCGTTATGGAAGGTAGTATGTTGTCTATATCTTTGTTACTCCAATGGATGGTAGCGTAGTCATTATGGAAGGTAGTTTGTGTACGATATTTTTGTTATTCCAATGGATGGTAGCCTTGTCATTATGAAAGGAAGTCTATTGTCCTAATTTTTGTTACTCTAAGGGATGGTAGCCTTGTCATTATGGAAGGTAGTATGTTGTCGATATCTTTGTTACTCCAATGGATGGTAGCCTTGTCATTATGGAAGGTAGTCTGTTGTCCAGATTTTTGTTACTCTAAGGGATGGTAGCCTTGTCATTATGGAACGTAGTCTGTTGTCGAGATTTTTGTTATTCCAATGGATGGTAGCATTGTCATTATAGAAGGTAGTATATTATCGAATTTTTTGTCACTACAATGGTTGGTAGCCTTGTCATTATGGAAGGTAGTCTGTTGTCGAGATTTTTTATACTCCAATAAATTGTAGCCTTGTAATTATGGAAGGTAGTCTCTTGTTGATATTTTGGTTACTCCAATGATGGTACCCTTGTTATTATGGAAGGTAGTCTATTGCTGATATTTTTGTTACTCCCTTGCATGGTAGTCTTGTCATTGTGCAAGGTAGTGTGTTGTTGATATTTTTGTTATTCCAATGGATGGTAGCCTTGTCATTATGGAAGGTAGTCTATTTACGTGATTTTTGTTACTCCAATGGATGGTAGCCTTGTCATTATGGAAGGTAGTATGTTGTCGATATCTTTGTTACTCCAATGGATGGTAGCCTTGTCATTATGGAAGGTAGTTTATTGTTGATATTTTTGTTACTCTAAGGGTTGGTAGCCTTGTCCATATGGAAGGTAATTTGTTGTCGAGATTTTTGTTATTCCAATGGATGGTAGCGTTGTCATTATAGAAGGTAGTATATTGTCGTGATTTTTGTCACTACAATGGATGGTAGCCTTGTCATTATGTAAGGTAGTCTTTTGTCAATATTTTTGTTACTAGAATGGATTGTAGCCTTGTCGTTATGGAAGGTAGTATGTTGTCTATATCTTTGTTACTCCAATGGATGGTAGCCTAGTCATTATGGAAGGTAGTTTGTGTACGATATTTTTGTTATTCCAATGGATGGTAGCCTTGTCATTATGAAAGGAAGTCTATTGTCCTGATTTTTATTACTCTAAGAATTGGTAGCCTTGTCATTATGGAAGGTAGTATGTTGTCGATATCTTTGTTACTCCAATGGATGGTAGCCTTGTTATTATGGAAGGTAGTCTGTTGTCCAGATTTTTGTTACTCTAAGGGATGTTAGCCTTGTCATTATGGAACGTATTCTGTTGTCGAGATTTTTGTTATTCCAATGGATGGTAGCGTTGTCATTATAGAAGGTAGTATATTATCGAGATTTTTGTCACTATAATGGTTGGTAGGCTTGTCATTATGGAAGGTAGTCTGTTGTCTAGATTTTTTATACTCCAATAAATTGTAGCCTTGTAATTATGGAAGGTAGTCTCTTGTTGATATTTTGGTTACTCCAATGATGGTACCCTTGTTATTATGGAAGGTAGTCTATTGCTGAGATTTTTGTTACTCCCTTGCATAGTAGCCTTGTCATTATGCAAGGTAGTGTGTTGTCGATATTTTTGTTATTCTAATGGATGGTAGCCTTGTCATTATGGAAGGTAGTCTGTTTTTGTGATTTTTGTTACTCCAATGGATGGTAGCCTTGTCATTATGGAAGGTAGTATGTTGTCGATATCTTTGGTACTCCAATGGATGGTAGCCTTGTCATTATGGAAGGTAGTCTATTGTTGATATTTTTGTTACTCTAAGGGTTGGTAGCCTTGTCCATATGGAAGGTAGTTTGTTGTCGAGATTTTTGTTATTCCAATGGATGGTAGCGTTGTCATTATAGAAGGTAGTATATTGTCGAGATTTTTGTCACTACAATGGATGGTAGCCTTGTCATTATGTAAGGTAGTCTTTTGTCAAGATTTTTGTTACTAGAATGGATTGTAGCCTTGTCGTTATGGAAGGTAGTATGTTGTCTATATCTTTGTTACTCCAATGGATGGTAGCCTAGTCATTATGGAAGGTAGTTTGTGTACGATATTTTTGTTATTCAAATGGATGGTAGCCTTGTCATTATGAAAGGAAGTCTATTGTCCTGATTTTTGTTACTCTAAGGGATGGTATCCTTGTCATTATGGAAGGTAGTATGTTGTCGATATCTTTGTTACTCCAATGGATGGTAGCCTTGTCATTATTGATGGTAGTTTGTTGTCCAGATTTTTGTTACTCTAAGGGATGGTAGCCTTGTCATTATGGAACGTAGTCTGTTGTCGAGATTTTTGTTATTCCAATGGATGGTAGCATTGTCATTATAGAAGGTAGTATATTATCGAGATTTTTGTCACTACAATAGTTGGCAGCCTTGTCATTATGGAAGGTAGTCTGTTGTCGAGATTTTTTATACTCCAATAAATTGCAGCCTTGTAATTATGGAAGGTAGTCTCTTGTTGATATTTTGGTTACTCCAATGATGGAACCCTTGTTATTATGGAAGGTAGTCTATTGCTGAGATTTTTGTTACTCCCTTGCATGGTAGCCTTGTCATTATGCAAGGTAGTGTGTTGTCGATATTTTTGTTATTCCAATGGATGGTAGCCTTTTCATTATGGAAGGTAGTCTGTTTTCGTGATTTTTGTTACTCCAATGGATGGTAGCCTTGTCATTATGGAAGGTAGTATGTTGTCGATATCTTTGTTACTCCAATGGATGGTAGCCTTGTCATTATGGAAGGTAGTCTATTGTTGATATTTTTGTTACTCTAAGGGTTGGTAGCCTTGTCCATATGGAAGGTAGTTTGGTGTCGAGATTTTTGTTATTCCAATGAATGGTAGCGTTGTCATTATAGATGGTAGAATATTGTCGAGATTTTTGTCACTACAATGGATGGTAGCCTTGTCATTATGTAAGGTAGTCTTTTGTCGAGATTTTTGTTACTAGAATCGATTGTAGCCTTGTCGTTATGGAAGGTAGTATGTTGTCTATATCTTTGTTACTCCAATGGATGGTAGCCTAGTCATTATGGAAGGTAGTTTGTGTACGATATTTTTGTTATTCCAAGGGTTGGTAGCCTTGTCATTATGAAAGGAAGTCTATTGTCCTGATTTTTTTTACTCTAAGGGATGGTAGCCTTGTCATTATGGAAGGTATTATGTTGTCGATATCTTTGTTACTCCAATGGATGGTAGCCTTTTCATTATGGAAGGTAGTTTGTTGTCCAGATTTTTGTTACTCTAAGGGATGGTAGCCTTGTCATTATGGAACGTAGTCTGTTGTCGAGATTTTTGTTATTCCAATGGATGGTAGCGTTGTCATTATAGAAGGTAGTATATTATCGAGGTTTTTGTCACTATAATGGTTGGTAGCCTTGTCATTATGGAAGGTAGTCTGTTGTCGAGATTTTTTATACTCCAATAAATTGTAGCCTTGTAATTATGGAAGGTAGTCTCTTGTTGATATTTTTGTTACTCCAATGATGGTACCCTTGTTATTATGGAAGGTAGTCTATTGCTGAGATTTTTGTTACTCCCTTGCATAGTAGCCTTGTCATTATGCAAGGTAGTGTATTGTCGATATTTTTGTTATTCCAATGGATGGTAGCCTTGTCATTATGGAAGGTAGTCTATTTTCGTGATTTTTGTTACTCCAATGGATGGTAGCCTTGTCATTATGGAAGGTAGTATGTTGTCGATATCTTTGTTACTCCAATGGATGGTAGCCTTGTCATTATGGAAGGTAGTCTATTGTTGATATTTTTGTTACTCTAAGGGTTGGTAGCCTTGTCCATATGGAAGGTAGTTTGTTTTCGATATTTTTGTTATTCCAATGGATGGTAGCGTTGTCATTATAGAAGGTAGTATATTGTCGAGATTTTTGTCACTACAATGGATGGTAGCCTTGTCATTATGTAAGGTAGTCTTTTGTCAATATTTTTGTTACTAGAATGGATTGTAGCCTTGTCGTTATGGAAGGTAGTATGTTGTCTATATCTTTGTTACTCCAATGGATGGTAGCCTAGTCATTATGGAAGGTAGTTTGTGTATGATATTTTTGTTATTCCAATGGATGGTAGCCTTGTCATTATGAAAGGAAGTCTATTGTCCTGATTTTTGTTACTCTAAGGGATGGTAGCCTTGTCATTATGGAAGGTAGTCTGTTGTCGATATCTTTGTTACTCCAATGGATGGTAGCCTTGTTATTATGGAAGGTAGTCTGTTGTCCAGATTTTTGTTACTCTAAGGGATGTTAGCCTTGTCATTATGGAACGTAGTCTGTTGTCGAGATTTTTGTTATTCCAATGGATGGTAGCGTTTTAATTATAGAAGGTAGTATATTGTCGAGATTTTTGTCACTACAATGGATGGTAGCCTTGTCATTATGTAAGGTAGTCTTTTGTCGAGATTTTTGTTACTAGAACGGATTGTAGCCTTGTCGTTATGGAAGGTAGTATGTTGTCTATATCTTTGTTACTCCAATGGATGGTAGCCTAGTCATTATGGAAGGTAGTTTGTGTATGATATTTTTGTTATTCCAATGGATGGTAGCCTTGTCATTATGAAAGGAAGTCTATTGTCCTGATTTTTGTTACTCTAAGGGATGGTAGCCTTGTCATTATGGAAGGTAGTATATTGTCGATATCTTTGTTACTCCAATGGATGGTAGCCTTGTCATTATGGAAGGTAGTCTGTTGTCCATATTTTTGTTACTCTAAGGGATGGTAGCCTTGTCATTATGGAACGTAGTCTGTTGTCGAGATTTTTGTTATTCCAATGGATGGTAGCGTTGTCATTATAGAAGGTAGTATATTATCGAGATTTTTGTCACTATAATGGTTGGTAGCCTTGTCATTATGGAAGGTAGTTTGTTGTCGAGATTTTTTATACTCCAATAAATTGTAGCCTTGTAATTATGGAAGGTAGTCTCTTGTTGATATTTTGGTTACTCCAATGATGGTACCCTCGTTATTATGGAAGGTAGTCTATTGCTGAGATTTTTGTTACTCCCTTGCATGGTAGCCTTGTTATTATGCAAGGTAGTGTGTTGTCGATATTTTTGTTATTCCAATGGATGGTAGCCTTGTCATTATGGAAGGTAGTCTGTTTTCGTGATTTTTGTTACTCCAATGGATGGTAGCCTTGTCATTATGGAAGGTAGTATGTTGTCGATATCTTTGTTACTCCAATGGATGGTAGCCTTGTCATTATGGAAGGTAGTCTATTGTTGATATTTTTGTTACTCTAAGGGTTGGTAGCCTTATCCATATGGAAGGTAGTTTGTTGTCGAGATTTTTGTTATTCCAATGGATGGTAGCATTGTCATTATAGAAGGTAGCATATTGTCGAGATTTTTCTCACTACAATGGATGGTAGCCTTTTTATTATGTAAGGTAGTCTTTTGTCGAGATTTTTGTTACTAGAATGGATTCTAGCCTTGTCGTTATGGAAGGTAGTATGTTGTCTATATCTTTGTTACTCCAATGGATGGTAGCCTAGTCATTATGGAAGGTAGTGTGTTATCGATATGTTTGTTATTACAATGGATGATTGCCTTGTCATTATGGAAGGAAGTCTATTGTCCTGATTTTTGTTACTCTAAGGGATGGTAGCCTTGTCATTATGGAAGGTAGTATGTTGTCGATATCTTTGTTACTCCAATGGATGGTAGCCTTGTTATTATGGAAGGTAGTTTGTTGTCCAGATTTTTGTTACTCTAAGGGATGGTAGCCTTGTCATTATGGAACGTAGTCTGTTGTCGAGATTTTTGTTATTCCAATGGATGGTAGCGTTGTCATTATAGAAGGTAGTATATTGTCGAGATTTTTGTCACTACAATGGATGGTAGCCTTGTCATTATATAAGGTAGTCTTTTGTCGAAATTTTTGTTACTAGAATGGATTGTAGCCTTGTCGTTATGGAAGGTAGTATGTTGTCTATATCTTTGTTACTCCAATGGATGGTAGCCTAGTCATTAAGGAAGGTAGTTTGTGTACGATATTTTTGTTATTCCAATGGATGGTAGCCTTGTCATTATGAAAGGAAGTCTATTGTCCTGATTTTTGTTACTCTAAGGGATGGTAACCTTGTAATTATGGAAGGTAGTCTGTTGTCCAGATTTTTGTTACTCTAAGGGATGGTAGCCTTGTCATTATGGAACGTAGTCTGTTGTCGAAATTTTTGTTATTCCAATGGACGGTAGCGTTGTCATTATTGAAGGTAGTATATTATCGAGATTTTTGTCACTATAATGGATGGTAGCCTTGTCATTATGGAAGGTAGTCTGTTGTCAAGATTTTTGTTACTACAATGGATTGTAGCCTTGTCGTTATGGAATGTAGTTTGTTGTCGATATCTTTGTTCGTCCAATGGATGGTAGCCTAGTCATTATGGAAGGTAGTTTGTGTACTAGATTTTACTTACTTTAATGGATGGTAGCCTTATCATTATGGAAGGAAGTCTGTTGTCCAGATTTTTTATACTCTAATAAATTGTAGCCTTGTAATTATGGAAGGTAGTCTCTTGTTGATATTTCGGTTACTCCAATGATGGTACCCTTGTCATTATGGAAGGTAGTCTATTGTCGAGATTTTTGTTACTCCATTGCATGGTAGCCTTGTCATTATGGAAGGTAGTGTGTTGTCGATATGTTTGTTATTATAATGGATGATAGCCTTGTCATTATGGAAGGTAGTATGTTGTCGATATCTTTGTTACTGCAATGGATGGTAGCCTTGTCATTATGGAAGGTAGTCTATTGTCGATATTTTTGTTACTCTAACGGATGGTAGTCTTATCCATATGGAAGGTAGTCTGTTGACGAGATTTTTGTTATTCCAATGGATGGTAGCGTTGTCATTTTAGAAGGTACTATATTGACGAGATTTTTGTCACTACAATGGATGGTAGCCTTGTCATTATGTAAGGTAGTCTGTTGTCGAGATTTTTGTTACTAGAATGGATTGTAGCCTTGTCGTTATGGAAGGTAGTATGTTGTCTATATCTTTGTTACTCTAATGGATAGTAGCCTAGTCATTATGGAAGGTAGTTTGTGTACGATATTTTTGTTATTCCAATGGTTGGTAGCCTTGTCATTATGAAAGGAAGTCTATTGTCCTGATTTTTGTTACTCTAAGGGATGGTAGCCTTGTCATTATGGAAGGTAGTATGTTGTCGATATCTTCGTTAATCCAACGGATGGTAGCCTTGTCATTATGGAAGGTAGTCTGGTGTACCGATTTTTGTTACTCTAAGGGATGGTAGCCTTGTCATTATGGAACGTAGTCTGTTGTCGAGATTTTTGTTATTCCAATGGATGGTAGCGTTGTCATTATAGAAGGTAGTATATTATCGAGATTTTTGTCACTACAATGGATGGTAGCCTTGTCATTATGAAAGGTAGTCTGTTGTCAAGATTTTTTTTACTACAATGGATTGTAGCCTTGTCGTTATGGAAGGTAGTTTGTTGTCGATATCTTTGTTAGTCCAATGGATGGTAGCCAAGTCATTATGGAAGGTAGTTTGTCTACGAGATTTTAGTTACTTTAATGAATGGTAGCCTTGTCATTATGGAAGGTAGTCTGTTGTCGAGATTTTTTATACTCCAATAAATTGTACCCTTGTAATTATGGAAGGTAGTCTCTTGTTGATATTTTGGTTACTCCAATGATGGTACCCTTGTCATTAAGGAAGGTAGTCTATTGCCGAGATTTTTGTTACTCCATTGCATGGTAGCCTTGTCATTATGGAAGGTAGTGTGTCGTCGATATGTTTGTTATTCCAATTGATGATAGCCTTGTCATTATGGAAGGTAGTCTGTTGTCGTGATTTTTGTCACTCCAATGGATGGTAGCCTTGTCATTATGGAAGGTAGTATGTTGCCGATATCTTTGTTACTCCAATGGATGGTAGCCTTGTCATTATCGAAGGTAGTCTATTGTAGAGATTTTTGTTACTCTAACGGATGGTAGCCTTATCCATATGGAAGGTAGTCTATTGACGAGATTTTTGTTATTCCAATGGATGGTAGCGTTGTCATTATAGAAGGTAGTATATTGTCAATATTTTTGTCACTACAATGGATGGTAGCCTTGTCATTATGTAAGGTAGTATGTTGTCGAGATTTTTGTTACTAGAATGGATTGTAGCCTTGTCGTTATGGAAGGTAGTATGTTGTTTATATCTTTGTTACTCCAATGGATGGTAGCCTAGTCATTATGGAAGGTAGTTTGTGTATGATATTTTTATTATTCCAATGGATGGTAGCCTTGTCATTATGAAAGGAAGTTTATTGTCCTGATTTTTGTTACTCTCAGGGATGGTAGCCTTGTCATTATGGAAGGTAGAATGTTGTCGATATCTTTGTTCCTCTAATGGATTGTAGCCTTGTCATTATGGAAGGTAGTCCGTTGTCCAGATTTTTGTTACTCTAAGGGATGGTAGCCTTGTCATTATGGAACATAGTCTGTTGTCGAGATTTTTGTTATTCCAATGGATGGTAGCGTTGTCATTATAGAAGGTAGTATATTATCGAGATTTTTGTCACTAGAATGTTTGGTAGCCTTGTCATTATGGAAGGTAGTCTGTTGTCGAGATTTTTTATACTCCAATAAATTGTAGCCTTGTAATTATGGAAGGTAGTCTCTTGTTGATATTTTGGTTACTCAATTGATGGTACCCTTTTTATTATGGAAGGGAGTCTATTGTCGAGATTTTTGTTACTCTAACGGATGGTAGCCTTATCCATATGGAAGGTAGTCTATTAACGAGATTTTTGTTATTCCAAATGATGGTAGCGTTGTCATTATAGAAGGTAGTATATTGTCGAGATTTTTGTCACTATAATGGATGGTAGCCTTGTCATTATGTAAGGTACTATGTTGTCGAGATTTTTGTTACTAGAATGGATGGTAGCCTTGTCGTTATAGAAGGTAGTATGTTGTCTATATCTTTGTTACTCCAATGGATGGTAGCCTAGTCATTATGGAAGGTAGTTTGTGTATGATATTTTTATTATTCCAATGGATGGTAGCCTTGTCATTATGAAAGGAAGTCTATTGTCCTGGTTTTTGTTACTCTAAGGGATGGTAGCCTTGTCATTATGGAAGGTAGAATGTTGTCGATATCTTTGTTACTCTAATGGATAGTAGCCTTGTCATTATGGAAGGTAGTCCGTTGTCCAGATTTTTGTTACTCTAAGGGATGGTAGCCTTGTCATTATGGAACATAGTCTGTTGTCGAGATTTTTGTTATTCCAATGGATGGTAGCGTTGTCATTATAGAAGGTAGTATATTATCGAGATTTTTGTCACTACAATGGTTGGTAGCCTTGTCATTATGGAAGGTAGTCTGTTGTCGAGATTTTTTATACTCTAATAAATTGTAGCCTTGTAATTATGGAAGGTAGTCTCTTGTTGATATTTTGGTTACTCCAATGATGGTACCCTTTTTATTATGGAAGGTAGTCTATTGCCGAGATTTTTGTTACTCCATTGCATGGTAGCCTTGTCATTATGCAAGGTAGTGTGTTGTCGATATTTTTGTTATTCCAATGGATGGTAGCCTTGTCATTATGGAAGGTAGTCTGTTTTCGTGATTTTTGTTACACAAATGGATGGTAGCCTTGTCATTATGGAAGGTAGTATGTTGTCGATATCTTTGTTACTCCAAAGGATGGTAGCCTTGTCATTATGGAAGGTAGTCTATTGTTGATATTTTTGTTACTCTAAGGGTTGGTAGCCTTGTCCATGTGGAAGGTAGTCTGTTGTCGAGATTTTTGTTATTCCAATGAATGGTAGCATTGTCATTATAGAAGGTAGTATATTGTCGAGATTTTTGTCACTACAATGGATGGTAGCCTTGTCATTATTTAAGGTAGTCTTTTGTCGAGATTTTTGTTACTAGAATGGATTGTAGCCTTGTCGTTATGGAAGGTACTATGTTGTCAATTTCTTTGTTACTCCAATGGATGGTAGCCTAGTCATTATGGAAGGTAGTTTGTGTACGATATTTTTGTTATTCCAATGGATGGTAGCGTTATCATTATGAAAGGAAGTCTATTGTCTTGATTTTTGTTACTCTAAGGTATGGTAGCCTTGTCATTATGGAAGGTAGTATGTTGTCGATATCTTTGTTACTCCAATGGATGGTAGCCTTGTCACTATGGAAGGTAGTCTGTTGTCCAGATTTTTGTTACTCTAAGGGATGGTAGCCTTGTTATTATGGAACATAGTCTATTGTCGAGATTTTTGTTATTCCAATGGATGGTAGCGTTGTCATTATAGAAGGTAGTATATTATCGATATTTTTGTCACTACAATGGATGGTAGCCTTGTCATTATGGAAGGTAGTCTGTTGTCAAGATTTTTGTTACTACAATGGATTGTAGCCTTGTCGTTATGGAATGTAGTTTGTTTTTGATATCTTTGTTAGTCCCATGGATGGTAGCCTAGTCATTATGGAAGGTAGTTTGTGTACGAGATTTTAGTTACTTTAATGGATGGTAGCCTTATCATTATGGAAGGTAGTCTGTTTTCGAGATTTTTTATACTCCAATAAATTGTAGCCTTGTAATTATGGAAGGTAGTCTCTTGTTGATATTTTTGTTACTTTAATGATGGTACCCTTTTTATTATGGAAGGTAGTCTATTGCCGAGATTTTTGTTACTCCATTGCATGGTAGCCTTCTCATTATGCAAGGTAGTGTGTTGTCGATATTTTTGTTATTCCAATGGATGGTAGCCTTGTCATTATGGAAGGTAGTCTGTTTTCGTGATTTTTGTCACTCCAATGGATGGTAGCCTTGTCATTATGGAAGGTAGTCTATTGTCGAGATTTTTGTTACTCTAACGGATGGTAGCCTTATCCATATGGAAGGTAGTCTATTGACGATATTTTTGTTATTCCAATGGATGGTAGCGTTGTCATTATAGAAGGTAGTATATTGTCGAGATTTTTGTCACTGTAATGGATGGTAGCCTTGTCATTATGTAAGGTAGCCTGTTGTCGAGATTTTTGTTACTAGAATGGATTGTAGCCTTGTCGTTATGGAAGGTAGTATGTTGTCTATATCTTTGTTACTCCAATGGATGGTAGCCTAGTCATTACGGAAGGTAGTTTGTGTACGATATTTTTGTTATTCCAATGGCTGGTAGCCTTGTCATTATGAAAGGAAGTCTATTGTCCTGATTTTTGTTACTCTAAGGGATGGTAGCCTTGTCATTATGGAACGTAGTCTGTTGTCGAGATTTTTGTTATTCCAATGGATGGTAGCGTTGTCATTATAGAAGGTAGTATATTATCGAGATTTTTGTCACTATAATAGATGGTAGCCTTGTCATTATGGAAGGTAGTCTGTTGTCAAGATTTTTGTTACTATAATGGATTGTAGCCTTGTCGTTATGGAATGTAGTTTGTTGTCGATATCATTGTTAGTCCAATGGATGGTAGCCTAGTCATTATGGAAGGTGGTTTGTGTACGAGATTTTAGTTACTTTAATGGATGGTAGCCTTATAATTATGGAAGGTAGTCTCTTGTTGATATTTTGGTTACTCCAATGATGGTACCCTTGTCATTATGGAAAGTAGTCTATTGCCTAAATTTTTTTTACTCCATTGCATGGTAGCCTTCTCATTATGGAAGGTAGTGTGTTGTCGATATGTTTGTTATTCCAATGGATGATAGCATTGTCATTATGGAAGGTAGTTTGTTGTCGTGATTTTTGTCACTCCAATAAATGGTAGCCTTGTCATTATGGAAGGTAGTCTATTGTCGAGATTTTTGTTACTAGAATGGATTGTAGCCTTGTCGTTATGGAAGGTAGTATGTTGTCTATATCTTTGTTACTCCAATGGATGGTAGCCTAGTCATTATGGAAGGTAGTTTGTGTACGATATATTTGTTATTCCAATGGATGGTAGCCTTGTCATTATGAAAGGAAGTCTATTGTCCTGATTTTTGTTACTCTAAGGGATGGTAGCCTTGTCATTATGGAAGGTAGTATGTTGTCGATATCTTTGTTACTCAAATGGATTGTAGCCTTGTCATTATGGAAGGTAGTCTGTTGTCCAGATTTTTGCTACTCTAAGGGATGGTAGCCTTGTCATTATGGAACATAGTTTGTTGTCGAGATTTTTGTTATTCTAATGGATGGTAGCGTTGTCATTATAGAAGGTAGTGTTTTATCGAGATTTTTGTCACTACAATGGATGGTAGCCTTGTCATTATGGAAGGTAGTCTGTTGTCGAGATTTTTTATACTCCAATAAATTGTAGCTTTGTAATTATGGAAGGTAGTCGCTTGTTCATATTTTGGTTACTCCAATTATGGTACCTTTGTTATTATGGAAAGTAGTCTATTGCCGAGATTTTTGTTACTCCATTGCATGGTAGCCTTGTCATTATGGAAGGTAGTGTTTTGTCGATATGTTTGTTATTCCAATGGATGATAGCCTTGTCATTATGGAAGGTAGTCTGTTGTCGTGATTTTTGTCACTCCAATGGATGGTAGCCTTGTCATTATGGAAGGTAGTATGTTGTCGATATCTTTGTTACTCCAATGGATGGTAGCCTTGTCATTATGGAAGGTAGTCTATTGTCGAGATTTTTGTTACTCTAACGGATGGTAGCCTTGTCATTAGGGAACGTAGTCTGTTGTCGAGATTTTTGTTATTCCAATGGATGGTAGCGTTGTCATTATATAATGTAGTATATTATCGAGATTTTTGTCACTGCAATGGATGGTAGCCTTGTCATTATGTAAGGTAGCCTGTTGTCGAGATTTTTGTTACTAGAATGGATTGTAGCCTTGTCGTTATGGAAGGTAGTATGTTGTCTATATCTTTGTTACTCCAATGGATGGTAGCCTAGTCATTATGGAAGGTAGTTTGTGTATGATATTTTTGTTATTCCAATGGATGGTAGCCTTGTCATTATGAAAGGAAGTCTATTGTCCTGATTTTTGTTACTCTAAGGGATGGTAGCCTTGTCATTATGGAAGGTAGTATGTTGTCAATATCTTTGTTACTCCAATGGATGGTAGCCTTGTCATTATGGAAGGTAGTCTGTTGTCCAAATTTTTGTTACTCTAAGGGATGGTAGCCTTGTCATTAGGGAACGTAGTCTGTTGTCGAGATTTTTGTTATTCCAATGGATGGTAGCGTTGTCATTATAGAAGGTAGTCTGTTGTCAAGATTTTTGTTACTACAATGGATTGTAGCCTTGTCGTTATGGAATGTAGTTTGTTTTTGATATCTTTGTTAGTCCCATGGATGGTAGCCTAGTCATTATGGAAGGTAGTTTGTGTACGAGATTTTAGTTACTTTAATGGATGGTAGCCTTATCATTATGGAAGGTAGTCTGTTTTCGAGATTTTTTATACTCCAATAAATTGTAGCCTTGTAATTATGGAAGGTAGTCTCTTGTTGATATTTTTGTTACTTTAATGATGGTACCCTTTTTATTATGGAAGGTAGTCTATTGCCGAGATTTTTGTTACTCCATTGCATGGTAGCCTTGTCATTATGCAAGGTAGTGTGTTGTCGATATTTTTGTTATTCCAATGGATGGTAGCCTTGTCATTATGGAAGGTAGTCTGTTTTCGTGATTTTTGTCACTCCAATGGATGGTAGCCTTGTCATTATGGAAGGTAGTATGTTGTCGATATCTTTGTTACTCCAATGGATGGTAGCCTTGTCATTATGGAAGGTAGTCTATTGTCGAGATTTTTGTTACTCTAACGGATGGTAGCCTTATCCATATGGAAGGTAGTCTATTGACGATATTTTTGTTATTCCAATGGATGGTAGCGTTGTCATTATAGAAGGTAGTATATTGTCGAGATTTTTGTCACTGTAATGGATGGTAGCCTTGTCATTATGTAAGGTAGCCTGTTGTCGAGATTTTTGTTACTAGAATGGATTGTAGCCTTGTCGTTATGGAAGGTAGTATGTTGTCTATATCTTTGTTACTCCAATGGATGGTAGCCTAGTCATTACGGAAGGTAGTTTGTGTACGATATTTTTGTTATTCCAATGGCTGGTAGCCTTGTCATTATGAAAGGAAGTCTATTGTCCTGATTTTTGTTACTCTAAGGGATGGTAGCCTTGTCATTATGGAACGTAGTCTGTTGTCGAGATTTTTGTTATTCCAATGGATGGTAGCGTTGTCATTATAGAAGGTAGTATATTATCGAGATTTTTGTCACTATAATAGATGGTAGCCTTGTCATTATGGAAGGTAGTCTGTTGTCAAGATTTTTGTTACTATAATGGATTGTAGCCTTGTCGTTATGGAATGTAGTTTGTTGTCGATATCATTGTTAGTCCAATGGATGGTAGCCTAGTCATTATGGAAGGTGGTTTGTGTACGAGATTTTAGTTACTTTAATGGATGGTAGCCTTATAATTATGGAAGGTAGTCTCTTGTTGATATTTTGGTTACTCCAATGATGGTACCCTTGTCATTATGGAAAGTAGTCTATTGCCTAGATTTTTTTTACTCCATTGCATGGTAGCCTTCTCATTATGAAAGGTAGTGTGTTGTCGATATGTTTGTTATTCCAATGGATGATAGCATTGTCATTATGGAAGGTAGTTTGTTGTCGTGATTTTTGTCACTCCAATAAATGGTAGCCTTGTCATTATGGAAGGTAGTCTATTGTCGAGATTTTTGTTACTAGAATGGATTGTAGCCTTGTCGTTATGGAAGGTAGTATGTTGTCTATATCTTTGTTACTCCAATGGATGGTAGCCTAGTCATTATGGAAGGTAGTTTGTGTACGATATATTTGTTATTCCAATGGATGGTAGCCTTGTCATTATGAAAGGAAGTCTATTGTCCTGATTTTTGTTACTCTAAGGGATGGTAGCCTTGTCATTATGGAAGGTAGTATGTTGTCGATATCTTTGTTACTCAAATGGATTGTAGCCTTGTCATTATGGAAGGTAGTCTGTTGTCCAGATTTTTGCTACTCTAAGGGATGGTAGCCTTGTCATTATGGAACATAGTTTGTTGTCGAGATTTTTGTTATTCTAATGGATGGTAGCGTTGTCATTATAGAAGGTAGTGTTTTATCGAGATTTTTGTCACTACAATGGATGGTAGCCTTGTCATTATGGAAGGTAGTCTGTTGTCGAGATTTTTTATACTCCAATAAATTGTAGCTTTGTAATTATGGAAGGTAGTCGCTTGTTCATATTTTGGTTACTCCAATTATGGTACCTTTGTTATTATGGAAAGTAGTCTATTGCCGAGATTTTTGTTACTCCATTGCATGGTAGCCTTGTCATTATGGAAGGTAGTGTTTTGTCGATATGTTTGTTATTCCAATGGATGATAGCCTTGTCATTATGGAAGGTAGTCTGTTGTCGTGATTTTTGTCACTCCAATGGATGGTAGCCTTGTCATTATGGAAGGTAGTATGTTGTCGATATCTATGTTACTCCAATGGATGGTAGCCTTGTCATTATGGAAGGTAGTCTATTGTCGAGATTTTTGTTACTCTAACGGATGGTAGCCTTGTCATTAGGGAACGTAGTCTGTTGTCGAGATTTTTGTTATTCCAATGGATGGTAGCGTTGTGATTATATAATGTAGTATATTATCGAGATTTTTGTCACTGCAATGGATGGTAGCCTTGTCATTATGTAAGGTAGCCTGTTGTCGAGATTTTTGTTACTAGAATGGATTGTAGCCTTGTCGTTATGGAAGGTAGTATGTTGTCTATATCTTTGTTACTCCAATGGATGGTAGCCTAGTCATTATGGAAGGTAGTTTGTGTATGATATTTTTGTTATTCCAATGGATGGTAGCCTTGTCATTATGAAAGGAAGTCTATTGTCCTGATTTTTGTTACTCTAAGGGATGGTAGCCTTGTCATTATGGAAGGTAGTATGTTGTCAATATCTTTGTTACTCCAATGGATGGTAGCCTTGTCATTATGGAAGGTAGTCTGTTGTCCAAATTTTTGTTACTCTAAGGGATGGTAGCCTTGTCATTAGGGAACGTAGTCTGTTGTCGAGATTTTTGTTATTCCAATGGATGGTAGCGTTGTCATTATAGAATGTAGTATATTATCGAGATTTTTGTCACTACAATGGATGATAGCCTTGTCATTATGGAAGGTAGTCTGTTGTCACGATTTTTGTTACTACAATGGATTGTAGCCTTGTCGTTATAGAATGTAGTTTGTTGTCGATATCTTTGTTAGTCCAATGGATGGTAGCCTAGTCATTATGGAAGGTGGTTTGTGTACGAGATTTTAGTTACTTTAATGGATGGTAGCCTTATAATTATGGAAGGTAGTCTCTTGTTGATATTTTGGTTACTCCAATGATGGTACCCTTGTCATTATGGAAGGTAGTCTATTGCCGAGATGTTTGTTACTCCATTGCATGGTAGCCTTGTCATTATGGAGGGTAGTGTTTTGTCGATATGTTTGATATTCCAATGGATGATAGCCTTGTCATTATGGAAGGTAGTCTGTTGTCGTGATTTTTGTCACTCCAATGGATGGTAGCCTTGTCATTATGGAAGGTAGTATGTTGTCGATATCTTTGTTACTCCAATGGATGGTAGCCTTGTCATTATAGAAGGTAGTCTATTGTCGAGATTTTTGTTACTCTAACGGATGGTAGCCTTATCCATATGGAAGGTAGTCTATTGACGATATTTTTGTTATTCCAATGGACGGTAGCGTTGTCATTATAGAAGGTAGTATATTGTCGAGATTTTTGTCACTACAATGGATGGTAGCCTTGTCATTATGTAAGGTAGCCTGTTGTCGAGATTTTTGTTACTAGAATGGATTGTAGCCTTGTCGTTATGGAAGGTAGTATGTTGTCTATATCTTTGTTACTCCAATGGATGGTAGCCTAGTCATTATGGAAGGTAGTTTGTGTATGATATTTTTGTTATTCCAATGGATGGTAGCCTTGTCATTATGAAAGGAAGTCTATTGTCCTGATTTTTGTTACTCTAAGGGATGGTAGCCTTGTCATTATGGAAGGTAGTATGTTGTCAATATCTTTGTTACTCCAATGGATGGTAGCCTTGTCATTATGGAAGGTAGTCTGTTGTCCAAATTTTTGTTACTCTAAGGGATGGTAGCCTTGTCATTAGGGAACGTAGTCTGTTGTCGTGATTTTTGTTATTCCAATGGATGGTAGCGTTGTCATTATAGAATGTAGTATATTATCGAGATTTTTGTCACTACAATGGATGATAGCCTTGTCATTATGGAAGGTAGTCTGTTGTCAAGATTTTTGTTACTACAATGGATTGTAGCCTTGTCGTTATAGAATGTAGTTTGTTGTCGATATCTTTGTTAGTCCAATGGATGGTAGCCTAGTCATTATGGAAGGTGGTTTGTGTACGAGATTTTAGTTACTTTAATGGATGGTAGCCTTATAATTATGGAAGGTAGTCTCTTGTTGATATTTTGGTTACTCCAATGATGGTACCCTTGTCATTATGGAAGGTAGTCTATTGCCGAGATTTTTGTTACTCCATTGCATGGTAGCCTTGTCATTATGGAAGGTAGTGTTTTGTCGATATGTTTGTTATTCCAATGGATGATAGCCTTGTCATTATGGAAGGTAGTATGTTTTCGTGATTTTTGTCACTCCAATGGATGGTAGCCTTGTCATTATGGAGGGTAGTATGTTGTCGATATCTTTGTTACTCCAATGGATGGTAGCCTTGTCATTATGGAAGGTAGTCTATTGTGGAGATTTTTGTTACTCTAACGGATGGTAGCCTTATCCATATGGAAGGTAGTCTATTGACGATATTTTTGTTATTCCAATGGATCGTAGCGTTGTCATTATAGAAGGTAGTATATTGTCGAGATTTTTGTCACTGCAATGGATGGTAGCCCTGTCATTATGTAAGGTAGCCTGTTGTCGAGATTTTTGTTACTAGAATGGATTGTAGCCTTGTCGTTATGGAAGGTAGTATGTTGTCTATATCTTTGTTACTCCAATGGATGGTAGCCTAGTCATTATGGAAGGTAGTTTGTGTACGATATTTTTGTTATTCCAATCGCTGGTAGCCTTGTCATTATGAAAGGAAGTCTATTGTCCTGATTTTTGTTACTCTAAGGGATGGTAGCCTTGTCATTATGGAAGGTAGTATGTTGTCGATAACTTTGTTACTCCAATGGATGGTAGCCTTGTCATTATGGAAGGTAGTCTATTGTCCAAACTTTTGTTACTCTAAGGGATGGTAGCCTTGTCATTATGGAACGTAGTCTGATGTCGAGATTTTTGTTATTCCAATGGATGGTAGCGTTGTCATTATAGAAGGTAGTATATTATCGAGATTTTTGTCACTACAATAGATGGTAGCCTTGTCATTATGGAAGGTAGTCTGTTGTCAAGATTTTTGTTACTATAATGGATTGTAGCCTTGTCGTTATGGAATGTAGTTTGTTGTCGATATCTTTGTTAGTCCAATGGATGGTAGCCTAGTCATTATGGAAGGTGGTTTGTGTACGAGATTTTAGTTACTTTAATGGATTGTAGCCTTATAATTATGGAAGGTAGTCTCTTGTTTATATTTTGGTTACTCCAATGATGGTACCCTTTTCATTATGGAAGGTAGTCTATTGCCTAGATTTTTTTTACTCCATTGCATGGTAGCCTTGTCATTATGGAAGGTAGTGTGTTGTCAATATGTTTGTTATTCCAATGGATGATAGCATTGTCATTATGGAAGGTAGTTTGTTGTCGTGATTTTTGTCACTCCAATAAATGGTAGCCTTGTCATTATGGAAGGTAGTATGTTGTCGATATCTTTGTTACTCCAATGGATGGTAGCCTTGTAATTATGGAAGGTAGTCTATTGTCGATATTTTTGTTACTCTAACGGATGGTAGCCTTATCCATATGGAAGGTAGTATGTTGACGAGATTTTTGTTATTCCAATGGATGGTAGCGTTGTCATTATAGAAGGTAGTATATTGTCGAGATTTTTTTCACTGCAATGGATGGTAGCCTTGTCATTATGTAAGGTAGCCTGTTGTCGAGATTTTTGTTACTAGAATGGATTGTAGCCTTGTCGTTATGGAAGGTAGTATGTTGTCTATATCTTTGTTACTCCAATGGATGGTAGCCTAGTCATTATGGAAGGTAGTTTGTGTATGATATTTTTGTTATTCCAATGGATGGTAGCCTTGTCATTATGAAAGGAAGTCTATTGTCCTGATTTTTGTTACTCTAAGGGATGGTAGCCTTGTCATTATGGAAGGTAGTATGTTGTCAATATCTTTGTTACTCCAATGGATGGTAGCCTTGTCATTATGGAAGGTAGTCTGTTGTCCAAATTTTTGTTACTCTAAGGGATGGTAGCCTTGTCATTAGGGAACGTAGTCTGTTGTCGAGATTTTTGTTATTCCAATGGATGGTAGCGTTGTCATTATAGAATGTAGTATATTATCGAGATTTTTGTCACTACAATGGATGATAGCCTTGTCATTATGGAAGGTAGTCTGTTGTCACGATTTTTGTTACTACAATGGATTGTAGCCTTGTCGTTATAGAATGTAGTTTGTTGTCGATATCTTTGTTAGTCCAATGGATGGTAGCCTAGTCATTATGGAAGGTGGTTTGTGTACGAGATTTTAGTTACTTTAATGGATGGTAGCCTTATAATTATGGAAGGTAGTCTCTTGTTGATATTTTGGTTACTCCAATGATGGTACCCTTGTCATTATGGAAGGTAGTCTATTGCCGAGATGTTTGTTACTCCATTGCATGGTAGCCTTGTCATTATGGAGGGTAGTGTTTTGTCGATATGTTTGATATTCCAATGGATGATAGCCTTGTCATTATGGAAGGTAGTCTGTTGTCGTGATTTTTGTCACTCCAATGGATGGTAGCCTTGTCATTATGGAAGGTAGTATGTTGTCGATATCTTTGTTACTCCAATGGATGGTAGCCTTGTCATTATAGAAGGTAGTCTATTGTCGAGATTTTTGTTACTCTAACGGATGGTAGCCTTATCCATATGGAAGGTAGTCTATTGACGATATTTTTGTTATTCCAATGGACGGTAGCGTTGTCATTATAGAAGGTAGTATATTGTCGAGATTTTTGTCACTACAATGGATGGTAGCCTTGTCATTATGTAAGGTAGCCTGTTGTCGAGATTTTTGTTACTAGAATGGATTGTAGCCTTGTCGTTATGGAAGGTAGTATGTTGTCTATATCTTTGTTACTCCAATGGATGGTAGCCTAGTCATTATGGAAGGTAGTTTGTGTATGATATTTTTGTTATTCCAATGGATGGTAGCCTTGTCATTATGAAAGGAAGTCTATTGTCCTGATTTTTGTTACTCTAAGGGATGGTAGCCTTGTCATTATGGAAGGTAGTATGTTGTCAATATCTTTGTTACTCCAATGGATGGTAGCCTTGTCATTATGGAAGGTAGTCTGTTGTCCAAATTTTTGTTACTCTAAGGGATTGTAGCCTTGTCATTAGGGAACGTAGTCTGTTGTCGTGATTTTTGTTATTCCAATGGATGGTAGCGTTGTCATTATAGAATGTAGTATATTATCGAGATTTTTGTCACTACAATGGATGATAGCCTTGTCATTATGGAAGGTAGTCTGTTGTCAAGATTTTTGTTACTACAATGGATTGTAGCCTTGTCGTTATAGAATGTAGTTTGTTGTCGATATCTTTGTTAGTCCAATGGATGGTAGCCTAGTCATTATGGAAGGTGGTTTGTGTACGAGATTTTAGTTACTTTAATGGATGGTAGCCTTATAATTATGGAAGGTAGTCTCTTGTTGATATTTTGGTTACTCCAATGATGGTACCCTTGTCATTATGGAAGGTAGTCTATTGCCGAGATTTTTGTTACTCCATTGCATGGTAGCCTTGTCATTATGGAAGGTAGTGTTTTGTCGATATGTTTGTTATTCCAATGGATGATAGCCTTGTCATTATGGAAGGTAGTATGTTTTCGTGATTTTTGTCACTCCAATGGATGGTAGCCTTGTCATTATGGAGGGTAGTATGTTGTCGATATCTTTGTTACTCCAATGGATGGTAGCCTTGTCATTATGGAAGGTAGTCTATTGTGGAGATTTTTGTTACTCTAACGGATGGTAGCCTTATCCATATGGAAGGTAGTCTATTGACGATATTTTTGTTATTCCAATGGATCGTAGCGTTGTCATTATAGAAGGTAGTATATTGTCGAGATTTTTGTCACTGCAATGGATGGTAGCCCTGTCATTATGTAAGGTAGCCTGTTGTCGAGATTTTTGTTACTAGAATGGATTGTAGCCTTGTCGTTATGGAAGGTAGTATGTTGTCTATATCTTTGTTACTCCAATGGATGGTAGCCTAGTCATTATGGAAGGTAGTTTGTGTACGATATTTTTGTTATTCCAATGGCTGGTAGCCTTGTCATTATGAAAGGAAGTCTATTGTCCTGATTTTTGTTACTCTAAGGGATGGTAGCCTTGTCATTATGGAAGGTAGTATGTTGTCGATAACTTTGTTACTCCAATGGATGGTAGCCTTGTCATTATGGAAGGTAGTCTATTGTCCAAACTTTTGTTACTCTAAGGGATGGTAGCCTTGTCATTATGGAACGTAGTCTGATGTCGAGATTTTTGTTATTCCAATGGATGGTAGCGTTGTCATTATAGAAGGTAGTATATTATCGAGATTTTTGTCACTACAATAGATGGTAGCCTTGTCATTATGGAAGGTAGTCTGTTGTCAAGATTTTTGTTACTATAATGGATTGTAGCCTTGTCGTTATGGAATGTAGTTTGTTGTCGATATCTTTGTTAGTCCAATGGATGGTAGCCTAGTCATTATGGAAGGTGGTTTGTGTACGAGATTTTAGTTACTTTAATGGATTGTAGCCTTATAATTATGGAAGGTAGTCTCTTGTTTATATTTTGGTTACTCCAATGATGGTACCCTTGTCATTATGGAAGGTAGTCTATTGCCTAGATTTTTTTTACTCCATTGCATGGTAGCCTTGTCATTATGGAAGGTAGTGTGTTGTCAATATGTTTGTTATTCCAATGGATGATAGCATTGTCATTATGGAAGGTAGTTTGTTGTCGTGATTTTTGTCACTCCAATAAATGGTAGCCTTGTCATTATGGAAGGTAGTATGTTGTCGATATCTTTGTTACTCCAATGGATGGTAGCCTTGTAATTATGGAAGGTAGTCTATTGTCGATATTTTTGTTACTCTAACGGATGGTAGCCTTATCCATATGGAAGGTAGTATGTTGACGAGATTTTTGTTATTCCAATGGATGGTAGCGTTGTCATTATAGAAGGTAGTATATTGTCGAGATTTTTTTCACTGCAATGGATGGTAGCCTTGTCATTATGTAAGGTAGCCTGTTGTCGAGATTTTTGTTACTAGAATGGATTGTAGCCTTGTCGTTATGGAAGGTAGTATGTTGTCTATATCTTTGTTACTCCAATGGATGGTAGCCTAGTCATTATGGAAGGTAGTTTGTGTATGATATTTTTGTTATTCCAATGGATGGTAGCCTTGTCATTATGAAAGGAAGTCTATTGTCCTGATTTTTGTTACTCTAAGGGATGGTAGCCTTGTCATTATGGAAGGTAGTATGTTGTCAATATCTTTGTTACTCCAATGGATGGTAGCCTTGTCATTATGGAAGGTAGTCTGTTGTCCAAATTTTTGTTACTCTAAGGGATGGTAGCCTTGTCATTAGGGAACGTAGTCTGTTGTCGAGATTTTTGTTATTCCAATGGATGGTAGCGTTGTCATTATAGAATGTAGTATATTATCGAGATTTTTGTCACTACAATGGATGATAGCCTTGTCATTATGGAAGGTAGTCTGTTGTCAAGATTTTTGTTACTACAATGGATTGTAGCCTTGTCGTTATAGAATGTAGTTTGTTGTCGATATCTTTGTTAGTCCAATGGATGGTAGCCTAGTCATTATGGAAGGTGGTTTGTGTACGAGATTTTAGTTACTTTAATGGATGGTAGCCTTATAATTATGGAAGGTAGTCTCTTGTTGATATTTTGGTTACTCCAATGATGGTACCCTTGTCATTATGGAAGGTAGTCTATTGCCGAGATGTTTGTTACTCCATTGCATGGTAGCCTTGTCATTATGTAGGGTAGTGTTTTGTCGATATGTTTGATATTCCAATGGATGATAGCCTTGTCATTATGGAAGGTAGTCTGTTGTCGTGATTTTTGTCACTCCAATGGATGGTAGCCTTGTCATTATGGAAGGTAGTATGTTGTCAAATCTTTGTTACTCCAATGGATGGTAGCCTTGTCATTATGGAAGGTAGTCTATTGTCGAGATTTTTGTTACTCTAACGGATGGTAGCCTTATCCATATGGAAGGTAGTCTATTGACGATATTTTTGTTATTCCAATGGACGGTAGCGTTGTCATTATAGAAGGTAGTATATTGTCGAGAGTTTTGTCACTACAATGGATGGTAGCCTTGTTATTATGTAAGGTAGCCTGTTGTCGAGATTTTTGTTGCTAGAATGGATTGTAGCCTTGTCGTTATGGAAGGTAGTATGTTGTCTATATCTTTGTTACTCCAATGGATGGTAGCCTAGTCATTATGGAAGGTAGTTTGTGTATGATATTTTTGTTATTCCAATGGATGGTAGCCTTGTCATTATGATAGGAAGTCTATTGTCCTGATTTTTGTTACTCTAAGGGATGGTAGCCTTGTCATTATGGAAGGTAGTATGTTGTCGATATCTTTGTTACTCCAATGGATGGTAGCCTTGTCATTATGGAAGGTAGTCTGTTGTCCAAATTTTTGTTACTCTAAGGGATGGTAGCCTTGTCATTAGGGAACGTAGTCTGTTGTCGAGATTTTTGTTATTCCAATGGATGGTAGCGTTGTCATTATAGAATGTAGTATATTATCGAGATTTTTGTCACTACAATGGATGATAGCCTTGTCATTATGGAAGGTAGTCTGTTGTCAAGATTTTTGTTACTACAATGGATTGTAGCCTTGTCATTATAGAATGTAGTTTGTTGTCGATATCTTTGTTAGTCCAATGGATGGTAGCCTAGTCATTATGGAAGGTGGTTTGTGTATGAGATTTTAGTTACTTTAATGGATGGTAGCCTTATAATTATGGAAGGTAGTCTCTTGTTGATATTTTGGTTACTCCAATGATGGTACCCTTGTCATTGCATGGTAGTCTTGTCATTATGGAGGGTAGTGTTTTGTCGATATGTTTGTTATTCCAATGGATGATAGCCTTGTCATTATGGAAGGTAGTCTGTTGTCGTGATTTTTGTCACTCCAATGGATGGTAGCCTTGTCATTATGGAAGGTAGTATGTTGTCGATATCTTTGTTACTCCAATGGATGGTAGCCTTGTCATTATGGAAGGTAGTCTATTGTCGAGATTTTTGTTACTCTAACGGATGGTAGCCTTATCCATATGGAATGTAGTCTATTGACGATATTTTTGTTATTCCAATGGATGGTAGCGTTATCATTATAGAAGGTAGTATATTGTCGAGATTTTTGTCACTGCAATGGATGGTAGCCTTGTCATTATGGAAGGTAGTCTGTTGTCGAGATTTTTTATACTCCAATAAATTGTAGCTTTGTAATTATGGAAGGTAGTCGCTTGTTGATATTTTGGTTACTCCAATGATGGTACCTTTGTTATTATGGAAAGTAGTCTATTACCGAGATTTTTGTTACTCCATTGCATGGTAGCCTTGTCGTTATGGAAGGTAGTGTTTTGTCGATATGTTTGTTATTCCAATGGATGATAGCCTTTACATTATGGAAGGTAGTCTGTTGTCGTGATTTTTGTCACTCCAATGGATGGTAGCCTTGTCATTATGGAATGTAGTATGTTGTCGATATCTTTGTTACTCCAATGGATGGTAGCCTTGTCATTATGGAAGGTAGTCTATTGTCGAGATTTTTGTTACTCTAACGGATGGTAGCCTTATCCATATGGAAGGTAGTCTATTGACGATATTTTTGTTATTCCAATGGATGGTAGCATTGTCATTATAGAAGGTAGTATATTGTCGAGATTTTTGTCACTGCAATGGATGGTAGCCTTGTCATTGTGTAAGGTAGCCTGTTGTCGAGATTTTTGTTACTAGAATGGATTGTAGCCTTGTCGTTATGGAAGGTAGTATGTTGTCTATATCTTTGTTACTCCAATAGATGGTAGCCTAGTCATTATGGAAGGTAGTTTGTGTATGATATTTTTGTTATTCCAATGGATGGTAGCCTTGTCATTATGATAGGAAGTCTATTGTCCTGATTTTTGTTACTCTAAGGGATGGTAGCCTTGTCATTATGGAAGGTAGTATGTTGTCGATATCTTTGTTACTCCAATGGATGGTAGCCTTGTCATTATGGAAGGTAGTCTGTTGTCCAAATTTTTGTTACTCTAAGGGATGGTAGCCTTGTCATTAGGGAACGTAGTCTGTTGTCGAGATTTTTGTTATTCCAATGGATGGTAGCGTTGTCATTATAGAATGTAGTATATTATCGAGATTTTTGTCACTACAATGGATGATAGCCTTGTCATTATGGAAGGTAGTCTGTTGTCAAGATTTTTGTTACTACAATGGATTGTAGCCTTGTCGTTATAGAATGTAGTTTGTTATCGATATCTTTGTTAGTCCAATGGATGGTAGCCTAGTCATTATGGAAGGTGGTTTGTGTATGAGATTTTAGTTACTTTAATGGATGGTAGCCTTATAATTATGGAAGGTAGTCTCTTGTTGATATTTTGGTTACTCCAATGATGGTACCCTTGTCATTATGGAAGGTAGTCTATTGCCGAGATGTTTGTTACTCCATTGCATGGTAGTCTTGTCATTATGGAGGGTAGTGTTTTGTCGATATGTTTGTTATTCCAATGGATGATAGCCTTGTCATTATGGAAGGTAGTCTGTTGTCGTGATTTTTGTCACTCCAATGGATGGTAGCGTTGTCATTATGGAAGGTAGTATGTTGTCGATATCTTTGTTACTCCAATGGATGGTAGCCTTGTCATTATGGAAGGTAGTCTATTGTCGAGATTTTTGTTACTCTAACGGATGGTAGCCTTATCCATATGGAATGTAGTCTATTGACGATATTTTTGTTATTCCAATGGATGGTAGCGTTATCATTATAGAAGGTAGTATATTGTCGAGATTTTTGTCACTGCAATGGATGGTAGCCTTGTCATTATGTAAGGTAGCCTGTTGTCGAGATTTTTGTTACTAGAATGGATTGTAGCCTTGTCGTTATGGAAGGTAGTATGTTGTCTATATCTTTGTTACTCCAATGGATGGTAGCCTAGTCATTATGGAAGGTAGTTTGTGTATGATATTTTTGTTATTCCAATGGATGGTAGCCTTGTCATTATGAAAGGAAGTCTATTGTCCTGATTTTTGTTACTCGAAGGGATGGTAGCCTTGTCATTATGGAAGGTAGTATGTTGTCAATATCTTTGTTACTCCAATGGATGGTAGCCTTGTCATTATGGAAGGTAGTCTGTTGTCCAAATTTTTGTTACTCTAAGGGATGGTAGCCTTGTCATTAGGGAACATAGTCTGTTCTCGAGATTTTTGTTATTCCAATGGATGGTAGCGTTGTCATTATAGAATGTAGTATATTATCGAGATTTTTGTCACTACAATGGATGATAGCCTTGTCATTATGGAAGGTAGTCTGGTGTCAAGATTTTTGTTACTACAATGGATTGAAGCCTTGTCGTTATAGAATGTAGTTTGTTGTCGATATCTTTGTTAGTCCAATGGATGGTAGCCTAGTCATTATGGAAGGTGGTTTGTGTACGAGATTTTAGTTACTTTAATGGATGGTAGCCTTATAATTATGGAAGGTAGTCTCTTGTTGATATTTTGGTTACTCCAATGATGGTACCCTTGTCATTATGGAAGGTAGTCTATTGCCGAGATGTTTATTACTCCATTGCATGGTAGCCTTGTCATTATGGAGGGTAGTGTTTTGTCGATATGTTTGTTATTCCAATGGATGATAGCCTTGTCATTATGGAAGGTAGTCTGTTGTCGTGATTTTTGTCACTCCAATGGATGGTAGCCTTGTCATTATGGAAGGTAGTATGTTGTCGATATCTTTGTTACTCCAATGGATGGTAGCCTTGTCATTATGAAAGGTAGTCTATTGTCTAGATTTTTGTTACTCTAACGGATGGTAGCCTTATCCATATGGAAGGTAGTCTATTGACGATATTTTTGTTATTCCAATGGATGGTAGCGTTGTCATTATAGAAGGTAGTATATTGTCGAGATTTTTGTCACTGCAATGGATGGTAGCCTTGTCATTATGTAAGGTAGCCTGTTGTCGAGATTTTTGTTACTAGAATGGATTGTAGCCTTGTCGTTATGGAAGGTAGTATGTTGTCTATATCTTTGTTACTCCAATGGATGGTAGCCTAGTCATTATGGAAGGTAGTTTGTGTATGATATTTTTGTTATTCCAATGGATGGTAGCCTTGTCATTATGAAAGGAAGTCTATTGTCCTGATTTTTGTTACTCGAAGGGATGGTAGCCTTGTCATTATGGAAGGTAGTATGTTTTCAATATCTTTGTTACTCCAATGGATGGTAGCCTTGTCATTATGGAAGGTAGTCTGTTGTCCAAATTTTTGTTACTCTAAGGGATGGTAGCCTTGTCATTAGGGAACATAGTCTGGTGTCGAGATTTTTGTTATTCCAATGGATGGTAGCGTTGTCATTATAGAATGTAGTATATTATCAAGATTTTTGTCACTACAATGGATGATAGCCTTGTCATTATGGAAGGTAGTCTGTTGTCAAGATTTTTGTTACTACAATGGATTGTAGCCTTGTCGTTATAGAATGTAGTTTGTTTTCGATATCTTTGTTAGTCCAATGGATGGTAGCCTAGTCATTATGGAAGGTGGTTTGTGTACGAGATTTTAGTTACTTTAATGGATGGTAGCCTTATAATTATGGAAGGTAGTCTCTTGTTGATATTTTGGTTACTCCAATGATGGTACCCTTGTCATTATGGAAGGTAGTCTATTGCCGAGATGTTTGTTACTCCATTGCATGGTAGCCTTGTCATTATGGAGGGTAGTGTTTTGTCGATATGTTTGTTATTCCAATGGATGATAGCCTTGTCATTATGGAAGGTAGTCTGTTGTCGTGATTTTTGTCACTCCAATGGATGGTAGCCTTGTCATTATGGAAGGTAGTATGTTGTCGATATCTTTGTTACTCCAATGGATGGTAGCCTTGTCATTATGGAAGGTAGTCTATTGTCGAGATTTTTGTTACTCTAACGGATGGTAGCCTTATCCATATGGAAGGTAGTCTATTGACGATATTTTTGTTATTCCAATGGATGGTAGCGTTGTCATTATAGAAGGTAGTATATTGTCGAGATTTTTGTCACTGCAATGGATGGTAGCCTTGTCATTATGTAAGGTAGCCTGTTGTCGAGATTTTTGTTACTAGAATGGATTGTAGCCTTGTCGTTATGGAAGGTAGTATGTTGTCTATATCTTTGTTACTCCAATGGATGGTAGCCTAGTCATTATGGAAGGTAGTTTGTGTATGATATTTTTGTTATTCCAATGGATGGTAGCCTTGTCATTATGAAAGGAAGTCTATTGTCCTGATTTTTGTTACTCGAAGGGATGGTAGCCTTGTCATTATGGAAGGTAGTATGTTGTCAATATCTTTGTTACTCCAATGGATGGTAGCCTTGTCATTATGGAAGGTAGTCTGTTGTCCAAATTTTTGTTACTCTAAGGGATGGTAGCCTTGTCATTAGGGAACGTAGTCTGTTGTCGAGATTTTTGTTATTCCAATGGATGGTAGCGTTGTCATTATAGAATGTAGTATATTATCGAGATTTTTGTCACTACAATGGATGATAGCCTTGTCATTATGGAAGGTAGTCTGTTGTCAAGATTTTTGTTACTACAATGGATTGTAGCCTTGTCGTTATAGAATGTAGTTTGTTGTCGATATCTTTGTTAGTCCAATGGATGGTAGCCTAGTCATTATGGAAGGTGGTTTGTGTACGAGATTTTAGTTACTTTAATGGATGGTAGCCTTATAATTATGGAAGGTAGTCTCTTGTTGATATTTTGGTTACTCCAATGATGGTACCCTTGTCATTATGGAAGGTAGTCTATTGCCGAGATTTTTGTTACTCCATTGCATGGTAGCCTTGTCATTATGGAAGGTAGTGTTTTGTCGATATGTTTGTTATTCTAATGGATGATAGCCTTGTCATTATGGAAGGTAGTATGTTGTCGTGATTTTTGTCACTCCAATGGATGGTAGCCTTGTCATTATGGAGGGTAGTATGTTGTCGATATCTTTGTTACTCCAATGGATGGTAGCCTTGTCATTATGGAAGGTAGTCTATTGTGGAGATTTTTGTTACTCTAACGGATGGTAGCCTTATCCATATGGAAGGTAGTCTATTGACGATATTTTTGTTATTCCAATGGATGGTAGCGTTGTCATTATAGAAGGTAGTATATTGTCGAGATTTTTGTCACTGCAATGGATGGTAGCCTTGTCATTATGTAAGGTAGCCTGTTGTCGAGATTTTTGTTACTAGAATGGATTGTAGCCTTGTCATTATGGAAGGTAGTATGTTGTCTATATCTTTGTTACTCCAATGGATGGTAGCCTACTCATTATGGAAGGTAGTTTGTATTTTTGTTATTCCAATGGCTGGTAGCCTTGTCATTATGAAAGGAAGTCTATTGTCCTGATTTTTGTTACTCTAAGGGATGGTAGCCTTGTCATTATGGAAGGTAGTATGTTATCGATATCTTTGTTACTCCAATGGATGGTAGCCTTTTCATTATGGAAGGTAGTCTATTGTCCAAATTTTTGTTACTCTAAGGGATGGTAGCCTTGTCATTATGGAACGTAGTCTGTTGTCGAGATTTTTGTTATTCCAATGGATGGTAGCATTGTCATTATAGAAGGTAGTATATTATCGAGATTTTTGTCACTACAATAGATGGTAGCCTTGTCATTATGGAAGGTAGTCTGTTGTCAAGATTTTTGTTACTATAATGGATTGTAGCCTTGTCGTTATGGAATGTAGTTTGTTGTCGATATCTTTGTTAGTCCAATGGATGGTAGCCTAGTCATTATGGAAGGTGGTTTGTGTACGAGATTTTAGTTACTTTAATGGATGGTAGCCTTATAATTATGGAAGGTAGTCTCTTGTTGATATTTTGGTTACTCCAATGATGGTACCCTTGTCATTATGGAAGGTAGTCTATTGCCTAGATTTTTTTTACTCCATTGCATGGTAGCCTTGTCATTATGGAAGGTAGTGTGTTGTCGATATGTTTGTTATTCCAATGGATGATAGCATTGTCATTATGGAAGGTAGTCTGTTGTCGTGATTTTTGTCACTCCAATGGATGGTAGCCTTGTCATTATGGAATGTAGTATGTTGTCGATATCTTTGTTACTCCAATGGATGGTAGCCTTGTCATTATGGAAGGTAGTCTATTGTTAAGATTTTTGTTACTCTAACGGATGGTAGCCTTATCCATATGGAAGGTAGTCTATTGACGATATTTTTGTTATTCCAATGGATGGTAGCATTGTCATTATAGAAGGTAGTATATTGTCGAGATTTTTGTCACTACAATGGATGGTAGCCTTGTCATTATGTAAGGTAGCCTGTTGTCGAGATTTTTGTTACTAGAATGGATTGTAGCCTTGTCGTTATGGAAGGTAGTATGTTGTCTATATCTTTGTTACTCCAATGGATGGTAGTCTAGTCATTATGGAAGGTAGTTTGTGTATGATATTTTTGTTATTCCAATGGATGGTAGCCTTGTCATTATGAAAGGAAGTCTATTGTCCTGATTTTTGTTACTCTAAGGGATGGTAGCCTTGTCATTATGGAAGGTAGTATGTTGTCGATATCTTTGTTACTCCAATGGATGGTAGCCTTGTCATTATGGAAGGTAGTCTATTGTCCAAATTTTTGTTACTCTAAGGGATGGTAGCCTTGTCATTAGGGAACGTAGTCTGTTGTCGAGATTTTTGTTATTCCAATGGATGGTAGCGTTGTCATTATAGAATGTAGTATATTATCGAGATTTTTGTCACTACAATGGATGATAGCCTTGTCATTATGGAAGGTAGTCTATTGTCAAGATTTTTGTTACTACAATGGATTGTAGCCTTGTCGGTATAGAATGTAGTTTGTTGTCGATATCTTTGTTAGTCCAATGGATGGTAGCCTAGTCATTATGGAAGGTGGTTTGTGTACGAGATTTTAGTTACTTTAATGGATGGTAGCCTTATAATTATGGAAGGTAGTCTCTTGTTGATATTTTGGTTACTCCAATGATGGTACCCTTGTCATTATGGAAGGTAGTCTATTGCCGAGATGTTTGTTACTCCATTGCATGGTAGCCTTGTCATTATGGAGGGTAGTGTTTTGTCGATATGTTTGTTATTCCAATGGATGATAGCCTTGTCATTATGGAAGGTAGTATGTTGTCGTGATTTTTGTCACTCCAATGGATGGTAGCCTTGTCATTATGGATGGTAGTATGTTGTCGATATCTTTGTTACTCCAATGGATGGTAGCCTTGTCATTATGGAAGGTAGTCTATTGTGGAGATTTTTGTTACTCTAACGGATGGTAGCCTTATCCATATGGAAGGTAGTCTATTGACGATATTTTTGTTATTACAATGGATGGTAGCGTTGTCATTATAGAAGGTAGTATATTGTCGAGATTTTTGTCACTACAATGGATGGTAGCCTTGTCATTATGTAAGGTAGCCTGTTGTCGAGATTTTTGTTACTAGAATGGATTGTAGCCTTGTCGTTATGGAAGGTAGTATGTTGTCTATATCTTTGTTACTCCAATGGATGGTAGCCTACTCATTATGGAAGGTAGTTTGTGTACGATATTTTTGTTATTCCAATGGATGGTAGCCTTGTCATTATGAAAGGAAGTCTATTGTCCTGATTTTTGTTACT
The DNA here is from genome assembly GCA_948472305.1 of Vicia faba. Classification (NCBI taxonomy): domain Eukaryota; kingdom Viridiplantae; phylum Streptophyta; class Magnoliopsida; order Fabales; family Fabaceae; genus Vicia; species Vicia faba. The sequence goes on from OX451741.1 coordinate 528,205,885, forward strand.
CTAAGGGATGGTAGCCTTGTCATTATGGAAGGTAGTATGTTGTCAATATCTTTGTTACTCCAATGGATGGTAGCCTTGTCATTATGGAAGGTAGTCTATTGTCCAAATTTTTGTTACTCTAAGGGATGGTAGCCTTGTCATTATGGAACGTAGTCTGTTGTCGAGATTTTTGTTATTCCAATGGATGGTAGCGTTGTCATTATAGAAGGTAGTATATTATCGAGATTTTTGTCACTACAATAGATGGTAGCCTTGTCATTATGGAAGGTAGTCTGTTGTCAAGATTTTTGTTACTATAATGGATTGTAGCCTTGTCGTTATGGAATGTAGTTTGTTGTCGATATCTTTGTTAGTCCAATGGATGGTAGCCTAGTCATTACGGAAGGTAGTCTATTGTGGAGATTTTTGTTACTCTAACGGATGGTAGCCTTATCCATATGGAAGGTAGTCTATTGACGATATTTTTGTTATTCCAATGGATGGTAGCGTTGTCATTATAGAAGGTAGTATATTGTCGAGATTTTTGTCACTGCAATGGATGGTAGCCTTGTCATTATGTAAGGTAGCCTGTTGTCGAGATTTTTGTTACTAGAATGGATTGTAGCCTTGTCGTTATGGAAGGTAGTATGTTGTCTATATCTTTGTTACTCCAATGGATGGTAGCCTACTCATTATGGAAGGTAGTTTGTGTACGATATTTTTGTTATTCCAATGGCTGGTAGCCTTGTCATTATGAAAGGAAGTCTATTGTCCTGATTTTTGTTACTCTAAGGGATGGTAGCCTTGTCATTATGGAAGGTAGTATGTTATCGATATCTTTGTTACTCCAATGGATGGTAGCCTTTTCATTATGGAAGGTAGTCTATTGTCCAAATTTTTGTTACTCTAAGGGATGGTAGCCTTGTCATTATGGAACGTAGTCTGTTGTCGAGATTTTTGTTATTCCAATGGATGGTAGCGTTGTCATTATAGAAGGTAGTATATTATCGAGATTTTTGTCACTACAATAGATGGTAGCCTTGTCATTATGGAAGGTAGTCTGTTGTCAAGATTTTTGTTACTATAATGGATTGTAGCCTTGTCGTTATGGAATGTAGTTTGTTGTCGATATCTTTGTTAGTCCAATGGATGGTAGCCTAGTCATTATGGAAGGTGGTTTGTGTACGAGATTTTAGTTACTTTAATGGATGGTAGCCTTATAATTATGGAAGGTAGTCTCTTGTTGATATTTTGGTTACTCCAATGATGGTACCCTTGTCATTATGGAAGGTAGTCTATTGCCTAGATTTTTTTTACTCCATTGCATGGTAGCCTTGTCATTATGGAAGGTAGTGTGTTGTCGATATGTTTGTTATTCCAATGGATGATAGCATTGTCATTATGGAAGGTAGTCTGTTGTCGTGATTTTTGTCACTCCAATGGATGGTAGCCTTGTCATTATGGAATGTAGTATGTTGTCGATATCTTTGTTACTCCAATGGATGGTAGCCTTGTCATTATGGAAGGTAGTCTATTGTTAAGATTTTTGTTACTTTAACGGATGGTAGCCTTATCCATATGGAAGGTAGTCTATTGACGATATTTTTGTTATTCCAATGGATGGTAGCATTGTCATTATAGAAGGTAGTATATTGTCGAGATTTTTGTCACTACAATGGATGGTAGCCTTGTCATTATGTAAGGTAGCCTTTTGTCGAGATTTTTGTTACTAGAATGGATTGTAGCCTTGTCGTTATGGAAGGTAGTATGTTGTCTATATCTTTGTCACTCCAATGGATGGTAGTCTAGTCATTATGGAAGGTAGTTTGTGTATGATATTTTTGTTATTCCAATGGATGGTAGCCTTGTCATTATGAAAGGAAGTCTATTGTCCTGATTTTTGTTACTCTAAGGGATGGTAGCCTTGTCATTATGGAAGGTAGTATGTTGTCGATATCTTTGTTACTCCAATGGATGGTAGCCTTGTCATTATGGAAGGTAGTCTGTTGTCCAAATTTTTGTTACTCTAAGGGATGGTAGCCTTGTCATTAGGGAACGTAGTCTGTTGTCGAAATTTTTGTTATTCCAATGGATGGTAGCGTTGTCATTATAGAATGTAGTATATTATCGAGATTTTTGTCACTACAATGGATGATAGCCTTGTCATTATGGAAGGTAGTCTGTTGTCAAGATTTTTGTTACTACAATGGATTGTAGCCTTGTCGGTATAGAATGTAGTTTGTTGTCGATATCTTTGTTAGTCCAATGGATGGTAGCCTAGTCATTATGGAAGGTGGTTTGTGTACGAGATTTTAGTTACTTTAATGGATGGTAGCCTTATAATTATGGAAGGTAGTCTCTTGTTGATATTTTGGTTACTCCAATGATGGTACCCTTGTCATTATGGAAGGTAGTCTATTGCCGAGATGTTTGTTACTCCATTGCATGGTAGCCTTGTCATTATGGAGGGTAGTGTTTTGTCGATATGTTTGTTATTCCAATGGATGATAGCCTTGTCATTATGGAAGGTAGTCTGTTGTCGTGATTTTTGTCACTCCAATGGATGGTAGCCTTGTCATTATGGAAGGTAGTATGTTGTCGATATCTTTGTTACTCCAATGGATGGTAGCCTTGTCATTATGGAAGGTAGTCTATTGTCGAGATTTTTGTTACTCTAACGGATGGTAGCCTTATCCATATGGAAGGTAGTCTATTGACGATATTTTTGTTATTCCAATGGATGGTAGCGTTGTCATTATAGAAGGTAGTATATTGTCGAGATTTTTGTCACTGCAATGGATGGTAGCCTTGTCATTATGTAAGGTAGCCTGTTGTCGAGATTTTTATTACTAGAATGGATTGTAGCCTTGTCGTTATGGAAGGTAGTATGTTGTCTATATCTTTGTTACTCTAATGGATAGTAGCCTAGTCATTATGGAAGGTAGTTTGTGTATGATATTTTTGTTATTCCAATGGATGGTAGCCTTGTCATTATGAAAGGAAGTCTATTGTCCTGATTTTTGTTACTCTAAGGGATGGTAGCCTTGTCATTATGGAAGGTAGTATGTTGTCAATATCTTTGTTACTCCAATGGATGGTAGCCTTGTCATTATGGAAGGTAGTCTGTTGTTTAAATTTTTGTTACTCTAAGGGATGGTAGCCTTGTCATTAGGGAACGTAGTCTGTTGTCGAGATTTTTGTTATTCCAATGGATGGTAGCGTTGTCATTATAGAATGTAGTATATTATCGAGATTTTTGTCACTACAATGGATGATAGCCTTGTCATTATGGAAGGTAGTCTGTTGTCAAGATTTTTGTTACTACAATGGATTGTAGCCTTGTCGTTATAGAATGTAGTTTGTTGTCGATATCTTTGTTAGTCCAATGGATGGTAGCCTAGTCATTATGGAAGGTGGTTTGTGCACGAGATTTTAGTTACTTTAATGGATGGTAACCTTATAATTATGGAAGGTAGTCTCTTGTTGATATTTTGGTTACTCCAATGATGGTACCCTTGTCATTACGGAAGGTAGTCTATTGTCGAGATTTTTGTTACTCCATTGCATGGTAGCCTTGTCATTATGGAAGGTAGTGTTTTGTCGATATGTTTGTTATTCCAATGGATGATAGCCTTGTCATTATGGAAGGTAGTATGTTGTCGTGATTTTTGTCACTCCAATGGATGGTAGCCTTGTCATTATGGATGGTAGTATGTTGTCGATATCTTTGTTACTCCAATGGATGGTAGCCTTGTCATTATGGAAGGTAGTCTATTGTGGAGATTTTTGTTACTCTAACGGATGGTAGCCTTATCCATATGGAAGGTAGTCTATTGACGATATTTTTGTTATTACAATGGATGGTAGCGTTGTCATTATAGAAGGTAGTATATTGTCGAGATTTTTGTCACTACAATGGATGGTAGCCTTGTCATTATGTAAGGTAGCCTGTTGTCGAGATTTTTGTTACTAGAATGGATTGTAGCCTTGTCGTTATGGAAGGTAGTATGTTGTCTATATCTTTGTTACTCCAATGGATGGTAGCCTAGTCATTATGGAAGGTAGTTTGTGTACGATATTTTTGTTATTCCAATGGCTGGTAGCCTTGTCATTATGAAAGGAAGTCTATTGTCCTGATTTTTATTACTCTAAGGGATGGTAGCCTTGTCATTATGGAAGGTAGTATGTTGTCGATATCTTTGTTACTCCAATGGATGGTAGCCTTGTCATTATGGAAGGTAGTCTATTGTCCAAATTTTTGTTACTCTAAGGGATGGTAGCCTTGTCATTATGGAACATAGTCTGTTGTCGAGATTTTTGTTATTCCAATGGATGGTAGCGTTGTCATTATAGAATGTAGTATATTATCGAGATTTTTGTCACTACAATGGATGATAGCCTTGTCATTATGGAAGGTAGTCTGTTGTCAAGATTTTTGTTACTACAATGGATTGTAGCCTTGTCGGTATAGAATGTAGTTTGTTGTCGATATCTTTGTTAGTCCAATGGATGGTAGCCTAGTCATTATGGAAGGTGGTTTGTGTACGAGATTTTAGTTACTTTAATGGATGGTAGCCTTATAATTATGGAAGGTAGTCTCTTGTTGATATTTTGGTTACTCCAATGATGGTACCCTTGTCATTATGGAAGGTAGTCTATTGCCTAGATTTTTTTTACTCCATTGCATGGTAGCCTTGTCATTATGGAGGGTAGTGTTTTGTCGATATGTTTGTTATTCCAATGGATGATAGCCTTGTCATTATGGAAGGTAGTCTGTTGTCGTGATTTTTGTCACTCCAATGGATGGTAGCCTTGTCATTATGGAAGGTAGTATGTTGTCGATATCTTTGTTACTCCAATGGATGGTAGCCTTGTCATTATGGAAGGTAGTCTATTGTCGATATTTTTGTTACTCTAACGGATGGTAGCCTTATCCATATGGAAGGTAGTCTATTGACGATATTTTTGTTATTCCAATGGATGGTAGCGTTGTCATTATAGAAGGTAGTATATTGTCGAGATTTTTGTCACTGCAATGGATGGTAGCCTTGTCATTATGTAAGGTAGCCTGTTGTCGAGATTTTTATTACTAGAATGGATTGTAGCCTTGTCGTTATGGAAGGTAGTATGTTGTCTATATCTTTGTTACTCTAATGGATGGTAGCCTAGTCATTATGGAAGGTAGTTTGTGTATGATATTTTTGTTATTCCAATGGATGGTAGCCTTGTCATTATGAAAGGAAGTCTATTGTCCTGATTTTTGTTACTCTAAGGGATGGTAGCCTTGTCATTATGGAAGGTAGTATGTTGTCAATATCTTTGTTACTCCAATGGATGGTAGCCTTGTCATTATGGAAGGTAGTCTGTTGTTTAAATTTTTGTTACTCTAAGGGATGGTAGCCTTGTCATTAGGGAACGTAGTCTGTTGTCGAGATTTTTGTTATTCCAATGGATGGTAGCGTTGTCATTATAGAATGTAGTATATTATCGAGATTTTTGTCACTACAATGGATGATAGCCTTGTCATTATGGAAGGTAGTCTGTTGTCAAGATTTTTGTTACTACAATGGATTGTAGCCTTGTCGTTATAGAATGTAGTTTGTTGTCGATATCTTTGTTCGTCCAATGGATGGTAGCCTAGTCATTATGGAAGGTGGTTTGTGCACGAGATTTTAGTTACTTTAATGGATGGTAACCTTATAATTATGGAAGGTAGTCTCTTGTTGATATTTTGGTTACTCCAATGATGGTACCCTTGTCATTACGGAAGGTAGTCTATTGTCGAGATTTTTGTTACTCCATTGCATTGTAGCCTTGTCATTATGGAAGGTAGTGTTTTGTCGATATGTTTGTTATTCCAATGGATGATAGCCTTGTCATTATGGAAGGTAGTATGTTGTCGTGATTTTTGTCACTCCAATGGATGGTAGCCTTGTCATTATGGATGGTAGTATGTTGTCGATATCTTTGTTACTCCAATGGATGGTAGCCTTGTCATTATGGAAGGTAGTCTATTGTGGAGATTTTTGTTACTCTAACGGATGGTAGCCTTATCCATATGGAAGGTAGTCTATTGACGATATTTTTGTTATTACAATGGATGGTAGCGTTGTCATTATAGAAGGTAGTATATTGTCGAGATTTTTGTCACTACAATGGATGGTAGCCTTGTCATTATGTAAGGTAGCCTGTTGTCGAGATTTTTGTTACTAGAATGGATTGTAGCCTTGTCGTTATGGAAGGTAGTATGTTGTCTATATCTTTGTTACTCCAATGGATGGTAGCCTAGTCATTATGGAAGGTAGTTTGTGTACGATATTTTTGTTATTCCAATGGCTGGTAGCCTTGTCATTATGAAAGGAAGTCTATTGTCCTGATTTTTATTACTCTAAGGGATGGTAGCCTTGTCATTATGGAAGGTAGTATGTTGTCGATATCTTTGTTACTCCAATGGATGGTAGCCTTGTCATTATGGAAGGTAGTCTATTGTCCAAATTTTTGTTACTCTAAGGGATGGTAGCCTTGTCATTATGGAACATAGTCTGTTGTCGAGATTTTTGTTATTCCAATGGATGGTAGCGTTGTCATTATAGAATGTAGTATATTATCGAGATTTTTGTCACTACAATGGATGATAGCCTTGTCATTATGGAAGGTAGTCTGTTGTCAAGATTTTTGTTACTACAATGGATTGTAGCCTTGTCGGTATAGAATGTAGTTTGTTGTCGATATCTTTGTTAGTCCAATGGATGGTAGCCTAGTCATTATGGAAGGTGGTTTGTGTACGAGATTTTAGTTACTTTAATGGATGGTAGCCTTATAATTATGGAAGGTAGTCTCTTGTTGATATTTTGGTTACTCCAATGATGGTACCCTTGTCATTATGGAAGGTAGTCTATTGGCTAGATTTTTTTTACTCCATTGCATGGTAGCCTTGTCATTATGGAGGGTAGTGTTTTGTCGATATGTTTGTTATTCCAATGGATGATAGCCTTGTCATTATGGAAGGTAGTCTGTTGTCGTGATTTTTGTCACTCCAATGGATGGTAGCCTTGTCATTATGGAAGGTAGTATGTTGTCGATATCTTTGTTACTCCAATGGATGGTAGCCTTGTCATTATGGAAGGTAGTCTATTATCGATATTTTTGTTACTCTAACGGATGGTAGCCTTATCCATATGGAAGGTAGTCTATTGACGATATTTTTGTTATTCCAATGGATGGTAGCGTTGTCATTATAGAAGGTAGTATATTGTCGAGATTTTTGTCACTGCAATGGATGGTAGCCTTGTCATTATGTAAGGTAGCCTGTTGTCGAGATTTTTATTACTAGAATGGATTGTAGCCTTGTCGTTATGGAAGGTAGTATGTTGTCTATATCTTTGTTACTCTAATGGATGGTAGCCTAGTCATTATGGAAGGTAGTTTGTGTATGATATTTTTGTTATTCCAATGGATGGTAGCCTTGTCATTATGAAAGGAAGTCTATTGTCCTGATTTTTGTTACTCTAAGGGATGGTAGCCTTGTCATTATGGAAGGTAGTATGTTGTCGATATCTTTGTTACTCAAATGGATTGTAGCCTTGTCATTATGGAAGGTAGTCTGTTGTCCAGATTTTTGTTACTCTAAGGGATGGTAGCCTTGTCATTATGGAACATAGTTTGTTGTCGAGATTTTTGTTATTCTAATGGATGGTAGCGTTGTCACTATAGAAGGTAGTGTATTATCGAGATTTTTGTCACTACAATGGATGGTAGCCTTGTCATTATGGAAGGTAGTCTGTTGTCGAGATTTTTTATACTCCAATAAATTGTAGCCTTGTAATTATGGAAGGTAATCGCTTGTTGATATTTTGGTTACTCCAATGATGGTACCTTTGTTATTATGGAAAGTAGTCTATTGCCGAGATTTTTGTTACTCCATTGCATGGTAGCCTTGTCGTTATGGAAGGTAGTGTTTTGTCGATATGTTTGTTATTCCAATGGATGATAGCCTTGTCATTATGGAAGGTAGTCTGTTGTCGTGATTTTTGTCACTCCAATGGATGGTAGCCTTGTCATTATGGAATGTAGTATGTTGTCGATATCTTTGTTACTCCAATGGATGGTAGCCTTGTCATTATGGAAGGTAGTTTATTGTCGAGATTTTTGTTACTCTAACGGATGGTAGCCTTATCCATATGGAAGGTAGTCTATTGACGATATTTTTGTTATTCCAATGGATGGTAGCGTTGTCATTATAGAAGGTAGTATATTGTCGAGATTTTTGTCACTGCAATGGATGGTAGCCTTGTCATTATGTAAGGTAGCCTGTTGTCGAGATTTTTGTTACTAGAATGGATTGTAGCCTTGTCGTTATGGAAGGTAGTATGTTGTCTATATCTTTGTTATTCCAATGGATGGTAGCCTAGTCATTATGGAAGGTAGTTTGTGTATGATATTTTTGTTATTCCAATGGATGGTAGCCTTGTCATTATGAAAGGAAGTCTATTGTCCTGATTTTTGTTACTCTAAGGGATGGTAGCCTTGTCATTATGGAAGGTAGTATGTTGTCGATATCTTTGTTACTCCAATGGATGGTAGCCTTGTCATTATGGAAGGTAGTCTGGTTTCCAAATTTTTTTTACTCTAAGGGATGGTAGCCTTGTCATCATGGAACGTAGTCTGTTGTCGAGATTTTTGTTATTCCAATGGATGGTAGCGTTGTCATTATAGAAGGTAGTATATTATCGAGATTTTTGTCACTACAATGGATGGTAGCCTTGTCATTATGGAAGGTAGTATGTTGTCAAGATTTTTGTTACTACAATGGATTGTAGCCTTGTCGTTATAGAATGTAGTTTTTGTGTCGATATCTTTGTTAGTCCAATTGATGGTAGCCTAGTCATTATGGAAGGTGGTTTGTGTACGAGATTTTAGTTACTTTAATGGATGGTAGCCTTATAATTATGGAAGGTAGTCTCTTGTTAATATTTTGGTTACTCCAATGATGGTACCCTTGTCATTATGGAAGGTAGTCTATTGCCTAGATTTTTGTTACTCCATTGCATGGTAGCCTTGTCATTATGGAAGGTAGTGTGTTGTCGATATGTTTGTTATTCCAATGGATGCTAGCATTGTCATTATGGAAGGTAGTCTGTTGTCGTGATTTTTGTCACTCCAATAAATGGTAGCCTTGTCATTATGGAAGGTAGTATGTTGTCGATATCTTTGTTACTCCAATGGATGGTAGCCTTGTCATTATGGAAGGTAGTCTATTTTCGATATTTTTGTTACTATAACGGATGGTAGCCTTATCCATATGGAAGGTAGTCTGTTGACGAGATTTTTGTTATTCCAATGGATGGTAGCGTTGTCATTATAAAAGGTAGTATATTGTCGAGATTTTTGTCACTGCAATGGATGGTAGCCTTGTCATTATGTAAGGTAGTCTGTTGTCGAGATTTTTGTTACTAGAATGGATTGTAGCCTTGTCGTTATGGAAGGTAGTATGTTGTCTATATCTTTGTTACTCCAATGGATGGTAGCCTAGTCATTATGGAAGGTAGTTTGTGTACGATATTTTTGTTAGTCCAATGGAAGGTAGCCTTGTCATTATGAAAGGAAGTCTATTGTCCTGATTTTTGTTACTCTAAGGGATGGTAGCCTTGTCATTATGGAAGGTAGTATGTTATTGATATCTTTGTTACTCCAATGGATTGTAGCCTTGTCATTATGGAAGGTAGTCTGTTGTCCAGATTTTTGTTACTCTAAGGGATGGTAGCCTTGTCATTATGGAACATAGTTTGTTGTCGAGATTTTTGTTATTCTAAAGGATGGTAGCGTTGTCATTATAGAAGGTAGTGTATTATCGAGATTTTTGTCACTACAATGGATGGTAGCCTTGTCATTATGGAAGGTAGTCTGTTGTCGAGATTTTTTATACTCCAATAAATTGTAGCCTTGTAATTATGGAAGGTAATCGCTTGTTGATATTTTGGTTACTCCAATGATGGTACCTTTGTTATTATGGAAAGTAGTCTATTGCCGAGATTTTTGTTACTCCATTGCATGGTAGCCTTGTCATTATGCAAGGTAGTGTGTTGTCGATATTTTTGTTATTCCAATGGATGGTAGCCTTGTCATTATGGAAGGTAGTATGTTATCGATATTTTTGTTATTCCAATGGATGGTAGCCTTGTCATTATGGAAGGTAGTTTGTTTTTGTGATTCTTGTTACTCCAATGAATGGTAGCCTTGTCATTATGGAAGGTAGTATGTTGTCGATATCTTTGGTACTCCAATGGATGGTAGCCTTGTCATTATGGAAGGTAGTCTATTGTCAATATTTTTGTTACTCTAAGGGATGGTAGCCTTGTCCATATGGAAGGTAGTCTGTTGTCGAGATTTTTGTTATTCCAATGGATGGTAGCATTGTCATTATAGAAGGTAGTATATTGTCGATATTTTTATCACTACAATGGATGGTAGCCTTGTCAATATGTAAGGTAGTCTGTTGTCGAGATTTTTGTTACTAGAATGGGTTGTAGCCTTGTCGTTATGGAAGGTAGTATGTTTTCTATATCTTTGTTACTCCAATGGATGGTAGCCTAGTCATTATGGAAGGTAGTTTGTGTATGATATTTTTGTTATTCCAATGGATGGTAGCCTTGTCATTATGAAAGGAAGTTTATTGTCCTGATTTTTGTTACTCTAAGGGATGGTAGCCTTGTCATTATTGAAGGTAGTATGTTGTCGATATCTTTGTTAGACCAATGGATGGTAGCCTTGTCATTATGGAAGGTAGTATGTTGTCCAGATTTTTGTTACTCTAAGGGATGGTAGCCTTTTCATTATGGAAGGTAGTCTATTGTCGAGATTTTTGTTATTCCAATGGATGGTAGCATTGTCATTATAGAAGGTAGTATATTATCGAGATTTTTGTCACTATAATGGATGGTAGCATTGTCATTATGGAAGGTAGTCTATTGTCAAGATTTTTGTTACTACAATAGATTGTAGCCTTGTCGTTATGGAATGTAGTTTGTTAGTCCAATGGATGGTAGCCTAGTCATTATGGAAGGTAGTTTGTGTATGAGATTTTAGTTACTTTAATGGATGGTAGCCTTGTCATTATGGAAGGTAGTCTGTTGTCGAGATTTTTTATACTCCAATAAATTGTAGCCTTTTAATTATGGAAGGTAGTCTCTTGTTGATATTTTGGTTACTCCAATGGATTGTAGCCTGGTAATTATCGAAGGTAGTCTCTTGTTGATATTTTGGTTAATTCAATGATGGTACCCTTGTCATTATGGAAGGTAGTCTATTGCCGAGATTTTTGTTACTCCATTGCATGGTAGCCTTGTCATTATGGAAGGTAGTGTGTTGTCGATATGTTTGTTATTCCAATGGATGATAGCCTTGTCATTATGGAAGGTAGTTTGTTGTCGTGATTTTTGTTATTCCAATGGATGGTAGCCTTGTCATTATGGAAGGTAGTATGTTGTTGATATCTTTGTTACTCCAATGGATGGTAGCCTTGTCATTATGGAAGGTAGTCTATTATCGATATTTTTGTTACTCTAACGGATGGTAGCCTTATCCATATGGAAGGTAGTCTGTTGACGAGATTTTTGTTAGTCCAATGGATGGTAGCGTTGTCATTATAGAAGGTAGTATATTGTCGAGATTTTTGTCACTACAATGGATGATAGCCTTGTCATTATGTAAGGTAGTCTATTGTCGAGATTTTTGTTACTAGAATGGATTGTAGCCTTGTCGTTATGGAAGGTAGTTTGTTGTCTATATCTTTGTTACTCCAATGGATGGTAGCCAAGTCATTATGGAAGGTAGTTTGTGTATGATATTTTTGTTATTCCAATGGATGGTAGCCCTGCCAATGGATGGTAGCCTGATTTTTGTTACTCTAAGGGATGGTAGCCTTGTCATTATGGAAGGTAGTATGTTGTTGATATCTTTGTTACTCCAATGGATGGTAGCCTTGTCTTTATGGAAGGTAGTCTGTTGTCGAGGTTTAAGTTTCTCTAAGGGATGGTAGCCTTGTCATTATGGAAGGTAGTTTGTTGTCGAGATTTTTGTTATTCTAATGGATTATAGCCTTGTTGTTATGGAAGGTAGTCTGTTGTCGATATCTTTGTTACTCCAATGGATGGTAGCCTAGTAATTATGGAAGGTAGTTTTTGTACGATATTTTTGTTATTCCAATGGATGGTAGCCTTGTCATTATGAAAGGTAGTCTATTGTCGTGATTTTTGTTAATCTAAGGGATGGTAGCCTTGTCATTATGGAAGGTAGTCTGTTGTCGAGATTTTTTATACTCCAATAAATTGTAGCCTTGTAATTATGGAAGGTAATCGCTTGTTGATATTTTGGTTACTCCAATGATGGTACCTTTGTTATTATGGAAAGTAGTCTATTGCCGAGATTTTTGTTACTCCATTGCATGGTAGCCTTGTCATTATGCAAGGTAGTGTGTTGTCGATATTTTTGTTATTCCAATGGATGGTAGCCTTGTCATTATGGAAGGTAGTATGTTATCGATATTTTTGTTATTCCAATGGATGGTAGCCTTGTCATTATGGAAGGTAGTTTGTTTTTGTGATTCTTGTTACTCCAATGAATGGTAGCCTTGTCATTATGGAAGGTAGTATGTTGTCGATATCTTTGGTACTCCAATGGATGGTAGCCTTGTCATTATGGAAGGTAGTCTATTGTCGATATTTTTGTTACTCTAAGGGATGATAGCCTTGTCCATATGGAAGGTAGTCTGTTGTCGAGATTTTTGTTATTCCAGTGGATGGTAGCATTGTCCTTACAGAAGGTAGTATATTGTCGAGATTTTTATCACTACAATGGATGGTAGCCTTGTCAATATGTAAGGTAGTCTGTTGTCGAGATTTTTGTTACTAGAATGGGTTGTAGCCTTGTCGTTATGGAAGGTAGTATGTTATCTATATCTTTGTTACTCCAATGGATTGTAGCCTAGTCATTATGGAAGGTAGTTTGTGTACGATATTTTTGTTATTCCAATGGATGGTAGCCTTGTCATTATGAAAGGAAGTTTATTGTCCTGATTTTTGTTACTCTAAGGGATGGTAGCCTTGTCATTATTGAAGGTAGTATGTTGTCGATATCTTTGTTAGACCAATGGATGGTAGCCTTGTCATTATGGAAGGTAGTCTGTTGTCCAGATTTTTGTTACTCTAAGGGATGGTAGCCTTTTCATTATGGAAGGTAGTCTATTGTCGAGATTTTTGTTATTCCAATGGATGGTAGCATTGTCATTATAGAAGGTAGTATATTATCGAGATTTTTGTCACTATAATGGATGGTAGCCTTGTCATTACGGAAGGTAGTCTATTGTCAAGATTTTTGTTACTACAATAGATTGTAGCCTTATCGTTATGGAATGTAGTTTGTTAGTCCAATGGATGGTAGCCTAGTCATTATGGAAGGTAGTTTGTGTATGAGATTTTAGTTACTTTAATGGATGGTAGCCTTGTCATTATGGAAGGTAGTCTGTTGTCGAGATTTTTTATACTCCAATAAATTGTAGCCTTTTAATTATGGAAGGTAGTCTCTTGTTGATATTTTGGTTACTCCAATGGATTGTAGCCTGGTAATTATGGAAGGTAGTCTCTTGTTGATATTTTGGTTAATTCAATGATGGTACCCTTGTCATTATGGAAGGTAGTCTATTGCCGAGATTTTTGTTACTCCATTGCATGGTAGCCTTGTCATTATGGAAGGTAGTGTGTTGTCGATATGTTTGTTATTCCAATGGATGATAGCCTTGTCATTATGGAAGGTAGTTTGTTGTCGTGATTTTTGTTATTCCAATGGATGGTAGCCTTGTCATTATGGAAGGTAGTATGTTGTTGATATCTTTGTTACTCCAATGGATGGTAGCCTTGTCATTATGGAAGGTAGTCTATTATCGATATTTTTGTTACTCTAACGGATGGTAGCCTTATCCATATGGAAGGTAGTCTGTTGACGAGATTTTTGTTAGTCCAATGGATGCTAGCGTTGTCATTATAGAAGGTAGTATATTTTCGAGATTTTTGTCACTACAATGGATGATAGCCTTGTCATTATGTAAGGTAGTCTATTGTCGAGATTTTTGTTACTAGAGTGGATTGTAGCCTTGTCGTTATGGAAGGTAGTTTGTTGTCTATATCTTTGTTACTCCAATGGATGGTAGCCAAGTCATTATGGGAGGTAGTTTGTGTATGATATTTTTGTTATTCCAATGGATGGTAGCCCTGCCAATGGATGGTAGCCTGATTTTTGTTACTCTAAGGGATGGTAGCCTTGTCATTATGGAAGGTAGTATGTTGTTGATATCTTTGTTACTCCAATGGATGGTAGCCTTGTCTTTATGGAAGGTAGTCTGTTGTCGAGGTTTAAGTTTCTCTAAGGGATGGTAGCCTTGTCATTATGGAAGGTAGTTTGTTGTCGAGATTTTTGTTATTCTAATGGATTATAGCCTTGTTGTTATGGAAGGTAGTCTGTTGTCGATATCTTTGTTACTCCAATGGATGGTAGCCTAGTAATTATGGAAGGTAGTTTTTGTACGATATTTTTGTTATTCCAATGGATGGTAGCCTTGTCATTATGAAAGGTAGTCTATTGTCGTGATTTTTGTTAATCTAAGGGATGGTAGCCTTGTTATTATGGAAGGTAGTCTGTTGTCGAGATTTTTTATACTCCAATAAATTGTAGCCTTGTAATTATGGAAGGTAATCGCTTGTTGATATTTTGGTTACTCCAATGATGGTACCTTTGTTATTATGGAAAGTAGTCTATTGCCGAGATTTTTGTTACTCCATTGCATGGTAGCCTTGTCATTATGCAAGGTAGTGTGTTGTCGATATTTTTGTTATTCCAATGGATGGTAGCCTTGTCATTATGGAAGGTAGTATGTTATCGATATTTTTGTTATTCCAATGGATGGTAGCCTTGTCATTATGGAAGGTAGTTTGTTTTTGTGATTCTTGTTACTCCAATGAATGGTAGCCTTGTCATTATGGAAGGTAGTATGTTGTCGATATCTTTGGTACTCCAATGGATGGTAGCCTTGTCATTATGGAAGGTAGCCTATTGTCGATATTTTTGTTACTCTAAGGGATGATAGCCTTGTCCATATGGAAGGTAGACTGTTGTCGAGATTTTTGTTATTCCAGTGGATGGTAGCATTGTCATTACAGAAGGTAGTATATTGTCGAGATTTTTATCACTACAATGGATGGTAGCCTTGTCAATATGTAAGGTAGTCTGTTGTCGAGATTTTTGTTACTAGAATGGGTTGTAGCCTTGTCGTTATGGAAGGTAGTATGTTATCTATATCTTTGTTACTCCAATGGATGGTAGCCTAGTCATTATGGAAGGTAGTTTGTGTACGATATTTTTGTTATTCCAATGGATGGTAGCCTTGTCATTATGAAAGGAAGTTTATTGTCCTGATTTTTGTTACTCTAAGGGATGGTAGCCTTGTCATTATTGAAGGTAGTATGTTGTCGATATCTTTGTTACACCAATGGATGGTAGCCTTGTCATTATGGAAGGTAGTCTGTTGTCCAGATTTTTGTTACTCTAAGGGATGGTAGCCTTTTCATTATGGAACGTAGTCTATTGTCGAGATTTTTGTTATTCCAATGGATGGTAGCATTGTCATTATAGAAGGTAGTATATTATCGAGATTTTTGTCACTATAATGGATGGTAGCCTTGTCATTACGGAAGGTAGTCTATTGTCAAGATTTTTGTTACTACAATAGATTGTAGCCTTATCGTTATGGAATGTAGTTTGTTAGTCCAATGGATGGTAGCCTAGTCATTATGGAAGGTAGTTTGTGTATGAGATTTTAGTTACTTTAATGGATGGTAGCCTTGTCATTATGGAAGGTAGTCTGTTGTCGAGATTTTTTATACTCCAATAAATTGTAGCCTTTTAATTATGGAAGGTAGTCTCTTGTTGATATTTTGGTTACTCCAATGGATTGTAGCCTTGTAATTATGGAAGGTAGTCTCTTGTTGATATTTTGGTTAATCCAATGATGGTACCCTTGTCATTATGGAAGGTAGTCTATTGCCGAGATTTTTGTTACTCCATTGCATGGTAGCCTTGTCATTATGGAAGGTAGTGTGTTGTCGATATGTTTGTTATTCCAATGGATGATAGCCTTGTCATTATGGAAGGTAGTTTGTTGTCGTGATTTTTGTTATTCCAATGGATGGTAGCCTTGTCATTATGGAAGGTAGTATGTTGTTGATATCTTTGTTACTCCAATGGATGGTAGCCTTGTCATTATGGAAGGTAGTCTATTGTCGATGTTTTTGTTACTCTAACGGATGGTAGCCTTATCCATATGGAAGGTAGTCTGTTGACGAGATTTTTGTTAGTCCAATGGATGGTAGCGTTGTCATTATAGAAGGTAGTATATTGTCGAGATTTTTGTCACTACAATGGATGATAGCCTTGTCATTATGTAAGGTAGTCTATTGTCGAGATTTTTGTTACTAGAATGGATTGTAGCCTTGTCGTTATGGAAGGTAGTTTGTTGTCTATATCTTTGTTACTCCAATGGATGGTAGCCTAGTCATTATGGAAGGTAGTTTGTGTATGATATTTTTGTTATTCCAATGGATGGTAGCCCTGCCAATGGATGGTAGCCTGATTTTTGTTACTCTAAGGGATGGTAGCCTTGTCATTATGGAAGGTAGTATGTTGTTGATATCTTTGTTACTCCAATGGATGGTAGCCTTGTCTTTATGGAAGGTAGTCTGTTGTCGAGGTTTAAGTTTCTGTAAGGGATGGTAGCCTTGTCATTATTGAAGGTAGTCTGTTGTCGAGATTTTTGTTATTCTAATGGATTATAGCCTTGTCGTTATGGAAGGTAGTCTGTTGTCGATATCTTTGTTACTCCAATGGATGGTAGCCTAGTAATTATGGAAGGTAGTTTTTGTACGATATTTTTGTTATTCCAATGGATGGTAGCCTTGTCATTATGAAAGGTAGTCTATTGTAGTGATTTTTGTTAATCTAAGGGATGGTAGCCTTGTCATTATGGAAGGTAGTATGTTGTCGATATCTTTGTTACTCCAATGGATGGTAGCCTTGTCATTATGGAAGGTAGTCTGTTGTCCAGATTTTTGTTAATCTAAGGGATGGTAGCCTTGTCTTTATGGAATGTAGTCTGTTGTCGAGATTCTTGTTATTCCAATGGATGGTAGCGTTGTCATTATAGAAGGTAGTATATTATCGGTATTTTTGTCACTACAATGGATGGTAGCCTTGTAGTTATGGGATGTAGTCTGTTGTCGATATTTTTGTTACTACAATGGATTGTAGCCTTGTCGTTATGGAAGGTAGTCTGTTGTCGATATCTTTGTTACTCCAATGGATGGTAGCCTAGTCATTATGGAAGGTAATTTGTGTACGAGATGGTAGTTACTCCAATGGACGGTAGCCTTGTCATTATGGAAGGTAGTGTGTTGTCGATATTTTTTATACTCGAATGAATTGTAGCCTTGTAATTATGGAAGGTAGTCCCTACTTGATATTTTGGTTACTCCAATGATAGTACCCTTGTCATTATGGAAGGTAGTCTATTGCCGAGATTTTTGTTACTCCATTGCATGGAAGCCTTGTCATTATGGAAGGTAGTGTGTTGTCGATATTTTTGTTATTCCAATGGATGGTAGCCTTGTCTTTATGGAAGGTAGTCTGTTATCGTGATTTTTGTTACTCCAATGGATGGTAGCCTTTTCATTATGGAAGGTAGTATGTTGTCGATATCTTTGTTACTCTAATGGATGGTATTCTTGTCATTATGGAAGGTGGTCTGTTGTCGAGATATTTGTTACTCTAAGGGATGGTAGCCTTGTCATTATGGAACATAGTCTGTTATCGAGATTTTTGTTATTCCAATGGATGGTAGCATTGTCATTATAAAAGGTATTATATTATCGATATTTTTGTCACTACAATGGATGGTAGCCTTGTCATTATGTAAGGTAGTCTGTTGTCGAGATTTTTGTTACTAGAATGGATTGTAGCCTTGTCGTTATGGAAGGTAGTATGTTGTCGATATCTTTGTTACTCCAATGGATGGTAGCCTAGTCATTATGGAAGGTAGTTTGTGTATGATATTTTATTTATTCCAATGGATGTTAGCCTTGTCATTATGAAAGGTAGTCTATTGTCGTGATTTTTGTTACTCTATGGGATGGTAGCCTTGTCATTATTGAAGGTAGTATGTTGTCGATATCTTTGTTACTCCAATGGATGGTAGCCTTGTCATTATGGAAGGTAGTTTGTTGTCGAGACTTTTGTTACTCTAAGTGATGGTAGCCTTGTCATTATGGAACGTAGTCTGTTGTCGAGATGTTTGGTATTCCAATAGATGGTAGCATTGTCATTATGGAAGGTAGTCTGTTGTCGAGATTTTTGTTACTACAATGGATTGTAGCCTTGTCGTTATGGAAGGTAGTTTGTTGTTCATATCTTTGTTACTCCAATGGATGGTAGCTTAGTCATTATGGAAGGTAGTTTGTGTACTAGATTTTAGTTACTCCAATGGATGGTGGCCTTGTCATTATGGAAGGTAGTCTGTTGTCAAGATTTTTTATACTCCAATGGATTGTAGCCTTGTAATTATGGAAGGTAGTCTCTTGTTAATATTTTGGTTACTCCAATGATGGTACCCTTGTCATTATGGAAGGTAGTCTATTGCCGAGATTTTTGTTACTCCATAGCATGGTAGCCTTGTCATTATGGAAGGTAGTGTGTTGTCGATATGTTTGTTATTCCAATGGATGATAGCCTTGTCATTATGGAAGGTAGTTTGTTGTCGTGATTTTTGTTATTCCAATGGATGGTAGCCTTGTAATTATGGAAGATAGTGTGTTGTCGATATGTTTGTTATTCCAATGGATGATAGCCTTGTCATTATGGAAGGTAGTTTGTTGTCGTGATTTTTGTTATTCCAATGGATGGTAGCCTTGTCATTATGGAAGGTAGTATGTTGTTGATATCTTTGTTACTCCAATGGATGGTAGCCTTGTCATTATGGAAGGTAGTCTATTGTCGATGTTTTTGTTACTCTAACGGATGGTAGCCTTATCCATATGGAAGGTAGTCTGTTGACGAGATTTTTGTTAGTCCAATGGATGGTAGCGTTGTCATTATAGAAGGTAGTATATTGTCGAGATTTTTGTCACTACAATGGATGATAGCCTTGTCATTATGTAAGGTAGTCTATTGTCGAGATTTTTGTTACTAGAATGGATTGTAGCCTTGTCGTTATGGAAGGTAGTTTGTTGTCTATATCTTTGTTACTCCAATGGATGGTAGCCTAGTCATTATGGAAGGTAGTTTGTGTATGATATTTTGGTTATTCCAATGGATGGTAGCCCTGCCAATGGATGGTAGCCTGATTTTTGTTACTCTAAGGGATGGTAGCCTTGTCATTATGGAAGGTAGTATGTTGTTGATATCTTTGTTACTCCAATGGATGGTAGCCTTGTCTTTATGGAAGGTAGTCTGTTGTCGAGGTTTAAGTTTCTCTAAGGGATGGTAGCCTTGTCATTATTGAAGGTAGTCTGTTGTCGAGATTTTTGTTATTCTAATGGATTATAGCCTTGTCGTTATGGAAGGTAGTTTGTTGTCGATATCTTTGTTACTCCAATGGATGGTAGCCTAGTAATTATGGAAGGTAGTTTTTGTACGATATTTTTGTTATTCCAATGGATGGTAGCCTTGTCATTATGAAAGGTAGTCTATTGTCGTGATTTTTGTTAATCTAAGGGATGGTAGCCTTGTCATTATGGAAGGTAGTATGTTGTCGATATCTTTGTTACTCCAATGGATGGTAGCCTTGTCATTATGGAAGGTAGTCTGTTGTCCAGATTTTTGTTACTCTAAGGGATGGTAGCCTTGTCTTTATGGAATGTAGTCTGTTGTCGAGATTCTTGTTATTCAAATGGATGGTAGCGTTGTCATTATAGAAGGTAGTATATTATCGGTATTTTTGTCACTACAATGGATGGTAGCCTTGTCATTATGGGATGTAGTCTGTTGTCGATATTTTTGTTACTACAATGGATTGTAGCCTTGTCGTTATGGAAGGTAGTCTGTTGTCGATATCTTTGTTACTCCAATGGATGGTAGCCTAGTCATTATGGAAGGTAATTTGTGTACGAGATGTTAGTTACTCCAATGGACGGTAGCCTTGTCATTATGGAAGGTAGTGTGTTGTCGATATTTTTTATACTCGAATGAATTGTAGCCTTGTAATTATGGAAGGTAGTCCCTTCTTGATATTTTGGTTACTCCAATGATAGTACCCTTGTCATTATGGAAGGTAGTCTATTGCCGAGATTTTTGTTACTCCATTGCATGGAAGCCTTGTCATTATGGAAGGTAGTGTGTTGTCGATATTTTTGTTATTCCAATGGATGGTAGCCTTGTCATTATGGAAGGTAGTCTGTTATCGTGATTTTTGTTACTTCAATGGATGGTAGCCTTTTCATTATGGAAGGTAGTATGTTGTCGATATCTTTGTTACTCTAATGGATGGTATTCTTGTCATTATGGAAGGTGGTCTGTTGTCGAGATATTTGTTACTCTAAGGGATGGTAGCCTTGTCATTATGGAACATAGTCTGTTATCGAGATTTTTGTTATTCCAATGGATGGTAGCATTGTCATTATAGAAGGTATTATATTATCAATATTTTTGTCACT
Organism: Vicia faba; assembly: GCA_948472305.1. NCBI lineage: Eukaryota > Viridiplantae > Streptophyta > Magnoliopsida > Fabales > Fabaceae > Vicia > Vicia faba. Next base: position 528,226,611 of record OX451741.1, read on the forward strand.
ACAATGGATGGTTGCCTTGTCATTATGTAAGGTAGTCTGTTGTCGAGATTTTTGTTACTAGAATGGATTGTAGCCTTGTCGTTATGGAAGGTAGTATGTTGTCGATATCTTTGTTACTCCAATGGATGGTAGCCTAGTCATTATGGAAGGTAGTTTGTGTATGATATTTTTGTTATTCCAATGGATGGTAGCCTTGTCATTATGAAAGGTAGTCTATTGTCGTGATTTTTGTTACTCTATGGGATGGTAGCCTTGTCATTATTGAAGGTAGTATGTTGTCGATATCTTTGTTACTCCAATGGATGGTAGCCTTGTCATTATGGAAGGTAGTTTGTTGTCGAGACTTTTGTTACTCTAAGTGATGGTAGCCTTGTCATTATGGAACGTAGTCTGTTGTCGAGATGTTTGGTATTCCAATAGATGGTAGCATTGTCATTATGGAAGGTAGTCTGTTGTCGAGATTTTTGTTACTACAATGGATTGTAGCCTTGTCGTTATGGAAGGTAGTTTGTTGTTCATATCTTTGTTACTCCAATGGATGGTAGCTTAGTCATTATGGAAGGTAGTTTGTGTACTAGATTTTAGTTACTCCAATGGATGGTGGCCTTGTCATTATGGAAGGTAGTCTGTTGTCAAGATTCTTTATACTCCAATGGATTGTAGCCTTGTAATTATGGAAGGTAGTCTCTTGTTAATATTTTGGTTACTCCAATGATGGTACCCTTGTCATTATGGAAGGTAGTCTATTGCCGAGATTTTTGTTATTCCATAGCATGGTAGCCTTGTCATTATGGAAGGTAGTGTGTTGTCGATATGTTTGTTATTCCAATGGATGATAGCCTTGTCATTATGGAAGGTAGTTTGTTGTCGTGATTTTTGTTATTCCAATGGATGGTAGCCTTGTCATTATGGAAGGTAGTATGTTGTTGATATCTTTGTTACTCGAATGGATGGTAGCCTTGTCATTATGGAAGGTATTCTATTGTCAATATTTTTGTTACTGTAACGGATGGTAGCCTTATCCATATGGAAGGTAGTCTGTTGACGAGATTTTTGTTATTCCAATAGATGGTAGCGTTGTCATTATAGAAGGTAGTATATTGTCGAGATTTTTGTCACTATAATGGATGGTAGCCTTGTAATTATGTAAGGTAGTCTATTGTCGAGATTTTTGTTACAAGAATTGATTGTAGCCTTGTCGTTATGGAAGGTAGTCTGTTGTCTATATCTTTGTTACTCCAATGGATGGTAGCCTAGTCATTATGGAAGGTAGTTTGTGTATGATATTTTTGTTATTCCAATGGATGGTAGCCCTGCCATTATGAAAGGAATTCTATTGTCCTGATTTTTGTTACTCTAAGGGATGGTAGCCTTGTCATTATGGAAGGTAGTATGTTGTTGATATCTTTGTTACTCCAATGGATGGTAGCCTTGTCATTATGGAAGGTAGTCTGTTGTCGAGGTTTAAGTTTCTCTAAGGGATGGTAGCCTTGTCATTATGGAACGTAGTCTGTTGTCGAGATTTTTGTTATTCTAATGGATGGTAGTGTTGTCATTATAGAAGGTAGTATATTATCGAGATTTTTGTAACTATAATGGATTGTAGCCTTGTCATTATGGAAGGTAGTTTGTTGTCGAGATTTTTGTTACTACAATGGATTATAGCCTTGTCGTTATGGAAGGTAGTATGTTGTCGATATCTTTGTTACTCCAATGGATGGTAGCCTAGTAATTATGGAAGGTAGTTTTTGTACGATATTTTTGTTATTCCAATGGATGGTAGCCTTGTCATTATGAAAGGTAGTCTATTGTCGTGATTTTTGTTAATCTAAGGGATGGTAGCCTTGTCATTATGGAAGGTAGTATGTTGTCGATATCTTTGTTACTCCAATGGATGGTAGCCTTGTCATTATGGAAAGTAGTCTGTTGTCCAGATTTTTGTTACTCTAAGGGATGGTAGCCTTGTCTTTATGGAATGTAGTCTGTTGTCGAGATTTTTGTTATTCCAATGGATGGTAGCATTGTCATTATAGAAGGTAGTATATTATCGATATTTTTGTCACTACAATGGATGGTAGCCTTGTCATTATGGGATGTAGTCTGCTGTCGATATTTTTGTTACTACACTGGATTGTAGCCTTGTCGTTATGGAAGGTAGTCTGTTATCGATATCTTTGTTACTCTAATGGATGGTAGCCTAGTCATTATGGAAGGTAGTTTGTGTACGAGATGTTAGTTACTCCAATGGACGGTAGCCTTGTCATTATGGAAGGTAGTGTGTTGACGATATTTTTTATACTCGAATGAATTGTAGCCTTGTAATTATGGAAGGTAGTCTCTTCTTGATATTTTGGTTACTCCAATGATAGTACCCTTGTCATTATGGAAGGTAGTCTATTGCCGAGATTTTTGTTACTCCATTGCATGGAAGCCTTGTCATTATGGAAGGTAGTGTGTTGTCGATATTTTTGTTATTCCAATGGATGGTAGCCTTGTCATTATAGAAGGTAGTCTGTTGTCGTGATTTTTGTTACTCCAATGGATGGTAGCCTTGTCATTATGGAAGGTAGTATGTTGTCGATATCTTTGTTACTCTAATGGACGGTAGCCTTGTCATTATGGAAGTTGGTCTGTTGTCGAGATATTTGTTACTCTAAGGGATGGTAGTCTTGTCATTATGTAAGGTAGTCTGTTGTCGAGATTTTTGTTACTAGAATGGATTGTAGCCTTGTCGTTATGGAAGGTAGTATGTTGTCGATATCTTTGTTACTCCAATGGATGTTAGCCTAGTCATTATGGAAGGTACTTTGTGTATGATATTTTTGTTATTCCAATGGATGGTAGCCTTTTCATTATGAAAGGTAGTCTATTGTCGTGATTTTTGTTACTCTAAGGGATGGTAGCCTTGTCATTATTGAAGGTAGTATGTTGTCGTTATCCTTGTTACTCCAATGGATGGTAGCCTTGTCATTATGGAAGGTAGTTTGTTGTCGAGATTTTTTTTACTCTAAGTGATGGTAGCCTTGTCATTATGGAACGTAGTCTATTGTCGAGATGTTTGTTATTCCAATAGATGGTAGCATTGTCATTATAAAAGGTAGTATATTATCGATAATTTTGTCACTATAATGGATGGTAGCCTTGTCATTATGGAAGGTAGTCTGTTGTCGAGATGTTTGTTACTACAATGGAATGTAGCCTTGTCGTTATGGAAGGTAGTTTGTTGTCCATATCTTTGTTACTCCAATGGATGGTAGCTTATTCATTATGGAAGGTAGTTTGTGTACGAGATTTTAGTTACTCCAATGGATGGTAGCCTTGTCATTATGGAAGGTAGTATGTTGTCAAGATTTTTTATACTCCAATGGATTGTAGCCTTGTAATTATGGAAGGTAGTCTCTTGTTGATATTTTGGTTACTCCAATGATGGTACCCTTGTCATTATGGAAGGTAGTCTTTTGTCGAGATTTTTGTTACTCCATTGCATGGTAGCCTTGTCATTATGGAAGGTAGTGTGTTGTCGATAAGTTTGTTATTCCAATGGATGATAGCCTTGTCATTATGGAAGGTAGTTTGTTGTCGTGATTTTTGTTACTCCAATGGATTGTAGCCTTGTCATTATGGAAGGTAGTATGTTGTTGATATCTTTGTTACTCCAATGGATGGTAGCCTTGTCATTATGGAAGGTAGTCTATTGTCGATATTTTTGTTACTCTAACGGATGGTAGCCTTATCCATATGGAAGGTAGTCTGTTGACGAGATTTTTGTTATTCCAATGGATGGTAGCGTTGTCATTATAGAAGGTAGTATATTGTCGAGATTTTTTTCACTATAATGGATGGCAGCCTTGTCATTATGTAAGGTAGTCTATTGTCGATATTTTTGTTACTAGAATGGACTGTAGCCTTGTCGTTATGGAAGGTAGTCTGTTGTCTATATCTTTGTTACTCCAATAGATGGTAGCCTAGTCATTATGGAAGGTAGTTTGTGTATGATATTTTTGTTATTCCAATGGATGGTAGCCCTGCCATTATGAAAGGAATTCTATTGTCCTGATTTTTGTTACTCTAAGGGATGGTAGCCTTGTCATTATGGAAGGTAGTATGTTGTTGATATCTTTGTTACTCCAATGGATGGTAGCCTTGTCATTATAGAAGGTAGTATATTATCGAGATTTTTGTAACTATAATGGATGGTAGCCTTGTCATTATGGAACGTAGTCTGTTGTCGAGATTTTTGTTACTACAATGGATTGTAGCCTTGTCGTTATGGAAGGTAGTCTGTTGTCGATATCTTTGTTACTCCAATGGATGGTAGCCTAGTAATTATGGAAGGTAGTTTTTGTACGATATTTTTGTAATTCCAATGGATGGTAGCCTTGTCATTATGAAAGGTAGTCTATTGTCGTGATTTTTGTTAATCTAAGGGATGGTAGCCTTGTCATTATGGAAGGTAGTATGTTATCGATATCTTTGTTACTCCGATGGATGGTAGCCTTAACATTATGGACGGTAGTCTGTTGTCCAGATTTTAGTTACTCTAAGGGACTGTAGCCTTGTCTTTATGGAATGTAGTCTGTTGTGGAGATTTTTGTTATTCCAATGGATGGTTGCATTATCATTATAGAAGGTTGTATATTATCGATATTTTTGTCACTACAATGGATGGTAGCCTTATCATTATGCGATGTAGTCTGTTGTCGATATTTTTGTTACTACAATGGATTGTAGCCTTGTCGTTATGGAAGGTAGTCTGTTGTCGAGATCTTTGTTACTCCAATAGATGGTAGCCTTGTCATTATGGAAGGTAGTCTGTTGTCGATATTTTTTATACTCGAATGAATTGTAGCCTTGTAATTATGGAAGGTAGTCTCTTCTTGATATTTTGGTTACTCCAATGATAGTACCCTTGTCATTATGGAAGGTAGTCTATTGCCGAGATTTTCGTTACTCCATTGCATGGTAGCCTTATCATTATGGAAGGTAGTGTGTTGTCGATATTTTTGTTATTCCAATGGATGGTAGCCTTGTCATTATGGAATGTAGTCTGTTGTCGTGATTTTTGTTACTCCAATGGATGGTAGCCTTGTCATTATGGAAGGTAGTATGTTGTCGATATCTTTGTTACTCTATGGGATGGTAGCCTTTTCATTATGGAAGGTGGTCTGTTGTCGAGATATTTGTTACTCTAAGGGATGGTAGCCTTGTCATTATGGAACATAGTATGTTTTCGAGATTTTTGTTATTCCAATGGAGGGTAGCATTGTCATTATAGAAAGCAGTATATTATCGATATTTTTGTCACTACAATGGATGGTAGCCTTGTCATTATGTAAGGTAGTCTGTTGTCGAGATTTTTGTTACTAGAATGGATTGTAGCCTTGTCGTTATGGAAGGTAGTATGTTGTCGATATCTTTGTTACTTCAATGGATGGTAGCCTAGTCATTATGGAAGGTAGTTTGTGTATGATATTTTTGTTATTCCAATGGATGGTAGCCTTGTCATTATGAAAGGTAGTCTATTGTCATGATTTTGGTTACTCTAAGGGATGGTAGCCTTGTCATTATTGAAGGTAGTATGTTGTCGATATCTTTGTTACTCCAATGGATGGTAGCCTTGTCATTATGGAAGGTAGTTTGTTGTCGAGATGTTTGTTATTCTAATAGATGGTAGCATTGTCATTATAGAAGGTAGTATATTATCGATATTTTTGCCACTACAATGGATGGTAGCCTTGTCATTATGGAAGGTAGTCTGTTGTCGAGATTTTTGTTACTACAATGGATTGTAGCCTTGTCGTTATGGAAGGTAGTTTGTTGTCCATATCTTTGTTACTCCAATGGATGGTAGCTTAGTCATTATGGAAGGTAGTTTGTGTATGAGATTTTAGTTACTCCAATGGATTGTAGCCTTGTCATTATGGAAGGTAGTCTGTTGTCAAGATTTTTTATACTCCAAAGGATTGTAGCCTTGTAATTATGGAAGGTAGTCTCTTGTTGATATTTTGGTTACTCCAATGATGGTACCCTTGTCATTATGGAAGGTAGTCTGTTGTCGAGATTTTTGTTACTCCATTGCATGGTAGCCTTGTCATTATGGAACGTAGTGTGTTGTCGATATTTTTGTTATCCCAATGGATGGTAGCCTTGTCATTATGGAAGGTAGTCTTTTGTCGTGATTTTTGTTACTCCAATGGATGGTAGCCTTGTCATTATGGAAGGTAGTATGTTGTCGATATCTTTGTTACTCTAATGGATGGTAGCCTTGTCATTTTCGAATGTGGTCTGTTGTCGAGATATTTGTTACTATAAGGGATGGTAGCCTTGTCATTATGGAATGTAGTCTGTTGTCGAGATTTTTGTTATTCCAATGGATGGTAGCGTTGTCATTATAGAAGGTAGTATATTTTCAATATTTTTGTCACTACAATGGATGGTAGCCTTGTCATTATGGAAGGTAGTCTGTTGTCGAGATTTTTGTTACTACAATGGATTGTAGCCTAGTCGTTATGGAAGATAGTCTGTTGTTGATATCTTTGTTACTCCTATGGATGGTAGCCTAGTCATTATGGAAGGTAGTTTGTGTATGAGATTTTAGTTACTCCAATGGATGGTAGCCTTGTCATTATGGAAGGTAGTCTGTTGTCGAGATTTTTGTTACTCTAATGGATGATAGCCTTGTCATTATAGAAGGTAATATATTGTCGAGATTTTTGTCACTGTAATGGATGGTAGCCTTGTCATTATGGAAGGTAGTCTGTTGTAGATATTTTTGTTACTACAATGGATTGTAGCCTTGTCGTTGTGGTAGGTAGTCTGTGTTGATATCTTTGTTACTCAAATGGATGGTAGCGTAGTCATTATGCAAGGTAGTTTGTGTACGAGATTTTAGTTACTCCGATGGATGGTAGCCTTGTCATTATGGAAGGTAGTCTGTTGTCGAGATTTTTGTTACTCCATTGCATGGTAGCATTTTCATTATGGAAGGTAGTTTGTGTATGATATTTTTGTTATTCCAATGGATGGTAGCCTTGTCATTATGAAAGGTAGTCTATTGTCATGATTTTTGTTACTCTAAGGGATGGTAGCCTTGTCATTATTGAAGGTAGTATGTTGTCGATATCTTTGTTACTCCAATGGATGGTAGCCTTGTCATTATGGAAGGTAGTTTGTTGTCGAGATGTTTGTTATTCCAATAGATGGTAGCATTGTCATTATAGAAGGTAGTATATTATCGATATTTTTGTCACTACAATGGATGGTAGCCTTGTCATTATGGAAGGTAGTCTGTTGTCGAGACTTTTGTTACTACAATGGATTGTAGCCTTGTCGTTATGGAAGGTAGTTTGTTGTACATATCTTTGTTACTCCAATGGATGGTAGCTTAGTCATTATGGAAGGTAGTTTGTGTACGAGATTTTAGTTACTTCAATGGATGATAGCCTTGTCATTATGGAAGGTAGTCTGTTGTCAAGACTCTTTATACTCCAAAGGATTGTAGCCTTGTAATTATGGAAGGTAGTCTCTTGTTGATATTTTGGATACTCCAATGATGGTACCCTTGTCATTATGGAAGGTGCTCTGTTGTCGAGATTTTCTTTACTCCAATGGAAGGTAGTCTATTGTCGTGATTTTGGTTACTCCAATGAATGGTAGCCTTGTCATTATGGAAGGTAGTATGTTGTCGATATCTTTGTTACTCCAATGGACGGTAGCCTTGTCATTATGGAAGGTAGTCTGTCGTTATGATTTTTGTTACTCCAATGGATGGTAGCCTTGTCATTATGGAAGGTAGTCTATTGTTCATATTTTTCTTACTACAATGTGTGTTAGCCTTATCATTATGGAAGGTAGTCTATTGTCTAGATTTTTGTTACACCATTGGATAGTAGCATTGTCAATATGAAAGGTAGTCTGTTGTTGTGATTTTTGTTATTCCTATGGATGGTAGCCTAGTCAATATGGAATGTAGTATGTTTTCGAGATTTTTGTTACTCCAATGGATGGTAGCCTTGTCATTATGGAAGGTAGTCTATTGTCGATATTTTTGTTACTCCAATGGATGGTAGCCTTGTCATTATGGGAGGTAGTTTGTCGTAGAAATTTTTGTTGTTCTAATGGATGGTAGCCTTGTCATTATGAAAGGTAGTCTATTGTCGATATTTTTGTTACTCCAATGGATTGTAGCCTTGTCATTATGGAAGGTAGTCTTTTGTCGAAATTTTTGTTACTCTAATGGATGGTAGCCTTCTTATTATGGCAGGTAGTCTGTTGTCGAGATTTTTCTTACTACAATGGATGGTAGCCTTTTCATTATGGAAGGTAGTCTGTTTGCGAGATTTCCGTTACTACAATGGATTGTAGCCATGTCATTATGGAAGGTTGTCTGTTGTCGATATCTTTGTTACTCCATTGGATGGTAGCCTATTCATTATGGAATGTAGTCTGTTGTCGAGATTTTTGTTACTCCAATGGATGGTAGCCTTGTCATTATGGAAGGTAGTCTGTTGTTATTATTTTTGTTACTCCAATGGATGGTAGCCTTGTTATTATGGAAGGTAGTGTATTGTTCATATTTTTCTTACTACAATGTGTGTTAGCCTTATCATTATGGAAGGTAGTCTATTGTCAAGATTTTTGTTACTCCATTGGATAGTAGCATTGTCAATATGAAAGGTAGTCTGTTGTTGTGATTTTTGTTACTCCAAATGATGGTAGCCTTGTCATTATGGAAGGTAGTCTATTGTCGATATTTTTGTTACTCCAATGGATGATAGCCTTGTCATTATGGAAGGTAGTCTGTCATCGAAATTTTTGTTATTCCAATGGATGGTAGCCTTATCATTATGAAAGGTAATCTATTGTCGAGATTTTTTGTTACTCCAATGGATTGTAGCCTTGTCATTATGGAAGGTAGTCTTTTTTCGAAATTTTTGTTACTCCAATGGATGGTAGCCTTCTTATTATGGAAGGTAGTATGTTGTCGAGATTTTTTTAATATAATGGATGGTAGCCTTATTATTATGGAAGGTAGTCTATTATCGAGATTTTTGTTACTCCAATGGGTGGTAGCCTTGTCATTATGGAAGGTAGTCTGGTGTCGATATCTTTGTTACTCCAATGGAAGTAGCCTATTCATTATGGAATGTAGTCTATTGTCGAGATTTTTGGAACTCCAATGGATGGTAACCTTGTCATTATGGAAGGTAGACTGTTGTCAAAAAATTTTATACTCCAATGGATGGTAGCCTTGTCATTATGAAAGGTAATCTATTGTCGAGATTTTATGTTACTCCAATGGATTGTAGCCTTGTCATTATGGAAGGTAGTCTTTTTTCGAAATTTTTGTTACTCCAATGGATGGTAGCCTTCTTATTATGGAAGGTAGTCTGTTGTCGAGATTTTTTTAATATAATGGATGGTAGCCTTATCATTATGGAAGGTAGTCTATTATCGAGATTTTTGTTACTCCAATGGGTGGTAGCCTTGTCATTATGGAAGGTAGTGTGGTGTCGATATCTTTGTTACTCCAATGGAAGTAGCCTATTCATTATGGAATGTAGTCTGTTGTCGAGATTTTTGGAACTCCAATGGATGGTAACCTTGTCATTATGGAAGGTAGTCTGTTGTCAAAAAATTTTATACTCCAATGGATGGTAGCCTTGTCATTATGAAAGGTAATCTATTGTTGAGATTTTTGTTACTCCAATGGATTGTAGCCTTGTCATTATGGAAGGTAGTCTGTTGTCGAGATTTTTGTTACTCCATTGGATAGTAGCCTTGTCATTATGGAAGGTAGTCTGTTGTCGAGATTTTTGTTATTCCAATGGATGGTAGCCAAGTAATTATGGAAGGTAGTTTGTTTTCGAGATTTTTGTTACTCCAATGGATGGTAGCCTTGTCATTATGGAAGGTAGTCTGTTATCGATATTTTTGTTACTCCAATGGATGGTAGCCTTATCATTATGGAAGGTAGTCTGTTGTCGAGATGTTTGTTATTCCAATAGATGGTAGCATTGTCATTATAGAAGGTAGTATATTATTGATATTTTTGTCACTACAATGGATGGTAGCCTTGTCATTATGGAAGGTAGTCTGTTGTCGAGATTTTTGTTACTACAATGGATTGTAGCCTTGTCCTTATGGAAGGTAGTTTGTTGTACATATCTTTATTACTCCAATGGATGGTAGCTTAGTCATTATGGAAGGTAGTTTGTGTACGAGATTTTAGTTACTCCAATGGATGATAGCCTTGTCATTATGGAAGGTAGTCTGTTGTCAAGATTTTTCATACTCCAAAGGATTGTAGCCTTGTAATTATGGAAGGTAGTCTCTTGTTGATATTTTGGTTACTCCAATGATGGTACCCTTGTCATTATGGAAGGTAGTCTGTTGTCGAGATTTTCTTTACTCCATTGCATGGTAGCCTTGTCATTATGGAAGGTAGTCTATTGTCGTGATTTTTGTTACTCCAATGGATGGTAGCCTTGTCATTATGGAAGGTAGTATGTTGTCGATATCTTTGTTACTCCAATGGACGGTAGCCTTGTCATTATGGAAGGTAGTCTGTCGTTCTGATTTTTGTTACTCCAATGGATGGTAGCCTTGTCATTATGGAAGGTAGTCTATTGTTCATATTTTTCTTACTACAATGTGTGTTAGCCTTATCATTATGGAAGGTAGTCTATTGTCTTGATTTTTGTTACTCCATTGGATAGTAGCATTGTCAATATGAAAGGTAGTCTGTTGTTGTGATTTTTGTTATTCCTATGGATGGTAGCCTAGTTAATATGGAATGTAGTATGTTTTCGAGATTTTTGTTACTCCAATGGATGGTAGCCTTGTCATTATGGAAGGTAGTCTATTGTCGATATTTTTGTTACTCCAATGGATGGTAGCCTTGTCATTATGGGAGGTAGTTTGTCGTAGAAATTTTTGTTGTTCTAATGGATGGTAGCCTTGTCATTATGAAAGGTAGTCTATTGTCAATATTTTTGTTAGTCCAATGGATTGTAGCCTTGTCATTATGGAAGGTAGTCTTTTGTCGAAATTTTTGTTACTCCAATGGATGGTAGCCTTCTTATTATGGCAGGTAGTCTGTTGTCGAGATTTTTCTTACTACAATGGATGGTAGCCTTTTCATTATGGAAGGTAGTCTGTTTGCGAGATTTCCGTTACTACAATGGATTGTAGCCTTGTCATTATGGAAGGTAGTCTATTGTCGAGATTTTTGTTACTCCAATGGATGGTAGCCTTATCATTATGGAAGGTAGTCTGTTGTCAAGATTTTTATTACTCCAATGCATGGTAGCCTTGTCATTATGGAAGGTAGTCTATCGTTATGACTTTTGTTACTCCAATGGATGGTAGCCTTGTTATTATTGAAGGTAGTCTATTGTTCATATTTTCCTTACTACAATGTATGTTAGCCTTATCATTATGGAAGGTAGTCTATTGTCAAGATTTTTGTTACTCTATTGGATAGTAGCATTGTCAATATGAAAGGTAGTCTGTTGTTGTGATTTTTTGTTATTCCAATGGATGGTAGCCTAGTCAATATGGAAGGTAGTATGTTTTCGAGATTTTTGTTACTCCAATGGATGGTAGCCTTGTCATTATGGATGGTAGTCTATTATCGATATTTTTGTTACTCCAATGGATGGTAGCCTTGTCATTATGGAAGGTAGTCTGTCGTAGAAATTTTTGTTATTCCAATGGATGGTAGCCTTGTCATTATGAAAGGTAATCTCTTGTCGAGATTTTTGTTACTCCAATGGATTGTAGCCTTGTCATTATGGAAGGTAGTCTTTTTGTTACTCCAATGGATGGTAGCCTTCTTATTATGGAAGGTAGTCTGTTGTCGAGATTTTTTTAATACAATGGATGGTAGCCTTATCATTATGGAAGGTAGTCTCTTATCGTGATTTTTGTTACTCCAATGGGTGGTAGCCTTGTCATTATGGAAGGTAGTCTAGTGTCGATATCTTTGTTACTCCAATGGAAGTAGCCTATTCATTATGGAATGTAGTCTGTTGTCGAGATTTTTGGAACTCCAATGGATGGTATCCTTGTCATTATTGAAGGTAGTCTGTTGTCAAAAAATTTTATACTCCAATGGATGGTAGCCTTGTCATTATGAAAGGTAATCTATTGTCGAGATTTTTGGTACTCCAATGGATTTTATCCTTGTCATTATGGAAGGTAGTCAGTTGTCGAGATTTTTGTTACTCCATTGGATAGTAGCCTTGTCATTATGGAAGGTAGTCTGTTGTCGAGATTTTTGTTATTCCAATGGATGGTAGCCAAGTAATTATGGAAGGTAGTTTGTTTTCAAGATTTTTGTTACTCCAATGGATGGTAGCCTTGTCATTATGGAAGGTAGTCTGTTATCGATATTTTTGTTACTCCAATGGATGGTAGCCTTATCAATATGGAAGGTAGTCTGTTGTCGAGATTTTTGTTACTCCAATGGATGGTAGTCTTATCATTATGGAAGGTAGTCTGTTGTTCAAATTTTTGTTACTACAGTGTATGTTAGCCTTGTCATTATGGAAGGTAGTCTGTTGTCGAGATTTTTGTTACAACATTGGATAGTAGCCTTGTCATTATGAAAGGTAGTCTATTGTCGAGATTTTTGTTATTCCAATGGATGGTAGCCAAGTCATTATTGAAGGTAGTTTGTTTTCGAGATTTTTGTTACTCCAATGGATGGTAGCCTTGTCATTATGGAAGGTAGTCTGTTGCCGAGATTTTTGTTACTCCAATGGATGGTAGCCTTGTCATTATGGAAGGTAGTCTGTCGTTGATATTTTTCTTATTCCAATGGATGATAGCCTTGTCATTATGAAAGGTAGTCTATTGTCAAGATTTTTGTTACTACAATGTGTGTTAGCCTTATCATTATGGAAGGTAGTCTATTGTCAAGATTTCTGTTACTCCATTGGATAGTAGCATTGTCAATATGAAAGGTAGTTTGTTGTTGTGCTTTTTGTTATTCCAATGGATGGTAGCCTAGTCAATATGGAAGGTAGTATGTTTTCGAGATTTTTGTTACTCCAATGTATGGTAGCCTTGTCATTATGGAAGGTAGTCTATTTTCTAGATTTTTGTTACTCCAATGGATGGTAGCCTTGTCATTATGGAAGGTAGTATGTCGTAGAAATTTTTGTTGTTCTAATGGATGGTAGCCTTGTCATTATGAAAGATAGTCTATTGTCGATAATTTTGTTACTCCAATGGATTGTAGCCTTGTCATTATGGAAGGTAGTCTTTTGTCGAAATATTTGTAACTCCAATGGATGGTAGCCTTCTTATTATGGAAGGTAGTCTGTTTTCGAGATTTTTATTACTACAATGGATGGTAGCCTTTTCATTATGGAAGGTAGTCTGTTTACGAGATTTTCGTTACTACAATGGATTGTAGCCTTGTCATTATGGAAGGTTGTCTGTTGTCGATATCTTTGTTACTCCAATGGATGGTAGCCTATTTATTATGGAATGTAGTCTATTGTCAAGATTTTTGTTACTCCAATGGATGGTAGCCTTGTCATTATGGAAGGTAGTCTGTCGTTATGATTTTTGTTACTCCAATGGATGGTAGCCTTGTCATTATCGAAGGTAGTCTATTGTTCATATTTTTCTTACTATAATGTGTGTTAGCCTTATCATTATGGAAGGTAGTCTATTGTCAAGATTTTTGTTACTCCATTGGATAGTAGCATTGTCAATATGAAAGGTAGTCTATTATTGTAATTTTTGTTATTCCAATGGATGGTAGCCTAGTCAATATGGAAGGTAGTATGTTTTTGAGATTTTTGTTACTCCAATGGATGGTAGCCTTGTCATTATTGAAGGTAATCTATGGTCGAGATTTTTGTTACTCCAATGGATGGTAGCCTTGTCATTATGGAAGGTAGTCTGTCGTTATGATTTTTGTTACTCCAATGGATGGTAGCCTTGTCATTATGGAAGGTAGTTTATTGTTCATATTTTTCTTACTACAATGTGTGTTAGCCTTATCATTATGGAAGGTAGTCTATTGTCAAGATTTTTGTTACTCCATTGGATAGTAGCATTGTCAATATGAAAGGTAGTTTGTTGTTGTGCTTTTTGTTATTCCAATGGATGGTAGCCTAGTCAATATGGAAGGTAGTATGTTTTCGAGATTTTTGTTACTCCAATGGATGGTAGCCTTGTCATTATGGAAGGTAGTCTATTTTCTAGATTTTTGTTACTCCAATGGATGGTAGCCTTGTCATTATGGAAGGTAGTATGTCGTAGAAATTTTTGTTGTTCTAATGGATGGTAGCCTTGTCATTATGAAAGATAGTCTATTGTCGATATTTTTGTTACTCCAATGGATTGTAGCCTTGTCATTATGGAAGGTAGTCTTTTGTCGAAATATTTGTAACTCCAATGGATGGTAGCCTTCTTATTATGGAAGGTAGTCTGTTTTCGAGATTTTTATTACTACAATGGATGGTAGCCTTTTCATTATGGAAGGTAGTCTGTTTACGAGATTTTCGTTACTACAATGGATTGTAGCCTTGTCATTATGGAAGGTTGTCTGTTGTCGATATCTTTGTTACTCCATTGGATGGTAGCCTATTTATTATGGAATGTAGTCTATTGTCGAGATTTTTGTTACTCCAATGGATGGTAGCCTTGTCATTATGGAAGGTAGTCTGTCGTTATGATTTTTGTTACTCCAATGGATGGTAGCCTTGTCATTACCGAAGGTAGTCTATTGTTCATATTTTTCTTACTACAATGTGTGTTAGCCTTATCATTATGGATGGTAGTCTATTGTCAAGATTTTTGTTACTCCATTGGATAGTAGCATTGTCAATATGAAAGGTAGTTTGTTGTTGTGCTTTTTGTTATTCCAATGGATGGTAGCCTAGTCAATATGGAAGGTAGTATGTTTTCGAGATTTTTGTTACTCCAATGGATGGTAGCCTTGTCATTATTGAAGGTAATCTATTTTCTAGATTTTTGTTACTCCAATGGATGGTAGCCTTGTCATTATGGAAGGTAGTATGTCGTAGAAATTTTTGTTGTTCTAATGGATGGTAGCCTTGTCATTATGAAAGATAGTCTATTGTCGATATTTTTGTTACTCCAATGGATGGTAGCCTTATCATTATGGAAGGTAGTCTATTGTCGAGATTTTTCTTACTACAATGGATGGTAGCCTTTTCATTATGGAAGGTAGTTTGTTTGCGAGATTTTCGTTACTACAATGGATTGTAGCCTTGTCATCATGGAAGGTTGTCTGTTGTCGATATCTTTGTTACTCCATTGGATGGTAGGCTATTCATTATGGAATGTAGTCTGTTGTCGAAATTTTTGTTAGTATTATGGATGGTAGCCTTGTCATTATGGAAGGTAGTCTGTTGTCGAGATTTTTGTTACTCCATTAGATGGTAGCCTTGTCATTTTGGAAGGTAGTTTGTTGTCATGATTTTTGTTACTCCAATGGATAGTACCCTTGTCATTATGGAAGTTATTCTATTGTCGAGATTTTTGTTACTACAATGGATGGTAGCCCTGTCATTATGGAAGGTAGTTTGTTGTCGTGATTTTTGTTACTACAATGGATTGTAGCCTTGTCCTTATGGAAGGTAGTCTGTTGTCGAGATTTTGGTTATTTCAATAAATTGTAGCCTAGTCATTATGGAAGGTAGTCTGTTTTCGAGATTTTTGTTACTCCAATGGATGGTAGCCTTGTCATTATGGAAGCTAGTCTGTTGTCGGGATTTTTTTTACTCCAATGGATGGTAGCCTTGTCATTATGAAAGGTAGTCTATTGTCGATATTTTTGTTACTCCAATGGATTGTAGCCTTGTAATTATGGAAGGTAGTCTGTTGTCGATATCTTTGTTACTACAATGTATGTTAGCCTTGTCATTATGGAAGGTAGTCTAGTGTCGAGATTTTTTTTACTCCATTGGATAGTAGCCTAGTCATTATGGAAGGTAGTATGTTGTTGATATCTTTGTTACTCCAAAGGATGGTAGCCTACTCATTATGGAAAGTAGTATGTCGTCGAGATTTTTTTTGTTCCAATGTATGGTAGCCTTGTCATTATGAAAGGTAGTCTATTGTCGAGATTTTTGTTACTCCAATGGATTGTAGCCTTGTCATTATGGAAGGTAGT
Source organism: Vicia faba (assembly GCA_948472305.1). Classification (NCBI taxonomy): domain Eukaryota; kingdom Viridiplantae; phylum Streptophyta; class Magnoliopsida; order Fabales; family Fabaceae; genus Vicia; species Vicia faba. The sequence goes on from OX451741.1 coordinate 528,242,770, forward strand.
CTATTTTTGAGATTTTTCTTACTCTAATGGATGGTAGCCTTCTCACTATCGAAGGTAGTCTGTTGTCGAGATTTTTGTTACTACAATGGATGGTAGCCTTGTCATTATGGAAGGTAGTTTGTTGTCGAGATTTTTGTTACTCCAATGGATTGTAGCCTTGTCATTATGGAAGGTTATCTGTTGTCGATATCATTGTTACTACAATGTATGTTAGCCTTGTCTTTATGGAAGGTAGTCTGGTGTCGAGATTTTTGTTACTCCATTGGATAATAGCCTAGTCATTATGGAAGGTAGTCTGTTGTTGAGATTTTGGTTATTCGAATGGATGGTAGCCTAGTCATTATGGAAGGTAGTATGTTATCGAGATTTTTCTTACTACAATGGATGGTAGCCTTGTCATTATGGAAGGTAGTTTGTTGTAGAGATTTGTGTTGCTTCAATGGATGGTAGCCTTCTTACTATCGAAGGTAGTTTGTTGTCGAGATTTTTGTTACTACAATGGATGGTAGCCTTGTCATTATGGAAGGTAGTCTGTTGTCGAGATTTTTGTTCCTCCAATGGATTGTAGCCTTGTCATTATGGAAGGTAGTCTATTGTCGATATCTTTGTTACTACAATGTATGTTAGCCTTGTCATTATGAAAGGTAGTCTGGTGTCGAGATTTTTGTTACTCCATTGGATAGTAGCCTAGTCATTATGGAAGGTAGTCTGTTGTTGAGATTTTTGTTATTCCAATGGATGGTAGCCTATTCATAATGGAAGGTTAGCTGTTTTCGAGATTTTTCTTACTCCAATGGATGGTAGCCTTGTCGTTAAGGAAGGTAGTCAGTTGTCGGGATTTTTGTTACTCCAATGGATGGTAGCCTTGTCATTATGGAAGGTAGTCTGTCGTTGAAATTTTCTTTATTCAAACGGATGGTAGCCGTGTCATTAAGAAAGGTAGTCTATTGTCGAGATTTTTGTTACTCCAATGGATTGTATCCTTATCATTATGGAAGTTAGTCTGTTCTCGATATTTTTGTTACTCCAATGGATGGTACCCTTATCATTACGGAAGGTAGTCTGTTGCCAAGAATTTTGTTACTACAATGGATGGTAGCCTTGTCATTATGGAAGGTAGTATGTTGTCATGATTTTTGTTACTACAATGGATTGTAGCCTTGTCACTATGGAAGGTAGTCTATTGTCGAAATTTTTTTTACTCCAATGGATGAAAGCATTGTCATTATGGAAGGTAATTTGTTATCGAGATTTTTGTTACTCCAATAGATGGTAGCCTTGTCATTATGGAAGGTAGTCTGTCGTTATGATTTTTGTTACTCCAATGAATGGTAGCCTTGTCATTATGGAAGGTAATCTGTTTTTCATATTTTTGTTACTATAATGCATGTTAGCCTTGTCATTATGGAAGGTAGTCTGTTGTCGATATTTTTGTTACTCCATTGGATAGTAGCCTGGTCATTATGGATGGTAGTCTGTTGTTGAGATTTTTGTTATTCCAATGGATGGTAGCCTACTCATTATGGAAGTTAGTCTATTTTCGAGAATTTTGTTACTCTAATGGATGGTAGTCTGTTGTCGAAATTTTTGTTACTCCAATGGATGGTAGCCTTGTTATTATGGAAGGTAGTCTATTATCGAGATTTTTGTTACTCCAATGGATGGTAGCCTTTTCATTATGGAAGGTAGTCTGTCGTCGAAATTTTTGTTGTTCCAATGGATGGTAGCCTTGTCATTATGAAAGGTAGTCTGTTGTCGAGATTTTTGTTTCTCCAATGGATTTTAGCCTTGTCATTATGGAAGGTAGTCTATTGTTGAGAGTTTTGTTACTCCAATGGATGGTAGCTTTCTTACAATGGAAGGTAGTCTGTTGTCGAGATTTTTTTTACTACAATGGATGGTAGCCTTGTCATTATGGAAGGTAGTCTGTTGTCGAGAGTTTTGTTACTCCAATGGATTGTAGCCTTGTCATTATGGAAGGTAGTCTGGTGTCGAGATTTTTGTTACTCCATTGGATAGTAGCCTAGTCATATTGGAAGGTAGTTTGTTGGTGAGATTTTTCTTATTCCAATGGATGGTAGCCTAGTCATTATGGAAGGTAGGCTGTTGTTGAGATTTTTCTTACTAAAATGGATGGTAGCCTTGTCATTATAGAAGGTAGTCTGTTGTCTAGATTTTTGTTACTACAATGGATGGTAGCCTTTTCATTATGAAAGGTAGTCTGTTGTCTTAATTTTTGTTACTCTAATGAATGGTAGCCTTGTCATTATGGAAGGTAGTCTGTTGTTCATATTTTTGTTACTACAATGCATGTTAGTCTTGTCATTATGGAAGGTATTCTGTTGTCGATATTTTTGTTACTCCATTGGATAGTAGCCTTGTCATTATGGAAGGTAGTCTGTTGTTGAGATTTTTGTTATTCCAATGGATGATAGCCTAGTCATTAGGGAAGTTAGTCTATTTTCGAGATTTTTTTACTCCAATGGATGGTAGCCTTGCCATTATAGAAGGTAGTCCATTGTCGAGATTTTTTTCTACTCCAATGGATGGTAGCCTTTTCATTATGGAAGGTAGTCTGTCGTCGAAATTTTTGTTGTTCCAATGGATGGTAGCCTTGTCATTATGAAAGGTAGTCTGTTGTCGAGATTTTTGTTTCTCCAATGGATTGTAGCCTTGTCATTATGGAAGGTAGTCTATTGTTGAGATTTTTGTTACTCCAATGGATGGTAGCCTTCTTACAATGGAAGGTTGTATGTTGTCGAGATTTTTTTTACTACAATGGATGGTAGCCTTGTCATTATGGAAGATAGTCTATTGTCGAGAGTTTTGTTACTCCAATGGATTGTAGCCTTGTCATTATGGAAGGTAGTCTATTGTCGATATCTTTGTTACTACAATTCATGTTAGCCTTGTCATTATGGAAGGTAGTCCGGTGTCGATATTTTTGTTACTCCATTGGATAATAGCCTAGTCATTATGGAAGGTAGTGTGTTGTTGAGATTTTTGTTACTCCAATGGATGGTAGCCTTGTCATTATGGAAGGTAGTATGTCGTTGATATTTTTGTTATTCCAATGGATGGTAGCCTTGTCAATATAAAAGGTAGTCTATTGTCCAGATTTTTGTTACTCCAATGGAATGTATCTTTGTCATTATGGAAGGTAGTCTGTTGTCTTGATTTTTGTTACTACAATAGATTGTAGCCTTGTCATTATGGAAGGTAGTCTATTGTCGAGATTTTTGTTACTCCAATGGATGGTAGCATTGTCATTATGGAAGGTATTTCATTGACGAGATTTTTGTTACTCCAATAGATGGTAGCCTTTTCATTATGGAAGGTAGTCTGTCATTGAGATTTTTGTTATTCCAATGGATGGTAGCCTAGTCATTATGGAAGGTAGCCTATTTTTGAGATTTTTATTACTCCAATGGATGGTAGCCTTGTCATTATGGAAGGTAGTCTATTGTCAATATTTTTGTTACTCCATTGGATAGTAGGCTAGTCATTATGGAAGGTAGTCTATTGTTGAGATTTTGGTTATTCCAATGGATGGTAGCATAGTCATTATGGAAGGTAGTCTGTTTTCGAGATTTTTGTTACTCCAATGGATGGTAGCCTTGTCATTATGGAAGGTAGTCTGGTGTCGAGATTTTTGTTACTCCATTGGATAGTAGCCTAGTCATATTGGAAGGTAGTTTGTTGTTGAGATTTTTCTTATTCCAATGGATGGTAGCCTAGTCATTATGGAAGGTAGGCTGTTGTCGAGATTTTTCTTACTAAAATGGATGGTAGCCTTGTCATTATAGAAGGTAGTCTGTTGTCGAGATTTTTGTTACTACAATGGATGGTAGCCTTTTCATTATGAAAGGTAGTCTGTTGTCTTAATTTTTGTTACTACAATAGATTGTAGCCTTGTCATTATGGAAGGTAGTCAATTGTCGAGATTTTTGTTACTCCAATGACTGGTAGCATTGTCATTATGGAAGGTAGTTTGTTGTCGAGATTTTTGTTACTCTAATGAATGGTAGCCTTGTCATTATGGAAGGTAGTCTGTTGTTCATATTTTTGTTACTACAATGCATGTTAGTCTTGTCATTATGGAAGGTATTCTGTTGTCGATATTTTTGTTACTCCATTGGATAGTAGCCTTGTCATTATGGAAGGTAGTCTGTTGTTGAGATTTTTGTTATTCCAATGGATGGTAGCCTAGTCATTAGGGAAGTTAGTCTATTTTCTAGATTTTTGTTACTCCAATGGATGGTAGCCTTGCCATTATAGAAGGTAGTCCATTGTCGAGATTTTTGTTACTCCAATGGATGGTAGCCTTTTCATTATGGAAGGTAGTCTGTCGTCGAAATTTTTGTTGTTCTAATGGATGGTAGCCTTGTCATTATGGAAGGTAGTCTATTGTTGAGATTTTTGTTACTCCAATGGATGGTAGCCTTGTCATTATTGAAGGTAGTTTGTTGTCTAGATTTTTGTTACTCCAATGGATGGTAGCCTTGTCATTATGGAAGGTAGTATGTCGTTGATATTTTTGTTATTCCAATGGATGGTAGCCTTGTCAATATAAAAGGTAGTCTATTGTCCAGATTTTTGTTACTCCAATGGAATGTATCTTTGTCATTATGGAAGGTAGTCTGTTGTCTTGATTTTTGTTACTACAATAGATTGTAGCCTTGTCATTATGGAAGGTAGTCTATTGTCGAGATTTTTGTTACTCCAATGGATGGTAGCATTGTCATTATGGAAGGTATTTCATTGACGAGATTTTTGTTACTCCAATAGATGGTAGCCTTTTCATTATGGAAGGTAGTCTGTCATTGGGATTTTTGTTATTCCAATGGATGGTAGCCTAGTCATTATGGAAGGTAGCCTATTTTTGAGATTTTTATTACTCCAATGGATGGTAGCCTTGTCATTATGGAAGGTAGTCTATTGTCAATATTTTTGTTACTCCATTGGATAGTAGGCTAGTCATTATGGAAGGTAGTCTATTGTTGAGATTTTGGTTATTCCAATGGATGGTAGCATAGTCATTATGGAAGGTAGTCTGTTTTCGAGATTTTTGTTACTCCAATGGATGGTAGCCTTGTCATTATGGAAGGTAGTCTGGTGTCGAGATTTTTGTTACTCCATTGGATAGTAGCCTAGTCATATTGGAAGGTAGTTTGTTGTTGAGATTTTTCTTATTCCAATGGATGGTAGCCTAGTCATTATGGAAGGTAGGCTGTTGTCGAGATTTTTCTTACTAAAATGGATGGTAGCCTTGTCATTATAGAAGGTAGTCTGTTGTCGAGATTTTTGTTACTACAATGGATGGTAGCCTTTTCATTATGAAAGGTAGTCTGTTGTCTTAATTTTTGTTACTACAATAGATTGTAGCCTTGTCATTATGGAAGGTAGTCAATTGTCGAGATTTTTGTTACTCCAATGACTGGTAGCATTGTCATTATGGAAGGTAGTTTGTTGTCGAGATTTTTGTTACTCTAATGAATGGTAGCCTTGTCATTATGGAAGGTAGTCTGTTGTTCATATTTTTGTTACTACAATGCATGTTAGTCTTGTCATTATGGAAGGTATTCTGTTGTCGATATTTTTGTTACTCCATTGGATAGTAGCCTTGTCATTATGGAAGGTAGTCTGTTGTTGAGATTTTTGTTATTCCAATGGATGGTAGCCTAGTCATTAGGGAAGTTAGTCTATTTTCTAGATTTTTGTTACTCCAATGGATGGTAGCCTTGCCATTATAGAAGGTAGTCCATTGTCGAGATTTTTGTTACTCCAATGGATGGTAGCCTTTTCATTATGGAAGGTAGTCTGTCGTCGAAATTTTTGTTGTTCTAATGGATGGTAGCCTTGTCATTATGGAAGGTAGTCTATTGTCGAGAGTTTTGTTACTCCAATGGATTGTAGCCTTGTCATTATGGAAGGTAGTCTATTGTCGATATCTTTGTTACTACAATTCATGTTAGCCTTGTCATTATGGAAGGTAGTCCGGTGTTGAGATTTTTGTTACTCCATTGGATAGTAGCCTAGTCATTATGGAAGGTAGTGTGTTGTTGAGATTTTTGTTATTCCAATGGATGGTAGCCTAGTCATTATGGAAGGTAGTCTGTTTTTGAAATTTTTGTTACTCCAATGGATGGTAGCCTTGTCATTATTGAAGGTAGTTTGTTGTCCAGATATTTGTTACTCCAATGGATGGTAGCCTTATCATTATGGAAGGTAGTATGTCGTTGATATTTTTGTTATTCCAATGGATGGTAGCCTTGTCAATATAAAAGGTAGTCTATTGTCCAGATTTTTGTTACTCCAATGGAATGTATCCTTGTCATTATGGAAGGTAGTCTGTTGTCTTGATTTTTGTTACTCCAATTGATGGTAGCATTGTCATTATGGAAGGTATTTCATTGTCGAGATTTTTGTTACTCCAATAGATGGTAGCCTTTTCATTATGGAAGGTAGTCTGTCATTGAGATTTTTGTTATTCCAATGGATGGTAGCCTAGTCATTATGGAAGGTAGCCTAATTTCAAGATTTTTATTACTTCAATGGATGGTAGCCTTGTCATTATGGAAGGTACTCTGTTGTTGAGATTTTTTTTATTCCAATGAATGGTAGCCTAGTCAATATGGAAGGTAATCTGTTTTCGAGATTTTTGTTACTCCAATGGATGGTAGCCTTTTCATTATGGAAGGTAGTCTATTATCGAGATTTTTGTAACTCCAATGGATGGTAGCCTTTTCATTATGGAAGGTAGTCTATTGTCGAGATTTTCGTTACTCCAATGGATTGTAGCCTTGCCATTATGGAAGGTAGCCTGTTGTCGAGATTTGTGTTACTACAATGGATTGTAGCCTTGTCATTATGGAAGGTAGTCTGTTGTCGAGATTTTTCTTACTATAATGGATTGTAGCCTTGTCATTATAGAAGGTAGTCTATTGTCGAGATTTTTGTTACTACAATGGATGGTAGCCTTGTCATTGTGGAAGGTAGTCTGTTGTCTTGATTTTTGTTACTACAATAGATTCTAGCCTTGTCATTATGGAAGGTAGTCTATTGTCAAGATTTTTGTTACTCCAATGGATGGTAGCATTGTCATTATGGAAGGTAGTTTGTTGTCGAGGTTTTTGTTACTCCAATAGATGGTAGCCTTGTCATTATGGAAGGTAGTCTGTCATTGTGATTTTTGTTACTCCAATGAATGGTAGCCTTGTCATTATGGAAGGTAGTTTGTTATTCATATTTTTGTTACTGCAATGCATGTTAGCCTTGTCATTATGGAAGGTAGTCTGTTGTCGATATTTTTGTTACTCCGTTGGATAGTAGCCTGGTGATTATGGAAGGTAGTATGTTGATGAGATTTTTGTTATTCCAATGGATGGTAGCCTAGTCATTATGGAAGTTTGTCTATTTTTGAGATTTTTGTTACTACAATGGATGGTATCCTTGTCATTATGGAAAGGTAGTCTGTTGTCGATATTTTTGTTACTCTAATGGATGGTAGCCTTGTCATTATGGAAGGTAGTCTATTATCGAGATTTTTGTTACTCCAATGGATGTTAGCCTTTTCCTTATGGAAGGTAGTCTGTCGTCGAAATTTTTGTTGTTCCAATGGATGGTAGCCTTGTCATTGTGAAAGGTAGTCTATTGTCGAGATTTTTGTTACTCCAATGGATTGTAGCCTTGTCATTATGGAAAGTAGTCTATTGTTGAGATTTTTGTTACTCCAATGGATGGTAGCCTTCTTACTATGGAAGGTAGTTTGTTGTCGAGATTTTTCTTACTACAATGGATGGTAGCCTTGTCATTATGGAAGGTAGTCTGTTGTCCAGATTTTTGTTACTCCAATGGATTGTAGCCTTGTCATTATGGAAGGTAGTCTATTGTCGATATCTTTGTTACTACAATGTATGTTAGCCTTGTCATTATGGAAGGAGTCTGGTGTCGAGATTTTTTTTACTCCATTGGATAGTAGCCTAGTAATTATGGAAGGTAGTTTGTTGTTGAGATATTTGTTACTCCATTGGATGGTAGCCTACTCTTTATGGAAGGTAGTCTGTCGTCGAGATTTTTTTTGTTCCAATGTATGGTAGCCTTGTCATTATGAAAGGTAGTCTATTGTCGAGATTTTTGTTACTTCAATGGATTGTATCCTTGTCGTTATGGAAGGTAGTCTGTTGTTGAGATTTTTGTTACTCCAATGGATGGTAGCCTTCTTACTATCGAAGGTAGTCTGTTGTCGAGATTTTTGTTACTCCAATGGAATGAATCCTTGTCATTATGGAAGGTAGTCTGTTGTCGTGATTTTTCTTACTACAATGGATGGTAGCCTTGTCATTATGAAAGGTAGTCTATTGTCGAGATTTTTGTTACTCCAATGGATTGTAGCCTTGTCATTATGGAAGGTAGTCTATTTTTGAGATTTTTCTTACTCTAATGGATGGTAGGCTTCTCACTATCGAAGGTAGTCTGTTGTCGAGATTTTTGTTACTACAATGGATGGTAGCCTTGTCATTATGGAAGGTTATCTGTTGTTGATATCATTGTTACTACAATGTATGTTAGCCTTGTCATTATGGAAGGTAGTCTGGTGTCGAGATTTTTGTTACTCCATTGGATAATAGCCTAGTCATTATGGAAGGTAGTCTGTTGTTGAGATTTTGGTTATTCCATTGGATGGTAGCCTAGTCATTATGGAAGGTATTGTGTTTTCGAGATTTTTGTTACTCCAATGGATGGTAGCCTTGTCATTATGGAAGGTAGTCTATTGTCGGGATTTTTGTTACTTCAATGGATGGTAGCCTTGTCATTATGGAAGGTAGTCTGTCGTTGATATTTTTTTTATTCCAATTGATGGTAGCCTTGTCAATATGAAATGTAGTCTATTGTCCATATTTTTTTTTCTCCAATGGAATGTATCCTTGTCATTATGGAAGGTAGTCTGTTATCGAGATTTTTCTTACTACAATGGATGGTAGCCTTGTCATTATGGAAGGTAGTTTGTTGTAGAGATTTTTGTTACTCCAATGGATCGTAGCCTTCTTACTATCAAAGGTAGTTTGTTGTCAAGATTTTTGTTACTACAATGGATGGTTGCCTTGTCATTATGGAAGGTAGTCTGTTGTCGAGATTTTTGTTACTCCAATGGATTGTAGCCTTGTCATTATGGAAGGTAGTCTATTATCGATATCTTTGTTACTACAATGTATGTTAGCCTTGTCATTATGGAAGGTAGTCTGGTGTCGAGATTTTTGTTAGTCCATTGGATAGTAGCCTAGTCATTATGGAAGGTAGTCTATTGTTGAGATTTTGGTTATTCCAATGGATGGTAGCCTAGTCATTATGGAAGGTAGTCTGTTTTCGAGATTTTTGTTACTCCAATGGATGGTAGCCTTGTCATTATGGAAGGTAGTCTGTCGTTGTTATTTTTTTTATTCCAATTGATGGTAGCCTTGTCAATATGAAATGTAGTCTATTAACCATATTTTTGTTACTCCAATGGAATGTATCCTTGTCATTATGGAAGGTAGTATGTTATCGAGATTTTTCTTACTACAATGTATGGTAGCCTTGTCATTATGGAAGGTAGTTTGTTGTAGAGATTTTTGTTACTTCAATGGATGGTAGCTTTCTTACTATCGAAGGTAGTTTGTTGTCGAGATTTTTGTTACTACAATGGATGGTAGCCTTGTCATTATGGAAGGTAGTCTGTTGTCGAGATTTTTGTTACTCCAATGGATTGTAGCCTTGTCATTATGGAAGGTAGTCTATTGTCGATATCTTTGTTAGTACAATGTATGTTAGCCTTGTCATTATGAAAGGTAGTCTGGTGTCGAGATTTTTGTTACTCCATTGGATAGTAGCCTAGTCATTATGGAAGGTAGTCTGTTGTTGAGATTTTTGTTATTCCAATGGATGGTAGCCTATTCAAATTGGAAGGTTAGCTGTTTTCGAGATTTTTCTTACTCCAATGGATGGTAGCCTTGTCGTTAAGGAAGGTAGTCAGTTGTCGGGATTTTTGTTACTCCAATGGATGGTAGCCTTGTCATTATGGAAGGTAGTCTGTCGTTGAAATTTTCTTTATTCAAACGGATGGTAGCCGTGTCATTATGAAAGGTAGTCTATTGTCGAGATTTTTGTTACTCCAATGGATTGTATCCTTATCATTATGGAAGGTAGTCTGTTCTCGATATTTTTGTTACTCCAATGGATGGTACCCTTGTCATTACGGAAGGTAGTCTGTTGCCAAGAATTTTGTTACTACAATGGATGGTAGCCTTGTCATTATGGAAGGTAGTATGTTGTCATGATTTTTATTACTACAATGGATTGTAGCCTTGTCACTATGGAAGGTAGTCTATTGTCGAAAATTTTTTTACTCCAATGGATGGAAGCATTGTCATTATGGAAGGTAGTTTGTTATCGAGATTTTTGTTACTTCAATAGATGGTAGCCTTGTCATTATGGAAGGTAGTCTGTCGTTATGATTTTTGTTACTCCAATGAATGGTAGCCTTGTCATTATGGAAGGTAATCTGTTTTTCATATTTTTGTTACTATAATGCATGTTAGCCTTGTCATTATGGAAGGTAGTCTGTTGTCGATATTTTTGTTACTCCATTGGATAGTAGCCTGGTCATTTTGGAAGGTAGTCTGTTGTTGAGATTTTTGTTATTCCAGTGGATGGTAGCCTAGTCATTATGGAAGTTAGTCTATTTTGGAGAATTTTGTTACTCTAATGGATGGTAGTCTGTTGTTGAAATTTTTGTTACTCCAATGGATGGTAGCCTTGTTATTATGGAAGGTAGTGTATTATCGAGATTTTTGTTACTCCAATGGATGGTAGCCTTTTCATTATGGAAGGTAGTCTGTCGTCGAAATTTTTGTTGTTCCAATGGATGGTAGCCTTGTCATTATGAAAGGTAGTCTGTTGTCGAGATTTTTGTTTCTCCAATGGATTTTAGCCTTGTCATTATGGAAGGTAGTCTATTGTTGAGAGTTTTGTTACTCCAATGGATGGTAGCCTTCTTACAATGGAAGGTAGTCTGTTTTCGAGATTTTTTTTACTACAATGGATGGTAGCCTTGTCATTATGGAAGGTAGTCTGTTTTTCGAGAGTTTTGTTACTCTAATGGATTGTAGCCTTGTCATTATGGAAGGTAGTCTGGTGTCGAGATTTTTGTTACTCCATTGGATAGTAGCCTAGTCATATTGGAAGGTAGTTTGTTGTTGAGATTTTTCTTATTCCAATGGATGGTAGCCTAGTCATTATGGAAGGTAGGCTGTTGTCGAGATTTTTCTTACTAAAATGGATGGTAGCCTTGTCATTATAGAAGGTAGTCTGTTGTCGAGATTTTTGTTACTACAATGGATGGTAGCCTTTTCATTATGAAAGGTAGTCTGTTGTCTTAATTTTTGTTACTACAATAGATTGTAGCCTTGTCATTATGGAAGGTAGTCAATTTTCAAGATTTTTGTTACTCCAATGGATGGTAGCATTGTCATTATGGAAGGTAGTTTGTTGTCGAGATTTTTGTTACTCTAATGAATGGTAGCCTTGTCATTATGGAAGGTAGTCTGTTGTTCATATTTTTGTTACTACAATGCATGTTAGTCTTGTCATTATGGAAGGTATTTTGTTGTCGATATTTTTGTTACTCCATTAGATAGTAGCCTTGTCATTATGGAAGGTAGTCTGTTGTTGAGATTTTTGTTATTCCAATGGATGATAGCCTAGTCATTAGGGAAGTTAGTCTATTTTCGAGATTTTTTTACTCCAATGGATGGTAGCCTTGCCATTATAGAAGGTAGTCCATTGTCGAGATTTTTGTTACTCCAATGGATGTTAGCCTTTTCATTATGGAAGGTAGTCTGTCGTCGAAATTTTTGTTGTTCCAATGGATGGTAGCCTTGTCATTATGAAAGGTAGTCTGTTGTCGAGATTTTTGTTTCTCCAATGGATTGTAGCCTTGTCATTATGGAAGGTAGTCTATTGTTGAGATTTTTGTTACTCCAATGGATGGTAGCCTTCTTACAATGGAAGGTAGTATGTTGTCGAGATTTTTTTTACTACAATGGATGGTAGCCTTGTCATTATGGAAGGTAGTCTATTGTCGAGAGTTTTGTTACTCCAATGGATTGTAGCCTTGTCATTATGGAAGGTAGTCTATTATCGATATCTTTGTTACTACAATTCATGTTAGCCTTGTCATTATGGAAGGTAGTCCGGTGTCGAGATTTTTGTTACTCCATTGGATAGTAGCCTAGTCATTATGGAAGGTAGTGTGTTGTTGAGATTTTTGTTATTCCAATGGATGGTAGCCTAGTCATTATGGAAGGTAGTCTGTTTTTGAAATTTTTGTTACTCCAATGGATGGTAGCCTTGTCATTATTGAAGGTAGTTTGTTGTCTAGATTTTTGTTACTCCAATGGATGGTAGCCTTGTCATTATGGAAGGTAGTATGTCGTTGATATTTTTGTTATTCCACTGGATGGTAGCCTTGTCAATATAAAAGGTAGTCTATTATCCAATTTTTAGTTACTCCAATGGAATGTATCCTTGTCATTATGGAAGGTAGTCTGTTGTCTTGATTTTTGTTACTACAATAGATTGTAGCCTTGTCATTATGGAAGGTAGTCTATTGTCGAGATTTTTGTTACTCCAATGGATGGTAGCATTGTCATTATGGAAGGTATTTCATTGTCGAGATTTTTGTTACTCCAATAGATGGTAGCCTTTTCATTATGGAAGGTAGTCTGTCATTGAGATTTTTGTTATTCCAATGGATGGTAGCCTAGTCATTATGGAAGGTAGCCTATTTTTGAGATTTTTATTACTCCAATGGATGGTAGCCTTGTCATTATGGAAGGTAGTCTATTGTCAATATTTTTGTTACTCCATTGGATAGTAGGCTAGTCATTTTGGAAGGTAGTCTATTGTTGAGATTTTGGTTATTCCAATGGATGGTAGCATAGTCATTATGGAAGGTAGTCTGTTTTCGAGATTTTTGTTACTCCAATGGATGGTAGCCTTGTCATTATGGAAGGTAGTGTGTTGTTGAGATTTTTGTTATTCCAATGGATGGTAGCCTAGTCATTATGGAAGGTAGTCTGTTTTTGAAATTTTTGTTACTCCAATGGATGGTAGCCTTGTCATTATTGAAGGTAGTTTGTTGTCTAGATTTTTGTTACTCCAATGGATGGTAGCCTTGTCATTATGAAAGGTAGTATGTCGTTGATATTTTTGTTATTCCAATGGATGGTAGCCTTGTCAATATAAAAGGTAGTCTATTGTCCAGATTTTTGTTACTCCAATGGAATGTATCCTTGTCATTATGGAAGGTAGTGTGTTGTCTTGATTTTTGTTACTACAATAGATTGTAGCCTTGTCATTATGGAAGGTAGTCTATTGTCGAGATTTTTGTTACTCCAATGGATGGTAGCATTGTCATTATGGAAGGTATTTCATTGTCGAGATTTTTGTTACTCCAATAGATGGTAGCCTTTTCATTATGGAAGGTAGTCTGTCATTGAGATTTTTGTTATTCCAATGGATGGTAGCCTAGTCATTATGGAAGGTAGCCTATTTTTGAGATTTTTATTACTCCAATGGATGGTAGCCTTGTCATTATGGAAGGTAGTCTATTGTCAATATTTTTGTTACTCCATTGGATAGTAGGCTAGTCATTATGGAAGGTAGTCTATTGTTATGATTTTGGTTATTCCAATGGATGGTAGCATAGTCATTATGGAAGGTAGTCTGTTTTCGAGATTTTTGTTACTCCAATGGATGGTAGCCTTGTCATTATGGAAGGTAGTCTGGTGTCGAGATTTTTGTTACTCCATTGGATAGTAGCCTAGTCATATTGGAAGGTAGTTTGTTGTTGAGATTTTTCTTATTCCAATGGATGGTAGCCTAGTCATTATGGAAGGTAGGCTATTGTCGAGATTTTTCTTACTAAAATGGATGGTAGCCTTGTCATTAGAGAAGGTAGTCTGTTGTCGAGATTTTTGTTACTACAATGGATGTTAGCCTTTTCATTATAAAAGGTAGTCTGTTGTCTTAATTTTTGTTACTACAATAGATTGTAGCCTTGTCATTATGGAAGGCAGTCTATTGTTGAGATTTTTGTTACTCCAATGGATGGTAGCCTTCTTACAATGGAAGGTAGTATGTTGTCGAGATTTTTTTTACTACAATGGATGGTAGCCTTGTCATTATGGAAGGTAGGCTATTGTCGAGAGTTTTGTTACTCCAATGGATTGTAGCCTTGTCATTATGGAAGGTAGTCTATTGTCGATATCTTTGTTACTACAATTCATGTTAGCCTTGTCATTATGGAAGGTAGTCCGGTGTCGAGATTTTTGTTACTCCATTGGATAGTAGCCTAGTCATTATGGAAGGTAGTGTGTTGTTGAGATTTTTGTTATTCCAATGGATGGTAGCCTAGTCATTATGGTAGGTAGTCTGTTTTTGAAATTTTTGTTACTCCAATGGATGGTAGCCTTGTCATTATTGAAGGTAGTTTGTTGTCTAGATTTTTGTTACTCCAATGGATGGTAGCCTTGTCATTATGGAAGGTAGTATGTCGTTGATATTTTTGTTATTCCACTGGATGGTAGCCTTGTCAATATAAAAGGTAGTCTATTATCCAATTTTTAGTTACTCCAATGGAATGTATCCTTGTCATTATGGAAGGTAGTCTGTTGTCTTGATTTTTGTTACTACAATAGATTGTAGCCTTGTCATTATGGAAGGTAGTCTATTGTCGAGATTTTTGTTACTCCAATGGATGGTAGCATTGTCATTATGGAAGGTATTTCATTGTCGAGATTTTTGTTACTCCAATAGATGGTAGCCTTTTCATTATGGAAGGTAGTCTGTCATTGAGATTTTTGTTATTCCAATGGATGGTAGCCTAGTCATTATGGAAGGTAGCCTATTTTTGAGATTTTTATTACTCCAATGGATGGTAGCCTTGTCATTATGGAAGGTAGTCTATTGTCAATATTTTTGTTACTCCATTGGATAGTAGGCTAGTCATTTTGGAAGGTAGTCTATTGTTGAGATTTTGGTTATTCCAATGGATGGTAGCATAGTCATTATGGAAGGTAGTCTGTTTTCGAGATTTTTGTTACTCCAATGGATGGTAGCCTTGTCATTATGGAAGGTAGTGTGTTGTTGAGATTTTTGTTATTCCAATGGATGGTAGCCTAGTCATTATGGAAGGTAGTCTGTTTTTGAAATTTTTGTTACTCCAATGGATGGTAGCCTTGTCATTATTGAAGGTAGTTTGTTGTCTAGATTTTTGTTACTCCAATGGATGGTAGCCTTGTCATTATGAAAGGTAGTATGTCGTTGATATTTTTGTTATTCCAATGGATGGTAGCCTTGTCAATATAAAAGGTAGTCTATTGTCCAGATTTTTGTTACTCCAATGGAATGTATCCTTGTCATTATGGAAGGTAGTGTGTTGTCTTGATTTTTGTTACTACAATAGATTGTAGCCTTGTCATTATGGAAGGTAGTCTATTGTCGAGATTTTTGTTACTCCAATGGATGGTAGCATTGTCATTATGGAAGGTATTTCATTGTCGAGATTTTTGTTACTCCAATAGATGGTAGCCTTTTCATTATGGAAGGTAGTCTGTCATTGAGATTTTTGTTATTCCAATGGATGGTAGCCTAGTCATTATGGAAGGTAGCCTATTTTTGAGATTTTTATTACTCCAATGGATGGTAGCCTTGTCATTATGGAAGGTAGTCTATTGTCAATATTTTTGTTACTCCATTGGATAGTAGGCTAGTCATTATGGAAGGTAGTCTATTGTTATGATTTTGGTTATTCCAATGGATGGTAGCATAGTCATTATGGAAGGTAGTCTGTTTTCGAGATTTTTGTTACTCCAATGGATGGTAGCCTTGTCATTATGGAAGGTAGTCTGGTGTCGAGATTTTTGTTACTCCATTGGATAGTAGCCTAGTCATATTGGAAGGTAGTTTGTTGTTGAGATTTTTCTTATTCCAATGGATGGTAGCCTAGTCATTATGGAAGGTAGGCTATTGTCGAGATTTTTCTTACTAAAATGGATGGTAGCCTTGTCATTAGAGAAGGTAGTCTGTTGTCGAGATTTTTGTTACTACAATGGATGGTAGCCTTTTCATTATAAAAGGTAGTCTGTTGTCTTAATTTTTGTTACTACAATAGATTGTAGCCTTGTCATTATGGAAGGCAGTCTATTGTTGAGATTTTTGTTACTCCAATGGATGGTAGCCTTCTTACAATGGAAGGTAGTATGTTGTCGAGATTTTTTTTACTACAATGGATGGTAGCCTTGTCATTATGGAAGGTAGTCTATTGTCGAGAGTTTTGTTACTCCAATGGATTGTAGCCTTGTCATTATGGAAGGTAGTCTATTGTCGATATCTTTGTTACTACAATTCATGTTAGCCTTGTCATTATGGAAGGTAGTCCGGTGTCGAGATTTTTGTTACTCCATTGGATAGTAGCCTAGTCATTATGGAAGGTAGTGTGTTGTTGAGATTTTTGTTATTCCAATGGATGGTAGCCTAGTCATTATGGTAGGTAGTCTGTTTTTGAAATTTTTGTTACTCTAATGGATGGTAGCCTTGTCATTATTGAAGGTAGTTTGTTGTCTAGATTTTTGTTACTCCAATGGATGGTAGCCTTGTCATTATGGAAGGTAGTATGTCGTTGATATTTTTGTTATTCCAATGGATGGTAGCCTTGTCAATATAAAAGGTAGTCTATTGTCCAGATTTTTGTTACTCCAATGGAATGTATCCTTGTCATTATGGAAGGTAGTCTGTTGTCTTGATTTTTTGTTACTACAATAGATTGTAGCCTTGTCATTATGGAAGGTAGTCTATTGTCGAGATTTTTGTTACTCCAATGGATGGTAGCATTGTCATTATGGAAGGTATTTCATTGTCGAGATTTTTGTTACTCCAATAGATGGTAGCCTTTTCATTATGGAAGGTAGTCTGTCATTGAGATTTTTGTTATTCCAATGGATGGTAGCCTAGTCATTATGGAAGGTAGCCTATTTTTGAGATTTTTATTACTCCAATGGATGGTAGCCTTGTCATTATGGAAGGTAGTCTATTGTCAATATTTTTGTTACTCCATTGGATAGTAGGCTAGTCATTATGGAAGGTAGTCTATTGTTGAGATTTTGGTTATTCCAATGGATGGTAGCATAGTCATTATGGAAGGTAGTCTGTTTTCGAGATTTTTGTTACTCCAATGGATGGTAGCCTTGTCATTATGGAAGGTAGTCTGGTGTCGAGATTTTTGTTACTCCATTGGATAGTAGCCTAGTCATATTGGAAGGTACTTTGTTGTTGAGATTTTTCTTATTCCAATGGATGGTAGCCTAGTCATTATGGAAGGTAGGCTGTTGTCGAGATTTTTCTTACTAAAATGGATGGTAGCCTTGTCATTATAGAAGGTAGTCTGTTGTCGAGATTTTTGTTACTATAATGGATGGTAGCCTTTTCATTATGAAAGGTAGTCTGTTGTCTTAATTTTTGTTACTACAATAGATTGTAGCCTTGTCATTATGGAAGGTAGTCAATGGTCGAGATTTTTGTTACTCCAATGGATGGTAGCATTGTCATTATGGAAGGTAGTTTGTTGTCGAGATTTTTGTTACTCTAATGAATGGTAGCCTTGTCATTATGGAAGGTAGTCTGTTGTTCATATTTTTGTTACTACAATGCATGTTAGTCTTGTCATTATGGAAGGTATTCTGTTGTCGATATTTTTGTTACTCCATTGGATAGTAGCCTTGTCATTATGGAAGGTAGTCTGTTGTTGAGATTTTTGTTATTCCAATGGATGGTAGCCTAGTCATTAGGGAAGTTAGTCTATTTTCGAGATTTTTGTTACTCCAATGGATGGTAGCCTTGCCATTATAGAAGGTAGTCCATTGTCGAGATTTTTGTTACTCCAATGGATGGTAGCCTTTTCATTATGGAAGGTAGTCTGTCGTCGAAATTTTTGTTGTTCCAATGGATGGTAGCCTTGTCATTATGGAAGGTAGTCTATTGTCGAGAGTTTTGTTACTCCAATGGATTGTAGCCTTGTCATTATGGAAGGTAGTCTATTGTCGATATCTTTGTTACTACAATTCATGTTAGCCTTGTCATTATGGAAGGTAGTCCGGTGTAGAGATTTTTGTTACTCCATTGGATAGTAGCCTAGTCATTATGGAAGGTAGTGTGATGTTGAGATTTTTGTTATTCCAATGGATGGTAGCCTAGTCATTATGGAAGGTAGTCTGTTTTTGAAATTTTTGTTACTCCAATGGATGGTAGCCTTGTCATTATTGAAGGTAGTTTGTTGTCTAGATTTTTGTTACTCCAATGGATGGTAGCCTTGTCATTATGGAAGGTAGTATGTCGTTGATATTTTTGTTATTCCAATGGATGGTAGCCTTGTCAATATAAAAGGTAGTCTATTGTCCAGATTTTTGTTACTCCAATGGAATGTATCCTTGTCATTATGGAAGGTAGTCTGTTGTCTTGATTTTTGTTACTCCAATGGATGGTAGCATTGTCATTATGGAAGGTATTTCATTGTCGAGATTTTTGTTACTCCAATAGATGGTAGCCTTTTCATTATGGAAGGTAGTCTGTCATTGAGATTTTTGTTATTCCAATGGATGGTAGCCTAGTCATTATGGAAGGTAGCCTATTTTTGAGATTTTTATTACTCCAATGGATGGTAGCCTTGTCATTATGGAAGGTAGTCTATTGTCAATATTTTTGTTACTCCATTGAATAGTAGGCTAGTCATTATGGAAGGTAGTCTATTGTTGAGATTTAGGTTATTCCAATGGATGGTAGCCTAGTCATTATGGAAGGTAGTCTGTTTTCGAGATTTTTGTTACTCCAATGGATGGTAGCCTTGTCATTATGGAAGGTAGACTGTTGTCGGGATTTTTGTTACTCCAATGGATGGTAGCCTTGTCATTATGGAAGGTAGTCTGTCGTTGCTATTTTTGTTATTCCAATTGATGGTAGCCTTGTCAATATGAAATGTAGTCTATTGTCCAGATTTTTGTTACTCCAAAGGAATGTATCCATGTCATTATGGAAGGTAGTCAGCTATCGAGATTTTTCTTACTACAATGGATGGTAGCCTTGTCATTATGGAAGCTAGTCTGTTATTGAGATTTTTTTTACTCCAATGGAATGTATCCTTGTCATTATGGAAGGTAGTCTGTTGTCGAGATTTTTCTTACTATAGTGGATGGTAGCCTTGTCATTATGGAAGGTAGTCTGTTGTCTTGATTTTTGTTACTACAATAGATTGTAGCCTTGTCATTATGGAAGGTAGTGTATTGTCGAGATTTTTGTTACTCCAATGGATGGTAACATTTTCATTATGAAAGGTAGTCTGTCATTGAGAGTTTTGTTATTCCAATGGATGGTAGCCTAGTCATTATGGAAGGTAGCCTAATTTCAAGATTTTTATTACTTCAATGGATGGTAGCCTTGTCATTATGGAAGGTACTCTGTTGTTGAGATTTTTTTTATTCCAATGAATGGTAGCCTAGTCAATATGGAAGGTAATATGTTTTCGAGATTTTTGGTACTCCAATGGATGGTAGCCTTTTCATTATGGAAGGTAGTCTATTATCGAGATTTTTGTAACTCCAATGGATGGTAGCCTTTTCATTATGGAAGGTAGTCTGTCGTCGAAATTTTTGTTGTTCCAATGGATGGTAGCCTTGTCATTATGAAAGGTAGTCTATTGTCGAGATTTTTGTTACTCCAATGGATTGTAGCCTTGCCATTATGGAAGGTAGCCTGTTGTCGAGATTTTTATTACTCGAATGGATGGTAGCCTAGTCATTATGGAAGGTAGCCTATTTTTGAGATTTTTATTACTCCAATGGATGGTAGCCTTGTCATTATGGAAGGTAGTCTATTGTCAATATTTTTGTTACTCCATTGGATAGTAGGCTAGTCATTTTGGAAGGTAGTCTATTGTTGAGATTTTGGTTATTCCAATGGATGGTAGCATAGTCATTATGGAAGGTAATCTGTTTTCGAGATTTTTGTTACTCCAATGGATGGTAGCCTTGTCATTATGGAAGGTAGTGTGTTGTTGAGATTTTTGTTATTCCAATGGATGGTAGCCTAGTCATTATGGAAGGTAGTCTGTTTTTGAAATTTTTGTTACTCCAATGGATGGTAGCCTTGTCATTATTGAAGGTAGTTTGTTGTCTAGATTTTTGTTACTCCAATGGATGGTAGCCTTGTCATTATGAAAGGTAGTATGTCGTTGATATTTTTGTTATTCCAATGGATGGTAGCCTTGTCAATATAAAAGGTAGTCTATTGTCCAGATTTTTGTTACTCCAATGGAATGTATCCTTGTCATTATGGAAGGTAGTGTGTTGTCTTGATTTTTGTTACTACAATAGATTGTAGCCTTGTCATTATGGAAGGTAGTCTATTGTCGAGATTTTTGTTACTCCAATGGATGGTAGCATTGTCATTATGGAAGGTATTTCATTGTCGAGATTTTTGTTACTCCAATAGATGGTAGCCTTTTCATTATGGAAGGTAGTCTGTCATTGAGATTTTTGTTATTCCAATGGATGGTAGCCTAGTCATTATGGAAGGTAGCCTATTTTTGAGATTTTTATTACTCCAATGGATGGTAGCCTTGTCATTATGGAAGGTAGTCTATTGTCAATATTTTTGTTACTCCATTGGATAGTAGGCTAGTCATTATGGAAGGTAGTCTATTGTTATGATTTTGGTTATTCCAATGGATGGTAGCATAGTCATTATGGAAGGTAGTCTGTTTTCGAGATTTTTGTTACTCCAATGGATGGTAGCCTTGTCATTATGGAAGGTAGTCTGGTGTCGAGATTTTTGTTACTCCATTGGATAGTAGCCTAGTCATATTGGAAGGTAGTTTGTTGTTGAGATTTTTCTTATTCCAATGGATGGTAGCCTAGTCATTATGGAAGGTAGGCTATTGTCGAGATTTTTCTTACTAAAATGGATGGTAGCCTTGTCATTAGAGAAGGTAGTCTGTTGTCGAGATTTTTGTTACTACAATGGATGGTAGCCTTTTCATTATAAAAGGTAGTCTGTTGTCTTAATTTTTGTTACTACAATAGATTGTAGCCTTGTCATTATGGAAGGCAGTCTATTGTTGAGATTTTTGTTACTCCAATGGATGGTAGCCTTCTTACAATGGAAGGTAGTATGTTGTCGAGATTTTTTTTACTACAATGGATGGTAGCCTTGTCATTATGGAAGGTAGTCTATTGTCGAGAGTTTTGTTACTCCAATGGATTGTAGCCTTGTCATTATGGAAGGTAGTCTATTGTCGATATCTTTGTTACTACAATTCATGTTAGCCTTGTCATTATGGAAGGTAGTCCGGTGTCGAGATTTTTGTTACTCCATTGGATAGTAGCCTAGTCATTATGGAAGGTAGTGTGTTGTTGAGATTTTTGTTATTCCAATGGATGGTAGCCTAGTCATTATGGTAGGTAGTCTGTTTTTGAAATTTTTGTTACTCCAATGGATGGTAGCCCTGTCATTATTGAAGGTAGTTTGTTGTCTAGATTTTTGTTACTCCAATGGATGGTAGCCTTGTCATTATGGAAGGTAGTATGTCGTTGATATTTTTGTTATTCCAATGGATGGTAGCCTTGTCAATATAAAAGGTAGTCTATTGTCCAGATTTTTGTTACTCCAATGGAATGTATCCTTGTCATTATGGAAGGTAGTCTGTTGTCTTGATTTTTTGTTACTACAATAGATTGTAGCCTTGTCATTATGGAAGGTAGTCTATTGTCGAGATTTTTGTTACTCCAATGGATGGTAGCATTGTCATTATGGAAGGTATTTCATTGTCGAGATTTTTGTTACTCCAATAGATGGTAGCCTTTTCATTATGGAAGGTAGTCTGTCATTGAGATTTTTGTTATTCCAATGGATGGTAGCCTAGTCATTATGGAAGGTAGCCTATTTTTGAGATTTTTATTACTCCAATGGATGGTAGCCTTGTCATTATGGAAGGTAGTCTATTGTCAATATTTTTGTTACTCCATTGGATAGTAGGCTAGTCATTATGGAAGGTAGTCTATTGTTGAGATTTTGGTTATTCCAATGGATGGTAGCATAGTCATTATGGAAGGTAGTCTGTTTTCGAGATTTTTGTTACTCCAATGGATGGTAGCCTTGTCATTATGGAAGGTAGTCTGGTGTCGAGATTTTTGTTACTCCATTGGATAGTAGCCTAGTCATATTGGAAGGTACTTTGTTGTTGAGATTTTTCTTATTCCAATGGATGGTAGCCTAGTCATTATGGAAGGTAGGTTGTTGTCGAGATTTTTCATACTAAAATGGATGGTAGCCTTGTCATTATAGAAGGTAGTCTGTTGTCGAGATTTTTGTTACTATAATGGATGGTAGCCTTTTCATTATGAAAGGTAGTCTGTTGTCTTAATTTTTGTTACTACAATAGATTGTAGCCTTGTCATTATGGAAGGTAGTCAATGGTCGAGATTTTTGTTACTCCAATGGATGGTAGCATTGTCATTATGGAAGGTAGTTTGTTGTCGAGATTTTTGTTACTCTAATGAATGGTAGCCTTGTCATTATGGAAGGTAGTCTGTTGTTCATATTTTTGTTACTACAATGCATGTTAGTCTTGTCATTATGGAAGGTATTCTGTTGTCGATATTTTTGTTACTCCATTGGATAGTAGCCTTGTCATTATGGAAGGTAGTCTGTTGTTGAGATTTTTGTTATTCCAATGGATGGTAGCCTAGTCATTAGGGAAGTTAGTCTATTTTCGAGATTTTTGTTACTCCAATGGATGGTAGCCTTGCCATTATAGAAGGTAGTCCATTGTCGAGATTTTTGTTACTCCAATGGATGGTAGCCTTTTCATTATGGAAGGTAGTCTGTCGTCGAAATTTTTGTTGTTCCAATGGATGGTAGCCTTGTCATTATGGAAGGTAGTCTATTGTCGAGAGTTTTGTTACTCCAATGGATTGTAGCCTTGTCATTATGGAAGGTAGTCTATTGTCGATATCTTTGTTACTACAATTCATGTTAGCCTTGTCATTATGGAAGGTAGTCCGGTGTAGAGATTTTTGTTACTCCATTGGATAGTAGCCTAGTCATTATGGAAGGTAGTGTGTTGTTGAGATTTTTGTTATTCCAATGGATGGTAGCCTAGTCATTATGGAAGGTAGTCTGTTTTTGAAATTTTTGTTACTCCAATGGATGGTAGCCTTGTCATTATTGAAGGTAGTTTGTTGTCTAGATTTTTGTTACTCCAATGGATGGTAGCCTTGTCATTATGGAAGGTAGTATGTCGTTGATATTTTTGTTATTCCAATGGATGGTAGCCTTGTCAATATAAAAGGTAGTCTATTGTCCAGATTTTTGTTACTCCAATGGAATGTATCCTTGTCATTATGGAAGGTAGTCTGTTGTCTTGATTTTTGTTACTCCAATGGATGGTAGCATTGTCATTATGGAAGGTATTTCATTGTCGAGATTTTTGTTACTCCAATAGATGGTAGCCTTTTCATTATGGAAGGTAGTCTGTCATTGAGATTTTTGTTATTCCAATGGATGGTAGCCTAGTCATTATGGAAGGTAGCCTATTTTTGAGATTTTTATTACTCCAATGGATGGTAGCCTTGTCATTATGGAAGGTAGTCTATTGTCAATATTTTTGTTACTCCATTGAATAGTAGGCTAGTCATTATGGAAGGTAGTCTATTGTTGAGATTTAGGTTATTCCAATGGATGGTAGCCTAGTCATTATGGAAGGTAGTCTGTTTTCGAGATTTTTGTTACTCCAATGGATGGTAGCCTTGTCATTATGGAAGGTAGACTGTTGTCGGGATTTTTGTTACTCCAATGGATGGTAGCCTTGTCATTATGGAAGGTAGTCTGTCGTTGCTATTTTTGTTATTCCAATTGATGGTAGCCTTGTCAATATGAAATGTAGTCTATTGTCCAGATTTTTGTTACTCCAAAGGAATGTATCCGTGTCATTATGGAAGGTAGTCAGCTATCGAGATTTTTCTTACTACAATGGATGGTAGCCTTGTCATTATGGAAGCTAGTCTGTTATTGAGATTTTTTTTACTCCAATGGAATGTATCCTTGTCATTATGGAAGGTAGTCTGTTGTCGAGATTTTTCTTACTATAGTGGATGGTAGCCTTGTCATTATGGAAGGTAGTCTGTTGTCTTGATTTTTGTTACTACAATAGATTGTAGCCTTGTCATTATGGAAGGTAGTGTATTGTCGAGATTTTTGTTACTCCAATGGATGGTAACATTTTCATTATGAAAGGTAGTCTGTCATTGAGAGTTTTGTTATTCCAATGGATGGTAGCCTAGTCATTATGGAAGGTAGCCTAATTTCAAGATTTTTATTACTTCAATGGATGGTAGCCTTGTCATTATGGAAGGTACTCTGTTGTTGAGATTTTTTTTATTCCAATGAATGGTAGCCTAGTCAATATGGAAGGTAATCTGTTTTCGAGATTTTTGGTACTCCAATGGATGGTAGCCTTTTCATTATGGAAGGTAGTCTATTATCGAGATTTTTGTAACTCCAATGGATGGTAGCCTTTTCATTATGGAAGGTAGTCTGTCGTCGAAATTTTTGTTGTTCCAATGGATGGTAGCCTTGTCATTATGAAAGGTAGTCTATTGTCGAGATTTTTGTTACTCCAATGGATTGTAGCCTTGCCATTATGGAAGGTAGCCTGTTGTGGAGATTTTTGTTACTACAATGGATGGTAGCCTTGTCATTATGGAAGGTAGTCTGTTGTCTTGATTTTTGTTACTACAATAGATTCTAGCCTTGTCATAATGGAAGGTAGTCTATTGTCAAGATTTTTGTTACTCCAATGGATGGTAGCATTGTCATTATGGAAGGTAGTTTGTTGTCGAGGTTTTTGTTACTCCAATAGATGGTACCCTTGTCATTATGGAAGGTAGTCTGTCATTGTCATTTTTGTTACTCCAATGAATGGTAGCCTTGTCATTATGGAAGGTAGTTTGTTGTTCATATTTTTGTTACTACAATGCATGTTAGCCTTGTCATTATGGAAGGTAGTCTGTTGTCGATATTTTTGTTACTCCGTTGGATAGTAGCCTTGTCATTATGGAAGGTAGTATGTTGATGAGATTTTTGTTATTCCAATGGATGGTAGCCTAGTCATTATGGAAGTTTGTCTATTTTTGAGATTTTTGTTACTCCAATGGATGGTAGCCTTATCGTTATGGAAGGTAGTCTATTGTCGTGATTTTTGTTACTCTAATGGATGGTAGCCTTGTAATTATGGAAGGTAGTCTATTATCGAGATTTTTGTTACTCCAATGGATGCTAGCCTTTTCCTTATGGAAGGTAGTCTGTCGTCGAAATTTTTGATGTTCCAATGGATGGTAGCCTTGTCATTGTGAAAGGTAGTCTATTGTCGAGATTTTTGTTACTCAAATGGATTGTAGCCTTGTCATTATGGAAAGTAGTCTATTGTTGAGATTTTTGTTACTCCAATGGATGGTAGCCTTCTTACTATGGAAGGTAGTTTGTTGTCGAGATTTTTCTTACTACAATGTATGGTAGCCTTGTCATTATGGAAGGTAGTCTGTTGTCGAGATTTTTGTTACTCCAATGGATTGTAGCCTTGTCATTATGGAAGGTAGTCTGTTGTCGATATCTTTGTTACTACAATGTATGTTAGCCTTGTCATTATGGAAGGTAGTCTGGTGTCGAGATTTTTTTTACTCCATTGGATAGTAGCCTAGTAATTATGGAAGGTAGTTTGTTGTTGAGATATTTGTTACTCCATTGGATGGTAGCCTACTCTTTATGGAAGGTAGTCTTTCGTCGAGATTTTTTTTGTTCCAATGTATGGTAGCCTTGTCATTATGAAAGGTAGTCTATTGTCGAGATTTTTGTTACTCCAATGGATTGTATCCTTGTCGTTATGGAAGGTAGTCTGTTGTTGAGATTTTTGTTACTCCAATGGATGGTAGCCTTCTTACTATCGAAGGTAGTCTGTTGTCGAGATTTTTGTTACTCTAATGGAAAGAATCCTTGTCATTATGGAAGGTAGTCTGTTGTCGTGATTTTTCTTACTACAATGGATGGTAACCTTGTCATTATGGAAGGTAGTCTGTTGTCTTGATTTTCGTTACTACAATAGATTGTAGCCTTGTCATTATGGAAAGTAGTCTATTATCGTGATTTTTGTTACTCTAATGGATGGTAGCATTGTCATTATGGAAGGTAGTTTGTTGTCGAGATTTTTGTTACTCCAATAGATGGTAGCCTTTTCATTATGGAAGGTAGTCTGTCATTGAGATTTTTGTTATTCCAATGGATGGTAGCCTAGTCATTATGGAAGGTAGCCTATTTTCGAGATTTTTATTACTCCAATGGATGGTAGCCTTGTCATTATGGAATGTAGTCTATTGTCGATATTTTTGTTACTTCATATGATAGTAGCTTTGTCATTATGGAAGGTACTCTGTTGTTGAGATTTTTATTATTCCAATGGATGGTAGCCTAGTCAATATGGAAGGAAATCTGTTTTCGATATTTTTGTTACTCCAATGGATGGTAGCCTTTTCATTATGGAAGGTAGTCTATTATCGAGATTTTTGTTACTCCAATGGATGGTAACCTTTTCATTATGGAAGGTAGTTTGTCATTGAAATTTTTGTTGTTCCAATGGATGGTAGGCTTGTCATTATGAAAGGTAGTCTATTGTCGAGATTTTTGTTATTCCAATGGATTATAGCCTTGTCATTATGGAAGGTAGTATGTTGTTGAGATTTGTGTTACTACAATGGATTGTAGCCTTGTCATTATGGAAGGTAGTCTGTTGTCGAGATTTTTCTTACTACAATGGATGGTAGCCTTGTCATTATGGAAGTTAGTATGTTGTCGAGATTTTTGTTACTATAATGGATGGTAGCCTTGTCATTATGGAAGGTAGTCTGTTGTCTTGATTTTTGTTACTACAATAGATTGTAGCCTTGTCATTATGGAAGGTAGTCTATTGTCAAGATTTTTGTTACTCCAATGGATGGTAGTATTGTCATTATGGAAGGAAGTTTATTGTCGAGGTTTTTGTTACTCCAATAGATGGTAGCCTTGTCATTATGGAAGGTAGTCTGTCGTTGTGATTTTTGTTACTCCAATGAATGGTAGCCTTGTCATTATGGAAGGTAGTCTGTTGTTCATATTTTTGTTACTACAATGCATGTTAGCCTTGTCATTATGGAAGGTAGTCTGTTGTCGATATTTTTGTTACTCCATTGGATAGTAGCCTTGTCATTATGGAAGGTAGTTTGTTGATGATATTTTTGTTATTCCAATGGATGGTAGCCTAGTCATTATGGAAGTTTGTCTATTTTCGAGATTTTTGTTACTCCAATGGATGGTAGCCTTATCATTATGGAAGGTAGTCTATTGTCGAGATTTTTGTTACTCTAATGGATGGTAGCCTTGTCAATATGGAAGGTAGTTTATTATCGAGATTTTTGTTACTCCAATGGATGGTAGCCTTTTCATTATGGAAGGTAGTTTGTCGTTGAAATTTTTGTTGTTCCAATGGATGGTAGCCTTGTCATTATGAAAGGTAGTCTATTGTCGAGATTTTTGTTACTCCAATGGATTGTAGCATTGTCATTATGGAAAGTAGTATGTTGTTGAGATTTCTGTTACGCTAATGGATGGTAGCCTTCTTACTATAGAAGGTAGTCTGTTGTCGAGATTTTTCTTACTACAATGGATGGTAGCCTTGTCATTATGGAAGGTAGTCTGTTGTCGAGATTTTTGTTACTCCAATGGATTGTAGCCTTGTCATTATGGAAAGTAGTCTGTTGTTGAGATTTCTGTTACGCTAATGGATGGTAGCCTTCTTACTATAGAAGGTAGTCTGTTGTCGAGATTTTTCTTACTACAATGGATGGTAGCCTTGTCATTATAGAAGGTAGTCTGTTGTCGAGATTTTTGTTACTCCAATGGATTGTAGCCTTGTCATTATGGAAGGTAGTCTGTTGTCGGGATTTTTATTACTCCAATGGATGATAGCCTTGTCATTATGGAATGTAGTCTATTATCGAGATTTTTGTTAATTCAATGGATGGTAGCCTTTTCATTATGGAAGGTAGTCTGTCGCCAAATTTTTTGTTGTTCTAATGGATGGTAGCCTTGTCATTATGAAAGGTAGTCTATTGTCGAGATTTTTGTTACTCCAATGGATTGTAGCTTTGTCATTATGGAAGGTAGTCTGTTGTGGATATCTTTGTTACTACAATGTATGTTAGCCTTGTCATTATGGAAGGTAGTCTGGTGTTGAGATTTTTTTTTACTCCATTGGATAGTAGCGTAGTCATTATGGAATGTAGTATGTTGTTGATATCTTTGTTACTCCAATGGATGGTAGCCTACTCATTATGGAAGGTAGTCTGTCATCGAGATTTTTTTTGTTCCAATGTATGGTAGCCTTGTCATTATGAAAGGTAGTCTATTGTCGAGATTTTTATTACTACAATGGATGGTAGCCTTGTCATTATGGAAGGTAGTCTGTTGTCGAGATTTTTGTTACTCCAATGGATGGTAGCATTGTCATTTTGGAAGGTAGTTTGTTGTCGAGATTTTTGTTACTTCAATAGTTGGTAGCCTTTTCATTATGGAAGGTAGTCTATCATTGAGATTTTTGTTATTCCAATGGATGGTATCCTAGTCATTATGGAAGGTAGCCTATTATCGAGATTTTTATTACTCCAATGGATGGTAGCCTTGTCATTATGGAAGGTAGTCTATTGTCGATATTTTTGTTACTCCATTGGATAGTAGCTTTGTCATTATGGAAGGTACTCTGTTGTTGAGATTTTTTTTATTCCAATGGATGGTAGCCTAGTCAATATGGAATGTAATCTGTTTTCCAGATTTTTGTTACTCCAATGGATGGTAGGCTTTTCATTATGGAAGGTAGTCTTTTATCGAGATTTTTGTTACTCCAATGGATGGTGTGATCGGTGGATCTGGAACTGACTGTTTAACGCTGGTTCGCGAAATGTCGCGGAAGCAAGAGTCGCCACCGTCTTTTATTTTCTCCAAATGGAAAGGACAAAAGCACAGAAAAATTCCTTATAGAGATTGCTCTCGGTTCGGGAGGTAGGTTATAGAAAGGGAAGGTGTTAGCACCCTTTCTATCCATGGTTATCCATGGGCTCTTAGATACTTGCTCATTGTGTTTTCAAAAATGGTTTGTTTGCTTTTCAACTGTGGGTTTTAAAAAGTTTCTTTGAAAATTCCAGTTCGACTCTTGTATCGGTCCTCAAGAGTGTTTGAAAAATTGCTTTCGAAAGCTTTTGAAAATGTGTCGGTGTGAAAAGTATTTTTGAATTTTGTTTTGAAATTTAGAGCAAGTATCTACGAGAACCTACCTACCCTAAGGAATTCGTCTGTGTAAATGTCCTTTAAAGTAGTGCCATCCCACCATTGAGAGGTAGGTAGCACCACCGTTGGAGGTGTTCGGGTCAATTCGAGTTTGTAGGGACATGGTGATCACCAGAGCAATGGGAAGACACCTTAGAAGCTACCCTCATGCCAGGTTCCCGGATCATGAGGACTTACTAAGACATCCTCTACTCGACGATCACCTTTCGAAAGGCAACAGTGAGGCGTACCCTAGGGGTGGTGTGTGCGAATTGTGTGTCATGTTTCAGTTATTTGTCTTGTCATGTTTGTTGTGATCTACGCTTGATTTTATTTAGACATTCATTCTTTCATGCTTGATTAACAGTTAGGAGTGCGGGAAAGATAAATCTATGACTATTACAAAGGCGCGGGTCCACATCGCCAAAATTAAACCGGACCCGATTTAGCGGAAAAATAGATAATGCGAAGAAATAAAGGTGCGAGGAATTTAAATTACATGGCTTTGGGATAATTACATAATTATATAAACGATAAAAGATAAATGCGCAAATTAAAGAATTAAAACGAAACTAGGGCGTTGGACCCTTTTGCAAATAATTAAACATTAATGAGAATGGAAAATAAAATAATAATAAAAAAAAAGAATTAAATGTTTTTGATATTTTGTATTTTTTAAGATTTAAAAGAAAAAGGAGTTAATTAAAATTAAATTAAGAAACAACCCTAATTCTAATAATTTTTTTTATTTATTAAGAAAGATTTAAAATAAGATCTAAACTAACCTAAAATTTATGTACAATTTAAATAGGAAAATAAATAAATAAATAAATAATAATTATTATTAAAAAGGAAGGGAAAAATATTAAAAGGAATAAAAAATAGCAATTAACCTAAGTCTACATTTTTGGATTTTTATTAAAAAAGAAATTAATATTAAAACCTAATTAAACTAAGTAATCTACATTTTTATTTATTCATGAAAATAATTAGTATATAAATATTTATGTTTTTGTGTATTTTCTGATTTTTAGTGTTTTTATATTTTTGTTAAAATAGTTAATTAAAACAAATAATTAAAATAAACAATCAATTAAAATAAATGAAATAAAAAAAGAAATCAAACCAGAGTGGGGTGCTGTCCCCAATTTAGGAGGTTCAAATTTAATAGGCCTGGCCCAATAAGCATGGAAGTTCGTTGACTTCTCCAATCAGATATGATGCGTTGACTGTTGTATATGACGTTCTTTGAATCCTGACCCTTGATTTGCAGGCAACTGGATGCGTGTTCCCTGGATTTTGAGCGTGCATGGTATGCTCCAATGAGGAATCTGCATGGGAATTGATTTGGAAAAATAATATGGAATTATTCAGACCTGGGGTTCGAACCCAGGTCTTGGAGATTGCACACTTCTATCCCTGCCACTGAACCACGTTATCTTCATTTAATATATATTAACAACTAAATAACAAAAAGCAAACGCGTTGATGGCCTGGAAAAGCGCGCGCGTTTTTAAACGCACCAATCAATACGTGACACGGCCTCGTCTTCTTCCCCTTCCCTGTAAAACAAAACTAATAGGCAACGTTTTTTGCAGTGTTGCGTTAGGGGGGCTATTGAAAAATAGCGATTAGGACCATGGCATTGATAAATTGTTCGCGAGGTATGTGCTTGCTTCGTCTTAACCTGCTCAATTCAACCATGCTACTCACGAGCCACAATTTTACGTTATCTTAAAAGCCCTAAATCATCCAGCCTGCAAACCCTAGTATCGTTCATGGTGAAATCATATTTATGCCACAAAAATTCAATTAACTATCATGGTTAGTTCACAAACTTCACAAGGAGTAAGAATATACAAATAAAAATGCAAAAGGATGTCTAAATCATGCTATGCGATTTCGAGATGTTCTTGGTACAGTTGGACTCGTGTGTACCAATTCAGGGCCTCTTTGTTGTTGTTTTTGATTGGAGTACGATCAGGAATTCACAAGAAAGCTTTTGCAAAAGGAATGGAGCTTTGAATCAGTCTCTAGGGTGGATTTCAGAATTGGATTTTTTTGAGAAAATTTGCAAGTTTGTGTATTGGTTTGCTGCGCAATTTTCAGTCCTGTGCATTAGGGTTGTGATGTAGTATTTGTATGGAATGGTTTTAGGTCAAAAGATTGAACAAAATCTCCTGCATTCAAAGATTAAAGATTTGATTTTCTTCCATTACTCTTTCAATCTTTTTCACATGGTTTTTGTGCAAATCATATCCAATTCAATCTAATTCTTCCCAATCAGCATGTGCACGAGTTATAGAGGCCAAATCATGCATAAAAAGATTTTTCCATGTTAGGTTTATATTTTTCATGAATTAAAATCATTTAAATGAATATAAATTAACATTAATTCAAATAAATAATTAAAAAATATGAGAATACTTCCCTTTGGGCCTAGTGGTCGTGCATAGGCTTGGCATGAAGAAATTTGGAAGAAAAATGGGCCCATTTGCATTTTTAGGCCTTTTGCATCATTGTTGACTTTTCAAAATTCCTAAAAATTTCCCAACTTCCACAAGGCATAACTTGGTCAATGTTTAAGCTTTTCACATGTTCTTGGACCTTTTGGAAAGGTCTTTGAGTCCTTTAACCAATGCCTTTGGTCCCATGTCATTTTGATTTACCAATCTCAAGTTATGGCCTTTGACTTAAAGTCACTTTTTGTTGACTTTTGAAAATGACCTATAATGTTGAAATTGATAACTTTTTGTGAGAGCATTTCTTGGACTTGGAACATGAAGATGAATTGTAGGAAATGTCTTTCTCTTCAAAATGAGCTTTGGATGGAATTTTTCTGATAATCCATGTGAAAGTTATGCCCTGGTCAATTTCAGTTGACTTTTTCAGCTGTCCAAATATAGTAACTTTTGCATCTTTGATGATTTCTGAGCCAAATTTTGAGAATCATGATCAAGCATTGATCAAATGATGTTTGTGGCTTCAAAATGATATATTGACCAAAAATTTGAACTTTTGACTGTCAAATGACCATTTTGCCCCTACAATTGACTGTAGTGCAATCTAGGGTTTTGACTGTGCAATTTTGAGCTGAATGCCTTGAAACTTGACATGAGGATGCTTGACCATCTTTTTAAGCATGTGAGACTTGATTGGGCCTTTGAAAAGTTCCTTTGCTTGACCAGAACTCAAACCCTAGTTTTGACTGTATAGGAGACAGTTGAGCTGCACAACCCTGGGGGAATTTTGTGACCTTGGCTTTGACAATTCTTGATGAATATGGGAGGGCAAATTTTGGGGTACAACAGTTGCCCCTGTTCAATCTTCTTAGACCTGAGGATGCAGATTGGCTGACGTGCCTTTCGTAATCCGAGGGTAAAAGATGATTGAACACTAAAGTGCCCAGAAATTTGCGCTCACATAGTGACGGTGATGAGGGAATGGGCTTATAGATGCCATTTGGATGTTGCTTGGATAGGATGATGGGCTTATAGATGCCATCTGGATGTTGATCGCGTAGGAGATTCCTTAGCAAGAACCTGCATACCTGCAAAACAGAAAAATGAGTACCTGACACGTCGCAGGAGCTGATTTTAGATGCTTGGTATAGATATGTCCTGACTGGTTACAGGAGCTGGATCTGGAGCTTCAAACGTTGATGAATGAACCAGGGATGGTTACTGCCTTAGCCTGAATGATAAGTGAACCTTGGATGATTTTAACTTCAACAACGCTCGTTGAGAAAATCTTGGTGAGAATTACCATCTTCGTAGTGCCAGGAAGAGAACCAAAGGACATTACAATCTCAAAGGGAGTTACCTCACTCACGTTGGAGAGGGAACTATAGGAAATTATAATCTGAAAGGAGATATCACCTCACGCTCATGCCGGAGAGGGAAACATCTGAAGAAGGAATTACCACCTCACGCGCCGTTGGAGAGGGGACCATAAGAGAATATCACCTCACGCTCATCGTCGGAGAGGAAAACATCTTTGAAAAAGGAATTACCACCTCACGCTCACCGTCGGAGAGGGGACCATAAAAGACTATCACCTCACGCTCACCGTCGGAGAGGAAAACATCTCGAAAAAGGAATTACCACCTCACGCTCACCGTCGGAGAGGGGACCACAAAAGACTATCACCTCACGCTCACCGTCGGAGAGGAAAACATCTCGAAAAAGGAATTACCACCTCACGCTCACCGTCGGAGAGGGGACCACAAAAGACTATCACCTCACGCTCACCGTCGGAGAGGAAAACATCTCGAAAAAGGAATTACCACCTCACGCTCACCGTCGGAGAGGGGACCACAAAAGAAACTTTAACTTCAACAACGCTTGTTGAGGAAAAATCTTGGTGACCTCAACAACGCTCGTTAAGGAAATCTTGGGTGACTTTATCTTCAACAACGCTCGTTGAGAAAAATCTTGGTAACCTCAACAACGCTCGTTAAGGAAATCTTGGGTGACTTTATCTTCAACAACGCTCGTTGAGAAAAAATCTTGGTAACCTCAACAACGCTCGTTAAGGAAATCTTGGGTGACTTTATCTTCAACAACGCCCGTTGAGAAAAATCTTGGTAACCTCAACAACGCTCGTTGAGAAAAATCTTGGTAACCTCAACAACGCTCGTTAAGGAAATCTTGGGTGACTTTATCTTCAACAACGCCCGTTGAGAAAAATCTTGGGTGTCTTCTACTGGGATAAGAACCAGGGAGATCTTAGGGTCGATCTGACTGAACCAGAGAAGGCCTTGGACTGGGTAAGAATCAGGAAAATCTTAGGGTTGATTGGACTGGACCGGTCTAGGTCTTGAAATGTGATTGAGAATTTAAACTGCATCTTTCCTGAAAGGTAAAAATCAGTCATATGCAATGCATGATATGCAATGACGTTCTTGATGTAAATGAGACTTGTATGATATGATGTGTCTATGCATGCTATAATGATGTATGTGACGTTTTATGAATGTATATTTTTGTCTAGGAAAGTAAATCCTTGACAGGCGCTAGGAAGTCGTATCCTGGGCTGATGTTGAGGTATTGATTTCCCTTCCGCTGGGGATGGTAGTTGCAAGAATACTGGTAGGAGAAGATAACTCCGTTGAGGGATAAACTTGGCAAATGGAAGATTCTGCGGGGAGAAAAGATACTCTGACGACCATGCTAGGAAGCGGTACTTTGTGGGGAGAGAAATGCTTTGCTGAATTATTGAGAACGACTTGCTGAGGAAGCCCTTGTTGTATAGGAAGCGTTGATAGACTTCGCTGGGGTAGGAAGGCTTTGTCGACGACGCTCTTCCCGTGGCTTCTGGCTGAGGATAACCCAGTTATATCCTGTTAAGGAAATAACTCTTTAAATAAAGCCGGGCGATACGTTCGTGCTCTGTGAGGGGATAAGCTTCCAGAATCTACTGGGGATAAGCTTATTGCTTGGGGATATGAATCCCAACTTCCTGGGGAAACTGGATTGGACTCCTGGGGAAATTTTGTTATGCAGGGGAAGTGACTGAGATACCGCCGGGGAACAATCTTTAGGCCAAGACTGCCGGGGATGCTTGTATTGAATATGTGCTGCTGCTGGGGAGGTTGGGATCTACGGGAGGATACTCAATTTCCTTGACAATCTGATAATAGCTTGGAGAAGAAGGTATTGTTTTTACTGAACCACTCTCTGGGGATTTAAGATGTACCGGTTATGTTCTTTAGCTGAACCTATCTTGGCATCTTGGGGGATAGAACCATTAGATTGCTCTTAGGTGACTCCTTATTGCCCCTGTTTCTAAGGAGAGAAAGACCTATGAGGTGCTGATAGTTGTTGACGGACAAACCTTCTTCTGGTAGGCAGATGGCAGGGCATAGTCGTACGCTTTAATCCCTAACTTTTGCCTGGACTGCCCTTTCGGGTTTTCAGTCCACCGGGATACCCATTTTTGCCCAAGCCGCCTTTTCAGGTTTTCGACTTGCCGGGTGTACAAATTTTTTCATTTCATCCCTTCATTTTGCCCGAACCCTTTTGGTTCGCCGGGAAGCCCTTATTTTTGCCTAGGTGTGTCAACCTAGCGGGTCTTTGATTTTGCGTAGTACTTTTTCCGACTATGTCCACGCTCTTAGAATGCAGGGAGATGCCCCTGGCTGCTTGTGTTGCCATGTTACCAGAAGGTATTTGATCAGGTCAGATTTGATGCTGGGATGCCCCAAGTGACTTAAGCAGAGATTTGCCCCAGGCTTTTGGCCTTTTGAGAGATTCTCTGGACATTGCCTTAACTGCCCCAGATGGTGGACAATAGTCATGCCATGCCCCTTGATTGGAAGTGCTTTTGTTCATTAGGTATTTCTCGTGCGAATTTCCCTGCTGTTCAAACAAAAAGTCATATGCAAACAAAGTTATGTTAAAAATGCAAAGCTCATGTCTGTCTTGAAGATTTTGAAAATGCATCTTTTCATAAAACAAGTGAATGTTTGTAAAACGTGATGTCAACTCCGTATTTACCGTAGGCCTTCAGGAGTCAGGATACCTTTCGTAACAATATGCTTTCGAATTAACCCATGCTTCAGCTAGGACTTTTAAGGGTTATAACGTGGCCTGGTTCACGGTCTAAGAAACAAAGGATAACGGCTCAAATTTTATTTGTACCCACCCGCTCTTCGTGATGTTCTCCAAACCTAAACTCAGTTGATCATACGTTAGACCTCGTTCGAGTTTTTGCTTTGATTTTCCGGTGATGGTTCAAACATTGATGATTTATCCTGACTAGGCAGTCATTTTTTGTTGAGGGTTTGTGAGACCTCTTTCTTGATTTTTGTTATCCCTTTCTTTTTTGCCTGAACTGTTTCCTTTTTGGAATTACAGTCAGCGGGATGCCCCAGTTTCATAAGTCCCTTTTATTGACTTTTTGGGCTTTTTGTTTATGATTTTTTTTTGATAACAACTGCCTGTCTTTATGATTGTTCTGAACCATCACTGTTTTTTCGTAAGGATCTCTTTGGTGCCATTCGTTATGCGCTTGGATCAACTGAGAAGACTACCCTGCCCCGGGTTATGATAAAGGGTTTCAATTTTCGAAAATAAAAACTCCTACTTCTTTGGCTCAGATGGGTTGACGAGGGTTTATCATCCTTATAACTCCAGTGTTTAGGGATTGAAACAATGCCTGTACCTCATCAGCGGGGTCTGTTCAAAAGCATACTGTACATTGTGGTATCGTTTTCGTCATCCTCCCTCAAGAGGCTCAGAATTATTAACCGAGAGTTGACATCAGAAAAAATATGAAAAGATATTTGAACATAATGAAAGCAATTGTATTAATTTCCAAAACAGACGTATGCGATGCATTGATAACATAAAAGAGTTTGCTATGACATTAATTGTTTGTATAAGCAAAGGAAAGTACAACTCAAAACATTCAAATAAACAAAAGGCTTCAATGATTGGGCAACGGAGCAGTGACTATGTTCGGAGTCTCTGGCACTTCAAACTGAATCTCTCCAGCGTCGATCATATCTTGAATCTTATTCTTGAGAGGCCAGCAGTTGTCTGTAGTATGCCCCGGGCTATCTGAATGATATGCACACCTATCGTTGGGATGATAGTTGGGAGCAGAAGTGTTCGGATTCCGAAGAGGAGCCCTTAAGGTGATCAGCCCTGTCTTCAACAGTTGTTGCAGTGCTTGATCCAACGACATGTTGAGTTTGGTGTACTGCTGTTTCTCTTTGCGCTGTTGCCCCTGTCCTTGTTGAGCAGGTCCGGGATTGGAGATTTGGACTGCCCCTGCCTCATGACGGCTCTTTTTACCGTGCACAGCATTGGATTCTTTCTTCCCCTGATGAGGCTTCTTATCAGAATGTGCAGCTTCTTGAATTTTCCCAGACCGGATGCCAGCTTCTATTCGCTCTCCAGTCAAGATAAGATCTGTGAATCCAGCAGACGAATTCCCAATCAGGTGGTTATAAAATGGACCAGACAAGGTCCCCAAGAACATATCCACAAGTTCCCGATCAGTCAGAGGTGGTTGTACTCTTCCAGCAAGATCCCTCCATTTCTGCGCATATTCTTTAAAACCTTCACTTGATCCTAACGACATACCCTGGAGTTGAGTCCGCGTAGGAGCAAGGTCGGCATTGTACTGGTACTGCTTATAGAAAGCAGTTGCCAACTCCTCCCAGTTACGAACTTTGGTCCCATCCAGCTGATAGAACCATTCGAGGTGAGTCCCTGAAAGACTTTCCTGGAAGAAGTGGATCCACAAGTTTTTGTCTACCGTGTATGGTTGGATCTTCCGAACATAGGACCTTAGATGCAGCTTGGGACAAGACGCCCCGTCATACTTAGAGAAGGATGGTGCTTTGAACTTATGGGGGATAACCACGCCAGTTGACAAACCCAGATCTCCGAGATCCAACCCAGGTACCTGTTGAACCTCCATAGCTTTCATTCTGTCCTCCAATTGTTTATATCTGTCATCAGCAGGAGGGTACTGCTCCTCATCAAAATCTGTCTCGTTGTCGGAGACCACTGGACTGGGAACCTCTCTCTCATGATGACTGCTTTTTCCCACAGATGGGGTTGTCCTCTCAGTTTCAACTTGCGGTGTATTCCCAGATCTGCGTCTAGGGCTGAATAGAACAGTCCTCTTCTTTTTCTTGTCCTTCTTCAAAAGGAGAGCCTTCAGGTCTTGTTGCCCCTGGGTCAGATTCATAATCAGCTCTTGGAACTGGGCGTTCTGAGCCTGGAGGTCCTTGATAGTCTGCTCGGCTGATGGTTCAGGATTCATGACGAGCGGCTGAAATAAACAGCGGAGAAGGGTAAGCAACCTGTCAAGGGATACCTGCAATGCAATGAGATGTATGATATGCATGTAATGTTTTCAAGGACCTCGCGGGGTAAACAGAGAAACTTTGTTAGCATTTGGAACCGGTAGCTTGACTGAAGGCACTGCATATTGTTGAGAGTCCTTCTTCAAGGGTCAAAGGCTCACCATATCCAGTGGGTCATAGCCCCTGACAACCTTGGCTAGAGGAAAATAAATCCTCTTTGCCCCTGGCTAGATGTTCTGATTCATCATGACCTGCATCACAAGCCCTTGAGATCCTTGAAATGGGTTAGGATGTATGCAATAGTATGCGATGGTATGATGTCATGCTATGCATGGGGTGATGTAGGTAAACCCTGTTATGAGCCCTTATTAAGGACTATAAACAAGACCTGCAAGAAATTTGGTAAACCCTGTCATGAGTCCTAGTTACGGACTATAAACAAGACCTGCAAGAAACTTAGTACCCTGTTATGAGTCCCAATTAAGGACTATAAACAAGACCTGCAAGAAACCTAAGTAAAACCTGTCATGAGTCCCAATTAAGGACTATAAACAGAACCTGCAAGTGGTTAGTACACCCTGTTATAAGTCCCAATTAAGGACTATGAACAAAACCTGCAAGACATCAAGGGTCAGATAACAAGCATGCAAGTAGTCAAGTACGAAGGCACACAAGTCACACAAAAGAGCCCTTAGGGCTTAGGCCAGCATGAGGTCTGGGTAATACCTTCTTTTAGTTTGTTGGTTAAGACCTGTCCTAATCAAAAGTAACCGGGTTCTTAGAGGATCCCAATATCATTGACTACCCTCAATCGATCATAACTCCAGCATCGCAATCTTTTCTTGCGGCCAGAACCATCACGAGAGTTTAGCCTCAATGGGCGTAGCATACTGCTACTATTCTAAAGGCCAAGTTGTGTCAATTAAGGTTCTAAGGTTGTTGGTGCTTAATGACTCCTTAGAAGACCCATATTCTCCCCGTTGCGACACAAGGGATATCGGTACAGACTAAGGTGCCACACCAACGTAGCCACTGCTTCACCTGTGTCGGTCTACGCCGGACAGGTCCCTCACAGCTTATGCTACCTAAACAGGGTACCCCCAGATCCGGGTTAGGATCTATGTATCTCCGATGCAACCCACAATAGTAAAGCAAGCAAAACAATACAAGTGAAAACACAGTTATGACTTAGCCCTAAGGTACACCTCACTTTATAGTTATGTCCCCAGCAGAGTCGCCAGTTCTGGCGATCGGTGGATCTGGAACTGACTGTTTAACGCTGGTTCGCGAAATGTCGCGGAAGCAAGAGTCGCCACCGTCTTTTATTTTCTCCAAATGGAAAGGACAAAAGCACAGAAAAATTCCTTATAGAGATTGCTCTCGGTTCGGGAGGTAGGTTATAGAAAGGGAAGGTGTTAGCACCCTTTCTATCCATGGTTATCCATGGGCTCTTAGATACTTGCTCATTGTGTTTTCAAAAATGGTTTGTTTGCTTTTCAACTGTGGGTTTTAAAAAGTTTCTTTGAAAATTCCAGTTCGACTCTTGTATCGGTCCTCAAGAGTGTTTGAAAAATTGCTTTCGAAAGCTTTTGAAAATGTGTCGGTGTGAAAAGTATTTTTGAATTTTGTTTTGAAATTTAGAGCAAGTATCTACGAGAACCTACCTACCCTAAGGAATTCGTCTGTGTAAATGTCCTTTAAAGTAGTGCCATCCCACCATTGAGAGGTAGGTAGCACCACCGTTGGAGGTGTTCGGGTCAATTCGAGTTTGTAGGGACATGGTGATCACCAGAGCAATGGGAAGACACCTTAGAAGCTACCCTCATGCCAGGTTCCCGGATCATGAGGACTTACTAAGACATCCTCTACTCGACGATCACCTTTCGAAAGGCAACAGTGAGGCGTACCCTAGGGGTGGTGTGTGCGAATTGTGTGTCATGTTTCAGTTATTTGTCTTGTCATGTTTGTTGTGATCTACGCTTGATTTTATTTAGACATTCATTCTTTCATGCTTGATTAACAGTTAGGAGTGCGGGAAAGATAAATCTATGACTATTACAAAGGCGCGGGTCCACATCGCCAAAATTAAACCGGACCCGATTTAGCGGAAAAATAGATAATGCGAAGAAATAAAGGTGCGAGGAATTTAAATTACATGGCTTTGGGATAATTACATAATTATATAAACGATAAAAGATAAATGCGCAAATTAAAGAATTAAAACGAAACTAGGGCGTTGGACCCTTTTGCAAATAATTAAACATTAATGAGAATGGAAAATAAAATAATAATAAAAAAAAAGAATTAAATGTTTTTGATATTTTGTATTTTTTAAGATTTAAAAGAAAAAGGAGTTAATTAAAATTAAATTAAGAAACAACCCTAATTCTAATAATTTTTTTTATTTATTAAGAAAGATTTAAAATAAGATCTAAACTAACCTAAAATTTATGTACAATTTAAATAGGAAAATAAATAAATAAATAAATAATAATTATTATTAAAAAGGAAGGGAAAAATATTAAAAGGAATAAAAAATAGCAATTAACCTAAGTCTACATTTTTGGATTTTTATTAAAAAAGAAATTAATATTAAAACCTAATTAAACTAAGTAATCTACATTTTTATTTATTCATGAAAATAATTAGTATATAAATATTTATGTTTTTGTGTATTTTCTGATTTTTAGTGTTTTTATATTTTTGTTAAAATAGTTAATTAAAACAAATAATTAAAATAAACAATCAATTAAAATAAATGAAATAAAAAAAGAAATCAAACCAGAGTGGGGTGCTGTCCCCAATTTAGGAGGTTCAAATTTAATAGGCCTGGCCCAATAAGCATGGAAGTTCGTTGACTTCTCCAATCAGATATGATGCGTTGACTGTTGTATATGACGTTCTTTGAATCCTGACCCTTGATTTGCAGGCAACTGGACGCGTGTTCCCTGGATTTTGAGCGTGCATGGTATGCTCCAATGAGGAATCTGCATGGGAATTGATTTGGAAAAATAATATGGAATTATTCAGACCTGGGGTTCGAACCCAGGTCTTGGAGATTGCACACTTCTATCCCTGCCACTGAACCACGTTATCTTCATTTAATATATATTAACAACTAAATAACAAAAAGCAAACGCGTTGATGGCCTGGAAAAGCGCGCGCGTTTTTAAACGCACCAATCAATACGTGACACGGCCTCGTCTTCTTCCCCTTCCCTGTAAAACAAAACTAATAGGCAACGTTTTTTGCAGTGTTGCGTTAGGGGGGCTATTGAAAAATAGCGATTAGGACCATGGCATTGATAAATTGTTCGCGAGGTATGTGCTTGCTTCGTCTTAACCTGCTCAATTCAACCATGCTACTCACGAGCCACAATTTTACGTTATCTTAAAAGCCCTAAATCATCCAGCCTGCAAACCCTAGTATCGTTCATGGTGAAATCATATTTATGCCACAAAAATTCAATTAACTATCATGGTTAGTTCACAAACTTCACAAGGAGTAAGAATATACAAATAAAAATGCAAAAGGATGTCTAAATCATGCTATGCGATTTCGAGATGTTCTTGGTACAGTTGGACTCGTGTGTACCAATTCAGGGCCTCTTTGTTGTTGTTTTTGATTGGAGTACGATCAGGAATTCACAAGAAAGCTTTTGCAAAAGGAATGGAGCTTTGAATCAGTCTCTAGGGTGGATTTCAGAATTGGATTTTTTTGAGAAAATTTGCAAGTTTGTGTATTGGTTTGCTGCGCAATTTTCAGTCCTGTGCATTAGGGTTGTGATGTAGTATTTGTATGGAATGGTTTTAGGTCAAAAGATTGAACAAAATCTCCTGCATTCAAAGATTAAAGATTTGATTTTCTTCCATTACTCTTTCAATCTTTTTCACATGGTTTTTGTGCAAATCATATCCAATTCAATCTAATTCTTCCCAATCAGCATGTGCACGAGTTATAGAGGCCAAATCATGCATAAAAAGATTTTTCCATGTTAGGTTTATATTTTTCATGAATTAAAATCATTTAAACGAATATAAATTAACATTAATTCAAATAAATAATTAAAAAATATGAGAATACTTCCCTTTGGGCCTAGTGGTCGTGCATAGGCTTGGCATGAAGAAATTTGGAAGAAAAATGGGCCCATTTGCATTTTTAGGCCTTTTGCATCATTGTTGACTTTTCAAAATTCCTAAAAATTTCCCAACTTCCACAAGGCATAACTTGGTCAATTTTTAAGCTTTTCACATGTTCTTGGACATTTTGGAAAGGTCTTTGAGTCCTTTAACCAATGCCTTTGGTCCCATGTCATTTTGATTTACCAATCTCAAGTTATGGCCTTTGACTTAAAGTCACTTTTTGTTGACTTTTGAAAATGACCTATAATGTTGAAATTGATAACTTTTTGTGAGAGCATTTCTTGGACTTGGAACATGAAGATGAATTGTAGGAAATGTCTTTCTCTTCAAAATGAGCTTTGGATGGAATTTTTCTGATAATCCATGTGAAAGTTATGCCCTGGTCAATTTCA
This sequence comes from Vicia faba, assembly GCA_948472305.1. NCBI lineage: Eukaryota > Viridiplantae > Streptophyta > Magnoliopsida > Fabales > Fabaceae > Vicia > Vicia faba. The sequence goes on from OX451741.1 coordinate 528,285,618, forward strand.
GTTGACTTTTTCAGCTGTCCAAATATAGTAACTTTTGCATCTTTGATGATTTCTGAGCCAAATTTTGAGAATCATGATCAAGCATTGATCAAATGATGTTTGTGGCTTCAAAATGATATATTGACCAAAAATTTGAACTTTTGACTGTCAAATGACCATTTTGCCCCTACAATTGACTGTAGTGCAATCTAGGGTTTTGACTGTGCAATTTTGAGCTGAATGCCTTGAAACTTGACATGAGGATGCTTGACCATCTTTTTAAGCATGTGAGACTTGATTGGGCCTTTGAAAAGTTCCTTTGCTTGACCAGAACTCAAACCCTAGTTTTGACTGTATAGGAGACAGTTGAGCTGCACAACCCTGGGGGAATTTTGTGACCTTGGCTTTGACAATTCTTGATGAATATGGGAGGGCAAATTTTGGGGTACAACAGATGGTATCCTTTTCATTATTGAAGGTAGTTTGTCGTTGAAATTTTTGTTGTTCCAATGGATGGTAGCCTTGTCATTATGAAAGGTAGTCTGTTTTCGAGATTTTTGTTAATCCAATGGATGGTAGCCTTGTCATTATGGAAGCTAGTCTGTTGTCGGGATTTTTGTTACTCCAATGGATGATAGCCTTGTCATTATGGAATGTAGTCTATTATCGATATTTTGGTTAATTCAATGGATGGTACCCTTTTCATTATGGAAGGTAGTCTGTCGCCGAAATTTTTGTTGCTCTAATGGATGGTAGCCTTGTCATTATGAAAGGTAGTCTATTGTCGAGATTTTTGTTACTCCAATGGATTGTAGCCTTGTCATTATGGAAGGTAGTCTGTTGTCGATATCTCTGTTACTACAATGTATGTTAGCCTTGTCATTATGGAAGGTAGTCTGGTGTCGAGATTTTTTTTACTCCATTGGATAGTAGCGTAGTCATTATGGAAGGTAGTATGTTGTTGATATCTTTGTTACTCCAATGGATGGTAGCCTACTCATTATGGAAGGTAGTCTGTCGTCGAGATTTTTTTTGTTCCAATGTATGGTAGCCTTATCATTATGAAAGGTAGTTTATTGTCGAGATTTTTGTTACTCCAATGGATTGTATCCTTGTCATTTTGGAAGGTAGTTTGTTGTTGAGATTTTTGTTACTCCAATGGATGGTAGCCTTGTTACTATCGAAGGTAGTCTGTTGTTGAGATTTTTGTTACTACAATGGATGGTAGCCTTGTCATTATGGAAGGTAGTCTGTTGTCGAGATTTTTGTTACTCCAATAGATGGTAGCCTTTTCATTATGGAAGGTAGTCTATTATTGAGATTTTTGTTATTCCAATGCATGGTAGCCTAGTCATTATGGAAGGTAGCCTATTTTTCAGATTTTTATTACTCCAATGGATAGTAGCCTTGTCAATATGGAAGGTAGTCTATTGTCGATATTTTTGTTACTCCATTGGATAGTAGCTTTGTCATTATGGAAGGTACTCTGTTGTTGAGATTTTTGTTACTACAATGGATGGTAGCCTAGTCAATATGGAAGGTAATCTGTTTTAGAGATTTTTGTTACTCCAATGGATGGTAGGCTTTTCATTATGGAAGGTAGTCTATTATCGAGATTTTTGTTACTCTAATGGATGGTAGGCTTTTCATTATGGAAGGTAGTTTGTCGTTGAAATTTTTGTTGTTCCAATGGATGGTAGCCTTGCCATTATGAAAGGTAGTCTATTGTCGTGATTTTTGGTACTCCAACGGATTGTAGCCTTGTCATTATGGAAGGTAGTCTGTTGTCGAGATTTTTGTTACTACAATGGATTGTAGCCTTGTCAATTTTGAAGGTAGTTTGTTGTCGAGATTTTTCTTACTACAATTGATCGTAGCCTTGTCATTATGGAAGGTAGTCTGTTGTCGAGATTTTTGTTACTATAATGGATGGTAGCCTTGTCATTATGGAAGGTAGTCTGTTGTCTTGATTTTTGTTACTACAATAGACTGTAGCCTTGTCATTATGGAAGGTAGTCTATTGTCAAGATTTTTGTTACTCCAATGGATGGTAGCATTGTCATTATGGAAGGTAGTTTGATGTCGAGGTTTTTGTTACTCTAATGGATGGTAGCCTTGTCATTATGGAAGGAAGTATGTCGTTGTGATTTTTGTTACTCCAATGAATGGTAGCCTTGTCATTATGGAAGGTAGTCTGTTGTTCATATTTTTGTTACTACAATGCATGTTAGCCTTGTCATTATGGAAGGTAGACTGTTGTCAATATTTTTGTTACTCCATTGGATAGTAGCCTTGTCATTATGGAAGGTAGTCTGTTGATGAGATTTTTGTTATTCCAATGGATGGTAGCCTAGTCATTATGGAAGTTTGTCTATTTTCGAGATTTTTGTTACTCCAATGGATGGTAGCTTTGTCATTATGAAAGGTAGTCTATTGTCGATATTTTTTGTACTCCAATGGATTGTAGCCTTGTCATTATGGAAGGTAGTCTGTTGTCCAGATTTTTGTTACTACAATGGATTGTAGCCTTGTCATTATGGAAGGTAGTCTGTTGTCGAGATTTTTCTTACTACAATGGATGGTAGCCTTGTCATTATGGAAGGTAGTCTATTGTCGAGATTTTTGTTACTACAATGGATGGTAGCCTTGTCATTATGGAAAGTAGTATGTTGTTGAGATTTTTGTTACTCCAATGGATGGTCCCCTTCTTACTATGGAAGGTAGTCTGTTATCGACATTTTTCTTACTACAATGGATGGTAGCCTTGTCATTATTGAAGGTAGTCTGTTGTCGAGATTTTTGTTACTCTAATGGATTGTAGCCTTGTCATTATGGAAGGTAGTATGTTGTCGATATCTTTGTTACTACAATGTATGTTAGCCTTGTCATTATGGAAGGTAGTCTGGTGTCGATATTTTTGTTACTCCATTGGATAGTAGCCTAGTAATTATGGAAGGTAGTCTGTTGTTGAGATTTTTTTATTCCAATGGATGGTAGCCTAGTCATTATGGAAGGTAGTCTGTTTTCGAGATTTTTGTTACTACAATGAATGGTAGCCTTGTCATTATGGAAGCTAATCTGTTGTCGGGATTTTTTTTACTCCAATGGATGATAGCCTTGTCATTATGGAATGTAGTCTATTATCGAGATTTTTGTTAATTCAATGGATGGTAGCCTTTTCATTATGGAAGGTAGTCTGTCGCCGAAATTTGTATTGCTCTAATGGATGGTAGCCTTGTCATTATGAAAGGTAGTCTATTGTCGAGATTTTTGTTACTCCAATGGATTGTAGCCTTGTCATTATGGAAGGTAGTCTGTTGTCGATATCTTTGTTACTACAATGTGTGATCGGTGGATCTGGAACTGACTGTTTTAAAGCTGGTTCGCGAAATGTCGCGGAAGCAAGAGTCGCCACCATCTTTTATTTTCTCCAAATGGAAATGACAAAAGCACAGAAAAATTCCTTATAGAGATTGCTCTCGGTTCGGGAGGTAGATTATAGAAAGGGAAGGTGTTAGCACCCTTTCTATCCATGGTTATCCATGGGCTCTTAGATACTTGCTCATTTTTGTTTTCAAAATGGTTTCTTTGCTTTTCAACTGTGGGTTTAAAAAAAGTTTCTTTGAAAATTTCAGTTCGACTCTTGTATCGGTCCTCAAGAGTGTTTGATAAGTTGCTTTCGAAAGCTTTTTTGAAAAAGTGTCGGTGTGAAAAGTATTTTTGATTTGTTTTTGAAATCAGAGCAAGTATCTAGAGTCGTCTACCTACCCTAAGGAATTCGTCTGTGTAAATGTCCTTTAAAGTAGTGCCATCCCACCATTGAGAGGTAGGTAGCACCACCGTTGGAGGTGTTCGGGTCGATTCGAAGGTTCGGGACATGGTGATCACCGGAGCAATAGGAAGACACCTTAGAAGCTACCCTCATGCCATGTTCATGGACATGAGGACTTACTAAAACGTCCTCTACTCGACGATCACCTTTCGAGGGGCAAGGCAACAATGAGGCGTACCCTAGGGGTGGTGTGTGATTTGTGTTTCGTTTTCAGATATTTTTGTCTTGTCATGTATTGGTGATCTACGCATTGCTTTTATTTTGACATTCATTCTTTCATGCGATAGTTAACAGTTAAAAGTTGCGGAAACATAAAAATCCTACGCTATTACAAAGGCGCGGGTCCACATCGCCAAATTTAATCCAGGACCCGATTTGAAATAAAATAAAGTGCGAAGAATAAATATCCTAATTATTCTATTACATGGCTTCGGGGGAATTACATGAAAAAGGAAATAAAATAAAAATGCGAGAATAAGTAAAATCGGGAATGCGAGGGCGTTGGACCCTTTTTAGGAAATTAAATTATAATTAACAAATTAAATTAAGTTAAATGAGGAAAGGAATTATTTTTGAGTTTTTCGTATTTATTGATTTTAATGAGAGAATTAAATGAAATTAAAAATGTAATTAACCCTAATTCTAACTATTTTTATTTATTAAGAAATATGTTAAAGTTGAACCTAAGATTAATCAAATTATTTACATGGTAATTTATTTAAAAATAATAATAATTAATAATTAATAATTAATATGGTGAAAAAAAGGAAAAAAGGATAAAAGTGTTTAAAACCCTAATTCTACAATTTTTAAGTTTATTAATAAAATATTAAAATTTAAACCTAGAATTAAACAACTAAATTAATTAATAAGATTTATTCAAAATAACATTAAATAGATTGTAGCCTTTTCATTATGGAAGGTAGTCTGTCATTGAGATTTTTGTTACTCCAATGGATGGTAGCCTTTTCATTATGGAAGGTAGTCTGTCGTCGAAATTTTTGTTGTTCCAATGGATGGTAGCTTTGTCATTATGAAAGGTAGTCTATTGTGGATATTTTTGTTACTCCAATGGATTGTAGCCTTGTCATTATGGAAGGTAGTCTATTGTCGTGATTTTTCTTACTACAATGGATGGTAGCATTGTCATTATGGAAGGTAGTTTGTTGTCGAGATTTTTGTTACTCCAATAGATGGTAGCCTTTTCATTATGGAAGGTAGCCTGTCATTGAGATTTTTGTTATTCCAATGGATGGTATCCTAGTCATTATGGAAGGTAGCTTATTTTCGAGATTTTTATTACTCCAATGAAGGGTAGCCTTGTCATTATGGAAGATAGTCTATTATCGATATTTTTGTTACTCCATTGGATAGTAGCTTTGTCAATATGGAAGGTACTCTGTTGTTGAGATTTTTTTAATTCCAATGGATGGTAGCCTAGTTAATATGGAAGGTAGTCTGTTTTCGAGATTTTTGTTACTCCAATGGATGGTAGCCTTGTCATTATGGAAGGTAGTCTGTTGTCGATATTTTTGTTACTCCATTGGATAGTAGCCTTGTCATTATGGAAGGTAGTCTGTTGGTGAGATTTTTGTTATTCCAATGGACGGTAGCCTAGTCATTATGGAAGTTTATCCATTTTCGAGATTTTTGTTACTCCAATGGATGGTAGCCTTATCATTATGGAAGGTAGTCTATTATCGAGATTTTTGATACTCTAATGGATGGTAGCCTTGTCATTTGGAAGGTAGTCTGTTTTCATGATTTTTCTTACTACAATGGATGGTAGCCTTGTCATTATGGAAGATAGTCTGTTGTCGAGATTTTTGTTACTACAATGGATGGTAGCCTTGTCATTATGGAAGGTAGTCTGTTGTCTTGATTTTTGTTACTACAATAGATTGTAGCCTTGTCATTATGGAAGGTAGTATATTGTCAAGAATTTTGTTACTCCAATGGATGGTAGAATTGTCATTATGTAAGGTAATTTGTTGTCGAGGTTTTTGTTACTCCAATAGATGGTAGCCTTGTCATTATGGAAGCTAGTCTGTCATTGTGATTTTTGTTACTATAAAGAATGGTAGCCTTGTAATTATGGAAGATAGTCTGTTGTTCATATTTTTGTTTCTACAATTCATGTTAGCCTTGTCATTATGGAAGGTAGTCTGTTGTCGATATTTTTGTTACTCCATTGGATAGTAGCCTTGTCATTATGGAAGGTAGTGTGTTGGCGAGATTTTTTTATTCCAATGGATGGTAGCCTAGTCATTATGGAAGTTTGTCTATTTTCGAGATTTTTGTTACTCCAATGGATGGTAGCCTTATCATTATGGAAGGTAGTCTATTTTCGAGATTTTTGTTACTCTAATGGATGGTAGCCTTGTCATTATGGAAGGTAGTCTATTATCGATATTTTTGTTACTCCAATGGATGGTAGCCTTTTCATTATGGAAGGTACTCTGTCGTCAAAATTTTTGTTGTTCCAATAGATGGTAGCCTTGTCATTATGAAAGGTAGTCTATTGTGGAGATTTTTGTTACTCCAATGGATTATAGCCTTGTCATTATGGAAGGTAGTCTGTTGTCGTGATTTTTCTTACTACAATGGATGGTAGCATTGTCATTATGGAAGGTAGTTTGTTGTCGAGATTTTTGTTACTCCAATAGATGGTAGCCTTTTCATTATGGAAGGTAGCCTGTCATTGAGATTTTTGTTATTCTAATGGATGGTTGCCTTGTCATTATGTAAGGTAGTCTATTGTCGATATTTTTGTTACTCCATTGGATAGTAGCTTTGTCGATATGGAAGGTACTCTGTTGTTAAGATTTTTTTTATTCCAATGGATGGTAGCCTAGTCAATATGGAAGGTAGTCTGTTTTCGAGATTTTTGTTACTCCAATGGATGGTAGCCTTTTCATTATGAAAGGTAGTCTATTATCGAGATTTTAGTTACTCCAATGGATGGTAGCATTTTCATTATGGAAGGTAGTCTGTCGTCGAAATTTTTGTTGTTCCAATGGATGGTAGCCTTATCATTATGAAAGGTAGTCTATTGTCGTGATTTTTGTTACTCCAACGTATTGTAGCCTTGTCATTATGGAAGGTAGTCTGTTGGCGAGATTTTTGTTACTACAATGGATTGTAGCCTTGTCATTATGGAAGGTAGTCTGTTGTCGAGATTTTTCTTACTACAATGGATGGTAGCCTTGTCATTATGGAAGGTAGTCTGTTGTCGAGATTTTTGTTACTACAATGGATGGTAGCCTTGTCATTATTGAAGGTAGTCTGCTGTCTTGATTTTTGTTACTACAATAAATTGTAGCCTTGTCATTATGGAAGGTAGTCTATTGTCAAGATTTTTGTTACTCCAATGGGTGGTAGCATTGTCATTATGTAAGGTAGTTTGTTGACGAGGTTTTTGTTACTCCAATAGATGGTAGCCTTGTCATTATGGAAGGTAGTCTGTCGTTGTGATTTTTGTTACTCCAATGAATGGTAGCCTTGTCATTATGGAAGGTAGTTTGTTGTTCATATTTTTGTTACTACAATGCATGTTAGCCTTGTCATTATGGAAGGAAGTCTGTTGTCGTTATTTTTGTTACTCCATTGGATATTAGCCTTATCATTATGGAAGGTAGTCTGTTGGTGAGATTTTTGTTATTCCAATGGATGGTAGCCTAGTCAATATGGAAGGTAGTTTGTTTTCGATATTTTTCTTACTACAATGGATGGTAGCCTTGTCATTATGGAAGGTAGTCTGTTGTCGATATTTTTGTTACTACAATGGATGGTAGCCTTGCTTTTATGGAAGGTAGTCTGTTGTCTGGATTTTTGTTACTACAATAGATTGTAGCCTTGTCATTATGGAAGGTAGTCTATTGTCAAGATTTTTGTTACTCCAATGGATGGTAGCATTGTCATTATGTAAGGTAGTTTGTTGTCGAGGTTTTTGTTACTCCAATAGATGGTAGCCTTGTCATTATGGAAGGTAGTATGTCGTTGTGATTTTTGTTACTCCAATGAATGGTAGCCTTGTCATTATGGAAGGTAGTATGTTGTTCATATTTTTGTTACTACAATGCATGTTAGCCTTGTCATTATGGAAGGTAGTCTGTTGTCGATATTTTTGTTACTCCACTGGATAATAGCCTTGTCATTATGGAAGCTAGTCTGTCATTGTGATTTTTGTTACTACAATGAATGGTAGCCTTGTAATTATGGAAGATAGTCTGTTGTTCATATTTTTGTTACTACAATTCATGTTAGCCTTGTCATTATGGAAGGTAGTCTGTTGTCGATATTTTTGTTACTCCATTGGATAGTAGCCTTGTCATTATGGAAGGTAGTGTGTTGGTGAGATTTTTTTATTCCAATGGATGGTAGCCTAGTCATTATGGAAGTTTGTCTATTTTCGAGATTTTTGTTACTCCAATGGATGGTAGCCTTATCATTATGGAAGGTAGTCTATTGTCGAGATTTTTGTTACTCTAATGGATGGTAGCCTTGTCATTATGGAAGGTAGTCTGTTGTCGAGATTTTTGTTACTAGAATGGATGGTAGCCTTGTCATTATGGAAGTTAGTCTGCTGTCTTGATTTTTGTTACTACAATAAATTGTAGTCTTGTCATTATGGAAGGTAGTCTATTGTCAAGATTTTTGTTACTCCAATGGATGGTAGCATTGACATTATGTAAGGTAGTCTGTTGTCGAGGTTTTTGTTACTCCAATAGATGGTAGCCTTGTCATTATGGAAGGTAGTCTGTCATTGTGATTTTTGTTTCTCCAATGAATGGTAGCCTTGTCATTATGGAAGGTAGTCTGTTGTTCATATTTTTGTTACTACAATGCATGTTAGCCTTGTCATTATGGAAGAAAGTCTGTTGTCGTTATTTTTGTTACTCCATTGGATATTAGCCTTATCATTATGGAAGGTAGTCTGTTGGTGAGATTTTTGTTATTCCAATGGATGGTAGCCTTTTCATTATGGAAGGTATTCTGTCATCGAAATTTTTGTTGTTCCAATGGATGGTAGCGTTGTCATTATGAAAGGTAGTCTATTGTCGTGATTTTTGTTACTCCAATGGATGGTAGCATTGTCATTATGTAAGGTAGTTTGTTGTCGAGGTTTTTGTTACTCCAATAGATGGTAGCCTTGTCATTATGGAAGCTAGTTTGTCGTTGTGATTTTTGTTACTCCAATGAATGGTAGCCTTGTCATTATGGAAGGTAGTCTGTTGTTCATATTTTTGTTACTACAATGCATGTTAGCCTTGTCATTATGGAACGTAGTCTGTTGTCGATATTTTTGTTACTCCATTGGATAGCAGCCTTGTCATTATGGAAGGTAGTCTGTTGGTGAGATTTTTGTTATTCCAATGGATGGTAGCCTAGTCATTATGGAAGTTTATCTATTTTAGAGATTTTTGTTACTCCAATGGATGTTAGCCTTATCATTATGGAAGGTAGTCTATTGTCGAGATTTTTGTTACTCTAATGGATGGTAGCCTTGTCATTATGGAAGGTAGTCTATTATCGAGATTTTTGTTACTCCAATGGATGGTAGCCTTTTCATTATGGAAGGTAGTCTGTCGTCGAAATATTTGTTGTTCCAATGGATGGTAGCCTTCTCATTATGAAAGGTAGTCTATTGTGGAGATTTTTGTTACTCGAATGGATTGTAGCCTTGTCATTATGGAAGGTAGTCTGTTGTCGTGATTTTTCTTACTACAATGGATGGTAGCATTGTCATTATGGAAGGTAGTTTGTTGTCGAGATTTTTGTTACTCCAATAGATGGTAGCCTTTTCATTATGGAAGGTAGCCTGTCATTGAGATTTTTGTTATTCCAATGGATGTTAGCCTAGTCATTATGGAAGGTAGTCTGTTTTCGAGATTTTTGTTACTCAAATGGATGGTAGCCTTGTCATTATGGATGGTAGTTTGTTGTTGAGATTTTTGTTACTCCAATGGATGGTAGCATTGTCATTATTGAAGGTAGTATGTCGTTGATATTGTTGTTATTCCAATGGATGGTAGCCTTGTTAATATAAAAGGTAGTCTATTGACAATATTTTTGTTACTCCAATGGAATGTATCCTTGTCATTATGGAAGGTAGTCTGTTGTCGAGATTTTTATTACTACAATGGATGGTAGCCTTGTCATTATGGAAGGTAGTCTGTTGTCTTGATTTTTGTTACTACAATAGATTGTAGCCATGTCATTATGGAAGGTAGTCTATTGTCTAGAGTTTTGCTACTCCAATGGATGGTAGCATTGTCATTATGGAAGATAGTTTGTTGTCGAGATTTTTGTTACTCCAATAGATGGTAGCCTTTTCATTATGGAAGGTAGTCTGTCGTTGAGATTTTTGTAATACCAATGGATGGTAGCCTAGTCATTATGGAAGGTAGCCTATTTTGAAGATTTTTGTTACTCCAATGGATGGTAGCCTTGTCATTATGGAAGGTAGTCTATTGTCGATATTTTTGTTACTCCATTGGATAGTAGCTTTGTCAATATGGAAGGTACTCTGTTGTTGAGAATTTTTTTATTCCAATGGATGGTAGCCTAGTCAATATGGAAGGTAGTCTGTTTTCGAGATTTTTGTTACTCCAATGGATGGTAGCCTTGTCATTATGGAAGGTTATCTATTATCGAGATTTTTGTTACTCCAATGGATGGTAGCCTTTTCATTATGGAAGGTAGTCTGTCATTGAAATTTTTGTTGTTCCAATGGATGGTAGCCTTGTCATTATGAAAGGTTGTCTATTGTCGTGATTGTTGTTACTCCAATGGATTGTAGCCTTGTCATTATGGAAGGTAGTCTGTTGTCGATATTTTTGTTACTACAATGGATTGTAGCCTTGTCATTATGGAAGGTGGTCTGTTGTCGAGATTTTTCTTACTACAATGGATGGTAGCCTTGTCATTATGGAAGGTAGTCTGTTGTCGAGATTTTTGTTACTACAATGGATGGTAGCCTTGTCATTATGGAAGGTAGTCTGTTGTCTTGATTTTTGTTACTACAATAGATTGTTGCCTTTTCATTATGGAAGGTAGTCTATTGTCAAGATTTTTGTTACTCCAAGGGATGGTAGCATTTTAATTATGTAAGGTAGTTTGTTGTCGAGGTTTTTGTTACCCCAAGAGATGGTAGCCTTGTCATTATGGAAGCTAGTCTGTCGTTGTGATTTTTGTTACTCCAATGAATGGTAGCCTTGTCATTATGGAAGGTAGTCTGTTGTTCATATTTTTGTTACTACAATGCATGTTAGCCTTGTCATTATGGAAGGTAGTCTGTTGTCGATATTTTAGTTACTCTGTTGGATAGTAGCCTTGTCATTATGGAAGGCAGTCTGTTGGTGAGATTTTTGTTATTCCAATGGATAGTAGCCTAGTCATTATATAAGTTTATCTATTTTCGAGATTTTTGTTACTCCAATGGATGGTAGCCTTATTATTATGGAAGTTAGTCTATTATCGAGATTTTTGTTACTCTAATGGATGGTAGCCTTGTCATTATGGAAGGTAGTCTGTTGTCGAGATTTTTGTTACTACAATGGATGGTAGCCATGTCATTATGGAAGGTAGTCTGTTGTCTTGATTTTTGTTACTACAATAGATTGTAGCCTTGTCATTATGGAAGGTAGTCTATTGTCAAGATTTTTGTTACTCCAATGGATGGTAGCTGGTAGCATTGTCATTATGTAAGGTAGTTTGTTGTCGAGGTTTTTGTTACTCCAATAGTTTGTTGTCAAGATTTTTGTTACTACAATGCATGTTAGCCTTGTCATTATGAAAGATAGTCTGTTGTTCATATTTTTGTTACTACAATGCATGTTAGCCTTGTCATTATGGAAGGTAGTCCGGTGTTGAGATTATTGTTACTCCATTGGATAGTAGCCTAGTCATTATGGAAGGTAGTCTGTTGTTGAGATTTTTGTTATTCCAATGGATTGAGCCTTGTCATTATGGAAGGTAGTTTGTTCTCGATATTTTTGTTACTCTAATGGATTGTAGCCTTGTCATTATGGAAGTTAGTCTGTTATCGATATCTTTGTTACTACAATGTATGTTAGCCTTGAAATTATTGAAGGTAGTGTATTATCGATATCTTTGTTACTCCATTGGATAATAGCTTTGTCATTATGGAAGGTACTTTGTTGTTGAGATTTTTTTTATTCCAATGGATGGTAGGCTAGTCAATATGGAAGGTGGTCTATTTTCAAGATTTTTGTTACTCCAATGGATGGTAGCCTTGTCATTATGGAAGGTAGTATATTATCGAGATTTTTGTTACTCCAATGGATGGTAGCCTTTTCATTATGGAAGGTAGTCTGTCGTTGAAATTTTTGTTGTTCCAATGGATGATAGCCTTTAAATTATGAAAGGTAGTCTATTGTCGAGATTTTTGTTACTCCAATGGATTGTAGCCTTTTCATTATGGAAGGTAGTCTATTGTCAAGATTTTTCTTACTACAATGTATGTTAGCCTCGTCATTATGGAAGGTAGTCTGTTGTCGAGATTTTTGTTACTACAATGAATGGTAGCCTTGTCATTATGGAAGGTAGTCTGTTGTCTTGATTTTTGTTACAACAATAGATTGTAGCCTTGTCATTATGGAAGGTAGTCTATTCTCAATATTTTTGATACTCCAATGGATGGTAGCATTGTCATTATGGAAGGTAGTTTGTTGTTGAGATTTTTGTTACTCCAATAGATGGTAGCCTTGTCATTATGGAAGGTAGTCTGTTGTCGATATTTTTGTTACTCCATTGGATAGAAGCCTTGTCATTATGGAAGGTAGTCTGTTGGTGAGATTTTTGTTATTCCAATGGATGGTAGCCTAGTCATTATGGAAGTTTGTCTATTTTCGAGATTTTTGTTACTCCAATGGATGGTAGCCTTATCATTATGGAAGGTAGTCTATTGTTCAGATTTTTTTTACTCTAATGGGTGGTAGCCTTGTCATTATGGAAGCTAGTCTATTATCGAGATTTTTGTTACTCCAAAGGATGTTAGCCTTTTCATTATGGAAGGTAGTCTGTCGTCGAAATTTTTGTTGTTCCAATGGATGGTAGCCTTGTCATCATGAAAGGTAGTCTATTGTTGAGATTTTTGTTACTCCAATAGATTGTAGCCTTGTCATTATTGAAGGTAGCCTCTTGTTGAGATTTTTGTTACTCCAATGGATGGTAGCCTTCTTACTATGGAAGGTAGTCTGTTGTCAAGATTTTTGTTACTACAATGGATGGTAGCCTTGTCATTATGGAAGGTAGTCTATTTTCGTGATTTTTGTTACTCCAATGGATTGTAGCCTTGTCATTATGGAAGGTAGTCTGTTGTGGATATCTTTGTTACTACAATGTATGTTAGCCTTGTCATTATGGAAGGTAGTCCGGTGTTGAGATTTTTGTTACTCCATTGGATAGTATCCTAGTCATTATGGAAGGTAGTCTGTTGTTGAGATTTTTGTTATTCCAATGGATGCTAGCCTAGTCATTATGGAAGGTAGTCTGTTTTCGAGATTTGTGTTACTCCAATGGATGGTAGCCTTGTCTTTATGGAAGGTAGTATGTCGTTGATATTTTTGTTACTCCATTGGATAGTAGCCTTGTCATTATGGAAGGAAGTCTGTTGGTGAGATTTTTGTTATTCCAATGGAATGTATCCTTGTCATTATGGAAGGTAGTATATTGTCGAGATTTTTCTTACTACAATGGATGGTAGCCTTGTCATTATGGAAGGTAGTCTGTTGTTGAGATTTTTGTTATTCCAATGGATGGTACCCTTGTCATTATGGAAGGTAGTATGTCATTGCTATTTTTGTTATTCCAATGGATGGTGTGACACCCCAAATAATCCGATTATTAAATAATTAGAATTTTTAATTATTAATTTAATTGGAAATTTAATTATTGGTATTTTTGGATTATTGGAATTAATTTAATTAATTAAAGGAAAGAAGTATTGGTGGTGTGAAGAGTGATTAGAGGGTGTGAGGGGTAAAATACTCTACTCTTACTAATTACTAATTTAATTATTTTATTGGAATAATAAAAGGAGTATTAAAAGGAAAAAGAAGAGAAAGAGAGTTATTTTGGAATATTCATCATACGTGCATTTGAGAAGAGGAAAAAGAAGGAGAAAACTGGAAGCGTCAGAATTCGAAGAACCTACAAGGTAAGGGGTGATTTCGATTAGTTAATTCGTATTATTGGTTTAAATATTCAATAGTATGGATCATAGTATGTTAGGGAATCCCGGTTTGGAATTCTAGGGTTCCGTAGAATTGTCCCTATTGCGTCTAATTGTAGGTTGAAAACCATTAGGGTGTCAGATGATAAAAAGGAATGATGAAATAATGTTGTTTGATGTTATAATGGTGCAAAATGGATGTGTTTTGGTGTTCTCATGTTGCAATTTGTATGGGTATGTTTGGAATTGGTTTAGAATGAATAAATGCTGTCAAAAGTGCAGAATTTGACTCTGCAGGTCGTGGGAACCGGTTCCCAGTGGGGAGGAACCGGGTTCCACTGTGTGAGATTTTTGTTATTCCAATGGATGGTAGCCTAATCATTATGGAAGGTAGCCTATTTTCGAGATTTTTGTTACTCCAAAGGATGGTATCCTTGTCATTATGGAAGGTACTCTGTTGTTGAGATTTTTTTTATTCCAGTGGATGATATCCTAGTCAATATGGAAGGTAGTCTGTTTTCGAGATTTTTGTTACTCCAATGGATGGTAGCCTTGTCATTAAGGAAGGTAATCTATTATCGAGATTTTTGTTACTCCAATGGATCGTAGCCTTTTCATTATGGAAGGTAGTCTGTCCTTGAAATGTTTGTTGTTCCAATGGATGGTAGCCTTGTCATTATGAAAGGTAGTCTATTGTCGAGATTTTTGTTACTCCAATGGATTGTAGCCTTGTCATTATGGAAGGTAGTCTGTCGTTGTGATTTTTGTTACTACAATGGATGGTAGCCCTGTCATTATGGAAGGTAGTCTGTTGTCTTGATTTTTGTTACTACAATAAATTGTAGCCTTGTCATTATGGAAGGTAGTCTATTGTGAAGATTTTTGTTACTCCAATGGATGGTAGCATTGTCATTATGTAAGGTAGTTTGTTGTCGAGGTTTTTGTTACTCCAATAGATGGTAGCCTTGTCATTATGGAAGCTAGTCTGTCGTTGTGATTTTTGTTACTCCAATGAATGGTAGCCTTGTCATTATGGAAGGTAGTCTGTTGTTCATATTTTTGTTACTACAATGCATGTTAGCCTTGTCATTATGGAAGTTAGTCTGTTGTCGATATTTTTGTTACTCCATTGGATAGTAGCCTTGTCATTATGGAAGGTAGTCTGTTGGTGAGATTTTTGTTATTCCAATGGATGGTAGCCTAGTCATTATGGAAGTTTATCTTTTTTCGAGATTTTTGTTACTCCAATGGATGGTAGCCTTATCATTATGGAAGGTAGTCTATTATTGAGATTTTTGTTACTCTAATGGATGGTAGCCTTGTCATTATGGAAGGTAGTCTGTCGTCGAAATTTTTGTTGTTCTAATAGATGGTAGCCTTGTCATTATTAAAGGTAGTCTATTGTGGAGATTTTTGTTACTCCAATGGATTATAGCCTTGTCATTATGGAAGGTAGTCTTTTGTTGAGATTTTTGTTACTCCAATGGATGGTAGCCTTCTTACTACGGAAGGTAGTCTGTTGTCATGATTTTTCTTACTACAATGGATGGTAGCCTTGTCATTATGGAAGGTAGTCTGTTGTCGAGATTTTTGTTACTCCAATGGATTGTAGCCTTGTCATTATGGAAGGTAGTCTGTTGTCGATATCTTTGTTACTACAATGTATGCTAGCCTTGTCATTATGGAATGTAGTCTGGTGTCGAGATTTTTGTTACTCCATTGGATAGTAGCCTAGTCATTATGGAAGGTAGTCTGTTGTTGAGATTTTTGTTATTCCAATGGATGGTAACCTAGTCATTATGGAAGGTAGTCTGTTTTCGAGATTTTTGTTACTCAAATGGATGGTAGCCTTGTCATTATGGAAGGTAGTCTGTTGTCGAGATTTTTGTTACTCTAATAGATGGTAGCCTTGTCATTATGGAAGGTAGTCTGTCGTTGTGATTTTTGTTGTTCCAATGGATGGTAGCCTTGTCATTATGGAAGGTAGTTTGTTGTTCATATTTTTTTTACTACAATGCATGTTAGCCTCGTCATTATGGAAGGTAGTCTGTTGTCGATATTTTTATTACTCCATTGGATAGTAGCCTTGTCATTATGGAAGGTAGTCTGTTGGGGAGATTTTTGTTATTCTAATGGATGGTAGCCTAGTCATTGTGGAACTTAGTCTATTATCGAGATTTTTGTTACTCCAATGGATGGTACCCTTATCATTATGGAAGGTAGTCTATTGAGGAGATTTTTGTTACTCCAATGGATGGTAGCCTAGTCATTATGAAAGGTAGTCTATTATCGAGATTATTGTTACTCCAATGGATGGTAGCCTTTTCTTTATGGAAGATAGTTTGTCGTCGAAATTTTTGTTGTTCCAATGGATGGTAGCCTTGTCATTATGAAAGGTAGTCTATTTTCGAGATTTTTGTTACTCCAATGGATTGTAGCCTTGTCATTATGGAAGGTAGTCTGTTGTTGAGATTTTTGTTACTCCAATGTATGGTAGCCTTCTTACTATGGAAGGTAGTCTATTGTCGCGATTTTCGTTACTACAATAGATTGAGCCTTGTCATTATGGAAGGTAGTTTGTTCTCGAGATTTTTGTTACTCCAATGGATGGTAGCCTTATCATTATGGAAGGTAGTCTATTATTGAGATGTTTGTTATTCCAATGGATGATAGCCTAGTCATTATGGAAGGTAGCCTGTTTTCGAGATTTTTGTTACTCCAATGGATGGTAGCCTTGTCATTATGGAAGGTACTTTGTTGTTGAGATTTTTTTTATTCCAATGGATGGTAGCCTAGTCAATATGGAAGGTATTCTATTTTCAAGATTTTTGTCACTCCAATGGATGGTAGCCTTGTCATTATGGAAGGTAGTCTATTATCGAGATTTTTGTTACTCCAATGGATGGTAGCCTTTTCATTATGGAAGGTAGTCTGTCGTCGAAATTTTTGTTGTTTCAATGGATGATAGCCTTGTAATTATGAAAGGTAGTCTATTGCCGAGATTTTTGTTAATCCAATGGATTATAGCCTTTTCATTATGGAAGGTAGTCTATTGTCGAGATTTTTCTTACTACAATGGATGTTAGCCTCGTCATTATGGAAGGTAGTTTGTTGTCGAGATTTTTGTTACTACAATGGATGGTAGCCTTGTCATTATGGAAGGTAGTCTATTGTCTTGATTTTTGTTACAACAATAGATTGTAGCCTTGTCATTATGGAAGGTAGTCTATTCTCAAGATTTTTGTTACTCCAATGGATTGTAGGATTGTCATTATGGAAGGTAGTTTGTTGTCGAGATTTTTGTTACTCCAATAGATGGTAGCTGTAACACCCCAGTTTCTATTATTTGAATTATTTAAATTTGGGAAATTATTTTATTAGGATTAATAAAATAAAAAGGAATTATTTATTTTGAAATATGGAGGAAAATAAAAGAAATAAGAAAATGCTGAGTTTTAAGTTATTGGGCTTGGATGTTGTTAGTAAAGAGTGGGGTGCAAAAGAAATAAAGTTATGTTTTGGAACTCAAGTTAGTTTTCTCATTTTTCACGATAAACAGAAGTTGGGAATTTGGGGAAATAGAGCTCTGAAGGTACGAAGAACGAAGGACGAAGAACGAAGAACATCGCTCAAAAGTTCAAAGCTGCTAATTGATAAGGTAAGGGGGGCTATAACTCGATTTACCTTTGTTTATGGGTTTATGTACGGTTGATTCGGGTAATTGTAGGAAAACCCCAAATTGTTAGATGTTTCTAGGGATCGATACCCTTAGGATTGAACCTTGTCAGAAAAGGGTCAGGTTCCCAATTGTCATGAATCGATTAGGAATTTTAGGTCCCAAATGGTGAATTGGGAGTATATCTAATGATCGTGAATTTACCTTGGAAGTTATAGGGATAACCTCAGTGTCAGTAGATTCCCCAAAGGGACGGTTAATCCCCGGTTAAGGTTACTATAATGATTGTTGGTATTTTGGATATGGTGGTGTTGTTGTGAATTGTACAAACCTGATGTCGTTAGGTACCGAATTACGCGTTTGGCGGGCGTTTTTCCGCGTTTGGACTGCTGTTTCTGAGCTGCCGCAGGTTCAGGAAAATCCTGTTACGCGCTCAGCAACACGGGCCGTGTTGCACAACACGGGTGCCCGTGTTGCTCTTCTGTGTTGGGAGATGGTGTGCTCTGGTTGCACGACACGGGCCGTGTTGCACAACACGGGCACCCGTGTCAGATCCCCTGTACTGATAAAAAAATAAAATGTGCATTTTTCTGGACGTGCTGCACAACACGGGCCGTGTTGCACAACACGGGCACCCGTGTTGCTCTGCTGTGATGATTTTTCTGAATTTTGGTTTCAGTGTTTTGATGTTGGATTTTTATCGCCATGCTTTTGGATAATGTTATCGAGCATGAACTATGATATAATTGATGTGATTGATTGATGTTTAGATAGTATGCTGAGTGATTACATGCTATCCGTAACTTGATATGATTGATATTTAAATAGTATGCTGAGTGGTTACATGCTATTCATATCATGTTATGTTTGATATTGTTGATGTGCATGATATGTTGATCGATGTTCATAGTATGCTGAGTGTTACATACTTACATCTCATGTTGCATTTGTTAATTCCCATTGTGTGGAATTAACATGGTGGCCAATATACGTGTCCGCGATTTAATGGAACGTTGAGGTGGTAGCCGTGTCCGCGATATAATGGAACGGTGAGTTATCCGTGACCCGAGATTTAATGGGGCGGTGAAGTGGTACCACATGCATGGGTGTGTTGCATTAACTTAAATATAACATGAATGGATGATTCTTCCAATGTTGTATTTGATTGTTTGTATGCACGTATGATTGATAAATGGTTGACGATGTTTGATGATTACTCGCAAATATGAAAAGTAATATGTTATGGATACATGAATTGTGAAGGTTTTTGTAAACTATGAAATATGCTAATTATTGGGTGATGCTTATGATTTCATGAATTGATTGTTATGAACGTATAACCAAATGTATATTTGAGATGCTCACCCTTACTGTTGAATATTTCAGATTAAGGAGCTTCGTTCAGGTGCTTGGCGAAGGCTTATCGTGTCTAGTTTAGTTTCGTTTCAGTATGTCCGGGTCATGCTCTGATAGTTGTAACTCCGGGAACGTTTGGTTGTCGAGCTGCTTTAGTCAGACTCGTTTATTTCCTTTTTATTTGTTATAATATGATGTTTACTTTCCGGGTGTTAATCCCTGATGATTTGGAAATTATTATAACATTTGATTTTATTAATTAAAGTATTCCGCTGTGTAAACATGTATGAGTTACTACTGAAATTATGCATGACAGGAATTTGTGTTTTATTAAAAGAGAATTGTAGCATCCTCGATTATACATGTACTCTGAAATTATGATTTTAATATTCGCGAAAATTTATTCGGGGTTTTTAGAGGGTGTTACAATAGTGGTATCAGAGCCTGGTTGGTCGTTGCGACCAAGGTCTTGAGTCAGTCATCCCTTTTGTATGCGATTAGTGTAAGGTAACACTGTCGATACTGTATTCTAATGAGGGATATGTTTTAATTCTCCAGAATATGGCTGGAAGAGGTAACGGACGAAATGATGCTGCACTAGCTGAGGCTTTGGGGATGTTAGCTGGTGTACTTGCTGGAAACCCAACTGGAGGTGTGATTGGTGCTGATAGGAAATTGGGAAATTTCCAAAGGAACAATCCTCCGTTGTTCAAAGGTACACATGACCCTGAAGGTGCTCAGAAGTGGCTGAAGGAAATCGAAAGGATTTTCCGTGTGATCGATTGTGCTGAAGATCTGAAAGTCAGATATGGCACGCATATGTTGGCAGAAGAAGCCGACGACTGGTGGGTTGCAACCAGGGCTGAAATGGTTCAGGATGGAGAGGCAATGACTTGGGCTAACTTCAGAAGGGCTTTTCTGAGGAGGTACTTTCCTGAAGATGTTCGGGGAAGAAAGGAAATTGAATTTTTGGAGCTTAAACAGGGCAATCTGACTGTTAGTGAGTATGCTACTAAGTTCACTGAGCGGGCAAAGTATTATGCACACTACAACAATAATGAGGCTGGAGAATTCTCTAAATGTATCAAATTTGAGAATGGTCTCCGAGATGAGATTAAGCAGGGAATCAGGTACCAGCGTATTCGTAGATTTTCTGATCTGGTGGATTGTAGCAGGATCTTGGAAGAAGATATTACCAAGAATAGGTCGTCTCACTCTCGTGGGGCTGTTGATAAAAGAGGAAAGCAACATATGGACCGTGGCAAGCCATATGGTAGAGATAACCAGAGATCAGGCGGTTGGAAAAGGCCTAGTGGGGGAGATTCTAAGGCTCCTATCAGATGCTACAGGTGTGGTGAGTTTGGTCATCATATTCGAGATTGTAAGAGTGATGAGAAGAAGTGCTATAAATGTGGAAAGGCTGGTCATTTGTCTATTGATTGCAAAGGGAAGTCTGTTACTTGTTACAATTGTGGCGAAGAAGGTCACATTCGTCCGCAGTGTCCTAAGCCTAGGAAGGATCAGTCAGGTGGAAAAGTGTTCGCTTTGTCTGGATCTGAGACTACTCCAGAGGATCGATTGATTAAAGGTACGTGTTTTATTCATGGCACACCTTTAGTTGCAATTATTGATACTGGTGCAACTCATTCTTTCATTTCTTTGGATTGTGCTGGGAGGTTGAAACTGGACATATCTGGTATGCGAGGTAGCATGGTTGTTGATACTCCTGCATCGGGTTCAGTGACAACTTCACTTGTATGTAGGAATTGTCCTATTGAGATTTTTGGTAGAGGTTTCGGTATGGATTTAGTGTGCCTACCGCTTGAACAAATTGATATTATCCTTGGGATGAACTGGTTGGAATTCAACCGGGTTCATCTGAACTGCTTTGCTAAGACGGTGATTTTTCCAGAAGCAGTTGGTGTCGAGAATTTGACTATGACTGCTAGGCAGGTACGAGAAGCAATGGAAGACGGTGCTAATGTGTTTATGTTACTTGCTTCGTTAGATGCAACAGGAAAGGTCAGGAGTGGCGAATTGCCAGTGGTGTGTGATTTTCCAGAAGTCTTTCCTGATGATGTTGGTGAGTTACCTCCTGAGAGAGAGGTGGAATTCTCTATAGATTTGATTCCTGGTACGAGACCGGTGTCGATGGCGCCATATCGTATGTCTGCGTCTGAGTTGGCTGAATTGAAGAGTCAGTTGGAAGATTTACTGGAGAAGAAGTTTATTCGTCCAAGTGTTTCGCCTTGGGGTGCTCCGGTATTGTTGGTTAAGAAGAAAGAAGGTTCTATGAGACTGTGTGTTGATTACAGGCAATTGATAAGGTAACCATTAAGAATCGGTACCCGTTACCGAGGATTGATGATTTAATGGATCAACTAATTGGAGCCAGTGTATTCAGTAAGATTGACTTGAGATCTGGATATCATCAGATTCGTGTGAAAGCGGAAGATATTCAAAAGACTGCTTTTCGAACGAGGTATGGGCATTATGAATACTCTGTTATGCCGTTCGGAGTTACTAATGCACCTGGTGTTTTCATGGAATATATGAACAGGATTTTTCATCCGTATCTGGATAAATTTGTGGTGGTTTTTATTGATGACATTCTGATTTATTCCAAGAATGACGAAGAGCATGCGGAACATCTCAGAATTGTATTAGAGTTGTTGAAAGATAGGAAGTTGTATGCGAAGTTGTCCAAATGTGAGTTCTGGCTGAATGAAGTTAGTTTTCTTGGACATGTGATTTCTAAGAATGGTATTGCAGTGGATCCTACAAAAGTAGAAGCAGTATCTTAGTGGGAAGCGCCGAAGACTGTTTCTGAAATCAGAAGTTTTCTTGGTCTTGCAGGTTATTACAGAAAATTTATCGAAGGATTCTCAAAGTTAGCTTTGCCGTTGACGAAGTTGACTCGTAAAGGACAAGCGTTTATTTGGGATTCTGATTGTGAGAAAGGTTTCCAAGAATTGAAACAGAGATTGACTAGTGCTCCTATTCTGATTTTGCCGAATCCGGTGGAATCTTTTGTGGTCTATTGTGATGCATCTCTGTTGGGTTTAGGTGGTGTTTTAATGCAGAATCAACAGGTAGTTGCGTATGCTTCGAGACAGTTGAAGGTTCATGAAAGGAACTATCCTACTCATGACTTAGAGTTGGCAGCAGTTGTGTTTGTCTTGAAATTGTGGAGACATTATCTGTACGGTTCGAGATTTGAAGTGTATAGTGATCATAAGAGTTTGAAGTATCTTTTCGATCAGAAAGAGCTCAATATGAGGCAAAGAAGGTGGTTGGAATTTCTCAAAGATTATGATTTTGGTTTGAATTACCATCCTGGTAAGGCAAATGTGGTTGCGGATGCTTTGAGCAGGAAATCCTTGCATATGTCTATGATGATGGTTCGTGAATTGGATTTAATTGAACAATTCCGAGATTTGAGTTTAGTTTGTGAAAGTACTCCGAAGTGTGTTCGTTTGGGTATGTTGAAACTTACTAGTGGTATTCTAGAAGAGATCAGGATCGGGCAGAAATCTGATGTTAATTTAGTTGATAAATTGACATTGATCAACCAAGGTCAAGGTGGTGAGTTTATAATTGATGAAAATGATGTTATGAGATTTGGCGATAGAGTTTGTGTTCCTGATGTTGCAGAAATCAAGAAGAGTATATTAGAGGAAGGACATCGCAGTGGGATGAGTATTCATCCGGGTGCCACGAAAATGTATCATGATTTGAAGAAATTGTTTTGGTGGCCGGGAATGAAAAAGGAAATAGCTGAATTTGTGTATGCATGTTTAATCTGTCAGAAATCGAAGATTGAGCATCAGAAGCCGTCTGGATTTATGCAACCAATGTTTATTCCAGAATGGAAGTGGGATAGTATTTCTATGGATTTTGTATCTGGGTTGCCGAGGACTCCTATGAATTGTGAAGCAATATGGGTCGTTGTGGATAGATTGACTAAGTCTGCTCATTTTATACCGGTGCGAATGGATTACTCAATGGAGAGATTGGCACAGTTATATATTCAGAAAATAGTGAGTTTACATGGAGTTCCTTCTAGTATTGTGTCGGATAGAGATCCGAGATTCACTTCGAAATTTTGGGAAGGATTGCAGAAAGCTTTGGGTACTAAATTGAGGTTGAGTTCAGCTTACCATCCTCAGACTGATGGACAGACGGAGAGGACGATTCAATCGTTGGAAGATTTATTGCGTGCTTGTGTTTTAGAGAAGGGTGGAGCTTGGGATAGCTATTTGCCATTGATTGAATTTACTTATAACAATAGTTACCATTCGAGTATTGGTATGGCTCCGTTTGAGGCATTGTATGGTAGACGATGTAGAACACCTTTGTGTTGGTATGAATCTGGAGAGAGTT
The DNA here is from genome assembly GCA_948472305.1 of Vicia faba. Lineage (NCBI taxonomy): Eukaryota > Viridiplantae > Streptophyta > Magnoliopsida > Fabales > Fabaceae > Vicia > Vicia faba. The sequence goes on from OX451741.1 coordinate 528,309,042, forward strand.
CGGTAGTTGGGCCAGAGATTGTTCAGCAGACTACTGAAAAGATCAAATTGATTCAAGAGAAGATGAGAGCTTCTCAGAGTCGTCAGAAAAGTTATCATGATAAGAGGAGAAAGAATTTAGAATTCAGTGCTGGAGATCATGTGTTTATGAGAGTTACTCCGATGACGGGTATTGGTCGAGCGTTGAAATCTAAGAAATTGACTCCGCGTTTTATTGGTCCGTTTCAGATTACGGAAAGAGTTGGAGAAGTTGCTTATCCTATTGCTTTACCTCCGAGACTTGCGAATTTGCACGATGTTTTTCATGTTTCTCAGTTGAGAAGATACATTCCAGACCCATCTCATGTAATCCAAATAGACGATGTACAGGTGAGAGATAACCTGACAGTAGAAACATTGCCTATGAGGATAGAAGATCGGGAAGTGAAACAGTTAAGAGGTAAAGAGATAGCATTAGTGAAGGTTGCTTGGGGAGGTCCAGCAGATGGAAATATCACTTGGGAGCTGGAGAGCCAGATGAAAGAGGCTTATCCGGAACTGTTCGTCTAAGGTATGTTTTCGAGGACGAAAACTCTTTTAGTGGGGGAGAGTTGTAACACCCCAGTTTCTATTATTTGAATTATTTAAATTTGGGAAATTATTTTATTAGGATTAATAAAATAAAAAGGAATTATTTATTTTGAAATATGGAGGAAAATAAAAGAAATAAGAAAATGCTGAGTTTTAAGTTATTGGGCTTGGATGTTGTTAGTAAAGAGTGGGGTGCAAAAGAAATAAAGTTATGTTTTGGAACTCAAGTTAGTTTTCTCATTTTTCACGATAAACAGAAGTTGGGAATTTGGGGAAATAGAGCTCTGAAGGTACGAAGAACGAAGGACGAAGAACGAAGAACATCGCTCAAAAGTTCAAAGCTGCTAATTGATAAGGTAAGGGGGGCTATAACTCGATTTACCTTTGTTTATGGGTTTATGTACGGTTGATTCGGGTAATTGTAGGAAAACCCCAAATTGTTAGATGTTTCTAGGGATCGATACCCTTAGGATTGAACCTTGTCAGAAAAGGGTCAGGTTCCCAATTGTCATGAATCGATTAGGAATTTTAGGTCCCAAATGGTGAATTGGGAGTATATCTAATGATCGTGAATTTACCTTGGAAGTTATAGGGATAACCTCAGTGTCAGTAGATTCCCCAAAGGGACGGTTAATCCCCGGTTAAGGTTACTATAATGATTGTTGGTATTTTGGATATGGTGGTGTTGTTGTGAATTGTACAAACCTGATGTCGTTAGGTACCGAATTACGCGTTTGGCGGGCGTTTTTCCGCGTTTGGACTGCTGTTTCTGAGCTGCCGCAGGTTCAGGAAAATCCTGTTACGCGCTCAGCAACACGGGCCGTGTTGCACAACACGGGTGCCCGTGTTGCTCTTCTGTGTTGGGAGATGGTGTGCTCTGGTTGCACGACACGGGCCGTGTTGCACAACACGGGCACCCGTGTCAGATCCCCTGTACTGATAAAAAAATAAAATGTGCGTTTTTCTGGACGTGCTGCACAACACGGGCCGTGTTGCACAACACGGGCACCCGTGTTGCTCTGCTGTGATGATTTTTCTGAATTTTGGTTTCAGTGTTTTGATGTTGGATTTTTATCGCCATGCTTTTGGATAATGTTATCGAGCATGAACTATGATATAATTGATGTGATTGATTGATGTTTAGATAGTATGCTGAGTGATTACATGCTATCCGTAACTTGATATGATTGATATTTAAATAGTATGCTGAGTGGATACATGCTATTCATATCATGTTATGTTTGATATTGTTGATGTGCATGATATGTTGATCGATGTTCATAGTATGCTGAGTGTTACATACTTACATCTCATGTTGCATTTGTTAATTCCCATTGTGTGGAATTAACATGGTGGCCAATATACGTGTCCGCGATTTAATGGAACGTTGAGGTGGTAGCCGTGTCCGCGATATAATGGAACGGTGAGTTATCCGTGACCCGAGATTTAATGGGGCGGTGAAGTGGTACCACATGCATGGGTGTGTTGCATTAACTTAAATATAACATGAATGGATGATTCTTCCAATGTTGTATTTGATTGTTTGTATGCATGTATGATTGATAAATGGTTGACGATGTTTGATGATTACTCGCAAATATGAAAAGTAATATGTTATGGATACATGAATTGTGAAGGTTTTTGTAAACTATGAAATATGCTAATTATTGGGTGATGCTTATGATTTCATGAATTGATTGTTATGAACGTATAACCAAATGTATATTTGAGATGCTCACCCTTACTGTTGAATATTTCAGATTAAGGAGCTTCGTTCAGGTGCTTGGCGAAGGCTTATCGTGTCTAGTTTAGTTTCGTTTCAGTATGTCCGGGTCATGCTCTGATAGTTGTAACTCCGGGAACGTTTGGTTGTCGAGCTGCTTTAGTCAGACTCGTTTATTTCCTTTTTATTTGTTATAATATGATGTTTACTTTCCGGGTGTTAATCCCTGATGATTTGGAAATTATTATAACATTTGATTTTATTAATTAAAGTATTCCGCTGTGTAAACATGTATGAGTTACTACTAAAATTATGCATGACAGGAATTTGTGTTTTATTAAAAGAGAATTGTAGCATCCTCGATTATACATGTACTCTGAAATTATGATTTTAATATTCGCGAAAATTTATTCGGGGTTTTTAGAGGGTGTTACAGTAGCCTTGTCATTATGGAAGGTAGTCTGTTGTCCATATTTTTGTTACTCCATTGGATAGAAGCCTTGTCATTATGGAAGGTAGTCTGTTGGTGAGATTTTTGTTATTCCAATGGATGGTAGCCTAGTCATTATGGAAGTTTGTCTATTTTCGAGATTTTTGTTACTCCAATGGATGGTAGCCTTATCATTATGGAAGGTAGTCTATTGTCGAGATTTTTTTTACTCTAATGGGTGGTAGCCTTGTCATTATGGAAGCTAGTCTATTATCGAGATTTTTGTTACTCCAATGGATGTTAGCCTTTTCATTATGGAAGGTAGTCTGTCGTCGAAATTTTTGTTGTTCCAATGGATGGTAGCCTTGTCATCATGAAAGGTAGTCTATTGTTGAGATTTATGTTACTCCAATAGATTGTAGCCTTGTCATTATTGAAGGTAGTCTCTTGTTGAGATTTTTGTTACTCCAATGGATGGTAGCCTTCTTACTATGGAAGGTAGTCTGTTGTCAAGATTTTTGTTACTACAATGGATGGTAGCCTTGTCATTATGGAAGGTAGTCTATTTTCGTGATTTTTGTTACTCCAATGGATTGTATCCTTGTCATTATGGAAGGTAGTATGTTGTCGATATCTTTGTTACTACAATGTATGTTAGCCTTGTCATTATGGAAGGTAGTCCGGTGTTGAGATTTTTGTTACTCCATTAGATAGTAGCCTTGTCATTATGGAAGGTAGTCTGTTGTTGAGATTTTTGTTATTCCAATGGATGCTAGCCTAGTCATTATGGAAGGTAGTCTGTTTTCGAGATTTGTGTTACTCCAATGGATGGTAGCGTTGTCATTATGGAAGGTAGTATGTCGTTGATATTTTTGTTATTCCAATGGATGGTAGCCTTGTCAATATAAAAGGTAGTCTATTGACAAGAATTTTGTTACTCCAATGGAATGTATCCTTGTCATTATGGAAGGTAGTATATTGTCGAGATTTTTCTTACTACAATGGATGGTAGCCTTGTCATTATGGAAGGTAGTCTATTGTTGAGATTTTTGTTACCCCAATGGATGGTAGCCTTGTCATTATGGAAGGTAGTATGTCATTGATATTTTTGTTATTCCAATGGATGGTGTGACACCCCAAATAATCCGATTATTAAATAATTAGAATTTTTAATTATTAATTTAATTGGAAATTTAATTATTGGTATTTTTGGATTATTGGAATTAATTTAATTAATTAAAGGAAAGAAGTATTGGTGGTGTGAAGAGTGATTAGAAGGTGTGAGGGGTAAAATACTCTACTCTTACTAATTACTAATTTAATTATTTTATTGGAATAATAAAAGGAGTATTAAAAGGAAAAAGAAGAGAAAGAGAGTTATTTTGGAATATTCATCATACGTGCATTTGAGAAGAGGAAAAAGAAGGAGAAAACCGGAAGCGTCAGAATTCAAAGAACCCACAAGGTAAGGGGTTATTTCGATTAGTTAATTCGTATTATTTGGTTTAGATATTAAATAGTATGGATCATAGTATGTTAGGGAATCCCAGTTTGGAATTCTAGGGTTCCGTAGAATTGTCCCTATTGCATCGAATTGTAGGTTGAAAACCATTAGGGTGTCAGATGATAAAAAGGAATGATGAAATAATGTTGTTTGATGTTATAATGGTGCAAAATGGATTTGTTTTGGTGTTCTCATGTTGCAATTTGTATGGGTATGTTTGGAATTGGTTTAGAATGAATAAATGCTGTCAAAAGTGCAGAATTTGACTATGCAGGTCGTGGGAACCGGTTCCCAGTGGGGAGGAACCGGGTTCCACTGTGTGATATTTTTGTTATTCCAATGGATGGTAGCCTAGTCATTGTGGAAGGTAGCCTATTTTCTAGATTTTTGTTACTCCAAAGGATGGTAGCCTTGTCTTTATGGAAGGTACTCTGTTGTTGAGATTTTTTTTATTCCAGTGGACGATATCCTAGTCAATATGGAAGGTAGTCTGTTTTCGAGATTTTTGTTACTCCAATGGATGGTAGCCTTGTCATTAAGGAAGGTAATCTATTATCGATATTTTTGTTACTCCAATGGATCGTAGCCTTTTCATTATGGAAGGTAGTCTGTCGTTGAAATTTTTGTTGTTCCAATTGATGGTAGCCTTGTCATTATGAAAGGTAGTCTATTTTCGAGATTTTTGTTACTCCAATGGATTGTAGCCTTGTCATTATGGAAGGTAGTCTGTCATTGTGATTTTTGTTACTACAATGGATGGTAGCCTTGTCATTATGGAAGGAAGTCTGTTGTCTTGATTTTTGTTACTACAATAGATTGTAGCCTTGTCATTATGGAAGGTAGTCTATTGTGAAGATTTTTGTTACTCCAATGGATGGTAGCATTGCCATTATGTAAGGTAGTATGTTGTCGAGGTTTTTGTTACTCCAATAGATGGTAGCCTTGTTATTATGGAAGCTAGTATGTCGTTGTGATTTTTGTTACTCCAATGAATGGTAGCCTTGTCATTATGGAAGGTAGTCTGTTGTTCATATTTTTGTTACTACAATGCATGTTAGCCTTGTCATTATGGAAGGTAGTCTGTTGTCGATATTTTTGTTACTCCATTGGATAGTAGCCTTGTCATTATGGAAGGTAGTCTGTTGGTGAGATTTTTGTTATTCCAATTGATGGTAGCCTAGTCATTATGGAAGTTTATCTATTTTCGAGATTTTTGTTACTCCAATGGATGGTAGCCTTATCATTATGGAAGGTAGTTTATTATTGAGATTTTTGTTACTCTAATGGATGATAGCCTTGTCATTATGGAAGGTAGTCTGTCGTCGAAATTTTTGTTGTTCTAATGGATGGTAGCCTTGTCATTATGAAAGGTAGTCTATTGTGGAAATTTTTGTTACTCCAATGGATTATAGCCTTGTCATTATGGAAGGTAGTCTTTTGTTGAGATTTTTGTTACTCCAATGGATGGTAGCCTTCTTACTATGGAAGGTAGTCTATTGTCGTGATTTTTCTTACTACAATGGATGGTAGCCTTGTCATTATGGAAGGTAGTCTGTTGTCGAGATTTTTGTTACTCCAATGGATTGTAGCCTTGTCATTATGGAAGGTAGTATGTTGTCGATATCTTTGTTACTATAATTTATGCTAGCCTTGTCATTATGGAATGTAGTCTGGTGTCGAGATTTTTGTTACTCCATTGGATAGTAGCCTAGTCATTATGGATGGTAGTCTGTTGTTGAGATATTTGTTATTCCAATGGATGGTAACCTAGTCATTATGGAAGGTAGTCTGTTTTCGAGATTTTTGTTACTCAAATGGATGGTAGCCTTGTCATTATGGAAGGTAGTATGTTGTCGAGATTTTTGTTACTCTAATAGATGGTAGCCTTGTCATTATGGAAGGTAGTCTGTCGTTGTGATTTTTGTTGTTCCAATGGATGGTAGCCTTGTCATTATGGAAGGTAGTCTGTTGTTCATATTTTTGTTACTACAATGCATGTTAGCCTTGTCATTATGGAAGGTAGTCTGTTGTCGATATTTTTATTACTCCATTGGATAGTAGCCTTGTCATTATGGAAGGTAGTATGTCGTTGATATTTTTGTTATTCCAATGGATGGTGTGACACCCCAAATAATCCGATTATTAAATAATTAGAATTTTTAATTATTAATTTAATTGGAAATTTAATTATTGGTATTTTTGGATTATTGGAATTAATTTAATTAATTAAAGGAAAGAAGTATTGGTGGTGTGAAGAGTGATTAGAGGGTGTGAGGGGTAAAATACTCTACTCTTACTAATTACTAATTTAATTATTTTATTGGAATAATAAAAGGAGTATTAAAAGGAAAAAGAAGAGAAAGAGAGTTATTTTGGAATATTCATCATACGTGCATTTGAGAAGAGGAAAAAGAAGGAGAAAACCGGAAGCGTCAGAATTCGAAGAACCCACAAGGTAAGGGGTGATTTCGATTAGTTAATTCGTATTATCGGTTTAGATATTCAATAGTATGGATCATAGTATGTTAGGGAATCACGGTTTGGAATTCTAGGGTTCCGTAGAATTGTCCCTATTGCATCGAATTGTAGGTTGAAAACCATTAGGGTGTCAGATGATAAAAAGGAATGATGAAATAATGTTGTTTGATGTTATAATGGTGCAAAATGGATGTGTTTTGGTGTTCTCATGTTGCAATTTGTATGGGTATGTTTGGAATTGGTTTAGAATGAATAAATGCTGTCAAAAGTGCAGAATTTGACTCTGCAAGTCGTGGGAACCGGTTCCCAGTGGGGAGGAACCGGGTTCCACTGTGTGAGATTTTTGTTATTCCAATGGATGGTAGCCTAGTCATTATGGAAGGTAGCCTATTTTCTAGATTTTTGTTACTCCAAAGGATGGTAGCCTTGTCATTATGGAAGGTACTCTGTTGTTGAGATTTTTTTTATTCCAGTGGACGATATCCTAGTCAATATGGAAGGTAGTCTGTTTTCGAGATTTTTGTTACTCCAATGGATGGTAGCCTTGTCATTAAGGAAGGTAATCTATTATCGATATTTTTGTTACTCCAATGGATCGTAGCCTTTTCATTATGGAAGGTAGTCTGTCGTTGAAATTTTTGTTGTTCCAATGGATGGTAGCCTTGTCATTATGAAAGGTAGGCTATTGTCGAGATTTTTGTTACTCCAATGGATTGTAGCCTTGTCATTATGGAAGGTAGTCTGTCGTTGTGATTTTTGTTACTACAATGGATGGTAGCCTTGTCATTATGGAAGGTAGTCTGTTGTCTTGATTTTTGTTACTACAATAGATTGTAGCCTTGTCATTATGGAAGGTAGTCTATTGTGAAGATTTTTGTTACTCCAATGGATGGTAGCATTGCCATTATGTAAGGTAGTTTGTTGTCGAGGTTTTTGTTACTCCAATAGATGGTAGCCTTGTTATTATGGAAGCTAGTCTGTCGTTGTGATTTTTGTTACTCCAATGAATGGTAGCCTTGTCATTATGGAAGGTAGTCTGTTGTTCATATTTTTGTTACTTCAATGCATGTTAGCCTTGTCATTATGGAAGGTAGTCTATTGTCGATATTTTTGTTACTCCATTGGATAGTAGCCTTGTCATTATGGAAGGTAGTCTGTTGGTGAGATTTTTGTTATTCCAATGGATGGTAGTCTAGTCATTATGGAAGTTTATCTATTTTCGAGATTTTTGTTACTCCAATGGATGGTAGCCTTATCATTATGGAAGGTAGTTTATTATTGAGATTTTTGTTACTCTAATGGATGGTAGCCTTGTCATTATGGAAGGTAGTCTGTCGTCGAAATTTTTGTTGTTCTAATGGATGGTAGCCTTGTCATTATGAAAGGTAGTCTATTGTGAAGATTTTTGTTACTCCAATGGATTATGGCCTTGTCATTATGGAAGGTAGTCTTTTGTTGAGATTTTTGTTACTCCAGTGAATGGTAGCCTTCTTACTATGGAAGGTAGTCTATTGTCGTGATTTTTCTTACTACAATGGATGGTGGCCTTGTCATTATGGAAGGTAGTCTATTGTCGAGATTTTTGTTACTCCAATGGATTGTAGCCTTGTCATTATGGAAGGTAGTCTGTTGTCGATATCTTTGTTACTACAATGTATGCTAGCCTTGTCATTATGGAATGTAGTCTGGTGTCGAGATTTTTGTTACTCCATTGGATAGTAGCCTAGTCATTATGGAAGGTAGTCTATTGTTGAGATTTTTGTTATTCCAATGGATGGTAACCTAGTCATTATGGAAGTTAGTCTGTTTTCGAGATTTTTGTTACTCAAATGGATGGTAGCCTTGTCATTATGGAATGTAGTATGTTGTCGAGATTTTTGTTACTCTAATAGATGGTAGCCTTGTCATTATGGAAGGTAGTCTGTCATTGTGATTTTTGTTGTTCCAATGGATGGTAGCCTTGTCATTATGGAAGGTAGTCTGTTGTTCATATTTTTGTTACTACAATGCATGTTAGCCTTGTCATTATGGAAGGTAGTCTGTTGTCGATATTTTTATTACTCCATTGGATAGTAGCCTTGTCATTATGGAAGGTAGTCTAGTCATTGTGGAAGTTAGTCTATTATCGAGATTTTTGTTACTCCAATGGATGGTAGCCTTATCATTATGGAAGGTAGTCTATTGTCGAGATTTTTGTTACTCCAATGGATGGTAGCCTTATCATTATGGAAGGTAGTCTGTTGTCGAGATTTTTGTTACTCCAATGGATGGTAGCCTAGTCATTATGGAAGGTAGTCTGTTTTCGAGAATTTTGTTACTCCAATGGATGGTAGCCATGTCATTATGGAAGGTAGTCTGTTGTTGATATTTTAGTAACTCCAATGGATGGTAGCCTTGTCATTATGGAAGGTAGTATGTCGTTGATATTTTTTTTATCCAAATGGATGGTAGCCTTGTCAATATGAAAGGTAGTCTATTGTCCAGATTTTTGTTAGTCCAGTGGAATGTATCCTTGTCATTATGGAAGGTAGTCTATTGTCGAGACTTTTCTTACTACAATGGATGGTAGCCTTGTCATTATGGAAGGTAGTCTATTGTCAATATTTTTGTTACTCCAATGGATGGTAGCCTTATCATTATGGAAGGTAGTTTATTATTGAGATTTTTGTTACTCTAATGGATGGTAGCCTTGTCATTATGGAAGGTAGTCTGTCGTCGAAATTTTTGTTGTTCTAATGGATGGTAGCCTTGTCATTATGAAAGGTAGTCTATTGTGGAAATTTTTGTTACTCCAATGGATTATAGCCTTGTCATTATGGAAGGTAGTCTTTTGTTGAGATTTTTGTTACTCCAATGGATGGTAGCCTTCTTACTATGGAAGGTAGTCTATTGTCGTGATTTTTCTTACTACAATGGATGGTAGCCTTGTCATTATGGAAGGTAGTCTGTTGTCGAGATTTTTGTTACTCCAATGGATTGTAGCCTTGTCATTATGGAAGGTAGTATGTTGTCGATATCTTTGTTACTATAATTTATGCTAGCCTTGTCATTATGGAATGTAGTCTGGTGTCGAGATTTTTGTTACTCCATTGGATAGTAGCCCAGTCATTATGGATGGTAGTCTGTTGTTGAGATATTTGTTATTCCAATGGATGGTAACCTAGTCATTATGGAAGGTAGTCTGTTTTCGAGATTTTTGTTACTCAAATGGATGGTAGCCTTGTCATTATGGAAGGTAGTATGTTGTCGAGATTTTTGTTACTCTAATAGATGGTAGCCTTGTCATTATGGAAGGTAGTCTGTCGTTGTGATTTTTGTTGTTCCAATGGATGGTAGCCTTGTCATTATGGAAGGTAGTCTGTTGTTCATATTTTTGTTACTACAATGCATGTTAGCCTTGTCATTATGGAAGGTAGTCTGTTGTCGATATTTTTATTACTCCATTGGATAGTAGCCTTGTCATTATGGAAGGTAGTATGTCGTTGATATTTTTGTTATTCCAATGGATGGTGTGACACCCCAAATAATCCGATTATTAAATAATTAGAATTTTTAATTATTAATTTAATTGGAAATTTAATTATTGGTATTTTTGGATTATTGGAATTAATTTAATTAATTAAAGGAAAGAAGTATTGGTGGTGTGAAGAGTGATTAGAGGGTGTGAGGGGTAAAATACTCTACTCTTACTAATTACTAATTTAATTATTTTATTGGAATAATAAAAGGAGTATTAAAAGGAAAAAGAAGAGAAAGAGAGTTATTTTGGAATATTCATCATACGTGCATTTGAGAAGAGGAAAAAGAAGGAGAAAACCGGAAGCGTCAGAATTCGAAGAACCCACAAGGTAAGGGGTGATTTCGATTAGTTAATTCGTATTATCGGTTTAGATATTCAATAGTATGGATCATAGTATGTTAGGGAATCACGGTTTGGAATTCTAGGGTTCCGTAGAATTGTCCCTATTGCATCGAATTGTAGGTTGAAAACCATTAGGGTGTCAGATGATAAAAAGGAATGATGAAATAATGTTGTTTGATGTTATAATGGTGCAAAATGGATGTGTTTTGGTGTTCTCATGTTGCAATTTGTATGGGTATGTTTGGAATTGGTTTAGAATGAATAAATGCTGTCAAAAGTGCAGAATTTGACTCTGCAAGTCGTGGGAACCGGTTCCCAGTGGGGAGGAACCGGGTTCCACTGTGTGAGATTTTTGTTATTCCAATGGATGGTAGCCTAGTCATTATGGAAGGTAGCCTATTTTCTAGATTTTTGTTACTCCAAAGGATGGTAGCCTTGTCATTATGGAAGGTACTCTGTTGTTGAGATTTTTTTTATTCCAGTGGACGATATCCTAGTCAATATGGAAGGTAGTCTGTTTTCGAGATTTTTGTTACTCCAATGGATGGTAGCCTTGTCATTAAGGAAGGTAATCTATTATCGATATTTTTGTTACTCCAATGGATCGTAGCCTTTTCATTATGGAAGGTAGTCTGTCGTTGAAATTTTTGTTGTTCCAATGGATGGTAGCCTTGTCATTATGAAAGGTAGGCTATTGTCGAGATTTTTGTTACTCCAATGGATTGTAGCCTTGTCATTATGGAAGGTAGTCTGTCGTTGTGATTTTTGTTACTACAATGGATGGTAGCCTTGTCATTATGGAAGGTAGTCTGTTGTCTTGATTTTTGTTACTACAATAGATTGTAGCCTTGTCATTATGGAAGGTAGTCTATTGTGAAGATTTTTGTTACTCCAATGGATGGTAGCATTGCCATTATGTAAGGTAGTTTGTTGTCGAGGTTTTTGTTACTCCAATAGATGGTAGCCTTGTTATTATGGAAGCTAGTCTGTCGTTGTGATTTTTGTTACTCCAATGAATGGTAGCCTTGTCATTATGGAAGGTAGTCTGTTGTTCATATTTTTGTTACTTCAATGCATGTTAGCCTTGTCATTATGGAAGGTAGTCTATTGTCGATATTTTTGTTACTCCATTGGATAGTAGCCTTGTCATTATGGAAGGTAGTCTGTTGGTGAGATTTTTGTTATTCCAATGGATGGTAGTCTAGTCATTATGGAAGTTTATCTATTTTCGAGATTTTTGTTACTCCAATGGATGGTAGCCTTATCATTATGGAAGGTAGTTTATTATTGAGATTTTTGTTACTCTAATGGATGGTAGCCTTGTCATTATGGAAGGTAGTCTGTCGTCGAAATTTTTGTTGTTCTAATGGATGGTAGCCTTGTCATTATGAAAGGTAGTCTATTGTGAAGATTTTTGTTACTCCAATGGATTATGGCCTTGTCATTATGGAAGGTAGTCTTTTGTTGAGATTTTTGTTACTCCAGTGAATGGTAGCCTTCTTACTATGGAAGGTAGTCTATTGTCGTGATTTTTCTTACTACAATGGATGGTGGCCTTGTCATTATGGAAGGTAGTCTGTTGTCGAGATTTTTGTTACTCCAATGGATTGTAGCCTTGTCATTATGGAAGGTAGTCTGTTGTCGATATCTTTGTTACTACAATGTATGCTAGCCTTGTCATTATGGAATGTAGTCTGGTGTCGAGATTTTTGTTACTCCATTGGATAGTAGCCTAGTCATTATGGAAGGTAGTCTGTTGTTGAGATTTTTGTTATTCCAATGGATGGTAACCTAGTCATTATGGAAGTTAGTCTGTTTTCGAGATTTTTGTTACTCAAATGGATGGTAGCCTTGTCATTATGGAATGTAGTATGTTGTCGAGATTTTTGTTACTCTAATAGATGGTAGCCTTGTCATTATGGAAGGTAGTCTGTCATTGTGATTTTTGTTGTTCCAATGGATGGTAGCCTTGTCATTATGGAAGGTAGTCTGTTGTTCATATTTTTGTTACTACAATGCATGTTAGCCTTGTCATTATGGAAGGTAGTCTGTTGTCGATATTTTTATTACTCCATTGGATAGTAGCCTTGTCATTATGGAAGGTAGTCTAGTCATTGTGGAAGTTAGTCTATTATCGAGATTTTTGTTACTCCAATGGATGGTAGCCTTATCATTATGGAAGGTAGTCTATTGTCGAGATTTTTGTTACTCCAATGGATGGTAGCCTTATCATTATGGAAGGTAGTCTGTTGTCGAGATTTTTGTTACTCCAATGGATGGTAGCCTAGTCATTATGGAAGGTAGTCTGTTTTCGAGAATTTTGTTACTCCAATGGATGGTAGCCATGTCATTATGGAAGGTAGTCTGTTGTTGATATTTTAGTAACTCCAATGGATGGTAGCCTTGTCATTATGGAAGGTAGTATGTCGTTGATATTTTTTTTATCCAAATGGATGGTAGCCTTGTCAATATGAAAGGTAGTCTATTGTCCAGATTTTTGTTAGTCCAGTGGAATGTATCCTTGTCATTATGGAAGGTAGTCTATTGTCGAGACTTTTCTTACTACAATGGATGGTAGCCTTGTCATTATGGAAGGTAGTCTATTGTCAATATTTTTGTTACTACAATGGATGGTAGCCTTGTCATTATGGAAGGTAGTATGTTGTCTTGATTTTTGTTACTACAATAGATTGTAGCCTTGTCATTAAGGAAGGTAATCTATTGTCGAGATTTTTGTTACTCCAATGGATGGTAGCATTGTCATTATGGAAGGTAGTTTGTTGTCGAGATTTTTGTTACTCAAATGGATGGTAGCATTGTCATTATGGAAGGTAGTTTGTTTTCGAGATTTTTGTTACTCCAATAGATGGTAGCCTTGTCATTATGGAAGGTAGTCTGTTGTTCATCTTTTTCTTACTAAAATGCATTGTGGAAGTTAGTCTATTATCGAGATTTTTGTTACTCCAATGGATGGTAGCCTTGTCATTATGGAAGGTAGTCTGTTGTCGATATTTTTGTTACTCCATTGGATAGTAGCCTTGTCATTATGGAAGGTAGTCTGTTGGTGAGATTTTTGTTATTCCAATGGATGGTAGCCTAGTCATTGTGGAAGTTAGTCTATTATCGAGATTTTTGTTACTCCAATGGATGGTAGCCTTATCATTATGGAAGGTAGTCTATTGTCGAGATTTTTGTTACTCCAATGGATGGTAGCCTTGTCATTATGGAAGGTAGTCTGTTGTCGAGATTTTTGTTACTACAATGGATGGTAGCCTTGCCATTATGGAAGGTAGTCTGTTGTCTTGATTTTTGTTACTACAATAGATTGTAGCCTTGCCATTATGGAAGGTAGTCTATTGTCAAGATTTTTGTTACTCCAATGGATGGTAGCATTGTCATTATGGAAGTAGTTTGTTGTCGAGATTTTTGTTATTCCAATATATGGTAGACTTATCATTATGGAAGGTAGTCTATTGTCGAGATTTTTGTTACTCCAATGGAAGGTAGCCTTGTCATTATGTAAGGTAGTCTATTATCGATATTTTTGTTACTCCATTGGATGTTAGCCTTCTCATTATTGAAGGTAGTCTGTTATCCAAATTTTTGTTGTTCCAATGGATGGTAGCCTTGCCATTTTGAAAGGTAGTCTATTGTCGAGATTTTTGTTACTCCAATGGATTGTAGCCTTGTCATTATGGAAGGTAGTCTGTTGTCGTGATTTTTCTTACAACAATGGATGGTAGCATTGTCATTATGGAAGGTAGCCTGTCATTATGGAAGGTAGCCTGTCATTGAGGTTTTTGTTATTCCAATGGATGGTAGCCTAGTCATTATGTAAGGTAGTCTGTCATCGAAATTTTTGTTGTTCCAATGGATGGTAGCCTTGTCATTATGAAAGGTAGCCTTGTCATTATGAAAGGTAGTCTATTGTCGTGATTTTTGTTACTCCAATCGATGGTAGCCTTGTCATTATGGAAGGTAGTCTGTTGTCGAGATTTTTGTTACTACAATGGATTGTAGCCTTGTCATTATGGAAGGTAGTATGTTGTCGAGATTTTTCTTAATACAATGGATGGTAGCCTTGTCATTATGAAAGGTAGTCTATTATCGTGATTTTTGTTACTCCAATCGATGGTAGCCTTGTCATTATGGAAGGTAGTCTGTTGTCGAGATTTTTGTTACTACAATGGATTGTAGCCTTGTCATTATGGAAGGTAGTATGTTGTCGAGATTTTTGTTACTCCAATGGATGGTAGCATTGTCATTATGTAAGGTAGTTTGTTGTCGAGGTTTTTGTTACTCCAATAGATGGTAGCCTTGTCATTATGGAAGCTAGTCTGTCGTTGTGATTTTTGTTACTCCAATGAATGGTAGCCTTGTCATTATGCAAGGTAGTCTGTTGTTCATATTTTTGTTACTACAATGCATGTTAGCCTTGTCATTATGGAAGGTAGTCTGTTGTTGATATTTTTGTTAATCCATTGGATAGTAGCCTTGTCATTATGGAAGGTAGTCTGTTGGTGAGATTTTTGTTATTCCAATGGATGGTAGCCTAGTCATTATGGAAGTTTGTCTATTTTCGAGATTTTTGTTACTCCATTGGATAGTAGCCTTGTCATTATGGAAGGTAGTCTGTTGGTGAGATTTTTGTTATTCCAATGGATGGTAGCCTAGTCATTATGGAAGTTTGTCTATTTTCGAGATTTTTGTTACTCCAATGGATGGTAGCCTTATCATTATGGAAGGTAGTCTATTGTCGAGATTTTTGTTACTCCAATGGATGGTAGCCTTGTCATTATGTAAGGTAGTCTATTATCGAGATTTTTGTTACTCCAATGGATGTTAGCCTTCTCATTATGGAAGGTAGTCTGTCGTCGAAATTTTTGTTGTTCCAATGGATGGTAGCCTTGCCATTTTGAAAGGTAGTCTATTGTCGAGATTTTTGTTACTCCAATGGATTGTAGCCTTGTCATTATGGAAGGTAGTCTGTTGTCGTGATTTTTCTTACAACAATGGATGGTAGCATTGTCATTATGGAAGGTAGTTTGTTGTCGAGATTTTTGTTACTCCAATAGATGCTAGCCTTTTCATTATGGAAGGTAGCCTGTCATTGAGGTTTTTGTTATTCCAATGGATGGTAGCCTAGTCATTATGTAAGGTAGCCTATTTTCGAGATTTATATTACTCTAATGGATGGTAGCCTTATCATTATGGAAGGTAGTCTATTATCGAAATTTTTGTTATTCCAATGGATGGTAGCCTAGTCATTATGGAAGGTAGTCTGTTTTCGAGATTTTTGCTACTCCAATGGATGGTAGCCTTGTCATTATGGAAGGTAGTCTGTTGTTGATATTTTTGTAACTCCAATGGATGGTAGCCTTGTCATTATGGAAGGTAGTATGTCGTTGATATTTTTGTTATCCAAATGGATGGTAGCCTTATCAATATGAAAGGTAGTCTATTGTCCAGATTTTTGTTAGTCCAATGGAATGTATCCTTGTCATTATGGAAGGTAGTCTGTTGTCGAGATTTTTCTTACTACAATGGATGGTAGCCTTGTCATTATGGAAGGTAGTCTATTGTCAATATTTTTGTTACTACAATGGATGGTAGCCTTGTCATTATGGAAGGTAGTATGTTGTCTTGATTTTTGTTACTACAATAGATTGTAGCCTCGTCATTAAGGAAGGTAATCTATTGTCGAGATTTTTGTTACTCCAATGGATGGTAGCATTGTCATTATGGAAGGTAGTTTGTTGTCGAGATTTTTGTGACTCCAATGGATGGTAGCATTGTCGTTATGGAAGGTAGTTTATTTTCGATATTTTTGTTACTCCAATAGATGGTAGACTTGTCATTATGGAAGGTAGTCTGTCGTTGTGATTTTTGTTATTCCAATGAATGGTAGCCTTGTCATTATGGAAGGTAGTCTTTTGTTCATATTTTTGTTACTACAATGCATGTTAGCCTTGTCATTATGGAAGGTAGTCTGTTGTCGATATTTTTGTTAGTCCATTGGATAGTAGCCTTGTCATTATGGAAGGTAGTCTGTTGGTGAGATTTTTGTTATTCCAATGGATGGTAGCCTAGTCACTGTGGAAGTTAGTCTATTATCGAGATTTTTGTTACTCTAATGGATGGTAGCCTTATCATTATGGAAGGTAGTCTATTGTCGAGATTTTTGTTACTCCAATGGATGGTAGCCTTGTCATTATGGAAGGTAGTATATTATCGAGATTTTTGTTACTCCAATGGATGGTAGCCTTTTCTTTATGGAAGGTAGTCTGTCATCGAAATTTTTGTTGTTTCAATGGATGGTAGCCTTGTCATTATGAAAGGTAGTCTATTGTCGAGATTTTTGTTACTCCATAGGATTGTAGCCTTGTCATTATGGAAGGTAGTTTGTTGCTGAGATTTTTGTTACTCCAATGGATGGTAGCCTTCTTACTATGGAAGGTAGTCTATTGTCGCGATTTTTGTTACTACAATGGATTGAGCCTTGTCATTATGGAAGGTAGTTTGTTCTCGAGATTTTTGTTACTCCAATGGATTGTAGCCTTGTCATTATGGAAGTTAGTCTGTTGTCGATATCTTTGTTACTACAATGTATGTTAGCCTTGAAATTATGGAAGGTAGTGTATTGTCGATATTTTTGTTACTCCATTGGATAGTAGCTTTGTCATTATGGAAGGTACTCTGTTGTTGAGATTTTTTTTATTCCAATGGATGGTAGCCTAGTCAATATGGAAGGTAGTCTATTTTCGAGATTTTTTTTACTCCAATGGATGGTAGCCTTGTCATTATGGAAGGTAGTCTATTATCGAGATTTTTGTTACTCCAATGGATGGTAGCCTTTTCATTATGGAAGGTAGTCTGTCGTCGAAATTTTTGTTGTTCCAATGGATGATAGCCTTGTCATTATGAAAGGTAGTCTATTGTCGAGATTTTTGTTACTCCAATGGATTGTAGCCTTGTCATTATGGAAGGTAGTCTGTTGTAGAGATTTTTGTTAATCCAATGGATTGTAGCCTTTTCATTATGGAAGGTAGTCTATTGTCGACATTTTTCTTACTACAATGGATGTTAGCCTCGTCATTATGGAAGGTAGTCTGTTGTCGATATTTTTGTTACTACAATGGATGGTAGCCTTGTCATTATGGAAGGTAGTTTGTTGTCTTGATTTTTGTTACAACAATAGATTGTAGCCTTGTTATTATGGAAGGTAGTCTATTGTCAAGATTTTTGTTACTCCAATGGATGGTAGCATTGTCATTACGGAAGGTAGTTTGTTGTCGAGATTTTTGTTACTCCAATAGATGGTAGCCTTGTCATTATGGAAGGTAGTCTGTTGTGGATATTTTTGTTACTCCATTGGATAGTAGCCTTGTCATTAATGAAGGTAGTCTGTTGGTGAGATTTTTGTTATTCCAATGGATGGTAGCCTAGTCATTATGGAAGTTTGTCTATTTTCGGGATTTTTGTTACTCCAAAGGATGGTAGCCTTATCATTATCGAAGGTAGTCTATTGTCGATATTTTTGTTACTCTAATGGATGGTAGCCTTGTCATTATGGAAGATATTCTATTATCGAGATTTTTTTGTTACTCCAATGGATGGTAGCCTTTTCATTATGGAAGGTAGTCTGTCGTCGAAATTTTTGTTGTTCCAATGGATGGTAGCCTTGTCATTATGAAAGGTAGTCTATTGTTGAGATTTTTGTTACTCCAATAGATTGTAGCCTTGTCATTATGGAAGGTAGTCTGTTGTTGAGATTTTTGTTACTCCAATGGATGGTAGCCTTCTTACTATGAAAGGTAGTCTGTTGTCGAGATTTTTGTTACTACAATGGATGGTAGCCTTTTCATTATGGAAGGTAGTCTATTCTCGTGATTTTTGTTACTCCAATGGATTGTATCCTTGTCATTATGGAAGGTAGTCTGTTGTCGATATCTTTGTTACTAAAATGTATATTAGCCTTGTCATTATGGAAGGTAGTCTGGTGTCGAGATTTTTGTTACTCCATTGGATAGTAGCCTAGTCATTATGGAAGGTAGTCTGTTGTTGAGATTTTTGTTATTCCAATGGATGCTAGCCTAGTCATTATGGAAGGTAGTCCGTTTTCGAGATTTGTGTCACTCCAATGGATGGTAGCCTTGTCATTATGAAAAGTAGTATGTCGTTGATATTTTTGTTATTCCAATGGATGGTAGCTTTGTCAATATAAAAGGTAGTCTATTGACAAGAATTTTGTTACTCCAATGGAATGTATCCTTGTCATTATGGAAGGTAGTCTGTTGTCGAGATTTTTCTTACTACAATGGATGATAGCCTTGTCATTATGGAAGGTAGTCTGTTGTTGAGATTTTTGTTACTCCAATGGATGGTAGCCTTGTCATTATGGAAGGTAGTATGTCGTTGATATTTTGTTATTCCAATGAATGGTAGCCTTGTCAATATAAAAGGTAGTTTATTGACAAGATTTTTGTTACTCCAATGGAATGTATCCTTGTCATTATGGAAGGTAGTCTGTTGTCGAGATTTTTCTTACTATAATGGTAGGTAGCCTTGTCATTATGGAAGGTAGTTTGTTGTCTTGATTTTTGTTACTACAATAGATTGTCGCCTTTTCATTATGGAAGGTAGTCTATTGTCGAGATCATGGTTACTCCAATGGATGGTAGCATTGTCATTATGGAAGGTAGTTTGTTGTCGAGATTTTTGTTACTCCAATAGATGGTAGCCTTCTCATTATGAAAGGTAGTCTGTCGTTGTGATTTTTGTTACTCCAATGAATGGTAGCCTTGTCATTATGGAAGGTAGTCTGTTGTTCATATTTTTGTTACTACAATGCATGTTAGCCTTGTCATTATGGAAGGTAGTCTGTTGTCGATATTTTTGTTACTCCATTGGATAGTAGCCTTGTCATTATGGAAGGTAGTCTGCTGGTGAGATTTTTGTTATTCCAATGGATGGTAGCCTAGTCATTGTGGAAGTTAGTCTATTATCGAGATTTTTGTTACTCCAATGGATGGTAGCCTTATCATTATGGAAGGTAGTCTATTGTCGAGATTTTTGTTACTCCAATGGATGGTAGCCTTGTCATTATGGAAGGTAGTCTATTATCGAGATTTTTGTTACTCCAATGGATGGTAGCCTTTTCTTTATGGAAGGTAGTCTGTCGTCGAAATTTTTGTTATTTCAATGGATGGTAGCCTTGTCATTATGAAAGGTAGTCTATTGTCGAGATTTTTGTTACTCCAATGGATTGTAGCCTTGTCATTATGGAAGGTAGTTTGTTGCTGAGATTTTTGTTACTCCAATGGATGGTAGCCTTCTTACTATGGAAGGTAGTCTATTGTCGCGATTTTTGTTACTACAATGGATTGAGCCTTGTCATTATGGAAGGTAGTTTGTTCTCGAGATTTTTGTTACTCCAATGGATTGTAGCCTTGTCATTATGGAAGTTAGTCTGTTGTCGATATCTTTGTTACTACAATGTATGTTAGCCTTGAAATTATGGAAGGTAGTGTATTATCGATATTTCTGTTACTCCATTGGATAGTAGCTTTGTCATTATGGAAGGTACTCTGTTGTTGAGATTTTTTTTATTCCAATGGATGGTAGCCTAGTCAATATGGAAGGTAGTCTATTTTCGAGATTTTTTTTACTCCAATGGATGGTAGCCTTGTCATTATGGAAGGTAGTCTATTATCGAGATTTTTGTTACTCCAATGGATGGTAGCCTTGTCATTATGGAAGGTAGTCTGTTGTTGAGATTGTTGTTAATCCAATGGATTGTAGCCTTTTCATTATGGAAGGTAGTCTATTGTCGACATTTTTCTTACTACAATGGATGTTAGCCTCGTCATTATGGAAGGTAGTCCGTTGTCGAGATTTTTGTTACTACAATGGATGGTAGCCTTGTCATTATGGAAGGTAGTTTGTTGGCTTGATTTTTGTTACAACAATAGATTGTAGCCTTGTCATTATGGAAGGTAGTCTATTGTCAAGATTTTTGTTACTCCAATGGATGGTAGCATTGTCATTATGGAACGTAGTTTGTTATCGAGATTTTTGTTACTCCAATAGATTGTAGCCTTGTAATTATGGAAGGTAGTCTGTTGTCGATATTTTTGTTACTCCAATGGATAGTAGCCTTGTCATTATGGAAGGTAGTCTATTGGTTGGATTTTTGTTATTCCAATGGATGGTAGCCTAGTCATTATGGAAATTTGTCTATTTTCGAGATTTTTGTTACTCCAATGGATTGTAGCCTTGTCATTATGGAAGGTAGTCTGTTGTCGAGATTTTTATTACTCCAATGGATGGTAGTCTTGTCATTATGGAAGGTAGTCTATTATCGAGATTTTTGTTACTACAATGGATGGTAGCCTTGTCATTATGGAAGGTAGTCTGTTGTCGAGATTTTTGTTACTCCAATGGATTGTAGCCTAGTTATTATGGAAGGTAGTCTGTTATCGATATCTTTGTTACTACAATGTATGTTAGCCTTGTCATTATGGAAGGTAGTATGGTGTCGAGATTTTTGTTACTCCATTGGATAGTAGCCTAGTCATTATGGAAGGTAGTTTGTTGTTAAGATTTTTGTTATTCCAATGGATGGTAGCCTAGACATTATGGAAGGTAGTCTGTTTTCGAGATTTTTGTTACTCTAATGGATGGTAGCCTTGTCATTATGGAAGGTAGTCTGTTGTCGAGATTTTTGTTACTCCAATGGATGGTAGCCTTGTCATTATGGAAGGTAGTATGTCGATGATATTTTTGTTATTCCAATGGATGATAGCCTTGTCAATATGAAAGGTAGTCTATTGTCCAGATTTTTGTTAGTCTAATGGAATGTATCCTTGTCATTATGGAAGGTAGTCTGTTGTCGAGATTTTTCTTACTACAATGGACGGTAGCCTTGTCATTATGGAAGGTAGTCTGTTGTCGAGATTTTTGTTACTACAGTGGATGGTAGCCTTGTCATTATGGAAGGTAGTCTGTTGTCGAGATTTTTGTTACTCCAATGGATGGTAGCCTTGTCATTATGGAAGGTAGTATGACGTTGATATTTTTGTTATTCCAATGGATGGTAGCCTTGTCAATATGAAAGGTAGTCTATTGTCCAGATTTTTGTTACTCCAGTGGAATGTATCCTTGTAATTATGGAAGGTAGTCTATTGTCGAGATTTTTCTAACTACAATGGATGGTAGCCTTGTCATTATGGAAGGTAGTTTGTTATCGAGATTTTTGTTACTCCAATAGATTGTAACCTTTTCATTATGGAAGGTAGTCTGTTGTCGAGATTTTTCTTACTACAATGGATTGTAACCTTGTCATTATGGAAGGTAGTATGTTGTCTTGATTTTTGTTACTACAATAGATTGTAGCCTTTTCATTATGGAAGGTAGTTTATCTTTGAGATTTTTGTTATTCCAATGGATGGTAGCCTAGTCATTATGGAAGGTAGCCTATTTTCGAGATTTTTGTTACTCCAAAGGATGGTAGCCTTGTCATTATGGAAGGTAATATATTGTCGATATTTTTGTTACTCCATTGGATAGTAGCTTTGTCATTATGGAAGGTACTCTGTTGTTGAGATTTTTTTTATTCTAGTTGATGGTAACCTAGTCAATATGGAAGGTAGTCTATTTTCGAGATTTTTGTTACTCCAATGGATGGTAGCCTTGTCATTATGGAAGGTAATCTATTATCAAGATTTTTGTTACTCCAATGGATCGTAGCCTTTTCATTATGTAAGGTAGTCTGTCCTCGAAACTTTTGTTGTTCCAATGGAAGGTAGCCTTGTCATTATGAAAGGTAGTCTATTGTCGAGATTTTTGTTACTCCAATGAATTGTAGCCTTGTCATTATGGAAGGTAGTCTGTTGTTGAGATTTTTGTTACTCCAATGGATTGTAGCCTTGTCATTATGGAAGGTAGTCTGTTGTCGAGATTTTTGTTACTACAATGGATGGTAGCCTTGTCATTATGGCAGGTTGTCTCTTGTCTTGATTTTTGTTACTAAAATAGATTGTAGCCTTGTCATTACAAAAGGTAGTCTATTGTCAAGATTTTTGTTACTCCAATGGATGGTAGCATTGTCATTATGGAAGGTAGTTTGTTGTCGATATTTTTGTTACTCCAATAGATGGTAGCCTTCTCATTATGGAAGGTAGTCTGTCGTTGTGATTTTTGTTACTCCAATGAATGGTAGCCTTGTCATTATGGAAGGTAGTTTGTTGTTCATATTTTTGTTACTACCATGCATGTTAGCCTTGTCATTATGGAAGGTAGTCTGTTGTCGATATTTTTGTTACTCCATTGGATAGTAGCCTTGTCATTATGGAAGGTAGTCAATCGGTGAGGTTTTTGTTATTCCAATGGATGGTAGCCTAGTCATTATGGAAGTTTGTCTATTTTCGAGATTTTTGTTACTCCAAGGGATGGTAGCCTTATCATTATGGAAGGTAGTCTATTGTCGAGATTTTTGTTACTCCAATGGATGGTAGCCTTGTCATTATGGAAGGTAGTCTATTATCGAGATTTTTGTTATCGCAATGGATGTTAGCCTTTTCATTATGGAAGGTAATCTGTCGTCGAAATTTTTGTTGTTCCAATGGATGGTAGCCTTGTCATTATGAAAGGTACTCTATTGTCAAGATTTTTGTTACTCCAATGGATGGTAGCCTTCTTACAATGGAAGGTAGTCTGTTGTCGAGATTTTTCTTACTACAATGGATGGTAGCCTTGTCATTATGGAAGGTAGTCTGTTGTCTTAATTTTTGTTACTACAATAGATTGTAGCCTTTTCATTATGGAAGGTAGTCTATTGTCGAGATTGTTGTTACTCCAATGGATGGTAGCATTGTCATTATGGAAGGTAGGCTGGTGTCGAGATTTTTGTTACTCCATTGGATAGGAGCCTAGTCATTATGGAAGGTAGTATGTTGTTGAGATTTTTGTTATTCCAATGTATGGTAGCCTAGACATTATGGAAGGTAGTATGTTTTCGAGATTTTTGTTACACCAATGGATGGTATCCTTGTCATTATGGAAGGTAGTCTGTTGTCGAGATTTTTGTTACTCCAATGGATGGTAGCCTTGTCATTATGGAAGGTAGTATGTCGTTGATATTTTTGTTATTCCAATGGATGGTAGCCTTGTCAATATAAAAGGTAGTCTATTGTCTAGATTTTTGTTACTCCAGTGGAATGTATCCTTGTAATTATGGAAGGTAGTCTGTTGTCGAGATTTTTCTTACTACAATGGATGGTAGCCTTGTCATTATGGAAGGTAGTCTGTTGTCTTGATATTTGTTACTACAATAGATTGTAGCCTTGTCATTATGGACGGTATTCTATTGTCTAGATTTTTGTTACTCCATTGGATGGTAGCATTGTCATTATGGAAGGTAGTTTGTTGTCGATATTTTTGTTACTCCAATGGATGGTAGCATTGTCATTATGGAAGGTAGTTTGTTGTCGAGATTTTTGTTACTCCAATAGATGGTAGCCTTGTCATTATAGAAGGTAGTATGTCGTTGTGATTTTTGTTACTCCAATGAATGGTAGCCTTGTCATTATGGAAGGTAGTAAGTTGTTCATATTTTTGTTACTACAATGCATGTTAGCCTTGTAATTATGGAAGGTAGTCTGTTGTCGATATTTTTGTTACTCCATTGTATAGTAGCCTTGTCATTTTGGAAGGTAGTCTGTTGGTGAGATTTTTGTTATTCCAATGGATGGTAGCCTAGTCATTATGGAAGTTAGTCTATTATCGAGATTTTTGTTACTCCAATGGATGATAGCCTTATCATTATGGAAGGTAGTCTATTGTCGAGATTTTTGTTACTCCAATGGATGGTAGCTTTGTCATTATGGAAGGTAGTCTATTATCGAGGTTTTATTTACTCCAATGGATGGTAGCCTTACCATTATGAAAGGTAGGCTATTGTCGAGATTTTTGTTACTCCAATTGATTGTACCCTTGTCATTATGGAAGGTAGTCTGTTGTTAAGATTTTTGCTACTCCAATGGATGGTAGACTTCTTACTATGGCAGGTAGTCTAATGTCAAGATTTTTGTTACTACAATGGATTGAGCCTTGTCATTATGGAAGGTAGTCTGTTCTCGACATTTTTGTTACTCCAATGGATTGTAGCCTTTTCATTATGGAAGGTAGTCTGTTGTCGATATCTTTGTTACTACAATGTATGTTAGCCTTGAAATTATGGAAGGTAGTCTGTTGTCGAGATTTTTGTTACTCCATTGGATAGTGGCCTAGTTATTATGGAAGGTAGTCTATTGTTGAGATTTTTGTTATTCCAAAGGATGGTAGCCTAGTCATTATGGAAGGTAGTCTGTTTTTGAGATTTTTGTTACTCCAATGGATGGTAGCCTTGTCATTATGGATGGTAGTCTGTTGTCGAGATTTTTGTTACTCCAATGAATGGTAGCCTTGTCATTATGGATGGTAGTATGTCATCGAGATTTTTGTTACAACAATGGATGGTAGCCTTGTTATTACGGAAGGTAGTCTATTGTCTTGATTTTTGTTACTCCAATAGATGGTAGCCTTTTCATTATGGAAGGTAGTCTGTCGTTGAGATTTTTGTTATTCCAATGGATGGTAGCCTAGTCATTATGGAAGGTAGTCTGTTTTCAAGATTTTTGTTACTCCAATGGATGGTAGCCTTGTCATTATGGAAGGTAGTCTATTATCAAGATTTTTGTTACTCCAATGGATGGTAGCCTTTTCATTATGGAAGGTAGTGTGTCATCGAAATTTTTGTTGTTCCAATGGATGGTAGCCTTGTCATTATGAAAGGTAGTCTATTGTCGAGATTTTTGTTACTCCAATGGATTGTAGCCTTGTCATTATGGAAGGTAGTCTGTTGTTGAGATTTTTGTTACTCCAATGGATGGTAGCCTTCTTACTATGGAAGGTAGTCTGTTGTCGAGATTTTTGTTACTACAATGGATTGAGCCTTGTCATTATGGAAGGTAGTCCGTTCTCGACATTTTTGTTACTACAATGGATTGTAGCCTTCTCATTATGGAAGGTAGTCTGTTGTCGATATCTTTGTTACTACAATGTATGTTAGCCTTGAAATAATGGAAGGTAGTCTGGTGTCGAGATTTTTGTTACTCCATTGGATAGTGGCCTAGTCATTATGGAAGGTAGTCTGTTGTTGAGATTTTTGTTATTCCAATGGATGGTAGCCTAGTCACTATGGAAGGTAGTCTGTTTTTGAGATTTTTTATACTCCAATGGATGGTATCCTTCTCATTATGGATGGTAGTCTGTTGTCGAGATTTTTGTTGTTCCAATGGATGGTAGCATTGTCATTATGAAAGGTAGTCTATTGTTGAGATTTTTGTTACTCCAATAGATTCTAGCCTTTATATTATGGAAGGTAGTCTGTTGTTGAGATTTTTGTTACTCCAATGGATGGTAGCCTTCTTACTATGGAAGGTAGTCTGTTGTCGAGATTTTTGTTACTACAATGGATGGTAGCCTTGTCATTATGGAAGGTAATCTATTATCAAGATTTTTGTTACTCCAATGGATCGTAGCCTTTTCATTATGGAAGGTAGTCTGTCCTCGAAACTTTTGTTGTTCCAATGGATGGTAGCCTTGTCATTATGAAAGGTAGTCTATTGTCGAGATTTTTGTTACTCCAATGAATTGTAGCCTTGTCATTATGGAAGGTAGTCTGTTGTTGAGATTTTTGTTACTTCAATGGATTGTATCCTTGTCATTATGGAAGGTAGTCTGTTGTCGAGATTTTTGTTACTACAATGGATGGTAGCCTTGTCATTATGGCAGGTAATCTCTTGTCTTGATTTTTGTTACTAAAATAGATTGTAGCCTTGTCATTACAGAAGGTAGTCTATTGTCAAGATTTTTGTTACTCCAATGGATGGTAGCATTGTCATTATGGAAGGTAGTTTGTTGTCGATATTTTTGTTACTCCAATAGATGGTAGCCTTCTCATTATGGAAGGTAGTCTGTCATTGTGATTTTTGTTACTCCAATGAATGGTAGCCTTGTCATTATGGAAGGTAGTTTGTTGTTCATATTTTTGTTACTACCATGCATGTTAGCCTTGTCATTATGGAAGGTAGTCTGTTGTCGATATTTTTGTTACTCCATTGGATAGTAGCCTTGTCATTATGGAAGGTAGTCAATCGGTGAGGTTTTTGTTATTCCAATGGATGGTAGCCTAGTCATTATGGAAGTTTGTCTATTTTCGAGATTTTTGTTACTCCAATGGATGGTAGCCTTATCATTATGGAAGGTAGTCTATTGTCGAGATTTTTGTTACTCCAATGGATGGTAGCCTTGTCATTATGGAAGGTAGTCTATTATCGAGATTTTTGTTACCGCAATGGATGTTAGCCTTTTCATTATGGAAGGTAATCTGTCGTCGAAATTTTTGTTGTTCCAATGGATGGTAGCCTTGTCATTATGAAAGGTACTCTATTGTCGAGATTTTTGTTACTCCAATGGATGGTAGCCTTCTTACAATGGAAGGTAGTCTGTTGTCGAGATTTTTCTTACTACAATGGATGGTAGCCTTGTCATTATGGAAGGTAGTCTGTTGTCTTGATTTTTGTTACTACAATAGATTGTAGCCTTTTCATTATGGAAGGTAGTCTATTGTCGAGATTGTTGTTACTCCAATGGATGGTAGCATTGTCATTATGGAAGGTAGGCTGGTGTCGAGATTTTTGTTACTCCATTGGATAGTAGCCTAGTCATTATGGAAGGTAGTATGTTGTTGAGATTTTTGTTATTCCAATGTATGGTAGCCTAGACATTATGGAAGGTAGTATGTTTTCGAGATTTTTGTTACTCCAATGGATGGTAGCCTTGTCATTATGGAAGGTAGTATGTCGTTGATATTTTTGTTATTCCAATGGATGGTAGCCTTGTCAATATAAAAGGTAGTCTATTGTCTAGATTTTTGTTACTCCAGTGGAATGTATCCTTGTAATTATGGAAGGTAGTCTGTTGTCGAGATTTTTCTTACTACAATGGATGGTAGCCTTGTCATTATGGAAGGTAGTCTGTTGTCTTGATATTTGTTACTACAATAGATTGTAGCCTTGTCATTATGGACGGTATTCTATTGTCTAGATTTTTGTTACTCCATTGGATGGTAGCATTGTCATTATGGAAGGTAGTTTGTTGTCGAGATTTTTGTTACTCCAATGGATGGTAGCATTGTCATTATGGAAGGTAGTTTGTTGTCGAGATTTTTGTTACTCCAATAGATGGTAGCCTTGTCATTATAGAAGGTAGTATGTCGTTGTGATTTTTGTTACTCCAATGAATGGTAGCCTTGTCATTATGGAAGGTAGTAAGTTGTTCATATTTTTGTTACTACAATGCATGTTAGCCTTGTCATTATGGAAGGTAGTCTGTTGTCGATATTTTTGTTACTCCATTGTATAGTAGCCTTGTCATTTTGGAAGGTAGTCTGTTGGTGAGATTTTTGTTATTCCAATGGATGGTAGCCTAGTCATTATAGAAGTTAGTCTATTATCGAGATTTTTGTTACTCCAATGGATGATAGCCTTATCATTATGGAAGGTAGTCTATTATCGAGGTTTTATTTACTCCAATGGATGGTAGCCTTACCATTATGAAAGGTAGGCTATTGTCGAGATTTTTGTTACTCCAATTGATTGTACCCTTGTCATTATGGAAGGTAGTCTGTTGTTAAGATTTTTGCTACTCCAATGGATGGTAGACTTCTTACTATGGCAGGTAGTCTGTTGTCAAGATTTTTGTTACTACAATGGATTGAGCCTTGTCATTATGGAAGGTAGTCTGTTCTCGATATTTTTGTTACTCCAATGGATTGTAGCCTTTTCATTATGGAAGGTAGTCTGTTGTCGATATCTTTGTTACTACAATGTATGTTAGCCTTGAAATTATGGAAGGTAGTCTGTTGTCGAGATTTTTGTTACTCCATTGGATAGTGGCCTAGTTATTATGGAAGGTAGTCTATTGTTGAGATTTTTGTTATTCCAAAGGATGGTAGCCTAGTCATTATGGAAGGTAGTCTGTTTTTGAGATTTTTGTTAGTCCAATGGATGGTAGCCTTGTCATTATGGATGGTAGTCTGTTGTCGAGATTTTTGTTACTCCAATGAATGGTAGCCTTGTCATTATGGATGGTAGTATGTCATCGAGATTTTTGTTACAACAATGGATGGTAGCCTTGTTATTACGGAAGGTAGTCTATTGTCTTGATTTTTGTTACTCCAATAGATGGTAGCCTTTTCATTATGGAAGGTAGTCTGTCGTTGAGATTTTTGTTATTCCAATGGATGGTAGCCTAGTCATTATGGAAGGTAGTCTGTTTTCAAGATTTTTGTTACTCCAATGGATGGTAGCCTTGTCATTATGGAAGGTAGTCTATTATCAAGATTTTTGTTACTCCAATGGATGGTAGCCTTTTCATTATGGAAGGTAGTGTGTCATCGAAATTTTTGTTGTTCCAATGGATGGTAGCCTTGTCATTATGAAAGGTAGTCTATTGTCGAGATTTTTGTTACTCCAATGGATTGTAGCCTTGTCATTATGGAAGGTAGTCTGTTGTTGAGATTTTTGTTACTCCAATGGATGGTAGCCTTGTTACTATGGCAGGTAGTCTGTTGTCGAGATTTTTGTTACTACAATGGATTGAGCCTTGTCATTATGGAAGGTAGTCCGTTCTCGACATTTTTGTTACTACAATGGATTGTAGCCTTCTCATTATGGAAGGTAGTCTGTTGTCGATATCTTTGTTACTACAATGTATGTTAGCCTTGAAATAATGGAAGGTAGTCTGGTGTCGAGAGTTTTGTTACTCCATTGGATAGTGGCCTAGTCATTATGGAAGGTAGTCTGTTGTTGAGATTTTTGTTATTCCAATGGATGGTAGCCTAGTCACTATGGAAGGTAGTCTGTTTTTGAGATTTTTTTTACTCCAATGGATGGTATCCTTCTCATTATGGATGGTAGTCTGTTGTCGAGATTTTTGTTGTTCCAATGGATGGTAGCATTGTCGTTATGAAAGGTAGTCTATTGTTGAGATTTTTGTTACTCCAATAGATTCTAGCCTTTATATTATGGAAGGTAGTCTGTTGTTGAGATTTTTGTTACTCCAATGGATGGTAGCCTTCTTACTATGGAAGGTAGTCTGTTGTCGAGATTTTTGTTACTACAATGGATGGTAGCCTTGTCATTATGGAAGGTAGTCTATTCTGGTGATTTTTGTTACTCCAATGGATTGTAGCCTTGTCATTATGGAAGGTATTCTGTTGTCGATATCTTTGTTACTACAATGTATGTTAGCTTTGTCATTATGGAAGGTAGTCTGGTGTCGAGATTTTTGTTACTCCATTGGATAGTAGCCTAGTCATTATGGAAGGTAGTCTGTTTTCGATATTTGTGTTACTCCAATGGATGGTAGCCTTGTCATTATGGAAGGTAGTATGTCGTTGATATTTTTGTTATTCCAATGGATGGTAGCCTTGTCAATATAAAAGGTAGTCTATTGACAATAATTTTGTTACTCCAATGGAATGTATCCTTGTCATTGTAGAAGGTAGTCTGTTGTCGAGAATTTTCTTACTACAATGGATGGTAGCCTTGTCATTATGGAAGGTAGTCTGTTGTTGAGATTTTTGTTACTCCAATGGATGGTAGCCTTGTCATTATGGAAGGTAGTCTGTTGTCGAAATTTTTCTTACTACAATGGATGGTAGCTTTGTCATTATGGAAGGTAGTCTATTGTCTTGATTTTTGTTACTATAATATATTGTAGCCTTTTCATTATGGAAGGTAGTCTATTGTCGAGATTTTGGTTACTCCAATGGATGGTAGCATTGTCATTATGGAAGGTAGTCTGTTCTCTTGATTTTTGTTACTACAATAGATTGTAGCCTTTTCATTATGGAAGGTAATCTATTGTCGAGATTTTTGTTACTGTAATGGATGGTAGCATTGTAATTATGGAAGGTAGTTTATTGTCGAGATTTTTGTTACTCCAATGCATGGTAGCATTGTCATTATGGAAGGTAGTTTGTTGTCGAGATTTTTGTTACTCCAATAGATGGTAGCCTTGTCATTATGGAAGGTAGTCTGTTGTTGAGATTTTTGTTATTCCAATGGATGGTAGCCTAGTCATTATGGAAGGTAGTCTGTTTTTGAGATTTTTGTTACTCCGTTGGATAATATCTTTGTCATTATGGAAGGTACTCTATTGTTGAGATATTTTTTATTCCAATGGATGGTAGCCTTGTCAATATGGAAGCTAGTCTGTTGTCGAGATTTTTCTTACTACAATGGATGGTAGCCTTGTCATTATGGAAGGTAGTCTGTTGTCTTGATTTTTGTTACTACAATAGATTGTAGCCTTTTCATTATGGAAGGTAGTCTATTGTCGAGATTTTGGTTACTCCAATGGATGGTAGCATTGTCATTATGGAAGGTAGTCTGTTGTCTTGATTTTTGTTACTACAATAGATTGTAGCCTTTTCATTATGGAAGGTAATCTATTGTCGAGATTTTTGTTACTGTAATGGATGGTAGCATTGTCATTATGGAAGGTAGTTTATTGTCGAGATTTTTGTTACTCTAATGCATGGTAGCATTGTCATTATGGAAGGTAGTTTGTTGTCGAGATTTTTGTTACTCCAATGAATTGTAGCCTTCTGACTATGGAAGGTAGTAAGTTGTTCATATTTTTGTTACTACAATGCATGTTAGCCTTGTCATTATGGAAGGTAGTCTGTTGTCGATATTTTTGTTACTCCATTGGATAGTGGCCTAGTCATTATGGAAGGTAGTCTGTTGTTGAGATTTTTGTTATTCCAATGGATGGTAGCCTAGTCATTATGGAAGGTAGTCTGTTTTTGAGATTTTTGTTACTCCAATGGATGGTAGCCTTTTCATTATGGATGGTAGTGTGTTGTCGAGATTTTTGTTACTCCAATGAATGGTAGCCTTGTCATTATGGATGGTAGTATGTCGTCGAGATTTTTGTTACAACAATGGATGGTAGCCTTGTTATTACGGAAGGTAGTCTATTGTCTTGATTTTTGTTACTCCAATAGATGGTAGCCTTTTCATTATAGAAGGTAGTCTGTCGTTGAGATTTTTGTTATTCCAATGGATGGTAGCCTAGTCATTACGGAAGGTAGTCTGTTTTCGAGATTTTTGTTACTCCAATGGATGGTAGCCTTGTAATTATGGAAGGTAGTCTATTGTTGATATTCTTTTTACTCCATTGGATAGTAGCTTTGTCATTATGGAAGGTACTCTGTTGTTGAGATTTTTTTTATTCCAATGGATGATAGCCTAGTCGATATGGAAGGTAGTATGTTTTCAAGATTTTTGTTACTCCAATGGATGGTAGCCTTGTCATTATGGAAGGTAGTCTATTATCAAGATTTTTGTTACTCCAATGGATGGTAGCCTTTTCATTATGGAAGGTAGTGTGTCATCGAAATTTTTGTTGTTCCAATGGATGGTAGCCTTGTCATTATGAAAGGTAGTCTATTGTCGAGATTTTTGTTACTCCAATGGATTGTAGCCTTGTCATTATGGAATGTAGTCTGTTGTTGAGATTTTTGTTACTTCAATGGATGGTAGCCTTCTTACTATGGCAGGTAGTCTGTTGTCGAGATTTTTGTTACTACAATGGATTGAGCCTTGTCATTATGGAAGGTAGTCTGTTCTCGACATTTTTGTTACTCCAATGGATTGTAGCCTTTTCATTATGGAAGGTAGTCTGTTGTCGATATCTTTGTTACTACAATGTATGTTAGTCTTGAAATTATGGAAGGTAGTCTGGTGTCGAGATTTTTGTTACTCCATTGTATAGTGGCCTAGTCATTATGGAAGGTAGTCTGTTGTTGAGATTTTTGTTATTCAAATGGATGGTAGCCTAGTCATTATGGAAGGTAGTCTGTGTTTGAGATTTTTTTTACTCCAATGCATGGTAGCCTTGTCATTATGGATGGTAGTCTGTTGTCGAGATTTTTGTTACTCCAATGGATGGTAGCCTTGTCATTATGGATGGTAGTATGTCGTCGAGATTTTTGTTACAACAATGGATGGTAGCCTTGTTATTACGGAAGGTAGTCTGTTGTCTTGATTTTTGTTACTCCAATAGATGGTAGCCTTTTCATTATGGAAGGTAGTCTGTCGTTGAGATTTTTGTTATTCCAATGGATGGTAGCCTAATCATTATGGAAGGTAGTCTGTTTTCGAGATTTTTGTTACTCCAATGGATGGTAGCCTTGTAATTATGGAAGGTAGTCTGTTGTCGAGATTTTTCTTACTACAATGGATGGTAGCCTTGTCATTATGGAAGGTAGTCTATTGTCTTGATTTTTGTTACTACAATAGATTGTAGCCTTTTCATTATGGAAGGTAGTCTATTGTCGAGATTGTTATTACTCCAATGGATGGTAGCATTGTCATTATGGAAGGTAGTCTGGTGTCGAGATTTTTGTTACTCCATTGGATAGTAGCCTAGTCATTATGGAAGGTAGTATGTTGTTGAGATTTTTGTTATTCCAATGTATGGTAGCCTAGACATTATGGAAGGTAGTCTGTTTTCGAGATTTTTGTTACACCAATGGATGGTAGCCTTATCATTATGGAAGGTAGTATGTTGTCGAGATTTTTGTTACTCCAATGGATGGTAGCCTTGTCATTATGGAAGGTAGTATGTCGTTGATATTTTTGTTATTCCAATGGATGGTAGCCTTGTCAATATAAAAGGTAGTCTATTGTCTTGATTTTTGTTACTACAATAGATTGTAGCCTTGTCGTTATGGATGGTAATCTATTGTCGAGATTTTTGTTACTCCATTGGATGGTAGCATTGTCATTATGGAAGGTAGTTTGTTGTCGAGATTTTTGTTACTCCAATGGATGGTAGCATTGTCATTATGGAAGGTAGTTTGTTGTCGAGATTTTTGTTATTCCAATAGATGGTAGCCTTGTCATTATAGAAGGTACTATGTCGTTGTGATTTTTGTTACTCCAATGAATGGTAGCCTTGTCATTATGGAAGGTAGTAAGTTGTTCATATTTTTGTTACTACAATGCATGTTAGCCTTGTCATTATGGAAGGTAGTCTGTTGTCGATATTTTTGTTACTCCATTGCATAGTAGCCTTGTCATTTAGGAAGGTAGTCTGTTGGTGAGATTTTTGTTATTCCAATGGATGGTAGCCTAGTCATTATGGAAGTTAGTCTATTATCGGGATTTTTGTTACTCCAATGGATGATAGCCTTATCATTATGGAAGGTAGTCTATTGTCGAGATTTTTGTTACTCCAATGGATGGTAGCTTTGTCATTATGGAAGGTAGTCTATTATCGAGGTTTTATTTACTCCAATGGATGGTAGCCTTGCCATTATGAAAGGTAGGCTATTGTCGAGATTTTTGTTACTCCAATTGATTGTACCCTTGTCATTATGGAAGGTAGTCTGTTGTTAAGATTTTTGTTACTCCAATGGATGGTAGCCTTCTTACTATGGCAGGTAGTCTGTTGTCGAGATTTTTGTTACTACAATGGATTGAGCCTTGTCATTATGGAAGGTAGTCTGTTCTCGACATTTTTGTTACTCCAATGGATTGTAGCCTTTTCATTATGGAAGGTAGTCTGTTGTCGATATCTTTGTTACTACAATGTATGTTAGCCTTGAAATTATGGAAGGTAGTCTGGTGTCGAGATTTTTGTTACTCCATTGGATAGTGGCCTAGTCATTATGGAAGGTAGTCTATTGTTGAGATTTTTGTTATTCCAAAGGATGGTAGCCTAGTCATTATGGAAGGTAGTCTATTTTTGAGATTTTTGTTACTCCAATGGATGGTAGCCTTGTCATTATGGATGGTAGTCTGTTGTCGAGATTTTTGTTACTCCAATGAATGGTAGCCTTGTCATTATGGATGGTAGTATGTCATCGAGATTTTTGTTACAACAATGGATGGTAGCCTTGTTATTACGGAAGGTAGTCTATTGTCTTGATTTTTGTTACTCCAATAGATGGTAGCCTTTTCATTATGGAAGGTAGTCTGTCATTGAGATTTTTGTTATTCCAATGGATGGTAGCCTAGTCATTATGGAAGGTAGTCTGTTTTCAATATTTTTGTTACTCCAATGGATGGTAGCCTTGTAATTATGGAAGGTAGTCTATTGTCGACATTTTTGTTACTCCATTGGATAGTAGCTTTGTCATTATGGAAGGTACTCTGTTGATGATAATTTTTTTATTCCAATGGATGGTAGCCTAGTCGATATGGAAAGTAGTCTGTTTTCAAGATTTTTGTTACTCCAATGGATGGTAGCCTTGTCATTATGGAAGGTAGTCTATTATCAAGATTTTTGTTACTCCAAGGGATGGTAGCCTTTTCATTATAGAAGGTAGTGTGTCATCGAAATTTTTGTTGTTCCAATGGATGGTAGCCTTGTCATTATGAAAGGTAGTCTATTGTCGAGATTTTTGTAACTCCAATGGATTGTAGCGTTGTCATTATGGAAGGTAGTCTGTTGTTGAGATTTTTGTTACTCCAATGGATGGTAGCCTTCTTAATATGGCAGGTAGTCTGTTGTCGAGATTTTTGTTACTATAATGGATTGAGCCTTGTCATTATGAAAGGTAGTCCGTTCTCGACATTTTTGTTACTCCAATGGATTGTAGCCTTTTCATTATGGAAGGTAGTCTGTTGTCGATATCTTGGTTACTACAATGTATGTTAGCCTTGAAATTATGGAAGGTATTCTGGTGTTGAGATTTTTGTTACTCCATTGGATAGTGGCCTAGTCATTATGGAAGGTAGTCTGTTGTTGAGATTTTTGTTATTCCAATGGATGGTAGCCTAGTCATTATGGAAGGTAGTCTGTTTTTGAGATTTTTTTACTCCAATGGATGGTAGCCTTCTCATTATGGATGGTAGTCTGTTGTCGAGATTTTTGTTGTTCCAATGGATGGTAGCCTTGTCATTATGAAAGGTAGTCTATTGTTGATATTTTTGTTACTCCAATAGATTCTAGCCTTTATATTATGGAAGGTAGTCTGTTGTTGAGATTTTTGTTACTCCAATGGATGGTAGCCTTCTTACTATGGAAGGTAGTCTGTTGTCGAGATTTTTGTTACTACAATGGATGGTAGCCTTGTCATTATGGAAGGTAGTCTATTCTCGTGATTTTTGTTACTCCAATGGATTGTAGCCTTGTCATTATGGAAGGTAGTCTGTTGTCGATATCTTTGTTACTACAATAGATTGTAGCCTTTTCATTATGGAAGGTAGTCTATTGTCGAGATTGTTATTACTCCAATGGATGGTAGCATTGTCATTATGGAAGGTAGTCTGGTGTCGAGATTTTTGTTACTCCATTGGATAGTAGCCTAGTCATTATGGAAGGTAGTCTGTTGTTGAGATTTTTGTTATTCCAATGGATGCTAGCCTAGTCATTATGGAAGGTAGTCTGTTTTCGATATTTGTGTTACTCCAATGGATGGTAGCCTTGTCATTATGAAAGGTAGTATGTCATTGATATTTTTATTATTCCAATGGATGGTAGCCTTGTCAATATAAAAGGTAGTCTATTGACAAGAATTTTGTTACTCCAATGGAATGTATCCTTGTCATTATGGAAGGTAGTCTGTTGTCGAGAATTTTCTTACTACAATGGATGGTAGCCTTGTCATTATGGAAGCTAGTTTGTTGTTGAGATTTTTGTTACTCGAATGGATGGTAGCCTTGTCATTATGGAAGGTAGTCTGTTGTCGAGATTTTTCTTACTACAATGGATGGTAGCCTTGTCATTATGGAAGGTAGTCTGTTGTCTTGATTTTTGTTACTACAATATATTGTAGCCTTTTCATTATGGAAGGTAGTCTATTGTCGAGATTTTGGTTACTCCAATGGATGGTAGCATTGTCATTATGGAAGGTAGTCTGTTGTCTTGATTTTTGTTACTACAATAGATTGTAGCCTTTTCATTATGGAAGGTAATCTATTGTTGAGATTTTTGTTACTGTAATGGATGGTAGCATTGTCATTATCGAAGGTAGTTTATTGTCGAGATTTTTGTTACTCCAATGCATGGTAGCATTGTCATTATGGAAGGTAGTTTGTTGTCGAGATTTTTGCTACTCCAATAGATGGTAGCCTTGTCATTATGGAAGGTAGTATGTCGTTGTGATTTTGGTTACTCCAATGAATGGTAGCCTTCTCATTATGGAAGGTAGTAAGTTGTTCATATTTTTGTTACTACAATGCATGTTAGCCTTGTCATTATGGAAGGTAGTCTGTTGTCGATATTTTTGTTACTCCTTTGGATAGTGGCCTAGTCATTATGGAAGGTAGTCTGTTGTTGAGATTTTTGTTATTCCAATGGATGGTAGCCTAGTCATTATGGAAGGTAGTCTGTTTTTGAGATTTTTGTTACTCCGTTGGATAATATCTTTGTCATTATGGAAGGTACTCTATTGTTGAGATTTTTTTTATTCCAATGGATGGTAGCCTTGTCATTATGGAAGGTAGTCTGTTGTCGAGATTTTTCTTACTACAATGGATGGTAGCCTTGTCATTATGGAAGGTAGTCTGTTGTCTTGATTTTTGTTACTACAATATATTGTAGCCTTTTCATTATGGAAGGTAGTCTATTGTCGAGATTTTGGTTACTCCAATGGATGGTAGCATTGTCATTATGGAAGGTAGTCTGTTGTCTTGATTTTTGTTACTACAATAGATTGTAGCCTTTTCATTATGGAAGGTAATCTATTGTCGAGATTTTTGTTACTGTAATGGATGGTAGCATTGTCATTATGGAAGGTAGTTTATTGTCGAGATTTTTGTTACTCCAATGCATGGTAGCATTGTCATTATGGAAGGTAGTTTGTTGTCGAGATTTTTGTTACTCCAATAGATGGTAGCCTTGTCATAATGGAAGGTAGTATGTCGTTGTGATTTTTGTTACTCCAATGAATGGTAGCCTTCTTATTATGGAAGGTAGTAAGTTGTTCATATTTTTGTTACTACAATGCATGTTTGCCTTGTCATTATGGAAGGTAGTCTGTTGTCGTTATTTTTGTTACTCCATTGGATAGTGGCCTAGTCATTATGGAAGGTAGTCTGTTGTTGAGATTTTTGTTATTCCAATGGATGGTAGCCTAGTCATTATGGAAGGTATTCTGTTTTT
Source organism: Vicia faba (assembly GCA_948472305.1). NCBI lineage: Eukaryota > Viridiplantae > Streptophyta > Magnoliopsida > Fabales > Fabaceae > Vicia > Vicia faba. The sequence continues at coordinate 528,346,836 of OX451741.1, forward strand.
GAGATTTTTGTTACTCCAATGGATGGTAGCCTTTTCATTATGGATGGTAGTCTGTTGTCGAGATTTTTGTTACTCCAATGAATGGTAGCCTTGTCATTATGGATGGTAGTATGTCGTCGAGATTTTTGTTACAACAATGGATGGTAGCCTTGTTATTACGGAAGGTAGTCTATTGTCTTGATTTTTGTTACTCCAATAGATGGTAGCCTTTTCATTATAGAAGGTAGTCTGTCGTTGAGATTTTTGTTATTCCAATGGATGGTAGCCTAGTCATTATGGAAGGTAGTCTGTTTTCGAGATTTTTGTTACTCCAATGGATGGTAGCCTTGTAATTATGGAAGGTAATCTATTGATGATATTCTTTTTACTCCATTGGATAGTAGCTTTGTCATTATGGAAGGTACTGTGTTGTTGAGATTTTTTTTATTCCAATGGATGGTAGCCTAGTCGATATGTGAGGTAGTCTATTGTCGAGATTTTTGTTACTCCAATGGATGGTAGCCTTGTCATTATGGAAGGTAGTCTATTATCAATATTTTTGTTACTCCAATGGATGGTAGCCTTTTCATTATGGAAGGTAGTGTGTCATCGAAATTTTTGTTGTTCCAATGGATTGTAGCCTTGTCATTATGGAATGTAGTCTGTTGTTGAGATTTTTGTTACTCCAATGGATGGTAGCCTTCTTACTATGGCAGGTATTCTGTTGTCGAGATTTTTGTTACTACAATGGATTGAGCCTTGTCATTATGGAAGGTAGTCTCTTCTCGACATTTTTGTTACTCCAATGGATTGTAGCCTTTTCATTATGGAAGGTAGTCAGTTGTCCATATCTTTGTTACTACAATGTATGTTAGCCTTGAAATTATGGAAGGTAGTCTGGTGTCGAGATTTTTGTTACTCCATTGGATAGTGGCCTAGTCATTATGGAAGGTAGTCTGTTGTTGAGATTTTTGTTATTCCAATGGATGGTAGCCTAGTCATTATGGAAGGTAGTCTGTGTTTGAGATTTTTTTTACTCCAATGGATGGTAGCCTTGTCATTATGGATGGTAGTCTGTTGTCGAGATTTTTGTTACTCCAATGGATGGAAGCCTTGTCATTATGGATGGTAGTATGTCGTCGAGATTTTTGTTACAACAATGGATGGTAGCCTTGTTATTACGGAAGGTAGTCTGTTGTCTTGATTTTTGTTACTCCAATAGATGGTAGCCTTTTCATTATGGAAGGTAGTCTGTCGTTGAGATTTTTGTTATTCCAATGGATGGTAGCCTAGTCATAATGGAAGGTAGTCTGTTTTCGAGATTTTTGTTACTCCAATGGATGGTAGCCTTGTAATTATGGAAGGTAGTCTATTGTCGATATTTTTGTTACTCCATTAGATAGTAGCTTTGTCATTATGGAAGGTACTCTGTTGTTGTGATTTTTTTTATTCAAATGGATGGTAGCCTAGTCGATATGGAAGGTAGTCTGTTTTCAAAATTTTTGTTACTCCAATGGATGGTAGCCTTGTCATGATGGAAGGTAGTCTATTATCAAGATTTTTGTTACTCCAATGGATGGTAGCGTTTTCATTATGGAAGGTAGTCTATTGTTGAAATTTTTTTTACTCCAATAGATTCTAGCCTTTACATTATGGAAGGTAGTCTGTTGTTGAGATTTTTGTTACTCCAATGGATGGTAGCCTTCTTACTATGGAAGGTAGTCTGTTGTCGAGATTTTTGTTACTACAATGGATGGTAGCCTTGTCATTTTGGAAGGTAGTCTATTCTCGTGATTTTTGTTACTCCAATGGATTGTAGCCTTGTCATTATGGAAGGTAGTCTGTTGTCGATATCTTTTTTACTACAATGTATGTTAGCTTTGTCATTATGGAAGGTAGTCTGGTGTCGAGATTTTTGTTACTCCATTGGATAGTAGCCTAGTCATTATGGAAGGTAGTCTGTTGTCGAGATTTTTCTTACTACAATGGATGGTAGCCTTGTCATTATGGAAGGTAGTCTGTTGTTGAGATTTTTGTTACTCCAATGGATGGTAGCCTTGTCATTATGGAAGGTAGTATGTCGTTGATATTTTGTTATTCCAATGGATGCTAGCCTTGTCAATATAAAAGGTAGTTTATTGACAAGATTTTTGTTACTCCAATGGAATGTATCCTTGTCATTATGGAAGGTAGTCTATTGTCGATATTTTTCTTACTACAATGGATGGTAGCCTTGTCATTATGGAAGGTAGTCTGTTGTCTTGATTTTTGTTACTACAATATATTGTAGCCTTTTCATTATGGAAGGTAGTCTATTGTCTTGATTTTTGTTACTACAATAGATTGTAGCCTTTTTATTATGGAAGGTAATCTATTGTCGAGATTTTTGTTACTGTAATGGATGGTAGCATTGTCATTATGGAAGGTAGTTTATTGTCGAGATTTTTGTTACTCCAATGCATGGTAGCATTGTCATTATGGAAGGTAGTTTGTTGTCGAGATTTTTGTAACTCCAATAGATGGTAGCCTTGTCATTATGGAAGGTAGTATGTCGTTGTGATTTTTGTTACTCCAATGAATGGTAGCCTTCTCATTATGGAAGGTAGTAAGTTGTTCATATTTTTGTTACTACAATGCATGTTAGCCTTGTCATTATGGAAGGTAGTCTGTTGTCGATATTTTTGTTACTCCATTGGATAGTGGCCTAGTAATTATGGAAGGTTGTCTGTTAATGAGATTTTTGTTACTCCAATGGATGGTAGCCTTTTCATTATGGATGGTAGTCTGTTGTCGAGATTTTGGTTACTCCAATGAATGGTAGCCTTGTCATTATGGATGGTAGTATGTCGTCGAGATTTTTGTTACAACAATGGATGGTAGCCTTGTTATTACGGAAGGTAGTCTATTGTCTTGATTTTTGTTACTCCAATAGATGGTAGCCTTTTCATTATGGAAGCTAGTTTGTCGTTGAGATTTTTGTTATTCCAATGGATGGTAGCCTAGTTATTATGGAAGGTAGTCTGTTTTCAAGATTTTTGTAACTCCAATGGATGGTAGCCTTGTAATTATGGAAGGTAGTCTATTGTCGATATTCTTTTTACTCCATTGGATAGTAGCTTTGTCATTATGGAAGGTACTTTGTTGTTGAGATTTTTTTTATTCCAATGGATGGTAGCCTAGTCGATATGGAAGGTAGTCTGTTTTCAAGATTTTTGTTACTCCAATGGATGGTAGCCTTGTCATTATGGAAGGTAGTCTATTATCAAGATTTTTGTTACTCCAATGGATGGTAGCCTTTTCATTATAGAAGGTAGTGTGTCATCGAAATTTTTGTTGTTCCAATGGATGGTAGCCTTGTCATTATGAAAGGTAGTCTATTGTCGAGATTTTTGTTACTCCAATGGATTGTAGCCTTGTCATTATGGAACGTAGTCTGTTGTTGAGATTTTTGTTACTCTAATGGATGGTAGCCTTGTCAATATGAAATGTTATCTATTGTCCAGATTTTTGTTACTCCAAGGAAATGTATCCTTGTCATTATGGAAGGGAGTCTGTTGTCGAGATTTTTCTTACTACAATGAATGGTAGCCTTGTCATTATGGAAGGTAGTCTGCTATCGAGATTTTTGTTACTACAACGGATGGTAGCCTTGTCATTATGGAAGGTAGCCTGTTGTCTTTATTTTTGTTACTACAATAGATTGTAGCCTTGTCATTATGGAAAGTAGTCTATTGTCGAGATTTTTGTTACTCCAATGGATGGTAGCATTGTCATTATGGAAGGTAGTTAGTTGTCGAGATTTTTGTTACTCTAATAGATGGTAGCCTTGTCATTATGGAAGTTAGTCTGTCATTGTGATTATTGTTACTCCAATGAATGCTAGCCTTGTCATTATGGAAGGTAGTCAGTTGTTCATATTTTTGTTACTACAATGCATGTTAGCCTTGTCATTATGGAAGGTAGTCTGTTGTCGATATTTTTGTTACTCCATTGGATAGTAGCCTTGTCAATTTAGAAGGTAGTCTATTATCGAGATTTTTGTTACTCCAATGCATGGTAGCCTTTTCATTATGGAAGGTAGTCTGTCGTCGAAATTCTTGTTGTTCCAATGGATGGTAGCCTTGTCATTATGAAAGGTAGTCTATTGTTGAGATTTTTGTTACTCCAATGGATTGTAGCCTTGTAATTATGGAAGGTAGTCTGTTTTCGAGATTTTTGTTACTCCAATGGATGGTAGCCTTGTAATTATGGAAGGTAGTCTATTGTCGATATTTTTGTTACTCCATTGGATAGTAGCTTTGTCATTATGGAAGGTACTCTATTGTTGAGATTTTGTTTATTCCAATGGATGGTGGCCTAGTCAATATGGAAGGTAGTCTATTTTCAAGATTTTTGTTACTCCAATCGATGGTAGCCTTGTCATTATGGAAGGTAGTCTATTATCAAGATTTTTGTTACTCTAATGGATGGTAGCCTTTTCATTATGGAAGGTAGTCTGTCGTCGAAATTTTTGTTATTCCAATGGATGGTAGCCTTGTCATTATGAAAGGTAGTCTATTGTCGAGATTTTTGTTACTCCAATGGATTGTATTCTTGTCATTATGGAAGGTAGTCTGTTGTCGAGATTTTTGTTACTCCAATGGATTGTAGCCTTGTCATTTTAGAAGGTAGTCTGTTGTCGTCATTTTTATTACTCCAATGGATGGTATCCTTGTCATTATGGAAGGTATTTTGTTGTCTATATTTTTGTTATTCCAATGGATGGTAGCCTTGTCATTATGGAAGGTAGTATGTTGCCGATATCTTTGTTACTCCAATGGATGGTAGCCTTGTCATTATGGAAGGTAGTCTGTTGTCTAGATTTTTGTTACTCCAAAGGATGGTAGTCTAGTCATTATGGAAGGTAGTATGTTGTCTAGATTTTTGTTACTACATTGGATGGTAGCCTTGTCATTATGGAAGCTAGTCTATTGTCGAGATTTTTGTTACTACAATGGATTGTAGCCTTGTCGTTATGGAAGGTAGTCTATTGTCGATATCTTTGTTACTCCAATGGATGGTAGCCTAGTCATTATGGAAGGTAGTCTGTTGTCGAGATTTTTGTTACTCTAAGGGATGGTAGCCTTGTCATTATTGAAGTTATTTTATTGTCAAGATTTTTGTTATTCCAATGGATGGTAGCCTTGTCATTATGGAAGGTAGTTTGTTGTCGAGATTTTTGTTACTACAATGGATTATATCATTGTCGTTACGAAAGGTAGTATGTTGTTGATATCTTTCTGAGTCCAATGGATTGTAGCCTAGTCATTATGGAAGGTAGTACGTTTTCGAGATTTTTGTTACTCCATTGGATGGTAGCCTTGTCATTATGGAAGGTAGTGTGTTGTTGATATTTTTGTTATTCCAATGGATGGTAGCTTTGTCATTATGGAAGGTAGTTTGTTGTCGTTATTTTTGTTACTCCAATGGATGGTATCCTTTATATTAAGGAAGATAATATGTTATCGATATCTTAGTTACTCCAATGGATGGTAGCCTTGTCATTATGGAAGGTAGTCTGTTCTCGAGATTTTTCTTACTCTAAGGGATGGTAGCCTTGTCATTATGGAAAGTAATTTTGTTTTCAAGATTTTTGTTATTCCAATGGATTGTAGCCTTGTCATTATGAAAGGTAGTCTATTGTCGAGATTTTTTTTACTATAATAGATTGTAGCCTTGTAATTATGGAAGGTAGTCTGTTGTCGTCATTTTTGTTACTCCAATGGATGGTAGCTTTGTCATTATAATAGGTAGTATATTGTCGAGATTTTTGTAAATACAATGGATGGTAGCCTTGTCATTATGAAAGGTAGTCTGTTGTCTAGATTTTTGTTACTACAATGGATTATAGCCTTGTCGTTATAGAAGTTAGTCTGTTGTCGAGATTTTTGTTACTATGATAGATTGTAGCCTTGTCATTATGGAAGGTAGTATGTTGACGAGATTCTTGTTACACCAATGGATGGTAGCCTTGTCATTATAGAAGGTAGTCTATTGTCGATATCTTTGTCACTACAATGTATGGTAGCCTTGTCATTATGGAAAGTAGTCTATTGTTGAGATTTTTGTTACTACAATTGATTGTAGCCTTGTCGTTATGGAAGGTAGTCTGTTATCGATATCTTTGTTACTCCAAAGGAGGGTAGCCTAGTCATTATGGAAGGTAGTCTGTCGTCGATATTTTTGTTACTCCAATGGATGGTATCCTTGTCATTATTTAACGTAGTATGTTGTCGATATCTTTGTTACTTCAATGGATGGTAGCCTTCTCATTATGGAAAGTAGTCTGTTGTCGAGATTTTTGTTACTCTAAGGGATGGTAGCCTTGTCATTATTGAAGGTAGTCTGTTGTCGAGATTTTTGTTACTATAATGGATTGTATCCTTGTCATTATGGAAGGTAGTATGCTGTCGATATTTTTCTTACTCCAATGGATGGTAGCCTAGTCATTATGGAAGGTAGTCTGTTGTTGAGATTTTCTTTACTCCATTGGATGGTTGCCTTGTCATTATGGAAGGTAGTGTGTTGTCAAAAATTTTGTTATTCCAATGGATGGTAGCCTTGTCATTATGGAAGGTAGTCTGTTGTCGTGATTTTTGTTACTCCAATGGATGGTATCCTTGTCATTATGGAAGGTAGTATGTTGTCAATATCTTTGTTACTCCAATGGATGGTAGCCTTGACATTTTGTAAGGTAGTATGTTGTCTAGATTTTTGTTAATCTAAGGGATGGTAGCCTTGTCATTATGGAAGGTAGTCTGTTGTCGAGATTTTTGTTACTACATTGGATAGTAGCCTTGTTGTTATGGAAGATAGTCTGTTGTCGAGATTTTTGTTACTATAATAGATTGTAGCCTTGTCATTATGGAAGGTAGTCTATTGTCGAGATTTTTGTTACTACAATGGATTGTAGCCTTGTCGTTATGGAAGGTAGTCTGTTATCGATATCTTTGTTTCTCCAAAGGATGGTAGCCTAGTCATTATGGAAGGTAGTCTGTTTTCGAGATTTTTGTTACTCCAATGGATGGTATACTTGTGATTATGGAAGGTAGTATGTTGTCGATATCTTTGTTACTCCAATGTATGGTAGCCTTGTCATTATGGAAGGTAGTCTGTTGTCGATATTTTTGTTACTCCAATGGAAGGTAGCCTTGTCATTATGGAAGGTAGTGTGTTATCTATATTTTTGTTATTCCAATAGATGGTAGCCTTGTCATTATGGAAGGTAGTCTGTTGTCGAGATTTTTGTTACTCCAACGGATTGTAGCCTTGTCATTATGAAAGGTAGTCTGTTGTCGAGATTTTTGTTACTACATTGGATGGTAGTCTTGTCATTATGGAAGGTAGTCTGTTGTCTAGATTTTTGTTACTACAAAGGATTATAGCCTTGTCGTAATGGAAGGTAGTTTGTTGTCGATATCTTTGTTACTCCAATGGATGGTAGCCTAGTCATTATGGAAGGTAGTCTGTTGTCGAGATTTTTGTTAATCTATGGGATGGTAGCCTTGTCATTATGGAAGTTAGTTTATTGTCGAGATTTTTGTTATTCCAATGGATGGTAGCCATGTCATTATGGAAGGTAGTTTGTTGTCGATATTTTTGTTACTACAATGGATTGTAGCCTTGTCATTATGGAAGGTAGTATGTTGTCGAGATTTTTGTTACTCCATTGGATGGTAGCCTTGTCATTATGGAAGGTAGTGTGTTGTTGATATTTTTGTTATTCCAATGGATGGTAGCTTTGTCATTATGGAAAGTAGTTTGTTGTTGTTATTTTTGTTACTCCAATGGATAGTATCCTTTACATTAAGGAAGATAGTATGTTATCGATATCTTTGTTACTCCAATGGATGGTAGCCTTGTCATTATGGAAGGTAGTCTATTGTCGAGATTTTTCTTACTCTAAGGGATGGTAGCCTTGTCATTATGGAAAGTAATTTTGTTTTCGAGATTTTTGTTATTCCAATGGATTGTAGCCTTGTCATTATGAAAGGTAGTCTATTGTCGAGATTTTTGTTACTATAATAGATTGTAGCCTTGTCATTATGGAAGGTAGTCTGTTGTCGAGATTTTTGTTACTCCAATGGATGGTAGCCTTGTCATTATATAAGGTAGTCTATTGTTGATATTTTTGTAAATACAATGGATGGTAGCCTTGTCATTATGGAAGGTAGTCTGTTGTCAAGATTTTTGTTACTACAATGGATTGTAGCCTTGTCGTTATGGAAGATAGTCTGTTGTCTAGATTTTTGTTACTATAATAGATTGTAGCCTTATCATTATGGAAGGTAGTATGTTGACAAGATTCTTGTTACTCCAATGGATGGTAGCCTTGTCATTATTGAAGGTAGTCTATTGTCGATATTTTTGTCACTACAATGGATGGTAGCCTTGTCATTATGGAAGGTAGTCTATTGTCGAGATTTTTGTTACTACAATGGATTGTAGCCTTGTCGTTATGGAAGGTAGTCTGTTATCGATATCTTTGTTACTCCAAAGGATGTTAGCCTAGTCATTATGGAAGGTAGTCTATCATCGATATTTTTGTTACTACAATGGATTGTATCCTTGTCGTTATGGAAGGTAGTATGTTGTCGATATTTTTCTTACTCCAATGGATGGTAGCCTAGTCATTATGGAAGGTAGTTTGTTGTCGAGATTTTCTTTACTCCATTGGATGGTAGCCTTGTCATTATGGAAGGTAGTGTGTTGTCGAAATTTTTGTTATTCCAATGGATGGTAGCCTTGTCATTATGGAAGGTAGTCTGTTGTCGTGATTTTTGTTACTCTAATGGATGGTATCCTTGTCGTTATGGAAGGTAGTATGTTGTCGATATCTTTGTTACTCCAATGGATGGTAGCCTTGACATTTTGGAAGGTAGTATGTTGTCTAGATTTTTGTTACTCTAAGGGATGGTAGCCTTGTCATTATGGAAGGTAGTCTGTTGTCGAGATTTTTGTTACTATAATGGATTGTAGCCTTGTCTTTATGGAAGATAGTCTGTTGTCGAGATTTTTGTTACTATAATAGATTGTAGCCTTGTCATTATGGAAGGTAGTCTATTGTCGAGATTTTTGTTACTACAATGGATTGTAGCCTTGTCGTTATGGAAGGTAGTCTGTTATCGATATCTTTGTTACTCCAAAGTATGGTAGCCTAGTCATTATGGAAGGTAGTGTGTTGTCGAGATTTTTGTTACTCCAATGGATGGTATACTTTTGATTATGGAAGGTAATATGTTGTCGATATCTTTGTTACTCCAATGGATGGTAGCCTTGTCATTATGGAAGGTAGTCTGTTGTCGAGATTTTTGTTACTCCAATGGATGGTAGCCTTGTCATTATGGAAGGTAGTGTGTTGTCGATATTTTTGTTATTCCAATAGATGGTAGCCTTGTCATTATGGAAGGTAGTCTGTTGTCGAGATTTTTGTTACTCCAATGGATTGTAGCCTTGTCATTATGAAAGGTAGTCTGTTGTCGAGATTTTTGTTACTATAATGGATTGTAGCCTTGTCATTATGGAAGGTAGTCTGTTGTCGATATCTTTCTTACTATAATGGATGGTAGCCTAGTCATTACGGAAGGTAGTCTGTTGTCGAGATTTTTGTTACTCCATTGGATGGTAGCCTTATCATTATGGAAGGTAGTGTGTTAGCGATATTTTTGTTATTCCAACGGATGGAAGCATTGTCATTATGGAAGGTAGTCTGTTGTCGTGATTTTTGTTACTCCAATGGATGGTATCCTTGTCATTATGCAAGGTAGTATGTTGTCGATATCTTTCTTACACCAATGGATGGTAGCCTTGTCATTATGGAAGGTAGTCTGTTGTCGAGATTTTTGTTAATCCAATGGGTGGTAGCCTTGTCATTATGTAAGGTAGTGTGTTGTCGATATTTTTTTTATTCTAATGGATGGTAGCCTTGTAATTATGGAAGGTAGTCTGTTGTCTAGATTTTTGTTACTCTAAGGGATGGTAGCCTTGTCATTATGGAAAGTAGTTTTTTTATGAGATTTTTGTTAATTCAATGGATGGTAGCCTTGTCATTCTGAAAGGTAGTCTATTGTCGAGATTTTTGTTACTATAATAGATTGTAGCCTTGTCATTATGGAAGGTAGTCTGTTGTCGAGATTTTTCTTACTCCAATGGATGGTAGCCTTGTCATTATAGAAGGTAGTATATTGTCACTACAATGGATGATAGCCATGACATTATGGAAGGTAGTCTGTTGTCGAGATTTTTGTTACTACAATAGATTGTAGCCTTTTCGTTATGGAAGATAGTCTGTTGTAGAGATTGTTATTACTATAATAGATTGTAGCCTTGTCATTATGGAAGTTAGTATGTTGTCGAGATTCTTATTACTACAATTGATGGTAGCCTTGTCATTATAGAAGGTAGTCTATTGTCGAGATTTTTGTCACTACAATGGATGGTAGCCTTGTCATTATTGAAGGTAGTCTGTTGTCGAGATTAATGTTACCACAATGGATTGTAGCCTTGTCATTATGGCAGATAGTCTTCTATCGATATCTTTGTTACTCCAAAGGATGGTAGCCTAGTCATTATGGAAGGTAGTCTATTGTCGAGATTTTATTTACTCCAATGGATGGTATCCTTGTGATTATGGAAGGTAGTATGTTGCCGATATCTTTGTTACTCCAATGGATGGTAGCCTTGTCATTATGGAAGGTAGTCTGTTGTCGAGATTTTTGTTACTCCAATGGATGGTAGCCTTATCATTATGAAAGGTAGTGTGTTGTCGATATTTTTGTTATTCCAATAGATGGTAGCCTTGTCATTATCGTACGTAGTCTGTTGTCGAGATTTTTGTTACTCCAATTGATGGTAGCCTTGTCATTATGAAAGGCAGTCTATTGTCAAGATTTTTGTTCCTACATTGGATGGTATCCTTGTCATTATGGAAGGTAGTATGCTGTGGATATCTTTCTTACACCAATGGATGGTAGCCTTGTCATTATGGAAAGTAGTCTGTTGTCGAGATTTTTGTTAATCCAATGGATTCTGCCTTGTCATTATGGAAGGTAGTGTGTTGTCGATATTTTTGTTATTCCAATGGATGGTAGCCTTGTCATAATGGAAGGTAGTCTGTTGTCTAGATTTTTGTTACTCTAAGGGATGGTAGCCTTGTCTTTATGGAAAGTAGTTTGTTGTCGAGATTTTTGTTATTCCAATGGATGGTAGCCTTGTCATTATGAAAGGTAGTCTATTGTCGAGATTTTTGTTACTCTAATGGATGGTAGCCTTGTCATTATAGAAGGTAGTATATTGTCGAGCTTTTTGTAACTACAATGGATAATAGCCATGTCATTATGGAAGGTAGTCTGTTGTCGAGATTTTTGTTACTAGAATAGATTGTAGCCTTTTCGTTATTGAAGATTGTCTGTTGTTGAGATTGTTGTTACTATAATAGATTGTAGCCTTGTCATTATGGAAGGTAGTATGTTGTCGAGATTCTTGTTACTACAATGGATGGTAGCCTTGTCATTATGAAAGGTAGTCTATTGTCGAGATTTTTGTCACTACAATGGATGGTAACCTTGTCATTATGGAAGGTAGTCTATTGTCGAGATTTTTGTTACTACAATGGATTGTAGCCTTGTCGTTATGGCAGGTAGTCTGCTATCGATATCTTTGTTATTCCAAAGGATGGTAGCCTAGTCATTATGGAAGGTAGTCTGTTGTCGAGATTTTTTTTACTCCAATGGATGGTATCCTTGTGATTATGGAAGGTAGTATGTTGTCAATATCTTTGTTACTCCAATGGATGGTAGCCTTGTCATTATGGAAGGTAGTCTGTTGTCGAGATTTTTGTTACTCCAATGGATGGTAGCCTTGTCATTATGGAAGGTAGTGTGTTGTCGATATTTTTATTATTCCAATAGATGGTAGCCTTGTCATTATGGAAAGTAGTTTGTTGTCGTGATTTTTCTAACTCCAATGGATGGATGCCTTGTCATTATGAAATGTAGTCTGTTGTCGAGATTTTTGTTACTACATTGGATGGTAGCCTTGTCATTACAAAAGGTAGTCTGTTGTCGAGATTTTTGTTACTACAATGGATTGTAGCCTTGTCGTTTTGAAGGTAGTCTGTTGTCGATATCTTTCTTACTATAATGGATTGTATCCTTGTCGTTATGGAAGGTAGTATTTTGTCGATATCTTTCTGACTCCAATGGATGGTAGCCTAGTCATTATGGAAGGTAGTCTGTTGTCGAGATTTTTGTTACTCCATTGGATAGTAGCCTTGTCATTATGGAAGGTAGTGTGTTGTCGATATTTTTGTTATTCCAATGGATGGTAGCTTTGTCATTAAGGAAGGTAGTTTGTTGTCGTGATTTTTGTTACTCCAATGGATGGTATCCTTGTCATTATGGAAGGTAGTCTGTTGTCGAGATTTTTGTTACTCCAATGGATTGTAGCCTTGTCATTATGAAAGGTAGTCTGTTGTTGAGATTTTTGTTACTATAATGGATTGTAGCCTTGTCGTTATGGAAGGTAGTCTGTTGTCGATATCTTTCTTACTATAATGGATGGTAGCCTAGTCATTACGGAAGGTAGTCTGTTGTCGAGATTTTTGTTACTCCATTGGATGGTAGCCTTATCATTATGGAAGGTAGTGTGTTGTCGATATTTTTGTTATTCCAACAGATGGAAGCATTGTCATTATGGAAGGTAGTCTGTTTTCGTGATTTTTGTTACACCAATGGATGGTATCCTTGTCATTATGCAAGGTAGTATGTTGTCGATATCTTTCTTACACCAATGGATGGTAGCGTTGTCATTATGGAAGGTAGTCTGTTGTCGAGATTTTTGTTAATCCAATGGGTGGTAGCCTTGTCATTATGGAAGGTAGTGTGTTGTCGATATTTTTTTTATTCCAATGGATGGTAGCCTTGTCATTATGGAAGGTAGTCTATTGTCTAGATTTTTGTTACTCTAAGGGATGGTAGCCTTGTCATTATGGAAAGTAGTTTTTTGTTGAGATTTTTGTTAATTCAATGGATGGTAGCCTTGTCATTCTGAAAGGTAGTCTATTGTCTAGATTTTTGTTACTATAATAGATTGTAGCCTTGTCATTATGGAAGGTAGTCTGTTGTCGAGATTTTTCTTACTCCAATGGATGGTAGCCTTGTCATTATAGAAGGTAGTATATTGTCGAGTTTTTTGTCACTAGAATGGATGATAGCCATGTCATTATGGAAGGTAGTCTGTTGTTGAGATTTTTGTTACTACAATAGATTGTAGCCTTTTCGTTATGGAAGATAGTCTATTGTAGAGATTGTTATTACAATAATAGATTGTAGCCTTGTCATTATGGAAGTTAGTATGTTGTCGAGATTCTTATTACTACAATTGATGGTAGCCTTGTCATTATGGAAGGTAGTCTATTGTCGAGATTTTTGTCACTACAATGGATGGTAGCCTTGTCATTATTGAAGGTAGTCTATTGTCGAGATTAATGTTACTACAATGGATTGTAGCCTTGTCATTATGGCAGGTAGTCTGCTATCGATATCTTTGTTACTCCAAAGGATGGTAGCCTAGTCATTATGGAAGGTAGTCTATTGTCGAGATTTTTGTTACTCCAATGGATGGTATCCTTGTGATTATGGAAGGTAGTATGTTGCCGATATCTTTGTCACTCCAATGGATGGTAGCCTTGTCATTATGGAAGGTAGTCTGTTGTCGAGATTTTTGTTACTCCAATGGATGGTAGCCTTATCATTATGGAAGGTAGTGTGTTGTCGATATTTTTGTTATTCCAATAGATGGTAGCCTTGTCATTATGAAAGGCAGTCTATTGTCAAGATTTTTGTTACTCCAATGGATGGTATCCTTGTCATTATGAAAGGCAGTCTATTGTCAAGATTTTTGTTACTACATTAGATGGTATCCTTGTCATTATGGAAGGTAGTATGCTGTTGATATCTTTCTTACACCAATGGATGGTAGCCTTGTCATTATGGAAAGTAGTCTGTTGTCGAGATTTTTGTTAATCTAATGGATTCTAGCCTTGTCATTATGGAAGGTAGTGTGTTGTTGATATATTTGTTATTCCAATGGATGGTAGCCTTGTCATTATGGAAGGTAGTCTGTTGTCTAGATTTTTGTTACTCTAAGGGATGGTAGCCTTGTCTTTATGGAAAGTAGTTTGTTGTCGAGATTTTTGTTATTCCAATGGATGGTAGCCTTGTCATTATGAAAGGTAGTCTATTGTCGAGATTTTTGTTACTATAATAGATTGTAGCCTTGTCATTATGGAAGGTAGTCTGTTGTCGAGATTTTTGTTACTCTAATGGATGGTAGCCTTGTCATTATAGAAGGTAGTATATTGTCGAGCTTTTTGTAACTACAATGGATAATAGCCATGTCATTATGGAAGGTAGTCTGTTGTCGAGATTTTTGTTACTAGAATAGATTGTAGCCTTTTCGTTATTGAAGATAGTCTGTTGTTGAGACTGTTGTTACTATAATAGATTGTAGCCTTGTCATTATGGAAGGTAGTATGTTGTCGAGATTCTTGTTACTACAATGGATGGTAGCCTTGTCATTATGGAAGGTAGTCTATTGTCGAGATTTTTGTAACTACAATGGATGGTAACCTTGTCATTATAGAAGGTAGTCTATTGTCGAGATTTTTGTTACTACAATGGATTGTAGCCTTGTGGTTATGGCAGGTAGTCTGCTATCGATATCTTTGTTACTCCAAAGGATGGTAGCCTAGTCAGTATGGAAGGTAGTCTGTTGTCGAGATTTTTTTTACTCCAATGGATGGTATCCTTGTGATTATGGAAGGTAGTATGTTGTCAATATCTTTGTTACTCCAATGGATGGTAGCCTTGTCATTATGGAAGGTAGTCTGTTGTCGAGATTTTTGTTACTCCAATGGATGGTAGCCTTGTCATTATGGAAGGTAGTGTGTTGTCGATATTTTTATTATTCCAATAGATGGTAGCCTTGTCATTATGGAAAGTAGTTTGTTGTCGTGATTTTTGTTACTCCAATGGATGGATGCCTTGTCATTATGAAATGTAGTCTGTTGTCGAGATTTTTGTTACTACATTGGATGGTAGCCTTGTCATTACGGAAGGTAGTCTGTTGTCGAGATTTTTGTTACTACAATGGATTGTAGCCTTGTCGTTATTGAAGGTAGTCTGTTGTCGATATCTTTCTTACTATAATGGATTGTATCCTTGTCGATATGGAAGGTAGTATTTTTTCGATATCTTTCTGACTCCAATGGATGGTAGCCTTGTCATTATGGAAGGTAGTCTGTTGTCGAGATTTTTGTTACTCCATTGGATAGTAGCCTTGTCATTATGGAAGGTAGTGTGTTGTCGATATTTTTGTTATTCCAATGGATGGTAGCTTTGTCATTAAGGAATGTAGTTTGTTGTCGTGATTTTTGTTGCTCCAATGGATGGTATCCTTGTCATTATGGAAGATAGTATGTTGTTAATATTTTTGTTACTCCAATGGATGGTACCCTTGTTATTATGGAAGGTAGTCTGTTGTCGAGATTTTTTTTACTCTAAGGGATGGTAGCCTTGTCATTATAGAAGGTAGTGTGTTGTCAATATTTTTGTTATTCCAATGGATGGTAGCCTTGTCATTATGGAAGTTAGTCTGTTGTCGAAATTTTTGTTACTCCAATGGATGGTAGCCTTGTCATTATGGAAGGTTGTCTATTGTCGAGATTTTTGTTACTATAATGGATTGTAGCCTTGTCATTATGGAAGGTGGTGTGTTGTCGATATTTTTGTTACTCCAATGGATGGTAGCCTAGTCATTATGGGAGGTAGTTTGTTGTCGATATTTTTGTTACTCCAATGGATGGTAGCCTTGTCCTTATGGAAGGTGGTGTGTTGTCGATATTTTTGTTATTCCAATGGATGGTAGACTTGTCATTATGGAAGTTAGTCTGTTGTCGAGATTTTTGTTACTCCAATGGATGGTAGCCTTGTCATTATGGAAGGTAGTCTGCTATCGATATCTTTGTTACTCCAAAGGATGGTAGCCTAGTCATTATGGAAGGTAGTCTATTGTCGAGATTTTTGTTACTCCAATGGATGGTATCCTTGTGATTATGGAAGGTAGTATGTTGTCGATATCTTTTTTACTCCAATGGATGGTAGCCTTGTCATTATGGAAGGTAGTCTATTGTCAAGATTTTTGTTACTCCAATGGATGTTAGCCTTGTCATTATGGAAGGTAGTGTGTTGTCGATATTTTTGTTATTCCAATAGATGGTAGCCTTGTCATTATGGAAGGTAGTCTGTTGTCGAGATTTTTGTTACTCCAATGGATGGTAGCCTTGTCATTATGAAAGGTGGTCTGTTGTCGAGATTTTTGTTACTACATTGGATGGTAGCCTTGTCATTATGGAAGGTAGTCTATTGTCGAGATTTTTGTTACTACAATGGATTGTAGCCTTGTCGTTATGGAAGGTAGTCTATTATCGATATCTATCTTACTCCAATGGATGGTAGCCTTGTCATTACGGAAGGTAGTGTGTTGTCGAGATTATTGTTACTCCATTGGATGGTAGCCTTGTCATTATGGAAGGTAGTGTGTTGTCGATATTTTTCTTATTCCAATGGATGGAAGCCTTGTTATTATGGAAGGTAGTCTATTGTCGGGATTTTAATTACTCCAATGGATAGTATCCTTGTCATTATGGAAGGTGGTATGTTGTCGATATCTTTGTTACTCCAATGGATGGTAGCCTTGTCATTATGGAAGGTTGTCTATTGTCGAGATTTTTGTTACTCCAATGGATGGTAGCCTTGTCATTATGGAAGATAGTATGTTGTCGATATCTTTGTTACTCCAATGGATGGTACCCTTGTTATTATGGAAGGTAGTCTGTTGTCAAGATTTTTGTTACTCTAAGGGATGGTAGCCTTGTCATTATAGAAGGTAGTGTGTTGTCAATATTTTTGTTATTCCAATGGATGGTAGCCTTGTCATTATGGAAGTTAGTCTGTTGTCGAAATTTTTGTTACTCCAATGGATGGTAGCCTTGTCATTATGGAAGGTTGTCTATTGTCGATATTTTTGTTACTATAATGGATTGTAGCCTTGTCATTATGAAAGGTGGTGTGTTGTCGATATTTTTGTTACTCCAATGGATGGTAGCCTAGTCATTATGGGAGGTAGTTTCTTGTCGATATTTTTTTTACTCCAATGGATGGTAGCCTTGTCCTTATGGAAGGTGGTGTGTTGTCGATATTTTTGTTATTCCAATGGATGGTAGACTTATCATTATGGAAGTTAGTCTGTTGTCGAGATTTTTGTTACTCCAATGGATGGTAGCCTTGTCATTATGGAAGGTAGTCTGCTATCGATATCTTTGTTACTCCAAAGGATGGTAACCTAGTCATTATGGAAGGTAGTCTGTTGTCGAGATTTTTGTTACTCCAATGGATGGTATCCTTGTGATTATGGAAGGTAGTATGTTGTCGATATCTCTTTTACTCCAATGGATGGTAGCCTTATCATTATGGAATGTAGTCTGTTGTCGAGATTTTTGTTACTCCAATGGATGGTAGCCTTGTCATTAAGGAAGGTTGTCTATTGTCGATATTTTTGTTACTACAATGGATTGTAGCCTTGTCATTATGGAAGGTGGTGTGTTGTCGAAATTTTTGTTACTCCAATGGATGGTAACCTATTCATTATGGGAGGTAGTTTGTTATCGTTATTTTGGTTACTCCAATGGATGGTAGCCTTGTCATTATGGAAGGTGGTGTGTTGTCGATATTTTTGTTATTCCAATGGATGGTAGACTTGTCATTATGGAAGGTAGTCTGCTATCGATATCTTTGTTACTCCAAAGGATGGTAGCCTAGTCATTATGGAAGGTAGTCTGTTGTCGAGATTTTTGTTACTCCAATGGATGGTATCCTTGTGATTATGGAAGGTAGTATGTTGTCGATATCTTTTTTACTCCAATGGATGGTAGTCTTGTCATTATGGAAGGTAGTCTATTGTCGAGATTTTTGTTACTCCAATGGATGTTAGCCTTGTCATTATGGAAGGTAGTGTGTTGTCGATATTTTTGTTATTCCAATAGATGGTAGCCTTGTCATTATGGAAGGTAGTTTGTTGTCGAGATTTTTGTTACTCCAATGGATGGTAGCCTTGTCATTATGAAAGGTGGTCTGTTGTCGAGATTTTTGTTACTACATTGGATGGTAGCCTTGTCATTATGGAAGGTAGTCTGTTGTCGAGATTTTTGTTACTACAATGGATTGTAGCCTTGTCGTTATGGAAGATAGTCTATTGTCGATATCTATCTTACTCCAATGGATGGTAGCCTAGTCATTACGGAAGATAGTATGTGGTCGATATCTTTGTTACTCCAATGGATGGTACCCTTGTTATTATGGAAGGTAGTCTGTTGTCGAGATTTTTGTTACTCTAAGGGATGGTAGCCTTGTCATTATAGAAGGTAGTGTGTTGTCAATATTTTTGTTATTCCAATGGATGGTAGCCTTGTCATTATGGAAGTTAGTTTGTTGTCGAAATTTTTGTTACTCTAATGGATGGTAGCCTTGTCATTATGGAAGGTTGTCTATTGTCGAGATTTTTGTTACTATAATGGATTGTAGCCTTGTCATTATGGAAGGTGGTGTGTTGTCGATATTTTTGTTACTCCAATGGATGGTAGCCTAGTCATTATGGGAGGTAGTTTGTTGTCGATATTTTTGTTACTCCAATGGATGGTAGCCTTGTCCTTATGGAAGGTGGTGTGTTGTCGATATTTTTGTTATTCCAATGGATGGTAGACTTGTCATTATGGAAGTTAGTCTGTTGTCGAGATTTTTGTTACCCCAATGGATGGTATCCTTGTGATTATGGAAGGTAGTATGTTGTCGATATCTCTTTTACTCCAATGGATGGTAGCCTTGTCATTATGGAATGTAGTCTGTTGTCGAGATTTTTGTTACTCCAATGGATGGTAGCCTTGTCATTAAGGAAGGTTGTCTATTGTCGAGATTTTTGTTACTACAATGGATTGTAGCCTTGTCATTATGGAAGGTGGTGTGTTGTCGATATTTTTGTTACTCCAATGGATGGTAGCCTATTCATTATGGGAGGTAGTTTAATGTCGATATTTTGGTTACTCCAATGGATGGTAGCCTTGTCATTATGGAAGGTGGTGTGTTGTCGATATTTTTGTTATTCCAATGGATGGTAGACTTGTCATTATGGAAGTTAGTCTGTTGTCGAGATTTTTGTTACTCCAATGGATGGTAGCCTTGTCATTATGGAAGGTAGTCTGCTATCGATATCTTTGTTACTCCAAAGGATGGTAGCCTAGTCATTATGGAAGGTAGTCTGTTGTCGAGATTTTTGTTACTCCAATGGATGGTATCCTTGTGATTATGGAAGGTAGTATGTTGTCGATATCTTTTTTACTCCAATGGATGGTAGCCTTGTCATTATGGAAGGTAGTCTATTGTCGAGATTTTTGTTACTCCAATGGATGTTAGCCTTGTCATTATGGAAGGTAGTGTGTTGTCAATATTTTTGTTATTCCAATAGATGGTAGCCTTGTCATTATGGAAGGTAGTCTGTTGTCGAGATTTTTTTACTCCAATGGATGGTAGCCTTGTCATTATGAAAGGTGTTCTGTTGTCGAGATTTTTGTTACTACATTGGATGGTAGCCTTGTCATTATGGAAGGTAGTCTGTTGTCGAGATTTTTGTTACTACAATGGATTGTAGCCTTGCCGTTATGGAAGGTAGTCTATTGTCGATATCTATCTTACTCCAATGGATTGTAGCCTTGTCATTATGGAAGGTGGTGTGTTGTCGATATTTTTGTTACTCCAATGGATGGTAGCCTAGTCATTATGGGAGGTAGTTTGTGTTCGATATTTTTGTTACTCCAATGGATGGTAGCCTTGTCCTTATGGAAGGTGGTGTGTTGTCGATATTTTTGTTATTCCAATGGATGGTAGACTTATCATTATGGAAGTTAGTCTGTTGTCGAGATTTTTGTTACTCCAATGGATGGTAGCCTTGTCATTATGGAAGGTAGTCTGCTATCGATATCTTTGTTACTCCAAAGGATGGTAACCTAGTCATTATGGAAGGTAGTTTGTTGTCGAGATTTTTGTTACCCCAATGGATGGTATCCTTGTGATTATGGACGGTAGTATGTTGTCGATATCTCTTTTACTCCATTGGATGGTAGCCTTGTCATTATGGAATGTAGTCTGTTGTCGAGATTTTTGTTACTCCAATGGATGGTAGCCTTGTCATTAAGGAAGGTTGTCTATTGTCGAGATTTTTGTTACTACAATGGATTGTAGCCTTGTCATTATGGAAGGTGGTGTGTTGTCGAAATTTTTGTTACTCCAATGGATGGTAACCTATTCATTATGGGAGGTAGTTTGTTATCGTTATTTTGGTTACTCCAATGGATGGTAGCCTTGTCATTATGGAAGGTGGTGTGTTGTCGATATTTTTGTTATTCCAATGGATGGTAGACTTGTCATTATGGAAGGTAGTATGCTATCGATATCTTTGTTACTCCAAAGGATGGTATCCTAGTCATTATGGAAGGTAGTCTGTTGTCGAGATTTTTGTTACTCCAATGGATGGTATCCTTGTGATTATGGAAGGTAGTATGTTGTCGATATCTTTTTTACTCCAATGGATGGTAGCCTTGTCATTATGGAAGGTAGTCTATTGTCGAGATTTTTGTTACTCCAATGGATGTTAGCCTTGTCATTATGGAAGGTAGTGTGTTGTCGATATTTTTGTTATTCCAATAGATGGTAGCCTTGTCATTATGGAAGGTAGTTTGTTGTCGAGATTTTTGTTACTCCAATGGATGGTAGCCTTGTCATTATGAAAGGTGGTCTGTTGTAGAGATTTTTGTTACTACATTGGATGGTAGCCTTGTCATTATGGAAGGTAGTCTGTTGTCGAGATTTTTGTTACTACAATGGATTGTAGCCTTGTCGTTATGGAAGATAGTCTATTGTCGATATCTATCTTACTCCAATGGATGGTAGCCTAGTCATTACGGAAGATAGTATGTTGTCGATATCTTTGTTACTCCAATGGATGGTACCCTTGTTATTATGGAAGGTAGTCTGTTGTCGAGATTTTTGTTACTCTAAGGGATGGTAGCCTTGTCATTATAGAAGGTAGTGTGTTGTCAATATTTTTGTTATTCCAATGGATGGTAGCCTTGTCATTATGGAAGTTAGTCTGTTGTCGAAATTTTTGTTACTCTAATGGATGGTAGCCTTGTCATTATGGAAGGTTGTCTATTGTCGAGATTTTTGTTACTATAATGGATTGTAGCCTTGTCATTATGGAAGGTGGTGTGTTGTCGATATTTTTGTTACTCCAATGGATGGTAGCCTAGTCATTATGGGAGGTAGTTTGTTGTCGATATTTTTGTTACTCCAATGGATGGTAGCCTTGTCCTTATGGAAGGTGGTGTGTTGTCGATATTTTTGTTATTCCAATGGATGGTAGACTTGTAATTATGGAAGTTAGTCTGTTGTCGAGATTTTTGTTACTCCAATGGATGGTAGCCTTGTCATTATGGAAGGTAGTCTGCTATCGATATCTTTGTTACTCCAAAGGATGGTAACCTAGTCATTATGGAAGGTAGTCTGTTGTCGAGATTTTTGTTACTCCAATGGATGGTATCCTTGTGATTATGGAAGGTAGTATGTTGTCGATATCTCTTTTACTCCAATGGATGGTAGCCTTGTCATTATTGAATGTAGTCTGTTGTCGAGATTTTTGTTACTCCAATGGATGGTAGCCTTGTCATTAAGGAAGGTTGTCTATTGTCGAGATTTTTGTTACTACAATGGATTGTAGCCTTGTCATTATGGAAGGTGGTGTGTTGTCGATATTTTTGTTACTCCAATGGATGGTAGCCTATTCATTATGGGAGGTAGTTTGTTGTCGATATTTTGGTTACTCCAATGGATGGTAGCCTTGTCATTATGGAAGGTGGTGTGTTGTCGATATTTTTGTTATTCCAATGGATGGTAGACTTGTCATTATGGAAGTTAGTCTGTTGTCGAGATTTTTGTTACTCCAATGGATGGTAGCCTTGTCATTATGGAAGGTAGTCTGCTATCGATATCTTTGTTACTCCAAAGGATGGTAGCCTAGTCATTATGGAAGGTAGTCTGTTGTCGAGATTTTTGTTACTCCAATGGATGGTATCCTTGTGATTATGGAAGGTAGTATGTTGTCGATATCTTTTTTACTCCAATGGATGGTAGCCTTGTCATTATGGAAGGTAGTCTATTGTCGAGATTTTTGTTACTCCAATGGATGTTAGCCTTGTCATTACGGAAGGTAGTGTGTTGTCGATATTTTTGTTATTCCAATAGATGGTAGCCTTGTCATTATGGAAGGTAGTCTGTTGTCGAGATTTTTGTTACTCCAATGGATGGTAGCCTTGTCATTATGAAAGGTGGTCTGTTGTCGAGATTTTTGTTACTACATTGGATGGTAGCCTTGTCATTATGGAAGGTAGTCTGTTGTCGAGATTTTTGTTACTACAATGGATTGTAGCCTTGTCGTTATGGAAGGTAGTCTATCGTCGATATCTATCTTACTCCAATGGATGGTAGCCTTGTCATTACGGAAGGTAGTGTGTTGTCGAGATTATTGTTACTCCATTGGATGGTAGCCTTGTCATTATGGAAGGTAGTGTGTTGTCGATATTTTTCTTATTCCAATGGATGGAAGCCTTGTCATTATGGAAGGTAGTCTATTGTCGGGATTTTAATTACTCCAATGGACAGTATCCTTGTCATTATGGAAGGTGGTATGTTGTCGATATCTTTGTTACTCCAATGGATGGTAGCCTTGTCATTATGGAAGGTTGTCTATTGTCGAGATTTTTGTTACTCCAATGGATGGTAGCCTTGTCATTATGGAAGATAGTATGTTGTCGATATCTTTGTTACTCCAATGGATGGTACCCTTGTTATTATGGAAGGTAGTCTGTTGTCAAGATTTTTGTTACTCTAAGGGATGGTAGCCTTGTCATT
Organism: Vicia faba; assembly: GCA_948472305.1. Taxonomy (NCBI): domain Eukaryota; kingdom Viridiplantae; phylum Streptophyta; class Magnoliopsida; order Fabales; family Fabaceae; genus Vicia; species Vicia faba. The sequence goes on from OX451741.1 coordinate 528,369,929, forward strand.
ATAGAAGGTAGTGTGTTGTCAATATTTTTGTTATTCCAATAATTGGTAGCCTTGTCATTATGGAAGGTTGTATATTGTCGATATTTTTGTTACTATAATGGATTGTAGCCTTGTCGTTATGGAAGGTGGTGTGTTGTCGATATTTTTGTTACTCCAATGGATGGTAGCCTAGTCATTATGGGAGGTAGTTTGTTGTCGATATTTTTGTTACTCTAATGGATGGTAGCCTTGTCCTTATGGAAGGTGGTGTGTTGTCGATATTTTTGTTATTCTAATGGATGGTAGACTTGTCATTATGGAAGTTAGTCTGTTGTCGAGATTTTTGTTACTCTGATGGATGGTAGCCTTGTCATTATGGAAGGTAGTCTGCTATCGATATCTTTGTTACTCCAAAGGATGGTAACATAGTCATTATGGAAGGTAGTCTGTTGTCGAGATTTTTGTTACTCCAATGGATGGTATCCTTGTGATTATGGAAGGTAGTATGTTGTCGATATCTCTTTTACTCCAATGGATGGTAGCCTTGTCATTATGGAATGTAGTCTGTTGTCGAGATTTTTGTTACTCCAATGGATGGTATCCTTGTCATTAAGGAAGGTTGTCTATTGTCGAGATTTTTGTTACTACAATGGATTGTAGCCTTGTCATTATGGAAGGTGGTGTGTTGTCGATATTTTTGTTACTCCAATGGATGGTAGCCTATTCATTATGGGAGGTAGTTTGTTATCGTTATTTTGGTTACTCCAATGGATGGTAGCCTTGTAATTATGGAAGGTGGTGTGTTGTCGATATTTTTGTTATTCCAATGGATGGTAGACTTGTCATTATGGAAGGAAGTCTGCTATCGATATCTTTGTTACTCCAAAGGATGGTAGCCTAGTCATTATGGAAGGTAGTCTGTTGTCGAGATTTTTGTTACTCCAATGGATGGTATCCTTGTGATTATGGAAGGTAGTATGTTGTCGATATCTCTTTTACTCCAATGGATGGTAGCCTTGTCATTATGGAAGGTAGTCTATTGTCGAGATTTTTGTTACTCCAATGGATGGTAGCCTTGTCATTAAGGAAGGTTTTCTATTGTCGAGATTTTTGTTACTACAATGGATTGTAGCCTTGTCATTATGGAAGGTGGTGTCTTGTCGATATTTTTGTTACTCCAATGGATGGTAGCCTATTCATTATGGGAGGTAGTTTGTTGTCGATATTTTGGTTACTCCAATGGATGGTAGCCTTGTCATTATGGAAGGTGGTGTGTTGTCGATATTTTTGTTATTCCAATGAATGGAAGACTTGTCATTATGGAAGTTAGTCTGTTGTCGAGATTTTTGTTACTCCAATGGATGGTAGCCTTGTCATTATGGAAGGTAGTCCTCTATCGATATCTTTGTTACTCCAAAGGATGCTAGCCTAGTCATTATGGAAGGTAGTCTGTTGTCGAGATTTTTGTTACTCCAATGGATGGTATCCTTGTGATTATGGAAGGTAGTATGTTGTCGATATCTTTTTTACTCCAATGGATGGTAGCCTTGTCATTATGGAAGGTAGTCTATTGTCGAGATTTTTGTTACTCCAATGGATGTTAGCCTTGTCATTATGGAAGGTAGTGTGTTGTCGATATTTTTGTTATTCCAATAGATGGTAGCCTTGTCATTATGGAAGGTAGTCTGTTGTCGAGATTTTTGTTACTCCAATGGATGGTAGCCTTGTCATTATGAAAGGTGGTCTGTTGTCGAGATTTTTGTTACTACATTGGATGGTAGCCTTGTCATTATGGAAGGTAGTCTGTTGTCGAGATTTTTGTTACTACAATGGATTGTAGCCTTGTCGTTATGGAAGGTAGTCTATCGTCGATATCTATCTTACTCCAATGGATGGTAGCCTTGTCATTACGGAAGGTAGTGTGTTGTCGAGATTATTGTTACTCCATTGGATGGTAGCCTTGTCATTATGGAAGGTAGTGTGTTGTCGATATTTTTCTTATTCCAATGGATGGAAGCCTTGTCATTATGGAAGGTAGTCTATTGTCGGGATTTTAATTACTCCAATGGACAGTATCCTTGTCATTATGGAAGGTGGTATGTTGTCGATATCTTTGTTACTCCAATGGATGGTAGCCTTGTCATTATGGAAGGTTGTCTATTGTCGAGATTTTTGTTACTCCAATGGATGGTAGCCTTGTCATTATGGAAGATAGTATGTTGTCGATATCTTTGTTACTCCAATGGATGGTACCCTTGTTATTATGGAAGGTAGTCTATTGTCAAGATTTTTGTTACTCTAAGGGATGGTAGCCTTGTCATTATAGAAGGTAGTGTGTTGTCAATATTTTTGTTATTCCAATGGATGGTAGCCTTGTCATTATGGAAGGTTGTATATTGTCGATATTTTTGTTACTATAATGGATTGTAGCCTTGTCGTTATGGAAGGTGGTGTGTTGTCGATATTTTTGTTACTCCAATGGATGGTAGCCTAGTCATTATGGGAGGTAGTTTGTTGTCGATATTTTTGTTACTCTAATGGATGGTAGCCTTGTCCTTATGGAAGGTGGTGTGTTGTCGATATTTTTGTTATTCCAATGGATGGTAGACTTGTCATTATGGAAGTTAGTCTGTTGTCGAGATTTTTGTTACTCTGATGGATGGTAGCCTTGTCATTATGGAAGGTAGTCTGCTATCGATATCTTTGTTACTCCAAAGGATGGTAACCTAGTCATTATGGAAGGTAGTCTGTTGTCGAGATTTTTGTTACTCCAATGGATGGTATCCTTGTGATTATGGAAGGTAGTATGTTGTCGATATCTCTTTTACTCCAATGGATGGTAGCCTTGTCATTATGGAATGTAGTCTGTTGTCGAGATTTTTGTTACTCCAATGGATGGTATCCTTGTCATTAAGGAAGGTTGTCTATTGTCGAGATTTTTGTTACTACAATGGATTGTAGCCTTGTCATTATGGAAGGTGGTGTGTTGTTGATATTTTTGTTACTCCAATGGATGGTAGCCTATTCATTATGGGAGGTAGTTTGTTATCGTTATTTTGGTTACTCCAATGGATGGTAGCCTTGTAATTATGGAAGGTGGTGTGTTGTCGATATTTTTGTTATTCCAATGGATGGTAGACTTGTCATTATGGAAGGAAGTCTGCTATCGATATCTTTGTTACTCCAAAGGATGGTAGCCTAGTCATTATGGAAGGTAGTCTGTTGTCGAGATTTTTGTTACTCCAATGGATGGTATCCTTGTGATTATGGAAGGTAGTATGTTGTCGATATCTCTTTTACTCCAATGGATGGTAGCCTTGTCATTATGGAAGGTAGTCTATTGTCGAGATTTTTGTTACTCCAATGGATGGTAGCCTTGTCATTAAGGAAGGTTGTCTATTGTCGAGATTTTTGTTACTACAATGGATTGTAGCCTTGTCATTATGGAAGGTGGTGTCTTGTCGATATTTTTGTTACTCCAATGGATGGTAGCCTATTCATTATGGGAGGTAGTTTGTTGTCGATATTTTGGTTACTCCAATGGATGGTAGCCTTGTCATTATGGAAGGTGGTGTGTTGTCGATATTTTTGTTATTCCAATGGATGGTAGACTTGTCATTATGGAAGTGAGTCTGTTGTCGAGATTTTTGTTACTCCAATGGATGGTAGCCTTGTCATTATGGAAGGTAGTCTGCTATCGATATCTTTGTTACTCCAAAGGATGGTAGCCTAGTCATTATGGAAGGTAGTCTGTTGTCGAGATTTTTGTTACTCCAATGGATGGTATCCTTGTGATTATGGAAGGTAGTATGTTGTCGATATCTTTTTTACTCCAATGGATGGTAGCCTTGTCATTATGGAAGGTAGTCTATTGTCGAGATTTTTGTTACTCCAATTGATGTTAGCCTTGTCATTATGGAAGGTAGTGTGTTGTCGATATTTTTGTTATTCCAACAGATGGTAGCCTTGTCATTATGGAAGGTAGTCTGTTGTCGAGATTTTTGTTACTCCAATGGATGGGAGCCTTGTCATTATAAAAGGTGGTCCGTTGTCGAGATTTTTGTTACTACATTGGATGGTAGCCTTGTCATTATGGAAGGTAGTCTGTTGTCGAGATTTTTGTTACTACAATGGATTGTAGCCTTGTCGTTATGGAAGGTAGTCTATTGTCGATATCTATCTTACTCCAATGGATGGTAGCCTAGTCATTACGGAAGGTAGTCTGTTGTCCAGATTATTGTTACTCCATTGGATGGTAGCCTTGTCATTATGGAAGGTAGTGTGTTGTCGATATTTTTCTTATTCCAATGGATGAAAGCCTTGTCATTATGGAAGGTAGTCTATTGTCGGGATTTTTATTACTCCAATGGATAGTATCCTTGTCATTATGGAAGGTGGTATGTTGTCGATATCTTTGTTACTCCAATGGATGGTACCCTTGTCATTATGGAAGGTATTCTGTTGTCGAGATTTTTCTTACTCCAATGGATGGTAGCCTTGTCATTATGGAAGGTAGTCTGTTGTCGAGATTTTTGTTACTACATTGGATGGTAGCCTTATCGTTATGGAAGGTAATCTGTTGTCGTGATTTTTGTTACTACAATTTATTGTAGCCATGTCGTTATGGAAGGTAGTCTGTTGTTGATATCTTTGTTACTCCAATGGATGGTAGCCTAGTCATTATGGAAGGTAGTATGTTGTCGATATTTTTGTTATTCCATTGGATGGTAGCCTTGTCATTATAAAAGGTAGTCTGTTGTCGAGATTTTTGTTACTACAATGGATTGTATCCTTGTCGTTATGGAAGGTAGTATGTTGTCGATATCTTTCTTACTCCAATGGATGGTAGCCTAGTCATTAAGGAAGGTAGTCTGTTGTCGAGATTTTTGTTACTCCATTGGATGTTAGCCTTGTCATTATGGAAGGTAGTGTGTTATCGATATTTTTGTTATTCCAATGGATGGTAGCCTTGTCATTATGGAAGGTAGTCTGTTGTAATGATTTTTTTACTCCAATGGATGGTATCCTTGTCATTATGGAAGGTAGTATGTTGTCGATATCTTCGTTACTCTAATGGATGGTAGCCTTGTCATTATGGAAGGTAGTCTGTTGTCTAGATTTTTGTTACTATAAAGGATGGTGGCCTTCTCATTATGGAAGGTAGTTTGTTGTCGATATTTTTGTTACTCCAATGGATGGTAGCCTTTTCATTATAAAAGGTAGTATTTTGTCGAGATTTTTGTCACTACAATTGTTGGTAGCCATGTCATTATGGAAGGTAGTCTGTTGTCGAGATTTTTGTTACTATAATAGATTGTAGCCTTGTCATTATGGAAGGTAGTATGTGGTCGAGATTCTTGTTACTACAATGGATGGTAGCCTTGTCATTATGGAAGGTAGTCTATTGTCGAGATTTTTCTCACTACAATGGATGGTAGCCTTGTCATTGTGGAAGGTAGTCTATTGTCGAGATTTTTGTTACTACAATGGATTGTATCCTTGTTGTTATGGCAGGTAGTCTACTATCAAAATCTTTGTTACTCCAAAGGATTGTAGCCTAGTCATAATAGAAGGTAGTCTGTTTTCGAGATTTTTGTTACTCCAATGGATGGTATCCTTGTGATTATGGAAGGTAGTATGTTGTCGATATCTTTGTGACTCCAATGGATGGTAGCCTTGTCATTATGGAAGGTAATCTGTTGTAGAGATTTTTGTTACTCCAATGGATGGTAGCCTTGTCATTATGCAAGGTAGTGTGTTGTCGAGATTTTTGTTACTATAATAGAATGTAGCCTTGTCATTATGGAAGGTAGTCTGTTGTCGATATTTTTGTTACTCCAATGGATGGTAGCCTTTTCATTATAAAAGGTAGTATTTTGTCGATATTTTTGTCACTACAATGGATGGTAGCCATGTCATTATGGAATGTAGTCTGTTGTCGAGATTTTTGTTACTACAATATATTGTAGCCTTTTCGTTATGGAAGATAGTCTGTTGTAGAGATTTTTGTTACTATAATAGAATGTAACCTTGTCATTATGGAAGGTAGTATGTTGTCGAGATTCTTGTTACTACAATGGATGGTAGCCTTGTCATTATGGAAGGTAGTCTATTGTCGAGATTTTTGTCACTACAATGGATGGTAGCCTTGTCATTATGGAAGGTAGTCTATTATCGAGATTTTTGTTACTACAATGGATTGTAGCCTTGTCGTTATTGGAGGTAGTCTACTATTAATATCTTTGTTACTCCAAAGGATGGTAGCCTAGTCATTATAGAAGGTAGTCTGTTTTCGAAATTTTTGTTACTCCAATGGATGGTATCCTTGTGATTATGGAAGGTAGTATGTTGTCGATATCTATGTTACTCCAATGGATGGTAGCCTTGTCATTATGGAAGGTAGTCTGTTATAGAGATTTTTGATACTTGAATGGATGGTAGCCTTGTCATTATGCAAGGTAGTGTGTTGTCGATATTTTTGTTATTCCAATAGATGGTAGCCTTGTCATTATGGAAGGTAGTCTGTTGTCGAGATTTTTGTTACTCCAATGGATGGTAGCCTTGAAACTATGGCAGGTAGTCCGTTGTCGAGATTTTTGTTACTACATTGGATGGTAGCCTTGTCATTATGGAAGGTAGTCTGTTGTCATGATTTTTGTTAATACAATGGATTATAGCCTTGTCTTTATGGAAGGTAGTCTGTTGTCGATATCTTTGTTACTCCAATGGATGGTAGCCTAGTTATTATGGAAGGTAGTCTGTTGTCGAGATTTTTGTTACTCTACGGGACGGTAGCCTTGTCATTGTGGAAGGTAGTCTATTGTCGAGATTTTTGTTACTATAATGGATTGTAGCCTTGTTGTTATGGCAGGTAGTCTGCTATCAATATCTTTGTTACTCCAAAGGATGGTAGCCTAGTCATAATAGAAGGTAGTCTGTTTTCGAGATTTTTGTTACTCCAATGGATGGTATCCTTGTGATTATGGAAGGTAGTATGTTGTCGATATCTTTGTTACTCCAATGGATGGTAGCCTTGTCATTATGGAAGGTAGTCTGTTGTAGAGATTTTTGTTACTCCAATGGATGGTAGCCTTGTCATTATGCAAGGTAGTGTGTTGTCGAGATTTTTGTTACTATAATAAAATGTAGCCTTGTCATTATGGAAGGTAGTCTGTTGTCGATATTTTTGTTACTCCAATGGATGGTAGCCTTTTCATTATAAAAGGTAGTATTTTGTCGAGATTTTTGTCACTACAATGGATGGTAGCCATGTCATTATGGAAGGTAGTCTGTTGTCGAGATTTTTGTTACTACAATAGATTGTAGACTTTTCGTTATGGAAGATAGTCTGTTGTAGAGATTTTTGTTACTATAATAGAATGTAGCCTTGTCATTATGGAAGGTAGTATGTTGTCGAGATTCTTGTTACTACAATGGATGGTAGCCTTGTCATTATGGAAGGTAGTCTATTGTCGAGATTTTTGTCACTACGATGGATGGTAGCCTTGTAATTATGGAAGGTAGTTTATTGTCGAGATTTTTGTTACTACAATGGATTGTAGCCTTGTCGTTATGGCAGGTAGTCTACTATCGATATCTTTGTTACTCCAAAGGATGGTAGCCTAGTCATTATAGAAGGTAGTCTGTTTTCGAAATTTTTGTTACTCCAATGGATGGTATCCTTGTGATTATTGAAGGTAGTATGTTGTCGATATCTATGTTACTCCAATGGATGGTAGCCTTGTTATTATGGAAGGTAGTCTATTGTAGAGATTTTTGATACTTGAATGGATGGTAGCCTTGTCATTATGCAAGGTAGTGTGTTGTCGATATTTTTTTTATTCCAATAGATTGTAGCCTTGTCATTATGGAAGGTAGTCTGTTGTCGAGATTTTTGTTACTCCAATGGATGGTAGCCTTGAAACTATGGAAGGTAGTCCGTTGTCGAGATTTTTGTTACTACATTGGATGGTAGCCTTGTCATTATGGAAGGTAGTCTGTTGTCATGATTTTTGTTAATACAATGGATTATAGCCTTGTCTTTATGGAAGGTAGTCTGTTGTCGATATCTTTGTTACTCCAATGGATGGTAGCCTATTTATTATGGAAGGTAGTCTGTTGTCGAGATTTTTGTTACTCTAAGGGACGGTAGCCTTGTCATTGTGGAAGGTAGTCTATTGTCGAGATTTTTGTTACTATAATGGATTGTAGCCTTGTTGTTATGGCAGGTAGTCTGCTATCGATATCTTTGTTACTCCAAAGGATGGTAGCCTAGTCATAATAGAAGGTAGTCTATTTTCGAGATTTTTGTTACTCCAATGGATGGTATCCTTGTGATTATGGAAGGTAGTATGTTGTCGATATCTTTGTTACTCCAATGGATGGTAGCCTTGTCATTATGTAAGGTATTGTGTTGTCAATATTTTTGTTATTCCAATGGATGGTAGCCTTATCATTAAGGAAGTTAGTCTGTTGTCGAAATTTTTGTTACTCCAATGGATGGTAGCCTTGTCATTATGGAAGGCTGTCTATTGTCGAGATTTTTGTTACTACAATGGATTGTAGCCTTGTCATAATGGAAGGTGGTGTGTTGTCGATATTTTTGTTACTCCAATGGATGGTAGCCTTGTCATTTTTGAAGGTGGTGTGTTATCAATATTTTTGTTATTCCAATGAATGGTAGACTTGTCATTATGGAAGTTAGTCTGTTGTCGAGATTTTTGTTACTCCAACGGATGGTAGCCTTGTCATTATGGAAGGTAGTCTGCTATCGATATCTTTGTTACTTCAAAGGATGGTAACCTAATCATTATGGAAGGTAGTCTGTTGTCGAGATTTATGTTACTCCAATGGATGGTATCCTTGTGATTATGGAAGGTAGTATGTTGTCCATATCTTTTTTACTCCAATGGATGGTAGCCTTGTCATTATGGAAGGTAGCCTGTAGTCGAGAATTTTGTTACTCCAATGGATGGTAGCCTTGTCATTATGGAAGGTTGTCTATTGTCGAGATTTTTCTTAGTACAATGGATTGTAGCATTGTCATTATGGAAGGTGGTGTGTTGTCGATATTTTTGTTACTCCAATGGATGGTAGCCTAGTCATTATGGGAGGTAGTTTGTTGTCGATATTTTTGTTACTCCAATGGATGGTATCCTTGTGATTATGGAATGTAGTATGTTGTCGATATCTATGTTACTCCAATGGATGGTAGCCTTGTCATTATGGAAGGTAGTCTATTGTAGAGATTTTTGATACTTGAATGGATGGTAGCCTTGTCATTATGCAAGGTAGTGTGTTGTCGATATTTTTGTTATTCCAATAGATGGTAGCCTTGTCATTATGGAAGGTAGTCTGTTGTCGAGATTTTTGTTACTCCAATGGATGGTAGCCTTGAAACTATGGAAGGTAGTCCGTTGTCGAGATTTTTGTTACTACATTGGATGGTAGCCTTGTCATTATGGAAGGTAGTCTGTTGTCATGATTTTTGTTAATACAATGGATTATAGCCTTGACTTTATGGAAGGTAGTCTGTTGTCGATATCTTTGTTACTCCAATGGATGGTAGCCTAGTTATTATGGAAGGTAGTCTGTTGTCGAGATTTTTGTTACTTTAAGGGACGGTAGCCTTGTCATTGTGGAAGGTAGTCTATTGTCGAGATTTTTGTTACTATAATGGATTGTAGCCTTGTTGTTATGGCAGGTAGTCTGCTATCGATATCTTTGTTACTCCAAAGGATGGTAGCCTAGTCATAATAGAAGGTAGTTTGTTTTCGAGATTTTTGTTACTCCAATGGATGGTATCCTTGTGATTATGGAAGGTAGTATGTTGTCGATATCTTTGTTACTCCAATGGATGGTAGCCTTGTCATTATGTAAGGTAGTGTGTTGTCTATATTTTTGTTATTCCAATGGATGGTAGCCTTGTCATTAAGGAAGTTAGTCTGTTGTCGAAATTTTTGTTACTCCAATGGATGGTAGCCTTGTCATTATGGAAGGTTGTCTATTGTCGAGATTTTTGTTACTACAATGGATTGTAGCCTTGTCATAATGGAAGGTGGTGTGTTGTCGATATTTTTTGTTACTCCAATGGATGGTAGCCTTGTCATTATGGAAGGTGGTGTGTTATCGATATTTTTGTTATTCCAATGAATGGTAGACTTGTCATTATGGAAGTTAGTCTGTTGTCGAGATTTTTGTTACTCCAATGGATGGTAGCCTTTTCATTATGGAAGGTAGTCTGCTATCGATATCTTTGTTACTCCAAAGGATGGTAACCTAGTCATTATGGAAGGTAGTCTGTTGTCGAGATTTATGTTACTTCAATGGATGGTATCCTTGTGATTATGGAAGGTAGTATGTTGTCGATATCTTTTTTACTCCAATGGATGGTAGCCTTGTCATTATGGAAGGTAGTATGATGTCGAGATTCTTTTTACTCCAATGGATGGTAGCCTTGTCATTATGGAAGGTAGTCTATTGTCGAGATTTTTGTCACTACAATGGATGGTAGCCTTGTCATTATGGAAGGTAGTCTAATGTCGAGATTTTTGTTACTACAATGGATTGTAGCCTTCTCGTTATTGCAGGTAGTCTGCTATCGATATCTTTGTTACTCCAAAGGATGGTAGCCTAGTCATTATGGAAGGTAGTCTATTGTCGAGATTTTTGTCACTACAATGGATGGTAGCCTTGTCATTATGGAAGGTAGTCTAATGTCGAGATTTTCGTTACTACAATGGATTGTAGCCTTCTCGTTATGGCAGGTAGTCTGCTATCGATATCTTTGTTACTCCAAAGGATGGTAGCCTAGTCATTATAGAAGGTAGTCTGTTGTCGAGATTTTTGTTACTCCAATGGATGGTATCCTTGTGATTATGGAAGGTAGTATGTTGTCGAGATTTTTGTTACTATAATGGATTATAGCCTTGTCGTTATGGAAGGTAGTCTGTTGTTGATATCTTTGTTACTCCAATGGATGGTAGCCTAGTCATTATGGAAGGTAGTCTGTTGTCGAGATTTTTGTTACTCAAATGGATGGTAGCCTTGTCATGATGGAAGGTAGTCTGTTGTCCAGATTTTTGTTACTCCAATGGATGGTAGGCTTGTCATTATGGAAGGTAGTCTGTTGTTGAGATTTTTGTTACTACATTGGATGGTAGCCTTGTCGTTATGGAAGGTAGTCTGTTGTTGATATCTTTGTTACTCCAATGGATGGTAGCCTAGTCATTATGGAAGGTAGTATGTTGTCTAGATTTTTGTCACTCTAAGGGATGGTAGCCTTGTCATTATGGAAGTTAGTTTATTGTCGAGATTTTTGTTATTCCATTGGATGGTAGCCTTGTCACTATAGAAGGTAGTCTGTTGTCGAGATTTTTGTTACTACAATGGATTGTATCCTTGTCGTTATGGAAGGTAGTATGTTGTCGATATCTTTCTTACTCCAATGGATGGTAGCTTAGTCATTATGGAAGGTAGTCCGTTGTCGAGATTTTAGTTTCTCCATTGGATGGTAGCCTTGTCATTATGGAATGTAGTGTGTTATCGATATTTTTGTTATTCCAATGGATGGTAGCCTTGTCATTATGGAAGGTAGTTTGTTGTCGTGATTTTAATACTCCAATGGATGGTAGCCTTGTCATTATGGAAGGTAGTCTGTTGTCGAGACTTTTTATACTCCCGTGGATTGTAGCCTTGTCATTATGGAAGGTAGTCTCTTGTGGATATTTTTGTTAATCCAATGATGGTACCCTTGTAATTATGGAAGGTAGTATGTTGTCGATATCTTTGTTACTCCAATGGATGGTAGCCTTGTCATTATGGAAGGTAGTCTGTTGTCTAGATTTTTGTTACGATAAGGGATAGTGGCCTTGTCATTATGGAAAGTAGTTTGTTGTCGAGATTTTTGTTATTCCAATGGATGGTAGCCTTGTCATTTTGAAAGGTAGTCTATTGTCAAGATTTTTGTTACTATAATAGATTGTAGCCTTGTCATTATGGAAGGTAGTATTTTGTCGAGATTTTTGTTACTCCAATGGATGGTAGCCTTGTCATTATGGAAGGTAGTCTGTTGTCAAGATTTTTGTTACTACAAAAGATTGTAGCCTTTTCGTTATGGAAGATAGTCTGTTGTCGAGATTTTTGTTACTATAATAGATTGTAGCCTTGTCATTATGGAAGGTAGTATGATGTCGAGATTCTTTTTACTACAATGGATGGTAGCTTTGTCATTATGGAAGGTAGTCTATTGTCGAGATTTTTGTCACTACAATGGATGGTAGCCTTGTCATTATGGAAGGTAGTCTAATGTCAAGATTTTTGTTACTATAATAGATTGTAGCCTTGTGATTATGGAAGGTAGTATGTTGTCGATATCTTTGTTACTCCAATGGATGGTATTCTTGTCATTATGGAAGAAAGTCTATTGTAGAGATTTTTGTTACTTCAATGGATGGTAGCCTTGTCATTATGGAAGGTAGTATGTTGTCGATATTTTTGTTATTCCAATAGATGGTAGCCTTGTTATTATGGAAGGTAGTCTGTTGTCGAGATTTTTGTTACTCCAATGGATGGTAGCCTTGTCACTATGGAAGGTAGTCTGTTGTCGAGATTTTTGTTACTACATTGGATGGTAGCCTTGTCATTATGCAAGGTAGTCTGTTGTCGTGATTTTTGTTACTACAATGGATTGTAGCCTTGTCTTTATGGAAGGTAGTCTGTTGTCGATATCTTTGTTACTCCAATGGATGGTAGCCTATTCATTATGGAAGGTAGTCTATTGTTGAGATTTTTGTTACTCTAAGGGATGCTAGCCTTGTCATTATGGAAGGTAGTGTGTTGTCGAGATTTTTGTTACTCCATTGGATAGTAGCCCTGTCATTATGGAAGGTAGTGTGTTGTCGATATTTTTATTATTCCAATGGATGGTAGCTTTGTCATTAAGGAGGGTTGTTTGTTGTCGTGATTTTTGTTACTCCAATGGATGATATCCTTGTCATTATGGAAGATAGTATGTTGTCGATATCTTTGTTACTCCAATGGATGGTAGCCTTGTTATTATGGAAGGTAGTCTGTTGTCGAGATTTTGTTACTCTAAGGGATGGTAGCCTTGTCATTAAGGAAGGTAGTGTGTTGTCAATATTTTTGTTATTCCAATGGATGGTAGCCTTGTCATTATGGAAGTTATTCTGTTGTAGAAATTTTTGTTACTACAATGGATGGTAGCCTTGTCATTATGGAAGGTTGTCTATTTTAGAGATTTTTGTTACTACAATGGATGGTAGACTTGTCATTATGGAAGTTAGTTTGTTGTCGAGATTTTTGTTATTACAATGGATTGTAGCCTTGTCTTTATGGAAGGTAGTATGTTTACGATATCTTTATTACTCCAAAGGATGGTAGCCTAGTCATTATGGAAGGTAGTCTGTTGTCGAGATTTTTGTTACTCTAATGAATGGTATCCTTGTGATTATGGAAGGTAGTATGTTGTCGATATCTTTGTTACTCCAATGGATGGTAGCCTTGTCATTATGGAAGGTAGTCTGTTGTCGAGATTTTTGTTACTCCAATGGATGGTAGCCTTGTCATTATGGAAGGTAGTGTGTTGTCGATATTTTTGTTATTCCAATAGATGGTAGCCTTGTCATTATGGAAGGTAGTCTGTTGTCGAGATTTTTGTTACTCCAATGGATGGTAGCCTTGTCATTATAAAAGGTGGTTTGTTGTCGAGATTTTTGTTACTACATTGGATGGTATCCTTGTCATTATGGAAGGTAGTTTGTTGTCGACATTTTTTTTACTACAATGGATTGTAGCCTTGTCGTTATGGAAGGTAGTCTATTGTCGATATCTTTCTTACTCCAATGGATGGTAGCCTTGTCATTATGGAAGGTAGTCTGTTGTCGAGATTTTTGTTACTCCAATGGATGGTAGCCTAGTCATTATGGAAGGTAGTCTATTGTCGAGATTTTTGTCACTACAATGGATGGTAGCCTTGTCATTATGGAAGGTAGTCTAATGTCGAGATTTTCGTTACTACAATGGATTGTAGCCTTCTCGTTATGGCAGGTAGTCTGCTATCGATATCTTTGTTACTCCAAAGGATGGTAGCCTAGTCATTATAGAAGGTAGTCTGTTGTCGAGATTTTTGTTACTCCAATGGATGGTATCCTTGTGATTATGGAAGGTAGTATGTTGTCGAGATTTTTGTTACTATAATGGATTATAGCCTTGTCGTTATGGAAGGTAGTCTGTTGTTGATATCTTTGTTACTCCAATGGATGGTAGCCTAGTCATTATGGAAGGTAGTCTGTTGTCGAGATTTTTGTTACTCAAATGGATGGTAGCCTTGTCATGATGGAAGGTAGTCTGTGGTCCAGATTTTTGTTACTCCAATGGATGGTAGGCTTGTCATTATGGAAGGTAGTCTGTTGTTGAGATTTTTGTTACTACATTGGATGGTAGCCTTGTCGTTATGGAAGGTAGTCTGTTGTTGATATCTTTGTTACTCCAATGGATGGTAGCCTAGTCATTATGGAAGGTAGTATGTTGTCTAGATTTTTGTCACTCTAAGGGATGGTAGCCTTGTCATTATGGAAGTTAGTTTATTGTCGAGATTTTTGTTATTCCATTGGATGGTAGCCTTGTCACTATAGAAGGTAGTCTGTTGTCGAGATTTTTGTTACTACAATGGATTGTATCCTTGTCGTTATGGAAGGTAGTATGTTGTCGATATCTTTCTTACTCCAATGGATGGTAGCTTAGTCATTATGGAAGGTAGTCCGTTGTCGAGATTTTAGTTTCTCCATTGGATGGTAGCCTTGTCATTATGGAATGTAGTGTGTTATCGATATTTTTGTTATTCCAATGGATGGTAGCCTTGTCATTATGGAAGGTAGTTTGTTGTCGTGATTTTAATACTCCAATGGATGGTAGCCTTGTCATTATGGAAGGTAGTCTGTTGTCGAGACTTTTTATACTCCCGTGGATTGTAGCCTTGTCATTATGGAAGGTAGTCTCTTGTGGATATTTTTGTTAATCCAATGATGGTACCCTTGTAATTATGGAAGGTAGTATGTTGTCGATATCTTTGTTACTCCAATGGATGGTAGCCTTGTCATTATGGAAGGTAGTCTGTTGTCTAGATTTTTGTTACGATAAGGGATAGTGGCCTTGTCATTATGGAAAGTAGTTTGTTGTCGAGATTTTTGTTATTCCAATGGATGGTAGCCTTGTCATTTTGAAAGGTAGTCTATTGTCAAGATTTTTGTTACTATAATAGATTGTAGCCTTGTCATTATGGAAGGTAGTATTTTGTCGAGATTTTTGTTACTCCAATGGATGGTAGCCTTGTCATTATGGAAGGTAGTCTGTTGTCAAGATTTTTGTTACTACAAAAGATTGTAGCCTTTTCGTTATGGAAGATAGTCTGTTGTCGAGATTTTTGTTACTATAATAGATTGTAGCCTTGTCATTATGGAAGGTAGTATGATGTCGAGATTCTTTTTACTACAATGGATGGTAGCTTTGTCATTATGGAAGGTAGTCTATTGTCGAGATTTTTGTCACTACAATGGATGGTAGCCTTGTCATTATGGAAGGTAGTCTAATGTCAAGATTTTTGTTACTATAATAGATTGTAGCCTTGTGATTATGGAAGGTAGTATGTTGTCGATATCTTTGTTACTCCAATGGATGGTATTCTTGTCATTATGGAAGAAAGTCTATTGTAGAGATTTTTGTTACTTCAATGGATGGTAGCCTTGTCATTATGGAAGGTAGTATGTTGTCGATATTTTTGTTATTCCAATAGATGGTAGCCTTGTTATTATGGAAGGTAGTCTGTTGTCGAGATTTTTGTTACTCCAATGGATGGTAGCCTTGTCACTATGGAAGGTAGTCTGTTGTCGAGATTTTTGTTACTACATTGGATGGTAGCCTTGTCATTATGCAAGGTAGTCTGTTGTCGTGATTTTTGTTACTACAATGGATTGTAGCCTTGTCTTTATGGAAGGTAGTCTGTTGTCGATATCTTTGTTACTCCAATGGATGGTAGCCTATTCATTATGGAAGGTAGTCTATTGTTGAGATTTTTGTTACTCTAAGGGATGCTAGCCTTGTCATTATGGAAGGTAGTGTGTTGTCGAGATTTTTGTTACTCCATTGGATAGTAGCCCTGTCATTATGGAAGGTAGTGTGTTGTCGATATTTTTATTATTCCAATGGATGGTAGCTTTGTCATTAAGGAGGGTTGTTTGTTGTCGTGATTTTTGTTACTCCAATGGATGATATCCTTGTCATTATGGAAGATAGTATGTTGTCGATATCTTTGTTACTCCAATGGATGGTAGCCTTGTTATTATGGAAGGTAGTCTGTTGTCGAGATTTTGTTACTCTAAGGGATGGTAGCCTTGTCATTAAGGAAGGTAGTGTGTTGTCAATATTTTTGTTATTCCAATGGATGGTAGCCTTGTCATTATGGAAGTTATTCTGTTGTAGAAATTTTTGTTACTACAATGGATGGTAGCCTTGTCATTATGGAAGGTTGTCTATTTTAGAGATTTTTGTTACTACAATGGATGGTAGACTTGTCATTATGGAAGTTAGTTTGTTGTCGAGATTTTTGTTATTACAATGGATTGTAGCCTTGTCTTTATGGAAGGTAGTATGTTTACGATATCTTTATTACTCCAAAGGATGGTAGCCTAGTCATTATGGAAGGTAGTCTGTTGTCGAGATTTTTGTTACTCTAATGAATGGTATCCTTGTGATTATGGAAGGTAGTATGTTGTCGATATCTTTGTTACTCCAATGGATGGTAGCCTTGTCATTATGGAAGGTAGTCTGTTGTCGAGATTTTTGTTACTCCAATGGATGGTAGCCTTGTCATTATGGAAGGTAGTGTGTTGTCGATATTTTTGTTATTCCAATAGATGGTAGCCTTGTCATT
The DNA here is from genome assembly GCA_948472305.1 of Vicia faba. NCBI lineage: Eukaryota > Viridiplantae > Streptophyta > Magnoliopsida > Fabales > Fabaceae > Vicia > Vicia faba. The sequence goes on from OX451741.1 coordinate 528,386,856, forward strand.
ATGGAAGGTAGTCTGTTGTCGAGATTTTTGTTACTCCAATGGATGGTAGCCTTGTCATTATAAAAGGTGGTTTGTTGTCGAGATTTTTGTTACTACATTGGATGGTATCCTTGTCATTATGGAAGGTAGTTTGTTGTCGACATTTTTTTTACTACAATGGATTGTAGCCTTGTCGTTATGGAAGGTAGTCTATTGTCGATATCTTTCTTACTCCAATGGATGGTAGCCTTGTCATTATGGAAGGTAGTCTGTTGTCGAGATTTTTGTTACTCCAATGGATGGTAGCCTTGTCATTATGGAAGGTAGTCTGTTGTCGAGATTTTTGTTACTACATTGGATGGTAGCCTTGTCATTTTGGAAGGTAGTCTATTGTCGAGATTTTTGTTACTACAATGGATTGTAGCCTTGTCGTTATGGAAGGTAGTCTGTTGTTGATATCTTTGTTACTCCAATGGATGGTAGCCTAGTCATTATGGAAGGTAGTATGTTGTTGACATTTTTGTTACTCTAAGGGATGGTAGCCTTGTCATTATGGAAGTTAGTTTATTGTCTAGATTTTTGTTATTCCATTGGATGGTAGCCTTGTCATTATAGAAGGTAGTCTGTTGTCGAGATTTTTGTTACTACAATGGATTGTATCCTTGTTGTTATGGAAGGTAGTATGTTGTTGATATCTTTCTTACTCCAATGGATTGTAGCCTAGTCATTATGGAAGGTAGTCTATTGTCGAGATTTTTGTTACTCCATTGGATGGTAGCCTTGACATTATGGAAGGTAGTGTGTTATCGATATTTTTGTTATTCCAATGGATGGTAGCCTTGTCATTATGGAAGGTAGTCTGTTGTCGTGATTTTTTTACTCCAATGGATGGTATCCTTGTCATTATGGAAGGTAGTATGTTGTCGATATCTTTGTTACTCCAATGGATGGTAGCCTTGCCATTATGGAAGATAGTCTGTTGTCTAGATTTTTGTTACTATAAGGGATGGTGGCCTTGTCATTATGGAAAGTAGTTTGTTGTCGAGATTTTTGTTATTCCAATGGATGGTATCCTTGTCATTATGAAAGGTAGTCCATTGTCACGATTTTTGTTACTATAATAGAATGTAGCCTTGTCATTATGGAAGGTAGTCTGTTGTCGATATTTTTGTTACTCCAATGGATGGTAGCCTTTTCATTATAAAATGTAATATTTTGTCGAGATTTTTGTCACTACAATGGATGGTAGCCATGTCATTATGGAAGGTAGTCTGTTGTCGAGATTTTTGTTACCACAATAGATTGTAGCCTTTTCGTTATGGAAGATAGTCTGTTGTCGAGATTTTTGTTACTATAATAGATTGTAGCCTTGTCATTATGGAAGGTAGTATGTTGTCGAGATTCTTGTTACTACAATGGATGGTAGCCTTGTCATTATGGAAGGTACTCTATTGTCGAGATTTTTGTCACTACAATGGATGGTAGCCTTGTCATTATGGAAGGTAGTCTATTGTCGATATTTTTGTTACTACAATGGATTGTAGCCTTGTCGTTATGGAAGGTAGTCTACTATCGATATCTTTGTTACTCCAAAGGATTGTAGCCTATTCATTATAGAAGGTAGTCTGTTTTAGAGATTTTTGTTACTCCAATGGATGGTATCCTTCTGATTATGGAAGGTAGTATGCTGTCGATATCTTTGTTACTCCAATGGATGGTAGCTTTCTCATTATGGAAGGTAGTTTGTTGTAGATATTTTTGTTACTCCAATGGATGGTAGCCTTGTCATTATGCAAGGTGGTGTGTTATCGATATTTTTGTTATTCCAATAGATGGTAGCTTTGTCATTATGGAAGGTAGTCTGTTGTCAAGATTTTTGTTACTCCAATGGATGGTAGCCTTTTCACTATGGAAGGTAGTCTGTTGTCGAGATTTTTGTTACTACATTGTTTGGTAGCCTTGTCATTATGGAAGGTAGTCTGTTGTCGTGATTTTTGTTAATACAATGGATTATAGCCTTGTCTTTATGGAAGGTAGTCTGTTATCGATATCTTTGTTACTCCAATGGATGGTAGCCTAGTCATTATGGAAGGTAGTCTATTGTCGAGATTTTTGTTACTATAAGTGATGGTAGCCCTATCATTATGGAAGTTAGTCTATTGTCGAGATTTTTATTACTACAATGGATTGTAGCCTTGTCGTTATGGCAGGTAGTCTGCTATCGATATCTTTGTCACTCCAAAGGATGGTAGTCTTGTCATTATAGAAGGTAGTCTGTTTTCGAGATTTTTGTTATTCCAATGGATGGTATCCTTGTGATTATGGAAGGCATTATGTTGTCGATATCTTTGTTACTCCAATGGATGGTAGCCTTGTCATTATGTAAGGTAGTCTGTTGTAGAGATTTTTGTTACTCCAATGGATGGTAGTGTTGTCATTATGCAAGGTAGTGTGTTTTTGATATTTTTTTTATTCCAATAGATGGTAGCCTTGTCATTATGGAAGGTAGTCTGTTGTCGAGATTTTTGTTACTCCAATGGATGGTAGCCTTGTCACTATGGAAGGTAGTCTGTTGTCGAGATTTTTGTTACTACATTGGATGGAAGCCTTGTCATTATGGAAGGTAGTGTGTTGTCAATATTTTTCTTATTCCAATGGATGGAAGCCTTGTCATTATGGAAGGTAGTCTATTGTCGTGATTTTTGTTACTCCAATGGATGGTATCCTTGTCATTATGGAAGGTGGTATGTGGTCGATATCTTTGTTACTCCAATGGATGGTAGCCTTGTCATTATGGAAGGTAGTCTGTTGTCGAGATTTTTGTTACTATAAGTGATGGTAGCCCTCTCATTATGGAAGGTAGTCTATTGTCGAGATTTTTGTTACTACATTGGATGGTAGCCTTGTCATTATGGAAGGTAGTCTGTTGTCGAGATTTTTGTTACTACAATGGATTGTAGCCTTGTCGTTATGGAAGGTAGTCTGTTGTTGATATCTTCGTTACTCCAATGGATGGTAGCCTAGTCATTATGGAAGGTAGTCTGTTGTCGAGATTTTTGTTAATCTAAGGGATGGTAGCCTTGCCATTATGGAATTTAGTTTATTGTCGAGATTTTTGTTATTCCATTGGATGGTAGCCTTGTCATTATAGAAGGTAGTTTGTTGTCGAGATTTTTGTTACTATAATGGATTGTATCCTTGTCGTTATGGAAGGTAGTATGTTGTTGATATCTTTCTTACTCCAATTGATGGTAGCCTAGTCATTATGGAATGTAGTCTGTTGTCGAGATTTTTGTTTCTCTGTTGGATGGTAGCCTTGTCATTATGGAAGGTAGTGTGTTATCGATATTTTTTTTATTCCAATGGATGGTAGCCTTGTCATTATGGAAGGTAGTTTGTTGTCGTGATTTTTTTACTCCAATGGATGGTATCCTTGTAATTAGGGAAGGTAGTATGTTGTCGATATCTTTGTTACTCCAATGGATGGTAGCCTTGTCATTATGGAAGGTAGTCTATTGTCTAGATTTTTGTTACTATAAGGGATGGTGGCCTTGTCATTAAGGAAAGTAGTTTGTTGACGAGATTTTTGTTATTCCAATGGATGGTAGCCTCGTCATTATGAAAGGTAGTCTATTGTCAATATTTTTGTTACTATAATAGATTGTAGCCTTGTCATTATGGAAGGTAGTCTGTTGTCGATATTTTTGTTACTCTAATGGATGGTAGCCTTGTCATTATAGAAGGTAGTATTTTGTCGAGATTTTTATCACTACAATGGATGGTAGCCATGTCATTATGGAAGGTAGTCTGTTGTCGAGATTTTTTTTACTACAATAGATTGTAGCCTTTTCGTTATGGAAGATAGTCTGTTGTCGATATTTTTGTTACTATAATAGATTGTAGCCTTCTCATTATGGAAGGTAGTATGTTGTCGAGATTCTTGTTACTACAATGGATGGTAGCCTTGTCATTATGAAAGGTAGTCTATTGTCGAGATTTTTGTCACTATAATGGATGGTAGCCTTGTCATTATGGAAGGTGGTCTAATGTTGAGATTTTTGTTACTACAATGGATTGTAGCCTTGTCGTTATGGCAGGTAGTCTGCTATTGATATCTTTGTTACTCCGAAGGATGGTAGCCTAGTCATTATAGAAGGTAGTCTGTTTTCGAGATTTTTGTTACTCCAATGGATGGTATCCTTGTAATTATGGAAGGTAGTGTGTTGTCGATATTTTTCTTATTCCAATGGATGGAAGCCTTGTCATTATGGAAGGTAGTCTATTGTCGTGATTTTTGTTACTCCAATGGATGGTATCCTTGTCATTATGGAAGGTGGTATGTTGTCGATATCTTTGTTACTCCTATGGATGGTAGCCTTGTCATTATGGAAGGTAGTCTGTTGTCGAGATTTTTGTTACTCCAATTGATGGTAGGCTTGTCATTATGGAAGGTAGTCTATTGTCGAGATTTTTGTTAGTACATTGGATGGTAGCCTTGTCATTATGGAAGGTAGTCTGTTGTCGAGATTTTTGTTACTACAATGGATTGTAGCCTTGTCGTTATGGAAGGTAGTCTGTTGTTGATATCTTTGTTACTCCAATGGATGGTAGCCTAGTCATTATGGAAGGTAGTCTGTTGTCGAGATTTTTGTTAATCTAAGGGATGGTAGCCTTGTCATTATGGAATTTAGTTTATTGTCGAGATTTTTGTTATTCCGTTGGATGGTAGCCTTGTCATTATAGAAGGTAGTCTGTTGTCGAGATTTTTGTTACTACAATGGATTGTATCCTTGTCGTTATGGAAGGTAGTATGTTGTCGATATCTTTCTTACTCCAATTGATGGTAGCCTAGTCATTACGGATTGTAGTCTGTTGTCGAGATTTTTGTTTCTCCGTTGGATGGTAGCCTTGTCATAATGGAAGGTAGTGTGTTATCGATATTTTTGTTATTCCAATGGATGGTAGCCTAGTCATTATGGAAGGTAGTCTGTTGTCGAGATTTTTGTTACTATAAGTGATGGTAGCCCTATCATTATGGAAGGTAGTCTATTGTCCAGATTTTTATTACTACAATGGATTGTAGCCTTGTCGTTATGGCAGGTAGTCTGCTATCGATATCTTTGTCACTCCAAAGGATGGTAGTCTAGTCATTATAGAAGGTAGTCTGTTTTCGAGATTTTTGTCATTCCAATGGATGGTATCCTTGTGATTATGGAAGGTATTATTTTGTCGATATCTTTGTTACTTCAATGGATGGTAGCCTTGTCATTATGTAAGGTAGTCTGTTGTAGAGATTTTTGTTACTCCAATGGATGGTAGTGTTGTCATTATGCAAGGTAGTGTGTTGTCGATATTTTTTTTATTCCAATAGATGGTAGCCTTGTCATTATGGAAGGTAGTCTGTTGTCGAGATCTTTGTTACTCCAATGGATGGTAGCCTTGTCACAATGGAAGGTAGTCTGTTGTCGAGATTTTTGTTACTACATTGGATGGAAGCCTTGTCATTATGGAAGGTAGTGTGTTGTCGATATTTTTCTTATTCCAATGGATGGAAGCCTTGTCATTATGGAAGGCAGTCTATTGTCGTGATTTTTGTTACTCGAATGGATGGTATCCTTGTCATTATGGAAGGTGGTATGTGGTCGATATCTTTGTTACTCCAATGGATGGTAGCCATGTCATTATGGAAGGTAGTCTGTTGTCGAGATTTTTGTTACTCCAATGGATGGTATGCTTGTCATTATGGAAGGTAGTCTATTGTCGAGATTTTTGTTACTACATTGGATGGTAGCCTTGTCATTATGGAAGGTAGTCTGTTGTCGAGATTTTTGTTACTACAATGGATTGTAGCCTTGTCGTTATGGAAGGTAGTCTGTTGTTGATATCTTTGTTACTCCAATGGATGGTAGCCTAGTCATTATGGAAGGTAGTCTGTTGTCGAGATTTTTGTTAATCTAAGGGATGGTAGCCTTGCCATTATGGAATTTAGTTTATTGTCGAGATTTTTGTTATTCCATTGGATAGTAGCCTTGTCATTATAGAAGGTAGTCTGTTGTCGAGATTTTTGTTACTATAATGGATTGTATCCTTGTCATTATGGAAGGTAGTATGTTGTCGATATCTTTCTTACTCCAATTGATGGTAGCCTAGTCATTATGGAATGTAGTCTGTTGTCGAGATTTTTGTTTCTCCGTTGGATGGTAGCCTTGTCATTATGGAAGGTAGTGTGTTATCGATATTTTTTTTATTCCAATGGATGGTAGCCTTGTCATTATGGAAGGTAGTTTGTTGTCGTGATTTTTTTACTCCAATGGATGGTATCCTTGTCATTAGGGAAGGTAGTATGTTGTCGATATCTTTGTTACTCCAATGGATGGTAGCCTTGTCATTATGGAAGGTAGTCTATTGTCTAGATTTTTGTTACTATAAGGGATGGTGGCCTTGTCATTAAGGAAAGTAGTTTGTTGACGAGATTTTTGTTATTCCAATGGAGGGTAGCCTCGTCATTATGAAAGGTAGTGTATTGTCAATATTTTTGTTACTATAATAGATTGTAGCCTTGTCATTATGGAAGGTAGTCTGTTGTCGATATTTTTGTTACTCTAATGGATGGTAGCCTTGTCATTATAGAAGGTAGTATTTTGTCGAGATTTTTATCACTACAATGGATGGTAGCCATGTCATTATGGAAGGTAGTCTGTTGTCGAGATTTTTGTTACTACAATAGATTGTAGCCTTTTCGTTATGGAAGATAGTCTGTTGTCGAGATTTTTGTTACTATAATAGATTGTAGCCTTGTCATTATGGAAGGTAGTATGTTGTCGAGATTCTTGTTACTACAATGGATGGTAGCCTTTTCATTATGAAAGGTAGTCTATTGTCGAGATTTTTGTCACTACAATGGATGGTAGCCTTGTCATTATGGAAGGTGGTCTAATGTCGATATTTTTGAAACTACAACGGATTGTAGCCTTGTCGTTATGGCAGGTAGTCTGCTATCGATATCTTTGTTACTCCGAAGGATGGTAACCTAGTCATTATAGAAGGTAGTCTGTTTTCGAGATTTTTGTTACTCCAATGGATGGTATCCTTGTAATTATGGAAGGTAGTATGTTGTCGATATCTTTGTTACTCCAATGGATGGTAGCCTCGTCATTATGGAAGGTAGTCTGTTGTAGAGATTTTTGTTACTCCAATGGATGGTAGCCTTGTCATTATGCAAGGTAGTGTGTTGTCAATATTTTTGTTATTCCAATAGATGGTAGCCTTGTTATTATGGAAGGTAGTCTGTTGTCGAGATTTTTGTTACTCTAAGGGATGGTAGCCTTGTCATTATGGAAGGTAGTCTATTGTCGAGATTTTGGTTACTACAATGGATTGTAGCCTTGTCGTTATGGCAGGTAGTCTGCTATCCGTATCTTTGTTACTCCAAAGGATGGTAGCCTAGTCATTATAGAAGGTAGTCTGTTTTCGAGATTTTTGTTACTTCAATGGATAGTATCCTTGTGATTATGGAAGGTAGTATGTTGTCGATATCTTTGTTACTCCAATGGATGGTATACTTGTCATTATGGAATGTAGTCGGTTGTAGAGATTTTTGTTACTCCAATGGATGGTAGCCTTGTCATTATTCAAGGTAGTGTGTTGTCGATATTTTTGTTATTCCAATAGATGGTAGCCTTGTCACTATGGAAGGTAGTCTGTTGTCGAGATTTTTTTTACTACATTGGATGGTAGCCTTGTCATTATGGAAGGTAGTGTGTTGTCGATATTTTTCTTATTCCAATGGATGGAAGCCTTGCCATTATGGAAGGTAGTGTGTTGTCGATATTTTTCTTATTCCAATGGATGGAAGCCTTGTCATTATGGAAGGTAGTCTATTGTCGTGATTTTTGTTACTCCAATGGATGGTATCCTTCTCATTATGGAAGGTGGTATGTTGTCGATATCTTTGTTACTCCAATGGATGGTAGCCTTGTCATTATGGAAGGTAGTCTGTTGTCGAGATTTTTGTTACTCCAATGGATGGTATCCTTGTCATTAGGGAAGGTAGTATGTTGTCGATATCTTTGTTACTCCAATGGATGGTAGCCTTGTCATTATGGAAGGTAGTCTATTGTCTAGATTTTTGTTACTATAAGGGATGGTGGCCTTGTCATTATGGAAAGTAGTTTGTTGACGAGATTTTTGTTATTCTAATGGATGGTAGCCTTGTCATTATTAAAGGTAGTCTATTGTCAATATTTTTGTTACTATAATAGATTGTAGCCTTGTCATTATGGAAGGTAGTCTGTTGTCGATATTTTTGTTACTCCAACGGATGGTAGCCTTGTCATTATAGAAGGTAGTATTTTGTCGAGATTTTTGTCACTACAATGGATTGTAGCCATGTCATTATGGAAGGTAGTATGTTGTCGAGATTTTTGTTACTACAATAGATTGTAGCCTTTTCGTTATGGAAGATAGTCTGTTGTCGAGATTTTTGTTACTATAATAGATTGTAGCCTTGTCATTATGGAAGGTAGTATGTTGTCGAGATTCTTGTTACTACAATGGATGGTAGCCTTGTCATTATGGAAGGTAGTCTATTGTCGAGATTTTTGTCACTACCATGGATGGTAGCCTTGTCATTATGGAAGGTGGTCTAATGTCGATATTTTTGAAACTACAACGGATTGTAGCCTTGTCGTTATGGCAGGTAGTCTGCTATCGATATCTTTGTTACTCCGAAGGATGGTAGCCTAGTCATTATAGAAGGTAGTCTGTTTTCGTGATTTTTGTTACTCTAATGGATGGTATCCTTGTGATTATGGAAGGTAGTATGTTGTCGATATCTTTGTTACTCCAATGGATGGTAGCCTTGTCATTATGGAAGGTAGTCTGTTGTAGAGATTTTTGTTACTCCAATGGATGGTAGCCTTGTCATTACGCAAGGTAGTGTGTTGTCGATATTTTTGTTATTCCAATAGATGGTAGCCTAGTCATTATGGAAGGTAGTCTGTTGTCGAGATTTTTGTTAATCTAAGGGATGGTAGCCTTGCCATTATGGAATTTAGTTTATTGTCGAGATTTTTGTTATTCCATTGGATAGTAGCCTTGTCATTATAGAAGGTAGTCTGTTGTCGAGATTTTTGTTACTATAATGGATTGTATCCTTGTCATTATGGAAGGTAGTATGTTGTCGATATCTTTCTTACTCCAATTGATGGTAGCCTAGTCATTATGGAATGTAGTCTGTTGTCGAGATTTTTGTTTCTACGTTGGATGGTAGCCTTGTCATTATGGAAGGTAGTGTGTTATCGATATTTTTTTTATTCCAATGGATGGTAGCCTTGTCATTATGGAAGGTAGTTTGTTGTCGTGATTTTTTTACTCCAATGGATGGTATCCTTGTCATTAGGGAAGGTAGTATGTTGTCGATATCTTTGTTACTCCAATGGATGGTAGCCTTGTCATTATGGAAGGTAGTCTATTGTCTAGATTTTTGTTACTATAAGGGATGGTGGCCTTGTCATTAAGGAAAGTAGTTTGTTGACGAGATTTTTGTTATTCCAATGGAGGGTAGCCTCGTCATTATGAAAGGTAGTCTATTGTCAATATTTTTGTTACTATAATAGATTGTAGCCTTGTCATTATGGAAGGTAGTCTGTTGTCGATATTTTTGTTACTCTAATGGATGGTAGCCTTGTCATTATAGAAGGTAGTATTTTGTCGAGATTTTTATCACTACAATGGATGGTAGCCATGTCATTATGGAAGGTAGTCTATTGTCGAGATTTTTGTTACTACAATAGATTGTAGCCTTTTCGTTATGGAAGATAGTCTGTTGTCGAGATTTTTGTTACTATAATAGATTGTAGCCTTGTCATTATGGAAGGTAGTATGTTGTCGAGATTCTTGTTACTACAATGGATGGTAGCCTTTTCATTATGAAAGGTAGTCTATTGTCGAGATTTTTGTCACTACAATGGATGGTAGCCTTGTCATTATGGAAGGTGGTCTAATGTCGATATTTTTGAAACTACAACGGATTGTAGCCTTGTCGTTATGGCAGGTAGTCTGCTATCGATATCTTTGTTACTCCGAAGGATGGTAACCTAGTCATTATAGAAGGTAGTCTGTTTTCGAGATTTTTGTTACTCCAATGGATGGTATCCTTGTAATTATGGAAGGTAGTATGTTGTCGATATCTTTGTTACTCCAATGGATGGTAGCCTTGTCATTATGGAAGGTAGTCTGTTGTAGAGATTTTTGTTACTCCAATGGATGGTAGCCTTGTCATTATGCAAGGTAGTGTGTTGTCAATATTTTTGTTATTCCAATAGATGGTAGCCTTGTTATTATGGAAGGTAGTCTGTTGTCGAGATTTTTGTTACTCTAAGGGATGGTAGCCTTGTCATTATGGAAGGTAGTCTATTGTCGAGATTTTGGTTACTACAATGGATTGTAGCCTTGTCGTTATGGCAGGTAGTCTGCTATCCGTATCTTTGTTACTCCAAAGGATGGTAGCCTAGTCATTATAGAAGGTAGTCTGTTTTCGAGATTTTTGTTACTTCAATGGATAGTATCCTTGTGATTATGGAAGGTAGTATGTTGTCGATATCTTTGTTACTCCAATGGATGGTATACTTGTCATTATGGAATGTAGTCGGTTGTAGAGATTTTTGTTACTCCAATGGATGGTAGCCTTGTCATTATTCAAGGTAGTGTGTTGTCGATATTTTTGTTATTCCAATAGATGGTAGCCTTGTCACTATGGAAGGTAGTCTGTTGTCGAGATTTTTTTTACTACATTGGATGGTAGCCTTGTCATTATGGAAGGTAGTGTGTTGTCGATATTTTTCTTATTCCAATGGATGGAAGCCTTGCCATTATGGAAGGTAGTGTGTTGTCGATATTTTTCTTATTCCAATGGATGGAAGCCTTGTCATTATGGAAGGTAGTCTATTGTCGTGATTTTTGTTACTCCAATGGATGGTATCCTTCTCATTATGGAAGGTGGTATGTTGTCGATATCTTTGTTACTCCAATGGATGGTAGCCTTGTCATTATGGAAGGTAGTCTGTTGTCGAGATTTTTGTTACTCCAATGGATGGTATCCTTGTCATTAGGGAAGGTAGTATGTTGTCGATATTTTTGTTACTCCAATGGATGGTAGCCTTGTCATTATGGAAGGTAGTCTATTGTCTAGATTTTTGTTACTATAAGGGATGGTGGCCTTGTCATTATGGAAAGTAGTTTGTTGACGAGATTTTTGTTATTCTAATGGATGGTAGCCTTGTCATTATTAAAGGTAGTCTATTGTCAATATTTTTGTTACTATAATAGATTGTAGCCTTGTCATTATGGAAGGTAGTCTGTTGTCGATATTTTTGTTACTCCAACGGATGGTAGCCTTGTCATTATAGAAGGTAGTATTTTGTCGAGATTTTTGTCACTACAATGGATTGTAGCCATGTCATTATGGAAGGTAGTATGTTGTCGAGATTTTTGTTACTACAATAGATTGTAGCCTTTTCGTTATGGAAGATAGTCTGTTGTCGAGATTTTTGTTACTATAATAGATTGTAGCCTTGTCATTATGGAAGGTAGTATGTTGTCGAGATTCTTGTTACTACAATGGATGGTAGCCTTGTCATTATGGAAGGTAGTCTATTGTCGAGATTTTTGTCACTACCATGGATGGTAGCCTTGTCATTATGGAAGGTGGTCTAATGTCGATATTTTTGAAACTACAACGGATTGTAGCCTTGTCGTTATGGCAGGTAGTCTGCTATCGATATCTTTGTTACTCCGAAGGATGGTAGCCTAGTCATTATAGAAGGTAGTCTGTTTTCGTGATTTTTGTTACTCCAATGGATGGTATCCTTGTGATTATGGAAGGTAGTATGTTGTCGATATCTTTGTTACTCCAATGGATGGTAGCCTTGTCATTATGGAAGGTAGTCTGTTGTAGAGATTTTTGTTACTCCAATGGATGGTAGCCTTGTCATTACGCAAGGTAGTGTGTTGTCGATATTTTTGTTATTCCAATAGATGGTAGCCTTGTCATTATGGAAGGTAGTCTGTTGTCGAGATTTTTGTTACTCCAATGGATGGTAGCCTTGTCACTATGGAAGGTAGTTTGTTGTCGAGATTTTTGTTACTACATTGGATGGTAGCCTTGTCATTATGGAAGGTAGTGTGTTGTCGATATTTTTCTTATTCCAATGGATGGAAGCCTTGTCATTATGGAAGGTAGTGTGTTGTCGATATTTTTCTTATTCAAATGGATGGAAGCCTTGTCATTATGGAAGGTAGTCTATTATGGTGAATTTTGTTACTCCAATGGATGGTATCCTTGTCATTATGGAAGGTGGTATGTTGTCGATATCTTTGTTACTCCAATGGATGGTAGCCTTGTCATTATGGAAGGTAGTCTGTTGTCGAGATTTTTGTTACTCCAATGGATGGTAGGCTTGTCATTATGGAAGGTAGTCTATTGTCGAGATTTTTGTTACTACATTGGATGGTAGCCTTGTCATTATGGAAGGTAGTCTGTTGTCGAGATTTTTGTTACTACAATGGATTGTAGCCTTGTCGTTATGGAAGGTAGTTTGTTGTTGATATCTTTGATACTCCATTGGATGCTAGCCTAGTCATTATGGAAGGTAGTCTGTTGTCGAGATTTTTGTTAATCTAAGGGATGGTAGCCTTGTCATTATGGAAGTTAGTTTATTGTTGAGATTTTTGTTATTCCATTGGATGGTAGCCTTGTCATTATGGAAGGTAGTCTGTTGTCGAGATTTTTGTTACTACAATGGATTGTATCCTTGTCGTTATGGAAGGTAGTATGTTGTCTAGATTTTTGTTACTATAATAGATTGTAGCCTTGTCATTATGGAAGGTAGTATGTTGTCGAGATTCTTGTTACTACAATGGATGGTAGCCTTTTCATTATGAAAGGTAGTCTATTGTCGAGATTTTTGTCACTACAATGGATGGTAGCCTTGTCATTATGGAAGGTGGTCTAATGTCGATATTTTTGAAACTACAACGGATTGTAGACTTGTCGTTATGGCAGGTAGTCTGCTATCGATATCTTTGTTACTCCGAAGGATGGTAACCTAGTCATTATAGAAGGTAGTCTGTTTTCGATATTTTTGTTACTCCAATGGATGGTATCCTTGTAATTATGGAATGTAGTATGTTGTCGATATCTTTGTTACTCCAATGGATGGTAGCCTTGTCATTATGGAAGGTAGTCTGTTGTAGAGATTTTTGTTACTCCAATGGATGGTAGCCTTGTCATTATGCAAGGTAGTGTGTTGTCGATATTTTTGTTATTCCAATAGATGGTAGCCTTGTTATTATGGAAGGTAGTCTGTTGTCGAGATTTTTGTTACTCTAAGGGATGGTAGCCTTGTCATTATGGAAGGTAGTCTATTGTCGAGATTTTGGTTACTACAATGGATTGTAGCCTTGTCGTTATGGCAGGTAGTCTGCTATCCGTATCTTTGTTACTCCAAAGGATGGTAGCCTAGTCATTATAGAAGGTAGTCTGTTTTCGAGATTTTTGTTACTTCAATGGATAGTATCCTTGTGATTATGGAAGGTAGTATGTTGTCGATATCTTTGTTACTCCAATGGATGGTATACTTGTCATTATGGAATGTAGTCGGTTGTAGAGATTTTTGTTACTCCAATGGATGGTAGCCTTGTCATTATTCAAGGTAGTGTGTTGTCGATATTTTTGTTATTCCAATAGATGGTAGCCTTGTCATTATAGAAGGTAGTCTGTTGTCGAGATTTTTGTTACTCCAATGTATGGTAGCCTTGTCACTATGGAAGGTAGTTTGTTGTCGAGATTTTTGTTACTACATTGGATGGTAGCCTTGTCATTATGGAAGGTAGTGTGTTGTCGATATTTTTCTTATTCCAATGGATGGAAGCCTTGCCATTATGGAAGGTAGTGTGTTGTCGTTATTTTTCTTATTCCAATGGATGGAAGCCTTGTCATTATGGAAGGTAGTCTATTGTCGTGATTTTTGTTACTCCAATGGATGGTATCCTTGTCATTATGGAAGGTGGTATGTTGTCGATATCTTTGTTACTCCAATGGATGGTAGCCTTGTCATTATGGAAGGTAGTCTGTTGTCGAGATTTTTGTTACTCCAATGGATGGTATCCTTGTCATTAGGGAAGGTAGTATGTTGTCGATATCTTTGTTACTCCAATGGATGGTAGCCTTGTCATTATGGAAGGTAGTCTATTGTCTAGATTTTTGTTACTATAAGGGATGGTGGCCTTGTCATTATGGAAAGTAGTTTGTTGACGAGATTTTTGTTATTCTAATGGATGGTAGCCTTGTCATTATTAAAGGTAGTCTATTGTCAATATTTTTGTTACTATAATAGATTGTAGCCTTGTCATTATGGAAGGTAGTCTGTTGTCGATATTTTTGTTACTCCAACGGATGGTAGCCTTGTCATTATAGAAGGTAGTATTTTGTCGAGATTTTTGTCACTACAATGGATTGTAGCCATGTCATTATGGAAGGTAGTTTGTTGTCGAGATTTTTGTTACTACAATAGATTGTAGCCTTTTCGTTATGGAAGATAGTCTGTTGTCGAGATTTTTGTTACTATAATAGATTGTAGCCTTGTCATTATGGAAGGTAGTATGTTGTCGAGATTCTTGTTACTACAATGGATGGTAGCCTTGTCATTATGGAAGGTAGTCTATTGTCGAGATTTTTGTCACTACCATGGATGGTAGCCTTGTCATTATGGAAGGTGGTCTAATGTCGATATTTTTGAAACTACAACGGATTGTAGCCTTGTCGTTATGGCAGGTAGTCTGCTATCGATATCTTTGTTACTCCGAAGGATGGTAGCCTAGTCATTATAGAAGGTAGTCTGTTTTCGTGATTTTTGTTACTCCAATGGATGGTATCCTTGTGATTATGGAAGGTAGTATGTTGTCGATATCTTTGTTACTCCAATGGATGGTAGCCTTGTCATTATGGAAGGTAGTCTGTTGTAGAGATTTTTGTTACTCCAATGGATGGTAGCCTTGTAATTACGCAAGGTAGTGTGTTGTCGATATTTTTGTTATTCCAATAGATGGTAGCCTTGTCATTATGGAAGGTAGTCTGTTGTCGAGATTTTTGTTACTACATTGGATGGTAGCCTTGTCATTATGGAAGGTAGTGTGTTGTCGATATTTTTCTTATTCCAATGGATGGAAGCCTTGTCATTATGGAAGGTAGTGTGTTGTCGATATTTTTCTTATTCAAATGGATGGAAGCCTTGTCATTATGGAAGGTAGTCTATTGTGGTGAATTTTGTTACTCCAATGGATGGTATCCTTGTCATTATGGAAGGTGGTATGTTGTCGATATCTTTGTTACTCCAATGGATGGTAGCCTTGTCATTATGGAAGGTAGTCTGTTGTCGAGATTTTTGTTACTCCAATGGATGGTAGGCTTGTCATTATGGAAGGTAGTCTATTGTCGAGATTTTTGTTACTACATTGGATGGTAGCCTTGTCATTATGGAAGGTAGTCTGTTGTCGAGATTTTTGTTACTACAATGGATTGTAGCCTTGTCGTTATGGAAGGTAGTTTGTTGTTGATATCTTTGATACTCCATTGGATGCTAGCCTAGTCATTATGGAAGGTAGTCTGTTGTCGAGATTTTTGTTAATCTAAGGGATGGTAGCCTTGTCATTATGGAAGTTAGTTTATTGTCGAGATTTTTGTTATTCCATTGGATGGTAGCCTTGTCATTATAGAAGGTAGTCTGTTGTCGAGATTTTTGTTACTATAATGGATTGTATCCTTGTCGTTATGGAAGGTAGTATGTTGTCGATATCTTTCTTACTCCAATTGATGGTAGCCTAGTCATTATGGAATGTAGTCTGTTGTCGAGATTTTTGTTTCTCCGTTGGATGGTAGCCTTGTCATTATGGAAGGTAGTGTGTTATCGATATTTTTGTTATTCCAATGGATGGTAGCCTTGTCATTATGGAAGGTAGTCTGTTGTCGTGATTTTTGTTACTACATTAGATTGTAGCCTTTTCGTTATGGAAGATAGTCTGTTGTCGAGATTTTTGTTACTATAATAGATTGTAGCCTTTTCATTATGGAAGGTAGTATGTTGTCGAGATTCTTGTTACTACAATGGATGGTAGCCTTGTCATTATGGAAGGTAGTCTATTGTCGAGATTTTTGTCACTACCATGGATGGTAGCCTTGTAATTATGGAAGGTAGTATGTTGTCGATATCTTTGTTACTCCAATGGATGGTAGCCTTGTCATTATGGATGGTAGTCTGTTGTAGAGATTTTTGTTACTCCAATGGATGGTAGCCTTGTCATTATGCAAGGTAGTGTGTTGTCGATATTTATGTTATTCCAATAGATGGTAGCCTTGTTATTATGGAAGGTAGTCTGTTGTCGAGATTTTTGTTACTCTAAGGGATGGTAGCCTTGTCATTATGGAAGGTAGTCTATTGTCGAGATTTTGGTTACTACAATGGATTGTAGCCTTGTCGTTATGGCAGGTAGTCTGCTATCGATATCTTTGTTACTCCAAAGGATGGTAGCCTAGTCATTATAGAAGGTAGTCTGTTTTCGAGATTTTTGTTACTTCAATGGATAGTATCCTTGTGATTATGGAAGGTAGTATGTTGTCGATATCTTTGTTACTCCAATGGATGGTATCCTTGTCATTATGGAAGGTAGTCTGTTGTAGAGATTTTTGTTACTCCAATGGATGGTAGCCTTGTCATTATTCAAGGTAGTGTGTTGTCGATATTTTTGTTATTCCAATAGATGGTAGCCTTGTCATTATGGAAGGTAGTCTGTTGTCGAGATTTTTGTTACTCCAATGGATGGTAGCCTTGTCACTATGGAAGGTAGTTTGTTGTCGAGATTTTTGTTACTACATTGGATGGTAGCCTTGTCATTATGGAAGGTAGTGTGTTGTCGATATTTTTCTTATTCCAATGGATGGAAGCCTTGTCATTATGGAAGGTAGTGTGTTGTCTATATTTTTCTTATTCCAATGGATGGAAGCCTTGTCATTATGGTAGGTAGTGTATTGTCGTGATTTTTGTTACTCCAATGGATGGTATCCTTGTCATTATGGAAGGTGGTCTAGTGTCGATATCTTTGTTACTCCAATGGATGGTAGCCTTGTCATTATGGAAGGTAGTCTGTTGTCGAGATTTTTGTTACTCCAATGGATGGTAGGCTTGTCATTATGGAAGGTAGTCTATTGTCGAGATTTTTGTTACTACATTGGATGGTAGCGTTGTCATTATGGAAGGTAGTCTGTTATCGAGATTTTTGTTACTACAATGGATTGTAGCCTTGTCGTTATGGAAGGTAGTCTGTTGTTGATATCTTTGATACTCCAATGGATGGTAGCCTAGTCATTATGGAAGGTAGTCTGTTGTCGAGATTTTTGTTAATCTAAGGGATGGTAGCCTTGTCATTATGGAAGTTAGTTTATTGTCGAGATTTTTGTTATTCCATTGGATGGTAGCCTTGTCATTATAGAAGGTAGTCTGTTGTCGTGATTTTTGTTACTACAATGGATTGTATCCTTGTCAATATGGAAGGTAGTATGTTGTCGATATCTTTCTTACTCCAATTGATGGTAGCCTAGTCATTATGGAATGTAGTATGTTGTCGAGATTTTTGTTTCTCCGTTGGATGGTAGCCTTGTCATTATGGAAGGTAGTGTGTTATCGATATTTTTGTTATTCCAATGGATGGTAGCCTTGTCATTATGGAAGGTAGTCTGTTGTCGTGATTTTTTTACTCCAATGGATGGTATCCTTGTCATTATGGAAGGTAGTATGTTGTCGATATCTTTGTTACTCTAATGGATTGTAGCCTTGTCATTATGGAAGGTAGTCTATTGTCTAGATTTTTGTTAATATAAGGGATGGTGGCCTTCTCATTATGGAAAGTAGTTTGTTGTCGAGATTTTTGTTATTCCAATGGATGGTAGCCTTGTCATTATGAAAGGTAGTCTATTGTCAATATTTTTGTTACTATAGTAGATTGTAGCCTTGTCATTATGGAAGGTAGTCTGTTGTCGATATTTTTGTTACTCCAATGGATGGAAGCCTTGTAATTATAGAAGGTAGTATTTTGTCGAGATTTTTGTCACTACAATGGATGGTAGCCATGTCATTATGGAAGGTAGTCTGTTGTCGAGATTTTTGTTACTACAATAGATTGTAGCCTTTTCATTATGGAAGATAGTCTGTTGTCGAGATTTTTGTTACTATAATAGATTGTAGCCTTGTCATTATAGAAGGTAGTATGTTGTCGAGATTCTGGTTACTACAATGGATGGTATCCTTGTCATCATGGAAGGTAGTCTATTGTCGAGATTTTTGTCACTATAATGGATGGTAGCCTTGACATTATGGAAGGTGGTCTAATGTCGAGATTTTTGTTACTACAATGGATTGTAGCCTTGTCGTTATGGCAGGTAGTCTGCTATCGATATCTTTGTTACTCCGAAGGATGGTAGCCTAGTCATTATAGAAGGTAGTCTGTTTTCGTGATTTTTGTTACTCCAATGGATGGTATCCTTGTGATTATGGAAGGTAGTATGTTGTCGATATCTTTGTTACTCCAATGAATGGTAGCCTTGTCATTATGGAAGGTAGTCTGTTGTAGAGATTTTTGTTACTCCAATGGATGGTAGCCTTGTCATTACGCAAGGTAGTGTGTTGTCGATATTTTTGTTATTCCAATAGATGGTAGCCTTGTTATTATGGAAGGTAGTCTGTTGTCGAGATTTTTGTTACTCTAAGGGATGGTAGCCTTGTCATTATGGAAGGTATTCTATTGTCGAGATTTTTGTTACTACAATGGATTGTAGCCTTGTCGTTATGGCAGGTAGTCTGCTATCGATATCTTTGTTACTCCAAAGGATGGTAGCCTAGTCATTATAGAAGGTAGTGTGTTTTCGAGATTTTTGTTACTCCAATGGATGGTATCCTTGTGATTATGGAAGGTAGTATGTTGTCCATATCTTTGTTACTCCAATGGACGGTATCCTTGTCATTATGGAAGGTAGTCTATTGTAGAGATTTTTGTTACTCCAATGGATGGTAGCCTTGTCATTATGCAAGGTAGTGTGTTGTCGATATTTTTGTTATTCCAATAGATGGTAGCCTTGTCATTTTGGAAGGTAGTCTGTTGTCAAGATTTTTGTTACTCCAATGGATGGTAGCCTTGTCACTATGGAAGGTAGTTTGTTGTCGAGATTTTTGTTACTACATTGGATGGTAGCCTTGTCATTATGGAAGGTAGTGTGTTGTCGATATTTTTCTTATTCCAATGGATGGAAGCCTTGTCATTATGGAAGGTAGTGTGTTGTCGATATTTTTCTTATTCAAATGGATGGAAGCCTTGTCATTATTGAAGGTAGTCTATTGTCGTGAATTTTGTTACTCCAATGGATGGTAACCTTGTCATTATGGAAGGTGGTATGTTGTCGATATCTTTGTTACTCCAATGGATGGTAGCCTTGTCATTATGGAAGGTAGTCTGTTGTCGAGATTTTTGTTACTCCAATGGATGGTAGGCTTGTCATTATGGAAGGTAGTCTATTGTCGAGATTTTTGTTACTACATTGGATGGTAGCCTTGTCATTATGGAAGGTAGACTGTTATCGAGATTTTTGTTACTACAATGGATTGTAGCCTTGTCGTTATGGAAGGTAGTCTGTTGTTGATATCTTTGATACTCCATTGGATGGTAGCCTAGTCATTATGGAAGGTAGTCTGTTGTCGATATCTTTGTTAATCTAAGGGATGGTAGCCTTGTCATTATGGAAGTTAGATTATTGTCGAGATTTTTGTTATTCCATTGGATGGTAGCCTTGTCATTATAGAAGGTAGTCTGTTGTCGAGATTTTTGTTACTACAATGGATTGTATCCTTGTCGTTATGGAAGGTAGTATGTTGTCGATATCTTTCTTACTCCGATTGATGGTAGCCTAGTCATTATGGAATGTAGTCTGTTGTCGAGATTTTTGTTTCTCCGTTGGATGGTAGCCTTGTCATTATGGAAGGTAGTGTGTTATCAATATTTTTGTTATTCCAATGGATGGTAGCCTTGTCATTATGGAAGGTAGTCTGTTGTCGTGATTTTTTTACTCCAATGGATGGTATCCTTGTCATTAGGGAAGGTAGTATGTTGTCGATATCTTTGTTACTCCAATGGATGGTAGCCTTGTAATTATGGAAGGTAGTCTATTGTCTAGATTTCTGTTACTATAAGGGATGGTGGCCTTGTCATTATGGAAAGTAGTTTGTTGTCGAGATTTTTGTTATTCCAATGGATGGTAGCCTTGTCATTATGAAAGGTAGTCTATTGTCAATATTTTTGTTACTATAATAGATTGTAGCCTTGTCATTAAGGAAGGTAGTCTGTTGTCGATATTTTTGTTACTCCAATGGATGGTAGCCTTGTCATTATAGAAGGTAGTATTTTGTCGTCATTTTTTTCACTACAATGGATGGTAGCCATGTCATTATGGAAGGTAGTCTGTTGTCGAGATATTTGTTACTACAATAGATTGTAGCCTTTTCGTTATGGAAGATAGTCTGTTGTCGAGATTTTTGTTACTATAATAGATTGTAGCCTTGTCATTATGGAAGGTAGTATGTTGTCGAGATTCTTGTTACTACAATGGATAGTAGCCTTGTCATTATGGAAGGTAGTCTATTGTCGAGATTTTTGTCACTACAATGGATGGTAGCCTTGTCATTATGGAAGGTGGTCTAGTGTCCAGATTTTTGTTACTACATTGGATTGTAGCCTTGTCGTTATGGCAGGTAGTCTGCTATCGATGTCTTTGTTACTCCGAAGGATGGTAGCCTAGTCATTATAGAAGGTAGTCTATTTTCGAGATTTTTGTTACTCCAATGGATGGTATCCTTGTGATTATGGAAGGTAGTATGTTGTCGATATCTTTGTTACTCCAATGGATTGTAGCCTTGTCATTATGGAAGATAGTCTGTTGTAGAGATTTTTGTTACTCCAATGGATGGTAGCCTTGTCATTATGCAAGGTAGTGTGTTGTCGATATTTTTGTTATTCCAATAGATGGTAGCCTTGTTATTAAGGAAGGTAGTCTGTTGTCGATATTTTTGTTACTCTAAGGGATGGTAGCCTTGTCATTATGGAAGGTAGTCTTTTGTCGAGATTTTTGTTACTCCAATGGATGGTAGCCTTGTCACTATGGAAGGTAGTTTGTTGTTGAGATTTTTGTTACTACATTGGATGGTAGCCTTGTCATTATGGAAGGTAGTCTGTTGTCTTGATATTTGTTACTACAATGGATTGTAGCCTTGTCTTTCTGGAAGGTAGTCTGTTGTGGATATCTTTGTTACTCCAATGGATGGTAGCCTAGTCATTATGAAAGGTAGTCTGTTATCGAGATTTTTGTTACTCTAAGGGATGGTAGCCTTTTAATTATGGAAGGTAGTCTATTGTCGAGATTTTTGTTACTACAATGGATTGTAGCCTTGTCGTTATGGCAGGTAGTCTGCTACGATATCTTTGTTACTCCAAAGGATGGTAGCCTAGTCATTATAAAAGGTAGTCTGTTTTCGAGATTTTTGTTACTCCAATGGATGGTATCCTTGTGATTATGGAAGGTAGTATGTTATCCATATCTTTGTTACTCCAATGGATGGTAGCCTTGTCATTATGTAAGGTAGTCTGTTGTCGAGATTTTTGTTACTACATTGGATGGTAGCCTTGTCATTATGGAAGGTAGTCTGTTGTCGTGATTTTTGTTAATACAATGGCTTATAGCCTTCTTTTTATGGAAGGTATTCTGTTGTCGATATCTTTGTTACTCCAATGGATGGTAGCCTAGTCACTATGGAAAGTAGTCTGTTGTCGAGATTTTTGTTACTACATTGGATTGTAGCCTTGTCATTATGGAAGGTAGTTTGTTGTCTTGATTTTTGTTAATACAATGGATTATAGCCTTGTCTTTATGGAAGGTAGTCTATTATTGATATCTTTGTTACTCCAATGGATGGTAGCCTAGTCATTATGGAAGGTAGTCTGTTGTCGAGATTTTTGTTACTATAAGGGATGGTAGCCTTGTCATTATGGAAGGTAGTCTATTGTCGAGATTTTTATTACTACAATGGATTGTAGCCTTGTCGTTATGGCAGGTAGTCTACTATCGATATCTTTGTTACTCCAAAGGATGGTAGCCTAGTCATTATAGAAGGTAGTCTATTTTCGAGATTTTTGTTACTCCAATGGATGGTATCCTTGTGATTATGGAAGGTAGTATGTTGTCGATATCTTTGTTACTCCAATGGATGGTAGCCTTGTCATTATGTAAGGTAGTCTGTTGTCGAGATTTTTGTTACTACATTGGATGGTAGCCTTGTCATTATGGAAGGTAGTCTGTTGTCGTGATTTTTGTTAATACAATGGCTTATAGTCTTCTCTTTATGGAAGGTAGTCTGTTGTCGATATCTTTGTTACTCCAATGTATGGTAGCCTAGTCACTATGGAAGGTAGTATATTGTCGAGATTTTTGTTACTACATTGGATTATAGCCTTGTCATTATGGAAGGTAGTTTGTTGTCGTGATTTTTGTTAATACAATGGATTATAGCCTTGTCTTTATGGAAGGTAGTCTGTTGTCGAGATTTTTGCTACTATAAGGGATGGTAGCCTTGTCATTATGGAAGGTAGTCTATTGTCGAGATTTTTATTACTACAATGGATTGTAGCCTTATCGTTATGGCAGGTAGTCTGCTATCGATATTGTTGTTACTCCAAAGGATGGTAGCCTAGTCATTATAGAAGGTAGTCTATTTTCGAGATTTTTGTTACTCCAATGGATGGTATCCTTGTGATTATGGAACGTAGTATGTTGTCGATATCTTTGTTACTCCAATGGATGGTAGCCTTGTCATTATGTAAGGTAGTTTGTTGTCGAAATTTTTGTTACTACATTGGATGGTAGCCTTGTCATTATGGAAGGTAGTTTGTTGTCATGATTTTTGTTAATACAATGGATTATAGCCTTGTCTTTATGGAAGGTAGTCTGTTGTCGATATCTTTGTTACTCCAATGGATGGTAGCATAGTCATTATGGAAGGTAGTATGTTGTCGAGTTTTTTGTTATTCTAACGGATGATAGCCTTGTCATTATGGAAGGTAGTCTATTGTCGAGATTTTTATAACTAGAATGGATTGTAGCCTTGTCGTTATGGCAGGTAGTCTGCTATCGATATCTTTGTTACTCCAAAGGATGGTAGCCTAGTCATTATAGAAGGTAGTCTGTTATCGAGATTTTTCTTACTCCAATGGATGGTATCCTTGTGATTATGGAAGGTAGTATGTTGTCGATATCTTTGTTACTCCAATGGATGGTAGCCTTGTCATTATGTAAGGTAGTTTGTTGTAGAGATTTTTGTTACTCCAATGGATGGTAGCGTTGTCATTATGCAAGGTAGTGTGTTGTCGATATTTTTTTTATTCCAATAGATGGTAGCCTTGTCATTATGGAAGGTAGTCTGTTGTCGAGATTTTTGTTACTCCAATGGATGGTAGCCTTGTCACTATGGAAGGTAGTCTGTTGTCGAGATTTTTCTTACTACATTGGATGGTAGTCTTGTCATTATGGAAGGTAGTGTGTTGTTGATATTTTTCTTATTCCAATGGATGGAAGCCTTGTCATTATTGAAGGTAGTGTGTTATCGATTTTTTTCTTATTCTAATGGATGGTAGTCTTGTCATTATTGAAGGTAGTCTGTTGTCGAGATTTTTGTTACTCCAATGGATGGTAGGCTTGTCGTTATGGAAGGTAGTCTGTTGTCGAGATTTTTGTTACTACATTGGATGGTAGCCTTGTCATTATGGAAGGTAGTCTGTTGTCATGATTTTTGTTACTACAATGGATTGTAGCCTTGTCGTTATGGAAGGTAGTCTGTTGTTGATATCTTTGTTAATCCAATGGATGGTAGCCTAGTCATTATAGAAGGTAGTCTGTTGTCGAGATTTTTGTTAATCTAAGGGATGGTAGCCTTGTCATTATGGAACTTAATTTATTGTCGAGATTTTTGTTATTCCATTGGATGGTAGCCTTGTCATTATAGAAGGTAGTCTGTTGTCGAGATTTTTGTTACTACAATGGATTGTATCCTTGTCGTTATGGAAGGTAGTATGTTGTCGATATCTTTCTTACTCCAATGGATGGTAGCCTAGTCATTATGGAATATAGTCTGTTGTCGAGATTTTTGTTTCTCTGTTTGATGGTAGCCTTGTCATTATGGAAGGTTGTCTGTTGTCGTGATTTTTTTACTCCAATGGATGGTATCCTTGTCATTATGGAAGGTAGTATGTTGTCGATATCTTTGTTACTCCAATGGATGGTAGCCTTGTCATTATGGAAGGTAGTCTATTGTCTAGATTTTTGTTACTATAAGGGATGGTGGCCTTGTCATTATGGAAAGTAGTTTGTTGTCGAGATTTTTGTCATTCCAATGGATGGTAGCCTTGTCATTATGAAAGGTAGTCTATTGTCAATATTTTTGTTACTATAATAGATTGTAGCCTTGTCATTATGGAAGGTAGTCTGTTGTCGATATTTTTGTTAATCCAATGGATAGTAGCCTTGTCATTATAGAAGGTAGTATTTTGTCGAGATTTTTGTCACTACAATGGATGGTAGCCATCTCATTATTGAAGGTAGTTTGTTGTCGAGATTTTTGTTACTACAATAGATTGTAGCCATTTTGTTATGGAAGATAGTCGGTTGTCGAGATTTTTGTTACTATAATAGATTGTAGCCTTGTCATTATGGAAGGTAGTATGTTGTCGAGATTCTTGTTACTACAATGGATGGTAGCCTTGTCATTATGGAAGGTAGTCTATTGTCGAGATTTTTATCACTACAATGGATGGTAGCCTTGTCATTATGGAAGGTGGTCTAATGTGGAGATTTTTGTTACTACAATGGATTATAGCCTTTTCGTTATGGCAGGTAGTCTGCTATCGATATCCTTGTTACTCCGAAGGATGGTAGCCTAGTCATTATAGAAGGTAGTCTGTTTTCGAGATTTTTGTTACTCCAATGGATGGTATCCTTGTGATTATGGAAGGTAGTATGTTGTCGATATCTTTGTTACTCCAATGGATGGTAGCCTTGTCATTATGGAAGGTAGTCTGTTGTAGAGATTTTTGTTACTCCAATGGATGGTAGCCTTGTCATTATGCAAGGTAGTGTGTTGTCGATATTTTTTTATTCCAATAGATGGTAGCCTTCTCATTATGGAAGGTAGTCTGTTGTCGAGATTTTTGTTACTCCAATGGATGGTAGCCTTGTCACTATGGAAGGTAGTCTGTTGTCGAGATTTTTGTTACTACATTGGATGGTAGCCTTTTCGATATGGCAGGTAGTCTGCTATCGATATCTTTGTTACTCCAAAGGATGGAAGCCTTGTCATTATGGAAGGTAGTCTATTGTCGAGAATTTTTTTACTCCAATGGATGGAAGCCTTGTCATTATGGAAGGTAGTCTGTTGTCGTGATTTTTGTTACTACAATGGATTGTAGCCTTGTCTTTATGGAAGATAGTCTGTTGTCGAGATTTTTTTTATTCCATTGGATGGTAGCCTTGTCATTATAGAAGGTAGTATGTTTTCAAGATTTTTGTTACTCCAATGGATGGTATCCTTGTGATTATGGAAGGTAGTATGTTGTCGATATCTTTGTTACTCCAATGGATGGTATCCTTGTCATTATGGAAGGTAGTCTGTTGTAGAGATTTTTGTTACTCCAATGGATGGTAGCCTTGTCATTATGCAAGGTAGCGTGTTGTCGATATTTTTATTATTCCAATAGATGGTAGCCTTGTCATTATTGAAGGTAGTCTGTTGTTGAGATTTTTGTTACTTCAATGGATGGTAGCCTTGTCACTATGGAAGGTAGTCTGTTGTCGAGATTTTTGTTACTACATTGGATGGTAGCCTTGTCATTATGGAAGGTAGTCTATTGTCTAGATTTTTGTTACTACAATGGATTGTAGCCTTGTCGTTATGGCAGGTAGTCTGCTATGATAACTTTGTTACTCCAAAGGATGGTAGCCTAGTCATTATAGAAGGTAGTCTATTTTCGAGATTTTTGTTACTCCAATGGATGGTATCCTTGTGATTATGGAAGGTAGTATGTAGTCGATATCTTTGTTACTCCAATGGATGGTAGCCTTGTCATTATGGAAGGTAGTCTGTTGTAGAGATTTTTGTTACTCCAATGGATGGTAGCCTTGTCATTATACAAGGTAGTGTGTTGTCGATATTTTTTTATTCCAATAGATGGTAGCCTTGTCATTATGGAAGGTAGTCTGTGGTCGAGATTTTTGTTACTCCAATGGATGGTAGCCTTGCCACTATGGAAGGTAGTCTTTTGTCGAGATTTTTGTTACTACATTGGATGGTAGCCTTGTCATTATGGAAGGTAGTGTGTTGTCGATATTTTTCTTATTCCAATTGATGGAAGCCTTGTCATTATGGAAGGTAGTCTGTTGTCGAGATTTTTGTTACTCCAATGGATGGAAGCCTTGCCATTATGGAAGGTAGTCTGTTGTCGTGGTTTTTATTACTACAATGGATTGTAGCCTTGTCTTTATGGAAGGTAATCTGTTGTCGAGATTTTTTTTATTCCATTGGATGTTAGCCTTGTCATTATAGAAGGTAGTCTGTTGTCGAGATTTTTGTTACTATAATGGATTGTATCCTTGTCGTTATGGAAGGTAGTATGTTGTCGATATCTTTGTTACTCCAATGGATGATAGCCTTGTCATAATGGAAGGTAGTCTGTTGTAGAGATTTTTGTTACTCCAATGGATGGTAGCCTTGTCATTATGCATAGTAGTGTGTTGTTGATATTTTTGTTATTCCAATAGATGGTAGCCTTGTTATTATGGAAGGTAGTCTGTTGTCGAGGTTTTTGTTACTCTAAGGGATGGTAGCCTTTTCATTATGGATGGTAGTCTATTGTCGAGATTTTTGTTACTACAATGGATTGTAACCTTGTCGTTATGGCAGGTAGTCTGCTATCGATATCTTTGTTACTCCAAAGGACTATAGCCTAGTCATTATAGAAGGTAGTCTATTTTCAAGATTTTTGTTACTCCAATCGATGGTATCCTGGTGATTATGGAAGGTAGTATGTTGTCCATATCTTGGTTACTCCAATGGATGGTATCCTTGTCATTATGGAAGGTAGTCTGTTGTAGAGATTTTTGTTACTCCAATGGATGGTAGCCTTGTCATTATGCAAGGTAGTGTGTTGTCGATATTTTTGTTATTCCAATAGATGGTAGCCTTGTCATTATTGAAGGTAGTCTGTTGTCGAGATTTTTGTTACTCCAATGGATGGTAGCCTTGTTACTATGGAAGGTAGTCTGTTGTCGAAATTTTTGTTACTACATTGGATGGTAGCCTTGTCATTATGGAAGGAAGTTTGTTGTCTTGATTTTTGTTACTACAATGGATTCTAGCCTTGTCTTTATGGAAGGTAGTCTGTTGTGGATATGTTTGTTACTCCAATGGATAGTAGCCTAGTCATTATGGAAGGTAGTCTGTTGTCGAGATTTTTGTTACTATAAGGGATGGTAGCCTTGTCATTATGGAAGGTAGTTTATTGTCGAGATTTTTGTTACTACAATGGATTGTAGCCTTGTCGTTATGGCAGGTAGTCTGCTACGATATCTTTGTTACTCCAAAGGATGGTAGCCTAGTCATTATAGAAGGTAGTCAGTTTTCGAGATTTTTGTTACTCCAAAGGATGGTATCCTTGTGATTATGGAACATAGTATGCTGTCGATATCTTTGTTACTCCAATGGATGGTAGCCTTGTCATTATGGAAGGTAGTCTGTTGTAGAGATTTTTGTTACTCCAATGGATGGTAGCCTTGTCATTATGCAAGGTAGTGTGTTTTCGATATTTTTTTATTCCAATAGATGGTAGCCTTGTCATTATGGAAGGTAGTCTGTTGTCGAGATTTTTGTTACTCCAATGGATGGTAGCCTTGTCACAATGGAAGGTAGTGTGTTGTCGATATTTTTCTTATTCCAATGGATGGAAGCCTTGTCATTATGGAAGGTAGTCTGTTGTCGAGATTTTTGTTACTCCAATGGATGGAAGCCTTGTCATTATGGAAGGTAGTTTGTTGTCGTGATTTTTGTTACTACAATGGATTGTAGCTTTGTCTTTATGGAAGGTAGTCTGTTGTCAAGATTTTTTTATTCCATTGGATGGTAGCCTTGTCATTATAGAAAGTAGTCTGTTGTCGAGATTTTTGTTACTATAATGGATTGTATCCTTGTCGTTATGGAAGGTAGAATGTTGTCGATATCTTTGTTACTCCAATGGATGGTAGCCTTGTCAATATGGAAGGTAGTCTGTTATAGAGATTTTTGTTACTCCAATGGATGGTAGCCTTGTCATTATGCAAGGTAGTGTGTTGTCGAGATTTTTGTTACTATAAGGGATGGTAGCCTTGTCATTATGGAAGGTAGTCTATTGTCGAGATTTTTATTACTACAATGGATTGTAGCCTTGTCGTTATGGCAGGTAGTCTGCTATCGATATCGTTGTTACTCCAAAGGATGGTAGCCTAGTCATTATAGAAGGTAGTCTATTTTCGAGATTTTTGTTACTCCAATGGATGGTATCCTTGTGATTATGGAAGGTAGTATGTTGTCGATATCTTTGTTACTCCAATGGATGGTAGCCTTGTCATTATGTAAGGTAGTTTGTTGTCGAAATTTTTGTTACTACATTGGATGGTAGCCTTGTCATTATGGAAGGTAGTTTGTTGTCATGATTTTTGTTATTACAATGGATTATAGCCTTGTCTTTATGGAAGGTAGTCTGTTGTCGATATCTTTGTTACTCCAATGGATGGTAGCATAGTCATTATGGAAGGTAGTATGTTGTCGAGTTTTTTGTTATTCTAACGGATGATAGCCTTGTCATTATGGAAGGTAGTCTATTGTCGAGATTTTTATAACTACAATGGATTGTAGCCTTGTCGTTATGGCAGGTAGTCTGCTATCGATATCTTGGTTACTCCAAAGGATGGTAGCCTAGTCATTATAGAAGGTAGTCTGTTATCGAGATTTTTGTTACTCCAATGGATGGTATCCTAGTGATTATGGAAGGTAGTATGTTGTCGATATCTTTGTTACTCCAATGGATGGTAGCCTTGTCATTATGTAAGGTAGTCTGTTGTAGAGATTTTTGTTACTCCAATGGATAGTAGCGTTGTCATTATGCAAGGTAGTGTGTTGTCGATATTTTTCTTACTACATTGGATGGTAGTCTTGTCATTATGGAAGGTAGTGTGTTGTTGATATTTTTCTTATTCCAATGGATGGAAGCCTTGTCATTATGGAAGGTAGTGTGTTATCGATTTTTTTCTTATTCCAATGGATGGAAGCCTTGTCATTATGGAAGGTAGTCTATTGTCGTGATTTTTGTTACTCCAATGTATGGTATCCTTGTCATTATGGAAGGTGGTATGTTGTTGATATCTTTGTTACTCCAATGGATGTTAGTCTTGTCATTATTGAAGGTAGTCTATTGTCGAGATTTTTGTTACTCCAATGGATCGTAGGCTGGTCGTTATGGAAGGTAGTCTGTTGTCGAGATTTTTGTTACTACATTGGATGGTAGCCTTGTCATTATGGAAGGTAGTCTGTTGTCGATATTTTTGTTACTACAATGGATTGTAGCCTTGTCGTTATGGAAGGTAGTCTGTTGTTGATATCTTTCTTACTCCAATGGATGGTAGCCTAGTCATTATGGAATATAGTCTGTTGTCGAGATTTTTCTTTCTCCGTTGGATGGTAGCCTTGTCATTATGGAAGGTTGTCTGTTGTCGTGATTTTTTTACTCCAATGGATGGTATCCTTGTCATTATGAAAGGTAGTATGTTGTCGATATCTTTGTTACTCCAATGGATGGTAGCCTTGTCATTATGGAAGGTAGTCTATTGTCTAGATTTTTGTTACTATAAGGGATGGTGGCCTTGTCATTATGGAAAGTAGTTTGTTGTCGAGATTTTTGTTATTCCAATGGATGGTAGCCTTGTCATTATGAAAGGTAGTCTATTGTCAATATTTTTGTTACTATAATAGATTGTACCCTTGTCATTATGGAAGGTAGTCTATTGTCGATATTTTTGTTACTCCAATGGATAGTAGCCTTGTCATTATAGAAGGTAGTATTTTGTCGAGATTTTTGTCACTACAATGGATGGTAGCCATCTCATTATTGAAGGTAGTTTGTTGTCGAGATTTTTGTTACTACAATAGATTGTAGCCATTTCGTTATGGAAGATAGTCTGTTGTCGAGATTCTTGTTACTACAATGGATGGTAGCCTTGTCATTATGGAAGGTAGTCTATTGTCGAGATTTTTGTCACTACAATGGATGGTAGCCTTGTCATTATGGAAGGTGGTCTAATGTCGAGATTTTTGTTACTACAATGGATTGTAGCCTTGTCGTTATGGCAGGTAGTCTGCTATCAATATCCTTGTTACTCCGAAGGATGGTAGCCTTGTCATTATAGAAGGTAGTCTGTTTTCGAGATTTTTGTTACTCCAATGGATGGTATCCTTGTGATTATGGAAGGTAGTATGTTGTCGATATCTTTGTTACTCCAATGGATGGTAGCCTTGTCATTATGGAAGGTAGTCTATTGTCTAGATTTTTGTTACTATAAGGGATGGTGGCCTTGTCATTATGGAAAGTAGTTTGTTGTCGAGATTTTTGTTATTCCAATGGATGGTAGCCTTGTCATTATGAAAGGTAGTCTATTGTCAATATTTTTGTTACTATAATAGATTGTACCCTTGTCATTATGGAAGGTAGTCTATTGTCGATTTTTTTGTTACTCCAATGGATAGTAGCCTTGTCATTATAGAAGGTAGTATTTTGTCGAGATTTTTGTCACTACAATGGATGGTAGCCATCTCATTATTGAAGGTAGTTTGTTGTCGAGATTTTTGTTACTACAATAGATTGTAGCCATTTCGTTATGGAAGATAGTCTGTTGTCGAGATTCTTGTTACTACAATGGATGGTAGCCTTGTCATTATGGAAGGTAGTCTATTGTCGAGATTTTTGTCACTACAATGGATGGTAGCCTTGTCATTATGGAAGGTGGTCTAATGTCGAGATTTTTGTTACTCCAATGGATGGTATCCTTGTGATTATGGAAGGTAGTATGTTGTCGATATCTTTGTTACTCCAATGGATGGTAGCCTTGTCATTATGGAAGGTAGTCTGTTGTAGAGATTTTTGTTACTCCAATGGATGGTAGCCTTGTCATTATGCAAGGTAGTGTGTTGTCGATATTTTTTTATTCCAATAGATGGTAGCCTTGTCATTATGGAAGGTAGTCTGTTGTCGAGATTTTTGTTATTCCAATGGATGGTAGCCTTGTCACTATGGAAGGTAGTCTGTTGTCGAGATTTTTGTTACTACATTGGATGGTAGCCTTTTCGTTATGGCAGGTAGTCTGCTATCGATATCTTTGTTACTCCAAAGAATGGAAGCCTTGTCATTATGGAAGGTAGTCTGTTGTCGAGATTTTTTTTACTCCAATGGATGGAAGCATTGTCATTATGGAAGGTAGTCTGTTGTCGTGATTTTTGTTACTACAATGGATTGTAGCCTTGTCTTTATGGAAGGTAGTCTGTTGTCGAGATTTTTTTTATTCCATTGGATGGTAGCCTTGTCATTATAGAAGGTAGTCTGTTTTCAAGATTTTTGTTACTCCAATGGATGGTATCGTTGTGATTATGGAAGGTAGTATGTTGTCGATATCTTTGTTACTCCAATGGATGGTATCCTTGTCATTATGGAAGGTAGTCTGTTGTAGAGATTTTTGTTACTCTAATGGATGGTAGCCTTGTCATTATGCAAGGTAGCGTGTTGTCGATATTTTTGTTATTCCAATAGATGGTAGCCTTGTCATTATTGAAGGTAGTCTGTTGTCGAGATTTTTGTTACTTCAATGGATGGTAGCCTTGTCACTATGGAAGGTAGTCTGTTGTCGAGATTTTTGTTACTACATTGGATGGTAGCCTTGTCATTATGGAAGGTAGTCTATTGTCTAGATTTTTGTTACTACAATGGATTGTAGCCTTGTCGTTATGGCAGGTAGTCTGCTATGATAACTTTGTTACTCCAAAGGATGGTAGCCTAGTCATTATAGAAGGTAGTCTATTTTCGAGATTTTTGTTACTCCAATGGATGGTATCCTTGTGATTATGGAAGGTAGTATGTAGTCGATATCTTTGTTACTCCAATGGATGGTAGCCTTGTCATTATGGAAGGTAGTCTGTTGTAGAGATTTTTGTTACTCCAATGGATGGTAGCCTTGTCATTATACAAGGTAGTGTGTTGTCGATATTTTTTTATTCCAATAGATGGTAGCCTTGTCATTTTGGAAGGTAGTCTGTGGTCGAGATTTTTGTTACTCCAATGGATGGTAGCCTTGTCACTATGGAAGGTAGTCTGTTGTCGAGATTTTTGTTACTCCAATGGATGGTAGCCTTGTCATTATGCAAGGTAGTGTGTTGTCGATATTTTTGTCATTCCAATAGATGGTAGCCTTATCATTATTGAAGGTAGTCTGTTGTCGAGATTTTTGTTACTCCAATGGATGGTAGCCTTGTCACTATGGAAGGTAGTCTGTTGTCGAAATTTTTGTTACTACATTGGATGGTAGCCTTGTCATTATGGAAGGAAGTTTGTTGTCTTGATTTTTGTTACTACAATGGATTCTAGCCTTGTCTTTATGGAAGGTAGTCTGTTGTGGATATGTTTGTTCCTCCAATGGATAGTAGCCTAGTCATTATGGAAGGTAGTCTGTTGTCGAGATTTTTGTTACTCTAAGGGATGGTAGCCTTGTCATTATGGAAGGTAGTCTATTGTCAAGATTTTTGTTACTACAATGGATTGTAGCCTTGTCGTTATGGCAGGTAGTCTGCTACGATATCTTTGTTACTCCAAAGGATGGTAGCCTAGTCATTATAGAAGGTAGTCTGTTTTCGAGATTTTTGTTACTCCAATGGATGGTATCCTTGTGATTATGGAAGGTAGTATGTTGTCGATATCTTTGTTACTCCAATGGATGGTAGCCTTGTCATTATGGAAGGTAGTCTGTTGTAGAGATTTTTGTTACTCCAATGGATGGTAGCCTTGTCATTATGCAAGGTAGTGTGTTTTCGATATTTTTTTATTCCAATAGATGGTAGCCTTGTCATTATGGAAGGTAGTCTGTTGTCGAGATTTTTGTTACTCCAATGGATGGTACCCTTGTCACTATGGAAGGTAGTGTGTTGTCGATATTTTTCTTATTCCAATGGATGGAAGCCTTGTCATTATGGAAGGTAGTCTGTTGTCGAGATTTTTGTTACTACATTGGATGGTAGCCTTGTCATTATGGAAGGTAGTGTGTTGTCGATATTTTTCTTATTCCAATGGATGGAAGCCTTGTCATTATGGAAGGTAGTCTGTTGTAGAGATTTTTGTTACTCCAATGGATGGTAGCCTTGTCATTATTCAAGGTAGTGTGTTGTCGATATTTTTTTATTCCAATAGATGGTAGCCTAGTCATTATGGAAGGTAGTCTGTTGTCGAGATTTTTGTTAATCCAATGGATGGTAGCCTTGTCACTATGGAAGGTAGTCTATTGTCGAGATTTTTGTTACTACATTGGATGGTAGCCTTGTCATTATGGAAGGTAGTGTGTTATCGATATTTTTCTTATTCCAATGGATGGAAGCCTTGTCATTATGGAAGGTAGTCTGTTGTCGAGATTTTTGTTACTCCAATGGATGGAAGCCTTGTCATTATGGAAGGTAGTTTGTTGTCGTGATTTTTGTTACTACAATGGATTGTAGCCTTGTCTTTAGGGAAGGTAGTCTGTTGTCAAGATTTTTTTATTCCATTGGATGGTAGCCTTGTCATTATAGAAGGTAGTCTGTTGTCGAGATTTTTGTTACTACAATGGATTGTATCCTTGTCGTTATGGAAGGTAGAATGTTGTCGATATCTTTGTTACTCCAATGGATGGTAGCCTTGTCATTATGGAAGGTAGTCTGTTATAGAGATTTTTGTTACTCCAATGGATGGTAGCCTTGTCATTATGCAAGGTAGTGTGTTGTCGATATTTTTGTTATTCCAATAGATGGTAGCCTTGTTATTATGGAAGGTAGTCTGTTGTCGAGATTTTTGTTACTCTAAGGGATGGTAGCCTTGTCATTATGGAAGGTAGTCTATTGTCGAGATTTTTGTTACTACAATGGATTGTAGCCTTGTCGTTATGGCAGGTAGTCTGCTATCGATATCTTTGTTACTCCAAAGGATGGTAGCCTAGTCATTATAGAAGGTAGTCTGTTTTCAAGATTTTTGTTACTCCAATGGATGGTATCCTTGTGATTATGGAAGGTAGTATGTTGTCGATATCTTTGTTACTCCAATGGATGGTATACTTGTCATTATGGAAGGTAGTCTGTTGTAGAGATTTTTGTTACTCCAATGGATGGTAGCCTTGTCATTATGCAAGGTAGTGTGTTGTCGATATTTTTGTTATTCCAATAGATGGTAGCCTTGCCATTATTGAAGGTAGTCTGTTGTTGAGATTTTTGTTACTCCAATGGATGGTAGCCTTGTCACTATGGAAGGTAGTCTGTTGTCGAGATTTTTATTACTGCATTGGATGGTAGCCTTGTCATTAAGGAAGGTAGTCTGTTGTCTTGATTTTTGTTACTACAATGGATTATAGCCTTGTCTTTATGGAAGGTAGTCTGTTGTGGATATGTTTGTTACTCCAATGGATGGTAGCCTAGTCATTATGGAAGGTAGTCTGTTGTCAAGATTTTTGTTACTCTAAGGGATGGTAGCCTTGTCATTATGGAAGGTAGTCTATTGTCGAGATTTTTGTTACTACAATGGATTGTAGCTTTGTCGTTATGGCAGGTAGTCTGCTACGATATCTTTGTTACTCCAAAGGATGGTAGCCTAGTCATTATAGAAGGTAGTCTGTTTTCGAGATTTTTGTTACTCCAATGTATGGTATCCTTGTGATTATGGAAGGTAGTATGTTGTCTATATCTTTGTTACTCCAATGGATCGTAGCCTCGTCATTATGGAAGGTAGTCTGTTGTAGAGATTTTTGTTACACCAATGGATGGTAGACTTGTCACTATGGAAGGTAGTCTGTTGTCGAGATTTTTGTTACTACATTGGATGGTAGCCTTGTCATTATGGAAGGTAGTGTGTTGTCGATATTTTTCTTATTCCAATGGATGGAAGCCTTGTCATTATGGAAGGTAGTCTATTGTCGAGATTTTTGTTACTCCAATGGATGGAAGCCTTGTCATTATGGAAGGTAGTCTGTTGTCGTGATTTTTGTTACTACAATGGATTGTATCCTTGTCGTTATGGAAGGTAGTATGTTGTCGATATCTTTCTTACTCTAATGGATGGTAGCCTAGTCATTATGGAAGGTAGTCTGTTGTCGAGATTTTTGTTACTACATTGGATGGTAGCCTTGTCATTATGGAAGGTAGTGTGTTATTGATATTTTTGTTATTCCAATGGATGGTAGACTTGTCATTATGGAAGGTAGTCTATTGTCGTGATTTTTTTACTCCAATGGATGGTAGCCTTGTCACTATGGAAGGTAGTGTGTTGTCGATATTTTTCTTATTCCAATGGATGGAAGCCTTGTCATTATGGAAGGTAGTCTGTTGTCGAGATTTTTGTTACTACATTGGATGGTAGCCTTGTCATTATGGAAGGTAGTGTGTTGTCGATATTTTTCTTATTCCAATGGATGGAAGCCTTGTCATTATGGAAGGTAGTCTGTTGTAGAGATTTTTGTTACTCCAATGGATGGTAGCCTTGTCATTATTCAAGGTAGTGTGTTGTCGATATTTTTTTATTCCAATAGATGGTAGCCTAGTCATTATGGAAGGTAGTCTGTTGTCGAGATTTTTGTTAATCCAATGGATGGTAGCCTTGTCACTATGGAAGGTAGTCTATTGTCGAGATTTTTGTTACTACATTGGATGGTAGCCTTGTCATTATGGAAGGTAGTGTGTTATCGATATTTTTCTTATTCCAATGGATGGAAGCCTTGTCATTATGGAAGGTAGTCTGTTGTCGAGATTTTTGTTACTCCAATGGATGGAAGCCTTGTCATTATGGAAGGTAGTTTGTTGTCGTGATTTTTGTTACTACAATGGATTGTAGCCTTGTCTTTAGGGAAGGTAGTCTGTTGTCAAGATTTTTTTATTCCATTGGATGGTAGCCTTGTCATTATAGAAGGTAGTCTGTTGTCGAGATTTTTGTTACTACAATGGATTGTATCCTTGTCGTTATGGAAGGTAGAATGTTGTCGATATCTTTGTTACTCCAATGGATGGTAGCCTTGTCATTATGGAAGGTAGTCTGTTATAGAGATTTTTGTTACTCCAATGGATGGTAGCCTTGTCATTATGCAAGGTAGTGTGTTGTCGATATTTTTGTTATTCCAATAGATGGTAGCCTTGTTATTATGGAAGGTAGTCTGTTGTCGAGATTTTTGTTACTCTAAGGGATGGTAGCCTTGTCATTATGGAAGGTAGTCTATTGTCGAGATTTTTGTTACTACAATGGATTGTAGCCTTGTCGTTATGGCAGGTAGTCTGCTATCGATATCTTTGTTACTCCAAAGGATGGTAGCCTAGTCATTATAGAAGGTAGTCTGTTTTCAAGATTTTTGTTACTCCAATGGATGGTATCCTTGTGATTATGGAAGGTAGTATGTTGTCGATATCTTTGTTACTCCAATGGATGGTATACTTGTCATTATGGAAGGTAGTCTGTTGTAGAGATTTTTGTTACTCCAATGGATGGTAGCCTTGTCATTATGCAAGGTAGTGTGTTGTCGATATTTTTGTTATTCCAATAGATGGTAGCCTTGCCATTATTGAAGGTAGTCTGTTGTTGAGATTTTTGTTACTCCAATGGATGGTAGCCTTGTCACTATGGAAGGTAGTCTGTTGTCGAGATTTTTATTACTGCATTGGATGGTAGCCTTGTCATTAAGGAAGGTAGTCTGTTGTCTTGATTTTTGTTACTACAATGGATTATAGCCTTGTCTTTATGGAAGGTAGTCTGTTGTGGATATGTTTGTTACTCCAATGGATGGTAGCCTAGTCATTATGGAAGGTAGTCTGTTGTCAAGATTTTTGTTACTCTAAGGGATGGTAGCCTTGTCATTATGGAAGGTAGTCTATTGTCGAGATTTTTGTTACTACAATGGATTGTAGCCTTGTCGTTATGGCAGGTAGTCTGCTACGATATCTTTGTTACTCCAAAGTATGGTAGCCTAGTCATTATAGAAGGTAGTCTGTTTTCGAGATTTTTGTTACTCCAATGTATGGTATCCTTGTGATTATGGAAGGTAGTATGTTGTCTATATCTTTGTTACTCCAATGGATCGTAGCCTCGTCATTATGGAAGGTAGTCTGTTGTAGAGATTTTTGTTACACCAATGGATGGTAGCCTTGTCACTATGGAAGGTAGTCTGTTGTCGAGATTTTTGTTACTACATTGGATGGTAGCCTTGTCATTATGGAAGGTAGTGTGTTGTCGATATTTTTCTTATTCCAATGGATGGAAGCCTTATCATTATGGAAGGTAGTCTATTGTCGAGATTTTTGTTACTCCAATGGATGGAAGCCTTGTCATTATGGAAGGTAGTCTGTTGTCGTGATTTTTGTTACTACAATGGATTGTATCCTTGTCGTTATGGAAGGTAGTATGTTGTCGATATCTTTCTTACTCTAATGGATGGTAGCCTAGTCATTATGGAAGGTAGTCTGTTGTCGAGATTTTTGTTACTACATTGGATGGTAGCCTTGTCATTATAGAAGGTAGTGTGTTATTGATATTTTTGTTATTCCAATGGATGGTAGACTTGTCATTATGGAAGGTAGTCTATTGTCGTGATTTTTTTACTCCAATGGATGGTATCCTTGTCATTATGGAAGGTAGTATGTTGTCGATATCTTTGTTACTCCAATGGATGGTAGCCTTGTCATTATGGAAGGTAGTGTGTTTTCTAGATTTTTGTTACTATAAGGGATGGTGGCCTTGTCATTATGGAAAGTAGTTTGTTGTCGAGATTTTTGTTATTCCAATGGATGGTAGCCTTGTCATTATGAAAGGTAGTCTATTGTCGACATTTTTGTTACTATAATAAATTGTAGCCCTGTCATTATGGAAGGTAGTCTTTTGTCGATATTTTTGTTACTCCAATGGATGGTAGCCTTGTCATTTTAAAAGGTAGTATTTTGTCGAGATTTTTGTCACTACAGTGGATGGTAGCCATGTCATTATGTAAGGTAGTCTGTTGTCGAGAATTGTGTTACTACAATAGATTGTAGCCTTTTCGTTATGGAAGATAGTCTGTTGTCGAGATTTTTGTTACTATAATAGATTGTAGCCTTGTCATTATCGAAGGTAGTATGTTGTTGAGATTCTTGTTACTACAATGGATGGTAGCCTTGTCATTATGGAAGGTAGTCTATTGTCGAGATTTTTGTCACTACAATGGATGGTAGCCTTGTCATTATGGAAGGTAGTCTATTGTCGAGATTTTTGTTACTACAATGGATTGTAGCCTTGTCATTATGGCAGGTAGTCTGCTATCGATATCTTTGTTAATCCAAAGGATGGTAGCCTAGTCATTATAGAAGGTAGTCTATTTTCGAGATTTTTGTTACTCCAATGGATGGTATCCTTGTGATTATGGAAGGTAGTATGTTGTCGATATCTTTGTTACTCCAATGGATGGTATCCTTGTCATTATGGAAGGTAGTCTGTTGTAGAGATTTTTGTTACTCCAATGGATGGTAGCCTTGTCATTATGCAAGGTAGTGTGTTGTCGATATTTTTGTTATTCCAATAGATGGTAGCCTTGTCATTATTGAAGGTAGTCTGTTGTTGAGATTTTTGTTACTCCAATGGATGGTAGCCTTGTCACTATGGAAGGTAGTCTGTTGTCGAGATTTTTATTACTACATTGGATGGTAGCCTTGTCATTAAGGAAGGTAGTCTGTTGTCTTGATTTTTGTTACTACAATGATTGTAGCCTTGTCTTTATGGAAGGTAGTCTGTTGTGGATATGTTTGTTACTCCAATGGATGGTAGCCTAGTCATTATGGAAGGTAGTCTGTTGTCATGATTTTTGTTACTCTAAGGGATGGTAGCCTTGTCATTATGGAAGGTAGTCTATTGTCGAGATTTTTGTTACTACAATGGATTGTAGCCTTGTCGTTATGGCAGGTAGTCTGCTATGATATCTTTGTTACTCCAAAGGATGGTAGCCTAGTCATTATAGAAGGTAGTCTGTTTTCGAGATTTTTGTTACTCCAATGTATGGTATCCTTGTGATTATGGAAGGTAGTATGTTGTCTATATCTTTGTTACTCCAATGGATGGTAACCTTGTCATTATGGAAGGTAGTCTGTTGTAGAGATTTTTGTTACACCAATGGATGGTAGCCTTGTCACTATGGAAGGTAGTCTGTTGTCGAGATTTTTGTTACTACATTGGATGGTAGCCTTGTCATTATGGAAGGTAGTGTGTTGTCGATATTTTTCTTATTCCAATGGATGGAAGCCTTGTCATTATGGAAGGTAGTCTATTGTCGAGATTTTTGTTACTCCAATGGATGGAAGCCTTGTTATTATGGAAGGTAGTCTGTTGTTGTGATTTTTGTTACTACAATGGATTGTATCCTTCTCGTTATGGAAGGTAGTATGTTGTCGATATCTTTCTTACTCTAATGGATGGTAGCCTAGTCATTATGGAAGGTAGTCTGTTGTCGAGATTTTTGTTTCTCCATTGGATGGTAGCCTTGTCATTATGGAAGGTAGTGTGTTATCGATATTTTTGGTATTCCAATGGATGGTAGACTTGTCATTATGGAAGGTAGTCTATTGTCGTGATTTTTTTACTCCAATGGATGGTATCCTTGTCATTATGGAAGGTAGTATGTTGTCGATATCTTTGTTACTCCAATGGATGGTAGCCTTGTCATTATGGAAGGTAGTCTGTTTTCTAGATTTTTGTTACTATAAGGGATGGTGGCCTTGTCATTATGGAAAGTAGTTTGTTGTCGAGATTTTTATTATTCCAATGGATGGTAGCCTTGTCATTATAGAAGGTAGTATTTTGTCGAGATTTTTGTCACTACAATGGATGGTAGCCATGTCATTATGGAAGGTAGTTTGTTGTCGAGATTTTTGTTACTACAATAGATTGTAGCCTTTTCGTTATGGAAGATAGTCTATTGTCGAGATTTTTGTTACTATAATTGATTGTAGCCTTGTCATTATCGAAGGTAGTCTGTTGTTGAGATTTTTGTTACTCTAAGGGATGGTAGCCTTGTCATTATGGAAGGTAGTCTATTGTCGAGATTTTTGTTACTACAATGGATTGTAGCCTTGTCTTTATGGAAGGTAGTTTGTTCACGATATCTTTGTTACTCCAATGGATGGTAGACTAGTGATTATGGAAGGTAGTCTGTTGTCGAGATTTTTGTTACTCTAAGGGATGGTAGCCTTGTCATTATGGAATTTAGTTTATTGTCGAGATTTTTTTTATTCCAATGGATGGTAGCCTTTTCATTATGGAAGGTACTCTGTTGTCGAGATTTTTGTTACTCTACGGGATGGTAGCCTTGTCATTATGGAAGGTAGTCTATTGTCGAGATTTTTGTTACTACAATGGATTTTAGCCATGTCGTTATGGAAGGTAGTCTGCTATCGATATCTTTGTTACTCCAAAGGATGGTAGTCTGTTGTCGTTATTTTTGTTACTACAATGGATTGTAGCCTTGTCTTTATGGAAGGTAATCTGTTGTAGATATCTTTGTTACTCCAATGGATGGTAGCCTAGTCATTATGGAAGGTAGTCTGTTGTAGAGATTTTTGTTACTCTAAAGGATGTTAGCCTTGTCATTATGGAATTTAGTTTATTGTCGAGATTTTTTTTATTCCAATGCATGGTAGCCTTGTCATTATGGAAGGTAGTCTGTTGTCGAGATTTTTGTTACTCTAAGGGATGGTAGCCTTGTCATTATGGAAGGTAGTCTATTGTCGAGATTTTTGTTACTACAATGGATTGTAGCCATGTCGTTATGGAAGGTAGTCTGCTATCGATATCTTTGTTACTCCAAAGGATGGTAGTCTGTATTCGAGATTTTTGTTAGTCCAATTGATTTTATCCTTGTGATTATGGAAGGTAGTATGTTGTCGATATCTTTGTTACTCCAATGGATGGTAGCCTTGTCATTATGGAAGGTAGTCTGTTGTAGAGATTTTTGTTACTCCAATGGATGGTAGCCTTGTCACTATGGTAGCTTGTCTGTTGTCGAGATTTTTGTTACTACATTGGATGGTAGCCTTGTCATTATGGAAGGTAGTTTGTTGTCGTGATTTTTGTTACTACAATGGATTGTAGCCTTGTCTTTATGGAAGGTAATCTATTGTCGATATCTTTGTTACTCCAATGGATGGTAGCCTAGTCATTATGGAAGGTAGTTTGTTGTCAAGATTTTTGTTACTCTAAGGGATGGTAGCCTTGTCATTATGGAAGGTAGTCTATTGTCGAGATTTTTTTTACTACAATGGATTGTAGCTTTGTCGTTATGGCAGGTAGTCTGCTATCGATATCTTTGTTACTCCAAAGGATGGTAGCCTAGTCATTATAGAAGGTAGTCTGTTTTTGAGATTTTTGTTACTCCAATGGATGGTAGCCTGGTCATTATGCAAGGTAGTGTGTTGTCGATATTTTTGTTATTCCAATAGATGGTAGCCTTGTCATTATGGAAGGCAGTCTGTTGTAGAGATTTTTGTTACTCCAATGGATGGTAGCCTTGTCATTATGCAAGGTAGTGTGTTGTTGATATTTTTGTTATTCCAATAGATGGTAGCCTTGTCACTATGGAAGGTAGTCTGTTGTCGAGATTTTTGTTACTCCAATGGATGGTAGCCTTGTCACTATGGAAGGTAGTCTGTTGTCGAGATTTTTGTTACTACATTGGATGGTAGCCTGGTCATTATGGAAGGTAGTCTGTTGTCGTTATTTTTGTTACTACAATGGATTGTAGCCTTGTCTTTATGGAAGGTAGTCTGTTGTCGATATCTTTGTTACTCCAATGGATGGTAGCCTAGTCATTATGGAAGGTAGCCTGTTGTCGAGATTTTTGTTACTCTAAGGGATGGTAGCCTTGTCATTATGGAATTTAGTTTATTGTCGAGATTTTTTTTATTCCAATGGATGGCAGCCTTGTCATTATGGAAGGTAGTCTGTTGTCGAGATTATTGTTACTCCATTGGATGGTATCCTTGTGATTATGGAAGGTAGTATGTTGTCGATATCTTTATTACTCCAATGGATGGTGGCCTTGTCATTATGGAAGGTAGTCTGTTGTCGAGATTTTTATTACTCCAATGGATGGTAGCCTTGTCACTATGGAAGGTAGTCTGTTGTCGAGATTTTTGTTACTACATTGGATGGTAGCCTTGTCATTATGGAAGGTAGTCTGTTGTCGTGATTTTTGTTACTACAATGGATTGTAGCCTTGTCTTTATGGAAGGTAGTCTATTGTCGATATCTTTGTTACTCCAATGGATGGTAGCCTAGTCATTATGGAAGGTAGTCTGTTGTCGAGATTTTTGTTACTCCAATGGATGGTATCCTTGTGATTATGGAAGGTAGTATGCTGTCGATATCTTTGTTACTCCAATGGATCGTAGCCTTCTCATTATGGAAGGTAGTCTGTTGTCGAGATTTTTGTTACTCCAATGGATGGTAGCCTTGTCACTATGGAAGGTAGTCTGTTGTCGAGATTTTTGTTACTACATTGGATGGTAGCCTAGTAATTATGGAAGGTAGTTTGTTGTCGTGATTTTTGTTACAACAATGGATTGTAGCCTTGTCTTTATGGAAGGTAGTCTATTATCGATATCTTTGTTACTCCAATGGATGGTAGCCTAGTCATTATGGAAGGTAGTCTGTTGTCGTGATTTTTGTTACTACAATGGATTGTAGCCTTGTCTTTATGGAAGGTAGTCTGTTGTCGATATCTTTGTTACTCCAATGGATGGTAGCCTAGTCATTATGGAAGGTAGTCTGTTGTCAAGATTTTTGTTACTCTAAGGGATGGTAACCTTGAAATTATGGAAGGTAGTCTATTGTCGAGATTTTTGTTACTACAATGGATGGTAGCCTTGTCATTATAGAAGGTAGTATTTTGTCGAGATTTTTTCACTACAATGGATGGTAGCCATCTCATTATGGAAGGTAGTCTGTTGTCGAGATTTTTGTTACTACAATAGATTATAGCCTTTTCGTTATGGAAGATAGTCTGTTGTCGAGATTTTTGTTACTATAATAGATTGTAGCCTTGTCATTATGGAAGGTAGTATGTTGTCGAGATTCTTGTTACTACAATGGATGGTAGCCGTTGTCATTATGGAAGGTAGTCTATTGTTGAGATTTTTGTCACTATAATGGATGGTAGCCTTGTCATTATGGAAGGTAGTCTAATGTCGAGATTTTTGTTACTACAATGGATTTTAGCCTTGTCGTTATGGCAGGTAGTCTGCTATCGATATCTTTGTTATTCCAAAGGATGGTAGCCTAGTCATTATAGAAGGTAGTCTGTTTTCGAGATTTTTGTTACTC
Organism: Vicia faba; assembly: GCA_948472305.1. Classification (NCBI taxonomy): domain Eukaryota; kingdom Viridiplantae; phylum Streptophyta; class Magnoliopsida; order Fabales; family Fabaceae; genus Vicia; species Vicia faba. The sequence continues at coordinate 528,430,656 of OX451741.1, forward strand.
CAATGGATGGTATCCTTGTGATTATGGAAGGTAGTATGTTATCGATATCTTTGTTACTCCAATGGATGGTAGCCTAGTCATTATGGAAGGTAGTCTGTTGTCGAGATTTTTGTTACTCCAATGGATGGTATCCTTGTGATTATGGAAGGTAGTGTGTTGTCGATATCTTTGTTACTCCAATAGATGGTAGCCTTGTCATTATGGAAGGTAGTCTGTTGTCGTGATTTTTGTTACTACAATGGATTGTAGCCTTGTCTTTATGGAAGGTAGTCTATTGTCGATATCTTTGTTACTCCAATGGATGGTAGCCTAGTCATTATGGAAGGTAGTCTGTTGTCGAGATTTTTGTTACTCCAATGGATGGTATCCTTGTGATTATGGAAGGTAGTATGTTGTCGATATCTTTGTTACTCCAATGGATCGTAGCCTTCTCATTATGGAAGGTAGTCTGTTGTCGAGATTTTTGTTACTCCAATGGATGGTAGCCTTGTCACTATGGAAGGTAGTCTGTTGTCGAGATTTTTGTTACTACATTGGATGGTAGCCTTGTCATTATGGAAGGTAGTCTGTTGTCGTGATTTTTGTTACTACAATGGATTGTAGCCTTGTCTTTATGGAAGGTAGTCTATTGTCGATATCTTTGTTACTCCAATGGATGGTAGCCTAGTCATTATGGAAGGTAGTCTGTTGTCGAGATTTTTGTTACTCCAATGGATGGTATCCTTGTGATTATGGAAGGTAGTATGCTGTCGATATCTTTGTTACTCCAATGGATCGTAGCCTTCTCATTATGGAAGGTAGTCTGTTGTCGAGATTTTTGTTACTCCAATGGATGGTAGCCTTGTCACTATGGAAGGTAGTCTGTTGTCGAGATTTTTGTTACTACATTGGATGGTAGCCTAGTAATTATGGAAGGTAGTTTGTTGTCGTGATTTTTGTTACAACAATGGATTGTAGCCTTGTCTTTATGGAAGGTAGTCTATTATCGATATCTTTGTTACTCCAATGGATGGTAGCCTAGTCATTATGGAAGGTAGTCTGTTGTCGTGATTTTTGTTACTACAATGGATTGTAGCCTTGTCTTTATGGAAGGTAGTCTGTTGTCGATATCTTTGTTACTCCAATGGATGGTAGCCTAGTCATTATGGAAGGTAGTCTGTTGTCAAGATTTTTGTTACTCTAAGGGATGGTAACCTTGAAATTATGGAAGGTAGTCTATTGTCGAGATTTTTGTTACTACAATGGATGGTAGCCTTGTCATTATAGAAGGTAGTATTTTGTCGAGATTTTTTCACTACAATGGATGGTAGCCATCTCATTATGGAAGGTAGTCTGTTGTCGAGATTTTTGTTACTACAATAGATTATAGCCTTTTCGTTATGGAAGATAGTCTGTTGTCGAGATTTTTGTTACTATAATAGATTGTAGCCTTGTCATTATGGAAGGTAGTATGTTGTCGAGATTCTTGTTACTACAATGGATGGTAGCCGTTGTCATTATGGAAGGTAGTCTATTGTTGAGATTTTTGTCACTATAATGGATGGTAGCCTTGTCATTATGGAAGGTAGTCTAATGTCGAGATTTTTGTTACTACAATGGATTTTAGCCTTGTCGTTATGGCAGGTAGTCTGCTATCGATATCTTTGTTATTCCAAAGGATGGTAGCCTAGTCATTATAGAAGGTAGTCTGTTTTCGAGATTTTTGTTACTCCAATGGATGGTATCCTTGTGATTATGGAAGGTAGTATGTTATCGATATCTTTGTTACTCCAATGGATGGTAGCCTAGTCATTATGGAAGGTAGTCTGTTGTCGAGATTTTTGTTACTCCAATGGATGGTATCCTTGTGATTATGGAAGGTAGTGTGTTGTCGATATCTTTGTTACTCCAATAGATGGTAGCCTTGTCATTATGGAAGGTAGTCTGTTGTCGTGATTTTTGTTACTACAATGGATTGTAGCCTTGTCTTTATGGAAGGTAGTCTATTGTCGATATCTTTGTTACTCCAATGGATGGTAGCCTAGTCATTATGGAAGGTAGTCTGTTGTCGAGATTTTTGTTACTCCAATGGATGGTATCCTTGTGATTATGGAAGGTAGTATGTTGTCGATATCTTTGTTACTCCAATGGATCGTAGCCTTCTCATTATGGAAGGTAGTCTGTTGTCGAGATTTTTGTTACTCCAATGGATGGTAGCCTTGTCACTATGGAAGGTAGTCTGTTGTCGAGTTTTTTGTCACTACAATGGATGGTAGCCATGTCATTATGGAAGGTAGTTTGTTGTCGAGATTTTTGTTACTACAATAGATTGTAGCCTTTTCGTTATGGAAGATAGTCTATTGTCGAGATTTTTGTTACTATAATTGATTGTAGCCTTGTCATTATCGAAGGTAGTCTGTTGTTGAGATTTTTGTTACTCTAAGGGATGGTAGCCTTGTCATTATGGAAGGTAGTCTATTGTCGAGATTTTTGTTACTACAATGGATTGTAGCCTTGTCTTTATGGAAGGTAGTTTGTTCACGATATCTTTGTTACTCCAATGGATGGTAGACTAGTGATTATGGAAGGTAGTCTGTTGTCGAGATTTTTGTTACTCTAAGGGATGGTAGCCTTGTCATTATGGAATTTAGTTTATTGTCGAGATTTTTTTTATTCCAATGGATGGTAGCCTTTTCATTATGGAAGGTACTCTGTTGTCGAGATTTTTGTTACTCTACGGGATGGTAGCCTTGTCATTATGGAAGGTAGTCTATTGTCGAGATTTTTGTTACTACAATGGATTTTAGCCATGTCGTTATGGAAGGTAGTCTGCTATCGATATCTTTGTTACTCCAAAGGATGGTAGTCTGTTGTCGTTATTTTTGTTACTACAATGGATTGTAGCCTTGTCTTTATGGAAGGTAATCTGTTGTAGATATCTTTGTTACTCCAATGGATGGTAGCCTAGTCATTATGGAAGGTAGTCTGTTGTAGAGATTTTTGTTACTCTAAAGGATGTTAGCCTTGTCATTATGGAATTTAGTTTATTGTCGAGATTTTTTTTATTCCAATGCATGGTAGCCTTGTCATTATGGAAGGTAGTCTGTTGTCGAGATTTTTGTTACTCTAAGGGATGGTAGCCTTGTCATTATGGAAGGTAGTCTATTGTCGAGATTTTTGTTACTACAATGGATTGTAGCCATGTCGTTATGGAAGGTAGTCTGCTATCGATATCTTTGTTACTCCAAAGGATGGTAGTCTGTATTCGAGATTTTTGTTAGTCCAATTGATTTTATCCTTGTGATTATGGAAGGTAGTATGTTGTCGATATCTTTGTTACTCCAATGGATGGTAGCCTTGTCATTATGGAAGGTAGTCTGTTGTAGAGATTTTTGTTACTCCAATGGATGGTAGCCTTGTCACTATGGTAGCTTGTCTGTTGTCGAGATTTTTGTTACTACATTGGATGGTAGCCTTGTCATTATGGAAGGTAGTTTGTTGTCGTGATTTTTGTTACTACAATGGATTGTAGCCTTGTCTTTATGGAAGGTAATCTATTGTCGATATCTTTGTTACTCCAATGGATGGTAGCCTAGTCATTATGGAAGGTAGTTTGTTGTCAAGATTTTTGTTACTCTAAGGGATGGTAGCCTTGTCATTATGGAAGGTAGTCTATTGTCGAGATTTTTTTTACTACAATGGATTGTAGCTTTGTCGTTATGGCAGGTAGTCTGCTATCGATATCTTTGTTACTCCAAAGGATGGTAGCCTAGTCATTATAGAAGGTAGTCTGTTTTTGAGATTTTTGTTACTCCAATGGATGGTAGCCTGGTCATTATGCAAGGTAGTGTGTTGTCGATATTTTTGTTATTCCAATAGATGGTAGCCTTGTCATTATGGAAGGCAGTCTGTTGTAGAGATTTTTGTTACTCCAATGGATGGTAGCCTTGTCATTATGCAAGGTAGTGTGTTGTTGATATTTTTGTTATTCCAATAGATGGTAGCCTTGTCACTATGGAAGGTAGTCTGTTGTCGAGATTTTTGTTACTCCAATGGATGGTAGCCTTGTCACTATGGAAGGTAGTCTGTTGTCGAGATTTTTGTTACTACATTGGATGGTAGCCTGGTCATTATGGAAGGTAGTCTGTTGTCGTTATTTTTGTTACTACAATGGATTGTAGCCTTGTCTTTATGGAAGGTAGTCTGTTGTCGATATCTTTGTTACTCCAATGGATGGTAGCCTAGTCATTATGGAAGGTAGCCTGTTGTCGAGATTTTTGTTACTCTAAGGGATGGTAGCCTTGTCATTATGGAATTTAGTTTATTGTCGAGATTTTTTTTATTCCAATGGATGGCAGCCTTGTCATTATGGAAGGTAGTCTGTTGTCGAGATTATTGTTACTCCATTGGATGGTATCCTTGTGATTATGGAAGGTAGTATGTTGTCGATATCTTTATTACTCCAATGGATGGTGGCCTTGTCATTATGGAAGGTAGTCTGTTGTCGAGATTTTTATTACTCCAATGGATGGTAGCCTTGTCACTATGGAAGGTAGTCTGTTGTCGAGATTTTTGTTACTACATTGGATGGTAGCCTTGTCATTATGGAAGGTAGTCTGTTGTCGTGATTTTTGTTACTACAATGGATTGTAGCCTTGTCTTTATGGAAGGTAGTCTATTGTCGATATCTTTGTTACTCCAATGGATGGTAGCCTAGTCATTATGGAAGGTAGTCTGTTGTCGAGATTTTTGTTACTCCAATGGATGGTATCCTTGTGATTATGGAAGGTAGTATGCTGTCGATATCTTTGTTACTCCAATGGATCGTAGCCTTCTCATTATGGAAGGTAGTCTGTTGTCGAGATTTTTGTTACTCCAATGGATGGTAGCCTTGTCACTATGGAAGGTAGTCTGTTGTCGAGATTTTTGTTACTACATTGGATGGTAGCCTAGTAATTATGGAAGGTAGTTTGTTGTCGTGATTTTTGTTACAACAATGGATTGTAGCCTTGTCTTTATGGAAGGTAGTCTATTATCGATATCTTTGTTACTCCAATGGATGGTAGCCTAGTCATTATGGAAGGTAGTCTGTTGTCGTGATTTTTGTTACTACAATGGATTGTAGCCTTGTCTTTATGGAAGGTAGTCTGTTGTCGATATCTTTGTTACTCCAATGGATGGTAGCCTAGTCATTATGGAAGGTAGTCTGTTGTCAAGATTTTTGTTACTCTAAGGGATGGTAACCTTGAAATTATGGAAGGTAGTCTATTGTCGAGATTTTTGTTACTACAATGGATGGTAGCCTTGTCATTATAGAAGGTAGTATTTTGTCGAGATTTTTTCACTACAATGGATGGTAGCCATCTCATTATGGAAGGTAGTCTGTTGTCGAGATTTTTGTTACTACAATAGATTATAGCCTTTTCGTTATGGAAGATAGTCTGTTGTCGAGATTTTTGTTACTATAATAGATTGTAGCCTTGTCATTATGGAAGGTAGTATGTTGTCGAGATTCTTGTTACTACAATGGATGGTAGCCGTTGTCATTATGGAAGGTAGTCTATTGTTGAGATTTTTGTCACTATAATGGATGGTAGCCTTGTCATTATGGAAGGTAGTCTAATGTCGAGATTTTTGTTACTACAATGGATTTTAGCCTTGTCGTTATGGCAGGTAGTCTGCTATCGATATCTTTGTTATTCCAAAGGATGGTAGCCTAGTCATTATAGAAGGTAGTCTGTTTTCGAGATTTTTGTTACTCCAATGGATGGTATCCTTGTGATTATGGAAGGTAGTATGTTATCGATATCTTTGTTACTCCAATGGATGGTAGCCTAGTCATTATGGAAGGTAGTCTGTTGTCGAGATTTTTGTTACTCCAATGGATGGTATCCTTGTGATTATGGAAGGTAGTGTGTTGTCGATATCTTTGTTACTCCAATAGATGGTAGCCTTGTCATTATGGAAGGTAGTCTGTTGTCGTGATTTTTGTTACTACAATGGATTGTAGCCTTGTCTTTATGGAAGGTAGTCTATTGTCGATATCTTTGTTACTCCAATGGATGGTAGCCTAGTCATTATGGAAGGTAGTCTGTTGTCGAGATTTTTGTTACTCCAATGGATGGTATCCTTGTGATTATGGAAGGTAGTATGTTGTCGATATCTTTGTTACTCCAATGGATCGTAGCCTTCTCATTATGGAAGGTAGTCTGTTGTCGAGATTTTTGTTACTCCAATGGATGGTAGCCTTGTCACTATGGAAGGTAGTCTGTTGTCGAGATTTTTGTTACTACATTGGATGGTAGCCTTGTCATTATGGAAGGTAGTCTGTTGTCGTGATTTTTGTTACTACAATGGATTGTAGCCTTGTCTTTATGGAAGGTAGTCTATTGTCGATATCTTTGTTACTCCAATGGATGGTAGCCTAGTCATTATGGAAGGTAGTCTGTTGTCGAGATTTTTGTTACTTCAATGGATGGTATCCTTGTGATTATGGAAGGTAGTATGCTGTCGATATCTTTGTTACTCCAATGGATCGTAGCCTTCTCATTATGGAAGGTAGTCTGTTGTCGAGATTTTTGTTACTCCAATGGATGGTAGCCTTGTCACTATGGAAGGTAGTCTGTTGTCGAGATTTTTGTTACTACATTGGATGGTAGCCTAGTAATTATGGAAGGTAGTTTGTTGTCGTGATTTTTGTTACAACAATGGATTGTAGCCTTGTCTTTATGGAAGGTAGTCTATTATCGATATCTTTGTTACTCCAATGGATGGTAGCCTAGTCATTATGGAAGGTAGTCTGTTGTCGTGATTTTTGTTACTACAATGGATTGTAGCCTTGTCTTTATGGAAGGTAGTCTGTTGTCGATATCTTTGTTACTCCAATGGATGGTAGCCTAGTCATTATGGAAGGTAGTCTGTTGTCAAGATTTTTGTTACTCTAAGGGATGGTAACCTTGAAATTATGGAAGGTAGTCTATTGTCGAGATTTTTGTTACTACAATGGATGGTAGCCTTGTCATTATAGAAGGTAGTATTTTGTCGAGATTTTTTCACTACAATGGATGGTAGCCATCTCATTATGGAAGGTAGTCTGTTGTCGAGATTTTTGTTACTACAATAGATTATAGCCTTTTCGTTATGGAAGATAGTCTGTTGTCGAGATTTTTGTTACTATAATAGATTGTAGCCTTGTCATTATGGAAGGTAGTATGTTGTCGAGATTCTTGTTACTACAATGGATGGTAGCCGTTGTCATTATGGAAGGTAGTCTATTGTTGAGATTTTTGTCACTATAATGGATGGTAGCCTTGTCATTATGGAAGGTAGTCTAATGTCGAGATTTTTGTTACTACAATGGATTTTAGCCTTGTCGTTATGGCAGGTAGTCTGCTATCGATATCTTTGTTATTCCAAAGGATGGTAGCCTAGTCATTATAGAAGGTAGTCTGTTTTCGAGATTTTTGTTACTCCAATGGATGGTATCCTTGTGATTATGGAAGGTAGTATGTTATCGATATCTTTGTTACTCCAATGGATGGTAGCCTAGTCATTATGGAAGGTAGTCTGTTGTCGAGATTTTTGTTACTCCAATGGATGGTATCCTTGTGATTATGGAAGGTAGTGTGTTGTCGATATCTTTGTTACTCCAATAGATGGTAGCCTTGTCATTATGGAAGGTAGTCTGTTGTCGTGATTTTTGTTACTACAATGGATTGTAGCCTTGTCTTTATGGAAGGTAGTCTATTGTCGATATCTTTGTTACTCCAATGGATGGTAGCCTAGTCATTATGGAAGGTAGTCTGTTGTCGAGATTTTTGTTACTCCAATGGATGGTATCCTTGTGATTATGGAAGGTAGTATGTTGTCGATATCTTTGTTACTCCAATGGATCGTAGCCTTCTCATTATGGAAGGTAGTCTGTTGTCGAGATTTTTGTTACTCCAATGGATGGTAGCCTTGTCACTATGGAAGGTAGTCTGTTGTCGAGTTTTTTGTTACTACATTGGATGGTAGCCTAGTAATTATGGAAGGTAGTTTGTTGTCGTGATTTTTGTTACTACAATGGATTGTAGCCTTGTCTTTATGGAAGGTAGTCTATTGTCGATATCTTTGTTACTCCAATGGATGGTAGCCTAGTCATTATGGAAGGTAGTCTGTTGTCGTGATTTTTGTTACTATAATGGATTGTAGCCTTGTCTTTATGGAAGGTAGTCTGTTGTCGATATCTTTGTTACTCCAATGGATGGTAGCCTAGTCATTATGGAAGGTAGTCTGTTGTCAAGATTTTTGTTACTCTAAGGGATGGTAACCTTACAATTATGGAAGGTAGTCTATTGTCGAGATTTTTGTTACTACAATGGATGGTAGCCTTGTCATTATAGAAGGTAGTATTTTGTCGAGATTTTTTCACTACAATGGATGGTAGCCATCTCATTATGGAAGGTAGTCTATTGTCGAGATTTTTGTTACAACAATAGATTATAGCCTTTTCGTTATGGAAGATAGTCTGTTGTCGAGATTTTTGTTACTATAATAGATTGTAGCCTTCTCATTATGGAAGGTAGTATGTTGTCGAGATTCTTGTTACTACAATGGATGGTAGCCTTGTCATTATGGAAGGTAGTCTATTGTCGAGATTTTTGTCACTATAATGGATGGTAGCCTTGTCATTATGGAAGGCAGTTTAATGTCGAGATTTTTGTTACTACAATGGATTTTAGCCTTCTCGTTATGGCAGGTAGTCTGCTATCGATATCTTTGTTACTCCAAAGGATGGTAGCCTAGTCGTTATAAAAGGTAGTCTGTTTTCGAGATTTTTGTTACTCCAATGGATGGTATCCTTGTGATTATGGAAGGTAGTATGTTGTCGATATCTTTGTTACTCCAATGTATGATAGCCTTGTCATTATGGAAGGTAGTCTGTTGTAGAGATTTTTGTTACTCGAATGGATGATAGCCTTGTCATTATGCAAGGTAGTGTGTTGTCGATATTTTTGTTATTCCAATAGATGGTAGCCTTGTCATTATGTAAGGTAGTCTGTTGTCGAGATTTTTGTTACTCCAATGGATGGTAGCCTTGTCACTATGGAAGGTAGTCTGTTGTCGAGATTTTTGTTACTCCAATGGATGGTAGCCTTGTCACTATGGAAGGTAGTCTGTTGTCGAGATTTTTGTTACTTCATTGGATGGTAGCCTTTTCATTATGGAAGGAAGTCTGTTGTCGTGATTTTTGTTACTACAATGGATTGTTGCCTTGTCTTTTGGAAGGTAATCTGTTGTCAATATCTTTGTTACTCCAATGGATGGTAGCCTTGTCATTATGGAAGGTAGTCTGTTGTCAGGATTTTTGTTACTCTAAGGGATTGTAGCCTTGTCATTATGAAAGGTAGTCTATTGTCGAGATTTTTGTTACTATAATAGATTGTAGCCTTGTCATTATGGAAGGTAATCTGTTGTGGATATTTTTGTTACTCCAATGGATTGTAGCCTTGTCATTATAGAAGGTAGTATTTTGTCGAGATTTTTGTCACTACAATGGATGGTAGCCATGTCATTATGGAAGGTAGTCTGTTGTCGAGATTTTTCTTACTACAATAGATTGTAGCCTTTTCGTTTTGGAAGATAGTCTGTTGTCGAGATTTTTGTCACTATAATAGATTGTAGCCTTGTCATTATGGAAGGTAGTATGTTGTCGAGATTCTTGTTACTACAATGGATTGTAGCCTTGTCGTTATGGCAGGTAGTCTGCTATCGATATCTTTGTTACTCCAAAGGATGGTAGCCTAGTCATTATAGAAGGTAGTCTGTTTTCGAGATTTTTGTTACTCCAATGGATTGTATCCTTGTGATTATGGAAGGTAGTCTGTTGTAGAGATTTTTGTTACTCCAATGGATGGTAGCCTTTTCATTATGCAAGTTAGTGTTTTGTCGATATTTTTGTTATTCCAATAGATGATAGACTTGTAGTTATGGAAGGTAGTCTGTTGTCGAAATTTTTGTTACTCCAATGGATGGTAGCCTTGTCACTATGGAAGGTAGTCTGTTGTCGAGATTTTTGTTACTACATTGGATGGTAGCCTTGTCATTATGCAAGGTAGTCCGTTGTCGTGATTTTTGTTACTACAATGGATTGTAGCCTTGTCTTTATGGAAGGTAGTCTGTTGTGGATATCATTGTTACTCCAATGGATGGTAGCCTAGTCATTATGGAAGGTAGTCTGTTGTCAAGATTTTTGTTACTCTAAGGGATGGTAGCCTTGTCATTATGGAAGGTAGTCTATTGTCTAGATTTTTCTTACTACAATGGGTTGTAGCCTTGTCGTTATGGCAGGTAGTCTGCTATCGATATCTTTGTTACTCCAAAGGATGTTAGCCTAGTCATTATAGATGGTAGTCTGTATTCGAGATTTTTGTTATTCCAATGGATGGTATCCTTGTGATTATGGAATGTTGTATGTTGTCGATATCTTTGTTACTCCAATGGATGGTAGCCTTGTCATTATGGAAGGTAGTCTGTTGTCGTGATTTTTGTTACTACAATGGATTGTTGCCTTGTCTTTATGGAAGGTAATCTGTTGTCAATATCTTTGTTACTCCAATGGATGGTAGCCTAGTCATTATGGAAGGTAGTCTGTTGTCAAGGTTTTTGTTACTCTAAGGGATTGTAGCCTTGTCATTATGAAAGGTAGTTTATTGTCGAGATTTTTGTTACTATAATAGATTGTAGCCTTGTCATTGTGGAAGGTAGTCTGTTGTGGATATTTTTGTTACTCCAATGGATTGTAGCCTTCTCATTATAGAAGGTAGTATTTTGTCGAGATTTTTGTCACAACAATGGATGGTAGCCATGTCATTATGGAAGGTAGTCTGTTGTCGAGATTTTTGTTACTACAATAGATTGTAGCCTTTTCGTTTTGGAAGATAGTCTGTTGTCGAGATTTTGGTTACTATAATAGATTGTAGCCTTGTCATTATGGAAGGTAGCATGTTATCGAGATTCTTGTTACTACAATGGATGGAAGCCTTGTCATTATGGAAGGTAGTCTATTGTCGAGATTTTTGTCACTACAATAGATGGTAGCCTTGTCATTATGGAAGGTAGTATATTGTCGAGATTTTTGTTACTACAATGGATTGTAGCCTTGTCGTTATGGCAGGTAGTCTGCTATCGATATCTTTGTTACTCCAAAGGATGGTAGCCTAGTCATTATAGAAGGTAGTCTGTTTTCGAGATTTTTGTTACTCCAATGGATTGTTTCCTTGTGATTATGGAAGGTAGTCTGTTGTAGATATTTTTGTTACTCCAATGGATGGTAGCCTTTTCATTATGCAAGGTAGTGTGTTGTCGATATTTTTGTTACTCCAATGGATGGTAGCCTTGTCATTATGGAAGGTAGTTTGTTGTAGAGATTTTTGTTACTCCAATGGATGGTAGCCTTGTCATTATGCAAGTTAGTATTTTGTCGATATTTTTGTTATTCCAATAGATGATAGCCTTGTAGTTATGGAAGGTAGTCTGTTGTCGAGATTTTTGTTACTCCAATGGATGGTAGCCTTGTCACTATGGAAGGTAGTCTGTTGTCGAGATTTTTGTTACTACATTGGATGGTAGCCTTGTCATTATGCAAGGTAGTCTGTTGTCGTGATTTTTGTTACTACAATGGATTGTAGCCTTGTCTTTATGGAAGGTAGTCTGTTGTGGATATCATTGTTACTCCAATGGATGGTAGCCTAGTCATTATGGAAGGTAGTCTGTTGTCAAGATTTTTGTTACTCTAAGGGATGGTAGCCTTGTCATTATGGAAGGTAGTCTATTGTCGAGATTTTTGTTACTACAATGGATTGTAGCCTTGTCGTTATGGCAGGTAGTCTGCTATCGATATCTTTGTTAGTCGAAAGGATGGTAGCCTAGTCATTATAGATGGTAGTCTGTATTCGAGATTTTTGTTATTCCAATGGATGTTATCCTTGTGATTATGGAATGTTGTATGTTGTCGATATCTTTGTTACTCCAATGGATGGTAGCCTTGTCATTATGGAAGGTAGTCTGTTGTCGAGATTTTTGTTACTCCAATGGATGGTAGCCTTGTCACTATGGAAGGTAGTCTGTTGTCGAGATTTTTGTTACTACATTGGATGGTAGCCTTGTCATTATGGAAGGTAGTCTGTTGTTATTATTTTTGTTACTACAATGGATTGTAGCCTTGTCTTTATGAAAGTTAGTCTATAGTAGATATCTTTGTTACTCCAATGGATGGTAGCCTAGTCCTTATGGAAGGTAGTCTGTTGTCGAGATTTTTGTTTCTCTAAGGGATGGTAGCCTTGTCATTATGGATTTTAGTTTATTGTCGAGATTTTTTTTATTCCAATGGATGGTAGCCTTGTCATTATGGAAGGTAGTCTGTTGTCGAGATTTTTGTTACTCCAATGGATGGTATCCTTGTGATTATGGAAGGTAGTATGTTGTCGATATCTTTGTTACTCCAATGGATGGTGGCCTTGTCATTATGGAAGGTAGTCTGTTGTCGAGATTTTTGTTACTCCAATTGATGGTAGCCTTGTCACTATGGAAGGTAGTCTGTTGTCGAGATTTTTGTTACTACATTGGATTGTAGCCTTGTCTTTATGGAAGGTAGTCTGTTGTCGATATCTTTGTTACTCCAACGGATGGTAGCCAAATCATTAAGGAAGGTAGTCTGTTGTCGAGATTTTTGTTACTCTAAGGGATGGTAGCCTTGTCATTATGGAAGGTAGTCTATTGTTGAGATTTTTGTTACTACAATTGATGGTAGCCTTGTCATTATAGAAGGTAGTATTTTGTCGAGATTTTAGTCACTATAATGGATGGTAGCCATGTCATTATGGAAGGTAGTCTGATGTCGAGATTTTTGTTACAACAATAGATTGTAGCCTTGTCATTATGGAAGGTAGTATGTTGTCAAGATTTTTGTTACTATAATAGATTGTAGCCTTGTCATTATGGAAGGTAGTATGTTGTCGAGATTCTTGTTACTACAATGGATTGTAGCCTTGTCGTTATGGCAGGTAGTCTGCTATCGATATCTTTGTTACTCCAAAGGATGGTAGCCTAGTCATTATAGAAGGTAGTCTGTTTTCGAGATTTTTGTTACTCCAATGGATTGTATCCTTGTGATTATGGAAGGTAGTCTGTTGTAGAGATTTTTGTTACTCCAATGAATGGTAGCCCTTTCATTATGCAAGTTAGTGTTTTGTCGATATTTTTGTTATTCCAATAGATGATAGCCTTGTAGTTATGGAAGGTAGTCTGTTGTCGAAATTTTTGTTACTCCAATGGATGGTAGCCTTGTCACTATGGAAGGTATTCTGGTGTCGAGATTTTTGTTACTACATTGGATGGTAGCCTTGTCATTATGCAAGGTAGTCTGTTGTCGTGATTTTTGTTACTACAATGGATTGTAGCCTTGTCTTTATGGAAGGTAGTCTGTTGTGGATATCATTGTTACTCCAATGGATGGTAGCCTAGTCATTATGGAAGGTAGTCTGTTGTCAAGATTTTTGTTACTCTAAGGGATGGTAGCCTTGTCATTATGGAAGGTAGTCTATTGTCGAGATTTTTCTTACTACAATGGATTGTAGCCTTGTCGTTATGGCAGGTAGTGCTATCGATATCTTTGTTACTCCAAAGGATGTTAGCCTAGTCATTATAGATGGTAGTCTGTATTCGAGATTTTTGTTATTCCAATGGATGGTATCCTTGTGATTATGGAATGTTGTATGTTGTCGATATCTTTGTTACTCCAATGGATGGTAGCCTTGTCATTATGGAAGGTAGTCTGTTGTCGTGATTTTTGTTACTACAATGGATTGTTCCCTTGTCTTTATGGAAGGTAATCTGTTGTCAATATCTTTGTTACTCCAATGGATTGTAGCCTAGTCATTATGGAAGGTAGTCTGTTGTCAAGGTTTTTGTTACTCTAAGGGATTGTAGCCTTGTCATTATGAAAGGTAGTCTATTGTCGAGATTTTTGTTACTATAATAGATTGTAGCCTTGTCATTGTGGAAGGTAGTCTGTTGTGGATATTTTTGTTACTCCAATGGATTGTAGCCTTCTCATTATAGAAGGTAGTATTTTGTCGAGATTTTTGTCACAACAATGGATGGTAGCCATGTCATTATGGAAGGTAGTCTGTTGTCGAGATTTTTGTTACTACAATAGATTGTAGCCTTTTCATTTTGGAAGATAGTCTGTTGTCGAGATTTTGGTTACTATAATAGATTGTAGCCTTGTCATTATGGAAGGTAGTATGTTGTCGAGATTCTTGTTACTACAATGGATGGAAGCCTTGTCATTATGGAAGGTAGTCTATTGTCGAGATTTTTGTCACTACAATAGATGGTAGCCTTGTCATTATGGAAGGTAGTATATTGTCGAGATTTTTGTTACTACAATGGATTGTAGCCTTGTCGTTATGGCAGGTAGTCTGCTATCGATATCTTTGTTACTCCAAAGGATGGTAGCCTAGTCATTATAGAAGGTAGTCTGTTTTCGAGATTTTTGTTACTCCAATGGATTGTTTCCTTGTGATTATGGAAGGTAGTCTGTTGTAGATATTTTTGTTACTCCAATGGATGGTAGCCTTTTCATTATGCAAGGTAGTGTGTTGTCGATATTTTTGTTACTCCAATGGATGGTAGCCTTGTCATTATGGAAGGTAGTTTGTTGTAGAGATTTTTGTTACTCCAATGGATGGTAGCCTTGTCATTATGCAAGTTAGTGTTTTGTCGATATTTTTGTTATTCCAATAGATGATAGCCTTGTAGTTATGGAAGGTAGTCTGTTGTCGAGATTTTTGTTACTCCATTGGATGGTAGCCTTGTCACTATGGAAGGTAGTCTGTTGTCGAGATTTTTGTTACTACATTGGATGGTAGCCTTGTCATTATGCAAGGTAGTCTATTGTCGTGATTTTTGTTACTACAATGGATTGTAGCCTTGTCTTTATGGAAGGTAGTCTGTTGTGGATATCATTGTTACTCCAATGGATGGTAGCCTAGTCATTATGGAAGGTAGTCAGTTGTCAAGATTTTTGTTACTCTAAGGGATGGTAGCCTTGTCATTATGGAAGGTAGTCTATTGTCGAGATTTTTGTTACTACAATGGATTGTAGCCTTGTCGTTATGGCAGGTAGTCTGCTATCGATATCTTTGTTAGTCCAAAGGATGGTAGCCTAGTCATTATAGATGGTAGTCTGTATTCGAGATTTTTGTTATTCCAATGGATGGTATCCTTGTGATTATGGAATGTTGTATGTTGTCGATATCTTTGTTACTCCAATGGATGGTAGCCTTGTCATTATGGAAGGTAGTCTGTTGTCGTGATTTTTGTTACTACAATGGATTGTTGCCTTGTCTTTATGGAAGGTAATCTGTTGTCAATATCTTTGTTACTCCAATGGATGGTAGCCTAGTCATTATGGAAGGTAGTCTGTTGTCAAGGTTTTTGTTACTCTAAGGGATTGTAGCCTTGTCATTATGAAAGGTAGTCTATTGTCGAGATTTCTGTTACTATAATAGATTGTAGCCTTGTCATTGTGGAAGGTAGTCTGTTGTGGATATTTTTGTTACTCCAATGGATTGTAGCCTTCTCATTATAGAAGGTAGTATTTTGTCGAGATTTTTGTCACAACAATGGATGGTAGCCATGTCATTATGGAAGGTAGTCTGTTGTCGAGATTTTTGTTACTACAATAGATTGTAGCCTTTTCGTTTTGGAAGATAGTCTGTTGTCGAGATTTTGGTTACTATAATAGATTGTAGCCTTGTCATTATGGAAGGTAGTATGTTGTCGAGATTCTTGTTACTACAATTGATGGAAGCCTTGTCATTATGGAAGGTAGTCTATTGTCGAGATTTTTGTCACTACAATAGATGGTAGCCTTGTCATTATGGAAGGTAGTATATTGTCGAGATTTTTGTTACTACAATGGATTGTAGCCTTGTCGTTATGGCAGGTAGTCTGCTATCGATATCTTTGTTACTCCAAAGGATGGTAGCCTAGTCATTATAGAAGGTAGTCTGTTTTCGAGATTTTTGTTACTCCAATGGATTGTTTCCTTGTGATTATGGAAGGTAGTCTGTTGTAGATATTTTTGTTACTCCAATGGATGGTAGCCTTTTCATTATGCAAGGTAGTGTGTTGTCGATATTTTTGTTACTCCAATGGATGGTAGCCTTGTCATTATGGAAGGTAGTTTGTTGTAGAGATTTTTGTTACTCCAATGGATGGTAGCCTTGTCATTATGCAAGTTAGTGTTTTGTCGATATTTTTGTTATTCCAATAGATGATAGCCTTGTAGTTATGGAAGGTAGTCTGTTGTCGAGATTTTTGTTACTCCATTGGATGGTAGCCTTGTCACTATGGAAGGTAGTCTGTTGTCGAGATTTTTGTTACTACATTGGATGGTAGCCTTGTCATTATGCAAGGTAGTCTATTGTCGTGATTTTTGTTACTACAATGGATTGTAGCCTTGTCTTTATGGAAGGTAGTCTGTTGTGGATATCATTGTTACTCCAATGGATGGTAGCCTAGTCATTATGGAAGGTAGTCAGTTGTCAAGATTTTTGTTACTCTAAGGGATGGTAGCCTTGTCATTATGGAAGGTAGTCTATTGTCGAGATTTTTGTTACTACAATGGATTGTAGCCTTGTCGTTATGGCAGGTAGTCTGCTATCGATATCTTTGTTAGTCCAAAGGATGGTAGCCTAGTCATTATAGATGGTAGTCTGTATTCGAGATTTTTGTTATTCCAATGGATGGTATCCTTGTGATTATGGAATGTTGTATGTTGTCGATATCTTTGTTACTCCAATGGATGGTAGCCTTGTCATTATGGAAGGTAGTCTGTTGTCGTGATTTTTGTTACTACAATGGATTGTTGCCTTGTCTTTATGGAAGGTAATCTGTTGTCAATATCTTTGTTACTCCAATGGATGGTAGCCTAGTCATTATGGAAGGTAGTCTGTTGTCAAGGTTTTTGTTACTCTAAGGGATTGTAGCCTTGTCATTATGAAAGGTAGTCTATTGTCGAGATTTCTGTTACTATAATAGATTGTAGCCTTGTCATTGTGGAAGGTAGTCTGTTGTGGATATTTTTGTTACTCCAATGGATTGTAGCCTTCTCATTATAGAAGGTAGTATTTTGTCGAGATTTTTGTCACAACAATGGATGGTAGCCTTGTCATTATGGAAGGTAGTCTGTTGTCGAGATTTTTGTTACTACAATAGATTGTAGCCTTTTCGTTTTGGAAGATAGTCTGTTGTCGAGATTTTGGTTACTATAATAGATTGTAGCCTTGTCATTATGGAAGGTAGTATGTTGTCGAGATTCTTGTTACTACAATTGATGGAAGCCTTGTCATTATGGAAGGTAGTCTATTGTCGAGATTTTTGTCACTACAATAGATGGTAGCCTTGTCATTATGGAAGGTAGTATATTGTCGAGATTTTTGTTACTACAATGGATTGTAGCCTTGTCATTATGGCAGGTAGTCTGCTATCGATATCTTTGTTACTCCAAAGGATGGTAGCCTAGTCATTATAGAAGGTAGTCTATTTTCGAGATTTTTGTTACTCCAATGGATTGTTTCCTTGTGATTATGGAAGGTAGTTTGTTGTAGATATTTTTGTTACTCCAATGGATGGTAGCCTTTTCATTATGCAAGGTAGTGTGTTGTCGATATTTTTGTTACTCCAATGGATGGTAGCCTTGTCATTATGGAAGGTAGTTTGTTGTAGAGATTTTTTTTACTCCAATGGATGGTAGCCTTGTCATTATGCAAGTTAGTGTTTTGTCGATATTTTTGTTATTCCAATAGATGATAGCCTTGTAGTTATGGAAGGTAGTCTGTTGTCGAGATTTTTGGTACTCCAATGGATGGTAGCCTTGTCACTATGGAAGGTAGTCTGTTGTCGAGATTTTTGTTACTACATTGGATGGTAGCCTTGTCATTATGCAAGGTAGTCTGTTGTCGTGATTTTTGTTACTACAATGGATTGTAGCCTTGTCTTTATGGAAGGTAGTCTGTTGTGGATATCATTGTTACTCCAATGGATGGTAGCCTAGTCATTATGGAAGGTAGTCAGTTGTCAAGATTTTTGTTACTCTAAGGGATGGTAGCCTTGTCATTATGGAAGGTAGTCTATTGTCGAGATTTTTGTTACTACAATGGATTGTAGCCTTGTCGTTATGGCAGGTAGTCTGCTATCGATATCTTTGTTAGTCCAAAGGATGGTAGCCTAGTCATTATAGATGGTAGTCTGTATTCGAGATTTTTGTTATTCCAATGGATGGTATCCTTGTGATTATGGAATGTTGTATGTTGTCGATATCTTTATTACTCCAATGGATGGTAGCCTTGTCATTATGGAAGGTAGTCTGTTGTCGAGATTTTTGTTACTCCAATGGATGGTAGCCTTGTCACTATGGAAGGTAGTCTGTTGTCGAGATTTTTGTTACTACATTGGATTGTAGCCTTGTCTTTATGAAAGTTAGTCTATAGTAGATATCTTTGTTACTCCAATGGATGGTAGCCTAGTCCTTATGGAAGGTAGTTTGTTGTCGAGATTTTTGTTTCTCTAAAGGATGGTAGCCTTGTCATTATGAATTTTAGTTTATTGTCGAGATTTTTTTTATTCCCATGGATGGTAGCCTTGTCATTATGGAAGGTAGTCTGTTGTCGAGATTTTTGTTACTCCAATGGATGGTATCCTTGTGATTATGGAAGGTAGTATGTTGTCGATATCTTTGTTACTCCAATGGATGGTGGCCTTGTCATTATGGAAGGTAGTCTATTGTCGAGATTTTTGTTACTCCAATTGATGGTAGCCTTGTCACTATGGAAGGTAGTCTGTTGTCGAGATTTTTGTTACTGCATTGGATTGTAGCCTTGTCTTTATGGAAGGTAGTCTGTTGTCGATATCTTTGTTACTCCAACGGATGGTAGCCAAATCATTAAGGAAGGTAGTCTGTTGTCGAGATTTTTGTTACTCTAAGGGATGGTAGCCTTGTCATTATGGAAGGTAGTCTACTGTTGAGATTTTTGTTACTACAATTGATGGTAGCCTTGTCATTATAGAAGGTAGTATTTTGTCGAGATTTTAGTCACTATAATGGATGGTAGCCATGTCATTATGGAAGGTAGTCTGATGTCGAGATTTTTGTTACAACAATAGATTGTAGCCTTGTCATTATGGAAGGTAGTATGTTGTCGAGATTTTTGTTACTATAATAGAATGTAGCCTTGTCATTATGGAAGGTAGTATGTTGTCGAGATTCTTGTTACTACAATGGATGGTAGCCTTGTCATTATGGAAGGTAGTCTAATGTCGAGATTTTTGTTACTATAATAGATTGTAGCCTTGTCATTGTGGAAGGTAGGCTGTTGTGGATATTTTTGTTACTCCAATGGATTGTAGCCTTCTCATTATAGAAGGTAGTATTTTGTCGAGATTTTTGTCACAACAATGGATGGTAGCCATGTCATTATGGAAGGTAGTCTGTTGTCGAGATTTTTGTTACTACAATAGATTGTAGCCTTTTCGTTTTGGAAGATAGTCTGTTGTCGAGATTTTGGTTACTATAATAGATTGTAGCCTTGTCATTATGGAAGGTAGTATGTTGTCGAGATTCTTGTTACTACAATGGATGGAAGCCTTGTCATTATGGAAGGTAGTCTATTGTCGAGATTTTTGTCACTACAATAGATGGTAGCCTTGTCATTATGGAAGGTAGTATATTGTCGAGATTTTTGTTACTACAATGGATTGTAGCCTTGTCGTTATGGCAGGTAGTCTGCTATCGATATCTTTGTTACTCCAAAGGATGGTAGCCTAGTCATTATAGAAGGTAGTCTGTTTTCGAGATTTTTGTTACTCCAATGGATTGTTTCCTTGTGATTATGGAATGTTGTATGTTGTCGATATCTTTATTACCCCAATGGATGGTAGCCTTGTCATTATGGAAGGTAGTCTGTTGTCGAGATTTTTGTTACTCCAATGGATGGTAGCCTTGTCACTATGGAAGGTAGTCTGTTGTCGAGATTTTTGTTACTACATTGGATTGTAGCCTTGTCTTTATGAAAGTTAGTCTATAGTAGATATCTTTGTTACTCCAATGGATGGTAGCCTAGTCCTTATGGAAGGTAGTCTGTTGTCGAGATTGTTGTTTCTCTAAGGGATGGTAGCCTTGTCATTATGAATTTTAGTTTATTGTCGAGATTTTTTTTATTCCAATGGATGGTAGCCTTGTCATTATGGAAGGTAGTCTGTTGTCGAGATTTTTGTTACTCCAATGGATGGTATCCTTGTGATTATGGAAGGTAGTATGTTGTCGATATCTTTGTTACTCCAATGGATGGTGGCCTTGTCATTATGGAAGGTAGTCTATTGTCGAGATTTTGGTTACTCCAATTGATGGTAGCCTTGTCACTATGGAAGGTAGTCTGTTGTCGAGATTTTTGTTACTACATTGGATTGTAGCCTTGTCTTTATGGAAGGTAGTCTGTTGTCGATATCTTTGTTACTCCAACGGATGGTAGCCAAATCATTAAGGAAGGTAGTCTGTTGTCGAGATTTTTGTTACTCTAAGGGATGGTAGCCTTGTCATTATGGAAGGTAGTCTATTGTTGAGATTTTTGTTACTACAATTGATGGTAGCCTTGTCATTATAGAAGGTAGTATTTTGTCGAGATTTTAGTCACTATAATGGATGGTAGCCATGTCATTATGGAAGGTAGTCTGATGTCGAGATTTTTGTTACAACAATAGATTGTAGCCTTGTCATTATGGAAGGTAGTATGTTGTCGAGATTTTTGTTACTATAATAGATTGTAGCCTTGTCATTATGGAAGGTAGTATGTTGTCGAGATTCTTGTTACTACAATGGATGGTAGCCTTGTCATTATGGAAGGTAGTCTAATGTCGAGATTTTTGTTACTATAATAGATTGTAGCCTTGTCATTGTGGAAGGTAGGCTGTTGTGGATATTTTTGTTACTCCAATGGATTGTAGCCTTCTCATTATAGAAGGTAGTATTTTGTCGAGATTTTTGTCACAACAATGGATGGTAGCCATGTCATTATGGAAATTAGTCTGTTGTCGAGATTTTTGTTACTACAATAGATTGTAGCCTTTTCGTTTTGGAAGATAGTATGTTGTCGAGATTTTGGTTACTATAATAGATTGTAGCCTTGTCATTATGGAAGGTAGTATGTTGTCGAGATTCTTGTTACTACAATGGATGGAAGCCTTGTCATTATGGAAGGTAGTCTATTGTCGAGATTTTTGTCACTACAATAGATGGTAGCCTTGTCATTATGGAAGGTAGTATATTGTCGAGATTTTTGTTACTACAATGGATTGTAGCCTTGTCGTTATGGCAGGTAGTCTGCTATCGATATCTTTGTTACTCCAAAGGATGGTAGCCTAGTCATTATAGAAGGTAGTCTGTTTTCGAGATTTTTGTTACTCCAATGGATTGTTTCCTTGTGATTATGGAATGTTGTATGTTGTCGATATCTTTATTACTCCAATGGATGGTAGCCTTGTCATTATGGAAGGTAGTCTGTTGTCGAGATTTTTGTTACTCCAATGGATGGTAGCCTTGTCACTATGGAAGGTAGTCTGTTGTCGAGATTTTTGTTACTACATTGGATTGTAGCCTTGTCTTTATGAAAGTTAGTCTATAGTAGATATCTTTGTTACTCCAATGGATGGTAGCCTAGTCCTTATGGAAGGTAGTCTGTTGTCGAGATTTTTGTATCTCTAAGGGATGGTAGCCTTGTCATTATGAATTTTAGTTTATTGTCGAGATTTTTTTTATTCCAATGGATGGTAGCCTTGTCATTATGGACGGTAGTCTGTTGTCGAGATTTTTGTTACTCCAATGGATGGTATCCTTGTGATTATGGAAGGTAGTATGTTGTCGATATCTTTGTTACTCCAATGGATGGTGGCCTTGTCATTATGGAAGGTAGTCTATTATCGAGATTTTTGTTACTCCAATTGATGGTAGCCTTGTCCTTATGGAAGGTAGTCTGTTGTCGAGATTTTTGTTACTACATTGGATTGTAGCCTTGTCTTTATGGAAGGTAGTCTGTTGTCGATATCTTTGTTACTCCAACGGATGGTAGCCAAATCATTAAGGAAGGTAGTCTGTTGTCGAGATTTTTGTTACTCTAAGGGATGGTAGCCTTGTCATTATGGAAGGTAGTCTATTGTTGAGATTTTTGTTACTACAATTGATGGTAGCCTTGTCATTATAGAAGGTAGTATTTTGTCGAGATTTTAGTCACCATAATGGATGGTAGCCATGTCATTATGGAAGGTAGTCTGATGTCGAGATTTTTGTTACAACAATAGATTGTAGCCTTGTCATTATGGAAGGTAGTATGTTGTCGAGATTTTTGTTACTATAATAGATTGTAGCCTTGTCATTATGGAAGGTAGTATGTTGTCGAGATTCTTGTTACTACAATGGATGGTAGCCTTGTCATTATGGAAGGTAGTCTAATGTCGAGATTTTTGTTACTATAATAGATTGTAGCCTTGTCATTGTGGAAGGTAGGCTGTTGTGGATATTTTTGTTACTCCAATGGATTGTAGCCTTCTCATTATAGAAGGTAGTATTTTGTCGAGATTTTTGTCACAACAATGGATGGTAGCCATGTCATTATGGAAGGTAGTCTGTTGTCGAGATTTTTGTTACTACAATAGATTGTAGCCTTTTCGTTTTGGAAGATAGTCTGTTGTCGAGATTTTGGTTACTATAATAGATTGTAGCCTTGTCATTATGGAAGGTAGTATGTTGTCGAGATTCTTGTTACTACAATGGATGGAAGCCTTGTCATTATGGAAGGTAGTCTATTGTCGAGATTTTTGTCACTACAATAGATGGTAGCCTTGTCATTATGGAAGGTAGTATATTGTCGAGATTTTTGTTACTACAATGGATTGTAGCCTTGTCGTTATGGCAGGTAGTCTGCTATCGATATCTTTGTTACTCCAAAGGATGGTAGCCTAGTCATTATAGAAGGTAGTCTGTTTTCGAGATTTTTGTTACTCCAATGGATTGTTTCCTTGTGATTATGGAATGTTGTATGTTGTCGATATCTTTATTACCCCAATGGATGGTAGCCTTGTCATTATGGAAGGTAGTCTGTTGTCGAGATTTTTGTTACTCCAATGGATGGTAGCCTTGTCACTATGGAAGGTAGTCTGTTGTCGAGATTTTTGTTACTACATTGGATTGTAGCCTTGTCTTTATGAAAGTTAGTCTATAGTAGATATCTTTGTTACTCCAATGGATGGTAGCCTAGTCCTTATGGAAGGTAGTCTGTTGTCGAGATTGTTGTTTCTCTAAGGGATGGTAGCCTTGTCATTATGAATTTTAGTTTATTGTCGAGATTTTTTTTATTCCAATGGATGGTAGCCTTGTCATTATGGAAGGTAGTCTGTTGTCGAGATTTTTGTTACTCCAATGGATGGTATCCTTGTGATTATGGAAGGTAGTATGTTGTCGATATCTTTGTTACTCCAATGGATGGTGGCCTTGTCATTATGGAAGGTAGTCTATTGTCGAGATTTTGGTTACTCCAATTGATGGTAGCCTTGTCACTATGGAAGGTAGTCTGTTGTCGAGATTTTTGTTACTACATTGGATTGTAGCCTTGTCTTTATGGAAGGTAGTCTGTTGTCGATATCTTTGTTACTCCAACGGATGGTAGCCAAATCATTAAGGAAGGTAGTCTGTTGTCGAGATTTTTGTTACTCTAAGGGATGGTAGCCTTGTCATTATGGAAGGTAGTCTATTGTTGAGATTTTTGTTACTACAATTGATGGTAGCCTTGTCATTATAGAAGGTAGTATTTTGTCGAGATTTTAGTCACTATAATGGATGGTAGCCATGTCATTATGGAAGGTAGTCTGATGTCGAGATTTTTGTTACAACAATAGATTGTAGCCTTGTCATTATGGAAGGTAGTATGTTGTCGAGATTTTTGTTACTATAATAGATTGTAGCCTTGTCATTATGGAAGGTAGTATGTTGTCGAGATTCTTGTTACTACAATGGATGGTAGCCTTGTCATTATGGAAGGTAGTCTAATGTCGAGATTTTTGTTACTATAATAGATTGTAGCCTTGTCATTGTGGAAGGTAGGCTGTTGTGGATATTTTTGTTACTCCAATGGATTGTAGCCTTCTCATTATAGAAGGTAGTATTTTGTCGAGATTTTTGTCACAACAATGGATGGTAGCCATGTCATTATGGAAATTAGTCTGTTGTCGAGATTTTTGTTACTACAATAGATTGTAGCCTTTTCGTTTTGGAAGATAGTATGTTGTCGAGATTTTGGTTACTATAATAGATTGTAGCCTTGTCATTATGGAAGGTAGTATGTTGTCGAGATTCTTGTTACTACAATGGATGGAAGCCTTGTCATTATGGAAGGTAGTCTATTGTCGAGATTTTTGTCACTACAATAGATGGTAGCCTTGTCATTATGGAAGGTAGTATATTGTCGAGATTTTTGTTACTACAATGGATTGTAGCCTTGTCGTTATGGCAGGTAGTCTGCTATCGATATCTTTGTTACTCCAAAGGATGGTAGCCTAGTCATTATAGAAGGTAGTCTGTTTTCGAGATTTTTGTTACTCCAATGGATTGTTTCCTTGTGATTATGGAATGTTGTATGTTGTCGATATCTTTATTACTCCAATGGATGGTAGCCTTGTCATTATGGAAGGTAGTCTGTTGTCGAGATTTTTGTTACTCCAATGGATGGTAGCCTTGTCACTATGGAAGGTAGTCTGTTGTCGAGATTTTTGTTACTACATTGGATTGTAGCCTTGTCTTTATGAAAGTTAGTCTATAGTAGATATCTTTGTTACTCCAATGGATGGTAGCCTAGTCCTTATGGAAGGTAGTCTGTTGTCGAGATTTTTGTATCTCTAAGGGATGGTAGCCTTGTCATTATGAATTTTAGTTTATTGTCGAGATTTTTTTTATTCCAATGGATGGTAGCCTTGTCATTATGGACGGTAGTCTGTTGTCGAGATTTTTGTTACTCCAATGGATGGTATCCTTGTGATTATGGAAGGTAGTATGTTGTCGATATCTTTGTTACTCCAATGGATGGTGGCCTTGTCATTATGGAAGGTAGTCTATTATCGAGATTTTTGTTACTCCAATTGATGGTAGCCTTGTCCTTATGGAAGGTAGTCTGTTGTCGAGATTTTTGTTACTACATTGGATTGTAGCCTTGTCTTTATGGAAGGTAGTCTGTTGTCGATATCTTTGTTACTCCAACGGATGGTAGCCAAATCATTAAGGAAGGTAGTCTGTTGTCGAGATTTTTGTTACTCTAAGGGATGGTAGCCTTGTCATTATGGAAGGTAGTCTATTGTTGAGATTTTTGTTACTACAATTGATGGTAGCCTTGTCATTATAGAAGGTAGTATTTTGTCGAGATTTTAGTCACCATAATGGATGGTAGCCATGTCATTATGGAAGGTAGTCTGATGTCGAGATTTTTGTTACAACAATAGATTGTAGCCTTGTCATTATGGAAGGTAGTATGTTGTCGAGATTTTTGTTACTATAATAGATTGTAGCCTTGTCATTATGGAAGGTAGTATGTTGTCGAGATTCTTGTTACTACAATGGATGGTAGCCTTGTCATTATGGAAGGTAGTCTAATGTCGAGATTTTTGTTACTATAATAGATTGTAGCCTTGTCATTGTGGAAGGTAGGCTGTTGTGGATATTTTTGTTACTCCAATGGATTGTAGCCTTCTCATTATAGAAGGTAGTATTTTGTCGAGATTTTTGTCACAACAATGGATGGTAGCCATGTCATTATGGAAGGTAGTCTGTTGTCGAGATTTTTGTTACTACAATAGATTGTAGCCTTTTCGTTTTGGAAGATAGTCTGTTGTCGAGATTTTGGTTACTATAATAGATTGTAGCCTTGTCATTATGGAAGGTAGTATGTTGTCGAGATTCTTGTTACTACAATGGATGGAAGCCTTGTCATTATGGAAGGTAGTCTATTGTCGAGATTTTTGTCACTACAATAGATGGTAGCCTTGTCATTATGGAAGGTAGTATATTGTCGAGATTTTTGTTACTACAATGGATTGTAGCCTTGTCGTTATGGCAGGTAGTCTGCTATCGATATCTTTGTTACTCCAAAGGATGGTAGCCTAGTCATTATAGAAGGTAGTCTGTTTTCGAGATTTTTGTTACTCCAATGGATTGTTTCCTTGTGATTATGGAAGGTAGTTTGTTGTAGATATTTTTGTTACTCCAATGGATGGTAGACTTTTCATTATGCAAGGTAGTGTGTTGTCGATATTTTTGTTACTCCAATGGATGGTAGCCTTGTCATTATGGAAGGTAGTTTGTTGTAGAGATTTTTGTTACTCCAATGGATGGTAGCCTTGTCATTATGCAAGTTAGTGTTTTGTCGATATTTTTGTTATTCCAATAGATGATAGCCTTGTAGTTATGGAAGGTAGTTTGTTGTCGAGATTTTTGTTACTCCAATGGATGGTAGCCTTGTCACTATGGAAGGTAGTCTGTTGTCGAGATTTTTGTTACTACATTGGATGGTAGCCTTGTCATTATGCAAGGTAGTCTGTTGTCGTGATTTTTGTTACTACAATGGAATGTAGCCTTGTCTTTATGGAAGGTAGTCTGTTGTGGATATCATTGTTACTCCAATGGATGGTAGCCTAGTCATTATGGAAGGTAGTCAGTTGTCAAGATTTTTGTTACTCTAAGGGATGGTAGCCTTGTCATTATGGAAGGTAGTCTATTGTCGAGATTTTTGTTACTACAATGGATTGTAGCCTTGTCGTTATGGCAGGTAGTCTGCTATCGATATCTTTGTTAGTCCAAAGGATGGTAGCCTAGTCATTATAGATGGTAGTCTGTATTCGAGATTTTTGTTATTCCAATGGATGGTATCCTTGTGATTATGGAATGTTGTATGTTGTCGATATCTTTGTTACTCCAATGGATGGTAGCCTTGTCATTATGGAAGGTAGTCTGTTGTCGAGATTTTTGTTACTCCAATGGATGGTAGCCTTGTCATTATGGAAGGTAGTCTGTTGTTATTATTTTTGTTACTACAATGGATTGTAGCCTTGTCTTTATGAAAGTTAGTCTATAGTAGATATCTTTGTTACTCCAATGGATGGTAGCCTAGTCCTTATGGAAGGTAGTCTGTTGTCGAGATTTTTGTTTCTCTAAGGGATGGTAGCCTTGTCATTATGAATTTTAGTTTATTGTCGA
This sequence comes from Vicia faba, assembly GCA_948472305.1. NCBI lineage: Eukaryota > Viridiplantae > Streptophyta > Magnoliopsida > Fabales > Fabaceae > Vicia > Vicia faba. Next base: position 528,457,972 of record OX451741.1, read on the forward strand.
GATTTTTTTTATTCCAATGGATGGTAGCCTTGTCATTAGGAAGGTAGTCTGTTGTCGAGATTTTTGTTACTCCAATGGATGGTATCCTTGTGATTATGGAAGGTAGTATGTTGTCGATATCTTTGTTACTCCAATGGATGGTGGCCTTGTCATTATGGAAGGTAGTCTGTTGTCGAGATTTTTGTTACTCCAATTGATGGTAGCCTTGTCACTATGGAAGGTAGTCTGTTGTCGAGATTTTTGTTACTACATTGGATTGTAGCCTTGTCTTTATGGAAGGTAGTATGTTGTCGATATCTTTGTTACTCCAACGGATGGTAGCCAAATCATTAAGGAAGGTAGTCTGTTGTCGAGATTTTTGTTACTCTAAGGGATGGTAGCCTTGTCATTATGGAAGGTAGTCTATTGTTGAGATTTTTGTTACTACAATTGATGGTAGCCTTGTCATTATAGAAGGTAGTATTTTGTCGAGATTTTAGTCACTATAATGGATGGTAGCCATGTCATTATGGAAGGTAGTCTGATGTCGAGATTTTTGTTACAACAATAGATTGTAGCCTTGTCATTATGGAAGGTAGTATGTTGTCGAGATTTTTGTTACTATAATAGATTGTAGCCTTGTCATTATGGAAGGTAGTATGTTGTCGAGATTCTTGTTACTACAATAGATGGTAGCCTTGTCATTATGGAAGGTAGTCTAATGTCGAGATTTTTGTTACTACAATGGATTTTAGCCTTGTCGTTATGGCAGGTAGTCTGCTATCGATATCTTTGTTACTCTAAAGGATGGTAGCCTAGTCATTATAGAAGGTAGTCTGTTTTCGAGATTTTTGTTACTCCAAAGGATGGTAGTATGTTGTTGATATCTTTGTTACTCCAATGGATGGTTGCCTTGTCATTATGGAAGGTAGTCTGTTGTAGAGATTTTTGTTACTCCAATGGATGGTAGCCTTGACATTATGCAAGGTAGTGTGTTGTGGATATTTTTGTTTTTCCATTAGATGGTAGCCTTGTCATTATGGAAGTTAGTCTGTTGTCGAAATTTTTGTTACTCCAATAGATGGTAGCCTTGTCATTATGGAAGGTTGTCTATTGTCAAGATTTTTGTTACTACAATGGATGGTAGCCTTGTCATTATGGAAGGTTGTCTTTTGTCGAGTGTTTTTTTACTACAATGGATTGTAGCCTTGTCTTTATGGAAGGTAGTATGTTGTCGATATCTTTGTTACTCCAATGGATGATAGCCTTGTCATTATGAGAGGTAGTTTGTTGTTGATATTTTGTTACTCCAATGGATGGTAGCCTTGTCATTATAGAAGGTAGTATGTTGTCGAGATTTTTGTTACTACATTAGATGGTAGCCTTGTCATTATGGAAGGTAGTCTGTTGTCGAGATTTTTGTTACTACAATGGATTGTAGCCTTATCGTTATGGAAGCTAGTCTATTGTCGATATCTTTTTTACTCCAATGGATGGTAGCCTAGTCATTATGAAGGTAGTCTGTTGTCGAGATTTTTGTTTCTCTAAGGGATGGTAGCCTTGTCATTATGGAAGTTAGTTTATTGACTAGATTTTTGTTATTCCAATGCATGGAAGCCTTGTCATTATGGAAGGTAGTCTGTTGTCGAGATTTTTATTACTACAATGGATTGTATCCTTGTCATTATGGAAGGTAGTATGTTGTTGATATCTTTCTTACTCCAATGGATGGTAGCCTTATCATTATGGAAGGTAGTCTGTTGTCTAGATTTTTGTTATTCCAATGGATGGTAGCCTTGTCATTATGGAAGGTAGTCTGTTGTCGTCATTTTTGTTACTCCAATGGATGGTATCCTTGTCATTATGGAAGGTAGCATGTTGTCGATATATTTGTTACTCCAATGGATGACAGCCTTGTCATTATGGAAGGTAGTCAATTGTCGAGATTTTTGTTACTCCAATGGATGGTAGCCTTATCATTATCGAAGGTAGTCTGTTGTCGAGATTTTTGATACTATAATGGATCGTAGCCTTGTCGTTATGGAAGGTAGTCTGTTGTCCATATCTTTGTTACTCCAATGGATGGTAGCTTAGTCATTATGGAAGGTAGTTTGTTGTCGAGATTTTTGTTACTCTAAGGGATGGTAGCCTTGTCATTATGGAAGGTAGTTTGTTGTCGAGATTTTTGTTACTATAATGGATTGTATCCTTGTCGTTATTGAAGGTAGTATGTTGTCAATATCTTTCTGACTCCAATGGATTGTAGCCTAGTCATTATGGCAGGTAGTCTGCTGTCGAGATTTTTGTTACTCCATTGGATGGTAGCCTTGTCATTATGGAAGGTGGTGTGTTGTCGACATTTTTGTTATTCCACCGCATGGTAGACTTGTCATTATGGAAGTTAGTTTGTTATCGAGATTTTTGTTACTCCAACGGATGGTAGCCTTGTCATTATGGAAGGTAGTCTGTTGTCGAGATTTTTGTTACTCCAATGGATGGTAGCCTTCTCATTATGGAAGGTAGTCTGTTGTCGAGATTTTTGTTACTACAATGGATTGTAGCCTTGTCTTTATGGAAGGTAGTATGTTGTCGATATCTTTGTTACTCCAATGGATGATAGCCTTCTCATTATGGGAGGTAGTTTGTTGTCGATATTTTTGTTACTCCAATGGATGGTAGTCTTGTCATTATTAAAGGTGGTGTGTTGTCGATATTTTTGTTATTCCAATGGATGGTAGACTTGTCATTATGGAAGTTAGTTTGTTATCGAGATTTTTGTTACTCCAACAGATGGTAGCCTTGTAATTATGGAAGGTAGTCTGTTGTCGAGATTTTTGTTACTACATTAGATGGTAGCCTTGTCATTATGGAAGGTAGTCTGTTGTCGAGATTTTTGTTACTACAATTGATTGTAGCCTTATCGTTATGGAAGCTAGTCTGTTGTCGATATCTTTTTTACTCCAATGGATGGTAGCCTAGTCATTATGAAGGTAGTCTGTTGTCGAGATTTTTGTTTCTCTAAGGGATGGTAGCCTTGTCATTATGGAAGTTAGTTTATTGACGAGATTTTTGTAATTCCAATGCATGGAAGCCTTGTCATTATGGAAGGTAGTCTGTTGTCGAGATTTTTATTACTACAATGTATTGTATCGTTGTCATTATGGAAGGTAGTATGTTGTTGATATCTTTCTTACTCCAATGGATGGTAGCCTTGTCATTATGGAAGGTAGTCTGTTGTCGAGATTTTTGTTACTCCATTGGATGGTAAGCTTGTCATTATGGGAGGTAGTGTGTTGTCGATATTTTTGTTATTCCAATAGATGGTAGCCTTGTCATTGTGGAAGCTAGTCTATTGTCGTCATTTTTGTTACTCCAATGGATGGTATCCTTGTCATTATGGAAGGTAGTATGTTGTCGACATCTTTGTTACTCCAATGGATGGTAGCCTTGTCATTATGGAAGGTAATTTTTTTCTAGATTTTTGTTATTCTAATGGATGGTAGCCTTATCATTATGGAAGGTAGTGTGTTGTCGTCATTTTTGTTACTCCAATGGATGGTATCCTTGTCATTATGGAAGGTAGCATGTTGTCGATATCTTTGTTACTCCAATGGATGACAGCCTTGTCATTATGGAAGGTAGTCGATTGTCGAGATTTTTGTTACTCCAATGGATGGTAGCCTTATCATTATCGAAGGTAGTCTGTTGTCGAGATTTTTGATACTATAATGGATCGTAGCCTTGTCGTTATGGAAGGTAGTCTGTTGTCCATATCTTTGTTACTCCAATGGATGGTAGCTTAGTCATTATGGAAGGTAGTTTGTTGTCGAGATTTTTGTTACTCTAAGGGATGGTAGCCTTGTCATTATGGAAGGTAGTTTGTTGTCGAGATTTTTGTTACTATAATGGATTGTATCCTTGTCGTTATTGAAGGTAGTATGTTGTCAATATCTTTCTGACTCCAATGGATTGTAGCCTAGTCATTATGGCAGGTAGTCTGCTGTCGAGATTTTTGTTACTCCATTGGATGGTAGCCTTGTCATTATGGAAGGTGGTGTGTTGTCGACATTTTTGTTATTCCACCGCATGGTAGACTTGTCATTATGGAAGTTAGTTTGTTATCGAGATTTTTGTTACTCCAACGGATGGTAGCCTTGTCATTATGGAAGGTAGTCTGTTGTCGAGATTTTTGTTACTCCAATGGATGGTAGCCTTCTCATTATGGAAGGTAGTCTGTTGTCGAGATTTTTGTTACTACAATGGATTGTAGCCTTGTCTTTATGGAAGGTAGTATGTTGTCGATATCTTTGTTACTCCAATGGATGATAGCCTTCTCATTATGGGAGGTAGTTTGTTGTCGATATTTTTGTTACTCCAATGGATGGTAGTCTTGTCATTATTAAAGGTGGTGTGTTGTCGATATTTTTGTTATTCCAATGGATGGTAGACTTGTCATTATGGAAGTTAGTTTGTTATCGAGATTTTTGTTACTCCAACAGATGGTAGCCTTGTAATTATGGAAGGTAGTCTGTTGTCGAGATTTTTGTTACTACATTAGATGGTAGCCTTGTCATTATGGAAGGTAGTCTGTTGTCGAGATTTTTGTTACTACAATTGATTGTAGCCTTATCGTTATGGAAGCTAGTCTGTTGTCGATATCTTTTTTACTCCAATGGATGGTAGCCTAGTCATTATGAAGGTAGTCTGTTGTCGAGATTTTTGTTTCTCTAAGGGATGGTAGCCTTGTCATTATGGAAGTTAGTTTATTGACGAGATTTTTGTATTTCCAATGCATGGAAGCCTTGTCATTATGGAAGGTAGTCTGTTGTCGAGATTTTTATTACTACAATGTATTGTATCGTTGTCATTATGGAAGGTAGTATGTTGTTGATATCTTTCTTACTCCAATGGATGGTAGCCTTGTCATTATGGAAGGTAGTCTGTTGTCGAGATTTTTGTTACTCCATTGGATGGTAAGCTTGTCATTATGGGAGGTAGTGTGTTGTCGATATTTTTGTTATTCCAATAGATGGTAGCCTTGTCATTGTGGAAGGTAGTCTATTGTCGTCATTTTTGTTACTCCAATGGATGGTATCCTTGTCATTATGGAAGGTAGTATGTTGTCGACATCTTTGTTACTCCAATGGATGGTAGCCTTGTCATTATGGAAGGTAATTTTTTTCTAGATTTTGGTTATTCTAATGGATGGTAGCCTTGTCATTATGGAAGGTAGTGTGTTGTCGTCATTTTTGTTACTCCAATGGATGGTATCCTTGTCATTATGGAAGGTAGCATGTTGTCGATATCTTTGTTACTCCAATGGATGACAGCCTTGTCATTATGGAAGGTAGTCGATTGTCGAGATTTTTGTTACTCCAATGGATGGTAGCCTTATCATTATCGAAGGTAGTCTGTTGTCGAGATTTTTGATACTATAATGGATCGTAGCCTTGTCGTTATGGAAGGTAGTCTGTTGTCCATATCTTTGTTACTCCAATGGATGGTAGCTTAGTCATTATGGAAGGTAGTTTGTTGTCGAGATTTTTGTTACTCTAAGGGATGGTAGCCTTGTCATTATGGAAGGTAGTTTGTTGTCGAGATTTTTGTTACTATAATGGATTGTATCCTTGTCGTTATTGAAGGTAGTATGTTGTCAATATCTTTCTGACTCCAATGGATTGTAGCCTAGTCATTATGGCAGGTAGTCTGCTGTCGAGATTTTTGTTACTCCATTGGATGGTAGCCTTGTCATTATGGAAGGTGGTGTGTTGTCGACATTTTTGTTATTCCACCGCATGGTAGACTTGTCATTATGGAAGTTAGTTTGTTATCGAGATTTTTGTTACTCCAACGGATGGTAGCCTTGTCATTATGGAAGGTAGTCTGTTGTCGAGATTTTTGTTACTCCAATGGATGGTAGCCTTCTCATTATGGAAGGTAGTCTGTTGTCGAGATTTTTGTTACTACAATGGATTGTAGCCTTGTCTTTATGGAAGGTAGTATGTTGTCGATATCTTTGTTACTCCAATGGATGATAGCCTTCTCATTATGGGAGGTAGTTTGTTGTCGATATTTTTGTTACTCCAATGGATGGTAGTCTTGTCATTATTAAAGGTGGTGTGTTGTCGATATTTTTGTTATTCCAATGGATGGTAGACTTGTCATTATGGAAGTTAGTTTGTTATCGAGATTTTTGTTACTCCAACAGATGGTAGCCTTGTAATTATGGAAGGTAGTCTGTTGTCGAGATTTTTGTTACTACATTAGATGGTAGCCTTGTCATTATGGAAGGTAGTCTGTTGTCGAGATTTTTGTTACTACAATTGATTGTAGCCTTATCGTTATGGAAGCTAGTCTGTTGTCGATATCTTTTTTACTCCAATGGATGGTAGCCTAGTCATTATGAAGGTAGTCTGTTGTCGAGATTTTTGTTTCTCTAAGGGATGGTAGCCTTGTCATTATGGAAGTTAGTTTATTGACGAGATTTTTGTATTTCCAATGCATGGAAGCCTTGTCATTATGGAAGGTAGTCTGTTGTCGAGATTTTTATTACTACAATGTATTGTATCGTTGTCATTATGGAAGGTAGTATGTTGTTGATATCTTTCTTACTCCAATGGATGGTAGCCTTGTCATTATGGAAGGTAGTCTGTTGTCGAGATTTTTGTTACTCCATTGGATGGTAAGCTTGTCATTATGGGAGGTAGTGTGTTGTCGATATTTTTGTTATTCCAATAGATGGTAGCCTTGTCATTGTGGAAGGTAGTCTATTGTCGTCATTTTTGTTACTCCAATGGATGGTATCCTTGTCATTATGGAAGGTAGTATGTTGTCGACATCTTTGTTAATCCAATGGATGGTAGCCTTGTCATTATGGAAGGTAATTTTTTTCTAGATTTTGGTTATTCTAATGGATGGTAGCCTTGTCATTATGGAAGGTAGTGTGTTGTCGTCATTTTTGTTACTCCAATGGATGGTATCCTTGTCATTATGGAAGGTAGCATGTTGTCGATATCTTTGTTACTCCAATGGATGACAGCCTTGTCATTATGGAAGGTAGTCGATTGTCGAGATTTTTGTTACTCCAATGGATGGTAGCCTTATCATTATCGAAGGTAGTCTGTTGTCGAGATTTTTGATACTATAATGGATCGTAGCCTTGTCGTTATGGAAGGTAGTCTGTTGTCCATATCTTTGTTACTCCAATGGATGGTAGCTTAGTCATTATGGAAGGTAGTTTGTTGTCGAGATTTTTGTTACTCTAAGGGATGGTAGCCTTGTCATTATGGAAGGTAGTTTGTTGTCGAGATTTTTGTTACTATAATGGATTGTATCCTTGTCGTTATTGAAGGTAGTATGTTGTCAATATCTTTCTGACTCCAATGGATTGTAGCCTAGTCATTATGGCAGGTAGTCTGCTGTCGAGATTTTTGTTACTCCGTTGGATGGTAGCCTTGTCATTATGGAAGGTGGTGTGTTGTCGACATTTTTGTTATTCCACCGCATGGTAGACTTGTCATTATGGAAGTTAGTTTGTTATCGAGATTTTTGTTACTCCAACGGATGGTAGCCTTGTCATTATGGAAGGTAGTCTGTTGTCGAGATTTTTGTTACTCCAATGGATGGTAGCCTTCTCATTATGGAAGGTAGTCTGTTGTCGAGATTTTTGTTACTACAATGGATTGTAGCCTTGTCTTTATGGAAGGTAGTATGTTGTCGATATCTTTGTTACTCCAATGGATGATAACCTTCTCATTATGGGAGGTAGTTTGTTGTCGATATTTTTGTTACTCCAATGGATGGTAGTCTTGTCATTATTAAAGGTGGTGTGTTGTCGATATTTTTGTTATTCCAATGGATGGTAGACTTGTCATTATGGAAGTTAGTTTGTTATCGAGATTTTTGTTACTCCAACAGATGGTAGCCTTGTAATTATGGAAGGTAGTCTGTTGTCGAGATTTTTGTTACTACATTAGATGGTAGCCTTGTCATTATGGAAGGTAGTCTGTTGTCGAGATTTTTGTTACTACAATTGATTGTAGCCTTATCTTTATGGAAGCTAGTCTGTTGTCGATATCTTTTTTACTCCAATGGATGGTAGCCTAGTCATTATGAAGGTAGTCTGTTGTCGAGATTTTTGTTTCTCTAAGGGATGGTAGCCTTGTCATTATGGAAGTTAGTTTATTGACGAGATTTTTGTAATTCCAATGCATGGAAGCCTTGTCATTATGGAAGGTAGTCTGTTGTCGAGATTTTTATTACTACAATGTATTGTATCGTTGTCATTATGGAAGGTAGTATGTTGTTGATATCTTTCTTACTCCAATGGATGGTAGCCTTGTCATTATGGAAGGTAGTCTGTTGTCGAGATTTTTGTTACTCCATTGGATGGTAAGCTTGTCATTATGGGAGGTAGTGTGTTGTCGATATTTTTGTTATTCCAATAGATGGTAGCCTTGTCATTGTGGAAGGTAGTCTATTGTCGTCATTTTTGTTACTCCAATGGATGGTATCCTTGTCATTATGGAAGGTAGTATGTTGTCGACATCTTTGTTACTCCAATGGATGGTAGCCTTGTCATTATGGAAGGTAATTTTTTTCTAGATTTTTGTTATTCTAATGGATGGTAGCCTTGTCATTATGGAAGGTAGTGTGTTGTCGTCATTTTTGTTACTCCAATGGATGGTATCCTTGTCATTATGGAAGGTAGCATGTTGTCGATATCTTTGTTACTCCAATGGATGACAGCCTTGTCATTATGGAAGGTAGTCAATTGTCTAGATTTTTGTTACTCCAATGGATGGTAGCCTTGTCATTATCGAAGGTAGTCTGTTGTCGAGATTTTTGATACTATAATGGATTGTAGCCTTGACGTTATGGAAGGTAGTCTGTTGTCCATATCTTTGTTACTCCAATGGATGGTAGCTTAGTCATTATGGAAGGTAGTTTGTTGTCAAGATTTTTGTTACTCTAAGGGATGGTAGCCTTGTCATTATGGAAGGTAGTTTGTTGTCGAGATTTTTGTTACTATAATGGATTGTATCCTTGTCGTTATTGAAGGTAGTATGTTGTCAATATCTTTCTGACTCCAATGGATTGTAGCCTAGTCATTATGGAAGGTAGTCTGCTGTCGAGATTTTTGTTACTCCATTGGATGGTAGCCTTGTCATTATGGAAGGTGGTATGTTGTCGACATTTTTGTTATTCCAATGGATGGTAGACTTGTCATTATGGAAGTTAGTTTGTTATCGAGATTTTTGTTACTCCAACAGATGGTAGCCTTGTCATTATGGAAGGTAGTCTGTTGTCGAGATTTTTGTTACTCCAATGGATGGTAGCCTTCTCATTATGGAAGGTAGTCTGTTGTCGAGATTTTTGTTACTACAATGGATTGTAGCCTTGTCTTTATGGAAGGTAGTATGTTGTCGATATCTTTGTTACTCTAATGGATGATAGCCTTCTCATTATGGGAGGTAGTTTGTTGTCGATATATTTGTTACTCCAATGGATGGTAGGCTTGTCATTATTAAAGGTGGTGTGTTGTCGATATTTTTGTTATTCCAATGGATGGTAGACTTGTCATTATGGAAGTTAGTTTGTTATCGAGATTTTTGTTACTCCAACAGATGGTAGCCTTGTCATTATGGAAGGTAGTCTGTTGTCGAGATTTTTATTACTACATTAGATGGTAGTCTTGTCATTATGGAAGGTAGTCTGTTGTCGAGATTTTTGTTACTACAATTGATTTTAGCCTTATCGTTATGGAAGCTAGTCTGTTGTCGATATCTTTTTTACTCCAATGGATGGTAGCCTAGTCATTATGAAGGTAGTCTGTTGTCGAGATTTTTGTTTCTTTAAGGGATGGTAGCCTTGTCATTATGGAAGTTAGTTTATTGACGAGATTTTTGTAATTCCAATGCATGGAAGCCTTGTCATTATGGAAGGTAGTCTGTTGTCGAGATTTTTATTACTACAATGTATTGTATCCTTGTCATTATGGAAGGTAGTATGTTGGTGATATCTTTCTTACTCCAATGGATGGTAGCCTTGTCATTATGGAAGGTAGTCTGTTGTCGAGATTTTTGTTACTCCATTGGATGGTAGGCTTGTCATTATGGAAGGTAGTGTGTTGTCGATATTTTTGTTATTCCAATAGATTGTAGCCTTGTCATTGTGGAAGGTAGTCTATTGTCCTCATTTTTGTTACTCCAGTGGATGGTATCCTTGTCATTATGGAAGGTAGTATGTTGTCGACATCTTTGTTACTCCAATGGATGGTAGCCTTGTCATTATGGAAGGTAATTTGTTTTCTAGATTTTTGTTATTCCAATGGATGGTAGCCTTGTCATTATGGAAGGTAGTCTGTTGTCGTCATTTTTGTTACTCCAATGGATGGTATCCTTGTCATTATGGAAGGTAGCATGTTGTCGATATCTTTGTTACTCCAATGGATGACAGCCTTGTCATTATGGAAGGTAGTCAATTGTCTAGATTTTTGTTACTCCAATGGATAGTAGCCTTGTCATTATCGAAGGTAGTCTGTTGTCGAGATTTTTGATACTATAATGGATTGTAGCCTTGTCGTTATGGAAGGTAGTCTGTTGTCCATATCTTTGTTACTCCAATGGATGATAGCTTAGTCATTATGGAAGGTAGTTTGTTGTCGAGATTTTTGTTACTCTAAGGGATGGTAGCCTCGTCATTATGGAAGGTAGTTTGTTGTCGAGATTTTTGTTACTATAATGGATTGTATCCTTGTCGTTATTGAAGGTAGTATGTTGTCAATATCTTTCTGACTCCAATGGATTGTAGCCTAGTCATTATGGAAGGTAGTCTGCTGTCGAGATTTTTGTTACTCCATTGGATGGTAGCCTTGTCATTATGGAAGGTGGTGTGTTGTCGACATTTTTGTTATTCCAATGGATGGTAGACTTGTCATTATGGAAGTTAGTTTGTTATGGAGATTTTTGTTACTCCAACGGATGGTAGCCGTGTCATTATGGAAGGTAGTCTGTTGTCTATATTTTTGTTACTCCAATGGATGGTAGCCTTCTAATTATGGAAGGTAGTCTGTTGTCGAGATTTTTGTTACTACAATGGATTGTAGCCTTGTCTTTATGGAAGGTAGTATGTTGTCGATATCTTTGTTACTCCAATGGATGATAGCCTTGTCATTATGGGAGGTAGTTTGTTGTCGATATTTTTGTTACTCCAATGGATGGTAGCCTTGTCATTATGGAAGGTAGTCTGTTGTCGTCATTTTTGTTACTCCAATGGATGGTACCCTTGTCATTATGGAAGGTAGCATGTTGTCGATATCTTTGTTACTCCAATGGATGACAGCCTTGTCATTATGGAAGGTAGTCGATTGTCGAGATTTTTGTTACTACATTAGATGGTAGCCTTGTCATTATCGAAGGTAGTCTGTTGTCGAGATTTTTGATACTACAATGGATTGTAGCCTTGTCGTTATGGAAGGTAGTCTGTTGTCGATATCTTTGTTACTCCAATGGATGGTAGCTTAGTCATTATGGAAGGTAGTCTGTTGTCGAGATTTTTGTTTCTCTAAGGGATGGTAGCCTTGTCATTATGGAAGTTAGTTTATTGACGAGATTTTTGTAATTCCAATGCATGGAAGCCTTGTCATTATGGAAGGTAGTCTGTTGTCGAGATTTTTATTACTACAATGTATTGTATCCTTGTCATTATGGAAGGTAGTATGTTGTTGATATCTTTCTTACTCCAATAGATGGTAGCCTTGTCATTACGGAAGGTAGTCTGTTGTCGAGATTTTTGTTACTCCATTGGATGGTAGGCTTGTCATTATGGAAGGTAGTGTGTTGTCGATATTTTTGTTATTCCAATAGATGGTAGCCTTGTCATTGTGGAAGGTAGTCTATTGTCGTCATTTTTGTTACTCCAATGGATGGTATCCTTTTCATTATGGAAGGTAGTATGTTGTCGACATCTTTGTTACTCCAATGGATGGTAGCCTTGTCATTATGGAAGGTAATTTGTTGTCTAGATTTTTGTTATTCCAATGGATGGTAGCCTTGTCATTATGGAAGGTAGTCTGTTGTCGTCATTTTTGTTACTCCAATGGATGGTATCCTTGTCATTATGGAAGGTAGCATGTTGTCGATATCTTTGTTACTCCAATGGATGACAGCCTTGTCATTATGGAAGGTAGTCAATTGTCTAGATTTTTGTTACTCCAATGGATGGTAGCCTTGTCATTATCGAAGGTAGTCTGTTGTCGAGATTTTTGATACTATAATGGATTGTAGCCTTGTCGTTATGGAAGGTAGTCTGTTGTCCATATCTTTGTTACTCCAATGGATGGTAGCTTACTCATTATGGAAGGTAGTTTGTTGTCGAGATTTTTGTTACTCTAAGGGATGGTAGCCTTGTCATTATGGAAGGTAGTTTGTTGTCGAGATTTTTGTTACTATAATGGATTGTATCCTTGTCGTTATTGAAGGTAGTATGTTGTCAATATCTTTCTGACTCCAATGGATTGTAGCCTAGTCATTATGGAAGGTAGTCTGCTGTCGAGATTTTTGTTACTCCATTGGATGGTAGCCTTGTCATTATGGAAGGTGGTATGTTGTCGACATTTTTGTTATTCCAATGGATGGTAGACTTGTCATTATGGAAGTTAGTTTGTTATCGAGATTTTTGTTACTCCAACGGATGGTAGCCTTGTCATTATGGAAGGTAGTCTGTTGTCGAGATTTTTGTTACTCCAATGGATGGTAGCCTTCTCATTATGGAAGGTAGTCTGTTGTCGAGATTTTTGTTACTACAATGGATTGTAGCCTTGTCTTTATGGAAGGTAGTATGTTGTCGATATCTTTGTTACTCCAATGGATGATAGCCTTCTCATTATGGGAGGTAGTTTGTTGTCGATATTTTTGTTACTCCAATGGATGGTAGGCTTGTCATTATTAAAGGTGGTGTGTTGTCGATATTTTTGTTATTCCAATGGATGGTAGACTTGTCATTATGGAAGTTAGTTTGTTATCGAGATTTTTGTTACTCCAACAAATGGTAGCCTTGTCATTATGGAAGGTAGTCTGTTGTCGAGATTTTTGTTACTACATTAGATGGTAGCCTTGTCATTATGGAAGGTAGTCTGTTGTCGAGATTTTTGTTACTACAATTGATTTTAGCCTTATCGTTATGGAAGCTAGTCTGTTGTCGATATCTTTTTTACTCCAATGGATGGTAGCCTAGTCATTATGAAGGTAGTCTGTTGTCGAGATTTTTGTTTCTTTAAGGGATGGTAGCCTTGCCATTATGGAAGTTAGTTTATTGACGAGATTTTTGTAATTCCAATGCATGGAAGCCTTGTCATTATGGAAGGTAGTCTGTTGTCGAGATTTTTATTACTACAATGTATTGTATCCTTGTCATTATGGAAGGTAGTATGTTGTTGATATCTTTCTTACTCCAATGGATGGTAGCCTTGTCATTATGGAAGGTAGTTTGTTGTCGACATTTTTGTTACTCCATTGGATGGTACGCTTGTCATTATGGAAGGTAGTGTGTTGTCGATATTTTTGTTATTCCAATAGATTGTAGCCTTGTCATTGTGGAAGGTAGTCTATTGTCCTCATTTTTGTTACTCCAATGGATGGTATCCTTGTCATTATGGAAGGTAGTATGTTGTCGACATCTTTGTTACTCCAATGGATGGTAGCCTTGTCATTATGGAAGGTAATTTGTTTTCTAGATTTTTGTTATTCCAATGGATGGTAGCCTTGTCATTATGGAAGGTAGTCTGTTGTCGTCATTTTTGTTACTCCAATGGATGGTATCCTTGTCATTATGGAAGGTAGCATGTTGTCGATATCTTTGTTACTCCAATGGATGACAGCCTTGTCATTATGGAAGGTAGTCAATTGTCTAGATTTTTGTTACTCCAATGTATAGTAGCCTTGTCATTATCGAAGGTAGTCTGTTGTCGAGATTTTTGATACTATAATGGATTGTAGCCTTGTCGTTATGGAAGGTAGTCTGTTGTCCATATCTTTGTTACTCCAATGGATGATAGCTTAGTCATTATGGAAGGTAGTTTGTTGTCGAGATTTTTGTTACTCTAAGGGATGGTAGCCTTGTCATTATGGAAGGTAGTTTGTTGTCGAGATTTTTGTTACTATAATGGATTGTATCCTTGTCGTTATTGAAGGTAGTATGTTGTCAATATCTTTCTGACTCCAATGGATTGTAGCCTAGTCATCATGGAAGGTAGTCTGCTGTCGAGATTTTTGTTACTCCATTGGATGGTAGCCTTGTCATTATGGAAGGTGGTGTGTTGTCGACATTTTTATTATTCCAATGGATGGTAGACTTGTCATTATGGAAGTTAGTTTGTTATCGAGATTTTTGTTACTCCAACGGATGGTAGCCTTGTCATTATGGAAGGTAGTCTGTTGTCTAGATTTTTGTTACTCCAATGGATGGTAGCCTTCTCATTATGGAAGGTAGTCTGTTGTCGAGATTTTTGTTACTACAATGGATTGTAGCCTTGTCTTTATGGAAGGTAGTATGTTGTCGATATCTTTGTTACTCCAATGGATGATAGCCTTGTCATTATGGGAGGTAGTTTGTTGTTGATATTTTTGTTACTTCAATGGATGGTAGCCTTGTCATTATGGAAGGTAGTCTGTTGTCGTCATTTTTGTTACTCCAATGGATGGTACCCTTGTCATTATGGAAGGTAGCATGTTGTCGATATCTTTGTTACTCCAATGGATGACAGCCTTGTCATTATGGAAGGTAGTCGATTGTCGAGATTTTTGTTACTCCAATGGATGGTAGCCTTGTCATTATCGAAGGTAGTCTGTTGTCGAGATTTTTGATACTACAATGGATTGTAGCCTTGTCCTTATGGAAGGTAGTCTGTTGTCGATATCTTTGTTACTCCAATGGATGGTAGCTTAGTCATTATGGAAGGTAGTTTGTTGTCGAGATTTTTGTTACTCTAAGGGATGGTAGCCTTGTCATTATGGAAGGTAGTTTGTTGTCGAGATTTTTGTTACTATAATGGATTGTATCCTTGTCGTTATTGAAGGTAGTATGTTGTCAATATCTTTCTGACTCCAATGGATTGTAGCCTAGTCATTATGGAAGGTAGTCTGCTGTCGAGATTTTTGTTACTCCATTGGATGGTAGCCTTGTCATTATGGAAGGTGGTGTGTTGTCGACATTTTTGTTATTCCAATGGATGGTAGACTTGTCATTATGGAAGTTAGTTTGTTATCGAGATTTTTGTTACTCCAACGGATGGTAGCCTTGTCATTATGGAAGGTAGTTTGTTGTCTAGATTTTTGTTACTCCAATGGATGGTAGCCTTCTCATTATGGAAGGTAGTCTGTTGTCGAGATTTTTGTTACTACAATGGATTGTAGCCTTGTCTTTATGGAAGGTAGTATGTTGTCGATATCTTTGTTACTCCAATGGATGATAGCCTTGTCATTATGGGAGGTAATTTGTTGTCGATATTTTTGTTACTCCAATGGATGGTAGCCTTGTCATTATGGAAGGTCGTCTGTTGTCGTCATTTTTGTTACTCCAATGGATGGTACCCTTGTCATAATGGAAGGTAGCATGTTGTCGATATCATTGTTACTCCAATGGATGACAGCCTTGTCATTATGGAAGGTAGTCGATTGTCGAGATTTTTGTTACTCCAATGGATGGTAGCCTTGTCATTATCGAAGGTAGTCTGTTGTCGAGACTTTTGATACTACAATGGATTGTAGCCTTGTCGTTATGGAAGGTAGTCTGTTGTCGATATCTTTGTTACTCCAATGGATGGTAGCTTAGTCATTATGGAAGGTAGTTTGTTGTCGAGATTTTTGTTACTCTAAGGGATGGTAGCCTTGTCATTATGGAAGGTAGTTTGTTGTCGAGATTTTTGTTACTATAATGGATTGTATCCTTGTCGTTATTGAAGGTAGTATGTTGTCAATATCTTTCTGACTCCAATGGATTGTAGCCTAGTCATTATGGAAGGTAGTCTGCTGTCGAGATTTTTGTTACTCCATTGGATGGTAGCCTTGTCATTATGGAAGGTGGTGTGTTGTCGACATTTTTGTTATTCCAATGGATGGTAGACTTGTCATTATGGAAGTTAGTTTGTTATCGAGATTTTTGTTACTCCAACGGATGGTAGCCTTGTCATTATGGAAGGTAGTCTGTTGTCTAGATTTTTGTTACTCCAATGGATGGTAGCCTTCTCATTATGGAAGGTAGTTTGTTGTCGAGATTTTTGTTACTACAATGGATTGTAGCCTTGTCTTTATGGAAGGTAGTATGTTGTCGATATCTTTGTTACTCCAATGGATGATAGCCTTGTCATTATGGGAGGTAGTTTGTTGTCGATATTTTTGTTACTCCAATGGATGGTAGCCTTGTCATTATGGAAGGTGGTGTGTTGTCGATATTTTTGTTATTCCAATGGATGGTAGACTTGTCATTATGGAAGTTAGTTTGTTATCGAGATTTTTGTTACTCCAACAGATGGTAGCCTTGTCATTATGGAAGGTAGTCTGTTGTCGAGATTTTTGTTACTACATTAGATGGTAGCCTTGTCATTATGGAAGGTAGTCTGTTGTCGGAATTTTTGTTACTACAATTGATTGTAGCCTTATCGTTATGGAAGCTAGTCTGTTGTCGATATCTTTTTTACTCCAATGGATGGTAGCCTAGTCATTATGAAGGTAATCTGTTGTCGAGATTTTTGATTCTCTAAGGGATGGTAGCCTTGTCATTATGGAAGTTAGTTTATTGACGAGATTTTTGTAATTCCAATGCATGGAAGCCTTGTCATTATGGAAGGTAGTCTGTTGTCGAGATTTTTATTACTACAATGTATTGTATCCTTGTTATTATGGAAGGTAGTATGTTGTTGATATCTTTCTTACTCCAATGGTTGGTAGCCTTGTCATTATGGAAGGTAGTCTGTTGTCGAGATTTTTGTTACTCCATTGGATGGTAGGCTTGTCATTATGGAAGGTAGTGTGTTGTCGATATTTTTGTTATTCCAATAGATTGTAGCCTTGTCATTGTGGAAGGTAGTCTATTGTCGTCATTTTTGTTACTCCAATGGATGGTATCCTTGTCATTATGGAAGGTAGTATGTTGTCGACATCTTTGTTACTCCAATGGATGGTAGCCTTGTCATTATGGAAGGTAATTTGTTGTCTAGATTTTTGTTATTCCAATGGATGGTAGCCTTGTCATTATGGAAGGTAGTCTGTTGTCGTCATTTTTGTTACTCCAATGGATGGTATCCTTGTCATTATGGAAGGTAGCATGTTGTCGATATCTTTGTTACTCCAATGGATGACAGCCTTGTCATTATGGAATGTAGTCGATTGTCTAGATTTTTGTTACTCCAATGGATGGTAGCCTTGTCATTATCGAAGGTAGTCTGTTGTCGAGATTTTTGATACTATAATGGATTGTAGCCTTGTCGTTATGGAAGGTAGTCTGTTGTCCATATCTTTGTTACTCCAATGGATGGTAGCTTAGTCATTATGGAAGGTAGTTTGTTGTCGAGATTTTTGTTACTCTAAGGGATGGTAGCCTTGTCATTATGGAAGGTAGTTTGTTGTCGAGATTTTTGTCACTATAATGGATTGTATCCTTGTCGTTATTGAAGGTAGTATGTTGTCAATATCTTTCTGACTCCAATGGATTATAGCCTAGTCATTATGGAAGGTAGTCTGCTGTCGAGATTTTTGTTACTCCATTGGATGTTAGCCTTGTCATTATGGAAGGTGGTGTGTTGTCGACATTTTTGTTATTCCAATGGATGGTACACTTGTCATTATGGAAGTTAGTTTGTTATCGAGATTTTTGTTACTCCAACGGATGGTAGCCTTGTCATTATGGAAGGTAGTCTGTTGCCGAGATTTTTGTTACTCCAATGGATGGTAGCCTTGTCATTATGGAAGGTAGTCTGTTGTCGAGATTTTTGTTACTACAATGGATTGTAGCCTTGTCTTTATGGAAGGTAGTGTGTTGTCGATATCTTTGTTACTCCAATGGATGATAGCCTTGTCATTATGGGAGGTAGTTTGTTGTCGATATTTTTGTTACTCTAATGGATTGTAGCCTTGTCATTATGGAAGGTGGTGTGTTGTCGATATTTTTGTTATTCCAATGGATGGTAGACTTGTCATTATGGAAGTTAGTTTGTTATCGAGATTTTTGTTACTCCAACAGATGGTAGCCTTGTCATTATGGAAGGTAGTCTGTTGTCGAGATTTTTGTTACTACATTAGATGGTAGCCTTGTCATTATGGAAGGTAGTCTGTTGTCGAGATTTTTGTTACTACAATTGATTGTAGCCTTATCGTTATGGAAGCTAGTCTGTTGTCGATATCTTTTTTATTCCAATGGATGGTAGCCTAGTCATTATGGAAGTTAGTTTATTGACGAGATTTTTGTAATTCCAATGCATGGAAGCCTTGTCATTATGGAAGGTAGTCTGTTGTCGAGATTTTTATTACTATAGTGTATTGTATCCTTGTCATTATGGAAGGTAGTATGTTGTTGATATCTTTCTTACTCCAATGGATGGTAGCCTTGTCATTATGGAAGGTAGTCTGTTGTCGAGATTTTTGCTACTCCATTGGATGGTAGGCTTGTCATTATGGAAGGTAGTGTATTGTCGTCATTTTTGTTACTCCAATGGATGGTATCCTTGTCATTATGGAAGGTAGTATGTTGTCGACATCTTTGTTACTCCAATGGATGGTAGCCTTTTCATTATGGAAGGTAATTTGTTGTCTAGATTTTTGTTATTCCAATGGATGGTAGCCTTGTCATTATGGAATGTAGTCTGTTGTCGTCATTTTTGTTACTCCAATGGATGGTATCCTTGTCATTATGGAAGGTAGCATGTTGTCGATATCTTTGTTACTCCAATGGATGGCAGCCTTGTCATTATGGAAGGTAGTCGGTTGTCGAGATTTTTGTTACTCCAATGGATGGTAGCCTTGTCATTATCGAAGGTAGTCTGTTGTCGATATTTTTGATACTACAATGGATTGTAGCCTTGTCGTAATGGAAGGTAGTTTGTTGTCGAGATTTTTGTTACTCTAAGGGATGGTAGCCTTGTCATTATGGAAGGTAGTTTGTTGTCGAAATTTTTGTTACTATAATGGATTGTATCCTTGTCGTTATTGAAGGTAGTATGTTGTCAATATCTTTCTGACTCCAATGGATTGTAGCCTAGTCATTATGGAAGGTAGTCTGCTGTCGAGATTTTTGTTACTCCATTGGATGATAGCCTTTTCATTATGGAGGGTAGTGGTTTGTTGATATTTTTGTTATTACAATGGATGGTAGCTTTGTCATTATGGAAGGTAGTTTGTTGTCTATATTTTTGTTACTCCAATGAATGGTATCCTTGTCATTATGGAAGATAGTATGTTGTTGATATCTTTGTTACTCCAATGGATGGTAGCCTTGTCATTATGGAAGGTAGTCTGTTGTCGAGATTTTTGTTACTCTAAGGGATGGTAGCCTTGTCATTATGGAAGTTAGTTTGTTATCGAGATTTTTGTTACTCCAACAGATGGTAGCCTTGTCATTATGGAAGGTAGTCTGTTGTCGAGATTTGTGTTACTACATTAGATGGTAGCCTTGTCATTATGGAAGGTAGTCTGTTGTCTAGATTTTTGTTACTACAATGGATTGTAGCCTTGTCATTATGGAAGGTAGTATGTTTTCGAGATTTTTGTTACTATAATTGATTGTAGCCTTGTCATTATGGAAGGTAGTATGTTGTCTAGATTCTTGTTACTGCAATGGATGGTAGCCTTGTCATTATGGAAGGTAGTCTATTGTCGAGATTTTTGTTACTACAATGGATTGTAGCCTTGTCGTTATGGAAGGTAGTCTGTTATCGATATCTTTGTTACTCCAAAGGATGGTAGCCTAGTCATTATAGAAGGTAGTCTGTCGTCAATATTTTTGTTACTCCAATGGATGGTATCCTTGTCATTATTTAAGGTAGTCTGTCATCAATATTTTTGTTACATCAATGGATGGTAGCCTTGTCATTTTGGAAGGTAGTCTGTTGTCGAGATTTTTGTTACTCTAAGGGATGGTAGCCTTGTCATTATGGAAGGTAGTGTGTTGTCAATATTTTTGTTATTCCAATGGATGGTAGCCTTATCATTATGGAAGTTAGTCTGTTGTCGATATTTTTGTTACTTAAATGGATGGTAGCCTTGTCATAATGGAAGGTTGTCTATTGTCGAGATTTTTGTTACTACAATGGATGGTAGCCTTGTAATTATGGAAGGTTGTCTGTTGTTGATATTTTTGTTACTACAATGGATTGTAGCCTTGTATTTATGGAAGGTAGTATGATGTCGATATGTTTGTTACTCCAATGGATGGTAGCCTTGTCATTATGGGAGGTAGTTTATTGTCGATATTTTTGTTACTCCAATGGATGGTATCCTTGTCATTATGGAAGGTAGTGTGTTGTCGATATTTTTGTTATTCCAATGGATGGTAGCCTTGTCATTATGTAAGTTAGTTTGTTGTCCAGATTTTTGTTACTCCAATGGATGGTAGCCTTGTCATTATGGAAGGTAGTCTATTTACGAGATTTTTGATACTACATTGGATGGTAGCCTTGTCATTATGGAAGGTAGTATGTTGTCGAAATTTTTGATACTACAATGGATTGTAGCCTTGTCGTTATGGAAGGTAGTTTGTTGTCGATATCTTTGTTACTCCAATGGATGGTAGCCTTGTCATTATGGAAGGTAGTCTGTTGTCGAGATTTTTGTTACTCTAAGGGATGGTAGCCTTGTCATTATGGAAAGTAGTTTGTTGTCGAGATTTTTGTTATTCCAATGGATGGTAGCCTTGTCATTATGAAAGGTAGTCTATTGTCGAGATTTTTCTAAATACAATGGATGGTAGCCTTGTCATTATGGAAGGTAGTCTCTTGTCTAGATTTTTGTTACTAAAATGGATTGTAGCCTTATCATTATGGAACGTAGTCAGTTGTCGAGATTTTTGTTACTATAATTGATTGTAGCCTTGTCATTATGGAAGGTAATATGTTGTCTAGATTCTTGTTACTGCAATGGATGGTAGCCTTGTCATTATGGAAGGTAGTCTATTGTCGATATTTTTGTCACTACAATGGATGGTAGCCTTTTCATTATAGAAGGTAGTCTATTGTCGATATTTTTTTTACTACAATGGATTGTAGCCTTGTCGTTATGGAAGGTAGTCTGTTATCGATATCTTTGTTACTCCAAAGGATGGTAGCCTAGTCATTATAGAAGGTAGTCTGTCGTCGATATTTTTGTTACTCCAATGGATGGTATCCTTGTCATTATTTAAGGTAGTATGTTGTCGATATCTTTGTTACTTTAATGGATGGTAGCCTTGTCATTTTGGAAGGTAGTCTGTGGTCGAGATTTTTGTTACTCTAAGGGATGGTAGCCTTGTCATTATGGAAGGTAGTGTGTTGTCAATATTTTTGTTATTCTAATAGATGGTAGCCTTATCATTATGGAAGTTAGTCTGTTGTCGATATTTTTGTTACTCAAATGGATGGTAGCCTTGTCATAATAGAAGGTTGTCTATTGTCGAGATTTTTGTTACTACAATGGATGGTAGCCTTGTCATTATGGAAGGTTGCCTGTTGTTGATATTTTTGCTACTACAATGGATTGTAGCTTTGTATTTATGGAAGGTAGTATGATGTCGATATCTTTGTTACTCCAATGGATGGTAGCCTTGTCATTATGAGAGGTAGTTTGTTGTCGATATTTTTGTTACTCCAATGGATGGTAGCCTTGTCATTATGGAAGCTAGTATGTTGTCGATATTTTTGTTATTCCAATGGATGGTAGACTTGTCATTATATAAGTTAGTCTGTTGTCCAGATTTTTGTTACTCCAATGGATGGTAGCCTTGTCATTATGGAAGGTAGTCTGTTTACGAGATTTTTGATACTACATTGGATGGTAGCCTTGTCATTATGGAAGGTATTCGGTTGTCAAAATTTTTGATACTACAATGGATTGTAGCCTTGTTGTTATGGAAGGTAGTTTGTTGTCGATATCTTTGTTACTCCAATGGATGGTAGCCTAGTCATTATGGTAGGTAGTCTGTTGTCGAGATTTTTGTTTCCCTAAGGGATGGTAGCCTTGTCATTATGGAAGTTAGTTTATTGTCAAGATTTTTGTTATTCCAATGCATGGAAGCCTTGTCATTATGGAAGGTAGTCTATTGTCGAGATTTTTGTTACTACAATGGATTGTATCGTTGTCGTTATGGAAGGTAGTTTGTTGTCGATATCTTTGTTACTTCAATGGATGGTAGCCTAGTCATTATGGAAGGTAGTCTGTTGTCGATATTTTTGTTTCTCTAAGGGATGGTAACCTTGTCATTATGGAAGTTAGTTTATTGTCGAGATTTTTGTTATTCCAATGCATGGAAACCTTGTCATTATGGAAGGTAGTCTGTTGTCGAGATTTTTGTTACTACAATGGATTGTATCCTTGTCGTTATGGAAGGTAGTATGTTGTTGATATCTTTCTTTTTCCAATGGATGGTAGCCTAGTCATTATGGAAGGTAGTCTGTTGTCGAGATTTTTGTTACTACATTGGATGGTAGCCTTGTCATTATGGAAGGTAGTGTGTTGTCGATATTTTTTTATTCCAATTGATGGTAGCCTTGTCATTATGGAAGGTAGTCTATTGTCGTCATTTTTGTTACTCCAATGGATGGTATCCTTGTCATTATGGAAGGTAGTATGTTGTCGATATCATTGTTACTCCAATGGATGGTAGCCTTGTCATTATGGAAGGTAGTTTGTTGTCTAGATTTTTGTTATTCCAATGGATGGTAGCCTTGTCATTATGAAAGGTAGTCAGTTGTCGTCATTTTTGTTACTCCAATGGATGGTATCCTTGTCATTATGGAAGGTAGTATGTTGTCGAGATTTTTGTTACTGCAATGGATGGTAGCCTTGTCATTATGGAAGGTAGTCTATTGTCGATATTTTTGTCACTACAATGGATGGTAGCCTTTTCAATATAGAAGGTAGTGTATTGTCGAGATTTTTGTTACTACAATGGAATGTAGCCTTGTCGTTATGGAAAGTAGTCTGTTATCGATATCTTTGTTACTCCAAAGGATGGTAGCCTAGTCATTATAGAAGGTAGTTTGTCGTCGATATTTTTGTTACTCCAATGGATGGTATCCTTGTCATTATTTAAGGTAGTATGTTGTCGATATCTTTGTTACTTCAATGGATGGTAGCCTTGTCATTTTGGAAGGTAGTCTGTTGTCGAGATTTTTGTTACTCTAAGGGGTGGTAGCCTTGTCATTATGGAAGGTAGTTTGTTATCAATATTTTTGTTATTCCAATGGATGGTAGCCTTATCATTATGGAAGTTAGTCTGTTGTCGATATTTTTGTTACTCCAATGGATGGTAGCCTTGTCATTATGGAAGGTAGTCTATTGTCGAGATTTTTGTAAATACAATGGATGGTAGCCTTGTCATTATGGAAGGTAGTCTGTTGTTTAGATTTTTGTTACTACAATGGATTGTAGCCTTGTCATTATGGAAGGTAGTCTGTTGTCAAGATTTTTGTTACTATAATTGATTGTAGCCTTGTCATTATGGAAGGTAGTATGTTGTCGAGATTCTTGTTACTGCAATGGATGGTAGCCATGTAATTATGGAAGGTAGTCTATTATCGTTATTTTTGTCACTACAATGGATGGTAGCCTTTTCATTATAGAAGGTAGTCTATTGTCGAGATTTTTGTTACTACAATGGATTTTATCCTTGTCGTTATGGAAGGTAGTCTGTTGTCGATATCTTTATTAATCCAATGGATGGTAGCCTAGTCATTATGGAAGTTAGTCTGTTGTCGATATTTTTGTTTCTCTAAGGGATGGTAGCCTTGTCATTATGGAAGTTAGTTTATTGTCGAGATTTTTGTTATTCCAATGCATGGAAACCTTGTCATTGTGGAAGGTAGTCTGTTGTCAAGATTTTTGTTACTACAATGGATTGTATCCTTGTCGTTATGGAAGGTAGTATGTTGGTGATATCTTTCTTACTCCAATGGATGGTAGCCTAGTCATTATGGAAGGTAGTCTGTTGTCGAGATTTTTGTTACTCCATTGGATGGTAGCCTTGTCATTATGGAAGGTAGTGTGTTGTCGATATTTTTGTTATTTCAATAGTAGGTAGCCTTGTCATTATGGAAGGTAGTCTATTGTCGTCATTTTTGTTACTCCAATGGATGGTATACTTGTCATTATGGAAGGTAGTATGTTGGCGATATCATTGTTATTCCAATGGATGGTAGCCTTGTCATTATGGAAGGTAGTTTGTTTTCTAGATTTTTGTTGATCCAATGTATGGTAGCCTTGTCATTATGGAAGGTAGTCTGTTGTCGTCATTTTTGTTACTCCAATGGATGGTATCCTTTTCATTATGGAAGGTAGTATGTTTTCGATATCTTTGTTACTCCAATGGATGGTAGCCTTGTCATTATGGAAGGTAGTCTGTTGTCTAGATTTTTGTTACTCCAATGGATGGTAGCCTTGTCATTATGGAAGGTAGTCTGTTGTCGAGATTTTTTTTACTACATTGGATGGTAGCCTTGTCATTATCGAAGGTAGTCTGTTGTCGAGATTTTTGTTACAACAATGGATTGTTGCCTTGTCGTTATGGAAGGTAGTCTGTTGTCGATATCTTTGTTACTGTAATGGATGGTAGCCTAGTCATTATGGAAGGTAGTCTGTTGTCTAGATTTTTTTTACTCTAAGGGATGGTAGCCTTGTCATTATGGAAGTTAGTTTATTGACGAGATTTCTATTATTCAAATGGATGGTAGCCTTGTCATTATGGAAGGTAGTCTGTTGTCGAGATTTTTGTTACTACAATGGATTGTATCCTAGTCGTTATGGAAGGTAGTTTGTTGTCGATATCTTTCTGACTCTAATGGATTGTAGCCTAGTCATTATGGAAGGAGTCTGTTGTCGAGATTTTTGTTACTCCATTGGATGGTAGCCTTGTCATTATAGAGGGTAGTGTGTTGTTGATATTTTTGTTATTACAATGGATGGTAGCTTTATCATTATGGAAGGTAGTTTGTTGTCGTAATTTTTGTTACTCCAATGGATGGTTGCCTTGTCATTATGGAAAGTAGTTTGTTGTCGAGATTTTTGTTTTTCCAATGGATGGTAGCCTTGTCATTATGAAATTTAGTCTATTGTCGAGATTTTTGTTACTATAATAGGTTGTAGCCTTGTCATTATGGAAGGTAGTTTGTTGTCGAGATTTTTGTTACTCTAATGGATGGTAGCCTTGTCATTATGGAAGGTAGTATATTATCGATATTTTTGTAAATACAATGGATGGTAGCCTTTTCATTATGGAAGGTAGTTTGTTGTCTAGATTTTTGTTACTACAATAGATTGTAGCCTTGTCGTTATGGAAGGTAGTCTCTTGTCGAGATTTTTGTTACTATAATAGATTGTAGCCTTGTTATTATGGAAGGTAGTATGTTGTCGAGATTCTTGTTACTCCAATGGATGGTAGCCTTGTCATTATGGAAGGTAGTCTATTGTCAATATTTTTGTCACTACAATGGATGGTAGCATTTTCATTATGGAAGGTAGTCTATTGTCGAGATTTTTGTTACTATAATGGCTTGTATCCTTGTCGTTATGGAAGGTAGTCTATTATTGATATCTTTGTTACTCCAAAGGATGGTAGCCTAGTCATTATGGAAGGTAGTCTGTCGTCGATATTTTTGTTACTCCAATGGATGGTATCCTTGTCATTATTTAAGGTAGTATGTTGTCGATATCTTTGTTACTTCAATGGATGGTAGCCTTGTCATTATGGAAGGTAGTCTATTTTCAAGATTTTTGTTACTCTAAGGGATGGTAGCCCTGTCATTATATAAGTTAGTCTGTTGTGGTTATTTTTGTTACTCCAATGGATGGTAGCCTTGCCATTATGGAAGGTAGTCTATTGTCGAGATTTTTGTTACTACAATGGATGGTAGCCTTGTCATTATGGAAGGTTGTCTGTTGTTAAGATTTTTGTTACTACAATGGATTGTAGCCTTGTCCTAATGGAAGGTAGTATGTTTTCGATATCTTTGTTACTCCAACGGATGGTAGCCTTGTCATTATGGGAGGTAGTTTGTTGTCGAGATTTTTGTTACTCCAATGGATGGTAGCCTTGTCATTATGGAAGGTAGTGTGTTGTCGATATTATTGTTATTCCAATGGATGGCACCTTGTCATTATGGAAGTTAGTCTGTTGTCGAGATTTTTGTAACTCCAATGGGTGGTAGCCTTATCATTATGGAATGTAGTCTGTTGTTGAGATTTTTGTTACTACATTGGATGGTTGCCTTGTCATTATGGAAGGTAATCGGTTGTCGAGATTTTTGTTACTACAATGCATTGTAGCCTTGTCGTTATTAAAGGTAGTCTGTTATCGATATCTTTGTTACTCCAATGGATGCTAGCCTAGTCATTATGGAAGGTAGTCTGTTGTCGAGATTTTTGTTACT
Source organism: Vicia faba (assembly GCA_948472305.1). Taxonomy (NCBI): domain Eukaryota; kingdom Viridiplantae; phylum Streptophyta; class Magnoliopsida; order Fabales; family Fabaceae; genus Vicia; species Vicia faba. Next base: position 528,484,556 of record OX451741.1, read on the forward strand.
CTAAGGGATGGTAGCATTGTCTTTATGGAAGTTAGTTTATTTTCAAGATTTTTGTTATTCCAATGGATGGAAGCCTTGTCATTATGGAAGGTAATCTTTTGTCGAGATTTTTGTTACTACAATGGATTGTATCCTTGTCGTATTGAAGGTAGTATGTTGTCGATATCTTTATTACTCCAATGGATGGTAGCCTAGTCATTATGGAAGGTAGTCTGTTGTCGATATTTTTGTTACTCCATTGGATGGTAGCCTTGTCATTATGGAAGGTAGTGTGTTTACGATATTTTTGATACTACATTGGATGGTAGCCTTGTCATTATGGAAGGTAGTCTGTTGTCGAAATTTTTGTTACTACAATGGATTGTAGCCTTGTCGTTATGGAAGGTAGTTTGTTGTCGATATCTTTGTTACTCCAATGGATGGTAGCCTAGTCATTATGGAAGGTAGTCTGTTGTTGAGATTTTTGTTTCCCTAAGGGATGGTAGCCTTATCATTATGGAAGTTAGTTTATTGTCAAGATTTTTGTTATTCCAATGCATGGAAGCCTTGTCATTATGGAAGGTAGTCTATTGTCGAGATTTTTATTACTACAATGGATTGTATCCTTGTCGTTATGGAAGGTAGTTTGTTGTTGATATCTTTATTACTCCAATGGATGGTAGCCTAGTCATTATGGAAGTTAGTCTGTTGTCGATATTTTTGTTTCTCTAAGGGATGGTAGCCTTGTCATTATGGAAGTTAGTTTATTGTCGAGATTTTTGTTATTCCAATGCATGGAAACCTTGTCATTGTGGAAGGTAGTCTGTTGTCAAGATTTTTGTTACTACAATGGATTGTATCCTTGTCGTTATGGAAGGTAGTATGTTGGTGATATCTTTCTTACTCCAATGGATGGTAGCCTAGTCATTATGGAAGGTAGTCTGTTGTCGAGATTTTTGTTACTCCATTGGATTTTAGCCTTGTCATTATGGACGGTAGTGTGTTGTCGATATTTTTGTTAATTCAATAGTAGGTAGCCTTGTCATTATGGAAGGTAGTCTATTGTCGTCATTTTTGTTACTCCAATGGATGGTATACTTGTCATTATGGAAGGTAGTATGTTGTCGATATTATTGTTACTCCAATGGATGGTAGCCTTGTCACTATGGAAGGTAGCTTGTTTTCTAGATTTTTGTTATTCCAATGGATGGTAGCCTTGTCATTATGGAAGGTAGTCTGTTGTTGTCATTTTTGTTACTCCAAAGGATGGTATCCTTTTCATTATGGAAGGTAGTATGTTGTCGATATCTTTGTTACTCCAATGGATGGTAGCCTTGTCATTATGGAAGGTAGTCTGTTGTCTAGATTTTTGTTACTCTAATGGATGGTAGCCTTGTCATTATGGAAGGTAGTCTATTGTCGAGATTTTTTTTACTACATTGGATGGTAGCCTTGTCATTATCGAAGGTAGTCTGTTGTCGAGATTTTTGTTACAACAATGGATTGTTGCCTTGTCGTTATGGAAGGTAGTCTGTTGTCGATATCTTTGTTACTCTAATGGATGGTAGCTTAGTCATTATGGAAGGTAGTCTGTTGTCGAGATTTTTTTTACTCTAAGGGATGGTAGCCTTGTCATTATGGAAGTTAGTTTATTGTCGAGATTTCTATTATTCCAATGGATGGTAGCCTTGTCATTATTGAAGGTAGTCTGTTGTCGAGATTTTTGTTACTACAATGGATTGTATCCTAGTCGTTATGGAAGGTAGTTTGTTGTCGATATCTTTCTGACTCCAATGGATTGTAGCCTAGTCATTATGGAAGGAGTCAGTTGTCGAGATTTTTGTTACTCCATTGGATGGTAGCCTTGTCATTATGGAGGGTAGTGTGTTGTTGATATTTTTGTTATTACAATGGATGGTAGCTTTATCATTATGGAAGGTAGTTTGTTGTCGTAATTTTTGTTACTCCAATGGATGGTAGCCTTGTCATTATGGAAAGTAGTTTGTTGTCGAGATTTTTGTTATTCCAATGGATGGTAGACTTGTCATTATGAAATGTAGTCTATTGTCGAGATTTTTGTTACTATAATAGGTTGTAGCCTTGTCATTATGGAAGGTAGTTTGTTGTCGAGATTTTTGTTACTCCAATGGATGGTAGCCTTGTCATTATAGAAGGTAGTATATTGTCGATATTTTTGTAAATACAATGGATGGTAGCCTTTTCATTATGGAAGGTAGTTTGTTTTCTAGATTTTTGTTACTACAATAGATTGTAGCCTTGTCGTTATGGAAGGTAGTCTCTTGTCGAGATTTTTGTTACTATAATAGATTGTAGCCTTGTCATTATGGAAGGTAGTATGTTGTCGAGATTCTTGTTACTCCAATGGATGGTAGCCTTGTCATTATGGAAGGTAGTCTATTGTCAATATTTTTGTCACTACAATGGATGGTAGCATTTTCATTATGGAAGGTAGTCTATTGTCGAGATTTTTGTTACTACAATGGCTTGTATCCTTGTCGTTATGGAAGGTAGTCTATTATTGATATCTTTGTTACTCCAAAGGATGGTAGCCTAGTCATTATGGAAGGTAGTCTGTCGTCGATGTTTTTGTTACTCCAATGGATGGTATCCTTGTCATTATTTAAGGTAGTATGTTGTCGATATCTTTGTTACTTCAATGGATGGTAGCCTTGTCATTATGGAAGGTAGTTTGTTTTCGAGATTTTTGTTACTCTAAGGGATGGTAGCCCTGTCATTATATAAGTTAGTCTGTTGTGGATATTTTTGTTACTCCAATGGATGGTAGCCTTGCCATTATGGAAGGTAGTCTATTGTCGAGATTTTTTTTACTACAATGGATGGTAGCCATGTCATTATGGAAGGTTGTCTGTTGTTAAGATTTTTGTTACTACAATGGATTGTAGCCTTGTCCTAATGGAAGGTAGTATGTTTTCGATATCTTTGTTACTCCAATGGATGGTAGCCTTGTCATTATGGGAGGTAGTTTGTTGTCCAGATTTTTGTTACTCCAATGGATGGTAGCCTTGTCATTATGGAAGGTAGTGTGTTGTCGATATTATTGTTATTCCAATGGATGGCAGCCTTGTCATTATGGAAGTTAGTCTGTTGTCGAGATTTTTGTAACTCCAATCGGTGGTAGCCTTATCATTTTGGAATGTAGTCTGTTGTTGAGATTTTTGTTACTACATTGGATGGTTGCCTTGTCATTATGGAAGGTAATCTGTTATCGAGATTTTTGTTACTACAATGCATTGTAGCCTTGTCGTTATTAAAGGTAGTCTGTTATCGATATCTTTGTTACTCCAATGGATGCTAGCCTAGTCATTATGGAAGGTAGTCTGTTGTCGAGATTTTTGTTACTCTAAGGGATGGTAGCATTGTCTTTATGGAAGTTAGTTTATTTTCGAGATTTTTGTTATTCCAATGGATGGAAGCCTTGTCATTATGGAAGGTAATCTTTTGTCGAGATTTTTGTTACTACAATGGATTGTATCCTTGTCGTATTGAAGGTAGTATGTTGTCGATATCTTTATTACTCCAATGGATGGTAGCCTAGTCATTATGGAAGGTAGTCTGTTGTCGATATTTTTGTTACTCCATTGGATGGTAGCCTTGTCATTATGGAAGGTAGTGTGTTTACGATATTTTTGATACTACATTGGATGGTAGCCTTGTCATTATGGAAGGTAGTCTGTTGTCGAAATTTTTGTTACTACAATGGATTGTAGCCTTGTCGTTATGGAAGGTAGTTTGTTGTCGATATCTTTGTTACTCCAATGGATGGTAGCCTAGTCATTATGGAAGGTAGTCTGTTGTCGAGATTTTTGTTTCCCTAAGGGATGGTAGCCTTATCATTACGGAAGTTAGTTTATTGTCAAGATTTTTGTTATTCCAATGCATGGAAGCCTTGTCATTATGGAAGGTAGTCTATTGTCGAGATTTTTGTTACTACAATGGATTGTATCCTTGTCGTTATGGAAGGTAGTTTGTTGTTGATATCTTTATTACTCCAATGGATGGTAGCCTAGTCATTATGGAAGTTAGTCTGTTGTCGATATTTTTGTTTCTCTAACGGATGGTAGCCTTGTCATTATGGAAGTTAGTTTATTGTCGAGATTTTTGTTATTCCAATGCATGGAAACCTTGTCATTGTGGAAGGTAGTCTGTTGTCAAGATTTTTGTTACTACAATGGATTGTATCCTTGTCGTTATGGAAGGTAGTATGTTGGTGATATCTTTCTTACTCCAATGGATGGTAGCCTAATCATTATGGAAGGTAGTCTGTTGTCGAGATTTTTGTTACTCCATTGGATGGTAGCCTTGTCATTATGGAAGGTAGTGTGTTGTCGATATTTTTGTTAATTCAATAGTAGGTAGCCTTGTCATTATGGAAGGTAGTCTATTGTCGTCATTTTTGTTACTCCAATGGATGGTATACTTGTCATTATGGAAGGTAGTATGTTGTCGATATCATTGTTACTCCAATGGATGGTAGCCTTGTCACTATGGAAGGTAGCTTGTTTTCTAGATTTTTGTTATTCCAATGGATGGTAGCCTTGTCATTATGGAAGGTAGTCTGTTGGTGTCATTTTTGTTACTCCAAAGGATGGTATCCTTTTCATTATGGAAGGTAGTATGTTGTCGATATCTTTGTTACTCCAATGGATGGTAGCCTTGTCATTATGGAAGGTAGTCTGTTGTCTAGATTTTTGTTACTCTAATGGATGGTAGCCTTGTCATTATGGAAGGTAGTCTGTTGTCGAGATTTTTTTTACTACATTGGATGGTAGCCTTGTCATTATCGAAGGTAGTCTGTTGTCGAGATTTTTGTTACAACAATGGATTGTTGCCTTGTCGTTATGGAAGGTAGTCTGTTGTCGATATCTTTGTTACTCTAATGGATGGTAGCTTAGTCATTATGGAAGGTAGTCTGTTGTCGAGATTTTTTTTACTCTAAGGGATGTTAGCCTTGTCATTATGGAAGTTAGTTTATTGTCGAGATTTCTATTATTCCAATGGATGGTAGCCTTGTCATTATTGAAGGTAGTCTGTTGTCGAGATTTTTGTTAATATAATGGATTGTATCCTAGTCGTTATGGAAGGTAGTTTGTTGTCGATATCTTTCTGACTCCAATGGATTGTAGCCTAGTCATTATGGAAGGAGTCTGTTGTCGAGATTTTTGTTACTCCATTGGATGGTAGCCTTGTCATTATGGAGGGTAGTGTGTTGTTGATATTTTTGTTATTACAATGGATGGTAGCTTTATCATTATGGAAGGTAGTTTGTTGTCGTAATTTTTGTTACTCCAATGGATGGTAGCCTTGTCATTATGGAAAGTAGTTTGTTGTCGAGATTTTTGTTATTCCAATGGATGGTAGACTTGTCATTATGAAATGTAGTCTATTGTCGAGATTTTTGTTACTATAATAGGTTGTAGCCTTGTCATTATGGAAGGTAGTTTGTTGTCGAGATTTTTGTTACTCCAATGGATGGTAGCCTTGTCATTATAGAAGGTAGTATATTGTCGATATTTTTGTAAATACAATGGATGGTAGCCTTTTCATTATGGAAGGTAGTTTGTTGTCTAGATTTTTGTTACTACAATAGATTGTAGCCTTGTCGTTATGGAAGGTAGTATGTTGTTGAGATTCTTGTTACTCCAATGGATGGTAGCCTTGTCATTATGGAAGGTAGTCTATTGTCAATATTTTTGTCACTACAATGGATGGTAGCATTTTCATTATGGAAGGCAGTCTATTGTCGAGATTTTTGTTACTACAATGGCTTGTATCCTTGTCGTTATGGAAGGTAGTCTATTATTGATATCTTTGTTACTCCAAAGGATGGTAGCCTAGTCATTATGGAAGGTAGTCTGTCATCGATGTTTTTGTTACTCCAATGGATGGTATCCTTGTCATTATTTATGGTAGTATGTTGTCGATATCTTTGTTACTTCAATGGATGGTAGCCTTGTCATTATGGAAGGTAGTCTGTTTTCGAGATTTTTGTTACTCTAAGGGATGGTAGCCCTGTCATTATATAAGTTAGTCTGTTGTGGATATTTTTGTTACTCCAATGGATGGTAGCCTTGCCATTATGGAAGGTAGTCTATTGTCGAGATTTTTTTTACTACAATGGATGGTAGCCTTGTCATTATGGAAGGTTGTCTGTTGTTAAGATTTTTGTTACTACAATGGATTGTAGCCTTGTCCTAATGGAAGGTAGTATGTTTTTGATATCTTTGTTACTCCAATGGATGGTAGCCTTGTCATTATGGGAGGTAGTTTGTTGTCGAGATTTTTGTTACTCCAATGGATGGTAGCCTTGTCATTATGGAAGGTAGTGTGTTGTCAATATTATTGTTATTCCAATGGATGGCAGCCTTGTCATTATGGAAGTCAGTCTGTTGTCGAGATTTTTGTAACTCCAATGGATGGTAGCCTTATCATTATGGAATGTAGTCTGTTGTTGAGATTTTTGTTACTACATTGGATGGTAGCCTTGTCATTATGGAAGGTAATCTGTTATCGAGATTTTTGTTACTACAATGCATTGTAGCCTTGTCGTTATTAATGGTAGTCCTTTATCGATATCTTTGTTACTCCAATGGATGCTAGCCTAGTCATTATGGAAGGTAGTCTGTTGTCGAGATTTTTGTTACTCTAAGGGATGGTAACGTTGTCTTTTTGGAAGTTAGTTTATTTTCGAGATTTTTGTTATTCCAATGGATGGAAGCCTTGTCATTATGGAAGGTAATCTTTTGTCGAGATTTTTGTTACTACAATGGATTGTATCCTTGTCGTATTGAAGGTAGTATGTTGTCGATATCTTTCTTACTCCAATGGATGGTAGCCTAGTCATTATGGAAGGTAGTCTGTTGTCGATATTTTTGTTACTCCATTGGATGGTAGCCTTGTCATTATGGAAGGTAGTGTGTTGTCGATATTTTTGTTATTCCAATGGATGGTAGCCTTGTCATTATGGAAGGTAGTCTATTGTCTTCATTTTTGTTACTCCAATGGATGGTATCCTTGTAATTATGGAATGTAGTATGTTGTCGATATCTTTGTTACTCCAATGGATGGTAGCCTTGTCATTATGGAAGGTAGTCTGTTGTCTAGATTTTTGTTACTCTAAGGGATGGTAGCCTTGTCATTATGGAAAGAAGTTAGTGTCGAGATTTTTGTTATTCCAATGGATGGTAGCCTTGTCTTTATGAAAGGTAGTCCATTGTCGAGATTTTTGTTACTATAATAGATTGTAGCCTGTTCATTATGGAAGGTAGTATGTTGTCGATATTTTTGTTACTCCAATGGATGGTAGCCTTGTCATTATAGAAGGTAGTGTATTGTCGAGATTTTTGTCACTACAATGGATGGTAGCCATGTCATTATGGAAGGTAGTCCCTTGTCGAGATTTTTGTTACTACAATAGAATGTAGCCTTGTCGTTAAGGAAAATAGTTTGTTGTCAGGATTTTTGTTACTATAATAGATTGTAGCCTTGTCATTATGGAAGGTAGTATGTTGTCGAGATTCTTGTTACTCCAATGGATGGTAGCCTTGTCATTATGGAAGGTAGTCTATTGTCGATATTTTTGTCACTACAATGAATGGTTGCCTTGTCATTATGGAAGGTAGTCCATTGTCGAGATTTTTGTTACTACAATTGATTGTAGCCTTGTCGTTATGGAAGGTAGTCTGTTATCGATTTCTTTGCTACTCTAAAGGATGGTAGCCTAGTCATTACAGAAAGTAGTCTGTTGTCGAGATTTTTGTTACTCCAATGGATGGTAGCCTTGTCATTATGGAAGGTAGTGTGTTGTCGATATTTTTGTTATTCCAATGGATGGTAGCCTTGCCATTATGGAAGGTAGTCTGTTGTCGAGATTTTTGTGACTCCAATGGATGCTAGCCTTTTCATTATGGAAGGTAGTCTGTTGTCGAGATTTTTGTTACTACATTGGATGGTATCCTTGTCATTATGGAAGGTAGTCTGTTGTCGAGATTTTTGTTACTCTAAGGGATGGTAGCCTTGTCATTATGGAAAGTAGTTTGTTTTCGAGATTTTTGTTATTCCAATGGATGGTAGCCTTGTCATTATGAAAGGTAGTCTATTGTCTAGATTTTTGTTACTATAATAGATTGTAGCCTTGTCATTATGGAAGGTAGTCTGTGGTCGAGATTTTTGTTACTCCAATGGATGGTAGCCTTGTCATTATAGAAGGTACTATATTGTCGAGATTTTTGTAAATAAAATGAATGGTAGCTTTGTCATTATGGAAGGTAGTCAGTTGTCTAGATTTTTGTTACTACAATGGATTGTAGCCTTGTCGTTATGGAAGGTAGTCTATTGTCGAGATTTTTGTTACTACAATAGTTTGTATCCTTGTCGTTATGGAAGGTAGTCTGTTAACGATATCTTTGTTACTCCAAAGGATGGTAGCCTAGTCATTATGGAAGGTAGTCTGTTGTCGAGATTTTTGCTACTCCAATGGATGGTATCCTTATCAATATGGAAGGTAGTATGTTGTCGATATCTTTGTTACTCTAATGTATGGTAGCCTTGTCATTATGGAAGGTATTCTGTTGTCGAGAATTTTGTTACTCCAATGGATGGTAGCCTTGTCATTATGGACGGTTGTGTGTTGTTGATATTTTTGTTATTCCAATGGATGGTAGCTTTGTTATTATGGAAGGTAGTCTGTTGTCGTGATTTTTTTTACTACAATGGATGGAATCCTTGTCATTATGGAAGGTAGTATGTTGTCGATATCTTTGTTACTACAATGGATGGCAGCCTTGTCATTATGGAAGGTATTTTTTTGTCGAGATTTTTTTTATTCTAAGGGATGGTAGCCTTGTCATTATGGAAAATAGTTTGTTGTCGATATTTTTGTTATTCAAATGAATGGTAGCCTTGTAATTATGAAAGGTAGTCTATTGTCGATATTTTTGTTACAATAATAGTTTGAAGCCTTGTCATTATGGAAGGTAGTCTGTTGTCGAGATTTTTGTTAATCCAATGGATGGTAGCCTTGTCATTATAGAAGGTAGTATATTGTCGAGATTTTTGTAAATACAATGGATGGTAGCTTTGCCACTATGGAAGGTAGTCTGTTGTCTAGATTTTTCTTACTACAATGGATTGTAGCCTTGTCGCTATGGAAGGTAGTCTGTTGTCGAGATTTTTGTTACTATAATAGATTGTAGCCTTGTCATTATGGAAGGTAGTATGTCGTCGAGATTCTTGTTACTCCAATGGATGGTAGCGTTGTCATTATGGAAGGTAGTCTATTGTCGATATTTTTGTCACTACAATGGATGGTAGACTTGTCATTATGGAAGGTAGTCTATTGTCGAGATTTTTGTTACTACAATGGATGGTAGCCTTGTCGTTATTGAAGGTAGTTTGTTATCGATATCTTTATTACTCCAAAGGATGGTAGCCTAGTCATTATGGAAGGTAGTATGTCGTCGAGATTTTTGTTACTCCAATGGATGGTATCCTTGTCATTATTTAAGGTAGTATGTTGTCGATATCTTTGTTACTCCAATGGATGGTAGCCTTGTCATTATGGAAGGTAGTTTGTTGTCAAGATTGTTTTTACTCTATGGGATGGTAGCCTTGTCATTATGGAATGTAGTGTGTTGTCAATATTTTTGTTATTCCAATGGATGGTAGCCTTGTCATTATGGAAGTTAGTCTGTTGTCGAGATTCTTGTTACTCCAATGGATGGTATCCTTGTCATTATGGAAGGTAGTCTATTGTCAAGATCTTTGTCACTACAATGGATGGTAGACTTGTCATTATGGAAGGTAGTCTATTGTCGAGATTTTTGTTACTACAATGGATTGTAGCCTTGTCGTTATGGAAGGTAGTCTGTTGTTGATATCTTTGTTACTCCAAAGGATGGTAGCCTAGTCATTATGGAAGGTAGTCTGTTGTCGAGATTTTTGTTACTCCAATGGATGGTATCCTTGTCATTATGGAAGGTAGTATGTTGTCGATATCTTTGTTACTCCAATGGATGGTAGCCTTGTCATTATGGAAGGTAGTTTGTTGTCGAGATTTTTGTTACTCCAATGGATGGTAGCTTGTCATTATGGAAGGTAGTGTGTTGTCGAGATTTTTGTTATTCCAATGGATGGTAGCCTTGTCATTATGGAAGGTAGTCTATTGTCGAGATTTTTGTTACTTCAATGGATGGTAGACTTGTCGTTATGGAAGGTAGTCTGTTGTCTAGATTTTTGTTACTACAATGGGTTGTAGCCTTGTCGTTATGTAAGGTAGTCTTTTTTCGATATCTTTGTTACTCCAATGGATGGTAGCCTAGTCATTATGTAAGGTAGTCTGTTGTCGAGATTTTTGTTACTACAATGGATTGTATCCTTGTCGTTATGGACGGAAGAATGTTGTCTATATCTTTCTTGCTCCCATGGATGGTAGCCTAGTCATTATGGAAGTTAGTCTATTGTCGAGATTTTTGTTACTCCATTGGATGGTAGCCTTGTCATTATGGAAGGTATTGTGTTGTCGATATTTTTGTTATTCCAATGGATGGTAGCTTTGTCATTATGGAAGCTAGTTTGTTGTCGTGATTTTTGTTACTCCAATGGATGGTATCCTTGTCATTTTGAAAGGTAGTATGTATTCGATATCTTTGTTACTCCAATGGATGGTAGCCTTGTCATTATGGAAGGTAATCTGTTGTCGATACTTTTATTACTCTAAGGGATGGTAGCCTTGTCATTATGGAAAGTAGTTTGTTGTAGAAATTTTTGTTATTCCAATGGATGGTAGCCTTGTCATTATGAAAGTTATGGAAGGTAGTCTGTTGTCGAGATTTTTGTTACTATAATAGATTGTAGCCTTGTCATTATGGAAGGTAGTCTGTTGTCGAGATTTTTGTTACTCCAATGGATGGTAGCCTTGTCATTATAGAAGGTAGTATATTGTCGAGATTTTTGTAAATACAATGGATGGTAGCTTTGTCATTATGGAAGGTAGTTTGTTGTCTAGATTTTTGTTACTACAATGGAATGTAGCCTTGTCGCTATGGAAGGTAGTCTATTGTCGAGATTTTTGTTACTATAATAGATTGTAGCCTTGTCATTATGGAAGGTAGTATGTCGTCGAGATTCTTGTTACTCCAATGGATGGTAGCCTTGTCATTATGGAAGGTAGTCTATTGTCGAGATTTTTGTTACTACAATGGATTGTAGCCTTGTCGTTATGGAAGGTACTTTGTTATCGATATCTTTATTACTCCAAAGGATGGTAGCCTAGTCATTATTGAAGGTAGTATGTCGTCGAGATTTTTGTTACTCCAATGGATGGTATCCTTGTCATTATTTAAGGTAGTATGTTGTCGATATCTTTGTTACTCCAATGGATGGTAGCCTTGTCATTATGGAAGGTAGTCTGTTGTCAAGATTGTTTTAACTCTAAGGGATGGTAGCCTTGTCATTATGGAATGTAGTGTGTTGTCAATATTTTTGTTATTCCAATGGATGGTAGCCTTGTCATTATGGAAGTTAGTCTGTTGTCGAGATTTTTGTTACTCCAATGGATGGTATCCTTGTCATTATGGAAGGTAGTATAATGTCGAGATCTTTGACACTACAATGGATGGTAGCCTTCTCATTATGGAAGGTAGTCTATTGTCGAGATTTTTGTTACTACAATGGATTGTAGCCTTGTCGTTATGGAAGGTAGTCTGTTATCGATATCTTTGTTGCTCCAAAGGATGGTAGCCTAGTCATTATGGAAGGTAGTCTGTTGTCGAAATTTTTGTTACTCCAATGGATGGTATTTTTGTCATTATGGAAGGTAGTATGTTGTCGATATCTTTGTTACTCCAATGGATGGTAGCCTTGTCATTATGGAAGGTAGTCTGTTGTCGAGATTTTTGTTACTCCAATGGATGGTAGCCTTGTCATTATGGAAGGTAGTGTGTTATCGATATTTTTGTTATTCGAATGGATGGTAGCCTTGTTATTATGGAAGGTAGTCTGTTGTCGAGATTTTTGTTACTTCAACGGATGGTAGCCTTGTCATTATGGAATGTAGTCTGTTGTCGAGATTTTCGTTACTACATTGGATGGTAGCCTTGTCATTTTTGAAGGTAGTCTGTTGTCGAGATTTTTGTTACTACAATGGATTGTAGCCTTGTTAGTTATGGAAGGTAGTCTTTTGTCGAGATTTTGTATACTCCAATGGATTATAGCCTTGTCATTATGGAAGGTAGTCTATTGTGGATATTTTGGTTACACCAATGATGGTACCCTTGTCATTATGGAAGGTAGTCTATTGTTGAGATTTTTGTTAATCGAATGGATGGTAGACTTGTCATTATGGAAGGTAGTGTGTTGTCGTGATTTTTGTTACTCTATGGGATGGTAGCCTTGTCATTATGGAAGCTAGTATGTTGTCGATATCTTTGTTACTACAATGGATGGTAGCCTTGTCATTATGGAAGGTAGTCTGTTGTCGAGATTTTTGTTACTCCAATGGATGGTAGCCTTGTCATTATGGAAGGTAGTGTGTTATCGATATTTTTGTTATTCCAATGGATGGTAGCCTTGTCATTATGGAAGGTAGTCTGTTGTCAAGGTTTTTGTTACTTCAACGGATGGTAGCCTTGTCATTATGGAATGTAGTCTGTTGTCGAGATTTTCGTTACTACATTGGATGGTAGCCTTGTCATTATTGAAGGTAGTCTGTTGTCGATATTTTTGTTACTACAATGGATTGTAGCCTTGTTAGTTATGGAAGGTAGTCTTCTGTCGAGATTTTGTATACTCCAATGGATTATAGCCTTGTCATTATGGAAGGTAGTCTATTGTGGATATTTTGGTTACACCAATGATGGTACCCTTGTCATTATGGAAGGTAGTCTATTGTTGAGATTTTTGTTACTCGAATGGATGGTAGACTTGTCATTATGGAAGGTAGTGTGTTGTCGTGATTTTTGTTACTCTAAGGGATGGTAGCCTTGTCATTATGGAAGCTAGTGTGTTGTCGATATCTTTGTTACTACAATGGATGGTAGCCTTGTCATTATGGAAGGTAGTCTGTTGTCGAGATTTTTGTTACTACAACGGATTGTAGCCTTGTCGTTATGGAAGGTACTCTGTTGTCGATATCTTTGTTACTCCAATGGATGGTAGCCTAGTCATTATGGAAGGTAATCTGTTGTCAAGGTTTTTTTTAGTCTAAGGGATGGTAGCCCTGTCATTATGGAAGTTAGTGTGTTGTCGATATCTTTGTTATTCCAATGGATGGTAGCCTTGAAATTATGGAAGGTAGTATGTTGTCGAGATTTTTGTTACTCCAATGGGTGGTAGCCTTGTCATTATGGAAGGTAGTCTGTTGTCGAGATTTTTGTTACTCCATTGGATGGTAGCCTTGTCATTATGGAAGGTAGAATGTTGTCGATATTTTTGTTATTCGAATGGATGGTAGCCTAGACATTATGGAATATAGTGTGTTGTCGATATTTTTGTTATTCCAATGGATGGTAGCCTTGTCATTATGGAAGGTAGTCTATTGTTGAGATTTTTGTTACTCTAAGGGATGGTAGAATTGTCATTATCGAAGCTAGTATGTTGTCGATATATTTGTTAGTATAATGGATGGTAGCCTTGTCATAATGGAAGGTAGTTTGTTGTCGATATTTTTGTTACTTTAATGGATGGTAGCCTTATCATTATGGAAGGTAGTCTCTTGTCGAGATTTTTGTTATTCCAATGGATGGTAGCCTTTTCATTATGCAACGTAGTCTATTGTCGTGATTTTTGTTACTCTAAGGGATTGTAGCCTTGTCGATATGGAAGGTTGTTTGTTGTCGATATCTTTGTTACTCCAATGGATGGTAGCCTAGTCATTATGGAAGGAAGTCTATTGTCGAGATTTTTGTTACTCTAAGGGATGGTAACCTTGTCATTATGGAAGGTAGTGTGTTGTCGATATTTTTGTTATTCCAATGGATGGTAGCCTTGAAATTATGGAAGGTAGTATGTTGTCGAGATTTTTGTTACTCCAATGGGTGGTAGCCTTGTCATTATGGAAGGTAGTTTGTTGTCAAGATTTTGTATACTCCAATGGATTATAGCCTTGTCATTATGGAAGGTAGTCTATTATGGATATTTTGGTTACACCAATGATGGTACCCTTGTCATTATGGAAGGTAGTCTATTGTTGAGATTTTTGTTAACTGAATGGATGGCAGACTTGTCATTATGGAAGGTAGTGTGTTGTCGTGATTTTTGTTACTCTAAGGGAGGGTAGCCTTGTCATTATGGAAGGTAGTATGTTGTCGATATCTTTGTTATTCCAATGGATGGTAGCCTTGTCATTATGGAAGTTAGTCTGTTGTCGAGATTTTTGTTACTCCAATGGATGGTAACCTTGTCATTATGGAAGGTAGTCTAATGTCGAGATCTTTGACACTACAATGGATGGTAGCCTTCTCATTATTGAAGGTAGTCTATTGTCGAGATTTTTGTTACTACAATGGATTGTAGCCTTGTCGTTATGGAAGGTAGTTTGTTATCGATATCTTTGTTGCTCCAAAGGATGGTAGCCTAGTCATTATGGAAGGTAGTCTGTTGTCGAAATTTTTGTTACTCCAATGGATGGTATTTTTGTCATTATGGAAGGTAGTATGTTGTCGATATCTTTGTTACTCCAATGGATGGTAGCCTTGTCATTATGGAAGTTAGTCTGTTGTCGAGATTTTTGTTACTCCAATGGATGGTATCCTTGTAATTATGGAAGGTAGTCTAATGTCGAGATCTTTGACACTACAATGGATGGTAGCCTTCTCATTATGGAAGGTAGTCTATTGTCGAGATTTTTGTTACTACAATGGATTGTAGCCTTGTCGTTATGGAAGGTAGTTTGTTATCGATATCTTTGTTGCTCCAAAGGATGGTAGCCTAGTCATTATGGAAGGTAGTCTGTTGTCGAAATTTTTTTTACTCCAATGGATGGTATTTTTGTCATTATGGAAGGTAGTATGTTGTCGATATCTTTGTTACTCCAATGGATGGTAGCCTTGTCATTATGGAAGGTAGTCTGTTGTCGAGATTTTTGTTACTCCAATGGATGGTAGCCTTGTCATTATGGAAGGTAGTGTGTTATCGATATTTTTGTTATTCCAATGGATGGTAGCCTTGTCATTATGGAAGGTAGTCTGTTGTCGAGATTTTTGTTACTTCAACGGATGGTAGCCTTGTCATTATGGAATGTAGTCTGTTGTCGAGATTTTCGTTACTACATTGGATGGTAGCCTTGTCATTATTGAAGGTAGTCTGTTGTCGAGATTTTTGTTACTACAATGGATTGTAGCCTTGTTAGTTATGGAAGGTAGTCTTTTGTCGAGATTTTTTATACTCCAATGGATTATAGCCTTGTCATTATGGAAGGTAGTCTATTGTGGATATTTTGGTTACACCAATGATGGTACCCTTGTCATTATGGAAGGTAGTCTATTGTTGAGATTTTTGTTACTCGAATGGATGGTAGACTTGTCATTATGGAAGGTAGTGTGTTGTCGTGATTTCTGTTACTCTAAGGGATGGTAGCCTTGTCATTATGGAAGCTAGTATGTTGTCGATATCTTTGTTACTACATTGGATGGTAGCCTTGTCATTATGGAAGGTAGTCTGTTGTCGAGATTTTTGTTACTACAATGGATTGTAGCCTTGTCGTTATGGAAGGTAGTCTGTTGTCGATATCTTTGTTACTCCAATGGATGGTAGCCTAGTCATTATGGAAGGTAATCTGTTGTCAAGGTTTTTTTTAGTCTAAGGGATGGTAGCCCTGTCATTATGGAAGTTAGTGTGTTGTCGATATCTTTGTTATTCCAATGGATGGTAGCCTTGAAATTATGGAAGGTAGTATGTTGTCGAGATTTTTGTTACTCCAATGGGTGGTAGCCTTGTCATTATGGAAGGTAGTCTGTTGTCGAGATTTTTGTTACTCCATTGGATGGTAGCCTTGTCATTATGGAAGCTAGAATGTTGTCGATATTTTTGTTATTCGAATGGATGGTAGCCTAGACATTATGGAATATAGTGTGTTGTCAATATTTTTGTTATTCCAATGGATGGTAGCCTTGTCATTATGGAAGGTAGTCTATTGTTGAGATTTTTGTTACTCTAAGGGATGGTAGAATTGTCATTATCGAAGCTAGTATGTTGTCGATATATTTGTTACTATAATGGATGGTAGCCTTGTCATAATGGAAGGTAGTTTGTTGTCGATATTTTTGTTACTTTAATGGATGGTAGCCTTATCATTATGGAAGGTAGTCTGTTGTCGAGATTTTTGTTATTTCAATGGATGGTAGCCTTTTCATTATGCAACGTAGTCTATTGTCGTGATTTTTGTTACTCTAAGGGATTGTAGCCTTGTCGATATGGAAGGTTGTTTGTTGTCGATATCTTTGTTACTCCAATGGATGGTAGCCTAGTCATTATGGAAGGTAGTCTATTGTCGAGATTTTTGTTACTCTAAGGGATGGTAACCTTGTCATTATGGAAGGTAGTGTGTTGTCGATATTTTTGTTATTCCAATGGATGGTAGCCTTGAAATTATGGAAGGTAGTCTATTGTCGATATCTTTGTTTCTCCAATGGATGGTAGCCTAGTCATTATGGAAGGTAGTTTGTTGTCGAGATTTTAGTTACTCCAACGGATGGTAGCCTTGTCATTATGGAAGGTAGTCTATTGTGGATATTTTGGTTACACCAATGATGGTACCCTTGTCATTATGGAAGTTAGTCTATTGTTGAGATTTTTGTTACTCGAATGGATGGTAGACTTGTCATTATGGAAGGTAGTGTGTTGTCGTGATTTTTGTTACTCTAATGGATAGTAGCCTTGTCATTATGGAAGCTAGTATGTTGTTTATATCTTTGTTACTACAATGGATGGTAGCCTTGTCATTATGGAAGGTAGTCTTTTGTCGAGATTTTTGTTACTACAATGGATTGTACCCTTGTCGTTATGGAAGGTAGTCTGTTGTTGATATCTTTGTTACTCCAATGGATGGTAGCCTAGTCATTATGGAAGGTAGTCTGTTGTCAAGGTTTTTTTTAGTCTAAGGGATGGTAGCCCTGTCATTATGGAAGTTAGTGTGTTGTCGATATCTTTGTTATTCCAATGGATGGTAGCCTTGAAATTATGGAAGGTAGTATGTTGTCGAGATTTTTGTTACTCCAATGGGTGGTAGCCTTGTCATTATGGAAGGTAGTCTGTTGTCGAGATTTTTGTTACTCCATTGGATGGTAGCCTTGTCATTATGGAAGGTAGAATGTTGTCGATATTTTTGTTATTCGAATGGATGGTAGCCTAGACATTATGGAATATAGTGTGTTGTCAATATTTTTGTTATTCCAATGGATGGTAGCCTTGTCATTATGGAAGGTAGTCTATTGTTGAGATTTTTGTTACTCTAAGGGATGGTAGAATTGTCATTATCGAAGCTAGTATGTTGTCGATATATTTGTTACTATAATGGATGGTAGCCTTGTCATAATGGAAGGTAGTTTGTTGTCGATATTTTTGTTACTTTAATGGATGGTAGCCTTATCATTATGGAAGGTAGTCTGTTGTCGAGATTTTTGTTATTTCAATGGATGGTAGCCTTTTCATTATGCAACGTAGTCTATTGTCGTGATTTTTGTTACTCTAAGGGATTGTAGCCTTGTCGATATGGAAGGTTGTTTGTTGTCGATATCTTTGTTACTCCAATGGATGGTAGCCTAGTCATTATGGAAGGTAGTCTATTGTCGAGATTTTTGTTACTCTAAGGGATGGTAACCTTGTCATTATGGAAGGTAGTGTGTTGTCGATATTTTTGTTATTCCAATGGATGGTAGCCTTGAAATTATGGAAGGTAGTCTATTGTCGATATCTTTGTTTCTCCAATGGATGGTAGCCTAGTCATTA
The DNA here is from genome assembly GCA_948472305.1 of Vicia faba. NCBI lineage: Eukaryota > Viridiplantae > Streptophyta > Magnoliopsida > Fabales > Fabaceae > Vicia > Vicia faba. The sequence continues at coordinate 528,502,517 of OX451741.1, forward strand.
TGGAAGGTAGTTTGTTGTCGAGATTTTAGTTACTCCAACGGATGGTAGCCTTGTCATTATGGAAGGTAGTCTATTGTGGATATTTTGGTTACACCAATGATGGTACCCTTGTCATTATGGAAGTTAGTCTATTGTTGAGATTTTTGTTACTCGAATGGATGGTAGACTTGTCATTATGGAAGGTAGTGTGTTGTCGTGATTTTTGTTACTCTAATGGATAGTAGCCTTGTCATTATGGAAGCTAGTATGTTGTTTATATCTTTGTTACTACAATGGATGGTAGCCTTGTCATTATGGAAGGTAGTCTTTTGTCGAGATTTTTGTTACTACAATGGATTGTACCCTTGTCGTTATGGAAGGTAGTCTGTTGTTGATATCTTTGTTACTCCAATGGATGGTAGCCTAGTCATTATGGAAGGTAGTCTGTTGTCAAGGTTTTTTTTAGTCTAAGGGATGGTAGCCCTGTCATTATGGAAGTTAGTGTGTTGTCGATATCTTTGTTATTCCAATGGATGGTAGCCTTGAAATTATGGAAGGTAGTATGTTGTCGAGATTTTTGTTACTCCAATGGGTGGTAGCCTTGTCATTATGGAAGGTAGTCTGTTGTCGAGATTTTTGTTACTCCATTGGATGGTAGCCTTGTCATTATGGAAGGTAGAATGTTGTCGATATTTTTGTTATTCGAATGGATGGTAGCCTAGACATTATGGAATATAGTGTGTTGTCAATATTTTTGTTATTCCAATGGATGGTAGCCTTGTCATTATGGAAGGTAGTCTATTGTTGAGATTTTTGTTACTCTAAGGGATGGTAGAATTGTCATTATCGAAGCTAGTATGTTGTCGATATATTTGTTACTATAATGGATGGTAGCCTTGTCATAATGGAAGGTAGTTTGTTGTCGATATTTTTGTTACTTTAATGGATGGTAGCCTTATCATTATGGAAGGTAGTCTGTTGTCGAGATTTTTGTTATTTCAATGGATGGTAGCCTTTTCATTATGCAACGTAGTCTATTGTCGTGATTTTTGTTACTCTAAGGGATTGTAGCCTTGTCGATATGGAAGGTTGTTTGTTGTCGATATCTTTGTTACTCCAATGGATGGTAGCCTAGTCATTATGGAAGGTAGTCTATTGTCGAGATTTTTGTTACTCTAAGGGATGGTAACCTTGTCATTATGGAAGGTAGTGTGTTGTCGATATTTTTGTTATTCCAATGGATGGTAGCCTTGAAATTATGGAAGGTAGTATGTTGTCGAGATTTTTGTTACTTCAATGGGTGGTAGCCTTGTCATTATGGAAGGTAGTTTGTTGTCAAGATTTTGTATACTCCAATGGATTATAGCCTTGTCATTATGGAAGGTAGTCTATTATGGATATTTTGGTTAGACCAATGATGGTACCCTTGTCATTATGGAAGGTAGTCTATTGTTGAGATTTTTGTTAACTGAATGGATGGAAGACTTGTCATTATGGAAGGTAGTGTGCTGTCGTGATTTTTGTTACTCTAAGGGAGGGTAGCCTTGTCATTATGGAAGGTAGTATGTTGTCGATATCTTTGTTACTCCAATGGATGGTAGCCTTGTCATTATGGAAGGTAGTATGTTGTCGAGATTTTAATTACTCCAATGGATGGTAGCCTTGTCATTATAGAAGGTAGTCTATTGTCGAGATTTTTGTTACTACAATGGATGGTAGTCTTGTCATTATTGAAGGTAGTCTGTTGTCGAGATTTTTGTAACTACAATGGATTGTAGCCTTGTCATTAAGGAAGGTAGTCTGTTGTCGATATCTTTGTTTCTCCAATGGATGGTAGCCTAGTCATTATGGAAGGTAGTTTGTTGTCGAGATTTTAGTTACTCCAACGGATGGTAGCCTTGTCATTATGGAAGGTAGTCTATTGTGGATATTTTGGTTACACCAATGATGGTACCCTTGTCATTATGGAAGGTAGTCTATTGTTGAGATTTTTGTTACTCGAATGGATGGTAGACTTGTCATTATGGAAGGTAGTGTGTTGTCGTGATTTTTGTTACTATAATGGATGGTATCCTTGTCATTATGGAAGGTAGTCTGTTGTCGAGATTTTTGTTACTACAATGGATTGTAGCCTTGTCGTTATGGAAGGTAGAATGTTGTCGATATTTTTGTTATTCGAATGGATGGTAGCCTAGACATTATGGAATATAGTGTGTTGTCGATATTTTTGTTATTCCAATGGATGGTAGCCTTGTCATTATGGAAGGTAGTCTATTGTTGAGATTTTTGTTACTCTAAGGGATGGTAGAATTGTCATTATCGAAGCTAGTATATTGTCGATATATTTGTTACTATAATGGATGGTAGCCTTGTCATAATGGAAGGTAGTTTGTTGTCGATATTTTTGTTACTTTAATGGATGGTAGCCTTATCATTATGGAAGGTAGTCTGTTGTCGAGATTTTTGTTATTCCAATGGATGGTAGCCTTTTCATTATGCAACGTAGTCTATTGTCGTGATTTTTGTTACTCTAAGGGATTGTAGCCTTGTCGATATGGAAGGTTGTTTGTTGTCGATATCTTTGTTACTCCAATGGATGGTAGCCTAGTCATTATAGAAGGTAGTCTATTGTCGAGATTTTTGTTACTCTAAGGGATGGTAACCTTGTCATTAAGGAAGGTACTGTGTTGTCGATATTTTTGTTATTCCAATGGATGGTAGCCTTGAAATTATGGAAGGTAGTATGTTGTCGAGATTTTTGTTACTCCAATGGGTGTTAGCCTTGTCATTATGGAAGGTTGTTTGTTGTCAAGATTTTGTATACTCCAATGGATTATAGTCTTGTCATTATGGAAGGTAGTCTATTATGGATATTTTGGTTACACCAATGAATGTACCCTTGTCATTATGGAAGGTAGTCTATTGTTGAGATTTTTGTTACCTGAATGGATGGCAGACTTATCATTATGGAAGGTATTGTGTTGTCGTGATTTTTCTTACTCTAAGGGAGGGTAGCCATGTCATTATGGAAGGTAGTATGTTGTCGATATCTTTGTTACTCCAATGGATGGTAGCCTTGTCATTATGGAAGGTAGTCTGTTGTCGAGATTTTAATTACTCCAATGGATGGTAGCCTTGTCATTATAGAAGGTAGTCTATTGTCGAGATTTTTGTTACTATAATGGATGGTAGTCTTGTCATTATTGAAGGTAGTCTGTTGTCGAGATTTTTGTAACTACAATGGATTGTAGCCTTGTCATTAAGGAAGGTAGTCTGTTGTCGATATCTTTGTTTCTCCAATGGATGGTAGCCTAGTCATTATGGAAGGTAGTTTGTTGTCGAGATTTTAGTTACTCCAACGGATGGTAGCCTTGTCATTATGGAAGGTAGTCTATTGTTGATATTTTGGTTACACCAATGATGGTACCCTTGTCATTATGGAAGGTAGTCTATTGTTGAGATTTTTGTTACTCGAATGGATGGTAGACTTGTCATTATGGAAGGTAGTGTGTTGTCGTGATTTTTGTTACTCTAATGGATGGTAGCCTTGTCATTATGGAAGCTAGTATGTTGTTGATATCTTTGTTACTATAATGGATGGTAGCCTTGTCATTATGGAAGGTAGTCTGTTGTCGAGATTTTTGTTACTACAATGGATTGTAGCCTTGTCGTTATGGAAGGTAGTCTGTTGTTGATATCTTTGTTACTCCAATGGATGGTAGCCTAGTCATTATGGAAGGTAGTCTATTGTCAAGGTTTTTTTTAGTCTAAGGGATGGTAGCCTTGTCATTATGGAAGTTAGTGTGTTGTCGATATCTTTGTTATTCTAATGGATGGTAGCCTTGAAATTATGGAAGGTAGTATGTTATCGAGATTTTTGTTACTCCAATGGGTGGTAGCCTTGTCATTATGGAAGGTAGTCTGTTGTCGAGATTTTTGTTACTCCATTGGATGGTAGCCTTGTCATTATGGAAGGTAGAATGTTGTTGATATTTTTGTTATTCGAATGGATGGTAGCCTAGACATTATGGAATATAGTGTGTTGTCGATATTTTTGTTATTCCAATGGATGGTAGCCTTGTCATTATGGAAGGTAGTCTATTGTTGAGATTTTTGTTACTCTAAGGGATGGTAGAATTGTCATCATCGAAGCTAGTATGTTGTCGATATATTTGTTACTACAATGGATGGTAGCCTTGTCATAATGGAAGGTAGTCTGTTGTCGATATTTTTGTTACTGTAATGGATGGTAGCCTTATCATTATGGAAGGTAGTCTGTTGTCGAGATTTTTGTTATTCCAATGGATGGTAGCCTTTACATTATGGAACGTAGTCTATTGTCGTGATTTTTGTTACTCTAAGGGATTGTAGCCTTGTTGATATGGAAGGTTGTTTGTTGTCGATATCTTTGTTACTCCAATGGATGGTAGCCTAGTCATTATGGAAGGTAGTCTATTGTCGAGATTTTTGTTACTCTAAGGGATGGTAACCTTGTCATTATGGAAGGTAGTGTGTTGTCGATATTTTTGTTATTCCAATGGATGGTAGCCTTGAAATTATGGAAGGTAGTATGTTGTCGAGATTTTTGTTACTCCAATGGGTGGTAGCCTTGTCGTTATGGAAGGTAGTCTATTGTCTAGATTTTTGTTACTACATTGGAGGGTAGCCTTGTCATTATGGAAGGTATTCTGTAGTCGAGATTTTTGTTACTACAATGGATTGTAGCCTTGTCGTTATGGAAGGTAGTCTATTGTCGATATCTTTGTTACTCCAATGGATGGTAGCCTAGTCATTATGGAAGGTAGTCTGTTGTCAAGGTTTTTTTTAGTCTAAGGGATGGTAGCCTTGTCATTATGGAAGTTAGTGTGTTGTCGATATCTTTGTTATTCCAATGGATAGTAGCCTTGAAATTATGGAAGGTAGTATGTTGTCGAGATTTTTGTTACTCAATTGGATGGTAGCCTTGTCATTATGGAAGGTAGAATGTTGTCGATATTATTGTTATTCCAATGGATGGTAGCCTAGACATTATGGAAGATAGTGTGTTGTTGATATTTTTGTTATTCCAATGGATTGTAGCCTTGTTATTAGGGAAGGTAGTCTATTGTTGAGATTTTTGTTACTCTAAGGGATGGTAGAATTGTCATTATCGAAGCTAGTATGTTATCGATATATTTGTTACTACAATGGATGGTAGCCTTGTCATAATGGAAGGTAGTCTGTTGTCGATATTTTTGTTACTGTAATGGATGGTAGCCTTGTCATTATGGAAGGTAGTCTGTTGTCGAGATTTTTGTTATTCCAATGGATGGTAGCCTTTTCATTATGGAAGGTAGTCTATTGTCGTGATTTTTGTTACTCTAAGGGATTGTAGCCTTGTCGATATGGAAGGTAGTTTGTTGTCAATATCTTTGTTACTCTAATGGATGGTAGCCCAGTCATTATGGAAGGTAGTCTATTGTCGACATTTTTGTTACTCAAAGGGATGGTAACCTTGTCATTATGGAAGGTAGTGTGTTGTCGATATTTTTGTTATTCCAATGGATGATAGCCTTGTCATTATGGAAGGTAGTCTATTGACGAGATTTTTGTTACTACAATGGATTGTAGCCTTGTCCTTATGGAAGGTAGTTTGTTGTCGATATCTTTGTTTCTCCAATGGATGGTAGCCTAGTCATTATGGAAGGTAGTCTATTGTCGAGATTTTAGTTACTCCAACGGATGGTAGCCTTGTCATTATGGAAGGTAGTTTGTTGTCAAGATTTTGTATACTCCAATGGATTATAGCCTTGTCATTATGGAAGGTAGTCTATTTTGGATATTTTGGTTACACCAATGATGGTACCCTTGTCATTATGGAAGGTAGTGTGTTGTCGTGATTTTTGTTACTCTAAGGGAGGGTAACCTTGTCATTGTGGAAGGTAGTATGTTGTCGCTATCTTTGTTACTCTAATGGATGGTACCCTTGTCGTTATGGAAGGTAGTCTGTTGTCGAGATTTTTGTTATTCCAATGGATGGTAGCCTTGTCATTATGGAACTTAGTCTGTTGTCGAGATTTTTGTTATTCCAATGGATGGTAGCCTTGTCATTATGGAAGGTAGACTGTTGTCGAGATTTTTATTACTCCAATGGATGGTATCCTTGTCATTATGGAAGGTAGTCTATTGTCAAGATTTTTGTTACTACAATGGATGGTAGTCTTGTCATTATTGAAGGTAGTCTGTTGTCGAGATTTTTGTAACTACAATGGATTGTAGCCTTGTCATTATGGAAGGTAGTCTGTTTTCGATGTCTTTGTTTCTCCAATGGATGGTAGCCTAGTCATTATGGAAGGTAGTTTGTTGTCGAGATTTTAGTTACTCCAACAGATGGTAGCCTTGTCATTATGGAAGGTAGTCTGTTGTCGAGATTTTGTATACTCCAATGGATTATAGCCTTGTCATTATGGAAGGTAGTCTATTATGGATATTTTGGTTACCCCAATGATGGTACCCTTGTCATTATGGAAGGTAGTATATTGTTGAGATTTTTGTTACTCGAATGGATGGTAGACTTGTCATTATGGAAGGTAGTGTGTTGTCGTGATTTTTGTTACTCTAAGGGATGGTAGCCTTGTCATTATGGAAGGTAGTATGTTGCCGATATCTTTGTTACTACAATGGATGGTAGCCTTGTCATTATGGAAGGTAGTCTGTTGTCGAGATTTTTGTTACTACAATGGATTGTAGCCTTGTCGTTATGGAAGGTAGTCTGTTGTCGATATCTTTGTTACTCCAGTGGATGGTAGCCTAGTCATTATGGAAGGTAGCCTGTTGTCAAGGTTTTTTTTAGTCTAAGGGATGGTAGCCTTGTCATTATGGAAGTTAGTGTGTTGTCGATATCTTTGTTATTCCAATGGATGGTAGCCTTGAAATTATGGAAGGTAGTATGTTGTCGAGATTTTTGTTACTCCAATGGGTGGTAACCTTGTCATTATGGAAGGTAGTCTGTTGTCGAGATATTTGTTACTCCATTTGATGGTAGCCTTGTCATTATGGAAGATAGTGTGTTGTCGATATTTTTGTTATTCCAATGGATGGTAGCCTTGTCATTATGGAAGGTAGTCTATTGTTGAGATTTTTGTTACTCTAAGGGATGGTAGAATTGTCATTATCGAAGCTAGTATGTTGTCGATATATTTGTTACTACAATGGATGGTAGCCTTGTCATAATGGAAGGTAGTCTGTTGTCGGTATTTTTGTTACTGTAACGGATGGTAGCCTTATCATTATGGAAGGTAGTCTGTTGTCGAGATTTTTGTTATTCCAATGGATGGTAGCCTTTTCATTATGGAACGTAGTCTATTGTCGTGATTTTTGTTACTCTAAGGGATTGTAGCCTTGTCGATATGGAAGGTTGTTTGTTGTCGATATCTTTGTTACTCCAATGGATGGTAGCCTAGTCATTATGGAAGGTAGTTTATTGTCGAGATTTTTGTTACTCTAAGGGATGGTAACCTTGTCATTATGGAAGGTAGTGTGTTGTCGATATTTTTGTTATTCCAATGGATGGTAGCCTTCTCATTATGGAAGGTAGTCTGTTGTCGAGATTTTTTTACTCCAATGGATGGTAGCCTTGTCATTATGGAAGGTAGTCTATATTCGAGATTTTTGTTACTATAATGGATTGTAGCCTTGTCGTTATGGAAGGTAGTTTGTTGTCGATATCTTTGTTTCTCCAATGGATGGTAGCCTAGTCATTATGGAAGGTAGTCTATTGTCGAGATTTTAGTTACTCCAACGGATGGTAGCCTTGTCATTATGGAAGGTAGTCTGTTGTTAAGATTTTGTATACTCCAATGGATTATAGCCTTGTCATTATGTAAGGTAGTCTATTATGGATATTTTGGTTACACCAATGATGGTACCCTTGTCATTATGGAAGGTAGTCTATTGTTGAGATTTTTGTTACTCGAATGGATGGTAGACTTGTCATTATGGAAGGTAGTGTGTTGTCATGATTTTTTTACTCTAAGGTAGGGTAGCCTTGTCATGATGGAAGGTAGTATGTTGTCGATATCTTTGTTACTCCAATGGATGGTAGCCTTGCCATTATGGAACGTAGTCTGTTCTCGAGATTTTTGTTATTCCAATGGATGGTAGCCTTGTCATTATGGAACTTAGTCTGTTGTCGAGATTTTTGTTATTCCAATGGATGGTAGCCCTGTCATTATGGAAGGTAGTCTTTTGTCGAGATTTTTATTACTCCAATGGATGGCAGACTTGTCATTATGAAAGGTAGTCTATTGTCGATATCTTTGTTACTCCAATGGATGGTAGCCATGTCATTATGGAAGGTAGTCTGTTGTCGAGATTTTTTTTACTCTAAGGGATGGTAGCCTTGTTATTATGGAACGTAGTCTATTTTCGAGATTTTTGTTATTCCAATGAATGGTAACCTTGTCATTATGGAAGGTAGTGTGTTGTCGATATTTTTGTTATTCCAATGGATGGTAGCCTTGTCATTATGGAAGGTAGTCTGTTGTCGAGATTTTTGTTACTCCAATGGATGGTAGCCTTGTCATTATGGAAGGTAGTCTATTGTCGAGATTTTTGTTACTAGAATGGATGGTAGTCTTGTCATTATTAAAGGTAGTCTGTTGTCGATATTTTTATAACTACAATGGATTGTAGCCTTGTCATTATGGAAGGTCGTTTGTTGTCGATATCTTTATTTCTCCAGTGGATGGTAGCCTAGTCATTATGGAAGGTAGTTTGTTGTCGAGATTTTAGTTACTCCAACGGATGGTAGCCTTGTCATTATGGAAGGTAGTCTGTTGTCGAGATTTTATATACTCTAATGGAATATAGCCTTGTCATTATGGAAGGTAGTCTATTTTGGATATTTTGGTTACACCAATGATGGTACCCTTGCCATTATGGAAGGTAGTCTATTGTTGAGATTTTTGTTACTCGAATGGATGGTAGACTTGTCATTATGGAAGGTAGTGTGTTGTCGTGATTTTTGTTACTCTAAGGGATGGTAGCCTCGTCATTATGGCAGGTAGTATGTTGTCGATATCTTTGTTACTCCAATGGATGGTAGCCTTTTAATTGTGGAAGGTAGTCTGTTGTTGAGATTTTTGTTACTCTAAGGGATGGTAGCCTTGTCATTATGGAACATAGTCTATTGTCGTGAGTTTTGTTACTCTAAGGGATGGTAGCCTTGTCATTATGGAAGGTAGTATGTTGTAGATATCTTTGTTACTCCAGTGGATGGTAGCCTTTTCATTATGGAAGGTATTCTGTTGTCGATATTTTTGTTACTCTAAGGGATGGTAGCCTTGTCATTATGGAACGTGGTCTGTTGTCGAGATTTTTGTTACTACAATGGATGGTAGACTTGTCATTATGGAGGGTAGTATGTTGTCAAGATTTTTATTACTACAATGGATTATAGCCTTGTCGTTATGGAAGGTAGTCTATTTTCGATATCTTTGTTACTCCAATGGATGGTAGCCTAGTCATTATGGAAGGTAGTCTGTTGTCTAGATTTTTTTTTACTCTAAGGGATGGTAGCCTTGTCATTATGGAAGTTAGTGTCTTGACGATATTTTTGTTATTCCAATGGATGGTAGCCTTGTCATTATGGAAGGTAGTTTGTTGTCGAGATTTTTGTTACTCCAATGGATGGTAGCCTTGTCATTATGGAAGGTAGTTTGTTGTCGAGATTTTTGTTACTCTAAGGGATGGTAGCCTTGTCGTTATGGAAGGTAGTCTGTTATCGATATCTTTGTTACTCTAATGGATGGTACTCTAGTCATTATTGAAGGTAGTCTGTTGTCGAGATTTTTGTTACTCCATTAGATGGTAGCCTTGTCATTATGGAAGGTAGTGTGTTGTCGATATTTTTGTAATTCCAATGGATGGTGGTCTAGACATTATGGAAGGTAGTGTGTTGTCGATATTTTTGTTATTCCATTGGATGGTAGACTTGTCATTATGGAAGGTAGTCTATTGTTTAGATTTTTGTTATTCCAATGGATGGTAGCCTTTTCATTATGGAAGGTAGTCTGTTGTCGCGATTTTTGTTACTCTAAGGGATTGTAGCCTTGTCGATATGGAAGGTAGTTTGTTGTCGATATCTTTGTTACTCCAATGGATGGTATCCATGTCACTATGGAAGGTAGTCTATTGTTGAGATTTTTGTTACTCGAATGGATGGTAGACTTGTCATTATGGAAGGTAGTGTGTTGTCGTGATTTTTGTTATTCTAAGGGATGGTAGACTTGTCTTTATAAACGGTAGTGTGTTGTCGTGATTTTTGTTACTCTAAGGGGTGGTAGCCTTGCCATTATGGAAGGTAGTATGTTGTCGATATCTTTGTTACTCTAATGGATGGTAGCCTTTTCATTATGGAAGGTAGTCTGTTGTCGAGATTTTTGTTACTCTAAGGGATGGTAGCATTGTCATTATGGAACGTATTCTGTGGTCGAGATTTTTGGAATTCCAATGGATGGTAGCCTTGTCATTATGGAAGGTAGTCTGTTGTCGAGATTTTTGGTACTTCAATGGATGGTAGACTTGTCATTATGGAAGGTAGTCTATTGTCGATATCTTTGTTACTCTAATGGATGGTAGCCTTTTCATTATGGAAGGTAGTCTGTTGTCGAGATTTTAATTACTCTAAGGGATGGTAGCCTTGTCATTATGGAAGTTAGTGTCTTTACAAGATTTTTGTTATTCCAATGGATGGTAGCCTTGTCATTATGGAAGGTACTCTGTTGTCAAGATTTTTGTTACTCCAATGGATGGTAGCCTTGTCATTATGGAAGGTAGTCTATTTTCGAGATTTTTGTTACTACAATGGATGGTAGTCTTGTCAATTATGGAAGGTAGTCTGATGTCGATATTTGTGTTAATACAATGGATTGTAGCCTTGTCGTTATGGAAGGTAGTCTGTTGTCGATATCTTTGTTTCTCCAAATGATTGTAGCCTAGTCATTATGGAAGGTAGTCTGTTGTCGAGATTTTTTTTACTCTAAGGGATGGTAGCCTTGTAATTATGGAAGGTAGTCTGTTGTCGAGATTTTGTATACTCCAATGGATTGTAGCCTTGTCATTATGGAAGGTAGTCTATTGTGGATATTTTGGTTACACCAATGATGGTAACCATGTCACTATGGAAGGTAGTCTATTGTTGAGATTTTTGTTACTCCAATGGATGGTAGCCTTGTCATTATGGAAGGTAGTATGTTGTCGATATCTTTTTTACTCCAATGGATGGTAGCCTTTTCATTATGGAAGTTAGTCTGTTGTCGAGATTTTTGTTACTCTAAGGGATGGTAGCCTTGTCATTATGAAACATAGTCTGTTGTCGAGATTTTTGTTATTCCAATGGATGGTAGCCTTCTCATTACGGAAGGTAGTCTGTTGTCGAGACTTTTGTTACTCCAATGGATGGTAGCCTTGTCATTATGGAAGGTAGTATATTGTCGAGATTTTTGTTACTACAATGGATGGTAGCCTTGTCATTATGGAGGGTAGTATGTTGTCGATATTTTTGTTACTATAATGGATTGTAGCCTTATCATTATGGAAGTTAGTCTATTTTCGATATCTTTGTTACTCCAATTGATGGTAGCCTGGTCATTATGGAAGGTAGTCTGTTGTCGAGATTTTTTTTACTCTAAGGGATGGTAGCCTTGTTATTATGGAAGTTAGTGTCTTGACGATATTTTTGTTATTCCAATGGATTGTAGCCTTGTAATTATGGAAGATAATATGTTGTCGAGATTTTTGTTACTCCAATGGATGGTAGCCTTGTCATTATGGAAGGTAGTTTGTTGTCGAGATTTTTGTTACTCTAAGGGATGGTATCCTTGTCGTTATGGAAGGTAGTCTGTTGTCGATATCTTTGTTACTCTAATGGATGGTACCCTAGTCATTATGGAAGGTAGTCTTTTGTCGAGATTTTTGTTACTCAATTGGATGGTAGCCTTGTCATTATGGAAGGTAGTGTGTTGTCGGTATTTTTTTTATTCCAATGGATGGTGGCCTTAACATTATGGAAGGTAGTGTGTTGTCGATATTTTTGTTATTCCAATGGATGGTAGCCTTGTCATTATGGAAAGTATTCTAATGTTTAGATTTTTGTTATTCCAATGGATGGTAGCCTTTTCATTATGGAAGGTAGTCTGTTGTCGTGATTTTTGTTACTACAATGGATGGTAGTCTTGTCATTATGGAAGTTAGTCTGTTGTCGAGATTTTTGTTACTACAATGGATGGTAGCCTTGTCATTATGGAAGGTAGTCTGTTGTCGAGATTTTGTATTCTCCAATGAATTGTAGCCTTGTCATTATGGAAGGTAGTCTATTGTGGATATTTTGGTTACACCAATGATGGTAACCTTGTCATTATGGAAGGTAGTCTATTGTTGAGATTTTTGTTAGTCGAATGAATGGTAGACTTATCATTATGGAAGGTTGTGTGTTGTCATGATTTTTGTTACTCTAAGGGATGGTAGCCTTGTTATTATGGAAGGCAATATGTTATCGAAATTTCTGTTACTCCAATGGATGGTAGCCTTTTCATTATGGAACGTAGTCTGTTGTCGAGATTTTTGTTACTCTAAGGGATGGTAGCCTTGTCATTATGGAACGTAGTTTATTGTCTTGATTTTTGTTACTCTAAGGGATGGTAGCCTTGTCATTATGGAAGGTAGTATGTTGCCGATATCTTTGTTACTCCAATGGATGGTTGCCTTTTCATTATGGAAGGTAGTTTGATGTCGAGATTTTTGTTACTCTAAGGGATGGTAGCCTTGTCATTATGGAATGTAGTCTGTTGTCGAGATTTTTGTTACTACAATGGATTGTAGCCTTGTCGTTATGGAAGGTAGTCTGTTGTCGATATCTTTGTTTCACCAATGGATGGTAGCCTAGTCATTATTGAAGGTAGTCTTTTGTCGAGATTTTAGTTACTCCAACGAATGGTAGCCTTTTCATTATGGAAGGTAGTCTGTTGTCGAGATTTTGTATACTCCAATGGATTATAGCCTTGTCATTATAGAATGTAGTCTATTGTGGATATTTTGGTTACACCAATGATGGTACCCTTGTCATTATGGAAGGTAGTCTATTGTTGAGATTTTTGTTACTCGAATGGATGGTAGACCTGTCATAATGGAAGGTAGTGTGTTGTCGTGATTTTTGTTACTCCAAGGGATGGTAGCCTTGCCATTATGGAAGGTAGTATGTTGTCGATATCTTTGTTACTCTAGTGGATGGTAGCCTTTTCATTATGGAAGGTAGTCTGTTGTTGAGATTTTTGTTACTCTAAGGGATGGTAGCCTTGTCATTATTGAACGTAGTCTGTTGTCGAGATTTTTGGTATTCCAATGGATGGTAGCCTTGTCTGTATAGAAGGTAGTCTATTGTCGAGATTTTTGTTACTCCAATGGATGGTAGCCTTGTCATTATGGAAGGTAGTCTATTGTCGAGATTTTTGTTACTACAATGGATGGTAGCCTTGTCATTATGGAGGGTAGTCTGTTGTTGAGATTTTTGTTACTATAATGGATTGTAGCCTTGTCGTTATGGAAGGTAGTCTATTTTCGATATCTGTGTTACTCCAATTGATGGTAGCCTAGTCATTATGGAAGGTAGTCTGTTGTCGAGATTTTTTTTACTCAAAGGGATGGTAGCCTTGTCATTATGGAAGTTAGTGTCTTGACGATATTTTTGTTATTCCAATGGATTGTAGCCTTGTAATTATGGAAGATAGTATGTTGTCGAGATTTTTGTTACTCCAATGGATGGTAGCCTTGTCATTATGGAAGGTAGTTTGTTGTCGAGATTTTTGTTACTCTAAGGGATGGTAGCCTTGTCGTTATGGAAGGTAGTCTGTTGTCGATATCTTTGTTACTCTAATGGATGGTACCCTAGTCATTATCGAAGGTAGTCTTTTGTCGAGATTTTTGTTACTCCATTGGATGGTAGCCTCGTCATTATGGAAGGTAGTGTGTTGTCGGTATTTTTTTTATTACAATGAATGGTGGCCTTGACATTATGGAAGGTAGTGTATTATCGATATTTTTGTTATTCCAATGGATGATAGCCTTGTCATTATGGAAAGTATTCTATTGTTTAGATTTTTGTTATTCCAATGGATGGTAGCCTTTTCATTATGGAAGGTAGTCTATTGTCGTGATTTTTGTTACTACAATTAATGGTAGTCTTGTCATTATGGAAGTTAGTCTGTTGTCGAGATTTTTGTTACTACAATGGATTGTAGCCTTGTCGTTATGGAAGGTAGTGTGTTGTCGAATTCATTTTTTCTCCAATGGATGGTAGTCTGTTGTCGAGATTTTAGTTACTCCAATGGATGGTAGCCTTGTCATTATGGAAGGTAGTCTGTTGTCGAGATTTTGTATACTCCAATGGATTGTAGCCTTTTCATTATGGAAGGTAGTCTATTGTGGATATTTTGGTTACACCAATGATGGTAACCTTGTCATTATGGAAGGTAGTCTATTGTTGAGATTTTTGTTAGTCGAATGGATGGTAGACTTATCATTATGGAAGGTTGTGTTCTGTCGTGATTTTTGTTACTCTAAGGGATGGTAGCCTTGTTATTATGGAAGGCAGTATGTTGTCGAAATTTCTGTTACTCCAATGGATGGTAGCCTTTTCATTATGGAAGGTAGTCTGTTGTCGAGATTTTTGTTACTCTAAGGGATGGTAGCCTTGTTATTATGGAACGTAGTTTATTGTCTTGATTTTTGTTACTCTATGGTTTGGTAGCCTTTTTATTATGGAAGGTAGTATGTTGTCGATATCTTTGTTACTCCAATGGATGGTAGCCTTTTCATTATGGAAGGTAGTTTGTTGTTGACATTTTTGTTACTCTAAGGGATGGTAGCCTTGTCATTATGGAATGTAGTCTGTTGTCGAGATTTTTGTTACTACAATGGATTGTAGCCTTGTCGTTATGGAAGGTAGTCTGTTGTCGATATCTTTGTTTCACCAATGGACGGTAGCCTAGTCATTATTGAAGGTAGTCTATTGTCGAGATTTTAGTTACTCCAACAAATGGTAGCCTTGTCATTATGAAAGGTAGTCTGTCGTCGAGATTTTGTATACTCCAATGGATTATAGCCTTGTCATTATGGAAGGTAGTCTATTGTGGATATTTTGGTTACACCAATGATGGTACCCTTGTCATTATGGAAGGTAGTCTATTGTTGAGATTTTTGTTACTCGAATGGATGGTAGACTTGTCATTATGGAAGGTAGTGTGTTGTCGTGATTTTTGTTACTCCAAGGGATAGTAGCCTTGCCATTATGGAAGGTAGTATGTTGTCGATATCTTTGTTACTCTAATGGATGGTAGCCTTTTCATTATGGAAGGTAGTATGTTGTTGAGATTTTTGTTACTCTAAGGGATGGTAGCCTTGTCATTATGGAACGTAGTCTGTTGTCGAGATTTTTGGTATTCCAATGGATGGTAGCCTTGTCATTATGGAAGGTAGTCTATTGTCGAGATTTTTCTTACTCCAATGGATGGTAGCCTTGTCATTATGGAAGGTAGTCTATTGTCGAGATTTTTGTTACTACAATGGATGGTAGCCTTGTCATTATGGAGGGTAGTCTGTTGTCGAGATTTTTGTTACTGTAATGGATTGTAGCCTTGTCGTTATGGAAGGTAGTCTGTTTTCGATATCTGTGTTACTCCAATGGATGGTAGCCTAGTCATTATGGAAGGTAGTCTGTTGTCGAGATTTTTTTTAATCTAAGGGATGGTAGCCTTGTCATTATGGAAGTTAGTGTCTTGACAATATTTTTGTTATTCCAATGAATTGTAGCCTTGCCATTATGGAAGGTAGTATGTTGTCGATATCTTTGTTACTCTAATGGATGGTAGCCTTTTCATTATGGAAGGTAGTCTGTTGTTGAGATTTATGTTACTCTAAGGGATGGTAGCCTTGTCATTATGGAACGTAGTCTGTTGTCGAGATTTTTGGTATTCCAATGGATGGTAGCCTTGTCTTTATGGAAGGTAGTCTATTGTCGAGATTTTTGTTACTCCAATGGATGGTAGCCTTGTCATTATGGAAGGTAGTCTATTGTCGAGATTTTTGTTACTACAATGGATGGTAGCCTTGTCATTATGGAGGGTAGTCTGTTGTTGATATTTTTGTTACTGTAATGGATTGTAGCCTTGTCGTTATGGAAGGTAGTCTATTTTCGATATCTGTGTTACTCCAATTGATGGTAGCCTAGTCATTATGGAAGGTAGTCTGTTGTCGAGATTTTTTTTACTCTAAGGGATGGTAGCCTTGTCATTATGGAAGTTAGTGTCTTGACGATATTTTTGTTATTCCAATGGATTGTAGCCTTGTAATTATGGAAGATAGTATGTTGTCGAGATTTTTGTTACTCCAATGGATGGTAGCCTTGTCATTATGGAAGGTAGTTTGTTGTCGAGATTTATGTTACTCTAAGGGATGGTAGCCTTGTCGTTATGGAAGGTAGTGTGTTGTCGATATCTTTGTTACTCTAATGGATGGTACCCTAGTCATTATCGAAGGTAGTCTTTTGTCGAGATTTTTGTTACTCCATTGGATGGTAGCCTTGTCATTATGGAAGGTAGTGTGTTGTCGGTATTTTTTTTATTCCAATGGATGGTGGCCTTGACATTATGGAAGGTAGT
The DNA here is from genome assembly GCA_948472305.1 of Vicia faba. NCBI lineage: Eukaryota > Viridiplantae > Streptophyta > Magnoliopsida > Fabales > Fabaceae > Vicia > Vicia faba. The sequence continues at coordinate 528,519,190 of OX451741.1, forward strand.
GTGTTGTCGATATTTTTGTTATTCCAATGGATGATAGCCTTGTCATTATGGAAAGTATTCTATTGTTTAGATTTTTGTTATTCCAATGGATGGTAGCCTTTTCATTATGGAAGGTAGTTTGTTGTCGTGATTTTTGTTACTACAATGGATGGTAGTCTTGTCATTATGGAAGTTAGTCTGTTGTCGAGATTTTTGTTACTACAATGGATTGTAGCCTTGTCATTATGGAAGGAAGTCTGTTGTCGAATTCTTTTTTTCTCCAATGGATGGTAGTCTGTTGTCGAGATTTTAGTTACTCCAATGGATGGTAGCCTTATCATTATGGAAGGTAGTCTGTTGTCGAGATTTTGTATACTCCAATGGATTGTAGCCTTGTCATTATGGAAGGTAGTCTATTGTGGATATTTTGGTTACACCAATGATGGTAACCTTGTCATTATGGAAGGTAGTCTATTGTTGAGATTTTTGTTAGTCGAATGGATGGTAGCCTTGTCATTATGGAACGTAGTCTGTTGTCGAGATTTTTGGTATTCCAATGGATGGTAGCCTTGTCATTATGGAAGGTAGTCTATTGTCGAGATTTTTGTTACTCCAATGGATGGTAGCCTTGTCATTATGGAAGGTAGTATATTGTCGAGATTTTTGTTACTACAATGGATGGTAGCCTTGTCATTATGGAGAGTAGTTTGTTGTCGAGATTTTTGTTACTGTAATGGATTGTAGCCTTGTCATTATGGAAGGTAGTCTATTTTCGATATCTGTGTTACTCCAATGGATGGTTGCCTAGTCATTATGGAAGGTAGTCTATTGTCGAGATTTTTTTACTCTTAGGGATGGTAGCCTTGTCATTATGGAAGTTAGTGTCTTGACGATATTTTTGTTATTCCAATGGATTGTAGCCTTGTCATTATGGAAGGTAGTACGTTGTCGAGATTTATGTTACTCTAAGGGATGGTAGCCTTGTCGTTATGGAAGGTAGTGTGTTGTCGATATCTTTGTTACTCTAATGGATGGTACCCTAGTCATTATCGAAGGTAGTCTTTTGTCGAGATTTTTGTTACTCCATTGGATGGTAGCCTTGTCATTATGGAAGGTAGTGTGTTGTCGGTATTTTTTTTATTCCAATGGATGGTGGCCTTGACATTATGGAAGGTAGTGTGTTGTCGATATTTTTGTTATTCCAATGGATGATAGCCTTGTCATTATGGAAAGTATTCTATTGTTTAGATTTTTGTTATTCCAATGGATGGTAGCCTTTTCATTATGGAAGGTAGTTTGTTGTCGTGATTTTTGTTACTACAATGGATGGTAGTCTTGTCATTATGGAAGTTAGTCTGTTGTCGAGATTTTTGTTACTACAATGGATTGTAGCCTTGTCATTATGGAAGGAAGTCTGTTGTCGAATTCTTTTTTTCTCCAATGGATGGTAGTCTGTTGTCGAGATTTTAGTTACTCCAATGGATGGTAGCCTTATCATTATGGAAGGTAGTCTGTTGTCGAGATTTTGTATACTCCAATGGATTGTAGCCTTGTCATTATGGAAGGTAGTCTATTGTGGATATTTTGGTTACACCAATGATGGTAACCTTGTCATTATGGAAGGTAGTCTATTGTTGAGATTTTTGTTAGTCGAATGGATGGTAGCCTTGTCATTATGGAACGTAGTCTGTTGTCGAGATTTTTGGTATTCCAATGGATGGTAGCCTTGTCATTATGGAAGGTAGTCTATTGTCGAGATTTTTGTTACTCCAATGGATGGTAGCCTTGTCATTATGGAAGGTAGTATATTGTCGAGATTTTTGTTACTACAATGGATGGTAGCCTTGTCATTATGGAGAGTAGTTTGTTGTCGAGATTTTTGTTACTGTAATGGATTGTAGCCTTGTCATTATGGAAGGTAGTCTATTTTCGATATCTGTGTTACTCCAATGGATGGTTGCCTAGTCATTATGGAAGGTAGTCTATTGTCGAGATTTTTTTACTCTTAGGGATGGTAGCCTTGTCATTATGGAAGTTAGTGTCTTGACGATATTTTTGTTATTCCAATGGATTGTAGCCTTGTCATTATGGAAGGTAGTACTTTGTCGAGATTTTTGTTACTCCAATGGATGGTAGCCTTGTCATTATGGAAGGTAGTCTATTGTCGATATTTTTGTTACTACAATTGATGGTAGTCTTGTCATTATGGAAGTTAGTCTGTTGTCGAGATTTTTGTTACTACAATGGATTGTAGCCATGTCGTTATGGAAGGTAGTCTGTTGTCGAATTCATTTTTTCTCCAATGGATGGTAGTCTGTTGTCGAGATTTTAGTTACTCCAATGGATGGTAGCCTTGTCATTATGTAAGGTAGTCTGTTGTCGAGATTTTGTATACTCCAATGGATTGTAGCCTTGTCATTATGGAAGGTAGTCTATTGTGGATATTTTGGTTACACCAATGATGGTAACCTTGTCATTATGGAAGGTAGTCTATTGTTGAGATTTTTGTTAGTCGAATGGATGGTAGACTTATCATTATGGAGGGTTGTTTGTTGTCGTGATTTTTGTTACTCTAAGGGATGGTAGCCTTGTTATTATGCAAGGCAGTATGTTGTCGAAATTTCTGTTACTCCAATGGATGGTAGCCTTTTCATTATGGAAGGTAGTCTGTTGTCGAGATTTTTGTTACTCTAAGGGATGGTAGCCTTGTCATTATGGAACGTAGTTTATTGTCTTTATTTTTGTTACTCTAAGGGATGGTAGCCTTGTCATTATGGAAGGTAGTATGTTGTCGATATCTTTGTTACTCCAATGGATGGTAGCCTTTTCATTATGGAAGGTAGTTTGTTGTCGAGATTTTTGTTACTCTAAGGGATGGTAGCCTTGTCATTATGGAATGTAGTCTGTTGTCGAGATTTTTGTTACTACAATGGATTGTAGCCTTGTCATTTTGGAAGGTAGTCTGTTGTCGATATCTTTGTTTCACCAATGGATGGTAGCCTAGTCATTATTGAAGGTAGTCTATTGTCGAGATTTTAGTTACTCCAACGAATGGTAGCCTTGTCATTATGGAAGGTAGTCTGTTGTCGAGATTTTTGTTACTCGAATGGATGGTAGACTTGTCATTATGGAAGGTAGGGTGTTGTCGTGATTTTTGTTACTCCAAGGGATGGTAGCCTTGCCATTATGGAAGGTAGTATGTTGTCGATATTTTTGTTACTCTAATGGATGGTAGCCTTTTCATTATGGAAGGTAGTCTGTTGTTGAGATTTTTGTTACTCTAAGGGATGGTAGCCTTGTCATTATGGAACGTAGTCTGTCGTCGAGATTTTTGGTATTCCAATGGATGGTAGCCTTGTCATTATGGAAGGTAGTCTATTGTCGAGATTTTTGTTACTCCAATGGATGGTAGCCTTGTCATTATGGAAGTTAGTCTATTGTCGAGATTTTTGTTACTACAATGGATGGTAGCCTTGTCATTATGGAGGGTAGTCTGTTGTCGAGATTTTTGTTACTGTAATGAATTGTAGCCTTGTCGTTATGGAAGGTAGTCTGTTTTCGATATTTGTGTTACTCCAATGGATGGTAGCCTAGTCATTATGGAAGGTAGTCTATTGTCGAGATTTTTTTTACTCTAAGGGATGGTAGCCTTGTCATTATGGAAGTTAGTGTCTTGACAATATTTTTGTTATTCCAATGGATTGTAGCCTAGTCATTATGGAAGGTAGTACGTTGTCGAGATTTTTGTTACTCCAATGGATGGTAGCCTTGTCATTATGGAAGGTAGTCTATTGTCCATATTTTTGTTACTACAATTGATGGTAGCCTTGTTATTATGGAAGGTAGTCTGTTGTCGAGATTTTTGATACTATAATGGATTGTAGCCATGTCGTTATGGAAGGTAGTCTGCTGTTGATATCATTGTTACTCCAATGGATGGAAGCCTAGTCATTATGGAAGGTAGTCTGTTGTTGAGATTTTTGTTACTCCATTGGATGGTAGCCTTGTCATTAAGGAAGGTAGTGTGTTGTTGATATTTTTGTTATTCCAATGGATTGTAGCCTTGTCATTATGGAAGGTAGTCTGTTGTCATGATTTTTGTTACTCCAATGGATGGTAGCCTTGTCATTATGGAAGGTAGTTTGTTGTTGATATCTTTGTTACACCAATGGATAGAAGCCTTGTCATTATGGAAGGTAGTTTTTGTGTACATTTTTGTTACTCTAAGGGATGGTAGCCATGTCGTTATGGAACGTTGTCTGTTGTCGATATCTTTGTTACTCTAATGGATGGTAGCCTAGTCATTATGGAAGGTAGTCTGTTGTCGAGATTTTTGTTACTCCATTGGATGGTAGCCTTGTCATTATGGAAGGTAGTGTGTTGTCGATATTTTTGTTATTCCAATGGAAATTAGTCTAGACATTATGGAAGGTAGTGTGTTGTCGATATTTTTGTTATTCCAATGGATGGTAGCCTTGTCATTATGGAAGGTAGTCTATATTTTAGATTTTTGTTATTCCAATGGATGGTAGCCTTTTCATTATGGAAGGTATTCTGTTGTCGTGATTTTTGTTACTCTAAGGGATTGTAGCCTTGTCGATATGGAAGGTAGTTTGTTGTCGATATCTTTGTTACTCCAATGGATGGTAGCCTAGTCATTATGGAAGGTAGAATGTTGTCAAGATTTTTATAACTCAAAGGGATGGTAGCCTTGTCATTATGGAAGGTAGTGTGTTGTCAATATTTTTGTTACTACAATGGATTGTAGCCTTGTCGTTATTGAAGGTAGTCTGTTGTAGATATCTTTGTTTCTGCAATTGATGGTAGCCTAGTTATTATGGAAGGTAGTATGTTGTCGAGATTTTAGTTACTCCAACGGATGGTAGCCTTGTCATTATGGAAGGTAGTCTATTGTCGAGATTTTGTATACTCCAATCGATTGTAGCCTTGTCATTATGGAAGGTAGTCTATTGTGGATATTTTGGTTACACCAATGATGGTAACCATGTCATTATGGAAGGTAGTCTATTGTTGAGATTTTTGTTACTCGAATGGACTATAGACTTGTCATTATGGAACGTAGTGTGTTTTCGTGATTTTTGTTACTCTAAGGGATCGTAGCCTTGTTATTATGGAAGGTAGTATGTTGTCGATATCTTTGTTACTGCAATGGATGGTAGCCTTTTCATTATGGAAGGTAGTCTGTTGTCGAGATTTTTGTTACTCTAAGGGATGGTTGCCTTGTCATTATGGAACGTAGTCTGTTGTCGAGATTTTTGTTATTCCAATGGACGGTAGCCTTGTCATTACGAAAGGTAGTCTGTTATCAAGATTTTTGTTACTTCAATGGATGGTAGGCTTGTTATTATGGAAGGTAGTCTATTGTTGATATCTTTGTTACTCCAATGGATGGTAGCCTTTTCATTATGGAAGGTAGTCTGTTGTCGTGATTTTTGTTACTCTAAGGGATGGTAGCCTTGTCATTATGGAACATAGTCTGTTATCGATATTTTTGTTATTCCAATGGATGGTAGCCTTGTCATTATGGAAGGTAGTCTGTTGTCGAGATTTTTGTTATTCTAAGGGATGGTCGCCTTGTCGTTATGAAAGGTAGTCTATTGTCGATATCTTTCTTACTCTAATGGATGGTATCCTAGTCTTTATGGAAGGTAGTCTGTTGTTGATATCTTTGTTACTCCAATGGATGGTAGCCTACTCATTATGGAAGGTAGTCTGTTGTCGATATTTGTTTTACTCTAAGGGATGGTAGCCTTGTCATTATGGAAGTTAGTGTCTTGACGATATTTTTTTTATTCCAATGGATTGTAGCCTTGTCATTATGGAAGATAGTATGTTGTCGAGATTTTTGTTACTCCAATGGATGGTAGCGTTGTCATTATGGAAGGTAGTTTGTTGTCGAGATTTTTGTTACTCTAAGGGATGGTAGCCTTGTCGTTATGGAACGTAGTCTGTTGTCGATATCTTTGTTACTCTTATGGATGGTAGCCTTTTCAATATGGGCGGTAGTCTGTTGTCGTGATTTTTGTTACTCCAAGGGATCGTAGCCTTGTCGATATGGAAGGTAGTTTGTTGTCGATATCTTTGTTAATCCAATGAAGGGTAGCCTAGTCATTATTGAAGGTATTGTGTTATCAATATTTTTGTTATTCCAATGGATGGTAGCCTTGTCATTATGGAAGGTAGTTTGTTGTCGAGATTTTTGTTACTCTAAGGGATGGTAGCCTTGTCGTTATGAAAGGTAGTCTATTGTCGACATATTTGTTACTCTAATGGATGGTAGCCTAGTCATTATGGAAGGTAGTTTGTTGTCAATATTTTTGTTACTACAATGGATTATAGCCTTGTCGTTATTGAAGGTAGTCTGTTGTAGATATCTTTGTTTCTCCAATGGATGGTAGCCTAGTTATTATGGAAGGTAGTCTGTTGTCCAGATTTTTCTTATTCCAATGGATGGTATCCTTGTCATTATGGAAGGTAGTCTGTTGTCGAGATTTTTGTTACTCCAATGGATTGTAGCCTTGTCATCATGGAAGGTAGTCTATTGTGGATATTTTGGTTACACCAATGATGGTAACCATGTCATTATGGAAGGTAGTCTATTGTTGGAATTTTTGTTACTCGAATGGACTATAGACTTGTCATTATGGAAGGTAGTGTGTTGTCGTGATTTTTGTTACTCTAAGGGATGGTAGCCTTGTTATTATGGAAGGTAGTATGTTTTCGATAACTTTGTTACTCCAATGGATGGTAGCCTTTTCATTATGGAAGGTAGTCTATTGTCGAGATTTTTGTTACTCTAAGGGATGGTTTCCTTGTCATTATGGAACGTAGTCTGTTGTCGAGATTTTTTTTATTCCAATGGATGGTAGCCTTGTCATTACGGAAGGTAGTCTGTTATCGAGATTTTTGTTACTCCAATGGATGGTAGGCTTGTTATTATGGAAGGTAGTCTATTGTCGATATCTTTGTTACTCCAATGGATGGTAGCCTTTTCATTATGGAAGGTAGTCTGTTGTCGAGATTTTTGTTACTCTAAGGGATGCTAGCCTTGTCATTATGGAACGTAGTCTGTTGTCGAGATTTTTGTTATTCCAATGGATGGTAGCCTTGTCATTATGGAAGGTAGTCTGTTATCGAGATTTTTGTTACTCTAAGGGATGGTAGCCTTGTCGTTATGAAAGGTAGACTAATATCGATATCTTTGTTACTCTAATGGATGGTAGCCTAATCATTATGGAAGGTAGTCTGTTGTCGAGATTTTTGTTACTACAATGGATTGTAGCCTTGTCGTTATGGAAGGTAGTCTGTTGTTGATATCTTTGTTACTCCAATGGATGGTAGCCTACTAATTATGGAAGGTAGTCTATTGTCAAGATTTTTTTTACTCTAAGGGATGGTAGCCTTGTCATTATGGAAGTTAGTGTCTTGACGATATTTTTGTTATTCCAATGGATTGTAGCCTTGTCATTATGGAAGATAGTATGTTGTCGAGGATTTTGTTACTCCAATGTATGGTAGCCTTGTCATTATGGAAGGTAGTTTGTTGTCGGGATTTTTGTTACTCTAAGGGATGGTAGCCTTGTCGTTATGGAAGGTAGTCTGTTGTCGATATCTTTGTTACTCTAATGGATGGTAGCCTAGTCATTATGGAAGGTAGTCTATTGTCGAGATTTTTGTTACTCCATTGGCTGGTAGCCTTGTCATTATGGAAGGTAGTGTGTTGTCGATATTTTTGTTATTCCAATGGATGGTATCCTTGTCATTATGGAAGGTAGTCTATTGTTTAGATTTTTGTTATTCCAATGGATGGTAGCCTTTTCATTATGGACGGTAGTCTATTGTCGTGATTTTTGTTACTCTAAGGGATCGTAGCCTTGTTGATATGGAAGGTAGTTTGTTATCGATATCTTTGTTACTATAATGGAGGGTAGCCTAGTCATTATGGAAGGTATTGTGTTGTCGATATTTTTGTTGTTCCAACGGATGGTAGCCTTGTCATTATGGAAGGTAGTCTGTTGTCGAGATTTTTGTTACTCTAAGGGATGGTAGCCTTGTCATTATGAAAGGTAGTCTATTGTCGATATCTTTCTTACTCTAATGGATGGTAGCCTAGTCATTATGGAAGGTAGTCTGTTGTCGAGATGTTTGTTACTACAATGGATTGTAGCCTAGTCGCTATGGAAGGTAGTCTGTTTTCGAGATTTTAGTTACTCCAACGGATGGTAGCCTTGTCATTATGGAAGGTAGTCGGTTGTCGAGATTTTGTATACTCCAATGGATTGTAGCCTTGTCATTATGGAAGGTAGTCTATTGTGGATATTTTGGTTACATCAATGATGGTAACCTTGTCATTATGGAAGGTAGTCTACTGTTGAGATTTTTGTTACTCGAATGGATGGTAGACTTGTCATTATGGAAGGTAGTGTGTTGTCGTGATTTTTGTTACTCTTAGGGATGGTAGCGTTGTCATTATGGAAGGTAGTATGTTGTCGAGATCTTTGTTACTACAATGGATGGTAGCCTTGTCATTATGGAATGTAGTCTATTGTCGAGATTTTTGTTACTACAATGGATTCTAGCCATGTCGTTATGGAAGGTAGTTTGTTCTTGATATCATTGTTACTCCAATGTATGGTAGCCGAGTCATTATGGAAGGTAGTCTGTTGTCGAGAGTTTTGTTACTCCATTGGATGGTAGCTTTGTCTTTAAGGAAGGTAGTGTGTTATCGATATCTTTGTTACTCTAATGGATTGTAGGATAGTCATTATGGAAGGTAGTCTGTTGTCGAGATTTTTGTTACTCCATTGGATGGTAGCCTTGTCATTATGGAAGGTAGTGTGTTGTCGAGATCTTTGTTATTCCAATGGATGGTGGCCTAGACATTATGAAAGGTAGTGTGTTGTCGATATTTTTGTTATTCCAATGGATGGTAGCCTTGTCATTATGGAAGGTAGTCTATTGTTTAGATTTTTGTTACTCCAATGGATGGTAGACTTGTCATTATGGAAGGTAGTGTGTTGTCTTGATTTTTGTTAATCTAAGGGATGGTAGCCTTGTCATTATGGAAGGTAGTATGTTGTCGATATCTTTGTTACTACAATGGATGGTAGCCTTGTCATTATAGAAGGTAGTTTGTTGTCGAGATTTTTGTTACTGTAATGGATGGTAGCCTTGTCATTATGGAAGGTAGTCTGTTGTCTAGATTTTTGTTATTCTAATGGATGGTAGCCTTTTCATTATGGAAGGTAGTCTGTTGTCATTATTTTTGTTACTCTAAGGGATTGTAGCCTTGTCTATACGGAAGGTAGTCTGTTGTCGATATCTTTGTTAATCCAATGGATGGTAGCCTAGTCATTATGGAAGGTAGTCTATTGTAGAGATTTTTGTTACTCTAAGGGATGGTAGCCTTGTCATTATGGAAGGTAGTGTGTTGTCGATATTTTTGTTATTCCAATGGATGGTAGCCTTGTCATTTTGGAAGGTAGTGTGTTGTGGATATTTTTGTTATTCCAATGGATGGTAGCCTAGACATTATGGAAGGTAGTGTGTTGTCGATATTTTTGTTATTCCAATGGGTGGTAGCCTTGTCATTATGGAAGGTAGTTTGTTGTCGTGATTTTTGTTACTCTAAGTGATGGGTGCCTTGCCATTATGGAAGGTAGTATGTTGTTGATATTTTTGTTACTACAATGGATGGTAGCCTTGTCATTATGGAAGTTAGTCTGTTGTCGAGATCTTTGTTACTGTAATGGATGGTAGCCTTATCATTATGGAAGGAAGTCTGTTGTCGAGATTTTTGTTATTCCAATGGATGGTAGCCTTTTCATTATGGAAGGTAGTCTGTTATCTTGATTTTTGTTACTCTAAGGGATGGTAGCGTTGTCATTATGGAAGGTAGTGTGTTGTCGATATTTTTGTTATTCCAATGGATGGTAGCCTTGTCATTATGGAAGGTAGTCTGTTGCCGAGATTTTCGTTACTCCAATGATGACAGCCTTGTCATTATGGAAGGTAGTCTATTGTCGAGATTTTTAATACTACAATGGATGGTAGTCTTGTCATTATGGAAGGAAGTCTGTTATCGAGATTTTTGTTACTATAATGGATGGTAGCCTAGTCATTATGGAAGGTAATTTGTTGTCGAGATTTTAGTTACTCCAATGGATGGTAGCCTTGTCATTATGGAAGGTAGTCTGTTGTGGAGATTTTGTATACTCCAATGGATTGTAGCCTTGTCATTATAGAAGGTAGTGTCTTGTGGATATTTTGGTTACACCAATGATGGTACCCTTGTCATTATGGAAGGTAGTCTATTGTTGAGATTTTTGTTACTCGAATGGATGGTAGACTTGTCATTATGGAAGGTAGTTTGTTGTCGTGATTTTTGTTACTCTAAGGGATGGTAGCCTTGTCATTATGGAAGGTAGTATGTTGTCGATATCTTTGTTATTCCAATGGAGAGTAGCCTTTTCATTATGGAAGGTAGTCTGTTGTCGAGATTTTTGTTACTCTAAGGGATGGTAGCCTTGTCATTAGGGAACGTAGTCTGTTGTCGAGATTTTTGTTATTCCAATGGATGGTAGCCTTGTCATTATGGAAGGTAGTTGGTTGTCGAGATTTTTGTTACTCCAATTGATTGTATCCTTGTCATTATGGAAGGTAGTCTATTGTCTAGATTTTTGTTACTACAATGGATGGTAGCCTTGTCATTATGGAAGGTAGTCTGTTGTCGAGATTTTTGTTACTACAATGGATTGTAGCCTTGTCGTTATGGAAGGTAGTCTATTTTTGATATCTTTGTTATTCCAATGGATGGTAGCCTTTTCATTATGGAAGGTAGTCTGTTGTCATGATTTTTGTTACTCTAAGGGATTGTAGCCTTGTCGATATGGAAGGTAGTCTATTGTCGATATCTTTGTTAATCCAATGGATGGTAGCCTAGTCATTATGGAAGGTAGTCTGTTGTCGAGATTTTTGTTACTCTAAGGGATGGTAGCCTTGTCATTATGGAAGGTAGTGTGTTGTCGATATTTTTGTTATTCCAATGGATGGTAGCCTTGTCATTATAGAAGGTAGTGTGTTGTCAATATTTTTGTTATTCCAATGGATGGTAGCCTATACATTATGGAAGGTAGTGTGTTGTTGATATTTTTGTTATTCCAATGGATGGTAGCCTTGTCATTATTGAAGGTAGTTTATTGTTGAGATTTTTGTTACTCCAATAGATGGTAGACTTATCATTATGGAAGGTAGTGTGTTGTCGTGATTTTTGTTACTCTAAGGGATGGTATCCTTGTCATTATGGAAGGTAGTATGTTGTAGATATCTTTGTTACTATAATGGATGGTAGCCTTGTCAATATGGAAGGTAGTCTGTTGTCGAGATTTTTGTTATTCCAATGGACGGTAGCCTTTTCATTATGGAAGGTAGTCTGTTGTCGTGATTTTTGTTACTCTAAGGGATTGTAGCCTTGTCGATATGGAAAGTACTTTGTTGTCGATATCTTTGTTACTCCAATGGATGTTAGCCTAGTCATTATGGAAGGTAGTCTGTTGTCATTATGGAAGGTAGTGTGTTGTCGATATTTTTGTTATTCCAATGGATGTTAGCCGTGTCATTATGGAAGGTAGTATGTTGTCGAGACTTCTGTTACTCCAATGGATGACAGCCTTGTCATTATGGAAGGTAGTATATTGTCGAGATTTTTATTACTACAATGGATGGTAGTCTTGTCATTATGGAAGGTAGCCTGTAGTCGAGATTTTTGTTACTACAATGGATGGTAGCCTAGTCATTATGGAAGGTAATCTGTTGTCGAGATTTTAGTTACTCCAAATGATGGTAGCCTTGTCATTATGGAAGGTAGTCTGTTGTCGAGATTTTGTATACTCCAATGGATTGTAGCCTTGTCATTATGGAAGGTAGTGTCTTGTGGATATTTTGGTTACACCAATTATGGTACCCTTGTCATTATGGAAGGTAGTCTATTGTTGAGATTTTTGTTACTCGAATGGATGGTAGACTTGTTATTATGGAAGGTAGTTTGTTGTCGTGATTTTTGTTACTCTAAGGGATGGTAGCCTTGTCATTATGGAAGGTAGTATGTGGTCGATATCTTTGTTACTCCATTGGATGGTAGCCTTGTCATTATGGAAGGTAGTATGTTGTCGATATCTTTGTTACTCTAATGGATGGTAGCCTAGTCATTATGGAAAGTAGTCTGTTGTCGAGATTTTTGTTACTCCATTGGATGGTAGCCTTGTCAGTATGGAAGGTAGTGTGTTGTCATGATTTTTGTTATTCTAAGGGATAGTAGCCTTGTCATTATGGAAGGTAGTATGTTGTCGATATCTTTCTTACTACAATGGATGGTAGCCTTATCATTATGGAAAGTAGTCTTTTGTCGAGATTTTTGTTACTGTAATGGATGGTAGCCTTGTCGTTATGGAAGGTAGTCTGTTGTCAAGATTTTAGTTACTCCATTGGATGGTAGCCTTGTCATTAAGGAAGGTAGTGTTTTGTCGATATCTTTGTTACTCTAATGGATGGTAGCCTAGTCATTATGGAAGGTAGTCTGTTGTCGAAATTTTTGTTACTCCATTGGATGGTAGCCTTGTCATTAAGGAAGGTAGTGTGTTGTCGATATCTTTGTTACTCTAATGGATGGTTGCCTAGTCATTATGGAAGGTAGTCTGTTGTCGAAATTTTTGTTACTCCATTGGATGGTAGCCTTGTCATTAAGGAAGGTAGTGTGTTGTCGATATCTTTGTTAATCCAATGGATGGTAGTCTAGACATTATGGAAGGTAGTGTGTTGTTGATATTTTTGTTATTCCAATGGATGGTAGACTTGTCATTATTGAAGATAGTCTATTGTTGAGATTTTTGTTACTCCAATGGATGGTAGCCTTGTCATTATGGAAGGTAGTCTATTGTTGAGAGTTTAGTTACTCCAATGGATGGTAGCCTTGTCGTTACAGAAGGTAGTATGTTGTCGATATATTTGTTATTCCAATGGATGGTAGCCTTGTCATTATGGAAGTTAGTCTGTTGTTGTGATTTTTGTTACTCCAATGGATGGTAGCCTTTTCATTATGGAAGGTAGTCTGTTGTCGTGATTTTTGTTACTCTAAGGGATTGTAGCCTTGTCGATATGGAAGGTACTCTGTTGTTGATATCTTTGTTACTCCAATGGATTGTAGCCTAGTCATTATGGAAGGTAGTTTGTGGTCAAGATTTTTGTTACTCTAAGAGATGGTAGCCTTGTAATTATGGAAGGTAGTGTGTTGTCGATATTTTTGTTATTCCAATCGATGGTAGCCGTGTCATTATGGAAGGTAGTCTGTTGTCGAGATTTTTGTTACTCCAATGGATGACAGCCTTTTCATTAAGGAAGGTAGTCTATTGTCGAGATTTTTATTACTACAATGGATGGTAGTCTTGTCATTATGGAAGGTAGTATGTAGTCGAGATTTTTGTTACTCCAATGGATGGTAGCCTATTCATTATGGAAGGTAATCTGTTATCGAGATTTTAGTAACTCCAATGGATGGTAGCCTTGTCATTATGGAAGGTAGTCTGTTTTCGAGATTTTGTATACTCTAATGGATTGTAGCCTTGTCATTATGGAAGGTAGTGTCTTGTGGATATTTTGGTTACACCAATTATGGTACCCTTGTCATTATGGAAGGTAGTCTATTGTTGAGATTTTGTTACTCGAATGGATGGTAGACTTGTCATTATGGAAGGTAGTTTGTTGTCGTGATTTTTGTTACTCTAAGGGATGGTAGCCTTGTCATTATGGAAGGTAGTATGTTGTCGATATCTTTGTTATTCCAATAGATGGTAGCCTTTTCAATATGGAAGGTAGTCTGTTGTCGAGATTTTTGTTACCCTAAGGGATGGTAGCCTTGTAATTTTGGAACGTAGTCTGTTGTCGAGATTTTGGTTATTCCAATGGATGGTAGCCTTGTCATTATGGAAGGTAGTCGGTTGTCAAGATTTTTGTTACTTCAATTCATGGTAGCCTTGTCATTATGGAAGGTAGTCTATTGTCGAGATTTTTGTTACTACAATGGATGATAGCCTTGTCATTATGAAAGGTAGTCTGTTGTTGAGATTTTTGTTACTACAATGGATTGTAGCCTTGTCGTTATGGAAGGTAGTATGTTGTCGATATCTTTGTTACTCCAATGGATGGTAGCCTTGTCATTATGGAAGGTAGTCTGTTGTCAAGATTTTTGTTACTCTAAGAGATGGTAGCCTTGTCATTATGGAAGGTAGTGTGTTGTTAATATTTTTGTTATTCCAATGGATGGTAGTCTAGACATTATGGAAGGTAGTGTGTTGTTGATATTTTTGTTATTCCAATGGATGGTAGCCTTGTCATTATGGAAGATAGTCTATTGTTGAGATTTTACTTACTCCAATGGATGGTAGCCTTGTCATTATGGAATGTAGTCTATTGTCGAGATTTTAGTTACTCCAATGGATGGTAGCCTTGTCGTTACGGAAGGTAGTCTATTGTCGATATATTTGTTATTCCAATGGATGGTAGCCTTGTCATTATGGAAGGTAGTCTGTTGTTGTGATTTTTGTTACTCCAATGGATGGTAGCCTTTTCATTATGGAAGGTAGTCTGTTGTCGTGATTTTTGTTACTCTAAGGGATTGTAGCCTTGTCGATATGGAAGGTACTCTGTTGTCCATATCTTTGTTACTCCAATGGATGGTAGCCTTGTCATTATGGAAGGTAGTCTGTTGTCAAGATTTTTGTTACTCTAAGAGATGGTAGCCTTGTCATTATAAAGGGTAGTGTGTTGTCGATATTTTTGTTATTCCAATGGATGGTAGCCGTGTCATTATGGAAGGTAGTCTGTTGTCGAGATTTTTGTTACTCCAATGGATGACAGCCTTTTCATTAAGGAAGGTAGTATGTTATCGATATCTTTGTTACTCCAATGGATGGTAGCCTTTTCAATATGGAACGTAGTTTGATGTCGAGATTTTTGTTACTCTAAGGGATGGTAGTCTTGTAATTATGGAACGTAGTCTGTTGTCGAGATTTTTGTTATTCCAATGGATGGTAGCCTTGTCAATATGGAAGGTAGTCTATTGTCGATATTTTTGTTACTACAATGGATGATAGCCTTGTCATTATGAAAGGTAGTCTGTTGTTGAGATTTTTGTTACTACAATGGATTGTAGCCTTGTCGTTATTGAAGGTAGTATGTTGTCGATATCTTTGTTACTCCAATGGATGGTAGCCTAGTCATTATGGAAGGTAGTCTGTTGTCAAGATTTTTGTTACTCTAAGAGATGGTAGCCTTGTCATTATGGAAGTAGTGTGTTGTCGATATTTTTGTTATTCCAATGGATGGTAGCCATGTCATTATGGAAGGTAGTCTATTGTCGAGATTTTTGTTACTCCAATGGATGACGGCCTTGTCATTATGGAACATAGTCTGTTGTCGAGATTTTTGTTATTCCAATGGATGGTATCCTTGTCATTATGGAAGGTAGTCTATTGTCGAGATTTTTGTTACTACAATGGATGATAGCCTTGTCATTATGAAAGGTAATCTGTTTTTGAGATTTTTGTTACTAAAATTAATTGTAGCCTTGTCGTTATGGAAGGTAGTATGTTGTCGATATCTTTGTTACTCCAATGGATGGTAGCCATTTCATTATGGAAGGTAGTCTGTTGTCGAGATTTTTGTTACTCTAAGGGATGGTAGCCTTGTAATTATGGAAAGTAGTCTGTTGTCGATATTTTTGTTATTCCAATGGATGGTAGCCTTGTTATTATGGAAGGTAGTCGGTTGTCGAGATTTTTGTTACTCCAATTCATGGTAGCCTTGTCATTGTGGAAGGTAGTCTATTGTCGAGATTTTTGTTACTACAATGGATGGTAGTCTTGTCATTATAAAAGGTAGTCTCTTGTTGAGATTTTTGTTACTACAATGGATTGTAGCCTTGTCGTTATGGAAGGTAGTCTGTTGTCGATATCTTTGTTACTCCAATGGATGGTAGCCTAGTCATTATTAAAGGTAGTCTGTTGTAGAGATTTTTGTTACTCCATTAGATGGTAACCTTTTCATTAAGGAAGGTAGTGTGTTGTCGATATTTTTGTTATTCCAATGGATGGTAGCCTTTTCATTATGGAAGGTAGTTTGTTGTCGTGATTTTTGTTACTCTAAGGGATTGTAGCCATGTCGATATGGAAGGTACTCTGTTGTCGATATCTTTGTTATTCCAATGGATGGTAGCCTAGTCATTATGGAAGGTAGTCTGTTGTCAAGATTTTTGTTACTCTAAGAGATGGTAGCCTTGTCATTATGGAAGGTAGTGTGTTGTCGATATTATTGTTATTCCAATGGATGGTAGCCGTGTCATTATAGAAGGTAGTCTGTTGTCGAGATTTTTATTACTCCAATGGATGACAGCCTTTTCATTAAGGAAGGTAGTAAGTTGTCGATATCTTTGTTACTCCAATGGATGGTAGCCTTTTCAATATGGAAGGTAGTCTGTTGTCGAGATTTTTGTTACTCTAAGGGATTGTAGCCTTATCGTTATGGAATGTAGTCTGTTGTTGATATCTTTGTTACTCCAATGGATGGTAGCCTAGTCATTATGGAAGGTAGTCTGTTGTAGAGATTTTTGTTACTCCATTAGATGGTAGCCTTGTCATTAAGGAAGGTAGTGTGTTGTCGATATTTTTGTTATTCCAATGGATGGTAGCCTTGTCATTATGGAAGGTAGTCTGTTGTCATGATTTTTGTTACTCCAATGGATGGTAGCCTTGTCATTATGGAAGGTAGTATGTTGTCGATATGTTTTTTACACCAATGGATGGTAGCCTTGTCATTATGGAAGGTAGTTTGTTGTCGAGATTTTTGTTACTATAAGGGATGGTAGCCTTGTCGTTATGGAAGGTAGTTTGTTGTCGATATCTTTGTTACTCTAATGGATGGTAGCCTAGTCATTATGGAAGGTAGTTTATTGTCGATTATTTTGTTATTCCAATGGATGGTAGCCTAGGCATTATGGAAGGTAGTGTGCTGTCGAAATTTTTGTTATTCCAATGGATGGTAGCCTTGTCATTATGGAAGGTAGTCTGTTGTTGAGATTTTTGTTACTATAATGGATGGTAGACTTGTCATTATGGAAAGGAGTGTGTTGTCGTGATTTTTGTTACTCTAAGGGAAGGTAGCCTTGTCATTATGGAAGGTAGTCTGTTGTCAAGATTTTTGTTACTATAATGGATTGTAGCCTTGTCGTTATGGAAGGTAGTCTGTTGTTGATATCTTTGTTACTCCAATGGATGATAGCCTAGTCATTATGGAAGGTAGTTTGATGTTAAGATTTTTGTTACTCCATTGGATGGTAGCCTTGTCATTAAGGAAGGTAGTGTGTGGTCGATATCTTTGTTACTCTAATGGATGGTAGCCTAGTCATTATGGAAGGTAGTCTGTTGTCGAGATTTTTGTTACTCCATTGGATGGTAGCCTTGTCATTATGGAAGATAGTGTGTTGTCGATATTTTTGTTATTCCAATGGATGGTAGTCTAGACATAATGGAAGGTATTGTGTTGTTGATATTTTTGTTATTCCAATGGATGGTAGCCTTGTCATTATGGAAGGTATTCTATTGTTGAGATATTTGTTATTCCAATGGATGGTAGACTTGTCATTATGGAAGATAGTGTGTTGTCGTGATTTTTATTACTCTAAGGGATGGTAGCTTTGTCATTATGAAAGGTAGTATGTTGTCGATATCTTTCTTAATACAATGGATGGTAGCCTTATCATTATGGAAGGTAGTCTGTTGTCGACATTTTTGTTACTGTAATGGATGGTAGCCTTGTCGTTATGGAAGGTAGTCTGTTGTCAAGATTTTTGTTACTCCATTGGATGGTAGCCTTGTCATTTAGGAAGGTAGTGTGTTGTCGATATCTTTGTTACTCTAATGGATGGTAGCCTAGTCATTATGGAAGGTAGTTTGTTGTCGAGATTTTTGTTACTCCATTGGATGGTAGCCTTGTCATTCAGGAAGGTAGTGTGTTGTCGATATCTTTGTTACTCTAATGGATGGTAGTCTGTTGTCGAGATTTTTGTTACTCCGTTGGATGGTAGCCTTGTCATTATGGAAGGTAGTGTGTTGTCGAGATTTTGTATACTCCAATGGATTGTAGCCTTGTCATTATGGAAGGTAGTGTCTTATGGATATTTTGGTTACACCAATTATGGTACCCTTGTCATTATGGAAGGTAGTCTATTGTTGAGATTTTTGTTACTCAAATGGATGGTAGACTTGTTATTATGGAACGTAGTTTGTTGTCGTGATTTTTGTTACTCTAAGGGATGGTAGCCTTGTAATTATGGAACGTAGTCTGTTGTTGAGATTTTTGTTATTCCAATGGATGGTAGCCTTGTCATTATGGAAGGTAGTCGGTTGTCGAGATTTTTGTTACTCCAATTCATGGTAGCCTTGTCATTATGGAAGGTAGTCTATTGTCGAGATTTTTTTTACTATAATGGATGGTAGCCATGTCATTATGAAAGGTAGTCTGTTGTTGATATTTTTGTTACTACAATGGATTGTAGCCTTGTCGTTATGGAAGGTAGTCTGTTGTCGATATCTTTGTTACTCCAATGGATGGTAGCCTAGTCATTATTAAACGTAGTTTGTTGTCGAGATTTTTTTTACTCTAAGGGATGGTAGCCCTGTCATTATGGAAGTTAGTGTGTTGTCGATATTTTTTTTATTACAATGGATGGTAGCCTTGTCATTATGGAAGGTAGTATGTTTTCGAGATTTTTGTTACTCCAATGGATGGTAGCCTTGTCATTATGAAAGGTAGTTTATTGTCAAGATTTTTGTTACTACAATGGATGGTAGCCTTGTCATTATGGAAGGTAGTCTATTGTCGAGATTTTTGTTACTACAATCGATTGTAGCCTTATCATTATTGAAGGTAGTCTGTTGTTGATATCTTTGTTACTCTAATGGATGGTAGCCTAGTCATTATGGAAGGTAGTCTATTGTAGAGATTTTTGTTACTCCATTAGATGGTAGCCTTGTCATTAAGGAAGGTAGTGTGTTGTCGATATTTTTGTTATTCCAATGGATGGTAGCCTTGTCATTATGGAAGGTAGTTTGTTGTCGAGATTTTTGTTACTCTAAGGGATGGTAGCCTTGTCGTTATGAAAGGTAGTCTCTTGTCGATATCTTTCATACTCTAATGGATGGTAGCCTAGTCATTATGGAAGGTAGTTTGTTGTCGATATTTTTGTTATTGCAATGGATGGTAGCCTAGACATTATGGAAGGTAGTGTGCTGTCAAAATTTTAGTTATTTCAATGGATGGTAGCCTTGTCATTATGGAAGGTAGTCTGTTGTCGAGATTTTTGTTACTACAATGGATTGTAGCCTTGTCGTTATGGAAGGTAGTCTGTTGTTGATATCTTTGTTACTCCAATGGATGGTAGCCTAGTCATTATGGAAGCTAGTCTGTTGTCAAGATTTTTATTACTCCATTGGATGGTAGCCTTGTCATTAAGGAAGGTAGTGTGTTGTCGAAATCTTTGTTACTCTAATGGATGGTAGCCTAGTCATTATGGAAGGTAGTCTGTTGTCGAGATTTTTGTTACTCCTTTGGATGGTAGCCTTGTCATTATGGAAGGTAGTGTGTTGTCGATATTTTTGTTATTCCAATGGATGGTAGTCTAGACATAATGGAAGGTAGTGTCTTGTGGATATTTTGGATACACCAATTATGGTACCCTTGTCATTATGGAAGGTAGTCTATTATTGAGATTTTTGTTACTCGAATGGATGGTAGCCTTGTCATTATGGAAGGTAGTCTATTCTCGAGATTTTAGTTACTCCAATGGATGGTAGCCTTGTCGTTACGGAAGGTAGTCTGTTGTCGATATATTTGTTATTCCAATGGATGGTAGCCTTGTCATTATGGAAGGTAGTCTATTGTCGTGATTTTTGTTACTCCAATGGATGGTAGCCTTGTAATTATGGAACATAGTCTGTTGTCGAGATTTTTGTTATTCCAATGGATGGTACCCTTGTCATTATGGAAGGTAGTCGGTTGTCGAGATTTTTGTTACTCCAATTCATGGTAGCCTTGTCATTATGGAAGGTAGTCTATTGTTGAGATTTTTGTTACTCCAATGGATGGTAGCCTTGTCATTATGGAAGGTAGTGTGTTGTCGATATCTTTGTTACTCCAATGGATGGTAGCTTTGTCATTATGGAAGGTAGTCTGTTGTCGAGATTTTTATTACTCTAAGGGATGGTAGCCTTGTCATTATGGAAAGTAGTTTTTTGTCAAGATTTTTGTTATTCTAATTGATGATAGCCTTGTCATTATGGAAGGTAATCTGTTGTCGAGATTTTTGTTACTCTAAGGGATGGTTGCCTTGTCATTATGAAACATAGTTTATTGTCTTGATTTTTGTTACTCCAATGGATGGTAGCTTTTTCATTATAGAAGGTAGTCTGTTGTCGAGATTTTAGTTTCTCCAAAGGATGGTAGCCTTGTCGTTATGGAAGGTAGTCTGTTGCCGAGATTTTTCATACTCCAATGGATTATAGCCTTGTCATTATGGAAGTTAGTATCTTGTGGATATTTTGGTTACTCCAATGATGGTACCCTTGTCATTATGGAAGGTAGTCTGTTGTCGGGATTTTTGATACTCCAATGGATGGTAGACTTGTCATTATGGAAGGTAGTCTGTTTTCGTGATTTTTGTTACTCCAATGGATGGTAGCCTTGTCATTATGGAAGGTAGTATGTTGTCGATATCTTTGTTACTCCAATTGATGGTAGCTTGATCATTACGGAAGTTAGTCTGTTGTCGAGATTTTTGTTACTCTTAGGGATGGTAGCCTTGTCATTATGGAACTTAGTTTGTTGTCGAGATTTTTGTATACTCCATTGGATGGTAGCCTTATCATTATGGAAGGTAGTCTCTTGTGGATATTTTTGTTATTCCAATGGATGGTAGCCTTGCCATTATGGAAGGTAGTCTGTTGTCGTGATTTTTGTTACTCCAATGGATGGTAGCCTTGTCATTATGGAAGGTAGTATGTTGTCGATATCTTTGTTACTCCAATGGATGGTAGCTTTGCCATTATGGAAGGTAGTCTAATGTCGAGATTTTTTTTACTCTAAGGGATGGTATCCTTGTCATTATAGAAGGTAGAATATTGTCGAGATTTTCGTTACTATAATGGATTGTAGCCTTGTCATTATGGAAGGTAGTCTATTGTCGAGATTTTTGTTACTCTAATGGATGGTATCCTTGTCATTATAGAAGGTAGTATATTGTGGAGATTTTTGTCACTACAATGGATGGTAGCCTTGCCATTATGGAAGGTAGTCTGTTGTCGAGATTTTTGTTACTCCATTGGATTGTAGCCTTGTCATTATGGAAAGTAGTGTGTTGACGATATTATTGTTATTCCAATGGATTGTAGCCTTTTCATTATGAAAGGTAGTCTTTTGTCGATATTTTTATTAATATAATAGATTGTAGCTTTGTCATTATGGAAGGTAGTCTATTGTCGAGATTTTTGTTACTCCAATTGATGGTAGCCTAATCATTATGGAAGGTAGTCTGTTGTCGAGATTTTTGTTACTCCCTTTGATGGTAGCCTTGTCATTATGAAAGGTAGTCTATTGTCGAGATTTTCGTTACTATAATAGATTATAGCCTTGTCATTATGGAAGGTAGTCTATTGTCGAGATTTTTGTTACTCCAATGGATGGTAGCCTTGTCATTATAGAAGGTAGTATATTGTCGAGATTTTTGTCACTACGATGGATGGTAGCCTTGTCATTATGGAAGGTAGTATGTTGTCGAGATTTTTGTTACCACAATTGATTTAGCATTGTCATTATGGAAGGTAGTCTGTTGTGGATATTTTGGTTACTCCAATGATGGTACCCTTGTCATTATGGAAGGTAGTCTGTTGTCAGGATTTTTGATACTCCAATGGATGGTAGACTTATCATTATCGAAGGTAGTCTATTGTCGAGATTTATGTTACTCCAATGGATGGAAGCCTTGTCATTATGGAAGGTAGTCTGTTGTCGAGATTTTTGTTACTACAATGGATTATAGCCTTGTCATTATGGAAGTTAGTCTGTTGTGGATATTTTGGTTACTCCAATGATGGTACCCTTGTCATTATGGAAGCTAGTCTGTTGTCGGGATTTTTGATACTCCAATGGATGGTAGACTTGTCATTATGGAAGGTAGTCTGTTTTCGTGATTTTTGTTACTCCAATGGATGGTAGCCTTGTCATTATGGAAGGTAGTATGTTGTCGATATCTTTGTTACTCCAATTGATGGTAGCTTGATCATTATGGAAGGTAGTCTGTTGTCGAGATTTTTGTTACTCTTAGGGATGGTAGCCTTGTCATTATGGAACGTAGTTAGTTGTCGAGATTTTTGTATACTCCATTGGATGGTAGCCTTGTCATTATGGAAGGTAGTCTCTTGTGGATATTTTTGTTATTCCAATGGATGGTAGCCTTGCCATTATGGAAGGTAGTCTGTTGTCGTGATTTTTGTTACTCCAATGGATGGTAGCCTTGTCATTATGGAAGGTAGTATGTTGTCGATATCTTTGTTACTCCAATGGATGGTAGCTTTGTCATTATGGAAGGTAGTCTAATGTCGAGATTTTTTTTACTCTAAGGGATGGTATCCTTGTCATTATAGAAGGTAGAATATTGTCAAGATTTTCGTTACTATAATAGATTGTAGCCTTGTCATTATGGAAGGTAGTCTATTGTCGAGATTTTTGTTACTCTAATGGATGGTATCCTTGTCATTATAGAAGGTAGTATATTGTGGAGATTTTTGTCACTACAATGGATGGTAGCCTTGTCATTATGGAAGGTAGTCTGTTGTCGAGATTTTTGTTACTACAATGGTTTTACCCTGTCGTTATGGAAGGTAGTCCGTTGTCGAGATTTTTGTTACTCTAATGGATGGTAGCCTAGTCATTATGGAAGGTAGTCTGTTGTCGAGATTTTTGTTACTCCATTGGATTTTAGCCTTGTCATTATGGAAGGTAGTGTGTTGTCGATATTATTTTTATTCCAATGGATTGTAGCCTTGTCATTATGAAAGGTAGTCTATTGTCGATATTTTTGTTAATATAATAGATTGTAGCTTTGTCATTATGGAAGGTAGTCTGTTGTCGAGATTTTTGTTACTCTAATGGATGGTAGCCTAGTCATTATGGAAGGTAGTCTGTTGTCGAGATTTTTGTTACTCCATTGGATTGTAGCCTTGTCATTATGGAAGGTAGTGTGTTGACGATATTATTGTTATTCCAATGGATTGTAGCCTTTTCATTATGAAAGGTAGTCTTTTGTCGATATTTTTATTAATATAATAGATTGTAGCTTTGTCATTATGGAAGGTAGTCTATTGTCGAGATTTTTGTTACTCCAATTGATGATAGCCTAATCATTATGGAAGGTAGTCTGTTGTCGAGATTTTTGTTACTCCCTTTGATGGTAGCCTTGTCATTATGAAAGGTAGTCTATTGTCGAGATTTTCGTTACTATAATAGATTATAGCCTTGTCATTATGGAAGGTAGTCTATTGTCGAGATTTTTGTTACTCCAATGGATGGTAGCCTTGTCATTATAGAAGGTAGTATATTGTCGAGATTTTTGTCACTACGATGGATGGTAGCCTTGTCATTATGGAAGGTAGTATGTTGTCGAGATTTTTGTTACCACAATTGATTTAGCATTGTCATTATGGAAGGTAGTCTCTTGTGGATATTTTGGTTACTCCAATGATGGTACCCTTGTCATTATGGAAGGTAGTCTGTTGTCAGGATTTTTGATACTCCAATGGATGGTAGACTTATCATTATCGAAGGTAGTCTATTGTCGAGATTTATGTTACTCCAATGGATGGAAGCCTTGTCATTATGGAAGGTAGTCTGTTGTCGAGATTTTTGTTACTATAATGGATTATAGCCTTGTCATTATGGAAGTTAGTCTCTTGTGGATATTTTGGTTACTCCAATGATGGTACCCTTGTCATTATGGAAGCTAGTCTGTTGTCGGGATTTTTGATACTCCAATGGATGGTAGACTTGTCATTATGGAAGGTAGTCTGTTTTCGTGATTTTTGTTACTCCAATGGATGGTAGCCTTGTCATTATGGAAGGTAGTATGTTGTCGATATCTTTGTTACTCCAATTGATGGTAGCTTGATCATTATGGAAGGTAGTCTGTTGTCGAGATTTTTGTTACTCTTAGGGATGGTAGCCTTGTCATTATGGAACGTAGTTAGTTGTCGAGATTTTTGTATACTCCATTGGATGGTAGCCTTGTCATTATGGAAGGTAGTCTCTTGTGGATATTTTTGTTATTCCAATGGATGGTAGCCTTGCCATTATGGAAGGTAGTCTGTTGTCGTGATTTTTGTTACTCCAATGGATGGTAGCCTTGTCATTATGGAAGGTAGTATGTTGTCGATATCTTTGTTACTCCAATGGATGGTAGCTTTGTCATTATGGAAGGTAGTCTAATGTCGAGATTTTTTTTACTCTAAGGGATGGTATCCTTGTCATTATAGAAGGTAGAATATTGTCAAGATTTTCGTTACTATAATAGATTGTAGCCTTGTCATTATGGAAGGTAGTCTATTGTCGAGATTTTTGTTACTCTAATGGATGGTATCCTTGTCATTATAGAAGGTAGTATATTGTGGAGATTTTTGTCACTACAATGGATGGTAGCCTTGTCATTATGGAAGGTAGTCTGTTGTCGAGATTTTTGTTACTACAATGGTTTTACCCTGTCGTTATGGAAGGTAGTCCGTTGTCGAGATTTTTGTTACTCTAATGGATGGTAGCCTAGTCATTATGGAAGGTAGTCTGTTGTCGAGATTTTTGTTACTCCATTGGATTTTAGCCTTGTCATTATGGAAGGTAGTGTGTTGTCGATATTATTTTTATTCCAATGGATTGTAGCCTTGTCATTATGAAAGGTAGTCTATTGTCGATATTTTTGTTAATATAATAGATTGTAGCTTTGTCATTATGGAAGGTAGTCTATTGTCGAGATTTTTGTTACTCCAATTGATGGTAGCCTAATCATTATGGAAGGTAGTCTGTTGTCGAGATTTTTGTTACTCCATTGGATGGTAGACTTGTCATTATGAAAGGTAGTCTATTGTCGAGATTTTCGTTACTATAATAGATTATAGCCTTGTCATTATGGAAGGTAGTCTATTGTCGAGATTTTTGTTACTCCAATGGATGGTAGCCTTGTCATTATAGAAGGTAGTATATTGTCGAGATTTTTGTCACTACGATGGATGGTAGCCTTGTCATTATGGAAGGTAGTATGTTGTCGAGATTTTTGTTACCACAATGGATTTAGAATTGTCATTATGGAAGGTAGTCTCTTGTGGATATTTTGGTTACTCCAATGATCGTACCCTTGTCATTATGTAAGGTAGTTTTTTGTCAAGATTTTTGATACTCCAATGGATGGTAGACTTATCATTATCGAAGGTAGTCTATTGTCGAGATTTATGTTACTCTAATGGATGGTAGCCTTGTCATTATGGAAGGTAGTCTGTTGTCGAGATTTTTGTTACTACAATGGATGTTAGTCTTGTCATTATGGAAGGTAGTCTGTTGTCGAGATTTTTGTTACAACAATGGATGTTAGTCTTGTCATTATGGAAGGTAGTCTATTGTCGATATTTTTGTTACATCAATGGATGGTAGCCTTGTCATTATGGAAAGTAGTTTGTTGTTTATATCTTGGTTACTCCAATGGATGGTAGCCTAGTCATTATGTAAGGTAGTCTATTGTGGATCCTTTGGTTACACCAATGATGGTACCCTTGTCGTTATGGAAGGTAGTCTATTGTTGAGATTTTTGTTACTCGAATGGATGGTAGCCTTGTCATTATGGAAGGTATTCTGTTGTTGGGATTTTTGTTACTCTAAGGGATGGTAGCCTTGTCATTATGGAAGGTAGTTTGTTGTTATGAAAGGTAATCTGTTGTCGAGATTTTTGTTACTGCAATGGATGGTAGCCTTGTAATTATGGAAGGTAGTCTATTGTCGTGATTTTTGTTACTCCAATGGATGGTAGCCTTGTCATTATGGATGGTAGTGTGTTGCCGATATTTTTGTTATTCCAATGGATGGTAGCCTTGTCATTATGGAACGTAGTTTGTTATAGAGATTTTTGTTATTCCAATGGATGGTAGCCTTGTCATTATGAAAGGTAGTCTATTGTCAAGATTTTCGTTACTATAATAGATTGTAGCCTTGTCATTATGGAAGGTAGTCTATTGTCGAGATTTTTGTTACTCCAATGGATGGTAGCCTTGTCATTATAGAAGGTAGTATATTGTCGAGATTTTTGTCACTATAATGGAAGGTAGCCTTGCCATTATGGAAGGTAGTCTGTTGTCGAGATTTTAGTTACTCTAATGGATGGTAGCCTCATCGTTACGGAAGGTAGTCTATTGTCGTGATTTTTCGTACTCCAATGGATTATAGCCTTGTTATTATGGAAGGTAGTCCTATGTGGATATTTTGGTTACTCCATTGATGGTACCCTTGTCATTATGGAAGGTAGTCTGTTGTCGGGATTTTTGATACTCTAATGGATGGTAGACTTGTCATTATCGAAGGTAGTCTATTGCCGGGATTTTTGTTACTCTAATGGATGGTAGCCTTGTCATTATGGAAGGTTGTCTGTTGTCCAGATTTTCGTTACAACAATGGATGGTAGCCTTGTCATTATGGAAGGTAGTCTATTGTCATGATTTTTGTTACTTCAATGGATGGTAGCCTAGTCATTATGGAAGTTAGTCTGTCTTTGTGATTTCTATTACTCCAAAGGATGGTAGCCTTGTCATTAAGGACGGTAGTCTGTTGTTCATATTTTTGTTACTCCAATGGATGGTAGACATGTCATTATGGAAGGTAGTCTATTGTCGAGATTTTTGTTACTCCATTAGATTGTAGCCTTGTCATTATGGAAGGTAGTGTGTTGTCGAGATTTTTGTTATTCCAATGAATAGTAGCCTTGTCATTATGGAAGGTAGTCTATTGTCGTGATTCTTTTTACTCTAAGGGATCGTAGCCTTGTCATTATGGAAGGTAGTATGTTGTCGAGATTTTTGTTACTCCAATGGATGGTATCCTTGTCATTATGGAAGGTAGATTGTTGTCGATATCTTTGTTACTCCAATGGATGGTAGCCTAGTCATTATAGAAGGTTGTCTGTTGTCGAGATTTTTGTTACTCCAATGGATCGTAGATTGTCATTATGGAAGGTAGTCTGTTGTCGAGATTTTTGTTGCTCTAAGGGATGGTAGCCTTGTCATTATGGAAAGTAGTGTGTAGTCGATATTTTTGTTATTCCAATGGATGGTAGCCTTGTCATTATGGAAGTTAGTCTGTTGTCGAGATTTTTGTTACTCCAATGGATGGTAGCCTTGCAATTATGGAAGGTAGTCTATTGTCGAGATTTTTTTTTCTACAATGGATGGTAGCCTTATCATTATGGAAGGTAGTTTATTGTCGAGATTTTTGTTACTACAATGGATTATAGCCTTGTCGTTATGGAAGGTAGTCTATTGTCGATATCTTTGTGACTCCAATGGATGGTAGCCTAGTAATTATGGAAGGTAGTATGTTGTCGAGATTTTTGTTAGTCTAACTGATGGTAACCTTGTCATTATGGAAGGTAGTGTGTTGTCGATATTTTTGTTATTCCAATTGATGGTAGCCTAGTCATTATGGAAGGTATTCTGTTGTCGTGATTTTTGTTACTCCAATGGATTATAACCTCGTCATTATGGAAGGTAGTCTATTGTTGATATTTTTGTTACTTCAATAGATGGTAGACTTGTCATTATAGAAGGTAGTGTGTTGTCCTGATTTTTATTACTCTAAGGGATGGTAGCCTTGTCTTTATGGAAGGTAGTCTGTTGTCGAGATTTTTGTTACTCCAATGGATGGTAGCCTTGTCATTATGGAAGGTAGTCTATTGTCGAGATTTTTGTTACTACAATGGATGGTATCCTTGTCATTATGGAAGGTAGTCTGTTGTCGAGATTTTTGTTACTCCAATGGATGGTAGACTTGTCATTATAGAAGGTAGTGTGTTGTCCTTATTTTTATTACTCTAAGGGATGGTAGCCTTGTCTTTATGGAAGGTAGTCTGTTGTCGAGATTTTTGTTACTCCAATGGATGGTAGCCTTGTCATTATGGAAGGTAGTCTATTGTCGAGATTTTTGTTACTACAATGGATGGTATCCTTGTCATTATGGAAGGTAGTCTGTTGTCGAGATTTTTGTTACTCCAATGGATTGTAGCCTTGTCGTTACGGAAGGTAGTCTGTTGTCGATATCTTTGTTACTCCAAATGATGAAAGCCTAGTAATTATGGAAGGTAGTCTATTGTTGAGATTTTTGTTACTCCATTGGATGGTAGCCTTGTCATTATGGAAGGTAGTGTCTTATCGATATTTTTGTTATTCCAATGGATGGCAGCCTAGTCATTATGGAAGGTAGTCTGTTGTCGTGATTTTTGTTACTCCAATGGATGGTAGCTTTGTCATTATGGAAGGTAGTCTATTGTTGAGATTTTTGTTACTCCAATGGATGGTAGACTTGTCATTATAGAAGGTAGTGTGTTATCGTAATTTTTATTACTCTAAGGGATGGTAGCCTTGTCATTGTGGAAGGTAGTATGTTGTCGATATCTTCGTTACTCCAATGGATGGTAGCCTTTTCATGATGGAAGGTTGTCTTTTGTCGTGATTCTTATTACTCTAAGGGATTGTAGCCTTGTCGTTAATGAAGGTAGTCTGTTGTCGATATCTTTGTTACTCCAATGGATGGTAGCCTAGTATATATGGAAGGTAGTCTGTTGTCGAGATTTTTGTTTCTCTAAGGGATGGTAGCCTTGTCATTAAGGACGGTAGTCTGTTGTTCATAATTTTGTTATTCTAATGGATGGTAGACACATCATTATGGAAGGTAGTCTATTGTCGATATTTTTGTTACTCTATTAGATGGTAGCCTTGTCATTATGGAAGGTAGTTTGTTGTCAATATTTTTGTTATTCCAATGGATAGTAGCCTTGTCATTATGGAAGGTAGTCTGTTGTCGTGATTCTTGTTACTCTAAGAGATCGTAGCCTTGTCATTATGGAAGGTAGTATGTTGTCGAGATTTTTGTTACTCCAATGGATGGTAGCATTGTCTTTATGGAAGGTAGTTTATTGTCGATATCTTTGTTACTCCAATGGATGGTAGCCTAGTCATTATGGAAGGTAGTTTGTTGTCGAGATTTTTGTTACTCCAATGGATCGAAGCCTTGTCATTATGGAAATTAGTCTGCTGGCAGGATTTTTGTTACTACAATGAATTGTAGCCTTGTCGTTATTAAAGGTAGTCTATTATCGATATCTTTGTTAATCCAATGGATGGTAGCCTAGTCATTATAGAAGGTACTCTGTTGTCGAGATTTTTGTTACTCTAACGGATTATATCCTTTTCATTATGGAAAGTAGTGTGTTGTCGATATTTTTGTTATTCCAATGGATTGTAGCCTTGTCATTATGGAAGTTAGTTTGTTGTCGACCTTTTTGTTACTCCACTGGATGGTAGCCTTGTCATTATGGAAGGTAGTCTATTGTCGAGATTTTTGTTACTAAAATGGATGGTAGCCTTGTCATTATGGAAGGTAGTCTATTGTCGAGATTTTTGTTACTAAAATGGATGGTAGCCTTGTCATTATGGAAGGTAGTGTGTAGTCAAGAGTTTTGTTACTACAATGGATTGTAGCCTTGTCGTTATGAAAGGTGGTATGTTGTCGATATCTTTGTTACTCCAATGGATGGTAGCCTTTTCATTATGGAAGGTAGTTTGTTGTCGAGATTTTTGTTAGTCTAATGGATGGTAGCCTTGTCATTATGGAAGGTAGTTTGTTGTCGATACTTTTGTTGTTCCAATGGATTGTAGCCTAGTCATTATGGAAGGTAGTCTATTTTCGTGATTTTTGTTACTCCAATGGATTGTAGCCTTGTTATTATGGAAGGTAGTCTATTGTTGAGATTTTTGTTACTCCAATGGATGGAAGACTTGTCATTATAGAAGGTAGTGTGTTGTCGTGATTTTTATTACTCTAAGGGATGGTAGCCTTATCTTTAAGGAAGGTAGTCTTTTGTCGAGATTTTTGTTACTTCAATGGATGGTAGCCTAGTCATTATGGAAGGTAGTCTGTTATCGTGATTTTTGTTACTCGAATGGATGGTAGCCTTATCATTATGGAAGGTAGTTTATTGTCGAGATTTTTGTTACTACAATGGATTGTAGCCTTGTCGTTATGGAAGGTAGTCTATTACCGATATCTTTGTGACTCCAATGGATGGTAGCCTAGTAATTATAGAAGGTAGTATGTTGTCGAGATTTTTGTTAGTCTAACTGATGGTACCCTTGTCATTATGGAAGGTAGTGTGTTGTCGATATTTTTGTTATTCCAATGGATGGTAGCCTAGTCATTATAGAAGGTATTCTGTTGTCGTGATTTTTGTTACTCATATGGATTATAGCCTCGTCATTATGGAAGGTAGTCTATTGTTGAGATTTTTGTTACTTCAATGGATGGTAGACTTGTCATTATAGAAGGTAG
Organism: Vicia faba; assembly: GCA_948472305.1. Lineage (NCBI taxonomy): Eukaryota > Viridiplantae > Streptophyta > Magnoliopsida > Fabales > Fabaceae > Vicia > Vicia faba. The sequence continues at coordinate 528,549,916 of OX451741.1, forward strand.
TGTGTTGTCCTGATTTTTATTACTCTAAGGGATGGTAGCCTTGTCTTTATGGAAGGTAGTCTGTTGTCGAGATTTTTGTTACTCCAATGGATGGTAGCCTTGTCATTATGGAAGGTAGTCTATTGTCGAGATTTTTGTTACTACAATGGATGGTATCCTTGTCATTATGGAAGGTAGTCTGTTTTCGAGATTTTTGTTACTACAATGGATTGTAGCCTTGTCGTTACGGAAGGTAGTCTGTTGTCGATATCTTTGTTACTCCAAATGATGGTAGCCTAGTAATTATGGAAGGTAGTCTATTGTCGAGATTTTTGTTACTCCATTGGATGGTAGCCTTGTCATTATGGAAGGTAGTGTCTTAACGATATTTTTGTTATTCCAATGGATGGCAGCCTAGTCATTATAGAAGGTAGTCTGTTGTCGTGATTTTTGTTACTCCAATGGATGGTAGCCTTGTCATTATGGAAGGTAGTCTATTGTTGAGATTTTTGTTACTCCAATGGATGGTAGACTTGTCATTATAGAAGGTAGTGTGTTATCGTAATTTTTATTACTCTAAGGGATGGTAGCCTTGTCATTATGGAAGGTAGTATGTTGTCGATATCTTTGTTACTCCAATGGATGGTAGCCATTTCATTATGGAAGGTTATCTTTTGTCGTGATTCTTGTTACTCTAAGGGGTTGTAGCCTTGTCGTTATTGAAGGTAGTCTGTTGTTGATATCTTTGTTACTCCAATGGAAGGTAGCCTAGTATATATGGAAGGTAGTCTGTTGTCGAGATTTTTGTTTCTCTAAGGGATGGTAGCCTTGTCATTAAGGACGGTAGTCTGTTGTTCATATTTTTGTTATTCTAATGGATGGTAGACACGTCATTATGGAAGGTAGTCTATTGTCGATATTTTTGTTACTCTATTAGATGGTAGCCTTGTCATTATGGAAGGTAGTTTGTTGTCAATATTTTTGTTATTCCAATGGATAATAGCCTTGTCATTATGGAAGGTAGTCTATTGTCGTGATGCTTGTTACTCTAAGGGATCGTAGCCTTGTCATTATGGAAGGTAGTATTTTGTCGAGATTTTTGTTACTCCAATGGATGGTAGCCTTGTCATTATGGAAGGTAGTTTATTGTCGATATCTTTGTTACTCCAATGGATGGTAGCCTAGTCATTATGGAAGGTAGTTTGTTGTCGAGATTTTTGTTACTCCAATGGATCGAAGCCTTGTCATTATGGAATTTAGTCTGCTGGCGAGATTTTTGTTACTACAATGAATTGTAGCCTTGTCATTATTAAAGGTAGTCTATTATCGATATCTTTGTTAATCCAATGGATGGTAGCCTAGTCATTATAGAAGGTACTCTGTTGTCGTGATTTTTGTTACTCTAAGGGATTATATCCTTGTCATTATGGAAAGTAGTGTGTTGTCGATATTTTTGTTTTTCCAAAGGATTGTAGCCTTGTCATTATGGAAGTTAGTCTGTTGTCGACCTTTTTGTTACTCCACTGGATGGTAGCCTTGTCATTATGGAAGGTAGTCTATTGTCGAGATTTTTGTTACTAAAATGGATGGTAGCCTTGTCATTATGGAAGGTAGTCTGTAGTCGAGATTTTTGTTACTACAATGGATTGTAGCCTTGTCGTTATGAAAGGTGGTCTGTTGTCGATATCTTTGTTACTCCAATGGATGGTAGCCTTGTCATTATGGAAGGTAGTTTATTGTCGAGATTTTTGTTAGTCTAATGGATGGTAGCCTTGTCATTATGGAAGGTAGTTTGTTGTCGATATTTTTGTTGTTCCAATGGATGGTAGCCTAGTCATTATGGAAGGTAGTCTATTTTTGTGATTTTTGTTACTCTAATGGATTGTAGCCTTGTCATTATGGAAGGTAGTCTATTGTTGAGATTTTTGTTACTCCAATGGATGGTAGACTTGTCATTATAGAAGGTAGTGTGTTGTCGTGATTTTTATTACTCTAAGGGATGGTAGCCTTATCTTTAAGGAAGGTAGTCTTTTGTCGAGATTTTTGTTACTTCAATGGATGATAGCCTAGTCATTATGGAAGGTAGTCTGTTATCCTGATTTTTGTTACTCGAATGGATTGTAGCCTTGTCATTATGGAAGGTAGTCTATTGTTTAGATTTTTGTTACTCCAATGGATGGTAGACTTATCATTATAGAAGGTAGTGTGTTGTCGTGATTTTTATTACTCTAAGGGATGGTATCCTTATCATTATGGAAGGTAGTATGTTTTCAATATCTTTGTTACTCCAATGGATGGTAGCCTAGTATATATGGAAGTTAGTCTGTTGTTGAGATTTTTGTTTCTCTAAGGGATGGTAGCCTTGTAATTATGGAAGGTAGTGTGTTGTCGATATTTTTGTTATTCCAATGGATGGTAGCCTTGTCATTATGGAAGGTAGTCTGTTGTCGAGATTTTTGTTACTCCAATGGATGGTAGCCTTGTCATTATGGAAGGTAGTCTATTGTCTAGATTTTTGTTACTACAATGGATAGTAGTCTTGTCATTATGGAAGGTAGTCTGTTGTCGAGACTTTTGTTACTACAATGGATTGTATCCTTGTCGTTATGGAACGTAGTCTGTTGTCGATATCTTTGTAACTCTAATGGATGGTAGCCTTGTCATTATGGAAGGTAGTTTGTTGTCGATATTTTTGTTATTCCAATGGATGGTAGCCTTGTCATTATGGAAGGTAGTCTGTTGTCGAGATTTTTGTTACTCCAATGGATGGTAGCCTTGTCATTATGGAAGGTAGTCTATTATCGAGATTTTTGTTACTACAATGGATGGTAGTCTTGTCATTATGGAAGGTAGTCTATTGTCGGGATTTTTGTTCCTACTATAGATTGGAGCCTTAACGTTATAGAAGGTAGTCTGTTGTTGATATCTTTGTTACTCCAATGGATGGTAGCCTAGTCATTATGGAATATAGTCTGTTTTTGAGATTTTAGTTAATCCAATGGATGGTAGCCTTGTCATTATGGAAGGTAGTGTATTGTCGAGATTTTGTATACTACAATGGATTGTAGCCTTGTCATTATGGAAGGTAGTATCTTGTGGTTATTTGGGTTACTCCAATGATGGTACCCTTGTCATTATGGAAGATAGTCTATTGTTGAGATTTTTGTTACTCCAATGGATGGTAGACTTGTCATTATGCAAGGTAGTGTGTTGTCGTGATTTTTGTTACTCTAAGGGTTGGTAGCCATGTCATTATGGAAAGTAGTATTTTGTCAATATCTTTGTTACTCCAATGGATGGTAGCCTTTTCATTATGGAAGGTAGTCTATTGTCAAGATTTTTGTTACTTTAAGGGATGGTAGCCTTGTCATTATGGAAGGTAGTCTATTGTCGAGATTTTTGTATCTATAATAGATTGTAGCCTTGTCATTATAGAAGTTAGTCTATTGTCGAGATTTTTGTTACTCCAATGGATGGTAGCCTAGTCATTATGGAAGGTAGTCTATTGTCGAGATTTTTGTTACTCCATTGGATGGTAGCCATGTCATTATGGAAGGTAGTGTGTTGTCGTGATTTTTATTACTCTAAGGGATGGTAGACTTATCTTTAAGGAAGGTAGTCTTTTGTCGAGATTTTTGTTACTTCAATGGATGGTAGCCTAGTCTTTATGGAAGGTAGTCTGTTGTCGTGAATTTTGTTACTCGAATGAATTGTAGCCTTGTCATTATGGAAGGTAGTCTATTGTTGAGATTTTTGTTACTCCAATGGATGGTAGACTCGTCATTATAGAAGGTAGTGTGTTGTCGTGATTTTTATTACTCTAAGGGATGGTATCCTTATCATTATGGAAGGTAGTATGTTTTCGATATCTTTGTTACTCCAATGGATGGTAGCCTAGTATATATGGAAGGTAGTCTGTTGTCGAGATTTTTGTTTTTCTAAGGGATGGTAGCCTTGTAATTATGGAAGGTAGTGTGTTGTCGATATTTTTGTTATTCCAATGGATGGTAGCCTTGTCATTATGGAAGGTAGTCTGTTGTCGAGATTTTTGTTACTCCAATGGATGGTAGCCTTGTAATTATGGAAGGTAGTCTATTGTCTAGATTTTTGTTACTATAATGGATAGTAGTCTTGTCATTTTGGAAGGCAGTCTGTTGTCGAGATTTTTGTTACTACAATGGATTGTAGCCTTGTCGTTATGGAAGGTAGTCTGTTGTCGATATCCTAGTTACTCTAATGGATGGTAGCCTTGTCATTATGGAAGGTAGTTTGTTGTCGATATTTTTGTTATTCCAATGGATGGTAGCCTTGTCCTTATGGAAGGTAGTCTGTTGTCGAGATTTTTGTTACTCCAATGGATGGTAGCCTTGTCATTATGGAAGGTAGTCTATTGTCGAGATTTTTGTTACTATAATGGATGGTAGTCTTGTCATTATGGAAGGTAGTCTATTGTCGGGATTTTTGTTCCTACAATAGATTGGAGCCTTGCCATTATAGAAGGTAGTCTGTTGTCGATATCTTTGTTACTCCAATGGATGGTATCCTAGTCATTATGGAAGATAGTCTGTTGTCGAGATTTTAGTTAATCCAATGGATGGTAGCCTTGTCATTATGGAAGGTAGTGTATTGTCGAGATTTTGTATACTACAATGGATTATAGCCTTGTCATTATGGAAGGTAGTCTCTTGTGGTTATTTGGGTTACTCCAATGATGGTACCCTAGTCATTATGGAAGGTAGTCTATTATCGAGATTTTTGTTACTCCATTGGAAGGTAGCCTTGTCATTATGGAAGGTAGTGTGTTGCCGATATTTATGTTATTCCAATGGATGGTAGCCTTGTCATTATGGAAGGTATTCTATTGTCGTGATTCTTGTTACTCCAATGGATTGTAGCATTGTCATTATGGAAGGTAGTATGTTGTCGAGATTTTTTTACTCCAACAGATGGTAGCCTAGTCATTATGGAAGGTAGTCTGTTGTCGAGATTTTTGTTACTCCATTGAATGGTAGCCTTGTTTTTATGGAAGGTAGTGTGTTGTCAATATTTTTGTTATTCCAATGGATGGTAGCCTCGTCATTATGGAAGGTAGTCTATTGTGGAGATTTTCCTTACTCCAAAGGATGGTAGCCTTGTCATTATAGAAGGTAGTATATTGTCGAGATTTTTGTCACTACAATGGATGGTAGCCATGTAATTATGGAAGGTAGTCTGTTGTCGAGATTTTTGTTACTATAATGGATTTAGCCTTGTCGTTATGGAAGGTAGTCTATTTTTGATATCTTTTTTACTCCAATGGATGGTAGCGTAGTCATTATGGAAGGTAGTATGTTGTCGAGATTTTAGTTACTCCGATGGATGGTAGCCTTGTCATTATAGAAGGTAGTCTGTTGTCGAGATTTTTTATACTCTAATGGATTATAGACTTGTCATTATGGAAGGTAGTCTCTTGTGTATATTTTGGTTACTCCAATGATGGTACCCTTGTCATTATGGAAGGTAGTTTGTTGTCGTGATTTTTTCTACTCCAATGGATGGTAGACTTGTCATTATCGAAGTTAGTCTGTTGTCGAGTTTTCTGTTACTCCAATGGATAGTAGCCTTGTCATTATGGAAGGTAATCTGTGTCGAAAATTTTGTTACTACAATGGATGTTAGTCTTGGCATTATGGAAGGTAGTATGTTGTCGATATCTTTGTTACTCCAATGGATGGTAGCCTTTTCATTATGGAAGCTATTCTTTTGTCGTGATTTTTGTTACTCTAAGGTATTGTAGCCTTGTCGTTATTGAAGGTAGTCTATTGTCGATATTTTTGTTACTCTAAGGGATGGTAGCCTTGTCATTATGGAAGGTAGTGCTTTGTCGATATTTTTGTTATTCCAATGGATGGTAGCCTTGTCATTATGGAAGGTAGTCTTTTGTCGTGATTTTTATTACTCCAATGGATGGTAGCCTTGTCATTATGGAAGGTAGTCTATTTTCGAGATTTTTGTTACTACAATGGATAGTAGTCTTGTCATTATGGAAGGTAGTCTGTTGTCGAGATTTTTGTTACTATAATGGATTGTAGGCTTGTCGTTATGGAAGGTAGTCTGTTGTTGATATCTTTGTTACTCCAATGGATGATAGCCTAGTCATTATGGAAGGTAGTCTGTTGTCGTGATTTTAGTTACTATAATGGATGGTAGCCTTGTCATTATGGAAGGTAGTCTGTTGTCGAGGTTTTGTATACTACAATGGATTGTAGCCTTGTCATTATGGAAAGTAGTCTCTTGTGGATATTTGGGTTAGTCCAATGATGGTACCCTTGTCATTATGGAAGATAATCTATTATTGAGATTTTTGTGACTACAATGGATTGTAGCCTTATCGTTATGAAAGGTGGTCTGTTGTCGATATCTTTGTTACTCCAATGGATGGTAGCCTTGTCATTATGGAAGGTAGTTTGTTGTCGAGATTTTTGTTAGTCTAATGGATGGTAGCCTTGTCATTATGGAAGGTAGTTTGTTGTCGATACTTTTGTTGTTCCAATGGATTGTAGCCTAGTCATTATGGAAGGTAGTCTATTTTCGTGATTTTTGTTACTCCAATGGATTGTAGCCTTGTTATTATGAAAGGTAGTCTATTGTTGAGATTTTTGTTACTCCAATGGATGGAAGATTTATCATTATAGAAGGTAGTGTGTTGTCGTGATTTTTATTACTCTAAGGGATGGTAGCCTTATCTTTAAGGAAGGTAGTCTTTTGTCGAGATTTTTGTTACTTCAATGGATGGTAGCTAAGTCATTATGGAAGGTAGTCTGTTATCGTGATTTTTGTTACTCGAATGGATGGTAGCCTTATCATTATGGAATGTAGTTTATTGTCGAGATTTTTGTTACTACAATGGATTGTAGCCTTGTCGTTATGGAAGGTAGTCTATTGTCGATATCTTTGTGATTCCAATGGATGGTAGCCTAGTAATTATAGAGGGTAGTATGTTGTCGAGATTTTTGTTAGTCTAATTGATGGTACCCTTGTCATTATGGAAGGTAGTGTGTTGTCGATATTTTTGTTATTCAAATGGATGGTAGCCTAGTCATTATAGAAGGTATTATGTTGTCGTTATTTTTGTTACTCCAATAGATTATAGCCTCGTCATTATGGAAGGTAGTCTATTGTTGAGATTTTTGTTACTTCAATGGATGGTAGACTTGTCATTATAGAAGGTAGTGTGTTGTCCTGATTTTTATTACTCTAAGGGATGGTAGACTTGTCTTTATGGAAGGTAGTCTGTTGTCGAGATTTTTGTTACTCCAATGGATGGTAGCCTTGTCATTATGGAAGGTAGTCTATTGTCGAGATTTTGGTTACTACAATGGATGGTATCCTTGTCATTATGGAAGGTAGTCTGTTTTCGAGATTTTTGTTACTACAATGGATTGTAGCCTTGTCGTTACGGAAGGTAGTCTGTTGTCGATATCTTTGTTACTCCAAATGATGGTAGCCTAGTAATTATGGAAGGTAGTCTATTGTCGAGATTTTTGTTACTCCATTGGATGGTAGCCTTGTCATTATGGAAGGTAGTGTCTTAACGATATTTTTGTTATTCCAATGGATGGCAGCCTAGTCATTATAGAAGGTAGTCTGTTGTCGTGATTTTTGTTACTCCAATGGATGGTAGCCTTGTCATTATGGAAGGTAGTCTATTGTTGAGATTTTTGTTACTCCAATGGATGGTAGACTTGTCATTATAGAAGGTAGTGTGTTATCGTAATTTTTATTACTCTAAGGGATGGTAGCCTTGTCATTATGGAAGGTAGTATGTTGTCGATATCTTTGTTACTCCAATGGATGGTAGCCTTTTCATTATGGAAGGTTATCTTTTGTCGTGATTCTTGTTACTCTAAGGGGTTGTAGCCTTGTCGTTATTGAAGGTAGTCTGTTGTTAATATCTTTGTTACTCCAATGGATGGTAGCCTAGTATATATGGAAGGTAGTCTGTTGTCGAGATTTTTGTTTCTCTAAGGGATGGTAGCCTTGTCATTAAGGACGGTAGTCTGTTGTTCATATTTTTGTTATTCTAATGGATGGTAGACACGTCATTATGGAAGGTAGTCTATTGTCGATATTTTTGTTACTCTATTAGATGGTAGCCTTGTCATTATGGAAGGTAGTTTGTTGTCAATATTTTTGTTATTCCAATGGATAGTAGCCTTGTCATTATGGAAGGTAGTCTGTTGTCGTGATGCTTGTTACTCTAAGGGATCGTAGCCTTGTCATTATGGAAGGTAGTATGTTGTCGAGATTTTTGTTACTCCAATGGATGGTAGCCTTGTCATTATGGAAGGTAGTTTATTGTCGATATCTTTGTTACTCCAATGGATGGTAGCCTAGTCATTATGGAAGGTAGTTTGTTGTCGAGATTTTTGTTACTCCAATGGATCGAAGCCTTGTCATTATGGAATTTAGTCTGCTGGCGAGATTTTTGTTACTACAATGAATTGTAGCCTTGTCGTTATTAAAGGTAGTCTATTATCGATATCTTTGTTAATCCAATGGATGGTAGCCTAGTCATTATAGAAGGTACTCTGTTGTCGAGATTTTTGTTACTCTAAGGGATTATATCCTTGTCATTATGGAAAGTAGTGTGTTGTCGATATTTTTGTAATTCCAAAGGATTGTAGCCTTGTCATTATGGAAGTTAGTTTGTTGTCGACCTTTTTGTTACTCCACTGGATGGTAGCCTTGTCATTATGGAAGGTAGTCTATTGTCGAGATTTTTGTTACTAAAATGGATGGTAGCCTTGTCATTATGGAAGGTAGTCTGTAGTCGAGATTTTTGTTACTACAATGGATTGTAGCCTTGTCGTTATGAAAGGTGGTCTGTTGTCGATATCTTTGTTACTCCAATGGATGGTAGCCTTGTCGTTATGGAAGGTAGTTTATTGTCGAGATTTTTGTTAGTCTAATGGATGGTAGCCTTGTCATTATGGAAGGTAGTTTGTTGTCGATATTTTTGTTGTTCCAATGGATGGTAGCCTAGTCATTATGGAAGGTAGTCTATTTTCGTGATTTTTGTTACTCTAATGGATTGTAGCCTTGTCATTATGGAAGGTAGTCTATTGTTGAGATTTTTGTTACTCTAATGGATGGTAGACTTGTCATTATAGAAGGTAGTGTGTTGTCGTGATTTTTATTACTCTAAGGGATGGTAGCCTTATCTTTAAGGAAGGTAGTCTTTTGTCGAGATTTTTGTTACTTCAATGGATGATAGCCTAGTCATTATGGAAGGTAGTCTGTTATCGTGATTTTTGTTACTCGAATGGATTGTAGCCTTGTCATTATGGAAGGTAGTCTATTGTTGAGATTTTTGTTACTCCAATGGATGGTAGACTTATCATTATAGAAGGTAGTGTGTTGTCGTGATTTTTATTACTCTAAGGGATGGTATCCTTATCATTATGGAAGGTAGTATGTTTTCAATATCTTTGTTACTCCAATGGATGGTAGCCTAGTATATATGGAAGTTAGTCTGTTGTTGAGATTTTTGTTTCTCTAAGGGATGGTAGCCTTGTAATTATGGAAGGTAGTGTGTTGTCGATATTTTTGTTATTCCAATGGATGGTAGCCTTGTCATTATGGAAGGTAGTCTGTTGTCGAGATTTTTGTTACTCCAATGGATGGTAGCCTTGTCATTATGGAAGGTAGTCTATTGTCTAGATTTTTGTTACTACAATGGATAGTAGTCTTGTCATTATGGAAGGTAGTCTGTTGTCGAGACTTTTGTTACTACAATGGATTGTATCCTTGTCGTTATGGAAGGTAGTCTGTTGTCGATATCTTTGTAACTCTAATGGATGGTAGCCTTGTCATTATGGAAGGTAGTTTGTTGTCGATATTTTTGTTATTCCAATGGATGGTAGCCTTCTCATTATGGAAGGTAGTCTGTTGTCGAGATTTTTGTTACTCCAATGGATGGTAGCCTTGTCATTATGGAAGGTAGTCTATTATCGAGATTTTTGTTACTACAATGGATGGTAGTCTTGTCATTATGGAAGGTAGTCTATTGTCGGGATTTTTGTTCCTACAATAGATTGGAGCCTTATCGTTATAGAAGGTAGTCTGTTGTCGATATCTTTTTTACTCCAATGGATGGTAGCCTAGTCATTATGGAATATAGTCTGTTGTCGAGATTTTAGTTAATCCAATGGATGGTAGCCTTGTCATTATGGAAGGTAGTGTATTGTCGAGATTTTGTATACTACAATGGATTGTAGCCTTGTCATTATGGAAGGTAGTATCTTGTGGTTATTTGGGTTACTCCAATGATGGTACCCTTGTCATTATGGAAGATAGTCTATTGTTGAGATTTTTGTTACTCCAATGGATGGTAGACTTGTCATTATGCAAGGTAGTGTGTTGTCGTGATTTTTGTTACTCTAAGGGATGGTAGCCATGTCATTATGGAAAGTAGTATTTTGTCAATATCTTTGTTACTCCAATGGATGGTAGCCTTTTCATTATGGAAGGTAGTCTATTGTCAAGATTTTTGTTACTTTAAGGGATGGTAGCCTTGTCATTATGGAACGTAGTCTATTGTCGAGATTTTTGTTATTCTAAGGAATGGTAGGCTTGTCATTATGAAAGGTAGTCTATTGTCGATATTTTTGTATCTATAATAGATTGTAGCCTTTTCATTATAGAAGTTAGTCTATTGTCGAGATTTTTGTTACTCCAATGGATGGTAGCCTAGTCATTATGGAAGGTAGTCTATTGTCGAGATTTTTGTTACACCATTGGATGGTAGCCATGTCATTATGGAAGGTAGTGTGTTGTCGTGATTTTTATTACTCTAAGGGATGGTAGCCTTATCTTTAAGGAAGGTAGTCTTTTTTCAAGATTTTTGTTACTTCAATGGATGGTAGCCTAGTCTTTATGGAAGGTAGTCTGTTGTCGTGAATTTTGTTACTCGAATGAATTGTAGCCTTGTCATTATGGAAGGTAGTCTATTGTTGAGATTTTTGTTACTCCAATGGATGGTAGACTCGTCATTATAGAAGGTAGTGTGTTGTCGTGATTTTTATTACTCTAAGGGATGGTATCCTTATCATTATGGAAGGTAGTATGTTTTCGATATCTTTGTTACTCCAATGGATGGTAGCCTAGTATATAAGGAAGGTAGTCTGTTGTCGAGATTTTTGTTTTTCTAAGGGATGGTAGCCTTGTAATTATGGAAGGTAGTGTGTTGTCGATATTTTTGTTATTCCAATGGATGGTAGCCTTGTCATTATGGAAGGTAGTCTGTTGTCGAGATTTTTGTTACTCCAATGGATGGTAGCCTTGTAATTATGGAAGGTAGTCTATTGTCTAGATTTTTGTTACTATAATGGATAGTAGTCTTGTCATTTTGGAAGGCAGTCTGTTGTCGAGATTTTTGTTACTACAATGGATTGTAGCCTTGTCGTTATGGAAGGTAGTCTGTTGTCGATATCCTAGTTACTCTAATGGATTGTAGCCTTGTCATTATGGAAGGTAGTTTGTTGTCGATATTTTTGTTATTCCAATGGATGGTAGCCTTGTCATTATGGAAGGTAGTCTGTTGTCGAGATTTTTGTTACTCCAATGGATGGTAGCCTTGTCATTATGGAAGGTAGTCTATTGTCGAGATTTTTGTTACTATAATGGATGGTAGTCTTGTCATTATGGAAGGTAGTCTATTGTCGGGATTTTTGTTCCTACAATAGATTGGAGCCTTGCCATTATAGAAGGTAGTCTGTTGTCGATATCTTTGTTACTCCAATGGATGGTATCCTAGTCATTATGGAAGATAGTCTGTTGTCGAGATTTTAGTTAATCCAATGGATGGTAGCCTTGTCATTATGGAAGGTAGTGTATTGTCGAGATTTTGTATACTACAATGGATTATAGCCTTGTCATTATGGAAGGTAGTCTCTTGTGGTTATTTGGGTTACTCCAATGATGGTACCCTAGTCATTATGGAAGGTAGTCTATTATCGAGATTTTTGTTACTCCATTGGATGGTAGCCTTGTCATTATGGAAGGTAGTGTGTTGCTGATATTTATGTTATTCCAATGGATGGTAGCCTTGTCATTATGGAAGGTATTCTATTGTCGTGATTCTTGTTACTCCAATGGATGGTAGCATTGTCATTATGGAAGGTAGTATGTTGTCGAGATTTTTTTACTCCAACAGATGGTAGCCTAGTCATTATGGAAGGTAGTCTGTTGTCGAGATTTTTGTTACTCCATTGAATGGTAGCCTTGTCTTTATGGAAGGTAGTGTGTTGTCAATATTTTTGTTATTCCAATGGATGGTAGCCTCGTCATTATGGAAGGTAGTCTATTGTCGAGATTTTCCTTACTCCAATGGATGGTAGCCTTGTCATTATAGAAGGTAGTATATTGTCGAGATTTTTGTCACTACAATGGATGGTAGCCATGTAATTATGGAAGGTAGTCTGTTGTCGAGATTTTTGTTACTATAAGGGATTTAGCCTTGTCGTTATGGAAGGTAGTCTATTTTTGATATCTTTTTTACTCCAATGGATGGTAGCGTAGTCATTATGGAAGGTAGTATGTTGTCGAGATTTTAGTTACTCCGATGGATGGTAGCCTTGTCATTATAGAAGGTAGTCTGTTGTCGAGATTTTTTATACTCTAATGGATTATAGACTTGTCATTATGGAAGGTAGTCTCTTGTGTATATTTTGGTTACTCCAATGATGGTACCCTTGTCATTATGGAAGGTAGTTTGGTGTCGAGATTTTTTCTACTCCAATGGATGGTAGACTTGTCATTATCGAAGTTAGTCTGTTGTCGAGTTTTCTGTTACTCCAATGGATAGTAGCCTTGTCATTATGGAAGGTAATCTGTGTCGAAAATTTTGTTACTACAATGGATGTTAGTCTTGGCATTATGGAAGGTAGTATGTTGTCGATATCTTTGTTACTCCAATGGATGGTAGCCTTTTCATTATGGAAGCTATTCTTTTGTCGTGATTTTTGTTACTCTAAGGTATTGTAGCCTTGTCGTTATTGAAGGTAGTCTATTGTCGATATTTTTGTTACTCTAAGGGATGGTAGCCTTGTCATTATGGAAGGTAGTGCTTTGTCGATATTTTTGTTATTCCAATGGATGGTAGCCTTGTCATTATGGAAGGTAGTCTTTTGTCGTGATTTTTATTACTCCAATGGATGGTAGCCTTGTCATTATGGAAGGTAGTCTATTGTCGAGATTTTTGTTACTACAATGGATAGTAGTCTTGTCATTATGGAAGGTAGTCTGTTGTCGAGATTTTTGTTACTATAATGGATTGTAGGCTTGTCGTTATGGAAGGTAGTCTGTTGTCGATATCTTTGTTACTCCAATGGATGATAGCCTAGTCATTATGGAAGGTAGTCTGTTGTCGTGATTTTAGTTACTATAATGGATGGTAGCCTTGTCATTATGGAAGGTAGTTTGTTGTCGAGGTTTTGTATACTACAATGGATTGTAGCCTTGTCATTATGGAAAGTAGTCTCTTGTGGATATTTGGGTTAGTCCAATGATGGTACCCTTGTCATTATGGAAGATAATCTATTATTGAGATTTTTGTTACTACAATGGATTGTAGCCTTGTCGTTATGAAAGGTGGTCTGTTGTCGATATCTTTGTTACTCCAATGGATGGTAGCCTTGTCATTATGGAAGGTAGTTTGTTGTCGAGATTTTTGTTAGTCTAATGGATGGTAGCCTTGTCATTATGGAAGGTAGTTTGTTGTCGATACTTTTGTTGTTCCAATGGATTGTAGCCTAGTCATTATGGAAGGTAGTCTATTTTCGTGATTTTTGTTACTCCAATGGATTGTAGCCTTGTTATTATGGAAGGTAGTCTATTGTTGAGATTTTTGTTACTCCAATGGATGGAAGACTTATCATTATAGAAGGTAGTGTGTTGTCGTGATTTTTATTACTCTAAGTGATGGTAGCCTTATCTTTAAGGAAGGTAGTCTTTTGTCGAGATTTTTGTTACTTCAATGGATGGTAGCCTAGTCATTATGGAAGGTAGTCTGTTATCGTGATTTTTGTTACTCGAATGGATGGTAGCCTTATCATTATGGAAGGTAGTTTATTGTCGAGATTTTTGTTACTACAATGGATTGTAGCCTTGTCGTTATGGAAGGTAGTCTATTGTCGATATCTTTGTGACTCCAATGGATGGTAGCCTAGTAATTATAGAAGGTAGTATGTTGTCGAGATTTTTGTTAGTCTAACTGATGGTACCCTTGTCATTATGGAAGGTAGTGTGTTGTCGATATTTTTGTTATTCAAATGGATGGTAGCCTAGTCATTATAGAAGGTATTATGTTGTCGTTATTTTTGTTACTCCAATGGATTATAGCCTCGTCATTATGGAAGGTAGTCTATTGTTGAGATTTTTGTTACTTCAATGGATGGTAGACTTGTCATTATAGAAGGTAGTGTGTTGTCCTGATTTTTATTACTCTAAGGGATGGTAGCCTTGTCTTTATGGAAGGTAGTCTGTTGTCGAGATTTTTGTTACTCCAACGGATGGTAGCCTTGTCATTATGGAAGGTAGTCTATTGTCGAGATTTTTGTTACTACAATGGATGGTATCCTTGTCATTATGGAAGGTAGTCTGTTTTCGAGATTTTTGTTACTACAATGGATTGTAGCCTTGTCGTTACGGAAGGTAGTCTGTTGTCGATATCTTTGTTACTCCAAATGATGGTAGCCTAGTAATTTTGGAAGGTAGTCTATTGTCGAGATTTTTGTTACTCCATTGGATGGTAGCCTTGTCATTATGGAAGGTAGTGTCTTAACGATATTTTTGTTATTCCAATGGATGGCAGCCTAGTCATTATAGAAGGTAGTCTGTTGTCGTGATTTTTGTTACTCCAATGGATGGTAGCCTTGTCATTATGGAAGGTAGTCTATTGTTGAGATTTTTGTTACTCCAATGGATGGTAGCCTTGTCATTATGGAAGGTAGTCTGTTGTCGATATTTTTGTCACTAAAATGGATGTAAGTCTTGTCATTATGGAAAGTAGTCTGTTGAAGAGATTTTTGTTACAACAATGGATGGTAGCCTTGTCATTATGGAAGGTAGTCTGTTGTTTATATCTTTGTTACTCTAATGAATGGTAGCCTAGTCATTATGTAAGGTAGTTTGTTGTCGAGATTTCTGTTACCCCAATGGATGGTAGCTTTGTCATTATGGAAGGTAGTCTGATTTCGGGATTTTTGTTACTCTAATGGATAGTAGCCTTGTCATTATGGAAGGTAGTCTGTTGTCGAGATTTTTGTTACTACAATGGATAGTATCCTTGTCATTATGGATGGTCGTCTGTTGTCGAGGTGTTTGTTACTACAATGGATTATAGCCTTGTCGTTATGGAAGGTAGTCTGTTGTCGATATCTTTGTTACTCCAATGGATGGTAGCCTAGTCATTATGGAAGGTAGTTTGTTGTCGAGATTTTTGTTACTCCATTGGATGGTAACCTTTTCATTATGGAAGGCAGTGTGTTTTCGTTATTTTTGTTATTCCAATGGATGATAGCCTAGTAATTATGGAAGGTAGTCTATTGTCGTGATTTTTGTTACTCCAATGGATGGTAGCCTTGTCATTATGGAAGGTAGTATGTTGTAGATATCTTTGTTACTCCAATGGATGGGAGCCTTGTTATTATGGAAGGTAGTCTGCTGTAGAGATTTTTGTTACTCTAAGGGATGGTAGCCTTGTCATTATGGAAGGTAGTCTGTTGTCGAGATTTTTTTTATTCCAATGGATGGTAGCCTTTTCATTATGAAAGGTAGTCTATTGTCGAGGTTTTTGTTACTATAATAGATTTTAGCCTTGTCATTATGGAAGGTAGTCTGGTGTCGAGATTTTTGTTACTCCAATGGATGGTAGCCTTGTCATTATAGAAAGTAGTATATTGTCGAGATTGTTGTCACTACAATGGATGGTAGCCTTGTCATTATGGAAGGTAGTTTGTTGTCGAGATTTTTGTTACTACAAAGGATTGTAGCGTTGTTGTTATGGAAGGTAGTCTGTTGTTGATATCATTGTTACTCCAATCGATGGTAGCCTAGTCATTATGGAAGGTAGTCTGTTGTCGAGATTTTTGTTACTCTAAGGGATGATAGCCTTGTCATTTTAGAAGGTAGTATATTGTCGAGATTTTTTATACTCTAATGGATTATAGCCTTGTCATTATAAAAGGTAGTCTCTTGTGTATATTTTGGTTACTCCAATGACGATACCCTTGTCATTATGGAAGGTAGTCTGTTGTCGAGATTTTTTATACTCCAATGGATGGTAGACTTGTCATTATCGAAGGTAGTTTGTTTTCGAGATTTCTGTTACTCCAATGGATGGTAGCCTTGTCATTATGGAAGGTAGTCTGTTGTCGATATTTTTGTTACTACAATGGATGTAAGTCTTGTCATTATGGAAAGTAGTCTGTTGAAGAGATTTTTGTTACAATAATGGATGGTAGCCTTGTCATTATGGAAGGTAGTCTGTTGTTTATATCTTTGTTACTCCAATGAATGGTAGCCTAGTCATTATGTAAGGTAGTTTGTTGTCGAGATTTCTGTTACCCCAATGGATGGTAGCCTTGTCATTATGGAAGGTAGTCTGTTTTCGGGATTTTTGTTACTCTAATGGATAGTAGCCTTGTCATTATGGAAGGTAGTCTGTTGTCGAGATTTTTGTTACTACAATGGATAGTATCCTTGTCATTATGGATGGTCGTCTGTTGTCGAGGTGTTTGTTACTATAATGGATTATAGCCTTGTCGTTATGGAAGGTAGTCTGTTGTCGATATCTTTGTAACTCCAATGGATGGTAGCCTAGTCATTATGGAAGGTAGTTTGTTGTCGAGATTTTTGTTACTCCATTTGATGGTAACCTTGTCAATATGGAAGGTAGTATGTTGTCGTTATTTTTGTTATTCCAATGGATGGTAGCCTAGTAATTATGGAAGGTAGTCTATTGTCGTGATTTTTGTTACTCCAATGGATGGTAACCTTGTCATTATGGAAGGTAGTATGTTGTAGATATCTTTGTTACTCCAATGGATGGGAGCCTTGTTATTATGGAAGGCAGTCTGCTGTCGAGATTTTTGTTACTCTAAGGGATGGTAGCCTTGTCATTATGGATAGTAGTGTGTTGTCGAGATTTTTTTTATTCCAATGGATGGTAGCCTTTTAATTATGAAAGTTAGTCTATTGTCGAGGTTTTTGTTACTATAATAGATTTTAGCCTTGTCATTATGGAAGGTAGTCTGGTGTCGAGATTTTTGTTACTCCAATGGATGGTAGCCTAGTCATTATAGAAAGTAGTATATTGTCAAGATTGTTGTCACTACAATGGATGGTAGCCTTGTCACTATGGAAGGTAGTTTGTTGTCGAGATTTTTGTTACTACAAAGGATTGTAGCGTTGTTGTTATGGAAGGTAGTCTGTTGTTGATATCATTGTTACTCCAATGGATGGTAGCCTAATCATTATGGAAGGTAGTCTGTTGTCGAGATTTTTGTTACTCTAAGGGATGATAGACTTGTCATTTTAGAAGGTTGTATATTGTCGAGATTTTTGTCACTACAATGGATGGTAGCCTTCTCATTATGGAAGGTAGTCTGTTGTCGAGATTTTTGTTACTACAATGGATTGTAACCTTATCGTTATGGAAGTTAGTCCGTTGTCGATATCTTTGTTACTCCATTGGATGGTAGCCTAGTCATTATGTAAGGTAGTTTGTGTAAGAGATTTTAGTTACTCCAATGGATGGCAACCTTGTCATTATGGAACGTAGTCTGTTGTCGTGATTTTTGTTACTCTAAGGGATGGTAGCCTTGTCATTATGGAAGGTAGTATGTTGTCGATATCTTTGTTACTCCAATGGATGGTAGCCTTGTCATTTTAGAAGGTAGTATATTGTCGAGATTTTTGTCACTACAATGGATGGTAGCCTTGTCATTAAGGAAGGTAGTCTGTTGTCGAGATTTTTGTTACTACAATGGATTTTAGCCTTATCGTTATGGAAGTTAGTGCGTTGTCGATATCTTTCTTACTCCAATGGATGGCAGCCTTGTCATTATGGAACGTAGTCTGTTGTCGTGATTTTTGTTACTCTAAGGGATGGTAGCCTTGTCATTATGGAAGGTAGTATGTTGTCGATATCTTTGTTACTCAATTGGATGGTAGCCTTGTCATTATGGAAGGTAGTCTATTGTCGAGATTTTTGTTACTAGAATGGATGGTAGCCTTGTCATTATGGAGGGTAGGCTCTTGTCGAGATTTTTGTTACTACAATGGATTGTAGCCTTGTCGTTATGGAAGGTAGTCTGTTGTCGATATTTTTGTTACTCCAATGGATGGTTGCCTAGTCATTATGGAAGGTAGTATGTTGTCAATATTTTTGTTACTCTAAGGGATGGTAGCCTTGTCATTATGAAAGGTAGTATATTGTCGAGATTTTTGTTACTAAAATGGATTGCAGCCTTGTGGTTATGGAAAATAGTATGTTGCCGATATCTTTGTTACTCCAATGGATGGTAGCCTAGTCATTATAGAAGGTAGTGTATTGTCGATATTTTAGTTTATCCAATGGATGGTAGCCTTGTCATTATGGAAGGTAGTCTGATGCCGAGATTTTTTAGACACCAATGGATTATATCCTTGTCATTATGGAAGGTAGTCTCTTGTTGATATTTTTGTTACTCCAATGATGGCACCCTTGTCATTACGGAAGGTAGTCCGTTGTCGAGATTTTTGATACTACAATGGATGGTAGACTTGTCATTATCGAAGGTAGTCTGTTGTCGAGATTTTTGTTACTCCGATGGATGGTAGCCTTGTCATTATGGAAGGTAGTTTGTTGTCGAGATTTTTGTTATTCTAATGGATGGTAGCCTTGTCCTTATGGACGGTAATCTGTTGTCGAGATTTTTGTTACTCCAATTGATGTTAGCCTTGTCATTATGGAAGGTAGTCTATTGTCGAGATTTTTGTTACTACAATGGATGGTAGTCTATTGTCGAGATTTTTGTTACTACAATGGATTGTAGCCTTGTCGTTATGGAAGGTAGTCTATTGTCGATATCTTTGTTACTTCAATGGATGGTTGCCTAGTCAATATGGAATGTAGTCTGTTGTTGAGATTTTTGTTACTCTAAGCGGTGGTAGCCTTGTCATTATGGAACGTAGTTTGTTGTCAAGATTTTTGTTATTCTAATGGATGGTAGCCTTGTCATTATGAAAGGTAGTCTATTGTCGAGATTTTTGTTACTATAATAGATTGAAGCCTTGTCATTATGGAAGGTAGTCTATTGTTGAGATTTTGGATACTCCAATGGATGGTAGCCTTGTCAGTATGGAAGGTAGTCTGTTGTCGAGATTTTTGTTACTACAATGGATTGTATCCTTGTAGTTATGGAATGTAGTATGTTGTCGATATCTTTGTTACTCCAATGGATGGTAGCCTAGTCATTATAGAAGGTAGTTCATTGTCGAGATTTTAGATACTGCAATGGATGGTAGCCTTGTCATTATCGAAGGTAGTCTGTTGCCGAGATTTTTTATACTCCAATGGATTATATCCTTGTCATTATGGAAGGTAGTCTCTTGTGGATATTTTGGTTACTCCAATAATGGCACCCTTGTCATTATGGAAGGTAGTCTGTTGTCGAGATTTTTGATACTACAATGAATGGTAGACTTGTCATTATCGAAGGTAGTCTGTTGTCGAGATTTCTGTTACTCCGATGGATGATTGCCTTGTCATTATGGAAGGTAGTTTATTGTCGAGATTTTTGTTATTCTAATGGATGGTAGCCTTGTCATTATGGAAGCTAATCTGTTGTCGAGATTTTTGTTACTCCAATTGATGGTACCTTGTCATTATGGAAGGTAGTCTATTGTCGAGATTTTTGTTACTACAATGGATGGTAGCCTTGTCATTATGGAAGGTAGTCTATTGTCGAGATTTTTGTTACTACAATGGATTGTAGCCTTGTCGTTATGGAAGGTAGTCTGTTGTCGATATCTTTGTTACTTCAATGGATGGTTACCTAGTCATTATGGAATGTAGTCTGTTGTTGAGATTTTTGTTACTCTAAGGGGTGGTAGCCTTGTCATTATGGAACGTAGTTTGTTGTCAAGATTTTTGTTATTCTAATGAATGGTAGCCTTGTCATTATGAAAGGTAGTCTATTGTCGAGATTTTTGTTACTATAATAGATTGAAGCCTTGTTATTATGGAAGGTAGTTTATTGTTGAGATTTTGGATACTCCAATGGATGGTAGCCTTGTCATTATGGAAGGTAGTCTGTTGTCGAGATTTTTGTTACTACAATGGATTGTAGCCTTGTCGTTATGGAAAGTAGTATGTTATCGATATCTTTGTTACTCCAATGGATGGTAGCGTAGGCATTATAGAAGGTAGTCCATTGTCGAGATTTTAGTTACTCCAATGGATGGTAGCCTTGTCATTATGGAAGGTAGTCTTTTGCCGAGATTTCTTATACTCCATAGGATTATATCCTTGTCATTACGGAAGGTAGTTTCTTGTGGATATTTTGGTTACTCCAATGATGGCACCCTTGTCATTATGGAAGGTAGTCTGTTGTCGAGATTTTTGATACTACAATGGATGGTAGATTTGTCATTATCGAAGGTAGTCTGTTGTTGAGATTTCTGTTACTCCAATGGATGGTAGTGTTAGAACAAAGTTTGAATCTACTACCCTAAGTTAAAGTTTTGATGATTACAAAATGCAAGATTAAATAAATCGTATAATTCATATGAGACATATATGCTACCTAAAAATTATATTGTGCATTTAAAGAAACTCTGATGGATATCATCACAAGAATGTCAACATCAACATCAGAAGATGAAATATCATATATCAACATCAGAAGATCAAAGCATGTGCTTACGCTGAAGCTTGATGAACAGATCTGCGTGTAACATACTCTAAACTCTGATCAAGACCAAAACAATATCATCAGCACTTAGAAGCGTCAGAATAAGCCAAAGCCAATAACACGCTGAATTGACAACGAAACTGTGCATTCAAGACATTTTATTACCAACGACTTTATTCCAAGAAAAAGATCTTCTCAATATGGAAAGAACGTAATGGGCATTGAAATGGAATAATTGACTACAACGTATCTTTCCCAAGGCTATATAAACAAGTCAGTGAGAAATGAATTGGCTAATTCTATACAACTCTTTACACGCCTAAAGCTAATCATCTTCATCCTTACTCATACAGCTTGCTATTTCTCTCAAATTGCTTACTCTATAGTTATAGCATCCTAGTTTCACATAAGCTTAATTTGTGTATTATCACAGTTGTGATATAAAGTTTTTTTAGAAAACATTCAACACACATAGTATTCATTTATCTGTAAGAAAGAATTTCCTTGAGAAACCAGTCTGTGGTTTAGACTCAAGAAGGCTTTAGAAGTTGTTAAAGCAGTTATAATATTCAGTTGAATATAATGGATTAAGACCTCGTTGGAGAGAGGCGAAATCACCTTGACAGGTGGACTGGAGTAGTTTGAGATCAAACAAACCAGGATAAAAATAACGTGTTGTCTGCATTTGTTTTCAAGTTTTACAATTAAACCCCACTTCTTGTGTTTTTCACTTCTTCAATTGGCGTCAGAGTGCATGGTTCTGAGCTAAAACACTTAATCGTGTTAGTACAAGATCCAGCGTCAGAAAAACACAATGGCAGGAACATATCAACACAGCAAAAATGACAACAATGAAGATCGAGACAGATTCAGCGGCAAACCTCCAGTCTTTGATGGAGAGAATTTTGATTACTGGAAAGACAGATTAGAAAGCTTCTTTCTGGAACATGATGCTGATCTGTGGGACATGGTGATAGATGGATACACGCACCCAGTGAATGCAAGTGGTCAGAAGATTGACAGGAAGGCAATGTCTGATCAACAAAAGCGTGACTTTAAAAATCACCACAAGGACAGAACTATTCTTCTCAGCGCCATCTCTTACGCGGAATATGAAAAGATATCTAACAGAGACACTGCAAAGAGTATGTTTGACTCTCTCAGAATGACGCATGAAGGCAATATTCAGGTCAAAGAAACTAAAGCTCTTGCGCTCATTCAGAAGTATGAGGCATTCAAAATGGAAGAAAGTGAATCAATTGAAACGATGTTCTCAAGATTTCAAATTCTGGTGGCTTGTCTCAAAGTTCTGGAAAAAGGGTATTCTACTGCTGATCATGTCAAGAAGATCATCAGAAGCTTGCCAAAACAGTGGAGGCCAATGGTTATAGCGCTGAAGCTAGCTAAAGATCTCAACAAAATCTCTCTGGAAGAACTTATCAGCCCCCTCAGAAGTCACGAGATAGAGCTAGAAGCTGATGAACCTCAGAAGCAAGGTAAGCCTTTAGCTTTAAAATCTAACAGAAAATCTGACTCCAAAGTTTTGCAGGCTGTTGAAGAAACCTCTGATGGGTCCTCATTATAAGAAGATGAACTTTTCCTCCTCTCCAGAAGAGTGAACCAACTCTGGAAGCAGAAGCAAAGAAAGGTCAGGAATACCAGAAGATCCGATCAGAATGAGTCCTCCTCCAGATACAGAAGGTCAGACTCCTCCTCTGGATACAGAAGATCTGAAGGCTCTTCAGGAAGCAGAAAGCCAAACGCCAAGGACATCATCTGCTATGAATGCAACGAGCAAGGACACTATAAGAGTGACTGTCCAAAGCTTCAAAGGGAAAAGCCCAAAAAGAAGTTTGGAAGGGAAAAGAAGAAGAGTCTCATGGCTACATGGGATGTCTCTGACTCGTCTGAAGGAGACTCAGAATCAGATGATGAGAGATCAAACATAGCTCTCATGGCTAACATATCAGAAGACATCGAAGCTTCTGAATCAGACTCTGAATTAGACACCGAAGAGGTATTCCTTGACTTTGCAATTAATTTTACTAAAACTGAACTTGCTGAAAGCCTTAACGAAATTCTGGAAAGATATCAGCAGATCAGAGTTAAATTCAGAAACCTGAAAAGGAATCTTGAGTCTGACTCTGATAAAACTAAGAGTCTCAAATTGGAAAATTATGAGTTGAAAAATATAATTTCAAAATTAGAAAATCTTTTACAAAACTCTCAGAAGGAAACAATTTCTGAAACTCCCAGCAGCGCTAATGAGATCATCAAGGAGTATGATCACAGCTTTCGGAAGTTCCTTGCTAAAAGCATAGATAGAAGCAAAATGGCTTCAATGATCTATGGGGTTAGCAGAAATGGCAGAAAGGGAATATGATACCAAGGTAAGGTACCTACACCAAATAATGCCATGGATCTAGTTATTAAACGCACTCCTCTGAATTCTCACTTTGTGTATGGTCACACACATGACATTAAATATACTAGTAGTAATTATTTTGTGAAACCAAAATTCAACCAGAGTTTTGGTAAAGCTAACAAATCAGGACCCAAGAAAATATGGGTACCTAAGGATAAAATAATACATGTTGCAGATATCTTTAGCAGCAAATCAGAAACACCAGTCATGGTACCTGGACTCTGGCTGCTCACGACACATGACGGGAAGAAGGCATATGTTCCAAAGCCTGGAACTTAATCCTGGAGGCCACGTAGGCTTTGGAGGCAATTAGAGGGGAAAGATCATTGGATCTGGAACAGTAGATAATGGAAATCTTCCCTCTATAAATAATGTTCTATTAGTAGATGGATTAATGCATAATCTGTTATCCATAAGTCAATTAAGTGATAACAGTTATGATATAATCTTTAATCAAAAATCATGTAAAGCTGTTAGTCAGAAAGATGGGACTATCCTATTTAATGGAAAGAGGAAAAACAACATTTATAAAATCAAAATTTTTGAACTTAAAAGTCAGAATGTACAGTGTCTTCTGTCTATTAACAATGAGCAATGGATCTGGCACAGAAGATTGGGGCATGTTAGTATGAGAAGAATATCCTAGATTAACAAACTCAATCTGGTAAGAGGACTTCCTAATTTGAAGTTCAATTCAGATGCTCTGTGTGAAGCATGTCAGAAAGGAAAGTTTGCAAAACCTGCTTTCAAATCTAAAAACGTTGTTTCCACCTCTAAGCCATTAGAACTTCTGCACATTGACTTATTTGGACCAGTTAAAACTACTTCAGTCAGTGGCAAGAAGTACGGGTTAGTAATCGTAGATGACAATAGCAGATGGACATGGGTAAAGTTCTTAAGACACAAGGACGAGTCACACTCTGTGTTTGTCACCTTCTGTAACCAAGTTCAGAATGAAAAGGATCTTAGAATCGTTAAAGTCAGAAGTGATCATGGTGGAGAATTTGAAAAAAAATATTTTGAGTCATTCTTTAATGACAGAGGCATTCTGCATGAATTCTCTTGTCCTAGAACTCCCCAGCAAAATGAAGTTGTAGAACGAAAGAACAGAACATTGCAAGATATGGCCAGAACCATGATCAATGAGACAAACGTTGCCAAGATCTTCTGGGCAGAGGCAATAAAGACAGCGTGCTACATTCAGAATAGAATCTCCATAAGACCTATTCTGGAAAAGACTCCATATGAATTGTGGAAGAACAGAAAGCCTAACATTTCATATTTTCATCCATTTGGATGTACTTGTTTTATGTTAAACACAAAAAATTATTTGAACAAGTTTGACTCTAAAGCACAGAAGTGTATTATGTTAGGATACTCTGAACGCTCAAGAGGGTACAGAGTATACAATACAGAAACACAGATTGTGGAAGAATCAATCAGTGTTCGTTTTGATGATAAGCTTGACTCTGAAAAGTCAAAGCAGAATGAAGTATTTGCAGATATGGAAGTTGAATTCACAGGTTCTGAAGACAAGTCATCAGAAGCTCTCAACAAAGACACTCCTTCAACATCAGAAAAAGGCACTGCAAGCAATCCAACAACATTTGTTGATCAACCTCGGAAAAGACTATCCAGAAGCAGCATGGATCACCTATAAGAAACAATCTTAGGAAGAAAGGAAGATCCAATCAGAACAAGAGCCAGCTTCAGAAACTCTGAAGAATCCCTCATGGGACTTGTTTCTCTGATTGAACCTTCTTCAATTGATGAAGCACTTCTAGACAACGACTGGATTCTAGCAATGCAAGAAGAGCTGAATCAATTCACCATAAATGACATGTGGGATCTAGTTCCTAGACCAAAAGGATTCAACGTCATTGGAACAAAATGGGTGTTCAGAAACAAACTGAACGAACAAGGTGAAGTCATCAGAAACAAGGCACGACTGGTAGCACAAGGTTATAGTCAGCAAGAGGGGATAGACTATATAGAAACCTTTTCTCCAGTCGCCAGGTTAGAATCTATCAGACTTTTAATTTCTTTTGCTGTTAATAAAGGCATCACTCTATATCAGATGGATGTCAAGAGTGCATTCTTAAATGGATATATAGAAGAAGAGGTTTATGTGCACCAACCCCCTGGCTTTGAAAGTACAAAAAATCCAGAGTATGTTTTCAAACTAAAGAAGTCACTGTATGGTCTGAAACAAGCTCGCAGAGCTTGGTATGAAAGACTAAGTAACTTTCTGTTAGAAAAGGAATTCACCAGAGGGAAAGTGGACATAACCTTATTCTGTAAGACAGTTAAGAATGACATCTTAGTGTGTCAGATTTATGTTGACGATATTATATTTGGATCTACTAATCCTTCTGTTGGAAGAAAATTTGCTAAGTGTATGCAGGCAGAATTTGAGATGAGCCTCATGGGGGAACTGAAATTCTTTCTAGGAATTCAGATCAATCAAACTCCAGAGGGAACTTACATTCATCACAGCAAATATGTCAGAGAACTTCTGAAGAAATTTGATCTCTCAGAATGTAAGTCATCAAGGATTCCAATGCATCCCACGTGCATTCTGGAAAGAGAAGAGGTAAGCAAAAAGGTAGAACAGAAGGTCTACAGAGGTATGATTGGTTCTCTTCTTTACCTGACGGCTTCAAGGCCTGATATTTTATTTAGTGTATGAATTTGTGCAAGATTCCAATCAGATCCTAGAGAATCTCACTTAACAGCTGTTAAGCGAATTTTCAAGTATTTGAAAGGTACTACTAATCTGGGTTTATTTTATAGAAAATCTAGTGATTACAGCTTAGTAGGTTACTGTGATGCTGACTTTACTGGAGACAGAGTAGAGCGTAAAAGTACTTTTGGAAGCTGCCAGTTTATAGGAGAAAATATGATCTCTTGGTCCAGCAAAAGGCAATCCACAATTGCGCTATCAACAGCAGAAGCTGAATACATAGCAGCAGCAGGATGCAGCACACAAATGCTCTAGATGAAAAGTCAGCTTGAAGACTTCCAGATATTTGAGAGTTACATTCCTATACTCTGTGACAACACTTCTGCCATTTTCTTAAGTAAAAATCCAATTTTGCATTCTAGGGCTAAGCATATAGAAATAAAACATCATTTCATTAGGGACTATATTCAGAAAGGCATTTTAAACTTAAAATTTATTGATACAGACCATCATGGGCTGATATTTTCACAAAACCACTTTCTGAAGATAGAACTTCATTCAGAAACATCTCAGCATGAAGCTCTGCCCAGAGTGAAAATGTTTTAATTTTATATATTAACCTTCAGAATTTGTTTTATTTTACTGTGAACTTCTGATCAATCTTCTTTCAGAAATTTAGACATGCAGATTGTAACAGATTCTATCCATAAAGATCTGAGCATTTCATTTCAAGGATAGATATGCTGTTCACTAAATCAAACAAGTGTCATCCATTCATCAGCTAATTCCTGAGGCAGAACACGCGTGCACGCGTCTGAGAAGGCAAAGCGCTGATTGGATGCATTGAGACACATGTCATGGGTAACCGTTCCAAATATCTTTCTAAATCCCCTAAAATTAGCCAACATTAAATGCGAGTAATCATGATTTAATTTTTTGAAACGTTTATGTTTATGTTTTCAAAATTTTTTTAAACCTATTTAAACGCCTTAAACATAATTCTTAGCTCTGACCAGATTAAGAACATGCTAGAAGCTCTGTTCACACGCCTTCCTCCCCAACCTTAGATTTTGTTTCTTGATGTTTTCATTGTTTTCTTTACATGTTATCTGTAATATTTTCTGAGCTCTAAACTGAATACAATCGTTTTTCTGCACTGGTCGTTTTTAACTTCAATTATTTGCACTTTTTGATTGCTGACAAAAAGGGGGAGAAAGAATAATATTTTTCAATAACGGATTACTGAGACAAAAGTCTCAAACATTCTAACACTCTGATATACTTGAATGTTTCTTTGTTCTGCATAAACTTACAGGTACAAGAATCTGATGAACTCCAATACACTGAAGCTCTGCTCTGGAAAAGGAAAGATCTGATGCTCAAAGAAAGTTCAATAAAGATCTGATGCTAAAGAACTCATGGAATTAAAGGGAAGTAATAAACTCAGGGGGAGTTTTTCTGATCATAACTTTGACAATTTTTTTTAATCTTATTAACTCTGATACCTTTTTATTCCCTATCTTCTTATCCTTGATACCTTTCTGTTTATCTCTAATACAATTCATTATTTGGTTATCTCTGATAATTTTTTTAAAATTTCAATTGAAAAAATCCTGTTTTTGTCATAATCAAAAAGGGGGAGATTGTTAGAACAAAGTTTGAATCTACTACCCTAAGTTAAGGTTTTGATTATAACAAAATGCAAGATTAAATAAATTGTATAATTCAAATGAGACATATATGCTACCTAAAAATTATATTGTGCATTTACAGAAACTCTGATGGATATAAGCACAAGAATGTCAACATCAGCATCAGAATATGAAATATCATATACCAGCATCAGAAGATCAAAGCATATGCTTACGCTGAAGCTTGATGAACAGATCTGCGCGTAACATACTCTAAACTCTGATCAAGACCAAAACAATATCATCAACACTTAGAAGCGTCAGAATAAGCCAAAGCCAATAACACGCTGAATTGACAATGGAACTGTGCATTCAAGACATTTTATTACCAACGGCTTTATTCCAAGACAAAGATCTTCTCAATATGGAAAGAACGTAATGGGCATTGAAATGGAATAATTGACTACAACGTATCTTTTCCAAGGCTATATAAACAAGTCAGTGAGAAATGAATTGGCTAACGCTCTACAACTCTTTACACGCCTAAAGCTAATCATCTTCATCCTCACTCATACAGCTTGTTATTTCTCTCAAATTGCTTACTCTATAGTTATAGCATCTTAGTTTCACATAAGCTTAATTTGTGTATTATCATAGTTGTGATATAAAGTTTTTGTAGAAAACATTCAACACTCATAGTATTCATTTATTTGTAAGAAAGAATTCCCTTGAGAAATCGGTCTGTGGTTTAGACTCAAGAAGGCTTTAGCAGTTGTTAAAGTAGTTGTAATATTCAGTTGAATATAATGGATTAAGACCTCATTGGAGAGAGGCAAAATCACCTTGATGAGTGGACTGGAGTAGTTTGAAATCAAATGAACCAGGATAAAAATAACGTGTTGTCTGCATTTGTTTTCAAGTTTTACAATTCAAACCCCCTTCTTGTGTTTTTCACTTCTTCAGTAGCCTTGTCATTATGGAAGGTAGTTTATTATCGACATTTTTTTACTACAATGGATGGTATCCTTTTCGTTATGGAAGGTAGTCTATTGTCGAGATTTTTTTTACTCCAATTGATGGTAACCTTGTCATTTTGGAAGGTAGTCTATTGTCGATATTTTTGTTACAACAATGGATGGTAGCCTTGTCATTATGGAAGGTAATCTGTTGTTGATATCTTTGTTACTCCATTGGATGGTAGCCTAGTCATTATGTAAGGTTGTCTGTTGTCGAGATTTATGTTACTCCAATGGATGGTATCCTTGTCATTATGGAAGGTAGTCTGTTGTCCAGATTTTTGTTACAATAATGGATGGTAGCCTTGTGATTATGGAAGGTAGTCTGTTGTCGAGATTATTGTTACTGCAATGGATGGTAGCCTTGTCATTATTTAAGGTAGTCTAATGTCGAGATTTTTGTTACTACAATGGATGGTAGCCTTATCATTATGGAAGGTACTCTATTTTCGAGATTTTTGTTACTACAATGGATTGTAGCCTTGTCATTATGGAAGGTAGTTTGTTGTCGATATCATTGTTACTCCAATGGATGGTATCCTAGTCATTATGGAAGGTAGTCTGTTGTTGATATTTTTGTTACTCCAATGGATGGTAGCCTTGTAATTATGGAGGGTAGTCTGTTGTCGAAATTTTTGTTACTCCAATGGATGGTATCCTTGTCATTATGGAAGGTAGTCTTTTGTCGAGATTTTTGATATTCCAATGGATGGTATTCTTGTCATTATGAAAGATAGTCCGTTGTCGATATCTTTGATACTCCAATGGATGGTATCCTAGTCATTATGGAAGGTAGTTTGTTGTCGAGATTTTTGTTATTCCAATGGATGGTAGCCTTGTCATTATGGAAGGTAGTCAGTTGTCGTGATTTTTATTACTCCAACGGATGGTATCCTTATCATTATGGAAGGTAGTCTGTTGTTGATATCTTTGTTACTCCAATGGATGGTAGCCTAGTCATTATGTAAGGTAGTCTGTTGTCGAGATTTCTGTTACTCCAATGGATGGTAGCCTTCTCATTATGGAAGGTAGTCTGTTGTCGAGATTTTTGTATCTCCAATGGATGGTAGCCTTGTCATTATGGAAGGTAGTCTGTTGTCCAGATTTTTGTTACAATAATGGATGGCAGCCTTGTGATTATGGAAGGTAGTCTGTTGTCGAGATTATTGTTACTGCAATGGATGGTAGCCTTGTCATTATGGAAGGTACTCTGTTTTCGAGATTTTTGTTACTACAATGGATTGTAGCCTTGTCATTATGGAAGGTAGTTTGTTGTCGATATCATTGTTACTCCAATGGATGGTAGCCTAGTCATTATGGAAGGTAGTCTGTTGTTGAGATTTTTGTTACTCCAATGGATGGTAGCCTTGTCATTATGGAAGGTAGTCTGTTGTCGAGATTTTTGTTACTCCAATGGATGGAATCCTCGTCATTATGGAAGGTAGTCTCTTGTCGAGATTTTTGTTATTCTAGTGGACGGTATCCTTGTCATTATTAAAGATAGTCTGTTGTCGATATCTTTCTTACTCCAATGGATGGTAGCCTAGTCATTATGGAAGGTATTCTGTTGTCAAGATTTTTGTTATTCCAATGGATGGTAGCCTTGTCATTATGGGAGGTAGTCAGTTGTCGTGATTTTAATTACTCCAACGGATGGTAGCCTTGTCATTATGGAGGGTAGTATGTTGTCGATATCTTTGTTACTCCCATGGATGGTAGCCCTGTCATTATGGAAGGTATTCTGTTGTCGTGATTTTTATTACTCTAAGGGATGGTAGCCTTGTCATTATGGAAGGTAGTGTGGTGTCGATATTTTTGTTATTCCAATGTATGGTAGCCTTGTAATTATAGAAGGTAGTCTGTTTTCGTGATTTTTGTTACTCCAATGGATGGTGGCCTTGCCATTATGGAAGGTAGTCTATTGTCGAGATTTTTGTTACTACAATGGATGGTAGCCTTGTCATTATGGAAGGTACTATGTTTTCGTGATTTTTGTTACTACAATAGATTGTAGACTTTTCATTATGGAAGGTAGTTTGATGTCGATATCATTTTTACTCCAACGGATGGTAGCCTAGTCATTATGGAAGGTAGTCTGTTGTTGAGATTTTTGTTACTCCAATGGTTGGTAGCCTTGTCATTATGGAAGGTAATCTGTTGTAGAGATTTTATTTATTGCAATGGATGGTAGCCTTGTCATTATTGAAGGTAGTCTATTGTCGAGATTTTTGTTACTATAACGGATGGTAGCCTTGTCAAATGGAAGGTACTCTATTTTCGAGATTTTTGTTACTACAATGGATTGTAGCCTTGTCATTATGGAAGGTAGTCTGTTGTTGTGATTTTTCTTACTCCAATGGATGGTAGCCTTATCATTATGGAATGTAGTCTGTTGTCGAGATTTTTGTTACTCCAATGGATGGTAGCCTAGTCATTATGGAAGGTAGTCTATTGTCGAGATTTTTGTTACTCCATCGGATGGTAGCCTTGTCATTATGGAAGGTTGTGTGTTTCTGATATTTTTGTTATTCCAATGGATGGTAGCCTTGTCATTATGGAAGGTAGTCTATTGTCGAGATTTTTGTTACTGCAATGGATGATAGCCTTGTCATTATGGAAGGTAGTCTATTGTCGAGACTTTTGTTACTACAATGGATGGTAGCCTTGTCATTATGGAAGGTAGTCTGTTGTCGAGATTTTTGTTACTATAATGGATTGTAGCCTTGTCGTTATGGAAGGTAGTCTATTGTCGATATTTTTGTTACTCCAATGGATGGTAGCCTAGTCATTATGGAAGGTAGTCTGTTGTCGAGATTTTTGTTACTCTAAGGGATGGTAGCCTTGTCATTATGTAACGTAGTTTGATGTCAAGATTTTTGTTATTCCAATGGATGGTAGCCTTGTCATTATGAAAGGTAGTTTATTGTCGAGATTTTTGTTACTATAATAGATTGAAGCCTTGTCATTATGGAAGGTAGTCTATTGTCGAGATTTTTGTAACTCCAATGGATGGTAGCCTTGTCATTATGGAAGGTAGTCTGTTGTCGAGATTTTTGTTACTAAAATGGATTGTAGCCTTGTCGTTATGGAAAATGGTATGTTGTCGATATCTTTGTTACTCCAATGGATGGTAGCCTAGTCATTATAGAAGGTAGTGTATTGTCGATATTTTAGTTACTCTAATTGATAGTAGCCTTGTCATTATGGAAGGTAGTCTGTTGCCGAGATTTTTTAGACACCAATGGATTATATCCTTGTCATTATGGAAGGTAGTCTCTTGTGGATATTTTGGTTACTCCAATGATGGCACCCTAGTCATTATGGAAGGTAGTCTAATGTCGAGATTTTTGTTACTCCAATGGATGGTAGTTTTGTCATTATGGAAGGTACTCTGTTTTCGGGATTTTTGTTACTCCAATGGATTGTAGCCTTGTCATTATGGAAGGTAGTTTGTTGTCGATATCATTGTTACTCCAATGGATGGTAGCCTAGTCATTATGGAAGGTAGTCTGTTGTTGAGATTTTTGTTACTCCAATGGATGGTAGCCTTGTCATTTTGGAAGGTAGTCTGTTGTCCAGATTTTTGTTACTCCAATGGATGGTATCCTTCTCATTATGGAAGGTAGTCTTTTGTCGAGATTTTGGTTATTCCAATGGATGGTATTCTTTTCATTATGAAAGATAGTCCGTTGTCGATATCTTTGTTACTCCAATGGATGGTATCCTAGTCATTATGGAAGGTAGTCTGTTGTCGAGATTTTTTTTATTCCAATGGATGGTAGCCTTGTCATTATGGAAGGTAGTGAGTTATCGTGATTTTTATTACTCCAACGGATGGTAGCCTTGTCATTATGGAGGGTAGTATAATGTCGATATCTTTTTTACTCCAATGGATGGTAGCCCTGTCATTATGGAAGGTATTTTGTTGTCGAGATTTTTGTTAATCTAAGGGATGGTAGCCTTGTCATTATGGAAGGTAGTATGGTGTCGATATTTTTTTTAGTCCAATGGATGGTAGCCTTGTTATTATGGAAGGTAGTTTGTTGTCGTGATTTTTGTTACTCCAATGGATGGTAGCCTTGCCATTATGGAAGGTAGTCTATTGTCGAGATTTTTGTTACTACAATGGATGGTAGCCTTGTCATTATGGAAGGTACTCTGTTTTCGAGATTTTTGTTACTACAATGGATTGTAGCCTTGTCATTATGGAAGGTAGTTTGTTGTCGATAGCATTGTTAATCCAATGGATGGTAGCCTAGTCATTATGGAAGGTAGTCTATTGTTGAGATTTTTGTTACTCCAATGGATGGTAGCCTTGTCATTATGGAAGGTAGTCTGTTGTCGAGATTTTTGTTACTCCAATGGATGGAATCCTTGTCATTATGGAAGGTAGTCTCTTGTCGAGATTTTTGTTATTCCAATGGATGGTATCCTTGTCATTATGAAAGATAGTCCGTTGTCGATATCTTTGTTACTCCAATGGATGGTAGCCTAGTCATTAATGAAGGTATTTTGTTGTCAAGATTTTTGTTATTCCAATGGACGGTAGCCTTGTCATTATGGAGGGTAGTCAGTTGTCGTGATTTTTATTACTCCAACGGATGGTAGCCTTGTCATTATTGATGGTAGTATGTTGTCGATATCTTTGTTACTCCCATGGATGGTAGCCCTGTCATTATGGAAGGTATTCTGTTGTCGAGATTTTTGTTACTCTAAGGGATGGTAGCCTTGTCATTATGGAAGGTAGTGTGGTGTCGATATTTTTGTTATTCCAATGTATGGTAGCCTCGTAATTATAGAAAGTAGTCTGTTGTCGTGATTTTTGTTACTCCAATGGATGGTAGCCTTGCCATTATGGAAGGTAGTCTATTGTTGAGATTTTTGTTACTCCAATGGATGGTAGCCTTGTCATTATGGAAGGTAGTCTATTGTCGAGACTTTTGTTACTACAATGGATGGTAGCCTTGTCATTATGGAAGGTAGTCTGTTGTCGAGATTTTTGTTACTACAATGGATTATAGCTGTGTCATTATGGAAGGTAGTCTGTTGTCGATATTTTTTTTACTCCAATGGATGGTTTCCTAGTCATTATGGAAGGTAGTCTGTTGTCGAGATTTTTGTTACTCTAAGGGATGGTAGCCTTGTCATTATGGAACGTAGTTTGATGTCAAAATTTTTGTTATTCCAATGGATGGTATCCTTGTCATTATGGAAGGTAGTCTATTGTCGAGATTTTTGTTACTATAATAGATTGAAGCCTTGTCATTATGGAAGGTAGTCTATTGTCGTGATTTTTGTAACTCCAATGGATGGTAGCATTGTTATTATGGAAGGTA
The DNA here is from genome assembly GCA_948472305.1 of Vicia faba. Classification (NCBI taxonomy): domain Eukaryota; kingdom Viridiplantae; phylum Streptophyta; class Magnoliopsida; order Fabales; family Fabaceae; genus Vicia; species Vicia faba. The sequence goes on from OX451741.1 coordinate 528,583,925, forward strand.
GTCTATTGTCGATATCTTTGTTACTCCAATGGATGGTAGCCTAGTCATTATAGAAGGTAGTGTATTATCGATATTTTATTTACTCCAATTGATGGTAGCCTTGTCATTATGGAAGGTAGTCTGTTTCCGAGATTTTTTAGACATCAATGGATTATATCCTTGTCATTATGGAAGGTAGTCTCTTGTGGATATTTTGGTTACTCCAATGATGGCACCCTAGTCATTATGGAAGGTAGTCTGTTGTTGAATTTTTTGTTATTCCAATGGATGGTAGCCTTGTCATTATGGAAGGTAGTCTGTTGTCGAGATTTTTGTTACTCCAATGGATGGTATCCTTGTCATTATGGAAGGTAGTCTCTTGTCGAGATTTTTGTTATTCCAATGGATGGTTTCCTTGTCATTATGAAAGATAGTCCGTTGTCGACATCTTTGTTACTCCAATGGACGGTAGCGTAGTCATTATGGAAGGTAGTCTATTGTCGAGATTTTTGTTACTACAATGGATGGTAGTTTTGTCATTATGGAAGATAGTCTGTTGTCGGGATTTTGGTTACTCCGATGGATGGTAGCCTTGTCATTATGGAAGGTTGTTTGTTGTCGATATCATTGTTACTCCAATGGATGGTAGCCTAGTCATTATGGAAGGTAGTCTGTTGTTGAGATTTTTGTTACTCCAATGGATCGTAGCCTTGTAATTATGGAAGGTAGTCTTTTGTCCAGATTTTTGTAACAATAATGGATGGTAGCCTTGTTATTATGGAGGGTAGTCTGTTGTCGAGATTTTTGTTACTCCAATGGATGGTATCCTTGTCATTATGGAAGCTAGTCTTTTGTCGAGATTTTGGTTATTCCAATGGATGGTATTCTTGTCATTATGAAAGATAGTCTGTTGTTGATATCTTTGTTACTCCAATGGATGGTATCTTAGTCATTATGGAAGGTAGTCTGTTGTCGAGATTTTTGTTATTCCAATGGATGGTGGCCTTGTCATTATGGAAGGTAGTCAGTTGTCGTGATTTTTATTACTCCAACGGATGGTAGCCTTGTCATTATGGAGGGTAGTACGTTGTCGATATCTTTTTTACTCCAATGGATGGTAGCCCTGTCATTATGGAAGGTATTCTGTTGTCGAGATTTTTGTTAATCCAAGGGATGGTAGCCTTGTCATTATGGAAGGTAGTATGGTGTTGATATTTTTGTTATTCCAATGGATGGTAGCCTTGTCATTATGGAAGGTAGTCAGTTGTCGTGATTTTTATTACTCCAACGGATGGTAGCCTTGTCATTATGGAGGGTAGTATGTTGTCGATATCTTTGTTACTCTCATCGATGGTAGCCCTGTCATTATGGAAGGTATTCTGTTGTCGAGATTTTTGTTACTCTAAGGGATGGTAGCCTTATCATTATGGAAGGTAGTGTGGTGTCGATATTTTTGTTATTCCAATGTATGATAGCCTTGTAATTATATAAGGTAGTCTGTTGTCGTGATTTTTGTTACTCCAATGAATGGTAACCTTGCCATTACGGAAGGTAGTCTATTGTCGAGATTTTTGTTACTACAATGGATGGTAGCCTTGTCATTATGGAAGGTACTATGTTTTCGAGATTTTTGTTACTACAATGGATTGTAGCCTTGTCATTATGGAAGGTAGTTTGATGTCGATATCATTTTTACTCCAACGGATGGTAGCCTAGTCATTATGGAAGGTAGTCTGTTGTTGAGATTTTTGTTACTCCAATGGATGGTAGCCTTGTCATTATGGAACGTAGTTTGATGTCAAGATTTTTGTTATTCCAATCGATGGTATCCTTGTCATTATGAAAGGTAGTCTATTGTCGAGATTTTTGTTACTATAATAGATTGAAGCCTTGTAATTATGGAAGGTAGTCTATTGTCGAGATTTTTGTAACTCCAATGGATGGTAGCCTTGTCATTATGGAAGGTAGTCTGTTGTCGAGATTTTTGTTACTAAAATTGATTGTAGCCTTGTCGTTATGGAAAATAGTATGTTGTCGATATCTTTGTTACTCCAATGGATGGTAGCCTAGTCATTATAGAAGGTAGTGTATTTTCGATATTTTATTTACTCCAATTGATGGTAGCCATGTCATTATGGAAGGTAGTCTGTTGCCGAGATTTTTTAGACACCAATGGATTATATCCTTGTCATTATGGAAGGTAGTCTCTTGTGGATATTTTGGTTACCTCAATGATGGCAACCTAGTCATTATGGAAGGTAGTCCGTTGTTGAATTTTTTGTTATTCCAATGGATGATAGCCTTGTCATTATGGAAGGTAGTCTGTTGTCGAGATTTTTGTTACTACAATGGATGGTATTCTTGTCATTATGGAAGGTAGTCTCTTGTCGAGATTTTTGTTATTCCAATGGATGGTATCCTTGTCATTATGAAAGATAGTCCGTTGTCGACATCTTTGTTACTCCAATGGATGGTAGCCTAGTCATTATGGAAGGTAGTTTGTTGTCGAGATTTTTGTTATTCCAATGGATGGTAGCCTTGTCATTATGGAAGGTAGTCAGTTGTCGTGATTTTTATTACTCCAACGGATGGTAGCCTTGTCACTATGGAGGGTAGTATGTTGTCAATATCTTTGTTACTCCAATGGATGGTAGCCCTGTCATTATGGAAGGTATTCTGTTGTCGAGATTTTTGTTACTCTAAGGGATGGTTGCCTTGTCATTATGGAAGGTAGTGTGGTGTCGATATTTTTGTTATTCCAATGGATGGAAGCCTTGTAATTATGGAAGGTAGTCTGTTGTCGGGATTTTGGTTACTCCAATGGATTGTAGCCTTGTCATTATGGAAGGTAGTTTGTTGTCGATATCATTGTTACTCCAATGGATGGTAGCCTAGTCATTATAGAAGGTAGTGTATTTTCGATATTTTATTTACTCCAATTGATGGTAGCCTTGTCATTATGGAAGGTAGTCTGTTGCCGAGATTTTTTAGACACCAATGGATTATATCCTTGTCATTATGGAAGGTAGTCTCTTGTGGATATTTTGGTTACTCCAATGATGGCACCCTAGTCATTATGGAAGGTAGTCTGTTGTTGAATTTTTTGTTATTCCAATGGATGATAGCCTTGTCATTATGGAAGGTAGTCTGTTGTCGAGATTTTTGTTACTACAATGGATGGCCTAGTCATTATGGAAGGTAGTCTCTTGTCGAGATTTTTGTTACTCCAACGGATGGTAGCCCTGTCATTATGGAGGGTAGTATGTTGTCGATATCTTTGTTACTCCAATGGATGGTAGCCCTGTCATTATGGAAGGTATTCTGTTGTCGAGATTTTTGTTAATCCAAGGGATGGTAGCCTTCTCATTATGGAAGGTAGTATGGTGTCGATATTTTTGTTATTCCAATGGATGGTAGCCTTGTAATTATGGAAGGTAGTTTGTTGTTGTGATTTTTGTTACTCCAATGGATGGTATCCTTGCCATTATGGAAGGTAGTCTATTGTCGAGATTTTTGTTACTACAATGGATGATAGCCTTGTCATTATGGAAGGTAGTCTGTTGTTGAGATTTTTGTTACTCCAATGGATGGTAGCCTTGTCATTATGGAACGTAGTTTGATGTCAAGATTTTTGTTATTCCAATGGATGGTATCCTTGTCATTATAAAAGGTAGTCTATTGTCAAAATTTTTGTTACTATAATAGATTGAAGCCTTGTCATTATGGAAGGTAGTCTGTTGTTGAGATTTTTGTTACTCCAATGGATGGTAGCCTTGTCATTATGGAACGTAGTTTGATGTCAAGATTTTTGTTATTCCAATGGATGGTATCCTTGTCATTATGAAAGATAGTCCGTTGTCGACATCTTTGTTACTCCAATGGATGGTAGCCTAGTCATTATGGAAGGTAGTTTGTTGTCGAGATTTTTGTTATTCCAATGGATGGTAGCCTTGTCATTATGGAAGGTAGTCAGTTGTCGTGATTTTTATTACTCCAACGGATGGTAGCCTTGTCACTATGGAGGGTAGTATGTTGTCAATATCTTTGTTACTCCAATGGATGGTAGCCCTGTCATTATGGAAGGTATTCTGTTGTCGAGATTTTTGTTACTCTAAGGGATGGTTGCCTTGTCATTATGGAAGGTAGTGTGGTGTCGATATTTTTGTTATTCCAATGGATGGAAGCCTTGTAATTATGGAAGGTAGTCTGTTGTCGGGATTTTGGTTACTCCAATGGATTGTAGCCTTGTCATTATGGAAGGTAGTTTGTTGTCGATATCATTGTTACTCCAATGGATGGTAGCCTAGTCATTATAGAAGGTAGTGTATTTTCGATATTTTATTTACTCCAATTGATGGTAGCCTTGTCATTATGGAAGGTAGTCTGTTGCCGAGATTTTTTAGACACCAATGGATTATATCCTTGTCATTATGGAAGGTAGTCTGTTGTTGAGATTTTTGTTACTCCAATGGATGGTAGCCTTGTCATTATGGAAGGTAGTCTGTTGTCCAGATTTTTGTTACAATAATGGATGGTAGCCTTGTCATTATGGATGGTAGTCTGTTCTCGAGATTTTTGTTACTGCAATGGATGGTATCCTTGTCATTATGGAAGGTAGTCTTTTGTCGAGATTTTGGTTATTCCAATGGATGGTATTCTTGTCATTATGAAAGATAGTCTGTTGTTGATATCTTTGTTACTCCAATGGATGGTATCCTAGTCATTATGGAAGGTAGTCTGTTGTCGAGATTTTTGTTATTCCAATGGATGGTGGCCTTGTCATTATGGAAGATAGTCAGTTGTCGTGATTTTTATTACTCCAAAGGATGGTAGCCTTGTCATTATGGAGGGTAGTATGTTGTCGATATCTTTGTTACTCCAATGGATGGTAGCCCTGTCATTATGGAAAGTATTCTGTTGTCGAGATTTTTGTTAATCCAAGGGATGGTAGCCTTGTCATTATGGAAGGTAGTATGGTGTCGATATTTTTGTTATTCCAATGGATGGTAGCCTTGTAATTATGGAAGGTAGTCTGTTGTTGTGATTTTTGTTACTCTAATGGATGGTATCCTTGCCATTATGGAAGGTAGTCTATTGTCGAGATTTTTGTTACTACAATGGATGATAGCCTTGTCATTATGGAAGGTACTCTGTTTTCCAGATTTTTGTTACTACAATGGATTGTAGCCTTGTCATTATGGAAGTTAGTTTGTTGTCAATATCATTGTTACTCCAATGGATGGTAGCCTAGTCATTACGGAAGGTAGTCTGTTGTTGAGATTTTTGTTACTCCAATGGATGGTATCCTTGCCATTATGGAAGGTAGTCTATTGTCGAGATTTTTGTTACTACAATGGATGATAGCCTTGTCATTATGGAAGGTACTCTGTTTTCCAGATTTTTGTTACTACAATGGATTGTAGCCTTGTCATTATGGAAGGTAGTTTGTTGTCGATATCATTGTTACTCCAATGGATGGTAGCCTAGTCATTATGGAAGGTAGTCTGTTGTTGAGATTTTTGTTACTCCAATGAATGGTAGCCTTTTCATTATGGAAGGTAGTCTGTTGTCGAGATTTTTGTTACTCCAATGGATGGAATCCTTGTCATTATGGAAGGTAGTCTCTTGTCGAGATTTTTGTTATTCCAATGGATGGTATCCTTGTCATTATGAAAGATAGTCCGTTGTCGATATCTTTGTTACTCCAATGGATGGTAGCCTAGTCATTATGGAAGGTATTCTGTTGTCAAGATTTTTGTTATTCTAATGGATGGTAGCCTTGTCATTATGGAAGGTAGTCAGTTGTCGTGATTTTTATTACTCCAACGGATGGTAGCCTTGTCATTATGGAGGGTAGTATGATGTCGATATCTTTGTTACTCCCATCGATGGTAGCCCTGTCATTATGGAAGGTATTCTGTTGTCGAGATTTTTGTTACTCTAAGGGATGGTAGCCTTGTCATTATGGAAGGTAGTGTGGTGTCGATATTTTTGTTATTCCAATGTATGGTAGCCTTGTAATTATAGAAGGTAGTCTGTTGTCGTGATTTTTGTTACTCCAATGAATGGTAGCCTTGCCATTATGGAAGGTAGTCTATTGTCGAGATTTTTGTTACTACAATGGATGGTAGCCTTGTCATTATGGAAGGTACTATGTTTTCGAGATTTTTGTTACTACAATGGATTGTAGCCTTGTCATTATGGAAGGTAGTTTGATGTCGATATCATTTTTACTCCAACGGATGGTAGCCTAGTCATTATGGAAGGTAGTCTGTTGTTGAGATTTTTGTTACTCCAATGGATGGTAGCCTTGTCATTATGGAAGGTAGTCTGTTGTCGAGATTTTAGTTATTGCAATGGATGGTAGCCTTGTCATTATTAAAGGTAGTCTATTGTCGAGATTTTTGTTACTACAATGGATGGTAGCCTTGTCATATGGAAGGTACTCTATTTTCGAGATTTTTGTTACTACAATGGATTGTAGCCTTGTCATTATGGAAGGTTGTTTTTTGTCGATATCATTGTTACTCCAATGGATGGTATCCTTGTCATCATGGAAGGTAGTCTCTTGTCGAGATTTTTGTTATTCCAATGGAAGGTATCCTTGTCATTATGAAAGATAGTCCGTTGACGATATCTTTGTTATTCCAATGGATGGTAGCCTAGTCATTATGGAAGGTAGTCTGTTGTCGAGATTTTTGTTATTCCAATGGATGGAGGCCTAGTCATTATGGAAGGTAGTCAGTTGTCGTGATTTTTATTACTCCAACGGATGGTAGCCTTGTCATTATGGAGGGTAGTATGTTGTCGATATCTTTGTTACTCCAATGGATGGTAGCCCTGTCATTATGGAAGGTATTCTGTTGTCGAGATTTTTGTTAATCCAAGGGATGGTAGCCTTTTCATTATGGAAGGTAGTATGGTGTTGATATTTTTGTTATTCCAATGGATGGTAGCCTTGTAATTATGGAAGGTAGTCTGTTGTTTTGATTTTTGTTACTCCAATGGATGGTATCCTTGCCATTATGGAAGGTAGTCTATTGTCGAGATTTTTGTTACTACAATGGATGATAGCCTTGTCATTATGGAAGGTACTCTGTTTTCCAGATATTTGTTACTACAATGGATTGTAGCCTTGTCATTATGGAAGGTAGTTTGTTGTCGATATCATTGTTACTTCAATGGATGGTAGCCTAGTCATTACGGAAGGTAGTCTATTGTTGAGATTTTTGTTACTCCAATGGATGGTAGCCTTATCATTATGGAAGGTAGTCTGTTGTCGAGATTTTTGTTACTCCAATGGATGGAATCCTTGTCATTATGGAAGGTAGTCTCTTGTCGAGATTTTTGTTATTCCAATGGATGGTATCCTTGTCATTATGAAAGATAGTCCGTTGTCGATATCTTTGTTACTCCACTGGATGGTAGCCTAGTCATTATGGAAGGTATTCTGTTGTCAAGATTTTTGTTATTCTAATGGATGGTAGCCTTGTCATTATGGAAGGTAGTCAGTTGTCGTGATTTTTATTACTCCAACGGATGGTAGCCTTGTCATTATGGAGGGTAGTATGTTGTTTGATATCTTTGTTACTGCCATCGATGGTAGCCCTGTCATTATGGAAGGTATTTTGTTGTCGAGATTTTTGATACTCTAAGGGATGGTAGCCTTGTCATTATGGAAGGTAGTGTGGTGTCGATATTTTTGTTATTCCAATGTATGGTAGCCTTGTAATTATAGAAGGTAGTCTGTTGTCGTGATTTTTGTTACTCCAATGAATGGTAGCCTTGCCATTATGGAAGGTAGTCTATTGGCGAGATTTTTGTTACTACAATGGATGGTAGCCTTGTCATTATGGAAGGTACTATGTTTTCGAGATTTTTGTTACTACAATGGATTGTAGCCTTGTCATTATGGAAGGTAGTTTGATGTCGATATCATTTTTACTCCAACGGATGGTAGCCTAGTCATTATGGAAGGTAGTCTGTTGTTGAGATTTTTGTTACTCCAATGGATGGTAGCCTTGTCATTATGGAAGGTAGTCTGTTGTCGAGATTTTAGTTATTGCAATGGATGGTAGCCTTGTCATTATTGAAGGTAGTCTATTGTCGAGATTTTTGTTACTACAATGGATGGTAGCCTTGTCATATGGAAGGTACTCTATTTTCGAGATTTTTGTTACTACAATGGATTGTAGCCTTGTCATTATGGAAGGTAGTTTTTTGTCGATATCATTGTTACTCCAATGGATGGTATCCTTGTCATCATTGAAGGTAGTCTCTTGTCGAGATTTTTGTTATTCCAATGGAAGGTATCCTTTTCATTATGAAAGATAGTCCGTTGACGATATCTTTGTTATTCCAATGGATGGTAGCCTAGTCATTATGGAAGATAGTCTGTTGTCGAGATTTTTGTTATTCCAATGGATGGTGGCCTTGTCATTATGGAAGGTAGTCAGTTGTCATGATTTTTATTACTCCAACGGATGGTAGCCTTGTCATTATGGAGGGTAGTATGTTGTCGATATCTTTGTTACTCCAATGGATGGTAGCCCTGTCATTATGGAAGGTATTCTGTTGTCGAGATTTTTATTAATCCAAGGGATGGTAGCCTTGTCATTATGGAAGGTAGTATGGTGTCAATATTTTTGTTATTCCAATGGATGGTAGCCTTGTAATTATGGAAGGTAGTCTGTTGTCGTGATTTTTGTTACTCCAATGGATGGTAGCCTTGCCATTATGGAAGGTAGTCTATTGTCGAGATTTTTGTTACTACAATGGATGATAGCCTTGTCATTATGGAAGGTACTCTGTTTTCCAGATTTTTGTTACTACAATGGATTGTAGCCTTGTCATTATGGAAGGTAGTTTGTTGTCGATATCATTGTTACTCCAATGGATGGTAGCCTAGTCATTATGGAAGGTAGTCTGTTGTTGAGATTTTTGTTACTCCAATGGATGGTAGCCTTATCATTATGGAAGGTAGTCTGTTGTCGAGATTTTTGTTACTCCAATGGATGGAATCCTTGTCATTATGGAAGGTAGTCTCTTGTCGAGATTTTTGTTATTCCAATGGATGGTATCCTTGTCATTATGAAAGATAGTCCGTTGTCGATATCTTTGTTACTCCAATGGATGGTAGCCTAGTCATTATGGAAGGTATTCTGTTGTCAAGATTTTTGTTATTCCAATGGATGGTAGCCTTGTCATTATGGAAGGTAGTCAGTTGTCGTGATTTTTATTACTCCAACGGATGGTAGCCTTGTCATTATGGAGGGTAGTATGTTGTCGATATCTTTGTTACTCCCATCGATGGTAGCCCTGTCATTATGGAAGGTATTCTGTTGTCGAGATTTTTGTTACTCTAAGGGATGGTAGCCTTGTCATTATGGAAGGTAGTGTGGTGTCGATATTTTTGTTATTCCAATGTATGGTAGCCTTGTAATTATAGAAGGTAGTCTGTTGTCGTGATTTTTGTTACTCCAATGGATGGTAGCCTTGCCATTATGGAAGGTAGTCTATTGTCGAGATTTTTGTTACTAAAATGGATGGTAGCCTTGTCATTATGGAAGGTACTATGTTTTCGAGATTTTTGTTACTACAATGGATTGTAGCCTTGTCATTATGGAAGGTAGTTTGATGTCGATATCATTTTTACTCTAACGGATGGTAGCCTAGTCATTATGGAAGGTAGTCTGTTGTTGAGATTTTTGTTACTCCAATGGATGGTAGCCTTGTCATTATGGAAGGTAATCTGTTGTCAAGATTTTAGTTATTGCAATGGATGGTAGCCTTGTCATTATTGAAGGTAGTCTATTGTCGAGATTTTTGTTACTACAATGGATGGTAGTCTTGTCATATGGAAGGTACTCTATTTTTGAGATTTTTGTTACTACAATGGATTGTAGGCTTGTCATTATGGAAGGTAGTTTTTTGTCGATATCATTGTTACTCCAATGGATGGTATCCTTGTCATCATGGAAGGTAGTCTCTTGTCGAGATTTTTGTTATTCCAATGGATGGTATCCTTGTCATTATGAAAGATAGTCCGTTGTCGATATCTTTGTTACTCCAATGGATGGTAGCCTAGTCATTATGGAAGGTAGTCTGTTGTCGAGATTTTTGTTATTTCAATGCATGGTAGCTTTGTCATTATGGAAGGTAGTCAGTTGTCGTGATTTTTATTGCTCCAACGGATGGTAGCCTTGTCATTATGGAGGGTAGTATGTTGTCGATATCTTTGTTTCTCCAATGGATGGTAGCTCTGTCATTATGGAAGGTATTCTGTTCTCGAGATTTTTGTTACTCTAGGGGATGGTAGCCTTGTCATTATGGAAGGATCTATGTTTTCGAGATTTTTGTAACTACAATGGATTGTAGCCTTGTCATTATGGAAGGTAGTTTGTTGTCGATATCATTTTTACTCCAACGGATGGTAGCCTATTTATTATGGAAGGTAGTCTGCTGTTGAGATTTTTGTTACTACAATGGATGGTAGCCTTGTCATTATGGAAGGTAGTCTGTTGTCGAGATTTTTGTTATTGCAATGGATGGTAGCCTTTTCATTATTGAAGGTAGTCTATTGTCGAGATTTTTGTTACTACAATGGATGGTAGCCTTGTCATTATGGAAGGTACTCTGTTTTCGAAATTTTTGTTACTACAATGGATTGTAACCTTGTCATTATGGAAGGTAGTTTTTTGTTGATATCATTGTTACTCCAATGGATGGTAGCCTAGTCATTATGGAAGGTAGTCTGTTGTTGAGATTTTTGTTACTCCAATGGATGGTAGCCTTGTCATTATGGAAGGTAGTCTCTTGTCGAGATTTTTGTTATTCCAATGGATGGTATCCTTGTCATTATGAAAGATAGTCCGTTGTTGATATCTTTGTAACTCTAATGGATGGTAGCCTAGTCACTATGGAAGGTAGTTTGTTGTCGAGATTTTTGTTATTTTAATGGATGGTAGCCTTGTCATTATGGAAGATAGTCCGTTGTCGTGATTTTTATTACTCCAACGGATGGTAGACTTGTCATTATGGAGGGTAGTATGTTATCGATATCTTTGTTACTCCAATGGATGGTAGCCCTGTCGTTATGGAAGGTATTCTGTTGTCGATATTTTTGTTACTCTAAGGGATGGTAGCCTTGTCATTATGGAAGGTAGTGTGGTGTCAATATTTTTGTTATTTCAATGGATGGTAGCCTTGTAATTATGGAAAGTAGTTTGTTGTCGTGATTCTTGTTACTCCAATGGACGGTAGCCTTGTCATTATGGAAGGTAGTATGTTGTCGAGATTTTTGTTACTCCAATGGATGGTATCCTTGTCATCATGGAAGGTAGTCTCTTGTCGAGATTTTTGTTATTCCAATGGATGGTAACCTTGTCATTATGAAAGATGTTCCGTTGTCGATATCTTTGTTACTCCAATGGATGGTAGCCTAGTCATCATGGAAGGTAGTCTGTTGTCGAGATTTTTGTTATTTCAATGGATGGTAGCCTTGTCATTATGGAAGGTAGTCAATTGTCGTGATTTTTATTACTCCAACGGATGGTAGCCTTGTCATTATGGAGGGCAGTATGTTGTCGATATCTTTGTTACTCCAATGGATGGAAGCCCTATCATTATGGAAGGTATTCTGTTGTCGAGATTTTTGTTACTCTAAGGGATGGTAGCCTTGTCATTATGGAAGGTAGTGTGGTGTCGATATTTTTCTTATTCCAATGGATGGTAGCCTTGTAATTATGGAAGGTAGTCTGTTGTCGTGATTCTTGTTACTCCAATGGATGGTAGACTTGCCATTATGGAAGGTAGTCTATTGTCGAGATTTTTGTTACTACAATGGATGGTAGCCTTGTCATTATGGAAGGTACTCTATTTTCGAGATTTTTGTTACTACAATAGATTGTAGCCTTATCATTAAGGAATGTAGTTTGTTGTCGATATCATTGTTACTCCAATGGATGGTAGCCTAGTCATTATGGAAGGTAGTCTGTTGTTGATATTTTTGTTACTCCAATGGATGGTAGCCTTGTCATTATGGAAGATAGTCCGTTGTCGTGATTTTTATTACTCCAACGGATGGAAGCCTTGTCATTATGGAGGGTAGTATGTTATCGATATCTTTGTTACTCCAATGGATGGTAGCCCTGTCATTATGGAAGGTATTCTGTTGTCGAGATTTTTGTTACTCTAAGGGATGGTAGCCTTGTCATTATGGAAGGTAGTGTGGTGTCAATATTTTTGTTATTCCAATGGATGGTAGCCTTGTAATTATGGAAGGTAGTTTGTTGTCGTGATTCTTGTTACTCCAATGGACGGTAGCCTTGTCATTTTGGAAGGTAGTCTGTTGTCGTGATTCTTGTTACTCCAATGGATGGTAGACTTGCCATTATGGAAGGTAGTCTATTGTCGAGATTTTTATTACTACAATGGATGGTAGCCTTGTCATTATGGAAGGTACTCTGTTTTCGAGATTTTTGTTACTACAATAGATTGTAGCCATATCATTATGGAATGTAGTTTGCTGTCGATATCATTGTTACTCCAATGGATGGTAGCCTAGTCATTATGGAAGGTAGTCTGTTGTTGATATTTTTGTTACTCCAATGGATGGTAGCCTTGTCATTATGGAAGGTAGTCTATTGTCGAGATTTTTATACTTCAATGGATTGTAGCCTTGTCATTATGGAAGGTAGTCTATTGTCTAGATTTCTGTTACTCCAATGGATGGTAGCCTTGTAATTATGGAAGGTAGTCTGTTGTCGTGATTTTTGTTACTCCTATGGATGGTAGCCTTGCCATTATGGAAGGTAGTGTATTGTCGAGATTTTTGTTACTACAATGGATGGTAGCCTTGTCATTATGGAATGTACTCTATTTTCGAGATTTTTGTTACTACAATGGATGGTAGCCTTGTCATTATGGAAGGTAGTATGTTGTCGATATTTTTGTTAATCCAATGGATGGTAGCCTTGTCATCATGGAAGGTAGTCTATTGTTGAGATTTTTGTTACTACAATGGATTGTAGGCTTGTCGTAATGGAAGGTACTCGATTGTCGATATCTTTGTTACTCCAATGGATGGTAGCCTAGTCATTATGGAAGGTAGTGTGTTGTCGATATTTTTGTTATTACAATGGATGGTAGCCTTGTCATTATGGAAGGTAGTATGTTGTCGAGATTTTTGTTACTACAATGGATTGTAGCCTTGTCGTTATGGAAGGTAGTCTATTATCGATATCTTTGTTACTCCAATGGATGGTATCCCAGTCATTATGGAAGGTAGTCTGTGAGATTTTAGTTACTCCAATGGATGGTAGCCTTGTCATTATGGAAGGTAGTCTGTTGTCGAGATTTTGTAGACTCCAATGGATTGTAGCCTTGTCATTATGGAAGGTAGTCTCTTGTGGATATTTGGGTTACTCCAATGATAATACCCTTGTCATTATGGAAGATAGTCTATTGTTGAGATTTTTGTTACTCCAATGGATGGTAGACATTTAATTATGGAAGGTATTGTGTTGTCGTGATTTTTGTTACTCTAAGGGATAGTAGCCTTGTCATTATGGAAGGTAGTATGTTGTTGATATCTTTGTTACTCCAATGGATGGTAGCCTTTTCATTATGGAAGGTAGTTTGTTGTTGAGATTTTTCTTACTCTAAGGGATGGTAGCCTTGTCATTATGGAATGTCGTCTGTTGTCGAGATTTTTTTTATTCCAATGGATGACAGCCTTGTCATTATGAAGGTAGTCTATTGTCGATATTTTTGTTACTATAATAGATTGTAGCCTTGTCATTATGGAAGGTAGTCTGTTGTCGAGATTTTTGTTACTCCATTGGATGGTAGCCTTGTCATTATGGAAGGTAGTGTGTTGTCGATAATTTTGTTATTCCAATGGATGGTAGCCTAGTCATTATGGAAGGTAGTATTTTGTCTATATTTTTCTTACTCCAATGGATGGTAGCCTTGACATTATGGAAGGTAGTCTATTGTTGAGATTTTTGTTACTCCACTGGAAGGTAGACTTGTCATTATGGAAGGTAGTGTGTTTTTGTGATTATTATTACTCTAAGGGATGGTAGCCTTGTCGTCATGGAAGGAAGTCTGTTGTCGATATCTTTGTTGCTCCAATGGATGGTATCCTAGTCATTATGGAAGGTAGTCTGTTGTTGAGATTTTTGTTACTCCAATGGATGGTAGCCTTGTCGTTATGGAAGGTAGTTTGTTGTCGATATTTTTGTTACTCCAATGGATGGTAGCCTTGTCATTATGGAAGGTAGTCTATTGTCGAGATTTTTGTTTCTACAATGGATTGTAGCCTTGTCGTTATGGAAGGTAGTCTGTTGTCGATATCTTTGTTACTCCAATGGATGGAAGCCTAGTCATTATGGAAGGTAGTCTGTTGTTGAGATTTTAGTTACTCCAATGGATGGTAGCCTTGTCATTATGGAAGGTAGTCTATTGTCGAGATTTTTTATACTCCAAAGGTTTGTAGCCTTGTCAATATGGAAGGTAGTCTATTGTCGAGATTTTTGTTACTACAATGGATTGTAGCCTTGTCGTTATGGAAGGTAGTATATTGTCGATATCTTTGTTACTCCAATGGATGGTAGCCTAATCATTATGGAAGGTAGTTTCTTGTCGAGATTTTTGTTATTCCAATGGATGGTAGCCTTGTCATTATGGAAGGTAGTCTGTTGTCGATATTTTTGTTATTCCAATGGATGGTAGCCTTGTCATTATGGAAGGTAGTCTGTTGTCGAGATTTTTGTTACTCCAATGGATGGTAGCCTTGTCATCATGGAAGGTAGTCTATTGTCGAGATTTTTGTTACTACAATGGATTGTAGGCTTGTCGTTATGGAACGTAGTCTATTGTCGATATCTTTGTTACTCCAATGGATGGTAGCCTAGTCATTATGGAAGGTAGTCTATTGTCGATATCTTTGTTACTCCAATGGATGGTAGCCTAGTCATTCTGGAAGGTAGTCTGTTGTCGAGATTTTTGTTATTCCAATGGATGGTAGGCTTGTCATTATGGAAGGTAGTCTGTTGTCGAGATTTTTGTTACACCAATGGATGGTAGCCTTGTCATCATGGAAGGTAGTTTATTCTCAAGATTTTTGTTACTACAACGGATGGTAGTCGTATCATTATGGCAGGTAGTCTGTTGTCGATATCTTTGTTACTCCAATGGATGGTATCCTAGTCATTATGGAAGGTAGTCTGTTGTCGAGATTTTGTAGACTTCAATGGATTGTAGCCTTGTCATTATGGAAGGTAGTCTCTTGTGGATATTTGGGTTACTCCAATGATGGTACCCTTGTCATTATGGAAGATAGTCTATTGTTGAGATTTTTGTTACTCCAATGGATGGTAGACTTTTAATTATGGAAGGTAGTGTGTTGTCGTGATTTTTGTCACTCTAAGGGATGGTAGCCTTGTCATTATGGAAGGTAATATGTTGTTGATATCTTTGTTACTCCAATGGATGGTAGCCTTTTCATTATGGAAGGTAGTTTGTTGTCGAGATTTTTCTTACTCTAAGGGATGGTAGCCTTGTCATTATGGAACATCATCTGTTGTCAAGATTTTTGTTACTCTAATGGATGGTATCCTAGTCATTATGGAAGGTAGTCTGTTGTCGAGATTTTTGTTACTCCATTGGATGGTAGCCTTGTCACTATGGAAGGTAGTGTGTTGTCGATATTTTTCTAATTCCAATGGATGGTAGCCTAGTCATTATGGAAGGTAGTATTTTGTCTGTATTCTTTTTACTCCAATGGATGGTAGCCTTGTCATTATGGAAGGTAGTCTATTGTTGAGATTTTAGTTACTCCAATGGATGGTAGCCTTGTCATTATGGAAGGTAGTCTATTGTCGAGATTTTTTATACTCCAAAGGTTTGTAGCCTTGTCATTATGGAAGGTAGTCTATTGTCGAGATTTTTGTTACTACAATGGATTGTAGCCTTGTCGTTATGGAAGGTAGTCTATTGTCGTTATCTTTGTTACTCCAATGGATGGTAGCCTAATCATTATGGAAGGTAGTTTGTTGTCAAGATTTTTGTTATTCCAATGGATGGTAGCCTTGTCATTATGGAAGGTAGTCTGTTGTCGATATTTTTGTTATTCCAATGGATGGTAGCCTTGTCATCATGGAAGGTAGTCTATTGTCGAGATTTTTGTTACTACAATGGATTGTAGGCTTGTCGTTATGGAAGGTAGTCTATTGTCGATATCTTTGTTACTCAAATGGATGGTAGCCTAATCATTATGGAAGATAGTTTATTGTCGATATCTTTGTTACTTCAATGGATGGTAGCCTAGTCATTCTGGAAGGTAGTCTGTTGTCGAGATTTTTGTTATTCCAATGGATGGTAGGCTTGTCATTATGGAAGTTAGTCTGTTGTCGAGATTTTTGTTACACCAATGCATGGTAGCCTTGTCATCATGAAAGGTAGTTTATTCTCAAGATTTTTGTTACTACAACGGATGGTAGCCGTATCATTATGGAAGGTAGTCTGTTATCGATATCTTTGTTACTCCAATGGATGGTATCCTAGTCATTATGGAAGGTAGTCTGTTGTCGAGATTTTAGTTTCTCCAATGGATGGTAGCCTTGTCATTATGGAAGGTAGTCTGTTGTCGAGATTTTGTAGACTCCAATGGATTGTAGCCTTGTCATTATGGAAGGTAGTCTCTTGTGGATATTTGGGTTACTCCAATGATGGTACCCTTGTCATTATGGAAGATAGTCTATTGTTGAGATTTTTGTTACTCCAATGGATGGTAGACTTTTAATTATGGAAGGTAGTGTGTTGTCGTGATTTTTGTTACTCTAAGGGATGGTAGCCTTGTCATTATGGAAGGTAGTATGTTGTTGATATCTTTGTTACTCCAATGGATGGTAGCCTTTTCATTATGGAAGGTAGTTTATTGTCGAGATTTTTCTTACTCTAAGGGATGGTAGCCTTGTCATTATGGAACATCATCTGTTGTCAAGATTTTTGTTACTCCAATGGATGGTATCCTAGTCATTATGGAAGGTAGTCTGTTGTCGAGATTTTTGTTAATCCATTGGATGGTAGCCTTGTCACTATGGAAGGTAGTGTGTTGTCGATACTTTTCTAATTCCAATGGATGATAGCCTAGTCATTATGGAAGGTAGTATTTTGTCTGTATTCTTTTTACTCCAATGGATGGTAGCCTTGTCATTATGGAAGGTAGTCTATTGTTGAGATTTTAGTTACTCCAATGGATGGTAGCCTTGTCATTATGGAAGGTAGTCTATTGTCGAGATTTTTTATACTCCAAAGGTTTGTAGCCTTGTCATTATGGAAGGTAGTCTATTGTCGAGATTTTTGTTACTACAATGGATTGTAGCCTTGTCGTTATGGAAGGTAGTCTATTGTCGATATCTTTGTTACTCCAATGGATGGTAGCCTAGTCATTATGGAAGGTAGTTTGTTGTCGAGATTTTTGTTATTCCAATGGATGGTAGCCTAATCATTATGGAAGGTAGTTTGTTGTCAAGATTTTTGTTATTCCAATGGATGGTTGCCTTGTCATTATGGAAGGTAGTCTGTTGTCGATATTTTTGTTATTCCAATGGATGGTAGCCTTGTCATTATGGAAGGTAGTCTGTTGTTGAGATTTTTGTTACTCCAATGGATGGTAGCCTTGTAATCATGGAAGGAAGTCTATTGTCGAGATTTTTGTTACTACAATAGATTGTAGGCTTGTTGTTATGGATGGTAGTCTATTGTCGATATCTTTGTTACTCCAATGGATGGTAGCCTAGTCATTATGGAAGGTAGTCTATTGTTGAGATTTTTGTTACTCCAATGGAAGGTAGACTTGTCATTATGGAAGGTAGTGTGTTTTCGTCATTATTATTACTCTAAGGGATGGTAGCCTTGTCATTATGGAAGGTAGTATGTTGTTTATATCTTTTTTACTCCAATGGATGGTAGCCTTTTCATTATGGAAGGTAGTCTTTTGTCATGATTTTTGTTAGTCTAAGGAATTGTAGCCTTCTCGTCATGGAAGGCAGTCTGTTGTCGATATCTTTGTTGCTCCAATGGATGGTATCCTAGTCATTATGGAAGGTAGTCTGTTGTTGAGATTTTTGTTACTCCAATGGATGATAGCCTTGTCATTATGGAAGGTAGTTTGTTGTCGATATTTTTGTTACTCCAATGGATGGTAGCCTTGTCGTTATGGAAGGTAGTCTGTTGTCGATATCTTTGTTACTCCAATGGATGGAAGCCTAGTCATTATGGAAGGTAGTTTGTTGTCGATATCTTTGTTACTCCAATGGATGGTAGCCTAGTCATTATGGAAGGTAGTCTGTTGTTGAGATTTTAGTTACTCCAATGGATGGTAGCCTTGTCATTATGGAAGGTAGTCTATTGTCGAGATTTTTTATACTCCAAAGGTTTGTAGCCTTGTCATTATGGAAGGTAGTCTATTGTCGAGATTTATGTTACTACAATGGATTGTAGCCTTGTCGTTATGGAAGGTAGTCTATTGTCGATATCTTTGTTACTCCAATGGATGGTAGCCTAATCATCATGGAAGGTAGTTTCTTGTCGAGATTTTTGTTATTCCAATGGATGGTAGCCTTGTCATTATGGAAGGTAGTCTGTTGTCGATATTTTTGTTATTCCAATGGATGGTAGCCTTGTCATTATGGAAGGTAGTCTGTTGTCGATATTTTTGTTATTCCAATGGATGGTAGCCTTGTCATTATGGAAGGTAGTCTGTTGTCGAGATTTTTGTTACTCCAATGGATGGTAGCCTTGTCATCATGGAAGGTAGTCTATTGTCGAGATTTTTGTTACTACAATGGATTGTAGGCTTGTCGTTATGGAAGGTAGTCTATTGTCGATATCTTTGTTACTCTAATGGATAGTAGCCTAGTCATTATGGAAGGTAGTCTATTGTCGATATCTTTGTTACTCCAATGGATGGTAGCCTAGTCATTATGGAAGGTAGTCTGTTGTCGAGATTTTTGTTATTCCAATGGATGGTAGGCCTGTCATTACGGAAGGTAGTCTATTGTCGAGATTTTTGTTACTCCAATGGATGGTAGCCTTGTCATCATGGAAGGTAGTCTGTTGTCGAGATTTTAGTTACTCCAATGGATGATAGCCTTGTCATTATGGAAGGTAGTCTCTTATGGATATTTGGGTTACTCCAATGATGGTAGCCTTGTCATTATGGAACATCGTCTGTTGTCAAGATTTTTGTTACTCCAATGGGCGGTATCCTAGTCATTATGGAAGGTAGTCTGTTGTCGAGATTTTTGTTACTCCATTGGATGGTAGCCTTGTCACTATGGAAGGTAGTGTGTTGTCGATATTTTTCTAATTCCAATGGATGGTAGCCTAGTCATTATGGAAGGTAGTATTTTGTCTGTATTTTTCTTACTCCAATGGATGGTAGCCTTGTCATTATGGAAGGTAGTCTATTGTTGAGATTTTTGTTACTCCAATGGAAGGTAGACTTGTCATTATGGAAGGTAGTGTGTTTTCGTCATTATTATTACTCTAAGGGATGGTAGCCTTGTCATTATGGAAGGTAGTATGTTGTTTATATCTTTTTTACTCCAATGGATGGTAGCCTTTTCATTATGGAAGGTAGTCTTTTGTCATGATTTTTGTTAGTCTAAGGAATTGTAGCCTTCTCGTCATGGAAGGCAGTCTGTTATCGATATCTTTGTTGCTCCAATGGATGGTATCCTAGTCATTATGGAAGGTAGTCTGTTGTTGAGATTTTTGTTACTCCAATGGATGGTAGCCTTGTCGTTATGGAAGGTAGTTTGTTGTCGATATTTTTGTTACTCCAATGGATGGTAGCCTTGTCGTTATGGAAGGTAGTCTGTTGTCGATATCTTTGTTACTCCAATGGATGGAAGCCTAGTCATTATGGAAGGTAGTCTGTTGTTGATATTTTAGTTACTCCAATGGATGGTAGCCTAGTCATTATGGAAGGTAGTCTATTTTCGAGATTTTTTATACTCCAAAGGTTTGTAGCCTTGTCATTATGGAAGGTAGTCTATTGTCGATATTTTTGTTACTACAATGGATTGTAGCCTTGTCGTCATGGAAGGTAGTCTATTGTCGATATCTTTGTTACTCCAATGGATGGTAGCCTAGCCATTATGGAAGGTAGTCTGTTGTCGAGATTTTTGTTACTCCAATGGATGGTAGCCTTGTCGTTATGGAAGGTAGTTTGTTGTCGATATTTTTGTTACTCCAATGGATGGTAGCCTTGTCATTATGGAAGGTAGTCTATTGTCGAGATTTTTGTTTCTACAATGGATTGTAGCCTTGTCGTTATGGAAGGTAGTTTGTTGTCGATATCTTTGTTACTCCAATGGATGGTAGCCTAGTCATTATGGAAGGTATTCTGTTGTTGAGATTTTAGTTACTCAAATGGATGGTAGCCTTGTCATTATGGAAGGTAGTCTATTGTCGAGATTTTTTATACTCCAAAGGTTTGTAGCCTTGTCATTATGGAAGGTAGTCTATTGTCGAGATTTTTGTTACTACAATGGATTGTAGCCTTGTCGTTATGGAAGGTAGTCTATTGTCGATATCTTTGTTACTCCAATGGATGGTAGCCTTATCATCATGGAAGGTAGTTTCTTGTCGAGATTTTTGTTATTCCAATGGATGGTAGCCTTGTCATTATGGAAGGTAGTCTGTTGTCGATATTTTTGTTATTCCAATGGATGGTAGCCTTGTCATTATGGAAGGTAGTCTGTTGTCGAGATTTTTGTTACTCCAATGGATGGTAGCCTTGTCATCATGGAAGGTAGTCTATTGTCGAGATTTTTGTTACTACAATGGATTGTAGGCTTGTCGTTATGGAAGGTAGTCTATTCTCGATATCTTTGTTACTCTAATGGATAGTAGCCTAGTCATTATGGAAGGTAGTCTATTGTCGATATCTTTGTTACTCCAATGGATGGTAGCCTAGTCATTATGGAAGGTAGTCTGTTGTCGAGATTTTTGTTATTCCAATGGATGGTAGGCCTGTCATTACGGAAGGTAGTCCATTGTCGAGATTTTTGTTACTCCAATGGATGGTAGCCTTGTCATCATGAAAGGTAGTCTATTCTCGAGATTTTTGTTACTACAACAGATGGTAGCCGTATTATTATGAAAGGTAGTCTATTGTCGATATCTTTGTTACTCCAATGGATGGTATCCTAGTCATTATGGAAGGTAGTCTGTTGTCGAGATTTTAGTTACTCCAATGGATGATAGCCTTGTCATTATGGAAGGTAGTCTCTTGTGGATATTTGGGTTACTCCAATGATGGTAGCCTTGTCATTATGTAACATCGTCTGTTGTCAAGATTTTTGTTACTCCAATGGATGGTATCCTAGTCATTATGGAAGGTAGTCTGTTGTCGAGATTTTTGTAACTCCATTGGATGGTAGCCTTGTCACTATGGAAGGTAGTGTGTTGTCGATATTTTTCTAATTCCAATGGATGGTAGCCTAGTCATTATGGAAGGTAGTATTTTGTCTGTATTTTTCTTACTCCAATGGATGGTAGCCTTGTCATTATGGAAGGTAGTCTATTGTTGAGATTTTTGTTACTCCAATGGAAGGTAGACTTGTCATTATGGAAGGTAGTGTGTTTTCGTCATTATTATTACTCTAAGGGATGGTAGCCTTGTCATTATGGAAGGTAGTATGTTGTTTATATCTTTTTTACTCCAATGGATGGTAGCCTTTTCATTATGGAAGGTAGTCTTTTGTCATGATTTTTGTTAGTCTAAGGAATTGTAGCCTTCTCGTCATGGAAGGAAGTCTGTTGTCGATATCTTTGTTGCTCCAATGGATGGTATCCTAGTCATTATGGAAGGTAGTCTGTTGTTGAGATTTTTGTTACTCCAATGGATGGTAGCCTTGTCGTTATGGAAGGTAGTTTGTTGTCGATATTTTTGTTACTCCAATGGATGGTAGCCTTGTCGTTATGGAAGGTAGTCTGTTGTCGATATCTTTGTTACTCCAATGGATGGAAGCCTAGTCATTATGGAAGGTAGTTTGTTGTTGATATTTTAGTTACTCCAATGGATGGTAGCCTAGTCATTATGGAAGGTAGTCTATTGTCGAGATTTTTTATACTCCAAAGGTTTGTAGCCTTGTCATTATGGAAGGTAGTCTATTGTCGATATTTTTGTTACTACAATGGATTGTAGCCTTGTCGTCATGGAAGGTAGTCTATTGTGGATATCTTTGTTACTCCAATGGATGGTAGCCTAGCCATTATGGAAGGTAGTCTGTTGTCGAGATTTTTGTTACTCCAATGGATGGTAGCCTTGTCGTTATGGAAGGTAGTTTGTTGTCGATATTTTTGTTACTCCAATGGATGGTAGCCTTGTCATTATGGAAGGTAGTCTATTGTCGAGATTTTTGTTTCTACAATGGATTGTAGCCTTGTCGTTATGGAAGGTAGTTTGTTGTCGATATCTTTGTTACTCCAATGGATGGTAGCCTAGTCATTATGGAAGGTAGTCTGTTGTTGAGATTTTAGTTACTCCAATGGATGGTAGCCTTGTCATTATGGAAGGTAGTCTATTGTCGAGATTTTTTATACTCCAAAGGTTTGTAGCCTTGTCATTATGGAAGGTAGTCTATTGTCGAGATTTTTGTTACTACAATGGATTGTAGCCTTGTCGTTATGGAAGGTAGTCTATTGTCGATATCTTTGTTACTCCTATGGATGGTAGCCTAATCATCATGGAAGGTAGTTTCTTGTCGAGATTTTTGTTATTCCAATGGATGGTAGCCTTGTCATTATGGAAGGTAGTCTGTTGTCGATATTTTTGTTATTCCAATGGATGGTAGCCTTGTCATTATGGAAGGTAGTCTGTTGTCGAGATTTTTGTTACTCCAATGGATGGTAGCCTTGTCATCATGGAATGTAGTCTATTGTCGAGATTTTTGTTACTACAATGGATTGTAGGCTTGTCGTTATGGAAGGTAGTCTATTCTCGATATCTTTATTACTTTAATGGATAGTAGCCTAGTCATTATGGAAGGTAGTCTATTGTCGATATCTTTGTTACTCCAATGGATGGTAGCCTAGTCATTATGGAAGGTAGTCTGTTGTCGAGATTTTTGTTATTCCAATGGATGGTAGGCCTGTCATTACGGAAGGTAGTCTATTGTCGAGATTTTTGTTACTCCAATGGATGGTAGCCTTGTCATCATGAAAGGTAGTCTATTCTCGAGATTTTTGTTACTACAACAGATGGTAGCCGTATCATTATGAAAGGTAGTCTGTTGTCGATATCTTTGTTACTCCAATGGATGGTATCCTAGTCATTATGGAAGGTAGTCTGTTGTCGAGATTTTAGTTACTCTAATGGATGATAGCCTTGTCATTATGGAAGGTAGTCTCTTGTGGATATTTGGGTTACTCCAATGATGGTAGCCTTGTCATTATGGAACATCGTCTGTTGTCAAGATTTTTGTTACTCCAATGGATGGTATCCTAGTCATTATGGAAGGTAGTCTGTTGTCGAGATTTTTGTTACTCCATTGGATGGTAGCCTTGTCACTATGGAAGGTAGTGTGTTGTCGATATTTTTCTAATTCCAATGGATGGTAGCCCAGTAATTATGGAAGGTAGTATTTTGTCTGTATATTTTTTACTCCAATGGATGGTAGCCTTGTCATTATGGAAGGTAGTCTATTGTTGAGATTTTTGTTACTCCAATGGAAGGTAGACTTGTCATTACGGAAGGTAATGTGTTTTCGTGATTTTTATTACTCTAAGGGATGATAGCCTTGTCATTATGGAAGGTAGTATGTTGTTTATATCTTTGTTACTCCAATGGATGGTAGCCTTTTCATTATGGAAGGTAGTCTATTGTCGTGATTTTTGTTAGTCTAAGGAATTGTAGCCTTGTCGTTATGGAAGGTAGTTTGTTGTCGATATCTTTGATGCTCCAATGGATGGTATCCTAGTCATTTTGGAAGGTATTTTGTTGTCGATATTTTTGTTACTACAATGGATTGTAGCCTTGTCGTAATGGAAGGTAGTCTATTGTCGATATCTTTGTTACTCCAATGGATGGTATCCTAGCCATTATGGAAGGTAGTCTGTTTTCGAGATTTTTGTTACTCCAATGGATGGTAGCCTTGTCGTTATGGAAGGTAGTCTGTTGTCGATATTTTTGTTACTCCAATGGATGGTAGCCTTGTCATTATGGAAGGTAGTTTGTTATCGATATTTTTGTTTCTACAATGGATGGTAGCCTTGTCATTATGGAAGGTAGTCTATTGTCGAGATTTTTGATACTACAATGTATTGTAGCCTTGTCGTTATGGAAGGTAGTCTGTTGTCGATATCCTTATTACTCCAATGGATGGTATCCTAGTCATTATGGAAGGTAGTCTGTGTTGAGATTTTTGTTAGTCTAAGGGATGGTAGCCTTTTCATTATGGAAGGTAGTGTGTTGTCAAGATTTTGTAGACTCCAATGGATGGTAGCCTTGTCATTATGGAAGGTAGTCTATTGTGGAGATTTTTGTTACTCCAATGGATGGTAGCCTTGTCATTATGGAAGGTAGTCTGTTGTCGAGATTTTTGTTACTACAATGGATTGTATCCTTGTCGTTATGGAAGGTAGTCTATTATCGATATCTTTGTTACTCCAATGGATGCTATCCTAGTCATTATGGAAGGTAGTCTGTTGTCGAGATTTTTGTTACTCCAATGGATGGTAGCCTTGTCATTATGGAAGGTAGTTTGTTGTCAAGATTTTTGTTACAACAATGGATTGTATCCTTGTCGTTATGGAAGGTAGTCTATTTTCGATATCTTTGTTACTCCAATGGATGCTATCCTAGTCATTATGGAAGGTAGTCTGTTGTCGAGATTTTAGTTACCCCAATGGATGGTAGCCTTGTCATTATGGAAGGTAGTCTGTTGTCGAGATTTTGTAGACTCCAATGGATTGTAGCCTTGTCATTATGGAAGGTAGTCTCTTTTGGATATTTGGGTTACTCCAATGATGGTACCCTTGTCATTATGGAAGATAGTCTATTGTTGAGATTTTGGTTACTCCAATGGATGGTAGACTTGTAATTATGGAAGGTAGTGTGTTGTCGTAATTTTTGTTACTCTAAGGGATGGTAGCCTTGTCATTATGGAAGGTAGTATGTTGTTTATATCTTTGTTACTCCAATGGATGGTAGCCTTTTCATTATGGAAGGTAGTCTTTTGTCATTGTTTTTGTTAGTCTAAGGAAATGTAGCCTTGTCGTTATGGAAGGTAGTCTGTTGTCGATATCTTTGTTGCTCCAATGGATTGTATCCTAGTCATTTTGGAAGGTATTCTGTTGTCGAGATTTTTGTTACTCCATTGGATGGTAGCCTTGTCATTATGGAATGTAGTGTGTTATCGATATTTTTGTCATTCCAATGGATGGTAGCCTTGTGATTATGGAAGGTAGTTTTTTGTCGAGATTTTAGTTACTCCAATGGATGGTATCCTAGTCATTATGGAAGGTAGTCTGTTGTCGAGATTTTTGTTACTCCAATGGATGGTAGCCTTGTCATTATGGAAGGTAGTTTGTTGTTGATATTTTTGTTACTCCAATGGATGGTAGCCTTGTCATTATGGAAGGTAGTCTATTGTCGAGATTTTTGTTTCTACAATGGATTGTAGGCTTGTCTTTATGGAAGGTAGTCTGTTATCGATATCTTTGTTACTCCAATGGATGGTAGCATAGTCATTATGGAAGGTAGTCTATTGTTGAGATTTTAGTTACTCCAATGGATGGTAGCCTTGTCATTATGGAAGGTAGTCTATTGTCGAGATTTTTTATACTCAAAAGGTTTGTAGGCTTGTCATTATGGAAGGTAGTCTATTGTCGAGATTTTTGTTACTACAATGGATTGTAGCCTTGTCATTATGGAAGGTAGTCTATTGTCGATATCTTTGTTACTCCAATGGATGGTAGCCTAATCATTATGGAAGGGAGTTTGTTGTCAAGATTTTTGTTATTCCAATGGATGGTAGCCTTGTCATTATGGAAGGTAGTTTGTTGTCAATATTTTTGTTATTCCAATGGATGGTAGCCTTGTCATAATGGAAGGTAGTATGTTGTCGATATCTTTGTTACTCCAATGGATGGTAGCCTTGTTATTATGGAAGGTAGTCTGTTATCGAGAATTTTGTTACTCTAAGGGATGGTAGCCTTGTCATTATGGAACGTAGTCTGTTGTCGAGATTTTTGATATTCCAATGGATGGTAGCATTGTAATTATGGAAGGTAGTCTGTTGTCGATATTTTTGTTACTAGAATGAATTGTAGCCTTCTCGTTATGGAAGGTAGTTTGTTGTTGATATCTTTGTTACTCCAATGGATGGTAGTCTAGTCATTATGGAAGGTAGTTTGTGTACGAGATTTTAGTTACTCTAATGGATGGTAGGCTTGTCATTATGGAAGGTAGTCTATTGTCGAGATTTTTTATACTCCAATAGATTGTAGCCTTGTAATTATGGAAGGCAGTCTATTGCCTAGATTTTTGTAACTCCATTGCACGGTAGCCTTGTCATTATAGAAGGTAGTGTGTTATCGAGATTTTTGTTGCTACAATGGATTGTAGCCTTGTCATTGTGGAAGGTAGTCTCTTGTCGATATCTTTGTTACTCCAATGGATGGTAACCTAGTCATTATAGAAGGTATTTTGTGTACGAGATTTTAGTTACTCCAATGGATGGTTGCCTTGTCATTATGTAAGGTAGTCTATTGTCGAGATTTTTTATACTCCAATGGATGTAGCCTTGTCATTATGGAAGGTAGTCTGTTGTCGAGATTTTTGTTACTCTAAGGGATGGTAGCCTTGTCATTATGGAACGTAGTCTGTTGTCGAGATTTTTGTTATTTCAATGGATGGTAGCCTTGTCATTATGAAAGGTAGTCTATTGTCGAGATTTTTGTTACTATAATAGATTGTAGCCTATCATGATGGAAGGTAGTCTGTTGTCGAGATTTTTGTAACTCCAATGGAAGGTAGCCTTGTCATTATATAAGGTAGTATATTATTGATATTTTTGTCACTACAATGGATGATAGCCTTATAATTATGGAAGGTAGTCTGTTGTCTAGATTTTTGTTACTACAATGGATTGTAGCCTTGTCGTTATGGAAGGTAGTCTGTTGTAGATATCTTTGTTACTCAAATGGATGGTAGCCTAGTCATTATGGAAGGTAGTCTGTTGTCGAGTTTTTTGATACTCCAATGGATGGTAGCCTTGTCATTATGGAAGGTAGTCTATTGTCGAAATTTTTGTTACTACAATGGATTGTAGCCTTCTCGTTATGGAAGATCGTCTGTTGTCGATATCTTTGTTACTCCAATGGATGGTAGCCTAGTCATTATGGAAGGTAGTTTGTGAACGAGATTTTAGTTACTCCAATGGATGGTAGCCTTATCATTATGGAAAGTAGTCTGTTGTCGAGATTTTTTATACTCCAATGGATTGTAGCCTATTGTCGAGATTTTTGTTACTCTAAGGGATGGTAGCCTTGTAATAATGGAACGTAGTCTGTTGTCGATATTTTTGTTATTCCATTGGATGGTAGCCTTGTCATTATGAAAGGTAGTCTATTGTCGAGATTTTTGTTACTATAATAGATTGTAGCCTTGTCATTATGGAAGGTAGTCTGTTGTCGAGATTTTTGTTACTCGAATGGATGGTAGCCTTCTCATTATAGAAGGTAGTATATTGTTGAGATTTTTGTAACTACAATGAATGGTAGCCTTGTCATTTTGGAAGGTAGTCTGTTGTCGAGATTTTTGTTACTACAATGAATTGTAGCCTTGTCATTATGGAAGGTAGTCTGTTGTCGAGATTTTTGTTACTACAATGGATTGTAGCCTTGTCGTTATGGAAGGTAGTTTGTTGTCGATATCTTTATTACTATAATAAATGGTAGCCTAGTCATTATGGAAGGTAGTCTGTTGTCGAGTTTTTTGTTACTCCAATGGATGGTAGCCTTGTCATTATGGAAGGTAGTCTGTTGTCGAGATTTTTGTTACTACAATGGATTGTACCCTTGTCGTTATGGAAGATAGTCTGTTGTCGGGATTTTTGTTACTCCAATGGATGGTTGCCTTATCATTATAGAAGGTAGTATATTGTTGAGATTTTTCTCACTACAATGAATGGTAGCCTTGTCATTATTGAAGGTAGTCTGTTGTCGAGATTTTTGTTACTACAACGGATTGTAGCCTTGTCATTATGGAAGGTAGTCTATTGTCGATATCTTTGTTACTCTATGGGATGGTAGCCTTGTCATTATGGAAAATAGCCTGTTGTTGAGATTTTTTCATTTCCAATGGATGGTAGGGTTGTCCTTATAAAATGTAGTATATTATCGAGATATTTGTCACTATAATGGATGGTTGCCTTGTCATTATGGAAGGTAGTCTGTTGTCGATATCTTTGTTACTCCAATGGATGGTAGCCTAGTCATTATGGAAGTTAGTTTGTGTACGAGATTTTAGTTACTCCAATGGATGGTAGCCTTGTAATCATGGAAGGTAGTCTGTTGTCGAGATTTTTTATTTCTCCAATGGATGGTAGCCTTGTCATTATGGAAGGTAGTCTGTTGTCGAGATTTTTGTTACTACAATGGATTGTAGCCTTGTCATTATGGAAGGTAGTCTATTTCCTAGATTTTTTTTACTCCATTGCATGGTAGCCTTGTCATTATGGAAGGTAGTGTGTTGTCGATATTTTTGTTATTCCAATGGATGGTAGCCTTGTCATTATGAAAGGTAGTCTATTGTCGTTATTTTTGTTACTCCAATGGATGGTTGCCTTATCATTATGGAAGGTAATATGTTGTCGATATCTTTGTTACTCCAATATTTGGTAGCCTTGTCATTATGGAAGGTGGTCTGGTCTTGAGATATTTGTTACTTTAAGGGATAGTAGCCTTGTCATTATGGAACATTGTCTGTTGTTGAAAATTTTTTTATTCCAATGGATGGTAGCGTTGTCATTATAGAAGGTAGTATATTATCGAGATTTTTTTCACTACAATGGATGGTAGCCTTGTGATTATGGAAGGTAGTCTGTTGTCGAGATTTTTGTTACTACAATGGATTATAGCCTTGTCATTGTGGAAGGTAATATGTTGTCGATATCTTTGTTACTCCAATGGATGGTAGCCTAGTCATTATGGAAGGTAGTTTTCTATGATATTTTAGTTACTCCAATGGATGGTAGCCTTGTCATTATGGAAGGTAGTCTGTTGTCGAGATTTTTTATACTCCAATGGATTGTAGCCTTGTCATTATGGAAGGTAGTATGTTGTCGAGATTTTTTTTACTCTAGGGGATGGTAGCCTTGTCATTATGGAACATATTCTGTTGTCAAGATTTTTGTTATTCTAATGGATGGTAGCCTTTTCATTATGAAAGGTAGTCTATTGTCGAGATTTTTGTTACTATAATAGATTGTAGCCTTGTCATTATGGAAGGTAGTATGTTGTCGAGATTTTTGTTACTCCATTGGATGGTAGCCTTGTCATTATAGAAGGTAGTATATTGTTGATATTGTTGTCACTATAATGGATTGTATCCTTGTCATTATGGAAGGTAGTCTATTGTCGAGATTTTTGTTACTACAATGGATTGTAGCCTTGTCGTTATGGAAGGTACTCTGTTGTCGAAATCTTTGTTACTCCAATGGATCGTAGCCTAGTCATTATGGAAGGTAGTCTGTGTTAGAACATAGTTTGATTCTACAACCCTTAATTAGAGTTTTGATGATAACAAAATACAAAGAATAAAATAAATTCAAAGATATATTTATATAGAACAAATATGCTGCTTAAAATTATGCTTTTTGAATATAGGTATACAGAAGTACTGATGGAATCAACATCAGAAGATCAGCAACATATCAGCATCAGAAGATCAATAATATATGCTACACGCTGAACCTACTAGATCATACGCTGAAGCCTGATTACCAGAATCTGCGCATAAAACAATCTGACTCTGATCAAGATCTTTACTAAGTCATCAGCATTCATAAGCGTCAGCATCAATTAAAGCAGAGAACACTCTGAATCGTCACTAAGCATTCAAGACAGATTAATTACCAACGGCTTTATTCAAGACAAGATCTTCTCAAAAAGGAAAGAACGTTATTATCATTGAAAGTGAATTATGGACAACAACGTCGCTTTGCCTTGGCTATAAAAACAAGTCTGTATGAGAAAAGAAAAGGCTAATAATCTTCGCGCACGCACTCATACAATTTGCTTGCTTTCCAACCACGCTTACTCAAATGCTCTAGCAAATCCAGTTTCATTCTAAGCTTAAATTTGTGTATTATCACAGTGGTGGTATACTGTTTTATTAGAAAACATCAAACACATTATTGTTCAATTATTTTTAAAGAGAATTCCTTGAGATAAACCGGATTGTGGTTATACTCAAGAAGGCTTTAACAGTTGTTAAAGTAGTTGTGTAATCCTTTGAATATAGTGGATTAAGACCTCGTTGGAGAGAGGCGAAATCACCTTGACGGGTGGACTGGAGTAGTTTGAGATCAAACGAACCAGGATAAAAATACAGTGTTGTCTAGCATTTGATTTAAATTTTTACAATTCAACCCCCCTTCTTGTGTTTTTCACATCTTCAATTGGCATCAGAGCGCCTGGTTCTGAGCTTATAACACTTAACCGTGTCAATACAAGATCCAGCGTCAGAAAAACACAATGGTAGGAACACATCAAAACATCAGCAATGACAACAATGAAGAAAGATACAGATTCAGCGGCAAACCTCCAGTCTTTGATGGAGAGAACTTTGACTACTGGAAAGACAGAATTGAAAGTTTCTTTCTGGACCATGATGCTGATTTGTGGGACATGGTGACTGATGGATACACGCACCCAGTGAATGGAAGTGGTCAGAAGATTGACGGGAAAACAATGACTGATCAGCAAAAGCATGAGTTCAGAAATCATCACAAGGCCAGAACAATTCTTTTCAGCACCATCTCTTATTCAGAGTATGAGAAGATATCAAACAGAGACACTGCAAAGAATATGTTTGACTCTCTGAGAATGACGCATGAAGGCAACATTCAAGTCAAAGAAACCAAATCCCTTGCACTCATTCAGAATTATGAGGCATTCAAGATGGAAGAAAGTGAATCAATAGAAACTATGTTTTCAAGATTTCAGATTCTGGTTGTTGGTCTAGAAGTCCTTGACAAAGGGTATTCTACTGCTGATCATGATAAGAAGATCATCAGAAGCTTGCCAAAATAATGGAGGCCAATGGTCACAACGCTAAAACTAGCCAAGGATCTCAACAAAATCTCTCTGGAAGAACTTGTCAGCTCCCTCAGAAGTCACGAGATAGAGCTAGAAGCAGATGAACCTCAAAAGCAAGGTAAGCCATTAGCTTTAAAATCTAACAGAAAATCTGACTCCAAAGTTTTGCAGGCTGTGGAAGAAACCTCTGATGGGTCCTCATCAGAAGAAGATGAACTGTCCCTCCTCTCCAGAAGGGTGAACCAATTATGGAAGCAGAGGCAAAGGAAGTTCAGGAATCCCAGAAGATCATATAATCAGAATGAATCCTTCTCCAGATACATAAAATCTGAATCCTCCTCTGGACACAAAAGATCTGAAGGTTCCTCAGGAAACAAAAAGCCAAACAACAAAGACATCATCTGATATGAATGTAACGAACAAGGGCACTACAAAAGTGATTGCCCAAAGTTTCAGAAGGAAAAGCCCAAAAAGAAGTTTGGAAAGGAAAAGAAGAAAAGTCTCATGGATACATGGGATGACTCTGACACATCTGAAGCTGACTCAGAATCAGATGATGAAAGAGCTAACATAGCTCTCATGGAAAATATAATAGAAGACAGTGAAGCTTCTGAGTCAGAATCTGAATCAGATATAGAAGAGGTATTCCCTGACTTTACTATAAACTTTACTAGCTGAACTAGCTGAAAGCTTCAATGGAATTCTGGAAAGATATCAGCAGATCAGAGTCAAATTCAGAAACCTGAAAAGGAATCTTGCTTCTGACTCTGATAAGTATAAGAGTCTCAAATTGGAGAATTTTGAGTTAAAAGATAAAATTTCAAAATTAGAAAATCTATTGCAAAACTCTCAGAAGGAAATAATCCCTGAAACTCCCAGCAATGCTGATGAGATGATCAAGGAGTATGATCACAACTTTCAGAAGTTTCTAGCTAAAAACATAAATAGAAGCAAAATGGATTCAATGATCTATGGAGTTAGCAGAAATGGTAGAAAAGGGATAGGATATCAAGGTAAGGTACCTACACCAAAAAATGCCATGGATTTAGTTATAAAACGTACTCCACTTGATTCACACTTTGTATATGGGCACACACATGACATAAAATACACAAGTAGTAATTATTCTGTCAAACCAAAATTCAACCAGAGTTTTGGAGAAACTAACAAATCAGGACCCAAGAAAATATAGGTACCTAAGGATAAAATAATACATGTGGCAGATATCTTTACCAGCAAAGCAAAAACACCACTCATGGTACCTGGACTCTGGCTGCTCACGACATATGACGGGAAGAAGGCATATGTTCCAATGCCTGGAACTTAAGCCTGGAGGCCACGTAGGTTTTGGAGGAAATCAAAGAGGAAAGATCATTGGCTCTGGAACAGTAGGTAATGGAAATCTTCCCTCTATAAGTAATGTTTTATTAGTAGATGGATTAATGCATAACCTGTTATCCATAAGTCAATTAAGTGATAACGGTTATGATATAATCTTCAATCAAAATTCATGCAAAGCTGTTAGTCAGAAAGATGGGACTATCCTATTTAATGGAAAGAGGAGAAACAACATTTATAAAATAAAACTTTCTGAACTAAAAAGTCAGAATGTAAAGTGTCTTCTGTCTGTTAACAACGAGCAATGGATCTGGCACAGAAGATTGGGACATCTTAGTATGAGAAGAATATCTCAGATTAACAAACTCAATCTGGTCAGAGGACTTCCTAACCTGAAGTTCAATTTAGATGCTCTGTGTGAAGCATGTCAGAAAAGAAGGTTTGCAAAACCAGCTTTCAAATCTAAAAACGTTGTTTCCACCTCTAAGCCATTAGAACTTGTACACATTGACTTATTTGGACCAGTTAAAACTGCTTCAGTCAGTGGCAAGAAGTATGGGTTAGTAATCATAGATGACTATAGCAGATGGACATGGGTAAAGTTCTTAAGACACAAGGACGAGTCACACTATGTGTTTGTCACCTTCTGCAACCAAGTTCAGAATGAAAAGGATCTTAGAATCGTCAAAGTCAGAAGTGATCATGGTGGAGCGTTTAAAAACAAAGATTTTGAGTCATTCTTTAATGACAAAGGCATTCTGCATGATTTCTCTTGTCCTAGAACTCCCCAGCAAAATGGAGTTGTAGAACGAAAGAACATAACATTGCAAGAAATGGCCAGAACCATGATCAACAAGACTAACGTTGTTAAGATCTTCTGGGCAGAGGAAATAAACACAGTGTGCTACATTCAGAATAGAATCTCCATAAGACCTATTCTTGAAAAGACTCCATATGAATTGTGGAAGAACAGAAAGCCCAACATTTCCTATTTTCATCCATTTGGATGTATTTGTTTTATTTTGAATACAAAAAATTATTTGAACAAGTTTGACTCTAAAGCACAAAAGTGTATTATGTTAGGATACTCTGAATGCTCAAGAGGGTACAAAGTATACAATACAGAAACACAGATTGTGGAAGAATCAATCAGTGTTCGTTTTTATGATAAGCTTGACTCTCAAAAGTCATAGCAGAATGAATTCCTTGCAGGTATGGAAGTTGAATTCACAGGTACTGAAGACAAGTCATCAGAATCTCTTAACAAATACACTTCCTCAACATCAGAAAGAGTAACTGCAATCAATCCAGCACCCTCTGTTTATCAACTCCAGAAAATACTATCCAGAAGTAGCATGGATCACCCAAAAGAAACAATCTTAGGAAGAAAGGAAGATCCAATTCAGAACAAGATCTAGCTTCAGAAACTCTGAAGAATCCATCATGGGACTTGTTTCTCTAATTGAACCATCATCAATTGATGAAGCACTTTTGGACAATGACTGGATTCTAGCAATGCAAGAGGAGCTAAATCAATTCACAAGAAATGACGTATGGGATCTAGTTCCTAAACCAAAAGGATTCAACGTCATTGGAACAAAAAGGGTGTTCAGAAACAAACTGAATGAACAAGGTGAAGTCATCAGAAACAAAGCACGATTAGTAGTACAAGGTTATAGTCAGCAAGAGGGGATAGACTATACAGAAACCTTTGCTCCAGTCGCCAGGTTAGAATCTATCAGACTCTTAATCTCATTTGCTGTTAATAAAGGCATCACTCTGTATCAGATGGATGTTAAAAGTGCATTCTTAAATGGCTATATAGAAGAAGAGGTATATGTGCACCAACTCCCTGGTTTTGAAAGTTCCAAAAATCCAGAATATGTTTTCAAACTAAAGAAGTCACTCTATGGTCTGAAAACAAGCTCCCAGAGCTTGGTATGAAAGACTAAGTAACTTCCTGTTAGAAAAGGAATTCACCAGAGGGAAAGTGGACACAACTTTATTCTATAAGACAATTAAGAATGACATTTTAGTATGTCAGATTTATGTGGATGACATCATATTTGGATCTACTAAACCCTCTCTGGGAAGAAAGTTTTCTAAATGTATGCAGGCAGAATTTAAGAAGAGCATAATGGGGGAACTGAAATTCTTTCTAGGCATTCAGATCATTCAAACCCCAGAAGGAACTTACATTCATCAGAGCAAATATGTCAGAGAACTTCTGAAGAAATTTGATCTCTCATAGTGTAAGCCATCAAAGATTCCAATGCATCCCACGTGCATTCTGGAAAGAGAAGAGGTAAGTAAAAAGGTAGAACAGAATGTCTACATAGGTATGATTGGTTCCCTTCTATATTTGACTACTTCAAGGCCTGATATTTTATTCAGTGTTTGCATTTATGCTAGATTCCAATCAGATCCTAGAGAATCTCATTTAACAGCAGTTAAGCGAATTTTCAAGTATCTGAAAGGTACTACTAATATGGGTTTGTTTTATAGAAAATCAAGTGATTACAGCTTAGTAGGATACTGTGATGTTGATTTTGCTGGAGACAAAGTAGAACAAAAAAGCACTTCTGGAAGCTGCCAGTTTCTAGGAGAAAATCTGATCTCTTGGTCCAGCAAAAGAAAATCCACAATTGCTCTATCAACAACAGAAGCTGAATACATAGCAGCAGGTAGATGCAGCACACAAATGCTCTGGATGAAAAGTCAACTCGAGGACTTCCAGATATTTGAGAGTAACATTCCTATCCTCTGTGACAATACTTTTGCTATCTGTCTTAGTAAGAATCCTATTTTGCATTCTAGGGCTAAGCATATAGAAATAAAACATCATTTTATTAGGGACTATATTCAGAAAGGGATTTAAAATTTAAAATTTATTAACACAGACCATTAATGGGCTGATATTTTTACAAAACTTCTTTCTGAAGATAGGTTCAACTTCATTCTGAAACATCTCAGCATGAAGCTCTGCCCAAAATGAAATTGTTTTGATTCCACATCTTAACCTTCAGAACTTTGTTTATTTTACTGTGAACTACTGATCAATCTTTCTTCAGAACTTTAGAAGTGCAGATTGTATCAGAATCTATCCATGAAGATCTGAGCGCTTCATTTCAAGGATAGAAATGTGTTGTTCACTCAAGCAAACAAGTGTCATCCAGTCATCAGCTATTTTCTGAGGCTGAACACGCGTTCACGTTTTTGAAAAGGCAAAAGCGCTGATTGGATGCATTGAGACACATGTCATGGGTAACCGTTCCAAATATCTTTCTGAATCCCCTAAAATCAGCTATCATTAAATGCTAATAATCATTATTAATTTCTCTCTCTTTACGTTTATGTTTCAAAAAACTTTTTAGAAATCTATTTAAACACACTTCACACCGTTTACACTCCTTTACATTCACTATCAGTTTTTCTACAAACTTGTTGTTTTTAGCTTGCATTCTCAAAACCCTTTCAAATCTTTTTTTTCACAAAACCTTCGTGTGAACAATGGCTTCCTCCAGCATTCCTACTTCAGGCTCTCAGAAATCAGTTTCATCTGAACAATACGAAGAACCCTACAAAACGCTTCTCACTCCAATCAAAAATCTAGAGTTTCTGTCAGAATTGATCGTGGATTTCAACAGTCTTCAAGAGAATGGGTTTGATCTCTCTGAAGAAGTTAAAGCTCAAGGCTGGGAAAGATACTTTGACAGACTGGTGGGTCCAACATTTTGTATTCTGGTAAAGGAATTTTGGATTCACGCTTCTTCTTCAAACCATCAAGTCACTTCTTACATCATGGGGAAGAAGATTGTTATCACTGAAGACCTCATTGCACGTTTAATAGGGTACAATGGTGGTGGTGTTCGTTTCATTGATATGGCAGAAAGGTGTGCAGATGCTGCCCTAATTGCAAGGGAAATCTTCACTCTGGGCTTCCCTCCAGCAACATAAGGGATTTAAAGGACAAACACAGAATTTGGGCCAAGTGCTTCAACCACAGAAAGCCTACCAGCTCTCCTGATTACATTAATATTGATCAGCAGTTTCTGATCTATTTCATCTCTTAGAAGGTCAAGATAAATCTGGCTCATCTTCTGTTTAACCATATCAGAACAAGTGTTAAGGAAACAAGAGAAGAGGAACGAACAAAAAGGGATTGGATATCCTTAGGAAGACTGATATCAAATATTCTAACAGAGAATAAGCTGATTGACCATCTGACAGAGGCTCAAGAAATCAGCACTCTGGAAGCTACTGTAGGCAAACAACTGAATGCCAAAAATCTGAAGAAGATGAAGTTAATTGAGAACATTAAGAAGGAACCCAGCGTCACTCCTTTTGCTGCAATCTCCCGCAGATGAATTCCTCTGGATGACTTTCCAATGTTCTCATAGATTGACTCTAAACCAAAAATAATTGTCAGATATCTGGATGCTTGCAAGGCTGATGGTACAACACCAAACTTGAACATTCAAGATCTTTAGCAGAAGGCTCCAGAGTTTGTTCTGAAGAAGACAAAGAAAAGAAAAGCTGTAGCAGAAGGATCATCTCAGCAGACTCCTAAGAAGAGAGGTAATCTTTCTTCTGTAACTGTTTTAGATTCAACTGCTGTATCAACATTTATACCAATTCCTACTCCATCTGAAAACCCAACACCTCAAAATTTTGATGATTTTGACCTTGACTTTGACCCTTCTAAGTCATTAAATCTCAGAAGATCTCGCTCCCAACCATAAAATCCAAATACTGAAGCCATACGAGAACAAGAACTTGCAAAAGTTCTTTCTAATATAGACCAACATACTTCTACTCCCACTCCTGAAAATCCAAACACGGAAGAACAACCAGAAATCCCTCTCTCACCACAACCAGAAATTCCCCTTTCTCCAATACCAAAAATACCTCTCTCACCTCAACCAGAAATTAATCCACCCTCTCCACAACATGAAATCTTCCAACAAGAAGTTCAAACTTATGAGGCTCAACCCTCTGAATCCCCTGAACCAGTACCTTTGGCCATTCGTTTGCCCCTTGGTACACTTATGAATATTCCCCAACTTCCCTCATCACCAGAATTAACACCACCAAATTCCCCATCAAGTCCAATCATAATTCCTGACTCTCCCACTCCTTCACCAAAAGACAATTCAGAAGACCACAACAAGACTGTCATTGATTTAACAGTCTTTGAATGCCTTGCTGCAATAACTAACAAAACTGCAATCCCTAAACCAAAACATCCAGATGTTGGTTCCAGCATATTGAACTTTGAAACAGAAGTACAAAAGTGGATCACTTCTCTAAAACAAGCAAGTTTGGAACTGGTTGATCCTGCTGCATCAGACTACCTATGGACAAAGTTCAGAAGATGGGTATGCTCTGAAACCTTTAAGTTGCAAGAATAGAGCTACGGAAAAGCTCAACAGAACTTCAGCAATGTGCTGAAGGAAATTGAAGGTCCAGTTCTGAGCAAGCGGCTTAAGGAAGAAGTTCTCACTCTGGACATTGCTCCCTGGTCTGAACATCGTCCAACTTCCAAAGTTCAACCTGATGCTGAAGAGAAAATGATTCATGTTGAAGACCTAGGTCAGAAAGAAGATACTGCAGAAAGCTCTGAGAAGCATCCTGTCAATGAAGATTTTCAAGCTTCCTTGGATAGGCAGACTCTAGATGATCTGAAAAGAAATGATATTCTGATGAAGGAAAGAATGGACAAGCAGGACAGCAAAATTGATGCAATAGCCAGCATGGTATCTTAGCAAAAGGAAACCAACGATCAGATCAAGGGCATGCTGGAAGCTCTGTTCACACGTCTTCCTCCTCCTCCTTTTAATTTTTTCATATTCTTTAAACATGATCATCTGTAATATTTTTACAATGTTCTGAACTTATCATTGCTTCTGTTTTTAAAATAAACGCATTTTAGCTTTGATCATTTTAGCTCTAATTATTTGTGCTTTTTGATAACTGACAAAAAGGGGGAGAAAGAATGATATTTTTCAATAACGGATTACTGAGACATAAACATAAGTCTCAAACATTCTGATCTATTTAAATTTCTCTCTTCTGAAAAGCTTATAGGTACAAAACTCTGATGAATTTGATTAACTCTGATACAGTAAAGTTCTGATGCTCAAGGTCTCATGGAATTAAAGGGAAGTAATCAACTCAGGGGGAGTTTTCTCTTCTTAGCACTGATACCTTTTATTCTTTACTTTTAATCTCTGATACCTTTTATTATTTATTCTTAATTGAAAAAAATCTGGTTTTGTCATCATCAAGAAGGGGGAGATTGTTAGAACATAGTTTGATTCTACAACCCTTAATTAGAGTTTTGATGATAACAAAATAAAAAGAATAAAATAAATTCAAAGATATATTTATATAGAACAAATATGCTGCTTAAAATTATGCTTTGTGAATAGAGGTATACAGAAGTTCTGATGGAATCATCATCAGAAGATCAGCAACATATCAGCATCAGAAGATCAATAATATATGCTACACCCTGAACCTACCAGATCATACGCTGAAGCCTGATGACCAGAATCTGCACATAAAACACTCTGACTCTGATCAAGATCTTTACCAATTCATTAGCATTCAGAAGCGTCAGCATCAGTTAAAGCAGATAACACTCTGAAGCGTTACTAAGCATTCAAGACAGATTAATTACCAACGGCTTTATTCAAGACAAGATCTTCTCAAAAAGGAAAGAACGTTATTATCATTGAAAGTGAATTATGGACAACAACGTCTCTTTCCCTTGGCTATAAAAACAAGTCTGTGTGAGAAAAGAAAAGGCTAATAATCTTCACGCACGCACTCATACAATTTGCTAAGCTTTCCATCAACGCTTACTCAAACGCTCTAGCAAATCCAGTTTCATTCTAAGCTTAAATTTGTGTATTATCACAGTTGTGGTATACTGTTTTATTAGAAAACTTCAAACACATTATTGTTCAATTATTTGTAAAGAGAATTCCTTGAGATAAACCGGATTGTGGTTATACTCAAGAAGGCTTTAACAGTTGTTAAAGTAGTTGTGCAATCCTTTGAATATAGTGGATTAAGACCTCGTTGGAGAGAGGCGAAATCACCTTGATGGGTGGACTGGAGTAGTTTGAGATCAAACGAACCAGGATAAAAATACAGTGTTGTCTAGCATTTGATTTAAAGTTTTATAATTCAACCCCCCTTCTTGTGTTTTTCACATCTTGAGTCTGTTGTTGAGTTTTTTGTTACTCCAATGGATGGTAGCCTTATCATTATGGAAGGTAGTCTGTTGTCGAGATTTTTTATACTGCAATGGATTGTAGCCTTGTCATTATGGAAGGTAGTCTCTTATGGATATTTTGGTTACTCCAATGATGGTACCCTTGTCATTATGGAAGGTAATCTATTGCCTAGATTTTCAGTACTCCATTGCATGGTAGCCTTGTCATTGTGGAAGGTAGTGTGTTATCGATATTTTTGTTATTCCAATTGATGGTAGCCTTGTCATTATGGAAGGTAGTCTATTGTCGTGATTTTTGTTACTCCAATGGATGGTAGCCTTGTCATTATGGAAGGTAGTATGTTGTCGATATCTTTGTTACTCCAATGGATGGTAGCCTTGTCATTATGGAAGGTGGTCTATTGTTGAGATATTTGTTACTCTAAGGGATGGTAGCCTTGTCATTATGGAACGTAGTCTGTTGTTGAGATTTTTGTAATTCCAATGGATGGTAGCGTTGTCATTATATAAGGTAGTATATTATCTAGATTTTTGTAACTACAATGAATGGTAGCCTTGTCATTATGGAAGGTAGTCTGTTGTCGAGATTTTTGTTACTACAATGGATTTTAGCCTTGTTGTTATGTAAAATAGTCTATGGTCGATATCTTAGTTACTCCAATGGATGGTAGCCTTGTCATTTTGGAAGGTAGTCTGTTATCAAAATTTTTGTTACTCTAATGGATGGTAGCCTTGTAATTATAGAAGGAAATATATTGTCGAGATTTTTGTCACTAAAATAGATGGTAGCCTTGTCATTATGGAAGGTAGTCTGTTGTCGAGATTTTTGTTACTACAATAGATTGTAGCCTTGTCGTTGTGGAAGGTAGTCTGTTATCGATATTTTTGTTACTCCAATGGATGGTAGCCTAGTCATTATGGAATGTATTTTGTGTATGAGATTTTAGTTACTCCAATGGATGGTAGCCTTGTCATTATGGAAGGTAGTCTGTTGTCGAGATTTTTTATACTCCAATGGATTGTAGCCTTGTCATTATGGAAGGTAGTCTGTTGTCAAGATTTTTGTTACTCTAAGGGATGGTAGCCTTGTCATTATGAAATGTAGTTTGTTGTGAAGATTTTTTTTATTCCAATGGATGGTAGCCTTGTCATTATGAAAGGTAGTCTATTGTCGATATTTTTGTTACTATAATAGATTGTAGCCTTGTCATTATGGAAGGTAGTATGTTGTCAAGATTTTTGTTACTCCAATGGATGGTAGCCTTGTCATTATAGAAGGTATTATATTTTCGATATTTTTGTCACTATAATGGATGGTAGCCTTGTCATTACGGAAGGAAGTCTATTGTCGAGATTTTTGTTACTCTAATGGATTGTAGCCTTGTCGTTATGCAAGGTAGTCTGTTGTCGAGTTTTTTGTTACTCTAATGGATGGTAGCCTTGTCATTATGGAAGGTAGTATATTATCGAGATTTTTGTCACTACAATGGATGGTAGCCTTGTCATTATGGAAGGTAGTCTGTTGTCGAGATTTTTGTTACTCCAATGATGGTACCCTTGTCATTATGGAAGGTAGTCTGTTGTCGAGATTTTTGTTACTCCAATGGATGGTAGCCTTGTCATTATGGAAGGTAGTATGTTGTCGATATCTTTGTTACTCCAATGGATGGTAGCCTTGTCATTATGGAAGGTGGTCTATTGTTGAGATGTTTGTTACTCTAAGGGATGGTAGCCTTGTCATTATGGAACGTAGTCTGTTGTTGAGATTTTTGTAATTCCAATGGATGGTAGCGTTGTCATTATATAAGGTAGTATATTATCTAGATTTTTGTAACTACAATGAATGGTAGCCTTGTCATTATGGAAGGTAGTCTGTTGTCGAGATTTTTGTTACTACAATGGATTTTAGCCTTGTTGTTATGTAAAATAGTCTATGGTCGATATCTTAGTTACTCCAATGGATGGTAGCCTTGTCATTTAGGAAGGTAGTCTGTTATCAAAATTTTTGCTACTCTAATGGATGGTAGCCTTGTAATTATAGAAGGAAATATATTGTCGAGATTTTTGTCACTAAAATGGATGGTAGCCTTGTCATTATGGAAGGTAGTCTGTTGTCGAGATTTTTGTTACTACAATAGATTGTAGCCTTGTCGTTGTGGAAGGTAGTCTGTTATCGATATTTTTGTTACTCCAATGGATGGTAGCCTAGTCATTATGGAATGTATTTTGTGTATGAGATTTTAGTTACTCCAATGGATGGTAGCCTTGTCATTATGGAAGGTAGTCTGTTGTCGAGATTTTTTATACTCCAATGGATTGTAGCCTTGTCATTATGGAAGGTAGTCTGTTGTCAAGATTTTTGTTACTCTAAGGGATGGTAGCCTTGTCATTATGAAATGTAGTTTGTTGTGAAGATTTTTTTTATTCCAATGGATGGTAGCCTTGTCATTATGAAAGGTAGTCTATTGTCGATATTTTTGTTACTATAATAGATTGTAGCCTTGTCATTATGGAAGGTAGTATGTTGTCAAGATTTTTGTTACTCCAATGGATGGTAGCCTTGTCATTATAGAAGGTATTATATTTTCGATATTTTTGTCACTATAATGGATGGTAGCCTTGTCATTACGGAAGGAAGTCTATTGTCGAGATTTTTGTTACTCTAATGGATTGTAGCCTTGTCGTTATGCAAGGTAGTCTGTTGTCGAGTTTTTTGTTACTCTAATGGATGGTAGCCTTGTCATTATGGAAGGTAGTATATTATCGAGATTTTTGTCACTACAATGGATGGTAGCCTTGTCATTATGGAAGGTAGTCTGTTGTCGAGATTTTTGTTACTCCAATGATGGTACCCTTGTCATTATGGAAGGTAGTCTGTTGTCGAGATTTTTGTTACTCCAATGGATGGTAGCCTTGTCATTATGGAAGGTAGTATGTTGTCGATATCTTTGTTACTCCAATGGATGGTAGCCTTGTCATTATGGAAGGTGGTCTATTGTTGAGATGTTTGTTACTCTAAGGGATGGTAGCCTTGTCATTATGGAACGTAGTCTGTTGTTGAGATTTTTGTAATTCCAATGGATGGTAGCGTTGTCATTATATAAGGTAGTATATTATCTAGATTTTTGTAACTACAATGAATGGTAGCCTTGTCATTATGGAAGGTAGTCTGTTGTCGAGATTTTTGTTACTACAATGGATTTTAGCCTTGTTGTTATGTAAAATAGTCTATGGTCGATATCTTAGTTACTCCAATGGATGGTAGCCTTGTCATTTAGGAAGGTAGTCTGTTATCAAAATTTTTGCTACTCTAATGGATGGTAGCCTTGTAATTATAGAAGGAAATATATTGTCGAGATTTTTGTCACTAAAATGGATGGTAGCCTTGTCATTATGGAAGGTAGTCTGTTGTCGAGATTTTTGTTACTACAATAGATTGTAGCCTTGTCGTTGTGGAAGGTAGTCTGTTATCGATATTTTTGTTACTCCAATGGATGGTAGCCTAGTCATTATGGAATGTATTTTGTGTATGAGATTTTAGTTACTCCAATGGATGGTAGCCTTGTCATTATGGAAGGTAGTCTGTTGTCGAGATTTTTTATACTCCAATGGATTGTAGCCTTGTCATTATGGAAGGTAGTCTGTTGTCAAGATTTTTGTTACTCTAAGGGATGGTAGCCTTGTCATTATGAAATGTAGTTTGTTGTGAAGATTTTTTTTATTCCAATGGATGGTAGCCTTGTCATTATGAAAGGTAGTCTATTGTCGATATTTTTGTTACTATAATAGATTGTAGCCTTGTCATTATGGAAGGTAGTATGTTGTCAAGATTTTTGTTACTCCAATGGATGGTAGCCTTGTCATTATAGAAGGTATTATATTTTCGATATTTTTGTCACTATAATGGATGGTAGCCTTGTCATTACGGAAGGAAGTCTATTGTCGAGATTTTTGTTACTCTAATGGATTGTAGCCTTGTCGTTATGCAAGGTAGTCTGTTGTCGAGTTTTATGTTACTCTAATGGATGGTAGCCTTGTCATTATGGAAGGTAGTATATTATCGAGATTTTTGTCACTACAATGGATGGTAGCCTTGTCATTATGGAAGGTAGTCTGTTGTCGAGATTTTTGTTACTCCAATGATGGTACCCTTGTCATTATGGAAGGTAGTCTGTTGTCGAGATTTTTGTTACTCCAATGGATGGTAGACTTGTCATTATGGAAGGTAGTCTGTTGTCCAGATTTTTGTTTCACCAATGGATGGTAGCCTTTTCATTATGGAAGGTACTCTGTTGTCGATATTTTTGTTACTCCATTGTATGGTAGCCTTGTCATTATGGAAGGTAGTGTGTTGTCGATATTTTTGTTATTCCAATGGATGGTAGCCTAGTCATTATGGAAGGTATTCTGTTGTCGTGATTTTTGTTATTCCAATGAATGGTAACATTGTCATTATGGAAGGTAGTATGTTGTAGATATCTTTGTTACTCCAATGGATGGTAGCCTTGTCATTTTGAAAGGTAGTCTGTTGTCGAGATTTTTGTTACTCTAAGGGATGGTAGCCTTGTCCATATAGAAGGTAGTCTGTTGTCGATATTTTTGTTATTCTAATGGATGGTAGCGTTGTTATTATATAAGGTAGTATATTGTCGAGATTTTTGTCACTACAATGGATGGTAGCCTTGTCATTATGGAAGGAAGTCTGTTGTCGAGATTTTTGTTACTACAATGGATTATAGCCTTGTCGTTATGGAAGGTAGTCTGTTGTCGATATCTTTGTTACTCCAAAGGATGGTAGCCTAGTCATTATGGAAGGTAGTTTGTGTATGATATTTTTGTTATTCCAATGGGTGGTAGCCTTGTCATTATGAAAGGTAGTCTGTTGTCGTGATTTTTATTACTCTAAGGGATGGTAGCCTTGTCATTATGGAAGCTAGTATGTTGTCGATATCTTTGTTACTCCAATGGATGGTAGCCTGGTAATTATGGAAGGTAGTCTATTGTCCAGATTTTAGTTACTCTAAGTGATGGTAGCCTTGTCATTATGGAACATAGTCTGTTGTCAAGATTTTTGTTATTTCAAGGGATG
The DNA here is from genome assembly GCA_948472305.1 of Vicia faba. Classification (NCBI taxonomy): domain Eukaryota; kingdom Viridiplantae; phylum Streptophyta; class Magnoliopsida; order Fabales; family Fabaceae; genus Vicia; species Vicia faba. The sequence goes on from OX451741.1 coordinate 528,628,918, forward strand.
GTAGCATTGTCATTATAGAAGGTAGTATATTATCGAGATTTTTGTCACTACAATGGATGGTAGCCTTTTCATTATGGAAGGTAGTCTGTTGTCGAGATTTTTGTTACTACAATGGATTGTAGCCTTGTCATTATGGAAGGTAGTGTGTTGTCGATATCTTTGTTACTCCAATGGATGGAAGCCTAGTCATTATGGAAGGTAGTTTGTGTACGATATTTTTGTTATTCGAATGGGTGGTAGCCTGGTCATTATGAAAGGTAGTCTGTTGTCGTGATTTTTGTTACTCTAAGGGAAGGTAGCCTTGTCATTATGGAATGTAGTATGTTGTCGATATTTTTGTTATTCCAATGGATGGTAGCGTTGTCATTATAGAAGGTAGTATATTATCGAGATTTTTGTCACTACAATGGATGGTAGCCTTTTCAATATGGAAGGTAGTCTAATGTCAAGATTTTTGTTACTACAATGGATTGTAGCCTTGTCGTTATGGAAGGTAGTTTCTTGTCGATATCTTTGTTAGTCCAATGGATGGTAGCCTAGTCATTATGGAAGGTAGTTTGTGTACGAGATTTTAGTTATTCCAATGGATGGTAGCCTTGTCATTATGAAAGGTTGTTTGTTGTCGTGATTTTTATTACTCTAAGGGATGGTAGCCTTGTCATTATGGAAGGTAGTATGTTGTCGATATCTTTGTTACTCCAATGGATGGTAGCCTTGTTTTTATGGAAGGTAGTCTGTTGTCGATATCTTTGTTACTCCAATGGATGGTAGCCTAGTCATTATGGAAGGTAGTTTGTGCACGATATTTTTGTTATTCCAATGGATGGTAGCCTTGTCATTATGAAAGGTATTATGTTGTCGTGATTTTTGTTACTCTAAGGGATGGTAGCCTTGCCATTATGGAAGGTAGTCTATTGTCGAGATTTTTGTTACTATAATGGATTGTAGCCTTTTCGTTGTGGAAGGTAGTCTCTTGTGGATATTTTGGTTACTCCAATGATGGTACCCTTGTCATTATGGAAGGTAATCTATTGCCTAGATTTTTGGTACTCTATTGCAAGGTAGCCTTGTCATTATGGAAGGTAGTGTGTTATCGATATTTTTGTTATTCCAATTGATGGTAGCCTTGTCATTGTGGAAGGTAGTCTATTGTCGTGATTTTTGTTACTCCAATGGATGGTAGCCTTGTCATTATGGAAGGTAGTATGTTGTCGATATCTTTGTTACTCCAATGGATGGTAGCCTTGTCATTATGGAAGGTGGTCTATTGTTGACATATTTGTTACTCTAAGGGATGGTAGCCTTGTCATTATGGGACGTAGTCTGTTGTTGAGATTTTTGTTATTCCAATAGATGGTAGCGTTGTCATTATATAAGGTAGTATATTATCTAGATTTTGTAACTACAATGAATGGTAGCCTTGTCATTATGGAAGGTAGTCTGTTGTCGATATTTTTGTTACTACAATGGATTTTAGCCTTGTTGTTATGTAAAATAGTCTATGGTCGATATCTTAGTTACTCCAATGGATGGTAGCCTTGTCATTATGGAAGGTAGTCTGTTATCATAATTTTTGTTACTCCAATGGATGGTAGACTTGTCATTATGGAAGGTAGTCTGTTGTCCAGATTTTTGTTACACCAATGGATGGTAGCCTTTTCATTATGGAAGGTACTCTGTTGTCGATATTTTTGTTACTCCATTGTATGGTAGCCTTGTCATTATGGAAGGTAGTGTGTTGTCGATATTTTTGTTATTCCAATGGATGGTAGCCTAGTCATTATGGAAGGTAGTCTGTTGTCGTGATTTTTGTTATTCCAATGAATGGTAGCATTGTCATTATGGAAGGTAGTATGTTGTAGATATCTTTGTTACTCCAATGGATGGTGGCCTTGTCATTATGGAAGGTAGTCTGTTGTCGAGATTTTTGTTACTCTAAGGGATGGTAGCCTTGTCCATATAGAAGGTAGTCTGTTGTCGAGATTTTTGTTATTCTAATGGATGGTAGCGTTGTCATTATATAAGGTAGTATATTGTCTAGATTTTTGTCACTACAATGGATGGTAGCCTTGTCGTTATGGAAGGAAGTCTGTTGTCGAGATTTTTGTTACTACAATGGATTGTAGCCTTGTCATTATGGAAGGTAGTCTATTGTCGATATCTTTGTTACTCCAATGGATGGTAGCCTAGTCATTATGGAAGGTAGTTTTTGTATGATATTTTTGTTATTCCAATGGGTGGTAGCCTTGTCATTATGAAAGGTAGTCTGTTGTCGTGATTTTTATTACTCTAAGGGATGGTAGCCTTGTCATTATGGAAGCTAGTATGTTGTCGATATCTTTGTTACTCCAATGGATGGTAGCCTGGTAATTATGGAAGGTAGTCTATTGTCCAGATTTTAGTTACTCTAAGTGATGGTAGCCTTGTCATTATGGAACATAGTCTGTTGTCAAGATTTTTGTTATTTCAAGGGATGGTAGCGTTGTCATTATAGAAGGTAGTATATTATCGAGATTTTTGTCACTACAATGGATGGTAGCCTTTTCATTATGGAAGGTAGTCTGTTGTCGAGATTTTTGTTACTACAATGGATTGTAGCCTTGTCATTATGGAAGGTAGTGTGTTGTCGATATCTTTGTTACTCCAATGGATGGAAGCCTAGTCATTATGGAAGGTAGTTTGTGTACGATATTTTTGTTATTCGAATGGGTGGTAGCCTGGTCATTATGAAAGTTAGTCTGTTGTCGTGATTTTTGTTACTCTAAGGGAAGGTAGCCTTGTCATTATGGAATGTAGTATGTTGTCGATATTTTTGTTATTCCAATGGATGGTAGCGTTGTCATTATAGAAGGTAGTATATTATCGAGATTTTTGTCACTACAATGGATGGTAGCCTTTTCAATATGGAAGGTAGTCTAATGTCAAGATTTTTGTTACTACAATGGATTGTAGCCTTGTCGTTATGGAAGGTAGTTTCTTGTCGATATCTTTGTTAGTCCAATGGATGGTAGCCTAGTCATTATGGAAGGTAGTTTGTGTACGAGATTTTAGTTATTCCAATGGATGGTAGCCTTGTCATTATGAAAGGTTGTTTGTTGTCGTGATTTTTATTACTCTAAGGGATGGTAGCCTTGTCATTATGGAAGGTAGTATGTTGTCGATATCTTTGTTACTCCAATGGATGGTAGCCTTGTTTTTATGGAAGGTAGTCTGTTGTCGATATCTTTGTTACTCCAATGGATGGTAGCCTAGTCATTATGGAAGGTAGTTTGTGCACGATATTTTTGTTATTCCAATGGATGGTAGCCTTGTCATTATGAAAGGTATTATGTTGTCGTGATTTTTGTTACTCTAAGGGATGGTAGCCTTGCCATTATGGAAGGTAGTCTATTGTCGAGATTTTTGTTACTATAATGGATTTTAGCCTTTTCGTTGTGGAAGGTAGTCTCTTGTGGATATTTTGGTTACTCCAATGATGGTACCCTTGTCATTATGGAAGGTATTCTATTGCCTAGATTTTTGGTACTCTATTGCAAGGTAGCCTTGTCATTATGGAAGGTAGTGTGTTATCGATATTTTTGTTATTCCAATTGATGGTAGCCTTGTCATTGTGGAAGGTAGTCTATTGTCGTGATTTTTGTTACTCCAATGGATGGTAGCCTTGTCATTATGGAAGGTAGTATGTTGTCGATATCTTTGTTACTCCAATGGATGGTAGCCTTGTCATTTTGGAAGGTGGTCTATTGTTGACATATTTGTTACTCTAAGGGATGGTAGCCTTGTCATTATGGGACGTAGTCTGTTGTTGAGATTTTTGTTATTCCAATAGATGGTAGCGTTGTCATTATATAAGGTAGTATATTATCTAGATTTTGTAACTACAATGAATGGTAGCCTTGTCATTATGGAAGGTAGTCTGTTGTCGAGATTTTTGTTACTACAATGGATTTTAGCCTTGTTGTTATGTAAAATAGTCTATGGTCGATATCTTAGTTACTCCAATGGATGGTAGCCTTGTCATTATGGAAGGTAGTCTGTTATCAAAATTTTTGTTACTCCAATGGATGGTAGACTTGTCATTATGGAAGGTAGTCTGTTGTCCAGATTTTTGTTACACCAATGGATGGTAGCCTTTTCATTATGGAAGGTACTCTGTTGTCGATATTTTTGTTACTCCATTGTATGGTAGCCTTGTCATTATGGAAGGTAGTGTGTTGTCGATATTTTTGTTATTCCAATGGATGGTAGCCTAGTCATTATGGAAGGTAGTCTGTTGTCGTGATTTTTGTTATTCCAATGAATGGTAGCATTCTCATTATGGAAGGTAGTATGTTGTAGATATCTTTGTTACTCCAATGGATGGTGGCCTTGTCATTATGGAAGGTAGTCTGTTGTCGAGATTTTTGTTACTCTAAGGGATGGTAGCCTTGTCCATATAGAAGGTAGTCTGTTGTCGAGATTTTTGTTATTCTAATGGATGGTAGCGTTGTCATTATATAAGGTAGTATATTGTCTAGATTTTTGTCACTACAATGGATGGTAGCCTTGTCATTATGGAAGGAAGTCTGTTGTCGAGATTTTTGTTACTACAATGGATTGTAGCCTTGTCATTATGGAAGGTAGTCTGTTGTCGATATCTTTGTTACTCCAATGGATGGTAGCCTAGTCATTATGGAAGGTAGTTTGTGTATGATATTTTTGTTATTCCAATGGGTGGTAGCCTTGTCATTATGAAAGGTAGTCTGTTGTCGTGATTTTTATTACTCTAAGGGATGGTAGCCTTGTCATTATGGAAGGTAGTATGTTGTCGATATCTTTGTTACTCCAATGGATGGTAGCCTGGTAATTATGGAAGGTAGTCTATTGTCCAGATTTTAGTTACTCTAAGTGATGGTAGCCTTGTGATTATGGAACATAGTCTGTTGTCAAGATTTTTGTTATTTCAAGGGATGGTAGCGTTGTCATTATAGAAGGTAGTATATTATCGAGATTTTTGTCACTATAATGGATGGTAGCCTTTTCATTATGGAAGGTAGTCTGTTGTCGAGATTTTTGTTACTACAATGGATTGTAGCCTTGTCATTATGGAAGGTAGTCTGTTGTCGATATCTTTGTTACTCCAATGGATGGAAGCCTAGTCATTATGGAAGGTAGTTTGTGTATGATATTTTTGTTATTCGAATGGGTGGTAGCCTTGTCATTATGAAAGGTAGTCTGTTGTCGTGATTTTTGTTACTCTAAGGGAAAGTAGCCTTGTTATTATGGAATGTAGTATGTTGTCGATATTTTTGTTATTCCAATGGATGGTAGCGTTGTCATTATAGAAGGTAGTATATTATCGAGATTTTTGTCACTACAATGGATGGTAGCCTTTTCAATATGGAAGGTAGTCTAATGTCAAGATTTTTGTTACTACAATGGATTGTAGCCTTGTCGTTATGGAAGGTAGTTTCTTGTCGATATCTTTGTTAGTCCAATGGATGGTAGCCTAGTCATTATGGAAGGTAGTTTGTGTAAGAGATTTTAGTTATTCCAATGGATGGTAGCCTTGTCATTACGAAAGGTTGTTTGTTGTCGTGATTTTTATTACTCTAAGGGATGGTAGCCTTGTCATTATGGAAGGTAGTATGTTGTCGATATCTTTGTTACTCCAATGGATGGTAGCCTTGTTTTTATGGAAGGTAGTCTGTTGTCGATATCTTTGTTACTCCAATGGATGGTAGCCTAGTCATTACGGAAGGAAGTCTATTGTCGAGATTTTTGTTACTCTAATGGTTTGTAGCCTTGTCGTTATGCAAGGTAGTCTGTTGTCGAGTTTTTTGTTACTCTAATGGATGGTAGCCTTGTCATTATGGAAGGTAGTATATTATCGAGATTTTTGTCACTACAATGGATGGTAGCCTTGTCATTATGGAAGGTAGTCTGTTGTCGAAATTTTTGTTACTTCAATGATGGTACCCTTGTCATTATGGAAGGTAGTCTGTTGTCGAGATTTTTGTTACTCCAATGGATGGTAGAATTGTCATTATGGAAGGTAGTCTGTTGTCCAAATTTTTGTTACACCAATGGATGGTAGCCTTTTCATTATGGAAGGTACTCTGTTGTCGATATTTTTGTTACTCCATTGTATGGTAGCCTTGTCATTATGGAAGGTAGTGTGTTGTCGATATTTTTGTTATTCCAATGGATGGTAGCCTAGTCATTATGGAAGGTAGTCTGTTGTCGTGATTTTTGTTATTCCAATGAATGGTAGCATTGTCATTATGGAAGGTAGTATGTTGTAGATATCTTTGTTACTCCAATGGATGGTAGCCTTGTCATTACGGAAGGTAGTCTGTTGTCGAGATTTTTGTTACTCTAAGGGATGGTAGCCTTGTCCATATAGAAGGTAGTCTGTTGTCGTGATTTTTGTTATTCCAATGAATGGTAGCGTTGTCATTATAGAAGGTAGTATATTGTCGAGATTTTTGTCAGTACAATGGATGGTAGCCTTGTCATTATGGAAGGAAGTCTGTTGTCGAGATTTTTGTTACTAAAATGGATTGTAGCCTTGTCGTTATGGAAGGTAGTCTGTTGTCGATATCTTTGTTACTCCGATGGATGGTAGCCTAGTCATTATGGAAGGTAGTTTGTGTATGATATTTTTGTTATTCCAATGGGTGGTAGCCTTGTCATTATGAAAGGTAGTCTGTTGTCGTGATTTTTATTACTCTAAGGGATGGTAGCCTTGTCATTATGGAAGGTAGTATGTTGTCGATATCTTTGTTACTCCAATGGATGGTAGCCTGGTAATTATGGAAGGTAGTCTGTTGTCCATATTTTAGTTACTCTAAGTGATGGTAGCCTTGTCATTATGGAACATAGTCTGTTGTCAAGATTTTTGTTATTTCAAGGGATGGTAGCGTTGTCATTATAGAAGGTAGTATATTATCGAGATTTTTGTCACTACAATGGATGGTAGCCTTTTCATTATGGAAGGTAGTCTGTTGTCGAGATTTTTGTTACTACAATGGATTGTAGCCTTGTCGTTATGGAAGGTAGTCTGTTGTCGATATCTTTGTTACTCCAATGGATGGAAGCCTAGTCATTATGGAAGGTAGTTTGTGTACGATATTTTTGTTATTCGAATGGGTGGTAGCCTTGTCATTATGAAAGGTAGTCTGTTGTCGTGATTTTTGTTACTCTAAGGGATGGTAGCCTTGTCATTATGGAATGTAGTATGTTGTCGATATTTTTGTTATTCCAATGGATGGTAGCATTGTCATTATAGAAGGTAGTATATTATCGAGATTTTTGTCACTACAATGGATGGTAGCCTTTTCAATATGGAAGGTAGTCTAATGTCAAGATTTTTGTTACTACAATGGATTGTAGCCTTGTCGTTATGGAAGGTAGTTTCTTGTCGATATCTTTGTTAATCCAATGGATGGTAGCCTATTCATTATGAAAGGTAGTTTGTGTACGAGATTTTAGTTATTCCAATGGATGGTAGCCTTGTCATTATGAAAGGTTGTTTGTTGTCGTGATTTTTATTACTCTAAGGGATGGTAGCCTTGTCAATATGGAAGGTAGTATGTTGTCGATATCTTTGTTACTCCAATGGATGGTAGCCTAGTCATTATGGAAGGTAGTTTGTGCACGATATTTTTGTTATTCCAATGGATGGTAGCCTTGTCATTATGAAAGGTATTATGTTGTCGTGATTTTTGTTACTCTAAGGGATGGTAGCCTTGTCATTATGGAAGGTAATATATTGTCGAGATTTTTGTCACTATAATGGATAGTAGCCTTGCCATTATGGAAGGTAGTCTATTGTCGAGATTTTTGTTACTATAATGGATTGTAGCCTTTTCGTTGTGGAAGGTAGTCTATTGTCGATATCTTTGTTACTCTAATGGATGGTAGCCTAGTCATTATGGAAGTTAGTTTGTGTATGACATTTTAGTTACTCCAATGGATGGTAGCCTTGTCATTATGGAAGGTAGTCTGTTGTCGAGATTTTTTATACTCCAAAGGATTGTAGCCTTGTCATTATGGAAGGTAGTCTGTTGTGTAGATTTTTGTTACTCTAAGGGATGGTAGCCTTGTCATTATGGAATGTAGTCTGTTGTCGAGTTTTTGTTATTCCAATGGATGGTAGCCTTGTCATTATGAAAGGTAGTCTATTGTCGATATTTTTGTTACTATAAAAGATTGTAGCCTTGTCATTATGAATGGTAGTCTGTTGTCGAGATTTTCGTTACTCCAATTGATGGTAGCCTTGTAATTATAGAAGTTAGTATATTGTTGAGATTTTTGTCACTATAATGAATGGTAGCCTTGTCATTATGGAAGGTAATCTATTGTCGAGATTTTTGTTACTACAATGGATTGTAACCTTGTCATTATGGAAGGTAGTTTGTTGTTGATATCTTTGTTACTCATATGGATGGTTGACTAGTCATTATTGAAGGTAGTTTGTGTACGATATTTTTGTTATTCCAATGGATGGTATCCTTGTCATTATGAAAGGTAGTTTGTTGTCGTGAGCTTTGTTACTCTAAGGGATGGTATCCTTGTCATTATGGAAGGTAGTATGTTGTCGATATCTTTGTTACTCCAATGGATGGTAGCCTTATTTTTATGGAAGGTAGTCTGTTGTCGATATCTTTGTTACTCCAATGGATGGTAGCCTAGTCATTATGGAAGGTAGTTTGTCTACGATATTTTTGTTATTCCAATGGATGGTAGCCTTGTCATTATGAAAGGTAGTCTGTTGTCGTGATTTTTGTTACTCTAAGGGATGGTAGCCTTGTCATTATGGAAGGTAGTATGTTGTCGATATCTTTGTTATTCCAATGGATGGTAGCCTTTTCATTATGGAAGGTAGTCTGTTGTCGAGATTTTTGTAACTCTAAGGGATGATAGCCTTGTCCATATGGAAGGTAGTTTGTTGTCGAGATTTTTGTTATTCCAATGGATGGTAGGGTTGTCATTATAGAAGGTAGTATATTGTCAAGATTTTTGTCACTACAATGGATGGCAGCCTTGTCATTATGTAAGGTAGTCTGTTGTCGAGATTTTTGTTACTAGAATAGATTGTAGCCTTGTCGTTATGGAAGGTATTCTGTTGTCGATATCTTTGTTACTCCAATGGATGGTAGCCTAGTCATTATGGAAGATAGTTTGTCTACGATATTTTTGTTATTCTAATGGATGGTAGCCTTGTCATTATGGAAGGTAGTCTGTTGTCGAGATTTTCGTTACTCCAATTGATGGTAGCCTTGTAATTATAGAAGTTAGTATATTGTTGAGATTTTTGTCACTATAATGAATGGTAGCCTGGTCATTATGGAAGGTAGTCTGTTGTCGAGATATTTGTTACTACAATGGATGGTAGCCTAGTCATTATGGAAGGTAGTTTGTGTACGAGATTTTAGTTACTCCAATGGATGGTAGCCTTGTCATTATGGAAGGTAGTATGTTGTCGAGATTTTTGTTACTCCAATGGATTTTAGCCTTGTCATTATAGAAGGTAATACATTGTCGAGATTTTTGTCACTATAATGGATGGTAGCCTTGTCATTATGGAAGGTAGTCTGTTGTCGAGATTTTTGTTACTATAATGGATTGTATCCTTGTCATTGTGGAAGGTAGTTTGTTGTCGATATCTTTCTTACTCTAATGGATGGTAGCCTAGTCATTATGGAAGGTAGTTTGTGTATGAGATTTTAGTTACTCCATTGGATGGTAGCCTTGTCATTATGGAAGGTAGTTTGTTGTCGAGAGTTTTTATACTCCAATGGATTTTAGCCTTGTCATTATGGAAGGTATTATGTTGTCGAGATTTTTGTTACTTTAAGGGATGGTAGCCTTGTCATTATGGAATGTAGTCTGTTGTCGAGATTTTTGTTATTCCAATGGATGGTAGCCTTGTAATTATGAAAGGTAGTCTATTGTCGATATTTTTGTTACTATAATAGATTGTAGCCTTGTCATTATGGAAGATAGTCTGTTGTCGAGATTTTTGTTACTCCAATTGATGGTAGCCTTGTAAATATAGAAGGTAGTATATTGTTGAGATTTTTGTCACTACAATGAATGGTAGCCTTGTCATTATGGAAGGTAATCTGTTGTCGAGATTTTTGTTACTACAATGGATTGTAGCCTTGTCATTATGGAAGGTTGTCTGTTGTCGATATCTTTGTTACTCATATGGATGGTAGACTAGTCATTATTGAAAGTAGTTTATGTACGATATTTTTGTTATTCCAATGGATGGTAGCCTTGTCATTATGAAAGGTAGTTTGTTGTCTTGATTTTTGTTACTCTAGGGGATGGTAGCCTTGTCATTATGGAAGGTAGTATGTTGTCGATATCTTTGTTACTCCAATGGATGATAGCCTTGTCATTATGGAAGGTAGTCTGTTGTCGATATCTTTGTTACTCCAATGGATGGTAGCCTAGTCATTATGGAAGGTAGTTTGTGCACGATATTTTTGTTATTCCAATGGATGGTAGCCTTGTCATTATGAAAGGTAGTCTGTTATCGTGATTTTTGTTACTCTAAGGGATGGTAGCCTTGTCATTATGGAAGGTAATATATTGTCGAGATTTTTGTCACTATAATGGATGGTAGCCTTGCCATTATGGAAGGTAGTCTATTGTCGAGATTTTTGTTACTATAATTGATTGTAGCCTTTTCGTTGTGGAAGGTAGTCTCTAGTGGATATTTTGGTTACTCCAATGATGGTACCCTTGTCATTATGGAAGGTAATCTATTGCCTAGATTTTTGGTACTCCATTGCATGGTAGCCTTGTCATTATGGAAGGTAGTGTGTTATCGATATTTTTGTTATTCCAATTGATGGTAGCCTTGTCATTATGGAAGGTAGTCTATTGTCGTGATTTTTGTTACTCCAATGGATGGTAGCCTTGTCATTATGGAAGGTAGTATGTTGTCGATATCTTTGTTACTCCAATGGATGGTAGCCTTGTCATTATGGAAGGTGGTCTATTGTTGAGATATTTGTTACTCTAAGGGATGGTAGCCTTGTCATTATGGAACGTAGTCTGTTGTTGAGATTTTTTTTATTCCAATGGATGGTAGCGTTGTCATTATATAAGGTAGTATATTATCTAGATTTTTGTAACTACAATGAATGGTAGCCTTGTCATTATGGAAGGTAGTCTGTCGTCGAGATTTTTGTTACTACAATGGATTTTAGCCTTGTTGTTATGTAAAATAGTCTATGGTCGATATCTTAGTTACTCCAATGGATGGTAGCCTTGTCATTATGGAAGGTAGTCTGTTATCAAAATTTTTGTTACTCTAATGGATGGTAGCCTTGTAATTATAGAAGGAAATATATTGTCGAGATTTTTGTCACTAAAAAGGATGGTAGCCTTGTCATTATGGAAGGTAGTCTGTTGTCGAGATTTTTGTTACTACAATAGATTGTAGCCTTGTCGTTGTGGAAGGTAGTCTGTTGTCGATATTTTTGTTACTCCAATGGATGGTAGCCTAGTCATTATGGAATGTATTTTGTGTATGAGATTTTAGTTACTCTAATGGATGGTAGCCTTGTCATTATGGAAGGTAGTCTGTTGTCGAGATTTTTTATACTCCAATGGATTGTAGCCTTGTCATTATGGAAGGTAGTCTGTTGTTAAGATTTTTGTTACTCTAAGGGATGGTAGCCTTGTCATTATGAAATGTAGTTTGTTGTCAAGATTTTTTTTATTCCCATGGATGGTAGCCTTGTCGTTATGAAAGGTAGTCTATTGTCGATATTTTTGTTACTATAATAGATTGTAGCCTTGTCATTATGGAAGGTAGTATGTTGTCAAGATTTTTGTTACTCCAATGGATGGTAGCCTTGTCATTATAGAAGGTATTATATTTTCGATATTTTTGTCACTATAATGGATGGTAGCCTTGTCATTACGGAAGGAAGTCTATTGTCGAGATTTTTGTTACTCTAATGGATTGTAGCCTTGTCGTTATGCAAGGTAGTCTGTTGTCGAGTTTTTTGTTACTCTAATGGATGGTAGCCTTGTCATTATGGAAGGTAGTATATTATCGAGATTTTTGTCACTACAATGGACGGTAGCCTTGTCATTATGGAAGGTAGTCTGTTGTCGAGATTTTTGTTACTCCAATGATGGTACCCTTGTCATTATGGAAGGTAGTCTGTTGTCGAGATTTTTGTTACTCCAATGGATGGTAGACTTGTCATTATGGAAGGTAGTCTGTTGTCCAGATTTTTGTTACACCAATGGATGGTAGCCTTTTCATTATGGAAGGTACTCTGTTCTCGATATTTTTGTTACTCCATTGTATGGTAGCCTTGTCATTATGGAAGGTAGTGTGTTGTCGATATTTTTGTTATTCCAATGGATGGTAGCCTAGTCATTATGGAAGGTAGTCTGTTGTCGTGATTTTTGTTATTCCAATGAATGGTAGCATTGTCATTATGGAAGGTAGTATGTTGTAGATATCTTTGTTACTCCAATGGATGGTAGCCTTGTCATTATGGAAGGTATTATGTTGTCGAGATTTTTGTTACTCTAAGGGATGGTAGCCTTGTCATTATGGAAGGTAATATATTGTCGAGATTTTTGTCACTGTAATGGCTAGTAGCCTTGCCATTATGGAAGGTAGTCTATTGTCGAGATTTTTGTTACTATAATGGATTGTAGCCTTTTCATTGTGGAAGGTAGTCTGTTGTCGATATTGTTGTTACTCTAATGGATGGTAGCCTAGTCATTATGGAAGTTAGTTTGTGTATGACATTTTAGTTACTCCAATGGATGGTAGCCTTGTCATTATGGAAGGTAGTCTGTTGTCGAGATTTTTATACTCCAAAGGATTGTAGCCTTGTCATTATGGAAGGTAGGCTGTTGTGTAGATTTTTGTTACTCTAAGGGATGGTAGCCTTGTCATTATGGAATGTAGTCTGTTGTCGAGATTTTTGTTATTCCAATGGATGGTAGCCTTGTCATTATGAAAGGTAGTCTATTGTCGATATTTTTGTTACTATAATAGATTGTAGCCTTGTCATTATGAATGGTAGTCTGTTGTCGAGATTTTCGTTACTCCAATTGATGGTAGCCTTGTAATTATAGAAGTTAGTATATTGTTGAGATTTTTGTCACTACAATGAATGGTAGCCTTGTCATTATGGAAGGTAATCTGTTGTCGAGATTTTTGTTACTACAATGGATTGTAACCTTGTCATTATGGAAGGTAGTTTGTTGTTGATATCTTTGTTACTCATATGGATGGTTGACTAGTCATTATTGAAGGTAGTTTGTGTACGATATTTTTGTTATTCCAATGGATGGTAGCCTTGTCATTATGAAAGGTAGTTTGTTGTCGTGATTTTTGTTACTCTAAGGGATGGTATCCTTGTCATTATGGAAGGTAGTATGTTGTCGATATCTTTGTTACTCCAATGGATGGTAGCCTTGTTTTTATGGAAGGTAGTCTGTTGTCGATATCTTTGTTACTCCAATGGATGGTAGCCTAGTCATTATGGAAGGTAGTTTGTCTACGATATTTTTGTTATTCCAACGGATGGCAGCCTTGTCATTATGAAAGGTAGTCTGTTGTCGTGATTTTTGTTACTCTAAGGGATGGTAGCCTTGTCATTATGGAAGGTAGTATGTTGTCGATATCTTTGTTACTCCAATGGATGGTAGCCTTTTCATTATGGAAGGTAGTCTGTTGTCGTGATTTTTGTAACTCTAAGGGATGATAGCCTTGTCCATATGAAAGGTAGTTTGTTGTCGAGATTTTTGTTATTCCAATGGATGGTAGGGTTGTCATTATAGAAGGTAGTATATTGTCAAGATTTTTGTCACTACAATGGATGGTAGCCTTGTCATTATGTAAGGTAGTCTGTTGTCGAGATTTTTGTTACTAGAATAGATTGTAGCCTTGTCGTTATGGAAGGTATTCTGTTGTCGATATCTTTGTTACTCCAATGGATGGTAGCCTAGTCATTATGGAAGATAGTTTGTGTACGATATTTTTGTTCTTCTAATGGATGGTAGCCTTGTCATTATGGAAGGTAGTCTGTTGTCGAGATTTTCGTTACTCCAATTGATGGTAGCCTTGTAATTATAGAAGTTAGTATATTGTTGAGATTTTTGTCACTATAATGAATGGTAGCCTGGTCATTATGGAAGGTAGTCTGTTGTCGAGATATTTGTTACTACAATGGATTGTAGCCTTGTCGTTATGGAAGAAAGTCTGTTGTCGATATCTTTGTTACTCCAATGGATGGTAGCCTAGTCATTATGGAAGGTAGTTTGTGTACGAGATTTTAGTTACTCCAATGGATGGTAGCCTTGTCATTATGGAAGGTAGTCTGTTGTCGAGATTTTTGTTACTCCAATGGATTTTAGCCTTGTCATTATAGAAGGTAATACATTGTCGAGATTTTTGTCACTATAATGGATGGTAGCCTTGTCATTATGGAAGGTAGTCTGTTGTCGAGATTTTTGTTACTATAATGGATTGTATCCTTGTCATTGTGGAAGGTAGTTTGTTGTCGATATCTTTCTTACTCTAATGGATGGTAGCCTAGTCATTATGGAAGATAGTTTGTGTATGAGATTTTAGTTACTCCATCGGATGGTAGCCTTGTCATTATGGAAGGTAGTTTGTTGTCGAGATTTTTTATACTCCAATGGATTGTAGCCTTGTCATTATGGAAGGTATTATGTTGTCGAGATTTTTGTTACTCTAAGGGATGGTAGCCTTGTCATTATGGAATGTAGTCTGTTGTCGAGATTTTTGTTATTCCAATGGATGGTAGCCTTGTAATTATGAAAGGTAGTCTATTGTCGATATTTTTGTTACTATAATAGATTGTAGCCTTGTCATTATGGAAGAGAGTCTGTTGTCGAGATTTTTGTTACTCCAATTGATGGTAGCCTTGTAATTATAGAAGGTAGTATATTGTTGAGATTTTTGTAACTACAATGAATGGTAGCCTTGTCATTATGGAAGGTAATCTGTTGTCGAGATTTTTTTTACTACAATGGATTGTAGCCTTGTCATTATGGAAGGTTGTCTGTTGTCGATATCTTTGTTACTCATATGGATGGTAGACTAGTCATTATTGAAGGTAGTTTATGTACGATATTTTTGTTATTCCAATGGATGGTAGCCTTGTCATTATGAAAGGTAGTTTGTTGTCTTGATTTTTGTTACTCTAGGGGATGGTAGCCTTGTCATTATGGAAGGTAGTATGTTGTCGATATCTTTGTTACTCCAATGGATGATAGCCTTGTCGTTATGGAAGGTAGTCTGTTGTCGATATCCTTGTTACTCCAATGGATGGTAGCCTAGTCATTATGGAAGGTAGTTTGTGCACGATATTTTTGTTATTCCAATGGGTGGTAGCCTTGTCATTATGGAAGGTAGTATGTTGTCGATATCTTTGTTACTCCAATGGATGGTAGCCTGGTAATTATGGAAGGTAGTCTATTGTCGAGATTTTTGTTACTATAATGGATTGTAGCCTTTTCGTTGTGGAAGGTAGTCTCTTGTGGATATTTTGGTTACTCCAATGATGGTACCCTTGTCATTATGGAAGGTAATGTATTGCCTAGATTTTTGGTACTCCATTGCATGGTAGCCTTGTCATTATGGAAGGTAGTGTGTTATCGATATTTTTGTTATTCCAATTGATGGTAGCCTTGTCATTATGGAAGGTAGTCTATTGTCGTGATTTTTGTTACTCCAATGGATGGTAGCCTTGTCATTATGGAAGGTAGTATGTTGTCGATATCTTTGTTACTCCAATGGATGGTAGCCTTGTCATTATGGAAGGTGGTCTATTGTTGAGATATTTGTTACTCTAAGGGATGGTAGCCTTGTCATTATGGAACGTAGTCTGTTGTTGAGATTTTTGTTATTCCAATGGATGGTAGCGTTGTCATTATATAAGGTAGTATATTATCTAGATTTTTGTAACTACAATGAATGGTAGCCTTGTCATTATGGAAGGTAGTCTGTTGTCGAAATTTTTGTTACTACAATGGATTTTAGCCTTATAATTATAGAAGGAAATATATTGTCGAGATTTTTGTCACTAAAATGGATGGTAGCCTTGTCATTATTGAAGGTAGTCTGTTGTCGAGATTTTTGTTACTACAATAGATTGTAGCCTTGTCGTTGTGGAAGGTAGTCTGTTGTCGATATTTTTGTTACTCCAATGGATGGTAGCCTAGTCATTATGGAATGTATTTTGTGTATGAGATTTTAGTTACTCCAATGGATGGTAGCCTTGTCATTATGGAAGGTAGTCTGTTGTCGAGATTTTTTATACTCCAATGGATTGTAGCCTTGTCATTATGGAAGGTAGTCTGTTGTCAAGATTTTTGTTACTCTAAGGGATGGTAGCCTTGTCATTATGAAATGTAGTTTGTTGTCAAGATTTTTTTTATTCCAATGGATGGTAGCCTTGTCATTATGAAAGGTAGTCTATTGTCGATATTTTTGTTACTATAATAGATTGTAGCCTTGTCATTATGGAAGGTAGTATGTTGTCAAGATTTTTGTTACTCCAATGGATGGTAGCCTTGTCATTATAGAAGGTATTATTTTTTCGATATTTTTGTCACTATAATGGATGGTAGCCTTGTCATTACGGAAGGAAGTCTATTGTCGAGATTTTTGTTACTCTAATGTATTGTAGCCTTGTCGTTATGCAAGGTAGTCTGTTGTCGAGTTTTTTGTTACTCTAATGGATGGTAGCCTTGTCATTATGGAAGGTAGTATATTATCGAGATTTTTGACACTACAATGGATGGTAGCCTTGTAATTATGGAAGGTAGTCTGTTGTCGAAATTTTGGTAACTCCAATGATGGTACCCTTGTCATTATGGAAGGTAGTCTGTTGTCGAGATTTTTGTTACTCCAATGGATGGTAGACTTGTCATTATGGAAGGTAGTCTGTTGTCCAGATTTTTGTTACACCAATGGATGGTAGCCTTTTCATTATGGAAGGTACTCTGTTGTAGATATTTTTGTTACTCCATTGTATGGTAGCCTTGTCATTATGGAAGGTAGTGTGTTGTCGATATTTTTGTTATTCCAATGGATGGTAGCCTAGTCATTATGGAAGGTAGTCTGTTGTCGTGATTTTTGTTATTCCAATGAATGGTAGCATTGTCATTATGGAAGGTAGTATGTTGTAGATATCTTTGTTACTCCAATGGATGGTAGCCTTGTCATTATGGAAGGTAGTCTGTTGTCGAGATTTTTGTTACTCTAAGGGATGGTAGCCTTGTCCATATAGAAGGTAGTCTGTTGTCGAGATTTTTGTTATTCTAATGGATGGTAGCGTTGTCATTATAGAAGGTAGTATATTGTCGAGATTTTTGTCACTACAATGGATGGTAGCCTTGTCATTATGGAAGGAAGTCTGTTGTCGAGATTTTTGTTACTACAATGGATTGTAGCCTTGTCGTTATGGAAGGTAGTCTGTTGTCGATATCTTTGTTACTCCAATGGATGGTAGCCTAGTCATTATGGAAGGTAGTTTGTGTATGATATTTTTGTTATTCCAATGGGTGGTAGCCTTGTCATTATGAAAGGTAGTCTGTTGTCGTGATTTTTATTACTCTAAGGGATGGTAGCCTTGTCATTATGGAAGGTAGTATGTTGTCGATATCTTTGTTACTCCAATGGATGGTAGCCTAGTAATTATGGAAGGTAGTCTATTGTCCAGATTTTAGTTACTCTAAGTGATGGTAGCCTTGTCATTATGGAACATAGTCTGTTGTCAAGATTTTTGTTATTTCAAGGGATGGTAGCGTTGTCATTATAGAAGGTAGTATATTATCGAGATTTTTGTCACTACAATGGATGGTAGCCTTTTCATTATGGAAGGTAGTCTGTTGTCGAGATTTTTGTTACTACAATGGATTGTAGCCTTGTCGTTATGGAAGGTAGTCTGTTGTCGATATCTTTGTTACTCCAATGGATGGAAGCCTAGTCATTATGGAAGGTAGTTTGTGTACGATATTTTTTTTATTCTAATGGGTGGTAGCCTTGTCATTATGAAAGGTTGTTTGTTGTCGTGATTTTTGTTACTCTAAGGGATGGTAGCCTTGTCATTATGGAATGTAGTATGTTGTCGATATTTTTGTTACTCCAATGGATGGTAGCCTTGTTTTTATGGAAGGTAGTCTGTTGTCGATATCTTTGTTACTCCAATGGATGGTAGCCTAGTCATTATGGAAGGTAGTTTGTGCACGATATTTTTGTTATTCCAATGGATGGTAGCCTTGTCATTATGAAAGGTATTATGTTGTCGTGATTTTTGTTACTCTAAGGGATGGTAGCCTTGTCATTATGGAAGGTATTATATTGTCGAGATTTTTGTCACTATAATGGATAGTAGCCTTGCCATTATGGAAGGTAATCTGTTGTCGAGATTTTTTTACTATAATGGATTGTAGCCTTTTCTTTGTTAGTCCAATGCATGGTAGCCTAGTCATTATGGAAGTTAGTTTGTGTATGACATTTTAGTTACTCCAATGGATGGTAGCCTTGTCATTATGGAAGGTAGTCTGTTGTCGAGATTTTTTATACTCCAAAGGATTGTAGCCTTGTCATTATGGAAGGTAGTCTGTTGTCGAGATTTTCGTTACTCTAATTGATGGTAGCCTTGTAATTATAGAAGTTAGTATATTGTTGAGATTTTTGTCACTATAATGAATGGTAGCCTGGTCATTATGGAAGGTAGTCTGTTGTCAAGATATTTGTTACTACAATGGATTGTAGCCTTGTCGTTATGGATGAAAGTCTGTTGTCGATATCTTTGTTACTCCAATGGATGGTAGCCTAGTCATTATGGAAGGTAGTTTGTGTACGAGATTTTAGTTACTCCAATGGATGGTAGCCTTGTCATTATGGAAGATAGTCTGTTGTCGAGATTTTTGTTACTCCAATGGATTTTAGCCTTGTCATTATAGAAGGTAATACATTGTCGAGATTTTTGTCACTATAATGGATGGTAGCCTTGTCATTATGGAAGGTAGTCTGTTGTCGAGATTTTTGTTACTATAATGGATTGTATCCTTGTCATTGTGGAAGGTAGTTTGTTGTCGATATCTTTCTTACTCTAATGGATGCTAGCCTAGTCATTATGGAAGGTAGTTTGTGTATGAGATTTTAGTTACTCCATTGGATGGTAGCCTTGTCATTATGGAAGGTAGTTTGTTGTCGAGATTTTTTATACTCCAATGGATTGTAGCCTTGTCATTATGGAAGGTATTATGTTGTCGAGATTTTTGTTACTCTAAGGGATGGTAGCCTTGTCATTATGGAATGTAGTCTGTTGTCGAGATTTTTGTTATTCCAATGGATGGTAGCCTTGTAATTATGAAAGGTAGTCTATTGTCGATATTTTTGTTACTATAATAGATTATAGCCTTGTCATTATGGAAGATAGTCTGTTGTCGAGATTTTTGTTACTCCAATTGATGGTAGCCTTGTAATTATAGAAGGTAGTATATTGTTGAGATTTTTGTCACTACAATGAATGGTAGCCTTTTCATTATGGAAGGTAATATGTTGTCGAGATTTTTGTTACTACAATGGATTGTAGCCTTGTCATTATGGAAGGTAGTCTGTTGTCGATATCTTTGTTACTCATATGGATGGTAGACTAGTCATTATTGAAGGTAGTTTGTGTACGATATTTTTGTTATTCCAATGGATGGTAGCCTTGTCATTATGAATGGTAGTTTGTTGTCTTGATTTTTGTTACTCTAGGGGATGGTAGCCTTGTCATTATGGAAGGTAGTATGTTGTCGATATCTTTGTTACTCCAATGGATGATAGCCTTGTCGTTATGGAAGGTAGTCTGTTGTCGATATCTTTGTTACTCTAATGGATGGTAGCCTAGTCATTATGGAAGGTAGTTTGTGCATGATATTTTTGTTATTCCAATGGATGGTAGCCTTGTCATTATGAAAGGTAGTATGTTGTCGTGATTTTTGTTACTCTAATGGATGGAAGCGTTGTCATTATAGAAGGTAGTATATTATCGAGATTTTTGTCACTAAAATGGATGGTAGCCTTGTCATTATGGAATGTAGTCTGTTGTCGAGATTTTTGTTATTCCAATGGATGGTAGCCTTGTCATTATGAAAGGTAGTCTATTGTCGAGATTTTTGTTACTATAATAGATTATAGCCTTGTCATTATAGAAAGTAGTCTGTTGTCGAGATTTTGGTTACTCCAATGGATGGTAGCCTTGTAATTATAGAAGGTAGTATATTGTTGAGATTTTTGTCACTACAATGAATGGTAGCCTTGTCATTATGGAAGGTAATCTGTTGTCGAGATTTTTGTTACTACAATGGATTATAGCGTTGTCATTATGGAAGCTAATATTTTGTCGATATCTTTGTTACTCCAATGGATGGTAGACTAGTTATTATTGAAGGTAGTTTGTGTACAATATTTTTGTTATTCCAATGGATGGTAGCCTTGTCATTATGAAAGGTAGTTTGTTGTCGTGATTTTTGTTACTCTAAGGGATGGTAGCCTTGTCATTATGGAAGGTAGTATGTTGTCGATATCTTTATTACTCCAATGGATGGTAGCCTTGTCGTTATGGAAGGTAGTCTGTTGTCGATATCTTTGTTACTCCAATGGATGGTCGCCTAGTCATTATGGAAGGTAGTTTGTGTACAAGATATTAGTTACTTTAATGGATGGTAGCCTTGTCATTATGGAAGGTAGTCTATTGTCGAGATTTTTTATACTCAAATGGATTGTAGCCTTGTAATTATGGAAGGTAGTCTCTTGTTGATATTTTGCTTACTCCAATGATGGTACCCTTGTCATTATGGAAGGTAGTCTATTGGCGAGACTTTTGTTACTCCATTGCATGGTAGCCTTGTCATTATGGAAGGTAGTGTGTTGTAGATATTTTTGTTATTCCAATGGATGGTAGCCTTGTAATTATGGAAGGTAGTCTATTGTCGTGATTTTTGTTACTCCAATGGATGGTAGCCTTGTCATTATGGAAGGGACTATGTTGTCTATATTTTTCTTACTCCAATGGATGGTAGCCTTGTCATTATGGAAGGTAGTCTATTGTCGAGATTTTTGTTACTCTAAGGGATGGTAGCCTTGTCCATATGGAAGGTAGTCTGTTGTCGAGATTTTTGTTATTCCAATGGATGGTAGTGTTGTCATTATAAAAGGTAGTATATTGTCGAGATTTTTGTCACTACAATGGATGGTAGCCTTGTTATTATGTAAGGTAGTCTGTTGTCGATATCTTTGTTACTCCAATGGATGGTAGCCTAGTCATTATGGAAGGTAGTTTGTGTACGATATTTTTGTTATTCCAATGGATGGTAGCCTTGTCATTATGAAAGGTAGTCTATTGTCGTGATTTTTGTTACTCTAAGGGATGGTAGCCTTGTCATTATGGAAGGTAGTATGTTGTCGATATCTTTGTTACTCCAATGGATGGTAGCCTTATCATTATGGAAGGTGGTTTGTTGTCGAGATATTTGTTACTCTAAGGGATGATAGCTTGTCCTTATGGAACATAGTCTGTTGTCGAGATTTTTGTTATTCCAATGGATGGTAGCTTTGTAATTATAGAAGGTAGTATATTATTGAGATTTTTGTCACTACAATGAATGGTAGCCTTGTCATTATGGAATGTAGTCTGTTGTCGAGATTTTTGTTATTCCAATGGATGGTAGCCTTGTCATTATGAAAGGTAGTCTATTGTCGAGATTTTTGTTACTATAATAGATTGTAGCCTTGTCATTATGGAAGGTAGTCTGTTGACGAGATTTTGGTTACTCCAATGGATGGTAGCCTTGTAATTATAGAAGGTAGTATATTGTTGAGATTTTTGTCACTACAATGAATGGTAGCCTTGTCATTATGGAAGGTAATCTGTTGTCGAGATTTTTGTTACTACAATGGATTATAGCATTGTCATTATGGAAGGTAGTATGTTGTCGATATCTTTGTTACTCCAATGGATGGTAGACTAGTCATTATTGAAGGTAGTTCGTGTATAATATTTTTGTTATTCCAATGGATGGTAGCCTTGTCATTATGAAAGGTAGTTTGTTGTCGTGATTTTTGGTACTTGAAGGGATGGTAGCCTTGTCATTATGGAAGGTAGTATGTTGTCGATATCTTTATTACTCTAATGGATGGTAGCCTTGTCGTTATGGAAGGTAGTATGTTGTCGATTTCTTTGTTACTCCAATGGATGGTAGCCTAGTCATTATGGAAGGTAGTTTGTGTATGATATTTTTGTTATTCCAACGGATGGTAGCCTTGTAATTTTGGAAGGTAGTCTGTTGTTAAGATTTTTGTTACTATAATCGATTGTAGCCTTGTCGTTATGGAAGGTAGTTTGTTGTTGATATCTTTGTTAGTCCAATGGATGATAGCCTAGTCATTATGGCAGGTAGTTTGTGTACGAGATTTTTGTTACTTTAATGGATGGTAGCCTTGTCATTATGGAAGGTAGTCTGTTGTCGAGATTTTTTATACTCTAATGGATTGTAGCCTTGTAATTATGGAAGGTAGTCTCTTGTTGATATTTTTCTTACTCCAATGATGGTACCCTTGTCATTATGGAAGGTAATCTATTGCCGATATTTTTGTTACTCCATTGCATGGTAGCCTTGTCATTATGGAAGGTAGTGTGTTGTAGATATTTTTGTTATTCCAATGGATAGTAGCCTTATCATTATGGAAGGTTGTCTATTGTCGTGATTATTGTTACTCCAATGGATGGTAGCCTTGTCAATATGGAAGGTACTATGTTGTCGATATCTTTGTTACTCCGATGGATGGTAGCCTTGTCATTATGGAAGGTAGTCTATTGTCGAGATTTTTGTTACTCTAAGGGATCATAGCCTTGTCCATATGGAAGGTAGTCTGTTGTTGAGATTTTTGTTATTCCAATGGATGGTAGCATTATCATTATAGAAGGTAGTATATTGTCGAGATTTTTGTCACTACAATGGATGGTAGCCTTGTTATTATTCAAGGTAGTCTGTTGTCGAGATTTTTATTACTAGAATGCATTGTAGCCCTGTCGTTATGGAAGGTAGTCTATTATCGATATCTTTGTTACTCCAATGGATGGTAGCCTAGTCATTATGGAAGGTAGTTTGTGTACGATATTTTTTTTATTCCAATGGATGGTAGCCTTGTCATTATGAAAGGTAGTCTATTGTCGTGATTTTTGTTACTCCAAGGGATGGTAGCCTTGTCATTATGGAAGGTAGTATGTTGTCGATATCTTTGTTACTCCAATGGATGGTAGCCTTGTCATTATGGAAGGTGGTTTGTTGTCGAGATATTTGTTACTCTAAGGGATGATAGCTTGTCATTATGGAACATAGTCTGTTGTCGAGATTTTTGTTATTCCAATGGATGGTAGCGTTGTCATTATAGAAGGTAGTATATTATTGAGATTTTTGTTACTATAATAGATTATAGCCTTGTCATTATGGAAGGTAGTCTGTTGTCGAGATTTTGGTTACTCCAATGGATGGTAGCCTTGTAACTATAGAAGGTAGTATATTGTTGAGATTTTGTCACTACAATGAATGGTAGCCTTGTCATTATGGAAGGTAATCTGTTGTCGAGATTTTTGTTACAACAATGGATTATAGCCTTGTCATTATGGAAGGTAGTCTATTGTCGATATCTTTGTTACTCCAATGGATGGTAGACTAGTCATTATTGAAGGTAGTTTGTGTACTATATTTTTGTTATTCCAATTGATGGTAGCCTTGTAATTATGAAAGGTAGTTTGTTGTCGTGATTTTTGTTACTCTAAGGGATGGTAGCCTTGTCATTATGGAAGGCAGTATGATGTTGATATCTTTATTACTCCAATGGATGGTAGCCTTGTCGTTATGGAAGGTAGTCTATTGTTGATATCTTTGTTACTCCAATGAATGGTAGCCTAGTCATTATGGAAGGTAGTTTGTGTACGATATTTTTGTTATTCCAACGGATGGTAGCCTTGTCATTATGAAAGGTAGTCTATTGTCGTGATTTTTGTTACTCTAAGGGATGGTAGCCTTGTCATTATGGAAGGTACTCTGTTCTCCAGATTTTTGTTACTCTTAGGGATGGTAGCCTTGTCATTATGGAACGTAGTTTGTTGTCGAGATTTTTGTTATTCTAATGGATGGTAGCGTTGTCATTATAGAAGGTAGTATATTATCTAGATTTTTATCACTATAATGGATGGTAGCCTTGTCATTATGGAAGGTAGTCTGTTGTTAAGATTTTTGTTACTATAATGGATTGTAGCCTTGTCGTTATAGAAGGTAGTTTGTTGTCGATATCTTTGTTAGTCCAACGGATGGTAGCCTAGTCATTATGGAAGGTAGTTTGTGTACGAGATTTTAGTTACTTTAATGGATGGTAGCCTTGTCATTATGGAAGGTAGTCTGTTGTCGAGATTTTTTATACTCCAATGCATTGTAGCCTTCTAATTATGGAAGGTAGTCTCTTGTTGATATTTTTCTTACTCCAATGATGATACCCTTGTCATTATGGAAGGTAATCTATTGCCGATAGTTTTGTTACTCCATTGCATGGTAGCCTTGTAATTATTGAAGGTAGTGTGTTGTAGATATTTTTGTTATTCCAATGGATAGTAGCCTTGTCATTATGGAAGGTAGTCTGTTGTCGTGATTTTTGTTACTCCAATGGATGGTAGCCTTGTCATTATGGAAGGTACTATGTTGTCGATATCTTTGTTACTCCAATGGATGGTAGCCTTGTCATTATGGAAGGTAGTCTATTGTCGAGATTTTTGTTACTCTAAGGGATGGTAGCCTTGTCCATATGGAAGGTAGTCTGTTGTCGAGATTTTTGTTACTAGAATGGATTGTAGCCTTGTCGTTATGGAAGGTAGTCTATTGTCGATATCTTTGTTACTCCAATGGATGGTAGCCTAGTCATTATGGAAGGTAGTTTGTGTACAATATTTTTGTTATTCCAATGGATGGTAGCCTTGTCATTATGAAAGGTAGTCTATTGTCGAGATATTTGTTACTACAATGGATTGTAGCCTTGTCGTTATGGAAGATAGTTTGTTGTCTATATCATTGTTACTCCAATGGATGGTAGCCTAGTCATTATGGAAGGTAGTTTGTGTACGAGATTTTAGTTACTCTAATGGATGGTAGCCTTGTCATTATGGAAGGTAGTCTGGTGTCGAGATTTTTGTTACTCCAATGGATTGTAGCCGTGTAATTATGGAAAGTAGTCTCTTGTAGATACTTTGGTTACTCCAATGATGGTACCCTTGTCATTATGGAAGGTAGCCTATTGCCGAGATTTTTGTTACTCCATTGCATGGTAGCCTTGTCATTATGGAAGGTAGTGTGTTGTAGATATTTTTGTTATTCCAATGGCTGGTAGCCTTGTCATTATGGAAGGTAGTCTATTATCAAGATTTTTGTTACTCTAATGGATGGTAGCCTTGTCATTATGGAAGGTACTATGTTGTCGATATCTCTGTTACTCCAATGGATGGTAGCCTTGTCATTATGGAAGGTAGTCTATTGTCGAGATTTTTGTTACTCTAAGGGATGGTAGCCTTGTCCATATGGAAGGTAGTCCGTTGTCAAGATTTTTGTTATTCCAATGGATGGTAGTATTGTCATTATAGAATGGATGGTAGCCTTGTCATTATGTATGGTAGTCTGTTGTCGAGATTTTTGTTACTAGAATGGATTGTAACCTTGTCGTTATGGAAGGTAGTCTATTGTTGATATCTTTGTTACTCCAATGGATGGTAGCCTAGTCATTATGGAAGGTATTTTGTTTATGATATTTTTGTTATTCCAATGGATGGTAGCCTTGTCATTATGAAAGGTAGTCTATTGTCATGATTTTTGTTACTCTAAGGGATGGTAGCCTTGTCATTATGGAAGGTAGTATGTTGTCGATATCTTTGTTACTCCAATGGATGGTAGCCTTGTCATTATGGTAGGTGGTCTGTTGTCGAGATATTTTGCTACGTTAAGGGATGGTAGCCTTATCATTATGGAACATAGTATGTTGTCGAGATTTTTGTTATTCTAGTGGATCGTAGCGTTGTCATTATAGAAGGTAGTATATTATAGAGATTTTTGTCACTACAATGGATGGTAGCCTTGTCATTATGGAAGGTAGTCTGTTGTCGAGATATTTGTTACTACAATGGATTGTAGCCTTGTCGTTATGGAAGATAGTTTTTTGTCGATATCTTAGTTAATCCAATGGATGGTAGCCTTGTCATTATAGAAGGTAATATATTGTCGAGATTTTTGTCACTATAATGGATGTTAGCCCTTTCATTATGGAAGGT
The DNA here is from genome assembly GCA_948472305.1 of Vicia faba. NCBI lineage: Eukaryota > Viridiplantae > Streptophyta > Magnoliopsida > Fabales > Fabaceae > Vicia > Vicia faba. Next base: position 528,655,293 of record OX451741.1, read on the forward strand.
AGTCTGTTGTCGAGATTTTTGTTACTATAATGGATTGTAGCCTTGTCATTGCGGAAGGTAGTCTATTTTCGATATCTTTGTTACTCTAATGGATGGTAGCCTTGTCATTATGGAAGGTAGTCTATGTATGAGATTTTTTATACTCCAACGGATTGTAGCCTTGTCATTATGGAAGGTAGTCTATTGTCGAGATGTTTGTTATTCCAATGGATGGTAGCCTTGTCATTATGAAAGGTAGTCTATTGTCGAGATTTTTGTTACTATAATAGATTGTAGCCTTGTCATTATGGAAGGTAGTCTGTTGTCGAAATTTTTGTTACTCTAATGGATGGTGGAATTGTCATTATATATGGTAGTCTATTGTTGAGATTTTTATCACTACAACGAATGGTAGCCATGTCATTATGGAAGGTAATCTGTTGTCGAGATTTTTGTTACTACAATGGATTGTAGCCTTGTCATTATGGAAGGTAGTATGTTGTCGATATCTTTATCACTCCATTGGATGGTAGACTAGTCATTATTGAAGGTAGTTTGTGTACGATATTTTTGTTATTCCAATGGATGGTAGCCTTGTCATTAAGAAAGGAAGTCTGTTGTCGTGATTTTTGTTACTCTAAGGGATGGTAGCCTTGTCATTATGGAAGGTAGTATGTTGTCGATATCTTTGTTACTCCAATGGATGGTAGCCTTGTCGTTATGGAAGGTAGTCTGTTGTCGATATCTTTGTTACTCGAATGGATGGTAGCCTAGTCATTATGGAAGGTAGTTTGTGTACGATATTTTTTTTATTCCAATGGATGGTAGCGTTGTCATTATGAAAGGTAGTCTGTTGTCGTGATTTTTGTTACTCTAAGGGATGGTAGCCTTGCCATTATGGAAGGTAGTATGTTGTTGATATCTTGGTTACTCCAATGGATGATAGCCTTGTCATTATGGAAGGTAGTCTGTTGTCCAGATTTTTGTTACTCTTAGGGATGGTAGCCTTGTAATTATGGAACGTAGTTTGTTGTCGAGATTTTTGTTATTCCAATGGATGGTAGCGTTGTCATTATAGAAGGTAGTATATTATCGAGATTTTTGTCACTACAATGGATGGTAGCCTTGTCATTATGGAAGGTAGTTTGTTTTCGATATCTTTGTTAGTCCAATGGATGGTAGCCTAGTCATTATGGAAGGTAGTTTTTGTACGAGATTTTAGTTACTTTAATGGATGGTAGCCTTGTCATTATGGAAGGTAGTCTGTTGTCGAGATTTTTTATACTCCAATGGATTGTAGCCTTGTAATTCTAGAAGGTAGTCTCTTGTTGATATTTTGGTTACTCCAATGATGGTGCCCTTGTCATTATGGAAGGTATTCTATTGCCGATATTTTTGCTACTCCATTGCATGGTAGCCTTGTCATTATGGAAGGTAGTGTGTTGTAGATATTTTTGTTATTCCAATGGATGGTAGCCTTGTCATTATGGAAGGTAGTCTATTGTCGTGATTTTTGTTACTCCAATGGATTGTTGTAGCCTTGTCATTATGGACGGTACTATGTTGTTGATATCTTTGTTACTCCAATGGATGGTAGCCTTGTCATTATGGAAGGTAGTCTATTGTCGAGATTTTTGTTACTCTAAGGGATGGTAGCCTTTTCCATATGGAAGGTAGTCTGTTGTCGAGATTTTTGTTATTCCAATGGATGGTAGCATTGTCATTATAGAAGGTAGTATATTGTCGAGTCTTTTGTCACTACAATGGATGGTAGCCTTGTCGATATGGAAGGTAGTATGTTGTCGATATCTTTGTTACTCCAATGGATGGTAGCCTTGTCGTTATGGAAGGTACTATGTTGTCGATATCTTTGTTACTCCAATGGATGGTAGCCTTGTCATTATGGAAGGTAGTCTATTGTCGAGATTTTTGTTACTCTAAGGGATGGTAGCCTTGTCCATATGGAAGGTAGTCTATTGTCGAGATTTTTGTTATTCCAATAGATGGTAGCATTGTCATTATAGAAGGTAGTATATTGTCGGGACTTTTGTCACTATAATGGTTGGTAGCCTTGTCAATATGGAAATTAGTATGTTGTCGATATCTTCGTTACTCCAATGGATGGTAGCCTTGTCGTTATGGAAGGTAGTCTGTTGTCGATATCTTTGTTACTCCAACGGATGGTAGCCTAGTCATTATGGAAGGTAGTTTGTGTACGATATTTTTATTATTCCAATGGATGGTAGCCTTGTCATTATGAAAGGTAGTCTATTGTCGTGATTTTTGTTACTCTAAGGGATGGTAGCCTTGTCATTATGGAAGGTAGTATGTTGTCGATATCTTTGTTAATCCAATGGATTGTAGCCTTGTAATTATGGAAGGTAGTCTGTTGTCCAGATTTTTGTTATTCCAATGGATGGTAGCATTGTCATTATAGAAGGTAGTATATTATCAAGATTTTTGTCACTATAATGGATGGTAGCTTTGTAATTATGGAAGGTAGTTTGTTGTCGAGATTTTTGTTACTACAATGGATTGTAGCCTTGTCGTTATGGAATATAGTTTGTTGTCGATATCTTTGTTACTCCAATGGATGGTAGCCTAGTCATTATGGAAGGTAGTTTGTGTACGAGCTTTTAGTTTCTCCAATGGATGGTAGCCTTGTCATTATGGAAGGTAGTATGTTGTCGAGATTTTTGTTACTCCAATGGATTGTAGCCATGTAATTATAAAAGGTAGTCTCTTGTCGAGATTTTTGTCACTATAATGGATGGTAGCCTTGTCATTATGGAAGGTAGTCTGTTGTCAAGATATTTTATACTCCAATGGATTGTAGCCTTGTCATTATGGAAGGTAGTCTGTTGTCGAGATTTTTGTTACTCTAAGGGATGGTAGCCTTGTCATTATGGAATGTAGTCTGTTGTCGAGATTTTTGTTATTCTATTGGATGGTAGCCTTGTCATTATGAAAGGTAGTCTATTGTCGAGATTTTTGTTACTATAATAGATTGTAGCCTTGTCATTATGGAAGGTAGTCTGTTGTCGAGATTTTTGTTACTCCAATGGATGGTGGACTTGTCATTATAGAAGGTAGTATATTGTTGATATTTTTGTAACTACAATGAATGGTAGCCTTGTCATTATGGAAGGTAATCTGTTGTCGAGATTTTTGTTACTACAATGGGTTGTAGCCTTGTCATTACGGCAGGAAGTCTGTTGTCGATATCTTTGTCACTCCAATGGATGGTAGCTAGTCATTATTGAAGGTAGTTTGTGTACGATATTTTTTTTATTCCAATGGATGGTAGCCTTGTCATTATGAAAGGTAGTCTGTTGTCGAGATATTTGTTACTACAATGGATTGTAGCCTTGTCGTTATGGAAGATAGTTTTTTGTCGATATCTTAGTTAATCCAATGGATGGTAGCCTTGTCATTATAGAAGGTAATATATTGTCGAGATTTTTGTCACTATAATGGATGTTAGCCCTTTCATTATGGAAGGTAGTCTGTTGTCGAGATTTTTGTTACTATAATGGATTGTAGCCTTGTCATTGCGGAAGGTAGTCTATTTTCGATATCTTTGTTACTCTAATGGATGGTAGCCTTGTCATTATGGAAGGTAGTCTATGTATGAGATTTTTTATACTCCAACGGATTGTAGCCTTGTCATTATGGAAGGTAGTCTATTGTCGAGATGTTTGTTATTCCAATGGATGGTAGCCTTGTCATTATGAAAGGTAGTCTATTGTCGAGATTTTTGTTACTATAATAGATTGTAGCCTTGTCATTATGGAAGGTAGTCTGTTGTCGAAATTTTTGTTACTCTAATGGATGGTGGAATTGTCATTATATATGGTAGTCTATTGTTGAGATTTTTATCACTACAACGAATGGTAGCCATGTCATTATGGAAGGTAATCTGTTGTCGAGATTTTTGTTACTACAATGGATTGTAGCCTTGTCATTATGGAAGGTAGTATGTTGTCGATATCTTTATCACTCCATTGGATGGTAGACTAGTCATTATTGAAGGTAGTTTGTGTACGATATTTTTGTTATTCCAATGGATGGTAGCCTTGTCATTAAGAAAGGAAGTCTGTTGTCGTGATTTTTGTTACTCTAAGGGATGGTAGCCTTGTCATTATGGAAGGTAGTATGTTGTCGATATCTTTGTTACTCCAATGGATGGTAGCCTTGTCGTTATGGAAGGTAGTCTGTTGTCGATATCTTTGTTACTCGAATGGATGGTAGCCTAGTCATTATGGAAGGTAGTTTGTGTACGATATTTTTTTTATTCCAATGGATGGTAGCGTTGTCATTATGAAAGGTAGTCTGTTGTCGTGATTTTTGTTACTCTAAGGGATGGTAGCCTTGCCATTATGGAAGGTAGTATGTTGTTGATATCTTGGTTACTCCAATGGATGATAGCCTTGTCATTATGGAAGGTAGTCTGTTGTCCAGATTTTTGTTACTCTTAGGGATGGTAGCCTTGTAATTATGGAACGTAGTTTGTTGTCGAGATTTTTGTTATTCCAATGGATGGTAGCGTTGTCATTATAGAAGGTAGTATATTATCGAGATTTTTGTCACTACAATGGATGGTAGCCTTGTCATTATGGAAGGTAGTTTGTTTTCGATATCTTTGTTAGTCCAATGGATGGTAGCCTAGTCATTATGGAAGGTAGTTTTTGTACGAGATTTTAGTTACTTTAATGGATGGTAGCCTTGTCATTATGGAAGGTAGTCTGTTGTCGAGATTTTTTATACTCCAATGGATTGTAGCCTTGTAATTCTAGAAGGTAGTCTCTTGTTGATATTTTGGTTACTCCAATGATGGTGCCCTTGTCATTATGGAAGGTATTCTATTGCCGATATTTTTGCTACTCCATTACATGGTAGCCTTGTCATTATGGAAGGTAGTGTGTTGTAGATATTTTTGTTATTCCAATGGATGGTAGCCTTGTCATTATGGAAGGTAGTCTATTGTCGTGATTTTTGTTACTCCAATGGATTGTTGTAGCCTTGTCATTATGGACGGTACTATGTTGTTGATATCTTTGTTACTCCAATGGATGGTAGCCTTGTCATTATGGAAGGTAGTCTATTGTCGAGATTTTTGTTACTCTAAGGGATGGTAGCCTTTTCCATATGGAAGGTAGTCTGTTGTCGAGATTTTTGTTATTCCAATGGATGGTAGCATTGTCATTATAGAAGGTAGTATATTGTCGAGTCTTTTGTCACTACAATGGATGGTAGCCTTGTCGATATGGAAGGTAGTATGTTGTCGATATCTTTGTTACTCCAATGGATGGTAGCCTTGTCGTTATGGAAGGTACTATGTTGTCGATATCTTTGTTACTCCAATGGATGGTAGCCTTGTCATTATGGAAGGTAGTCTATTGTCGAGATTTTTGTTACTCTAAGGGATGGTAGCCTTGTCCATATGGAAGGTAGTCTATTGTCGAGATTTTTGTTATTCCAATAGATGGTAGCATTGTCATTATAGAAGGTAGTATATTGTCGGGACTTTTGTCACTATAATGGTTGGTAGCCTTGTCAATATGGAAATTAGTATGTTGTCGATATCTTCGTTACTCCAATGGATGGTAGCCTTGTCGTTATGGAAGGTAGTCTGTTGTCGATATCTTTGTTACTCCAACGGATGGTAGCCTAGTCATTATGGAAGGTAGTTTGTGTACGATATTTTTATTATTCCAATGGATGGTAGCCTTGTCATTATGAAAGGTAGTCTATTGTCGTGATTTTTGTTACTCTAAGGGATGGTAGCCTTGTCATTATGGAAGGTAGTATGTTGTCGATATCTTTGTTAATCCAATGGATTGTAGCCTTGTAATTATGGAAGGTAGTCTGTTGTCCAGATTTTTGTTATTCCAATGGATGGTAGCATTGTCATTATAGAAGGTAGTATATTATCAAGATTTTTGTCACTATAATGGATGGTAGCTTTGTAATTATGGAAGGTAGTTTGTTGTCGAGATTTTTGTTACTACAATGGATTGTAGCCTTGTCGTTATGGAATATAGTTTGTTGTCGATATCTTTGTTACTCCAATGGATGGTAGCCTAGTCATTATGGAAGGTAGTTTGTGTACGAGCTTTTAGTTTCTCCAATGGATGGTAGCCTTGTCATTATGGAAGGTAGTATGTTGTCGAGATTTTTGTTACTCCAATGGATTGTAGCCATGTAATTATAAAAGGTAGTCTCTTGTCGAGATTTTTGTCACTATAATGGATGGTAGCCTTGTCATTATGGAAGGTAGTCTGTTGTCAAGATATTTTATACTCCAATGGATTGTAGCCTTGTCATTATGGAAGGTAGTCTGTTGTCGAGATTTTTGTTACTCTAAGGGATGGTAGCCTTGTCATTATGGAATGTAGTCTGTTGTCGAGATTTTTGTTATTCTATTGGATGGTAGCCTTGTCATTATGAAAGGTAGTCTATTGTCGAGATTTTTGTTACTATAATAGATTGTAGCCTTGTCATTATGGAAGGTAGTCTGTTGTCGAGATTTTTGTTACTCCAATGGATGGTGGACTTGTCATTATAGAAGGTAGTATATTGTTGATATTTTTGTAACTACAATGAATGGTAGCCTTGTCATTATGGAAGGTAATCTGTTGTCGAGATTTTTGTTACTACAATGGGTTGTAGCCTTGTCATTACGGCAGGAAGTCTGTTGTCGATATCTTTGTCACTCCAATGGATGGTAGCTAGTCATTATTGAAGGTAGTTTGTGTACGATATTTTTTTTATTCCAATGGATGGTAGCCTTGTCATTATGAAAGGTAGTCTGTTGTCATGATTTTCGTTACTCTAAGGGGTGGTAGCCTTGTCATTATGGAAGGAAGTATGTTGTCGATATCTTTGTTACTCCAATGGATGGTAGCCTTGTCGTTATGGAAGGTAGTCTGTTGTCGATATCTTTGTTACTCCAATGGATGGTAGCCTAGTCATTATGGAAGGTAGTTTGTGTACGATATTTTTGTTATTCCAATGGATGGTAGCCTTGTCATTATGAAAAGTAGTATGTTGTCGTGATTTTTGTTACTCTAAGGGATGGTAGCCTTGTCATTATGGAAGGTAGTATGTTGTCGATATCTTTGTTACTCCAATGGATGGTAGCCTTGTCATTATGGAAGGTAGTATGTTGTCCAGATTTTTGTTACTCTTAGGGATGGTAGCCTTGTCATTATGGAACGTAGTCTGTTGTCGAGATTTTTGTTATTCCAATGGATGGTAGCCTAGTCATTATGGAAGGTAGTCTGTTGTTAAGATTTTTGTTACTATAATGGATTGTAGCCTTGTCGTTATGGAAGGTAGTTTGTTGTCGATATCTTTGTTAGTCCAATGGATGGTAGCCTAGTCATTATGGAAGGTAGTTTGTGTACGAGATTTAAGTTAATTTAATGGATGGTAGCCTTGTCATTATGGAAGGTAGTCTGTTGTCGAGATTTTTTATACTCCAATGGATTGTAGCCTTGTAATTATGGAAGGTAGTCTCTTGTTGATATTTTGGTTACTCCAATTATGGTTCCCTTGTCATTATGGAAGGTAGTCTATTGCCGAGATTTTTGTTACTCCATTGCATGGTAGCCTTGTCATTGTGGAAGGTAGTGTGTTGTAGATATTTTTGTTATTCCAATGGATGGTAGCCTTGTCATTATGGAAGGTAGTCTGTTGTCGTGATTTTTGTTACTCCAATGGATGGTAGCCTTGTCATTATGGAAGGTACTATGTTGTCGATATCTTTGTTACTCCAATGTATGGTAGCTTTGTCATTATGGAAGGTAGTCTATTGTCGAGATTTTTGTTACTCTAAGGGATGGTTGCCTTATCCATATGGAAGGTAGTCTGTTGTCGAGATTTTTGTTATTCCAATGGATGGTATCCTTGTCATTATGGAAGGTAGTATGTTTTCGTGATTTTTGTTACTCCAATGGATAGTAGCCTTGTCATTATGGAAGGTAGTCTGTTGTCGAGATTTTTGTTACTACAATGGATCGTAGCCTTGTCGTTATGGAAGATAGTTTGTTGTCGATATCTTTATTACTCCAATGGATGGTAGCCAAGTCATTATGGAAGGTAGTATGTGTATGAGATTTTAGTTACTCTAATGGATGGTAGCCTTGTCATTATGGAAGGTAGTCTGTTGTCGACATTTTTGTTACTCCAATGGATGGTAGCCTTATCATTATAGAAGGTAATATATTGTCACTATATTGGATGGTAGCCTTGTCATTATGGAACGTAGTCTGTTGTCGAGATTTTTGTTATTCCATTGGATGGTAGCGCTGTCATTATAGAAGGTAGTATATTATCGAGATTTTTGTCACTACAATGGATGGTAGCCTTGTCATTATGGAAGGTAGTCTGTTGTCAAGATTTTTGTTACTACAATAGATTGTAGCCTTGTCGTTATGGAAGGTAGTTTGTTGTCGATATCTTTGTTAGTCCAATGGATGGTAGCCTAGTCATTATGGAGGGTAGTTTGTGTACGAGATTTTAGTTACTTTAATGGATGGTAGCCTTGTCATTATGAAAGGTAGTCTGTTGTCGAGATTTTTTATACTCCAATGGATTGTAGCCTTGTAATTATGGAAGGTAGTCTCTTGTTGATATTTTGGTTACTCCAATGATGGTACCCTTGTCATTATGGAAGGTAGTTTGTGTATGATATTTTTGTTATTCCAATAGATGGTAGCCTTGTCATTATGGAAGGTAGTCTGTTGTCATGATTTTTGTTACTCCAATGGATGGTAGCCTTGCCATTATGGAAGGTGGTATGTTATCGATATCTTTGTTACTCCAATGGATGGTAGCCTTGTCTTTATAGAAGGTAGTCTATTGTCGAGATTTTTGTTACTCTAAGGGATGGTAGCCTTTTCCATATGGAAGGTAGTCTGTTGTCGAGATTTTTGTTATTCCAATGGATGATATTTGTCAAGATATTTGTCACTAAAATGGATGATAGCCTTGTCATTAGGTAAGGTAGTCTATTGTCGAGATTTTTATTACTAGAATGGATTGTATCCTTGTCGTTATAGAAGGTAGTCTGTTGTCGATATCTTTGTTAATCCAATGGATGGTAGCCTAGTCATTATGAAAGGTAGTTTGTGTACGATATTTTTGTTATTCCAATGGATGATAGCCTTGTCATTATGAAAGGTAGTCTATTGTCGTGATTTTTATTACTCTAAGGGATGGTAGCCTTGTCATTATGGAAGGTAGTATGTTATCGATATCTTTGTTACTCCAATGGATGGTAGCCTTGTCATTATGGAAGGTAGTCTGTTGTCGAGATTTTTTTTACTCTAAGGGATGGTAGCCCTGTCATTATGGAAAGTAATGTGTTGTCGATATTTTTGTTATTCCAATGGATGGTAGCCTTGTCATTATGGAAGGTAGTCTATTGTCATGATTTTTGTTACTCCATTGCATGGTAGCCTTGTCATTATGGAAGGTAATGTGTTGTCGATATTTTTGTTATTCCAATGGATGGTAGCCTTGTCATTATGGAAGGTAGTCTATTGTCGTGATTTTTGTTACTCCAATGGATGGTAGCCTTGTCATTATGGAAGGTGGTCTATTATCGAGATATTTGTTAGTCTAAGGGATGGTATCCTTTCCGTTATGGAACGTAGTCTGTTATCGAGATTTTTGTTATTCCAATGGATGGTAGCATTGTCATTATAGAAGGTAGTATATTATCGATAATTTTGTCACTACAATGGATGCTAGCCTTGTCATTATTGAAGGTAGTCTGTTGTCGAGATTTTTGTTACTACAATGGATTGTAGCCTTGTCGTTATGGAAGATAGTCTATTGTCGATATCTTTGTTACTCTAATGGATGGTAGCCTAGACATTATGGAAGGTAGTTTGTGTAGGAGATTTTATTTACTCCAATGGATGGTAGCCCTGTCCATATGGAAGGTAGTCTGTTGTCGAGATTTTTGTTATTCCAATGGATGGTAGCATTGTCACTATAGAAGGTAGTATATTGTCGAGATTTTTGTCACTATAATGGATGGTAGCCTTGTCATTATGGAACGTAGTCTGTTGTCGAGATTTTTGTTATTCCATTAGATGGTAGCGTTGTCATTATTGAAGGTAGTCTGTTGTCAAGATTGTTGTCGATATCTTTGTTAGTCCAATGGATGGTAGCCTAGTCATTATGGAAGGTAGTTTGTGTACGAGATTTTAGTTACTTTAATGGATGATAGCCTTGTCATTATGGAAGGTAGTCTGTTGTCGAGATTTATTATACTCCAATGGGTTGTACCCTTGTAATTATGGAAGGTCGTCTCTTGTTGATATTTTGGTTACTCCAATGATGGTACGCTTGTCATTATGGAAGGTAGTCTATTGCAAAGATTTTTGTTACTCCATTGCATGGTAGCCTTGTCATTATGGAAGGTAGTGTGTTATCGTTATGTTTGTTATTCCAATGGATGGTAGCCTTGTCATTATGGAAGGTGGTCTGTTGTCGAGATACTTGTTACTCTAAGGGATGGTAGCCTTGCCATTATGGAAGGCAGTCTATTGTCGAGATTTTTGTTACTCTAAGGGATGGTATCCTTGTCCATATGGAAGGTAGTTTGTTGTCGAGATTTTTGTTATTCCAATGGATGGTAGCGTTGTCATTAAAGAAGGTAGTATATTGTCGAGATTTTTGTCACTACAATGGATGGTAGCCTTGTCATTATGTAAGGTAGTCTGTTGTCGAGATTTTTGTTACTACAATGAATTGTAGCCTTGTCGTTATGGAAGATAGTTTTTTGTCGATATCTTTGTTACTCCAATGGATGGTAGCCTAGTCATTATGGAAGGTAGTTTGTGTACGAGATTTTATTTACTCCAATGGATGGTAGCCTTGTCATTATGGAAGGTAGTCTGTTGTCGATATTTTTGTTACTAGAATGGATTGTAGCCTTGTCATTATGGAAGGTAGTCTGTTGTCTATATCTTTGTTACTCAAATGGATGGTAGCCTAGTCATTATGGAAGGATATTTGTGTACGATATTTTAGTTACTTTAATGGATGGTAGCCTTGTCATTATGGAAGGTAGTCTGTTGTCGTGATTTTTTATACACCAATAAATTGTAGCCTCGTCATTATGGAAGGTAGTCTCTTGTTGATATTTTGGTTACTCTAATGATGGTACCCTTGTCATTATGGAAGGTAGTCTATTGCCGAGATTTTTGATACTCCGTTGCATGGTAGCCTTGTCATTATGGAAGGTAGTGTGTTGTCGATATTTTTGTTATTCCAATGGATGGTAGCCTTGTCATTATGGAAGGTAGTCTGTTTTCGTGATTTTTGTTACTCCAATGGATGGTAGCCTTGTCATTATGGAAGGTAGTATATTGTCAATATCTTTGTTACTCCAATGGATGGTAGCCTTGTCATTATGGAAGGTAGTCTATTGTCAATATTTTTGTTACTCTAAGGGATGGTGGCCCTGTCCATATGGAAGGTAGTCTGTTGTCAAGATTTTTGTTATTCCAATGGATGGTAGCGTTGTCATTATAGAAGGTAGTATATTGTCGAGATTTTTGTCACTACAATGGATGGTAGCCTTGTCATTATGTAAGGTAGTCTATTGTCGAGATTTTTGTTACTAGAATGGATTGTAGCCTTGTCGTTATGGAAGGTAGTCTGTTGTCGATATCTTTGTTACTCCAATGGATGGTAGCCTAGTCATTATGGAAGGTAGTCTGTTGTCGAGATTTTTTATACTCCAATAAATTGTAGCCTTGTGATTATGGAAGGTAGTCTCTTGTTGATATTTTGGTTAATCCAATGATGGTGCCCTTGTCATTATGGAAGGTAGTCTATTGCCGAGATTTTTGTTACTCCGTTGCATGGTAGCCTTGTCATTATGGAAGGTAGTGTGTTGTCGATATTTTTGTTATTCCAATGGATGGTAGCCTTGTAATTATGGAAGGTAGTCTATTTTCGTGATTTTTGTTACTCCAATGGATGGTAGCCTTGTCATTATGGAAGGTAGTATGTTGTCGATATCTTTGTTACTCCAATGGATGGTAGCCTTGTCATTATGGAAGGTAGTCTATTATCGATATTTTTGTTACTCTAAGGGATGGTAGCCCTGTCCATATGGAAGGTAGTCTGTTGTCGAGATTTTTGTTATTCCAATGGATGGTAGCGTTGTCATTATAGAAGGTAGTATATTGTTGAGATTTTTGTCACTACAATGGATGGTAGCCTTGTCATTATGTAAGGTAGTCTATTGTCGAGATTTTTGTTATTAGAATGGATTGTAGCCTTGTTGTTATGGAAGATATTCTGTTGTCTATATCTTTGTTACTCCATTGGATGGTAGCCTTGTCATTATGGAAGGTAGTCTGTTGTCGTGATTTTTTATACTCCAATAAATTGTAGCCTTGTCATTATGGAAGGTAGTCTCTTGTTGATATTTTGGTTACTCTAATGATGGTACCCTTGTCATTATGGAAGGTAGTCTATTGCCGAGATTTTTGTTACTCTGTTGCATGGTAACCTTGTCATTATGGAAGGTAGTGTGTTGTCGATATTTTTGTTATTCCAATGGATGGTAGCCTTGTTATTATGGAAGGTAGTCTGTTTTCGTGATTTTTGTTACTCCAATGGATGGTAGCCTTGTCATTATGGAAGGTAGTATATTGTCAATATCTTTGTTACTCCAATGGATGGTAGCCTTGTCATTATGGAAGGTAGTCTATTGTCAATATTTTTGTTACTCTAAGGGATGTTAGCCCTGTCCATATGGAAGGTAGTCTGTTGTCAAGATTTTTGTTATTCCAATGGATGGTAGCGTTGTCATTATAGAAGGTAGTATATTGTCGAGATTTTTGTCAATACAATGGATGGTAGCCTTGTCATTATGTAAGGTAGTCTATTGTCGAGATTTTTGTTACTAGAATGGATTGTAGCCTTGTCGTTATGGAAGGTAGTCTGTTGTCGATATCTTTGTTACTCCAATGGATGGTAGCCTAGTCATTATGGAAGGTAGTCTGTTGTCGAGATTTTTTATACTCCAATAAATTGTAGCCTTGTAATTATGGAAGGCAGTCTCTTGTTGATATTTTGGTTAATCTAATGATGGTGCCCTTGTCATTATGGAAGGTAGTCTATTGCCGAGATTTTTGTTACTCCGTTGCATGGTAGCCTTGTCATTATGGAAGGTAGTGTGTTGTCGATATTTTTGTTATTCCAATGGATGGTAGCCTTGTAATTATGGAAGGTAGTCTATTTTCGTGATTTTTGTTACTCCAATGGATGGTAGCCTTGTCATTATGGAAGGTAGTATGTTGTCGATATCTTTGTTACTCCAATGGATGGTAGCCTTGTCATTATGGAAGGTAGTCTATTATCGATATTTTTGTTACTCTAAGGGATGGTAGCCCTGTCCATATGGAAGGTAGTCTGTTGTCGAGATTTTTGTTATTCCAATGGATGGTAGCGTTGTCATTATAGAAGGTAGTATATTGTTGAGATTTTTGTCACTACAATGGATGGTAGCCTTGTCATTATGTAAGGTAGTCTATTGTCGAGATTTTTGTTATTAGAATGGATTGTAGCCTTGTTGTTATGGAAGATATTCTGTTGTCTATATCTTTGTTACTCCAATGGATGGTAGCCTTGTCATTATGGAAGGTAGTCTGTTGTCGTGATTTTTTATACTCCAATAAATTGTAGCCTTGTCATTATGGAAGGTAGTCTCTTGTTGATATTTTGGTTACTCTAATGATGGTACCCTTGTCATTATGGAAGGTAGTCTATTGCCGAGATTTTTGTTACTCTGTTGCATGGTAACCTTGTCATTATGGAAGGTAGTGTGTTGTCGATATTTTTGTTATTCCAATGGATGGTAGCCTTGTCATTATGGAAGGTAGTCTGTTTTCGTGATTTTTGTTACTCCAATGGATGGTAGCCTTGTCATTATGGAAGGTAGTATATTGTCAATATCTTTGTTACTCCAATGGATGGTAGCCTTGTCATTATGGAAGGTAGTCTATTGTCAATATTTTTGTTACTCTAAGGGATGTTAGCCCTGTCCATATGGAAGGTAGTCTGTTGTCAAGATTTTTGTTATTCCAATGGATGGTAGCGTTGTCATTATAGAAGGTAGTATATTGTCGAGATTTTTGTCAATACAATGGATGGTAGCCTTGTCATTATGTAAGGTAGTCTATTGTCGAGATTTTTGTTACTAGAATGGATTGTAGCCTTGTCGTTATGGAAGGTAGTCTGTTGTCGATATCTTTGTTACTCCAATGGATGGTAGCCTAGTCATTATGGAAGGTAGTCTGTTGTCGAGATTTTTTATACTCCAATAAATTGTAGCCTTGTAATTATGGAAGGCAGTCTCTTGTTGATATTTTGGTTAATCTAATGATGGTGCCCTTGTCATTATGGAAGGTAGTCTATTGCCGAGATTTTTGTTACTCCGTTGCATGGTAGCCTTGTCATTATGGAAGGTAGTGTGTTGTCGATATTTTTGTTATTCCAATGGATGGTAGCCTTGTAATTATGGAAGGTAGTCTATTTTCGTGATTTTTGTTACTCCAATGGATGGTAGCCTTGTCATTATGGAAGGTAGTATGTTGTCGATATCTTTGTTACTCCAATGGATGGTAGCCTTGTCATTATGGAAGGTAGTCTATTATCGATATTTTTGTTACTCTAAGGGATGGTAGCCCTGTCCATATGGAAGGTAGTCTGTTGTCGAGATTTTTGTTATTCCAATGGATGGTAGCGTTGTCATTATAGAAGGTAGTATATTGTCGAGATTTTTGTCACTACAATGGAGTGTAGCCTTGTCATTATGTAAGGTAGTCTATTGTCGAGATTTTTGTTATTAGAATGGATTGTAGCCTTGTTGTTATGGAAGATATTCTGTTGTCTATATCTTTGTTACTCCAATGGATGGTAGCCTAGTCATTATGGAAGGTAGTCTGTTGTCGAGATTTTTTATACTCCAATAAATTGTAGCCTTGTAATTATTTAAGGTAGTCTCTTGTTGAAATTTTGGTTACTCCAATGATGGTACCCTTGTCATTATGGAAGGTAGTCTATTGCCGAGATTTTTGGTACTCCATTGCATGGTAGCCTTGTCATTATGGAAGGTAGTGCGTGGTCGATATTTTTGTTATTCCAATGGATGGTAGCCTTGTCATTATGGAAGGTAGTCTGTTTTCGTGATTTTTGTTACTCCAATGGATGGTAGCCTTGTCATTATGGAAGGTAGTATGTTGTCGATATCTTTGTTACTCCAATGGATGGTAGCCTTGTCATTATGGAAGGTAGTCTATTGTTGATATTTTTGTTACTCTAAGGGATGGTAGCCCTGTCCATATGGAAGGTAGTCTGTTGTCGAGATTTTTGTCACTATAATGGATGGTAGCCTTGTCATTATGTAAGGTAGTCTATTGTCGAGATTTTTGTAACTAGAATGGATTGTAGCCTTGTCATTATGGAAGGTAGTTTGTTGTCTATATCTTTGTTACTCCAATGGATGGTAGCCTAGTCATTATGGAAGGTAGTTTGTGTATGATATTTTTGTTATTCCAATGGATGGTAGCCTTGTCATTATGAAAGGAAGTCTATTGTCATGATTTTTGTTACTCTAAGGGATGGTAGCCTTGTCATTATGGAAGGTCGTATGTTGTCGATATCTTTGTTACTCCAATGGATGGTAGCCTTGTCATTATGGAAGGTAGTATGTTGTCCTAATTTTTGTTACTCTAAGGGATGGTAGCCTTGTCATTATGGAACATAGTCTGTTGTAGTATATTACCGAGATTTTTGTCACTACAATGGATGGTAGCCTTGTCATTATGGAAGGTAGTCTGTTGTCAAGATTTTTGTTACTACAATGGATTATAGCCTTGTCGTTATGGAAGGTAGTTTGTTGTCGATATCTTTGTTAGTCCAATTGATGGTACCCTAGTCATTATGGAAGGTAGTTTGTGTACGAGATTTTAGTTTCTTTAATGGATGGTAGCCTTGTCATTATGGAAGGTAGTCTGTTGTCGAGATTTTTTATACTCCAATAAATTGTAGCCTTGTAATTATGGAAGGTAGTCTCTTGTTGATATTTTGGTTACTCCAATGATGGTACCCTTGTAATTATGGAAGGTAGTCTATTGCCGAGATTTTTGTTACTCCATTGCATGGTAGCCTTGTCATTATGGAAGGTAGTGTGTTGTCGATATTTTTGTTATTCCAATGGATGGTAGCCTTGTCATTATGAAAGGAAGTCTGTTGTCCTCATTTTTTTTACTCTAAGGGATGGTAGCCTTATCATTATGGAAGGTAGTATGTTGTCGATATCTTTGTTACTCTAATGGATGGTAGCCTTGTCATTATGGAAGGTAGTATGTTGTCCAGATTTTTGTTACTCTAAGGGATGGTAGCTTTGTCATTATAGAAGGTAGTATATTATCGAGATTTTTGTCACTACAATGGATGATAGCCTTGTCATTATGGAAGGTAGTCTGTTGTCAATATTTTTGTTACTATAATGGATTGTAGCCTTGTCGTTATGGAAGGTAGTTTGTTGTCGATATCTTTGTTAGTCCAAGGGATGGTAGCCTAGTCATTATGGAAGGTAGATTGTGTACGAGATTTTAGTTACTTTAATGGATGGTAGCCTTGTCATTATGGAAGGTAGTCTATTGTCGAGTTTTTTTATACTCCAATAAATTGTAGCCTTGTAATTATGGAAGGTAGTCTCTTGTTGATATTTTGGTTACTCCAATGATGGTACCCTTGTTATTATGGAAGGTAATCTATTGCCAAGATTTTTGTTACTCCATTGGATGGTAGCCTTGTCATTATGGAAGGTAGTGTGTTGTCGATATTTTTGTTATTCCAATGGATGGTAGCCTTGTCATTATGGAAGGTAGTCTATTTTCGTGATTTTTGTTACTCCAATGGATGGTAGCCTTGTCATTATGGAAGGTAGTATGTCATAGATATCTTTGTTACTCCAATGGATGGTAGCCTCGTCATTATGGAAGGTAGTCTATTGTCGATATTTTTGTTACTCTAAGGGATGGTAGCCTTATCCATATGGAAGGTAGTCTGTTATCGAGATTTTTGTTATTCCAATGGATGGTAGCGTTGTCATTATATAAGGCAGTATATTGTCAAGATTTTTATCACTACAATGGATGGTAGTCTTGTCATTATGTAAGGTAGTCTATTGTCGAGATTTTTGTTACTAGAATGGGTTGTAGCCTTGTCGTTATGGAAGGTAGTATGTTGTCTATATCTTTGTTACTCCAATGGATGGTAGCCTTTTCATTATGGAAGGTAGTCTGTTGTCGAGATTTTTTATGCTCCAATAAAAAGTAGCCTTGTAATTATGGAAGGTAGTCTCTTGTTGATATTTTGGTTACTCCAATGATGGTACCCTTGTCATTATGGAAGGTAGTCTATTGCCGAGATTTTTGTTACTCCGTTGCATGGTAGCCTTTCCATTATGGAAGGTAGTGTGTTGTCGATATTGTTGTTATTCCAATGGATGGTAGCCTTGTCATTATGGAAGGTAGTCTATATTCGTGATATTTGTTACTCCAATGGATGGTAGCCTTGTCATTATCGAAGGTAGTATGTTGTCAATATCTTTGTTACTCCAATGGATGGTAGCCTTGTCATTATGGAAGGTAGTCTATTGTCGATATTTTTGTTACTCTAAGGGATGGTAGCCCTATCCATATGGAAGGTAGTCTGTTGTCGAGATTTTTGTTATTCCAATGGATGGTAGCGTTGTCATTATAGAAGGTAGTATATTGTCGAGATTTTTGTCACTACAATGTATGGTAGCCTTGTCATTATGTAAGGTAGTCTATTGTCGAGATTTTTGTTACTAGAATGGATTGTAGCCTTGTCGTTATGGAAGGTAGTCTGTTGTATATATCTTTGTTACTCCAATGGATGGTAGCCTAGACATTATGGAAGGTAGTCTGTTGTCGAGATTTTTTATACTCCAATAAATTGTAGCCTTGTAATTATGGAAGGTAGTCTCTTGTTGATATTTTGGTTACTCCAATGATGGTACCCTTGTCATTATGGAAGGTAGCTATTGCCGAGATTTTTGTTACTTCATTCCATGGTAGCCTTGTCATTATGTAAGGTAGTGTGTTATCGATATTTTTGTTATTCCAATGGATGGAAGCCTTGTCATTATGGAAGGTAGTCTGTTGTCGAGATTTTTTATGCTCCAATAAATTATAGCCTTGTAATTATGGAAGGTAGTCTCTTGTTGATATTTTGGTTACTCCAATGATGGTACCCTTGTCATTATGGAAGGTAGTCTATTGCCGAGATTTTTGTTACTCCGTTGCATGGTAGCCTTGTCATTATGGAAGGTAGTGTGTTGTCGATATTTTTGTTATTCCAATGGATGGTAGCCTTGTTATTATGGAAGGTAGTCTGTTTTCGTGATTTTTGTTACTCCAATGGATGGTAGCCTTGTCATTATGGAAGGTAGTATGTTGTCAATATCTTTGTTACTCCAATGGATGGTAGCCTTGTCATTATGGAAGGTAGTCTATTGTCGATATTTTTGTTACTCTAAGGGATGGTAGCCCTGTCCATATGGAAGGTAGTCTGTTGTCAATATTTTTATTATTCCAATGGATGGTAGCGTTGTCATTATAGAAGGTAGTATATTGTCGAGATTTTTGTCACTACAATGGATGGTAGCCTTGTCATTATGTAAGGTAGTCTATTGTCGAGATTTTTGTTATTAGAATGGATTGTAGCCTTGTTGTTATGGAAGATATTCTGTTGTCTATATCTTTGTTACTCCAATGGATGGTAGCCTAGTCATTATGGAAGGTAGTCTGTTGTCGAGATTTTTGGTACTCCATTGCATGGTAGCCTTGTCATTATGGAAGGTAGTGTGTTGTCGAAATTTTTCTTATTCCAATGGATGGTAGCCTTGTCATTATGGAAGGTGGTCTGTTTTCGTGATTTTTGTTACTCCAATGGATGGTAGCCTTGTCATTATGGAAGTTAGTATGTTGTCGATATCTTTGTTACTCCAATGGATGGTAGCCTTGTCATTATGGAAGGTAGTCTATTGTCAATATTTTTGTTATTCTAAGGGATGGTAGCCCTCTCCATATGGAAGGTAGTCTGTTGTCGAGATTTTTGTTATTCCAATGGATGGTAGCCTTGTCATTATGAAAGGAAGTCTAGTGTCCTAATTTTTTTTACTCTAAGGGATGGTAGCCTTATCATTATGGAAGGTAGTATGTTGTCGATATCTTTGTTACTCTAATGGATGGTAGCCTTGTCATTATGGAAGGTAGTCTGTTGTCCAGATTTTTGTTACTCTAAGGGATGGTAGCGTTGTCATTATATAAGGTAGTATATTGTCGAGATTTTTATCACTACAATGGATGGTAGCCTTGTCATTATGTAAGGTAGTCTATTGTCGAGATTTTTGTTACTAGAATGGGTTGTAGCCTTGTCGTTATGGAAGGTAGTATGTTGTCTATATCTTTGTTACTCCAATGGATGGTAGCCTAGTCATTATGGAAGGTAGTTTGTGTACGAGATTTTAGTTACTTTAATGGATGGTAGCCTTGTCATTGTGGAAGGTAGTTTGTTGTCGAGATTTTTATGCTCCAATAAAAAGTAGCCTTGTAATTATGGAAGGTAGTCTCTTGTTGATATTTTGGTTACTCCAGTGATGGTACCCTTGT
This sequence comes from Vicia faba, assembly GCA_948472305.1. Lineage (NCBI taxonomy): Eukaryota > Viridiplantae > Streptophyta > Magnoliopsida > Fabales > Fabaceae > Vicia > Vicia faba. The sequence goes on from OX451741.1 coordinate 528,675,014, forward strand.
CATTATGGAAGGTAGTCTATTGCCGAGATTTTTGTTACTCCGTTGCATGGTAGCCTTGCCATTATGGAAGGTAGTGTGTTGTCGATATTGTTGTTATTCCAATGGATGGTAGCCTTGTCATTATGGAAGGTAGTCTGTTTTCGTGATATTTGTTACTCCAATGGATGGTAGCCTTATCATTATGGAAGGTAGTATGTTGTCAATATCTTTGTTACTCCAATGGATGGTAGCCTTGTCATTATGGAAGGTAGTCTATTGTCGATATTTTTGTTACTCTAAGGGATGGTAGCCCTATCCATATGGAAGGTAGTCTGTTGTCGAGATTTTTGTTATTCCAATGGATGGTAGCATTGTCATTATAGAAGGTAGTATATTGTCGAGATTTTTGTCACTACAATGTATGGTAGCCTTGTCATTATGTAAGGTAGTCTATTGTCGAGATTTTTGTTACTAGAATCGATTGTAGCCTTGTCGTTATGGAAGGTAGTCTGTTGTCTATATCTTTGTTACTCCAATGGATGGTAGCCTAGACATTATGGAAGGTAGTATGTTGTCGAGATTTTTTATACTCCAATAAATTGTAGCCTTGTAATTATGGAAGGTAGTCTCTTGTTGATATTTTGGTTACTCCAATGATGGTACCCTTGTCATTATGGAAGGTAGTCTATTGCCGAGATTTTTGTTACTCCATTCCATGGTAGCCTTGTCATTATGTAAGGTAGTGTGTTATCGATATTTTTGTTATTCCAATGGATGGTAGCCTTGTCATTATGGAAGGTAGTTTGTTGTCAAGATTTTTTATGCTCCAATAAATTATAGCCTTGTAATTATGGAAGGTAGTCTCTTGTTGATATTTTGGTTACTCCAATGATGGTACCCTTGTCATTATGGAACGTAGTCTATTGCCAAGACTTTTGTTACTCCGTTGCATGGTAGCCTTGTCATTATGGAAGGTAGTGTGTTGTCGATATTTTTGTTATTCCAATGGATGGTAGCCTTGTCATTATGGAAGGTAGTCTGTTTTCGTGATTTTTGTTACTCCAATGGATGGTAGCCTTGTCATTATGGAAGGTAGTATGTTGTCAATATCTTTGTTACTCCAATGGATGGTAGCCTTGTCATTATGGAAGGTAGTCTATTGTCGATATTTTTGTTACTCTAAGGGATGGTAGCCCTATCCATATGGAAGGTAGTCTGTTGTCGAGATTTTTGTTATTCCAATGTATGGTAGCGTTGTCATTATAGAAGGTAGTATATTGTCGAGATTTTTGTCACTATAATTGATGGTAGCCTTGTCATTATGTAAGGTAGTCTATTGTCGAGATTTTTGTTACTAGAATGAATTGTAGCCTTGTCGTTATGGAAGGTAGTCTGTTGTCGAGATTTTTTATACTCCAATAAATTGTAGCCTTGTAATTATGGAAGGTAGTCTCTTGTTGATATTTTGGTTACTCCAATGATGGTACCCTTGTTATTATGGAATGTAGTCTATTGCCATGATTTTTGTTACTCAATTTCATGGTAGCCTTGTCATTATGGAAGGTAGTGTGTTGTCGATATTTTTGTTATTCCAATGGATGGTAGCCTTGTCATTATGGAAGGTAGTCTGTTTTCGTGATTTTTGTTACTCCAATGGATGGTAGCCTTGTCATTATGGAAGGTAGTATGTTGTCAATACCTTTGTTACTCAAATGGATGGTAGCCTTGTCATTATGGAAGGTAGTCTATTGTCGATATTTTTGTTACTCTAAGGGATGGTAGCCCTATCCATATGGAAGGTAGTCTGTTGCCGAGATTTTTGTTATTCCAATGGATGGTAGCGTTATCATTATAGAAGGTAGTATATTGTCGAGATTTTTGTCACTACAATGGATGGTAGCCTTGTCATTATGTAGGCTAGTCTATTGTCGAGATTTTTGTTACTAGAATGGATTGTAGCCTTGTCGTTATGGAAGGTAGTCTGTTGTCTATATCTTTGTTACTCAAATGGATGGTAGCCTAGTCATTATGGAAGGTAGTCCGTTGTCGAGATTTTTTATACTCCAATAAATTGTAGCCTTGTAATTATGGAAGGTAGTCTCTTGTTGATATTTTGGTTACTCCAATGATGGTACCCTTGTCATTATGGAAGGTAGTCTATTGCCGAGATTTTTGTTACTCCATTGCATGGTAGCCTTGTCATTATGGAAGGTAGTGTGTTGTCGATATTTTTGTTATTCCAATGGATGGTAGCCTTGTCATTATGAAAAGAAGCCTATTGTTCTGATTTTTGTTACTCTAAGGGATGGTAACCTTGTCATTATGGAAGTTAGTATGTTGTCGATATCTTTGTTACTCCAATGGATGGTAGCCTTGTCATTATGGAAGGTAGTCTGTTGTCCAGATTTTTGTTACTCTAAGGGATGGTAGCTTTGTCATTATAGAAGGTAGTATATTATCGAGATTTTTGTCACTACAATGGATGGTGGCCTTGTCATTATGGAAGGTAGTCTGTTGTCAAGATTTTTGTTACTACAATGGATTGTAGCCTGGTCGTTATGGAAGGTAGTTTGTTGTCGATATCTGTGTTAGTCCAAGGGATGGTAGCCTAGTCATTATGGAAGGTAGATTGTGTACCAGATTTTAGTTACTTTAATGGATGGTAGCCTTGTCATTATCGAAGGTAGTTTGTTGTCGAGATTTTTTATACTCCAATAAATTGTAGCCTGGTAATTATGGAAGGTAGTCTCTTGTTGATATTTTGGTTACTCCAATGATGGTACCCTTGTTATTATGGAAGGTAGTCTATTACCAAGATTTTTGTTACTCAATTTCATGGTAGCCTTGTCATTATGGAAGGTAGTGTGTTGTCGATATTTTTGTTATTCCAATGGATGGTAGCCTTGTCATTATGTAGGGTAGTCTATTGTCGAGATTTTTGTTACTAGAATGGATTGTAGCCTTGTCGTTATGGAAGGTAGTCTGTTGTCTATATCTTTGTTACTCAAATGGATGGTAGCCTAGTCATTATGGAAGGTAGTCTGTTGTCGAGATTTTTTATACTCCAATAAATTGTAGCCTTGTAATTATGGAAGGTAGTCTCTTGTTGATATTTTGGTTACTCCAATGATGGTACCCTTGTCATTATGGAAGGTAGTCTATTGCCGAGATTTTTGTTACTCCATTGCATGGTAGCCTTGTCATTATGGAAGGTAGTGTGTTGTCGATATTTTTGTTATTCCAATGGATGGTAGCCTTGTCATTATGAAAAGAAGTCTATTGTCCTGATTTTTGTTACTCTAAGGGATGGTAGCCTTGTCATTATGGAAGTTAGTATGTTATCGATATCTTTGTTACTCCAATGGATGGTAGCCTTGTCATTATGGAAGGTAGTCTGTTGGCCAGATTTTTGTTACTCTAAGGGATGGTAGCTTTGTCATTATAGAAGGTAGTATATTATCGAGATTCTTGTCACTACAATGGATGGTAGCCTTGTCATTATGGAAGGTAGTCTGTTGTCAAGATTTTTGTTACTACAATGGATTGTAGCCTTGTCGTTATCGAAGGTAGTGTGTTGTCGATATCTTTGTTAGTCCAAGGGATGGTAGCCTAGTCATTATGGAAGGTGGATTGTGTACCAGACTTTAGTTACTTTAATGGATGGTAGCCTTGTCATTATGGAAGGTAGTCTGTTGTCGAGATTTTTTATACTCCAATAAATTGTAGCCTTGTAATTATGGAAGGTAGTCTCTTGTTGATATTTTGGTTACTCCAATGATGGTACCCTTGTTATTATTGAAGGTAGTCTATTGCCAAGATTTTTGTTACTCAATTGCATGGTAGCCTTGTCATTATGGAAGGTAGTGTCTTGTCGATATTTTTGTTATTCCAATGGATGGTAGCCTTGTCATTATGGAAGGTAGTCTGTTTTTGTGATTTTTGTTTCTCCAATGGATGGTAGCCTTGTCATTATGGAAGGTAGTATGTTGTCGATATCATTGTTACTCCAATGGATGGTAGCCTTGTCATTATGGAAGGTAGTCTATTGTCGATATTTTTATTACTCTAAGGGATGGTAGCCCTGTCCATATGGAAGGTAGTCTGTTGTCGAGATTTTTGTTATTCCAATGGATGGTAGCGTTGTCATTATAGAAGGTAGTACATTGTCGAGATTTTTGTCACTACAATGGATGGTAGACTTGTCATTATGTAAGGTAGTCTATTGTCGAGATTTTTGTTACTAGAATGGATTGTAGCCTAGTCGTTATGGAAGGTAGTATGTTGTCTATATCTTTGTTACTCCAATGGATGGTAGCCTAGTCATTATGGAAGGTAGTTTGTGTACGAGATTTTAGTTACTTTAATGGATGGTAGCCTTCTCATTATGGAAGGTAGTCTGTTGTCGAGATTTTTTATACTCCAATAAATTGTATCCTTGTAATTATGGAAGGTAGTCTCTTGTTGATATTTTGGTTACTCCAATGATGGTACCCTTGTCATTATGGAAGGTAGTCTATTGCCGAGATTTTTGTTACTCCATTGCATGGTAGCCTTGTCATTATGGAAGGTAGTGTGTTGTCGATATTTTTGTTATTCCAATGGATGGTAGCCTTGTCATTATGAAAGGAATTATATTGTCCTAATTTTTGTTACTCTAAGGGATGGTAGCCTAGTCATTATGGAAGGTAGATTGTGTACAAGATTTTAGTTACTTTAATGGATGGTAGCCTTGTCATTATCGAAGCTAGTCTGTTGTCGAGATTTTTTATACTCCAATAAATTGTAGCCTTGTAATTATGGAAGGTAGTCTCTTGTTGATATTTTGGTTACTCCAATGATGGTACCCTTGTTATTATGGAAGGTAGTCTATTGCCAAGATTTTTGTTACTCAATTTCATGGTAGCCTTGTCATTATGGACGGTAGTGTGTTGTCGATATTTTTGTTATTCCAATGGATGGTAGCCTTGTCATTATGGAAGGTAGTCTGTTTTCGTGATTTTTGTTACTCCAATGGATGGTAGCCTTGTCATTATGGAAGGAAGTATGTTGTCAATATCTTTGTTACTCCAATGGATGGTAGCCTTGTCATTATGGAAGGTAGTCTATTGTCGATATTTTTGTTACTCTAAGGGATGGTAGCCCTATCCATATGGAAGGTAGTTTGTTGTCGAGATTTTTGTTATTCCAATGGATGGTAGCGTTATCATTATAGAAGGTAGTATATTGTCGAGATTTTTGTCACTACAATGGATGGTAGCCTTGTCATTATGTAGGGTAGTCTATTGTCGAGATTTTTGTTACTAGAATGGATTGTAGCCTTGTCGTTATGGAAGGTAGTCTGTTGTCTATATCTTTGTTACTCAAATGGATGGTAGCCTAGTCATTATCGAAGGTAGTCCGTTGTCGAGATTTTTTATTCTCCAATAAATTGTAGCCTTGTAATTATGGAAGGTAGTCTCTTGTTGATATTTTGGTTACTCCAATGATGGTACCCTTGTCATTATGGAAGGTAGTCTATTGCCGAGATTTTTGTTACTCCATTGCATGGTAGCCTTGTCATTATGGAAGGTAGTGTGTTGTCGATATTTTTGTTATTCCAATGGATGGTAGCCTTGTCATTATGAAAAGAAGCCTATTGTTCTGATTTTTGTTACTCTAAGGGATGGTAGCCTTGTCATTATGGAAGTTAGTATGTTGTCGATATCTTTGTTACTCCAATGGATGGTAGCCTTGTCATTATGGAAGGTAGTCTGTTGTCCAGATTTTTGTTACTCTAAGGGATGGTAGCTTTGTCATTATAGAAGGTAGTATATTATCGAGATTTTTGTCACTACAATGGATGGTGGCCTTGTCATTATGGAAGGTAGTCTGTTGTCAAGATTTTTGTTACTACAATGGATTGTAGCCTGGTCGTTATGGAAGGTAGTTTGTTGTCGATATCTGTGTTAGTCCAAGGGATGGTAGCCTAGTCATTATGGAAGGTAGATTGTGTACCAGATTTTAGTTACTTTAATGGATGGTAGCCTTGTCATTATCGAAGGTAGTCTGTTGTCGAGATTTTTTATACTCCAATAAATTGTAGCCTTGTAATTATGGAAGGTAGTCTCTTGTTGATATTTTGGTTACTCCAATGATGGTACCCTTGTTATTATGGAAGGTAGTCTATTGCCAAGGTTTTTGTTACTCAATTTCATGGTAGCCTTTACATTATGGAAGGTAGTGTGTTGTCGATATTTTTGTTATTCCAATGGATGGTAGCCTTGTCATTATGGAAGGTAGTCTGTTTTCGTGATTTTTGTTACTCCAATGGATGGTAGCCTTGTCATTATGGAAGGAAGTATGTTGTCAATATCTTTGTTACTCCAATGGATGGTAGCCTTGTCATTATGGAAGGTAGTCTATTGTCGATATTTTTGTTACTCTAAGGGATGGTAGCCCTATCCATATGGAAGGTAGTTTGTTGTCGAGATTTTTGTTATTCCAATGGATGGTAGCGTTATCATTACAGAAGGTAGTATATTGTCGAGATTTTTGTCACTACAATGGATGGTAGCCTTGTCATTATATAAGGTAGTCTATTGTCGAGATTTTTGTTACTAGAATGGATTGTAGCCTTGTCGTTATGGAAGGTAGTCTGTTGTCTATATCTTTGTTACTCAAATGGATGGTAGCCTAGTCATTATGGAAGGTAGTCTGTTGTCGAGATTTTTTATACTCCAATAAATTGTAGCCTTGTAATTATGGAAGGTAGTCTCTTGTTGATATTTTGGTTACTCCAATGATGGTACCCTTGTCATTATGGAAGGTAGTCTATTGCCGAGATTTTTGTTACTCCATTGCATGGTAGCCTTGTCATTATGGAAGGTAGTGTGTTGTCGATATTTTTGTTATTCCAATGGATGGTAGCCTTGTCATTATGAAAATAAGTCTATTGTCCTGATTTTTGTTACTCTAAGGGATGGTAGCCTTGTCATTATGGAAGTTAGTATGTTGTCGATATCTTTGTTACTCCAATGGATGGTAGCCTTGTCATTATGGAAGGTAGTCTGTTGGCCAGATTTTTGTTACTCTAAGGGATGGTAGCTTTGTCATTATAGAAGGTAGTATATTATCGAGATTCTTGTCACTACAATGGATGGTAGCCTTGTCATTATGGAAGGTAGTCTGTTGTCAAGATTTTTGTTACTACAATGGATTGTAGCCTTGTCGTTATGGAAGGTAGTGTGTTGTCGATATCTTTGTTAGTCCAAGGGATGGTAGCCTAGTCATTATGGAAGGTGGATTGTGTACCAGACTTTAGTTACTTTAATGGATGGTAGCCTTGTCATTATGGAAGGTAGTCTGTTGTCGAGATTTTTTATACTCCAATAAATTGTAGCCTTGTAATTATGGAAGGTAGTCTCTTGTTGATATTTTGGTTACTCCAATGATGGTACCCTTGTCATTATGGAAGGTAGTCTATTGCCGAGATTTTTGTTACTCCATTGCATGGTAGCCTTGTCATTATGGAAGGTAGTGTGTTGTCGATATTTTTGTTATTCCAATGGATGGTAGCCTTGTCATTATGAAAAGAAGTCTATTGTCCTGATTTTTGTTACTCTAAGGGATGGTAGCCTTGTCATTATGGAAGTTAGTATGTTGTCGATATCTTTGTTACTCCAATGGATGGTAGCCTTGTCATTATGGAAGGTAGTCTGTTGGCCAGATTTTTGTTACTCTAAGGGATGGTAGCTTTGTCATTATAGAAGGTAGTATATTATCGAGATTCTTGTCACTACAATGGATGGTAGCCTTGTCATTATGGAAGGTAGTCTGTTGTCAAGATTTTTGTTACTACAATGGATTGTAGCCTTGTCGTTATGGAAGGTAGTGTGTTATCGATATCTTTGTTAGTCCAAGGGATGGTAGCCTAGTCATTATGGAAGGTGGATTGTGTACCAGACTTTAGTTACTTTAATGGATGGTAGCCTTGTCATTATGGAAGGTAGTCTGTTGTCGAGATTTTTTATACTCCAATAAATTGTAGCCTTGTAATTATGGAAGGTAGTCTCTTGTTGATATTTTGGTTACTCCAATGATGGTACCCTTGTTATTATTGAAGGTAGTCTATTGCCAAGATTTTTGTTACTCAATTGCATGGTAGCCTTGTCATTATGGAAGGTAGTGTCTTGTCGATATTTTTGTTATTCCAATGGATGGTAGCCTTGTCATTATGGAAGGTAGTCTGTTTTTGTGATTTTTGTTTCTCCAATGGATGGTAGCCTTGTCATTATGGAAGGTAGTATGTTGTCGATATCATTGTTACTCCAATGGATGGTAGCCTTGTCATTATGGAAGGTAGTCTATTGTCGATATTTTTATTACTCTAAGGGATGGTAGCCCTGTCCATATGGAAGGTAGTCTGTTGTCGAGATTTTTGTTATTCCAATGGATGGTAGCGTTGTCATTATAGAAGGTAGTACATTGTCGAGATTTTTGTCACTACAATGGATGGTAGACTTGTCATTATGTAAGGTAGTCTATTGTCGAGATTTTTGTTACTAGAATGGATTGTAGCCTAGTCGTTATGGAAGGTAGTATGTTGTCTATATCTTTGTTACTCCAATGGATGGTAGCCTAGTCATTATGGAAGGTAGTTTGTGTACAAGATTTTAGTTACTTTAATGGATGGTAGCCTTCTCATTATGGAAGGTAGTCTGTTGTCGAGATTTTTTATACTCCAATAAATTGTATCCTTGTAATTATGGAAGGTAGTCTCTTGTTGATATTTTGGTTACTCCAATGATGGTACCCTTGTCATTATGGAAGGTAGTCTATTGCCGAGATTTTTGTTACTCCATTGCATGGTAGCCTTGTCATTATGGAAGGTAGTGTGTTATCGATATTTTTGTTATTCCAATAGATGGTAGCCTTGTCATTATGAAAGGAATTATATTGTCCTAATTTTTGTTACTCTAAGGGATGGTAGCCTAGTCATTATGGAAGGTAGATTGTGTACCAGATTTTAGTTACTTTAATGGATGGTAGCCTTGTCATTATCGAAGGTAGTCTGTTGTCGAGATTTTTTATACTCCAATAAATTGTAGCCTTGTAATTATGGAAGGTAGTCTCTTGTTGATATTTTGGTTACTCCAATGATGGTACCCTTGTTATTATGGAAGGTAGTCTATTGCCAAGATTTTTGTTACTCAATTTCATGGTAGCCTTGTCATTATGGAAGGTAGTGTGTTGTCGATATTTTGGTTATTCCAATGGATGGTAGCCTTGTCATTATGGAAGGTAGTCTGTTTTCGTGATTTTTGTTACTCCAATGGATGGTAGCCTTGTCATTATGGAAGGAAGTATGTTGTCAATATCTTTGTTACTCCAATGGATGGTAGCCTTGTCATTATGGAAGGTAGTCTATTGTCGATATTTTTGTTACTCTAAGGGATGGTAGCCCTATCCATATGGAAGGTAGTTTGTTGTCGAGATTTTTGTTATTCCAATGGATGGTAGCGTTATCATTATAGAAGGTAGTATATTGTCGAGATTTTTGTCACTACAATGGATGGTAGCCTTGTCATTATGTAAGGTAGTCTATTGTCGAGATTTTTGTTACTAGAATGGATTGTAGCCTTGTCGTTATGGAAGGTAGTCTGTTGTCTATATCTTTGTTACTCAAATGGATGGTAGCCTAGTCATTATGGAAGGTAGTCTGTTGTCGAGATTTTTTATACTCCAATAAATTGTAGCCTTGTAATTATGGAAGGTAGTCTCTTGTTGATATTTTGGTTACTCCAATGATGGTACCCTTGTCATTATGGAAGGTAGTCTATTGCCGAGATTTTTGTTACTCCATTGCATGGTAGCCTTGTCATTATGGAAGGTAGTGTGTTGTCGATATTTTTGTTATTCCAATGGATGGTAGCCTTGTCATTATGAAAAGAAGCCTATTGTTCTGATTTTTGTTACTCTAAGGGATGGTAGCCTTGTCATTATGGAAGTTAGTATGTTGTCGATATCTTTGTTACTCCAATGGATGGTAGCCTTGTCATTATGGAAGGTAGTCTGTTGTCCAGATTTTTGTTACTCTAAGGGATGGTAGCTTTGTCATTATAGAAGGTAGTATATTATCGAGATTTTTGTCACTACAATGGATGGTGGCCTTGTTATTATGGAAGGTAGTCTGTTGTCAAGATTTTTGTTACTAAAATGGATTGTAGCCTGGTCGTTATGGAAGGTAGTTTGTTGTCGATATCTGTGTTAGTCCAAGGGATGGTAGCCTAGTCATTATGGAAGGTAGATTGTGTACCAGATTTTAGTTACTTTAATGGATGGTAGCCTTGTCATTATCGAAGGTAGTCTGTTGTCGAGATTTTTTATACTCCAATAAATTGTAGCCTTGTAATTATGGAAGGTAGTCTCTTGTTGATATTTTGGTTACTCCAATGATGGTACCCTTGTTATTATGGAAGGTAGTCTATTCCCATGATTTTTGTTACTCAATTTCATGGTAGCCTTGTCATTATGGAAGGTAATGTGTTGTCGATATTTTTGTTATTCCAATGGATGGTAGCCTTGTCATTATGGAAGGTAGTCTGTTTTCGTGATTTTTGTTACTCCAATGGATGGTAGCCTTGTCATTATGGAAGGAAGTATGTTGTCAATATCTTTGTTACTCCAATGGATGGTAGCCTTGTCATTATGGAAGGTAGTCTATTGTCGATATTTTTGTTACTCTAAGGGATGGTAGCCCTATCCATATGGAAGGTAGTTTGTTGTCGAGATTTTTGTTATTCCAATGGATGGTAGCGTTATCCTTATAGAAGGTAGTATATTGTCGAGATTTTTGTCACTACAATGGATGGTAGCCTTGTCATTATGTAAGGTAGTCTATTGTCGAGATTTTTGTTACTAGAATGGATTGTAGCCTTGTCGTTATGGAAGGTAGTCTGTTGTCTATATCTTTGTTACTCAAATGGATGGTAGCCTAGTCATTATGGAAGGTAGTCTGTTGTCGAGATTTTTTATACTCCAATAAATTGTAGCCTTGTAATTATGGAAGGTAGTCTCTTGTTGATATTTTGGTTACTCCAATGATGGTACCCTTGTCATTATGGAAGGTAGTCTATTGCCGAGATTTTTGTTACTCCATTGCATGGTAGCCTTGTCATTATGGAAGGTAGTGTGTTGTCGATATTTTTGTTATTCCAATGGATGGTAGCCTTGTCATTATGAAAAGAAGTCTATTGTCCTGATTTTTGTTACTCTAAGGGATGGTAGCCTTGTCATTATGGAAGTTAGTATGTTGTCGATATCTTTGTTACTCCAATGGATGGTAGCCTTGTCATTATGGAAGGTAGTCTGTTGGCCAGATTTTTGTTACTCTAAGGGATGGTAGCTTTGTCATTATAGAAGGTAGTATATTATCGAGATTCTTGTCACTACAATGGATGGTAGCCTTGTCATTATGGAAGGTAGTCTGTTGTCAAGATTTTTGTTACTACAATGGATTGTAGCCTTGTCGTTATGGAAGGTAGTGTGTTGTCGATATCTTTGTTAGTCCAAGGGATGGTAGCCTAGTCATTATGGAAGGTGGATTGTGTACCAGACTTTAGTTACTTTAATGGATGGTAGCCTTGTCATTATGGAAGGTAGTCTGTTGTCGAGATTTTTTATACTCCAATAAATTGTAGCCTTGTAATTATGGAAGGTAGTCTCTTGTTGATATTTTGGTTACTCCAATGATGGTACCCTTGTTATTATTGAAGGTAGTCTATTGCCAAGATTTTTGTTACTCAATTGCATGGTAGCCTTGTCATTATGGAAGGTAGTGTCTTGTCGATATTTTTGTTATTCCAATGGATGGTAGCCTTGTCATTATGGAAGGTAGTCTGTTTTTGTGATTTTTGTTTCTCCAATGGATGGTAGCCTTGTCATTATGGAAGGTAGTATGTTGTCGATATCATTGTTACTCCAATAGATGGTAGCCTTGTCATTATGGAAGGTAGTCTATTGTCGATATTTTTATTACTCTAAGGGATGGTAGCCCTGTCCATATGGAAGGTAGTCTGTTGTCGAGATTTTTGTTATTCCAATGGATGGTAGCGTTGTCATTATAGAAGGCAGTACATTGTCGAGATTTTTGTCACTACAATGGATGGTAGACTTGTCATTATGTAAGGTAGTCTATTGTCGAGATTTTTGTTACTAGAATGGATTGTAGCCTAGTCGTTATGGAAGGTAGTATGTTGTCTATATCTTTGTTACTCCAATGGATGGTAGCCTAGTCATTATGGAAGGTAGTTTGTGTACGAGATTTTAGTTACTTTAATGGATGGTAGCCTTCTCATTATGGAAGGTAGTCTGTTGTCGAGATTTTTTATACTCCAATAAATTGTATCCTTGTAATTATGGAAGGTAGTCTCTTGTTGATATTTTGGTTACTCCAATGATGGTACCCTTGTCATTATGGAAGGTAGTCTATTGCCGAGATTTTTGTTACTCCATTGCATGGTAGCCTTGTCATTATGGAAGGTAGTGTGTTGTCGATATTTTTGTTATTCCAATGGATGGTAGCCTTGTCATTATGAAAGGAATTATATTGTCCTAATTTTTGTTACTCTAAGGGATGGTAGCCTTGTCATTATGGAAGGTAGTATGTTGTCGATATCTTTGTTACTCCAACGGATGGTAGCCTTGTCGTTATGGAAGGTAGTTTGTTGTCCAAATTTTTGTTACTCTAAGGGATGGTAGCTTTGTCATTATAAAAGGTAGTATATTATCGAGATTTTTGTCACTACAATGGATGGTAGCCTTGTCATTATGGAAGGTAGTCTGTTGTCGAGATTTTTTATACTCCAATAAATTATAGCCTTGTAATTATGGAAGGTAGTCTCTTGTTGATATTTTGGTTACTCCAATGATGGTACCCTTATCATTATGGAAGGTAGTCTATTGCCGAGATTTTTGTTACTCCGTTACGTGGTAGCCTTGTCATTATGGAAGGTAGTGTGTTGTCGATATTTTTGTTATTCCAATGGATGGTAGCCTTGTCATTATGAAAGGAAGTCTATTGTCCTGATTTTTGTTACACTAAGGGATGGTAGCCTTGTCATTATGGAAGGTAGTATGTTGTCGATATCTTTGTTACTCTAATGGATGGTAGCCTTGTCATTATGGAAGGTAGTCTGTTGTCCAGATTTTTGTTACTCTAAGGGATGGTAGCTTTGTCATTATAGAAGGTAGTATATTATCGAGATTTTTGTCACTCCAATGGATGGTTGCATTGTCATTATGGAAGGTAGTCTGTTGTCGAGATTTTTTATACTCCAATAAATTGTAGCCTTGTAATTATGGAAGGTAGTCTCTTGTTGATATTTTGGTTACTCCAATGATGGTACCCTTGCCATTATGGAAGGTAGTCTATTGCCGAGATTTTTGTTACTCCGTTGCATGGTAGCCTTGTCATTATGGAAGGTAGTGTGTTGTCGATATTTTTGTTATTCCAATTGATGGTAGCCTTGTCATTATGGAAGGTAGTCTGTTTTCATGATTTTTGTTACTCCAATGGGTGGTAGCCTTGTCATTATGGAAGGTAGTATGTTGTAAATATCTTTGTTACTCCAATGGATGGTACCCTTGTCATTATGGAAGGTAGTCTATTGCCGAGATTTTTGTTACTTCGTTGCATGGTAGCCTTGTCATTATGGAAGGTAGTGTGTTGTCGATATTTTTGTTATTCCAATGGATGGTAGCCTTGTCATTATGGAAGGTAGTCTGTTTTCGTGATTTTTTTTACTCCAATGGATGGTAGCCTTGTCATTATGGAAGGTAGTATGTTGTCAATATCTTTGTTACTCCAATGGATGGTAGCCTTGTCATTATGGAAGGTAGTCTATTGTCGATAATTTTGTTACTCTAAGGGATGGTAGCCCTGTCCATATGGAAGGTAGTCTGTTGTCGAGATTTTTGTTATTCCAATGGATGGTAGTGTTGTCATTATAGAAGGTAGTATATTGTCGAGATTTTTGTCACTACAATGGATGGTAGCCTTGTCATTATGTAAGGTAGTCTATTGTCGAGATTTTTGTTACTAGAATGGATTGTAGCCTTGTCGTTATGGAAGGTAGTATGTTGTCTATATCTTTGTTACTCAAATGGATGGTAGACTAGTCATTATGGAAGGTAGTCTGTTGTCGAGATTTTTTATACTCCAATAAATTGTAGCCTTGTAATTATGGAAGGTAGTCTCTTGTTGATATTTTGGTTACTCCAATGATGGTACCCTTGTCATTATGGAAGGTAGTCTATTGCCGAGATTTTTGTTACTCCATTGCATTGTAGCCTTGTCATTATGGAAGGTAGTGTGTTGTCGATATTTTTGTTATTCCAATGGATGGTAGCCTTGTCATTATGAAAAGAAGCCTATTGTTCTGATTTTTGTTACTCTAAGGGATGGTAGCCTTGTCATTATGGAAGTTAGTATGTTGTCGATATCTTTGTTACTCCAATGGATGGTAGCCTTGTCATTATGGAAGGTAGTCTGTTGTCCAGATTTTTGTTACTCTAAGGGATGGTAGCTTTGTCATTATAGAAGGTAGTATATTATCGAGATTTTTGTCACTACAATGGATGGTGGCCTTGTCATTATGGAAGGTAGTCTGTTGTCAAGATTTTTGTTACTAAAATGGATTGTAGCCTGGTCGTTATGGAAGGTAGTTTGTTGTCGATATCTGTGTTAGTCCAAGGGATGGTAGCCTAGTCATTATGGAAGGTAGATTGTGTACCAGATTTTAGTTACTTTAATGGATGGTAGCCTTGTCATTATCGAAGGTAGTCTGTTGTCGATATTTTTTATACTCCAATAAATTGTAGCCTTGTAATTATGGAAGGTAGTCTCTTGTTGATATTTTGGTTACTCCAATGATGGTACCCTTGTTATTATGGAAGGTAGTCTATTGCCAAGATTTTTGTTACTCAATTTCATGGTAGCCTTGTCATTATGGAAGGTAATGTGTTGTCGATATTTTTGTTATTCCAATGGATGGTAGCCTTGTCATTATGGAAGGTAGTCTGTTTTCGTGATTTTTGTTACTCCAATGGATGGTAGCCTTGTCATTATGGAAGGAAGTATGTTGTCAATATCTTTGTTACTCCAATGGATGGTAGCCTTGTCATTATGGAAGGTAGTCTATTGTCGATATTTTTGTTACTCTAAGGGATGGTAGCCCTATCCATATGGAAGGTAGTTTGTTGTCGAGATTTTTGTTATTCCAATGGATGGTAGCGTTATCATTATAGAAGGTAGTATATTGTCGAGATTTTTGTCACTACAATGGATGGTAGCCTTGTCATTATGTAAGGTAGTCTATTGTCGAGATTTTTGTTACTAGAATGGATTGTAGCCTTGTCGTTATGGAAGGTAGTCTGTTGTCTATATCTTTGTTACTCAAATGGATGGTAGCCTAGTCATTATGGAAGGTAGTCTGTTGTCGAGATTTTTTATACTCCAATAAATTGTAGCCTTGTAATTATGGAAGGTAGTCTCTTGTTGATATTTTGGTTACTCCAATGATGGTACCCTTGTCACTATGGAAGGTAGTCTATTGCCGAGATTTTTGTTACTCCATTGCATGGTAGCCTTGTCATTATGGAAGGTAGTGTGTTGTCGATATTTTTGTTATTCCAATGGATGGTAGCCTTGTCATTATGAAAAGAAGTCTATTGTCCTGATTTTTGTTACTCTAAGGGATGGTAGCCTTGTCATTATGGAAGTTAGTATGTTATCGATATCTTTGTTACTCCAATGGATGGTAGCCTTGTCATTATGGAAGGTAGTCTGTTGGCCAGATTTTTGTTACTCTAAGGGATGGTAGCTTTGTCATTATAGAAGGTAGTATATTATCGAGATTCTTGTCACTACAATGGATGGTAGCCTTGTCATTATGGAAGGTAGTCTGTTGTCAAGATTTTTGTTACTACAATGGATTGTAGCCTTGTCGTTATGGAAGGTAGTGTGTTGTCGATATCTTTGTTAGTCCAAGGGATGGTAGCCTAGTCATTATGGCAGGTGGATTGTGTACCAGACTTTAGTTACTTTAATGGATGGTAGCCTTGTCATTATGGAAGGTAGTCTGTTGTCGAGATTTTTTATACTCCAATAAATTGTAGCCTTGTAATTATGGAAGGTAGTCTCTTGTTGATATTTTGGTTACTCCAATGATGGTACCCTTGTTATTATTGAAGGTAGTCTATTGCCAAGATTTTTGTTACTCAATTGCATGGTAGCCTTGTCATTATGGAAGGTAGTGTCTTGTCGATATTTTTGTTATTCCAATGGATGGTAGCCTTGTCATTATGGAAGGTAGTCTGTTTTTGTGATTTTTGTTTCTCCAATGGATGGTAGCCTTGTCATTATGGAAGGTAGTATGTTGTCGATATCATTGTTACTCCAATGGATGGTAGCCTTGTCATTATGGAAGGTAGTCTATTGTCGATATTTTTATTACTCTAAGGGATGGTAGCCCTGTCCATATGGAAGGTAGTCTGTTGTCGAGATTTTTGTTATTCCAATGGATGGTAGCGTTGTCATTATAGAAGGTAGTACATTGTCGAGATTTTTGTCACTACAATGGATGGTAGACTTGTCATTATGTAAGGTAGTCTATTGTCGAGATTTTTGTTACTAGAATGGATTGTAGCCTAGTCGTTATGGAAGGTAGTATGTTGTCTATATCTTTGTTACTCCAATGGATGGTAGCCTAGTCATTATGGAAGGTAGTTTGTGTACGAGATTTTAGTTACTTTAATGGATGGTAGCCTTCTCATTATGGAAGGTAGTCTGTTGTCGAGATTTTTTATACTCCAATAAATTGTATCCTTGTAATTATGGAAGGTAGTCTCTTGTTGATATTTTGGTTACTCCAATGATGGTACCCTTGTCATTATGGAAGGTAGTCTATTGCCGAGATTTTTGTTACTCCATTGCATGGTAGCCTTGTCATTATGGAAGGTAGTGTGTTGTCGATATTTTTGTTATTCCAATGGATGGTAGCCTTGTCATTATGAAAGGAATTATATTGTCCTAATTTTTGTTACTCTAAGGGATGGTAGCCTTGTCATTATGGAAGGTAGTATGTTGTCGATATCTTTGTTACTCCAACGGATGGTAGCCTTGTCGTTATGGAAGGTAGTTTGTTGTCCAAATTTTTGTTACTCTAAGGGATGGTAGCTTTGTCATTATAAAAGGTAGTATATTATCGAGATTTTTGTCACTACAATGGATGGTAGCCTTGTCATTATGGAAGGTAGTCTGTTGTCGAGATTTTTTATACTCCAATAAATTGTAGCCTTGTAATTATGGAAGGTAGTCTCTTGTTGATATTTTGGTTACTCCAATGATGGTACCCTTATCATTATGGAAGGTAGTCTATTGCCGAGATTTTTGTTACTCCGTTACGTGGTAGCCTTGTCATTATGGAAGGTAGTGTGTTGTCGATATTTTTGTTATTCCAATGGATGGTAGCCTTGTCATTATGAAAGGAAGTCTATTGTCCTGATTTTTGTTACACTAAGGGATGGTAGCCTTGTCATTATGGAAGGTAGTATGTTGTCGATATCTTTGTTACTCTAATGGATGGTAGCCTTGTCATTATGGAAGGTAGTCTGTTGTCCAGATTTTTGTTACTCTAAGGGATGGTAGCTTTGTCATTATAGAAGGTAGTATATTATCGAGATTTTTGTCACTCCAATGGATGGTTGCATTGTCATTATGGAAGGTAGTCTGTTGTCGAGATTTTTTATACTCCAATAAATTGTAGCCTTGTAATTATGGAAGGTAGTCTCTTGTTGATATTTTGGTTACTCCAATGATGGTACCCTTGCCATTATGGAAGGTAGTCTATTGCCGAGATTTTTGTTACTCCGTTGCATGGTAGCCTTGTCATTATGGAAGGTAGTGTGTTGTCGATATTTTTGTTATTCCAATTGATGGTAGCCTTGTCATTATGGAAGGTAGTCTGTTTTCATGATTTTTGTTACTCCAATGGGTGGTAGCCTTGTCATTATGGAATGTAGTATGTTGTAAATATCTTTGTTACTCCAATGGATGGTACCCTTGTCATTATGGAAGGTAGTCTATTGCCGAGATTTTTGTTACTTCGTTGCATGGTAGCCTTGTCATTATGGAAGGTAGTGTGTTGTCGATATTTTTGTTATTCCAATGGATGGTAGCCTTGTCATTATGGAAGGTAGTCTGTTTTCGTGAGTTTTTTTACTCCAATGGATGGTAGCCTTGTCATTATGGAAGGTAGTATGTTGTCAATATCTTTGTTACTCCAATGGATGGTAGCCTTGTCATTATGGAAGGTAGTCTATTGTCGATAATTTTGTTACTCTAAGGGATGGTAGCCCTGTCCATATGGAAGGTAGTCTGTTGTCGAGATTTTTGTTATTCCAATGGATGGTAGCGTTGTCATTATAGAAGGTAGTATATTGTCGAGATTTTTGTCACTACAATGGATGGTAGCCTTGTCATTATGGAAGGTAGTCTATTTTCGAGATTTTTGTTACTAGAATGGATTATAGCCTTGTCGTTATGGAAGGCAGTCTGTTGTCTATATCTTTGTAACTCCAATGGATGGTAGCCTAGTCATTATGGAAGGTAGTCTATTGTCGAGATTTTTTATACTCCAATAAATTTTACCCTTGTAATTATGGAAGGTAGTCTCTTGTTGATATTTTGGTTACTCCAATGATGGTACCCTTGTAATTATGGAAGGTAGTCTATTGCCGAGATTTTTGTTACTCCATTGCATGGTAGCCTTGTCATTATGGAAGGTAGTGCGTTGTCGATATTTTTGTTATTCCAATGGATGGTAGCCTTGTCATTATGAAAGGAAGTTTATTGTCCTGATTTTTGTTACTCTAAGGGATGGTAGCCTTGTCATTATGGAAGGTAGTATGTTGTCGATATCTTTGTTACTCCAATGGATGGTTACCTTGTCATTATGGAAGGTAGTCTGTTGTCCAGATTTTTGTTACTCTAAGGGATGGTAGCTTTGTCATTATAGAAGGTAGTATATTATCGAGATTTTTGTCACTCCAATGGATGGTAGCATTGTCATTATGGAAGGTAGTTTGTTGTCAAGATTTTTTATACTCCAATAAATTGTAGCCTTGTAATTATGGAAGGTAGTCTCTTGTTGATATTTTGGTTACTCCAATGATGGTACCCTTGTCATTATGGAAGGTAGTTTATTGCCGAGATTTTTGTTACTCCCTTGCATTGTAGCCTTGTCATTATGGAAGGTAGTGATTTGTCGATATTTTTGTTATTCCAATGGATGGTAGCCTTGTCATTATGGAAGGTAGTCTGTTTTCGTGATTTTTATACTCCAATGGATGGTAGCCTTGTCATTATGGAAGGTAGTATGTTGTCAATATCTTTGTTACTCCAATGGATGGTAGCCTTGTCATTATGGAAGGTAGACTATTGTCGATATTTTTGTTACTCTAAGGGATGGTAGCCCTGTCCATATGGAAGGTAGTCTGTTGTCGAGATTTTTGTTATTCCAATGGATGGTAGCGTTGTCATTATAGAAGGTAGTATATTGTGGAGATTTTTGTCACTACAATGGATGGTAGCCTTGTCATTATGGAAGGTAGTCTATTTTCGAGATTTTTGTTACTAGAATGGATTATAGCCTTGTCGTTATGGAAGGCAGTCTGTTGTCTATATCTTTGTAACTCCAATGGATGGTAGCCTAGTCATTATGGAAGGTAGTCTATTGTCGAGATTTTTTATACTCCAATAAATTGTAGCCTTGTAATTATTGAAGGTAGTCTCTTGTTGATATTTTGGTTACTCCAATGATGGTACCATTGTCATTATGGAAGGTAGTCTATTTCCGAGATTTTTGTTACTCCATTGCATGGTAGCCTTGTCATTATGGAAGGTAGTGTGTTGTCGATATTTTTGTTATTCCAATGGATGGTAGCCTTGTCATTATGAAAGGAAGTCTATTGTCCTAATTTTTGTTACTCTAAGGGATGGTAGCCTTGTCATTATGGAAGGTAGTATGTTGTCGATATCTTTGTTACTCCAATGGATGGTAGCCTTGTCATTATGGAAGGTAGTCTATTTTCCAGATTTTTGTTACTCTAAGGGATGGTAGCTTTTTCATTATAGAAGGTAGTATATTATCGAGATTTTTGTCACTACAATGGATGGTAGCCTTGTCATTATGGAAGGTAGTCTATTGTCATGATTTTTGTTACTACAATGGATTGTAGCCTTGTCGTTATGGAAGGTAGTTTGTTGTCGATATCTTTGTTAGTCCAAGGGATGGTAGCCTAGTCATTATGGAAGGTAGATTGTGTACGAGATTTTAGTTACTTTAATGGATGGTAGGCTTGTCATTATGGAAGGTAGTCTGTTGTCGAGATTTTTTATACTCCAATAAATTGTAGCCTTGTAATTAGGGAAGGTAGTCTCTTGTTGATATTTTGGTTACTCCAATGATGGTAACCTTGTTATTATGGAAGGTAGTCTATTGCCAAGATTTTTGTTACTCCATTGCATGGTAGCCTTGCCATTATGGAAGGTAGTGTGTTGTCGATATTTTTGTTATTCCAATGGATGGTAGCGTTGTCATTATGGAAGGTAGTCTGTTTTGGTGATTTTTGTTTCTCCAATGGATGGTAGCCTTGTCATTATGGAAGGTAGTATGTTGTCGATATCTTTGTTACTCCAATGGATGGTAG
Organism: Vicia faba; assembly: GCA_948472305.1. Lineage (NCBI taxonomy): Eukaryota > Viridiplantae > Streptophyta > Magnoliopsida > Fabales > Fabaceae > Vicia > Vicia faba. The sequence continues at coordinate 528,695,741 of OX451741.1, forward strand.
CCTTGTCATTATGGAAGGTAGTCTATTGTCGATATTTTTGTTACTCTAAGGGATGCTAGCCCTGTCCATATGGAAGGTAGTCTGTTGTCGAGATTTTTGTTATTCCAATGAATGGTAGCGTTGTCACTATAGAAGGTAGTAAATTGTCAAGATTTTTGTCACTAAATTGGATGGTAGACTTGTCATTATGTAAGGTAGTCTATTGTCGAGATTTTTGTTACTAGAATGGATTGTAGCCTTGTCGTTATGGAAGGTAGTTTATTGTCTATATCTTTGTTACTCCAATGGATGGTAGCCTAGTCATTATGGAAGGTAGTTTGTGTACGAGATTTTAGTTACTTTAATGGATGGTAGCCTTCTCATTATGGAAGGTAGTCTATTGTCGAGATTTTATATACTCCAATAAATTGTAGCCTTGTAATTATGGAAGGTAGTCTCTTGTTGATATTTTGGTTACTCCAATGATGGTACCCTTGTCATTATGGAAGGTAGTCTATTGCCGAGATTTTTGTTACTCCGTTGCATGGTAGCCTTGTCATTATGGAAGGTAGTGTGTTGTCGATATTTTTGTTATTCCAATGGATGGTAGCCTAGTCATTATGGAAGGTAGTCTGTTTTTGTGATTTTTGTTACTCCAATGGATGGTAGCCTTGTCTTTATGGAAGGTAGTATGTTGTCGATATCTTGGTTACTCCAATGGATGGTAGCCTTGTCATTATGGAAGGTAGTCTATTGTCTATATTTTTGTTACTCTAAGGGATGGTAGTCTTATCCATATGGAAGGTAGTCTGTTGTCGAGATTTTTGTTATTTCAATGGATGGTAGCGTTGTCATTATAGAAGGTAGTATATTGTCGAGATTTTTATCACTACAATGGATGGTAGCCTTGTCATTATGTAAGGTAGTCTGTTGTTGAGATTTTTGTTACTAGAATGGGTTGTAGTGTTGTCGTTATAGAAGGTAGTATGTTGTCTATATCTTTGTTACTCCAATGGATGGTAGCCTAGTCATTATGGAAGGTAGTTTGTGTGTGATATTTTTGTTATTCTAATGGATGGTAGCCTTGTCATTATGAAAGGAAGTTTATTGTCCTGATTTTTGTTACTCTAAGGGATGGTAGCCTTGTCATTATGGAAGGTAGTATGTTGTCGATATCTTTGTTACTCCAATGGATGGTAGCCTTGTCATTATGGAAGGTAGTCTGTTGTCACGATTTTTGTTACTCTAAGGGATGGTAACCTTTTCATTATGGAACCTAGTCTGTTGTCGAGATTTTTGTTATTCCAATGGATGGTAGCATTGTCATTATAGAAGGTAGTATATTATCGAGATTTTTGTCACTACAATGGATGGTAGCCTTGTCATTATTGAAGGTAGTCTGTTGTCAAGATTTTTGTTACTACAATGGATTGTAGCCTTGTCGTTATGGAATGTAGTTTGTTGTCGATATCATTGTTAATCCAATGGATGGTAGCCTAGTCATTATGGAAGGTAGTTTGTGTAGGAGATTTTAGTTACTTTAATGGATGGTAGCCTTGTCATTATGGAAGGTAGTGTGTTATCGAGATTTTTTATACTCCAATAAATTGTAGCCTTGTAATTATTGAAGGTAGTCTCTTGTTGATATTTTGGTTACTCCAATGATGGTACCCTTGTCATTATGGAAGGTAGTCTATTGACGGGATTTTTGTTACTCCATTGCATGGTAGCCTTGTCATTATGGAAGGTAGTGTGTAGTCGATATGTTTGTTATTCCAATGGATGATAGCCTTGTCATTATGGAAGGTAGTCTGTTTTCGTGATTTTTGTCACTCCAATGGATGGTAGCCTTGTCATTATCGAAGGTAGTATGTTTTCGATATCTTTGTTACTCCAATGGATGGTAGCCTTGTAATTATGGAAGGTAGTGTATTGTCGATATTTTTGTTACTCTAACAGATGGTAGCCTTATCCATATGGAAGGTAGTCTGTTGACGAGATTTTTGTTATTCTAATGGTTGGTAGCGTTGTCATTATAGAAAGCAGTATATTGTCGAGATTTTTGTCACTACAATGGATCGTATCCTTGTCATTACGTAAGGTAGTCTGTTGTCGAGATTTTTGTTACTAGAATGGATTGTAGCCTTGTCGTTATGGAAGGTAGTTTGTTGTCTATATCTTTGTTACTCCAATGGATGGTAGCCTAGTCATTATGGAAGGTAGTCTGTTGTCGAGATTTTTAATACTCCAATAAATTGTAGCCTTGTAATTATTGAATGTAGTCTCTTGTTGATATTTTGGTTACACCAATGATGGTACCCTTGTCATTATGGAAGGTAGTATATTGCCGAGATTTTTGTTACTCCATTGCATGGTAGCCTTGTCATTATGGAAGGTAGTGTGTTGTCGATATTTTTGTTATTCCAATGGATGGTAGCCTTGTCATTATGAAAGGAAGTCTATTGTCCTGATTTTTGTTAAACTAAGGGATGGTATCTTTGTCATTATGGAAGGTAGTATGTTGTCGATATCTTTGTTACTCTAATGGATGGTAGCCTTGTCATTATGGAAGGTAGTCTGTTGTCCAGATTTTTGTTACTCTAAGGGATGGTAGCTTTGTCATTATAGAAGGTAGTATATTATCGAGATTTTAGTCACTACAATGGATGGTAGCGTTGTCATTATGGAAGGTAGTCTGTTGTCAAGAATTTTGTTACTATAATGGATTGTAGCCTTGTCTATATGGAAGGTTGTTTGTTATCGATATCTTTGTTAGTCCAAGGGATGGTAGCCTAGTCATTATGGAAGGTAGATTGCGTACGAGATTTTAGTTACTTTAATGGATGGTAGCCTTGTCAATATGGAAGGTAGTCTGTTGTCAAGATTTTTTATACTCCAATAAATTATAGCCTTGTAATTATGGAAGGTAGTCTCTTGTTGATATTTTGGTTACTCCAATGATGGTACCCTTGTTATTTTGGAACGTAGTTTATTGCCAAGATTTTTGTTACTCTATTGCATGGTAGCCTTGTCATTATGGAAGGTAGTGTGTTATCGATATTTTTGTTATTCCAATGGATGGTAGCCTTGTCATTATGGAAGGTAGTCTGTTTTCGTGATTTTTGTTACTCCAATGGATGGTAGCCTTGTCATTATGGAAGGTAATCTGTTTTTGTGATTTTTGTTACTCCAATGGATGGTAGCCTTGTCTTTATGGAAGGTAGTATGTTGTCGATATCTTGGTTACTCCAATGGATGGTAGCCTTGTCATTATGGAAGGTAGTCTATTGTCTATATTTTTGTTACTCTAAGGAATGGTAGCCTTATCCATATGGAAGGTAGTCTGTTGTCGAGATTTTTTTTATTCCAATGGATGGTAGCGTTGTCATTATAGAAGGTAGTATATTGTCGAGATTTTTATCACTACGATGGATGGTAGCCTTGTCATTATGTAAGGTAGTCTGTTGTCGAGATTTTTGTTACTAGAATGGGTTGTAGTGTTGTCGTTATGGAAGGCAGTATGTTGTCTATATCTTTTTTACTCCAATGGATGGTAGCCTAGTCATTATGGAAGGTAGTTTGTGTAGGATATTTTTGTTATTCTAATGGATGGTAGCCTTGTCATTATGAAAGGAAGTTTATTGTCCTGATTTTTGTTACTCTAAGGGATGGTAGCCTTGTCATTATGGAAGGTAGTCTATTGCCGAGAATCTTTGTTACTCCAATGGATGGTAGCCTTGTCATTATGGAAGGTAGTCTGTTGTCCAGATTTTTGTTACACTAAGGGATGGTAACCTTTTCATTATGGAACCTAGTCTGTTTTCGAGATTTTTGTTATTCCAATGATGGTAGCATTGTCATTATAGAAGGTAGTATATTATCAAGATTTTAGTCACTACAATGGATGGTAGCCTTGTCATTTTTGAAGGTAGTCTGTTGTCAAGATTTTTGTTACTACAATGGATTGTAGCCTTGTCGTTATGGAATGTAGTTTGTTGTCGATATCAATGTTAATCCAATGGATGGTAGCCTAGTCATTATGGAAGGTAGTTTGTGTAGGAGATTTTAGTTACTTTAATGGATGGTAGCCTTGTCATTATGGAAGGTAGTCTGTTGTCGAGATTTTTTATACTCCAATAAATTGTAGCCTTGTAATTATTGAAGGTAGTCTCTTGTTGATATTTTGGTTACTCCAATGATGGTACCCTTGTCATTATGGAAGGTAGTCTATTGACGGGATTTTTGTTACTCCATTGCATGGTAGCCTTGTCATTATGGAAGGTAGTGTGTTGTCGATATGTTTGTTATTCCAATGGATGATAGCCTTGTCATTATGGAAGGTAGTCTGTTTTCGTGATTTTTGTCACTCCAATGGATGGTAGCCTTGTCATTATCGAAGGTAGTATGTTTTCGATATCTTTGTTACTCCAATGGATGGTAGCCTTGTCTTTATGGAAGGTAGTATGTTGTCGATATCTTGGTTACTCTAAGGGATGGTAGGCTTATCCATATGGAAGGTAGTCTATTGTCGAGATTATTGTTATTCTAACGGATGGTAGCGTTGTCATTATAGAAGGTAGTATATTGTCGAGATTTTTATCACTACAATCGATGGTAGCCTTGTCATTATGTAACGTAGTCTGTTGTCGAGATTTTTGTTAATAGAATGGATTGTAGCCTTGTCGTTATGGAAGGTAGTATGTTGTCTATATCTTTGTTACTCAAATGGATAGTAGCCTAGTCATTATGGAAGGTAGTTTGTGTACGATATTTTTGTTATTCCAATGGATGGTAGCCTTGTCAATATGAAAGGAAGTCTATTGTCCTGATTTTTGTTACTCTAAGGGATGGTAGCCTTGTCATTATGGAAGGTAGTATGTTGTCGATATCTTTGTTACTCCAATGGATGGTAGCCTTGTCATTATGGAAGGTAGTCTGTTGTCCATATTTTTGTTACTCTAAGGGATGGTAGCCTTGTCATTATGGAACGTAGTCTGTTGTCGAGATTTTTGTTATTCCAATTGATGATAGCGTTGTCATTATAGAAGGTAGTATATTATAGAGATTTTTGTCACTACAATGGTTGGTAGCCTTGTCATTATGGAAGGTAGTATGTTGTCGAGATTCTTTATACTCCAATAAATTATAGCCTTGTAATTATGGAAGGTAGTCTCTTAGTGATATTTTGGTTACTCCAATGATGGTACCCTTGTTATTATGGAAGGTAGTCTGTTGCCGAGATTTTTGTTACTCCATTGCATGGTTGCCTTCTCATTATGCAAGGTAGTGTTTTGTCGATATTTTTGTTATTCCAGTGGATGGTAGCCTTGTCATTATGGAAGGTAGTCTGTTTTCTTGATTTTTGTTACTCCAATGGATGGTAGCCTTGTCATTATGGAAGGTAGTATGTTGTCGATATCTTTGTTACTCCAATGGATGGTAGCCTTGTCATTATGGAAGGTAGTCTATTGTTGATATTTTTGTTACTCTAAGGGTTGGTAGCCTTGTCCATATGGAAGGTAGTCTGTTGTCGAGATTTTTGTTATACCAATGGATGGTAGCGTTGTCATTATAGAAGGTAGTATATTGTCGAGATTTTTGTCACTACAATGAATGGTAGCCTTGTCATTATGTAAGGTAGTCTTTTTTCGAGATTTTTGTTACTAGAATGGATTGTACCCTTGTCGTTATGGAAGGTAGTATGTTGTCTATATCTTTGTTACTCCAATGGATGGTAGCCTAGTCATTAAGGAGGGTAGTTTGTGTACGATATTTTTGTTATTCCAATGGATGGTAGCCTTGTCATTATGAAAGGAAGTCTATTTTCCTGATTTTTGTTACTCTAAGGGATGGTAGCCTTGTCATTATGGAAGGTAGTATGTTGTCGTTATCTTTGTTACTCCAATGGATGGTAGCCTTGTCATTATGGAAGGTAGTATGCTGTCCAGATTTTTGTTATTCCAATGGATGGTAGCGTTGTCATTATAGAAGGTAGTATATTATCGAGATTTTTGTCACTACAATGGATGGTAGCCTTGTCATTATGGAAAGTAGTCTGTTGTCAAGATTTTTGTTACTATAATGGATTGTAGCCTTGTCGTTATGGAAGGTAGTTTGTTTTCGATATCTTTGTTAGTCCAAGGGATGGTACCCTAGTCTTTATGGTAGGTAGATTGTGTATGAGATTTTAGTTACTTTAATGGATGGTAGCCTTGTCATTATGAAAGGTAGTCTGTTGTCGAGATTTTTTATACTCCAATAAATTGTAGCCTTGTAATTATGGAAGGTAGTCTTTTGTTGATATTTTGGTTACTCCAACGATGGTACCCTTGTCATTATGGAAGGTAGACTATTGCCGAGATTTTTGTTACTCCGTTGCATGGTAGCCTTGTCATTATGGAAGGTAGTGTGTTGTCGATATTTTTGTTATTCCAATGGATGGTAGCCTAGTCATTATGGAAGGTAGTCTGTTTTCGTGATTTTGGTTACTCCAATGGATGGTAGCCTTGTCTTTATGGAAGGTAGTATGTTGTCGATATCTTGGTTACTCTAAGGGATGGTAGCCTTATCCATATGGAAGGTAGTCTATTGTCGAGATTTTTGATATTCCAACGGATGGTAGCGTTTTCATTATAGAAGGTAGTATATTGTCGAGATTTTTATCACTACAATCGATGGTAGCCTTGTCATTATGTAAGGTAGTCTGTTGTCGAGATTTTTGTTACTAGAATGGGTTGTAGCCTTGTCGTTATTGAAGGTAGTATGTTGTCTATATCTTTGTTACTCCATTGGATGATAGCCTTGTCATTATGGAAGGTAGTCTGTTGTCGTGATTTTTGTCACTCCAATGGATGGTAGCCTTGTCATTATGGAAGGTAGTATGTTGTCGATATCTTTGTTACTCCAATGGATGGTAGCCTTGTCATTATGGAAGGTAGTCTATTGTCGATATTTTTGTTACTCTAACGGATGGTAGCCTTATCCATATGGAAGGTAGTCTGTTGACGAGATTTTTGTTATTCCAATGGATGGTAGCGTTGTCATTATAGAAGGTAGTATATTGTCGAGATTTTTGTCACTACAATGGATGGTAGCCTTGTCATTATGTAACGTAGTCTGTTATCGAGATTTTTGTTACTAGAATGGATTGTAGCCTTGTCGTTTTGGAAGGTAGTATGTTGTCTATATATTTGTTACTCCAATGGATTGTAGTCTAGTCATTATGGAAGGTAGTTTGTGTACGATATTTTTGTTATTCCAATGGATGGTAGCCTTGTCATTATGAAAGGAAGTCTATTGTCCTAATTTTTGTTACTCTAAGGGATGGTAGCCTTGTCATTATGGAAGGTAGTATGTTGTTGATATCTTTGTTACTCCAATGGATGGTAGCCTTGTCATTATGGAAGGTAGTCTGTTGTCCAGATTTTTGTTACTCTAAGGGATGGTAGCCTTGTCATTATGGAACGTAGTCTGTTGTCGAGATTTTTGTTATTCCAATGGATGGTAGCGTTGTCATTATAGAAGGTAGTATATTATAGAGATTTTTGTCACTACAATGGTTGGTAGCCTTGTCATTATGGAACGTAGTCTGTTGTCGAGATTTTTTATACTCCAATAAATTATAGCCTTGTAATTATGGAAGGTAGTCTCTTGTTGATATTTTGGTTACTCCAATGATGGTACCCTTGTCATTATGGAAGGTAGTCTATTGCCGAGATTTTTGTTACTCCATTCCATGGTAGCCTTGTCATTATGGAAGGTAGTCTATTGTCCAGATGTTTGTTATTCCAATGGATGATAGCCTTGTCAATATGGAAGGTAGTCTGTTGTCGTGATTTTTGTCACTCCAATGGATGGTAGCCTTGTCATTATGGAATGTAGTATGTTGTCGATATCTTTGTTACTCCAATGGATGGTAGCCTTGTCATTATGGCAGGTAGTCTATTGTCGATATTTTTGTTACTCTAACGGATGGTAGCCTTATCCATATGGAAGGTAGTCTGTTGACGAGATTTTTGTTATTCCAATGGATGGTAGCGTTGTCATTATAGAAGGTAGTATATTGTCGAGATTTTTGTCACTACAATGGATGGTAGCCTTGTCATTATGTAACGTAGTCTGTTGTCGAGATTTTTGTTACTAGAATGGATTGTAGCCTTGTCGTTATGGAAGGTAGTATGTTGTCTATATATTTGTTACTCCAATGGATGGTAGCCTAGTCATTATGGAAGGTAGTTTGTGTACGATATTTTTGTTATTCCAATGGATGGTAGCCTTGTCATTATGAAAGGAAGTGTATTGTCCTGATTTTTGTTACTCTAAGGGATGGTAGCCTTGTCATTATGGAAGGTAGTATGTTGTCGATATCTTTGTTACTCCAATGGATGGTAGTCTTGTCATTATGGAACGTAGTCTGTTGTCCAGATTTTTGTTATTCCAATGGATGGTAGCGTTGTCATTATAGAAGGTAGTATATTATCGAGATTTTTGTCACTACAACGGATGGTACCCTTGTCATTATGGAAGGTAGTCTGTTGTCAAGATTTTTGTTACTATAATGGATTGTAGCCTTGTCGTTATGGAAGGTATTTTGTTGTCGATATCTTTGTTAGTCCAATGGATGGTAGCCTAGTCATTATGGTAGGTAGATTGTGTATGAGATTTTAGTTACTTTAATGGATCGTAGCCTTGTCATTATGGAAGGTAGTCTGTTGTAGAGATTTTTTATACTCCAATAAATTGTAGCCTTGTAATTATGGAAGGTAGTCTCTTGTTGATATTTTGGTTACTCCAATGATGGTACCCTTGTTATTATGGAAGGTAGCCTATTGCCAAGATTTTTGTTACTCCATTGCATGGTAGCCTTGTCATTATGGAAGGTAGTGTGTTGTCGATTTTTTTGTTATTCCAATGGATGGTAGCCTTGTCATTATGGAAGGTAGTCTGTTTTCGTGATTTTTGTTACTCCAATGGATGGTAGCCTAGTCATTATGAAAGGAAGTCTATTGTCGATATTTTTGTTACTATAATAGATTGTAGCCTTGTCATTATGGAAGGTAGTCTCTTGTCGAGATTTTTGTTACTCCAATGGATGGTAGCCTTGTCATTATAGAAGGTAGTATATTGTTGATATTTTTGTCACTATAATTAATGGTAGCCTTGTCATTATGGAAGGTAGTCTGTTGTCAAGATTTTTGTTACTATAATGGATTGTAGCCTTGTCGTTATGGAAGGTAGTTTGTTTTCGATATCTTTGTTAGTCCAAGGGATGGTACCCTAGTCTTTATGGTAGGTAGATTGTGTATGAGATTTTAGTTACTTTAATGGATGGTAGCCTTGTCATTATGAAAGGTAGTCTGTTGTCGAGATTTTTTATACTCCAATAAATTGTAGCCTTGTAATTATGGAAGGTAGTCTTTTGTTGATATTTTGGTTACTCCAACGATGGTACCCTTGTCATTATGGAAGGTAGACTATTGCCGAGTTTTTTGTTACTCCGTTGCATGGTAGCCTTGTCATTATGGAAGGTAGTGTGTTGTCGATATTTTTGTTATTCCAATGGATGGTAGCCTAGTCATTATGGAAGGTAGTCTGTTTTCGTGATTTTGGTTACTCCAATGGATGGTAGCCTTGTCTTTATGGAAGGTAGTATGTTGTCGATATCTTGGATACTCTAAGGGATGGTAGCCTTATCCATATGGAAGGTAGTCTATTGTCGAGATTTTTGATATTCCAACGGATGGTAGCGTTTTCATTATAGAAGGTAGTATATTGTCGAGATTTTTATCACTACAATCGATGGTAGCCTTGTCATTATATAAGGTAGTCTGTTGTCGAGATTTTTGTTACTAGAATGGGTTGTAGCCTTGTCGTTATTGAAGGTAGTATGTTGTCTATATCTTTGTTACTCCATTGGATGATAGCCTTGTCATTATGGAAGGTAGTCTGTTGTCGTGATTTTTGTCACTCCAATGGATGGTAGCCTTGTCATTATGGAAGGTAGTATGTTGTCGATATCTTTGTTACTCCAATGGATGGTAGCCTTGTCATTATGGAAGGTAGTCTATTGTCGATATTTTTGTTACTCTAACGGATGGTAGCCTTATCCATATGGAAGGTAGTCTGTTGACGAGATTTTTGTTATTCCAATGGATGGTAGCGTTGTCATTATAGAAGGTAGTATATTGTCGAGATTTTTGTCACTACAATGGATGGTAGCCTTGTCATTATGTAACGTAGTCTGTTATCGAGATTTTTGTTACTAGAATGGATTGTAGCCTTGTCGTTATGGAAGGTAGTATGTTGTCTATATATTTGTTACTCCAATGGATTGTAGCCTAGTCATTATGGAAGGTAGTTTGTGTACGATATTTTTGTTATTCCAATGGATGGTAGCCTTGTCATTATGAAAGGAAGTCTATTGTCCTAATTTTTGTTACTCTAAGGGATGGTAGCCTTGTCATTATGGAAGGTAGTATGTTGTTGATATCTTTGTTACTCCAATGGATGGTAGCCTTGTCATTATGGAAGGTAGTCTGTTGTCCAGATTTTTGTTACTCTAAGGGATGGTAGCCTTGTCATTATGGAACGTAGTCTGTTGTCGAGATTTTTGTTATTCCAATGGATGGTAGCGTTGTCATTATAGAAGGTAGTATATTATAGAGATTTTTGTCACTACAATGGTTGGTAGCCTTGTCATTATGGAAGGTAGTCTGTTGTCGAGATTTTTTATACTCCAATAAATTTTAGCCTTGTAATTAGGGAAGGTAGTCTCTTGTTGATATTTTGGTTACTCCAATGATGGTACCCTTGTCATTATGGAAGGTAGTCTATTGCCGAGATTTTTGTTACTCCATTCCATGGTAGCCTTGTCATTATGGAAGGTAGTCTATTGTCGAGATGTTTGTTATTCCAATGGATGATAGCCTTGTCAATATGGAAGGTAGTCTGTTGTCGTGATTTTTGTCACTCCAATGGATGGTAGCCTTGTCATTATGGAATGTAGTATGTTGTCGATATCTTTGTTACTCCAATGGATGGTAGCCTTGTCATTATGGCAGGTAGTCTATTGTCGATATTTTTGTTACTCTAACGGATGGTAGCCTTATCCATATGGAAGGTAGTCTGTTGACGAGATTTTTGTTATTCCAATGGATGGTAGCGTTGTCATTATAGAAGGTAGTATATTGTCGAGATTTTTGTCACTACAATGGATGGTAGCCTTGTCATTATGTAACGTAGTCTGTTGTCGAGATTTTTGTTACTAGAATGGATTGTAGCCTTGTCGTTATGGAAGGTAGTATGTTGTCTATATATTTGTTACTCCAATGGATGGTAGCCTAGTCATTATGGAAGGTAGTTTGTGTACGATATTTTTGTTATTCCAATGGATGGTAGCCTTGTCATTATGAAAGGAAGTGTATTGTCCTGATTTTTGTTACTCTAAGGGATGGTAGCCTTGTCATTATGGAAGGTAGTATGTTGTCGATATCTTTGTTACTCCAATGGATGGTAGCCTTGTCTTTATGGAACATAGTCTGTTGTCCAGATTTTTGTTATTCCAATGGATGGTAGCGTTGTCATTATAGAAGGTAGTATATTATCGAGATTTTTGTCACTACAACGGATGGTACCCTTGTCATTATGGAAGGTAGTCTGTTGTCAAGATTTTTGTTACTATAATGGATTGTAGCCTTGTCGTTATGGAAGGTATTTTGTTGTCGATATCTTTGTTAGTCCAAGGGATGGTACCCTAGTCTTTATGGTAGGTAGATTGTGTATGAGATTTTAGTTACTTTAATGGATGGTAGCCTTGTCATTATGAAAGGTAGTCTGTTGTCGAGATTTTTTATACTCCAATAAATTGTAGCCTTGTAATTATGGAAGGTAGTCTTTTGTTGATATTTTGGTTACTCCAACGATGGTACCCTTGTCATTATGGAAGGTAGACTATTGCCGAGATTTTTGTTACTCCGTTGCATGGTAGCCTTGTCATTATGGAAGGTAGTGTGTTGTCGATATTTTTGTTATTCCAATGGATGGTAGCCTAGTCATTATGGAAGGTAGTCTGTTTTCGTGATTTTGGTTACTCCAATGGATGGTAGCCTTGTCTTTATGGAAGGTAGTATGTTGTCGATATCTTGGTTACTCTAAGGGATGGTAGCCTTATCCATATGGAAGGTAGTCTATTGTCGAGATTTTTGATATTCCAACGGATGGTAGCGTTTTCATTATAGAAGGTAGTATATTGTCGAGATTTTTATCACTACAATCGATGGTAGCCTTGTCATTATATAAGGTAGTCTGTTGTCGAGATTTTTGTTACTAGAATGGGTTGTAGCCTTGTCGTTATTGAAGGTAGTATGTTGTCTATATCTTTGTTACTCCATTGGATGATAGCCTTGTCATTATGGAAGGTAGTCTGTTGTCGTGATTTTTGTCACTCCAATGGATGGTAGCCTTGTCATTATGGAAGGTAGTATGTTGTCGATATCTTTGTTACTCCAATGGATGGTAGCCTTGTCATTATGGAAGGTAGTCTATTGTCGATATTTTTGTTACTCTAACGGATGGTAGCCTTATCCATATGGAAGGTAGTCTGTTGACGAGATTTTTGTTATTCCAATGGATGGTAGCGTTGTCATTATAGAAGGTAGTATATTGTCGAGATTTTTGTCACTACAATGGATGGTAGCCTTGTCATTATGTAACGTAGTCTGTTATCGAGATTTTTGTTACTAGAATGGATTGTAGCCTTGTCGTTATGGAAGGTAGTATGTTGTCTATATATTTGTTACTCCAATGGATTGTAGCCTAGTCATTATGGAAGGTAGTTTGTGTACGATATTTTTGTTATTCCAATGGATGGTAGCCTTGTCATTATGAAAGGAAGTCTATTGTCCTAATTTTTGTTACTCTAAGGGATGGTAGCCTTGTCATTATGGAAGGTAGTATGTTGTTGATATCTTTGTTACTCCAATGGATGGTAGCCTTGTCATTATGGAAGGTAGTCTGTTGTCCAGATTTTTGTTACTCTAAGGGATGGTAGCCTTGTCATTATGGAACGTAGTCTGTTGTCGAGATTTTTGTTATTCCAATGGATGGTAGCGTTGTCATTATAGAAGGTAGTATATTATAGAGATTTTTGTCACTACAATGGATGGTAGCCTTGTCATTATGGAAGGTAGTCTATTGCCGAGATTTTTGTTACTCCATTCCATGGTAGCCTTGTCATTATGGAAGGTAGTCTATTGTCGAGATGTTTGTTATTCCAATGGATGATAGCCTTGTCAATATGGAAGGTAGTCTGTTGTCGTGATTTTTGTCACTCCAATGGATGGTAGCCTTGTCATTATGGAATGTAGTATGTTGTCGATATCTTTGTTACTCCAATGGATGGTAGCCTTGTCATTATGGCAGGTAGTCTATTGTCGATATTTTTGTTACTCTAACGGATGGTAGCCTTATCCATATGGAAGGTAGTCTGTTGACGAGATTTTTGTTATTCCAATGGATGGTAGCGTTGTCATTATAGAAGGTAGTATATTGTCGAGATTTTTGTCACTACAATGGATGGTAGCCTTGTCATTATGTAACGTAGTCTGTTGTCGAGATTTTTGTTACTAGAATGGATTGTAGCCTTGTCGTTATGGAAGGTAGTATGTTGTCTATATATTTGTTACTCCAATGGATGGTAGCCTAGTCATTATGGAAGGTAGTTTGTGTACGATATTTTTGTTATTCCAATGGATGGTAGCCTTGTCATTATGAAAGGAAGTGTATTGTCCTGATTTTTGTTACTCTAAGGGATGGTAGCCTTGTCATTATGGAAGGTAGTATGTTGTCGATATCTTTGTTACTCCAATGGATGGTAGCCTTGTCTTTATGGAACATAGTCTGTTGTCCAGATTTTTGTTATTCCAATGGATGGTAGCGTTGTCATTATAGAAGGTAGTATATTATCGAGATTTTTGTCACTACAACGGATGGTACCCTTGTCATTATGGAAGGTAGTCTGTTGTCAAGATTTTTGTTACTATAATGGATTGTAGCCTTGTCGTTATGGAAGGTATTTTGTTGTCGATATCTTTGTTAGTCCAAGGGATGGTAGCCTAGTCATTATGGTAGGTAGATTGTGTATGAGATTTTAGTTACTTTAATGGATCGTAGCCTTGTCATTATGGAAGGTAGTCTGTTGTCGACATTTTTTATACTCCAATAAATTGTAGCCTTGTAATTATGGAAGGTAGTCTCTTGTTGATATTTTGGTTACTCCAATGATGGTACCCTTGTTATTATGGAAGGTAGCCTATTGCCAAGATTTTTGTTACTCCATTGCATGGTAGCCTTGTCATTATGGAAGGTAGTGTGTTGTCGATATTTTTGTTATTCCAATGGATGGTAGCCTTGTCATTATGGAAGGTAGTCTGTTTTCGTGATTTTTGTTACTCCAATGGATGGTAGCCTAGTCATTATGAAAGGAAGTCTATTGTCGATATTTTTGTTACTATAATAGATTGTAGCCTTGTCATTATGGAAGGTAGTCTCTTGTCGAGATTTTTGTTACTCCAATGGATGGTAGCCTTGTCATTATAGAAGGTAGTATATTGCTGATATTTTTGTCACTATAATTAATGGTAGCCTTGTCATTATGGAAGGTAGTCTGTTGTCGAGACTTTTGTTACTACAATGGATGGTAGCCTTGTCGTTATGGAAGGTAGTCTGTTGTCGATATCTTTGTTACTCCAATGGATGGTAGCCTAGTCATTATGGAAGGTAGTTTGTGTACGATATTTTTTTTATTCTAATGGATGGTAGCCTTGTCATTATGAAAGGTAGTCTGTTGTCGTGATTTTTGTTACTTTAAGGGATGGTAGCCTTGTCATTATGGAAGGTAGTATGTTGTCTATATCTTTGTTACTCCAATGGATGGTAGCCTTGTCATTATGGAAGGTAGTCTATTGTCGAGATTTTTGTTACTCTAAGGGATGGTAGCCTTGTCATAATGGAACGTAGTCTGTTGCCGAGATTTTTGTTATTCCATTGGATGGTAGCATTGTCATTATGGAAGGTAGTTTGTTGTCAAGATTTTTGTTACTATAATGGATTATAGCCTTGTCGTTATGGAAGGTAGTTTGTTGTCGATAACTTTGTTACTCCAATTGATGGTAGGCTAGTCATTATGGAAGGTAGTTTGTGTACAAGATTTTAGTTACTTTAATGGATGGTAGCCTTGTCATTATGGAAGGTATTTTGTTGTCGAGATTTTTTATACTCCAATGGATTGTAGCCTTGTAATTATGGAAGGTAGTCTCTTGTTGATATTTTGGTTACTCCAATGATGGTACCCTTGTCATTATGGAAGGTAGTCTATTGCCGAGATTTTTGTTACTCCATTGCAATGTAGCCTTGTCATTATGGAAGGTAGTGTGTTGTCGATATTTTTGTTATTCCAATGGATGGTAGCCTTGTCATTATGGAAAGTAGTCTGTTGTCGTGATTTTTGTTACTCCAATGGATGGTAGCCTTGTCATTATGGAAGGTAGTATGTTGTCGATATCTTTGTTACTCCAATGGATGGAAGCCTTGTTATTATGGAAGGTAGTCTATTGTCGAGATTTTTGTTACTCTAAGGGATGGTAGCCTTGTTCATATGGAAGGTAGTCTATTGTCGAGATTTTTGTCATTCCAATGGATGGTAGCGTTGTCATTATAGAAGGTAATATATTATCGATATTTTTGTCACTACAATGGATGGTAGCCTTGTCATTATAGAAGGTAGTCTGTTGTCGAGATTTTTGTTACTAGAATGGATTGTAGCCTTGTCGTTATGGAAGGTAGTCTGTTGTCGATATCTTTATTACTCCAATGGATGGTAGCCTAGTCATTATGGAAGGTAGTCTGTGCACGATATTTTTGTTATTCCAATGGATGGTAGCCTTGTCATTATGAAAGTTAGTCTACTGTCGTGATTTTTGTTACTCTAAGGGATGGTAGCCATGTCATTATGGAAGGTAGTATGTTGTCGATATCTTTGTTACTCCAATGGATGGTAGCCTTGTTATTATGTAAGGTAGTTTGTTGTCGAGATTTTTGTTACTCTAAGGGATGGTAGCCTTGTCATTATGGAACGTTGTCTGTTGTCGAGATTTTTGTTACTATAATGGTTGGTAGCCTTGTCATTATGGAAGGTAGTATGTCGTAGAAATTTTTGTTATTCCAATGGATGGTAGCCTTGTCATTATGAAAGGTAGTCTATTGTCGAGATTTTTATTAATCCAATGGATTGTAGCCTTGTCATTATGGAAGGTAGTTTGTTGTTGAGATTTTTGTTACTCCATTGGATGGTAGCCTTATCATTATGGAAGGTAGTCTGTTGTCGATATTTTTGTTATTCCAATGGATTCTAACCTTTTCATATAAGGTAGTCTGTTGTCGTGATTTTTGTTACTACAATGGGTTGTTGCCTTACCATTATGGAAGGTAGTCTGTCGTTGTGATTTTTGTTACTCCAATGTATGGTAGCCTTCTCATTATGGAAGGTAGTCTGTTATTCAATTTTTTGTTACTACAATGTATGTTAGCCTTGTCATTATGTAAGGTAGTTTGTTGTCGAGATTTTTGTTACTCCATTGGTTAGTAGCCTTGTCATCATGGAAGGTAGTCTGTTGTTGAGATTTTTGTTATTCCAATGGATGGTAGCCTAGTCCTTATGGAAGCTAGTTTGTTTTCGAGATTTTTGTTACTCCAATGGATGGTAGCCTTGTCATTATGGAAGGTAGTTTTTTGTCGAGATTTTTGTTACTCCAATGGATGGTAGCCTTGTCATTATGGAAGGTAGTATGTCGTTGATATCTTTCTTATTCCAATGGATGGTAGCCTTGTCATTATGAAAGGTAGTCTATTGTCGAGATTTTTGTTACTCTAATGGACGGTAGCTTTGTCATTATGGAAGGTAGTTTGTTGTCGAGATTTTTGTTACACCATTGGATGGTAGCCTTATCATTATGGAAGGTAGTATGTTGTCGATATTTTTGTTATTCCAATGGATGGTAACCTTTTCATATAAGGTAGTCTTTTGTCGTGATTTTTGTTACTACAATGGATTATTGCCTTGTCATTATGGAAGGTAGTTTGTCGTTGTGATTTTTATTACTCCAATGGTCGGTAGCCATCTCATTATGGAAGGTAGCCTGTTGTTCAAATTTTTGTTACTACAATGTATGTTACCCTTGTCATTATGGAAGGTAGTCTGTTGTCGAGATTTTTGTTACTCCATTGGATAGTAGCCTTGTCATTATGGAAGGTAGTCTGTTGTCGTGATTTTTGTTATTCCAATGGATGGTAGCCAAGTCATTATGGAAGGTAGTTTGTTTTTGAGATTTTTGTTACTCCAATGGATGGTAGCCTTCTTATTATGGAAGGTAGTCTGTTGTCGATATTTTTGTTACTCCAATGGGTGGTAGCCTTGTCATTATGGAATGTAGTCTGGTGTCGATATCTTTGTTACTCCAATGGAAGTAGCCTATTCATTATGGAATGTAGTCTGTTATCGAGATTTTTGTTACTTCAATGTATGGTAGCCTTGTCATTGTGGAAGGTAGTCTGTTGTCCAAAAATTTTATACTCCAATGGATGGTAGCCTTGTCATTATTGAAGGTAGACTCTTGTTGATATTTTTGTTTCTCCAATGGATAGTAGCCTTGTCATTATGGAAGGTAGTTTGTTGTCCAGATTTTTGTTACTCTAACGGACGGTAGCTTTGTCATTACGGAAGGTAGTTTGTTCTAGAGATTTTTGTTACTCCATTGGATGGTAGCCTTATCATTATGGAAGGTAGTATATTGTCGATATTTTTGTTTTTCCAATGGATGGTAACCTTTTCATATAAGGTAGTATGTTGTCGTGATTTTTGTTACTACAATGGATTGTTGCCTTGTCATTATGGAAGGTAGTCTGTCGTTGTGATTTTTATTACTCCAATGGATGGTAGCCATCTCATTATGGAAGGTAGCCTGTTTTTCAAATTTTTGTTACTACAGTGTATGTTACCCTTGTCATTATGGAAGGTAGTCTGTTGTCGAGATTTTTGTTACTCCATTGGATAGTAGCCTTGTCATTATGGAAGGTAGTCTGTTGTCGAGATTTTTGTTATTCCAATGGATGGTAGCCAAGTAATTATGGAAGGTAGTTTGTTTTCGAGATTTTTGTTACTCCAATGGATGGTAGCCTTGCCATTATGGAAGGTAGTCTATTATCGATATTTTTGTTACTCCAATGGATGGTAGCCTTGTCATTATGGAAGGTAGTATGTCGTTTATATTTTTCTTATTCCAATGGATGGTAGCCTTGTCATTATGAAAGGTAGTCTATTGTTAAGATTTTTGTTACTCTAATGGATTATATCCTTGTCATTATGGAAGGTAGTTTGTTGTCGAGATTTTTGTTACTCCAATGGATGGTAGCCTTGTCATTACGGAAGGTAGTCTGTTGTCGAGATTTTTGTTACTACAATGGATGGTAGCCTTGTCATTATGGAAGGTAGTCTGTCATCGTGATTTTTGTTACTACAATGGATTGTAGCCTTATCATTATGGAAGGTAGTCTATTGTCGAGTTTTTTGTTACTCCAATGGATGGTAGCCTTGTCATTATGGAAGGTAGTCTGTCGTAGAAATTTTTGTTATTCCAATGGATGGTAGCCTTGTCATTATGAAAGGTAATCTATTGTCGAGATTTTTGTTACTCCAATGGATTGTAGCCTTGTCATTATGGAAGGTAGTCTTTTGTCGAAATTTTTGTTACTCCAATGGATGGTAGCCTTCTTATTATGGAAGGTAGTCTGTTGTCAAGATTTTTGTTAATACAATGGATGGTAGCCTTATCATTATGGAAGGTAGTCTGTTATCGAGATTTTTGTTACTCCAATGGGTTGTAGCCTTATTATTATGGAAGGTAGTCTGTTGTCGAGATTTTTGTTATTCCAATGGATGGTAGACAAGTCATTATGGAAGGTAGTTTGTTTTCAAGATTTTTGTTATTCTAATGGATAGTAGCCTTGTCATTATGGAAGGTAGTCGGTTGTCGAGATTTTTGTTACTCCAATGGATGGTAGCGTTGTCATTATGGAAGGTAGTCTGTCGTTGATATTTTTCTTATTCCAATGGATGGTAGCCTTGTCATTATGAAAGGTATTCTATTGTCAAGATTTTTGTTACTCTAATGGATTATATCCTTGTCATTATGGAAGGTAGTTTGTTGTCAAAATTTTTGTTACTCCAATGGATGGTAGCCTTGTCATTACGGAAGGTAGTCTGCTGTCGAGATTTTTGTTACTACAATGGATGGTAGCCTTTTCATTATGGAAGGTAGTTTGTCATCGTGATTTTTGTTACTACAATGAATTGTAGCCTTGTAATTATGGAAGGTAGTCTATTGTCGAGATTTTTGTTACTCCAATGGATGGTAGCCTTATCATTATGGAAGGTAGTTTGTTGTTGAGATTTTTGTTACTCCAATGGATGGTAGCCTTGTCATTATGGAAGGTAGTCTGTCGTTATGATTTTTGTTACTCTAACGGATGGTAGCCTTGTCATTATGGAAGGAAGTCTATTGTTCATATTTTTCTTACTAAAATGTGTGTTAGCCTTATCATTATGGAAGGTAGTCTATTGTCAAGAATTTTGTTACTCCATTGGATAGTAGCATTGTCAATATGAAAGGTAGTCTGCTGTTGTGATTTTTGTTATTCCAATGGATGGTAGCCTAGTCAATATGGAAGGTAGTATGTTTTCAAGATTTTTGTTACTCCAATGGATGGTACCCTTGTCATTATGGAAGGTAGTCTATTTTCGATATTTTTGTTACTCCAATGGATGGTAGCCTTGTCATTATGGAAGGTAGTTTGTCGTAGAAATTTTTGTTGTTCTAATGGATGGTAACCTTGTCATTATGAAAGGTAGTCTATTGTCGATATTTTTGTTACTCCAATGGATTGTAGCCTTGTCATTATGGAAGGTAGTCTTTTGTCGAAATTTTTGTTACTCCAATGGATGGTAGCCTTCTTATTATGGAAGGTAGTCTGTTGTCGAGATTTTTCTTACTACAATGGATGGTAGCCTTTTCATTATGGAAGGTAGTCTGTTTGCGAGATTTTCGTTACTACAATGTATTGTAGCCTTGTCATTATGGAAGGTTGTCTGTTGTCGATATCTTTGTTACGCCATTGGATGGTAGCCTATTCATTATGGAATGTAGTCTATTGTCGAGATTTTTGTTACTCCAATGGATGGTAGCCTTGTCATTATGGAAGGTAGTTTGTCGTTATGATTTTTTTTACTCCAATGGATGGTGGCGTTGTCATTATGGAAGGTAGTCTATTGTTCATATTTTTCTTACTACAACGTGAGTTAGCCTTATCATTATGGAAGGTAGTCTATTGTCAAGATTTTTTTTACTCCATTGGATAGTAGCATTGTCAATATGAAAGGTAGTCTGTTGTTGTGATTTTTGTTATTCCAATGGATGGTAGCCTAGTCAATATGGAAGGTAGTATGTTTTCGAGATTTTTGTTACTCCAATGGATGGTAGCCTTGTCATTATGGAAAGTAGTCTATTGTCGAGATTTTTGTTACTCCAATGGATGGTAGCCTTGTCATTATGGAAGGTAGTCAATCGTAGAAATTTTTGTTGTTCTAATGGATGGTAGCCTTTTCATTATGAAAGGTAGTCTATTTTCGATATTTTTGTTACTCCAATGGATGGTAGCCTTGTCATTATGGAAGGTAGTCTGTCGTAGAAATTTTTGTTGTTCTAATGGATGGTAACCTTGTCATTTTGAAAGGTAGTCTATTGTCGATATTTTTGTTACTCCAATGGATTGTAGCCTTGTCATTATGGAAGGTAGTCTGTTTGCCAGATTTTCGTTACTACAACAGATTGTAGCCTTGTCATTATGGAAGGTTGTCTGTTGTCGATATCTTTGTTACACCATTGGATGGTAGCCTATTCATTATGGAATGTAGTCTATTGTCGAGATTTTGGTTATTCCAATGGATGGTAGCCTAGTCATTATGGAAGGTAGTCTATTTTCGAGATTTTTGTTACTCTAATGGATGGTAGCCTTGTAATTATAGAAGGTAGTCTATTGTCGGGATTTTTGTTACTCCAATGGATGGTAGCCTTGTAATTATGGAAGGTAGCCTGTCGTTGATATTTTTGTTATTCCAATTGATGGTAGCCTTGTCAATATGAAATGTAGTCTATTGTCTAGATTTTTGTTACTCCAATGGAATGCATCCGTGTCATTATGGAAGGTAGTCTGTCATTATGGAAGGTAGTCTGTTGTTGAGATTTTTGTTACTCCAATGGATGGTAGCTTTCTTACTATTGAAGGTAGAGTCTTGTCGAGATTTTTGTTACTACAATGGATGGTAGCCTTATCATTATGGAAGTTAGTATGTTGTCGAGATTTTTGTTACTCCAATGGATTGTAGCCTTATCATTATGGAAGGTAGTCTGTTGTCGATATCTTTGTTACTACAATGTATGTTAGCCTTGTCATTATGGAAGGAAGTCTGGTGTCGAGATTTTTGTTATCCCATTGAATAGTAGCCTAGTCATTATGGAAGGTAGTCTGTTGTTGAGATTTTTGTTATTCCAACTGATGGTAGCCTATTCATTATGGAAGGTAGTCTGTTTTCGAGATTTTTCTTACTCCAATGGATGGTAGCCTTGTCATTATGGAAGGTAGTCTGTTGTTGGGATTTTTGTTACTCCAATGGATGGTAGCCTTGTCATTATGGAAGGTAGTTTGTCGTTGATATTTTTGTTATTCTAATTGATGGTAGCCTTGTCAATATGAAATGTAGTCTATTGTCCAGATTTTTGTTACACCAATGGAATGTATCCTTGTCATTATGGAAGGTAGTCAGTTATCGAGATTTTTCTTACTACAATGGATGGTAGACTTGTCATTATGGAAGGAAGTCTGTTGTTGAGATTTTTGTTACTCCAATGGATGGTAGCCTTCTTACTATCGAAGGTAGTCTGTTGTCGAGATTTTTGTTACTACAATGGATGGTAGCCTTGTCATTATGGAAGGTAGTTTGTTAGCGAGATTTTTGTTATTCCAATGGATTGTAGCCTTGTCATTATGGAAGGTAGTCTGTTGTCGATATCTTTGTTACTATAATGTATGTTAGCCTTGTCATTATAGAAGGTAGTCTGTTGTCGTGATTTTTGTTACTACAATGGATGGTAGCCTTGTCATTATGGAAGGTAGTCTGTTGTCTTGATTTTTGTTACTACAATAGATTGTAGCCTTGTCATTATGGAAGGTAGTCTATTGTCGAGATTTTTGTTACTCCAATGGATGGTAGCATTGTCATTATGGAAGGTAGTTCGTGGTCGAGATTTTTGTTACTCCAATAGATGGTAGCCTTTTCATTATGGAAGGTAGTCTGTCATTGAGATTTTTGTTATTCCATTGGATGGTAGATTAATCATTATGGAAGGTAGCCTATTTTCGAGATTTTTATTACTCCAATGGATGGTAGCCTTGTCATTATGGAAGGTAGTCTATTGTCAATATTTTTGTTACTCCATTGGATAGTAGCCTAGTCATTATGGAAGGTAGTCTGTTGTTGAGATTTTTGTTATTCCAATGGATTGTAGCCTTGTCATTATGGAAGGTAGTCTGTTGTCGATATCTTTGTTACTATAATGTATGTTAGCCTTGTCATTATGGAAGGTAGTCTGTTGTCATGATTTTTGTTACTACAATGGATGGTAGCCATGTCATTATGGAAGGTAGTCTGTTGTCTTGATTTTTATTACTACAATAGATTGTAGCCTTGTCATTATGGAAGGTAGTCTATTGTCGAGATTTTTGTTACTCCAATGGATGGTAGCATTGTCATTACGGAAGGTAGTTCGTGGTCGAGATTTTTGTTACTCCAATAGATGATAGCCTTTTCATTATGGAAGGTAGTCTGTCATTGAGATTTTTGTTATTCCAACGGATGGTAGCCTAGTCATTATGAAAGGTAGCCTATTTTCGAGAATTTTATTACTCCAATGGATGGTAGCCTTGTCATTATGGAAGGTAGTCTATTGTCAATATTTTTGTTACTCCATTGGATAGTAGCCTAGTCATTATGGAAGGTAGTCTGTTGTTGAGATTTTGTTTATTCCAATGGATGGTAGCCTAGTCATTATGGAAGGTAGTCTATTTTCGAGATTTTTGTTACTCCAATGGATGGTAGCCTTGTCATTATGGAAGGTAGTCTGTTGTCGGGATTTTTGTTACTCCAATGGATGTTAGCCTTGTCATTATGGAAGGTAGTTTGTCGTTGATATTTTTGTTATTCCAATTGATGGTAGCCTTGTCAATATGAAATGTAGTCTATTGTCCATATTTTTGTCACTCCAATGGAATGTGTCCGTGTTATTATGGAAGGTAGTCAGTTATCGAGATTTTTCTTACTACAATGGATGGTAGACTTTTTATTATGGAAGGTAGTCTGTTGTTGAGATTTTTGTTACTCCAATGGATGGTAGCCTTCTTACTATAGAAGGTAGTCTGTTGTCGAGATTTTTGTTACTACAATGGATGGTAGCCTTGTCATTATGGAAGGTAGTTTGTTGTCGAGATTTTTGTTATTCCAATGGATGGTAGCCTTGTCATTATGGAAGGTAGTCTGTTGTCGATATCTTTGTTACCATAATGTATGTTAGCCTTGTCATTATGGAAGGTAGTTCGTTGTCGTGATTTTTGTTACTACAATGGATGGTAGCCTTGTCATTATGGAAGGTAGTCTGTTGTCTTGATTTTTGTTACTACAATAGATTGTAGCCTTGTCATTATGGAAGGTAGTCTATTGTCGATATTTTTGTTACTCCAATGGATGGTAGCATTGTCATTATGGAAGGTAGTTCATGGTCGACATTTTTGTTACTCCAATAGATGGTAGCCTTTTCATTATGGAAGGTAGTCTGTCATTGAGATTTTTGTTATTCCATTGGATGGTAGATTAGTCATTATGGAAGGTAGCCTATTTTCGAGATTTTTATTACTCCAATGGATGGTAGCCTTGTCATTATGGAAGGTAGTCTATTGTCAATATTTTTGTTACTCCATTGGATAGTAGCCTAGTCATTATGGAAGGTAGTCTGTTGTTGAGATTTTTGTTATTCCAATGAATTGTAGCCTTGTCATTATGGAAGGTAGTCTGTTGTCGATATCTTTGTTACTATAATGTATGTTAGCCTTGTCATTATGGAAGGTAGTCTGTTTTCATGATTTTTGTTACTACAATGGATGGTAGCCATGTCATTATGGAAGGTAGTCTGTTGTCTTGATTTTTATTACTACAATAGATTGTAGCCTAGTCATTATGGAAGGTAGTCTATTGTCGAGATTTTTGTTACTCAAATGGATGGTAGCATTGTCATTACGGAAGGTAGTTCGTGGTCGAGATTTTTGTTACTCCAATAGATGATAGCCTTTTCATTATGGAAGGTAGTCTGTCATTGAGATTTTTGTTATTCCAACGGATGGTAGCCTAGTCATTATGAAAGGTTGCCTATTTTCGATATTTTTATTACTCCAATGGATGGTAGCCTTGTCATTATGGAAGGTAGTCTATTGTCAATATTTTTGTTACTCCATTGGATAGTAGCCTAGTCATTATGGAAGGTAGTCTGTTGTTGAGATTTTGGTTATTCCAATGGATGGTAGCCTAGTCATTATGGAAGGTAGTCTGTTTTCGACATTTTTGTTACTCCAATGGATGGTAGCCTTGTCATTATGGAAGGTAGTCTGTTGTCGGGATTTTTGTTACTCCAATGGATGTTAGCCTTGTCATTATGGAAGGTAGTCTGTCGTTGATATTTTTGTTATTCCAATTGATGGTAGCCTTGTCAATATGAAATGTAGTCTCTTGTCCTTATTTTTGTCACTCCAATGGAATGTATCCGTGTTATTATGGAAGGTAGTCAGCTATCGAGATTTTTGTTACTACAATGGATGGTAGCCTTGTCATTATGGAAGGTAGTCTGTTGTCGAGATTTTTGTTACTCCAATGGATTGTATCCTTGTCATTATGGAAGGTAGTCTGTTGTCGATATCTTTGTTACTACAATGTATGTTAGCCTTGTCATTATGGAAGGAAGTCTGGTGTCGAGATTTTTGTTATCCCATTGGATAGTAGCCTATTAATTATGGAAGGTGATCTGTTGTTGAGATTTTTGTTATTCCAACTGATGGTAGCCTATTCATTATGGAAGGTAGTCTGTTTTCGAGATTTTTCTTACTCCAATGGATGGTAGCCTTGTCATTATGGAAGGTAGTCTATTGTTGGGATTTTTGTTACTCCAATGGATTGTAGCCTTGTCATTATGGAAGGTAGTCTGTCGTTGATATTTTTGTTATTCCAATTGATGGTAGCCTTGTCAATATGAAATGTAGTCTATTGTCCAGATTTTTGTTACTCCAATGGAATGTATCCTTGTCAATATGGAAGGAAGTCAGTTATCGAGATTTTTCTTACTACAATGGATGGTAGCCTTCTTACTATCGAAGGTAGTCTGTTGTCGAGATTTTTGTTACTACAATGGATGGTAGCCTTGTCATTATGGATGGTATTTTTTTGTTGATATTTAGGTTATTCCAATGGAGTGTAGCCTAGTCATTATGGAAGGTAGTCTGTTTTCGAGATTTTTGTTACTCCAATGGATGGTAGCCTTGTCATTATGGAAGGTAGTCTGTTGTCGGGATTTTTGTTACACCAATGGATGGTAGCCTTGTCATTATGGAAGGTAGTCTATCGGTTATATTTTTGTTATTCCAATTGATGGTAGCCTTGTCAAAATGAAATGTAGTCTATTGTCCAGATTTTTGTTACTCCAATGGAATGTATCACTGTCATTATGGAAGGTAGTCAGCTATCGAGATTTTTCTTACTACAATGGATGGTAGCCTTGTCATTATGGAAGGTAGTCTGTTGTTGAGATTTTTGTTACTCCAATGGATGGTAGCCTTCTTATTATCGAAGGTAGTCTGTTGTCGAGATTTTTGTTACTACAATGGATGGTAGCCTTGTCATTATGGAAGGTAGTCTGTTGTCGAGATTTTTGTTATTCCAATGGATTGTATCCTTGTCATTATGGAAGGTAGTCTATTGTCGATATCTTTGTTACTACAATGTATGTTAGCCTTGTCATTATGGAAGGAAGTCTGGTGTCGAGATTTTTGTTATCCCATTGGATAGTAGTCTAGTAATTATGGAAGGTAGTCTGTTGTTGAGATTTTTTTATTCCAACTGATGGTAGCCTATTCATTATGGAAGGTAGTCTGTTTTCGAGATTTTTCTTACTCCAATGGATGGTAGCCTTGTCATTATGGAAGGTAGTCTGTTGTTGGGATTTTTGTTACTCCAATGGATTGTAGCCTTGTCATAATGGAAGGTAGTCTGTCGTTGATATTTTTGTTATTACAATTGATGGTAGCCTTGTCAATATGAAATGTAGTCTATTGTCCAGATTTTTGTTACTCCAATGGAATGTATCCTTGTCATTATGGAAGGTAGTCAGTTATCGAGATTTTTCTTACTACAATGGATGGTAGACTTGTCAATATGGAAGGAAGTCTGTTGTTGAGATTTTTGTTACTCCAATGGATGGTAGCCTTCTTACTATCGAAGGTAGTCTATTGTCGAGATTTTTGTTACTACAATGGATGGTAGCCTTGTCATTATGGAAGGTATTTTGTTGTTGATATTTAGGTTATTCCAATGGATGGTAGCCTAGTCATTATGGAAGGTAGTCTGTTTTCGAGATTTTTGTTACTCCAATGGATGGTAGCCTTGTCATTATGGAAGGTAGTCTGTTGTCGGGATTTTTGTTACACCAATGGATGGTAGCCTTGTCATTATGGAAGGTAGTCTATCGTTGATATTTTTGTTATTCCAATTGATGGTAGCCTTGTCAATATGAAATGTAGTCTATTGTCCAGATTTTTGTTACTCCAATGGAATGTATCCGTGTCATTATGGAAGGTAGTCAGCTATCGATATTTTTCTTACTACAATGGATGGTAGCCTTGTCATTATGGAAGGTAGTCTGTTATTGAGATTTTTGTTACTCCAATGGATGGTAGCCTTCTTACTATCGAAGGTAGTCTGTTGTCGAGATTTTTGTTACTACAATGGATGGTAGCCTTGTCATTATGGAAGGTAGTCTGTTGCCGAGATTTTTGTTACTCCAATGGATTGTAGCCTTGTCATTATGGAAGGTAATCTGTTGTCGATATCTTTGTTACTACAATGTATGTTAGCCTTGTCATTATGGAAGGAAGTCTGGTGTCGAGATTTTTGTTATCCCATTGGATAGTAGCCTAGTAATTATGGAAGGTAGTCTGTTGTTGAGATTTTTGTTATTCCAATGGATGGTAGCCTATTCATTATGGAAGGTAGTCTATTTTCGAGATTTTTCTTACTCCAATGGATGGTAGCCTTGTAATTATGGATGGTAGTCTGTTGTTGGGATTTTTGTTACTCCAATGGATTGTAGCCTTGTAATTATGGAAGGTAGTCTGTCGTTGATATTTTTGTTATTCCAATTGATGGTAGCCTTGTCAATATGAAACGTAGTCTATTGTCCAGATTTTTGTTACTCCAATGGAATGTATCCTTGTCATTATGGAAGGTAGTCAGTTATCGAGATTTTTCCTACTACAATGGATGGTAGACTTCTCATTATGGAAGGAAGTCTGTTGTTGATATTTTTTTTACTCCAATGGATGGTAGCCTTCTTACTATCGAAGGTAGTCTGTTGTCGAGATTTTTGTTACTACAATGGATTGTAGCCTTGTCATTATGGAAGGTAGTTTGTTGTCGAGATTTTTGTTATTCCAATGGATTGTAGCCTTGTCATTATGGAAGGTAGTTTGTTGTCGATATCTTTGTTACCATAATGTATGTTAGCCTTGTCATTATGGAAGGTAGTCCGTTGTCGTGATTTTTGTTACTACAATGGATGATAGCCTTGTCATTATGGAAGGTAGTCTGTTGTCTTGATTTTTGTTACTACAATAGATTGTAGCCTTGTCATTATGGAAGGTAGTCTATTGTCGAGATTTTTGTTACTCCAATGGATGGTAGCATTATCATTATGGAAGGTAGTTCATGGTCGAGATTTTTGTTACTCCAATAGATGGTAGCCTTTTCATTATGGAAGGTAGTCTGTCATTGAGATTTTTGTTATTCCAATGGATGGTAGCCTAGTCATTATGGAAGGTAGCCTATTTTCCAGATTTTTATTACTCCAATGGATGGTAGCCTTGTCATTATGGAAGGTAGTCTATTGTCAATATTTTTGTTACTCCATTGGATAGTAGCCTAGTCATATTGGAAGGTATTCTGTTGTTGATATTTTGGTTATTCCAATGGATGGTAGCCTAGTCATTATGGAAGGTAGTCTGTTTTCGATATTTTTGTTACTCCAATGGATGGTAGCCTTGTCATTATGGAAGGTAGTCTGTTGTCGGGATTTTTGTTACACCAATGGATGGTAGCCTTGTCATTATGGAAGGTAGTCTATCATTGATATTTTTGTTATTCCAATTGATGGTAGCCTTGTCAATATGAAATGTAGTCTATTGTCCAGATTTTTGTTACTCCAATGGAATGTATCCGTGTCATTATGGAACGTAGTCAGCTATCGAGATTTTTCTTACTACAATGGATGGTAGCCTTGTCATTATGGAAGGTAGTCTGTTGTTGAGATTTTTGTTACTCCAATGGATGGTAGCCTTCTTACTATCGAAGGTAGTCTGTTGTCGAGATTTTTGTTACTACAATGGATGGTAGCCTTGTCATTATGGAAGGTAGTCTGTTGCCGAGATTTTTGTTACTCCAACGGATTGTAGACTTGTCAATATGGAAGGTAGTCGGTTGTCGATATCTTTGTTACTATAATGTATGTTAGCCTTGTCATTATGGAAGGAAGTCTGGTGTCGAGATTTTTGTTATCCCATTGGATGGTAGCCTAGTCATTCTGGAAGGTAGTCTGCTGTTGAGATTTTTGTTATTCCAATGGATGGTAGCCTATTCATTATGGAAGGTAGTCTATTTTCAAGATTTTTCTTACTCCAATGGATGGTAGCCTTGTCATTATGGAAGGTTGTTTGTTGTCGGGATTTTTGTTACTCCAATGGATAGTAGCCTTGTCATTATGGAAGGTAGTCTGTCGTTGTTATTTTTGTTATTCCAATTAATGGTAGCCTTGTCAATATGAAATGTAGTCTATTGTCCAGATTTTTGTTACTCCAATGGATGGTAGCCTTGTCATTATGGAAGGTAGTCTGTTGTCAGTTTTTTTTTACTCCAATGGATGGTAGCCTTGTATTTATGGAAGGTAGTCTGTCGTTGATATTTTGTTATTCCAATTGATGGTAGCCTTGTCAATATGAAATGTAGTCTATTGTCCATATTTTTATTACTCCAAAGGAATGTATCCTTGTCATTATGGAAGGTAGTCTGTTATCGAGATTTTTCTTACTATAATGGATGGTAGCCTTGTCATTATGGAAGGTAGTCTGTTGCCATGATTTTTGTTACTACAATGGATGGTAGCCTTCTCATTATGGAAGATAGTCGGTTGTCTTGATTTTTGTTACTACAATAGATGTTAGCCTTATCATTATGGAAGGTAGTCTATTGCCGAGATTTTTGTTACTCCAATGGATGGAAGCATTGTCATTATGGAAGGTAGTTTATTGTCGAGATTTTTGTTACTCCAATAGATGGTAGCCTTGTCATTATGGAAGGTAGTCTGTTTTTCATATTTTTGTTACTATAATGCATGTTAGCCTTGTCATTATGGAAGGTAGTCTGTTGTCGATATTTTTGTTACTCCATTGGATAATAGCCTTGTCATTATGGAAGGTAGTCTATTGTTGAGAATATTGTTATTCCAATGGATGGTAGCCTAGTCATTATGGAAGTTAGTCTATTTTCGAGAATTTTGTTACTCCAATGGATGGTAGCCTTGTCATTATGGAAGGTAGTCTGTTGTCGAGATTTTTGTTACTCCAATGGATGGTAGCCTTGTCATTATGGAAGGTAGTCTATTATCGAGATTTTTTTTACTCCAAGGGATGGTAGCCTTTTCATTTTGGAAGGTAGTCTGTCGTTGAAATTTTTTTTGTTCCAGTGGATGGTAGCCTTGTCATTATGAAAGGTAGTCTATTGTCGAGATTTTTGTTACTCCAATGGATTGTAGCCTTGTCATTATGGAAGGTAATCTGTTGTTGAGATTTTTTTTACTCCAATGGATGGTAGCCTTCTTACTATGGAAGGTAGTCTGTTGTCGAGATTTTTGTTACTCCAATGGATTGTAGCATTGTCATTATGGAAGGTAGTTTGTTCTCGATATCTTTGTTACTACAATGTATGTTAGCCTTGTCATTATGGAAGGTAGTCTTGTGTCGAGATTTTTGTTACTCCATTGGATAATAGCCTAGTCATATTGGAAGGTAATCTGTTTTCGAGATTTTTGTTACTCTAAGGGATCGTAGCTTTGTAATTATGGAAGGTAGTCATTTATCGAGATTTTTCCTACTACAATGGATGGGAGACTTCTCATTATGGAAGGAAGTCTGTTGTTGAGATTTTTTTTACTCCAATGGATGGTAGCCTTCTTACTATCGAAGGTAGTCTGTTGTCGAGATTTTTGTTACTACAATGGATGGTAGCCTTGTCATTATGGAAGGTAGTTTGTTGTCGAGATTTTTGTTATTCAAATGGATTGTAGCCTTGTCATTATGGAAGGTAGTTTGTTGTCGATATCTTTGTTACCATAATGTATGTTATCCTTGTCATTATGGAAGGTAGTCCGTTGTCGTGATTTTTGTTACTACAATGGATGGTAGCCTTGTCATTATGGAAGGTAGTCTGTTGTCTTGATTTTTGTTACTACAATAGATTGTAGCCTTGTCATTATGGAAGGTAGTCTATTGTCGAGATTTTTGTTACTCCAATGGATGGTAGCATTATCATTATGGAAGGTAGTTCATGGTCGAGATTTATGTTACTCCAATAGATGGTAGCCTTTTCATTATGGAAGGTAGTCTGTCATTGAGATTTTTGTTATTCCAATGGATGGTAGCCTAGTCATTATGGAAGGTAGTCTGTTTTCGAGATTTTTGTTACTCCAATGGATGGTAGCCTTGATATTATGGAAGGTAGTCTGTTGTCGGGATTTTTGTTACACCAATGGATGGTAGCCTTGTCATTATGGAAGGTAGTCTATCGTTGATATTTTTGTTATTCCAATTGATGGTAGCCTTGTCAATATGAAATGTAGTCTATTGTCCAAATTTTTGTTACTCCATTGGAATGTATCCGTGTCATTATGGAAGGTAGTCAGCTATCGAGATTTTTCTTACTACAATGGATGGTAGCCTTGTCATTATGGAAGGTAGTCTGTTGTTGAGATTTTTGTTACTCCAATGGATGGTAGCCTTCTTACTATCGAAGGTAGTCTGTTGTCGAGATTTTTGTTACTACAATGGATGGTAGCCTTGTCATTATGGAAGGTAGTCTGTTGCCGAGATTTTTGTTACTCCAATGAATTGTAGTCTTGTCAATATGGAAGGTAGTCTGTTGTCGATATCTTTGTTACTACAATGTATGTTAGCCTTGTCATTATGGAAGGAAGTCTGGTGTCGAGATTTTTGTTATCCCATTGGATGATAGCCTAGTCATTCTGGAAGGTAGTCTGCTGTTGAGATTTTTGTTATTCCAATGGATGGTAGCCTATTCATTATGGAAGGTAGTCTAT
Organism: Vicia faba; assembly: GCA_948472305.1. Classification (NCBI taxonomy): domain Eukaryota; kingdom Viridiplantae; phylum Streptophyta; class Magnoliopsida; order Fabales; family Fabaceae; genus Vicia; species Vicia faba. The sequence continues at coordinate 528,727,561 of OX451741.1, forward strand.
TTTCAAGATTTTTCTTACTCCAATGGATGGTAGCCTTGTCATTATGGAAGGTTGTTTGTTGTCGGGATTTTTGTTACTCCAATGGATAGTAGCCTTGTCATTATGGAAGGTAGTCTGTCGTTGTTATTTTTGTTATTCCAATTAATGGTAGCCTTGTCAATATGAAATGTAGTCTATTGTCCAGATTTTTGTTACTCCAATGGATGGTAGCCTTGTCATTATGGAAGGTAGTCTGTTGTCAGTTTTTTTTTACTCCAATGGATGGTAGCCTTGTATTTATGGAAGGTAGTCTGTCGTTGATATTTTGTTATTCCAATTGATGGTAGCCTTGTCAATATGAAATGTAGTCTATTGTCCATATTTTTATTACTCCAAAGGAATGTATCCTTGTCATTATGGAAGGTAGTCTGTTATCGAGATTTTTCTTACTATAATGGATGGTAGCCTTGTCATTATGGAAGGTAGTCTGTTGCCATGATTTTTGTTACTACAATGGATGGTAGCCTTCTCATTATGGAAGATAGTCGGTTGTCTTGATTTTTGTTACTACAATAGATGTTAGCCTTATCATTATGGAAGGTAGTCTATTGCCGAGATTTTTGTTACTCCAATGGATGGAAGCATTGTCATTATGGAAGGTAGTTTATTGTCGAGATTTTTGTTACTCCAATAGATGGTAGCCTTGTCATTATGGAAGGTAGTCTGTTTTTCATATTTTTGTTACTATAATGCATGTTAGCCTTGTCATTATGGAAGGTAGTCTGTTGTCGATATTTTTGTTACTCCATTGGATAATAGCCTTGTCATTATGGAAGGTAGTCTATTGTTGAGAATATTGTTATTCCAATGGATGGTAGCCTAGTCATTATGGAAGTTAGTCTATTTTCGAGAATTTTGTTACTCCAATGGATGGTAGCCTTGTCATTATGGAAGGTAGTCTGTTGTCGAGATTTTTGTTACTCCAATGGATGGTAGCCTTGTCATTATGGAAGGTAGTCTATTATCGAGATTTTTTTTACTCCAAGGGATGGTAGCCTTTTCATTTTGGAAGGTAGTCTGTCGTTGAAATTTTTTTTGTTCCAGTGGATGGTAGCCTTGTCATTATGAAAGGTAGTCTATTGTCGAGATTTTTGTTACTCCAATGGATTGTAGCCTTGTCATTATGGAAGGTAATCTGTTGTTGAGATTTTTTTACTCCAATGGATGGTAGCCTTCTTACTATGGAAGGTAGTCTGTTGTCGAGATTTTTGTTACTCCAATGGATTGTAGCATTGTCATTATGGAAGGTAGTTTGTTCTCGATATCTTTGTTACTACAATGTATGTTAGCCTTGTCATTATGGAAGGTAGTCTTGTGTCGAGATTTTTGTTACTCCATTGGATAATAGCCTAGTCATATTGGAAGGTAATCTGTTTTCGAGATTTTTGTTACTCTAAGGGATCGTAGCTTTGTAATTATGGAAGGTAGTCATTTATCGAGATTTTTCCTACTACAATGGATGGGAGACTTCTCATTATGGAAGGAAGTCTGTTGTTGAGATTTTTTTTACTCCAATGGATGGTAGCCTTCTTACTATCGAAGGTAGTCTGTTGTCGAGATTTTTGTTACTACAATGGATGGTAGCCTTGTCATTATGGAAGGTAGTTTGTTGTCGAGATTTTTGTTATTCAAATGGATTGTAGCCTTGTCATTATGGAAGGTAGTTTGTTGTCGATATCTTTGTTACCATAATGTATGTTATCCTTGTCATTATGGAAGGTAGTCCGTTGTCGTGATTTTTGTTACTACAATGGATGGTAGCCTTGTCATTATGGAAGGTAGTCTGTTGTCTTGATTTTTGTTACTACAATAGATTGTAGCCTTGTCATTATGGAAGGTAGTCTATTGTCGAGATTTTTGTTACTCCAATGGATGGTAGCATTATCATTATGGAAGGTAGTTCATGGTCGAGATTTATGTTACTCCAATAGATGGTAGCCTTTTCATTATGGAAGGTAGTCTGTCATTGAGATTTTTGTTATTCCAATGGATGGTAGCCTAGTCATTATGGAAGGTAGTCTGTTTTCGAGATTTTTGTTACTCCAATGGATGGTAGCCTTGATATTATGGAAGGTAGTCTGTTGTCGGGATTTTTGTTACACCAATGGATGGTAGCCTTGTCATTATGGAAGGTAGTCTATCGTTGATATTTTTGTTATTCCAATTGATGGTAGCCTTGTCAATATGAAATGTAGTCTATTGTCCAAATTTTTGTTACTCCATTGGAATGTATCCGTGTCATTATGGAAGGTAGTCAGCTATCGAGATTTTTCTTACTACAATGGATGGTAGCCTTGTCATTATGGAAGGTAGTCTGTTGTTGAGATTTTTGTTACTCCAATGGATGGTAGCCTTCTTACTATCGAAGGTAGTCTGTTGTCGAGATTTTTGTTACTACAATGGATGGTAGCCTTGTCATTATGGAAGGTAGTCTGTTGCCGAGATTTTTGTTACTCCAATGAATTGTAGTCTTGTCAATATGGAAGGTAGTCTGTTGTCGATATCTTTGTTACTACAATGTATGTTAGCCTTGTCATTATGGAAGGAAGTCTGGTGTCGAGATTTTTGTTATCCCATTGGATGATAGCCTAGTCATTCTAGAAGGTAGTCTGTTGTTGAGATTTTTGTTATTCCAATGGATGGTAGCCTATTCATTATAGAAGGTAGTCTATTTTCAATATTTTTCTTACTCTAATGGATGGTAGCCTTGTCATTATGGAAGGTTGTTTGTTGTCGGGATTTTTGTTACTCCAATGGATAGTAGCCTTGTCATTATGGAAGGTAGTCTGTCGTTGTTATTTTTGTTATTCCAATTAATGGTAGCCTTGTCAATATGAAATGTAGTCTATTGTCCAGATTTTTGTTACTCCAATGGATGGTAGCCTTGTCATTATGGAAGGTAGTCTGTTGTCGGGATTTTTGTTACTCCAATGGATGGTAGCCTTGTATTTATGGAAGGTAGTCTGTCGTTGATATTTTGTTATTCCAATTGATGGTAGCCTTGTCAATATGAAATGTAGTCTATTGTCCATATTTTTATTACTCCAAAGGAATGTATCCTTGTCATTATGGAAGGTAGTCTGTTATCGAGATTTTTCTTACTATAATGGATGGTAGCCTTGTCATTATGGAAGGTAGTCTGTTGTTATGATTTTTGTTACTACAATGGATGGTAGCCTTCTCATTATGGAAGATAGTCTGTTGTCTTGATTTTTGTTACTATAATAGATGTTAGCCTTATCATTATGGAAGGTAGTCTATTGCCGAGATTTTTGTTACTCCAATGGATGGAAGCATTGTCATTATGGAAGGTAGTTTATTGTCGAGATTTTTGTTACTCCAATAGATGGTAGCCTTGTCATTATGGAAGGTAGTCTGTTTTTCATATTTTTGTTATTATAATGCATGTTAGCCTTCTCATTATGGAAGGTAGTCTGTTGTCGATATTTTTGTTACTCCATTGGATAGTAGCCTTGTCATTATGGAAGGTAGTCTGTTGTTGAGATTATTGTTATTCCAATGGATGGTAGCCTAGTCATTATGGAAGTTAGTCTATTTTCGAGAATTTTGTTACTCCAATGGATGGTAGCCTTGTCATTATGGAAGGTAGTCTGTTGTCGAGATTTTTGTTACTCCAATGGATGGTAGCCTTGTCATTATGGAAGGTAGTCTATTATCGAGATTTTTTTTACTCCAAGGGATGGTAGCCTTTTCATTTTGGAAGGTAGTCTGTCGTCGAAATTTTTTTTGTTCCAGTGGATGGTAGCCTTGTCATTATGAAAGGTAGTCTATTGTCGAGATTTTTGTTACTCCAATGGATTGTAGCCTTGTCATTATGGAAGGTAGTCTGTTGTTGAGATTTTTGTTACTCCAATGGATGGTAGCCTTCTTACTATGGAAGGTAGTCTGTTGTCGAGATTTTTGTTACTCCAATGCATTGTAGCCTTGTCATTATGGAAGGTAGTTTGTTCTCGATATCTTTGTTACTACAATGTATGTTAGCCTTGTCATTATGGAAGGTAGTCTGGTGTCGAGATTTTTGTTACTCCATTGGATAATAGCCAAGTCATATTGGAAGGTAATCTGTTTTCGAGATTTTTGTTACTCTAAGGGATCGTAGCTTTGTCATTATGGAAGGTAGTCAGTTATCGAGATTTTTCCTACTACAATGGATGGGAGACTTCTCATTATGGAAGGAAGTCTGTTGTTGAGATTTTTTTTACTCCAATGGATGGTAGCCTTCTTACTATCGAAGGTAGTCTGTTGTCGAGATTTTTGTTACTACAATGGATGGTAGCCTTGTCATTATGGAAGGTAGTTTGTTGTCGAGATTTTTGTTATTCCAATGGATTGTAGCCTTGTCATTATGGAAGGTAGTTTGTTGTTGATATCTTTGTTACCATAATGTATGTTAGCCTTGTCATTATGGAAGGTAGTCCGTTGTCGTGATTTTTGTTACTACAATGGATGGTAGCCTTGTCATTATGGAAGGTAGTCTGTTGTCTTGATTTTTGTTACTACATTAGATTGTAGCCTTGTCATTATGGAAGGTAGTCTATTGTCGAGATTTTTGTTACTCCAATGGATTGTAGCATTATCATTATGGAAGGTAGTTCATGGTCGAGATTTTTGTTACTCCAATAGATGGTAGCCTTTTCATTATGGAAGGTAGTCTGTCATTGAGATTTTTGTTATTCCAATGGATGGTAGCCTAGTCATTATGGAAGGTAGCCTATTTTTAAGATTTTTATTACTCCAATGGATGGTAGCCTTGTCATTATGGAAGGTAGTCTATTGTCAATATATTTGTTACTCCATTGGATAGTAGCCTAGTCATTATGGAAGGTATTCTGTTGTTGATATTTTGGTTATTCCAATGGATGGTAGCCTAGTCATTATGGAAGGTAGTCTGTTTTCGATATTTTTGTTACTCCAATGGATGGTAGCCTTGTCATTATGGAAGGTAGTCTGTTGTCGGGATTTTTGTTACACCAATGGATGGTAGCCTTGTCATTATGGAAGGTAGTCTATCGTTGATATTTTTGTTATTCCAATTGATGGTAGCCTTGTCAATATGAAATGTAGTCTATTGTCCAGATTTTTGTTACTCCAATGGAATGTATCCGTGTCATTATGGAAGGTAGTCAGCTATCGAGATTTTTCTTACTACACTGGATGGTAGCCTTGTCATTATGGAATGTAGTCTGTTGTTGAAATTTTTGTTACTCTAATGGATGGTAGCCTTCTTACTATCGAAGGTAGTCAGTGGTCGAGATTTTTGTTACTACAATGGATGGTAGCCTTGTCATTATGGAAGGTAGTCTGTTGTCATGATTTTTGTTACTACAATGGATGGTAGCCTTGTCATTATGGAAGATAGTCTGTAGTCTTGATTTTTGTTACTACAATAGATGTTAGCCTTATCATTATGGAAGGTAGTCTATTGCCGAGATTTTTGTTACTCCAATGGATGGAAGCATTGTCATTATGGAAGGTAGTTTATTGTTGAGATTTTTGTTACTCCAATAGATGGTAGCCTTGTCATTATGGAAGGTAGTGTGTTTTTCATATTTTTGTTACTATAATGCATGTTAGCCTTGTCATTATGGAAGGGTCTGTTGTCGATATTTTTGTTACTCCATTGGATAGTGGCCTTGTCATTATGGAAGGTAGTTTGTTGTTGAGATTTTTGTTATTCCAATGGATGGTAGCCTAGTCATTATGGAAGTTAGTCTATTTTCGAGAATTTTGTTACTCCAATGGATGGTAGCCTTGTCATTATGGAAGGTAGTCTGTTGTCGAGATTTTTGTTACTCCAATGGATGGTAGCCTTGTTATTATGGAAGGTAGTCTATTATCGAGATTTTTTTTACTCCAATGGATGGTAGCCTTTTCATTTTGGAAGGTAGTCTATCGTCGAAATTTTTTTTTTTTCCAGTGGATGGTAGCCTTGTCATTATGATAGGTAGTCTATTGTCGAGATTTTTGTTACTCCAATGGATTGTAGCCTTGTCATTATGGAAGGTAGTCTGTTGTTGAGATTTTTGTTACTCCAATGGATGGTAGCCTTCTTACTATTGAAGGTAGTCTGTTGTCGAGATTTTTGTTACTCCAATGGATTGTAGCCTTGTCATTATGGAAGGTAGTTTTTTCTCGATATCTTTGTTACTACAATGTATGTTAGCCTTGTCATTATGGAAGGTAGTCTGGTGTCGAGATTTTTGTTACTCCATTGGATAATAGCCTAGTCATATTGGAAGGTAATCTGTTTTCGAGATTTTTGTTACTCTAAGGGATCGTAGCTTTGTCATTATGGAAGGTAGTCTATTGTCGAGATTTTTGTTACTCCACTGGATGGTAGCCTTGTCATTTTGGAAGGTAGTATGTCGTTGATATTTTTGTTATTCCAATGGATGGTAGCTTTATCAATATGAAAGGTAGTCTATTGTCTAGATTTTTGTTACTCCAATGGAAAGTATCCTTGTCATTATGGAAGGTAGTCTGTTGTCGAGATTTTTCTTACTACAATTGATGGTAGCCTTGTCATTATGGAAGGTAGTCTGTTGTCGAGATTATTTTTTAATAGAATGGATGGTAGCCTTGTCATTATGGAAGGTAGTCTGTTGTCTTGATTTTTGTTACTACAATAGATTGTAGCCTTGTCATTATGGAATGTAGTCAATTGTCGAGATTTTTGTTACTCAAATGGATGGTAGCATTGTCATTATGGAAGGTAGTTTGTTGTCGAGATTTTTGTTACTCCAATAGATGGTAACCTTGTCACTATGTAAGGTAGTCTGTCGTTGTGATTTTTGTTACTCCAATGAATGGTAGCCTTGTCATTCTGGAAGGTAGTCTGTTGTTCATATTTTTGTTACAACAATGCATGTTAGCCTTGTCATTATGGAAGGTAGTCTGTTGTCGATATTTTTATTACTCCATTGGATAGTAGCCTTGTCATTATGGAAGGTAGTCTGTTGTTGAGATTTTTGTTATTCCAATGGATGGTAGCCTAGTCATTATGGAAGTTAGTCTATTTTCGAGATTTTTGTTACTCTGATGGATGGCAGCCTTGTCATTATGGAAGGTAGTCTATTATCGAGATTTTTGTTACTCCAATGGATGGTAGCCTTTTCATTATAAAAAGGTAGTTTGTCGTCGAAATTTTTGTTGTTCCAATGGATGGTAGCCTTGTCATTATAAAAGGTAGTCTATTGTCGAGATTTTTGTTACTCCAATGGATTATAGCCTTGTCATTATGGAAGGTAGTCTATTGTTGAGATTTTTGTTACTCCAATGGATGGTAGCCTTCTTACAATGGAAGGTAGTCTGTTGTCGAGATTTTTGTTACTACAATGGATGGTAGCTTTGTCATTACGGAAGGTAGTCTCTTGTCGACATTTTTGTTACTCCAATAGATTGTAGCCTTGTCATTATGGAAGGTAGTCTGTTATCGATATCTTTGTTACTACAATGTATGTTAGCCTTGTCATTATGGAAGGTAGTCTGGTGTCGAGATTTTTGTTACTCCATTGGATAGTAGCCTAGTAATTATGGAAGGTAGTGTGTTGTTGAGATTTTTGTTATTCCAATGGATGGTAGCCTAGTCATTATGGAAGGTAGTCTGTTTTCGAGATTTTTGTTACTCCAATGGATGGTAGCCTTGTCATTATAGAAGGTAGTCTTTTGTCGAGACTTTTATTACTCCAAAGGATGGTAGCCTTGTCATTATGGAAGGTAGTATGTCATTGATATTTTTGTTATTCCAATGGATGGTAGCCTTGTCAATATAAACGGTAGTCTATTGACTAGATTTTTGTTACTGCAATGGAATGTATCCTTGTCATTATGGAAGATAGTCTATTGTCGTGATTTTTCTTACTACAATGGATGGTAGCCTTGTCATTATGGAAGGTAGTCTGTTGTCTTGATTTTTGTTACTACAATAGATTGTATCCTCGTCATTATTGAAGGTAGTCTATTGTCGAGATTTTTGTTACTCCAATGGATGGTAGCATTGTTATTATGGAAGGTAGTTTGTTGTCGAGATTTTTGTTACTCTAATAGATGGTAGCCTTTTCATTATGAAAGGTAGTCTGTCATTGAGATTTTTGTTATTCCAATGGAACGTAGCCTAGTCATTATGGAAGGTAGCCTATTTTCGAGATTTTTATTACTCCTATGGATGGTAGCCTTGTCATTATGGAAGGTAGTCTATTTTCGAGATTTCGATTACTCCATTGGATAGTAGCTTTGTGATTGTGGAAGGTACTCTGTTGTTGAGATTTTATTATTTCCAATGGATGGTAGCCTAGTCAATATGGAAGGTAGTCTGTTTTCGAGATTTCTGTTACTCCAATGGATGGTAGCCTTTTCATTATGGAAGGTAGTCTATTATCGAGATTTTTGGTACTCCAATGGATGGTAGCCTTTTCATTATGGAAGGTAGTCTGTCGTCGAAATTTTTGTTGTTCCAATGGATGGTAGCCTTGTCATTATGAAAGGTAGTTTATTGTCGAGATTTTTGTTACTCCGATGGATTGTAGCTTTTTCATTATGGAAGGTAGTTTGTTGTCGATATTTTTCTTACTACAATGGATGGTAGCCTTGTCATTATGGAAGGTAGTCTGTTGTCGAGATTTTTGTTACTACAATGGATGGTAGCCTTGTCATTATAGAAGGTAGTCTGTTGTCTTGATTTTTGTTACTACAATAGATTGTATCCTTGTCATTATGGAAGGTAGTCTATTGTCAAGATTTTTTTTACTCCAATGGATGGTAGCATTATCATTATGGAAGGTAGTTTGTTGTCGAGGTTTTTGTTACTCCAATAGATGGTAGCCTTGTCATTATGGAAGGTAGACTATCATTGTGATTTTTGTTACTCCAATGAATGGTAGCCTTGTCATTATGGAAGGTAGTCTGTTGTCTTGATTTTTGTTACTACAATAGATTGTAGCCTTGTCATTATGGAAGGTAGTCTGTTGTCGATATTTTTGTTACTCCATTGGATAGTAGCCTTGTCATTATGGAAGGTAGTCTGTTGATGAGATTTTTGTTATTCCAATGGATGGTAGCCTAGTCATTATGGAAGTTTGTCTATTTTCGAGATTTTTCTTACTACAATGGATGGTAGCCTTATCATTATGGAAGGTAGTATGTTGTCGAGATTTTTGTTACTCTAATGGATTGTAGACTTGTCATTATGGAAGGTAGTCTATTGTCGATATCTTTGTTACTACAATGTATGTTAGCCTTCTCATTATGGAAGATAGTCTGGTGTCGATATTTTTGTTACTCCATTGGATAGTAGCCTAGTAATTATGGAAGGTAGTCTGTTGTTGAGATTTTTTCTTATTCCAATGGATGGTAGCCTAGTCATTATGGAAGGTAGTCTGTTTTCGAGATTTTTGTTACTCCAATGGATGGTAGCCTTGTCATTATGGAAGCTAGTCTTTTGTGTGGATTTTCGTTACTTCAATGGATGGTAGCCTTTTCATTATAGAAGGTAGTCTGTCGCCAAAATTTTTGTTGTTCTAATGGATGGTAGCCTTGTCATTATGAAATGTAGTCTATTGTCGAGATTTTTGTTACTCCAATGGATTATAGCCTTGTCATTATGGAAGGTAGTCTGTTGTCGATATCTTTGTTACTATAATGTATGTTAGCCTTGTCATTATGGAAGGTAGTCTGGTGTCCAGATTTTTTTTACACCATTGGATAGTAGCGTAGTCATTATGGAAGGTAGTATGTTGTTGATATCTTTGTTACTCCAATGGATGGTAGCCTACTCTTTATGGAAGGTACTCTGTCATCGAGATATTTTTTTTTCCAATGTATGGTAGCCTTGTCATTATGAAAGGTAGTCTATTGTCGAGATTTTTGTTACTCCAATGGATTGTATCCTTGTCGTTATGGAAGGTAGTCTGTTGTTGAGATTTTTTTTACTCCAATGGATTGTACCTTTCTTACTATCGAAGGTAGTCTGTTGTCGAGATTTTTGTTACTACAATGGATGGTAGCCTTGTCATTATGGAAGGTAGTCTGTTGTCTTGATTTTTGTTACTACAATAGATTATAGCCTTGTCATTATGGAAGGTAGTCTATTGTCGATATTTTTGTTACTCCATTGGATAGTAGCTTTGTCATTTTGGAAGGCACTCTGTTGTTGAGATTTTTTTATTCCAATGGATGGTAGCCTAGTCAATATGGAAGGTAATCTGTTTTCGAGATTTTTGTTACTCCAATGGATGGTAGCCTTTTCATTATGGAAGGTAGTCTATTATCGAGATTTTTGTTACTCCAATGGATGGTAGCCTTTTCATTATGGAAGGAAGTCTGTCGTTGAAATTTTTGTTGTTCAAATGGATGGTAGCCTTGTCATTATGAAAGGTTGTCTATTGTCGAGATTTTTGGTACTCCAATGGATTGTAGCCTTGTCATTATGGAAGGTAGTTTGTTGTCGAGATTTTTGTTACTACAATGGATTGCAGCCTTGTCATTATGGAAGGTAGTCTATTGTCGTGATTTTTGTTACTCCAATGGACGGTAGCCTTGTCATAATGGAAGGAAGTCTGTTGTCTTGATTTTTGTTACTATAATAGATTGTAGCCTTGTCATTATGGAAGGTAGTCTACTGTCGAGATTTTTGTTACTCCAATGGATGGTAGCATTGTCATTATTGAAAGTAGTTTGTTGTCGAGATTTTTGTTATTCCAATAGATGGTAGCCTTGTCAATATGTAAGGTAGTCTGTCGTTGTGATTTTTGTTACTCTAATGAATGGTAGCCTTGTCATTATGGAAGGTAGTTTGTTGTTCATATTTTTGTTACTATAATGCATGTTAGCCTTGTCATTATGGAAGGTAGTCTGTTGTCGATATTTTTGTTACTCCATTGGATAGTAGCCTTGTCATTATGGAAGGTAGTCTATTATTGAGATTTTTGTTACTCCAATGGATGGTAGACTTTTCATTATGGAAGGTAGTCTATCGTCGAAATTTTTGTTGTTCCAATGGATGGTAGCCTTGTCATTATGAAAGGTAGTCTATTGTCGAGATTTTTGTTACTCCAATGGATTGTAGTCTTGTCATTATGGAAGGTAGTCTATTGTTGAGATTTTTGTTATTCTAATGGATGGTAGCCTTCTTACAATGGAAGGTAGTCTGTTGTCGAGATTTTTGTTACTACAATGGATGGTAGCGTTGTCATTATGGAAGGTAGTCTGTTGTCGAGATTTTTGTTACTCCAATGGATTGTAGCACTGTCATTATGGAAGGTAGTCTGTTGTCGATATCTTTGTTACTACAATGCATGTTAGCCTTGTCATTATGGAAGGTATTCTGGTGTCGAGATTTTTGTTAGTCCATTGGATAGTAGCCTAGTCATTATGAAAGGTAATGTGTTATTGAGTTTTTTGTTATTCCAATGGATGGTAGCCTAGTCATTATGGAAGGTAGTCTGTTTTCGAGATTTTTGTTACTCCAATGGATGGTAGCCTTGTCATTATGGAAGGTAGTCTGTTGTCGAGATTTTTATTACTCCAATGGATGGTAGCCTTGTCATTATGGAAGGTAGTATGTCGTTGATATTTTTGTTATTCCAATGGATCGTAGCCTTGTCAATATAAAAGGTAGTCTATTTACCAGATTTTTGTTACTCCAATGGAATGTATCCTTGTCATTATGGAAGGTAGTCTGTTGTCATGATTTTTCATACTACAATGGATGGTAGCCTTGTCATTATGGAAGGTATTTTGTTGTCTTGATTTTTGTTACTACAATAGATTGTAGCCTTGTCATTATGGAATGTAGTCTATTGTCAAGATTTTTGTTACTCCAATGGATGGTAGCATTGTCATTATGGAAGGTAGTTTGTTGTCGAGATTTTTGTTACTCCAATGGATGGTAGCCTTGTCATTATGGAAGGTAGTCTATTATCGATATTTTTGATACTCCATTGGATAGTTGCTTTGTCATTATTGAAGGTACTCTGTTGTGGAGATTGTTTTTATTCCAATGGATGGTAGCCTAGTCAATATGGAAGGTAATCTATTTTCGAGATTTTTGTTACTCCAATGGATGGTAGCCTTTTCATTATGAAAGGTAGTCTGTCGTCGAAATTTTTTTTGTTCCAGTGGATGGTAGCCTTGTCATTATGAAAGGTAGTCTATTGTCGAGATTTTTGTTACTCCTATGGATTTTAGTCTTGTCATTATGGAAGGTAGTCTGTTCTCGATATCTTTGTTACTACAATGTATGGTAGCCTTGTCATTATGGAAGGTAGTCTGGTGTCGAGATTTTTGTTACTCCGTTGGATAGCTGCCTAGTCATATTGGAAGGTCGTCTGTTGTTGAGATTTTTCTTATTCTAATGGATGGTAGCCTAGTCATTATGGAAGGTAGTCTGTTTTCGAGATTTTTGTTACTCCAAGGGATCATAGCCTTGTCATTATGGAAGCTAGTCTGTTGTCGAGATTTTTGTTACTCCAATGGATGGTAGCCTTGTTATTTTGGAAGGTAGTATGTCGTTGATATTTTTGTTATTCCAATGAATGGTAGCCTTGTCAATATGATAGGTAGTCTACTGTCCAGATTTTTGTTACTCCAATGGAAAGCATCCTTGTCATTATGGAAGTTAGTCTGTTGTCGAGATTTTTCTTACTACAATGGATGGTAGCCTTGTCATTATGGAAGGTAGTCTGTTGTCGAGATTTTTGTTATTACAATGGACGGTAGCCTTGTCATAATGGAAGGTAGTCTATTGTCTTGATTTTTGTTACTATAATAGATTGTAGCCTTGTCATTATGGAAGGTAGTCTACTGTCGAGATTTTTGTTACTCCAATGGATGATAGCATTGTCATTATGGAAAGTAGTTTGTTATCGAGATTTTTGTTACTCCAATAGATGTTAGCCTTGTCAATATGTAAGGTAGTCTGTCGTTGTGATTTTTGTTACTCTAATGAATGGTAGCCTTGTCATTATGGAAGGTAGTCTGTTGTCGATATTTTTGTTACTCCATTGGATAGTAGCCTTGTCATTATGGAAGGTAGTCTGTTGTTGAGATTTTTGTTATTCCAATGGATGGTAGCCTAGTCATTATGGAAGTTAGTCTATTTTCGAGATTTTTGTTACTCCAATGGATGGTAGCCTTGTCATTATGGAAGGTAGTCTATTGTCTAAATTTTTGTTACTCCAATGGATGGTAGCCTTGTCATTATGGAAGGTAGTCTATTATTGAGATTTTTGTTACTCCAATGGATGGTAGACTTTTCATTATGGAAGGTAGTCTATCATTGAAATTTTTCTTGTTCCAATGGATGGTAGCCTTGTCATTATGAAAGGTAGTCTATTGTCGAGATTTTTGTTACTCCAATGGATTGTAGTCTTGTCATTATGGAAGGTAGTCTATTGTTGAGATTTTTGTTATTCTAATGGATGGTAGCCTTCTTACAATGGAAGGTAGTCTGTTGTCGAGATTTTTGTTACTACAATGGATGGTAGCCTTGTCATTATGGAAGGTAGTCTGTTGTCGATATTTTTGTTACTCCAATGGATTGTAGCTCTGTCATTATGGAAGGTAGTCTGTTTTCGATATCTTTGTTACTACAATGTATGTTAGCCTTGTCATTATGGAAGGTATTCTGGTGTCGAGATTTTTGTTAGTCCATTGGATAGTAGCCTAGTCATTATGGGAGGTAGTGTGTTATTGAGTTTTTTGTTATTCCAATGGATGATAGCCTAGTCATTATGGAAGGTAATCTGTTTTCGAGATTTTTGTTACTCCAATGGATGGTAGCCTTGTCATTATTGAAGGTAGTCTGTTGTCGAGATTTTTCTTACTCCAATGGATGGTAGCCTTGTCATTGTGGAAGGTAGTATGTCGTTGATATTTTTGTTATTCCAATGGATCGTAGCCTTGTCAATATAAAAGGGAGTCTATTTACCAGATTTTTGTTACTCCAATGGAATGTATCCTTGTCATTATGGAAGGTAGTCTGTTGTCGTGATTTTTCTTACTACAATGGATGGTAGCCTTGTCATTATGGAAGGTATTTTGTTGTCTTGATTTTTGTTACTACAATAGATTGTAAACTTGTCATTATGGAAGGTAGCCAATTGTCAAGATTTTTGTTACTCCAATGGATGGTAGCATTGTCATTATGGAAGGTAGTTTGTTGTCGAGATTTTTGTTACTCCAATAGATGGTAGCCTTTTCATTATGGAAGGTAGTCTGTCATTGAGAGTTTTGTTATTCCAATGGATGGTAGCCTAGTCATTATGGAAGGTAGCCTATTTTCGAGATTTTTATTACTCCAATGGATGGTAGCCTTTTCATTATGGAAGGTAGTCTATTGTCGATATTTTTGTTACTCTATTGGATAGTTGCTTTATCATTATAGAAGGTACTCTGTTGTTGAGATTTTTTTTATTCCAATGGATGGTAGCCTACTCAATATGGAAGGTAATCTATTTTCGAGATTTTTGTTACTCCAATGGATGGTAGCCTTGTCATTATGGAAGGTAGTCTATTATCGAGATTTTTGTTACTCCAATGGATGGTAGCCTTTTCATTATGGAAGGTAGTCTGTCGTCAAAATTTTTGTTGTTCCAATGGATGGTAGCCTTGTCATTATGAAAGGTAGTCTATTGTCGTGATTTTTGTTACACTAATGGATTGTAGCCTTGTCATTATGGAAGGTAGTCTGTTGTCGAGATTTTTGTTACTAGAATGGATTGTCGCCTTGTCATTATGGAAGGTAGTCTGTTGTCTTGATTTTTGTTACTACAATGGATGGTAGCCTTGTCATTATGGAAGGTAGTCTGTTGTCGAGATTTTTGTTACTACAATTGATGGTAGCCTTGTCATTATGGAAGGTAGTTTGTTGTCGAGGTTTTTGTTACTCCAATAGATGGTAGCCTTGTCATTATGGAAGGTACTTTGTCGTTGTGATTTTTGTTACTCCAATGAATGGTAGCCTTGTCATTATGGAAGGTAGTCCGTTGTTCATATTTTTGTTACTACAGTGCATGTTAGCCTTGTCATTATGGAAGGTAGTCTGTTGTCGATATTTTAGTTACTCCATTGGATAGTAGCCTTGTCATTATAGAAGGTAGACTATTGGTGTGATTTTTGTTATTCCAATGGATGGTAGCCTAGTCATTATGGAAGTTTGTCTATTTTCGAGATTTTTGTTACTCCAATGGATGGTAGCCTTATCATTATGGAAGGTAGTCTATTGTCGAGATTTTTGTTACTCTAATGGATGGTAGCCTTGTCATTATGGAAGGTAGTCTATTATCGAGATTTTTGTTACTCCAATGGATGGTAGCCTTTTCATTATGGAAGGTAGTCTGTCGTCGAAATTTTTGTTGTTCCAATGGATGGTAGCCTTGTCATTATGAAAGGTGGTCTATTGTCGACATTTTTTTTACTCCAATGAATTGTAGCCTTGTCATTATGGAAAGTAGTCTGTTGTTGAGATTTTTGTTACTCCAATGGATGGTAGCCTTCTTACTATGGAAGGTAGTCTGTTGTCGACATTTTTCTTACTACAATGGATGGTAGCCTTGTCATTATGGAATGTAGTCTGTTGTAGAGATTTTTGATAGTCCAATGGATTGTAGCCTTGTCATTATGGAAGGTAGTCTGTTGTCTATATCTTTGTTACTACAATGTATGTTAGCCTTGTCATTATGGAAGGTAGTTTGGTGTCGAGATTTTATTTACTCCATTGGATAGTAGCCTAGTCATTATGGAAGGTAGTCTGTTGTTGAGATTTTTGTTATTCCAATGGATGGTAGCCTAGTCATTATTGAAGGTAGTCTATTTTCGAAATTTTTGTTACTCCAATGGATGGTAGCCTTGTCATTATGGAAGGTAGTCTGTTGTCAGGATTTTTGTTACTCCAATGGATGCTAGCCTTGTCATTATGGAATGTAGTCTATTATGAATATTTTTGTTACTCCAATTGATGGTAGCCTTTTCATTATGGAAGGTAGTCTGTCTTCGAAATTTTTTTTGTTCCAGTGGATGGTAGCCTTGTCATTATGAAAGGTAGTCTATTGTCGAGATTTTTGTTACTCCAATGGATTGTAGCCTTGTCATTATGCAAGGTAGTCTGTTGTTGAGATTTTTGTTACTCCAATGAATGGTAGCCTTCTTACTATGGAAGGTAGTCTGTTGTCGAGATTTTTGTTACTCCAATGGATTGTAGCCTTGTCATTATGGAAGGTAGTCTGTTCTCGATATCTTTGTTACTACAATGTATGTTAGCCTTGTCATATTGGAAGGTAGTCTGTTGTTGAGATTTTTCTTATTCCAATGCATGGTAGCCTAGTCATTATGGAAGGTAGTCTGTTTTCGAGATTTTTGTTACTCCAAGGGATCGTAGCCTTGTCATTATGGAAGCTAGTCTGTTGTCGAGATTTTTGTTACTCCAATGGATGGTATCCTTGTCATTTTGGAAGGTAGTATGTCGTTGATATTTTTGTTATTCCAATGGATTGTAGCCTTGTCAATATGAAAGGTAGTCTATTGTCCAGATTTTTGTTACTCCAATGGAAAGTATCCTTGTCATTATGGAAGTTAGTCTGTTGTCGACATTTTTCTTACTACAATGGATGGTAGCCTTGTCATTAAGGAAGGTAGTCTGTTGTCGAGATTTTTGTTATTACAATGGACGGTAGCCTTGTCATAATGGAAGGTAGTCTGTTGTCTTGATTTTTGTTACTATAATAGATTGTAGCCTTGTCATTATGGAAGGTAGTCTGTCGTTGTGATTTTTGTAACTCCAATGAATGGTAGCCCTGTCATTATGGAAGGTAGTCTGTTGTTCATATTTTTGGTACTACAATGCATGTTACCCTTGTCATTATGGAAGGTAGTCTGTTTTCGATATTTTTGTTACTCCATTGGATGGTAGCCTTGTCATTATGGAAGGTAGTCTGTTGGTGAGATTTTTGTTATTCCAATGGAATATAGCCTAGTCATTATGGAAGTTTATCTATTTTCGAGATTTTTGTTACTCCAATGGATGGTTGCCTTATCATTATGTAAGGTAGTCTATTGTCGAGATTTTTGTTACTCTAATGGATGGTAGCCTTGTCATTATGGAAGGTAGTCTATTATCGAGATTTTTGTTACTCCAATGGATGGTAGCCTTTTCATTATGGAAGGTAGTCTGTCGTCGAAATTTTTGTTGTTCCAATGGATGGTAGCCTTGTCATTATGAAAGGTAGTCTATTGTGGAGATTTTTGTTACTCCAATGGATTGTAGCCTTGTCATTATGGAAGGTAGTCTGTTACCGTGATTTTTCTTACTACAATGGATGGTAGCATTGTCATTATGGAAGGTAGTTTGTTATTGAGATTTTTGTTACTCCAATAGATGGTAGCCTTTTCATTATGGAAGGTAGCCTGTCATTGAGATTTTTGTTATTCCAATGGATGGTAGCCTAGTCATTATGGAAGGTAGCCTATTTTCGAGATTTTTATTACTCCAATGGATGGTAGCCTTGTCATTATGGAAGGTAGTCTATTGTCGATATTTTTGTTACTCCATTGGGTAGTAGATTTGTCAATATGGAAGGTACTCTGTTGTTGATATTTTTTTTATTCCAATGGATGGTAGCCTAGTCAATATGGAAGGTAGTCTGTTTTCGAGATTTTTGTTACTCCAATGGATGGTAGCCTTGTCATTATGGAAGGCAGTCTATTATCAAGATTTTTGTTACTCCAATGGATGGTAGCCTTTTCATTATGGAAGGTAGTCTGTCGTCGAAATTTTTGTTGTTCCAATGGATGGTAGCCTTGTCATTATGAAAGGTAGTCTATTGTCATGATTTTTGTTACTTCAATGGATTGTAGCCTTGTCATTATGGAAGGTAGTCTGTTGTCGAGATTTTTGTTACTACAATGGATTGTAGCCTGGTCATTATGGAAGGTAATCTGTTGTCGAGATTTTTCTTACTACAATGGATGGTAGCCTTGTCATTATGGAAGGTAGTCTGTTGTCGAGATTTTTGTTACTACAATGGATGGTAGCCTTGTCATTATGGAAGGTAGTTTGTTGTCTTTATTTTTGTTACTACAATAGATTTTAGCCTTGTCATTATGGAAGGTAGTCTATTGTCAAGATTTTTGTTACTCAAATGGATGGTAGCATTGTCATTATGTAAGGTAGTTTGTTGTCGAGGTTTTTGTTACTCCAATAGATGGTAGCGTTGTCATTATGGAAGGTAGTCTGTCGTTTTTATTTTTGTTACTCCAATGAATGGGAGCCTTGTCATTATGGAAGGTAGTCTGTTGTTCATATTTTTGTTACTACAATGCATGTTAGCCTTGTCATTATGGAAGGTAATCTGTTGTCGATATTTTTGTTACTCCATTGGATGGTAGCCTTGTCATTATGGAAGGTAGTCTGTTGGTGAGATTTTTGTTAATCCAATGGATGGTAGCCTAGTCATTATTGAAGTTAATCTATTTTCGAGATTTTTGTTACTACAATGGATGGTAGCCTTATCATTATGGAAGGTAGTGTATTGTCGAGATTTTTGTTACTCTAATGGATGGTAGCCTTGTCATTATGGAAGGTAGTCTATTATCGAGATTTTTGTTACTCCAATGGATGGTAGCCTTTTCATTATGGAAGGTAGTCTGTCGTCGAAATTTTTGTTGTTCCAACGGATGGTAGCCTTGTCATTATGAAAGGTAGTCTATTGTGGAGATTTTTGTTACTCCAATGGATTGTAGCCTTGTCATTATGGAAGGTAGTCTGTTGTCGTGATTTTTCTTACTACAATGGATGGTAGCATTGTCATTATGGAAGGTATTTTGTTGTCGAGATTTTTGTTACTCCAATAGATGGTAGCCATTTCATTATGGAAGGTAGCCTGTCATTGAGATTTTTGTTATTCCAATGTATGGTAGCCTAGTCATTATGGAAGGTAGCCTATTTTCGAGATTTTTATTAGTCTAATGGATGGTAGCCTTGTCATTATGGAAGGTAGTCTATTGTCGATATTTTTGTTACTCCATTGGATAGTAGCTTTGTCAAAATTGAAGGTACTCTGTTGTTGAGATTTTTTTTATTCCAATGGATGGTAGCCTAGTCAATATGGAAGGTAGTCTGTTTTCGAGATTTTTG
The DNA here is from genome assembly GCA_948472305.1 of Vicia faba. Taxonomy (NCBI): domain Eukaryota; kingdom Viridiplantae; phylum Streptophyta; class Magnoliopsida; order Fabales; family Fabaceae; genus Vicia; species Vicia faba. Next base: position 528,746,747 of record OX451741.1, read on the forward strand.
TTACTCCAATGCATGGTAGCCTTGTCATTTTGAAAGGTAGTCTATTGTCATGATTTTTGTTACTTAAATGGATTGTAGCCTTGTCATTATGGAAGGTAGTGTGTTGTTGAGATTTTTGTTATTCCAACGGATGGTAGCCTTGTCATTATGGAAGTTAATCTGTTGTCGAGATTTTTCTTACTACAATGGATGGTAGCCTTGTAATTATGGAAGGTACTCTGTTATCTAGATTTTTGTTACTACAATGGATGGTAGCCTTGTCATTATGGAAGGTAGTCTGTTGTCTTGATTTTTGTTACTACAATAGATTGTAGCCTTGTCATTATGGAAGGTAGTCTATTGTCATGATTTTTCATACTCCAATGGATGGTAGCATTGTCATTATGTAAGGTAGTTTGTTGTCGAGGTTTTTGTTACTCCAATAGATGATAGCGTTGTCATTATGGAAGGTAGTATGTCGTTGTGATTTTTGTTACTCCAATGAATGGGAGCCTTGTCATTATGGAAGGTAGTCTGTTTTTCATATTTTTGTTACTACAATGCATGTTATCCTTGTCATTATGGAAGGTAGTCTAATGTCGATATTTTTGTTACTCCATTGGATAGTAGCCTTGTCATTATGGAAGTTAGTCTGTTGGTGAGATTTTTGTTATTCCAATGGATGGTAGCCTAGTCATTATGAAAGTTTATCTATTTTCGAGATTTTTGTTACTCCAATGGATGGTAGCCTTATCATTATGGAAGGTAGTTTATTATCGAGATTTTTGTTACTCTAACGGATGGTAGTCTATTATCGAGATTTTTGTTACTCTAATGGATGGTAGCCTTTTCATTATGGAAGGTAGTCTATCATCGAAATTTTTGTTGTTCCAATGGATGGTAGCCTTGTCATTATGAAAGGTAGTCTATTGTGGATATTTTTGTTACTCCAATGGATTGTAGCCTTGTCATTATGGAAGGTAGTTTGTTGTTGAGATTTTTGTTAGTCCAATGGATGGTAGCCTTCTTACTACGGAAGATAGTCTGTTGTCGTGATTTTTCTTACTACAATGGATGGTAGCGTTGTCATTATGGTAGGTAGTTTGTTGTCGAGATTTTTGTTACTCCAATGGATTGTAGCCTTGTCATTATGGAAGGTAGTCTATTGTCGATATCTTTGTTACTACAATGTATGCTGGCCTTGTAAATATGGAAGGTAGTCTGGTGTCGAGATTTTTGTTACTTCATTGGATAGTAGCCTAGTCATTATGAAATGTAGTCTGTTGTTGAGATTTTTGTTATTCCAATGGATGGTAGCCTAGTCATTATGAAAGGTAGTCTATTGTCCAGATTTTTGTTAGTCCAATGGAATGTATTCTTGTCATTATGGAAGGTATTCTGTTGTCATGATTTTTCTTACTACAATGGATGGTAGCCTTGTCATTATGGAAGGTAGTCTATTGTCGAGATTTTTGTTACTACAATGGATGGTAGCCTTGTCATTATGGAAGGTAGTATGTTGTCTTGATTTTTGTTACTACAATAGATTGTAGCCTTGTCATTATGGAAGGTAATCTATTGTCGAGATTTTTGTTACTCCAATGGATGGTAGCATTGTCATTATGGAAGGTAGTTTGTTGTCGAGATTTTTGTTACTCCAATGGATGGTAGCATTGTCATTAAGGAAGGTAGTTTGTTTTCGAGATTTTTGTTACTCCAATAGATGGTAGCCTTGTCATTATGGAAGGTAGTCTATTGTCTTGATTTTTGTTACTACAATAGATTGTAGCCTTGTCATTATGGAAGGTAGTCTATTGTCAAGAGTTTTGTTACTCCAATGGATGGTAGCATTATCATTATGTAAGGTAGTTTGTTGTCGAGGTTTTTGTTACTCCAATAGATGGTAGCCTTGTCATTATGGAAGCTAGTATGTCGTTGTGATTTTTGTTACTCCAATGAATGGTAGCCTTTTCATTATGGAAGGTAGTCTGTTGTTCATATTTTTGTTACTACAATGCATGTTAGCCTTGTCATTATGGAAGGTAGTCTAATGTCGATATTTTTGTTACTCCATTGGATAGTAGCCTTGTCATTATGGAAGTTAGTCTGTTGGTGAGATTTTTGTTATTCCAATGGATGGTAGCCTAGTCATTATGAAAGTTTATCTATTTTTGAGATTTTTGTTACTCCAATGGATGGTTGCCTTATCATTATGGAAGGTAGTTTATTATCGAGATTTTTGTTACTCTAACGGATGGTAGTCTATTATCGAGATTTTTGTTACTCCAATGGATGGTAGCCTTTTCATTATGGAAGGTAGTCTGTCGTCGAAATTTTTGTTGTTCCAATGGATGGTAGCCTTGTCATTATGAAAGGTAGTCTATTGTGGAGATTTTTGTTACTCCAATGGATTGTAGCCTTGTCATTATGGAAGGTAGTCTGTTTTTGAGATTTTTGTTACTCCAATGGATGGTAGCCTTCTTACTATGGAAGGTAGTCTATTGTCATGATTTTTCTTACTACAATGGATGGTAGCCTTGTCATTATGGATGGTAGTCTGTTGTCGAGATTTTTGTTACTCCAATGGATTGTAGCCTTGTCATTATGGAAGGTAGTTTGTTGTCGATATCTTTGTTACTATAATGTATGCTAGCCTTGTCATTATGGAAGGTAGTCTGGTATCGAGATTTTTGTTACTCCATTGGATAGTAGCCTAGTCATTATGGAAGGTGGTCGGTTGTTGAGATTTTTGTTATTCCAATGGATGGTAGCCTAGTCATTATGGAAGGTAGTCTGTCTTCAAAATTTTTGTTGTTCCAATGGATGGTAGCCTTGTCATTATGAAAGGTAGTCTATTGTCGAGATTTTTGTTACTCCAATGGATTGTAGCCTTGTCATTATGGAAGGTAGTCTGTTGTTGAGAATTTTGTTATTCCAATGGATGGTAGCCTTGTCAATATAAAAGGTAGTCTATTGACAAGATTTTTGTTACTACAATGGATGGTAGCCTTGTCATTATGGAAGGTAGTCTGTTGTCGAGATTTTTGTTACTACAATGGATGGTAGCCTTGTCATTATGGAAGGTACTCTGTTGTCTTGATTTTTGTTACTACAATAGATTGTAGCCTTGTCATTATGGAAGGTAGTCTATTGTCATGATTTTTGTTACTCCAATGGATGGTAGCATTGTCATTATGTAAGCTAGTTTGTTGTCGAGGTTTTTGTTACTCCAATAGATTGAAGCCTTGTCATTATGGAAGCTAGTCTGTCGTTGTGATTTTTGTTACTCCAATGAATGGTAGCCTTGTCATTATGGAAGGTAGTCTGTTGTTCATATTTTTGTTACTACAATGCATGTTAGCCTTGTCATTAGGGAAGGTAGTTTGTTGTCAATATTTTTGTTACTCCATTGGATAGTAGACTTGTCATTATGGAAGGTAGTCTGTTGGTGAGATTTTTGTTATTCCAATGGAAGGTAGCCTAGTCATTATGGAAGTTTATCTATTTTCGAGATTTTTTTTACTCCAATGGATGGTAGCCTTTTCATTATGGAAGGTAGTCTGTCGTCGAAATTTTTGTTGTTCCAACGGATGGTAGCCTTGTCATTATGAAAGGTAGTCTATTGTGGAGATTTTTGTTACTCCAATGGATTGTAGCCTTGTCATTATGGAAGGTAGTCTGTTGTCGTGATTTTTCTTACTACAATGGATGGTAGCATTGTCATTATGGAAGGTATTTTGTTGTCGAGATTTTTGTTACTCCAATAGATGGTAGCCTTTTCATTATGGAAGGTAGCTTGTCATTGAGATTTTGTTATTCCAATGTATGGTAGCCTAGTCATTATGGAAGGTAGCCTATTTTCGAGATTTTTATTACTCTAATGGATGGTAGCCTTGTCATTATGGAAGGTAGTCTATTGTCGATATTTTTGTTACTCCATTGGATAGTAGCTTTGTCAAAATTGAAGGTACTCTGTTGTTGAGATTTTTTTTATTCCAATGGATGGTAGCCTAGTCAATATGGAAGGTAGTCTGTTTTCGAGATTTTTGTTACTCCAATGCATGGTAGCCTTGTCATTATGAAAGGTAGTCTATTGTCATGATTTTTGTTACTTAAATGGATTGTAGCCTTGTCATTATGGAAGGTAGTGTGTTGTTGAGATTTTTGTTATTCCAATGGATGGTAGCCTTGTCATTATGGAAGTTAATCTGTTGTCGAGATTTTTCTTACTACAATGGATGGTAGCCTTGTAATTATGGAAGGTAGTCTGTTATCTAGATTTTTGTTACTACAATGGATGGTAGCCTTGTCATTATGGAAGGTAGTCTGTTGTCTTGATTTTTGTTACTATAATAGATTGTAGCCTTGTCATTATGGAAGGTAGTCTATTGTCAAGATTTTTCATACTCCAATGGATGGTAGCATTGTCATTATGTAAGGTAGTTTGTTGTCGAGGTTTTTGTTACTCCAATAGATGATAGCGTTGTCATTATGGAAGGTAGTATGTCGTTGTGATTTTTGTTACTCCAATGAATGGGAGCCTTGTCATTATGGAAGGTAGTCTAATGTCGATATTTTTGTTACTCCATTGGATAGTAGCCTTGTCATTATGGAAGTTAGTCTGTTGGTGAGATTTTTGTTATTCCAATGGATGGTAGCCTAGTCATTATGAAAGTTTATCTATTTTCGAGATTTTTGTTACTCCAATGGATGGTAGCCTTATCATTATGGAAGGTAGTTTATTATCGAGATTTTTGTTACTCTAACGGATGGTAGTCTATTATCGAGATTTTTGTTACTCCAATGGATGGTAGCCTTTTCATTATGGAAGGTAGTCTATCATCGAAATTTTTGTTGTTCCAATGGATGGTAGCCTTGTCATTATGAAAGTTAGTCTATTGTGGATATTTTTGTTACTCCAATGGATTGTAGCCTTGTCATTATGGAAGGTAGTCTGTTGTTGAGATTTTTGTTACTCCAATGGATGGTAGCCTTCTTACTATGGAAGATAGTCTGTTGTCGTGATTTTTCTTACTACAATGGATGGTAGCGTTGTCATTATGGTAGGTAGTTTGTTGTCGAGATTTTTGTTACTCCAATGGATTGTAGCCTTGTCATTATGGAAGGTAGTCTATTGTCGATATCTTTGTTACTACAATGTATGCTGGCCTTGTAAATATGGAAGGTAGTCTGGTGTCGAGATTTTTGTTACTTCATTGGATAGTAGCCTAGTCATTATGGAAGGTAGTCTGTTGTTGAGATTTTTGTTATTCCAATGGATGGTAGCCTAGTCATTATGAAAGGTAGTCTATTGTCCAGATTTTTGTTAGTCCAATGGAATGTATTCTTGTCATTATGGAAGGTATTCTGTTGTCATGATTTTTCTTACTACAATGGATGGTAGCCTTGTCATTATGGAAGGTAGTCTATTGTCGATATTTTTGTTACTACAATGGATGGTAGCCTTGTCATTATGGAAGGTAGTATGTTGTCTTGATTTTTGTTACTACAATAGATTGTAGCCTTGTCATTATGGAAGGTAATCTATTGTCGAGATTTTTGTTACTCCAATGGATGGTAGCATTGTCATTATGGAAGGTAGTTTGTTGTCGAGATTTTTGTTACTCCAATGGATGGTAGCATTGTCATTAAGGAAGGTAGTTTGTTTTCGAGATTTTTGTTACTCCAATAGATGGTAGCCTTGTCATTATGGAAGGTAGTCTGTTGTCTTGATTTTTGTTACTACAATAGATTGTAGCCTTGTCATTATGGAAGGTAGTCTATTGTCAAGATTTTTGTTACTCCAATGGATGGTAGCATTATCATTATGTAAGGTAGTTTGTTGTCGAGGTTTTTGTTACTCCAATAGATGGTAGCCTTGTCATTATGGAAGCTAGTATGTCGTTGTGATTTTTGTTACTCCAATGAATGGTAGCCTTTTCATTATGGAAGGTAGTCTGTTGTTCATATTTTTGTTACTACAATGCATGTTAGCCTTGTCATTATGGAAGGTAGTCTGTTGTCGATATTTTTGTTACTCCATTGGATAGTAGCCTTGTCATTATGGAAGGTAGTCTGTTGGTTAGATTTTTGTTATTCCAATGGATGATAGCCTAGTAATTATGGAAGTTTATCTATTTTCGATATTTTTGTTACTCCAATGGATGGTAGCCTTATCATTATGGAAGGTAGTCTATTATCGAGATTTGTGTTACTCTAATGGATGGTAGCCTTGTCATTATGGAAGGTAGTCTATTATCGAGATTTTTGTTACTCCAATGGATGGTAGCCTTTTCATTATGGAAGGTAGTCTGTCGTTGAAATTTTTGTGGTTCCAATGGACGGTAGCCTTGTCATTATGAAAGGTAGTCTATTGTGGAGATTTTTGTTACTCCAATGGATTGTAGCCTTGTCATTATGGAAGGTAGTCTGCTGTTGAGATTTTTGTTACTCCAATGGATGGTAGCCTTCTTACTATGGAAGGTAGTCTGTTGTCGTGATTTTTCTTACTACAATGGATGGTAGCCTTGTCATTATGGAAGGTAGTATGTTGTCGACATTTTTGTTACTCCAATGGATTGTAGCCTAGTCATTATGGAAGGTAGTCTGTCTTCGAAATTTTTGTTGTTCCAATGGATGGTAGCATTGTCATTATGAAAGGTAGTCTATTGTCGAGATTTTTGTTACTACAATGGATGGTAGCCTTGTCATTATGGAAGGTAGTCTGTTGTCGAGATTTTTGTTACTACAATGGATGGTAGCCTTGTCATTATGGAAGGTAGTCTGTTGTCTTGATTTTTGTTACTACAATAGATTGTAGCCTTGTCATTATGGAAGGTAGTCTATTGTCAAGATTTTTGTTACTCCAATGGATGGTAGCATTGTCATTATGTAAGGTAGTTTGTTGTCGAGGTTTTTGTTACTCCAATAGATGGTAGCCATGTCATTATGGAAGCTAGTATGTCGTTGTGATTTTTGTTACTCCAATGAATGGTAGCCTTGTCATTACGGAAGGTAGTTTGTTGTTCATATTTTTGTTACTCTAATGGATGGTAGCCTTGTCATTATGGAAGGTAGTCTATTATCGAGATTTTTGTTACTCCAATGGATGGTAGCCTTTTCATTATAGAAGGTAGTCTGTCGTTGAAATTTTAGTTGTTCCAATGGATGGTAGCCTTGTCATTATGAAAGGTAGTCTATTGTGGAGATTTTTGTTACTCCAATGGATTGTAGCCTTGTCATTATGGAAGGTAGTCTGTTGTTGAGATTTTTGTTACTCCAATGGATGGTAGCCTTCTTACTATGGAAGATAGTCTATTGTCGTGATTTTTCTTACTACAATGGATGGTAGCCTTGTCATTATGGAAGTTAGTCTGTTGTCGAGATTTTTGTTACTCCAATGGATTGTAGCCTTGTCATTATGGAAGGTAGTCTATTGTCGATATCTTTGTTACTACAATGTATGCTAGCCTTGTCAATATGGAAGGTAGTCTGGTGTCGAGATTTTTGTTACTCCATTGGATAGTAGCCTAGTCATTATGGAAGGTAGTCTGTTGTTGAGATTTTTGTTATTCCAATGGATGGTAGCCTAGTTATTATGAAAGGTAGTCTATTGTCCAGATTTTTGTTAGTCCAATGGAATGTATTCTTATCATTATGGAAGGTAGTCTGTTGTTGAGATTTTTCTTACTACAATGGATGGTAGGCTTGTCATTATGGAAGGTAGTCTATTGTCGATATTTTTGTTACTATAATGGATGGTAGCCTTGTCATTATGGAAGGTAGTATGTTGTCTTGATTTTTGTTACTACAATAGATTGTAGCCTTGTCATTATGGAAGGTAGTCTATTGTCAAGATTTTTGTTACTCCAATGGATGGTAGCATTGTCATTATGTAAGGTAGTTTGTTTCGAGGTTTTTGTTACTCCAATAGATGGTAGCATTGTCATTATGGAAGGTAGTTTGTTTTCGAGATTTTTGTTACTCCAATAGATGGTAGCCTTGTCATTATGGAAGGTAGTCTGTTGTCTTGATTTTTGTTACTACAATAGAGTGTATCCTTGTCATTATGGAAGGTAGTTTATTGTTAAGATTTTTGTTACTCCAATGGATGGTAGCATTGTCATTATGTAAGGTAGTTTGTTGTCGAGTTTTTTGTTTCTCCAATAGATTGTAGCTTGTCATTATGGAAGCTAGTATGTCGTTGTGATTTTTGTTACTCCAATGAATGGTAGCCTTGTCATTATGGAAGGTAGTCTATTGTTCATATTTTTGTTAGTACAATGCATGTTAGCCTTGTCATTATGGAAGGTAGTCTGTTGTCGATATTTTTGTTACTCCATTGGATAGTAGCCTTGTCATTATGGAAGGTAGTTTGTTGGTGAGACTTTTGTTATTCCAATGGATGGTAGCCTAGTTATTATGAAAGGTAGTCTATTGTCCAGATTTTTGTTAGTCCAATGGAATGTATTCTTGTCATTATGGAAGGTAGTCTGTTGTTGAGATTTTTCTTACTACAATGGATGGTAGGCTTGTCATTATGGAAGGTAGTCTATTGTCGATATTTTTGTTACTATAATGGATGGTAGCCTTGTCATTATGGAAGGTAGTATGTTGTCTTGATTTTTGTTACTACAATAGATTGTAGCCTTGTCATTATGGAAGGTAGTCTATTGTCAAGATTTTTGTTACTCCAATGGATGGTAGCATTGTCATTATGTAAGGTAGTTTGTTTCGAGGTTTTTGTTACTCCAATAGATGGTAGCATTGTCATTATGGAAGGTAGTTTGTTTTCGAGATTTTTGTTACTCCAATAGATGGTAGCCTTGTCATTATGGAAGGTAGTCTGTTGTCTTGATTTTTGTTACTACAATAGAGTGTATCCTTGTCATTATGGAAGGTAGTTTATTGTTAAGATTTTTGTTACTCCAATGGATGGTAGCATTGTCATTATGTAAGGTAGTTTGTTGTCGAGTTTTTTGTTTCTCCAATAGATTGTAGCTTGTCATTATGGAAGCTAGTATGTCGTTGTGATTTTTGTTACTCCAATGAATGGTAGCCTTGTCATTATGGAAGGTAGTCTATTGTTCATATTTTTGTTAGTACAATGCATGTTAGCCTTGTCATTATGGAAGGTAGTCTGTTGTCGATATTTTTGTTACTCCATTGGATAGTAGCCTTGTCATTATGGAAGGTAGTTTGTTGGTGAGACTTTTGTTATTCCAATGGATGGTAGCCTAGTTATTATGAAAGGTAGTCTATTGTCCAGATTTTTGTTAGTCCAATGGAATGTATTCTTGTCATTATGGAAGGTAGTCTGTTGTTGAGATTTTTCTTACTACAATGGATGGTAGGCTTGTCATTATGGAAGGTAGTCTATTGTCGATATTTTTGTTACTATAATGGATGGTAGCCTTGTCATTATGGAAGGTAGTATGTTGTCTTGATTTTTGTTACTACAATAGATTGTAGCCTTGTCATTATGGAAGGTAGTCTATTGTCAAGATTTTTGTTACTCCAATGGATGGTAGCATTGTCATTATGTAAGGTAGTTTGTTTCGAGGTTTTTGTTACTCCAATAGATGGTAGCATTGTCATTATGGAAGGTAGTTTGTTTTCGAGATTTTTGTTACTCCAATAGATGGTAGCCTTGTCATTATGGAAGGTAGTCTGTTGTCTTGATTTTTGTTACTACAATAGAGTGTATCCTTGTCATTATGGAAGGTAGTTTATTGTTAAGATTTTTGTTACTCCAATGGATGGTAGCATTGTCATTATGTAAGGTAGTTTGTTGTCGAGGTTTTTGTTACTCCAATAGATGGTAGCTTGTCATTATGGAAGCTAGTATGTCGTTGTGATTTTTGTTACTCCAATGAATGGTAGCCTTGTCATTATGGAAGGTAGTCTATTGTTCATATTTTTGTTAGTACAATGCATGTTACCCTTGTCATTATGGAAGGTAGTCTGTTGTCGATATTTTTGTTACTCCATTGGATAGTAGCCTTGTCATTATGGAAGGTAGTTTGTTGGTGAGACTTTTGTTATTCCAATGGATGGTAGCCTAGTCATTATGGAAGTTTATCTATTTTTGAGATTTTTGTTACTCCAATGGATTGTAGCCTTATCATTATGGAAGGTAGTCTATTTTCGAGATTTTTGTTACTCTACTGGATGGTAGCCTTGTCATTATGGAAGGTAGTCTATTATCGAGATTTTTGTTACTCCAATGGATGGTAGCCTTTTCATTATGGAAGGTAGTTTGTCGTCAAAATTTTTGTTGTTCCAATGGATGGTAGCCTTGTCATTTTGAAAGGTAGTCTATTGTGGAGATTTTTGTTACTCCAATGGATTGTAGCCTTGTCATTATGGAAGGTAGTCTGTTGTCGAGATTTTTGTTACTCCAATGGATGGTAGCCTTCTTACTATGGAAGGTAGTCTGTTGTCGTGATTTTTCTTACTACAATGGATGGTAGCCTTGTCATTATGGAAGGTAGTCTGTTGTCGAGATTTGTGTTACTCCAATGGATTGTAGCCTTGTCATTATGGAAGGTAGTCTGTTATCGATAACTTTGTTACTACAATGTATGCTAGCCATGTCATTATGGAAGGTAGTCTGGTGTTGAGATTTCTGTTACTCCATTGGATAGTAGCCTAGTCATTATGGAAGGTAGTCTGTTGTTGAGATTTTTGTTATTCCAATGGATGGTAGCCTAGTCATTATGGAAGGTAGTCTGTCTTCGAAAATTTTGTTGTTCCAATGGATGGTAGCCTTGTCATTATGAAAGGTAGTCTATTGCCGAGAATTTTGTTACTCCAATGGATTGTATCCTTGTCATTATGGAAAGTAGTCTGTTTTTGAGATTTTTGTTATTCCAATGGATGGTAGCCTTGTCAATATAAAAGATAGTCTATTGACAAGATTTTTGTTACTACAATGGATGGTAGCCTTGTCATTATGGAAGGTAGTCTGTTGTCGAGATTTTTGTTACTACAATGGATGGTAGCCTTGTCATTATGGAAGGTAGTCTGTTGTCTTGATTTTTGTTACTACAATAGATTGTAGCCTTGTCATTATGGAAGGTAGTCTATTGTCAAGATTTTTGTTACTCCAATGGATGGTAGCATTGTCATTATGTAAGGTAGTTTGTTGTCGAGGTTTTTGTTACTCCAATAGATGGTAGCCTTGTCATTATGGAAGCTAGTCTGTCATTGTTATTTTTGTTACTCCAATGAATGGTAGCCTTGTCATTATGGAAGGTAGTCTGTTGTTCATATTTTTGTTACTACAATGCATGTTAGCCTTGTCATTATGGAAGGTAGTCTGTTGTCGATATTTTTGTTAATCCATTGGATAGTAGCCTTGTCATTATGGAAGGTAGTCTGTTGGTGAGATTTTTGTTATTCCAATGGATGTAGCCTAGTCATTATGGAAGTTTATCTATTTTCGAGATTTTTGTTACTCCAATGGATGGTAGCCTTATCATTATGGAAGGTAGTCTATTATCGAGATTTTTGTTACTCTAATGGATGGTAGCCTTGTCATTATAGAAGGTAGTCTATTATCGAGATTTTTGTTACTCCAATGGATGGTAGCCTTTTCATTATGGAAGGTAGTCTGTCGTCGAAATTTTTGTTGTTCCAATGGATGCTAGCCTTGTCATTATGAAAGGTAGTCTATTGTGGAGATTTTTGTTACTCCAATGGATTGTAGCCTTGTCATTATGGAAGGTAGTCTGTTGTTGATATTTTTGTTACTCCAATGGATGGTAGCCTTCTTACTATGGAAGATAGTCTGTTGTCGTGATTTTTCTTACTACAACGGATGGTAGCCTTGTCATTATGGAAGGTAGTCTTTTGTCGATATTTTTGTTAATCCAATGGATTGTAGCCTTGTCATTATGGAAGGTAGTCTATTGTCGATATCTTTGTTACTACAATGTATGCTAGCCTTGTCAATATGGAAGGTAGTCTGGTGTTGAGATTTTTGTTTTTCCAATGGATGGTAGCCTAGTCATTATGAAAGGTAGTCTATTGTCCAGATTTTTGTTAGTCCAATGGAATGTATTCTTGTCATTATGGAAGGTAGTCTGTTGTTGAGATTTTTGTTACTACAATGGATGGTAGCCTTGTCATTATGGAAGGTAGTCTGTTGTCTTGATTTTTGTTACTACAATAGATTGTAGCCTTGTCATTATGGAAGGTAGTCTATTGTCAAGATTTTTGTTACTACAATAGATTGTAGCCTTGTCATTATGGAAGGTAGTTTGTTGTCGAGGTTTTGTTACTCCAATAGATGGTAGCCTTGTCATTATGGAAGCTAGTTTGTCGTTGTGATTTTTGTTACTCCAATGAATGGTAGCCTTGTCATTATAGAAGGTAGTCTATTATCGAGATTTTTGTTACTCCAATGGATGGTAGCCTTTTCATTATGGAAGGTAGTCTGTCGTCGAAATTTTTGTTGTTCCAATGGATGCTAGCCTTGTCATTATGAAAGGTAGTCTATTGTGGAGATTTTTGTTACTCCAATGGATTGTAGCCTTGTCATTATGGAAGGTAGTCTGTTGTTGAGATTTTTGTTACTCCAATGGATGGTAGCCTTCTTACTATGGAAGATAGTCTGTTGTCGTGATTTTTCTTACTACAATGGATGGTAGCCTTGTCATTATGGAAGGTAGTCTATTGTCGATATCTTTGTTACTACAATGTATGCTAGCCTTGTCAATATGGAAGGTATTCTGGTGTCGAGATTTTTGTTACTCCATTGGATAGTACCCTAGTCATTATGGAAGGTAGTCTGTTGTTGAGATTTTTGTTATTCCAATGGATGGTAGCCTAGTCATTATGAAAGGTAGTCTATTGTCCAGATTTTTGTTAGTCCAATGGAATGTATTCTTGTCATTATGGAAGGTAGTCTGTTGTCGAGATTTTTCTTACTACAATGGATGGTAGCCTTGTCATTATGGAAGGTAGTCTATTGTTGATATTTTTGTTACTACAATGGATGGTAGCCTTGTCATTATGGAAGGTAGTATGTTGTCTTGATTTTTGTTACTACAATAGATTGTAGCCTTGTCATTATGGAAGGTAATTTATTGTCGAGATTTTTGTTACTCCAATGGATGGTAGCATTGTCATTATGGAAGGTAGTTTGTTGTCGTGATTTTTGTTACTCCAATGGATGGTAGCATTGTCATTATGGAAGGTAGTTTGTTTTCGAGATTTTTGTTATTCCAATAGATGGTAGCCTTGTCATTATGGAAGGAAGTTTGTCGTTGTGATTTTTGTTATTCCTATGAATGGTAGCCTTGTCATTATGGAAGGTAGTCTGTTGTTCATATTTTTGTTACTACAATGCATGTTAGCCTTGTCATTATGGAAGGTAGTCTGTTTTCGATATTTTTGTTAATCCATTGGATAGTAGCCTTGTCATTATGGAAGGTAGTCTGTTTGTGATATTTTTGTTATTCTAATGGATGGTAGCCTAGTCATTATGGAAGTTTGTCTATTTTCGAGATTTTTGTTACTCCAATAGATGGTAGCCTTATCATTATGGAAGGTACTCTGTTGTTGAGATTTTTTTTATTCCAGTGGACAGTATCCTAGTCAATATGGAAGGTAGTTTGTTTTCGAGATTTTTGTTACTCCAATGGATGGTAGCCTTGTCATTAAGGAAGGTAATCTATTATCGAGATTTTTGTTACTCCAATGGATCGTAGGCTCTTCAGTATGGAAGGTAGTCTGTCGTCGAAATTTTTGTTGTTCCAATGGATGGTAGCCTTGTCATTATGAAAGGTAGTCTATTGTCGAGATTTTTTTTACTCCAATGGATTGTAGCCTTGTCATTATGGACGGTAGTCTATTGTCGAGATTTTTGTTACTCCAATGGATGGTAGCATTGTCATTATGGAAAGTAGTTTGTTATCGAGATTTTTGTTACTCCAATAGATGGTAGCCTTCTCATTATGGAAGGTAGTCTGTCGTTGTGATTTTTGTTACTCCAATGAATGGTAGCCTTGTCATTATGGAAGGTAGTCTGTTGTTCATATTTTTGTTACTACAATGCATGTTAGCCTTGTCATTATGGAAGGTAGTCTGTTGTCGATATTTTTGTTACTCCATTGGATAGTAGCCTTGTCATTATGGAAGGTAGTCTATTGGTTGGATTTTTGTTATTCCAATGGTTGGTAGCCTAGTCATTATGGAAGTTTGTCTATTTTCAAGATTTTTGTTACTCTAATGGATGGTAGCCTTATCATTATTGAAGGTAGTCTATGGTCGATATTTTTGTTACTCCAATGGATGGTAGCCTTGTCATTATTGAAGGTAGTCTATTATGGAGATTTTTGTTACTCCAATGGATGTTAGCCTTTTCATTATGGAAGGTAGTCTGTCGTCAGAATTTTTGTTGTTCCAACGGATGGTAGCCTTGTCATTATAAAAGGTAGTCTATTGTCGAGATTTTTGTTACTCCAATGGATTGTAGCCTTGTCATTATGGAAGGTAGTCTGTTGTTGAGATTTTTGTTATTCCAATGGATGGTATCCTTCTTACAATGGAAGGTAGTCTGTTGTCGAGATTTTTGTTACTACAATGGATGGTAGCCTTGTCATTATGGAAGGTACTCTATTGTCGAGATTTTTGTTACTCCAATGGATTGTAGCCTAGTTATTATGCAAAGTAGTCTGTTGTCGATATCTTTGTTACTACAATGTATGTTAGCCTCGTAATTATGGAAGGTAGTCTGGTGTCGAGATTTTTGTTACTCCATTGGATAGTAGCTTAGTCATTATGGAAGGTAGTCTGTTGTTAAGATTTTTGTTATTCCAATGGATTGTAGCCTTGTCATTATGGAAGGTAGTCTGTTGTTGAGATTTTTGTTACTCCAATGGATTGTAGCCTTGTCATTATGGAAGGTAGTTTGTTGTCGAGATTTTTGTTACTACAATGGATGGTAGCCTTGTCATTATGGCAGGTAGTCTCTTGTCTTGATTTTTGTAACAACAATAGATTGTAGCCATGTCATTACGGAAGGTAGTCTATTGTCAAGATTTTTGTTACTCCAATGGATGGTAGCATTGTCATTATGGAAGGTAGTTTGTTGTCGAGATTTTTGTTACTCCGATAGATGGTAGCCTTCTCATTATGGAAGGTAGTCTGTCGTTGTGATTTTTGTTACTCCGATGAATGGGAGCCTTGTCATTATGGAAGGTAGTCTGTTGTTCATATTTTTGTTACTACAATGCATGTTAGCCTTGTCATTATGGAAGGTGGTCTGTTGTCGATATTTTTGTTACTCCATTGGATAGTATCCTTGTCATTATGGAAGGTAGTCTATTGGTTGGATTTTTGTTATTCCAATGGATGGTAGCCTAGTCATTATGGAAGTTTGTCTATTTTCGAGATTTTTGTTACTCCAATGGATGGTAGCCTTATCATTATTGAAGGTAGTCTATTGTCGAGATTTTTGTTACTCCAATGGATGGTAGCCTTGTCGTTATTGAAGGTAGTCTATTATCGATATTTTTGTTACTCCAATGGATGTTAGCCTTTTCATTATGGAAGGTAGTCTGTCGTCGAAATTTTTGTTGTTCGATTGGATGGTAGCCTTGTCATTACGAAAGGTAGTCTGTTGTCGAGATTTTTGTTACTACAATGGATGGTAGCCTTGTCATTATGGAAGGTAGTCTGTTGTCGAGATTTTTGTTACTCCAATGGATTGTAGCCTAGTTATTATGGAAGGTAGTCTATTGTCGATATCTTTGTTACTACAATGTATGTTAGCCTTGTCATTATGGAAGGTAGTCTGGTGTCGAGATTTTTGTTACTCCATCGGATAGTAGCCTAGTCATTATCGAAGGTAGTCTGTTGTTAAGATTTTTGTTATTCCAATGGATGGTAGCCTAGACATTATGGAAGGTAGTCTGTTTTCGAGATTTTTGTTACTCCAATGGATGGTAGCCTTGTCATTAGTGAAGGTAGTCTGTTGTTGAGATTTTTGTTACTCCAATGGATGGTAGCCTTGTCATTATGGAAGGTAGTATGTCGATGATATTTTTGTTATTCCAATGGATGGTAGCCTTGTCAATATGAAAGGTAGTCTATTGCCCAGATTTTTGTTACTCCAATGGAATGTATCCTTGTAATTATGGAAGGTAGTCTGTTGTCGAGATTTTTCTTACTACAATGGATGGTAGCCTTGTCATTATGGAAGCTAGTCTGTTGTCTTGATTTTTGTTACTATAATGGATTGTAGCCTTGTCGTTATGGAAGGTAGTCTATTGTCGATATTTTTCTTACTATAATGGATGGTAGCCTTGTCATTATGGCAGGTAGTCTCTTGTCTTAATTTTTGTTACTACAATAGATTGTAGCCTTGTCATTACGGAAGGTAGTCTATTGTCAAGATTTTTGTTACTCCAATGGATGGTAGCATTGTCATTATGGAAAGTAGTTTGTTATCGAGATTTTTGTTACTCCAATAGATGGTAGCCTTCTCATTATGGAAGGTAGTCTGTCGTTGTGATTTTTGTTACTCCAATGAATGGTAGCCTTGTCATTATGGAAGGTAGTCTGTTGTTCATATTTTTGTTACTACAATGCATGTTAGCCTTGTCATTATGGAAGGTAGTCTGTTGTCGATATTTTTGTTACTCCATTGGATAGTAGCCTTGTCATTATGGAAGGTAGTCTATTGGTTGGATTTTTGTTATTCCAATGGTTGGTAGCCTAGTCATTATGGAAGTTTGTCTATTTTCAAGATTTTTGTTACTCTAATGGATGGTAGCCTTATCATTATTGAAGGTAGTCTATGGTCGATATTTTTGTTACTCCAATGGATGGTAGCCTTGTCATTATTGAAGGTAGTCTATTATGGAGATTTTTGTTACTCCAATGGATGTTAGCCTTTTCATTATGGAAGGTAGTCTGTCGTCAGAATTTTTGTTGTTCCAACGGATGGTAGCGTTGTCATTATAAAAGGTAGTCTATTGTCGAGATTTTTGTTACTCCAATGGATTGTAGCCTTGTCATTATGGAAGGTAGTCTGTTGTTGAGATTTTTGTTATTCCAATGGATGGTAGCCTTCTTACAATGGAAGGTAGTCTGTTGTCGAGATTTTTGTTACTACAATGGATGGTAGCCTTGTCATTATGGAAGGTAGTTTATTGTCGAGATTTTTGTTACTCCAATGGATTGTAGCCTAGTTATTATGCAAAGTAGTCTGTTGTCGATATCTTTGTTACTACAATGTATGTTAGCCTCGTAATTATGGAAGGTAGTCTGGTGTCGAGATTTTTGTTACTCCATTGGATAGTAGCTTAGTCATTATGGAAGGTAGTCGGTTGTTAAGATTTTTGTTATTCCAATGGATTGTAGCCTTGTCATTATGGAAGGTAGTCTGTTGTTGAGATTTTTGTTACTCCAATGGATTGTAGCCTTGTCATTATGGAAGGTAGTCTGTTGTCGAGATTTTTGTTACTACAATGGATGGTAGCCTTGTCATTATGGCAGGTAGTCTCTTGTCTTGATTTTTGTAACAACAATAGATTGTAGCCATGTCATTACGGAAGGTAGTCTATTGTCAAGATTTTTGTTACTCCAATGGATGGTAGCATTGTCATTATGGAAGGTAGTTTGTTGTCGAGATTTTTGTTACTCCGATAGATGGTAGCCTTCTCATTATGAAAGGTAGTCTGTCGTTGTGATTTTTGTTACTCCGATGAATGGGAGCCTTGTCATTATGGAAGGTAGTCTGTTGTTCATATTTTTGTTACTACAATGCATGTTAGCCTTGTCATTATGGAAGGTAGTCTGTTGTCGATATTTTTGTTACTCCATTGGATAGTATCCTTGTCATTATGGAAGGTAGTCTATTGGTTGGATTTTTGTTATTCCAATGGATGTTAGCCTAGTCATTATGGAAGTTTGTCTATTTTCGAGATTTTTGTTACTCCAATGGATGGTAGCCTTATCATTATTGAAGGTAGTCTATTGTCGAGATTTTTGTTACTCCAATGGATGGTAGCCTTGTCGTTATTGAAGGTAGTCTATTATCGATATTTTTGTTACTCCAATGGATGTTAGCCTTTTCATTATGGAAGGTAGTCTGTCGTCGAAATCTTTGTTGTTCGATTGGATGGTAGCCTTGTCATTACGAAAGGTAGTCTGTTGTCGAGATTTTTGTTACTACAATGGATGGT
The DNA here is from genome assembly GCA_948472305.1 of Vicia faba. Taxonomy (NCBI): domain Eukaryota; kingdom Viridiplantae; phylum Streptophyta; class Magnoliopsida; order Fabales; family Fabaceae; genus Vicia; species Vicia faba. Next base: position 528,764,923 of record OX451741.1, read on the forward strand.
AGCCTTGTCATTATGGAAGGTAGTCTGTTGTCGAGATTTTTGTTACTCCAATGGATTGTAGCCTAGTTATTATGGAAGGTAGTCTATTGTCGATATCTTTGTTACTACAATGTATGTTAGCCTTGTCATTATGGAAGGTAGTCTGGTGTCGAGATTTTTGTTACTCCATCGGATAGTAGCCTAGTCATTATCGAAGGTAGTCTGTTGTTAAGATTTTTGTTATTCCAATGGATGCTAGCCTAGACATTATGGAAGGTAGTCTGTTTTCGAGATTTTTGTTACTCCAATGGATGGTAGCCTTGTCATTAGTGAAGGTAGTCTGTTGTCGAGATTTTTGTTACTCCAATGGATGGTAGCCTTGTCATTATGGAAGGTAGTATGTCGATGATATTTTTGTTATTCCAATGGATGGTAGCCTTGTCAATATGAAAGGTAGTCTATTGCCCAGATTTTTGTTACTCCAATGGAATGTATCCTTGTAATTATGGAAGGTAGTCTGTTGTCGAGATTTTTCTTACTACAATGGATGGTAGCCTTGTCATTATGGAAGCTAGTCTGTTGTCTTGATTTTTGTTACTATAATGGATTGTAGCCTTGTCGTTATGGAAGGTAGTCTATTGTCGATATTTTTCTTACTATAATGGATGGTAGCCTTGTCATTATGGCAGGTAGTCTCTTGTCTTAATTTTTGTTACTACAATAGATTGTAGCCTTGTCATTACGGAAGGTAGTCTATTGTCAAGATTTTTGTTACTCCAATGGATGGTAGCATTGTCATTATGGAAAGTAGTTTGTTATCGAGATTTTTGTTACTCCAATAGATGGTAGCCTTCTCATTATGGAAGGTAGTCTGTCGTTGTGATTTTTTTTACTCCAATGAATGGTAGCCTTGTCATTATGGAAGGTAGTCTGTTGTTCATATTTTTGTTACTACAATGCATGTTAGCCTTGTCATTATGGAAGGTAGTCTGTTGTCGATATTTTTGTTACTCCATTGGATAGTAGCCTTGTCATTATGGAAGGTAGTCTATTGGTTGGATTTTTGTTATTCCAATGGTTGGTAGCCTAGTCATTATGGAAGTTTGTCTATTTTCAAGATTTTTGTTACTCTAATGGATGGTAGCCTTATCATTATTGAAGGTAGTCTATGGTCGATATTTTTGTTACTCCAATGGATGGTAGCCTTGTCATTATTGAAGGTAGTCTATTATGGAGATTTTTGTTACTCCAATGGATGTTAGCCTTTTCATTATGGAAGGTAGTCTGTCGTCAGAATTTTTGTTGTTCCAACGGATGGTAGCCTTGTCATTATAAAAGGTAGTCTATTGTCGAGATTTTTGTTACTCCAATGGATTGTAGCCTTGTCATTATGGAAGGTAGTCTGTTGTTGAGATTTTTGTTATTCCAATGGATGGTAGCCTTCTTACAATGGAAGGTAGTCTGTTGTCGAGATTTTTGTTACTACAATGGATGGTAGCCTTGTCATTATGGAAGGTAGTCTATTGTCGAGATTTTTGTTACTCCAATGGATTGTAGCCTAGTTATTATGCAAAGTAGTCTGTTGTCGATATCTTTGTTACTACAATGTATGTTAGCCTCGTAATTATGGAAGGTAGTCTGGTGTCGAGATTTTTGTTACTCCATTGGATAGTAGCTTAGTCATTATGGAAGGTAGTCTGTTGTTAAGATTTTTGTTATTCCAATGGATTGTAGCCTTGTCATTATGGAAGGTAGTCTGTTGTTGAGATTTTTGTTAGTCCAATGGATTGTAGCCTTGTCATTATGGAAGGTAGTCTGTTGTCGAGATTTTTGTTACTACAATGGATGGTAGCCTTGTCATTATGGCAGGTAGTCTCTTGTCTTGATTTTTGTAACAACAATAGATTGTAGCCATGTCATTACGGAAGGTAGTCTATTGTCAAGATTTTTGTTACTCCAATGGATGGTAGCATTGTCATTATGGAAGGTAGTTTGTTGTCGAGATTTTTGTTACTCCGATAGATGGTAGCCTTCTCATTATGGAAGGTAGTCTGTCGTTGTGATTTTTGTTACTCCGATGAATGGGAGCCTTGTCATTATGGAAGGTAGTCTGTTGTTCATATTTTTGTTACTACAATGCATGTTAGCCTTGTCATTATGGAAGGTAGTCTGTTGTCGATATTTTTGTTACTCCATTGGATAGTATCCTTGTCATTATGGAAGGTAGTCTATTGGTTGGATTTTTGTTATTCCAATGGATGGTAGCCTAATCATTATGGAAGTTTGTCTATTTTCGAGATTTTTGTTACTCCAATGGATGGTAGCCTTATCATTATTGAAGGTAGTCTATTGTCGAGATTTTTGTTACTCCAATGGATGGTAGCCTTGTCGTTATTGAAGGTAGTCTATTATCGATATTTTTGTTACTCCAATGGATGTTAGCCTTTTCATTATGGAAGGTAGTCTGTCGTCGAAATTTTTGTTGTTCGATTGGATGGTAGCCTTGTCATTACGAAAGGTAGTCTGTTGTCGAGATTTTTGTTACTACAATGGATGGTAGCCTTGTCATTATGGAAGGTAGTCTGTTGTCGAGATTTTTGTTACTCCAATGGATTGTAGCCTAGTTATTATGGAAGGTAGTCTATTGTCGATATCTTTGTTACTACAATGTATGTTAGCCTTGTCATTATGGAAGGTAGTCTGGTGTCGAGATTTTTGTTACTCCATCGGATAGTAGCCTAGTCATTATCGAAAGTAGTCTGTTGTTAAGATTTTTGTTATTCCAATGGATGGTAGCCTAGACATTATGGAAGGTAGTCTGTTTTCGAGATTTTTGTTACTCCAATGGATGGTAGCCTTGTCATTAGTGAAGGTAGTCTGTTGTCGAGATTTTTGTTACTCCAATGGATGGTAGCCTTATCATTATGGAAGGTAGTATGTCGATGATATTTTTGTTATTCCAATGGATGGTAGCCTTGTCAATATGAAAGGTAGTCTATTGTCCAGATTTTTGTTACTCCAATGGAATGTATCCTTGTAATTATGGAAGGTAGTCTGTTGTCGAGATTTTTCTTACTACAATGGATGGTAGCCTTGTCATTATGGAAGCTAGTCTGTTGTCTTGATTTTTGTTACTATAATGGATTGTAGCCTTGTCGTTATGGTAGGTAGTCTATTGTCGATATTTTTCTTACTATAATGGATGGTAGCCTAGTCATTACGGAAGGTAGTCTGTTGTCGAGATTTTTGTTACTCCATTGGATGGTAGCCTTATCATTATGGAAGGTAGTGTGTTGTCGATATTTTTGTTATTCCAACGGATGGAAGCCTTCTCATTATGGAAGGTAGTCTGTTGTCGATATCTTTCTTACACCAATGGATGGTAGCCTTGTCATTATGGAAGGTAGTCTGTTGTCGAGATTTTTGTTAATCCAATGGATGGTAGCCTTGTCATTATGGAAGGTAGTCTGTTGTCTACATTTTTGTTACTCTAAGAGATGGTAGCCTTGTCATTATGGAAAGTAGTTTTTTGTCGAGATTTTTGTTATTCCAATGGATGGTAGCCTTATCATTCTGAAAGGTAGTCTATTGTCGAGATTTTTGTTACTATAATAGATTGTAGCCTTGTCATTATGGAAGGTAGTCTGTTGTCGAGATTTTTCTTACTCCAATGGATGGTAGCCTTGTCATTATAGAAGGTAGTATATTGTTGAGATTTTTGTCACTACAATGGATGATAGCCATGTCATTATGGAAGGTAGTCTGTTGTCAAGATTTTTGTCACTACAATAGATTGTAGCCTTTTCGTTATGGAAGATAGTCTGTTGTCGAGATTTTAGCCTTGTCATTATGGAAGTTAGTATGTTGTCGAGATTCTTATTACTATAATTGATGGTAGCCTTGTCATTATGGAAGGTAGTGTGTTGTCGAAATTTTTGTTATTCCAATGGATGGTATCCTTGTCGTTATGGAAGGTAGTCTGTTGTCGTGATTTTTGTTACTCTAATGGATGGTATCCTTGTCATTATGGAAGGTAGTATGTTGTCGATATCTTTGTTACTCCAATGGATGGTAGCCTTGACATTTTGGAAGGTAGTATGTTGTCTAGATTTTTGTTACTCTAAGGGATGGTAGCCTTGTCATTATGGAAGGTAGTCTGTTGTCGAGATTTTCTTTACTCCATTGGATGGTAGCCTTGTCATTATGGAAGGTAGTGTGTTGTCGAAATTTTTGTTATTCCAATGGATGGTAGCCTTGTCATTATGGAAGGTAGTCTGTTGTCGTGATTTTTGTTACTCTAATGGATGGTATCCTTGTCATTATGGAAGGTAGTATGTTGTCGATATCTTTGTTACTCCAATGGATGGTAGCCTTGACATTTTGGAAGGTAGTATGTTGTCTAGATTTTTGTTACTCTAAGGGATGGTAGACTTGTCATTATGGAAGGTAGTCTGTTGTCGAGATTTTTGTTACTACAATGGATTGTAGCCTTGTCATTATGGAAGATAGTCTGTTGTCGAGATTTTTGTTACTATAATAGATTGTAGCCTTGTCATTATGGAAGGTTGTCTATTGTCGAGATTTTTGTTACTACATTGGATTGTAGCCTTGTCGTTATGGAAGGTAATTTATTATTGATATCTTTGTTACTCCAAAGGATGGTAGCCTAGTCATTATGGAAGGTAGTCTGTTGTCGAGATTTTTGTTACTGCAATGGATGGTATACTTGTGATTATGGAAGGTAGTATGTTGTCGATATCTTTGTTACTCCAATGGATGGTAGCCTTGTCATTATAGAAGGTAGTCTGTTGTCGAGATTTTTGTTACTCCAATGGATGGTAGCCTAGTCATTATGGAAGGTAGTATGTTGTCGATATCTTTGTTACTCCAATGGATGGTAGCCTTGACATTATGGAAGGTAGTCTTTGTCGAGAATTTTGTTACTCCAATGGATTGTAGCCTTGTCATTATGAAAGGTAGTCTGTTGTCGAGATTTTTGTTACTATAATGGATTGTAGCCTTGTCGTTATGGAAGGTAGTCTGTTGTCGATATCTTTTTTACTATAATGGATGGTAGCCTAGTCATTACGGAAGGTAGTCTGTTGCCGATATTTTTGTTACTCCATTGGATGGTAGCCTTATCATTATGGAAGGTAGTGTGTTGTTGATATTTTTGTTATTCCAACGGATGGAAGCCTTGTCATTATGGAAGGTAGTCTGTTCTCGTGATTTTTGTTACTCTAATGGATGGTATCCTTGTCATTATGGAAGGTAGTATGTTGTCGAGATCTTTGTTACTCCAATGGATGGTAGCCTTGACATTTTGGAAGGTAGTATGTTGTCTAGATTTTTGTTACTCTAAGGGATGGTAGCCTTGTCATTATGGAAGGTAGTCTGTTGTCGAGATTTTCTTTACTCCATTGGATGGTTGCCTTGTCATTATGGAAGGTAGTGTGTTGTCGAAATTTTTGTTATTCCAATGGATGGTAGCCTTGTCATTATGGAAGGTAGTTTGTTGTCGTGATTTTTGTTACTCTAATGGATGGTATCCTTGTCATTATGGAAGGTAGTATGTTGTCGACATCTTTGTTACTCCAATGGATGGTAGCCTTGACATTTTGGAAGGTAGTATGTTGTCTAGATTTTTGTTACTCTAAGGGATGGTAGCCTTGTCATTATGGAAGGTAGTCTGTTGTCGAGATTTTTGTTACTACAATGGATTGTAGCCTTGTCATTATGGAAGATAGTCTGTTGTCGAGATTTTTGTTACTATAATAGATTGTAGCCTTGTCATTATGGAAGGTAGTCTATTGTCGAGATTTTTGTTACTAAATGGATTGTAGCCTTGTCGTTATGGAAGGTAGTCTATTATTGATATCTTTGTTACTCCAAAGGATGGTAGCCTAGTCATTAGGGAAGGTAGTCTGTTGTCGAGATTTTTGTTACTCCAATGGATGGTATACTTGTGATTATGGAAGGTAGTATGTTGTTGATATCTTTGTTACTCCAATGGATGGTAGCCTTGTCATTATAGAAGGTAGTTTGTTGTCCAGATTTTTGTTACTCCAATGGATGGTAGCCTTGTCATTATGGAAGGTAATATGTTGTCGATATTTTTGTTATTCCAATAGATGGTAGCCTTGTCATTATGGAAGGTAGTCTGTTGTCGATATTTTTGTTACTCCAATGGATTGTAGCCTTGTCATTATGAAAGGTAGTCTGTTGTCGAGATTTTTTTTACTATAATGGATTGTAGCCTTGTCGTTATGGAAGGTATTCTATTGTCGATATCTTTCTTACTATAATGGATGGTAGCCTAGTCATTACGGAAGGTAGTCTGTTGTCGAGATTTTTGTTACTCCATTGGATGGTAGCCTTTTCATTATGGAAGGTAGTGTGTTTTCGATATTTTTGTTATTCCAACGGATGGAAGCCTTGTCATTATGGAAGGTAGTCTGTTGTCGTGATTTTTGTTACTCCAATGGATGGTATCCTTGTCATTATGGAAGGTAGTATGTTGTCGATATCTTTCTTACACCAATGGATGGTAGCCTTGTCATTATGGAAGGTAGTCTGTTGTCGAGATTTTTGTTAATCCAATGGATGGTAGCCTTGTCATTATGGAAGGTAGTCTGTTGTCTACATTTTTGTTACTCTAAGGGATGGTAGCCTTGTCATTATGGAAAGTAGTTTTTTGTCGAGATTTTTGTTATTCCAATGGATGGTAGCCTTATCATTCTGAAAGGTAGTCTATTGTCGAGATTTTTGTTACTATAATAGATTGTAGCCTTGTCATTATGGAAGGTAGTCTGTTGTCGAGATTTTTCTTACTCCAATGGATGGTAGCCTTGTCATTATAGAAGGTAGTATATTGTTGAGATTTTTGTCACTACAATGGATGATAGCCATGTCATTATGGTAGGTAGTCTGTTGTCAAGATTTTTGTCACTACAATAGATTGTAGCCTTTTCGTTAAGGAAGATAGTCTGTTATCGAGATTGTTGTTACTATAATAGATTGTAGCCTTGTCATTATGGAAGTTAGTATGTTGTCGAGATTCATATTACTACAATTGATGGTAGCCTTGTCATTATGGAAGGTAGTGTGTTGTCGAAATTTTTGTTATTCCAATGGATGGTAGCCTTGTCATTATGGAAGGTAGTCTGTTGTCGTGATTTTTGTTACTCTAATGGATGGTATCCTTGTCATTATGGAAGGTAGTATGTTGTCGATATCTTTGTTACTCCAATGGATGGTAGCCTTGACATTTTGGAAGGTAGTATGTTGTCTAGATTTTTGTTACTCTAAGGGATGGTAGCCTTGTCATTATGGAAGGTAGTCTGTTGTCGAGATTTTAGTTACTACAATGGATTTTAGCCTTGTCATTATGGAAGATAGTCTGTTGTCGAGATTTTTGTTACTATAATAGATTGTAGCCTTGTCATTATGGAAGGTAGTCTATTGTCGAGATTTTTGTTACTACAATGGATTGTAGCCTTGTTGTTATGGAAGGTAGTCTATTATTGATATCTTTGTTACTCCAAAGGATGGTAGCCTAGTCATTATGGAAGGTAGTCTGTTGTCGAGATTTTTGTTACTCCAATGGATGGTATACTTGTGATTATGGAAGATAGTATGTTGTCGATATCTTTGTTACTCCAATGGATGGTAGACTTGTCATTATAGAAGGTAGTCTGTTGTCGAGATTTTTGTTACTCCAATGGATGGTAGCCTTGTCATTATGGAAGGTAATGTGTTGTCGATATTTTTGTTATTCCAATAGATGGTAGCCTTGTCATTATGAAAGGTAGTCTGTTGTCGAGATTTTTGTTACTATAATGGATTGTAGCCTTGTCGTTATGGAAGGTAGTTTGTTGTCGATATCTTTCTTACTATAATGGATGGTAGCCTAGTCATTACGGAAGGTAGTCTGTTGTCGAGATTTTTGTTACTCCATTGGATGGTTGCCTTGTCATTATGGAAGGTAGTGTGTTGTCGAAATTTTTGTTATTCCAACGGATGGAAGCCTTGTCATTATGGAAGGTAGTCTGTTGTCGTGATTTTTGTTACTCCAATGGATGGTATCCTTGTCATTATGGAAGGTAGTATGTTGTCGATATCTTTCTTACACCAATGGATGGTAGCCTTGTCATTATGGAAGGTATTCTGTTGTCTACATTTTTGTTACTCTAAGGGATGGTAGCCTTGTCATTATGGAAAGTAGTTTTTTGTCGAGATTTTTGTTACTACAATGGATGGTAGCCTTGTCATTATGGAAGGTAGTCTGTTGTCGATATTTTTGTTACTACAATAGATTGTAGCCTTGTCATTACAGAAGGTAGTCTATTGTCAAGATTTTTGTTACTCCAATGGATGGTAGCATTGTCATTATGGAAAGTAGTTTGTTGTCGAGATTTTTGTTACTCCAATAGATGGTAGCCTTCTCATTATGGAAGGTAGTCTGTTGTCGAGATTTTTGTTACTCCAATAGATGGTAGCCTTCTCATTATGGAAGGTAGTCTGTCGTTGTGATTTTTGTTACTCCGATGAATGGGAGTCTTGTCATTATGGAAGGTAGTCTGTTGTTCATATTTTTGTTACTACAATGCATGTTAGCCTTGTCATTATGGAAGGTAGTCTGTTGTCGATATTTTTGTTACTCCATTGGATAGTATCCTTGTCATTTTGGAAGGTAGTCTATTGGTTGGATTTTTGTTATTCCAATGGATGGTAGCCTAGTCATTATGGAAGTTTGTCTATTTTCGAAATTTTTGTTACTCCAATGGATGGTAGCCTTATCATTATTGAAGGTAGTCTATTGTCGAGATTTTTGTTACTCCAATGGATGGTAGCCTTGTCGTTATTGAAGGTAGTCTATTATCGATATTTTTGTTACTCCAATGGATGTTAGCCTTTTCATTATGGAAGGTAGTCTGTCGTCGAAATTTTTGTTGTTCGATTGGATGGTAGCCTTATCATTACGAAAGGTAGTCTGTTGTCGAGATTTTTGTTACTACAATGGATGGTAGCCTTGTCATTATGGAAGGTAGTCTGTTGTCGAGATTTTTGTTACTCCAATGGATTGTAGCCTAGTTATTATGGAAGGTAGCCTATTGTCGATATCTTTGTTACTACAATGTATGTTAGCCTTGTCATTATGGAAGGTAGTCTGGTGTCGAGATTTTTGTTACTCCATCGGATAGTAGCCTAGTCATTATCGAAGGTAGTCTGTTGTTAAGATTTTTGTTATTCCAATGGATGGTAGCCTAGACATTATGGAAGGTAGTCTGTTTTCGAGATTTTTGTTACTCCAATGGATGGTAGCCTTGTCATTAGTGAAGGTAGTATGTTGTCGAGATTTTTGTTACTCCAATAGATGGTAGCCTTCTCATTATGGAAGGTAGTCTGTCGTTGTGATTTTTGTTACTCTGATGAATGGGAGCCTTGTCATTATGGAAGGTAGTCTGTTGTTCATATTTTTGTTACTACAATGCATGTTAGCCTTGTCATTATGGAAGGTAGTCTGTTGTCGATATTTTTGTTACTCCATTGGATAGTATCCTTGTCATTATGGAAGGTAGTCTATTGGTTGGATTTTTGTTATTCCAATGGATGGTAGCCTAGTCATTATGGAAGTTTGTCTATTTTCGAGATTTTTGTTACTCCAATGGATGGTAGCCTTATCATTATTGAAGGTAGTCTATTGTCGAGATTTTTGTTACTCCAATGGATGGTAGCCTTGTCGTTATTGAAGGTAGTCTATTATCGATTTTTTTGTTACTCCAATGGATGATAGCCTTTTCATTATGGAAGGTAGTCTGTCGTCGAAATTTTTGTTGTTCGATTGGATGGTAGCCTTGTCATTACGAAAGGTAGTCTGTTGTCGAGATTTTTGTTACTACAATGGATGGTAGCCTTCTCATTATGGAAGGTAGTCTGTTGTCGAGATTTTTGTTACTCCAATGGATTGTAGCCTAGTTATTATGGAAGGTAGTCTACTGTCGATATCTTTGTTACTACAATGTATGTTAGCCTTGTCATTATGGAAGGTAGTCTGGTGTCGAGATTTTTGTTACTCCATCGGATAGTAGCCTAGTCATTATCGAAGGTAGTCTGTTGTTAAGATTTTTGTTATTCCAATGGATGGTAGCCTAGACATTATGGAAGGTAGTCTGTTTTCGAGATTTTTGTTACTCCAATGGATGGTAGCCTTGTCATTAGTGAAGGTAGTCTGTTGTCGAGATTTTTGTTACTCCAATGGATGGTAGCCTTGTCATTATGGAAGGTAGTATGTCGATGATATTTTTGTTATTCCAATGGATGGTAGCCTTGTCAATATGAAATGTAGTCTATTGTCCAGATTTTTGTTACTCCAATGGAATGTATCCTTGTAATTATGGAAGGTAGTCTGTTGTCGAGATTTTTCTTACTACAATGGATGGTAGCCTTGTCATTATGGAAGCTAGTCTGTTGTCTTGATTTTTGTTACTATAATGGATTGTAGCCTTGTCGTTATGGAAGGTAGTCTGTTGTCGATATTTTTCTTACTATAATGGATGGTAGCCTAGTCATTACGGAAGGTAGTCTGTTGTCGAGATTTTTGTTACTCCATTGGATGGTAGCCTTATCATTATGGAAGGTAGTGTGTTGTCGATATTTTTGTTATTCCAACGGATGGAAGCCTTCTCATTATGGAAGGTAGTCTGTTGTCGATATCTTTCTTACACCAATGGATGGTAGCCTTGTCATTATGGAAGGTAGTCTGTTGTCGAGATTTTTGTTAATCCAATGGATGGTAGCCTTGTCATTATGGAAGGTAGTCTGTTGTCTACATTTTTGTTACTCTAAGGGATGGTAGCCTTGTCATTATGGAAAGTAGTTTTTTGTCGAGATTTTTGTTATTCCAATGGATGGTAGCCTTATCATTCTGAAAGGTAGTCTATTGTCGAGATTTTTGTTACTATAATAGGTTGTAGCCTTGTCATTATGGAAGGTTGTCTGTTGTCGAGATTTTTCTTACTCCAATGGATGGTAGCCATGTCATTATGGAAGGTAGTCTGTTGTCAAGATTTTTGTCACTACAATAGATTGTAGCCTTTTCGTTATGGAAGATAGTCTGTTGTCGAGATTGTAGCCTTGTCATTATGGAAGTTAGTATGTTGTCGAGATTCTTATTACTATAATTGATGGTAGCCTTGTCATTATGGAAGGTAGTGTGTTGTCGAAATTTTTGTTATTCCAATGGATGGTAGCCTTGTCATTATGGAAGGTAGTCTGTTGTCGTGATTTTTGTTACTCTAATGGATGGTATCCTTGTCATTATGGAAGGTAGTATGTTTTCGATATCTTTGTTACTCCAATGGATGGTAGCCTTGACATTTTGGAAGGTAGTATGTTGTCTAGATTTTTGTTACTCTAAGGGATGGTAGCCTTGTCATTATGGAAGGTAGTCTGTTGTCGAGATTTTTGTTACTACAATGGATTGTAGCCTTGTCATTTTGGAAGATAGTCTGTTGTCGATATTTTTGTTACTATAATAGATTGTAGCCTTGTCATTATGGAAGGTAGTCTATTGTCGAGATTTTTGTTACTACAATGGATTGTAGCCTTGTCGTTATGGAAGGTAGTATATTATTGATATCTTTGTTACTCCAAAGGATGGTAGCCTAGTCATTATGGAAGGTAGTCTGTTGTCGAGATTTTTGTTACTGCAATGGATGGTATACTTGTGATTATGGAAGGTAGTATGTTGTCGATATCTTTGTTACTCCAATGGATGGTAGCCTTGTCATTATAAAAGGTAGTCTGTTGTCGAGATTTTTGTTACTCTAATGGATGGTAGCCTTGTCATTATGGAAGGTAATGTGTTGTCGATATTTTTGTTATTCCAATATATGGCAGCCTTGTCCTTATGGAAGGTAATCTGTTGTCGAGATTTTTGTTACTCCAATGGATTGTAGCCTTGTCATTATGAAAGGTAGTCTGTTGTCGAGATTTTTGTTACTATAATGGATTGTAGCCTTGTCGTTATGGAAGGTAGTCTGTTGTCGATATCTTTTTTACTATAATGGACGGTAGCCTAGTCATTACGGAAGGTAGTCTGTTGTCGAGATTTTTGTTACTCCATTGGATGGTAGCCTTATCATTATGGAAGGTAGTGTGTTGTCGATATTTTTGTTATTCCAACGGATGGAAGCCTTGTCATTATGGAAGGTAGTCTGTTCTCGTGATTTTTGTTACTCTAATGGATGGTATCCTTGTAATTATAGAAGGTAGTATGTTGTCGAGATCTTTGTTACTCCAATGGATGGTAGCCTTGACATTTTGGAAGGTAGTATGTTGTCTAGATTTTTGTTACTCTAAGGGATAGTAGCCTTGTCATTATGGAAGGTAGTCTGTTGTCGAGATTTTCTTTACTCCATTGGATGGTTGCCTTGTCATTATGGAAGGTAGTGTGTTGTCGAAATTTTTGTTATTCCAATGGATGGTAGCCTTGTTATTATGGAAGGTAGTTTGTTGTCGTGATTTTTGTTACTCTAATGGATGGTATCCTTGTCATTATGGAAGGTAGTATGTTGTCGACATCTTTGTTACTCCTATGGATGGTAGCCTTGACATTTTGGAAGGTAGTATGTTGTCTAGATTTTTGTTACTCTAAGGGTTGGTAGCCTTGTCATTATGGAAGGTAGTCTGTTGTCGAGATTTTTGTTACTACAATGGATTGAAGCCTTGTCATTATGGAAGATAGTCTGTTGTCGAGATTTTTGTTACTATAATAGATTGTAGCCTTGTCATTATGGAAGGTAGTCTATTGTCGAAATTTTTGTTACTACAATGGATTGTAGCCTTGTCGTTATGGAAGGTAGTCTATTATTGATATCTTTGTTACTCCAAAGGATGGTAGCCTAGTCATTAGGGAAGGTAGTTTGTTGTCGAGATTTTTGTTACTCCAATGGATGGTATACTTGTGATTATGGAAGGTAGTATGTTGTCGATATCTTTGTCACTCTAATGGATGGTAGCCTTGTCATTATAGAAGGTAGTCTGTTGTCAAGATTTTTGTTACTCCAATGGATGGTAGCCTTGTCATTATGGAAGGTAATGTGTTGTCGATATTTTTGATATTCCAATAGATAGTAGCCTTGTCATTATGGAAGGTAGTCTGTTGTCGAGATTTTTGATACTCCAATGGATTGTAGCCTTGTCATTATGAAAGGTAGTCTGTTGTCGAGATTTTTGTTACTATAATGGATTGTAGCCTTGTCGTTATGGAAGGTAGTCTGTTGTCGATATCTTTCTTACTATAATGGATGGTAGCCTAGTCATTATGGAAGGTAGTCTGTTGTCGAGATTTTTGTTACTCCATTGGATGGTAGCCTTATCATTATGGAAGGTAGTGTGTTGTCGATATTTTTGTTATTCCAACGGATGGAAGCCTTGTCATTATGGAAAGTAGTCTGTTGTCGTGATTTTTGTTACTCCAATGAATGGTATCCTTGTCATTATGGAAGGTAGTATGTTGTCGATATCTTTCTTACACCAATGGATGGTAGCCTTGTCATTATGGAAGGTAGTCTGTTGTCGAGATTTTTGTTAATCCAATGGATGGTAGCCTTGTCATTATGGAAGGTAGTCTGTTGTCTACATTTTTGTTACTCTAAGGGATGGTAGCCTTGTCATTATGGAAAGTAGTTTTTTGTCGAGATTTTTGTTATTCCAATGGATGGTAGCCTTATCATTATGAAAGGTAGTCTATTGTCGAGATTTTTGTTACTATAATAGATTGTAGCCTTGTCATTATGGAAGGTAGTCTGTTGTCGAGATTTTTCTTACTCCAATGGATGGTAGCCTTGTCATTATAGAAGGTAGTATATTGTTGAGATTTTTGTCACTACAATGGATGATAGCCATGTCATTATGGTAGGTAGTCTGTTGTCAAGATTTTTGTCACTACAATAGATTGTAGCCTTTTCGTTATGGAAGATAGTCTGTTATCGAGATTGTTGTTACTATAATAGATTGTAGCCTTGTCATTATGGAAGTTAGTATGTTGTCGAGATTCTTATTACTACAATTGATGGTAGCCTTGTCATTATGGAAGGTAGTGTGTTGTCGAAATTTTTGTTATTCCAATGGATGGTAGCCTTGACATTATGGAAGGTAGTCTGTTGTCGTGATTTTTGTTACTCTAATGGATGGTATCCTTGTCATTATGGAAGGTAGTATGTTGTCGATATCTTTGTTACTCCAATGGATGGTAGCCTTGACATTTTGGAAGGTAGTATGTTGTCTAGATTTTTGTTACTCTAAGGGATGGTAGCCTTGTCATTATGGAAGGTAGTCTGTTGTCAAGATTTTTGTTACTACAATGGATTGTAGCGTTGTCGTTATGGAAGATAGTCTGTTGTCGAGATTTTTGTTACTATAATAGATTGTAGCCTTGTCATTATGGAAGGTAGTCTATTGTCGAGATTTTTGTTACTACAATGTATTGTAGCCTTGTCGTTATGGAAGGTAGTCTATTATTGATATATTTGTTACTCCAAAGGATGGTAGCCTAGTCATTATGGAAGGTAGTATGTTGTCGAGATTTTTGTTACTCCAATGGATGGTATACTTGTGATTATGGAAGGTAGTATGTTGTCGATATCGTTGTTACTCCAATGGATGGTAGCCTTGTCATTATAGAAGGTAGTCTGTTGTCGAGATTTTTGTTACTCCAATGGATGGTAGCCTTGTCACTATGGAAGGTAATGTGTTGTCGATATTTTTGTTATTCCAATAGATGGTAGCCTTGTCATTATGGAAGGTAGTCTGTTGTCGAGATTTTTGTTACTCCAATGGATTGTAGCCTTGTCATTATGAAAGGTAGTCTGTTGTCGAGATTTTTGTTACTATAATGGATTGTAGCCTTGTCGTTATGGAAGGTAGTCTGTTGTCGATATCTTTCTTACTATAATGGATGGTAGCCTAGTCATTACGGAAGGTAGTCTGTTGTCGAGATTTTTGTAACTCCATTGGATGGTAGCCTTATCATTATGGAAGGTAGTGTGTTGTCGATATTTTTGTTATTCCAACGGATGGAAGCCTTGTCATTATGGAAGGTAGTCTGTTGTCGTGATTTTTGTTTCTCCAATGGATGGTATTTTTGTCATTATGGAAGGTAGTATGTTGTCGATATCTTTCTTACACCAATGGATGGTAGCCTTGTCATTATGGAAGGTAGTCTGTTGTCGAGATTTTTTTTAATCCAATGGATGGTAGCCTTGTCATTATGGAAGGTAGTGTGTTGTCGATATTTTTGTTATTCCAATAGATGGTAGCCTTGTCATTATGGAAGGTAGTCTGTTGTCTACATTTTTGTTACTCTAAGGGATGGTAGCCTTGTCATTATGGAAAGTAGTTTTTTGTCGAGATTTTTGTTATTCCAATGGATGGTAGCATTATCATTCTGAAAGGTAGTCTATTGTCGATATTTTTGTTACTATAATAGATTGTAGCCTTGTCATTATGGAAGGTAGTCTGTTGTCGAGATTTTTCTTACTCCAATGGATGGTAGCCTTGTCATTATAGAAGGTAGTATATTGTTGAGATTTTTGTCACTACAATGGATGATAGCCATGTCATTATGGAAGGTAGTATGTTGTCAAGATTTTGGTCACTACAATAGATTGTAGCCTTTTCGTTATGGAAGATAGTCTGTTGTCGAGATTGTTGTTACTATAATAGATTGTAGCCTTGTCATTATGGAAGTTAGTATGTTGTCGAGATTCTTATTACTACAATTGATGGTAGCCTTGTCATTATGGAAGGTAGTCTATTGTCGAGATTTTTGTCACTGCAATGGAATGTAGCCTTGTCATTATGGAAGGTAGTCTATTGTCGAGATTAATGTTACTACAATGGATTGTAGCCTTGTCATTATGGCAGGTAGTCTGCTCTTGATATCTTTGTTACTCCAAAGGATGGTAGCCTAGTCATTATGGAAGGTAGTCTGTTGTCGAGATTTTTGTTACTCCAATGGATGGTATCCTTGTGATTATGGAAGGTAGTATGTTGTCGATATCTTTGTTACTCCAATGGATGGTAGCCTTGTCATTATGGAAGGTAGTCTGGTATCAAGATTTTTGTTACTGCAATGGATGGTAGCCTTATCATTATGGAAGGTAGTGTGTTGTCGATATTTTTGTTATTCCAATAGATGGTAGCCTTGTCATTATGGAAGGTAGTCTGTTGTCGAGATTTTTTTTAATCCAATGGATGGTAGCCTTGTCATTATGAAAGGCAGTCTGTTGTCGAGATTTTTGTTACTACATTGGATGGTAGCCTTGTCATTATGGAAGGTAGTTTGTTGTCGTGATTTTTGTTACTCCAATGGATGGTATCCTTTTCATTATGGAAGGTAGTATGTTGTCGATATCTTTCTTACACCAATGGATGGTAGCCTTGTCATTATGGAAGGTAGTCTGTTGTCGAGATTTTTGTTAGTCCAATGGATGCTAGCCTTGTCATTATGGAAGGTAGTGTGTTATCGATATTTTTGTTATTCCAATGGATGGTAGCCTTGTCATTATGGAAGGTAGTCTGTTGTCGAGATTTTTTTTACTATAATGGATTGTAGCCTTGTCATTATGGAAGGTAGTCTTTTGTCGAGATTTTTGTTACTCTAATGGATGGTAGCCTTGTCATTATAGAAGGTAGTATATTGTCGAAATTTTTGTCACTACAATGGATAATAGCCATGTCATTATGGAAGGTGGTCTGTTGTCGAGATTTTTGTTACTAGAATAGATTGTAGCCTTTTCGTTATTGAAGATAGTCTGTTGTTGAGATTGTTGTTACTATAATAGATTCTAGCCTTGTCATTATGGAAGGTAGTATGTTGTCGAGATTCTTGTTACTACAATGGATGGTAGCCTTGTCATTATGGAAGGTTGTCTATTGTCGAGATTTTTGTCACTACAATGGATGGTAACCTTGTCATTGTGGAAGATAGTCTGTTGTCGAGATTGCTGTAACAATAATAGATTCTATCCTTGTCATTATGGAAGTTAGTATGTTGTCGAGATTCTTATTACTACAATTGATGGTAGCCTTGTCATTATGGAAGGTAGTCTATTGTCGAGATTTTTGTCACTACAATGGATGGTAGCCTTGTCATTATGGAAGGTAGTCTATTGTCGAGATTAATGTTACTACAATGGATTGTAGCCTTGTCATTATGACAGGTACTCTGCTATCGATATCTTTGTTACTCCAAAGGATCGTAGCCTAATCATTAGGAAGGTAGTTTGTTGTCGAGATTTTTGTTACTCCAATGGATGGTATCCTTGTGATTATGGAAGATAGTATGTTGTCGATATCTTTGTTACTCCAATGGATGGTAGCCTTGTCATTATGGAAGGTAGTCTATTGTCGAGATTTTTGTTACTATAATAGATTGTAGCCTTGTCATTATAGAAGGTAGTCTGTTGTCGAGATTTTTCTTACTCCAATGGATGGTAGCCTTGTCATTATAGAAGGTAGTATATTGTCGAGATTTTTGTCACTACAATGGATGATAGCCATGTCATTAGGGAAGGTATTTTGTTGTCGAGATTTTTGTTACTACAATAGATTGTAGCCTTCTCGTTATGGAAGATAGTCTGTTGTCGAGATTTTTGGTAATCCAATGGATGGTAGCCTTGTCATTATGGAAGGTAGTATGTTGTCGATATTTTTTTTATTCCAATGGATGGTAGCCTTGTCATTATGGAAGGTAGTCTGTTGTCTAGATTTTTGTTACTCTAAGGGATGGTATCCTTGTCATTATGGAAAGTAGTTTTTTGTCGATATTTTTGTTATTCCAATGGATGGTAGCCTTATCATTCTGAAAGGTAGTCTATTGTCGAGATTTTTCGTTATTGAAGATAGTCTGTTGTTGAGATTGTTGTTACTATAATAGGTTATAGCCTTGTAATTTATGAAGTTAGTATGTTGTCGAGATTCTTGTTACTACAATGGATGGTAGCCTTGTCATTATGGAAGGTAGTCTATTGTCGAGATTTTTGTCAATACAATGGATGGTAACCTTGTCATTATGGAAGATAGTCTATTGTCGAGATTTTTCGTTATTGAAGATAGTCTGTTGTTGAGATTGTTGTTACTATAATAGATTGTAGCCTTGTCATTATGGAAGTTAGTATGTTGTCGAGATTCTTATTACTACAATTGATGGTAGCCCTGTCATTATGGAAGGTAGTCTATTGTCGAGATTTTTGTCACTACAATGGATGGTAGCCTTGTCATTATGGAAGGTAGTCTATTGTCGAGATTAATGTTACTACAATGGATTGTAGCCTTGTCATTATGGCAGGTAGTCTGCTATCGATATCTTTGTTACTCCAAATGATGGTAGCCTAGTCATTATGGAAGGTAGTCTGTTGTCGAGATTTTTGTTACTCCAATGGATGGTATCCTTGTGATTATGGAAGGTAGTATGTTGTCGATATCTTTGTTACTCCAATGGATGGTAGCCTTGTCATTATGGAAGGTAGTCTGTTGTCGAGATTTTTGTTACTCCAATGGATGGTAGCCTTATCATTATGGAAGGTAGTGTGTTGTCGATATTTTTGTTATTCCAATAGATGGTAGCCTTGTCATTATGGAAGGTAGTCTGTTGTCGAGATTTTTGTTACTCCAATGGATGGTAGCCTTGTCATTATGAAAGGCAGTCTGTTGTCGAGATTTTTGTTAATACATTGGATGGTAGCCTTGTCATTATGGAAGGTAGTCTTTTGTCGTGATTTTTGTTACTCCAATGAATGGTATCCTTGTCATTATGGAAGGTAGTATGTTGTCAATATCTTTCTTACACCAATGGATGGTAGCCTTGTCATTATGGAATGTAGTTTGTTGTCGAGATTTTTGTTAATCCAATGGATGATATCCTTGTCATTATGGAAGGTAGTGTGTTGTCGATTTTTCTGTTATTCCAATGGATGGTAGCCTTGTCATTATGGAAGGTAGTCTGTTGTCTAGATTTTTGTTACTCTAAGGGATGGTAGCCTTGTCTTTATGGAAAGTAGCTTGTTGTCGAGATTTTTGTTATTCCAATGGATGGTAGCCTTGTCATTAGGAAAGGTAGTCTATTGTCGAGATTTTTGTTACTATAATGGATTGTAGCCTTGTCATTATGGAAGGTAGTCTGTTGTCGAGATTGTTGTTACTCTAATGGATGGTAGCCTTATCATTATAGAAGGTAGTATATTATCGAGATTTTTGTCACTACAATGGATAATAGCCATGTCATTATGGAAGGTAGTCTGTTGTGGAACTTTTTGTTACTAGAATAGATTGTAGCCTTTTCGTTATTGAAGATAGTCTGTTGTTGAGATTGTTGTTAATATAATAGATTCTAGCCTTGTCATTATGGAAGGTAGTATGTTGTCGAGATTCTTGTTACTACAATGGATGGTAGCCTTGTCATTATGGAAGGTAGTCTATTGTCGAGATTTTGGTCACTACAATGGATGGTAACCTCGTCATTATGGAAGGAAGTCTATTGTCGAGATTTTTGTTACTACAATGGATTGTAGCCTTGTCGTTATGGAAGGTAGTCTGCTATCGATATCTTTGTTACTCCAAAGGATGGTAGCCTAGTCATTATGGAAGGTAGTCTGTTGTCGAGATTTTTGTTACTCCAATGGATGGTATCCTTGTGATTATGGAAGGTAGTATGTTGTCAATATCTTTGTTACTCCAATGGATGGTAGCCTTGTCATTACGGAAGGTAGTCAGTTGTCGAGATTTTTGTTACTCCAATGGATGGTAGCCTAGTCATTATGGAAGGTAGTCTGTTGTCGAGATTTTTGTTACTCCAATGGATGGTATCCTTGTGATTATGGAAGGTAGTATGTTGTCGATATCTTTGTTACTCCAATGGATGGTAGCCTTGTCATTATGGAAGGTAGTCTGGTATCAAGATTTTTGTTACTCCAATGGATGGTAGCCTTATCATTATGGAAGGTAGTGTGTTGTCGATATTTTTGTTATTCCAATAGATGGTAGCCTTGTCATTATGGAAGGTAGTCTGTTGTCGAGATTTTTTTTAATCCAATGGATGGTAGCCTTGTCATTATGAAAGGCAGTCTGTTGTCGAGATTTTTGTTACTACATTGGATGGTAGCCTTGTCATTATGGAAGGTAGTTTGTTGTCGTGATTTTTGTTACTCCAATGGATGGTATCCTTTTCATTATGGAAGGTAGTATGTTGTCGATATCTTTCTTACACCAATGGATGGTAGCCTTGTCATTATGGAAGGTAGTCTGTTGTCGAGATTTTTGTTAGTCCAATGGATGCTAGCCTTGTCATTATGGAAGGTAGTGTGTTATCGATATTTTTGTTATTCCAATGGATGGTAGCCTTGTCATTATGGAAGGTAGTCTGTTGTCGAGATTTTTTTTACTATAATGGATTGTAGCCTTGTCATTATGGAAGGTAGTCTTTTGTCGAGATTTTTGTTACTCTAATGGATGGTAGCCTTGTCATTATAGAAGGTAGTATATTGTCGAGATTTTTGTCACTACAATGGATAATAGCCATGTCATTATGGAAGGTGGTCTGTTGTCGAGATTTTTGTTACTAGAATAGATTGTAGCCTTTTCGTTATTGAAGATAGTCTGTTGTTGAGATTGTTGTTACTATAATAGATTCTAGCCTTGTCATTATGGAAGGTAGTATGTTGTCGAGATTCTTGTTACTACAATGGATGGTAGCCTTGTCATTATGGAAGGTAGTCTTTTGTCGAGATTTTTGTTACTCCAATGGATGGTAGCCTTATCATTATGGAAGGTAGTGTGTTGTCGATATTTTTGTTATTCCAATAGATGGTAGCCTTGTCATTATGGAAGGTAGTCTGTTGTCGAGATTTTTGTTACTCCAATGGATTGTAGCCTTGTCATTATGAAAGGCAGTCTGTTGTCGAGATTTTTGTTAATACATTGGATGGTAGCCTTGTCATTATGGAAGGTAGTCTGTTGTCGTGATTTTTGTTACTCCAATGAATGGTATCCTTGTCATTATGGAAGGTAGTATGTTGTCAATATCTTTCTTACACCAATGGATGGTAGCCTTGTCATTATGGAATGTAGTTTGTTGTCGAGATTTTTGTTAATCCAATGGATGATATCCTTGTCATTATGGAAGGTAGTGTGTTGTCGATTTTTCTGTTATTCCAATGGATGGTAGCCTTGTCATTATGGAAGGTAGTCTGTTGTCTAGATTTTTGTTACTCTAAGGGATGGTAGCCTTGTCTTTATGGAAAGTAGCTTGTTGTCGAGATTTTTGTTATTCCAATGGATGGTAGCCTTGTCATTAGGAAAGGTAGTCTATTGTCGAGATTTTTGTTACTATAATGGATTGTAGCCTTGTCATTATGGAAGGTAGTCTGTTGTCGAGATTTTTGTTACTCTAATGGATGGTAGCCTTATCATTATAGAAGGTAGTATATTATTGAGATTTTTGTCACTACAATGGATAATAGCCATGTCATTATGGAAGGTAGTCTGTTGTGGAACTTTTTGTTACTAGAATAGATTGTAGCCTTTTCGTTATTGAAGATAGTCTGTTGTTGAGATTGTTGTTAATATAATAGATTCTAGCCTTGTCATTATGGAAGGTAGTATGTTGTCGAGATTCTTGTTACTACAATGGATGGTAGCCTTGTCATTATGGAAGGTAGTCTATTGTCGAGATTTTGGTCACTACAATGGATGGTAACCTCGTCATTATGGAAGGAAGTCTATTGTCGAGATTTTTGTTACTACAATGGATTGTAGCCTTGTCGTTATGGAAGGTAGTCTGCTATCGATATCTTTGTTACTCCAAAGGATGGTAGCCTAGTCATTATGGAAGGTAGTCTGTTGTCGAGATTTTTGTTACTCCAATGGATGGTATCCTTGTGATTATGGAAGGTAGTATGTTGTCAATATCTTTGTTACTCCAATGGATGGTAGCCTTGTCATTACGGAAGGTAGTCAGTTGTCGAGATTTTTGTTACTCCAATGGATGGTAGCCTAGTCATTATGGAAGGTAGTCTGTTGTCGAGATTTTTGTTACTCCAATGGATGGTATCCTTGTGATTATGGAAGGTAGTATGTTGTCGATATCTTTGTTACTCCAATGGATGGTAGCCTTGTCATTATGGAAGGTAGTCTGGTATCAAGATTTTTGTTACTCCAATGGATGGTAGCCTTATCATTATGGAAGGTAGTGTGTTGTCGATATTTTTGTTATTCCAATAGATGGTAGCCTTGTCATTATGGAAGGTAGTCTGTTGTCGAGATTTTTTTTAATCCAATGGATGGTAGCCTTGTCATTATGAAAGGCAGTCTGTTGTCGAGATTTTTGTTACTACATTGGATGGTAGCCTTGTCATTATGGAAGGTAGTTTGTTGTCGTGATTTTTGTTACTCCAATGGATGGTATCCTTTTCATTATGGAAGGTAGTATGTTGTCGATATCTTTCTTACACCAATGGATGGTAGCCTTGTCATTATGGAAGGTAGTCTGTTGTCGAGATTTTTGTTAGTCCAATGGATGCTAGCCTTGTCATTATGGAAGGTAGTGTGTTATCGATATTTTTGTTATTCCAATGGATGGTAGCCTTGTCATTATGGAAGGTAGTCTGTTGTCGAGATTTTTTTTACTATAATGGATTGTAGCCTTGTCATTATGGAAGGTAGTCTTTTGTCGAGATTTTTGTTACTCTAATGGATGGTAGCCTTGTCATTATAGAAGGTAGTATATTGTCGAGATTTTTGTCACTACAATGGATAATAGCCATGTCATTATGGAAGGTGGTCTGTTGTCGAGATTTTTGTTACTAGAATAGATTGTAGCCTTTTCGTTATTGAAGATAGTCTGTTGTTGAGATTGTTGTTACTATAATAGATTCTAGCCTTGTCATTATGGAAGGTAGTATGTTGTCGAGATTCTTGTTACTACAATGGATGGTAGCCTTGTCATTATGGAAGGTTGTCTATTGTCGAGATTTTTGTCACTACAATGGATGGTAACCTTGTCATTGTGGAAGATAGTCTGTTGTCGAGATTGCTGTTACAATAATAGATTCTAGCCTTGTCATTATGGAAGTTAGTATGTTGTCGAGATTCTTATTACTACAATTGATGGTAGCCTTGTCATTATGGAAGGTAGTCTATTGTCGAGATTTTTGTCACTACAATGGATGGTAGCCTTGTCATTATGGAAGGTAGTCTATTGTCGAGATTAATGTTACTACAATGGATTGTAGCCTTGTCATTATGACAGGTACTCTGCTATCGATATCTTTGTTACTCCAAAGGATCGTAGCCTAGTCATTAGGAAGGTAGTTTGTTGTCGAGATTTTTGTTACTCCAATGGATGGTATCCTTGTGATTATGGAAGATAGTATGTTGTCGATATCTTTGTTACTCCAATGGATGGTAGCCTTGTCATTATGGAAGGTAGTCTATTGTCGAGATTTTTGTTACTATAATAGATTGTAGCCTTGTCATTATAGAAGGTAGTCTGTTGTCGAGATTTTTCTTACTCCAATGGATGGTAGCCTTGTCATTATAGAAGGTAGTATATTGTCGAGATTTTTGTTACTACAATAGATTGTAGCCTTCTCGTTATGGAAGATAGTCTGTTGTCGAGATTTTTGGTAATCCAATGGATGGTAGCCTTGTCATTATGGAAGGTAGTATGTTGTCGATATTTTTTTTATTCCAATGGATGGTAGCCTTGTCATTATGGAAGGTAGTCTGTTGTCTAGATTTTTGTTACTCTAAGGGATGGTATCCTTGTCATTATGGAAAGTAGTTTTTTGTCGAGATTTTTGTTATTCCAATGGATGGTAGCCTTATCATTCTGAAAGGTAGTCTATTGTCGAGATTTTTCGTTGTTGAAGATAGTCTGTTGTTGAGATTGTTGTTACTATAATAGATTCTAGCCTTGTAATTTATGAAGTTAGTATGTTGTCGAGATTCTTGTTACTACAATGGATGGTAGCCTTGTCATTATGGAAGGTAGTCTATTGTCGAGATTTTTGTCAATACAATGGATGGTAACCTTGTCATTATGGAAGATAGTCTATTGTCGAGATTTTTCGTTATTGAAGATAGTCTGTTGTTGAGATTGTTGTTACTATAATAGATTGTAGCCTTGTCATTATGGAAGTTAGTATGTTGTCGAGATTCTTATTACTACAATTGATGGTAGCCCTGTCATTATGGAAGGTAGTCTATTGTCGAGATTTTTGTCACTACAATGGATGGTAGCCTTGTCATTATGGAAGGTAGTCTATTGTCGAGATTAATGTTACTACAATGGATTGTAGCCTTGTCATTATGGCAGGTAGTCTGCTATCGATATCTTTGTTACTCCAAAGGATGGTAGCCTAGTCATTATGGAAGGTAGTCTGTTGTCGAGATTTTTGTTACTCCAATGGATGGTATCCTTGTGATTATGGAAGGTAGTATGTTGTCAATATCTTTGTTACTCCAATGGATGGTAGCCTTGTCATTATGGAAGGTAGTCTGTTGTCGAGATTTTTGTTACTCCAATGGATGGTAGCCTTATCATTATGGAAGGTAGTGTGTTGTCGATATTTTTGTTATTCCAATAGATGGTAGCCTTGTCATTATGGAAGGTAGTCTGTTGTCGAGATTTTTGTTACTCCAATGGATGGTAGCCTTGTCATTATGAAAGGCAGTCTGTTGTCGAGATTTTTGTTAATACATTGGATGGTAGCCTTGTCATTATGGAAGGTAGTCTGTTGTCGGATTTTTGTTACTCCAATGAATGGTATCCTTGTCATTATGGAAGGTAGTATGTTGTCGATATCTTTCTTACACCAATGGATGGTAGCCTTGTCATTATGGAAGGTAGTTTGTTGTTGAGATTTTTGTTAATCCAATGGATGATATCCTTGTCATTATGGAAGGTAGTGTGTTGTCGATTTTTCCGTTATTCCAATGGATGGTAGCCTTGTCATTATGGAAGGTAGTTTGTTGTCTAGATTTTTGTTACTCTAAGGGATGGTAGCCTTGTCTTTATGGAAAGTAGCTTGTTGTCGAGATTTTTGTTATTCCAATGGATGGTAGCCTTGTCATTAGGAAAGGTAGTCTATTGTCGAGATTTTTGTTACTATAATGGATTGTAGCCTTGTCATTATGGAAGGTAGTCTGTTGTCGAGATTTTTGTTACTCTAATGGATGGTAGCCTTATCATTATAGAAGGTAGTATATTATCGAGATTTTTGTCACTACAATGGATAATAGCCATGTCATTATGGAAGGTAGTCTGTTGTGGAACTTTTTGTTACTAGAATAGATTGTAGCCTTTTCGTTATTGAAGATAGTCTGTTGTTGAGATTGTTGTTAATATAATAGATTCTAGCCTTGTCATTATGGAAGGTAGTATGTTGTCGAGATTCTTGTTACTACAATGGATGGTAGCCTTGTCATTATGGAAGGTAGTCTATTGTCGAGATTTTGGTCACTACAATGGATGGTAACCTCGTCATTATGGAAGGAAGTCTATTGTCGAGATTTTTGTTACTACAATGGATTGTAGCCTTGTCGTTATGGAAGGTAGTCTGCTATCGATATCTTTGTTACTCCAAAGGATGGTAGCCTAGTCATTGTGGAAGGTAGTCTGTTGTCGAGATTTTTGTTACTCCAATGGATGGTATCCTTGTGATTATGGAAGGTAGTATGTTGTCAATATCTTTGGTACTCCAATGGATGGTAGCCTTGTCATTACGGAAGGTAGTCAGTTGTCGAGATTTTTGTTACTCCAATGGATGGTAGCCTTGTCATTATGGAAGGTAGTGTGTTGTCGATATTTTTATTATTCCAATAGATGGTAGCCTTGTCATTATGAAAGGTAGTTTGTTGTCAAGATTTTTGTTACTCCAATGGATGGTAGCCTTGTCATTATGAAAGGTAGTTTGTTGTCGAGATTTTTGTTACTACATTGGATGGTAGCCTTGTCATTATGGAAGGTAGTCTGTTGTCGAGATTTTTGTTACTACATTGGATGGTAGCCTAGTCATTACAGAAGGTAGTATGTTGTCGATATCTTTCTTACAACAATGGATGGTAGCCTTGTCATTATGGAAGGTAGTCTGTTGTCGAGATTTTTGTTAATCCAATGGATGGTAGCCTTGTCATTATGGAAGGTAGTGTGTTGTCGATATTTTTGTTATTCCAATGGATGGTTGCCTTGTCATTATGGAAGGTAGTCTGGTTTCTAGATTTTTGTTACTCTAAGGGATGGTAGCCTTGTCATTATGGAAAGTAGATTGTTGTCGAGATTTTTGTTATTCCAATGGATGGTAGCCTTGTCATTTTGAAAGGTAGTCTATTGTCGAGATTTTTGTTACTATAGTAGATTGTAGCCTTGTCATTAATGAAGGTAGTTATTTTTCGAGATTTTTGTTACTCCAATGGATGGTAGGCTTGTCATTATAGAAGGTAGTATATTGTCGAGATTTTTTTCACTACAATGGATGATAGCCATGTCATTATGGAAGGTAGTCTGTTGTCGAGATTTTTGTTACTACAATAGATTGTAGCCTTTTCGTTATGAAAGATAGTCTGTTGTCGAGATTGTTGTTACTATAATAGATTGTAGCCTTGTCATTATGGAAGGTAGTATGTTGTCGAGATTCTTGTTACTACAATGGATAGTAGCCTTGTCATTATGGAAGGTAGTCTATTGTCGAGATTTTTGTCACTACAATGGATGGTAGCCTTGTTATTATGGAAGGTAGTCTATTGTCGAGATTTTTGTTACTACAATGGATTGTAGCCTTGTCGTTATGGCAGGTAGTCTGCTATCGATATATTTGTTACTCCAAAGGATGGTAGCCTAGTCATTATCGAAGGTAGTCTGTTGTCGAGATTTTTGTTACTCCAATGGATGGTATCCTTGTGATTATGGAAGGTAGTGTGTTGTCGATATTTTTGTTATTCCAATAGATGGTAGCCTTGTCATTATGAAAGGTAGTCTGTTGTTGATATCTTTCTTACTCCAATGGATGGTAGCCTAGTCATTACGGAAGGTAGTCTGTTGTCGAGATTTTTGTTACACCATTGGATGGTAGCCTTTTCATTATGGATGGTAGTGTGTTGTCGATATTTTTCTTATTCCAATGGATAGAAGCCTTGTCATTATGGAAGGTAGTCTGTTGTCGTGATTTTTGTTACTTAAATGGATGGTATCCTTGTCATTATGGAAGGTAGTATGTTGTCGATATCTTTGTTACTCCAATGGATGGTAGACTTGTCATTACGGAAGGTAGTCTGTTGTCGAGATTTTTTTTAGTCCAATGGATGGTAGCCTTGTCATTATGGAAGGTAGTGTGTTGTCGATATTTTTGTTATCCAATGGATGGTAGCCTTTTCATTATGGAAGGTAGTCTGTTGTCGAGATTTTTCTTACTTCAATGGATGGTAGCCTTGTCATTATGGAAGGTAGTCTGTTGTCGAGATTTTTGTTACTACTTTGGATGGTAGCCTTATTATTATGGAAGGTAGTCTATTGTCGAGATTTTTGTTACTACAATGGATTGTAGCCTTGTCGTTATGGAAGGTAGTGTGTTGTTGATATCTTTGTTACTCCAATGGATGGTAGCGTAGTCATTATGGAAGGTAGTCTGTTGTCGAGATTTTTGTTACTCTAATGGATGGTAGCCTTGTCATTATGGAAGGTAGTCTGTTGTCGAGAATTTTTAAACTCCAATGGATTGTAGCCTTGTCATTATGGAAGGTAGTCTCTTGTGGATATTTTTGTTACTCCAATGATGGTTCCCTTGTCATTATGTAAGGTAGTCTGCTGTCGAGATTTTTGTTACTCCAATGGATGGTAGACTTGTCATTATTGAAGGTAGTCTGTTGTCGAGATTTTTGTTACTACAATGGATTATAGCCTTGTCGTTATGGAACATAGTCTGTTGTCGATATCTTTGTTACTCCGATGGATGGTAAATAGTCATTATGGAAGGTAGACTGTTGTCGAGATTTTTGTTACTCCAATGAATGGTAGACTTGTCATTATGGAAGGTAGTCTGTTGTCGAGATTTTTTATACTCCAATTGATTGTAGCCTTGACATTATGGAAGTTAGTCTCTTGTGGATATTTTTGTTACTCCAATGATGGTACCCTTGTCATTATTGAAGGTAGTCTGTTGTCGAGATTTTTGTTACTCCAATGGATGGTAGCCTTTTCATTATGGAAGGTAGTCTGTTGTCGAGATTTCTGTTACTCTAATGGATGGTAGCCTTGTCATTATGGAATGTAGGCTATTGTCAGGATTTTTGTTACTCCAATGATGGTACCCTTGTCATTATTGAAGGTAGTTTGTTGTCCAGATTTTTGTTACAACAATAGACGGTACCCTTATCATTATGGAAGGTAGTCTGTTTTCGAGATTTTTGTCACTACAATAGATGGTATCCTTGTCATTAAGAAAGGTAGTATGTCGTTGTGATTTATTGTTACTCCAATGGATGGTATCCTTGTCATTAAGGACGGTAGTCTGTTGTTCAGATATTTGTTACTCCATTGGATTGTAGCGTTGTCATTACGGAAGGTATCATTTTGTCGATATTTTTGTTATTCCAATGGATGGTAGCCTTGTCATTATGGAAGGTAGTCTGTTGTCGTGATTTTTGTTACTCTTAGGGATGGCAGCCTTGTCATTATAGAAGGTTGTATGTTGTCAATATCTTGGTTACTCCAATGGATGCTAGCCTTGTCATTACGGAAGGTAGTTTGTTGTCGAGATTTTTGTTACTCTAAGGGATGGTAGGGTTGTCATTAGGAAAGGTAGTCTATTGTTGAGATTTTTGTTACTATAATAGATTGTAGGCTTGTTATTATGGAAGGTAGTTTATTGTCGAGATTTTTGTTACTACAATGGATCGTAGCCTTGTCGTTATGGAAAGTAGTCTATTATTGATATCTTTGTTACTCCAAAGGATGGTAGCCTAGTCATTATGGAAGGTAGTCTGTTGTCGAGATTTTTGTTACTCCAATGGATGGTATACTTGTGATTATGGAAGGTAGTATGTTGTCGATATCTTTGTTATTCCAATGGATGGTAGCCTTGTCACTATGGAAGGTAGTCTGTTGTCGAGATTTTTGTTACTCCAATGGATGGTAGCCTTGTCATTATGGAATGTAATGTGTTGTCGATATTTTTGTTATTCCAATAGATGGTAGCCTTGTCATTATGGAAGGTAGTCTGTTGTCGAGATTTTTGTTACTCCAATGGATTGTAGCCTTGTCATTATGAAAGGTAGTCTATTGTCGAGATTTTTGTTACTATAATGGATTGTAGCCTTGTCGTTATGGAAGGTAGTCTGTTGTCGATATCTTTCTTACTATAATGGATGGTAGCCTAGTCATTACGGAAGGTAGTCTGTTGTCGAGATTTTTGTCACTCCATTGGATGGTAGCCTTATCATTATGGAATGTAGTGTGTTGTCGATATTTTTGTTATTCCAACGGATGGAAGCCTTGTCATTATGGAAGGTAGTCTGTTGTCGTGATTTTTGTTACTCCAATGGATGGTATCCTTGTCATTATGGAAGGTAGTATGTTGTCGATATCTTTCTTACACCAATGGATGGTAGCCTTTTCATTATGGAAGGTAGTCTGTTGTCGAGATTTTTGTTAATCCAATGGATGGTAGCCTTGTCATTATGGAAGGTAGTGTGTTGTCGATATTTTTGTTATTCCAATGGATGGTAGCCTTGTCATTATGGAAGGTAGTCTGTTGTCTAGATTTTTGTTACTCTAAGGGATGGTAGCCTTGTCATTATGGAAAGTAGTTTTTTGTCGATATTTTTGTTATTCCAATGTATGGTAGGCTTATCATTCTGAAAGGTAGTCTATTGTCGAGATTTTTCATTATTGAAGATAGTTTGTTGTTGAGATTGTTGTTACTATAATAGATTCTAGCCTTGTCATTAATGAAGGTAGTATGTTGTCGAGATTCTTGTTACTACAATGGATGGTAGCCTTGTCATTATGGAAGGTAGTCTATTGTCGAGATTTTTGTCAATACAATGGATGGTAACCTTATCATTATGGAAGATAGTCTATTGTCGAGATTGTTGTTATTATAATAGATTGTAGCCTTGTCATTATGGAAGTTAGTATGTTGTCGAGATTCTTATTACTATAATTGATGGTAGCCTTGTCATTATGGAAGGTAGTCTATTGTCGAGATTTTTGTCACTACAATGGATGGTAGCCTTGTCATTATGGAAGGTAGTCTATTGTCGAGATTAATGTTACTACAATGGATTGTAGCCTTGTCATTATGGCAGGTAGTCTGCTATCGATATCTTTGTTACTCCAAAGGATGGTAGCCTAGTCATTATGGAAGGTAGTCTGTTGTCGAGATTTTTGTTACTTCAATGGATGGTATCCTTGTGATTATGGAAGGTAGTATGTTGTCGATATCTTTGTTACTCCAATGGATGGTAGCCTTGTCATTATGGAAGGTAGTCTGTTGTCGTGATTTTTGTTACTCCAATGGATGGTAGCCTTATCATTATGGAAGGTAGTGTGTTGTCGATATTTTTGTTATTCCAATAGATGGTAGCCTTGTCATTATGGAAGGTAGTCTGTTGTCGAGATTTTTGTTACTCCAATGGATGGTAGCCTTGTCATTATGAAAGGTAGTCTATTGTCGAGATTTTTGTTACTACATTGGATGGTAGCCTTGTCATTATGGAAGGTAGTCTGTTATCGTGATTTTTGTTACTCCAATGGATGGTATCCTTGTCATTATGGAAGGTAGTATGTTGTCGATATCTTTCTTACACCAATGGATGGCAGCCTTGTCATTATGTAAGGTAGTTTGTTGTCGAGATTTTTGTTAATCCAATGGATGATATCCTTGTCATTATGGAAGGTAGTGTGTTGTCGATATTTCTGTTATTCCAATGGATGGTAGCCTTGTCATTATGGAAGGTAGTCTGTTGTCTAGATTTTTGTTACTCTAAGGGATGGTAGCCTTGTCTTTATGGAAAGTAGCTTGTTGTCGAGATTTTTGTTATTCCAATGGATGGTAGCCTTGTCATTAGGAAAGGTAGTTTATTGTCGAGATTTTTGTTACTATAATGGATTGTAGCCTTGTCATTATGGAAGGTGGTCTGTTGTCGAGATTTTTGTTACTCTAATGGATGGTATCCTTGTCATTATAGAAGGTAGTATATTGTCGAGATTTTTGTCACTACAATGGATAATAGACATGTCATTATGGAAGGTAGTCTGTTGTGGAGATTTTTGTTACTAGAATAGATTGTAGCCTTTTCGTTATTGAAGATAGTCTGTTGTTGAGATTGTTGTTACTATAATAGATTCTAGCCTTGTCATTATGGAAGGTAGTCTATTGTCGAGATTTTTGTCACTACAATGGATGGTAACCTTGTCATTATGGAAGGTAGTCTATTGTCGAGATTTTTGTTACTACAATGGATTGTAGCCTTGTCGTTATGGCAGGTAGTCTGCTATCGATATCTTTGTTACTCCAAAGGATGGTAGCCTAGTCATTATGGAAGGTAGTCTGTTGTCGAGATTTTTGTTACTCCAATGGATGGTATCCTTGTGATTATGGAAGGTAGTATGTTGTCAATATCTTTGTTACTCCAATGGATGGTAGCCTTGTCATTATGGAAGTTAGTCAGTTGTCGAGATTTTTGTTACTCCAATGGATGGTAGCCTTGTCATTATGGAAGGTAGTGTGTTGTCGATATTTTTATTATTCCAATAGATGGTAGCCTTGTCATTATGGAAGGTAGTTTGTTGTCGAGATTTTTGTTACTCCAATGGATGGTATCCTTGTCATTATGAAAGGTAGTTTGTTGTCGAGATTTTTGTTACTACATTGGATGGTAGCCTTGTCATTATGGAAGGTAGTCTGTTGTCGAGATTTTTGTTACTACAATGGATTATAGCCTTGTCGTTATTGAAGGTAGTCTGTTGTTGATATCTTTCTTACAATAATGGATGGTAGCCTAGTCATTACGGAAGGTAGTATGTTGTCGATATCTTTCTTACAACAATGGATGGTAGCCTTGTCGTTATTGAAGGTAGTCTGTTGTCGAGATTTTTGTTAATCCAATGGATGGTAGCCTTGTCATTATGGAAGGTAGTGTGTTGTCGATATTTTTGTTATTCCAATGGATGGTTGCCTTGTCATTATGGAAGGTAGTATGTTGTCTAGATTTTTGTTACTCTAAGGGATGGTAGCCTTGTCATTATGGAAAGTAGTTTGTTGTCGAGATTTTTGTTATTCCAATGGATGGTAGCCTTGTCATTCTGAAAGGTAGTCTGTTGTCGAGATTTTTGTTACTATAGTAGATTGTAGCCTTGTCATTAATGAAGGTAGTCTGTTGTCGAGATTTTTGTTACTCTAATGGATGGTAGGCTTGTCATTATAGAAGGTAGTATATTGTTGAAATTTTTGTCACTACAATGGATGATAGCCATGTCATTATGGAAGGTAGTCTGTTGTCGAGATTTTTGTTACTACAATAGATTGTAGCCTTTTCGTTATGAAAGATAGTCTGTTGTCGAGATTGTTGTTACTATAATAGATTGTAGCCTTGTCATTATGGAAGGTAGTATGTTGTCGAGATTCTTGTTACTACAATGGATAATAGCCTTGTCATTATGGAAGGTAGTCTATTGTCGGGATTTTTGTCACTACAATGGATGGTAGCCTTGTCATTATGGAAGGTAGTCTATTGTCGAGATTTTTGTTACTACAATGGATTGTAGCCTTGTCGTTATGGCAGGTAGTTTCCTATCGATATATTTCTTACTCCAAAGGATGGTAGCCTAGTCATTATCGAAGGTAGTCTGTTGTCGAGATTTTTGTTACTCCAATGGATGGTAGCCTTGTCATTATGGAAGGTAGTGTGTTGTCGATATTTTTGTTATTCCAATAGATGGTAGCCTTGTCATTATGAAAGGTAGTCTGTTGTTGATATCTTTCTTACTCCAATGGATGGTAGCCTAGTCATTACGGAAGGTAGTCTGTTGTCGAGATTTTTGTTACACCATTGGATGGTAGCCTTTTCATTATGGATGGTAGTGTGTTGTCGATATTTTTCTTATTCCAATGGATGAAAGCCTTGTCATTATGGAAGGTAGTCTATTGTCGTCATTTTTGTTACTTAAATGGATGGTATCCTTGTTATTATGGAAGGTAGTATGTTGTCGATATCTTTGTTACTCCAATGGATGGTAGACTTGTCATTACGGAAGGTAGTCTGTTGTCGAGATTTTTTTTAGTCCAATGGATGGTAGCCTTGTCATTATGGAAGGTAGTGTGTTGTCGGTATTTTTGTTATCCAATGGATGGTAGCCTTGTCATTATGGAAGGCAGTTTATTGTCGAGATTTTTGTTACTACATTGGATGGTAGCCTTGTCATTATGGAAGGTAGTCTGTTGTCGTGATTTTTGTTACTCCAATGGATGGTATCCTTGTCATTATGGAAGGTAGTATGTTGTCGATATCTTTCTTACACCAATGGATGGCAGCCTTGTCATTATGGAAGGTAGTTTGTTGTCGAGATTTTTGTTAATCCAATGGATGCTATCCTTGTCATTATGGAAGGTAGTGTGTTGTCGATATTTCTGTTATTCCAATGGATGGTAGCCTTGTCATTATGGAAGGTAGTCTGTTGTCTAGATTTTTGTTACTCTAAGGGATGGTAGCCTTGTCTTTATGGAAAGTAGCTTGTTGTCGAGATTTTTGTTATTCCAATGGATGGTAGCCTTGTCATTAGGAAAGGTAGTTTATTGTCGAGATTTTTGTTACTATAATGGATTGTAGCCTTGTCATTATGGAAGGTGGTCTGTTGTCGAGATTTTTGTTACTCTAATGGATGGTAGCCTTGTCATTATAGAAGGTAGTATATTGTCGAGATTTTTGTCACTACAATGGATAATAGACATGTCATTATGGAAGGTAGTATGTTGTGGAGATTTTTGTTACTAGAATAGATTGTAGCCTTTTCGTTATTGAAGATAGTCTGTTGTTGAGATTGTTGTTACTATAATAGATTCTAGCCTTGTCATTATGGAAGGTAGTCTATTGTCGAGATTTTTGTCACTACAATGGATGGTAACCTTGTCATTATGGAAGGTAGTCTATTGTCGAGATTTTTGTTACTACAATGGATTGTAGCCTTGTCGTTATGGCAGGTAGTCTGCTATCGATATCTTTGTTACTCCAAAGGATGGTAGCCTAGTCATTATGGAAGGTAGTTTGTTGTCGAGATTTTTTTTACTCCAATGGATGGTATCCTTGTGATTATGGAAGGTAGTATGTTGTCAATATCTTTGTTACTCCAATGGATGGTAGCCTTGTCATTATGGAAGGTAGTCAGTTGTCGAGATTTTTGTTACTCCAATGGATGGTAGCCTTGTCATTATGGAAGGTAGTGTGTTGTCGATATTTTTATTATTCCAATAGATGGTAGCCTTGTCATTATGGAAGGTAGTTTGTTGTCGAGATTTTTGTTACTCCAATGGATGGTATCCTTGTCATTATGAAAGGTAGTTTGTTGTCGAGATTTTTGTTACTACATTGGATGGTAGCCTTGTCATTATGGAAGGTAGTCTGTTGTCGAGATTTTTGTTACTACAATGGATTATAGCCTTGTCGTTATTGAAGGTAGTCTGTTGTCGATATCTTTCTTACTATAATGGATGGTAGCCTAGTCATTACGGAAGGTAGTATGTTGTCGATATCTTTCTTACAACAATGGATGGTAGCCTTGTCATTATGGAAGGTAGTCTGTTGTCGAGATTTTTGTTAATCCAATGGATGGTAGCCTTGTCATTATGGAAGGTAGTGTGTTGTCGATATTTTTGTTATTCCAATGGATGGTTGCCTTGTCATTCTGAAAGGTAGTCTATTGTCGAGATTTTTGTTACTATAGTAGATTGTAGCCTTGTCATTAATGAAGGTAGTCTGTTGTCGAGATTTTTGTTACTCTAATGGATGGTAGGCTTGTCATTATAGAAGGTAGTATATTGTCGAAATTTTTGTCACTACAATGGATGATAGCCATGTCATTATGGAAGGTAGTCTGTTGTCGAGATTTTTGTTACTACAATAGATTGTAGCCTTTTCGTTATGAAAGATAGTCTGTTGTCGAGATTGTTGTTACTATAATAGATTGTAGCCTTGTCATTATGGAAGGTAGTATGTTGTCGAGATTCTTGTTACTACAATGGATAATCGCCTTGTCATTATGGAAGGTAGTCTATTGTCGGGATTTTTGTCACTACAATGGATGGTAGCCTTGTCATTATGGAAGGTAGTCTATTGTCGAGATTTTTGTTACTACAATGGATTGTAGCCTTGTCGTTATGGCAGGTAGTTTCCTATCGATATATTTCTTACTCCAAAGGATGGTAGCCTAGTCATTATCGAAGGTAGTCTGTTGTCGAGATTTTTGTTACTCCAATGGATGGTAGCCTTGTCATTATGGAAGGTAGTGTGTTGTCGATATTTTTGTTATTCCAATAGATGGTAGCCTTGTCATTATGAAAGGTAGTCTGTTGTTGATATCTTTCTTACTCCAATGGATGGTAGCCTGGTCATTACGGAAGGTAGTCTGTTGTCGAGATTTTTGTTACACCATTGGATGGTAGCCTTTTCATTATGGATGGTAGTGTGTTGTCGATATTTTTCTTATTCCAATGGATGAAAGCCTTGTTATTATGGAAGGTAGTCTATTGTCGTGATTTTTGTTACTTAAATGGATGGTATCCTTGTCATTATGGAAGGTAGTATGTTGTCGATATCTTTGTTACTCCATTGGATGGTAGACTTGTCATTACGGAAGGTAGTCTGTTGTCGAGATTTTTTTTAGTCCAATGGATGGTAGCCTTGTCATTATGGAAGGTAGTGTGTTCTCGGTATTTTTGTTATCCAATGGATGGTAGCCTTGTCATTATGGAAGGTAGTCTGTTGTCGAGATTTTTGTTACTTCAATGGATGGTAGCCTTGTCATTATGGAAGGTAGTGTGTTGTCGAGATTTTTGTTACTACTTTGGATGGTAGCCTTATTATTATGGAAGGTAGTCTGTTGTCGAGATTTTTGTTACTCTAAGGGATGATAGCCTTGTCATTATGGAAAGTAGTTTGTTGTCGAGATTTTTGTTATTCCAATGGATGGTAGCCTTGTCATTCTGAAAGGTAGTCTATTGTCGAGATTTTTGTTACTATAATAGATTGTAGCCTTGTCATTATGGAAGGTAGTCTGTTGTTGAGATTTTTGTTACTCCAATGGATGGTAGGCTTGTCATTATAGAAGGTAGTATATTGTCGAGATTTTTGTCACTACAATGGATGATAGCCATGTCATTATGGATAGTAGTATGTTGTCGAGATTTTTTTTACTACAATAGATTGTAGCCTTTTCATTATGGAAGATAGTCTATTGTCGAGATTGTTGTTACTATAATAGATTGTAGCCTTGTCATTATGGAAGGTAGTATGTTGTCGAGATTCTTGTTACTCCAATGGATGGTAGCCTTGTCACTATGGAAGGTAGTCTGTTGTCGAGATTTTTGTTACTACATTGGATGGTAGCCTTGTCATTATGGAAGGTTGTCTGTTGTCGTGATTTTTGTTACTACAATGGATTGTAGCCTTGTCTTTATGGAAGGTAGTCTGTTGTCGATATCTTTGTTACTCCAATGGATGGTAGCCTAGTCATTATGAAAGGTAGTCTGTTGTCGAGACTTTTGTTACTCTAAGGGATGGTAGCCTTGTCATTATGGAAGGTAGTCTATTGTCGATATTTTTGTTACTAAAATGGATTGTAGCCTTGTCGTTATGGTAGGTAGTCTACTATCGATATCTTTGTTACTCCGAAGGATGGTAGCCTAGTCATTATAAAATGTAGTCTGTTTTCGAGATTTTTGTTACTCCATTGGATAGTAGCCCTGTCATTATGGAATGCATTGTGTTGTCGATATTTTTATTATTCCAATGGATGGTAGCTTTGTCATTAGGGAAGGTAGTTTGTTGTCGTGATTTTTGTTACTCCAATGGAAGGTATCCTTGTCATTATGGAAGATAGTTTTTTATCGATATCTTTGTTACTCCAATGGATGGTAGCCTTGTTATTATGAAAGGTAGTCTGTTATCGAGATTTTTGTTACTCTAAGGGATGGTAGCCTTGTCATTATGGAAGGTAGTGTGTTGTCAATATTTTTGTTATTCCAGTGGATGGTAGCCTTGTCATTATGGAAGTTATTCTGTTGTCGAAATTTTTGTTACTACAATGGATGGTAGCCTTGTCAATATGGAAGGTTGTCTATTGTCGAGATTTTTGTTACTACAATGGATGGTAGCCTTGTCATTATGGAAGGTTGTCTGTTGTCGAGATTTTTGTTATTACAATGGATTGTAGCCACGTCTTTATGGAAGGTAGTATGTTGTCGATATCTTTATTACTCCAATTGATGGTAGACTTGTCATTATGGAAGTTAGTCTGTTGTCGAGATTTTTGTTACTCCAATGGATGGTAGCCTTGGAATTATGGAACGTAGTCTGCTATCGATATCTTTATTACTCCAAAGGATGGTAGCCTAGTCATTATGGAAGGTAGTCTGTTGTCGAGATTTTTGTTACTCCAATGGATGGTATCCTTGTGATTATGGAAGGTAGTATGTTGTCGATATCTTTGTTACTCCAATGGATGGTAGCCTTGTCATTATGGAAGGTAGTCTGTTGTTGAGATTTTTGTTACTCCAATGGATGGTAGCCTTGTCATTATGGAAGGTAGTGTGTTGTCGATATTTTTGTTATTCCAATAGATGGTAGCCTTG
Organism: Vicia faba; assembly: GCA_948472305.1. NCBI lineage: Eukaryota > Viridiplantae > Streptophyta > Magnoliopsida > Fabales > Fabaceae > Vicia > Vicia faba. Next base: position 528,802,806 of record OX451741.1, read on the forward strand.
TCATTATGGAAGGTAGTCTGTTGTCGAGATTTTTGTTACTCCAATGGATGGTAGCCTTGTCATTATGAAAGGTGGTCTGTTGTCGAGATTTTTGTTACTACATTGGATGGTAGCCTTGTCATTATGGAAGGTAGTATGTTGTCAAGATTTTTGTTACTACAATGGATTGTAGCCTTGTCGTTATGGAAGGTAGTCTATTGTCGATATCTTTCTTACTGCAATAGATGGTAGCCTAGTCATTACGGAAGGTAGTCAGTTGTCGAAATTATTGTTACTCCATTGGATGGTAGCCTCGTCATTATGGAAGGTAGTGTGTTGTCATTATTTTTCTTATTCCAATGGATAGAAGCCTTGTCAGTAAGGAAGGTAGTCTATTGTCGTGATTTTTGTTACTCCAATGGATGGTATCCTTGTCACTATGGAAGGTGGTATGTTGTCGATATCTTTGTTACTCCAATGGATGGTAGCCTTGTCATTATGGAAGGTAGTCTGTTGTCGAGATTTTTGTTACTCCAATGGATGGTAGCCTTGTCATTATGGAAGGTAGTCTGTTGTCGAGATTTTTGTTACTACATTGGATGGTAGCCTTGTCATTATGGAAGGTAGTCTGTTGTCAAGATTTTTGTTACTACAATGGATTGTAGGCTTGTCGTTATGGAAGGTAGTCTATTGTTGATATAATTTGTTACTCCAATGGATGGTAGCCTAGTCATTATGGAAGGTAGTATGTTGTAGAGAATTTTGTTACTCTAAGGGATAGTAGCCTTGTCATTATGGAAGTTAGTTTATTGTCGAGATTTTTGTTATTCCATTGGATGGTAGCCTTGTCATTATAGAAGGTAGTTTGTTGTCGAGGTTTTTGTTACTACAATGGATTGTATCCTTGTCGTTATGGAAGGTAGTATGTTGTCGATATCTTTCTTACTCCAATGGATGGTAGCCTAGTCTTTATGGAAGGTAGTCTGTTGTCGAGATTTTTGTTACTCCATTGGATGGTAGCCTTGACATTATGGAAGGAAGTGTGTTATCGATATTTTTGTTATTCCAATAGATGGTAGCCTTGTCATTATGGAAGGTAGTCTATTGTCGTGATTTTTTTACTCCAATGGATGGTATCCTTGTCATTATGGAAGGTAGTATGTTATCGATATCTTTGTTACTCCAATGGATGGTAGCCTTATCATTATGGAAGGTAGTCTGTTGTCTAGATTTTTGTTACTATAAGGGATGGTGGCCTTGTCATTATGGAAAGTAGTTTGTTGTCGAGATTTTTGTTAATCCAATGGATGGTAGCCTTGTCATTATGAAAGGTAGTCTATTGTCGAGATTTTTGTTACTATAATAGAATGTAGCCTTGTCATTATGGAAGTTATTCTGTTGTCGAAATTTTTGTTACTACAATGGATGGTAGCCTTGTCAATATGGAAGGTTGTCTATTGTCGAGATTTTTGTTACTACAATGGATGGTAGCCTTGTCATTATGGAAGGTTTTCTGTTGTCGAGATTTTTGTTATTACAATGGATTGTAGCCACGTCTTTATGGAAGGTAGTATGTTGTCGATATCTTTGTTACTCCAATTGATGGTAGACTTGTCATTATGGAAGTTAGTCTGTTGTCGAGATTTTTGTTACTCCAATGGATGGTAGCCTTGGAATTATGGAAGGTAGTCTGCTATCGATATATTTATTACTCCAAAGGATGGTAGCCTAGTCATTATGGAAGGTAGTCTGTTGTCGAGATTTTTGTTACTCCAATGGATGGTATCCTTGTGATTATGGAAGGTAGTACGTTGTCGATATCTTTGTTACTCCAATGGATGGTAGCCTTGTCATTATGGAAGGTAGTCTGTTGTCGAGATTTTTGTTACTACAATGGATTGTAGCCTTGTCGTTATGGCAGGTAGTTTCCTATCGATATATTTCTTACTCCAAAGGATGGTAGCCTAGTCATTATCGAAGGTAGTCTGTTGTCGAGATTTTTGTTACTCCAATGGATGGTAGCCTTGTCATTATGGAAGGTAGTGTGTTGTCGATATTTTTGTTATTCCAATAGATGGTAGCCTTGTCATTATGAAAGGTAGTCTGTTGTTGATATCTTTCTTACTCCAATGGATGGTAGCCTAGTCATTACGGAAGGTAGTCTGTTGTCGAGATTTTTGTTACACCATTGGATGGTAGCCTTTTCATTATGGATGGTAGTGTGTTGTCGATATTTTTCTTATTCCAATGGATGAAAGCCTTGTCATTATGGAAGGTAGTCTATTGTCGTGATTTTTGTTACTTAAATGGATGGTATCCTTGTCATTATGGAAGGTAGTATGTTGTCGATATCTTTGTTACTCCAATGGATGGTAGACTTGTCATTACGGAAGGTAGTCTGTTGTCGAGATTTTTTTTAGTCCAATGGATGGTAGCCTTGTCATTATGGAAGGTAGTGTGTTGTCGGTATTTTTGTTATCCAATGGATGGTAGCCTTGTCATTATGGAAGGTAGTCTGTTGTCGAGATTTTTGTTACTTCAATGGATGGTAGCCTTGTCATTATGGAAGGTAGTGTGTTGTCGAGATTTTTGTTACTACTTTGGATGGTAGCCTTATTATTATGGAAGGTAGTCTGTTGTCGAGATTTTTGTTACTCTAAGGGATGATAGCCTTGTCATTATGGAAAGTAGTTTGTTGTCGAGATTTTTGTTATTCCAATGGATGGTAGCCTTGTCATTCTGAAAGGTAGTCTATTGTCGAGATTTTTGTTACTATAATAGATTGTAGCCTTGTCATTATGGAAGGTAGTCTGTTGTCGAGATTTTTGTTACTCCAATGGATGGTAGGCTTGTCATTATAGAAGGTAGTATATTGTCGAGATTTTTGTCACTACAATGGATGATAGCCATGTCATTATGGATAGTAGTATGTTGTCGAGATTTTTTTTACTACAATAGATTGTAGCCTTTTCATTATGGAAGATAGTCTATTGTCGAGATTGTTGTTACTATAATAGATTGTAGCCTTGTCATTATGGAAGGTAGTATGTTGTCGAGATTCTTGTTACTCCAATGGATGGTAGCCTTGTCACTATGGAAGGTAGTCTGTTGTCGAGATTTTTGTTACTACATTGGATGGTAGCCTTGTCATTATGGAAGGTTGTCTGTTGTCGTGATTTTTGTTACTACAATGGATTGTAGCCTTGTCTTTATGGAAGGTAGTCTGTTGTCGATATCTTTGTTACTCCAATGGATGGTAGCCTAGTCATTATGAAAGGTAGTCTGTTGTCGAGACTTTTGTTACTCTAAGGGATGGTAGCCTTGTCATTATGGAAGGTAGTCTATTGTCGATATTTTTGTTACTAAAATGGATTGTAGCCTTGTCGTTATGGTAGGTAGTCTACTATCGATATCTTTGTTACTCCGAAGGATGGTAGCCTAGTCATTATAAAATGTAGTCTGTTTTCGAGATTTTTGTTACTCCATTGGATAGTAGCCCTGTCATTATGGAATGCATTGTGTTGTCGATATTTTTATTATTCCAATGGATGGTAGCTTTGTCATTAGGGAAGGTAGTTTGTTATCGTGATTTTTGTTACTCCAATGGAAGGTATCCTTGTCATTATGGAAGATAGTTTTTTGTCGATATCTTTGTTACTCCAATGGATGGTAGCCTTTTTATTATGAAAGGTAGTCTGTTATCGAGATTTTTGTTACTCTAAGGGATGGTAGCCTTGTCATTATGGAAGGTAGTTTGTTGTCAATATTTTTGTTATTCCAGTGGATGGTAGCCTTGTCATTATGGAAGTTATTCTGTTGTCGAAATTTTTGTTACTACAATGGATGGTAGCCTTGTCAATATGGAAGGTTGTCTATTGTCGAGATTTTTGTTACTACAATGGATGGTAGCCTTGTCATTATGGAAGGTTGTCTGTTGTCGAGATTTTTGTTATTACAATGGATTGTAGCCACGTCTTTATGGAAGGTAGTATGTTGTCGATATCTTTGTTACTCCAATTGATGGTAGACTTGTCATTATGGAAGTTAGTCTGTTGTCGAGATTTTTGTTACTCCAATGGATGGTAGCCTTGGAATTATGGAAGGTAGTCTGCTATCGATATCTTTATTACTCCAAAGGATGGTAGCCTAGTCATTATGGAAGGTAGTCTGTTGTCGAGATTTTTGTTACTCCAATGGATGGTATCCTTGTGATTATGGAAGGTAGTACGTTGTCGATATCTTTGTTACTCCAATGGATGGTAGCCTTGTCATTATGGAAGGTAGTCTGTTGTTGAGATTTTTGTTACTCCAATGGATGGTAGCCTTGTCATTATGGAAGGTAGTGTGTTGTCGATATTTTTGTTATTCCAATAGATGGTAGCCTTGTCATTATGGAAGGGAGTCTGTTGTCGAGATTTTTGTTACTCCAATGGATGGTAGCCTTGTCATTATGAAAGGTGGTCTGTTGTCGAGATTTTTGTTACTACATTGGATGGTAGCCTTGTCATTATGGAAGGTAGTATGTTGTCGAGATTTTTGTTACTACAATGGATTGTAGCCTTGTCGTTATGGAAGGTAGTCTATTGTCGATATCTTTCTTACTGCAATAGATGGTAGCCTAGTCATTATGGAAGGTAGTCTGTTGTCGAGATTATTGTTACTCCATTGGATGGTAGCCTCGTCATTATGGAAGGTAGTGTGTTGTCATTATTTTTCTTATTCCAATGGATAGAAGCCTTGTCAGTAAGGAAGGTAGTCTATTGTCGTGATTTTTGTTACTCCAATGGATGGTATCCTTGTCACTATGGAAGGTTGTATGTTGTCGATATCTTTGTTACTCCAATGGATGGTAGCCTTGTCATTATGGAAGGTAGTCTGTTGTCGAGATTTTTGTTACTCCAATGGATGGTAGCCTTGTCATTATGGAAGGTAGTATGTTGTCGAGATTTTTGTTACTACATTGGATGGTAGCCTTGTCATTATGGAAGGTAGTCTGTTGTCGAGATTTTTGTTACTACAATGGATTGTAGGCTTGTCGTTATGGAAGGTAGTCTATTGTTGATATCTTTGTTACTCCAATGGATGGTAGCCTAGTCATTATGGAAGGTAGTATGTTGTCGAGAATTTTGTTACTCTAAGGGATAGTAGCCTTGTCATTATGGAAGTTAGTTTATTGTCGAGATTTTTGTTATTCCATTGGATGGTAGCCTTGTCATTATAGAAGGTAGTCTGTTGTCGAGGTTTTTGTTACTACAACGGATTGTATCCTTGTCGTTATGGAAGGTAGTATGTTGTCGATATCTTTCTTACTCCAATGGATGGTAGCCTAGTCTTTATGGAAGGTAGTCTGTTGTCGATATTTTTGTTACTCCATTGGATGGAAGCCTTGACATTATGGAAGGAAGTGTGTTATCGATATTTTTGTTATTCCAATGGATGGTAGCCTTGTCATTATGGAAGGTAGTCTGTTGTCGTGATTTTTTTACTCCAATGGATGGTATCCTTGTCATTATGGAAGGTAGTATGTTATCGATATCTTTGTTACTCCAATGGATGGTAGCCTTATCATTATGGAAGGTAGTCTGTTGTCTAGATTTTTGTTACTATAAGGGATGGTGGCCTTGTCATTATGGAAAGTAGTTTGTTGTCGAGATTTTTGTTAATCCAATGGATGGTAGCCTTGTCATTATGAAAGGTAGTCTATTGTCGAGATTTTTGTTACTATAATAGAATGTAGCCTTGTCATTATGGAAGTTATTCTGTTGTCGAAATTTTTGTTACTACAATGGATGGTACCCTTGTCAATATGGAAGGTTGTCTATTGTCTAGATTTTTGTTACTACAATGGATGGTAGCCTTGTCATTATGGAAGGTTGTCTGTTGTCGAGATTTTTGTTATTACAATGGATTGTAGCCACGTCTTTATGGAAGGTAGTATGTTGTCGATATCTTTGTTACTCCAATGGATGGTAGACTCGTCATTATGGAAGTTAGTCTGTTGTCGAGATTTTTGTTACTCCAATGGATGGTAGCCTTGGAATTATGGAAGGTAGTCTGCTATCGATATCTTTATTACTCCAAACGATGGTAGCCTAGTCATTATGGAAGGTAGTCTGTTGTCGAGATTTTTGTTACTGCAATGGATGGTAGCCTTGTCATTATGAAAGGTGGTCTGTTGTCGAGATTTTTGTTACTACATTGGATGGTAGCCTTGTCATTATGGAAGGTTGTATGTTGTCGAGATTTTTGTTACTACAATGGATTGTAGCCTTGTCGTTATGGAAGGTAGTCTATTGTCGATATCTTTCTTACTGCAATAGATGATAGCCATGTCATTATGGAAGGTAGTCTGTTGTCGAGATTTTTGTTACTCTAAGGGATGGTAGCCTTGTCATTATGGAAGTTAGTTTATTGTCGAGATTTTTGTTATTCCATTGGATGGTAGCCTTGTCAGTAAGGAAGGTAGTCTATTGTCGTGATTTTTGTTACTCCAATGGATGGTATCCTTGTCGCTATGGAAGGTGGTATGTTGTCGATATCTTTGTTACTCCAATGGATGGTAGCCTTGTCATTATGGAAGGTAGTCTGTTGTCGAGATTTTTGTTACTCCAATGGATGGTAGCATTGTCATTAGGGAAGGTAGTCTGTTGTCGAGATTTTTGTTACTACATTGGATGGTAGCCTTGTCATTATGGAAGGTAGTCTGTTGTCGAGATTTTTGTTACTACAATGGATTGTAGGCTTGTCATTATGGAAGGTAATCAGTTGTTGATATCTTTGTTACTCCAATGGATGGTAGCCTAGTCATTATGGAAGGTAGTATGTTGTCGAGATTTTTGTTACTCTAAGGGATAGTAGCCTTGTCATTATGGAAGTTAGTTTATTGTCGAGATTTTTGTTATTCCATTGGATGGTAGCCTTGTCATTATGGAAGGTAGTCTGTTGTCGAGATTTTTGTTACTACAATGGATTGTAGGCTTGTCATTATGGAAGGTAGTCTGTTGTTGATATCTTTGTTACTCCAATGGATGGTAGCCTAGTCATTATGGAAGGTAGTATGTTGTCGAGATTTTTGTTACTCTAAGGGATAGTAGCCTTGTCATTATGGAAGTTAGTTTATTGTCGAGATTTTTGTTATTCCATTGGATGGTAGGCTTGTCATTATAGAAGGTAGTCTGTTGTCGAGATTTTTGTTACTACAATGGATTGTATCCTTGTCGTTATGGAAGGTAGTATGTTGTCGATATCTTTCTTACTCCAATGGATGGTAGCCTAGTCTTTATGAAAGGTAGTCTGTTGTCGAGATTTTTGTTACTCCATTGGATGGTAGCCTTGACATTATGGAAGGTAGTGTGTTATCGATAGTTTTGTTATTCCAATGGATGGTAGCCTTTTCATTATGGAAGGTAGTCTGTTGTCGTGATTTTTTTACTCCAATGGACGGTATCCTTGTCATTATGGAAGGTAGTATGTTATCGATATCTTTGTTACTCTAATGGATGGTAGCCTTACCATTATGGAAGGTAGTCTGTTGTTTAGATTTTTTTTACTATAAGGGATGGTGGCCTTGTCATTATGGAAAGTAGTTTGTTGTCGAGATTTTTGTTAATCCAATGGATGGTAGCCTTGTCATTATGAAAGTTAGTCTGTTGTCTATATTTTTGTTACTCCAATGGATGGTAGCCTTTTCATTATAAAAGGTAGTATTTTGTCGAGATTTTTGTTACTACAATGGATGGTAGCCATGTCATTATGGAAGGTAGTCTGTTGTCGAGATTTTTGTTACTACAATAGATTGTAGCCTTTTCGTTATGGAAGATAGTCTGTTATCGAGATTTTTGTTACTATAATAGATTGTAGCCTTGTCATTATGGAAGGTAGTATGTTGTTGAGATTCTTGTTACTACAATGGATGGTAGCTTTGTCATTATGGAAGGTAGTCTATTGTCGAGATTTTTGTCACTACAATGGATGGTAGCCTTGTCATTATGGAAGGTAGTCTATTGTCGATATTTTTGTTACTACAATGGATTTTAGCCTTGTCGTTATGGCAGGTAGTCTACTATCGATATCTTTGTTACTCCAAAGGATGGTAGCCTATTCATTATAGAAGGTAGTCTGTTTTCGAGATTTTTGTTACTCCAATGGATGGTATCCTTGTGATTATGGAAGGTAGTATGTTGTCGATATCTTTGTTACTCCAATAGATGGTAGCCTTCTCATTATGGAAGGTAGTCTGTTGTAGATATTTTTGTTACTCCAATGGATGGTAGCGTTGTCATTATGCAAGGTAGTGTGTTATCGATATTTTTGTTATTCCAATAGATGGTAGCCTTGTCATTATGGAAGGTAGTCTGTTGTCGAGATTTTTGTTACTCCAATGGATCGTAGCCTTGTCACTATGGAAGGTAGTCTGTTGTCAAGATTTTTGTTACTACATTGGATGGTAGCCTTGTCATTATTGAAGATAGTCTATTGTCGTGATTTTTGTTAATACAATGGATTATAACCTTGTCTTTATGGAAGGTAGTCTATTATCGATATCTTTGTTACTCCAATGGATGGTGGCCTAGTCATTATGGAAGGTAGTCTGTTGTCGATATTTTTGTTACTATAAGGGATGGTAGCCTTGTCATTATGGAAGGTAGTCTATTGTCGAGATTTTTATTACTACAATGGATTGTAGCCTTGTCGTTATGGCAGGTAGTCTGCTATCGATATCTTTGTTACTCCAAAGGATTGTAGCCTACTCATTATAGAAGGTAGTCTGTTTTCGAGATTTTTGGTACTCCAATGGATGGTTTCCTTGTGATTATGGAAGGTAGTATGTTGTCGATATCTTTCTTACTCCAATGGATGGTAGCGTTGTCATTATGCAAGGTAGTGTGTTCTCGATATTTTTTTTATTCCAATAGATGGTAGCCTTGTCATTATGGAAGGTAGTCTGTTGTCGAGATTTTTGTTACTCCAATGGATGGTAGCCTTGTCACTATGGAAGGTAGTCTGTTGTCGAGATTTTTGTTACTACATTTATTGGTAGCCTTGTCATTATGGAAGGTAGTGTGTTGTCGATATATTTCATATTCCAATGGATGGAAGCCTTGTCATTATGGAAGGTAGTCTATTGTCGAGATTTTTGTCACTACAATGGATGGTAGCCTTGTCATTATGGAATGTAGTCTATTGTCAATATTTTTGTTACTACAATGGATTGTATCCTTGTCGTTATGGCAGGTAGTCTACTATTGATATCTTTGTTACTCCATACGATGGAAGCCTATTCATTATAGAAGGTAGTCTGTTTTCGAGATTTTTGTTACTCCAATGGATGGTATCCTTGTGATTATGGAAGGTAGTATGTTGTCGATATCTTTGTTACTCCAATGGATGGTAGCCTTCTCATTATGGAAGGTAGTCTGTTGTAGAAATATTTGTTACTTCAATGGATGGTAGCCTTGTCATTATGCAAGGTAGTGTGTTATCGATATTTTTGTTATTCCAATAGATGGTAGCCTTCTCATTATGGAATGTAGTCTGTTGCCGATATTTTTGTTACTCCAATGGATGGTAGCCTTGTCACTATGGAAGGTAGTCTGTTGTCGAGATTTTTGTTACTATTTTGGATGGTAGCCTTGTCATTATGGAAGGTAGTATGTTGTCGTGATTTTTGTTAATACAATGGATTATAGCCTTGTCTTTATGGAAGGTAGTCTGTTATCGATATCTTTGTTACTCTAATGGATGGTAACCTAGTCATTATGGAAGGTAGTCTGTTGTCGAGATTTTTGTTACTATAAGGGTTGGTAGCCTTGTCATTATGGAAGGTAGTCTATTGTCGATATTTTTATTACTACAATGGATTGTAGCCTTGTTATTATGGCAGGTAGTCTGCTATCGATATCTTTGTTACTCCAAAGGATGGTAGCCTAGTCATTATAGAAGGTAGTCTGTTTTCGAGATTTTTTTTACTCCAATGGATGGTATCCTTGTGATTATGGAAGGTAGTATGTTGTCGATATCTTTGTTAGTCCAATGGATGGTAGCCTTATCATTATGTAAGGTAGTTTGTTGTCGAGATTTTTATTACTACATTGGATGGTAGCCTTGTAATTATAGAAGGTAGTCTGTTGTCGTGATTTTTGTTAATACAATGGATTATAGCCTTGTCTTTATGGAAGGTAGTCTGTTGTCGATATCTGTGTTACTCCAATGGATGATAGCCTAGTCATTATGGAAGGTAGTCTGTTGTCGAGATTTTTGTTACTCTAAGGGATGATAGCCTTGTCATTATGGAAGGTAGTCTATTGTCGAGATTTTTATTACTACAATGGATTGTAGCCTTGTCATTATGGCAGGTAGTCCGCTATCGATATCTTTGTTACTCCCAAGGATGGTAGCCTAGTCATTATAGAAGGTAGTCTATTTTCGAGATTTTTGTTACTCCAATGGATGGTATCCTTGTGATTATGGAAGGTAGTATGTTGTCGATATCTTTGTTACTCCAATGGATGGTAGCCTTGTCATTATGTAAGGTAGTCTGTTGTAGATATTTTTGTTACTCCAATGGATGGTAGCGTTGTCATTATGCAAGGTAGTGTGTTGTCGATATTTTTTTTATTCCAATAGATGGTAGCCTTGTCATTATGGAAGGTAGTCTGTTGTCGAGAATTTTGTTACTCCAATGGATGGTAGCCTTGTCACTAGGGAAGGTAGTCTGTTGTCGAGATTTTTGTTACTACATTTAATGGTAGCCTTGTCATTATGGAAGGTAGTGTGTAGTCGATATTTTTCTTATTCCAATGGATGGAAGCCTTGTCATTATGGAAGGTAGTGTGTTGTCGATATTTTTCATATTCCAATGAATGGAAGCCTTGTCATTATGGAAGGTAGTCTATTGTCGAGATTTTTGTCACTAGAATGGATGGTAGCCTTGTCATTATGGAATGTAGTCTATTGTCGATATTTTTGTTACTACAATGGATTGTATCCTTGTCGTTATGGCCGGTAGTCTACTATTGATATCTTTGTTACTCCATACGGAGGTATCCTATTCATTATAGAAGGTAGTCTGTTTTGGAGATTTTTGTTACTCCAATGGATGGTATCCTTGTGATTATGGAAGGTAGTATGTTGTCGATATCTTTGTTACTCCAATGGATGGTAGCCTTCTCATTATGGAAGGTAGTTTGTTGTAGAAATATTTGTTACTTCAATGGATGGTAGCCTTGTCATTATGCAAGGTAGTGTGTTATTGATATTTTTGTTATTCCAATAGATGGTAGCCTTCTCATTATGGAAGGTAGTCTGTTGTCAATATTTTTGTTACTCCAATGGATGGTAGCCTTGTCACTATGGAAGGTAGTCTGTTGTCGAGATTTTTGTTACTATTTTGGATGGTAGCCTTGTCATTATGGAAGGTAGTATGTTATCGTGATTTTTGTTAATACAATGGATTATAGCCTTGTCTTTATGGAAGGTAGTCTGTTATCGATATCTTTGTTACTCTAATGGATGGTAACCTAGTCATTATGGAAGGTAGTCTGTTGTCGAGATTTTTGTTACTATAAGGGATGGTAGCCTTGTCATTATGGAAGGTAGTCTATTGTCGATATTTTTATTACTACAATGGATTGTAGCCCTGTTATTATGGCAGGTAGTCTGCTATCGATATCTTTGTTACTCCAAAGGATGGTAGCCTAGTCATTATAGAAGGTAGTCTGTTTTCGAGATTTTTTTTACTCCAATGGATGGTATCCTTGTGATTATGGAAGGTAGTATGTTGTCGATATCTTTGTTACTCCAATGGATGGTAGCCTTATCATTATGTAAGGTAGTTTGTTGTCGAGATTTTTATTACTACATTGGATGGTAGCCTTGTAATTAGAGAAGGTAGTCTGTTGTCGTGATTTTTGTTAATACAATGGATTATAGCCTTGTCTTTATGGAAGGTAGTCTGTTGTCGATATCTTTGTTACTCCAATGGATGGTAGCCTAGTCATTATGGAAGGTAGTCTGTTGTCGAGATTTTTGTTACTCTAAGGGATGATAGCCTTGTCATTATGGAAGGTAGTCTATTGTCGAGATTTTTATTACTACAATGGATTGTAGCCTTGTCGTTATGGCAGGTAGTCTGCTATCGATATCTTTGTTACTCCAAAGGATGGTAGCCTAGTCATTATAGAAGGTAGTCTGTTTTCGAGATTTTTGTTACTCCAATGGATGGTGTCCTTGTGATTATGGAAGGTAGTATGTTGTCGATATCTTTGTTACTCCAATGGATGGTAGCCTTCTCATTATGGAAGGTAGTCTGTTGTAGAAATATTTGTTACTTCAATGGATGGTAGCCTTGTCATTATGCAAGGTAGTGTGTTATCGATATTTTTGTTATTCCAATAGATGGTAGCCTTCTCATTATGGAAGGTAGTCTGTTGTCGATATTTTTGTTACTCCAATGGATGGTAGCCTTGTCACTATGGAAGGTAGTCTGTTGTCGAGATTTTTGTTACTATTTTGGATGGTAGCCTTGTCATTATGGAAGGTAGTATGTTGTCGTGATTTTTGTTAATACAATGGATTATAGCCTTGTCTTTATGGAAGGTAGTCTGTTATCGATATCTTTGTTACTCTAATGGATGGTAACCTAGTCATTATGGAAGGTAGTCTGTTGTCGAGATTTTTGTTACTATAAGGGTTGGTAGCCTTGTCATTATGGAAGGTAGTCTATTGTCGATATTTTTATTACTACAATGGATTGTAGCCTTGTTATTATGGCAGGTAGTCTGCTATCGATATCTTTGTTACTCCAAAGGATGGTAGCCTAGTCATTATAGAAGGTAGTCTGTTTTCGAGATTTTTTTTACTCCAATGGATGGTATCCTTGTGATTATGGAAGGTAGTATGTTGTCGATATCTTTGTTAGTCCAATGGATGGTAGCCTTATCATTATGTAAGGTAGTTTGTTGTCGAGATTTTTATTACTACATTGGATGGTAGCCTTGTAATTATAGAAGGTAGTCTGTTGTCGTGATTTTTGTTAATACAATGGATTATAGCCTTGTCTTTATGGAAGGTAGTCTGTTGTCGATATCTGTGTTACTCCAATGGATGATAGCCTAGTCATTATGGAAGGTAGTCTGTTGTCGAGATTTTTGTTACTCTAAGGGATGATAGCCTTGTCATTATGGAAGGTAGTCTATTGTCGAGATTTTTATTACTACAATGGATTGTAGCCTTGTCATTATGGCAGGTAGTCCGCTATCGATATCTTTGTTACTCCCAAGGATGGTAGCCTAGTCATTATAGAAGGTAGTCTATTTTCGAGATTTTTGTTACTCCAATGGATGGTATCCTTGTGATTATGGAAGGTAGTATGTTGTCGATATCTTTGTTACTCCAATGGATGGTAGCCTTGTCATTATGTAAGGTAGTCTGTTGTAGATATTTTTGTTACTCCAATGGATGGTAGCGTTGTCATTATGCAAGGTAGTGTGTTGTCGATATTTTTTTTATTCCAATAGATGGTAGCCTTGTCATTATGGAAGGTAGTCTGTTGTCGAGAATTTTGTTACTCCAATGGATGGTAGCCTTGTCACTAGGGAAGGTAGTCTGTTGTCGAGATTTTTGTTACTACATTTAATGGTAGCCTTGTCATTATGGAAGGTAGTGTGTAGTCGATATTTTTCTTATTCCAATGGATGGAAGCCTTGTCATTATGGAAGGTAGTGTGTTGTCGATATTTTTCATATTCCAATGAATGGAAGCCTTGTCATTATAGAAGGTAGTCTATTGTCGAGATTTTTGTCACTAGAATGGATGGTAGCCTTGTCATTATGGAATGTAGTCTATTGTCGATATTTTTGTTACTACAATGGATTGTATCCTTGTCGTTATGGCCGGTAGTCTACTATTGATATCTTTGTTACTCCATACGGAGGTATCCTATTCATTATAGAAGGTAGTCTGTTTTCGAGATTTTTGTTACTCCAATGGATGGTATCCTTGTGATTATGGAAGGTAGTATGTTGTCGATATCTTTGTTACTCCAATGGATGGTAGCCTTCTCATTATGGAAGGTAGTCTGTTGTAGAAATATTTGTTACTTCAATGGATGGTAGCCTTGTCATTATGCAAGGTAGTGTGTTATTGATATTTTTGTTATTCCAATAGATGGTAGCCTTCTCATTATGGAAGGTAGTCTGTTGTCAATATTTTTGTTACTCCAATGGATGGTAGCCTTGTCACTATGGAAGGTAGTCTGTTGTCGAGATTTTTGTTACTATTTTGGATGGTAGCCTTGTCATTATGGAAGGTAGTATGTTATCGTGATTTTTGTTAATACAATGGATTATAGCCTTGTCTTTATGGAAGGTAGTCTGTTATCGATATCTTTGTTACTCTAATGGATGGTAACCTAGTCATTATGGAAGGTAGTCTGTTGTCGAGATTTTTGTTACTATAAGGGATGGTAGCCTTGTCATTATGGAAGGTAGTCTATTGTCGATATTTTTATTACTACAATGGATTGTAGCCCTGTTATTATGGCAGGTAGTCTGCTATCGATATCTTTGTTACTCCAAAGGATGGTAGCCTAGTCATTATAGAAGGTAGTCTATTTTCGAGATTTTTTTTACTCCAATGGATGGTATCCTTGTGATTATGGAAGGTAGTATGTTGTCGATATCTTTGTTAGTCCAATGGATGGTAGCCTTATCATTATGTAAGGTAGTTTGTTGTCGAGATTTTTATTACTACATTGGATGGTAGCCTTGTAATTATAGAAGGTAGTCTGTTGTCGTGATTTTTGTTAATACAATGGATTATAGCCTTGTCTTTATGGAAGGTAGTCTGTTGTCGATATCTGTGTTACTCCAATGGATGGTAGCCTAGTCATTATGGAAGGTAGTCTGTTGTCGAGATTTTTGTTACTCTAAGGGATGATAGCCTTGTCATTATGGAAGGTAGTCTATTGTCGAGATTTTTATTACTACAATGGATTGTAGCCTTGTCATTATGGCAGGTAGTCCGCTATCGATATCTTTGTTACTCCCAAGGATGGTAGCCTAGTCATTATAGAAGGTAGTCTATTTTCGAGATTTTTGTTACTCCAATGGATGGTATCCTTGTGATTATGGAAGGTAGTATGTTGTCGATATCTTTGTTACTCCAATGGATGGTAGCCTTGTCATTATGTAAGGTAGTCTGTTGTAGATATTTTTGTTACTCCAATGGATGGTAGCGTTGTCATTATGCAAGGTAGTGTGTTGTCGATATTTTTTTGATTCCAATAGATGGTAGCCTTGTCATTATGGAAGGTAGTCTGTTGTCGAGAATTTTGTTACTCCAATGGATGGTAGCCTTGTCACTAGGGAAGGTAGTCTGTTGTCGAGATTTTTGTTACTACATTTAATGGTAGCCTTGTCATTATGGAAGGTAGTGTGTTGTCGATATTTTTCTTATTCCAATGGATGGAAGCCTTGTCATTATGGAAGGTAGTGTGTTGTCGATATTTTTCATATTCCAATGGATGGAAGCCTTGTCATTATGGAAGGTAGTCTATTGTCGAGATTTTTGTCACTAGAATGGATGGTAGCCTTGTCATTATGGAATGTAGTCTATTGTCGATATTTTTGTTACTACAATGGATTGTATCCTTGTCGTTATGGCCGGTAGTCTACTATTGATATCTTTGTTACTCCATACGGAGGTATCCTATTCATTATAGAAGGTAGTCTGTTTTCGAGATTTTTGTTACTCCAATGGATGGTATCCTTGTGATTATGGAAGGTAGTATGTTGTCGATATCTTTGTTACTCCAATGGATGGTAGCCTTCTCATTATGGAAGGTAGTCTGTTGTAGAAATATTTGTTACTTCAATGGATGGTAGCCTTGTCATTATGCAAGGTAGTGTGTTATCGATATTTTTGTTATTCCAATAGATGGTAGCCTTCTCATTATGGAAGGTAGTCTGTTGTCAATATTTTTGTTACTCCAATGGATGGTAGCCTTGTCACTATGGAAGGTAGTCTGTTGTCGAGATTTTTGTTACTATTTTGGATGGTAGCCTTGTCATTATGGAAGGTAGTATGTTGTCGTGATTTTTGTTAATACAATGGATTATAGCCTTGTCTTTATGGAAGGTAGTCTGTTATCGATATCTTTGTTACTCTAATGGATGGTAACCTAGTCATTATGGAAGGTAGTCTGTTGTCGAGATTTTTGTTACTATAAGGGATGGTAGCCTTGTCATTATGGAAGGTAGTCTATTGTCGATATTTTTATTACTACAATGGATTGTAGCCCTGTTATTATGGCAGGTAGTCTGCTATCGATATCTTTGTTACTCCAAAGGATGGTAGCCTAGTCATTATAGAAGGTAGTCTGTTTTCGAGATTTTTTTTACTCCAATGGATGGTATCCTTGTGATTATGGAAGGTAGTATGTTGTCGATATCTTTGTTACTCCAATGGATGGTAGCCTTATCATTATGTAAGGTAGTTTGTTGTCGAGATTTTTATTACTACATTGGATGGTAGCCTTGTAATTAGAGAAGGTAGTCTGTTGTCGTGATTTTTGTTAATACAATGGATTATAGCCTTGTCTTTATGGAAGGTAGTCTGTTGTCGATATCTTTGTTACTCCAATGGATGGTAGCCTAGTCATTCTGGAAGGTAGTCTGTTGTCGAGATTTTTGTTACTCTAAGGGATGATAGCCTTGTCATTATGGAAGGTAGTCTATTGTCGAGATTTTTATTACTACAATGGATTGTAGCCTTGTCGTTATGGCAGGTAGTCTGCTATCGATATCTTTGTTACTCCCAAGGATGGTAGCCTAGTCATTATAGAAGGTAGTCTGTTTTCGAGATTTTTGTTACTCCAATGGATGGTATCCTTGTGATTATGGAAGGTAGTATGTTGTCGATATCTTTGTTACTCCAATGGATGGTAGCCTTGTCATTATGTAAGGTAGTCTGTTGTAGATATTTTTGTTACTCCAATGGATGGTAGCGTTGTCATTATGCAAGGTAGTGTGTTGTCAATATTTTTTTTATTCCAATAGATGGTAGCCTTGTCATTATGGAAGGTAGTCTGTTGTCGAGAATTTTGTTACTCCAATGGATGGTAGCCTTGTCACTAGGGAAGGTAGTCTGTTGTCGAGATTTTTGTTACTACATTTAATGGTAGCCTTGTCATTATGGAAGGTAGTGTGTTGTCGATATTTTTCTTATTCCAATGGATGGAAGCCTTGTCATTATGGAAGGTAGTTTGTTGTCGATATTTTTCATATTCCAATGGATGGAAGCCTTGTCATTATGGAAGGTAGTCTATTGTCGAGATTTTTGTCACTAGAATGGATGGTAGCCTTGTCATTATGGAATGTAGTCTATTGTCGATATTTTTGTTACTACAATGGATTGTATCCTTGTCGTTATGGCAGGTAGTCTACTATTGATATCTTTGTTACTCCATACGGAGGTAGCCTATTCATTATAGAAGGTAGTCTGTTTTCGAGATTTTTGTTACTCCAATGGATGGTATCCTTGTGATTATGGAAGGTAGTATGTTGTCGATATCTTTGTTACTCCAATGGATGGTAGCCTTCTCATTATGGAAGGTAGTCTGTTGTAGAAATATTTGTTACTTCAATGGATGGTAGCCTTGTCATTATGCAAGGTAGTGTGTTATCGATATTTTTGTTATTCCAATAGATGGTAGCCTTCTCATTATGGAAGGTAGTCTGTTGTCAATATTTTTGTTACTCCAATGGATGGTAGCCTTGTCACTATGGAAGGTAATATGTTGTCGAGATTTTTGTTACTATTTTGGATGGTAGCCTTGTCATTATGGAAGGTAGTATGTTGTCGTGATTTTTGTTAATACAATGGATTATAGCCTTGTCTTTATGGAAGGTAGTCTGTTATCGATATCTTTGTTACTCTAATGGATGGTAACCTAGTCATTATGGAAGGTAGTCTGTTGTCGAGATTTTTGTTACTATAAGGGATGGTAGCCTTGTCATTATGGAAGGTAGTCTATTGTCGATATTTTTATTACTACAATGGATTGTAGCCTTGTTATTATGGCAGGTAGTCTGCTATCGATATCTTTGTTACTCCAAAGGATGGTAGCCTAGTCATTATAGAAGGTAGTCTGTTTTCGAGATTTTTTTTACTCCAATGGATGGTATCCTTGTGATTATAGAAGGTAGTATGTTGTCGATATCTTTGTTACTCCAATGGATGGTAGCCTTATCATTATGTAAGGTAGTTTGTTGTCGAGATTTTTATTACTACATTGGATGGTAGCCTTGTAATTAGAGAAGGTAGTCTGTTGTCGTGATTTTTGTTAATACAATGGATTATAGCCTTGTCTTTATAGAAGGTAGTCTGTTGTCGATATCTTTGTTACTCCAATGGATGGTAGCCTAGTCATTATGGAAGGTAGTCTGTTGTCGAGATTTTTGTTACTCTAAGGGATGATAGCCTTGTCATTATGGAAGGTAGTCTATTGTCGAGATTTTTATTACTACAATGGATTGTAGCCTTGTCGTTATGGCAGGTAGTCTGCTATCGATATCTTTGTTACTCCAAAGGATGGTAGCCTAGTCATTATAGAAGGTAGTCTGTTTTCGAGATTTTTGTTACTCCAATGGATGGTGTCCTTGTGATTATGGAAGGTAGTATGTTGTCGATATCTTTGTTACTCCAATGGATGGTAGCCTTCTCATTATGGAAGGTAGTTTGTTGTAGAAATATTTGTTACTTCAATGGATGGTAGCCTTGTCATTATGCAAGGTAGTGTGTTATCGATATTTTAGTTATTCCAATAGATGGTAGCCTTCTCATTATGGAAGGTAGTCTGTTGTCAATATTTTTGTTACTCCAATGGATGGTAGCCTTGTCACTATGGAAGGTAGTCTGTTGTCGAGATTTTTGTTACTATTTTGGATGGTAGCCTTGTCATTATGGAAGGTAGTATGTTGTCGTGATTTTTGTTAATACAATGGATTATAGCCTTGTCTTTTTGGAAGGTAGTCTGTTATCGATATCTTTGTTACTCTAATGGATGGTAACCTAGTCATTATGGAAGGTAGTCTGTTGTCGAGATTTTTGTTACTATAAGGGATGGTAGCCTTGTCATTATGGAAGGTAGTCTATTGTCGATATTTTTATTACTACAATGGATTGTAGCCTTGTTATTATGGCAGGTAGTCTGCTATCGATATCTTTGTTACTCCAAAGGATGGTAGCCTAGTCATTATAGAAGGTAGTCTGTTTTCGAGATTTTTTTTACTCCAATGGATGGTATCCTTGTGATTATGGAAGGTAGTATGTTGTCGATATCTTTGTTACTCCAATGGATGGTAGCCTTATCATTATGTAAGGTAGTTTGTTGTCGAGATTTTTATTACTACATTGGATGGTAGCCTTGTAATTAGAGAAGGTAGTCTGTTGTCGTGATTTTTGTTAATACAATGGATTATAGCCTTGTCTTTATGGAAGGTAGTCTGTTGTCGATATCTTTGTTACTCCAATGGATGGTAGCCTAGTCATTATGGAAGGTAGTCTGTTGTCGAGATTTTTGTTACTCTAAGGGATGATAGCCTTGTCATTATGGAAGGTAGTCTATTGTCGAGATTTTTATTACTACAATGGATTGTAGCCTTGTCGTTATGGCAGGTAGTCTGCTATCGATATCTTTGTTACTCCAAAGGATGGTAGCCTAGTCATTATAGAAGGTAGTCTGTTTTCGAGATTTTTGTTACTCCAATGGATGGTGTCCTTGTGATTATGGAAGGTAGTATGTTGTCGATATCTTTGTTACTCCAATGGATGGTAGCCTTCTCATTATGGAAGGTAGTCTGTTGTAGAAATATTTGTTACTTCAATGGATGGTAGCCTTGTCATTATGCAAGGTAGTGTGTTATCGATATTTTTGTTATTCCAATAGATGGTAGCCTTCTCATTATGGAAGGTAGTCTGTTGTCAATATTTTTGTTACTCCAATGGATGGTAGCCTTGTCACTATGGAAGGTAGTCTGTTGTCGAGATTTTTGTTACTATTTTTGATGGTAGCCTTGTCATTATGGAAGGTAGTATGTTGTCGTGATTTTTGTTAATACAATGGATTATAGCCTTGTCTTTATGGAAGGTAGTCTTTTATCGATATCTTTGTTACTCTAATGGATGGTAACCTAGTCATTATGGAAGGTAGTCTGTTGTCAAGATTTTTGTTACTATAAGGGATGGTAGCCTTGTCATTATGGAAGGTAGTCTATTGTCGATATTTTTATTACTACAATGGATTGTAGCCTTGTTATTATGGCAGGTAGTCTGCTATCGATATCTTTGTTACTCCAAAGGATGGTAGCCTAGTCATTATAGAAGGTAGTCTGTTTTCGAGATTTTTTTTACTCCAATGGATGGTATCCTTGTGATTATGGAAGGTAGTATGTTGTCGATATCTATGTTACTCCAATGGATGGTAGCCTTATCATTATGTAAGGTAGTTTGTTGTCGAGATTTTTCTTACTACATTGGATGGTAGCCTTGTAATTATAGAAGGTAGTCTGTTGTCGTGATTTTTGTTAATACAATGGATTATAGCCTTGTCTTTATGGAAGGTAGTCTGTTGTCGATATCTTTGTTACTCTAATGGATGGTAGCCTAGTCATTATGGAAGGTAGTCTGTTGTCGAGATTTTTGTTACTCTAAGGGATGATAGCCTTGTCATTATGGAAGGTAGTCTATTGTCGAGATTTTTATTACTACAATAGATTGTAGCCTTGTCGTTATGGAAGGTAGTCTGCTATCGATATCTTTGTTACTCCAAAGGATGGTAGCCTAGTCATTATAGAAGGTAGTCTGTTTTCGAGATTTTTGTTACTCCAATGGATGGTATCCTTGTGATTATGGAAGGTAGTATGTTGTCGATATCTTTGTTAATCCAATGGATGGTAGCCTTGTCATTATGTAAGGTAGTCTGTTGTAGATATTTTTGTTACTCCAATGGATGGTAGCGTTGTCATTATGCAAGGTAGTGTGTTGTCGATATTTTTTTTATTCCAATAGATGGTAGCCTTGTCATTATGGAAGGTAGTCTGTTGTCGAGATTTTTGTTACTCCAATGGATGGTAGCCTTGTCACTATGGAAGGTAGTCTGTTGTCGAGATTTTTGTTACTACATTGGATGGTAGCCTTGTCATTATGGAAGGTAGTGTGTTGTCGATATTTTTCTTATTCCAATAGATGGAAGCCTTATTATTATGGAAGGTAGTGTGTTGTCGATATTTTCGTTATTCCAATGGATGGAAGCCTTGTCATTATGGAAGGTAGTCTATTGTCGAGATTTTTGTCACTACAATGGATAATAGCCTTGTCATTATGGAAGGTAGTCTATTGTCGATATTTTTATTACTACAATGGATTTTAGCCTTGTCGTTATGGCAGGTTGTCTACTATCGATATCTTTGTTACTCCATACGATGGTAGCCTATTCATTATAGAAGGTAGTCTGTTTTCGAGATTTTTATTACTCCAATGGATGGTATCCTTGTGATTATGGAAGGTAGTATGTTGTCGATATCTTTGTTACTCCAATGGATGGTAGCCTTCTCATTATGGAAGGTAGTTTGTTGTAGAAATATTTTTTACTTCAATGGATGGTAGCCTTGTCATTATGCAAGGTAGTGTGTTATCGATATTTTTGTTATTCCAATAGATGGTAGCCTTCTCATTATGGAAGGTAGTCTGTTGTCAATATTTTTGTTACTCCAATGGATGGTAGCCTTGTCACTATGGAAGGTAGTCTGTTGTCGAGATTTTTGTTACTATTTTGGATGGTAGCCTTGTCATTATGGAAGGTAGTATGTTGTCGTGATTTTTGTTAATACAATGGATTATAGCCTTGTCTTTATGGAAGGTAGTCTGTTATCGATATCTTTGTTACTCTAATGGATGGTAACCTAGTCATTATGGAAGGTAGTCTGTTGTCGAGATTTTTGTTACTATAAGGGATGGTAGCCTTGTCATTATGGAAGGTAGTGTATTGTCGATATTTTTATTACTACAATGGATTGTAGCCTTGTTATTATGGCAGGTAGTCTGCTATCGATATCTTTGTTACTCCAAAGGATGGTAGCCTAGTCATTATAGAAGGTAGTCTGTTTTCGAGATTATTTTTACTCCAATGGATGGTATCCTTGTGATTATGGAAGGTAGTATGTTGTCGATATCTTTGTTACTCCAATGGATGGTAGCCTTATCATTATGTAAGGTAGTTTGTTGTCGAGATTTTTATTACTACATTGGATGGTAGCCTTGTAATTATAGAAGGTAGTCTGTTGTCGTGATTTTTGTTAATACAATGGATTATAGCCTTGTCTTTACGGAAGGTAGTCTGTTGTCGATATCTTTGTTACTCCAATGGATGGTAGCCTAGTCATTATGGAAGGTAGTCTGTTGTCGAGATTTTTGTTACTCTAAGGGATGATATCCTTGTCATTATGGAAGGTAGTCTATTGTCGAGATTTTTATTACTACAATGGATTGTAGCCTTGTCGTTATGGCAGGTAGTCTGCTATCGATATCTTTGTTACTCCAAAGGATGGTAGCCTAGTCATTATAGAAGGTAGTCTGTTTTCGAGATTTTTGTTACTCCAATGGATGGTATCCTTGTGATTATGGAAGGTAGTATGTTGTCGATATCTTTGTTACTCCAATGGATGGTAGCCTTGTCATTATGTAAGGTAGTCTGTTGTAGATATTTTTGTTACTCCAATGGATGGTAGCGTTGTCATTATGCAAGGTAGTGTGTTGTCGATATTTTTTTTATTCCAATAGATGGTAGCCTTGTCATTATGGAAGGTAGTCTGTTGTCGAGATTTTTGTTACTCCAATGGATGGTAGCCTTGTCACTATGGAAGGTAGTCTGTTGTCGAGATTTTTGTTACAACATTGGATGGTAGCCTTGTCATTATGGAAGGTAGTGTATTGTCGATATTTTTCTTATTCCTATGGATGGAAGCCTTGTCATTATGGAAGGTAGTGTGTTGTCGATATTTTCGTTATTCCAATGGATGGAAGCCTTGTCATTATGGAAGGTAGTCTATTGTCGAGATTTTTGCCACTACAAGGGATAATAGCCTTGTCATTATGGAAGGTAGTCTATTGTCTATATTTTTATTACTACAATGGATTTTAGCCTTGTCGTTATGGCAGGTTGTCTACTATCGATATCTTTGTTACTCCATACGATGGTAGCCTATTCATTATAGAAGGTAGTCTGTTTTCGAGATTTTTATTACTCCAATGGATGGTATCCTTGTGATTATGGAAGGTAGTATGTTGTCGATATCTTTGTTACTCCAATGGATGGTAGCCTTCTCATTATGGAAGGTAGTTTGTTGTAGAAATATTTTTTACTTCAATGGATGGTAGCCTTGTCATTATGCAAGGTAGTGTGTTATCGATATTTTTGTTATTCCAATAGATGGTAGCCTTCTCATTATGGAAGGTAGTCTGTTGTCAATATTTTTGTTACTCCAATGGATGGTAGCCTTGTCACTATGGAAGGTAGTCTGTTGTCGAGATTTTTGTTACTATTTTGGATGGTAGCCTTGTCATTATGGAAGGTAGTATGTTGTCGTGATTTTTGTTAATACAATGGATTATAGCCTTGTCTTTATGGAAGGTAGTCTGTTATCGATATCTTTGTTACTCTAATGGATGGTAACCTAGTCATTATGGAAGGTAGTCTATTGTCGAGATTTTTGTTACTATAAGGGATGGTAGCCTTGTCATTATGGAAGGTAGTGTATTGTCGATATTTTTATTACTACAATGGATTGTAGCCTTGTTATTATGGCAGGTAGTCTGCTATCGATATCTTTGTTACTCCAAAGGATGGTAGCCTAGTCATTATAGAAGGTAGTCTATTTTCGAGATTATTTTTACTCCAATGGATGGTATCCTTGTGATTATGGAAGGTAGTATGTTGTCGATATCTTTGTTACTCCAATGGATGGTAGCCTTATCATTATGTAAGGTAGTTTGTTGTCGAGATTTTTATTACTACATTGGATGGTAGCCTTGTAATTATAGAAGGTAGTCTGTTGTCGTGATTTTTGTTAATACAATGGATTATAGCCTTGTCTTTATGGAAGGTAGTCTGTTGTTGATATCTTTGTTACTCCAATGGATGGTAGCCTAGTCATTATGGAAGGTAGTCTGTTGTCGAGATTTTTGTTACTCTAAGGGATGATAGCCTTGTCATTATGGAAGGTAGTCTATTGTCGAGATTTTTAATACTACAATGGATTGTAGCCTTGTCGTTATGGCAGGTAGTCTGCTATCGATATCTTTGTTACTCCAAAGGATGGTAGCCTAGTCATTATAGAAGGTAGTCTGTTTTCGAGATTTTTGTTACTCCAATGGATGGTATCCTTGTGATTATGGAAGGTAGTATGTTGTCGATATCTTTGTTACTCCAATGGATGGTAGCCTTGTCATTATGTAAGGTAGTCTGTTGTAGATATTTTTGTTACTCCAATGGATGGTAGCGTTGTCATTATGCAAGGTAGTGTGTTGTCGATATTTATTTTATTCCAATAGATGGTAGCCTTGTCATTATGGAAGGTAGTCTGTTGTCGAGATTTTTGTTACTCCAATGGATGGTAGCCTTGTCACTATGGAAGGTAGTCTGTTGTCGAGATTTTTGTTACTACATTGGATGGTAGCCTTGTCGTTATGGAAGGTAGTGTGTTGTCGATATTTTTCTTATTCCAATGGATGGAAGCCTTGTCATTATGGAAGGTAGTGTGTTGTCGATATTTTCGTTATTCCAATGGATGGAAGCCTTGTCATTATGGAAGGTAGTCTATTGTCGAGATTTTTGTCACTACAATGGATAATAGCCTTGTCATTATGGAAGGTAGTCTATTGTCGATATTTTTATTACTACAATGGATTTTAGCCTTGTCGTTATGGCAGGTAGTCTGCTATCGATATCTTTGTTACTCCAAAGGATGGTAGCCTACTCATTATAGAAGGTAGTCTGTTTTCGAGATTTTTATTACTCCAATGGATGGTATCCTTGTGATTATGGAAGGTAGTATGTTGTCGATATCTTTGTTACTCCAATGGATGGTAGCCTTGTCATTATGTAAGATAGTCTGTTGTCGAGATTTTTGTTACTACATTGGATGGTAGCCTTGTCATTATGGAAGGTAGTGTGTTGTCGATATTTTTGTTATTCCAATAGATGGTAGCCTTGTCATTATGGAAGGTAGTCTGTTGTCGATATTTTTGTTACTCCAATGGATGGTAGCCTTGTCACTATGGAAGGTAGTCTGTTGTCGAGATATTTGTTACTACAATGGATTGTAGCCTTGTCGTTATGGAAGGTAGTCTGTTGTTGATATCTTTGTTACTCCAATGGAGGGTAGCCTAGTCATTATGGAAGGTAGTCTATTGTCGAGATTTTTGTTAATCTAAGGGATGGTAGCCTTGTCATTATGGAAGTTAGTTTATTATCGAGATTTTTGTTATTCCATTGGATGGTAGCCTTGTCATTATAGAAGGTAGTCTGTTGTCGAGATTTTTGTTACTACAATGGATTGTATCCTTGTTGTTATGGAATGTAGTATGTTGTCGATATCTTTCTTACTCCAATTGATGGTAGCCTAGTCATTATGGAATAAAGTCTGTTGTCGAGATTTTTGTTTCTCCATTGGATGGTAGCCTTGTCATTATGGAAGGTAGTGTGTTATCGATATTTTTGGTATTCCAATGGATGGTAGCCTTGTCATTATGGAAGGTAGTCTGTTGTCGTGATTTTTTTACTCCAATGGATGGTATCCTTGTCATTATGGAATTTAGTATGTTGTCGATATCTTTGTTACTCCAATGGATGGTAGCCTTGTCATTATGGAAGGTAGTATATTGTCTAGATTTTTGTTAAAATAAGGGATGGTGGCCTTGTGATTATGGAAAGTAGTTTGTTGTCGAGATTTTTGTTATTTGAATGGATGGTAGCCTTGTCATTTTGAAAGGTAGTCTATTGTCAATATTTTTGTTACTATAACAGATTGTAAACTTGTCATTATGGAAGGTCGTTTGTTGTCGATATTTTTGTTACTCCAATGGATGGTAGCCTTGTCATTATAGAATGTAGTATTTGGTCGAGATTTTTGTCACTACAATGGATGGTAGCCATGTCATTATGGAAGGTAGTCTGTTGTCGAGATTTTTGTTACTACAGTAGATTGTAGCCTTTTCGTTATGGAAGATACTCTGTTGTCGAGATTTTTGTTACTAACATAGATTGTAGCCTTGTCATTATGGAAGGTAGTTTGTTGTCGAGATTCTTATTACTACAATGGATGGTAGCCTAGTCATTATGGAAGGTAGTCTATTGTCGAGATTTTTGTCACTACAATGGATTGTAGCCTTGTCGTTATGGCAGGTAGCCTGCTATCGATATCTTTGTTACTCCAAAGGATGGTAGCCTAGTCATTATAGAAGGTAGTCTGTTTTAGAGATTTTTGTTACTCCAATGGATGGTATCCTTGTGATTATGGAAGTTAGTATGTTGTCGATATCTTTGTTACTCCAATGGATGGTAGCCTTGTCATTATGGAAGGTAGTCTGTTGTAGAGATTTTTGTTACTCCAATGGATGGTAGCCTAGTCATTATGCAAGGTAGTGTGTTGTCGATATTTTTGTTATTCCAATAGATGGTAGCCTTGTTATTATGGAAGGTAGTCTATTGTCGTGATTTTTGTTACTCTAAGGGATGGTAGCCTTGTCATTATGGAAGGTAGTCTATTGTCGAGATTTTTGTTACTAAAATGGATTGTATCCTTGTCGTTATGGCAGGTAGTCTGCTATCGATATCTTTGTTACTCCAAAGGATGGTAGCCTAGTCATTATAGAAGGTAGTCTGTTTTTGAGATTTTTGTTACTCCAATGGATGGTATCCTTGTGATTATGGAAGTTAGTATGTTGTCGATATCTTTGTTACTCCAATGGATGGTAGCCTCGTCATTATGGAAGGTAGTCTTTTGTAGAGATTTTTGTTACTCCAATGGATGGTAGCCTAGTCATTATGCAAGGTAGTGTGTTGTCCATATTTTTGTTATTCCAATAGATGGTAGCCTTGTTATTATGGAAGGTAGTCTGTTGTCGAGATTTTTCTTACTCTAAGGGATGGTAGCCTTGTCATTATGGAAGGTAGTCTATTGTCGAGATTTTTGTTACTATAATGGATTGTAGCCTTGTCGTTATGGAAGGTAGTCTGCTATTGATATCTTTGTTACTCCAAAGGATGGTAGCCTAGTCATTATAGAAGGTAGTCTGTTTTCGAGATTTTTGTTACTCCAATGGATGGTATCCTTGTGATTATGGAAGGTAGTATGTTGTCGATATCTTTGTTACTCCAATGGATGGTATCCTTGTCATTATGGAAGGTAGTCTGTTGTAGAGATTTTTGTTACTCCAATGGATGGTAGCCTTGTCATTATGCAAGGTAGTGTGTTATCGATATTTTTGTTATTCAAATAGATGGTAGCCTTGTCATTATGGAAGGTAGTCTGTTGTCAAGATTTTTGTTACTCCAATGGATGGTAGCCCTGTCACTATCGAAGGTAGTCTGTTGTCGAGATTTTTGTTACTACATTGGATGGTAGCCTTATCATTATGGAAGGTAGTCTGTTGTCGTGATTTTTGTTACTACAATGGATTGTAGCCTTGTCTTTATGGAAGGTAGTCTATTGTGGATATCTTTGTTACTCCAATGGATGGTATCCTAGTCATTATGGAAGGTAGTCTGTTGTCTATATTTTTGTTACTCTAAGGGATGGTAGCCTTGTCATTAGGGAAGGTAGTCTATTGTCGAGATTTTTGTTACTACAATGGATTGTAGCCTTGTCGTTATGGCAGGTAGTCTGCTATCGATATCTTTGTTACTCCACAGGATGGTAGCCTAGTCATTATAGAAGGTAGTCTGTTTTCGAGATTTTTGTTACTTCAATGGATGGTATCCTTGTGATTATGGAAGGTAGTATGTTGTCGATATCTTTGTTACTCCAATGGATGATATCCTTGTCATTATGGAAGGTAGTCTGTTGTAGAGATTTTTGTTACTCCAATGGATGGTAGCCTTGTCATTATGCAAGGTAGTGTGTTGTCGATATTTTTGTTATTCAAATAGATGGTAGCCTTGTCATTATGGAAGGTAGTCTGTTGTCGAGATATTTGTTCCTCCAATGGATGGTAGCCCTGTCACTATCGAAGGTAGTCTGTTGTCGAGATTTTTGTTACTACATTGGATGGTAGCCTTGTCATTATGGAAGGTAGTCTGTTGTCGTGATTTTTGTTACTACAATGGATTGTAGCCTTGTCTTTATGGAAGGTAGTCTATTGTGGATATCTTTGTTACTCCAATGGATGGTAGCCTTGTCATTATGGAAGGTAGTCTGTTGTCGAGATTTTTGTTACCCTAAGGGATGGTAGCCTTGTCATTATGGAAGGTAGTCTATTGTCGAGATTTTTGTTACTACAATGGATTGTAGCCTTGTCGTTATCGCAGGTAGTCTGCTATCGATATCTTTGTTACTCCAAAGGATGGTAGCCTAGTCATTATAGAAGGTAGTCTGTTTTCGAGATTTTTGTTACTCCAATGGATGGTATCCTTGTGATTATGGAAGGTAGTATGTTGTCGATATCTTTGTTACTCCATTGGATGGTAGCCTTGTCATTATGGAAGGTAGTCTGTTGTAGAGATTTTTGTTACTCCAATGGATGGTAGCCTTATCATTATGCAAGGTAGTGTGTTGTCGATATTTTTTTTATTCCAATAGATGTTAGCCTTGTCATTATGGAAGGGAGTCTGTTGTCGAGATTTTTGTTACTCCAATGGATCGTAGCCTTGTCACTATGGAAGGTAGTCTGTTGTCGAGATTTTTGTTACTACATTAGATGGTAGCCTTGTCATTATGGTAGGTATTGTGTTGCCGATATTTTTCTTATTCCAATGGAAGGAAGCGTTGTCATTATGGAAGTTAGTCTGTTGTCATGATTTTTGTTACTACAATGGATTGTAGCCTTGTCTTTATGGAAGGTAGTCTGTTGTCGAGATTTTTGTTATTCCATTGGATGGTAGCCTTGTCATTATAGAAGGTAGTATGTTGTCGAGATTTTTGTTACTACAATGGATTGTATCCTTGTCGTTATGGAAGGTAGTATGTTGTCGATATGTTTCTTACTCCAATGAATGGTAGCCTAGTCATTATGGAAGGTAGTCTGTTGTCGAGATTTTTGTTTCTCCATTGGATGGTATCCTTGTCATTATGGAAGGTAGTGTGTTATCGATATTTTTGTTATTCCAATGGATGGTAGACTTGTCATTATGGAAGGTAGTCTATTGTCGTGATTTTTTTACTCCAATGGATGTATCCTTGTCATTATGGAAGGTAGTATGTTGTCGATATCTTTGTTACTCCAATGGATGGTAGCCTTGTCATTATGGAAGGTAGTCTATTTTCTAGATTTTTGTTACTATAAGGGATGGTGGCCTTGTCATTATGGAAAGTAGTTTGTTGTCGAGATTTTTGTTATTCCAATGAATGGTAGCCTTGTCATTATGAAAGGTAGTCTATTGTCGAGATTTTTGTTACTATAATAGATTGTAGCCTTTTCATAATGGAAGGTAGTCTGTTGTCGATATCTTTGTTACTCCAAAGGATGGTAGCCTAGTCATTATAGAAGGTAGTATTTTGTCGAGGTTTTTGTCACTACAATGGATGGTAGCCATGTCATTATGGAAGGTAGTCTGTTGTCGAGATTTTTGTTACTACAATAGAATGTAGCCTTTTCGTTCTGGAAGATAGTCTGTTGTCGAGATTTTTGTTACTATAATAGATTGTAGCCTTGTCATTATGGAAGGTAGTATGTTGTCGAGATTCTTGTTACTACAATGGATGGTAGCCTTGTCATTATGGAAGGTAGTCTATTGTCGAGATTTTTGTCACTACAATGGATGGTAGCCTTGTCATTATGGAAGGTAGTCTATTGTCGAGATTTTTGTTACTACAATGGATTGTAGCCTTGACGTTATGGCAGGTATTCTGCTATCGATATCTTTGTTACTCCAAAGGATGGTAGCCTAGTCATTATAGAAGGTAGTCTGTTTTCGAGATTTTTGTTACTCCAATGGATGGTATCCTTGTGATTATGGAAGGTAGTATGTTGTCGATATCTTTGTTACTCCAATGGATGGTAGCCTTGTCATTAAGGAAGGTAGTCTGTTGTAGGGATTTTTGTTACTCCAATGGATGGTATCCTTGTCATTATGCAAGGTATTGTGTTGTCGATATTTTTTTTATTCCAATAGATGGTAGCCTTGTCATTATGGAAGGTAATCTGTTGTCGAGATTTTTGTTACTCCAATGGAGGGTAGCCTTGTCACTATGGAAGGTATTCTGTTGTCGAGATTTTTGTTACTACATTGGATGGTAGCCTTGTCATTATGGAAGGTAGTGTGTTATCGATATTTTTGTCACTACAATGGATGGTAGCCTTGTCATTATGGAAAGTGGTCTAATGTCGAGATTTTTGTTACTACAATGGATTGTATCCTTGTCGTTATGGCAGGTAGTCTGCTATCGATATCTTTGTTACTCTAGAGGATGGTAGCCTAGTGATTATAGAAGGTAGTCTATTTTCGAGATTATTGTTACTCCAATGGATGGTATCCTTGTGATTATGGAAGGTAGTATGTTGTCGATATCTTTGTTATTCCAATATATGGTAGCCTTGTTATTATGGAAGGTAGTCTGTTGTCGAGATTTTTGTTACTCTAAGGGATGGTAGCCTTGTCATTATGGAAGGTAGTCTATTGTCGAGATTTTTGTTACTACAATGGATTGTAGCCTTGTCGTTATGGCAGGTAGTCTGCTATCGATATCTTTGTTACTCCAAATGATGGTAGCGTAGTTCATTATAGAAGGTTGTGTGTTTTCGAGATTTTTGTTACTCCAATGGATGGTATCCTTGTGATTATGGAAGGTAGTATGTTGTCGATATCTTTGTTACTCCAATGGATGGTATCCTTGTCATTATGGAAGGTAGTCTGTTGTAAAGATTTTTGTTACTCCAATGGATGGTAGCCTTGTCATTATGCAAGGTAGTGTGTTGTCGATATTTTTGTTATTCCAATAGATGGTAGCCATGTCATTATGGAAGGTAGTCTGTTTTCGAGATTTTTGTTACTCCAATGGATGGTAGCCTTGTCACTATGGAAGGTAGTCTGTTGTCGAGTTTTTGTTACTACATTGGATAGTAGCCTTGTCATTATGGAAGGTAGTCTGTTGTCGTGATTTTTGTTACTACAATGGATTGTAGCCTTGTCTTTATGGAAGGTAGTCTGTTGTGGATATCTTTGTTACTCCAATGGATGGTAGACTAGTCATTATGGAAGGTAGTCTGTTGTCGAGATTTTTGTTACTCTAAGGGATGGTAGCCTTGTCATTATGGAAGGTAGTCTATTGTCGAGATTTTTGTTACTACAATGGATTGTAGCCTACTCGTTATGGCAGGTAGTCTGCTATCGATATCTTTGTTACTCCAAAGGATGGTAGCCTAGTCATTATAGAAGTTAGTCTGTTTTCGAGATTTTTGTTACTCCAATGGATGGTATCCTTGTGATTATGGAAGGTAGTATGTTGTCGATATCTTTGTTACTCCAATGGATGGTAGCCTTGTCATTATGGAAGGTAGTCTGTTGTAGAGATTTTTGTTACTCCAATGGATGGTAGCCTTGTCATTATGCAAGGTAGTATGTTGTCGATATGTTTGTTATTCCAATAGATGGTAGCCTTGTCATTATGGAAGGTAGTCTGTTGCCGAGATTTTTGTTACTCCAATGGATGGTAGCCTTATCACTATGGAAGGTAGTCTGTTGTCGAGATTTTTGTTACTACATTGGATGGTAGCCTTGTCATTATGGAAGGTAGTCTGTTGTCGTGATTTTTGTTACTACAATGGATTGTAGCCTTGTCTTTATGGAAGGTAGTCTGTTGTGGATATCTTTGTTACTCCAATGGATGGGAGCCTAGTCATTATGGAAGGTAGTCTATTGTCGATATTTTTGTTACTCTAAGGGATGGTAGCCTTGTCATTATGGAAGGTAGTCTATTGTCGAGATTTTTGTTACTACAATGGATTGTAGCCTACTCGTTATGGCAGGTAGTCTGCTATCGATATCTTTGTTACTCCAAAGGATGGTAGCCTAGTCATTATAGAAGTTAGTCTGTTTTCGAGATTTTTGTTACTCCAATGGATGGTATCCTTGTGATTATGGAAGGTAGTATGTTGTCGATATCTTTGTTACTCCAATGGATGGTAGCCTTGTCATTATGGAAGGTAGTCTGTTGTAGAGATTTTTGTTACTCCAATGGATGGTAGCCTTGTCATTATGCAAGGTAGTATGTTGTCGATATTTTTTTTATTCCAATAGATGGTAGCCTTGTCATTATGGAAGGTAGTCTGCTCTCGAGATTTTTGTTACTCTAATGGATGGTAGCCTTGTCACTATGGAAGGTAGTCTGTTGTCGAGATTTTTGTTACTCCAATGGATGATAGCCTTGTCATTATGGTAGGTAGTGTGTTGTCGATATTTTTCTTATTCAAATGGATGGAAGCCTTGTCATTATGGAAGGTAGTCTGTTGTCGAGATTTTTGTTACTCCAATGGACGGTAGCCTTGTCACTATGGAAGGTCGTCTGTTGTCGAGATTTTTGTTACTAAATTGGATGGTAGCCTTGTCATTATGGAAGGTAGTCTGTTGTCATGATTTTTGTTACTACAATGGTTTGTAGCCTTGTCTTTATGGAAGGTAGTCTGTTGTCGAGATTTTTGTTATTCCATTGGATGGTAGCCTTGTCATTATAGAAGGTAGTCTGTTGTCGAGATTTTTGTTACTACAATGGATTGTATCCTTGTCGTTATGGAAGGTAGTATGTTGTCGATATCTTTCTTACTCCAATGGATGGTAGCCTAGTCATTATGGAAGGTAGTCTGTTGTCGAGATTTTTGTTTCTCCATTGGATGGTATCCTTGTCATTATGGAAGGTAGTGTGTTATCGATATTTTTGTTATTCCAATGGATGGTAGACTTGTCATTATGGAAGGTAGTCTATTGTCATGATTTTTTTACTCCAATGGATGGTATCCTTGTCATTATGGAAGGTAGTATGTTGTCGATATCTTTGTTACTCCAATGGATGGTAGCCTTATCATTATGGAAGGTAGTCTATTTTCTAGATTTTTGTTACTATAAGGGATGGTTGCCTTGTCATTATGGAAAGTAGTTTGTTGTCGAGATTTTTGTTATTCCAATGAATGGTAGCCTTGTCATTATGAAAGGTAGTCTATTGTCGAGATTTTTGTTACTATAATAGATTGTAGCTTTTTCATAATGGAAGGTAGTCTGTTGTCGATATTTTTGTTACTCCAATGGATGGTAGCTTTGTCATTATAGAAGGTAGTATTTTGTCGAGGTTTTTGTCACTACAATGGATGGTAGCCATGTCATTATGGAAGGTAGTCTGTTGTCGAGATTTTTGTTACTACAATAGAATGTAGCCTTTTCGTTCTGGAAGATAGTCTGTTGTCGAGATTTTTGTTACTATAATAGATTGTAGCCTTGTCATTATGGAAGGTAGTATGTTGTCGAGATTCTTATTACTACACTGGATGGTAGCCTTGTCATTATGGAAGGTAGTCTATTGTCGAGATTTTTGTCACTACAATGGATGGTAGCCTTGTCATTATGGAAGGTAGTCTATTATCGAGATTTTTGTTACTACAATGGATTGTAGCCTTGTCGTTATGGCAGGTAGTCTGCTATCTATATCTTTGTTACTCCAAAGGATGGTAGCCTAGTCATTATAGAAGGTAGTCTGTTTTCGAGATTTTTGTTACTCCAATGGATGGTATCCTTGTGATTATGGAAGGTAGTATGTTGTCGATATCTTTGTTACTCCAATGGATGGTAGCCTTGTCATTATGGAAGGTAGTCTATTGTAGAGATTTTTGTTACTCCAATGGATGGTATCCTTGTCATTATGCAAGGTAGTGTGTTGTCGATATTTTTGTTATTCCAATAGATGGTAGCCTTGTCATTATGGAAGGTAGTCTATTGTCGAGATTTTGGTTACTCCAATGGATGGTAGCCTTGTCACTATGGAAGGTAGTCTGTTGTCGAGATTTTTGTTACTACATTGGATGGTAGCCTTGTCATTATGGAAGGAAGTCTGTTGTCGATATTTTTGTCACTCCAATGGATGGTAGCCTTGTCATTATGGAAGGTAGTCTGTTTTCGAGATTTTTGTTACTCCAATGGATGGTATCCTTGTGATTATGGAAGGTAGTATGTTGTCGATATCTTTGTTACTCCAATTGATGGTAGCCTTGTCATTATGGAAGGTAGTCTGTTGTAGAGATTTTTGTTACTCCAATGGATGGTAGCCTTGTCATTATTTAAGGTAGTGTGTTGTCGATATTTTTGTTATTCCAATATATGGTAGCCTTGTTATTATGGAAGGTAGTCTGTTGTCGAGATTTTTGTTACTCTAAGGGATGGTAGCCTTGTCATTATGGAAGGTAGTCTATTGTCGAGATTTTTGTTACTACAATGGATTGTAGCCTTGTCGTTATGGCAGGTAGTCTGCTATCGATATCTTTGTTACTCCAAAGGATGGTAGCCTAGTCATTATAGAAGGTAGTGTGTTTTCGAGATTTTTGTTACTCCAATGGATGGTATCCTTGTGATTATGGAAGGTAGTATGTTGTTGATATCTTTGTTACTCCAATGGATGGTAGCCTTGTCATTATGGAAGGTAGTCTGTTGTAGAGATTTTTTTACTCCAATGGATGGTAGCCTTGTCATTATGCAAGGTAGTATGTTGTCGATATTTTTTTTATTCCAATAGATGGTAGCCTTGTCATTATGGAAGGTAGTGTGTTCTCGAGATTTTTGTTACTCTAATGGATGGTAGCCTTGTCACTATGGAAGGTAGTCTGTTGTCGAGATTTTTGTTACTCCAATGGATGATAGCCTTGTCATTATGGTAGGTAGTGTGTTGTCGATATTTTTCTTATTCAAATGGATGGAAGCCTTGTCATTATGGAAGATAGTCTGTTGTCGAGATTTTTGTTACTCCAATGGACGGTAGCCTTGTCACTATGGAAGGTCGTCTGTTGTCGAGATTTTTGTTACTAAATTGGATGGTAGCCTTGTCATTATGGAAGGTAGTCTGTTGTCATGATTTTTGTTACTACAATGGTTTGTAGCCTTGTCTGTATGGAAGGTAGTCTGTTGTCGAGATTTTTGTTATTCCATTGGATGGTAGCCTTGTCATTATAGAAGGTAGTCTGTTGTCGAGATTTTTGTTACTACAATGGATTGTATCCTTGTCGTTATGGAAGGTAGTATGTTGTCGATATCTTTCTTACTCCAATGGATGGTAGCCAAGTCAATATGGAAGGTAGTCTGTTGTCGAGATTTTTGTTTCTCCATTGGATGGTATCCTTGTCATTATGGAAGGTAGTGTGTTATCGATATTTTTGTTATTCCAATGGATGGTAGACTTGTCATTATGGAAGGTAGTCTATTGTCGTGATTTTTTTACTCCAATGGATGGTATCCTTGTCATTATGGAAGGTAGTATGTTGTCGATATCTTTGTTACTCCAATGGATGGTAGCCTTATCATTATGGAAGGTAGTCTATTTTGTAGATTTTTGTTACTATAAGGGATGGTGGCCTTGTCATTATGGAAAGTAGTTTGTTGTCGAGATTTTTGTTATTCCAATGAATGGTAGCCTTGTCATTATGAAAGGTAGTCTATTGTCGAGATTTTTGTTACTATAATAGATTGTAGCCTTTTCATAATGGAAGGTAGTCTGTTGTCGATATTTTTGTTACTCCAATGGATGGTAGCTTTGTCATTATAGAAGGTAGTATTTTGTCGAGGTTTTTGTCACTACAATGGATGGTAGCCATGTCATTATGGAAGGTAGTCTGTTGTCGAGATTTTTGTTACTACAACAGAATGTAGCCTTTTCATTCTGGAAGATAGTCTGTTGTCGAGATTTTTGTTACTATAATAGATTGTAGCCTTGTCATTATGGAAGGTAGTATGTTGTCCAGATTCTTATTACTATATTGGATGGTAGCCTTGTCATTATGGAAGGTAGTCTATTGTCGAGATTTTTGTCACTACAATGGATGGTAGCCTTGTCATTATGGAAGGTAGTCTATTATCGAGATTTTTGTTACTACAATGGATTGTAGCCTTGTCGTTATGGCAGGTAGTCTGCTATCTATATCTTTGTTACTCCAATGGATGGTATCCTTGTGATTATGGAAGGTAGTATGTTGTTGATATCTTTGTTACTCCAATGGATGGTAGCCTTGTCATTATGGATGGTAGTCTGTTGTAGAGATTTTTGTTACTCCAATGGATGGTATCCTTGTCATTATGCAAGGTAGTGTGTTGTCGATATTTTTGTTATTCCAATAGATGGTAGCCTTGTCATTATGGAAGGTAGTATATTGTCGAGATTTTGGTTACTCCAATGGATGGTAGCCTTGTCACTATGGAAGGTAGTCTGTTGTCGAGATTTTTGTTACTACATTGGATGGTAGCCTTGTCATTATGGAAGGAAGTCTGTTGTCGATATTTTTGTCACTCCAATGGATGGTAGCCTATTCATTATGGAAGGTAGTCTGTTTTCTAGATTTTTGTTACTCCAATGGATGGTATCCTTGTGATTATGGAAGGTAGTATGTTGTCGATATCTTTGTTACTCCAATTGATGGTAGCCTTGTCATTATGGAAGGTAGTCTGTTGTAGAGATTTTTGTTACTCCAATGGATGGTAGCCTTGTCATTATTTAAGGTAGTGTGTTGTCGATATTTTTGTTATTCCAATATATGGTAGCCTTGTTATTATGGAAGGTAGTATGTTGTCGAGATTTTTGTTACTCTAAGGGATGGTAGCCTTGTCATTATGGAAGGTAGTCTATTGTCGAGATTTTTGTTACTACAATGGATTGTAGCCTTGTCGTTATGGCAGGTAGTCTGCTATCGATATCTTTGTTACTCCAAAGGATGGTAGCCTAGTCATTATAGAAGGTAGTGTGTTTTCGAGATTTTTGTTACTCCAATGGATGGTATCCTTGTGATTATGGAAGGTAGTATGTTGTTGATATCTTTGTTACTCCAATGGATGGTATTCTTGTAATTATGGAAGGTAGTCTGTTGTAGAGATTTTTGTTACTCCAATGGATGGTAGCCTTGTTATTATGCAAGGTAGTGTGTTGTCGATATTTTTGTTATTCCAATAGATGGTAGCCTTGTCATTATGGAAGGTAGTCTGTTGTCGAGATTTTTGTTACTCCAATGGATGGTAGCCTTTTCACTATGGAAGGTAGTCTGTTGTCGTGATTTTTGTTACTACAATGGATTGTAGACTTGTCTTTATGGAAGGTAGTCTGTTGTGGATATCTTTGGTACTCCAATGGATGGTAGCCTAGTCATTATGGAAGGTAGTCTGTTGTCGAGATTTTTGTTACTCTAAGGGATGGTAGCCTTATCATTATGGAAGGTAGTCTATTGTCGAGATTTTTGTTACTACAATGGATTGTAGCCTTGTCGTTATGGCAGGTAGTCTGCTATCTATATCTTTGTTACTCCAATGGATGGTATCCTTGTGATTATGGAAGGTAGTATGTTGTTGATATCTTTGTTACTCCAATGGATGGTAGCCTTGTCATTATGGAAGGTAGTCTGTTGTAGAGATTTTTGTTACTCCAATGGATGGTAGCCTTCTCATTATGCAAGGTAGTGTGTTGTCGATATTTTTTTTATTCCAATAGATGGTAGCCTTGTCATTATGGAAGGTAGTCTGTTCTCGAGATTTTTGTTACTCTAATGGATGGTAGCCTTGTCACTATGGAAGGTAGTCTGTTGTCGAGATTTTTGTTACTACATTGGATGGTAGCCTTGTCATTATGGTAGGTAGTGTGTTGTCGATATTTTTCTTATTCAAATGGATGGAAGCCTTGTCATTATCGAAGGTAGTCTGTTGTCGAGATTTTTGTTACTCCAATGGACGGTAGCCTTGTCAATATGGAAGGTCGTCTGTTGTCGAGATTTTTGTTGCTAAATTGGATGGTAGCCTTGTCATTATGGAAGGTAGTCTGTTGTCATGATTTTTGTTACTACAATGGTTTGTAGCCTTGTCTTTATGGAAGGTAGTCTGTTGTCGATATTTTTGTTATTCCATTGGATGGTAGCCTTGTCATTATAGAAGGTAGTCTGTTGTCGAGATTTTTGTTACTACAATGGATTGTATCCTTGTCGTTATGGAAGGTAGTATGTTGTCAATATCTTTCTTACTCCAATGGATGGTAGCCTAGTCATTATGGAAGGTAGTCTGTTGTCGAGATTTTTGTTTCTCCATTGGATGGTAGCCTTGTCA
Organism: Vicia faba; assembly: GCA_948472305.1. Classification (NCBI taxonomy): domain Eukaryota; kingdom Viridiplantae; phylum Streptophyta; class Magnoliopsida; order Fabales; family Fabaceae; genus Vicia; species Vicia faba. Next base: position 528,841,327 of record OX451741.1, read on the forward strand.
TTATGGAAGGTAGTGTGTTATCGATATTTTTGTTATTCCAATGGATGGTAGACTTGTCATTATGGAAGGTAGTCTATTGTCGTGATTTTTTTACTCCAATCGATGGTATCCTTGTCATTATGGAAGGTAGTATGTTGTCGATATCTTTGTTACTCTAATGGATGGTAGCTTTGTCATTATGGAAGGTAGTCTATTTTCTAGATTTTTGTTACTTAAAGGGATGATGGCCTTGTCATTATGGAAAGTAGTTTGTTGTCGAGATTTTTTTTATTCCAATGGATGGTAGCCTTGTCATTATGAAAGGTAGTCTATTGTCGAGATTTTTGTTACTATAATAGATTGTAGCCTTTTCATTATGGAAGGTAGTCTATTGTCGATATTTTGTTACTCCAATGGATGGTAGCCTTGTAATTATAGAAGATAGTATTTTGTCGAGGTTTTTGTCACGACAATGGATGGTAGCCATGTCATTATGGAAGGTAGTCTGTTGTCGAGATTTTTGTTACTCTAAGGGATTGTAGCCTTGTCATTATGAAAGGTAGTCTATTGTCGAGATTTTTGTTACTATAATGAATTGTAGCCTTGTCTTTATGGAAGGTAGTCTGTTGTGGATATCTTTGTTACTCCAATGGATGGTAGCCTAGTCATTATGGAAGGTAGTCTGTTGTCGAGATTTTTGTTACTCTAAGGGATGGTAGCCATGTCATTATTGAAGGTAGTCTATTGTCGAGATTTTTGTTACTATAATGGATTGTAGCCTTGTCGTTATGGCAGGTAGTCTGCTATCGATAACTTTGTTACTCCAAAGGATGGTAGCCTAGTCATTATAGAAGGTAGTATGTTTTCGAGATTTTTGTTATTCCAATGGATGGCATCCTTGTGATTATGGAAGGTAGTATGTTGTCGATATCTTTGTTACTCCAATGGACGGTAGCCTTGTCATTATGGAAGGTAGTCTGTTGTAGAGATTTTTGTTACTCCAATGGATGGTAGCCTTGTCATTATGCAAGGTAGTGTGTTGTCGATATTTTTGTTATTCCAAGAGATGGTAGCCTTGTCATTATGGAAGGTAGTCTGTTGTCGAGATTTTTGTTACTCCAATGGATGGTAGCCTTGTCACTATGGAAGGTAGTCTATTGTCGAGATTTTTATTACTACATTGGATGGTAGCCTTGTCATTATGGAAGGTAGTCTGTTGTCGTGATATTTGTTACTACAATGGATTATAGCCTTGTCCTTATGGAAGGTAATCTGTTGTCCATATCTTTGTTACTCCAACGGATGGTAGCCTAGTCATTATGGAAGCTAGTTTGTTGTCGAGATTTTTGTTACTCCAATGGATGGTAGCCTTGTCACTATGGAAGGTAGTCTGTTGTCGAGATTTTTGATACTACATTGGATGGTAGCCTTGTCATTATGGAAGGTAGTCTGTTGTCGTGATTTTTGTTACTACAATGGATTGTAGCCTTCTCTTTATGGAAGCCTAGTCATTATAGAAGGTAGTCTGTTTTCGAGATTTTTGTTACTCCAATGGATGGTAGCCTTGTCATTATGCCAGGTAGTGTGTTGTCTATATTTTTGTTATTCCAATAGATGGTAGCCTTGTCATTATGGAAGGTAGTCTGTTGTCGAGATTTTAGTTACTCCAATGGATGGTAGCCTTGTCACTATGGAAGGTAGTCTGTTGTCTAGATTTTTGTTACTACATTGGATGGTAGCCTTGTCATTATGGAAGGAAGTCTGTTGTTGTGCTTTTTTTTACTATAATAGATTGTAGCCTTGTCATTATGGAAGGTAGTCTGTTGTTGATATTTTTGTTACTCCAATGGATGGTAGCCTTGTCATTATAGAAGGTAGTTTGTTGTCGAGATTTTTGTTACTCTAAGTGATGGTAGCCTTGTCATTATGAAAGGTAGTCTATTGTCGAGATTTTTGTTACTATAATAGATTGTAGCCTTGTCATTATGAAATGTTGTCTGTTGTCGATATTTTTGTTACTCCAATGGATGGTAGCCTTGTCATTATAGAAGGTAGTATTTTTTCGAGATTTTTGTCACTACAATGGATGGTAGCCATGTCATTATGGAAGGTAGTCTGTTGTCGAGATTTTTGTTACTACAATAGATTGTAGCCTTTTCGTTATGGAAGATAGTCTATTTTCGAGATTTTTGTTACTATAATAGATTGTACCCTTGTCATTATGGAAGGTAGTATGTTGTCGAGATTCTTGTTACTACAATGGATGGTAGCCTTGTCATTATGGAAGGTAGTCTATTGTCGAGATTTTTGTCACTACAATAGATGGTAGCCTTTTCATTATGGAAGGTAGTCTATTTTCGAGATTTTTGTTACTCCAATGGATGGTATCCTTGTGATTATGGAAGGTAGTATGTTGTCGATATCTTTGTTACTCCAATGTTTCGAGCATTGTCATTATGGAAGGTAGTCTGTTGTAGAGATTTTTGTTACTCCAATGGATGGTAGCCTTGTCATTATGCAAGGTAGTGTGTTGTCTATATTTTTGTTATTCCAATAGATGGTAGCCTTGTCATTATGGAAGGTAGTCTGTTGTCGAGAATTTTGTTACTCCAATGGATGGTAGCCTTGTCACTATGGAAGGTAGTCTGTTGTCGAGATTTTTGTTACTACATTGGATGGTAGCCTTGTCATTATGGAAGGAAGTCTATTGTCGTGATTTTTGTTACTACAATGGATTGTAGCCTTGTCTTTATGGAAGGTAATATGTTGTCGATATCTTTGTTACTCCAATGGATGGTAGCCTAGTCATTATGGAAGGTAGTCTGTTGTCGAGATTTTTGTTACTCTAAGGGATGGTAGCCTTGTCATTATTGAAGGTAGTCTATTGTCGAGATTTTTGTTACTACAATGGATTGTAGCCTTGTCGTTATGGCCGGTAGTCTACTATCGATAACTTTGTTACTCCAAAGGATGGTAGCCTAGTCATTATAGAAGGTAGTCTGTTTTCGAGATTTTTGTTATTCCAATGGATGGCATCCTTGTGATTATGGAAGGTAGTATGTTGTCGATATCTTTGTTACTCCAATGGATGGTAGCCTTGTCATTATGGAAGGTAGTCTGTTGTAGAGATTTTTGTTACTCCAATGGATGGTAGACTTGTCATTATGCAAGGTAGTGTGTTGTTGATATTTTTGTTATTCCAATAGATGGTAGCGTTGTCATTATGGAAGGTAGTCTGTTGTCGAGATTTTTGTTACTCCAATGGATGGTAGCCTTGTCACTATGGAAGGTAGTCTGTTGTCGAGATTTTTATTACTACATTGGATGGTAGCCTTGTCATTATGGAAGGAAGTCAGTTGTCGTGATTTTTGTTACTACAATGGATTGTAGCCTTGTATTTATGGAAGGTAATATGTTGTCGATATCTTTGTTACTCCAATGGATGGTAGCCTAGTCATTATGGAAGGTAGTCTGTTGTCGAGATTTTTGTTACTCTAAGGGATGGTAGCCTTGTCATTATGAAAGGTAGTCTATTGTTGAGATTTTTATTACTATAATAGGTTGTAGCCTTGTCATTATGGAAGGTAGTCTGTTGTCGATATTTTTGTTACTCCAATGGATGGTAGCCTTGTCATTATAGAAGGTAGTCTGTTGTCGAGATTTTTGTTACTACAATGGATTGTAGCCTTGTCATTATGGAAGGTAGTTTGTTGTCGTGATTTTTGTTACTACAATGGATTGTAGCCTTGTCTTTATGGAAGGTAGTCTGTTGTCGAGATTTTTGTTACTATAATAGATTGTAGCCTTGTCATTATGGAAGGTAGTATGTTGTCGAGATTCTTGTTACTTCAATGGATGGTAGCCTTGTCATTATGGAAGGTAGTCTATTGTCGAGATTTTTGTCACTACAACGGATGGTAGTCTTGTAATTATGGAAGGTAGTTAATTGACGAGATTTTTGTTACTACAATGGATTGTAGCCTTGTCGTTATGGTAGTTAATCTGCTATCGATATCTTTGTTACTCCAAAGGATGGTAGCCTAGTCATTCTAGAAGGTAGTCTGTTTTCGAGATTTTTGTTACTCCAATGGATGGTATCCTTGTGATTATGGAAGGTAATATGTTTTCGATATTTTTTTTATTCCAATAGATGGTAGCCTTTTCATTATGGAAGGTAGTCTGTTATAGAGATTTTTGTTACACCAATGGATTTTAGCCTTGTCATTATGCAAGGTAGTCTGTTGTCGATATTTTTGTTATTCCAATAGATGGTAGCCTTGTCATTATGGAAGGTAGTCTGTTGTCGAGATTTTTGTTACTACATTGGATAGTAGCCTTGTCATTATGGAAGGTAGTCTGTTGTCGTTATTTTTGTTACTACAATGGACTGTAGCCTTGTCTTTATGGAAGGTAGTCTGTTGTCGATATATTTATTACTCCAATGGACGGTAGCCTAGTCATTATGGAAGTTAGTCTATTTTCGAGATTTTTGTTACTCTAAGGGATGGTAGCCTTGTCATTATGGAAAGTAGTGTATTGTCGAGATTTTTGTTACTACAATGGATTATAGCCTTGTCGTTATGGCAGGTAGTCTGATATCGATATCTTTGTTACTCCAAAGGATGGTAGCCTATTCATTATAAATGGTAGTCTGTATTCGAGATTTTTGTTATTCCAATGGATGGTATCCTTGTGATTATGGAAGGTAGTATGTTATTGATATCTTTGTTACTCCAATGGATGGTAGCCTTGTCATTATGGAAGGTAGTCTGTTGTAGAGATTTTTGTTACTCCAATGGATGGTAGCCTTGTCACTATGGAAGGTAGTCTGTTGTCGAGATTTTTATTACTACATTGAATGGTAGCCTTGTCATTATGGAAGGTAGTTTGTTGTTGTGATTTTTGTTACTACAATGGATTGTAGCCTTGTCTTTATGGAAGGTAATCTGTTGTCGATATCTTTGTTACTCCAATGGATGGTAGCCTACTCATTATGGAAGGTAGTCTGTTCTCGAGATTTTTTTACTCTAAGGGATGGTAGCCTGGTCATTATGGAAAGTAGTCTATTGTCGATATTTTTGTTACTACAATGGATTGTAGCCTTGTCGTTATGGCAGGTAGTCTGCTATCGATATCTTTGTTACTCCAAAGGATGGTAGCCTAGTCATTATAGATGGTAGTCTGTATTCGAGATTTTTGTTATTCCAATTAATGGTATCCATGTGATTATGGAAGGTAGTATGTTATCGATATCTTTGTTACTCCAATGGATGGTAGTCTTGTCATTATGGAAGGTAGTCTGTTGTAGAGATTTTTGTTACTCCAATGGATGGTAGCCTTGTCACTATGGAAGGTAGTCTATTGTCGAGATTTTTGTTACTACATTGGATAGTAGCCTTGTCATTATGGAAGGTAGTCTGTTGTCGTTATTTTTGTTACTACAATGGATTGTAGCCTTGTCTTTATGGAAGGTAATCTGTTGTCGATATCTTTGTTACTCCAATGGATGGTAGCCTAGTCATTATGGAAGGTAGTCTGTTCTCGGAATTTTTGTTACTCTAAGGGATGGTAGCCTTGTCATTATGGATGGTAGTCTATTGTCGAGATATTTTTTACTACAATGGATTGTATCTTTGTCGTTATGGCAGGTAGTCTGCTATCGATATCTTTGTTACTCCAAAGGATGGTAGCCTAGTCATTATAGAAGGTAGTCTGTTTTCGAGATTTTTGTTACTCCAATGGATGGTAGCCTTGTCATTATTCAAGGTAGTGTGTTGTCGATATTTTTTTTCTTCCAATAGATGGTAGCCTTTTCATTATGGAAGGTAGTCTGTTATAGAGATTTTTGTTACACCAATGGATTTTAGCCTTGTCATTATGCAAGGTAGTCTGTTGTCGATATTTTTGTTATTCCAATAGATGGTAGCCTTGTCATTATGGAAGGTAGTCTGTTGTCGAGATTTTTGTTACTACATTGGATAGTAGCCTTGTCATTATGGAAGGTAGTCTGTTGTCGTTATTCTTGTTACTACAATGGACTGTAGCCTTGTCTTTATGGAAGGTAGTCTGTTGTCGATATATTTATTACTCCAATGGACGGTAGCCTAGTCATTATGGAAGGTAGTCTATTTTCGAGATTTTTGTTACTCTAAGGGATGGTAGCCTTGTCATTATGGAAAGTAGTGTATTGTCGAGATTTTTGTTACTACAATGGATTATAGCCTTGTCGTTATGGCAGGTAGTCTGATATCGATATCTTTGTTACTCCAAAGGATGGTAGCCTATTCATTATAAATGGTAGTCTGTATTCGAGATTTTTGTTATTCCAATTGATGGTATCCTTGTGATTATGGAAGGTAGTATGTTATTGATATCTTTGTTACTCCAATGGATGGTAGCCTTGTCATTATGGAAGGTAGTCTGTTGTAGAGATTTTTGTTACTCCAATGGATGGTAGCCTAGTCACTATGGAAGGTAGTCTGTTGTCGAGATTTTTATTACTACATTGAATGGTAGCCTTGTCATTATGGAAGGTAGTTTGTTGTCGTGATTTTTGTTACTACAATGGATTGTAGCCTTGTCTTTATGGAAGATAATCTGTTGTCGATATCTTTGTTACTCCAATGGATGGTAGCCTAGTCACTATGGAAGGTAGTCTGTTGTCGAGATTTTTTTTACTCTAAGGGATGGTAGCCTTGTCATTATGGAAGGTAATCTATTGTCGAGATATTTTTTACTCTAAGGGATTGTAGCTTTGTCGTTATGGCAGGTAGTCTGCTATCGATCTCTTTGTTACTCCAAAGGATGGTAGCCTAGTCATTATAGAAGGTAGTCTGTTTTCGAGATTTTTGTTACTCCAATGGATGGTAGCCTTGTCATTATGCAAGGTAGTGTGTTGTCGATATTTTTCTTATTCCAATAGACGGTAGCCTTGTCATTATGGAAGGTAATCTATTGTAGAGATTTTTGTTACACCAATGGATGTTAGCCTTGTCATTATGCAAGGTTGTGTGTTGTCGATATTTTTGTTATTCCAATAGATGGTAGCCTTGTCATTATGGAAGGAGGTCTGTTGTCGAGATTTTTGTTACTCCAATGGATGGTAGCCTTGTCACTATGGAAGGTAGTCTGTTGTCGAGATTTTTGTTACTACATTGGATAGTAGCCTTGTCATTATGGAAGGTAGTCTGTTGTCGTTATTTTTGTTACTAAATTGGATTGTAGCCTTGTCTTTATGGAAGGTAGTCTGTTGTCGATATCTTTGTTACTCCAATGGATGGTAGCCTAGTCATTATGGAAGGTAGTCTGTTGTCGAGATTTTTGTTACTCTAAGGGATGGTAGCCTTGTCATTATGGAATTTAGTTTATTGTCGAGATTTTTTTTATTCCAATGGATGGTAGCCTTGTCATTATGGAAGGTAGTCTGTTGTCGAGATTTTTGTTACTCCAATGAATGGTATCCTTGTGATTATGGATGGTAGTATGTTGTCGATATCTTTGTTACTCCAATGGATGGTTGCCTTGTCACTATGGAAGGTAGTCTGTTGTCGAGATTTTTGTTACTACATTGGATGGTAGCCTTGTCATTATGGAAGGTAGTCTGTTGTCGTGATTTTTGTTACTACAATGGATTGTAGCCTTGTCTTTATGGAAGGTAGTCTGTTGTCGATATCTTTGTTACTCCAATGGATGGTAGCCTAGTCATTATGGAAGGAAGTCTGTTGTCGAGATTTTAGTTACTCCAATGGATGGTATCCTTGTCACTATGGAAGGTAGTCTGTTGTTGAGATTTTTGTTACTACATTGGATGGTAGCCTTGTCATTATGGAAGGTAGTCTGTTGTCGTTATTTTTGTTACTAAAATGGATTGTAGCCTTGTCTTTATGGAAGGTAGGCTGTTGTCGATATCTTTGTTACTCAAATTGATGGTAGCCTAGTCATTATGGAAGGTAGTCTGTTGTCGAGATTTTTGTTACTCTAAGGGATGGTAGCCTTGTCATTATTGAAGGTAGTCTATTGTCGAGATTTTTGTTACTACAATGGATTTTAGCCTTGTCGTTATGGCAGGTAGTATGTTGTCGATATCTTAGTTACTCCAATGGATGGTAGCCTTGTCATTATGGAAGGTAGTTTGTTGCAGAGATTTTTGTTACTCCAATGGATAGTAGCCTTGTCATTATGCAAGGTAGTGTGTTATCGATATTTTTGTTATTCTAATGGATGGTAGCTTTGTCATTATGGAAGGTAGTTTGTTGTCGTGATTTTTGTTACTTCAATAGATGGTATCCTGGTCATTATGGAAGATAGTATGTTTTCGATATCATTGTTACTCCAATGGATGGTAGCCTTGTTATTATGGAAGGTAGTCTGTTGTCGAGATTTTTGTTACTCTAAGGGATGGTAGCCTTGTCATTATGGAAGGTAGTGTGTTGTCAATATTTTTTTTATTCCAATGGATGGTAGCCTTGTCATTATGGAAGTTAGTCTGTTGTCGAAATTTTTGTTACTCCAATAGATGGTAGCCTTATCATTATGGAAGGTTGTCTGTTGTCGAGTGTTTTTTTACTACAATGGATTGTAGCCTTGTCTTTATTGAAGGTAGTATGTTATCGATATCTTTGTTACTACAATGGATGGTAGCCTTGTCATTATGGGAGGTAGTCTGTTGTCGAAATTTTTGTTACTCCAATGGATGGTAGCCTTGTCACTATGGAAGGTAGTCTGTTGTCGAGATTTTTGTTACTACATTGGATGGTAGCCTTGTCATTATGGAAGGTAGTTTGTTGTCGTGATTTTTGTTACTACAATGGATTGTAGCCTTGTCTTTATGGAAGGTAATCTGTTGTCGATATCTTTGTTACTCCAATTGATGGTAGCCTAGTCAATATGGAAGGTAGTCTGTTCTCGATATTTTTGTTACTCAAAGGGATGGTAGCCTTGTCATTATGGAAGGTAATCTATTGTCGAGATATTTTTTACTACAATGGATTGTAGCTTTGTCGTTATGGCAGGTAGTCTGCTATCGATATCTTTGTTACTCCAAAGGATGGTAGCCTAGTCATTATAGAATGTAGTCTGTTTTCGAGATTTTTGTTACTCCAATGGATGGTAGCCTTGTCATTATGCAAGGTAGTGTGTTGTCGATATTTTTGTTATTCCAATAGATGGTAGCCTTGTCATTATGGAAGGTAATCTATTGTAGAGATTTTTGTTACACCAATGGATGGTAGCCTTGTCATTATGCAAGGTAGTGTGTTATCGATATCTTTGTTACTACAATGGATGGTAGCCTTGTCATTATGGGAGGTAGTCTGTTGTCGAGATTTCTGTTACTCCAATGGATGGTAGCTTTGTCACTATGGAAGGTAGTCTGTTGTCGAGATTTTTGTTACTACATTGGATGGTAGCCTTGTCATTATGGAAGGTAGTTTGTTGTCGTGATTTTTGTTACTACAATGGATTGTAGCCTTGTCTTTATGGAAGGTAATCTGTTGTCGATATCTTTGTTACTCCAATTGATGGTAGCCTAGTCATTATGGAAGGTAGTCTGTTATCGAGATTTTTGTTACTCAAAGGGATGGTAGCCTTGTCATTATGGAAGGTAATCTGTTGTCGAGATATTTTTTACTACAATGGATTGTAGCTTTGTCGTTATGGCAGGTAGTCTGCTATCGATATCTTTGTTACTCCAAAGGATGGTAGCCTAGTCATTATAGAAGGTAGTCTGTTTTCGAGATTTTTGTTACTCCAATGGATGGTAGCCTTGTCATTATGCAAGGTAGTGTGTTGTCGATATTTTTGTTATTCCAATAGATGGTAGCCTTTTCATTATGGAAGGTAGTCTGTTGTAGAGATTTTTCTTACACCAATGGATGGTAGCCTTGTCATTATGCAAGGTAGTGTGTTATCGATATTTTTGTTATTCCAATAGATGGTAGCCTTGTCATTATGGAAGGTAGTCTGTTGTCGAGATTTTTGTTACTCCAATGGATGGTAGCCTTGTCACTATGGAAGGTAGTCTGTTGTCGAGGTTTTTGTTACTACATTGGATAGTAGCCTTGTCATTATGGAAGGTAGTCTGTTGTCGTTATTTTTTTTACTACAACGGATTGTAGCCTTGTCTTTATGGAAGGTAGTCTGTTGTCGATATCTTTGTTACTCCAATGGATGGTAGCCTAGTCATTATGGAAGGTAGTCTGTTGTCGAGATTTTTGTTACTCTAAGGGATGGTAGCCTTGTCATTATGGAAGGTAGTCTATTGTCGAGATTTTTGTTACTACAATGGATTTTAGCCTTGTCGTTATGGCAGGTAGTATGTTGTCGATATCTTTGTTACTCCAATGGATGGTAGCCTTGTCATTATGGAAGGTAGTTTGTTGTAGAGATTTTTGTTACTCCAATGGATAGTAGCCTTGTCATTATGCAAGGTAGTGTGTTATTGAGATTTTTGTTATTCTAATGGATGGTAGCTTTGTCATTATGGAAGGTAGTTTGTTGTCGTGATTTTTGTTACTTCAATGGATGGTATCCTGGTCATTATGGAAGATAATATGTTGTCGATATTTTTGTTACTCTAAGGGATGGTAGCCTTGTCATTATGGAAGGTAGTGTGTTGTCAATATTTTTTTTATTCCAATGGATGGTAGCCTTGTCATTATGGAAGTTAGTCTGTTGTCGAAATTTTTGTTACTCCAATAGATGGTAGCCTTGTCATTATGGAAGGTTGTCTGTTGTCGAGTGTTTTTTTACTACAATGGATTGTAGCCTTGTCTTTATTGAAGGTAGTATGTTATCGATATCTTTGTTACTCCAATGGATGGTAGCCTTGTCATTATGGGAGGTAGTCTGTTGTCGAGATTTTTGTTACTCCAATGAATGGTAGCCTTGTCACTATGGAAGGTAGTTTGTTGTCGAGATTTTTGTTACTACATTGGATGGTAGCCTTGTCATTATGGAAGGTAGTTTGTAGTCGTGATTTTTGTTACTACAATGGATTGTAGCCTTGTCTTTATGGAAGGTAATCTGTTGTCGATATCTTTGTTACTCCAATTGATGGTAGCCTAGTCATTATGGAAGGTAGTCTGTTCTCGAGATTTTTGTTACTCAAAAGGATGGTAGCCTTGTCATTATGGAAGGTAATCTGTTGTCGAGATATTTTTTACTATAATGGATTGTAGCTTTGTCGTTATGGCAGGTAGTCTGCTATCGATATCTTTGTTACTCCAAAGGATGGTAGCCTAGTCATTATAGAAGGTAGTCTGTTTTTGAGATTTTTGTTACTCCAACGGATGGTAGCCTTGTCAATATGCAAGGTAGTGTGTTGTCGATATTTTTGTTATTCCAATAGATGGTAGCCTTGTCATTATGGAAGGTAGTCTGTTGTAGAGATTTTTGTTACACCAATGGATGGTAGCCTTGTCATTATGCAAGGTAGTGTGTTATCGATATTTTTGTTATTCCAAAAGATGGTAGCCTTGTCATTATGGAAGGTAGTCTGTTGTCGAGATTTTTGTTACTCCAATGGATGGTAGCCTTGTCACTAGGGAAGGTAGTATGTTGTCGAGATTTTTGTTACTACATTGGATAGTAGCCTTGTCATTATGGAAGGTAGTCTGTTGTCGAGATTTTTGTTACTATAATGGATTGTATCCTTGTCGTTATGGAAGGTAGTTTGTTGTCGATATCTTTGTTACTCCAATGGATGGTAGCCTAGTCATTATGGAAGGTAGTCTGTTGTCGATATTTTTGTTTCTCTAAGGGATGGTAGCCTTGTCATTATGGAAGTTAGTTTATTGTCGAGATGTTTGTTATTCCAATGCATGGAAACCTTGTCATTATGGAAGGTAGTCTGTTGTCGAGATTTTTGTTACTACAATGGATTGTATCCTTGTCATTATGGAAGGTAGTATGTTGTTGATATCTTTCTTACTCCAACGGATGGTAGCCTAGTCATTATGGAAGGTACTCTGTTGTCTAGATTTTTGTTACTCCATTGGATGGTAGCCTTGTCATTATGGAAGGTAGTGTGTTGTCGATATTTTTGTTATTCCAATAGATGGTAGCCTTGTCATTATGCAAGGTAGTCTATTGTCGTCATTTTTTTTACTCCAATGGATGGTATCCTTGTCATTATGGAAGGTAGTATGTTGTCGATATCATTGTTACTCTAATGGATGGTAGCCTTGTCATTATGGAAGGTAGTTTGTTGTCTAGATTTTTGTTATTCCAATGGATGGTAGCCTTGTCATTATGGAAGGTAGTTTGTTGGTGATATTTTTGTTACTCCAATGGATGGTAGCCTTGTCATTATGGAAGGTAGTGTGTTTTCGATATTTTTGTTATTCCAATGGATGGTAGCCTTGTCTTTATGTAAGTTAGTTTGTTGTCCAACTTTTTGTTATTCCAATGGATGGAAGCCTTGTCATTATGGAAGGTAATCTGTTGTCGAGATTTTTGTTACTACAATGGATTGTATCCTTGTCGTATGGAAGGTAGTATGTTGTCGAAATCTTTCTTACTCCAATGGATTGTAGCCTAGTCATTATGGAAGGTAGTTTTGTTGACGATATTTTTGTTACTCCATTGGATGGTAGCCATGTCATTATGGAAGGTAGTGTGTTGTTGATATTTTGGTTATTCCAATGGATGGTAGCCTTGTCATTATGGAAGGTAGTCTGTTTTCGTAATTTTTGTTACTCCAATGGATGGTAGCCTTGTAATTATGGAAGGTAGTATGTTGTCGATATCTTTGTTACTCCAATGGATGGTAGCCTTGTCATTATGGAAAGTAGTTTGTTGTCTAGATTTTTGTTATTCCAATGTATGGTAGCCTTATCATTATGAAATGTAGTCTATTGTCAAGATTTTTGTTACTATAATAGATTGTAGCCTTGTCATTATGAAAGGCAGTTTGTTGTCGAGATTTTTGTTACTCCAATGGATGGTAGCCTTGTCATTATAGAAGGTAGTATATTGTCGAGATTTTTGTAAATACAATGGATGGTAACCTTGTCATTATGGAAGGTAGTCTGTTGTCTAGATTTTTGTTACTACAATAGATTGTAGCCTTGACGTTATGGAAGGTAGTCTGTTGTCGAGATTTTTGTTACTATAATAGATTGTAGCCTTATCATTATGGAAGGTAGTATGTTGTCGAGATTCTTGTTACTCCAATGGATGGTAGCCTTGTCATTATGGAAGGTAGTCTATTGTCGATATTTTTGTCACTACAATGGATGGTAGCCTTTTCATTATTGAAGGTAGTCTATTGTCGAGATTTTTGTTACTACAATGGCTTGTATCCTTGTCGTTATGGAAGGTAGTCTGTTATCGATATCTTTGTTACTCCAAAGGATGGTAGCCTAGTCATCATGGAAGGTAGTTTGACGTCGATATTTTTGTTACTCCAATGGATGGTATCCTTGTAATTATTTAAGGTAGTATGTTGTCGATATCTTTGTTACTTCAATGGATGGTAGCCTTGTCATTATGGAAGGTAGTCTGTTGTCGACATTTTTTTTACTCTAAGGGATGGTAGCCTTGTCATTATGGAAGGTAGTGTGTTGTCAATATTTTTGTTATTCTAATGGATGGTAGCATTGTCATTATATAAGTTAGTCTGTTGTGGATATTTTTGTTACTCCAATGGATGGTAGCCTTGCAATTATGGAAGGTAGTCTATTGTCGAGATTTTTGTTACTACAATGGATGGTAGCCATGTCATTATGGAAGGTTGTCTATTTTTAAGATTTTTGCTACTACAATTGATTGTAGCCTTGTCCGAATGGAAGGTAGTATGTTTTCGATATCTTTGTTACTCCAATAGATGGTAGCCTTGTCATTATGGGAGGTAGTTTGTTGTCGAAATTTTTGTTACTCCAATGGATGGTAGCCTTGTCATTATGGAAGGTAGTGTGTTGTCGATATTATTGTTATTCCAATGGATGGTACCCTTGTCATTATGGAAGTTAGTCTGTTGTCGAGATTTTTGCAACACCAATGGATGGTAGCCTTATCATTATGGAATGTAGTTTGTTGTCGAGATTTTTGTTACTACATTGGATGGTAGCCTTGTCATTATGGAAGGTAGTTTATTGTCGAGATTTTTGTTACTACAATGGATTGTATCCTTGTCGTTATTAAAGGTAGTCTGTTGCCAATATCTTTGTTACTCCAATGGATGGTAGCCTATTCATTATGGAAGGTAGTCTGTTGTCGAGATTATTGTTACTCTAAGGGATGGTAGCCTTGTCTTTATGGAAGTTAGTTTATTTTCGAGATTTTTGTTATTCCAATGGATGGAAGCCTTGTCATTATGGAAGGTAATCTGTTGTCGAGATTTTTGTTACTACAATGGATTGTATCCTTGTCGTATGGAAGGTAGTATGTTGTCGATATCTTTCTTACTCCAATGGATTGTAGCCTACTCATTATGGAAGGTAGTTTGTTGTCGATATTTTTGTTACTCCATTGGATGGTAGCCATGTCATTATGGAAGGTAGTGTGTTGTCGATATTTTTGTTATTCCAATGGATGGTAGCCTTGTCATTATAGAAGGTAGTCTGTTATCGTCATTTTTGTTACTCCAATGAATGGTATCCTTGTAATTATGGAAGGTAGTATGTTGTCGATATCTTTGTTACTCCAATGGATGGTAGCCTTGTCATTATGGGAGGTAGTTTGTTGTCGATATTTTTGTTACTCCAATGGATGGTAGCCTTGTCATTATGGAAGGTAGTGTGTTGTCGATATTTTTGTTATTTCAATGGATGATAGCCTTGTCATTATGTAAGTTAGTTTGTTGTCTAAATTTTTGTTACTCTTATGGATGGTAGCCTTGTCATTATGGAAGGTAGTCTGTTTACGAGATTTTTGATACTACATTGGATGGTAGGCTTGTCATTATGGAAGGTACTCTGTTGTCGAAATTTTTGTTACTATAATGGATTGTAGCCTTGTCGTTATGGAAGGTAGTTTGTTATCGATATCTTTGTTACTCCAATGGATGGTAGCCTAGTCATTATGGAAGGTAGTCTGTTGTCGAGATTTTTGTTTCCCTAAGGGATGGTAGCCTTGTAATTATGGAACTTAGTTTATTGTCAAGATTTTTGTTATTCCAATGCATGGAAGCCTTGTCATTATGGAAGGTAGTCTGTTGTCGAGATTTTTGTTACTACAATGGATTGTATCCTTGTCGTTATGGAAGGTAGTTTGTTGACGATATCTTTGTTACTACAATGGATGGTAGCCTAGTCATTATGGAAGGTAGTCTGTTGTCGATATTTTTGTTTCTCAAAGGGATGGTAGCCTTGTCATTATGGAAGTTAGTTTATTGTCGAGATGTTTGTTATTCCAATGCATGGAAACCTTGTCATTATGGAAGGTAGCCTGTTGTCGAGATTTTTGTTACTACAATGGATTGTATCCTTGTCATTATGGAAGGTAGTATGTTGTTGATATCTTTCTTACTCCAATGGATGGTAGCCTAGTCATTATGAAAGGTAGTCTGTTGTCGAGATTTTTGTTACTCCATTGGATGGTAGCCTTGTCATTATGGAAGGTAGTGTGTTGTCGATATTTTTGTTATTCCAATAGATGGTAGCCTTGTCATTATGCAAGGTAGTCTATTGTCGTCATTTTTTTTACTCCAATGGATGGTATCCTTGTCATTACGGAAGGTAGTATGTTGTCGATATCTTTGTAACTCCAATGGATGGTAGCTTTGTCATTATGGAAGGTAGTCTGTTGTCTATATTTTTGTTACTCCAATGGATGGTAGCCTTGTCAATATGGAAGGTAGTTTGTTGTCGAGATTTTTGTTACTACATTGGATGGTATCCTTGTCATTATCGAAGGTAGTCTGTTGTCGAGATTTTTGTTACTGCAACGGATTGTTGCCTTGTCGTTATGGAAGGTAGTTTGTTGTCGATATCTTTGTTACTCTAATGGATGGGAGCCTAGTCATTATGGAAGGTAGTCTGTTGTCAAGATTTTTGTTACTCTAAGGGATGGTAGCCTTGTCAATATGGAAGTTAGTTTATTGTCGAGATTTCTATTATTCCAATGGATGGTAGCCTTGTCATTATGGAAGGTAGTCTGTTGTCGAGATTTTTGTTACTACAATGGAATGTATCCTTGTCGTTATGGAAGGTAGTTTGTTGTCGATATCTTTCTGACTCCAATGGATTGTAGCCTAGTCATTATGGAAGGTAGTCTGTTGTCGAGATTTTTGTTACTCCATTGGATGGTAGCCTTGTCGTTATGGAAGGTAGTCTGTTATCGATATCTTTGTTACTCCAAAGGATGGTAGCCTAGTCATTACGGAAGGTAGTTTGTCGTCGATATTTATGTTACTCCAAAGGATGGTATACTTGTCATTATTTAAGGTAGTATGTTGTCGATATCTTTGTTACTTCAATGGATGGTAGCCTTGTCATTATGGAAGGTAGTTTGTTATCGACATTTTTGTTACTCTAAGGGATGGTAGCCTTGTCATTATGGAAGGTAGTGTGTTGTCAATATTTTTGTTACTCCAATGGATGGTAGCATTGTCATTATATAAGTTAGTCTGTTGTGGATATTTTTGTTACTCCAATAGATGGTAGCCATGTCATTATGGAAGGTTGTCTATTGTTAAGATTTTTGCTACTACAATAGATTGTAGCCTTGTCCTAATGGAAGGTAGTATGTTTTCAATATCTTTGTTACTCAAATAGATGGTAGCCTTGTCATTATGGGAGGTAGTTTGTTGTTGAAATTTTTGTTACTCCAATGGATGGTAGCCTTGTCATTATGGAAGGTAGTGTGTTGTCGATATTTTTGTTATTCCAATGGATGGTAGCCTTGTCATTATGGAAGTTAGTCTGTTGTCGAGATATTTGCAACACCAATGGATGGTAGCCTTATCATTATGGAATGTAGTCTGTTTTCGAGATTTTTGTTACTACATTGGATGGTAGCCTTGTCATTATGGAAGGTAGTCTGTTGTCGAGATTTTTGTTACTACAATGGATTGTATCCTTGTCGTTATTGAAGGTAGTCTGTTGTCAATATCTTTGTTACTCCAATGGATGGTAGCCTAGTCATTATGAAAGGTAGTCTGTTGTCGAGATTATTGTTACTCTAAGGGATGGTAGCCTTGTCTTTATGGAAGTTAGTTTATTTTCGATATTTTTGTTATTCCAATGGATGGAAGCCTTGTCATTATGGAAGGTAATCTATTGTCGAGACTTTTGTTACTACAATGGATTGTATCCTTGTCGTATGGAAGGTAGTATGTTGTCGATATCTTTCTTACTCCAATGGATTGTAGCCTAGTCATTATGGAAGGTAGTTTGTTGTCGATATTTTTATTACTCCATTGGATGGTAGCCATGTCATTATGGAAGGTAGTTTGTTGTCGATATTTTGGTTATTCCAATGGATGGTAGCCATGTCATTATGGAAGGTAGTCTGTTGTCGTCATTTTTGTTACTCCAATGGATGGAGTCCTTGTAATTATTGAAGGTAGTATGTTGTCGATATCTTTGTTACTCCAATGGATGGTAGCCTTGTCATTATGGAAGGTAGTCTGTTGTCTAGATTTTTGTTACTCTAAGGGATGGTAGCCTTGTCATTATGGAAAGAAGTTAGTGTGGAGATTTTTGTTATTCCAACGAATGGTAGCCTTATCATTATGAAAGGTAGTCTATTGTCGAGATTTTTGTTACTATAATAGATTGTAGCCTTGTCATTATGGAAGGTAGTCTGTTGTCGAGATTTTTGTTACTCCAATGGATGGTAACCTTGTCATTATAGAAGGTAGTATATTGTTGAGATTTTTGTCACTACAATGGATGGTAGCCATGTCATTATGGAAGGTAGTCTGTTGTCGAGATTTTTGTTACTACAATAGAATGTAGCCTTGTCGTTAAGGAAAATAGTCAGTTGTCGAGATTTTTGTTACTATAATAGATTGTAGCCTTGTCATTATGGAAGGTAGTATGTTGTCGAGATTCTTGTTACTCCAATGGATGGTAGCCTTGTCATTATGGAAGGTAGTCTATTGTCGAGATTTTTGTCACTACAATGGATGGTTGCCTTGTCATTATGGAAGGTAGTCTATTGTCGAGATTTTTGTTACTACAATGGATTGTAGCCTTGTCGTTATGGAAGGTAGTCTGTTATCGATATCTTTGTTACTCTAAAGGATGGTAGCCTAGTCATTACATAAGGTAGTCTACTGTCGAGATTTTTGTTACTCCAATGGATGGTATCCTTGTCATATGGAAGGAAGTATGTTGTCGATATCTTTGTTACTCCAATGGATGGTAGCCTTATCATTATGGAAGGTAGTCTGTTGTCGAGATTTTTGTTACTCCAATGGATGGTAGCCTTGTCATTATTGAAGGTAGTGTGTTGTCGATATTTTTGTTATTCCAATGGATGGTAGCCTTATCATTATGGAAGGTAGTCTGTTGTCGAGATTTTTGTGACTCCAATGGATGGTAGCCTTTTCATTATGGAAGGTAGTCTGTTGTCGAGATTTTTGTTACTACAACGGATTGTAGCCTTGTCGTTATGGAAGGTTGTCTATTGTTGATATCTTTGTTACTCCAATGGATGGTAGCCTAGTCATTATGAAAGTTAGTTTATTTTCGAGATTTTTGTTATTACAATGGATGGTAGCCTTGTCATTATGCAAGGTAGTCTGTTGTCGAGATTTTTGTTACTACAATGGATTGTATCCTTGTCGTTATAGAAGGTAGTATGTTGTCGATATCTTTCTTACTCCAAAGGATGGTAGCCTAGTCATTATGGAAGGTAGTCTGTCGTCGAGATTTTTGTTACTCCAATGGATGGTATCCTTGTCATTATTTAAGGTAGTATGTTGTCGATATCTTTGTTACTCCAATGGATGGTAGCCTTGTCATTATGAAAGGTAGTCTATTGTCGAGATTTTTGTTACTACAATGAATGGTAGCTTTATCATTATGGAAGGTTGTCTGTTGTCGAGATTTTTGTTACTACAATGGATTGTAGCCTTGTCTTTATGGAAGGTAGTATGTTGTCGATATCTTTGTTACTCCAATGGATTGTAGCCTTGTCATTATGGGAGGTAGTTTGTTATCGAGATTTTTGTTACTCCAATGGATGGTAGCCTTGTCATTATGGAAGGTAGTGTGTTGTCAATATTTTTGTTATTCCAATGGATGGTAACCTTATCATTGTGGAAGTTAGTCTGTTGTCGATATTTTTGTTTCTCCAATGGATGGTAGCCTTGTCATTATGGAAGGTTGTCTATTGTCGAGATTTTTGTTACTACAATGGATGGTAGCCTTATCATTATGGAAGGTTGTCTGTTGTCGAGATTTTTGTTACTACAATGGATTGTAGCCTTGTCTTTATGGAAGGTAGTATGTTGTCGATATCTTTGTCACTCCAATGGATTGTAGCTTTGTCATTATGGGAGGTAGTTTGTTATCGATATTTTTGTTACTCCAATGGATGGTAGCCTTGTCATTATGGAAGGTAGTGTGTTGTCGATATTTTTGTTATTCCAATGGATGGTAGCCTTGTCATTATGGAAGTTAGTCTATTGTCGAGATTTTTGTTACTCCAATGGATGGTAGCCTTGTGATTATGGAAAGTAGTCTGTTGTCAAGATTTTTGTTACTACATTGGATGGTAGCCTTGTCATTATGGAAGGTGGTCTGTTGTCGATATTTTTGTTACTACAATGGATTGTGGCCTTGTTTTTATGGAAGGTAGTCTGTTGTCGATATCTTTGTTACTCCAATGGATGGTAGCCTAGTCATTATGGAAGGCAGTCTGTTGTGGAGATTTTTGTTACTCTAAGGGATGGTAGCCTTGTCATTATGGAAGTTAGGTTATTGTCGAGATTTTTGTTATTCCAATGGATGGAAGCCTTATCATTATGGAAGGTAGTCTGTTGTCGAGATTTTTGTTACTACAATGGATTGTATCCTTGTTTTTATGGAAGCTAGTATGTTGTCGATATCTTTCTTACTCCAATGGATGGTAGCCTAGTCATTATGGAAGGTAGTCTGTTGTCGAGATTTTTTTTACTTCATTGGATGGTAGCCTTGTCATTATGGAAGGTAGTGTGTTGTCGCTATTTTTGTTATTCCAATGGATGGTAGCCTTGTCATTGTGGAAGGTAGTAAGTTATCGTCATTTTTGTTACTCCTATGGATGGTATCCTTGTCATTATGAAAGGTAGTGTGTTGTTGATATTTTTGTTATTCCAATAGATGGTAGCCTTGTCATTATGGAAGGTAGTTTGTTGTCGAGATTTTTGTTACTCCCATGAATGGGAGCCTTGTCATTATGGAAGGTAATTGTCGAGATTTTTGTTACTACATTGGATGGTAGCCTTGCCATTATGGAAGGTAGTCTGTTTTCTAGATTTTTGTTACTACAATGGATTGTATCCTTGTCGTTATGGAAGGTAGTCTGTTGTCGATATCTTTGTTACTCTAATGGATGGTAGCCTAGCCATTAAGGATGGTAGTCTATTGTCGAGATTTTTGTTACTCTAAGGGATGGTAGCCTTGTCATTATGGAAGTTTGTTTATTGTCGAGATTTTTGTTATTCCAATGGATGGTAGCCTTGTCGTTATAGAAGGTAGTATGTTGTCGATATTTTTCTTACTCCAAAGGATGGTAGCCTATTCATTATGGAAGGTAGTCTGTCGTCGAGATTTTTGTTACTCCAACAGATGGTATCCTTGTCATTATTTAAGGTAGTATGTTGTCGATATCTTTGTTACTCAAATGGATGGTAGCCTTGTCATTATGGAAGGTAGTCTATTGTCGAGATTTTTGTTACTCTAAGGGATGCTAGCCTTGTCATTATGGAAGATAGTATGTTGTTGATATTTTTGTTAGTCTAAGGGATGGTAGCCTTGTATTTATGAAAGGTAGTCTATTGTCGTGATTTATGTTACTATAATAGATTGTAGCCTTGTAATTATGGAAGGT
The DNA here is from genome assembly GCA_948472305.1 of Vicia faba. Taxonomy (NCBI): domain Eukaryota; kingdom Viridiplantae; phylum Streptophyta; class Magnoliopsida; order Fabales; family Fabaceae; genus Vicia; species Vicia faba. The sequence continues at coordinate 528,862,288 of OX451741.1, forward strand.
AGTCTGTTGTCGAGATTTTTGTTATTCCAATTATATCCTTGTCGTTATGGAAGGTAGTATGTTGTCGGTATCTTTCTTACTCCAATGGATGGTAGCCTAGTCATTATGGAAGGTAGACTGTTGTCTAGATTTTTGTTACTATAATAGATTGTATCCTTGTCGTTATGGAAGGTAGTATGTTGTCGAGATTCTTGTTACTCCAATGGATGGAAGCCTTGTCATTATGGAAGGTAGTCTATTGTCGATATTTTTGTAACTATAATGGATGGTAACCTTGTCATTATGGAAGGTAGTCTGTTGTTAAGATTTTTGTTACTCTAAGGGATGGTAGCCTTGTCATTATGGAAGGTAGTGTGTTGTTAATATTTTTGTTCTTCCAATGGATGGTAGCCTTGTAATTATGGAAGTTACTCTGTTGTCGATATTTTTATTACTCCATTGGATGGTAGCCATGTCATTATGGAAGGTAGTTTGTTGTCGATATTTTGGTTATTCCAATGGATGGTAGCCATGTCATTATGGAAGGTAGTCTGTTGTCGTCATTTTTGTTACTCCAATGGATGGAGTCCTTGTAATTATTGAAGGTAGTATGTTGTCGATATCTTTGTTACTCCAATGGATGGTAGCCTTGTCATTATGGAAGGTAGTCTGTTGTCTAGATTTTTGTTACTCTAAGGGATGGTAGCCTTGTCATTATGGAAAGAAGTTAGTGTGGAGATTTTTGTTATTCCAACGAATGGTAGCCTTATCATTATGAAAGGTAGTCTATTGTCGAGATTTTTGTTACTATAATAGATTGTAGCCTTGTCATTATGGAAGGTAGTCTGTTGTCGAGATTTTTGTTACTCCAATGGATGGTAACCTTGTCATTATAGAAGGTAGTATATTGTTGAGATTTTTGTCACTACAATGGATGGTAGCCATGTCATTATGGAAGGTAGTCTGTTGTCGAGATTTTTGTTACTACAATAGAATGTAGCCTTGTCGTTAAGGAAAATAGTCAGTTGTCGAGATTTTTGTTACTATAATAGATTGTAGCCTTGTCATTATGGAAGGTAGTATGTTGTCGAGATTCTTGTTACTCCAATGGATGGTAGCCTTGTCATTATGGAAGGTAGTCTATTGTCGAGATTTTTGTCACTACAATGGATGGTTGCCTTGTCATTATGGAAGGTAGTCTATTGTCGAGATTTTTGTTACTACAATGGATTGTAGCCTTGTCGTTATGGAAGGTAGTCTGTTATCGATATCTTTGTTACTCTAAAGGATGGTAGCCTAGTCATTACATAAGGTAGTCTACTGTCGAGATTTTTGTTACTCCAATGGATGGTATCCTTGTCATATGGAAGGAAGTATGTTGTCGATATCTTTGTTACTCCAATGGATGGTAGCCTTATCATTATGGAAGGTAGTCTGTTGTCGAGATTTTTGTTACTCCAATGGATGGTAGCCTTGTCATTATTGAAGGTAGTGTGTTGTCGATATTTTTGTTATTCCAATGGATGGTAGCCTTATCATTATGGAAGGTAGTCTGTTGTCGAGATTTTTGTGACTCCAATGGATGGTAGCCTTTTCATTATGGAAGGTAGTCTGTTGTCGAGATTTTTGTTACTACAACGGATTGTAGCCTTGTCGTTATGGAAGGTTGTCTATTGTTGATATCTTTGTTACTCCAATGGATGGTAGCCTAGTCATTATGAAAGTTAGTTTATTTTCGAGATTTTTGTTATTACAATGGATGGTAGCCTTGTCATTATGCAAGGTAGTCTGTTGTCGAGATTTTTGTTACTACAATGGATTGTATCCTTGTCGTTATAGAAGGTAGTATGTTGTCGATATCTTTCTTACTCCAAAGGATGGTAGCCTAGTCATTATGGAAGGTAGTCTGTCGTCGAGATTTTTGTTACTCCAATGGATGGTATCCTTGTCATTATTTAAGGTAGTATGTTGTCGATATCTTTGTTACTCCAATGGATGGTAGCCTTGTGATTATGAAAGGTAGTCTATTGTCGAGATTTTTGTTACTACAATGAATGGTAGCTTTATCATTATGGAAGGTTGTCTGTTGTCGAGATTTTTGTTACTACAATGGATTGTAGCCTTGTCTTTATGGAAGGTAGTATGTTGTCGATATCTTTGTTACTCCAATGGATTGTAGCCTTGTCATTATGGGAGGTAGTTTGTTATCGAGATTTTTGTTACTCCAATGGATGGTAGCCTTGTCATTATGGAAGGTAGTGTGTTGTCAATATTTTTGTTATTCCAATGGATGGTAACCTTATCATTGTGGAAGTTAGTCTGTTGTCGATATTTTTGTTTCTCCAATGGATGGTAGCCTTGTCATTATGGAAGGTTGTCTATTGTCGAGATTTTTGTTACTACAATGGATGGTAGCCTTATCATTATGGAAGGTTGTCTGTTGTCGAGATTTTTGTTACTACAATGGATTGTAGCCTTGTCTTTATGGAAGGTAGTATGTTGTCGATATCTTTGTCACTCCAATGGATTGTAGCTTTGTCATTATGGGAGGTAGTTTGTTATCGATATTTTTGTTACTCCAATGGATGGTAGCCTTGTCATTATGGAAGGTAGTGTGTTGTCGATATTTTTGTTATTCCAATGGATGGTAGCCTTGTCATTATGGAAGTTAGTCTATTGTCGAGATTTTTGTTACTCCAATGGATGGTAGCCTTGTGATTATGGAAAGTAGTCTGTTGTCAAGATTTTTGTTACTACATTGGATGGTAGCCTTGTCATTATGGAAGGTGGTCTGTTGTCGATATTTTTGTTACTACAATGGATTGTGGCCTTGTTTTTATGGAAGGTAGTCTGTTGTCGATATCTTTGTTACTCCAATGGATGGTAGCCTAGTCATTATGGAAGGCAGTCTGTTGTGGAGATTTTTGTTACTCTAAGGGATGGTAGCCTTGTCATTATGGAAGTTAGGTTATTGTCGAGATTTTTGTTATTCCAATGGATGGAAGCCTTATCATTATGGAAGGTAGTCTGTTGTCGAGATTTTTGTTACTACAATGGATTGTATCCTTGTTTTTATGGAAGCTAGTATGTTGTCGATATCTTTCTTACTCCAATGGATGGTAGCCTAGTCATTATGGAAGGTAGTCTGTTGTCGAGATTTTTTTTACTTCATTGGATGGTAGCCTTGTCATTATGGAAGGTAGTGTGTTGTCGCTATTTTTGTTATTCCAATGGATGGTAGCCTTGTCATTGTGGAAGGTAGTAAGTTATCGTCATTTTTGTTACTCCTATGGATGGTATCCTTGTCATTATGAAAGGTAGTGTGTTGTTGATATTTTTGTTATTCCAATAGATGGTAGCCTTGTCATTATGGAAGGTAGTTTGTTGTCGAGATTTTTGTTACTCCCATGAATGGGAGCCTTGTCATTATGGAAGGTAATTGTCGAGATTTTTGTTACTACATTGGATGGTAGCCTTGCCATTATGGAAGGTAGTCTGTTTTCTAGATTTTTGTTACTACAATGGATTGTATCCTTGTCGTTATGGAAGGTAGTCTGTTGTCGATATCTTTGTTACTCTAATGGATGGTAGCCTAGCCATTAAGGATGGTAGTCTATTGTCGAGATTTTTGTTACTCTAAGGGATGGTAGCCTTGTCATTATGGAAGTTTGTTTATTGTCGAGATTTTTGTTATTCCAATGGATGGTAGCCTTGTCGTTATAGAAGGTAGTATGTTGTCGATATTTTTCTTACTCCAAAGGATGGTAGCCTATTCATTATGGAAGGTAGTCTGTCGTCGAGATTTTTGTTACTCCAACAGATGGTATCCTTGTCATTATTTAAGGTAGTATGTTGTCGATATCTTTGTTACTCAAATGGATGGTAGCCTTGTCATTATGGAAGGTAGTCTATTGTCGAGATTTTTGTTACTCTAAGGGATGCTAGCCTTGTCATTATGGAAGATAGTATGTTGTTGATATTTTTGTTAGTCTAAGGGATGGTAGCCTTGTATTTATGAAAGGTAGTCTATTGTCGTGATTTATGTTACTATAATAGATTGTAGCCTTGTAATTATGGAAGGTAGTCTGTTGTCGAGATTTTTGTTATTCCAATTATATCCTTGTCGTTATGGAAGGTAGTATGTTGTCGGTATCTTTCTTACTCCAATGGATGGTAGCCTAGTCATTATGGAAGGTAGACTGTTGTCTAGATTTTTGTTACTATAATAGATTGTATCCTTGTCGTTATGGAAGGTAGTATGTTGTCGAGATTCTTGTTACTCCAATGGATGGAAGCCTTGTCATTATGGAAGGTAGTCTATTGTCGATATTTTTGTAACTATAATGGATGGTAACCTTGTCATTATGGAAGGTAGTCTGTTGTTAAGATTTTTGTTACTCTAAGGGATGGTAGCCTTGTCATTATGGAAGGTAGTGTGTTGTTAATATTTTTGTTCTTCCAATGGATGGTAGCCTTGTAATTATGGAAGTTACTCTGTTATCGATATTTTTGTTACTCCAATGGATGGTAGCCTTGCCATTATGGAAGGTAGTCTATTGTCGAGATTTTTGTTACTACAATGGATGGTAGCCATGTCATTATGGAAGGTTATCTGTTGTTAAGATTTTTGTTACTACAATGGATTGTAGCCTTGTCCTAATAGAAGGTAGTACGTTTTTGATATCATTGTTACTCCAATGGATGGTAGCCTTGTCATTAAGGGAGGTAGTTTGTTGTCGAGATTTTTGTTACTCCAATGGATGGTATCCTTGTCATTATGGAAGGTAGTATGTTTTCGATATCTTTGTTACTCCAATGGATGGTAGCCTTGTCATTAAGGGAGGTAGTTTGTTGTCGAGATTTTTGTTACTCCAATGGATGGTAGCCTTATCATTATGGAATGTAGTATGTTGTCGAGATTTTTGTTACTCCAATGGATGGTATCCTTGTCATATGGAAGGTAGTATGTTGTCGATATCTTTGTTACTCCAATGGATGGTAGCCTTATCATTATAGAAGGTAGTCTGTTGTTGAGATTTTTGTTACTCCAATGAATGGTAGCCTTGTCATTATGGAAGGTAGTGTGTTGTCGAGATTTTTGTTACTACATTGAATGGTAGCCTTGTCATTATGGAAGGTAGTCTGTTGTCGAGATTTTTGTTACTACAATGGATTGTAGCCTTGTCGTTATGGAAGGTTGTCTATTGTTGATATCTTTGTTACTCCAATGGATGGTAGCCTAGTCATTATGAAAGTTAGTTTATTGTCGAGATTTTTGTTATTACAATGGTTGGTAGCCTTGTCATTATGCAAGGTAGTCTGTTGTCGAGATTTTTGTTACTACAATGGATTGTATCCTTGTCGTTATAGAAGGTAGTATGTTGTCGATATCTTTCTTACTCCAAAGGATGGTAGCCTAGTCATTATGGAAGGTAGTCTGTCGTCGAGACTTTTGTTACTCCAATGGATGGTATCCTTGTCATTATTTAAGGTAGTATGTTGTCGATATCTTTGTTACTCCAATGGATGATAGCCTTGTCATTATGAAAGGTAGTCTATTGTCGAGATTTTTGTTACTACAATGGATGGTAGCCTTATCATTATGGAAGGTTGTCTGTTGTCGAGATTTTTGTTACTACAACGGATTGTAGCCTTGTCTTTATGGAAGGTAGTATGTTGTCGATATCTTTGTTACTCCAATGGATTGTAGCCTTGTCATTATGGGAGGTAGTTTGTTATCGAGATTTTTGTTACTCCAATGGATGGTAGCCTTGTCATTATGGAAGGTAGTGTGTTGTCAATATTTTTGTTATTCCAATGGATGGTAGCCTTATCATTGTGGAAGTTAGTCTGTTGTCGATATTTTTGTTTCTCCAATGGATGGTAGCCTTGTCATTATGGAAGGTTGTCTATTGTCGAGATATTTATTACTACAATGGATGGTAGCCTTATCATTATGGAAGGTTGTCTGTTGTCGAGATTTTTGTTACTACAATGGATTTTAGCCTTGTCTTTATGGAAGGTAGTATGTTGTCGATATCTTTGTTAATCCAATGGATTGTAGCCTTGTCATTGGGGGAGGTAGTTTGTTATCGATATTTTTGTTACTCTAATGGATGGTAGCCTTGTCATTATGGAAGGTAGTGTGTTATCGATATTTTTGTTATTCCAATGGATGGTAGCCTTGTCATTATGGAAGTTAGTCTATTGTCGAGATTTTTGTTACTCCAATGGATGGTAGCCTTGTGATTATGGAATGTTGTCTGTTGTCAAGATTTTTGTTACTACATTGGATGGTAGCCTTGTCATTATGGAAGGTGGTCCGTTGTGGATATTTTTGTTACTACAATGGATTGTGGCCTTGTTTTTATGGAAGTAGTCTGTTATCGATATCTTTGTTACTCCAATGGATGGTAGCCTAGTCATTATGGAAGGCAGTCTGTTGTCGAGATTTTTGTTATTCTAATGGATGGAAGCCTTATCATTATGGAAGGTAGTCTGTTGTCGAGATTTTTGTTACTACAATGGATTGTATTCTTGTTTTTATGGAAGCTAGTATGTTGTCGATATCTTTCTTACTCCAATGGATGGTAGCCTAGTCATTATGGAAGGTAGTCTGTTGTCGAGATTTTTTTTACTTCATTGGATGGTAGCCTTGTCATTATGGAAGGTAGTGTGTTGTCGCTATTTTTGTTATTCCAATGGATGGTAGCCTTGTCATTGTGGAAGGTAGTCTGTTATCGTCATTTTTGTTACTCCAATGGATGGTATCCTTGTCATTATGGAAGGTAGTATGTTGTCGATATATTTGTTACTCCAATGGATGGTAGACTTGTTATTATGGAAGGTAGTATGTTGTCTAGATTTTTGTTACTCTAAGGGATGGTAGCCTTGTCATTATGGAAAGTAGTTTGTTGTCGAGATTTTTGTTACTCCAATGGATGGTAGCCTTGTCATTATGGAAGGTAGTCTGTTGTCAAGATTTTTGTTACTCCAATGGATGGTAGCCTTGTCATTATGAAAGGTAGTGTTTTGTTGATATTTTTGTTATTCCAATAGATGGTAGCCTTGTCATTATGGAAGGTAGTTTGTTGTCGAGATTTTTGTTACTCCCATGGATGGTAGCCTTGTCATTATGGAAGGTAATTGTCGAGATTTTTGTTACTACATTGGATGGTAGCCTTGCCATTATGGAAGGTAGTCTGTTGTCGAGATTTTTGTTACTACAATGGATTGTATCCTTGTCGTTATGGAAGGTAGTCTTTTGTCGAGATTTTTGTTACTCTAAGGGATGGTAGCCTAGCCATTATGGAAGGTAGTTTGTTGTCGAGATTTTTGTTACTCTAAGGGATGGTAGCCTTGTCATTATGGAAGTTTGTTTATTGTCGTGATTTTTGTTATTCCAATGGATGGTAGCCTTGTCATTATGGAAGGTAGTCTGTTGTCGAGATTTTTGTTACTACAATGGATTGTATCCTTGTCGTTATGGAAGGTAGTATGTTGTCGATATCTTTCTTACTCCAAAGGATGTTAGCCTAGTCATTATGGAAGGTAGTCTGTCGTCGAGATTTTTGTTACTCCAACGGATGGTATCCTTGTCATTATTTAAGGTAGTATGTTGTCGATATCTTTGTTACTCCAATGGATGGTAGCCTTGTCATTATGGAAGGTAGTCTATTGTCAAGATTTTTGTTACTCTAAGGGATGCTAGCCTTGTCATTATGGAAGATAGTATGTTGTCGATATCTTTGTTACTCCAATGGATGGTAGCCTTGTGATTATGGAAGGTAGTCGGTTATCAAGATTTTTGTTACTCTAAGGGATGGTAGCCTTGTCTTTATGAAAGGTAGTCTATTGTCGTGATTTTTGTTACTATAATAGATTGTAGCCTTGTAATTATGGAAGGTAGTTTGTTGCCAAGATTTTTGTTATTCCAATGGATTGTATCCTTGTCGTTATGGAAAGTAGTATGTTGTCGGTATCTTTCTTACTCCAATGGATGGTAGCCTAGTCATTATGGAAGGTAGTCTGTTGTCTAGATTTTTGTTACTATAATAGATTGTATCCTTGTCATTATGGAAGGTAGTATGTTGTCGAGATTCTTGTTACTCCAATGGATGGAAGCCTTGTCATTATGGAAGGTAGTCTATTGTCGATATTTTTGTCACTATAATGGATGGTAGCCTTTTCATTATGGAAGGTAGTCTGTTGTCGATATTTTTTTTACTCTAAGGGATGGTAGCCTTGTCATTATGGAAGGTAGTGTGTTGTTAATATTTTTGTTATTCCAATGGATGGTAGCCTTGTAATTATGGAAGTTAGTCTGTTATCGATATTTTTGTTACTCCAATGGATGGTAGCCTTGCCATTATGGAAGGTAGTCTATTGTCGAGATTTTTGTTACTACAATGGATGGTAGCCATGTCATTATGGAAGGTTGTCTGTTGTTAAGATTTTTGTTACTACAATGGATTGTAGCCTTGTCCTAATGAAAGGTAGTACGTTTTCGATATCATTGTTACTCCAATGGATGGTTGCCTTGTCATTAAGGGAGGTAGTTTGTTGTCGAGATTTTTGTTACTCCAATGGATGGTATCCTTGTCATTATGGAAGGTAGTATGTTGTCGATATCTTTGTTACTCCAATGGATGGTAGCCTTGTCATTAAGGGAGGTAGTTTGTTGTCGAGATTTTTGTTACTCCATTGGATGGTAGCCTTATCATTATGGAATGTAGTATGTTGTCGAGATTTTTGTTACTACATTGGATGGTAGCCTTGTCATTATGGAAGGTAGTCTGTTGTCGAGATTTTTGTTACTACAATGGATTGTAGCCTTATCGTTATTGAAGGTAGTCTGTTTTCGATATCTTTGTTACTCCAATGGATGGTAGCCTAGTCATTATGGAAGGTAGTCTGTTGTCGAGATTTTTGTTACTCTAAGGGATGGTAGCCTTGTCATTATTGAAGTTAGTTTATTTTCGAGATTTTTGTTATTCCAATGGATGGAAGCCTTGTCATCATGGAAGGTAATCTGTTGTCGAGATTTTTGTTACTACAATGGATTGTATCCTTGTCGTATGGAAGGTAGTATGTTGTCGATATCTTTCTTACTCCAAAGGATGTTAGCCTAGTCATTATGGAAGGTAGTCTGTCGTCGAGATTTTTGTTACTCCAACAGATGGTATCCTTGTCATTATTTAAGGTAGTATGTTGTCGATATCTTTGTTACTCCAATGGATGGTAGCCTTGTCATTATGGAAGGTAGTCTATTCTCAAGATTTTTGTTACTCTAAGGGATGCTAGCCTTGTCATTATGGAAGATAGTATGTTGTCGATATCTTTGTTACTCCAATGGATGGTAGCCTTGTGATTATGGAAGGTAGTCTGTTGTCGAGATTTTTGTTACTCTAAGGGATGGTAGCCTTGTCTTTATGAAAGGTAGTCTATTGTCGTGATTTTTGTTACTATAATAGATTGTAGCCTTGTAATTATGGAAGGTAGTCTGTTGCCAAGATTTTTGTTATTCCAATGGATTGTATCCTTGTCGTTATGGAAAGTAGTATGTTATCGGTATCTTTCTTACTCCAATGGATGGTAGCCTAGTCATTATGGAAGGTAGTCTGTTGTCTAGATTTTTGTTACTATAATAGATTGTATCCTTGTCATTATGGAAGGTAGTATGTTGTCGAGATTCTTGTTACTCCAATGGATGGAAGCCTTGTCATTATGGAAGGTAGTCTATTGTCGATATTTTTGTCAGTATAATGGATGGTAGCCTTTTCATTATGGAAGGTAGTCTGTTGTCGAGATTTTTGTTACTCTAAGGGATGGTAGCCTTGTCATTATGGAAGGTAGTGTGTTGTTAATATTTTTGTTATTCCAATGGATGGTAGCCTTGTAATTATGGAAGTTAGTCTGTTATCGATATTTTTGTTACTCCAATGGATGGTAGCCTTGCCATTATGGAAGGTAGTCTATTGTCGAGATTTTTGTTACTACAATGGAAGGTAGCCATGTCATTATGGAAGGTTGTCTGTTGTTAAGATTTTTGTTACTACAATGGATTGTAGCCTTGTCCTAATGAAAGGTAGTACGTTTTCGATATCATTGTTACTCCAAAAGATGGTAGCCTTGTCATTAAGGGAGGTAGTTTGTTGTCGAGATTTTTGTTGCTCCAATGGATGGTATCCTTGTCATTATGGAAGGTAGTATGTTGTCGATATCTTTGTTACTCCAATGGATGGTAGCCTTGTCATTAAGGGAGGTAGTTTGTTGTCGAGATTTTTGTTACTCCATTGGATGGTAGCCTTATCATTATGGAATGTAGTATGTTGTCGAGATTTTTGTTACTACATTGGATGGTAGCCTTGTCATTATGGAAGGTAGTCTGTTGTCGAGATTTTTGTTACTACAATGGATTGTAGCCTTATCGTTATTGAAGGTAGTCTGTTTTCGATATCTTTGTTACTCCAATGGATGGTAGCCTAGTCATTATGGAAGGTAGTCTGTTGTCGAGATTTTTGTTACTCTAAGGGATGGTAGCCTTGTCATTATTGAAGTTAGTTTATTTTCGAGATTTTTGTTATTCCAATGGATGGAAGCCTTGTCATCATGGAAGGTAATCTGTTGTCGAGATTTTTGTTACTACAATGGATTGTATCCTTGTCGTATGGAAGGTAGTATGTTGTCGATATCTTTCTTACTCCAAAGGATGTTAGCCTAGTCATTATGGAAGGTAGTCTGTCGTCGAGATTTTTGTTACTCCAACGGATGGTATCCTTGACATTATTTAAGGTAGTATGTTGTCGATATCTTTGTTACTCCAATGGATGGTAGCCTTGTCATTATGGAAGGTAGTCTATTCTCAAGATTTTTGTTACTCTAAGGGATGCTAGCCTTGTCATTATGGAAGATAGTATGTTGTCGATATCTTTGTTACTCCAATGGATGGTAGCCTTGTGATTATTGAAGGTAGTCTGTTGTCGAGATTTTTGTTACTCTAAGGGATGGTAGCCTTGTCTTTATGAAAGGTAGTCTATTGTCGTGATTTTTGTTACTATAATAGATTGTAGCCTTGTAATTATGGAAGGTAGTCTGTTGCCAAGATTTTTGTTATTCCAATGGATTGTATCCTTGTCGTTATGGAAAGTAGTATGTTGTCGGTATCTTTCTTACTCCAATGGATGGTAGCCTAGTCATTATGGAAGGTAGTCTGTTGTCTAGATTTTTGTTACTATAATAGATTGTATCCTTGTCATTATGGAAGGTAGTATGTTGTCGAGATTCTTGTTACTCCAATGGATGGAAGCCTTGTCATTATGGAAGGTAGTCTATTGTCGATATTTTTGTCAATATAATGGATGGTAGCCTTTTCATTATGGAAGGTAGTTTGTTGTCGAGATTTTTGTTACTCTAAGGGATGGTAGCCTTGTCATTATGGAAGGTAGTGTGTTGTTAATATTTTTGTGATTCCAATGGATGGTAGCCTTGTAATTATGGAAGTTAGTCTGTTATCGATATTTTTGTTACTCCAATGGATGGTAGCCTTGCCATTACGGAAGGTAGTCTATTGTCGAGATTTTTGTTACTACAATGGATGGTAGCCATGTCATTATGGAAGGTTGTCTGTTGTTAAGATTTTTGTTACTACAATGGATTGTAGCCTTGTCCTAATGAAAGGTAGTACGTTTTCGATATCATTGTTACTCCAATGGATGGTAGCCTTGTCATTAAGGGAGGTAGTTTGTTGTCGAGATTTTTGTTACTCCAATGGATGGTATCCTTGTCATTATGGAAGGTAGTATGTTGTCGATATCTTTGTTACTCCAATGGATGGTAGCCTTGTCATTAAGGGAGGTAGTTTGTTGTCGAGATTTTTGTTACTCCATTGGATGGTAGCCTTATCATTATGGAATGTAGTATGTTGTCGAGATTTTTGTTACTACATTGGATGGTAGCCTTGTCATTATGGAAGGTACTCTGTTGTCGAGATTTTTGTTACTACAATGGATTGTAGCCTTATCGTTATTGAAGGTAGTCTGTTTTCGATATCTTTGTTACTCCAATGGATGGTAGCCCAGTCATTGTGGAAGGTAGTCTGTTGTCGAGATTTTTGTTACTATAAGGGATGGTAGCCTTGTCATTATTGAAGTTAGTTTATTTTCGAGATTTTTGTTATTCCAATGGATGGAAGCCTTGTCATCATGGAAGGTAATCTGTTGTCGAGATTTTTGTTACTACAATGGATTGTATCCTTGTCGTATGGAAGGTAGTATGTTGTCGATATCTTTCTTACTCCAATGGATGGTAGCCTAGTCATTATGGAAGGTAGTGTGTTGTCGATATTTTTGTTATTCCCATGGATGGTAGCCTTGTAATTATGGAAGGTAGTCTGTTGTCGTCATTTTTGTTACTCCAATGGAAGGTATCCTTGTCATTATGGAAGGTAGTATGTTGTCGATGTCTTTGTTACTCCAATGGATGGTAGCCTTGTTATTATGGAAGGTAGTCTGTTGTCTAGATTTTTGTTACTCTAAGGGATGGTAGCCTTGTCATTATGGAAAGTTGTTTGTTGTGGAGATTTTTATTATTCCAAGGAATGGTAGCCTTGTCATTATGAAAGGTAGTCTGTTGTTGAGATTTTTGTCACTACAATGGATGGTAGCCATGTCATTATGGAAGGTAGTCTGTTGTCGAGAGTTTTGTTACTACAATAGAATGTAGCCTTGTCATTATGGAAAATAGTCTGTTGTCAAGATTTTTGTTACTATAATAGATTGTAGCCTTGTCATTATGGAAGGTAGTATGTTGTCGAGATTCTTGTTACTCCAATTGATGGTAGCCTTGTCATTATGGAAGGTAGTCTATTGTCGTGATATTTGTCACTACAATGGATGGCTGCCTTGTCATTATGGAAGGTAGTCTATTGTCAAGATTTTGTTACTACAATGGATTGTAGCCTTGTCGTTATGCAAGGTAGTCTGTTATCGATATCTTTGTTACTCCAAAGGATGGTAGCCTAGTCATTACAGAAGGTAGTCTATTGTCGAGATTTTTGTTACTCCAATGGATGGTATCCTTGTCATTATGGAAGGTAGTATGTTGTCGATATCTTTGTTACTCCAATCGATTGTAGCCTTGTCATTATGGAAGGTAGTATGTTGTCGATATCTTTCTTACTCCAATGGATGGTAGCCTAGTCATTATGGAAGGTAGTCTGTTGTCGTCATTTTTGTTACTCCAATGGATGGTATCCATGTCATTATGGAAGGTTGTCTGTTGTCGATGTCTTTGTTACTCCAATGGATGGTAGCCTTGTTATTATGGAAGGTAGTGTGTTGTCTAGATTTTTGTTATTCCAAGGAATGGTAGCCTTGTTATTATGGAAGGTAGTCTGTTGTCGAGATTTTTGTCAATACAATGGATGGTAGCCATGTCATTATGGAAGGTAGTCTGTTGTCGAGATTTTTGTTACTACAATAGAATGTAGCCTTGTCATTATGGAAAATAGTCTGTTGTCAAGATTTTTGTTACTATAATAGATTGTAGCCTTATCATTATGGAAGGTAGTATGTTGTCGAGATTCTTGGTACTCCAATTGATGGTAGCCTTGTCATTATGGAAGGTAGTCTATTGTCGTGATTTTTGTCACTACAATGGATGGCTGCCTTGTCATTATGGAAGGTAGTCTATTGTCAAGATTTTTGTTACTACAATGGATTGTAGCCTTGTCGTTATGCAAGGTAGTCTATTATGGATATCTTTGTTACTCCAAAGGATGGTAGCCTAGTCATTACAGAAGGTAGTCTATTGTCGAGATTTTTGTTACACCAATGGATGGTATCCTTGTCAAAATGGAAGGTAGTATGTTATCGATATCTTTGTTACTCCAATGGATGGTAGCCTTGTCATTATGGAAGGTAGTATGTTTTCGATATTTTTGTTACTCCATTGGATGGTAGCCTTGTCATTATGGAAGGTAGTATGTTGTCGATGTCTTTGTTACTCCAATGGATGGTAGCCTTGTTATTATGGAAGGTAGTCTGTTGTCTAGATTTTTGTTACTCTAAGGGATGGTAGCCTTGTCATTATAGAAAGTTGTTTGTTGTCGAGATTTTTGTTATTCCAAGGAATGGTAGCCTTGTCATTATGAAAGGTAGTCTGTTGTCGAGATTTTTGTCACTACAATGGATGGTAGCCATGTCATTATGGAAGGTAGTCTGTTGTCGAGAGTTTTGTTACTACAATAGAATGTAGCCTTGTCATTATGGAAAATAGTCTGTTGTCAAGATTTTTGTTACTATAATAGATTGTAGCCTTGTCATTATGGAAGGTAGTCTCTTGTTACTCCAATTGATGGTAGCCTTGTCATTATGGAAGGTAGTCTATTGTCGTGATATTTGTCACTATAATGGATTGCTGCCTTGTCATTATGGAAGGTGGTCTATTGTCAAGATTTTGTTACTACAATGGATTGTAGCCTTGTCATTATGCAAGGTAGTCTGTTATCGATATCCTTGTAACTCCAAAGGATGGTAGCCTAGTCATTACAGAAAGTAGTCTATTGTCGAGATTTTTGTTACTCCAATGGATGGTATCCTTGTCATTATGGAAGGTAGTATGTTGTCGATATCTTTGTTACTCCAATGGATTGTAGCCTTGTCATTATGGAAGGTAGTATGTTGTCGATATCTTTCTTACTCCAATGGATGGAAGCCTAGTCATTATGGAAGGTAGTCTGTTGTCGATATTTTTGTTACTCCATTGGATGGTAGCCTTGTCATTATGGAAGGTAGAGTGTTGTCGATATTTTTGTTATTCCAATGGATGGTAGCCTTGTCATTATGGAAGGTAGTCTGTTGTCGTCATTTTTGTTACTCCAATGGATGGTATCCTTGTCATTATGGAAGGTTGTCTGTTGTCGATGTCTTTGTTACTCCAATGGATGGTAGCCTTGGTATTATGGAAGGTAGTGTGTTGTCTAGATTTTTGTTATTCCAAGGAATGGTAGCCTTGTTATTATGGAAGGTAGTCTGTTGTCGAGATTTTTGTCAATACAATGGATGGTAGCCATGTCATTATGGAAGGTAGTATGTTGTCGAGATTTTTGTTACTACAATAAAATGTAGCCTTGTCATTATGGAAAATAGTCTGTTGTCAAGATTTTTGTTACTATAATAGATTGTAGCCTTGTCATTATGGAAGGTAGTATGTTGTCGAGATTCTTGGTACTCCAATTGGTGGTAGCCTTGTCATTATGGAAGGTAGTCTATTGTCGTGATTTTTGTCACTACAATGGATGGCTGCCTTGTCATTATGGAAGGTAGTCTATTGTCAAGATTTTTGTTACTCTAAGGGATGCTAGCCTTGTCATTATGGAAGGTAGTGTGTTGTCAATAGTTTTGTTATTCCAATGGATGGTAGCCTTATCATTGTGGAAGTTAGTCTGTTGTCGATATTTTTGTTTATCCAATGGATGGTAGCCTTGTCATTTTGGAAGGTTGTCTATTGTCGAGATTTTTGTTACTACAATGGATGGTAGCCTTATCCTTATGGAAGGTTGTTTGTTGTCGAGATTTTTGTTACTACAATGGATTGTAGCCTTGTCTTTATTGAAGGAAGTATGTTGTCGATATCTTTGTAACTCCAATGGATGGTAGCCTTGTCATTATGGGAGGTAGTTTGTTGTCGAGATTTTTGTTACTCCAATGGATGGTAGCCTTATCATTATGGAAGCTAGTGTGTTGTTGATATTTTTGTTATTCCAATGGATCGTAGCCTTGTCATTATGGAAGTTAGTCTGTTGTCGAGATTTTAGTTACTCCAATGGATGGTAGCCTTGTGATTATGGAAGGTAGTCTATTGTCTAGATTTTTGTTACTACATTGGATGGTAGCCTTGTCATTATGGAAGGTGGTCTGTTGTCAATATTTTTGTTACTACAATGGATTGTGGCCTTGTCGTTATGGAAGGTAGTCTGTTGTCGATATCTTTGTTACTCCAATGGATTGTAGCCTAGTCATTATGGAAGGTAGTCTGTTGTCGAGATTTTTGTTACTCTAAGGGATGGTAGCCTTGTCATTATGGAAGTTAGTTTATTGTCGAGATTTTTGTTATTCCAATGGATGGAAGCCTTGTCATTATGGAAGGTAGTCAGTTGTTGAGATTTTTGTTACTACAATGGATTGTATCCTTGTTTTTATGGAAGCTAGTATGTTGTTGATATCTTTCTTACTCCAATGGATGGTAGCCTAGTCATTATGGAAGGTAGTCTGTTGTCGATATTTTTGTTACTCCATTGGATTGTAGCCTTGTCATTATGAAAGGTAGTGTGTTGTCGATATTTTTGTTATTCCAATGGATGGTAGCCTTGTCATTATGGAAGGTAGTCTGTTGTCGTCATTTTTGTTACTCCAATGTATGGTATCCTTGTCATTATTGAAGGTAGTATGTTGTCGATATCTTTGTTACTCCAATGGATGGTAGCCTTGTCATTATGGAAGGTAGTATGTTGTCTACATTTTTGTTACTCTAAGGGATGGTAGCCTTGTCATTATGGAAGGTAGTCTGTTGTCGTCATTTTTGTTACTCCAATGGATGGTATCCTTGTCATTATGGAAGGTTGTCTGTTGTCGATGTCTTTGTTACTCCAATGGATGGTAGCCTTGGTATTATGGAAGGTAGTGTGTTGTCTAGATTTTTGTTATTCCAAGGAATGGTAGCCTTGTTATTATGGAAGGTAGTCTGTTGTCGAGATTTTTGTCAATACAATGGATGGTAGCCATGTCATTATGGAAGGTAGTACGTTGTCGAGATTTTTGTTACTACAATAAAATGTAGCCTTGTCATTATGGAAAATAGTCTGTTGTCAAGATTTTTGTTACTATAATAGATTGTAGCCTTGTCATTATGGAAGGTAGTATGTTGTCGAGATTCTTGGTACTCCAATTGGTGGTAGCCTTGTCATTATGGAAGGTAGTCTATTGTCGTGATTTTTGTCACTACAATGGATGGCTGCCTTGTCATTATGGAAGGTAGTCTATTGTCAAGATTTTTGTTACTCTAAGGGATGCTAGCCTTGTCATTATGGAAGGTAGTGTGTTGTCAATAGTTTTGTTATTCCAATGGATGGTAGCCTTATCATTGTGGAAGTTAGTCTGTTGTCGATATTTTTGTTTATCCAATGGATGGTAGCCTTGTCATTTTGGAAGGTTGTCTATTGTCGAGATTTTTGTTACTACAATGGATGGTAGCCTTATCCTTATGGAAGGTTGTTTGTTGTCGAGATTTTTGTTACTACAATGGATTGTAGCCTTGTCTTTATTGAAGGAAGTATGTTGTCGATATCTTTGTAACTCCAATGGATGGTAGCCTTGTCATTATGGGAGGTAGTTTGTTGTCGAGATTTTTGTTACTCCAATGGATGGTAGCCTTATCATTATGGAAGCTAGTGTGTTGTTGATATTTTTGTTATTCCAATGGATCGTAGCCTTGTCATTATGGAAGTTAGTCTGTTGTCGAGATTTTAGTTACTCCAATGGATGGTAGCCTTGTGATTATGGAAGGTAGTCTATTGTCTAGATTTTTGTTACTACATTGGATGGTAGCCTTGTCATTATGGAAGGTGGTCTGTTGTCAATATTTTTGTTACTACAATGGATTGTGGCCTTGTCGTTATGGAAGGTAGTCTGTTGTCGATATCTTTGTTACTCCAATGGATTGTAGCCTAGTCATTATGGAAGGTAGTCTGTTGTCGAGATTTTTGTTACTCTAAGGGATGGTAGCCTTGTCATTATGGAAGTTAGTTTATTGTCGAGATTTTTGTTATTCCAATGGATGGAAGCCTTGTCATTATGGAAGGTAGTCAGTTGTTGAGATTTTTGTTACTACAATGGATTGTATCCTTGTTTTTATGGAAGCTAGTATGTTGTTGATATCTTTCTTACTCCAATGGATGGTAGCCTAGTCATTATGGAAGGTAGTCTGTTGTCGAGATTTTTGTTACTCCATTGGATTGTAGCCTTGTCATTATGAAAGGTAGGGTGTTGTCGATATTTTTGTTATTCCAATGGATGGTAGCCTTGTCATTATGGAAGGTAGTCTGTTGTCGTCATTTTTGTTACTCCAATGTATGGTATCCTTGTCATTATTGAAGGTAGTATGTTGTCGATATCTTTGTTACTCCAATGGATGGTAGCCTTGTCATTATGGAAGGTAGTATGTTGTCTACATTTTTGTTACTCTAAGGGATGGTAGCCTTGTCATTATGGAAAGTAGTTTGTTGTCGAGATTTTTGTTACTCCAATGGATGGTAGCCTTGTCATTATGGAAGGTAGTCTATTGTCGAGATTTTTTTTCTCCAATGGATGGTAGCCTTGTCACTATGGATGGTAGTGTGTTGTCTATATTTTTCTTATTCCAATAGATGGTAGCCTAGTTATTAAGGAAGGTAGTTTGTTGTCGAGATTTTAGTTACTCCCACGGATGGTAGCCTTGTAATTATGGAAGGTAGTCTATTTTCGATATCTTTGTTACTCCAATGGATGGTAGCCTAGTCATTATGGAAGGTAGTCTGTTGTCGAGATTTTTGTTACTCTAAGGGATGGTAGCCTTGTCATTAGCAAAGTTAGTTTATTGTCGATATCTTTCTTACTCCAAAGGATGGTAGCCTTGTCATTTTGGAAGGTAGTCTGTTGACGAGATTTTTGTTACTCCAATGGATGGTAGCCTTGTGATTATGGAAGGTAGTCTGTTGTCGAGATTTTTGTTACTCTAAGGGATGGTAGCCTTGTCATTATGGAAAGTAGTTTGTTGATGAGATTTTTGTTATTCCAATGGATGGTAGCCTTGTGTTTATGAAAGGTAGTCTATTGTTGTGATTTTTGTTACTATAATAGATTGTAGCCATGTCATTATGGAAGGTAGTCTGTTGTCGAGATTTTTGTTACTACAATAGAATGTAGCCTTGTCATTATGGAAAATAGTCTGTTGTCAAGATTTTTGTTACTATAATAGATTGTAGCCTTGTCATTATGGAAGGTAGTATGTTGTCGAGATTCTTGTTACTCCAATGGATGGTAGCCTTGTCATTATGGAAGGTAGTCTATTGTCGTGATTTTTGTCACTACAATGGATGGCTACTTTGTCATTATGGAAGGTAGTCTATTGTCAAGATTTTTGTTACTACAATGGATTGTAGCCTTGTCGTTATGCAAGGTAGTCTGTTATCGATATCTTTGTTACTCCAAAGGATAGTAGCCTAGTCATTACAGAAGGTAGTCTATTGTCGAGATTTTTGTTACTCCAATGGATGGTATCCTTGTCAATATGGAAGGTAGTATGTTGTCGATATCTTTGTTACTCCAATGGATGGTAGCCTTGTCATTATGGAAGGTAGTATGTTTTCGATATTTTTGTTACTCCAATGGATGGTAGCCTTGTCATTATGGAAGGTAGTGTGTTGTTGATATTTTTGTTATTCCAATGGATGGTAGCCTTGTCATTATGGAAGGTAGTATGTTGTCGAGATTTTTGTTATTCCAATGGATGGTAGCCTTGTCATTTTGGAAGGTAGTCTGTTGACGAGATTTTTGTTACTACAATGGATTGTATCCTTGTCGTTATGGAAGGTAGTATGTTGTCGATATCTTTCTTACTCCAAAGGATGGTAGCCTAGTCATTATGGAAGGTAGTCTGTCGTCGAGATTTTTGCTACTCCAATGGATGGTAGCCTTGTGATTATGGAAGGTAGTCTGTTGTCGAGATTTTTGTTACTCTAAGGGATGGTAGCCTTGTCATTATGGAAAGTAGTTTGTTGACGAGATTTTTTTTATTCCAATGGATAGTAGCCTTGTCTTTATGAAAGGTAGTCTATTGTCGTGATTTTTGTTACTATAATAGATTGTAGCCTTGTCATTATGGAAGGTAGTCTGTTGTCGAGATTTTTGTTACTAAAATGGATGGTAGCCTTGTCATTATAGAACGTAGTATATTGTCGAGATTTTGTCACTACAATGGATGGTAGCCATGTAATTATGGAAGGTAGTATGTTGTCGAGATTTTTGTTACTACAATGGATAATAGCCTTGTCGTTATGGAAGATAGTCTGTTGTCGAGATTTTTGTTACTATAATATATTGTAGCCTTGTGATTATGGAAGGTAGTATGTTGTCGAGATTCTTGTTACTCTAGTGAATGGTAGCCTTGTCATTATGGAAGGTAGTGTATTGTCGAGATTTTTGTCACTACAATGGATGGTAGCCTTATCATTATGGAAGGTAGTCTATTGTCGAGATTTTTGTTACTACAATGGATTGTAGCCTTGTCGTTATGGAAGGTAGTCTGTTATCGATATCTTTGTTACTCCAAAGTATGGTAGCCTAGTCATTATGGAAGGTAGTCTGTTGTTGAGATTTTTGTTACTCCAATGGATGGTATCCTTGTCATTATGGAAGGTAGTATGTTGTCGATATCTTTGTTACTCCAATGGATGGTAGCCTTGTCATTATGGAAGGTAGTCTGTTGTCGAGATTTATGTTATTCCAAAGGATGGTAGCCTTGTCATTATGGAAGGTTGTCTGTTGTCGAGATTTTTGTTACTCCAATGGATGGTATCATTGTCATTATGGAAGGTAGTATGTTGTCAACATCTTTGTTACTCCAATGGATGGTAGCCTTGTCATTATTGAAGGGAGTGTGTTGTCGATATTTTTGTTATTCCAATGGATGGTAGCCTTGTAATTATGGAAGGTAGTCTGTTGTCGAGATTTTTGTTACTCTAATGGATGGTAGACTTGTCATTATTGAAGGTAGTCTGTTGTCGAGATTTTAGTTACTACAATGGATTGTATCTTTGTCGTTATGGAAGGTAGTATGTTATGGATATCTTTCTTACTCCAATGGCTGGTAGCCTAGTCATTATGGAAGGTACTCTATTGTCGTGATTTTTGTTATCTAAGGGATGGTAGCCTTGTCATTCTGGAAGTTAGTTTATTGCCTAGATTTTTGTTATTCCAATGGATGGTAGCCTTGTCATTATGGAAGGTAGTCTTTTGTCGAGATTATTGTTACTACAATGGGTTGTATCCTTGTCGTTATAGAAAGTAGTATGTTGTCGATATCTTTCTCACTCCAATGGATGGTAGCCTAGTCATTATGGAAGGTATCCTGGTGTCGAGATTTTTGTTACTCCATTGGATGGTAGCCTTGTCATTATGGAAAGTAGTGTGTTGTTGATATTTTTGTTATTCCAATGGATGGTAGCCTTGTCATTATGGAAGGTAGTCTGTTGTCGTGATTTTTGTTACTCCAATGGATGGTATCCTTGTCATTATGGAAGGTAGTATGTTGTAGATATCTTTGTTACTCCAATGGATGGTAGCCTTGTCATTATGGAAGGTAGTTTGTTGTCTAGATTTTTGTTACTCTAAGGGATGGTAGCCTGGTCATTATGGAAAGTAGTTTGTTGTCGAGATTTTTGTTATTCCAATGGATGGTAGCCTTGTCATTAGGAAAGGTAGTCTATTGTCGACATTTTTGTTACTATAATAGATTGTAGCCTTGTCATTATGGAAGTAGTCTGTTGTCGAGATTTTTGTTACTCCAATGGATGGTAGCCTTGTCATTATAGAAGGTAGTAAATTGTCGAGATTTTTGTCACTATAATGGATGGTAGCCATGTCATTATGGAAGGTAGTCTATTGTCGAGATTTTTGTTACTACAATAGATTGTAGCCTTGTCGTTATGGAAGATAGTCTATTGTCGAGATTTTTGTTGCTATAATAGATTGTAGCCTTGTCATTATGGAAGGTAGTATGTTGTCGAGATTCGTGTTAGTCTAATGGATGGTTGCCTTGTCATTATGGAAGGTAGTCTATTGTCGAGATGTTTGTCACTTCAATGGATGGTAGCCTTGTCATTATGGAAGGTAGTCTATTGTCGAGATTTTTGTTACTACAATGGATTGTAGCCTTTTAATTTTGGAAGGTAGTCTATTGTCGAGATTATTGTTACTACAACGGATTGTAGCCTTGTCGTTATGGAAGGTAGTCTGTTATCGATATCTTTGTTACTCCAAAGGATGGTAGCCTAGTCATTATGGAAGGTAGTCTGTTGTCGAGATTTTTGTTACTCCAATGGATTGTATCCTTGTCATTATGGAAGGTAGTATGTTTTCGATATCTTTGTTACTCCAATGGATGGTAGCCTTGTCATTATGGAAGGTAGTCTATTGTCGAGATTTATGTTATTCCAAAGGATGGTAGCCATGTCATTATGGAAGGTAGTCTGTTGTCGAGATTTTTGATACTCCAATGGATGGTATCCTTGTCATTATGGAAGGTAGTATGTTGTTGATATCTTTGTTACTCCAATGGATGGTAGACTTGTCATTATGGAAGGGAGTGTGTTGTCGATATTTTTGTTATTCCAATGGATGGTAGCCTTGTAATTATGGAAGGTAGTCTGTTGTCGAGATTTGTGTTACTCCAACGGATGGTAGCCTTATCATTATTGAAGGTAGTCTGTTGTCGAGATTTTTGTTACTACAATGGATTGTATGCTTGTCGTTATGGAAGGTAGTATGTTGTCGATATCTTTCTTACTCCAATGGATGGTAGCCTAGTCATTATGGAAGGTAGTCTGTTGTCGAGATTTTTGTTACTCTAATGGATGGTAGCCTTGTCATTCTTGAAGTTAGTTTATTGTCGAGATTTTTGTTATTCCAATGGATGGTAGCCTTGTCATTATGGAAGGTAGTCTGTTGTCGAGATTTTTGTTACTACAATGGGTTGTATCCTTGTCGTTATGGAAGGTAGTATGTTGTCGATATCTTTCTTACTCCAATGGATGGTAGCGTAGTCATTATGGAAGGTAGCCTGTTGTCGATATTTTTGTTACTCCATTGGATGGTTGCCTTGTTATTCTGGAAAGTAGTGTGTTGTCTATATTTTTGTTATTCCAATGGATGGTAGACTTGTCATTATGGAAGGTAATTTGTTGTCGTCATTTTTGTTACTCCAATGGATGGTATCATTGTCATTATGGAGGGTAGTATGTTGTCAATATCTTTGTTACTCCAATGGATGGTAGCCTTGTCATTATGGAAATTAGTCTGTTGTCGATATTTTTGTTATTCCAATGGATGGTAGCCTTGTCATTATGAAAGGTAGTCTATTGTCGATATTTTTGTTACTATAATAGATTGTAGCCTTGTCATTATTGAAGGTAGTCTGTTGTCGAGATTTTTGTTACTCCAATGGATGGTAGCCTTGACATTATAGAAGGTAGTATATTGTCGAGTTTTCGTCACTACAATGGATGGTAGCCATGTAATTATGGAAGGTAGTCTGTTGTCGAGATTTTTGTTACTACAATGGATAATAGCCTTGTCGTTATGGAAGATAGTCTGTTGTCGAGATTTTTGTTACTATAATAGATTGTAGCCTTGTGATTATGGAAGGTTGTATGTTGTCGAGATTCTTGTTACTCCAATGAATGGTAGCCTTGTCATTATGGAAGGTAGTGTATTTTCGAGATTTTTGTCACTACAATGGATGGTAGCCTTGTCATTATGGAAGGTAGTCTATTGTCGAGATTTTTGTTACTACAATGGATTGTAGCCTTGTCGTTATGGAAGGTAGTCTGTTATCGATATCTTTGTTACTCCAAAGCATGGTAGCCTAGTCATTATAGAAGGTAGTCTGTTGTTGAGATTTTTGTTACTCCAATGGATGGTATCCTTGTCATTATGGAAGGTAGTATGTTGTCGATATCTTTGTTACTCCAATGGATGGTAGCCTTATCATTATGGAAGGTAGTCTGTTGTCGAGATTTATGTTATTCCAAAGGATGGTAGCCTTGTCATTATGGAAGGTTGTCTGTTGTCGAGATTTTTGTTACTCCAATGGATGGTATCCTTGTCATTATGGAAGGTAGTATGTTGTCAATATCTTTGTTACTCCAATGGATGGTAGCCTTGTCATTATTGAAGGGAGTGTGTTGTCAATATTTTTGTTATTACAATGGATGGTAGCCTTGTAATTATGGAAGGTTATCTGTTGTCGAGATTTTTGTTATTCCAATGGATGGTAGCCTTGTCATTATGGAAGGTAGTCTGTTGTCGTGATTTTTGTTACTCCAATGGATAGTATCCTTGTCATTATGGAAGGTAGTATGTTGTCGATATCTTTGTTACTCCAATGGATGGTAGCCTTGTCATTATGGAATGTAGTTTGTTGTCTAAATATTTGTTACTCTAAGGGATGGTAGCCTTGTCATTATGGAAAGTAGTTTGTTGTCGAGATTTTTGTTATTCCAATGGATGGTAGCCTTGTCATTAGGAAAGGTAGTCTATTGTCGAGATTTTTGTTACTATAATAGATTGTAGCCTTGTCATTATAGAAGTAGTCTGTTGTCGAGATTATTGTTACTCCAATGGATGGTAGCCTTGTCATTATAGAAGGTAGTAAATTGTCGAGATTTTTGTCACTACAATGGATGGTAGCCATGTCATTATGGAAGGGAGTCTGTTGTCGAGATTTTTGTTACTACATTAGATTGTAGCCTTGTCGTTATGGAAGATAGTCTGTTGTCGAGATTTTTGTTGCTATAATAGATTGTATCCTTGTCATTATGGAAGGTAGTATGTTGTCGAGGTTCTTGTTACTCTAATGGATGGTAGCCTTGTCATTATGGAAGGTAGTCTATTGTTGAGATTTTTGTTACTACAATGGATTGTAGCCTTGTCATTATGGAAGGTAGTCTGTTATCGATATCTTTGTTACTCCAAACGATGGTAGCCTAGTCATTATGGGAGGTTGTCTGTTGTCGAAATTTTTGGTATTCCAAAGGATGGTAGCCTTGTCATTATGGAAGGTAGTCTGTTGTCGAGATTTTTGTTTCTCCAATGGATGGTATCCTTGTCATTATGGAAGATAGTATGTTGTCGATATCTTTGTTTCTCCAATGGATGGTAACCTTATCATTATGGAAGGGAGTGTGTTGTCGATATTTTTGTTATTCCAATGGATGGTAGCCTTGTCATTATGGAAGGTAGTCTGTTGTCTAGATTTTTGTTACTTCAACGGATGGTAGCCTTGTCATTATTGAAGGTAGTCTGTTGTCGAGATTTTTGTTACTACAATGGATTGTAACCTTGTCGTTATGGAATGTAGTATGATGTCGATATCATTCTTATTCCAATGGATGGTAGCCTAGTCATTATGGAAGGTAGTCTGTTGTCGAGATTTTTGTTACTCTAAGTGATGGTAGCCTTGTTATTCTGGAAGTTAGTTTATTGTCAAGATTTTTGTTATTCCAATGGATGGTAGCCTTGTCATTATGGAAGGTAGTCTGTTGTCGAGATTTTTGTTACTACAATGGGTTGTATCCTTGTCGTTATGGAAGGTAGTATGTTGTCGATATCTTTCTTACTCCAATGGATGGTAGCCTAGTCATTATGGAAGGTAGCTTGTTGTCGAGATTTTTGTTACTCCATTGGATGGTAGCCTTGTCATTATGGAAGGTAGTGTGTTGTTGATATTTTTGTTATTCCAATGGATGGTAGCCTTGTCATTATGGAAGGTAGTCTGTTGTCGTGATTTTTGTTACTCCAATGGATGGTATCCTTGTCATTATGGAAGGTAGTATGTTGTCGATATCTTTGTTACTCCAATGGATGGTAGCCTTGTCATTATGGAATGTAGTTTGTTGTCTAGATATTTGTTACTCTAAGGGATGGTAGCCTTGTCATTATTGAAAGTAGTTTGTTGTCGAGATTTTTGTTATTCCAATGGATGGTAGCCTTGTCATTAGGAAAGGTAGTCTATTGTCGAGATTTTTGTTACTATAATAGATTGTAGCCTTGTCATTATGGAAGATAGTCTGTTGTCGAAATTTTTTTTACTCCAATGGATGGTAGCCTTGTCATTATAGAAAGTAGTATATTGTCGAGATTTTTGTCATTACAATGGATGGTATCCATATCATTATGGAAGGTAGTCTGTTGTCGAGATTTTTTTTTACTACAATAGATTGTAGCCATGTCGTTATGGAAGATAGTCTGTTGTCGAGATCTTTGTTACTATAATAGATTGTAGCCTTGTCATTATGGAAGGTAGTATGTGGTCGAGAATCTTGTTACTCTAATGGATGGTAGCCTTGTCATTATGGAAGGTAGTCTATTGTTGAGATTTTTGTTACTACAATGGATTGTAGCCTTGTCATTATGGAAGGTAGTCTGTTATTGATATCTTTGTTACTACAATGGATTATAGCCTAGTCATTATGGGAGGTTGTCTGTTGTCGAAATTTTTGTTATTCCAAAGGATGGTAGCCTTGTCATTATGGAAGGTAGTCTGTTGTCGAGATTTTTGTTTCTCCAATGGATGGTATCCTTGTCATTATGGAAGATAGTATGTTGTCGATATCTTTGTTTCTCCAATGGATGGTAACCTTATCATTATGGAAGGGAGTGTGTTGTCGATATTTTTGTTATTCCAATGGATGGTAGCCTTGTCATTATGGAAGGTAGTCTGTTGTCTAGATTTTTGTTACTTCAACAGATAGTAGCCTTGTCATTATTGAAGGTAGTCTGTTGTCGAGATTTTTGTTACTACAATGGATTGTATCCTTGTCGTTATGGAATGTAGTATGTTGTCGATATCATTCTTATTCCAATGGATGGTAGCCTAGTCATTATGGAAGGTAGTCTGTTGTCGAGATTTTTGTTACTCTAAGTGATGGTAGCCTTGTTATTCTGGAAGTTAGTTTATTGTCAAGATTTTTGTTATTCCAATGGATGGTAGCCTTGTCATTATGGAAGGTAGTCTGTTATCGAGATTTTTGTTACTACAATGGGTTGTATCCTTGTCGTTATGGAAGGTAGTATGTTGTCGATATCTTTCTTACTCCAATGGATGGTAGCCTCGTCATTATGGAAGGTAGCCTGTTGTCGAGATTTTTGTTACTCCATTGGATGGTAGCCTTGTCATTATGGAAGGTAGTGTGTTGTTGATATTTTTGTTATTCCAATGGATGGTAGCCTTGTCATTATGGAAGGTAGTCTGTTGTCGTGATTTTTGTTACTCCAATGGATGGTATCCTTGTCATTATGGAAGGTAGTATGTTGTCGATATCTTTGTTACTCCAATGGATGGTAGCCTTGTCATTATGGAAGGTAGTCTGTTGTCTAGATTTTTGTTACTCTAAGGGATGGTAGCCTTGTCATTATGGAAAGTAGTTTGTTGTCAAGATTTTTGTTATTCCAATGGATGTTAGCCTTGTCATTAGGAAAGGTAGTCTATTGTCGAGATTTTTGTTACTATAATAGATTGTAGCCTTGTCATTATGGAAGATAGTCTGTTGTCGAAATTTTTTTTACTCCAATGGATGGTAGCCTTGTCATTATAGAAAGTAGTATATTGTCGAGATTTTTGTCATTACAATGGATGGTATCCATATCATTATGGAAGGTAGTCTGTTGTCGAGATTTTATTTTACTACAATAGATTGTAGCCATGTCGTTATGGAAGATAGTCAGTTGTTGAGATCTTTGTTACTATAATAGATTGTAGCCTTGTCATTATGGAAGGTAGTATGTGGTCGAGATTCTTGTTACTAGAATGGATGGTAGCCTTGTCATTATGGAAGGTAGTCTATTGTCGAGATTTTTGTCACTTCAATGGATGGTAGCCTTGTCATTATGGAAGGTAGTCTATTGTCGAGATTTTTGTTACTACAATGGATTATAGCCTTGTCGTTATGTAAGGTAGTCTGTTATCGATATCTTTGTTACTCCAAATGATGGTAGCCTAGTCATTATGGAAGGTAGTCTGTTGTCGAAATTTTTGTTACTCTAATGGATGGTATCCTTTTCATTATGGAAGGTAGTATGTTGTCGATATCTTTGTTACTCCAATGGGTGGTAGCCTTGTCAGTATGGAATTTAGTCTGTTGTCGATATTTTTGTTAATCCAATGGATGGTAGCCTTGACATTATGGAAGATAATGTGTTGTCGATAATTTTGTTATTCCAATAGATGGTAGCCTTATCATTATGGAAGGTAGTTTGTTATCCATATTTTTGTTACTCCAATGGATGGTAGCCTTGTCATTATGGAAGTTAGTTTGTTGTCAAGATTTTTGTTATTCCAATGGATGGTAGCCTTGTCATTATGGAAGGTAGTTTGTTGTCGAGATTTTGGTTACTACAATGGATTGTATCCTTGTCGTTATGGAAGGTAGTATGTTGTCGATATCTTTCTTACTCCAATGGATGGTAGCTTAGTCATTATGTAAGGTAGTCTGTTATCTAGAGTTTTGTTACTGCATTGGATGGTAGCCTTGTCATTATGGAAGGTAGTGTGTTGTCGATATTTTTGTTATTCCAATGGATGGTAGCTTTGTCATTATGGAAGGTAGTTTGTTGTCGTGATTTTTGTTACTCCAATGGATGGTATCCTTGTCATTATGGAAGGTAGTATGTTGTCGATATCTTTGTTACTCCAATGGATGGTAGCCTTGTCATTATGGAAGGTAGTTTGTTGTCGAGATTTTTGTTATTCCAATGGATGGTAGCCTTGTCGTTATAGAAGGTAGTATATTGTCGAGATTTTTGTCACTACAATGGATGGTAGCCATGTCATTATGGAAGGTAGTCTGTTGTCTAGATTTTTGTTACTCTAAGGGTTGGTAGCCTTGTCATTATGGAAAGTAGTTTGTTGTCGAGATTTTTGTTATTCCAATGGATGGTAGCCTTGTCATTAGGAAAGGTAGTCTATTGTCGAGATTTTTGTTACTATAATAGATTGTAGCCTTGTCA
The DNA here is from genome assembly GCA_948472305.1 of Vicia faba. Lineage (NCBI taxonomy): Eukaryota > Viridiplantae > Streptophyta > Magnoliopsida > Fabales > Fabaceae > Vicia > Vicia faba. The sequence goes on from OX451741.1 coordinate 528,891,087, forward strand.
TTATGGAAGGTAGTCTATTGTCGAGATTTTTTTTACTCCAATAGATGGTAGCCTTGTCATTATAGAAGGTAGTATATTGTCGAGATTTTTGTCATTACAATGGATGGTATCCATGTCATTATGGAAGGTAGTCTGTTGTCGAGATTTTTTTTTACTACAATAGATTGTAGCCATGTCGTTATGGAAGATAGTCAGTTGTTGAGATTTTTGTTACTATAATAGATTGTAGCCTTATCATTATGGAAGGTAGTATGTGGTCGAGATTCTTGTTACTCTAATGGATGGTAGCCTTGTCATTATGGAAGGTAGTCTATTGTTGAGATTTTTGTTACTACAATGGATTGTAGCCTTGTCATTATGGAAGGTAGTCTGTTATCGATATCTTTGTTACTACAATGGATTATAGCCTAGTCATTATGGGAGGTTGTCTGTTGTCGAAATTTTTGTTATTCCAAAGGATGGTAGCCTTGTCATTATGGAAGGTAGTCTGTTGTCGAGATTTTTGTTTCTCCAATGGATGGTATCCTGGTCATTATGGAAGGTAGTATGTTGTCGATATCTTTGTTACTCCAATGGATGGTAGCCTTATCATTATGGGAGGGAGTGTGTTGTCGATATTTTTGTTATTCCAATGGATGGTAGCCTTGTCATTATGGAAGGTAGTCTGTTGTCTAGATTTTTGTTACTTCAACGGATGGTAGCCTTGTAATTATTGAAGGTAGTCTGTTGTCGAGATTTTTGTTACTACAATGGATTGTATCCTTGTCGTTATGGAATGTAGTATGTTGTCGATATCATTCTTACTCCAATGGATGGTAGCCTAGTCATTATGGAAGGTAGTTTGTTGTCGAGATTTTTGTTACTCTAAGGGATGGTAGCCTTGTCATTCTGGAAGTTAGTTTATTGTCAAGATTTTTGTTATTCCAATGGATGGTAGCCTTGTCATTATGGAAGGTAGTCTGTTGTCGAGATTTTTGTTACTACAATGGGTTGTATCCTTGTCGTTATGGAAGGTAGTATGTTGTCGATATCTTTCTTACTCCAATGGATGGTAGCCTCGTCATTATGGAAGGTAGCCTGTTGTCGAGATTTTTGTTACTCCATTGGATGGTAGCCTTGTCATTATGGAAGGTAGTGTGTTGTTGATATTTTTGTTATTCCAATGGATGGTAGCCTTGTCATTATGGAAGGTAGTTTGTTGTTGTGATTTTTGTTACTCCAATGGATGGTATCCTTGTCACTATGGAAGGTAGTATGTTGTCGATATCTTTGTTACTCCAATGGATGGTAGCCTTGTCATTATGGAAGGTAGTCTGTTGTCTAGATTTTTATTACTCTAAGGGATGGTAGCCTTGTCATTATGGAAAGTAGTTTGTTGTCGAGATTTTTGTTATTCCAATGGATGGTAGCCTTGTCATTAGGAAAGGTAGTCTATTGTCGAGATTTTTGTTACTATAATAGATTGTAGCCTTGTCATTATGGAAGGTAGTTTGTTGTCGAGATTTTTTTTACTCCAATGGATGGTAGCCTTGTCATTATAGAAGGTAGTATATTGTCGAGATTTTTGTCATTACAATGGATGGTATCCATGTCATTATGGAAGGTAGTCTGTTGTCGAGATTTTTTTTTACTACAATAGATTGTAGCCATATCATTATGGAAGATAGTCAGTTGTTGAGATTTTTGTTACTATAATAGATTGTAGCCTTGTCATTATGGAAGGTAGTATGTGGTCGAGATTCGTGTTACTACAATGGATGGTAGCCTTGTCATTATGGAAGGTAGTCTATTGTCGAGATTTTTGTCACTTCAATGGATGGTAGCCTTGTCATTATGGAAGGTAGTCTATTGTCGAGATTTTTGTTACTACAATGGATTATAGCCTTGTCGTTATGGAAGGTAGTCTGTTATCAATATCTTTGTTACTCCAAAGGATGGTAGCCTAGTCATTATGGAAGGTAGTATGTTGTCGAAATTTTTGTTACTCTAATGGATGGTATCCTTTTCATTATGGAAGGTAGTATGTTGTCGATATCTTTGTTACTCCAATGGTTGGTAGCCTTGTCAGTATGGAATTTAGTCTGTTGTCGATATTTTTGTTAATCCAATGGATGGTAGCCTTGACAATATGGAAGATAATGTGTTGTCGATAATTTTGTTATTCCAATAGATGGTAGCCTTATCATTATGGAAGGTAGTTTGTTATCCATATTTTTGTTACTCCAATGGATGGTAGCCTTGTCATTATGGAAGTTAGTTTGTTGTCGAGATTTTTGTTATTCCAATGGATGGTAGCCTTGTCATTATGGAAGGTAGTTTGTTGTCAAGATTTTGGTTACTACAATGGATTGTATCCTTGTCGTTATGGAAGGTAGTATGTTGTCGATATCTTTCTTACTCCAATGGATGGTGTCCTAGTCATTATGTAGGGTAGTCTGTTATCTAGAGTTTTGTTACTGCATTGGATGGTAGCCTTGTCATTATGGAAGGTAGTGTGTTGTCGATATTTTTGTTATTCCAATGGATGGTAGCTTTGTCATTATGGAAGGTAGTTTGTTGTCGTGATTTTTGTTACTCCAATGGATGGTATCCTTGTCATTATGGAAGGTAGTATGTTGTCGATATCTTTGTTACTCCAATGGATGGTAGCCTTGTCATTATGGAAGGTAGTTTGTTGTCGAGATTTTTGTTATTCCAATGGATGGTAGCCTTGTCATTATAGAAGGTAGTATATTGTCGAGATTTTTGTCACTACAATGGATGGTAGCCATGTCATTATGGAAGGTAGTCTGTTGTCTAGATTTTTGTTACTCTAAGGGTTGGTAGCCTTGTCATTATGGAAAGTAGTTTGTTGTCGAGATTTTTGTTATTCCAATGGATGGTAGCCTTGTCATTAGGAAAGGTAGTCTATTGTCGAGATTTTTGTTACTATAATAGATTGTAGCCTTGTCATTATGGAAGGTAGTCTATTGTCGAGATTTTTTTTACTCCAATAGATGGTAGCCTTGTCATTATAGAAGGTAGTATATTGTCAAGATTTTTGTCATTACAATGGATGGTATCCATGTCATTATGGAAGGTAGTCTGTTGTCGAGATTTTTTTTTACTACAATAGATTGTAGCCATGTCGTTATGGAAGATAGTCAGTTGTTGAGATTTTTGTTACTATAATAGATTGTAGCCTTATCATTATGGAAGGTAGTATGTGGTCGAGATTCTTGTTACTAAAATGGATGGTAACCTTGTCATTATGGAAGGTAGTCTATTGTCGAGATTTTTGTCACTTCAATGGATGGTAGCCTTGTCATTATGGAAGGTAGTCTATTGTCGAGATTTTTGTTACTACAATGGATTATAGCCTTGTCGTTATGAAAGGTAGTCTGTTATCGATATCTTTGTTACTCCAAATGATGGTAGCCTAGTCAATATGGAAGGTAGTCTGTTGTCGAAATTTTTGTTACTCTAATGGATGGTATCCTTTTCATTATGGAAGGTAGTATGTTGTCGATATCTTTGTTACTCCAATGGGTGGTAGCCTTGTCAGTATGGAATTTAGTCTGTTGTCGATATTTTTGTTAATCCAATGGATGGTAGCCTTGACATTATGGAAAATAATGTGTTGTCGATAATTTTGTTATTCCAATAGATGGTAGCCTTATCATTATGGAAGGTAGTTTGTTATCCATATTTTTGTTACTCCAATGGATGGTAGCCTTGTCATTATGGAATTTAGTTTGTTGTCGAGATTTTTGTTATTCCAATGGATGGTAGCCTTGTCATTATGGAAGGTAGTTTGTTGTCGAGATTTTGGTTACTACAATGGATTGTATCCTTGTCGTTATGGAAGGTAGTATGTTGTCGATATCTTTCTTACTCCAATGGATGGTAGCCTAGTCATTATGTAAGGTAGTCGGTTATCGAGAGTTTTGTTACTGCATTGGATGGGAGCCTTGTCATTATGGAAGGTAGTGTGTTGTCGATATTTTTGTTATTCCAATGGATGGTAGCTTTGAAATTATGGAAGGTAGTTTGTTGTCGTCATTTTTGTTACTCCAATGGATGGTATCCTTGTCATTAGGGAAAGTACTATGTTGTCGATATCTTTGTTACTCCAATGGATGGTAGCATTGTCATTATGGAAGGTAGTTTGTTGTCGAGATTTTTGTTATTCCAATGGATGGTAGCCTTGTCGTTATAGAAGGTAGTATATTGTCGAGAATTTTGTCACTACAATGGATGGTAGCCATGTCATTATGGAAGGTAGTCCGTTGTCGAGATTTTTGTTACTACAATGGATTGTAGCCTTGTGGTTATGGAAGATAGTTTGTTGTCGAAATTTTTGTTACTATAATAGATTGTAGCCTTATCATTATGGAAGGTAGTATGTTGTCGAGATTCTTGTTACTCCAATGGATGGTAGCCTTATCATTATGGAAGGTAGTCTGTTGTCGAGATTTTTGTTACTCCAATGGATGGTAGCCTTGTCATTATGGAAGGTAGTCTATTGTCGATATCTTTGTTACTCCAATGGATGGTAGCCTAGTCATTATGGATGGTAGTCTGTTGTCGAGATTTTTGTTACTCTAATGGATGGTAGCCTTATCATTATGGAAGTTAGTTTATTGTCAAGATTTTTGTTATTCCAATGGATGGTAGCCTTGTCATTATGGAAGGTAGTCTATTGTCGAGATTTTTGTTACTACAATGGATTGTATCCTTGTTGTTATGGAAGGTTGTATGTTGTCGATATCTTTCTTACTCCAATGGATGGTAGCCTAGTAATCATGGGAGGTAGCCTGTTTTCTAGATTTTTGTTACTCCATTGGATGGTAGCCTTGTCATTATGGAAGGTAGTGTGTTGTCGATATTTTTGTTATTCCAATTGATGGTAGCCTTGTCATTATGGAAGGTAGTCTGTTGTCATGATTTTTGTTACTACAATGGATGGTATCCTTGTCATTATGGAAGGTAGTATGTTGTCGATATCTTTGTTACTCCAATGGATGGTAGCCTTGTCATTATGGAAGGTAGCCTATTGTCTAGATTTTTTGTTACTCCAATGGATGGTAGCCTTGTCATTATGAAAGGTAGTCTATTGTCGAGATTTTTGTTACTATAATAGATTGTAGCCTTATCATCATGGAAGGTAGTCTGTTGTCGAGATTTTTTTTACTCCAATGGATGGTAGCCTTGTCATTATAGAAGGTAGTATGTTGTCGAGATTTTTATCACTACAATGGATGGTAGCCATGTCATTATGGAAGGTAGTCTGTTGTCGAAATTTTTGTTACTATAATATATTGTAGCCTTGTCATTATGGAAGGTAGTATGTTGTCGAGATTCTTGTTACTCCAATGAATGGTAGCCTTGTCATTATGGAAGGTAGTGTATTGTCGAGATTTTTGTTACTACAATGGATTGTAGCCTTGTCGTTATGGAAGGTAGTTTGTTATCGATATCTTTGTTACTCCAAAGGATGGTAGCCTAGTCATTATGGAAGGTAGTCTGTTGTCGAGATTTTTGTTACTCCAATGGATAGTATCCTTGTCATTATGGAAGATAGTATGTTGTCGATAACTTTGTTACTCCAATGGATGGTAGCCTTGTCATTATGGAAGGTAGTCTGTTGTCAAGATTTATGTTATTCCATAGCATGGTAGCCTAGTCATTATGGAAGGTAGTTTGTTGTCGAGATTTTTGTTTCTCCAATGGATGGTATCCTTGTCATTATTGAAGGTAGTATGTTGTTAATATCTTTGTTACTCCAATGGATGGTAGCCTTGTCATTATGGAAGGGAGTGTGTTGTCGAGATTTTTGTTACTACAATGGATTGTATCCTTGTCGTTATGGAAGGTAGTATGTTGTCGATATCTTTCTTACTCTAATGGATGGTAGCCTAGTCATTATGGAAGGTAGTCTGTTGTCGAGATTTTTGTTACTCTAAGGGATGGTAGGCTTGTCATTATGGAAGGTAGTCTGTTGTCCAGATTTTTGTTACTACAATGGGTTGTATCCTTGTCGTTATGGAAGGTAGTATGTTATCGATATCTTTCTTACTCCAATGGATGGTAGCCTCGTCATTATGGAAGGTAGCCTGGTGTCGAGATTTTTGTTACTCCATTGGATGGTAGCCTTGTTATTATGGAAGGTAGTCTGTTGTCTAGATTTTTGTTACTCTAAGGGATGGTAGCCTTGTCATTATGGAAAGTAGTTTGTTGTCGAGATTTTTGTTATTCCAATGGATGGTAGCCTTGTCATTAGGAAAGGTAGTCTATTGTCGATATTTTTGTTACTATAATAGATTGTAGCCTTGTCATTATGGAAGGTAGTCTGTTGTCGAGATTTTTGTTACTTCAATGGATGGTAGCCTTGTCATTATAGAAGGTGGTACATTTTCAAGATCTTTGTCACTACAATGGATGGTAGCCATGTCATTATGGAAGGTAGTATGTTGTCGATATCTTTGTTACTCCAATGGATGGTAGCCTTGTCATTATGGAAGGTAGCCTATTGTCTAGATTTTTTGTTACTCCAATGGATGGTAGCCTTGTCATTATGAAAGGTAGTCTATTGTCGAGATTTTTGTTACTATAATAGATTGTAGCCTTGTCATCATGGAAGGTAGTCTGTTGTCGAGATTTTTTTTACTCCAATGGATGGTAGCCTTGTCATTATAGAAGGAAGTATGTTGTCGAGATTTTTATCACTACAATGGATGGTAGCCATGTCATTATGGAAGGTAGTCTGTTGTCGAAATTTTTGTTACTATAATATATTGTAGCCTTGTCATTATGGAAGGTAGTATGTTGTCGAGATTCTTGTTACTCCAATGAATGGTAGCCTTGTCATTATGGAAGGTAGTGTATTGTCGAGATTTTTGTTACTACAATGGATTGTAGCCTTGTCGTTATGGAAGGTAGTTTGTTATCGATATCTTTGTTACTCCAAAGGATGGTAGCCTAGTCATTATGGAAGGTAGTCTGTTGTCGAGATTTTTGTTACTCCAATGAATAGTATCCTTGTCATTATGGAAGATAGTATGTTGTCGATAACTTTGTTACTCCAATGGATGGTAGCCTTGTCATTATGGAAGGTAGTCTGTTGTCAAGGTTTATGTTATTCCATAGCATGGTAGCCTAGTCATTATGGAAGGTAGTTTGTTGTCGAGATTTTTGTTTCTCCAATGGATGGTATCCTTGTCATTATTGAAGGTAGTATGTTGTTAATATCTTTGTTACTCCAATGGATGGTAGCCTTGTCATTATGGAAGGGAGTGTGTTGTCGAGATTTTTGTTACTACAACGGATTGTATCCTTGTCGTTATGGAAGGTAGTATGTTGTCGATATCTTTCTTACTCTAATGGATGGTAGCCTAGTCATTATGGAAGGTAGTCTGTTGTCGAGATTTTTGTTACTCTAAGGGATGGTAGGCTTGTCATTATGGAAGGTAGTCTGTTGTCCAGATTTTTGTTACTACAATGGGTTGTATCCTTGTCGTTATGGAAGGTAGTATGTTATCGATATCTTTCTTACTCCAATGGATGGTAGCCTCGTCATTATGGAAGGTAGCCTGGTGTCGAGATTTTTGTTACTCCATTGGATGGTAGCCTTGTTATTATGGAAGGTAGTCTGTTGTCTAGATTTTTGTTACTCTAAGGGATGGTAGCCTTGTCATTATGGAAAGTAGTTTGTTGTCGAGATTTTTGTTATTCCAATGGATGGTAGCCTTGTCATTAGGAAAGGTAGTCTATTGTCGATATTTTTATTACTATAATAGATTGTAGCCTTGTCATTATGGAAGGTAGTCTGTTGTCGAGATTTTTGTTACTCCAATGGATGGTAGCCTTGTCATTATAGAAGGTGGTACATTTTCAAGATCTTTGTCACTACAATGGATGGTAGCCATGTCATTATGGAAGGTAGTCTGTTGTCGAGATTTTTGTTACTACAATAGATTGTAGCCTTGTCATTAAGGAAGATAGTCTGTTTTCGAGATTTTTGATACTATAATAGATTGTAGCCTTGTCATTATGGAAGGTAGTATGTTGTCGAGATTCTTGTTACTCCAATGAATGGTAGCCTTGTCATTATGGAAGGTAGTGTATTGTCGAGATTTTTGTTACTACAATGGATTGTAGCCTTGTCGTTATGGAAGGTAGTTTGTTATCGATATCTTTGTTACTCCAAAGGATGGTAGCCTAGTCATTATGGAAGGTAGTCTGTTGTCGAGATTTTTGTTACTCCAATGGATAGTATCCTTGTCATTATGGAAGATAGTATGTTGTCGATAACTTTGTTACACCAATGGATGGTAGCCTTGTCATTATGGAAGGTAGTCTGTTGTCAAGATTTATGTTATTCCATAGCATGGTAGCCTAGTCATTATGGAAGGTAGTTTGTTGTCGAGATTTTTGTTTCTCCAATGGATGGTATCCTTGTCATTATTGAAGTTAGTATGTTGTTAATATCTTTGTTACTCCAATGGATGGTAGCCTTGTCATTATGGAAGGGAGTGTGTTGTCGAGATTTTTGTTACTACAATGGATTGTATCCTTGTCGTTATGGAAGGTAGTATGTTGTCGATATCTTTCTTACTCTAATGGATGGTGGCCTAGTCATTATGGAAGGTAGTCTGTTGTCGAGATTTTTGTTACTCTAAGGGATGGTAGGCTTGTCATTATGGAAGGTAGTCTGTTGTCCAGATTTTTGTTACTACAATGGGTTTATCCTTGTCGTTATGGAAGGTAGTATGTTATCGATATCTTTCATACTCCAATGGATGGTAGCCTCGTCATTATGGAAGGTAGCCTGGTGTCGAGATTTTTGTTACTCCATTGGATGGTAGCCTTGTTATTATGGAAGGTAGTCTGTTGTCTAGATTTTTGTTACTCTAAGGGATGGTAGCCTTGTCATTATGGAAAGTAGTTTGTTGTCGAGATTTTTGTTATTCCAATGGATGGTAGCCTTGTCATTAGGAAAGGTAGTCTATTGTTGATATTTTTGTTACTATAATAGATTGTAGCCTTGTCATTATGGAAGGTAGTCTGTTGTCGAGATTTTTGTTACTCCAATGGATGGTAGCCTTGTCATTATAGAAGGTGGTACATTTTCAAGATCTTTGTCACTACAATGGATGGTAGCCATGTCATTATGGAAGGTAGTCTGTTGTCGAGATTTTTGTTACTACAATAGATTGTAGCCTTGTCGTTATGGAAGATAGTCTGTTTTCGAGATTTTTGATACTATAATAGATTGTAGCCTTGTCATTATGGAAGGTAGTATGTTGTCGAGATTCTTGTTACTCCAATGGATGGTAGCCTTGTCATTATGGAAGGTAGTCTATTGTCAAGATTTTTGTCACTTCAATGGATGGTAGCCTTGTCATTATGGAAGGTAGTCTGTTATTGATATCTTTGTTACTCCAAATGATGGTAGCCTAGTCATTATGGAAGGTAGTCTGTTGTCGAAATCTTTGTTACTCTAATGGGTGGTAGCCTTGTCATTATGGAATTTAGTCTGTTGTCGAGATTTTTGTTAATCCAATGGATGGTAGCCTTGTAATTATGGAAGATAATGTGTTGTCGATATTTTTGTTATTCCAATAGATGGTAGCCTTATCATTATGGAAGGTAGTCTGTTATCGAGATTTTTGTTACTCCAATGGATGGTAGCCTTGTCATTATGGAAGTTAGTTTATTGTTGAGATTTTAGTTATTCCAATGGATGGTAGCCTTGTCATTATGAAAGGTAGTCTATTGTCGAGATTTTTGTTACTATAATAGATTGTAGCCTTGTCATTATGGAAGGTAGTCTGTTGTTGAGATTTTTGTTACTCCAATGGATGGTAGCCTTGTCATTAGGGAAGGTAGTCTGTTGTCGATATGTTGGTTACTCCAATGGATGGTAGCCTAGTCATTATGGATGGTAGTCTGTTGTCGAGATTTTTGTTACTCTAATGGATGGTAGCCTAGTCATTATGGATGGTAGTCTGTTGTCGAGATTTTTGTTACTCTAATGGATGGTAGCCTTATCATTATGGAAGTTAGTTTATTGTCGAGATTTTTTTTATTCCAATGGATGGTAGCCTTGTCATTATGGAAGGTAGTCTATTGTCGAGATTTTTGTTACTATAATGGATTGTATCGTTGTTGTTATGGAAGGTAGTATATTGTCGATATATTTCTTACTCCAATACATGGTAGCCTAGTAATCATGGAAGGTAGCTTGTTGTCTAGATTTTTGTTACTCCATCGGATGGTAGCCTTGTCATTATGGAAGGTAGTGTGTTGTCGATATTTTTGTTATTCCAATTGATGGTAGCCTTATCATTATGGAAGGTAGTCTGTTGTCGTGATTTTTGTTACTCCAATGGATGGTATCCTTGTCATTATGGAAGGTAGTATGTTGTCGATATCTTTGTTACTCCAATGGATGGTAGCCTTGTCATTATGGAAGGTAGTCTATTGTCTAGATTTTTTGTTACTCCAATGGATGGTAGCCTTGTCATTGTGAAAGGTAGTCTATTGTCGAGATTTTTGTTACTATAATAGATTGTAGCCTTGTCATTATGGAAGGTAGTCTGTTGTCGTGATTTTTGTTACTCCAATGGATGGTATCCTTGTCATTATGGAAGATAGTATGTTGTCGATATCTTTGTTACTCCAATGGATGGTAGCCTTGTCATTATGGAAGGTAGTCTCTTGACTAGATTTTTGTCACTCTAAGGGATGGTAGCCTTGCCATTATGGAAAGTAGTTTGTTGTCGAGATTTTTGTTATTCCAATGGATGGTAGCCTTCTCATTAGGAAAGGTAGTCTATTGTCGAGATTTTTGTTACTATAATACATTGTAGCCTTGTCATTATGGAAGGTAGTCTATTGTCGAGATTTTTGTTACTCCAATGGATGGTAGCCATGTCATTATAGAAGGTAGTCTGTTGTCAAGATTTTTGTTACTACAATAGATTGTAGCCTTGTCGTTATGGAAGATAGTTTGTTGTCGAGATTTTTGTTACTATAATAGATTGTAGCCTTGTCATTATGGAAGGTAGTATGTTGTCGAGATTCTTGTTACTCCAATGGATGGTAGCCTTCTCATTAGGAAAGGTAGTCTATTGTCGAGATTTTTGTTACTATAATACATTGTAGCCTTGTCATTATGGAAGGTAGTCTATTGTCGAGATTTTTGTTACTCCAATGGATGGTAGCCATGTCATTATAGAAGGTAGTCTGTTGTCAAGATTTTTGTTACTACAATAGATTGTAGCCTTGTCGTTATGGAAGGTAGTGTGTTGTCGAGATTTTTGTTACTACAATGGATTGAAGCCTTGTCGTTATGGAAGGTAGTCTGTTATCGATATCTTTGTTACTCCAAATGATGGTAGCCTAGTCATTATGGAAGGTAGTCTGTTGTCGAAATTTTTGTTACTCCAATGGATGGTAGCCTAGTCATTATGTAAGGTAGTCCGTTATCGAGAGTTTAGTTACTGCATTGGATGGTAGCCTTGTCATTATGGAAGGTAGTGTGTTGTCGATATTTTTGTTATTCCAATGGATGGTAGCTTTGTCATTATGGAAGGTAGTTTGTTGTCGTAATTTTTGATACTCCAATGGATGGTATCCTTGTCATTAGGGAAGGTAGTCTATTGTCAAGATTTTTGTTACTCTAAGGGATGGTAGCCTTGTCATTATGGAAAGTAGTTTGTTGTCGAGATTTTTGTTATTCCAATGGATGGGAGCCTTTTCAGTATGAAAGGTAGTCTATTGTCGAGATTTTTGTTACTATAATAGATTGTAGCCTTGTTATTATGGAAGGTAGTCTGTTGTCGAGATTTTTGTTACTTCAATGGATGGTAGCCTTGTCATTATGGAAGGTAGTCTATTGTCGATATCTTTGTTACTCCAATGGATGGTAGCCTAGTCATTATGGATGGTAGTCTGTTGTCGAGATTTTTGTTACTCTAATGGATGGTAGCCTTATCATTATGGAAGTTAGTTTATTGTCCTGATTTTTGTTATTCCAATGGATGGTAGCCTTGTCATTATGCAAGGTAGTCTATTGTCGAGATTTTTGTTACTACAATGGATTGTATCCTTGTTGTTATGGAAGGTAGTATGTTGTCGATATCTTTCTTACTCCAATGGATGGTAGCCTAGTAATCATGGGAGGTAGCCTGTTGTCTAGATTTTTGTTACTCCATTGGATGGTAGCCTTGTCATTATGGAAGGTAGTGTGTTGTCGGTATTTTTGTTATTCCAATTGATGGTAGCCTTGTCATTATGGAAGGTAGTCTGTTGTCGTGATTTTTGTTACTCCAATGGATGGTATCCTTGTCATTATGGAAGGTAGTATGTTGTCGATATCTTTGTTAGTCCAATGGATGGTAGCCTTGTCATTATGGAAGGTAGCCTATTGTCTAGATTTTTTGTTACTCCAATGGATGGTAGCCTTGTCATTATGAAAGGTAGTCTATTGTCAAGATTTTTGTTACTATAGAAGATTGTAGCCTTGTCATCATGGAAGGTAGTTTGTTGTCGAGATTTTTTTTACTCCAATGGATGGTAGCCTTGTCATTATAGAAGGTAGTATGTTGTCGAGATTTTTATCACTACAATGGATGGTAGCCATGTCATTATGGAAGGTAGTCTGTTGTCAAGAATTTTGTTACTACAATAGATTGTAGCCTTGTCGTTATGAAAGATTGTCAGTTGTCGAGATTTTTGTTACTATAATAGATTGTAGCATTTTCATTATGGAAGGTAGTATGTTGTCGAGATTTTTGTTACTCCAATGGATGGTAGCCTTGTCATTATGGAAGGTAGTCTATTGTCGAGATTTTTGTCACTTCAATGGATGGTAGCCTTGTCATTATGGAAGGTGATCTATTATAGAGATTTTTGTTACTACAATGGATTGTAGCCTTGTCATTATGGAAGGTAGTCTGTTATCGATATCTTTGTTACTCTAAAGGATGGTATCTTAGTCATTATGGAAGGTAATTTGTTGTCGAAATTTTTGTCACTCTAATGGATGGTATCCTTGTCATTATGGAAGGTAGTATGTTGTCGATATCTTTGTTACTCCAATGGGTGGTAGCCTTGTCATTATGGAAGGTAGTAAATTTTCGAGATTTTTGTTACTCCAATGGATGGTAGCCTTGTCATTATAGAAGGTAGTGTGTTGTCGATATTTTTGTTATTCCAATAGATTGTAGCCTTGTCATTATGGAAGGTAGTCTGTTGTCGAGATTTTTGTTACGCCAATGGATGGTTGCCTTGTCATTATGGAAGGTAGCCTGTTGTCGAGATTTTTGTTACTACATTGGATGGTAGCCTTGTCATTATGGAAGGTAGTTTATTGTCTTGATTTTTGTTACTCCAATGGATGGTATCCTTGTCGTTATGGAAGGTAGTAAGTTGTCGATATCATTGTTACTCCAATGGATGATAGCCTTGTCATTATGGAAGGTAGTCTGTTGTCGAGATTTTTGTTACTCTAAGGGAAGGTAGCCTTGTCATTATGGAAAGTAGTTTGTTGTCGAGATTTTTGTTATTCCAATGGATGGTAGCCTTGTCATTATGAAAGGTAGTCTATTGTCGAGATTTTTGTTACTATAAATGATTGTAGCCTTGTAAATATGGAAGGTAGTCTATTTTCGAGATTTTTGTTACTCTAATGGATGGTAGCCTTGTAATTATAAAAGGTATTATATTGTCGAGATTTTTGTAAATACAATGGATGGTAGCCTTCTCATTATGGAAGATAGTTTGTTGTCTAGATTTTTGTTATTACAATGGATTGTAGCCTTGTCGTTATGGAATGTAGTCTGTTGTTTAGATTTTTGTTACTATAATAGATTGTAGCCTTGTCATTATGGAAGGTAGTATGTTGTCGAGATTCTTGTTACTCCAATGGATGGTAGCCTTGTCATTATGGAAGGTAGTCTATTGTCTATATTTTTGTCACTACAATGGATGGTAGCCTTGTCATTATGGAAGGTAGTCTATTGTCGAGATTTTTTTTACTACAATGGATTGTAGCCTTGTCATTATGGAAGGTAGTCTATTATCGATATCTTTGTTACTCCAAAGGATGGTAGCCTAGTCATTATGGAAGGTCGTCTGTCATCGAGATTTTTGTTACTCTAATGGATGGTATCCCTGTCATTATTTAAGGTAGTATGTTGTCGATATCTATGTCATTATGGAAGGTAGTCTTTTGTCGAGATTTTTGTTACTCTAAGGTGTGGTAGCCTTGTCATTAAGGAAGGTAGTGTGTTGTCAATATTTTTGTTATTCAAATGGTTGGTAGACTTGTCATTATGGAAGGTAGTCTGTTGTCGAGATTTTTGTTACTACAATGGTTTGTATCCTTGTCGTTATTGAAGGTAGTCTATTGTCGATATCTTTGTTACTCCAATGGATGGTAGCCTTGTCATTATGGAAGGTAGTCTATTGTCGAGAATTTTGTTACTCTAAGGGGTGGTAGCCTTGTCATTATGGAAAGTAGTATGTTGTCGAGATTTTTGTTATTCCAATGGATGGTAGCCTTGTCATTATGAAAGGTAGTCTATTGTCGAGATATTTGTTACTATAATAGTTTGTAGCCTTGTCATTATGGAAGGTAGTCTATTGTCGAGATTTTTGTTACTCCAATGGATGGTAACCTTCTCATTATAGAAGGTAGTATATTGTCGAGATTTTTGTAAATACAATGGATGGTAGCCTTGTCATTATGGAAGGTAGTCTGTTGTCTAGATTTTTGTTAATACAATGGATTGTAGCCTTGTCATTATGGAAGATAGTCTATTGTCGAGATTTTTGTTACTATAATAGATTGTAGACTTGTCATTAAGGAAGGTAGTATGTTGCCGAGATTCTTGTTACTCCAATGGATGGTAGCCTTGTCATTATGGAAGGTAGTCTATTGTCTATATTTTTCTCACTACCATGGATGGTAGCCTTGTCATTATGGAAGGTATTCAATTGTCGAGATTTTTATTACTACAATGGATTGTAGCCTTGTCGTTATTTAAGGTAGTATGTTGTCGATATCTATGTTACTCCAATGGATGGTAGCCATGTCATTATGGAAGGTAGTCTGTTGTCGAGATTTTTCTTACACTAAGGGATGTTAGCCATGTCATTATGGAAGGTAGTGTGTTGTCAATATTTTTGTTATTCCAATGGATGGTAGCCTTGTCATTATGGAAGGTAGTCTGTTGTCGAGGTTTTTGTTACTCCAATGGATGGTAGCCTTGTCATTATAGAAGGTAGTATATTGTCGAGATTTTTGTCACTACAATGGATGGTAGCCATGTCATTATGGAAGGTAGTCTGTTGTCGAGATTTTTGTTACTACAATGGATTGTAGGGTTGTCGTTATGGAACGTAATCTATTATCGATATCTTTGTTACTCCAAAGGATGGTAGCCTAGTCATTATGGAAGGTAGTCTGTTGTCTATATTTTTGTTACTCCATTGGATGGTAGCCTTGTCATTATGGAAGGTAGTGTGTTGTCAATATTTTTGTTATTCTAATAGATGGTAGCCTTGTCATTATGGAAGGTAGTCTGTTGTCGGGATTTTTGTTACTCAAATGGATGGTATCCTTGTCATTATGGAAGGTAGTATGTTTTCGAGAAATTTGTTACTCTAAGGGATGGTAGCCTTGTCATTATGGAAAGTAGTTTGATGTCGAGATTTTTGTTATTCCAATGGATGGTAGCCTTTTCATTATGAAAGGTAGTCTATTGTCGACATTTTTGTTACTATAATTGATTGTAGCCTTGTCATTATGGAATGTAGTATGTTGTCGAGATTCTTGATACTCCAATGGATGGTAGCCTTGTCATTATGGAAGGTAGTCTATTGTCTATATTTTTGTCACTAAAATGGATGGTAGCCTTGTCATTATGGAAGGTAGTCTATTGTCGATATTTTTGTTACTAGAATGGATTGTAGCCTTGTTGTTATGGAAGGTAGTCTCTTATCGATATCTTTGTTACTCCAAAGGATGGTAGCCTAGTCATTATGGAAGGTCGTATGTCGTCGAGATTTTTGTTACTCCAATGGATGGTATCCTTGTCATTATTTAAGGTAGTATGTTGTCGATATCTATGTTACTCCAATGGATGGTAGCCTTGTCACTATGGAAGGTAGTCTGTTGTTCATATTTTGTTACTCCAATGGAAGGTAGCCTTGTCATTATGGAAGGTAGTCTATTGTCGAGATTTTTGTTTCTACAATTGATGGTAGCATTATCATTATGAAAGGTAGTCTGTTGTCGATATTTTTGTTACTCAAAGGGATGGTAGCCTTTTCATTATGGTAGTTAGTATGTTATCGATATCTTTGTTACTCCAATGGATTGTAGACTTGTCATTATGGAAGGTAGTCTGTTGTCAAGATTTTTGTTACTCCAATTGATGGTACCATTATCATTATGGATGGTAGTCTGTTATCGAGAATTTTTTTACTCCAATGGATGGTAGCCTTGTCATTATGGAACGTAGTCTATTGTCGATGTTTTTGTTACTCCACTGGATGCTACCCTTATCATTATGGAAGGTAGTCTGTTGTCGAGATTTTTTTTATTCCAATGGATGGTAGCCTTGTCACTATGGAATGTATTCTGTTGTTGAGATTTTTTTTACTCTAATGGATGCTAGCCTTGTCATTATGGAAGTTAGTCTGTCGTTGTGATTTTTGTCACTCCAATGGATGATAGCCTTGTCACTATGGAAGGTAGTCTGTTGTTCATATTTCTGTTACTCTAATGGATGGTAGCATTGTCATTATAGAAGGTAGTCTATTGTCGAGATGTTTGTTACTCCAATGGATGGTAACATTATCATTATGGAAGGTTCTCTGTTGTCGATATTTTTGTTTCTCCAATGGATGTTAGCCTAGTAATTATGGAAGGTACTCTGTTTTCTAGATTTTTGTTACTCCAATGGATGGTAGCCTTGTCATTATTGAACGCAGTCTGTTGTCGATGTTTTTGTTACTCCAATGGATGTTACTCTTGTCATAATGGAAGGTAGTCTGTTTTCGAGATTTTTGTTATTCCAATGGATGGTAGCCTTGTCAGTATGGAAGGTAGTTTGTTTTCGAGATTTTTTTTACTACAATGGATGCTAGCCTTGTCATTATGGAAGGTAGTATGTCGTTGTGATTTCTTTCACTCCAATGGATGGTAACCTTGTCACTATGGAAGGTAGTCTGTTGTTAATATTTTGTTACTCCAATGGAAGGTAGCCTTGTCATTATGGAAGGTAGTCTATTGTCGAGATTTTTGTTACTCCAATGGATGGTAGCATTATCATTATGAAAGGTAGTCTGTTGTCGATATTTTTGTTACTCAAAGGGATGGTAGCCTTGTCATTATGGTAGTTAGTATGTTATCGATATCTTTGATACTCCAATGGATTGTAGACTTGTCATTATGGAAGGTAGTTTGTTGTCGATATTTTTGTTACTCCAATTGATGGTACCATTGTCATTATGGATGGTAGTCTGTTGTCGAGAATTTTGTTACTCCAATGGATAGTAGCCTTGTCATTGTGGAACATAGTCTGTTGTCGATGTTTTTGTTACTCCAATGGATGCTACCCTTGTCATTATGGAAGGTAGTCTGTTGTCGAGATTTTTGTTACTCTAATGGATGGTAGCCTTGTCACTATAGGAGGTAGTATGTTGTTCATATTTTTGTTATTCCAATGGATGGTAGCATTGTCACTATGGAAGGTAGTCTGTTGTTCATTTTTTTGTTACTACAATGGATGGTAGCCTTGTCATTATGGAAGGTAGTATATTGCGTGATTTTTGTTACTCCAATGGATGGTAGCATTAATATTATGGAAGGTTGTCTGTTGTCGATATTTTTGTTTCTCCAATGGATGGTAGCCTTGTCATTATGGAAGGTAGTCTGTTTTCGAGATTTTTGTTACTCTAATGGATGGTAGCCTTGTCACTATAGGAGGTAGTATGTTGTTCATATTTTTGTTATTCCAATGGATGGTAGCCTTGTCATTATGTAAGGTAGTCTGTTGTCGATATTTTTGTTACTCCAATGTATGGTAGCCTTGTAATTATGGAAAGCAATCTGTTGTTGAGATTTTTGTTAATTCAATGGATGGTAGCCTTTTCATTATGGAAGGTAGTCTGTCGTCGAGATTTTTGTTAATTCAATGGATGGTAGCCTTGTCATTATGGAAGGCAGTCTGTCATCGAGATTTTTGTTACTTCAATGTATGCTACCCTTGTCATTAGGGAAGGTATTTTGTTGTCGAGATTTTTGTTACTCCAATGGATGCTAGCCTTGTCATTATGGAAGGTAGTCTGTCGTTGTGATTTCTGTCACTCTAATGGATGGTAGCCTTGCCAATATGGAAGGTAGTCTGTTGGTCATATTTTTGTTACTCCAATGAAAGGTAGCCTTGTCATTATTGAAGGTAGTCTATTGTAGATATTTTTGTTACTCCAATGCATGGTAGCATTATCATAATGGAAGCTAGTCTGTTGTTGATATCTTTTTTACTCCAACAGATTATAGCTTTGTCATTATGGAAGGTAGTTTATTGTCGAGATTTTTGTTACTCCAATGGATGGTATCGTTGTAATTATGGATGGTAGTTTGTCGTAGAGAATTTTGTTACTCCAATGGATGGTAGCCTTGTCATTATGGAACGTTGTTTGTTGTCGCTGTTTTTGTTAATCCAATTGATGGTAGCCTTGTCATTATGGAAGGTAGTCTGTTGTCGAGATTTTTGTTATTCCAATGGATGTTAGCCTAATCATTATGGAAGGCAGTCTGTTGTTGAGATTTTTGTTACTCCAATGGATGGTAGCCTTGTCATTATTGAATGCAGTTTGTTGTTGATGTTTTTGTTACTCCAATGGATGTTACTCTTGTCATAATGGAAGGTAGTCTGTTGTCGAGATTTTTGTTATTCCAATGGATGGTAGCCTTGTCAGTATGGAAGGTAGTTTGTTTTCGAGATTTTTTTTACTCCAATGGATGCTAGCCTTGTCATTATGGAAGGTAGTCTGTCGTTGTGATTTCTTTCACTCCAATGGATGGTAGCCTTGTCATTATGGAAGGTAGTCTGTTGTCGACATTTTTGTTACTCCAACGGATGGTACCATTGTCCTTATGGATGGTAGTCTGTTGTAGAGAATTTTGTTACTCCAATGGATGGTAGCCTTGTCATTATGGAATGCAGTCTGTTGTCGATGTTTTTGTTACTCCAATGGATGGTACCCTTGTCATTATGGAAGGTAATCTGTTGTGGAGATTTTTGTTATTCCAATGGATGGTAGCCTTGTCACTATAGAAGGTAGTCTTTTGTCGATATTTTTTTTACTCCAATGGATGCTAGCCTTGTCATTATGGAAGGTAATTTTTCGTTGTGATTTCTATCACTCCAATGGATGGTAGCCTTGTCACTATGGAAGGTAGTCTGTTGTTCATATTTTGTTACTCCAATGGAAGGTAGCCTTGTCATTATGGAAGGTAGTCTATTGTCGAGATTTTTGTTTCTACAATTGATGGTAGCATTATCATTATGAAAGGTAGTCTGTTGTCGATATTTTTGTTACTCAAAGGGATGGTAGCCTTTTCATTATGGTAGTTAGTATGTTATCGATATCTTTGTTACTCTAATGGATTGTAGACTTGTCATTATGGAAGGTAGTCTGTTGTCAAGATTTTTGTTATTCCAATTGATGTTACCATTATCATTATGGATGGTAGTCTGTTGTCGAGAATGTTTTTACTCCAATGGATGGTAGCCTTGTCATTATGGAACGTAGTCTATTGTCGATGTTTTTGTTACTCCACTGGATGCTACCCTTATCATTATGGAAGGTAGTCTATTGTCGTGATTTTTGTTATTCCAATGGATGGTAGCCTTGTCACTATGGAATGTATTCTGTTGTTGAGATTTTTTTTACTCTAATGGATGCTAGCCTTGTCATTATGGAAGTTAGTCTGTCGTTGTGATTTTTGTCACTCCAATGGATGGTAGCCTTGTCACTATGGAAGGTAGTCTGTTGTTCATATTTTTGTTACTCCAATGGATGGTAGCATTGTCATTATAGAAGGTAGTCTATTGTCGAGATGTTTGTTACTCCAATGGATGGTAACATTATCATTATGGAAGGTTCTTTGTTGTCGATATTTTTGTTTCTCCAATGGATGTTAGCCTAGTAATTATGGAAGGTAGTCTGTTTTCTAGATTTTTGTTACTCAAATGGATGGTAGCCTTGTCACTATGGGAGGTAGTCTATTGTTCATATTTTTATTACACCAATGGATGGTAGCCTTGTCATTATGGAAGGTAGTTTGTTGTCGTGATTTTTGTTATTCCAATGGATGGTAGCCTTGTCATTATTGATGTTAGTCTGTTGTCGATATTTTTGTTACTCCAATGTATGGTAGCCTTGTCATTATGGAAGGCAGTCTGTTGTCGAGATTTTTGTTACTCCAATGGATGGTAGCCTTGTCATTATTGAACGCAGTCTGTTGTCGATGTTTTTATTACTCCAATGGATGTTACTCTTGTCATAATGGATTGTAGTCTGTTGTCGAGATTTTTGTTATTCCAATGGATGGTAGCCTTGTCAGTATGGAAGGTAGTTTGTTTTCGAGATTTTTTTTACTCCAATGGATGCTAGCCTTGTCATTATGGAAGGTAGTCTGTCGTTGTGATTTCATTCACTCCAATGGATGGTAACCTTGTCACTATGGAAGGTAGTCTGTTGTTAATATTTTGTTACTCCAATGGAAGGTAGCCTTGTCATTATGGAAGGTAGTCTATTGTCGAGATTTTTGTTACTCCAATGGATGGTAGCATTATCATTATGAAAGGTAGTCTGTTGTCGATATTTTTGTTACTCAAAGGGATGGTAGCCTTTTCATTATGGTAGTTAGTATGTTATCGATATCTTTGATACTCCAATGGATTGTAGACTTGTCATTATGGAAGGTAGTTTGTTGTCGATATTTTTGTTGCTCCAATTGATGGTACCATTGTCATTATGGATGGTAGTCTGTTGTCGAGAATTTTGTTACTCCAATGGATAGTAGCCTTGTCATTGTGGAACGTAGTCTGTTGTCGATGTTTTTGTTACTCCAATGGATGCTACCCTTGTCATTATGGAAGGTAGTCTGTTGTCGAGATTTTTGTTATTTCAATGGATGGTTGCCTTGTCACTATGGAAGGTAGTATGTTGTCAAGATTTTTTTTACTCCAATGGATGCTAGCCTTGTCATTATGGAAGGTAGTCTGTCGTTGTGATTTATGTCTCTCCAATGGATGGTAGCATTGTCACTATGGAAGGTAGTCTGTTGTTCATTTTTTTGTTACTACAATGGATGGTAGCCTTGTCATTATGGAAGGTAGTATATTGTCGTGATTTTTGTTACTCCAATGGATGGTAGCATTAATATTATGGAAGGTTGTCTGTTGTCGATATTTTTGTTTCTCCAATGGATGGTAGCCTTGTCATTATGGAAGGTAGTCTGTTTTCGAGATTTTTGTTACTCTAATGGATGGTAGCCTTGTCACTATAGGAGGTAGTATGTTGTTCATATTTTTGTTATTCCAATGGATGGTATCCTTGTCATTATGGAAGGTAGTCTGTTGTCGATATTTTTGTTACTCCAATGTATGGTAGCCTTGTAATTATGGAAAGCAATCTGTTGTTGAGATTTTTGTTAATTCAATGGATGGTAGCCTTGTCACTATGGAAGGTAGTTTGTTGTTCATATTTTTATTACTCCAATGGATGGTAGCCTTGTCATTATAGAAGGTAGTCTATTGTCGAGATTTTTGTTACTCCAATGGATGGTAGCATTATCATTATGGAAGGTTCTCTGTTCTCGATATTTTTGTTTCTCCAATGGATGGTAGCCTAGTCATTATGGAAGGTAGTCTGTTTTCGAGATTTTTGTTACTCCAATGGATGGTAGCCTTGTCACTATGGGAGGTAGTCTGTTGTTTATATTTTTATTACTCCAATGGATTGTCGCCTTGTCATTATGGAAGGTAGTTTGTTGTAGTGATTTTTGAAATTGCAATGGATGGTAGCCTTGTCATTATGGAAGGTAGTCTGTTGTCGACATTTTTGTTACTCCAACGGATGGTACCATTGTCATTATGGATGGTAGTCTGTTGTAGAAAATTTTGTTACTCCAATGGATGGTAGCCTTGTCATTATGGAACACAGTCTGTTGTCGATGTTTTTGTTACTCCAATGGATGTTACCCTTGTCATTATGGAAGGTAATCTGTTGTGGAGATTTTTGTTATTCCAATGGATGGTAGCCTTGTCACTATTGAAGGTAGTCTTTTGTCGATATTTTTTTTACTCCAATGGATGCTAGCCTTGTCATTATGGAAGGTAATTTGTCGTTGTGATTTCTATCACTCCAATGGATGGTAGCCGTGTCACTATGGAAGGTAGTCTGTTGTTCATATTTTGTTACTCCAATGGAAGGTAGCCTTGTCATTATGGAAGGTAGTCTATTGTCGAGATTTTTGTTTCTACAATTGATGGTAGCATTATCATTATGAAAGGTAGTCTGTTGTCGATATTTTTGTTACTCAAAGGGATGGTAGCCTTTTCATTATGGTAGTTAGTATGTTATCGATATCTTTGTTACTCCAATGGATTGTAGACTTGTCATTATGGAAGGTAGTCTGTTGTCGAGATTTTTGTTACTCCAATTGATGGTACCATTATCATTATGGATGGTAGTCTGTTGTCGAGAATTTTTTTACTCCAATGGATGGTAGCCTTGTCATTATGGAACATAGTCTATTGTCGATGTTTTTGTTACTCCACTGGATGTTACCCTTATCATTATGGAAGGTAGTCTGTTGTCGAGATTTTTGTTATTCCAATGGATGGTAGCCTTGTCACTATGGAATGTATTCTGTTGTTGAGATTTTTTTTACTCCAATGGATGCTAGCCTTGTCATTATGGAAGTTAGTCTGTCGTTGTGATTTCTGTCACTCCAATGGATGGTAGCATTGTCATTATAGAAGGTAGTCTATTGTCAAGATGTTTGTTACTCCAATGGATGGTAACATTATCATTATGGAAGGTTCTATGTTGTCGATATTTTTGTTTCTCCAATGCATGTTAGCCTAGTAATTATTGAAGGTAGTCTGTTTTCGAGATTTTTGTTACTCAAATGGATGGTAGCCTTGTCACTATGGGAGGTAGTCTATTGTTCATATTTTTGTTACTCCAATGGATGGTAGCCTTGTCATTATGGAAGGTAGTTTGTTGTCGTGATTTTTGTTATTCCAATGGATGGTAGCCTTGTCATTATGGATGTTAGTCTGTTGTCGATATTTTTGTTACTCCAATGTATGGTAGCCTTGTCATTATGGAAGGCAGTCTGTTGTCGAGATTTTTGTTACTCCAATGGATGGTAGCCTTGTCATTATTGAACGCAGTCTGTTGTCGATGTTTTTGTTACTCCAATGGATGTTACTCTTGTCATAATGGAAGGTAGTCTGTTGTCGAGATTTTTGTTATTCCAATGGATGGTAGCCTTGTCAGTATGGAAGGTAGTTTGTTTTCGAGATTTTTTTTACTCCAATGGATGCTAGCCTTGTCATTATGGAAGGTAGTCTGTCGTTGTGATTTCTTTCACTCCAATGGATGGTAGCCTTGTCATTATGGAAGGTAGTCTGTTGTCGACATTTTTGTTACTCCAACGGATGGTACCATTGTCCTTATGGATGGTAGTTTGTTGTAGAGAATTTTGTTACTCCAATGGATGGTAGCCTTGTCATTATGGAATGCAGTCTGTTGTCGATGTTTTTGTTACTCCAATGGATGTTACCCTTGTCATTATGGAAGGTAATCTGTTGTGGAGATTTTTGTTATTCCAATGGATGGTAGCCTTGTCACTATCGAAGGTAGTCTTTTGTCGATATTTTTTTTACTCCAATTGATGCTAGCCTAGTCATTATGGAAGGTAATCTGTCGTTGTGATTTTTGTCACTCCAATGGATGGTAGCCTTGTCACTATGGAAGGTAGTCTGTTGTTCATATTCTTGTTACTCCAATGGATGGTAGCATTGTCATTATAGAAGGTAGTCTATTGTCGAGATGTTTGTTACTCCAATGGATGGTAACATTATCATTATGGAAGGTTCTCTGTTGTCGATATTTTTGTTTCTCCAAAGGATGTTAGCCTAGTAATTATGGAAGGTAGTCTGTTTTCTAGATTTTTGTTACTCAAATGGATGGTAGCCTTGTCACTATGGGAGGTAGTTTATTGTTCATATTTTTGTTACACCAATGGATGGTAGCCTTGTCATTATGGAAGGTAGTTTGTTGTCGTGATTTTTGTTATTCCAATGGATGGTAGCCTTGTCATTATGGATGTTAGTCTGTTGTCGATATTTTTGTTACTCCAATGTATCGTAGCCTTGTCATTATGGAAGGCAGTCTGTTGTCGAGATTTTTGTTACTCCAATGGATGGTAGCCTTGTCATTATTGAACGCAGTCTGTTGTCGATGTTTTTGTTACTCCAATGGATGTTACTCTTGTCATAATGGAAGGTAGTCTGTTGTCGAGATTTTTGTTATTCCAATGGATGGTAGCCTTGTCAGTATGGAAGGTAGTTTGTTTTCGAGATTTTTTTTACTCCAATGGATGCTAGCCTTGTCATTATGGAAGGTAGTCTGTCGTTGTGATTTCTTTCACTCCAATGGATGGTAACGTTGTCACTATGGAAGGTAGTCTGTTGTTAATATTTTGTTACTCCAATGGATGGTAGCATTATCATTATGAAAGGTAGTCTGTTGTCGATATTTTTGTTACTCAAAGGGATGGTAGCCTTTTCATTATGGTAGTTAGTATGTTATCGATATCTATGATACTCCAATGGATTGTAGACTTGTCATTATGGAAGGTAGTTTGTTGTTGATATTTTTGTTACTCCAATTGATGGTACCATTGTCATTATGGATGGTAGTCTGTTGTCGAGAATTTTGTTACTCCAATTGATAGTAGCCTTGTCATTGTGGAACATAGTCTGTTGTCGATGTTTTTGTTACTCCAATGGATGCTACCCTTGTCATTATGGAAGGTAGTCTGTTGTCGAGATTTTTGTTATTTCAATGGATGGTTGCCTTGTCACTATGGAAGGTAGTATGTTGTCAAGATTTTTTTTACTCCAATGGATGCTAGCCTTGTCATTATGGAAGGTAGTCTGTCGTTGTGATTTATGTCTCTCCAATGGATGGTAGCATTGTCACTATGGAAGGTTGTCTATTGTCGATATTTTTGTTTCTCCAATGGATGGTATCCTTATCATTATGGAAGGTAGTCTGTTTTCGAGATTTTTGTTACTCTAATGGATGGTAGCCTTGTCACTATAGGAGGTAGTATGTTGTTCATATTTTTGTTATTCCAATGGATGGTAGCCTTGTCATTATGGAAGGTAGTCTGTTGTCGATATTTTTGTTACTCCAATGTATGGTAGCCTTGTAATTATGGAAAGCAATCTGTTGTTGAGATTTTTGTTAATTCAATGGATGGTAGCCTTGTCATTATGGAAGGTAGTCTGTCGTCGAGATTTTTGTTAATTCAATGGATGGTAGCCTTGTCATTATGGAAGGTAGTCTGTCATCGAGATTTTTGTTACTTCAATGTATTCTACCCTTGTCATTAGGGAAGGTATTTTGTTGTCGAGATTTTTGTTACTCCAATGGATACTAGCCTTCTCATTATGGAAGGTAGTATATTGTAGATATTTTTGTTACTCCAATGCATGGTAGCATTATCATAATGGAAGGTACTCTGTTGTCGATATCTTTGTTACTCCAACGGATTATAGCTTTGTCATTATGGAAGGTAGTTTATTGTTGAGATTTTTGTTACTCCAATGGATGGTATCGTTGTAATTATGGATGGTAGTCTGTCGTAGAGAATTTTGTTACTCCAATGGATGGTAGCCTTGTCATTATGGAACGTTCTTTGTTGTCGCTGTTTTTGTTAATCCAATTGATGGTAGCCTTGTAATTATGGAAGGTAGTCTGTTGTCGAGATTTTTGTTATTCCAATGGATGTTAGCCTTATCATTATGGAAGGTAGTCTGCTGTCGAGATATTTGTTACTCCAATGGATGCTAAACTTGTCATTATGGAAGGTAGTATGTCGTTGTGATTTCTGTCACTCCAATGGATGGTAGCCTTGTCACTATAGAAGGTAGTCTGTTGTTCATATTTTTGTTACTCTAGTGGATGGTAGCCTTGTCATTATGGAAGGTAGTCTATTGTCGATATTTTTGTTACTCCAATAGATGGTAGCCTTATCATTATGAAAGGTAGTATGTTGTCGATATCTTTGTTACTCCAATGGATTGTAGCTTTGTCATTATGGAAGGTAGTCTGTTGTCGAGATTTTGTTACTCCAATGGATGGTATCACTGTCATTATGGATGGTAGTCTGTTGTCGAGAATTTAGTTACTCCAATGGATGGTAGTCTGTGTTCGAGATTTTTTTTACTCCAATGGATGGTACCCTTGTCACTATGGGAGGTAGTCTTTTGTTCATATTTTTGTTACTCCAATGGATGGTAGCCTTGTCACTATGGGAGGTAGTCTTTTGTTCATATTTTTGTTGCTCCAATGGATAGTAGCCTTGTTATTATGGAAGGTAGTTTGTTGTCGTGACTTTTGTTATTCCAATGGATGGTAGCCTTGTCATTATGGAAGGTAGTCTGTTGTTGATATTTTTGTTACTCCAATGTATGGTAGCCTTGTCATTATGGAAGGCAATCGATTGTCAAGATTTTTGTTAATTCAATGGATGGTAGCCTTGTCATTATGGAAGGTAGTCTGTCGTCGAGATTTTTGTTACTTCAATGGATGGTAGCCTTGTCATTATAGAAGGTATTTTGTTGTCGATATTTTTGTTACTCCAATGGATGCTAGCCTTGTCATTATGGAAGGTAGTCTGTCGTTGTGATTTCTGTCACTGCAATGGATGGTAGCCTTGCCAATATGGAAGGTAGTCTGTTGTTCATATTTTTGTTACTCCAATAGAAGGTAGCCTTGTCATTATTGAAGGTAGTCTATTGTAGATATTTTTGTTACTCTAATGCATGGTAGCCTTGTCATAATGGAAGGTATTTTGTTGTCGATAACTTTGTCATTATGGAAGGTAGGCTATTGTCGAGATTTTTGTTACTCCAATGGATGGTATCGTTGTCAATATGGATGGTTGTCTGTTGTCAAGAATTTTATTACTCCAATGGATGGTAGCCTTATCATTATGGAACGTAGTCTGTTGTTGATGTTTTTGTTACTCCAATGGATGGTAGCCTTATCATTATGGAAGGTAGTCTGTTGTCGAGATATTTGTTATTCCAATGGATGTTAGCCTTATCATTATGGAAGGTAGTCTGTTGTCGAGATTTTTGTTACTCCAATGGATGCTAGCCTTGTCATTATGGAAGGTAGTCTGTCGTTGTGATTTCTGTCACTCCAATGGATGTTAGCCTTGCCACTATGGAAGGTAGTCTATTGTTCATATTTTTGTTACTCCAGTGGATGGTAGCCTTGTCATTATGGAAGGTAGTCTATTATCGATATTATTGTTACTCCAATAGATGGTAGCCTTTTCATTATGGAAGGTGGTATTTTGTTGATATCTTTGTTACTCCAATGGATTATATCTTTGTCATTATGGCAGGTAGTCTGTTGTCGAGATTTTTGTTACTCCATTGGATGGTATCACTGTCATTATGGATGGTAGTCTGTTGTCGAGAATTTTGTTACTCCAATGGATGGTAGCCTTGTCATTATGAAATGTAGTCTGTTGTCGATGTTTTTGTTATTCCAAGGGATGGTAGCCTTGTCATTATGGAAGGTAGTCTGTTGTCGAGATTATTGTTACTCCAATGGATGGTAGCCTTGTCATTGTGGAAGGTTGTCTGTTTTCGAGATTTTTGTTACTCCAATGGATGGTAGCCTTGTCACTATGGAAGGTAGTCTGTTTTCGAGAATTTTGTTACTCCAATTGATGGTAGCCTTGTCATTATGGAAGGTAGTCTGTTTTCGAGATTTTTGTTACTCCAATGGATGGTATCGTTGTCATTATGGATGGTTGTCTGTTGTCGATATTTTTGTTTCTCCAATGGATGGTTACCTTGTCATTATGGAAGGTAGTCTGTGTTCGAGATTTTTTTTACTCCAATGGATGGTAGCCTTGTCACTATGGGACGTAGTCTGTTGTTCATATTTTTGTTACTCCAATGGATGGTAGCCTTGTTATTATGGAAGGTAGTTTGTTGTCGTGAATTTTGTTATTCCAATGGATGGTAGCCTTGTCATTATGGGAGGTAGTCTGTTGTCGATATTTTTGTTACTCCAATGTATGGTAGCCTTGTAATTATGGAAAGCAATATGTTGTTGAGATTTTTGTTAATTCAATGGATGGTAGCATTGTCATTATGGAAGGTAGTCTGTCGTCGAGATTTTTGTCAATTCAATGGATGGTAGCCTTGTCATTATGGAAGGTAGTCTGTCATCGAGATTTTTGTTACTTCAATGTATGCTACCCTTGTCATTATAGAAGGTATTTTGTTGTCGAGATTTTTGTTACTCCAATGGATGCTTGCCTTGTCATTATGGAAGGTAGTCTGTCGTTGTGATTTCTGTCACTGCAATGGATGGTAGCCTTACCAATATGGAAGGTAGTCTGTTGTTCATATTTTTGTTACTCCAGTGGATGGTAGCCTTGTCATTATGGAAGGTAGTCTATTGTTGATATTTTTGTTACTCCAATAGATGGTAGCCTTATCATAATGGAAGGTATTTTGTTGTCGATATCTTTGTTACTCCAATGGATTGTAGCTTTGTCATTATGGAAGGTAGGCTATTGTCGAGATTTTTGTTACTCCAATGGATGGTATCGTTATCAATATGGATGGTTGTCTGTTGTCAAGAATTTTATTACTCCAATGGATGGTAGCCTTATCATTATGGAACGTAGTCTGTTGTTGATGTTTTTGTTACTCCAATGGATGGTAGCCTTATCATTATGGAAGGTAGTCTGTTGTCGAGATATTTGTTATTCCAATGGATGTTAGCCTTATCATTATGGAAGGTAGTCTATTGTCAAGATTTTTGTTACTCCAATGGATGCTAGCCTTGTCATTATGGAAGGTTGTCTGTCGTTGTGATTTCTGTCACTCCAATGGATGGTAGCCTTGTCACTATGGAAGGTAGTCTATTGTTCATATTTTTGTTACTCCAGTGGATGGTAGCCTTGTCATTATGGAAGGTAGTCTATTATCGATATTATTGTTACTCCAATAGATGGTAGCCTTTTCATTATGGAAGGTAGTATTTTGTTGATATCTTTGTTACTCTAATGGATTATATCTTTGTCATTATGGAAGGTAGTCTGTTGTCGAGATTTTTGTTACTCCATTGGATGGTATCGCTGTCATTATGGATGGTAGTCTGTTGTCGAGAATTTTGTTACTCCAATGGATGGTAGCCTTGTCATTATGGAATGTAGTCTGTTGTCGATGTTTTTGTTACTCCAAGGGATGGTAGCCTTGTTATTATGGAAGGTAGTCTGTTGTCGAGATTTTAGTTATTCCAATGGATGGTAGCCTTATCATTATGGAAGGTAGTCTGTTGTTGATATTTTTGTTACTCCAATGGATGGTAGCCTTGTCACTATGGAAGGTAGTCTGTTGTTCATATTTTTTTTACTCCAGTGGATGGTAGCCTTGTCATTATGGAAGGTAGTCTATTGTCAAGATTTTTGTTACTCCAATGGATGGTAGCCTTGTCATTGTTGAAGGTTGTCTCTTGTCGAGATTTTTGTTACTCTAATGGATGTGAGCCTTGTCATTATGGAAGGTAGTCTGTTTTCGAGTATTTTGTTACTCCAATTGATGGTAGCCTTGTCATTATGGAAGGTAGTCTGTTGTCGAGATTTTTGTTACTCATATGGATTGTATCGTTGTCATTATGGATGGTTGGCTGTTGTCGATATTTATGTTTCTCCAATGGATGGTAGCCTTGTCATTATGGAAGGTAGTCTATTTTCGAGATTTTTGTTACTCCAATGGGTGGTAGCCTTGTCACTATGGGAGGTAGTCTGTTGTTCATATTTTTGTTACTCCAATGGATGGTAGCCTTGTCATTATGGAAGGTAGTTTGGTGTCCTGATTTTTTTTATTCCAATGGATGGTAGCCTTGTCATTATGGAAGGTAGTCTGTCGTCGAAATTTTTGTTACTTCAATGGATGGTAGCCTTGTCATTATGGAAGGTATTTTGTTGTCGAGATTTTTGTTACTCCAATGGATGCTAGCCTTGTCATTATGGAAGGTAGTCTGCCGTTGTGATTTCTATCACTGCAATGGATGGTAGCCTTGCCAATATGGAAGGTAGTCTGTTGGTCATATTTTTGTTACTCCAATGAAAGGTAGCCTTGTCATTATTAAAGGTAGTCTATTGTAGATATTTTTGTTACTCCAATGCATGGTAGCATTATCATAATGGAAGGTAGTCTGTTGTCGATATCTTTGTTACTCCAACGGATTATAGCTTTGTCATTATGGAAGGTAGTTTATTGTCGAGATTTTTGTTACTCCAATGGATGGTATCGTTGTAATTATGGATGGTAGTCTGTCATAGAGAATTTTGTTACTCCAATGGATGGTATCCTTGTCATTATGGAACGTTGTTTGTTGTCGTTGTTTTTGTTAATCCAATTGATGGTAGCCTTGTCATTATGGAAGGTAGTCTGTTGTCTAGATTTTTGTTATTCCAATGGATGTTAGCCTTATCATTATGGAAGGTAGTCTGCTGTCGAGATATTTGTTACTCCAATGGATGCTAGACTTGTCATTATGGAAGGTAGTCTGTCGTTGTGATTTCTGTCACTCCAATGGATGGTAGCCTTGTCACTATAGAAGGTAGTCTGTTGTTCATATTTTTGTTACTCCAGTGGATGGTATCCTTGTCATTATGGAAGGTAGTCTATTATCGATAATTTTCTTACTCCAATAGATGGTAGCCTTATCATTATGGAAGGTAGTATGTTGTCGATATCTTTATTACTCCAATGGATTGTAGCTTTGTCATTATGGAAGGTAGTCCGTTGTCGAGATTTTGTTACTCCAATGGATGGTATCACTGTCATTATGGATGGTAGTCTGTTGTCGAGAATTTAGTTACTCCAATGGATGGTAGCCTTGTCATTATGGAACGTATTCTGTTGTCGATGTTTTTGTTACTCCAATGGATGGTAGCCTTGTCATTATGGAAGGTGGTCTGTGTTCGAGATTTTTTTTACTCCAATGGATGGTACCCTTGTCACTATGGGAAGTAGTCTTTTGTTCATATTTTTGTTACTCCAATGGATGGTAGCCTTGTCACTATGGGAGGTAGTCTTTTGTTCATATTTTTGTTACTCCAATGGATAGTAGCCTTGTTATTATGGAAGGTAGTTTGTTGTCGTGACTTTTGTTATTCCAATGGATGGTAGCCTTGTCATTATGGAAGGTAGTCTGTTGTTGATATTTTTGTTACTCCAATGTATGGTAGCCTTGTCATTATGGAAGGCAATCGATTGTCGAGATTTTTGTTAATTCAATGGATGGTAGCCTTGTCATTATGGAAGGTAGTCTGTCGTCCAGATTTTTGTTACTTCAATGGATGGTAGCCTTGTCATTATAGAAGGTATTTTGTTATCGATATTTTTGTTACTCCAATGGATGCTAGCCTTGTCATTATGGAAGGTAGTCTGTCGTTGTGATTTCTGTCACTGCAATGGATGGTAGCCTTGCCAATATGGAAGGTAGTCGGTTGTTCATATTTTTGTTACTCCAATAGAAGGTAGCCTTGTCATTATTGAAGGTAGTCTATTGTAGATATTTTTGTTACTCTAATGCATGGTAGCCTTGTCATAATGGAAGGTATTTTGTTGTCGATAGCTTTGTCATTATGGAAGGTAGGCTATTGTCGAGATTTTTGTTACTCCAATGGATGGTATCGTTGTCAATATGGATGGTTGTCTGTTGTCAAGAATTTTATTACTCCAATGGATGGTAGCCTTATCATTATGGAACGTAGTCTGTTGTTGATGTTTTTGTTACTCCAATGGATGGTAGCCTTATCATTATGGAAGGTAGTCTGTTGTTGAGATATTTGTTATTCCAATTGATGTTAGCCTTATCATTATGGAAGGTAGTCTGTTGTCGAGATTTTTGTTCCTCCAATGGATGCTAGCCTTGTCATTATGGAAGGTAGTCTGTCGTTGTGATTTCTGTCACTCCAATGGATGTTAGCCTTGCCACTATGGAAGGTAGTCTATTGTTCATATTTTTGTTACTCCAGTGGATGGTAGCCTTGTCATTATGGAAGGTAGTCTATTATCGATATTATTGTTACTCCAATAGATGGTAGCCTTTTCATTATGGAAGGTGGTATTTTGTTGATATCTTTGTTACTCCAATGGATTATATCTTTGTCATTATGGCAGGTAGTCTGTTGTCGAGATTTTTGTTACTCCATTGGATGGTATCGCTGTCATTATGGATGGTAGTCTGTTGTCGAGAATTTTGTTACTCCAATGGATGGTAGCCTTGTCATTATGAAATGTAGTCTGTTGTCGATGTTTTTGTTATTCCAAGGGATGGTAGCCTTGTCATTATGGAAGGTAGTCTGTTGTCGACATGATTGTTACTCCAATGGATGGTAGCCTTGTCATTATGGAAGGTAGTCTGTTTTCGAGATTTTTGTTACTCCAATGGATGGTATCGTTGTCATTATGGATGGTTGTCTGTTGTCGATATTTTTGTTTCTCCAATGGATGGTTACCTTGTCATTATGGAAGGTAGTCTGTGTTCGAGATTTTTTTTACTCCAATGGATGGTAGCCTTGTCACTATGGGAGGTAGTCTGTTGTTCATATTTTTGTTACTCCAATGGATGGTAGCCTTGTTATTATGGAAGGTAGTTTGTTGTCGTGAATTTTGTTATTCCAATGGATGGTAGCCTTGTCATTATGGGAGGTAGTCTGTTGTCGATATTTTTGTTACTCCAATGTATGGTAGCCTTGTAATTATGGAAAGCAATCTGTTGTTGAGATTTTTGTTAATTCAATGGATGGTAGCATTGTCATTATGGAAGGTAGTCTGTCGTCGAGATTTTTGTCAATTCAATGGATGGTAGCCTTGTCATTATGGAAGGTAGTCTGTCATCGAGATTTTTGTTACTTCAATGTATGCTACCCTTGTCATTATAGAAGGTATTTTGTTGTCGAGATTTTTGTTACTCCAATGGATGCTTGCCTTGTCATTATGGAAGGTAGTCTGTCGTTGTGATTTCTGTCACTGCAATGGATGGTAGCCTTGCCAATATGGAAGGTAGTCTGTTGTTCATATTTTTGTTACTCCAATGGAAGGTAGCCTTGTCATTATTGAAGGTAGTCTATTGTAGATATTTTTGTTACTCTAATGCATGGTAGCCTTGTCATAATGGAAGGTATTTTGTTGTCGATATCTTTGTTACTCCAATGGATTGTAGCTTTGTCATTATGGAAGGTAGGCTATTGTCGAGATTTTTGTTACTCCAATGGATGGTATCGTTATCAATATGGATGGTTGTCTGTTGTCAAGAATTTTATTACTCCAATGGATGGTAGCCTTATCATTATGGAACGTAGTCTGTTGTTGATGTTTTTGTTACTCCAATGGATGGTAGCCTTATCATTATGGAAGGTAGTCTGTTGTCGAGATATTTGTTATTCCAATGGATGTTAGCCTTATCATTATGGAAGGTAGTCTATTGTCAAGATTTTTGTTACTCCAATGGATGCTAGCCTTGTCATTATGGAAGGTTGTCTGTCGTTGTGATTTCTGTCACTCCAATGGATGGTAGCCTTGTCACTATGGAAGGTAGTCTATTGTTCATATTTTTGTTACTCCAGTGGATGGTAGCCTTGTCATTATGGAAGGTAGTCTGTTGTTCATATTTTTTTTACTCCAGTGGATGGTAGCCTTGTCATTATGGAAGGTAGTCTATTGTCAAGATTTTTGATACTCCAATGGATGGTAGCCTTGTCATTGTTGAAGGTTGTCTCTTGTCGAGATTTTTGTTACTCTAATGGATGTGAGCCTTGTCATTATGGAAGGTAGTCTGTTTTCGAGAATTTTGTTACTCCAATTGATGGTAGCCTTGTCATTATGGAAGGTAGTCTGTTGTCGAGATTTTTGTTACTCATATGGATTGTATCGTTGTCATTATGGATGGTTGGCTGTTGTCGATATTTATGTTTCTCCAATGGATGGTAGCCTTGTCATTATGGAAGGTAGTCTATTTTCGAGATTTTTGTTACTCCAATGGGTGGTAGCCTTGTCACTATGGGAGGTAGTCTGTTGTTCATATTTTTTTACTCCAATGGATGGTAGCCTTGTCATTATGGAAGGTAGTTTGGTGTCGTGATTTTTTTTATTCCAATGGATGGTAGCCTTGTCATTATGGAAGGTAGTTTGTCGTCGAAATTTTTGTTACTTCAATGGATGGTAGCCTTGTCATTATGGAAGGTATTTTGTTGTCGAGATTTTTGTTACTCCAATGGATGCTAGCCTTGTCATTATGGAAGGTAGTCTGCCGTTGTGATTTCTATCACTGCAATGGATGGTAGCCTTGCCAATATGGAAGGTAGTTTGTTGTTCATATTTTTGTTACTCCAATGGAAGGTATCCTTGTCATTATTGAAGGTAGTCTATTGTAGATATTTTTGTTACTCCAATGCATGGTAGCCTTGTCATAATGGAAGGTATTCTGATGTCGATATCTTTGTTACTCCAATGGATTGTAGCTTTGTCATTATGGAAGGTAGTCTGTTGTCGAGATTTCTGTTACTCCAATGGATGGTATCGTTGTCGTTATGGATGGTAGTCTGTTGTCAAGAATTTTGTTACTCCAATTGATGGTAGCCTTGTCCTTATGGAACGTAGTCTGTTGTCGATGTTTTTGTTACTCTAGTGGATGGTAGCCCTATCATTATGGAAGGTAGTCTGTTGTCGAGATTTTTGTTATTCCAATGGATGTTAGCCTTATCATTATGGAAGGTAGTCTATTGTCGAGATTTTTGTTACTCCAATGGATGCTAGCCATGTCATTATGGAAGGTAGTGTGTCGTTGTGATTTCTGTCACTCCAATGGATGGTAGCCTTGTCACTATGGAAGGTAGTCTTTTGTTCATATTTTTGTTACTCCAGTGGATGGTAGCCTTGTCATTATGGAAGGTAGTCTATTATCGATATTTTTGTTACTCCAATAGATGGTAGCCTTGTCATTATGGAAGGTAGTATGATGTTGATATCTTTGTTACTCTAATGGATTGTAGCTTTGTAATTATGGAAGGTAGTTTGTTGTCGAGATTTTTGTTACTCCAATGGATGGTATCACTGTCATTATGAAAGGTAGTCTGTTGTCGAGAATTTTGTTAGTCCAATGGATGGTAGCCTTGTCATTATGGAACGTAGTCTGTTGTCAATGTTTTTGTTACTCCAATGGATGGTAGCCTTGTCATTATGGAAGGTAGTCTGTTATCGAGATATTTGTTATTCCAATGGATGTTAGACTTATCATTATGGAAGGTAGTCTGTTGTCGAGATTTTTGTTACTTCAATGGATGGTAGCCTTGTCATTACGGAAGGTAGTCTGTCGTTGTGATTTCTGTCACTCCAATGGATGGTAGCCTTGTCACTATGGAAGGTAGTCTGTTGTTCATATTTTTGTTACTCCAGTGGATGGTAGCCTTGTCATTATGGAAGGTAGTATATTGTTGATATCGTTGTTACTCCAATGGATTGTAGCTTTTTCATTATGGAAGGTAGTCTGTTATCGAGATTTTTGTTACTCCAATGCATGGTATCACTGTCATTATGGATGGTAGTCTGTTGTCGAGAATTTTGTTACTCCAATTGATGGTAGCCTTGTCATTATGGAACGTAGTCTGTTGTCGATGTTTTTGTTACTCCAAGGGATGGTAGCCTTGTCATTATGGAAGGTAGTTTGTTGTCGAGATTTTAGTTATTCCAATGGATGTTAGCCTTATCATTATGGAAGGTAGTCTGTTGTTGAGATTTTTGTTACTCCAATGGATGGTAGCCTTGTCACTATGGAAGGTAGTCTGTTGTTCATATTTTTCTTACTCTAGTGGATGTTAGCCTTGTCATTATGGAAGGTAGTCTATTGTTGAGATTTTTGTTACTCCAATGGATGGTAGCCTTGTCATTGTTGAAGGTTGTCTATTGTCTAGATTTTTGTTACTCTAATGGATGGTAGCCTTGTCATTATGGATGGTAGGGTATTTTCGAGAATTTTGTTACTCCAATTGATGGTAGCCTTGTCATTATGGAAGGTAGTCTGTTGTCGAGATTTTTGTTACTCCTATGGATGGTATCGTTGTCATTATGGATGGTTGTCTGTTATCGATATTTTTGTTTCTCCAATGGATGGTAGCCTTGTCATTATGGAAGGTAGTCTATTTTCTAGATTTTTGTTACTCCAATGGATGGTACCCTTGTCACTATGGGAGGTAATCTGTTGTTCATATTTTTGTTACTCCAATGGATGGTAGACTTGTCATTATGGAAGGTAGTTTGTTGTCATGATTTTTGTTATTCCAATGGATGGTTGCCTTGTCATTATGGAAGGTAGTCTGTTGTCGATATTTTTGGTACTCCAATGTATGGTAGCCTTGTCATTATGGAAGCCAGTCTGTTTTTGAGATTTTTGTTAATTCAATGGATGGTATCCTTGTCATTATGGAAGGTAGTCTGTCGTCGAAATTATTGTTACTTCAATGGATGGTAGCCTTGTCATTATGGAAGGTATTTTGTTGTCGAGATTTTTGTTACTCCAATGGATGCTAGCCTTGTCATTATGGAAGGTAGTCTGTCGTTGTGATTTCTGTCACTGCAATGGATGGTAGCCTTGCCAATATGGAAGGTAGTTTGTTGTTCATATTTTTTTTACTCCAATGGAAGGTAGCCTTGTCATTATTGAAGGTAGTCTATTGTAGATATTTTTGTTACTCCAATCCATGGTAGCCTTGTCATAATGGAAGGTATTCTGATGTCGATATCTTTGTTACTCCAATGGATTGTAGCTTTGTCATTATGGAAGGTAGTCTGTTGTCGAGATTTTTGTTACTCCAATGGATGGTATCGTTGTCATTATGGATGGTAGTCTGTTGTCAAGAATTTTGTTACTCCAATGCATGGTAGCCTTGTCAATATGGAACGTAGTCTGTTGTCGATGTTTTTGTTACTCTAGTGGATGGTAGCCTTATCATTATGGAAGGTAGTCAGTTGTCGAGATTTTTGTTATTCCAATGGATGTTAGCCTTATCATTATGGAAGGTAGTCTATTGTCTAGATTTTTGTTACTCCAATGGATGCTAGCCATGTCATTATGGAAGGTAGTGTGTCGTTGTGATTTCTGTCACTCCAATGGATGGTAGCCTTGTCACTATGGAAGGTAGTCTTTTGTTCATATTTTTGTTACTACAATGGATGGTAGCCTTGTCATTATGGAAGGTAGTCTATTATCAATATTTTTGTTACTCCAATAGATGGTAGCCTTGTCATTATGGAAGGTAGTATGTTTTTGATATCTTTGTTACTCCAATGGATTGTAGCTTTGTCATTATGGAAGGTAGTTTGTTGTCGAGATTTTTGTTACTCCAATGGATGGTATCACTGTCATTATGAAAGGTAATCTATTGTCGAGAATTTTGTTACTCCAATGGATGGTAGCCTTGTCATTATGGAACGTAGTCTGTTGTCGATGTTTTTGTTACTCCAATGGATGGTAGCCTTGTCATTATGGAAGGTAGTCTGTTATCGAGATATTTGTTATTTCAATGGATGTTAGCCTTATCATTATGGAAGGTAGTCTGTTGTCGAGATTTTTGTTACTTCAATGGATGGTAGCCTTGTCATTACTGAAGGTAGTCTGTCGTTGTGATTTCTGTCACTCCAATGGATGGTAGCCTTGTCACTATGGAAGGTAGTCTGTTGTTCATATTTTTGTTACTCCAGTGGATGGTAGCCTTGTCATTATGGAAGGTAGTATATTGTTGATATCGTTGTTACTCCAATGGATTGTAGCTTTTTCATTATGGAAGGTAGTCTGTTATCGAGATTTTTGTTACTCCAATGCATGGTATCACTGTCATTATGGATGGTAGTCTGTTGTCGAGAATTTTGTTACTCCAATTGATGGTAGCCTTGTCATTATGGAACGTAGTCTGTTGTCGATGTTTTTGTTACTCCAAGGGATGGTAGCCTTGTCATTATGGAAGGTAGTTTGTTGTCGAGATTTTAGTTATTCCAATGGATGTTAGCCTTATCATTATGGAAGGTAGTCTGTTGTTGAGATTTTTGTTACTCCAATGGATGGTAGCCTTGTCACTATGGAAGGTAGTCTGTTGTTCATATTTTTCTTACTCTAGTGGATGTTAGCCTTGTCATTATGGAAGGTAGTCTATTGTTGAGATTTTTGTTACTCCAATGGATGGTAGCCTTGTCATTGTTGAAGGTTGTCTATTGTCTAGATTTTTGTTACTCTAATGGATGGTAGCCTTGTCATTATGGATGGTAGGGTATTTTCGAGAATTTTGTTACTCCAATTGATGGTAGCCTTGTCATTATGGAAGGTAGTCTGTTGTCGAGATTTTTGTTACTCCTATGGATGGTATCGTTGTCATTATGGATGGTTGTCTGTTATCGATATTTTTGTTTCTCCAATGGATGGTAGCCTTGTCATTATGGAAGGTAGTCTATTTTCTAGATTTTTGTTACTCCAATGGATGGTACCCTTGTCACTATGGGAGGTAATCTGTTGTTCATATTTTTGTTACTCCAATGGATGGTAGACTTGTCATTATGGAAGGTAGTTTGTTGTCATGATTTTTGTTATTCCAATGTATGGTAGCCTTGTCATTATGGAAGCCAGTCTGTTTTTGAGATTTTTGTTAATTCAATGGATGGTATCCTTGTCATTATGGAAGGTAGTCTGTCGTCGAAATTATTGTTACTTCAATGGATGGTAGCCTTGTCATTATGGAAGGTATTTTGTTGTCGAGATTTTTGTTACTCCAATGGATGCTAGCCTTGTCATTATGGAAGGTAGTCTGTCATTGTGATTTCTGTCACTGCAATGGATGGTAGCCTTGCCAATATGGAAGGTAGTTTGTTGTTCATATTTTTTTTACTCCAATGGAAGGTAGCCTTGTCATTATTGAAGGTAGTCTATTGTAGATATTTTTGTTACTCCAATCCATGGTAGCCTTGTCATAATGGAAGGTATTCTGATGTCGATATCTTTGTTACTCCAATGGATTGTAGCTTTGTCATTATGGAAGGTAGTCTGTTGTCGAGATTTTTGTTACTCCAATGGATGGTATCGTTGTCATTATGGATGGTAGTCTGTTGTCAAGAATTTTGTTACTCCAATGCATGGTAGCCTTGTCAATATGGAACGTAGTCTGTTGTCGATGTTTTTGTTACTCTAGTGGATGGTAGCCTTATCATTATGGAAGGTAGTCTGTTGTCGAGATTTTTGTTATTCCAATGGATGTTAGCCTTATCATTATGGAAGGTAGTCTATTGTCTAGATTTTTGTTACTCCAATGGATGCTAGCCATGTCATTATGGAAGGTAGTGTGTCGTTGTGATTTCTGTCACTCCAATGGATGGTAGCCTTGTCACTATGGAAGGTACTCTATTGTTCATATTTTTGTTACTACAATGGATGGTAGCCTTGTCATTATGGAAGGTAGTCTATTATCAATATTTTTGTTACTCCAATAGATGGTAGCCTTGTCATTATGGAAGGTAGTATGTTTTTGATATCTTTGTTACTCCAATGGATTGTAGCTTTGTCATTATGGAAGGTAGTTTGTTGTCGAGATTTTTGTTACTCCAATGGATGGTATCACTGTCATTATGAAAGGTAATCTATTGTCGAGAATTTTGTTACTCCAATGGATGGTAGCCTTGTCATTATGGAACGTAGTCTGTTGTCGATGTTTTTGTTACTCCAATGGATGGTAGCCTTGTCATTATGGAAGGTAGTCTGTTGTCGAGATTTTAGTTATTCCAATGGATGTTAGCCTTATCATAATGGAAGGTAGTTTATTGTTGAGATTTTTGTTACTTCAATGCATGGAAGCCTTGTCATAATGGAAGGTATTCTGTTGTCGATATCTTTGTTACTCCAATGGATTGTAGCTTTGTCATTATGGAAGGTAGTCTATTGTTGAGATTTTTGTTACTCCAATGGATGGTATCATTGTCATTATGGATGGTAGTCTGTTGTCGAGAATTTTGTTACTCCAATGGATGGTAGCCTTGTCATTATGGAACATAGTCTGTTGTCGATGTTTTTGTTACTCCAATGGATGGTAGCCTTATCATTATGGAAGGTAGTCTATTGTCGAGATATTTGTTATTCCAATGGATGTTAGTCTTATCATTATGGAAGATAGTCTGTTGTCGAGATTTTTGTTACTCCAATGGATGTTAGCCATGTCATTATGGAAGGTAGTTTGTCGTTGTGATTTCTGTCACTCCAATGGATGGTAGCCTTGTCACTATGGAAGGTAGTATGTTGTTGATATCTTTGTTACTCCAATGGATTGTAGCTTTTTCATTATGGAAGGTAGTCTGTTGTCGAGATTTTTGTTACTCCAATGGATGATATCGCTGTTATTATGAATGGTAGTCTGTTGTCGAGAATTTAGTTACTCCAATGCATGGTAGCCTTGTCATTTTGGAACATAGTCTGTTGTCGATGTTTTTGTTACTCCAATGGATGGTAGCCTTGTCATTATGGAAGGTAGTCTGTTGTCGAGATTTTAGTTATTCCAATGGATGTTAGCCTTATCATTATGGAAGGTAGTCTGTTGTTGAGAATTGTGTTACTCCAATGGATGGTAGCCTTATCACAATGGAAGGTAGTTTGTTGTTCATTTTTTTCTTACTCGAGTGGATGGTAGCCTTGTCATTATGGAAGGTAGTCTATTGTCGAGATTTTTGTTACTCTAATGGATGGTAGCCTTGTTATTATGGAAGGTTGTTTGTTTTCGAGAATTTTGTTACTCCAATTGATGGTAGCCTTGTCATTATGGAAGGTAGTCTGTTGTCGAGATTTTTGTTACTCCAATGGATGGTATCGTTGTCATTATGGATTGTAGTCTATTGTCGATGTTTTTGTAACTCCAATGGATGGTAGCCTTGTAATTATGGAAGGTAGTTTGTATTCGATATTTTTGTTATTCCAATGGATGGTAGCCTTGTCACTATGGAAGGTAGTCTCTTTTCGATATTTTTGTTACTCCAATGAATGGTAGCCTTGTCATTATGGAAGGTTGTTTGTTATTGAGATTTTTGTTACTCCAATGGATGCTAGCCTTGTCATTATTGAAGGTAGTTTGTCGTTGTGATTTATGTCAATCCATTGGATGGTAGCCTTGTCACTATGGCAGGTAGTTTGTTGTTCATATTTTTGTTACACCAATGGATGGTAGCCTTGTCATTATAGAAGGTAGTCTATTGTCGAGATTTTTGTTACTCCAATGGATGATAGCCTTGTCATTATGGA
Organism: Vicia faba; assembly: GCA_948472305.1. Classification (NCBI taxonomy): domain Eukaryota; kingdom Viridiplantae; phylum Streptophyta; class Magnoliopsida; order Fabales; family Fabaceae; genus Vicia; species Vicia faba. The sequence goes on from OX451741.1 coordinate 528,932,769, forward strand.
AGTTTGTTTGTTGTCGAGATTTTTGTTAATCTAATGGATGGTAGCCTTGTCATTATGGAAGGTAGTCTGTTTTCGAGATTTTTGTTACTCCAATGGATGGTAGCCTTGTCATTATGGAAGGTAGTCTATTTTCAATATTTTTGTTACTCCAATGGAAGGTAGACTTTCATTATGGAAGGTAGTATGTTGTCGATATCTTTGTTACTCCAATGGATGGTAGCCTTGTCATTATGGAACGTAGTCTGTTGTCGATGTTTTTGTTACTCCAAGGGATGGTAGCCTTGTCATTACGGAAGGTAGTCTATTGTCGAGATTTTAGTTATTCCAATGGATGTTAGCCTTATCATTATGGAAGGTAGTCTGTAGTTGATATTTTTGTTACTCCAATGGATGGTAGCCTTGTAACTATGGAAGGTAGTCTGTTGTTCATATTTTTCTTACTCTAGTGGATGGTAGCCTTGTCATTATGGAAGGTAGTCTATTGTTGAGATTTTTGTTACTCCAATGGATGGTAGCCTTGTCATTGTTGAAGGTTGTCTGTTGTCGAGATTTTTGTTACTCTAATGGATGGTAGCCTTGTCATTATGGAAGGTAGTCTGTTTTCGAGAATTTTGTTACTCCAATTGATGGTAGCCTTGTCATTATGGAAGGTAGTCTGTTGTCGATATTTTTGTTACTCCTATGGATGGTATTGTTGTCATTATGGATGGTTGTGTGTTATCGATATTTTTGTTTCTCCAATGGATAGTAGCCTTGTCATTATGGAAGGTAGTCTATTTTTTAGATTTTTGTTACTCCAATGGATGGTCCCCTTGTCACTATGGGAGGTAGTCTGTTGTTCATATATTTGTTACTCCAATGGATGGTAGCCTTGTCATTATGAAAGGTAGTTTGTTGTCATGATTTTTGTTATTCCAATGGATGGTAGCCTTGTCATTATGGAAGGTAGTCTGTTGTCGAGATTTTTGTTACTCCAATGGATGATATCGCTGTTATTATGAATGGTAGTCTGTTGTCGAGAATTTAGTTACTCCAATGGATGGTAGCCTTGTCATTATGGAACATAGTCTGTTGTCGATGTTTTTGTTACTCCAATGGATGGTAGCCTTGTCATTATGGAAGGTAGTCTGTTGTCGAGATTTTAGTTATTCCAATGGATGTTAGCCTTATCATTATGGAAGGTAGTCTGTTGTTGAGAATTGTGTTACTCCAATGGATGGTAGCCTTATCACTATGGAAGGTAGTTTGCTGTTCATATTTTTCTTACTCGAGTGGATGGTAGCCTTGTCATTATGGAAAGTAGTCTTTTGTCGAGATTTTTGTTACTCTAATGGATGGTAGCCTTGTCATTATGGAAGGTTGTCTGTTTTCGAGAATTTTGTTACTCCAATTGATGGTAGCCTTGTCATTATGGAAGGTAGTCTGTTGTCGAGATTTTTGTTACTCCAATGGATGGCATCATTGTCATTATGGATTGTAGTCTATTGTCGATGTTTTTGTAACTCCAATGGATGGTAGCCTTGTAATTATGGAAGGTAGTTTGCATTCGATATTTTTGTTATTCCAATGGATGGTAGCCTTGTCATTATGGAAGGTAGTCTGTTGTCGATATTTTTGTTACTCCAATGGATGGTAGCCTTGTCATTATGGAAGGTAGTTTGTTGTAGAGATTTTTGTTACTTCAATATATGGTAGCCTTGTCATTATGGAAGGTTGTTTGTTGTCGAGATTTTTCTTACTCCAATGGATGATAGCCTTGTCATTATGGAAGTTTGTCTGTTGTCGAGATTTTTGTTACTCTAATGGATGGTAGCCTTGTCATCATGGAAGGTAGTCTGTTTTCGAGATTTTTGTTACTCCAATGGTTGGTAGCCTTGTCATTATGGAAGGTAGTCTGTTTTCAATATTTTTGTTACTCCAATGGAAGGTAGCCTTTCATTATGGAAGGTAGTATGTTGTCGATATCTTTGTTACTCCAATTAAGGGTAGCCTTGTCATTATGGAACGTAGTCTGTTGTCGATGTTTTTGTTACTCCAAGGGATGGTAGCCTTGAAATTTTGGAAGGTAGTCTATTGTCGAGATTTTAGTTATTCCAATGGATGTTTGCCTTATCATTATGGACGTTAGTCTGTTGTTGATATTTTTGTTACTCCAATGGATGGTAGACTTGTCACTATGGAAGGTAGTTTGTTGTTCATATTTTTCTTACTCTAGTTGATGGTAGCCTTGTCATTATGGAAGGTAGTCTATTATTGAGATTTTTGTTACTCCAATGAATGGTAACCTAGTCATTGTTGAAGGTTGTCTGTTGTCGAGATTTTTTTACTCTAATGGATGGTAGCCTTGTCATTATGGAAGGTAGTCTGTTTTCGAGAATTTTGTTACTCCAATTGATGGTAGCCTTGTCATTATGGAAGGTAGTCTGTTGTCGAGATTTTTGTTACTCCTATGGATGGTATCATTGTCATTATGGATGGTTGTCTGTTATCAATATTTTTGTTTCTACAATGGATGGTATCCTTGTCATTATGAAAGGTAGTCTATTTTCTAGATTTTTGTTACTCCAATGGATGGTCCCCTTGTCACTATGGGAGGTAGTCTGTTGTTCATATTTTTGTTACTCCAATGGATGGTAGCCTTGTCATTATGGAAGGTAGTTTGTTGTCATGATTTTTGTTATTCCAATGGATGGTAGCCTTGTCATTATGGAAGGTAGTCTGTTGTCGATATTTTTGTTACTCCAATGTATGGTAGCCTTGTCATTATGGAAGGGAGTCTGTTGTCGATATTTTTATTAATTCAATGGATGGTAGCCTTGTCATTATGGAAGGTAGTCTGTCGTCGAAATTTTTGTTACTTCAATGGATGGTAGCCTTGTCATTATGGAAGGTATTTTGTTGTCGAGATATTTGTTATTCCAATGGATGTTAGTCTTATCATTATGGAAGATAGTCTGTTGTCGAGATTTTTGTTACTCCAATGGATGTTAGCCATGTCATTATGGAAGGTAGTTTGTCGTTGTGATTTCTGTCACTCCAATGGATGGTAGCCTTGTCACTATGGAAGGTAGTATGTTGTTGATATCTTTGTTACTCCAATGGATTGTAGCTTTTTCATTATGGAAGGTAGTCTGTTGTCGAGATTTTTGTTACTCCAATGGATGATATCGCTGTTATTATGAATGGTAGTCTGTTGTCGAGAATTTAGTTACTCCAATGCATGGTAGCCTTGTCATTTTGGAACATAGTCTGTTGTCGATGTTTTTGTTACTCCAATGGATGGTAGCCTTGTCATTATGGAAGGTAGTCTGTTGTCGAGATTTTAGTTATTCCAATGGATGTTAGCCTTATCATTATGGAAGGTAGTCTGTTGTTGAGAATTGTGTTACTCCAATGGATGGTAGCCTTATCACAATGGAAGGTAGTTTGTTGTTCATTTTTTTCTTACTCGAGTGGATGGTAGCCTTGTCATTATGGAAGGTAGTCTATTGTCGAGATTTTTGTTACTCTAATGGATGGTAGCCTTGTTATTATGGAAGGTTGTTTGTTTTCGAGAATTTTGTTACTCCAATTGATGGTAGCCTTGTCATTATGGAAGGTAGTCTGTTGTCGAGATTTTTGTTACTCCAATGGATGGTATCGTTGTCATTATGGATTGTAGTCTATTGTCGATGTTTTTGTAACTCCAATGGATGGTAGCCTTGTAATTATGGAAGGTAGTTTGTATTCGATATTTTTGTTATTCCAATGGATGGTAGCCTTGTCACTATGGAAGGTAGTCTCTTTTCGATATTTTTGTTACTCCAATGAATGGTAGCCTTGTCATTATGGAAGGTTGTTTGTTATTGAGATTTTTGTTACTCCAATGGATGCTAGCCTTGTCATTATTGAAGGTAGTTTGTCGTTGTGATTTATGTCAATCCATTGGATGGTAGCCTTGTCACTATGGCAGGTAGTTTGTTGTTCATATTTTTGTTACACCAATGGATGGTAGCCTTGTCATTATAGAAGGTAGTCTATTGTCGAGATTTTTGTTACTCCAATGGATGATAGCCTTGTCATTATGGAAGTTTGTTTGTTGTCGAGATTTTTGTTAATCTAATGGATGGTAGCCTTGTCATTATGGAAGGTAGTCTGTTTTCGAGATTTTTGTTACTCCAATGGATGGTAGCCTTGTCATTATGGAAGGTAGTCTATTTTCAATATTTTTGTTACTCCAATGGAAGGTAGACTTTCATTATGGAAGGTAGTATGTTGTCGATATCTTTGTTACTCCAATGGATGGTAGCCTTGTCATTATGGAACGTAGTCTGTTGTCGATGTTTTTGTTACTCCAAGGGATGGTAGCCTTGTCATTACGGAAGGTAGTCTATTGTCGAGATTTTAGTTATTCCAATGGATGTTAGCCTTATCATTATGGAAGGTAGTCTGTAGTTGATATTTTTGTTACTCCAATGGATGGTAGCCTTGTAACTATGGAAGGTAGTCTGTTGTTCATATTTTTCTTACTCTAGTGGATGGTAGCCTTGTCATTATGGAAGGTAGTCTATTGTTGAGATTTTTGTTACTCCAATGGATGGTAGCCTTGTCATTGTTGAAGGTTGTCTGTTGTCGAGATTTTTGTTACTCTAATGGATGGTAGCCTTGTCATTATGGAAGGTAGTCTGTTTTCGAGAATTTTGTTACTCCAATTGATGGTAGCCTTGTCATTATGGAAGGTAGTCTGTTGTCGATATTTTTGTTACTCCTATGGATGGTATTGTTGTCATTATGGATGGTTGTGTGTTATCGATATTTTTGTTTCTCCAATGGATAGTAGCCTTGTCATTATGGAAGGTAGTCTATTTTTTAGATTTTTGTTACTCCAATGGATGGTCCCCTTGTCACTATGGGAGGTAGTCTGTTGTTCATATATTTGTTACTCCAATGGATGGTAGCCTTGTCATTATGAAAGGTAGTTTGTTGTCATGATTTTTGTTATTCCAATGGATGGTAGCCTTGTCATTATGGAAGGTAGTCTGTTGTCGAGATTTTTGTTACTCCAATGGATGATATCGCTGTTATTATGAATGGTAGTCTGTTGTCGAGAATTTAGTTACTCCAATGGATGGTAGCCTTGTCATTATGGAACATAGTCTGTTGTCGATGTTTTTGTTACTCCAATGGATGGTAGCCTTGTCATTATGGAAGGTAGTCTGTTGTCGAGATTTTAGTTATTCCAATGGATGTTAGCCTTATCATTATGGAAGGTAGTCTGTTGTTGAGAATTGTGTTACTCCAATGGATGGTAGCCTTATCACTATGGAAGGTAGTTTGCTGTTCATATTTTTCTTACTCGAGTGGATGGTAGCCTTGTCATTATGGAAGGTAGTCTTTTGTCGAGATTTTTGTTACTCTAATGAATGGTAGCCTTGTCATTATGGAAGGTTGTCTGTTTTCGAGAATTTTGTTACTCCAATTGATGGTAGCCTTGTCATTATGGAAGGTAGTCTGTTGTCGAGATTTTTGTTACTCCAATGGATGGCATCATTGTCATTATGGATTGTAGTCTATTGTCGATGTTTTTGTAACTCCAATGGATGGTAGCCTTGTAATTATGGAAGGTAGTTTGCATTCGATATTTTTGTTATTCCAATGGATGGTAGCCTTGTCATTATGGAAGGTAGTCTGTTGTCGATATTTTTGTTACTCCAATGGATGGTAGCCTTGTCATTATGGAAGGTAGTTTGTTGTAGAGATTTTTGTTACTTCAATATATGGTAGCCTTGTCATTATGGAAGGTTGTTTGTTGTCGAGATTTTTGTTACTCCAATGGATGATAGCCTTGTCATTATGGAAGTTTGTCTGTTGTCGAGATTTTTGTTACTCTAATGGATGGTAGCCTTGTCATCATGGAAGGTAGTCTGTTTTCGAGATTTTTGTTACTCCAATGGTTGGTAGCCTTGTCATTATGGAAGGTAGTCTGTTTTCAATATTTTTGTTACTCCAATGGAAGGTAGCCTTTCATTATGGAAGGTAGTATGTTGTCGATATCTTTGTTACTCCAATTAAGGGTAGCCTTGTCATTATGGAACGTAGTCTGTTGTCGATGTTTTTGTTACTCCAAGGGATGGTAGCCTTGAAATTTTGGAAGGTAGTCTATTGTCGAGATTTTAGTTATTCCAATGGATGTTTGCCTTATCATTATGGACGTTAGTCTGTTGTTGATATTTTTGTTACTCCAATGGATGGTAGCCTTGTCACTATGGAAGGTAGTTTGTTGTTCATATTTTTCTTACTCTAGTTGATGGTAGCCTTGTCATTATGGAAGGTAGTCTATTATTGAGATTTTTGTTACTCCAATGAATGGTAACCTAGTCATTGTTGAAGGTTGTCTGTTGTCGAGATTTTTTTACTCTAATGGATGGTAGCCTTGTCATTATGGAAGGTAGTCTGTTTTCGAGAATTTTGTTACTCCAATTGATGGTAGCCTTGTCATTATGGAAGGTAGTCTGTTGTCGAGATTTTTGTTACTCCTATGGATGGTATCATTGTCATTATGGATGGTTGTCTGTTATTAATATTTTTGTTTCTACAATGGATGGTATCCTTGTCATTATGAAAGGTAGTCTATTTTCTAGATTTTTGTTACTCCAATGGATGGTCCCCTTGTCACTATGGGAGGTAGTCTGTTGTTCATATTTTTGTTACTCCAATGGATGGTAGCCTTGTCATTATGGAAGGTAGTTTGTTGTCATGATTTTTGTTATTCCAATGGATGGTAGCCTTGTCATTATGGAAGGTAGTCTGTTGTCGATATTTTTGTTACTCCAATGTATGGTAGCCTTGTCATTATGGAAGGGAGTCTGTTGTCGATATTTTTATTAATTCAATGGATGGTAGCCTTGTCATTATGGAAGGTAGTCTGTCGTCGAAATTTTTGTTACTTCAATGGATGGTAGCCTTGTCATTATGGAAGGTATTTTGTTGTCGAGATTTTTGTTACTCCAATGGATGCTAGCCTTGTCATTATGGAAGATAGTCTGTCGTTGTGATTTCTGTCACTGCAATGGATGGTAGCCTTGCCAATATGGAAGGTAGTTTGTTGTTCATATTTTTGTTACTCCAATGGAAGGTAGCCTTGTCATTATTGAAGGTAGTCTATTGTAGATATTTTTGTTACTCCAATGCATTGTAGCCTTGTCATAATGGAAGGTATTCTGATGTCGATATGTTTGTTACTCCATTGGATTGTAGCTTTGTCATTATGGAAGGTAGTCTGTTCTCGAGATTTTTGTTACTCATATTGATGGTATGGTTGTCAATATGGATGGTAGTCTGTTGTCAAGAATTTTGTTACTCCAATGCATGGTAGCCTTGTCATTTTGGAACGTAGTCTATTGTCGATGTTTTTGTTACTCTAGTGGATGGTAGCCTTATCATTATGGAAGGTAGTCTGTTGTCGAGATTTCTGTTATTCCAATGGATGTTAGCCTTATCATTATGGAAGGTAGTCTATTGTCGAGATTTTTGTTACTCCAATGGATGCTAGCCATGTCATTATGGAAGGTAGTTTGTCGTTGTGATTTCAATCACTCCAATGGATGGTAGCCTTGTCACTATGGAAGGTAGTCTATTGTTCATATTTTTGTTACTCCAGTGGATGGTAGCCTTGTCATTATGGAAGGTAGTCTATTATCGATATTTTTGTTACTCCAATAGATGGTAGCCTTGTCATTATGGAAGGTAGTATGTTGTTGATATCTTTGTTACTCCAATGTATTGTAGCCTTGTCATTATGGAAGGTAGTATGTTGTCGATATCTTTGTTACTCCAATTGAGGGTAGCCTTGTCATTATGGAACGTAGTCTGTTGTCGATGTTTTTGTTACTCCAATGGATGGTAGCCTTGACATTTTGGAAGGTAGTCTATTGTCGAGATTTTAGTTACTCCAATGGATGGTAGCCTTGTCATTATGGAAGGTATTTTGTTGTCGAGATTTTTGTTACTCTAATGGATGCTAGCCTTGCCATTATGGAAGATAGTTTGTCGTTGTGATTTCTATTACTCCAATGGATGGTAGCCTTGTCATTATGGAAGGTAGTCTGTTTTCAATATTTTTGTTACTCCAATGGAAGGTAGCCTTTCATTATGGAAGGTAGTATGTTGTCGATATCTTTGTTACTCCAATGGATTGTAGCCTTGTCATTATGGAAGGTAGTCTGTTGTCGAGATTTTTGTTACTCCAATGGATGGTACCATTGTCATTATGGATGGTAGTCTGTTGTCGAGAATTTTGTTACTCCAATGGATGGTAACCTTGTCATTATGGAAAGTAGTATATTGTCGATGTTTTAGTAACTCCAATGGATGCTACCCTTGTCACTATGGAAGGTAGTCTGTTGTCGAGATTTTTTTTACTCCAATGGATGGTAGCCTTGTCACTATGGAAGATAGTCTGTTTATCATATTTTTGTTACTCCAATGGATGGTAGCCTTGTAATTATGGAAGGTAGTCTATTGTCGAGATTTTTGTTACTCCAATGGATTGTAGCATTATCATTATGGAAGGTTGTCTGTTGTCGATTATTTGTTACTCCAATGGATGGTAGCCTTGTCATTATGGAAGGTAGTCTGTTTTCGAGATTTTTGTTACTCCAATGGATGGTAGCCTTGTCACTCTGGAAGGTAGTCTATTGTTCATTTTTTGTTACTCCAATGGATGGTAGCCTTGTCATTATGGAAGGTATTTTGTTGTCGAGATTTTTGTTATTCCAATGGATGCTAGCCTTGTCATTATGGAAGATAGTCTGTCGTTGTGATTTCTGTGACTGCAATGGATGGTAGCATTGCCAATATGGAAGGTAGTTTGTTGTTCATATTTTTGTTACTCCAATGGAAGGTAGCCTTGTCATTATTGAAGGTAGTCTATTGTAGATATTTTTGTTACTCCAATGCATTGTAGCCTTGTCATAATGGAAGGTATTCTGATGTCGATATCTTTGTTACTCCAATGGATTGTAGCTTTGTCATTATGGAAGGTAGTCTGTTGTCGAGATTTTTGTTACTCCAATGGATGGTATCATTGTCATTATGGATGGTAGTCTGTTGTCAAGAATTTTGTTACTCCAATGCATGGTAGCCTTGTCATTATGGAACGTAGTCTGTTGTCGAGGTTTTTGTTACTCTAGTGGATGGTAGCCTTATCATTATGGAAGGTAGTCTTTTGTCGAGATTTTTGTTATTCTAATGGATGTTAGCCTTATCATTATGGAAGGTAGTCTATTGTCGAGATTTTTGTTACTCCAATGGATGCTAGCCATGTCATTATGGAAGGTAGTTTGTCGTTGTGATTTCAATCACTCCAATGGATGGTAGCCTTGTCACTATGGAAGGTAGTCTATTGTTTATATTTTTGTTACTCCAGTGGATGGTAGCCTTGTCATTATGGAAGGTAGTCTATTATTGATATTTTTGTTACTCCAATAGATGGTAGCCTTGTCATTATGGAAGGTAGTATGTTGTTGATATCTTTGTTACTCCAATGTATTGTAGCTTTGTCATTATGGAAGGTAGTCTGTTGTCGAGATTTTTGTTACTCCAATGGATGATATCGTTGTTATTATGAATGGTAGTCTGTTGTCGTGAATTTAGTTACTCCAATGGATGGTAGCCTTGTCATTATGGAACATAGTCTGTTGTCGATGTTTTTGTTACTCCAATGGATGGTAGCCTTGTCATTATGGAAGGTAGTCTGTTGTCGAGATTTTAGTTATTCCAATGGATGTTAGTCTTATCATTATTGAAGGTAGTATGTTGTTGAGAATTGTGTTACTCCAATGGATGGTAGCCTTATCACTATGCAAGGTAGTTTGTTGTTCATATTTTTCTTACTCAAGTGGATGGTAGCCTTGTCATTATGGAAGGTAGTCTATTGTCGAGATTTTTGTTACTCTAATGGATGGTAACCTTGTCATTATGGAAGGTTGTCTGTTTTCGAGAATTTTGTTACTCCAATTGATGGTAGCCTTGTCATAATGGAAGGTAGTCTGTTGTCGAGATTTTTGTTACTCCATGGGATGGTATCGTTGTCATTATGGATTATAGTCTATTGTCGATGTTTTTGTTACTCCAATGGATGGTAGCCTTGTAATTATGGAAGGTAGTTTGTATTCGATATTTTTGTTATTCCAATGGATGGTAGCCTTGTCATTATGGAAGGTAGTCTGTTGTCGATATTTTTGTTACTCCAATGGATGGTAGCCTTGTCATTATGGAAGGTAGTTTGTTGTAGAGATTTTTGTTAGTTCAATGTATGGTAGCCTTGTCATTATGGAAGGTTGTTTGTTGTCGAGATTTATGTTACCCCAATGGATGCCAGCCTTGTCATTATGGAAGGTAGTTTGTCGTTGTGATTTATGTCAATCCATTGGATGGTAGCCTTGTCACTATGGCAGGTAGTTTGTTGTTCATATTTTTGTTACACCAATGGATGGTAGCCTTGTCATTATAGAAGGTAGTCTATTGTCTAGATTTTTGTTACTCCAATGGATGATAGCCTTGTCACTATGGAAGTTTGTCTGTTGTCGAGATTTTTGTTACTCTAATGGATGGTAGCCTTGTCATTATGGAAGGTAGTCTGTTTTCGAGATTTTGGTTACTCCAATGGATGGTAGCCTTGTCATTATGGAAGGTAGTCTGTTTTCAATATTTTTGTTACTCCAATGGAAGGTAGCCTTTCATTATGGAAGGTAGTATGTTGTCGATATCTTTGTTACTACAATGGATTGTAGCCTTGTCATTATGGAAGCTAGTCTGTTGTCGAGATTTTTGTTACTCCAATGGATGGTACCATTGTCATTATGGATGGTAGTCTGTTGTCGAGAATTTTGTTACTCCAATGGATGGTAACCTTGTCATTATGGAAAGTAGTATATTGTCGATGTTTTAGTTACTCCAATGGATGCTACCCTTGTCACTATGGAAGGTAGTCTGTTGTCGAGATTTTTTTTACTCCAATGGATGGTAGCCTTGTCACTATGGAAGATAGTCTGTTTATCATATTTTTGTTACTCCAATGGATGGTAGCCTTGTAATTATGGAAGGTAGTCTATTGTCGAGATTTTTGTTACTCCAATGGATTGTAGCCTTGTCACTCTGGAAGGTAGTCTATTGTTCATTTTTTGTTACTCCAATGGATGGTAGCCTTGTCATTATGGAAGGTAGTTTGTTGTCGAGATTTTTGTTATTCCAATGGATGGTAGCCTTGTCATTATGGAAGGTAGTCTATTGTCGATATTTTTGTTACTCCAATGGATGGTAGCCTTGTCATTATGGAAGGTAGTCTGTTGTCGAGATTTTTGTTAATTCAATGGATGGTAGCGTTGTCATTATTAAAGGTAGTCTATTGTAGATATTTTTGTTACTCCAATGCATGGTAGCCTTGTCATTATGGAAGGTAGTTTGTTGTTGATATCTTTGTTACTCCAATGGATTGTAGCTTTGTAATTATTGAAGGTAGTTTGTTGTCGAGATTTTTGTTACTCCAATGGATGGTATCATTCTTATTATGGAAGGTTGTCTGTTTTCGAGATTTTTGTTACTCTAATGGATGGTAGCCTTGTCATTATGGAAGGTAGTCTATTTTCGAGAATTTTGTTACTCCAATTGATGGGTCTATTGTCATTATGGAAGGTAGTCTATTGTCGAGATTTTTGTTACTCCAATGGATGGTACTGTTGTCATTATGGATGGTAGTCTGTTGTCGAGATTTTTGTTATTCCAATGGATTGTAGCCTTATCATTATGGAAGGTAGTCTGTTGTCGATATTTTTGTTACTCCAATGGATGGTAGCCTTGTCATTATGGAAGGTAGTTTGTTGTCGAGATTTTGGTTACTTCAATGTATGGTAGCCTAGTCATTATGGAAGGTGGTTTGTTGTCGATATTTTTGTTACTCCAATGGATGTTAGCCTTGTCATTATGGAAGGTAGTATGTTGTTGTGATTTATGTAACTCCAATGGATGGTAGCCTTGCCACTATGGAAGGTAGTCTGTTGTTCATATTTTTGGTACTCCAATGGATGGTAGCCTTGTCATTATAGAAGGTAGTCTATTGTCGAGATTATTTTTACTCCAATGGATGATAGCCTTGTCATTATGGATGTTTGTCTGTTGTCGAGATTTTTGTTACTCTAATGGATGGTAGCCTTGTCATTATGGAAGGTAGTCTGTTTTCGAGATTTTTGTAACTCCAATGGATGGTAGCCTTGTCATTATGGAAGGTAGTCTGTTGTCGATATTTTTGTTACAACAATGGATGGTAGCCTTTCATTATGGAAGGTAGTCTGTTGTCGTGATTTTTTTTACTCCAATGGATGGTACCATTGTCATTATGGATGGTAGTCTGTTGTCGAGAATTTTGTTACTCCAATGGATGGTAGCCTTGTCATTATGGAACGCAGTCTGTTGTTGATGTTTTTGTTACTCCAATGCATGGTAGCCTTGTCATAATGGAAGGTATTCTGTTGTCGATATCTTTGTTACTCCAAAGGATTGTAGCTTTGTCATTATGGAAGGTAGTCTATTGTTGAGATTTTTGTTACTCCAATGGATGGTATCGTTGTCATTATGGATGGTAGTCTGTTGTCGAGAATTTTGTTACTCCAATGGATGGTAGCCTTGTCATTATGGAACATAGTCTATTGTCGATGTTTTTGTTACTCCGATGGATGGTAGCCTTATCATTATGGAAGGTAGTCTATTGTCGAGATTTTTGTTATTCCAATGGATGTTAGTCTTATCATTATGGAAGGTAGTTTGTTGTCGAGATTTTTGTTACTCCAATGGATGCTAGCCATGTCATTATGGAAGGTAGTTTGTCGTTGTGATTTCTATCACTCCAATGGATGGTAGCCTTGTCAATATGGAAGGTAGTATGTTGTTGATATCTTTGTTACTCCAATGGATTGTAGCTTTGTCATTATGGAAGGTAGTCTGTTGTCGAGATTTTTGTTACTCCAATGGATGATATCACTGTTATTATGAATGGTAGTCTGTTGTCGAGAATTTAGTTACTTCAATGGATGGTAGCCTTGTCATTATGGAACATAGTCTGTTGTCGATGTTTTTGTTACTCCAATGGATGGTAGCCTTGTCATTATGGAAGGTAGTCTGTTGTCGAGATTTTAGTTATTCCAATGGATGTTAGCCTTATCATTATGGAAGGTAGTATGTTGTTGAGAATTGTCTTACTCCAATGGATGGTAGCCTTATCACTATGGAAGGTAGTTTGTTGTTCATATTTTTCTTACTCGAGTGGATGGTAGCCTTGTCATTATGGAAGGTAGTCTATTGTCGAGATTTTTGTTACTCTAATGGATGGTAGCCTTGTCATTATGGAAGGTTGTCTGTTTTCAAGAATTTTGATACTCCAATTGATGGTAGCCTTGTCATTATGGAAGGTAGTCTGTTATCGAGATTTTTGTTACTCCAATGGATGGTATCGTTGTCATTATGGATTGCAGTCTATTGTCGATGTTTTTGTTACTCCAATGGATGGTAGCCTTGTAATTATGGAAGGTAGTTTGTGTTCGATATTTTTGTTATTCCAATGGATGGTAGCCTTGTCATTATGGAAGGTAGTCTGTTGTCGATATTTTTGTTACTCCAATGGATGGTAGCCTTGTCATTATGGAAGGTAGTCTGTTGTCGAGATTTTAGTTATTCCAATGGATGTTAGCCTTATCATTATGGAAGGTAGTATGTTGTTGAGAATTGTCTTACTCCAATGGATGGTAGCCTTATCACTATGGAAGGTAGTTTGTTGTTCATATTTTTCTTACTCGAGTGGATGGTAGACTTGTCATTATGGAAGGTAGTCTATTGTCGAGATTTTTGTTACTATAATGGATGGTAGCCTTGTCATTATGGAAGGTTGGCTGTTTTCGAGAATTTTGTTACTCCAATTGATGGTAGTCTTGTCATTATGGAAGGTAGTCTGTTGTCGAGATTTTTGTTACTCCAATGGATGGTATCATTGTCATTATGGATTGTAGTCTATTGTCGATGTTTTTGTTACTCCAATGGATGGTAGCCTTGTAATTATGGAAGGTAGTTTGTGTTCGATATTTTTGTTATTCCAATGGATGGTAGCCTTGTCATTATGGAAGGTAGTCTGTTGTCGATATTTTTGTTACTCCAATGGATGGTAGCCTTGTCATTATGGAAGGTAGTTTGTTGTCGAGATTTTTGTTAGTTCAATGTATGGTAGCCTTGTCATTATGGAAGGTTGTTTCTTGTCGAGATTTTTGTTACTCCAATGGATGCCAGCCTTGTCATTATGGAAGGTAGTTTGTCGTTGTGATTTATGTCAATCCATTGGATGGTAGCCTTGTCACTATGGTAGGTAGTTTGTTGTTCATATTTTTGTTACACCAATGTATGGTAGCCTTGTCATTATAGAAGGTAGTCTATTGTCAAGATTTTTGTTACTCCAATGGATGATAGCCTTGTCATTATGGAAGTTTGTCTGTTGTCGAGATTTTTGTTACTCTAATGGATGGTAGCCTTGTCGTTATGGAAGGTAGTCTGTTTTCGAGATTTTTATTACTCCAATGGATGGTAGCCTTGTCATTATGGAAGGTAGTCTGTTTTTAATTTTTTTGTTACTCCAATGGAAGGTAGCCTTTCATTTGGAAGGTAGTATGTTGTCGATATCTTTGTTACTCCAATGGATTGTAGCCTTGTCATTCTGGAAGGTAGTCTGTTGTCGAGATTTTTGTTACTCCAATGGATGGTAGTCTTGTCATTATGGAAGGTAGTCTGTTGTCGAGATTTTTGTTACTCCAATGGATGGTATCATTGTCATTATGGATTGTAGTCTATTGTCGATGTTTTTGTTACTCCAATGGATGGTAGCCTTGTAATTATGGAAGGTAGTTTGTGTTCGATATTTTTGTTATTCCAATGGATGGTAGCCTTGTCATTATGGAAGGTAGTCTGTTGTCGATATTTTTGTTACTCCAATGGATGGTAGCCTTGTCATTATGGAAGGTAGTTTGTTGTCGAGATTTTTGTTAGTTCAATGTATGGTAGCCTTGTCATTATGGAAGGTTGTTTCTTGTCGAGATTTTTGTTACTCCAATGGATGCCAGCCTTGTCATTATGGAAGGTAGTTTGTCGTTGTGATTTATGTCAATCCATTGGATGGTAGCCTTGTCACTATGGTAGGTAGTTTGTTGTTCATATTTTTGTTACACCAATGTATGGTAGCCTTGTCATTATAGAAGGTAGTCTATTGTCAAGATTTTTGTTACTCCAATGGATGATAGCCTTGTCATTATGGAAGTTTGTCTGTTGTCGAGATTTTTGTTACTCTAATGGATGGTAGCCTTGTCGTTATGGAAGGTAGTCTGTTTTCGAGATTTTTATTACTCCAATGGATGGTAGCCTTGTCATTATGGAAGGTAGTCTGTTTTTAATTTTTTTGTTACTCCAATGGAAGGTAGCCTTTCATTTGGAAGGTAGTATGTTGTCGATATCTTTGTTACTCCAATGGATTGTAGCCTTGTCATTCTGGAAGGTAGTCTGTTGTCGAGATTTTTGTTACTCCAATGGATGGTACCATTGTCAATATGGATGGTAGTCTGTTGTTGAGAATTTTGTTACTCCAATGGATGGTAACCTTGTCATTATGGAAAGCAGTATGTTGTCGATGTTTTAGTTACTCCAATGGATGCTACCCTTGTCACTATGGAAGGTAGTCTGTTGTCGAGATTTTTTTTACTCCAATGGATCGTAGCCTTGTCACTATGGAAGATAGTCTGTTTATCATATTTTTGTTACTCCAATGGATGGTAGCCTTGTAATTATGGAAGGTAGTCTATTGTCGAGATTTTTGTTACTCCAATGGATTGTAGCATTATCATTATGGAAGGTTGTCTGTTGTCGATTATTTGTTACTCCGATGGATGGTAGCCTTGTCATTATGGAAGTTAGTCTGTTTTCGAGATTTTTGTTACTCCAATGGATGGTAGCCTTGTCACTCTGGAAGGTAGTCTGTTGTTCATTTTTTGTTACTCCAATGGATGGTAGCCTTGTCATTATGGAAGGTAGTTTGTTGTCGAGATTTTTGTTATTCCAATGGATGGTAGCCTTGTCATTATGGAAGGTAGTCTGTTGTCGATATTTTTGTTACTCCAATGGATGGTAGCCTTGTCATTATGGAAGGTAGTCTGTTGTCAAGATTTTTGTTAATTCAATGGATGGTAGCGTTGTCATTATTAAAGGTAGTCTATTGTAGATATTTTTGTTACTCCAATGCATGGTAGCCTTGTCATTATGGAAGGTAGTTTGTTGTTGATATCTTTGTTACTCCAATGGATTGTAGCTTTGTAATTATTGAAGGTAGTTTGTAGTCGAGATTTTTGTTACTCCAATGGATGGTTGTCTGTTGTCGAGATATTTGTTACTCAAATGGATGGTAGCCTTGTCATTATGGAAGGTAGTCTATTTTCGAGAATTTTGTTACTCTAATTGATGGTACTATTCTCATTATGGAAGGTAGTCTGTTGTCGAGATTTTTGTTACTCCAATGGATGGTACTGTTATCATTATGGATGGTAGTCTATTGTCGAGATTTTTGTTATTCCAATGGATTGTAGCCTTGTCATTATGGAAGGTAGTCTGTTGTCGATATTTTTGTTACTTCAATGGATGGTAGCCTTGTCGTTATGGAAGGTAGTTTGTTACCGAGATTTTGGTTACTTTAATGTATGGTAGCCTTGTCATTATGGAAGGTGGTTTGTTGTCGATATTTTTGTTACTCCAATGGATGCTAGCCTTGTCATTATGGAAGGTAGTATGTTGTTATGATTTATGTAACTCCAATGGATGGTAGCCTTGCCACTATGGAAGGTAGTCTGTTGTTCATATTTTTGTTACTCCAATGGATGGTAGCCTTTTCATTATAGAAGGTAGTCTATTGTCGAGATTAATTTTACTCCAATGGATGGTACCATTGTCATTATGGATGGTAGTCTGTTGTCGAGAATTTTGTTACTCCAATGGATGGTCGCCTTGTCATTATGGAACGCAGTCTGTTGTCGATGTTTTTCTTACTCCAATGGATGCTACCCTTGTCATTATGGAAGGTAGTCTGTTGTCGAGATTTTTGTTATTCCATTGGATGGTAGCGTTGTCACTATTGAAGGTAGTCTGTTGTCGAGATTTTTTTTACTCCAATGGATGCTAGCCTTGTCATTAGGGAAGGTAGTTTGTCGTTTTGATTTCTGTCACTCCAATGGATGGTAGCCTTGTCACAATGGAAGGTAGTCTGTTGTTCATATTTTTGTTACTCCAATGGATGGTAGCCTTCTAATTATGGAAGGTAGTCTATTGTCGATATTTTTGTTACTCCTATGGATGGTAGCATTATAATTATGGAAGGTTGTCTGTTGTCGATATTTTTGTTACTCCAATGGATGGTAGCCTTGTCATTATGGAAGGTAGTCTGTTTTCAAGATTTTTTTTACTCCAATGGATGGTAGCCTTGTCACTATGGAAGGTAGTTTGTTGTTCATTTTTTTGTTACTCCAATGGATGGTAGCCTTGTCATTATGGAAGGAAGTTTGTTGTCTAGAATTTTGTTATTCCAATGGATGGTAGCCTTGTCATTATGGAAGGTAGTCTATGGTCGAGATTTTTGTTACTCCAATTGATGGTAGCATTATCATTATGGAAGGTAGTCTGTTGTCGTTATTTTTGTTACTCAAATGGATTGTAGCCTTGTCATTATGGTAGGTAGTATGTTATCAATATCTTTGTTACTCCAATGGATTGTAGACTTGTCATTATGGATGGTAGTTTGTTGTCGAGAATTTTGTTACTCCAATGGATGGTAGCCTTGTCATTATGGAACGCAATCTGTTGTCGATGTTTTTGTTACTCCAAAGGATGCTAGCCTTGTCATTATGGAAGATAGTCTATTGTCGAGATTTTTTTTACTCGAATGGATGCTAGCCTTGTCATTAGGGAAGATAGTCTATCGTTGTGATATCTGTCACTCCAATGGATGGTAGCCTTGTCACTATGGAAGATAGTCTGTTTATCATATTTTTTTTACTCCAATGGATAGTATCCTTGTAATTATGGAAGGTAGTCTATTTTCGAGATTTTTGTTACTCCAATGGATGGTAGCATTATCATTATGGAAGGTTTTCTGTTGTCGATCATTTGTTACTCCAATGGATGGTAGCCTTTTCAATATGGAAGGTAGTCTGTTTTCGAGATTTTTGTTGCTCCAATGGATGGTAGCCTTGTCATTATGGAAGGTAGTATGTTGTAGATTTTTGTTATTCCAATGGATGGTAGCCTTGTCATTATTGAAGGTAGTGTGTTGTCGATATTTTTGTTACTCCAATGGATGGTAGCCTTGTCATTATGGAAGGTAGTCTGTTGTCGAGATTTTTGTTAATTCAATGGATGGTAGCCTTGTCATTATTAAAGGTAGTCTATTGTAGATATTTTTGTTACTCCAATGCATGGTAGCCTTGTCATTATGGAAGGTAGTCTGTTGTCGATATCGTTGTTACTCCAATGGATTGTAGCTTTGTCATTATGGAAGGTAGTCTGTTGTCGAGATTTTTGTTACTCCAATGGATGGTATCGTTCTCATTATAGATGGTAGTCGGTTGTCGAGAATTTTGTTACTCCAATGGATGCTAGCCTTGTCATTATGGAAGGTAGTATGTCGTTGTGATTTCTTTGACTCCAATGGATGGTAGCCTTGTCATTATGGAAGGTAGTCTATTGTCGAGATTTTAGTTATTCCAATGGATGTTAGCCTTATCATTATGGAAGGTAGTATGTTGTCGAGATTTTTGTTACTCCATTTGATGGTAGCCTTGTCATTATGGAAGGTAGTCTGTCATTATGATTTCTGTGACTCCAATCGATGGTAGCCTTGTCACTAAGGAAGGTAGTCTGTTGTTCATATTTTTCTTACTCCTGTGGATGGTAGCCTTGTCATTATGGAAGGTAGTCTATTGTCGAGATTTTTGTTACTCCAATGGATGGTAGCCTTGTCATTGTGGAAGGTTGTCTGTTGTCGAGATTTTTGTTACTCTAATGTATGGTAGCCTTGTCATTATGAAAGGTAGTATGTTGTTGAGAATTTTGTTACTCCAATGCATGGTATCATTCTCATTATGGATGGTAGTCTGTTGTCGAGAATTTTCTTACTCCAATGGATGGTACTGTTGTCATTATGGATGGTAGTCTATTGTTGAGATTTTTGTTATTCCAATGGATTATAGCCTTGTCATTATGGAAGGTAGTTTGTTGTCGATATTTTTTTTACTCTAATGGTTGGTAGCCTTGTCATTATGGAACGTAGTTTGTTGTCGATATTTTTGTTACTTCAATGTATGGTAGCCTTGTCATTATGGAAGGTTGTTTGTTGTCGAGATTTTTGTTACTCCAATGGATGCTAGCCTTGTCATTATGGAAGGTAGTATGTCGTTGTGATTTATGTCACTCCAATGGATGGTAGCCTAGTCACTATGGAAGGTAGTCTGTTGTTCATATTTTTGTTACTCCAATGGATGGTAGCCTTGTCATTATAGAAGGTAGTCTATTGTCGAGATTTTTTTTACTCCAATGGATGATACCCTTGTCATTATGGAAGTTTATGTGTTGTCGAGATTTTTGTTACTCTAATGGATGGTAGCCTTGTCATTATGGAAGGTAGTCTATTTTCGAGATTTTTGTAACTCCATTGGATGGTAGCCTTGTCATTATGGAAGGTAGTCTGTTGTCGATACTTTTGTTACTCCAATGGATGGTAGCCTTTCATTATGGAAGGTAGTCTGTTGTCGAGATTTTTGTTACTCCAATGGATGGTACCATTGTCATTATGGATGGTAGTCTGTTGACGAGAATTTTGTTACTCCAATGGATGGTAGCCTTGTCATTATGGAAATCAGTCTGTTGTCGATGTTTTTGTTATTCAAATGGACGGTAGCCTTGTCACTATGGAAGGTAGTGTGTTGTCAATTTTTTTTTTACTCCAATGGATGCTAGCCTTGTCATTAGGGAAGGTAGTCTGTCGTTGTGATTTCTGTCACTCCAATTGATGGTAGCCTTGTCACTATGGAGGGTAGTCTGTTCTTCATATTTTTGTTACTCCAATGGATGGTAGCCTTGTCACTATGGAAGGTATTCTGTTGTTCATTTTTTTGTTACTCCAATGGATGGTAGCCTTGTCATTATGGAAGGTAGTCTGTTGTCGATATTTTTGTTACTTCAATGTATGGTAGCCTTGTCATTATGGAAGTTTGTTTGTTGTCGAGATTTTTTTTACTCCAATGGATGTTAGCCTTGTCATTATGGAAGGTAGTATGTCGTTGTGATTTATGTCACTCCAATGGATGGTAGCCTTGTCACTATGGAAGGTAGTCTGTTGTTCATATTTTTGTTACTCCAATGGATTGTAGCCTTGTCATTATAGAAGGTATTCTATTGTCGAGATTTTTTTTACTCCAATGGATGATAGCCTTGTAATTATGGAAGGTAGTCTATTGTCGAGATTTTAGTTATTCCAATAGATGTTAGCCTTATCATTATGGAAGGTAGTATGTTGTCGAGATTTTTGTTACTCCATTTGATGATAGCCTTGTCATTAAGGAAGGTAGTCTGTCATTATGATTTTTCTGACTCCAATGGATGGTAGCCTTGTCACTAAGGAAGGTAGTCTGTTGTTCATTTTTTTCTTACTCCAGTGGATGATAGCCTTGTCATTATGGAAGGTAGTCTATTGTCGAGATTTTTGTTACTCCAATGGATGGTAGCCTTGTCATTGTGGAAGGTTGTCTGTTGTCGAGATTTTTGTTACTCTAATGGATGGTAGCCTTGTCATTATGGAAGGTAGTCTGTTGTCGAGAATTTTATTAATCCAATGGATGGTATCATTCTCATTATGGATGGTAGTCTATTGTCGAGAATTTTGTTACTCCAATGGATGGTACTGTTGTCATTATTTGATGGTAGTCTGTTTTCGAGATTTTTGTTATTCCAATGGATTGTAGCCTTGTCATTATGGAAAGTACTCTGTTGTCGATATTTTTGATACTTCAATGTATGGTAGCCTTGTCATTATGGAAGGTTGTTTTTGTCGAGATTTTTGTTACTCCTATGGATGTTAGCCTTATCATTATGGAAGGTAGTATGTTGTTGTGATTTATGTCACTCCAATGGATGGTAGCCTTGTCACTATGGAAGGTATTCTGTTGTTCATTTTTTTGTTACTCCAATGGATGGTAGCCTTGTCATTATGGAAGGTAGTATGTTGTCGATATTTTTGTTACTTCAATGTATGGTAGCCTTGTCATTATGGAAGTTTGTTTGTTGTCGAGATTTTTGTTACTCCAATGGATGTTAGCCTTGTCATTATGGAAGATAGTATGTCGTTGTGATTTATGTCACTCCAATGGATTATAGCCTTGTCACTATGGAAGGTAGTCTGTTGTTCATATTTTTGTTACTCCAATGGATGGTAGCCTTGTCATTATAGAAGGTAGTCTATTGTCGAGATTTTTTTTACTCCAATGGATGATAGCCTTGTAATTATGGAAGGTAGTCTATTGTCGAGATTTTAGTTATTCCAATGGATGTTAGCCTTATCATTATGGAAGGTAGTATGTTGTCGAGATTTTTGTTACTCCATTTGATGATAGCCTTGTCATTATGGAAGGTAGTCTGTCATTATGATTTCTGTGACTCCAATGGATGGTAGCCTTGTCACTAAGGAAGGTAGTCTGTTGTTCATATTTTTCTTACTCCAGTGGATGGTAGCCTTGTCATTATGGAAGGTAGTCTATTGTCGAGATTTTTGTTACTCCAATGGATGGTAGCCTTGTCATTGTGGAAGGTTGTCTGTTGTCGAGATTTTTTTTACTCTAATGGATGGTAGCCTTGTCATTATGGAAGGTAGTCTGTTGTCGAGAATTTTGTTACTCCAATGCATGGTATCATTCTCATTATGGATGGTAGTATGTTGTCGAGAATTTTGTTACTCCAATGGATGGTACTGTTGTCATTATGGATGGTAGTCTGTTGTTGAGATTTTTGTTATTCCAATGGATTGTAGCCTTGTCATTATGGAAGGTAGTTTGTTGTCGATATTTTTTTTACTCTAATGGATGGTAGCCTTGTCATTATGGAAGGTAGTTTGTTGTCGATATTTTTGTTACTTCAATGTATGGTAGCCTTGTCATTATGGAAGGTTGTTTGTTGTCGAGATTTTTGTTACTCCAATGGATGCTAGCCTTGTCATTATGGATGGTAGTATGTCGTTGTGATTTATGTCACTCCAATGGATGGTAGCCTAGTCGCTATGGAAGGTAGTTTGTTGTTCATATTTTTGTTACTCCAATGGATGGTAGCCTTGACATTATGGAAGTTTGTCTGTTGTCGAGATTTTTTTTACTCCAATGGATGATAGCCTTGACATTATGGAAGTTTGTCTGTTGTCGAGATTTTTGTTACTCTAATGGATGGTAGCCTTGTCATTATGGAAGGTAGTCTGTTTTCGAGATTTTTGTAACTCCATTGGATGGTAGCCTTGTCATTATGGAAGGTAGTCTGTTGTCGATACTTTTGTTACTCCAATGGATGGTAGCCTTTCATTATGGAAGGTAGTCTGTTGTCGAGATTTTTGTTACTCCAATGGATGGTACCATTGTCATTATGGATGGTAGTCTGTTGATGAGAAATTTGTTACTCCAATGGATGGTAGCCTTGTCATTATGGAACGCAGTCTGTTGTCGATGTTTTTGTTACTCCAATGGATGCTACCCTTATCATTATGGAAGGTAGTCTGTTGTCGAGATTTTTGTTATTCCAATGGACGGTAGCCTTGTTACTATGGAAGATAGTTTGTTGTCAAATTTTTTTTTACTCCAATGGATGCTAGCCTTGTCATTAGGGAAGGTAGTCTGTCGTTGTGATTTCTGTCACTCCAATGGATGGTAGTCTTGTCACTATGGAAGGTAGTTTGTTGTTCATATTTTTGTTACTCCAATGGATGGTAGCCTTGTCACTATGAAAGGTATTCTGTTGTTCATTTTTTTGTTACTCCAATGGATGGTAGCCTTGTCATTACGGAAGGTATTCTATTGTCGATATTTTTGTTACTTCAATGTATGGTAGCCTTGTCATTATGGAAGTTTGTTTGTTGTCGAGATTTTTGTTATTCCAATGGATTGTAGCCTTGTCATTATGGAAGGTAGTTTGTTGTCGATATTTTTTTTACTCTAATGGATGGTAGCCTTGTCATTATGGAAGGTAGTTTGTTGTCGATATTTTTGTTACTTCAATGTATGGTAGCCTTGTCATTATGGAAGGTTGTTTGTTGTCGAGATTTTTATTACTCCAATGGATGCTAGCCTTGTCATTATGGAAGGTAGTATGTCGTTGTGATTTATGTCACTCCAATGGATGGTAGCCTTGTCACTATGGAAGGTAGTCTGTAGTTCATATTTTTGTTACTCCAATGGATGGTAGCGTTGTCATTATAGAAGGTAGTATATTGTCGAGATTTTTTTTACTCCAATGGATGATAGCCTTGTCATTATGGAAGTTAGTTTATTGTCGAGATTTTAGTTATTCTAATGGATGTTAGCCTTATCATTATGGAAGGTAGTATGTTGTCGAGATTTTTGTTACTCCATTTGATGATAGCCTTGTCATTATGGAAGGTAGTCTGTCATTATGATTTCTGTGACTCCAATGGATGGTAGCCTTGTCACTAAGGAAGGTAGTCTGTTGTTCATATTTTTCGTACTCCAGTGGATGGTAGCCTTGTCATTATGGAAGGTAGTCTATTGTCGAGATTTTTGTTACTCCAATGGATGGTAGCCTTGTCATTGTAGAAGGTTGTCTGTTGTCGAGATTTTTGTTACTCTAATGGATGGTAGCCTTGTCATTATGGAAGGTAGTCTGTTGTCGAGAATTTTGTTACTCCAATGGATGGTATCATTCTCATTATGGATGGTAGTCTGTTGTCGATAATTTTGTTACTCCAATGGATGGTACTGTTGTCATTATTTGATGGTAGTCTGTTGTCGAGATTTTTGTTATTCCAATGGATTGTAGCCTTGTCATTATGGAAGGTAGTTTGTTGTCGATATTTTTTTTACTCCAATGGATGGTAGCCTTGTCATTATGGAAGATAGTTTGTTGTCGATATTTTTGTTACTTCAATGTATGGTAGCCTTGTCATTATGGAAGATTGTTTGTTGTCGAGATTTTTGTTACTCCAATGGATGCTAGCCTAGTCACTATGGAAGGTAGTCTGTTGTTCATATTTTTGTTACTCCAATGGATGGTAGCCTTGTCATTATAGAAGGTAGTCTATTGTCGAGATTTTTTTTACTCCAATGGATGATAGCCTTGTCATTATGGAAGTTTGTCTGTTGTCGAGAATTTTGTTACTCTAATGGATGGTAGCCTTGTCATTATGGAAGGTAGTCTATTTTCGAGATTTTTGTAACTCCATTGGATGGTAGCCTTATCATTATGGAAGGTAGTATGTGGTCGATACTTTTGTTACTCCAATGGATGGTAGCCTTTCATTATGGAAGGTAGTCTGTTGTCGAGATTTTTGTTACTCCAATGGATTGTACCATTGACATTATAGATGGTAGTCTGTTGACGAAAATTTTGTTACTCCAATGGATGGTAGCCTTGTCATTATGGAACGCAGTCTGTTGTCGATGTTTTTGTTACTCCAATGGATGCTACCCTTGTAATTATGGAAGGTAGTCTGTTGTCGAGATTTTTGTTATTCCAATGGACGGTAGCCTTGTCACTATGGAAGGTAGTCTGTTGTCAAATTTTTTTTTACTCCAATGGATGCTAGCCTTGTCATTAGGGAAGGTAGTCTGTCATTGTGATTTCTGTCACTCCAATGGATGGTAGCCTTGTCACTATGGAAGGTAGTCTGTTGTTCATATTTTTGTTACTCCAATGGATGGTAGCCTTGTCACTATGGAAGGTATTCTATTGTTCATTTTTTTGTTACTCCAATGGATGGTAGCCATGTCATTATGGAAGGTAGTCTGTTGTCGATATTTTTGTTACTTCAATGTATGGTAGCCTTGTCATTATGAAAGTTTGTTTGTTGTCGAGATTTTTGTTACTCCAATGGATGTTAGCCTTGTCATTATGGAAGGTAGTATGTCGTTGTGATTTATGTCACTCCAATGGATGGTAGCCTTGTCACTATGGAAGGTAGTCTGTTGTTCATATTTTTGTTACTCCAATGGATGGTAGCCTTGTCATTATAGAAGGTAGTCTATTGTCGAGATTTTTTTTACTCCAATGGATGATAGCCTTGTAATTATGGAAGGTAGTCTATTGTCGAGATTTTAGTTATTCCAATAGATGTTAGCCTTGTCATTATGGAAGGTAGTATGTTGTCGAGATTTTTGTTACTCCATTTGATGATAGCCTTGTCATTATGGAAGGTAGTCTGTCATTATGATTTCTGTGACTCAAATGGATGGTAGCCTTGCCACTAAGGAAGGTAGTCTGTTGTTCATATTTTTCTTACTCCAGTGGATGGTAGCCTTGTCATTATGGAAGGTAGTCTATTGTCGAGATTTTTGTTACTCCAATGGATGGTAGCCTTGTCATTGTGGAAGGTTGTCTGTTGTCGAGATTTTTGTTATTCTAATGGATCGTAGCATTGTCATTATGGAAGGTAGTCTGTTGTCGAGAATTTTGTTATTCCAATGGATGGTATCGTTCTCATTATGGATGGTAGTCTGTTGTCGAGAATTTTGTTACTCCAATGGATGGTACTGTTGTCATTATTTGATGGTAGTCTATTATCGAGATTTTTGTTATTCCAATGGATTGTAGCCTTGTCATTATGGAAGGTAGTCTGTTGTCGATATTTTTGTTACTTCAATGTATGGTAGCCTTGTCATTATGGAAGGTTGTTTGTTGTCGAGATTTTTGTTACTCCAATGGATGTTAGCCTTGTCATTATGGAAGGTAGTATGTTATTGTGATTTATGTCACTCCAATAGATGGTAGCCTTGTCACTATGGAAGGTATTCTGTTGTTCCTTTTTTTGTTACTCCAATGGATGGTAGCCTTGTCATTATGGAAGGTAGTCTGTTGTCGATATTTTTGTTACTTCAATGTATGGTAGCCTTGTCATTATGAAAGTTTGTTTATTGTCGAGATTTTTGTTACTCCAATGGATGTTAGCCTTGTCATTATGGAAGGTAGTATGTCGTTGTGATTTATGTCACTCCAATGGATGGTAGTCTTGTCACTATGGAAGGTAGACTGTTGTTCCTTTTTTTGTTACTCCAAGGGATGGTAGCCATGTCATTATGGAAGGTAGTCTGTTGTCGATATTTTTGTTACTTCAATGTATGGTAGCCTTGTCATTATGAAAGTTTGTTTGTTGTCGAGATTTTTGTTACTCCAATGGATGTTAGCCTTGTCATTATGGAACGCAGTCTGTTGTCGATGTTTTTGTTACTCCAATGGATGCTACCCTTGTAATTATGGAAGGTAGTCTGTTGTCGAGATTTTTGTTATTCCAATGGACGGTAGCCTTGTCACTATGGAAGGTAGTCTGTTGTCAAATTTTTTTTTACTCCAATGGATGCTAGCCTTGTCATTAGGGAAGGTAGTCTGTCATTGTGATTTCTGTCACTCCAATGGATGGTAGCCTTGTCACTATGGAAGGTAGTCTGTTGTTCATATTTTTGTTACTCCAATGGATGGTAGCCTTGTCACTATGGAAGGTATTCTATTGTTCATTTTTTTGTTACTCCAATGGATGGTAGCCATGTCATTATGGAAGGTAGTCTGTTGTCGATATTTTTGTTACTTCAATGTATGGTAGCCTTGTCATTATGAAAGTTTGTTTGTTGTCGAGATTTTTGTTACTCCAATGGATGTTAGCCTTGTCATTATGGAAGGTAGTATGTCGTTGTGATTTATGTCACTCCAATGGATGGTAGCCTTGTCACTATGGAAGGTAGTCTGTTGTTCATATTTTTGTTACTCCAATGGATGGTAGCCTTGTCATTATAGAAGGTAGTCTATTGTCGAGATTTTTTTTACTCCAATGGATGATAGCCTTGTAATTATGGAAGGTAGTCTATTGTCGAGATTTTAGTTATTCCAATAGATGTTAGCCTTGTCATTATGGAAGGTAGTATGTTGTCGAGATTTTTGTTACTCCATTTGATGATAGCCTTGTCATTATGGAAGGTAGTCTGTCATTATGATTTCTGTGACTCAAATGGATGGTAGCCTTGCCACTAAGGAAGGTAGTCTGTTGTTCATATTTTTCTTACTCCAGTGGATGGTAGCCTTGTCATTATGGAAGGTAGTCTATTGTCGAGATTTTTGTTACTCCAATGGATGGTAGCCTTGTCATTGTGGAAGGTTGTCTGTTGTCGAGATTTTTGTTACTCTAATGGATGGTAGCCTTGTCATTATGGAAGGTAGTCTGTTGTCGAGAATTTTGTTACTCCAATGGATGGTATCGTTCTCATTATGGATGGTAGTCTGTTGTCGAAAATTTTGTTACTCCAATGGATGGTACTGTTGTCATTATTTGATGGTAGTCTATTATCGAGATTTTTGTTATTCCAATGGATTGTAGCCTTGTCATTATGGAAAGTAGTCTGTTGTCGATATTTTTGTTACTTCAATGTAAGGTAGCCTTGTCATTATGGAAGGTTGTTTGTTGTCGAGATTTTTGTTACTCCTATGGATGTTAGCCTTGTCAT
The DNA here is from genome assembly GCA_948472305.1 of Vicia faba. Classification (NCBI taxonomy): domain Eukaryota; kingdom Viridiplantae; phylum Streptophyta; class Magnoliopsida; order Fabales; family Fabaceae; genus Vicia; species Vicia faba. The sequence goes on from OX451741.1 coordinate 528,960,569, forward strand.
TATGGAAGGTAGTATGTTATTGTGATTTATGTCACTCCAATAGATGGTAGCCATGTCACTATGGAAGGTATTCTGTTGTTCCTTTTTTTGTTACTCCAATGGATGGTAGCCTTGTCATTATGGAAGGTAGTCTGTTGTCGATATTTTTTTTACTTCAATGTATGGTAGCCTTGTCATTATGGAAGTTTGTTTGTTGTCGAGATTTTTGTTACTCCAATGGATGTTAGCCTTGTCATTATGGAAGGTAGTATGTCGTTGAGATTTATGTCACTCCAATGGATTGTAGCCTTGTCACTATGGAAGTTAGTCTGTTGTTCATATTTTTGTTACTCCAATGGATGGTAGCCTTGTCATTATAGAAGGTAGTCTATTGTCGAAATTTTTTTTACTCCAATGGATGATAGCCTTGTAATTTTGGAAGGTAGTCTATTGTCGAGATTTTTGTTATTCCAATGGATGTTAGCCTTATCATTATGGAAGGTAGTATGTTGTCGAGATTTTTGTTACTCCATTTGATGATAGCCTTGTCATTATGGAAGGTAGTCTGTCATTATGATTTTTGTGACTCCAATGGATTGTAGCCTTGTCACTAAGGAAGGTAGTCTGTTGTTCATATTTTTCTTACTCCAGTGGATGGTAGCCTTGTCATTATGGAAGGAAGTCTATTGTCGAGATTTTTGTTACTCCAATGGATGGTAGCCTTGTCATTGTGGAAGGTTGTCTATTGTCGAGATTTTTGTTACTCTAATGGATGGTAGCCTTGTCATTATGGAAGGTAGTCTGTTGTCGAGAATTTTGTTAATCCAATGGATGGTATCGTTCTCATTATGGATGGTAGTCTGTTGTCGATAATTTTGTTACTCCAATGGATGGTACTGTTGTCATTATTTGATGATAGTCTCTTGTCGAGATTTTTGTTATTCCAATGGATTGTAGCCTTGTCATTATTGAAGGTAGTCTGTTGTCGATATTTTTGTTACTTCAATGTATGGTAGCCTTGTCATTATGGAAGGTTGTTTATTGTCGAGATTTTTGTTACTCCTATGGATGTTAGCCTTGTCATTATGGAAAGTAGTATGTCGTTGTGATTTATATCACTCCAATGGATGGTAGCCTTGTCACTATGGAAGGTAGTCTGTTGTTCATATTTTTGTTACTCCAATGGATGGTAGCCTTGTCATTATAGAAGGTAGTTTATTGTCGAGATTTTTTTTACTCCAATGGATGATAGCCTTGTCATTATGTAAGGTAGTCTATTGTCGATATTTTAGTTATTCCAATGGATGTTAGCATTATCATTATGGAAGCTAGTATGTTGTCGAGATTTCTGTTACTCCATTTGATGGTAGCCTTGTCATTATGGAAGGTAGTCTGTCATTATGATTTCTGTGACTCCAATCGATGGTAGCCTTGTCACTAAGGAAGGTAGTATGTTGTTCATATTTTTCTTACTCCAGTGGATGGTAGCCTTGTCATTATGGAAGGTAGTCTATTGTCGAGATTTTTGTTACTCCAGTGGATGGTAGCCTTGTCATTGTGGAAGGTTGTCTGTTGTCGAGATTTTTGTTTCTCTAATGGATGGTAGCCTTGTCATTATGGAAGGTAGTCTGTTGTCGAGAATTTTGTTACTCCAATGGATGGTATCATTCTCATTATGGATGGTAGTCTGTTGTCGAGAATTTTGTTACTCCAATGGATGGTACTGTTGTCATTATTTGATGGTAGTCTGTTGTCGAGATTTTTGTTATTCCAATGGATTGTAGCCTTTTCATTATGGAAGGTAGTCTGTTGTCGATATTTTTGTTACTTCAATGTATGGTAGCCTTGTCATTATGGAAGGTTGTTTGTTGTCGAGATTTTTGTTACTCCTATGGATGTTAGCCTTGTCATTATGGAAGGTAGTATGTTGTTGTGATTTATATCACTCCAATGGATGGTAGCCTTGTCACTTTGGAAGGTATTCTGTTGTTCATTTTGTTGTTACTCCAATGGATGGTAGCCTTGTCATTATGGAAGGTAGTCTGTTGACGATATATTTGTTACTTCAATGTATGGTAGCCTTGTTATTATGGAAGTTTGTTTGTTGTCGAGATTTTTGTTACTCCAATGGATGTTAGCCTTGTCATTATGGAAGGTAGTATGTCGTTGTGATTTATGTCACTCCAATGGATTGTAGCCTTGTCACTATGGAAGGTAGTTTGTTGTTCATATTTTTGTTACTACAATGGATGGTAGCCTTGTCATTATAGAAGGTAGTCTATTGTCAAGATTTTTTTTACTCCAATGGATGATAGCCTTGTAATTATGGAAGTTAGTCTATTGTCGAGATTTTAGTTATTCCAATGGATGTTAGCCTTATCATTATGGAAGGTTGTATGTTGTCGAGATTTTTGTTACTCCATTTGATAATAGCCTTGTCATTATGGAAGGTAGTCTGTCATTATGATTTCTGTGACTCCAATGGATGGTAGCCTTGTCACTAAGGAAGGTAGTCTGTTGTTCATATTTTTCTTACTCCAGTGGATGGTAGCCTTGTCATTATAGAAGGTAGTCTATTGTCGAGATTTGTGTTACTCCAATGGATGGTAGCCTTGTCATTGTGGAAGGTTGTCTGTTGTCGAGATTTTTGTTACTCTAATGGATGGTAGCCTTGTCATTATGGAAGGTAGTCTGTTGTCGAGAATTTTGTTACTCCAATGGATGGTATCGTTCTCATTATGGATGGTAGTCTATTATCGAGATTTTTGTTATTCCAATGGATTGTAGCCTTGTCATTATGGAAGGTAGTCTGTTGTCGATATTTTTGTTACTTCAATGTATGGTAGCCTTGTCATTATGGAAGGTTGTTTGTTGTCGAGATTTTTGTTACTCCTATGGATGTTAGCCTTGTCATTATGGAAGGTAGTACGTCGTTGTGATTTATATCACTCCAATGGATGGTAGCCTTGTCACTATGGAAGGTAGTCTGTTGTTCATATTTTTGTTACTCCAATGGATGGTAGCCTTGTCATTATAGAAGGTAGTTTATTGTCGAGATTTTTTTTACTCCAATGGATGATAGCCTTGTCGTTATGGAAGGTAGTCTATTGTCGAGATTTTAGTTATTTCAATGGATGTTAGCCTTATCATTATGGAAGCTAGTATGTTGTCGAGATTTCTGTTACTCCATTTGATGGTAGCCTTGTCATTATGGAAGGTAGTCTGTCATTATGATTTCTGTGACTCCAATCGATGGTAGCCTTGTACCTAAGGAATGTAGTATGTTGTTCATATTTTTCTTACTCCAGTGGATGGTAACCTTGTCATTATGGAAGGTAGTCTATTGTCGAGATTTTTGTTACTCCAATGGATGGTAGCCTTGTCATTGTGGAAGGTTGTCTGTTGTCGAGATTTTTCTTACTCTAATGGATGGTAGCCTTGTCATTATGGAAGGTAGTCTGTTGTCGAGAATTTTGTTACTCCAATGGATGGTATCGTTCTCATTATGGATGGTAGTCTGTTGTCGAGAATTTTGTTACTCCAATGGATGGTACTATTGTCATTATTTCATGGTAGTCTGTTGTCGAGATTTTTGTTATTCCAATGGATGGTAGCCTTGTCATTATGGAAGGTAGTTTGTTGTCCATATTTGTTTTACCCCAATGGATGGTAGCCTTGTCATTATGGAAGGTAGTTTGTTGTCGAGATTTTTGTTACTTCAAGGTATGGTAGCCTTGTCATTATGGAAGGTTGTTTGTTGTCGAGATTTTTGTTACTCCAATGGATCCTAGCCTTGTCATTATGGAAGGTAGTATGTCGTTGTGATTTATGTCACTTCAATGGATGGTAGCCTTGTCACTATGGAAGGTAGTCTGTTGTTCATATTTTTGTTACTCCAATGGATGGTAGCCTTGTCATTATAAAAGGTAGTCTATTGTCGAGATTTTTTTTACTCCAAGGGATGATAGCCTTGTCATTATGGAAGTTTGTCTGTTGTCGAGATTTTTGTTACTCTAATGGATGGTAGCCTTGTAATTATGGAAGGTAGTGTGTTTTCGAGATTTTTGTAACTCCATTGGATGGTAGCCTTGTCATTATGGTAGGTAGTCTGTTGTCGATACTTTTGTTACTCCAATGGATGTTTGCCTTTCATTATGGAAGGTAGTCTGTTGTCGAGATTTTTGTTAATCCAATGGATGGTACCATTGTCATTATGGATGGTAGTCTGTTGACGAGAATTTTGTTACTCCAATGGATGGTAGCCTTGTCATTATGGAACGCAGTCTGTTGTCGAGATTTTTGTTATTCCAATGGACGGTAGCCTTGTCACTATGGAAGGTAGTCTGTTGTCAAATTTTTTTTACTCCAATGGATGCTAGCCTTGTCATTAGGGAAGGTAATCTGTCGTTGTGATTTTTGTCACTCCAATGGATGGTAGCCTTGTCACTATGGAAGGTAGTCTGTTGTTCATATTTTTGATACTCCAATGGATGGTAGCCTTGTCACCATGGAAGGTATTTTGTTGTTCATTTTTTTATTACTCCAATGGATGGTAGCCTTGTCATTATGGGAGGTAGTTTGTTGTCGAGATTTTTGTTATTCCAATGGATGGTAGCCTTGTCATTATGGAAGGTAGTCTATTGTCGATATTTTTGTTACTCCAATTGATGGTAGCATTATCATTATGGAAGGTAGTCTGTTGTCATTATTTTTATTACTCAAATGGATGGTAGTCTTGTCATTATGGTAGGTAGTATGTTATCAATATCTTTTTTACTCCAATGGATTGTAGAACTGTCATTATGGATGGTTGTCTGTTGTCGAGAATTTTGTTACTCCAATGGATGGTAGCCTTGTCATTATGGAATGCAGTCTGTTGTCGACGTTTTTGTTACTCCAATGGATGCTACCCTTGTCATTATGGAAGGTAGTCTGTTGTCGAGATTTTTGTTATTCCAATGGATGGTAGCCTTGTCACTATGAAAGGTAGTCTGTTGTCGAGATTTTTTTTACTCCAATGGATGCTAGCCTTGTCATTATGGAAGGTAGTCTGTTTTCGAGATTTTTGTTACTCCAATGTATGGTAGCCTTGTCATTATGGAAGGTAGTTTGTTTTCGATATTTCTGTTACTCCAATGGAAGGTAGCCTTTCATTATGGAAGGTAGTATGTTATCGATATCTTTGTTACTCCAATGGATTGTAACCTTGTCATTATGGAAGGTAGTCTGTTGTCGAGATTTTTGTTACTCCAATGGATTGTACCATTGTCATTATGGATGGTAGTCTGTTGTCGAGAAATTTGTTACTCCAATGGATGGTAGCCTTGTCATTATGGATTCAGTATGTTGTCGATGTTTTTGTTACTGCAATGGATGCTACCCTTGTCACTATGAAAGGTAGTCTGTTGTCGAGATTTTTTTTACTTTAATGGATGGTAGCCTTATCACTATGGAAGATAGTCTGTTTATCATATTTTTGTTACTCCAATGGATGGTAGCCTTGTAATTATGGAAGGTAGTCTGTTGTCGAGATTTTTGTTACTCCTATGGAGGGTATCGATGTCATTATGGATGGTTGTCTATTGTCGATATTTTTGTTTCTCCAATGGATGGTAGCCTTGTCATTATGAAAGGTAGTCTATTTTTGAGATTTTTGTTACTCCAATGGATGGTAGCCTTGTCACTATGGGAGGTAGTCTGTTGTTCATATTTTTGTTACTCCAATGGATGGTAGCCTTGTCATTATGGAAGGTAGTTTGTTGTCGTGATTTTTGTTATTCCAATGGATGGTAGCCTTGTCATTATGGAAGGTAGTCTGTTGTCGATATTTTTGTTACTCCAATGTATGGTAGCCTTATCATTATAGAAGGCAGTCTGCTGTCGAGATTTTTGTTAATTCAATGGATGGTAGCCTTGTCATTATGGAAGGTAGTCTGTCGTCGAAATTTTTGTTACTTCAATGGATGGTAGCCTTGTCATTATGGAAGGTATTTTGTTGTCGAGATTTTTGTTACTCCAATAGATGTTAGCCTTGTCATTATGGAAGGTAGTCTATCTTTATGATTTTTGTCACTGCAATGGATGGTAGCCTTGCCAATATGGAAGGTAGTCTATTGTTCATATTTTTGTTACTCCAATGGAAGGTAGCCTTGTCATTATTGAAGGTAGTCTATTGTAGATATTTTTGTTACTCCAATGCATGGTAGCCTTGTCATAATGGAAGGTATTATGTTGTCGATATCTTTGTTACTCCAATGGATTGTAGCTTTGTCATTATGGAAGGTAGTCTATTGTCGAGATTTTTGTTACTCCAATGGATGGTATCATTTTCATTATTGAAGGTAGTCTGTTGTCGAGAATTTTGTTACTCCAATGCATGGTAGCCTTGTCATTATGAAACGTAGTCTATTGTCGATGTTTTTGTTACTCCAATGGATGGTAGCCTTATCATTATGGAAGGTAGTCTGTTGTCGAGATTTTTGTTATTCTAATGGATGTTAGCCTTATCATTATGGAAGGTAGTCTGTTGTCGAGATTTTTGTTACTCCAATGGATGCTAGCCATGTCATTATGGAAGGTAGTCTGTTGTTGTGATTTCTGTCACTCCAATGGATGGTAGCCTTGTCACTATGGAAAGTAGTATGTTGTTCATATTTTTGTTACTCCAGTGGATGGTAGCCTTGTCATTATGGAATGTAGTCTATTATCGATATTTTTGTTACTCCAATAGATGGTAGCCTTGTCATTATGGAAGGTAGTATGTTGTTGATATCTTTGTTACTCCAATGGATTGTAGCTTTGTCATTATGGAAGGTAGTCTGTTGTCGAGATTTTTGTTACTCCAATGTATGGTATCGCTGTTATTATGAATGGTAGTGTGTTATCGAGAATTTAGTTACTCAAATGAATGGTAGCCTTGTCATTATGGAACATAGTCGGTTGTCGATGTTTTTGTTACTCCAATGGATGTTTGCCTTGTCATTATGGAAGGTAGTCTGTTGTCGAGATTTTAATTATTCCAATGGACGTTAGCCTTGTCATTATGGAAGGTAGTCTATTGTCGAGATTTTTGTTACTCTAATGGATGGTAGCCTTGTCATTATGGAAGGTTGTCTGTTTTCGTGACTTTTGTTACTCCAATTGATGGTAGCCTTTCATTATGGAAGGTAGTATGTTATCGATATCTTTGTTACTCCAATGGATTGTAACCTTGTCATTATGGAAGGTAGTCTGTTGTCGAGATTTTTGTTACTCCAATGGATTGTACCATTGTCATTATGGATGGTAGTCTGTTGTCGAGAAATTAGTTACTCCAATGGATGGTAGCCTTGTCATTATGGATTCAGTATGTTGTCGATGTATTTGTTACTGCAATGGATGCTACCCTTGTCACTATGAAAGGTAGTCTGTTGTCGAGATTTTTTTTACTCCAATGGATGGTAGCCTTATCACTATGGAAGATAGTCTATTTATCATATTTTTGTTACTCCAATGGATGGTAGCCTTGTAATTATGGAAGGTAGTCTGTTGTCGAGATTTTTGTTACTCCTATGGAGGGTATCGTTGTCATTATGGATGGTTGTCTATTGTCGATATTTTTGTTTCTCCAATGGATGGTAGCCTTGTCATTATGAAAGGTAGTCTATTTTAGAGATTTTTGTTACTCCAATGGATGGTAGCCTTGTCACTATGGGAGGTAGTTTGTTGTTCATATTTTTGTTACTCCAATGGATGGTAGCCTTGTAATTATGGAAGGTAGTTTGTTGTCGTGATTTTTGTTATTCCAATGGATGGTAGCCTTGTCATTATGGAAGGTAGTCTGTTGTCGATATTTTTGTAATCCAATGTATGGTAGCCTTGTCATTATAGAAGGCAGTCTGCTGTCGAGATTTTTGTTAATTCAATGGATGGTAGCCTTGTCATTATGGAAGGTAGTCTGTCGTCGAAATTTTTGTTACTTCAATGGATGGTAGCCTTGTCATTATGGAAGGTATTTTGTTGTCGAGATTTTTGTTACTCCAATAGATGTTAGCCTTGTCATTATGGAAGGTAGTCTATCTTTATGATTTTTGTCACTGCAATGGATGGTAGCCTTGCCAATATGGAAGGTAGTCTATTGTTCATATTTTTGTTACTCCAATGGAAGGTAGCCTTGTCATTATTGAAGGTAGTCTATTGTAGATATTTTTGTTACTCCAATGCATGGTAGCCTTGTCATAATGGAAGGTATTATGTTGTCGATATCTTTGTTACTCCAATGGATTGTAGCTTTGTCATTATGGAAGGTAGTCTATTGTCGAGATTTTTGTTACTCCAATGGATGGTATCGTTTTAATTATTGAAGGTAGTCTGTTGTCGAGAATTTTGTTACTCCAATGCATGGTAGCCTTGTCATTATGAAACGTAGTCTATTGTCGATGTTTTTGTTACTCCAATGGATGGTAGCCTTATCATTATGGAAGGTAGTCTGTTGTCGAGATTTTTGTTATTCTAATGGATGTTAGCCTTATCATTATGGAAGGTAGTCTGTTGTCGAGATTTTTGTTACTCCAATGGATGCTAGCCATGTCATTATGGAAGGTAGTTTGTCGTTGTGATTTCTGTCACTCCAATGGATGGTAGCCTTGTCACTATGGAAAGTAGTATGTTGTTCATATTTTTGTTACTCCAGTGGATGGTAGCCTTGTCATTATGGAATGTAGTCTATTATCGATATTTTTGTTACTCCAATAGATGGTAGCCTTGTCATTATGGAAGGTAGTATGTTGTTGATATCTTTGTTACTCCAATGGATTGTAGCTTTGTCATTATGGAAGGTAGTCTGTTGTCGAGATTTTTGTTACTCCAATGTATGGTATCGCTGTTATTATGAATGGTAGTGTGTTATCGAGAATTTAGTTACTCAAATGAATGGTAGCCTTGTCATTATGGAACATAGTCGTTTGTCGATGTTTTTGTTACTCCAATGGATGTTTGCCTTGTCATTATGGAAGGTAGTCTGTTGTCGAGATTTTAATTATTCCAATGGACGTTAGCCTTGTCATTATGGAAGGTAGTCTATTGTCGAGATTTTTGTTACTCTAATGGATGGTAGCCTTGTCATTATGGAAGGTTGTCTGTTTTCGTGACTTTTGTTACTCCAATTGATGGTAGCCTTTCATTATGGAAGGTAGTATATTATCGATATCTTTGTTACTCCAATGGATTGTAACCTTGTCATTATGGAAGGTAGTCTGTTGTCGAGATTTTTGTTACTCCAATGGATTGTACCATTGTCATTATGGATGGTAGTCTGTTGTCGAGAAATTTGTTACTCCAATGGATGGTAGCCTTGTCATTATGGATTCAGTATGTTGTCGATGTTTTTGTTACTGCAATGGATGCTACCCTTGTCACTATGAAAGGTAGTCTGTTGTCGAGATTTTTTTTACTCCAATGGATGGTAGCCTTATCACTATGGAAGATAGTCTGTTTATCATATTTTTGTTACTCCAATGGATGGTAGCCTTGTAATTATGGAAGGTAGTCTGTTGTCGAGATTTTTGTTACTCCTATGGAGGGTATCGTTGTCATTATGGATGGTTGTCTATTGTCGATATTTTTGTTTCTCCAATGGATGGTAGCCTTGTCATTATGAAAGGTAGTCTATTTTAGAGATTTTTGTTACTCCAATGGATGGTAGCCTTGTCACTATGGGAGGTAGTTTGTTGTTCATATTTTTGTTACTCCAATGGATGGTAGCCTTGTCATTATGGAAGGTAGTTTGTTGTCGTGATTTTTGTTATTCCAATGGATGGTAGCCTTGTCATTATGGAAGGTAGTCTGTTGTCGATATTTTTGTTACTCCAATGTATGGTAGCCTTGTCATTATAGAAGGCAGTCTGCTGTCGAGATTTTTGTTAATTCAATGGATGGTAGCCTTGTCATTATGGAAGGTAGTCTGTCGTCGAAATTTTTGTTACTTCAATGGATGGTAGCCTTGTCATTATGGAAGGTATTTTGTTGTCGAGATTTTTGTTACTCCAATAGATGTTAGCCTTGTCATTATGGAAGGTAGTCTATCTTTATGATTTTTGTCACTGCAATGGATGGTAGCCTTGCCAATATGGAAGGTAGTCTATTGTTCATATTTTTGTTACTCCAATGGAAGGTAGCCTTGTCATTATTGAAGGTAGTCTATTGTAGATATTTTTGTTACTCCAATGCATGGTAGCCTTGTCATAATGGAAGGTATTATGTTGTCGATATCTTTGTTACTCCAATGGATTGTAGCTTTGTCATTATGGAAGGTAGTCTATTGTCGAGATTTTTGTTACTCCAATGGATGGTATCGTTTTCATTATTGAAGGTAGTCTGTTGTCGAGAATTTTGTTACTCCAATGCATGGTAGCCTTGTCATTATGAAACGTAGTCTATTGTCGATGTTTTTGTTACTCCAATGGATGGTAGCCTTATCATTATGGAAGGTAGTCTGTTGTCGAGATTTTTGATATTCTAATGGATGTTAGCCTTATCATTATGGAAGGTAGTCTGTTGTAGAGATTTTTGTTACTCCAATGGATGCTAGCCATGTCATTATGGAAGGTAGTTTGTCGTTGTGATTTCTGTCACTCCAATGGATGGTAGCCTTGTCACTATGGAAAGTAGTATGTTGTTCATATTTTTGTTACTCCAGTGGATGGTAGCCTTGTCATTATGGAATGTAGTCTATTATCGATATTTTTGTTACTCCAATAGATGGTAGCCTTGTCATTATGGAAGGTAGTATGTTGTTGATATCTTTGTTACTCCAATGGATTGTAGCTTTGTCATTATGGATGGTAGTCTGTTGTCGAGATTTTTGTTACTCCAATGTATGGTATCGCTGTTATTATGAATGGTAGTGTGTTATCGAGAATTTAGTTACTCAAATGAATGGTAGCCTTGTCATTATGGAACATAGTCGGTTGTCGATGTTTTTGTTACTCCAATGGATGTTTGCCTTGTCATTATGGAAGGTAGTCTGTTGTCGAGATTTTAATTATTCCAATGGACGTTAGCCTTGTCATTATGGAAGGTAGTCTATTGTCGAGATTTTTGTTACTCTAATGGATGGTAGCCTTGTCATTATGGAAGGTTGTCTGTTTTCGTGACTTTTGTTACTCCAATTGATGGTAGCCTTGTCATTATGGAAGGTAGTCTGTTGTCGAGATTTTTGTTACTCCAATGGATGGTATCGTTATCATTATGGATTGTAGTCTATTGTCGATGTTTTTGTTACTCCAATGGATGGTAGCCTTGTCATTACGGAAGGTAATTTGTATTCGATATTTTTGTTATTCCAATGGATGGTAGCCTTGTCATTATGGAAGGTAGTTTGTTGTCGATATTTTTGTTACTCCAATGGATGGTAGCCTTGTCATTATGGAAGGTAGTTTGTTGTAGAGATTTTTGTTACTTCAATGTATGGTAGCCTTGTCATTATGGAAGGTTGTTTGTTGTCGAGATTTTTGTTACTCCAATGGATGTTAGCCTTTTTATTATGGAAGGGAGTCTGTCGTTGTGATTTATGTCACTCCATTGGATGGTAGCCTTGTCACTATGGAAGGTAGTTTGTTGTTCATATTTTTGTTACACCAATGGATGGTAGCCTTGTCATTATATAAGGTACTCTATTGTCGAGATTTTTGTTACTCAAATGGATGATTGCCTTGTCATTATAGAAGTTTGTCTGTTGTCGAGATTATTGTTACTCTAATGGATGGTAGCCTTGTCATTATGGAAGGTAGTCTGTTTTCGAGATTTTTGTTACTCCAATGTATGGTAGCCTTGTCATTATGGAAGGTAGTTTGCTTTCGATATTTCTGTTACTCCAATGGAAGGTAGCTTTTCATTATGGAAGGTAGTATGTTATCGATATCTTTGTTACTCCAATGGATTGTAACCTTGTCATTAGGGAAGGTAGTCTGTTGTCGAGATTTTTGTTACTCCAATGTATGGTATCGCTGTTATTATGAATGGTAGTGTGTTATCGAGAATTTAGTTATTCAAATGAATGGTAGCCTTGTCATTATGGAACATAGTCGGTTGTCGATGTTTTTGTTACTCCAATGGATGTTTGCCTTGTCATTATGGAAGGTAGTCTGTTGTCGAGATTTTAATTATTCCAATGGACGTTAGCCTTGTCATTATGGAAGGTAGTCTATTGTCGAGATTTTTGTTACTCTAATGGATGGTAGCCTTGTCATTATGGAAGGTTGTCTGTTTTCGTGACTTTTGTTACTCCAATTGATGGTAGCCTTTCATTATGGAAGGTAGTATGTTATCGATATCTTTGTTACTCCAATGGATTGTAACCTTGTCATTATGGAAGGTAGTCTGTTGTCGAGATTTTTGTTACTCCAATGGATTGTACCATTGTCATTATGGATGGTAGTCTGTTGTCGAGAAATTTGTTACTCCAATGGATGGTAGCCTTGTCATTATGGATTCGGTATGTTGTCGATGTTTTTGTTACTGCAATGGATGCTACCCTTGTCACTATGAAAGGTAGTCTGTTGTCGAGATTTTTTTTACTCCAATGGATGGTAGCCTTATCACTATGGAAGATAGTCTGTTTATCATATTTTTGTTACTCCAATGGATGGTAGCCTTGTAATTATGGAAGGTAGTCTGTTGTCGAGATTTTTGTTACTCCTATGGAGGGTATCGTTGTCATTATGGATGGTTGTCTATTGTCGATATTTTTGTTTCTCCAATGGATGGTAGCCTTGTCATTATGAAAGGTAGTCTATTTTAGAGATTTTTGTTACTCCAATGGATGGTAGCCTTGTAACTATGGGAGGTAGTTTGTTGTTCATATTTTTGTTACTCCAATGGATGGTAGCCTTGTCATTATGGAAGGTAGTTTGTTGTCGTGATTTTTGTTATTCCAATGGATGGTAGCCTTGTCATTATGGAAGGTAGTCTGTTGTCGATATTTTTGTTACTCCAATGTATGGTAGCCTTGTCATTATAGAAGGCAGTCTGCTGTCGAAATTTTTGTTACTTCAATGGATGGTAGCCTTGTCATTATGGAAGGGATTTTGTTGTCGAGATTTTTGTTACTCCAATAGATGTTAGCCTTGTCATTATGGAAGGTAGTCTATCTTTATGATTTTTGTCACTGCAATGGATGGTAGGCTTGCCAATATGGAAGGTAGTCTATTGTTCATATTTTTGTTACTCCAATGGAAGGTAGCCTTGTCATTATTGAAGGTAGTCTATTGTAGATATTTTTGTTACTCCAATGCATGGTAGCCTTGTCATAATGGAAGGTATTATGTTGTCGATATCTTTGTTACTCCAATGGATTGTAGCTTTGTCATTATGGAAGGTAGTCTATTGTCGAGATTTTTGTTACTCCAATGGATGGTATCGTTTTCATTATTGAAGGTAGTCTGTTGTCGAGAATTTTGTTACTCCAATGCATGGTAGCCTTGTCATTATGAAACGTAGTCTATTGTCGATATTTTTGTTACTCCAATGGATGGTAGCCTTATCATTATGGAAGGTAGTCTGTTGTCGAGATTTTTGTTATTCTAATGGATGTTAGCCTTATCATTATGGAAGGTAGTCTGTTGTCGAGATTTTTGTTACTCCAATGGATGCTAGCCATGTCATTATGGAAGGTAGTTTGTCGTTGTGATTTCTGTCACTCCAATGGATGGTAGCCTTGTCACTATGGAAAGTAGTATGTTATTCATATTTTTGTTACTCCAGTGGATGGTAGCCTTGTCATTATGGAATGTAGTCTATTATCGATATTTTTGTTACTCCAATAGATGGTAGCCTTGTCATTATGGAAGGTAGTATGTTGTTGATATCTTTGTTACTCCAATGGATTGTAGCTTTGTCATTATGGAAGGTAGTCTGTTGTCGAGATTTTTGTTACTCCAATGTATGGTATCGCTGTTATTATGAATGGTAGTGTGTTATCGAGAATTTAGTTACTCAAATGAATGGTAGCCTTGTCATTATGGAACATAGTCGGTTGTCGATGTTTTTGTTACTCCAATGGATGTTTGCCTTGTCATTATGGAAGGTAGTCTGTTGTCGAGATTTTAATTATTCCAATGGACGTTAGCCTTGTCATTATGGAAGGTAGTCTATTGTCGAGATTTTTGTTACTCTAATGGATGGTAGCCTTGTCATTATGGAAGGTTGTCTGTTTTCGTGACTTTTGTTACTCCAATTGATGGTAGCCTTTCATTATGGAAGGTAGTGTGTTATCGATATCTTTGTTACTCCAATGGATTGTAACCTTGTCATTATGGAAGGTAGTCTGTTGTCGAGATTTTTGTTACTCCAATGGATTGTACCATTGTCATTATGGATGGTAGTCTGTTGTCGAGAAATTTGTTACTCCAATGGATGGTAGCCTTGTCATTATGGATTCAGTATGTTGTCGATGTTTTTGTTACTGCAATGGATGCTACCCTTGACACTATGAAAGGTAGTCTGTTGTCGAGATTTTTTTTACTCCAATGGATGGTAGCCTTATCACTATGGAAGATAGTCTGTTTATCATATTTTTGTTACTCCAATGGATGGTAGCCTTGTAATTATGGAAGGTAGTCTGTTGTCGAGATTTTTGTTACTCCTATGGAGGGTATCGTTGTCATTATGGATGGTTGTCTATTGTCGATATTTTTGTTTCTCCAATGGATGCTAGCCTTGTCATTATGGAAGGGAGTCTGTCGTTGTGATTTATGTCACTCCATTGGATGGTAGCCTTGTCACTATGGAAGGTAGTTTGTTGTTCATATTTTTGTTACACCAATGGATGGTAGCCTTGTCATTATATAAGGTACTCTATTGTCGAGATTTTTGTTACTCAAATGGATGATTGCCTTGTCATTATAGAAGTTTGTCTGTTGTCGAGATTATTGTTACTCTAATGGATGGTAGCCTTGTCATTATGGAAGGTAGTCTGTTTTCGAGATTTTTGTTACTCCAATGTATGGTAGCCTTGTCATTATGGAAGGTAGTTTGTTTTCGATATTTCTGTTACTCCAATGGAAGGTAGCCTTTCATTATGGAAGGTAGTATGTTATCGATATCTTTGTTACTCCAATGGATAATAGCCTTGTCATTATGGAATGTAGTCTATTATCGATATTTTTGTTACTCCAATAGATGGTAGCCTTGTCATTATGGAAGGTAGTATGTTGTTGATATCTTTGTTACTCCAATGGATTGTAGCTTTGTCATTATGGAAGGTAGTCTGTTGTCGAGATTTTTGTTACTCCAATGTATGGTATCGCTGTTATTATGAATGGTAGTGTGTTATCGAGAATTTAGTTACTCAAATGAATGGTAGCCTTGTCATTATGGAACATAGTCGGTTGTCGATGTTTTTGTTACTCCAATGGATGTTTGCCTTGTCATTATGGAAGGTAGTCTGTTGTGGAGATTTTAATTATTCCAATGGACGTTAGCCTTGTCATTATGGAAGGTAGTCTATTGTCGAGATTTTTGTTACTCTAATGGATGGTAGCCTTGTCATTATGGAAGGTTGTCTGTTTTCGTGACTTTTGTTACTCCAATTGATGGTAGCCTTGTCATTATGGAAGGTAGTCTGTTGTCGAGATTTTTGTTACTCCAATGGATGGTATCGTTATCATTATGGATTGTAGTCTATTGTCGATGTTTTTGTTACTCCAATGGATGGTAGCCTTGTCATTACGGAAGGTAATTTGTATTCGATATTTTTGTTATTCCAATGGATGGTAGCCTTGTCATTATGGAAGGTAGTTTGTTGTCGATATTTTTGTTACTCCAATGGATGGTAGCCTTGTCATTATGGAAGGTAGTTTGTTGTAGAGATTTTTGTTACTTCAATGTATGGTAGCCTTGTCATTATGGAAGGTTGTTTGTTGTCGAGATTTTTGTTACTCCAATGGATGCTAGCCTTGTCATTATGGAAGGGAGTCTGTCATTGTGATTTATGTCACTCCATTGGATGGTAGCCTTGTCACTATGGAAGGTAGTTTGTTGTTCATATTTTTGTTACACCAATGGATGGTAGCCTTGTCATTATATAAGGTACTCTATTGTCGAGATTTTTGTTACTCAAATGGATGATTGCCTTGTCATTATAGAAGTTTGTCTGTTGTCGAGATTATTGTTACTCTAATGGATGGTAGCCTTGTCATTATGGAAGGTAGTCTGTTTTCGAGATTTTTGTTACTCCAATGTATGGTAGCCTTGTCATTATGGAAGGTAGTTTGTTTTCGATATTTCTGTTACTCCAATGGAAGGTAGCCTTTCATTATGGAAGGTAGTATGTTATCGATATCTTTGTTACTCCAATGGATTGTAACCTTGTCATTAGGGAAGGTAGTCTGTTGTCGAGATTTTTGTTACTCCAATGGATTATACCATTGTCATTATGGAAGGTAGTCTGTTGTCGAGAAATTTGTTACTCCAATGGATGGTAGCCTTGTCATTATGGATTCAGTATGTTGTCGATGTTTTTGTTACTGCAATGGATGCTACCCTTGTCACTATGAAAGGTAGTCTGTTGTCGAGATTTTTTTTACTCCAATGGATGGTAGCCTTATCACAATGGAAGATAGTCTGTTTATCATATTTTTGTTACTCCAATGGATGGTAGCCTTGTAATTATGGAGGGTAGTCTATTGTCGAGATTTTTTTTACTCCAATTGATGGTAGCATTATCATTATGGAAGGTTTTCTGTTGTTGATTATTTGTTACTCCAATGGATTGTAGCCTTGTCATTATGGGAGGTAGTCTGTTTTCGAAATTTTTGTTACTCCATTGGATGCTTGCCTTGTCATTACGGAAGGTAATCTGTCATTGTGATTTCTGTCACTCCAATGGATGGTAGCCTTGTCACTATGGAAGGTAGTCTGTTGTTCATATTTTTGTTACTCCAATGAATGGTAGCCTTATCATTATAGAAGGTAGTCTATTGTCGAGATTTTTGTTACTTCAATTGATGGTAGCCTTGTCATTATGGAAGGTAGTCTGTTTTCGAGATTTTTGTTACTCCAATGGATGGTAGCCTTGTCATTATGAAATGTAGTCTATTGTCGATATTTTTGTTACTCTAATGGATGTTATCATTGTCATTATGGAAAGTAGTTTGTTGTCGAGATTTTTGTTATTCTAATGGATGGTAGCCTTGTCATTATGGAAGGTAGTTTGTTGTCGATATTTTTGTTACTCCAATGGATGGTAGCCTTGTCATTATGGAAGGTAGTCTGTTGTCGAGATTTTTGTTAATTCAATGGATGGTAGCCTTGTCATTATTAAAGGTAGTCTATTGTATATATCTTTATTACTCCAATGCATGGTAGCCTTGTCATTATGGAAGGTAGTCTATTGTCGATATCTTTGTTACTCCAATGGATGGTAGCCTTGTCACTATGGAACGTAGTCTGTTGTCGATGGTTTTGTTACTCCAATGGATGGTAGCCTTATCATTATGAAAGGTAGTCTGTTGTTGAGATTTTAGTTATTCCAATGGATGTTAGCCTTATCAATAGTGAAGGTAGTCTGTTGTCGAGATTTTTGTTACTCCAATGGATGCTAGCCTTGTCATTATGGAACGCAGTCTGTTGTTGATGTATTTGTTACTCCAATGGATTCTACCTTAGTCATTATGGAAAGTAGTCTGTTGTCGAGATTTTTGTTATTCCAATGGACGGTAGCCTTGTCACTATGGAAGGTAGTCTATTGTCAAAAAAAATTTTACTCCAATGGATGCTAGCCTTGTCATTAGGGAGGGTAGTCTGTCGTTGTGATTTATCTCACTCCAATGGATGGTAGCCTTGTCACTATGGAAGGTAGTCTGTTGTTCATATTTTTGTTACTCCAATGGATGGTAGCCTGGTCACTATGGAAGGTATTCTGTTGTTCATTTTTTTGTTACTCCAATGGATGGTAGCCTTGTCATTATGGAAGGTAGTCTGTTGTCGATATTTTTGTTACTTCAATGTATGGTAGCCTTGTCATTATGGAAGTTTGTTTGTTGTCGAGATTTTTGTTACTCCAATGGATGTTAGCCTTGTCATTATGGAAGGTAGTATGTCGTTGTGATTCATGTCACTCCAATGGATGGTAGCCTTGTCAATATGGAAGGTAGTCTGTTGTTCATATTTTTGTTACTCCAATGGATGGTAGCCTTGTCATTATAGAAGGTAGTCTATTGTCGAGATTTTTTTTACTCCAATGGATGATAGCCTTGTCATTATGGAAGGTAGTCTATTATCGAGATTTTAGTTATTTCAATGGATGTTAGCCTTATCATTATGGAAGGTATTATGTTGTCGAGATTTTTGTTACTCCATTTGATGATAGCCTTGTCATTATGATTTCTGTGACTCCAATGAATGGTAGCCTTGTCACTAAGGAAGTAGTCTGTTGTTCATATTTTTCTTACTCCAGTGGACGGTAGTCTTGTCATTATGGAAGGTAGTCTATTGTCGAGATTTTTGTTACTCCAATGGATAGTAGCCTTGTCATTGTAGAAGGTTGTCTGTTTTCGAGATTTTTGTTACTCCAATGGATGGTATCGTTCTCATTATGGATGGTAGTCTGTTGTCGAGAATTTTGTTACTCCAATGGATGGTACTATTGTCATTATTTGATGGTAGTCTGTTGTCGAGATTTTTGTTATTCCAATGGATTGTAGCCTTGTCATTATGGAAGGTAGTCTGTTGTCGATATTTTTGTTATATCAATGTATGGTAGCCTTGTCACTATGGAAGGATGTTTGTTGTCGAGATTTTTGTTACTCCTTTTGATGTTAGCCTTGTCATTATGGAAGGTAGTATGTCGTTGTGATTTATGTCACTCCAATGGATGGTAGCCTAGTCACTATGGAAGGTAGTCTGTTGTTCATATTTTTGTTACTCCAATGGATGGTAGCCTTGTCATTATAGAAGGTAGTCTATTGTCGAGATTTTTTTTACTCCAATGGATGATAGCCTTGTCATTATGGAAATTTGTCTGTTGTCGAGATTTTTGTTACTCCAATGGATGGTATCCTTGTCATTATGGAAGGTAGTCTGTTTTCGAGATTTTTGTAACTTCATTGGATGGTAGCCTTGTCATTATGGAAGGTAGTCTGTTGTCGATACTTTTGTTACTCCAATGGATGGTAGCCTTTCATTATGGAAGGTAGTCTGTTCTCGAGATTTTTGTTACTCCAATGGATGGTACCATTGTCATTATGGATGGTAGTCTGTTGACTAGAATTTTGTTACTCCAATGGATGGTAGCCTTGTCATTATGGAACGCAGTCTGTTGTCGAGATTTTTGTTATTCCAATGGACGGTAGCCTTGTTAATATGGAAGGTAGTCTGTTGTCAAATTTTTTTTTACTCCAATGGATGCTAGCCTTGTCATTAGGGAAGGTAATCTATCGTTGTGATTTCGGTCACTCCAATGGATGGTAGCCTTGTCACTATGGAAGGTAGTCTGTTGTTCATATTTTTGATACTCCAATGGATGGTAGCCTTGTCACTATGGAAGGTATTTTGTTGTTCATTTTTTGGTTACTCCAATGGATGGTAGCCTTGTCATTATGGAAGGTAGTTTGTTGTCGAGATTTTTGTTATTCCAATGGATGGTAGCCTTGTCATTATGGAAGGTAGTCTATTGTCGAGATTTTTGTTACTCCAATTGATGGTAGCATTATCATTATGGAAGTTAGTCTGTTGTCGTTATTTTTGTTACTCAAATGGATGGTAGTCTAGTCATTATGGTAGGTATTATGTTATCAATATCTCTGTAACTCCAATGGATTGTAGAATTGTCATTATGGATGGTAGTCTGTTGTCGAGAATTTTGTTACTCCAATGGATGGTAGCCTTGTCATTATGGAACGCAGTCTGTTGTCGATGTTTTTGTTACTCCAATGGATGCTACCCTTGTTATTATGGAAGGTAGTTTGTTGTCGAGATTTTTGTTATTCCATTGGATGGTAGCCTTGTCACTATGGAAGGTAGTCTGTTGTCAAGATTTTTTTTACTCCAATGTATGCTAGCCTTGTCATTATGGAAGGTAGTCTGTCGTTGTGATTTCTGTCACTCCAATAGATGGTAGCCTTGTCACTATGGAAGGTAGCCTATTGTCGAGAGTTTTGTTACTCCAATGGATGGTAGCCTTGTCATTGTTAAAGGTTGTCTGTTGTCGAGATTTTTGTTACTCTAATGGATGGTAGCCTTGTCATTATGGAAGGTAGTCTGTTTTGGAGAATTTTGTTACTCCAATTGATGGTAGCCTTGTCATTATGGAAGGTAGTCTGTTGTCGAGATTTTTGTTACTGCTATGGATCGTATCGTTGTCATTATGGATGGTTGTCTGTTGTCGATATTTTTGTTTCTCCAATGGATGGTAGCCTTGTCATTATGAAAGGTAGTCTATTTTTGAGATTTTTGTTACTCCAATGGATGGTAGCCTTGTCACTATGGGAGGTAGTCTGTTGTTCATATTTTTGTTACTCCAATGGATGGTAGCCTTGTCATTATGGAAGGTAGTTTGTTGTCATGATTTTTGTTATTCCAATGGATGGTAGCCTTGTCATTATGGAAGGTAGTCTGTTATCGATATTTTTGTTACTCCAATGTATGGTAGCCTTGTCATTATAGAAGGCAGTCTGCTGTCGAGATTTTTGTTAATTCAATGGATGGTAGCCTTGTCATTATGGAAGGTAGTTTGTCGTCGAAATTTTTGTTACTTCAATGGATGGTAGCCTTGTCATTATGGAAGTTATTTTGTTGTCGAATTTTTGTTACTCCAATGGATGCTAGCCTTGCCATTATGGAAGGTAGTCTATCGTTGTGATTTTTGTCACTGCAATGGATGGTAGCCTTGCCAATATGGAAGGTAGTATGTTGTTCATATTTTTGTTACTCCAATGGAAGGTAGCCTTGTCATTATTGAAGGTAGTCGATTGTAGATATTTTTGTTACTCCAATGCATGGTAGCCTTGTCATAATGGAAGGTATTCTGTTGTCGATATCTTTATTACTCCAATGGATTGTAGCTTTGTCATTATGGAAGGTAGTCTATTGTCGAGATTTTTGTTACTCCAATGGATGGTATCGTTGTCATTATGGATGGTAGTCTGTTGTCGAGAATCTTGTTACTCCAATGCATGGTAGCCTTGTCATTATGAAACGTAGTCTATTGTCGATGTTTTTGTTACTCCAATGGATGGTAGCCTTATCATTATGGAAGGTAGTCTGTTGTCGAGATTTTTGTTATTCCAATGGATGTTAGCCTTATCAATATGGAAGGTAGTCTGTTGTCGAGATTTTTGTTACTCCAATGGATGCTAGACATGTCATTATGGAAGGTAGTCTGTCGTTGTGATTTCTGTCACTCGAATGGATGGTAGCCTTGTCACTATGGAAGGTAGTCTGTTGTTCATATTTTTGTTAGTCCAGTGGATGGTAGCCTTGTCATTATGGAAGGTAGTCTATTATCGATATTTTTGTTACTCCAATAGATGGTAGCCTTGTCATTATGGAAGGTAGTATGTTGTTGATATCTTTGTTACTCCAACGGATTGTAGCTTTGTCATTAAGGAAGGTAGTCTGTTGTCGAGATTTTTGTTACTCCAATGGATGGTATCGCTGTCATTATGAATGGTAGTCTGTTGTCGAGAATTTTGTTACTCCAATGGATGGTAGCCTTGCCATTATGGAACGTAGTCTGTTGTCGATGTTTTTGTTACTCCAATGGATAGTAGCCTTGTAATTATGGAAGGTAGTCTGTTGTCGAGATTTTATTTATTCCAATGGATGTTAGCCTTATCATTATGGAAGGTAGTCTGTTGTTGAGATTTTTTTTACTCCAATGTATGGTAGGCTTGTCATTATGGAAGGCAGTCTGTTGTTGAGATTTTTGTTAATTCAATGGATGGTAGCCTTGTCGTTATGGAAGGTAGTCTATCGTCGAGATTTTTGTTACTTCAATGGATGGTAGCCTTGTCATTATGGAAGGTATTTTGTTGTCGAGATTTTTGTTACTCCAATGGATGCTAGCCTTGTCATTATGGAAGGTAGTCTATCATTGTGATTTTTGTCACTGCAATGGATGGTAGCCTTGCCAATATGGAAGGTAGTCTGTTGTTCATATTTTTGTTACTCCAATGGAAGGTAGCCTTGTCATTTTTGAAGGTAGTCGATTGTAGATATTTTTGTTACTTCAATGCATGGTAGCCTTGTCATAATTGAAGGTATTTTGTTGTCGATATCTTTATTACTCCAATGGATTGTAGCTTTGTCATTATGGAAGGTAGTCTGTTGTCGAGATTTTTGTTACTCCAATGGATGGTATCGTTGTCATTATGGATGGTAGTCTGTTGTCGAGAATTTTGTTACTCCAATGCATGGTAGCCTTGTCATTATGAAACGTAGTCTATTGTCGATGTTTTTGTTACTCCAGTGGATGGTAGCCTTATCATTATGGAAGGTAGTCTGTTGTCGAGATTTTTGTTATTCCAATGGATGTTAGCCTTATCATTATGGAAGGTAGTCTGTTGTCGAGATTTTTGTTACTCCAATGGATGCTAGCCATGTCATTATGGAAGGTAGTCTGTCGTTGTGATTTCTGTCACTCCAATGGATGGTAGCCTTGTCACTATGGAAGGTAGTCTGTTGTTCATATTTTTGTTGCTCCAGTGGATGGTAGCCTTGTCATTATGGAAGGTAGTCTATTATCGATATTTTTGTTACTCCAATAGATGGTAGCCTTGTCATTATGGAAGGTAGTATGTTGTTGATATCTTTGTTACTCCAACGGATTGTAGCTTTGTCATTAAGGAAGGTAGTCTATTGTCGAGATTTTTGTTACTCCAATGGATGGTATCACTGTCATTATGAATGGTAGTCTGTTGTCGAGAATTTTGTTACTCCAATGAATGGTAGCCTTGTCATTATGGAATGTAGTCTGTTGTCGATGTTTTTGTTACTCCAATGGATGGTAGCCATGTAATTATGGAAGGTAGTCTATTCTCGAGATTTTATTTATTCCAATGGATGTTAGCCTTATCATTATGGAAGGTAGTCTGTTGTTGAGATTTTTGTTACTCCAATGTATGGTAGCCTTGTCATTATGGAAGGCAGTCTGTTGTCGAGATTTTTGTTAATTCAATGGATTGTAGCCTTGTCATTATGGAAGGTAGTCTGTCGTCGAGATTTTTGTTACTTCAATGGATGGTAGCCTTGTCATTATGGAAGGTATTTTGTTGTCGAGATTTTTGTTACTCCAATGGATGCTAGCCTTGTCATTATGGAAGGTAGTCTATCATTGTGATTTTTGTCACTGCAATGGATGGTAGCCTTGCCAATATGGAAGGTAGTCTGTTGTTCATATTTTTGTTACTCCAATGGAAGGTAGCCTTGTCATTATTGAAGGTAGTCGATTGTAGATATTTTTGTTACTCCAATGCATGTTAGCCTCGTCATAATGGAAGGTATTCTGTTGTCGATATCTTTATTACTCCAATGGATTGTAGCTTTGTCATTATGGAAGGTAGTCTGTTGTCGAGATTTTTGTTACTCCAATGGATGGTATCATTGTCATTATGGATGGTAGTCTGTTGTCGAGAATTTTGTTACTCGAATGCATGGTAGCCTTGTCATTATGAAACGTAGTCTATTGTCGATGTTTTTGTTACTCCAATGGATGGTAGCCTTATCATTATGGAAGGTAGTCTGTTGTCGAGATTTTTGTTATTCCAATGGATGTTAGCCTTATCATTATGGAAGGTAGTCTGTTGTCGAGATTTTTGTTACTCCAATGGATGCTAGCCATGTCATTATGGAAGGTAGTATGTCGTTGTGATTTCTGTCACTCCAATGGATTGTAGCCTTGTCACTATGGAAGGTAGTTTGTTGTTCATATTTTTGTTACTCCAGTGGATGGTAGCCTTGTCATTATGGAAGGTAGTCTATTACGATATTTTTGTTACTCCAATAGATGGTAGCCTTGTCATTATAGAAGGTAGTATGTTGTTGATATCTTTGTTACTCCAGCAGATTGTAGATTTGTCATTTAGAAAGGTAGTCTATTGTTGAGATTTTTGTTACTCCAATGGATGGTATCGCTGTCATTATGAATGGTAGTCTGTTGTCAAGAATTTTGTTACTCCAATGGATGGTAGCCTTGTCATTATGGAACGTAGTCTGTTGTCGATGTTTTTGTTACTCCAATGGATGGTAGCCTTGTAATTATGGAAGGTAGTCTGTTGTCCAGATTTTATTTATTCCAATGGATGTTAGCCTTATCATTATGGAAGGTAGTCTGTTGTTGAGATTTTTGTTACTCTAATGTATGGTAGCCTTGTCATTATGGAAGGCAGTCTGTTGTCGAGATTTTTGTTAATTCAATGGATGGTAGCCTTGTCATTATGGAAGGTAGTCTGTCGACGAGATTTTGGTTACTGCAATGGATGGTAGCCTTGTCATTATGGAAGGTATTTTGTTGTCGAGATTTTTGTTACTCCAATGGATGCTAGCCTTGTCATTATGGAAGGTATTTTGTCGTTGTGATTTCTGTCACTGCAATGGATGGTAGCCTTGCCAATATGGAAGGTAGTCTGTTGTTCATATTTTTGTTACTCCAATGGAAGGTAGCCTTGTCATTATTGAAGGTAGTCTATTGTAGATATTTTTGTTACTCCAATGCATGGTAGCCTTGTCATAATGGAAGGTATTGTGTTGTCGATATCTTTGTTACTCCAATGGATTGTAGCTTTGTCATTATGGAAGGTAGTTTGTTGTCGAGATTTTTGTTATTCCAATGGATGGTATCGTTGTCATTATGGATGGTAGTCTGTTGTCGAGAATTTTGTTACTCCAATGCATTGTAGCCTTGTCATTATGGAACGTAGTCTGTTGTCGATGTTTTTGTTACTCCAATGGATGGTAGCCTTATCGTTATGGAAGGTAGTCTGTTGTCGAGATTTTTGTTATTCCAATGGATGTGAGCCTTATCATTATGGAAGGTAGTCTGTTGTCGATATTTTTGTTACTCCAATGGATGCTAGCCTTGTCATTATGGAAGGTAGTCTATCATTGTGATTTTTGTCACTGCAATGGATGGTAGCCTTGCCAATATGGAAGGTAGTCTGTTGTTCATATTTTTGTTACTCCAATGGAAGGTAGCCTTGTCATTATTGAAGGTAGTCGATTGTAGATATTTTTGTTACTCCAATGCATGTTAGCCTCGTCATAATGGAAGGTATTCTGTTGTCGATATCTTTATTACTCCAATGGATTGTAGCTTTGTCATTATGGAAGGTAGTCTGTTGTCGAGATTTTTGTTACTCCAATGGATGGTATCATTGTCATTATGGATGGTAGTCTGTTGTCGAGAATTTTGTTACTCGAATGCATGGTAGCCTTGTCATTATGAAACGTAGTCTATTGTCGATGTTTTTGTTACTCCAATGGATGGTAGCCTTATCATTATGGAAGGTAGTCTGTTGTCGAGATTTTTGTTATTCCAATGGATGTTAGCCTTATCATTATGGAAGGTAGTCTGTTGTCGAGATTTTTGTTACTCCAATGGATGCTAGCCATGTCATTATGGAAGGTAGTATGTCGTTGTGATTTCTGTCACTCGAATGGATTGTAGCCTTGTCACTATGGAAGGTAGTTTGTTGTTCATATTTTTGTTACTCCAGTGGATGGTAGCCTTGTCATTATGGAAGGTAGTCTATTACGATATTTTTGTTACTCCAATAGATGGTAGCCTTGTCATTATAGACGGTAGTATGTTGTTGATATCTTTGTTACTCCAGCAGATTGTAGATTTGTCATTTAGAAAGGTAGTCTATTGTTGAGATTTTTGTTACTCCAATGGATGGTATCGCTGTCATTATGAATGGTAGTCTGTTGTCAAGAATTTTGTTACTCCAATGGATGGTAGCCTTGTCATTATGGAACGTAGTCTGTTGTCGATGTTTTTGTTACTCCAATGGATGGTAGCCTTGTAATTATGGAAGGTAGTCTGTTGTCCAGATTTTATTTATTCCAATGGATGTTAGCCTTATCATTATGGAAGGTAGTCTGTTGTTGAGATTTTTGTTACTCTAATGTATGGTAGCCTTGTCATTATGGAAGGCAGTCTGTTGTCGAGATTTTTGTTAATTCAATGGATGGTAGCCTTGTCATTATGGAAGGTAGTCTGTCGTCGAGATTTTGGTTACTGCAATGGATGGTAGCCTTGTCATTATGGAAGGTATTTTGTTGTCGAGATTTTTGTTACTCCAATGGATGCTAGCCTTGTCATTATGGAAGGTATTTTGTCGTTGTGATTTCTGTCACTGCAATGGATGGTAGCCTTGCCAATATGGAAGGTAGTCTGTTGTTCATATTTTTGTTACTCCAATGGAAGGTAGCCTTGTCATTATTGAAGGTAGTCTATTGTAGATATTTTTGTTACTCCAATGCATGGTAGCCTTGTCATAATGGAAGGTATTGTGTTGTCGATATCTTTGTTACTCCAATGGATTGTAGCTTTGTCATTATGGAAGGTAGTCTGTTGTCGAGATTTTTGTTATTCCAATGGATGGTATCGTTGTCATTATGGATGGTAGTCTGTTGTCGAGAATTTTGTTACTCCAATGCATGGTAGCCTTGTCATTATGGAACGTAGTCTGTTGTCGATGTTTTTGTTACTCCAATGGATGGTAGCCTTATCGTTATGGAAGGTAGTCTGTTGTCGAGATTTTTGTTATTCCAATGGATGTGAGCCTTATCATTATGGAAGGTAGTCTGTTGTCGATATTTTTGTTACTCCAATGGATGCTAGCCATGTCATTATGGAAGGTAGTTTGTCGTTGTGATTTCTGTCACTCAAATGGATGGTAGCCTTGTCACTATGTAAAGTAGTCTGTTGTTCATATTTTTGTTACTCCAGTGGATGGTAGCCTTGTCATTATGGAAGGTAGTCTATTATCGATATTTTTGTTACTCCAATAGATGGTAGCCTTGTCATTATGGAAGGTAGTATGTTGTTGATATCTTTGTTACTCCAATGGATTGTAGCTTTGTCATTATGGAAGGTAGTCTGTTGTCGAGATTTTTGTTACTCCAATGGATGGTATCGCTGTCATTATGAATGGTAGTCTGTTGTCGAGAATTTTGTTACTCAAATGGATGGTAGCCCGGTCGTTATGGAACATAGTCGGTTGTCGATGTTTTTGTTACTCCAATGGATGTTATCCTTGTCATTATGGAAGGTAGTCTGTTGTCGAGATTTTATTTATCCCAATGGAAGTTAGCCTTATCATTATGGAAGGTAGTCTGCTGTTGAGATTTTTGTTATTCCAATGGATGGTAGCCTTGTCACTATGGAAGGTAGTATGTTGTTAATATTTTTCTTACTCGAGTGGATGGTAGCCTTGTCATTATGGAAGGTAGTCTATTGTCGAGATTTTTGTTACTCTAATGGATGGTAGCCTTGTCATTATGGAAGGTAGTCTGTTTTCGTGACTTTTGTTACTCCAATTGATGGTAGCCTTGTCATTATGGAAGGTAGTCTGTTGTCGAGGATTTTGTTACTCCAATGGATGGTATCATTGTCATTATGGATTGTAGTCTATTGTCGATGTTTTTGTTACTCCAATGGATGGTAGCCTTGTCATTATGGAAGGTAGTTTGTATTCGATATTTTTTTATTCCAATGGATGATAGCCTTGTCATTATGGAAGGTAGTTTGTTGTCGATATTTTTGTTACTGCAATGGATGGTAGCCTTGTCATTATGGAAGGTAGTTTGTTGTAGAGATTTTTGTTACTTCAATGTATGGTAGCCTTGTCATTATGGAAGGTTGTTTGTTGTCGAGATTTTTGTTACTCCAATGGATGCTAGCCTTGTCATTATGGAAGGTAGTCTGTCGTTGTGATTTATGTCACTCCATTGGATGGTAGCCTTGTCACTATGGAAGGTAGTTTATTGTTCATATTTTTGTTACACCAATGGATGGTAGCCTTTTCATTATATAAGGTAGTCTATTGTCGAGATTTTTGTTACTCCAATGGATGATAGCCTTGTCATTATGGAAGTTTGTCTGTTGTCGAGATTATTGTTACTCCAATGGATGGTAGCCTTGTCATTATGGAAGGTAGTCTGTTTTCGAGATTTTTGTTACTCCAATGTATGGTAGCCTTGTCATTATGGAAGGTAGTCTGTTTTCGATATTTTTGTTACTCCAATGGAAGGTAGCCTTTCATTATGGAAGGTAGTATGTTGTCGATATCTTTGTTACTCCAATGGATTGTAGCCTTGTCATTATGGAAGGTAGTCTGTTGTCGAGATTTTAGTTACTCCAATGGATTGTACCATTGTCATTATGGATGGTAGTCTGTTGTCGAGAATTTTGTTACTCCAATGGATGGTAGCCTTGTCATTATGGATTCAATATGTTGTCGATGTTTTTGTTACTGCAATGGATGCTACCCTTGTCACTATGAAAGGTAGTCTGTTGTCGAGATTTTTTTTACTCCAATGGATGGTAGCCTTGTCACTATGGAAGATAGTCTGTTTATCATAATTTTGTTACTCCAATGGATGGTAGCCTTGTAATTATGGCGGGTAGTCTATTGTCGAGATTTTTGTTACTCCAATTGATGGTAGCATTATCATTATGAAAGGTAGTCTGTTGTCGAGATTTTAGTTATTCCAATGGATGTTAGCCTTATCATTATGGAAGGTAGTCTGTTTTCGAGATTTTTGTTACTCCAATGGATGCTTGCCTTGTCATTATGGAAGGTAGTCTGTCGTTGTTATTTCTGTCACTCCAATGGATGGTAGCCTTGTCACTATGGAAGGTAGTCTGTTGTTCATATTTTCGTTACTCCAATGGATGGTAGCCTTATCATTATAGAAGATAGTCTATTGTCGAGATTTTTGTTACTTCAATTGATGGTAGCCTTGTCATTATGGAAGGTAGTCTGTTTTCGAGTTTTTTATTACTCCAATGGATGGTAGCCTTGTCATTATGAAAGGTAGTCTATTGTCGATATTTTTGTTACTCTAATGGATGTTATCATTGTCATTATGGAAGGTAGTTTGTTGTCGAGATTTTTGTTATTCCAATGGATGGTAGCCTTGTCATTATGGAAGGTATTTTGTTGTCAATATTTTTGTTACTCCAATGGATGGTAGCCTTGTCATTATGGAAGGTAGTCTGTTGTCGAGATTTTTGTTAATTCAATGGATGGTAGCCTTGTCATTATTAAAGGTAGTCTATTGAATATATCTTTGTTACTCCAATGCATGGTAGCCTTGTCATTATGGAAGGAAGTCTGTTGTTGATATCTTTGTTACTCCAATGGATTGTAGCTTTGTCATTATGGAAGGTAGTCTGTTGTCGAGATTTTTGTTACTCCAATGGATGGTATCATTCTCATTATGGATGGTAGTATGTTGTCGAGAATTTTGTTACTCCAATGGATGGTAGCCTTGTCATTATGGAACGTAGTCTGTTGTATATTTTTTTGTTACTCCAATGGATGGTAGCCTTATCATTATGAAAGGTAGTCTGTTGTCGAGATTTTAGTTATTCCAATGGATGTTAGCCTTATCACTAGTGAAGGTAGTCTGTTGTCGAGATTGTTTTTACTCCAATGGATGCTAGCCTAGTCATTATGGAAGGTAGTCTGTTGTTGTGATTTCTGTGACTCCAATGGATGGTAGCCTTGTCACTAAGGAAGGTAGTCTGTTGTTCATATTTTTCTTACTCCAGTGGATGGTAGCCATTTCATTATGGAAGGTCGTCTATTGTCGAGATTTTTGTTACTCGAATGGATGGTAGCCTTGTCATTGTGGAAGGTTGTCTGTTGACGAGATTTTTGTTACTCTAATGGATGGTAGCCTTGTCATTATGGAAGGTAGTCTGTTTTCGAGAATTTTGTTACTCCACATGATTGTATCCTTGTCATTATGGAAGGTAGTCTGTTGTCGAGATTTTTGTTACTCCAATGGATGGTACTGTTGTCATTATGGATGGTAGTCTGTTGTCGAGATTTTTGTGATTCTAAAGGGTTGTATCCTTGTCATTATGGAAGGTAGTCTGTTGTCGATATTTGTGTTAATCCGATGTATGGTAGCCTTGTCATTATGGAAGGTTGTTTGTTATCGAGATTTTTGTTACTCCAATTGATGCTAGCCTTGTCATTATGGAAGGTAGTATGTCATTGTGATTTATGTCACTCCGATGGATGGTAGCCTTGCCACTATGGAAGGTAGTCTATTGTTCATATTTTTGTTACTCCAATGGATGGTAGCCTTGTCATTATAGAAGGTAGTATATTGTCGAGATTATTTTTACTCCAATGGATGATAGCCTTTTCATTATGGAAGTTTGTCTGTTGTCGATATTTTTGTTACTCTAATGGATGGTAGAATTTTCATTATGGAAGGTAGTCTGTTTTTGAGATTTTTGTAACTCCAATGGATGGTAGCCTTGTCATTATGGAAGGTAGTCTGTTGTCCATATTTTTGTTACTCCAATGGATGGTAGCCTCTCATTATGGAAGGTAGTTTGTTGTCGAGATTTTTGTTACTCCAATGGATGGTACCATTGTCATTATGGCTGGTAGTCTGTTGTCGAGAATTTTGTTACTCCAATGGATGGTAGCCTTTTCTTTATGGAACGCAGTCTGTTGTCGATGTTTTTGTTACTCCAATGGATGCTACCCTTGTCATTATGGAAGATAGTCTGTTTATCATATTTTTGTTACTCCCATGGATGGTAGCCTTGTAATTATGGAAGGTAGTCTATTGTCGAGATTTTTGTTACTCCAATGGATGGTAGCATTATCATTATGGAAGGTTGTCTGTTGTCGATTATTTGTTACTCCAATGGATGGTAGCCTTGTCATTATGGAAGGTAGTCTGTTTTCGAGATTTTTGTTGCTCCAACGGATGGTAGCCTTGTCACTCTGGAAGGTAGTCTATTGTTCATTTTTTTGTTACTCCAATGGATGGTAGCCTTGTCATTATGGAAGGTAGTTTGTTGTTGAGATTTTTGTTATTCCAATGGATGGTAGCCTTGTCATTATGGAAGGTAGTTTGTTGCCGATATTTTTTTACTCCAATGGATGGTAGCCTTGTCATTATGGAAGGTAGTTTGTTGTAGAGATTTTTGTTACTTCAATGTACGGTAGCCTTGTCATTATGGAAGGTTGTTTGTTGTCGAGATTTTTGTTACTCCAATGGATGCTAGCCTTGTCATTATGGAAGGTAGTCTGTCGTTGTGATTTATGTCACTCCATTGGATGGTAGCCTTGTCACTATGGAAGGTAGTTTGTTGTTCATATATTTGTTACACCAATGGATTGTAGCCTTGTGATTATATAAGGTAGTCTATTGTCGAGATTTTTGTTACTCCAATGGATGATAGCCTTGTCATTATGAAAGTTTGTCTGTTGTCGAGATTTTTGTTACTCTAATGGATGGTAGCCTTGTCATTATGGAAGGTAGTCTGTTTTCGAGATTTTTGTTACTCCAATGGATGGTAGCCTTGTCATTATGGAAGGTAGTCTGTTTTCGATATTTTTGTTACTCCAATGGAAGGTAGCCTTTCATTATGGAAGGTAGTATGTTGTCGATATCTTTGTTACTCCAATGGATTGTAGCCTTGTCATTATGGAAGGTAGTCTGTTGTCGAGATTTTTGTTACTCCAATGGATTGTACCATTGTCATTATGGATGGTAGTCTGTTGTCGAGAATTTTGTTACTCCAATGGATGGTAGCCTTGTCATTATGGATTCAGTATGTTGTCGATGTTTTGGTTACTGCAATGGATTCTACCCTTGTCACTATGAAAGGTAGTCTTTTGTCGATATTTTTTTTACTCCAATGGATGGTAGCCTTGTCACTATGGAAGATAGTCTATTTATCATATTTTTGTTACTCCAATGGATGGTAGCCTTGTAATTATGGCGGGTAGTCTATTGTCGAGATTTTTGTTACTCCAATTGATGATAGCATTATCATTATGAAAGGTAGTCTGTTGTCGAGATTTTAGTTATTCCAATGGATGTTAGCCTTATCATTATGGAAGGTAGTCTGTTTTCGAGAGTTTTGTTACTCCAATGGATGCTTGCCTTGTCATTATGGAAGGTAGTCTGTCGTTGTGATTTCTATCACTCCAATCGATGGTAGCCTTGTCACTATGGAAGGAAGTCTGTTGTTCATATTTTTGTTACTCCAATGGATGGTAGCCTTATCATTATAGAAGATAGTCTATTGTCGAGATTTTTGTTACTTCAATTGATGGTAGCCTTGTCATTATGGAAGGTAGTCTGTTTTCGAGATTTTTGTTACTCCAATGGATGGTAGCCTTGTCATTATGAAAGGTAGTCTATTGTCGATATTTTTGTTACTCTAATGGATGTTATCATTGTCATTATGGAAGGTAGTTTGTTGTCGAGATTTTTGTTATTCCAATGGATGGTAGCCTTGTCATTATGGAAGGTATTTTGTTGTCGATATTTTTGTTACTCCAATGGATGGTAGCCTTGTCATTATGGAAGGTAGTCTGTTGTCGAGATTTTTGTTAATTCAATGGATGGTATCCTTGTCATTATTAAAGGTAGTCTATTGTATATATCTTTGTTACTCCAATGCATGGTAGCCTTGTCATTATGGAAGGTAGTCTGTTGTTGATATCTTTGTTACTCCAATGGATTGTAGCTTTGTCATTATGGAAGGTAGTCTGTTGTCGAGATTTTTGTTACTCCAATGGATGGTATCGTTCTCATTATGGATGGTAGTCTGTTGTCGAGAATTTTGTTACTCCAATGGATGGTAGCCTTGTCATTATGGAACGTAGTCTGTTGTCGATGTTTTTGTTACTCCAATGGATGGTAGCCTTATCATTATGAAAGGTAGTCTGTTGTCGAGATTTTAGTTATTCCAATGGATGATAGCCTTATCATTAGTGAAGGTAGTCTGTTGTCGAGATATTTTTTACTCCAATGGATGCTAGCCTTGTCATAATGGAAGGTAGTTTGTCGTTGTGATTTCTGTGACTCCAATGGATGGTAGCCTTGTCACTAAGGAAAGTAGTCTGTTGTTCATATTTTTCTTACTCCAGTGGATGGTAGCCATTTCATTATGGAAGGTAGTCTATTGTCGAGATTTTTGTTACTCGAATGGATGGTAGCCTTGTCATTGTGGAAGGTTGTCTGTGGTCGAGATTTTTGTTTCTCTAATGGATGGTAGCCTTGTCATTATGGAAGGTAGTCTGTTTTCGAGAATTTTGTTACTCCACATGATGGTATCCTTGTCATTATGGAAGGTAGTCTGTTGTCGAGATTTTTGTTACTCCAATGGATGGTACTGTTGTCATTATGGATGGTAGTCTGTTGTCAAGATTTTTGTTATTCCAATGGATTGTAGCCTTGTCAT
This sequence comes from Vicia faba, assembly GCA_948472305.1. Taxonomy (NCBI): domain Eukaryota; kingdom Viridiplantae; phylum Streptophyta; class Magnoliopsida; order Fabales; family Fabaceae; genus Vicia; species Vicia faba. Next base: position 528,993,975 of record OX451741.1, read on the forward strand.
TATGGAAGGTAGTCTGTTGTCGATATTTGTGTTACTCCGATGTATGGTAGCCTTGTCATTATGGAAGGTTGTTTGTTGTCGAGATTTTTGTTACTCCAATTGATGCTAGCCTTGTCATTATGGAAGGTAGTATGTCGTTGTGATTTATGTCACTCCAATGGATGGTAGCCTTGCCACTATGGAAGGTAGTCTATTGTTCATATTTTTGTTACTCCAATAAATGGTAGCCTTGTTATTATAGAAGGTAGTCTATTGTCGAGATTATTTTTACTCCAATGGATGATAGCCTTGTCATTATGGAAGTTAGTCTGTTGTCGAGATTTTTGTTACTCTAATGGATGGTAGACTTGTCATTATGGAAGGTAGTCTATTTTTGAGATTTTTGTAACTCCAATGGATGGTAGCCTTGTCATTATGGAAGGTAGTCTGTTGTCGATATTTTTGTTACTCCAATGGATGGTAGCCTCTCATTATGGAAGGTAGTTTGTTGTCGAGATTTTTGTTACTCCAATGGATGGTAGCCTTTTCATTATGGAACGCAGTCTGTTGTCCATGTTTTTGTTACTCCAATGGATGCTACCCTTGTCATTATGGAAGATAGCCTGTTTATCATATTTTTGTTACTCCAATGGATGGTAGCCTTGTAATTATGGAAGGTAGTCTATTGTCGAGATTTTTGTTACTCCAATGGATGGTAGCATTATCATTATGGAAGGTTGTCTGTTGTCGATTATTTGATACTCCAATGGATGGTAGCCTTGTCATTATGGAAGGTAGTCTATTTTCGAGATTTTTGTTGCTCCAACGGATGGTAGCCTTGTCACTCTGGAAGGTAGTCTATTGTTCATTTTTTTGTTACTCCAATGGATGGTAGCCTTGTCATTATGGAAGGTAGTTTGTTGTCGAGATTTTTGTTATTCCAATGGATGGTAGCCTTGTCATTATGGAAGGTAGTTTGTTGTCGATATTTTTGTTACTCCAATGGATGGTAGACTTGTCATTATGGAAGGTAGTTTGTTGTAGAGATTTTTGTTACTTCAATGTATGGTAGCCTTGTAATTATGGAAGGTTGTTTATTGTCGAGATTTTTGTTACTCCAATGAATGCTAGCCTTGTCATTATGGAAGGTAGTCTGTCATTGTGATTTATGTCACTCCATTGGATGGTAGCCTTGTCACTATGGAAGGTAGTTTGTTGTTCATATTTTTGTTACACCAATGGATGGTAGCCTTGTCATTATATAAGGTAGTCTATTGTCGAGATTTTTGTTACTCCAATGGATGATAGCCTTGTCATTATGGAAGTTTGTCTGTTGTCGAGATTTTTGTTACTCTAATGGATGGTAGCCTTGTCGTTATGGAAGGTAGTCTGTTTTCGTGATTTTTGTTACTCCAATGGATTGTAGCCTTGTCATTATGGAAGGTAGTCTGTTTTCGATATTTTTGTTACTCCAATGGAAGGTAGCCTTTCATTATGGAAGGTAGTATGTTGTCGATATCTTTGTTACTCCAATGGATTGTAGCCTTGTCATTATGGAAGGTAGTCTGTTGTCAAGATTTTTGTTACTCCAATGGATGGTACCGTTGTCATTATGGATGGTAGTCTGTTGTCGAGAATTTTGTTAATCCAATGGATGGTAGCCTTGTCATTATGGATTCAGTATGTTGTCGATGTTTTTGTTACTGCAATGGATGCTACGCATGTCATTATGATAGGTAGTCTATTGTCGAGAGTTTTTTTACTCCAATGGATGGAAGCCGTGTCACTATTGAAGATAGTTTGTTTATGATATTTTTGTTACTCCAATGGATGATAGCCTTGTAATTAAGGAAGGTAGTCTATTGTCGATATTTTTGTTACTCCAATTGATGGTAGCATTATCATTATGGAAGGTTGTCTGTTTTCGAGATTTTTGTTACTCCAATGGATGGTAGCCTTGTCACTCTGGAAGGTAGTCTGTTGTTCATTTTTTTGTTACTCCAATGGATGGTAGCCTTGTCACTCTGGAAGGTAGTCTGTTGTTCATTTTTTTGTTACTCCAATGGATGGTAGCATTGTCATTATTGAAGGTAGTTTGTTGTCGAGATTTTTGTTATTCCAATGGATGGTAGCCTTGTCATTATGGAAGGTAGTCTGTTGTCGATATTTTTGTAACTCCAATGGATGGTAGCCTTGTCATTATGGAAGGTAGTCTGTTGTCGAGATTTTTGTTAATTCAATGGATGGTAGCCTTGTCATTATTAAAGGTAGTCTATTGTATATATCTATGTTACTCCAATGCGTGGTAGCCTTGTCATTATGGAAGGTAGTCTGTTGTCGATATCTTTGTTACTCCAATGGATTGTAGCTTTGTCATTATGGAAGGTAGTCTGTTGTCGAGATTTTTGTTACTCCAATGGATGGTATCGTTCTCATTAGGCATGGTAGTCTGTTGTCGAGAATTTTGTTACTCCAATGGATGGTAGCCTTGTCATTATGGAACATAGTCTAATGTCCATGTTTTTGTTACTCCAATGGATGGTAGCCTTATCATTATGAAAAGTAGTCTGTTGTCGAGATTTTAGTTATTCCAATGGATGTTAGCCTTATCATTATGGAAGGTAGTCTGTTGTCGAGATTTTTGTTACTCCAATGGATGGTAGCCTTGTCATTATGGAAGGTAGGCTAGTGTCAAGATTTTGGTTACTACAATGGATGGTAGCCTTGTCATTATGGAACATAGTCTATTGTAGATATTTTTGTTACTCTAATGGATGGTAGCCTTGTCATTATGGAAGGTAGTCAGTTGTCGATATTTTTGTTACTCCAATGAACGGTAGCCTTGTCATTATGGAAGGTAGTATGTTATTGATATCTTTGTTACTCTAATGGATTATAGCCTTCTCATTATGGAAGGTAGTCTGTTGTCGAGATTTTTGTTACTCCAATGGATGGTATCGTTGTCATTATGGAAGGTAGTCTGTTGTCTAGAATTTTGTTACTCCAATGGATGGTAGCCCTGTCATTATGGAACGTAGTCTATTATCGATGTTTTTGTTACTCCAATGGATGGTAGCCTTATCGTTATGGAAGGTAGTCTGTTGTCGAGATTTTTGTTATTCCAATGGATGGTAGCCTTGTCACTATGGAAGGTAGTCTGTTGTCGAGATTTTTGTTACTCCAATGAATGCTAGCCTTGTCGTTATTGAAGGTAGTTTGTCGTTGTGATTTATGTCACTCCAATGGATGGTAGCCTTGTCACTATGGAAGGTAGTCTGTTGCTCATATTTTTGTTACTCCAATGGATGGTAGCCTTGTCATTATGGAAGGTAGTGTATTGTCTAGATTTTTGTTACTCCAATGGATGGTAGCATTATCATTATGGAAGGTTGTCTATTGTCAAGATTTTTGTTACTCCAATCGATGGTAGCCTTGTCATTATGGAAGGTAGTCTGTTTTCGAGATTTTTGTTACTCCTATGGATGGTAGCCTTGTCACTATGGAAGGTAGTTTGTTGTCGGTATTTTTGTTACTCCAATGGATGGTAGCCTTGTCATTATTGAAGGTAGTATGTTTTCGATATCTTTGTTACTCCAATTGATTATAGCCTTGTCATTATGGAAGGTAGTCTGTTGTTCATATTTTTGTTACTCCAATGGATGGTAGCCTTGTCATTATGGAAGGTAGTCGAGTGTCGAGATTTTGGTTACTACAATGGATGGTAGCCTTGTGATTATGGAACATAGTGTATTATAGAAATTTTTGTTACTCCAATGCATGGTAGCCTTGTCATTATGGAAGGTAGTCTATTGTTGATATTTTTGTTACTCCAATGGATGGTAGCATTATCATTATGGAAGGTAGTCTCTTATTGATATTTTTGTTATCTAATGGATGGTAGCCTTGTCATTATGAATGGTAGTATGTTATCGATATCTTTGATACTCCATGGATTGTAACCTTGTCAGTATGGAAGGAAGTTTGTTGTCGAGATTTTTGTTACTCCAATGGATGGTATCGTTGTCATTATGGATGGTAGTCTTTGTCGAGAATTTTGTTACTCCAATGGATGGTAGCCTTGTCATTATGAAAGGTAGTTTGTTGTTGAGATTTTTGTTAGTCCAATGGATGCTAGCCTTGTCATTATGGAAGGTAGTCTGTCATTGTGATTTATGTCACTCCAATGGATGGTAGCTTGTCACTATGGAAGGTAGTCTGTTATCGATATTTTTGTTACTCTAATGGCTGGTAGCCTTGTCATTATTGAAGGTAGTCTTTTATCGATATTTTTGTTATTACAATGGATGGTAGCCTTGTCAGTATGGAACGTAGTCTGTTGTCGATGTTTTTGTTACTCCAATGGATGGTAGCCTTGTCATTATGGATGGTAGTCTGTTGTCGAGATTTTTGTTATTCCAATGGATGGTAGCCTTGTCACTATGGAAGGTAGTCTGTTGTCGAGATTTTTGTTACTCCAATGGATGCTAGCCTTGTCATTATGGAAGGTAGTCTGTCGTTGTGATTTCTGTCACTCCAATGGATGGTAGCCTTGTCACTATGGAAGGTAGTCTGTTGTTCATATTTTTGTTACTCCAATGGATGGTAGCCTTGTCATTATGGAAGGTAGTTTATTGTTGATATTTTTGTTACTCCAATGGATGATAGCCTTGTCATTATAGAAGGTTGTCTGTTGTCAAGATTTTTGTTACTCTAATGGATGGTCGCCTTGTCATTATGGAAGGTAGTCTGTTTTCGAGATTTTTGTTACTCCAATCAATAGTAGCCTTGTTATTATGGAAGGTAGTCTGTTTTCGAGATTTTTGTTACTCGAATGGATGGTAGACTTGTCACTATGGAAGGTAGTTTGCAACGTTTTCTATTGTCGATGTTTTTGTTACTCCAATGGATGTTACCCTTGTCATTATGGAAGGTAGTCTTTTGTCGAGATTTTTGTTATTCCAATGGATGGTAGCCTTGTCATTATGGAAGGTAGTATGTTGTCGAAATTTTTGTTACTCCGATGGATGCTAGCCTTGTCATTATAGAAGGTAGTCTGTCGTTGTGATTTCTGTCACTCCAATGGATGGTAGCCTTGTCACTATGGAAGTTAGTCTGTTGTTCATATTTTTATTACTCCCTTGGATGGTAGACTTGTCATTATGGAATGTAGTCTATTGTTGAGATTTTTGTTACTCCAATGGATGATATCGTTATCATTATGGATGGTAGTCTGTTGTCGAGATTTTTGTTACTCTAATGGATGGTAGCCTTGTCACTATGGAAGGTAGTTTGTTTTCGAGATTTTTGTTACTCTAATGGATGGTAGCCTTGTCATTATGGAAGGTAGTCTGTTGTCGAGATGTTTGTTACTCCAATGGATGGTATCATTGTCATTATTGATGGTAGTCTGTTGTCGAGATTTTTGTTACTACATTAGATGGTATTGTTGTCATTTTGGATGGTAGTCTGTTGTCGAGAATTTTGTTACTCCAACGGATGGTAGCGTTGTCATTATGGAACGTAGTCTGTTGTCGATGTTTTTTTTACTCCCACGGATGGTAGCCTTGTCATTATGGAAGGTAGTATGTTGTCGAGATTTTTGTTATTCCTATGGATGGTAGCCATGTCATTATAGAAGGTAGTCTGTTGTCGAGATTTTTGTTACTGCAATGGATGCTAGCCTTGTAATTATGGAAGGTAGTCTGTCGTTGTGATTTCTGTCACTCCAATGGATGGTAGCCTTGTCACTATGGAAGGTAGTGTGTTGTTCATATTTTGGTACTCCAATGGATGGTACCCTTGTCATTATGGAAGGTAGTCTGTTGTCGATATTTTTGTTACTCCAATGGATGGTATCCTTGTCATTATTTATGGTAGTCTGTTGTCGAGATTTTTGTTATTCCAATGGATTGTAGTTTTTCATTATGGAATGTATTCTGTTGTCGATGTTTTTGTTACTCCAATGGATGGTAGCCATGTAATTATCGAAGGTAGTCTGTTGTCGAGATTTTTGTTATTCCAATGGATGCTAGACTTGTCATTATGGAAGGTAGTATGTTGTCTAGATTTTTCTTACTCCAATGGATGCTAGCCTTGTCATTATAAAAGGCAGTTTGTTGTTGTGATTTCTGTCACTCCAATGGATGGTAGCCTTGTCACTATGGAAGGTAATATGTTTTCGAGATTTTTGTTACTCCAATGGATGGTAGCCTTGTCATTATGGAAGGTAGTCTGTTGTCGAGATTTTTGTTTCTCTAATGGATGGTATCATTGTCATTATGGATGGTAGTCTGTTGTCGAGATTTTTGTTACTCTAATGGATGGTAGCCTTGTCATTATGGAAGGTAGTCTGTTTTCGAGATTTTTGTTACTCCAATGGATGCTAGCCTTGTCATTATGGAAGGTAATTTGTTGTTGAGTTTTTTGTTACTCCAATGGATGCTAGCCTTGTCATTATAGAAGGTAGTTTGTCGTTGTGATTTCTGTCACTCCAACGGATGGTAGCCTTGTCACTATGGAAGTTAGTATGTTGTTCATATTTTTGTTACTCCAATGGATGGTAGACTTGTCATTATCGAATGTAGTCTATTGTCGAGATTTTTGTTACTCCAATGGATGATATCATTGTCATTATGGATGCTAGTCTGTTGTCGAGATTTTTGTTACTCTAATGGATGGTAGCCTTGTCATTATTGAAGGTAGTTTGTTTTCGAGATTTTTGTTACTCCAATGGATGGTAGCCTTGTCATTATGGATGGTATTTTGTTGTCGAGATTTTTGTTACTCCAATAGATGGTATCGTTGTCATTATGGATGGTAGTCTGTTGTCAAGAATTATGTTACTCCAATGGATGGTAGCCTTGTCATTATGGAACATAGTGTGTTGTCAATGTTTTTGTTACTCCTACGGACTGTAGCCTTGTCATTATGGAAGGTAGTATGTTGTCGAGATTTTTGATATTTCTATGGATGGTAGCCATGTCATTATAGAAGGTAGTCTGTTGTCGAGATTTTAGTTACTGCAATGGATGCTAGCCTTGTCATTATGGAAGGTAGTATGTCGTTGTGATTTCTGTCACTCCAATGGATGGTAGCCTTGCCACTATGGAAGGTAGTGTGTTGTTCATATTTTTGTTACTCCAATGGATGGTACCCTTGTCATTATGGAAGGTAGTCTATTGTCGAGATTTTTGTTACTGCAATGGATGCTAGCCTTGTCATTTTGGAAGGTAGTCTGTCGTTGTGATTTCTGTCACTCCAATGGATGGTAGCCTTGTCACTATGGAAGGTAGTGTGTTGTTCATATTTTTGGTACTCAAATGGATGGTACCCTTGTAATTATGGAAGGTAGTCTATTATCGAGATTTTTGTTACTTCAATGGCTGGTAGCCTTGTCATTATGAAAGGTAGTCTGTTTCGAGATTTTTGTTACTCCAATGGATGGTAGCCTTGTCATTATGGAAGGTAGTCTGTTGTCGATATTTTTGTTACTCCAATGGATGGTATCCTTGTCATTATGGATGGTAGTCTGTTGTCGAGATTTTTGTTATTCCAATGGATTGTAGCCTTTTCATTATGGAATGTATTCTGTTGTCGATGTTTTTGTTACTCCAATGGAGGGTAGCCATGTAATTATCGAAGGTAGTCTGTTGTCGAGATTTTTGTTATTCCAATGGATGCTAGACTTGTCTTTATGAAAGGTAGTATGTTGTCTAGATTTTTCTTACTCCAATGGATGCTAGCCTTGTCATTATAAAAGGTAGTTTGTCGTTGTGATTTCTGTCACTCCAATGGATGGTAGCCTTGTCAATATGGAAGGTAATTTGTTTTCGAGATTTTTGTTACTCCAATGGATGGTGGCCTTGTCATTATGGAAGGTAGTCTGTTGTCGAGATTTTTGTTTCTCCAATGGATGGTATCAATTTCATTATGGATGGTAGTCTGTTGTCGAGATTTTTGTTACTCTAATGGATGGTAGCCTTGTCATTATGGAAGGTAGTCTGTTTTCGAGATTTTTGTTACTCCAATGGATGCTAGCCTTGTCATTATGGAAGGTAGTTTGTTGTCGAGTTTTTTGTTACTCCAATGGATGCTAGCCTTGTCATTATAGAAGGTAGTCTGTCGTTGTGATTTCTGTCACTCCAATGGATGGTAGCCTTGTCACTATGGAAGTTAGTTTGTTGTTCATATTTTTGTTACTCCAATGGATGGTAGACTTGTCATTATCGAATGTAGTCTATTGTCGAGATTTTTGTTACTCCAATGGATGATATCATTGTCATTATGGATGCTAGTCTGTTGTCGAGATTTTTGTTACTCTAATGGATGTTAGCCTTGTCATTATTGAAGGTAGTTTGTTTTCGAGATTTTTGTTACTCCAATGGATGGTAGCCTTGTCATTATGGATGGTATTTTGTTTTCGAGATTTTTGTTACTCCAATAGATGGTATCGTTGTCATTATGGATGGTAGTCTGTTGTCAAGAATTTTGTTACTCCAATGGATGGTAGCCTTGTCATTATGGAACGTAGTCTGTTGTCGATGTTTTTTTTACTCCCACAGATGGTAGCCTTGTCATTATGGAAGGTAGTATGTTGTCGAGATTTTTGTTATTCCTATGGATGGTAGCCATGTCATTATAGAAGGTAGTCTGTTATTGAGATTTTTGTTACTGCAATGGATGCTAGCCTTGTCATTATGGAAGGTAGTCTGTCGTTGTGATTTCTGTCACTCCAATGGATGGTAGCCTTGTCACTATGGAAGGTAGTGTGTTGTTCATATTTTTGGTACTCCAATGGATGGTACCCTTGTCATTATGGAAGGTAGTCTATTATCGAGATTTTTGTTACTTCAATGGATTGTAGCCTTGTCATTATGAAAGGTAGTCTGTTTTCGAGATTTTTGTTACTCCAATGGATGGTAGCCTTGTCATTATGGAAGGTAGTCTGTTGTCGATATTTTTGTTACTCCAATGGATGGTATCCTTGTCATTATGGATGGTAGTCTGTTGTCGAGATTTTTGTTAATCCAATGGATTGTAGCCTTTTCATTATGGAATGTATTCTGTTGTCGATGTTTTTGTTACTCCAATGGATGGTAGCCATGTAATTATCGAAGGTAGTCTGTTGTCGAGATTTTTGTTATTCCAATGGATACTAGACTTGTCATTATGGAAGGTAGTATGTTGTCTAGATTTTTCTTACTCCAATGGATGCTAGCCTTGTCATTATAAAAGGTAGTTTGTCGTTGTGATTTCTGTCACTCCAATGGATGGTAGCCTTGTCACTATGGAAGGTAATATGTTTTCGAGATTTTTGTTACTCCAATGGATGGTAGCCTTGTCATTATGGAAGGTAGTCTGTTGTCGAGATTTTTGTTTCTCCAATGGATGGTATCATTGTCATTATGGATGGTAGTCTGTTGTCGAGATTTTTGTTACTCTAATGGATGGTAGCCTTGTCATTATGGAAGGTAGTCTGTTTTCGAGATTTTTGTTACTCCAATGGATGCTAGCCTTGTCATTATGGAAGGTAGTTTGTTGTCGAGTTTTTTGTTACTCCAATGGATGCTAGCCTTGTCATTATAGAAGGTAGTCTGTCGTTGTGATTTCTGTCACTCCAATGGATGGTAGCCTTGTCACTATGGAAGTTAGTCTGTTGTTCATATTTTTGTTACTCCAATGGATGGTAGACTTGTCATTATCGAATGTAGTCTATTGTCGAGATTTTTGTTACTCCAATGGATGATATCATTGTCATTATGGATGCTAGTCTGTTGTCGAGATTTTTGTTACTCTAATGGATGGTAGCCTTGTCATTATTGAAGGTAGTTTGTTTTCGAGATTTTTGTTACTCCAATGGATGGTAGCCTTGTCATTATGGATGGTATTTTGTTGTCGAGATTTTTGTTACTCCAATAGATGGTATCGTTGTCATTATGGATGGTAGTCTGTTGTCAAGAATTTTGTTACTCCAATGGATGGTAGCCTTGTCATTATGGAACGTAGTCTGTTGTCGATGTTTTTGTTACTCCCAAGGACTGTAGCCTTGTCATTATGGAAGGTAGTATGTTGTCGAGATTTTTGATATTTCTATGGATGGTAGCCATGTCATTATAGAAGGTAGTCTGTTGTCGAGATTTTTGTTACTGCAATGGATGCTAGCCTTGTCATTATGGAAGGTAGTCTGTCGTTGTGATTTCTGTCACTCCAATGGATGGTAGCCTTGCCACTATGGAAGGTAGTGTGTTGTTCATATTTTTGTTACTCCAATGGATGGTACCCTTGTCATTATGGAAGGTAGTCTATTGTCGAGATTTTTGTTACTGCAATGGATGCTAGACTTGTCATTATGGAAGGTAGTCTGTCGTTGTGATTTCTGTCACTCCAATGGATGGTAGCCTTGTCACTATGGAAGGTAGTGTGTTGTTCATATTTTTGGTACTCCAATGGATGGTACCCTTCTCATTATGGAAGGTAGTCTATTATCGATATTTTTGTTACTTCAATGGATGGTAGCCTTGTCATTATGAAAGGTAGTCTGTTTTCGAGATTTTTGTTACTCCAATGGATGGTAGCCTTGTCATTATGAAAGGTAGTCTGTTGTTGATATTTTTGTTACTCCAATGGATGGTATCCTTGTCATTATGGATGGTAGTCTGTTGTCGAGATTTTTGTTATTCCAATGGATTGTAGCCTTTTCATTATGGAATGTATTCTGTTGTCGATGTTTTTGTTACTCCAATGGATGGTAGCCATGTAATTATCGAAGGTAGTCTGTTGTCGAGATTTTTGTTATTCCAATGGATGCTATACTTGTCATTATGGAAGGTAGTATGTTGTCTAGATTTTTCTTACTCCAATGGATGCTAGCCTTGTCATTATAAAAGGTAGTTTGTCGTTGTGATTTCTGTCACTCCAATGGATGGTAGCCTTGTCACTATGGAAGGTAATATGTTTTCGAGATTTTTGTTACACCAATGGATGGTAGCCTTGTCATTATGGAAGGTAGTCTGTTGTCGAGATTTTTGTTTCTCCAATGGATGGTATCATTGTAATTATGGATGGTAGTCTGTTGTCGAGATTTTTGTTACTCTAATGGATGGTAGCCTTGTCATTATGGAAGGTAGTCTGTTTTCGAGATTTTTGTTACTCCAATGGATTCTAGCCTTGTCATTATGGAAGGTAGTTTGTTGTCGAGTTTTTTGTTAATCCAATGGATTCTAGCCTTGTCATTATAGAAGGTAGTCTGTCGTTGTGATTTATGTCACTCCAATGGATGGTAGCCTTGTCACTATGGAAGTTAGTCTGTTGTTCATATTTTTGTTACTCCAATGGATGGTAGACTTGTCATTATCGAATGTAGTCTATTGTCGAGATTTTTGTTAATCCAATGGATGATATCATTGTCATTATGGATGCTAGTCTGTTGTCGAGATTTTTGTTACTCTAATGGATTGTAGCCTTGTCATTATTGAAGGTAGTTTGTTTTCGAGATTTTTGTTACTCCAATGGATGGTAGCCTTGTCATTATGGATGGTATTTTGTTGTCGAGATTTTTGTTACTGCAATAGATGGTATCGTTGTCATTATGGATGGTAGTCTGTTGTCGTGAATTTTGTTACTCCAATGGATGGTAGCCTTGTCATTATGGAACGTAGTCTGTTGTCGATGTTTTTGTTACTCCCGCGGACTGTAGCCTTGTCATTATGGAAGGTAGTATGTTGTCGAGATTTTTGATATTTCTATGGATGGTAGCCATGTCATTATAGAAGGTAGTCTGTTGTCGAGATTTTTGTTACTGCAATGGATGCTAGCCTTGTCATTATGGAAGGTAGTCTGTCGTTGTGATTTCTGTCACTCCAATGGATGGTAGCCTTGCCACTATGGAAGGTAGTGTGTTGTTCATATTTTTGTTACTCCAATGGATGGTACCCTTGTCATTATGGAAGGTAGTCTATTGTCAAGATTTTTGTTACTTCAATGGATGGTAGCCTTGTCATTATCGAAGGTAGTCTGTTTTCGTGATTTTTGTTACTCCAATTGATGGTAGCCTTGTCATTATGGAAGGTAGTCTGTTGTCGATATTTTTGTTACTCTAATGGATGGTATCGTTGTCATTATGGATGGTAGTCTGTTGTCAATATTTTTGTTATTCCAATGGATTCTAGCCTTTTCATTATGGAACGTATTTTGTTGACGATGTTTTTGTTACTCAAATGGATGGTAGCCATGTAATTATCGAAGGTAGTCTGTTGGTGAGATTTTTGTTATTCCAATGGATGTTAGACTTGTCATTATGGAAGGTAGTATGTTGTCGAGATTTTTCTTACTCCAATGGATGCTAGCCTTGTCATTATAAAAGGTAGTATGTCGTTGTGATTTCATTCACTCCAATGGATGGTAGCCTTTTCACTATGGAAGGTAGTCTGTTGTTCATATTTTTGTTACTCCAATAGATGGTAACCTTATCATTATGGAATGTAGTCTATTGTCGAGATTTTTGTTACTCCAATGGATGGTATCGTTGTCATTATGGATGGTATTCGGTTGTCGAGATTTTTGTTATTCCAATGTATTGTAGCCCTGTCATTATGGAACATATTCTATTGTCAATGTTTTTGTTACTCCAATGGATGTTAGCCTTGTCATTATGGAAGGTAGTCTTTTGTCGTTATTTTTGTTATTCAAATGGATGGTGGCCTTGTCATTATGGAAGGTAGTATGTTGTCGAGATTTTTGTTACTCCGATGGATGCTAGCCTTGTCATTATAGAAGGTAGTCTGTCCTTGTGATTTCTGTCACTCCATGGATGGTAGCCTTTTCACTATGGAAGTTAGTCTGTTGTTCATATTTTTGTTACTCCAATGGATGGTAGCCTTGTCATTATGGAATATAGACTATTGTCGAGATTTTTGTTACTTCAATGGATGTTATCATTGTCATTATGGATGGTAGTCTGTTGTCGAAATTTTTGTTACTCTAATGAATGGTAGCCTTGTCATTATGGATGGTAGTCTGTTATCGAGATTTTTGTTACTCCAATAGATGGTAGCCTTGTCATTATGGATGGTAGTCTGTTGTCGAGAATTTTGTTACTCAAATGGATGGTAGCCTTGTCATTATGGATGGTAGTCTGTTATCGAGATTTTTGTTACTCCAATAGATGGTATCGTTGTCATTATGGATGGTAGTCTGTTGTCGAGAATTTTGTTGGTCCAATGGATGGTAGCCTTGTCATTATGGAACGTAGTCTGTTGTCGATGTTTTTGTTACTCCAATGGATGGTAGCCTTGTCATTAGGGAAGGTAGTTGGTTGTCGAGATTTTTGTTATTCCAATGGATGGTAGCCTTGTTATTATGGAAGGTAGTCTGTTGTCGAGATTTTTGTTACTCCAATGAATGCTAGCCTTCTCATTATGGAAGGTAGTGTGTTGTTCATATTTTTGTTACTCCAATGGATGGTAGCCTTGTCATTATGGAAGGTAGTCTATTGTCGAGATTTTTCATAATTCGATGGATGGTAGCCTTGTCTTTATGGAAAGTAGTCTGTTTCCGATATTTTTGTTACTCCAATGGATGGTAGCCTTGTCATTATGGAAGGTAGTCTATTGTCTATATTTTTGTAACTCCAATGGATGGTATAGTTATCATTATGGATGGTAGTCTGTTGTCGAGATTTTGGTTATTCCAATGGATTATAGCCTTATCATTATGAAACGTACTTTGTTGTCGATGTTTTTGTTACTCCAATGGATGGTAGACTTGTCATTATAAAAGGTAGTCTGTCGTTGTGATTTTTGTCACTCCAATGGATGATAGCCTTGTCACTATGGAAGGTTGTCTGTTGTTCATATTTTTGTTACTCCATTGGATGGTAACCTTGTCATTATGGAATGTGGTCTATTGTCGAGATTTTGGTTACTCTAATGGCTGGTATCGTTGTCATTATGGATGGTAGTCTGTTGTCAAGATTTTTGTTACTCTAATGGATGGTAGCCTTGTGATTATGGAAGGTAGTCTGTTTTCGAGATTTTTGTTACTCCAATGGATGGTAACGTTGTCATTATGGATGGCAGTCTGTTGTCGAGATTTTTGATATTCCAATGGATGGTAGCCTTGTTATTATGGAAGGTAGTCTGTTGTCGAGATTTTTGTTACTCCAATGGATTCTAGCCTTGTCATTATGGAAGGTAATCTGTCGTTGTGATTTCTGTCACTCCAATGGATGGTAACCTTGTCACTATGGAAGGTAGTCTGTTGTTCATATTTTTGTTTCTCCAATAGATGGTAGCCTTGTCAATATGGAACGTAGTTTATTGTCGAGATTTTTGTTACTCCAATGGATGATATCTTTGTCATTATGGATGGTAGTCTGTTGTCGATATTTATGTTACTCTAATGGATGGTAGCCTTGTCACTATGGAAGGTAGTCTGTTGTTCATATTTTTCTTGCTCCAATAGATGGTAGCCTTGTCATTATGGAATGTAGTCTATTGTTGAGATTTTTGTTACTCTAATGGATGGTATCGTTGTCATTATGGATGGTAGTCTGTTGTCGAGAATTTTGTTACTCCAATGGATGGTAGCCTTGTCATTATGGAACATAGTCTGTTGTCGATGTTTTTGTTACTCCAATGGATGGTAGCCTTGTCATTATGGAAGGTAGTCTGTTGTCGAGATTATTGTTATTCCAATGGATGATAGCCTTGTCATTGTGGAAGGTAGTCTGTTGTCGAGATTTTTGTTACTCTAATGGATGCTAGCCTTGTCATTATGAAAGTTAGTTTGTCATTGTGATTTATGTCACTCAATGGATGGTAGCCTTGTCACTATGGAAGGTAGTGTGTTGTTCATATTTTTGTTACTCCAATGGATGGTAGCCTTGTCATTATTGAAGTTAGTCTATTATCAAGATTTTTGTTACTTGAATGAATGGTAGCCTTGTCATTATGGAAGGTAATCTGTTTTCGAGTTTTTTGTTACTCCAATAATTGGTAGCCTTGTCATTATGGATCGTATTCTGTTGTCGATGTTTTTGTTACTCCAATGGATGGTAGCCATGTCATTATGGAAGGTAGTCTATTATCGAGATTTATGTTATTCCAATAGATGGTAGCCTTGTCGTTATGGAAGGTAGTATGTTGTCGAGATTTTTGTTTCTTCAATGGATGCTAGCCTTGTCATTATAGAAGATAGTCTGTCATTGTGATTTCTGTCACTCCAATGGATGGTAGCCTTGTCACTATGGAAGTTAGTATGTTGTTCATATTTTTGTTACTCCAATGGATGGTAGACTTGTCATTATGGAATGTAGTCTATTGTTGAGATTTTTGTTACTCCAATGGATGATATCGTTGTCATTATGGATGGTAGTCTGTTGTCGAGATGTTTGTTACTCCAATGGATGGTATCATTGTCATTATTGATGGTAGTCTATTGTCGAGATTTTTGTTACTCCAACGGATGGTAGCGTTGTCATTATGGAACGAAGTCTGTTGTCGATGTTTTTGTTACTCCCACGGATGGTAGCCTTGTCATTATGGAAGGTAGTATGTTGTCGAGATTTTTGTTATTCCTATGGATGGTAGCCATGTCATTATAGAAGGTAGTCTGTTGTCAAGATTTTTGTTACTGCAATGGATGCTAGCATTGTCATTATGGAAGGTAGTCTGTCGTTGTGATTTCTGTCACTCCAATGGATGGTAGCCTTGTCACTATGGAAGGTAGTGTGTTGTTCATATTTTTGTTACTCCAATGGATGGTACCCTTGTCATTATGGAAGGTAGTCTATTATCGAGATTTTGTTACTTCAATGGATGATAGCCTTGTCATTATGGATAGTAGTCTGTTTTCGAGATTTTTGTTACTCCAATGGATGGTAGCCTTGTCATTATGGAAGGTAGTCTGTTGTCGATATTTTTGTTACTCCTATGGATGGTATCATTGTCATTATGGATGGTAGTCTATTGTCGAGATTTTTGTTATTCCAATGGATTGTAGCCTTTTCATTATGGAATGTATTCTATTGTCGATGTTTTTGTTACTCCAATGGATGGTAGCCATGTAATTATCGAAGGTAGTCTGTTGTCGAGATTTTTGTTATTCCAATGGATGCTAGACTTGTCATTATGGAAGGTAGTATGTTGTCTAGATTTTTTTTACTCCAATGGATGCTAGCCTTGTCATTATAAAAGGTAGTTTGACGTTGTGATTTCTGTCACTCCAATGGATGGTAACCTTGTCATTATGGAATGTGGTCTATTGTCGAGATTTTGGTTACTCTAATGGCTGGTATCGTTGTCATTATGGATGGTAGTCTGTTGTCAAGATTTTTGTTACTCTAATGGATGGTAGCCTTGTGATTATGGAAGGTAGTCTGTTTTCGAGATTTTTTTTACTGCAATGGATGGTAGCCTTGTCATTATGGAAGGTAGTCTATTGTCGAGATTTGTGTTACTCCAATGGATGGTAACGTTGTCATTATGGATGGCAGTCTGTTGTCGAGATTTTTGATATTCCAATGGATGGTAGCCTTGTTATTATGAAAGGTAGTCTGTTGTCGAGATTTTTGTTACTCCAATGGATGCTAGCCTTGTCATTATGGAAGGTAATCTGTCGTTGTGATTTCTGTCACTCCAATGGATGGTAGCGTTGTCACTATGGAAGGTAGTTTGTTGTTCATATTTTTGTTGCTCCAATAGATGGTAGCCTTGTCATTATGGAACGTAGTTTATTGTCGAGATTTTTGTTACTCCAATGGATGATATCTTTGTCATTATGGATGTTAGTCTGTTGTCGATATTTCTGTTACTCTAATGGATGGTAGCCTTGTCACTATGGAAGGTAGTTTGTTGTTCATATTTTTCTTGCTCCAATAGATGGTAGCCTTGTCATTATGGAATGTAGTCTATTGTTGAGATTTTTGTTACTATAATGGATGGTATCGTTGTCATTATGGAAGGTAGTCTGTTGTCGAGAATTTTGTTACTCCAATGGATGGTAGCCTTGTCATTATGGAACATAGTCTGTTGTCGATGTTTTTGTTACTCCAATGGATGGTAGCCTTGTCATTATGGAAGGTAGTCTGTTGTCGAGATTATTGTTATTCCAATGGATGATAGCCTTGTCATTGTGGAAGGTAGTCTGTTGTCGAGATTTTTGTTACACTAATGGATGCTAGCCTTGTCATTATGAAAGTTAGTTTGTCATTGTGATTTTTGTCACTCCAATGGATGGTAGCCTTGTCACTATGGAAGGTAGTGTGTTGTTCATATTTTTGTTACTCTAATGGATGGTAGCCTTGTCATTCTTGAAGTTAGTCTATTGTCAAGATTTTTGTTACTTGAATGGATGGTAGCCTTGTCATTATGGAAGGTAATCTGTTTTCGAGTTTTTTGTTACTCGAATAATTGGTAGCCTTGTCATTATGGAACGTATTCTGTTGTCGATGTTTTTGTTACTCCAATGGATGGTAGCCATGTCATTATGGAAGGTAGTCTATTGTCGAGATTTTTGTTATTCCAATAGATGGTAGCCTTGTCGTTATGGAATTAGTATGTTGTCGAGATTTTTGTTATTGCAATGGATGCTAGCCTTGTCATTATAGAAGGTAGTCTGTCGTTGTGATTTCTGTCACTCCAATGGATGGTAGCCTTGTCACTATGGAAGTTAGTCTGTTGTTCATATTTTTGTTACTCCAATGGATGGTAGACTTGTCAAAATGGAATGTAGTCTATTGTTGATATTTTTGTTACTCCAATGGATGATATCGTTGTCATTATGGATGGTAGTCTGTTGTCGAGATTTTTGTTACTCTAATGGATGGTAGCCTTGTCACTATGGAAGGTAGTTTGTTTTCGAGATTTTTGTTACTCCAATGGATGGTAGCCTTGTCATTATGGAAGGTAGTCTGTTGTCGAGATGTTTGTTACACTAATGGATGGTATCATTGTCATTATTGATGGTAGTCTGTTGTCGAGATTTTTGTTACTCCAATAGATGGTATTATTGTCATTTTGGATGGTAGTCTGTTGTCGAGAATTTTGTTACTCCAACGGATGGTAGCGTTGTCATTATGGAATGTAGTCTGTTGTCGATGTTTTTGTTACTCCCACGGATGGTAGCCTTGTCATTATGGAAGGTAGTATGTTGTCGAGATTTTTGGTATTCCTATGGATGGTAGCCATGTCATTATAGAAGGTAGTCTGTTGTCAAGATTTTTGTTACTGCAATGGATGCTAGCCTTGTCATTATGGAAGGTAGTCTGTCGTTGTGATTTTTGTCACTCCAGTGGATGGTAGCCTTGTCACTATGGAAGGTAGTGTGTTGTTCATATTTTTGTTACTCCAATGGATGGTACCCTTGTCATTATGGAAGGTAGTCTATTATCGAGATTTTTGTTACTTCATTGGATGGTAGCCTTGTCATTATGGAAGGTAGTCTGTTTTCGAGATTTTTGTTACTCCAATGGATGGTAGACTTGTCATTATGGAAGGTAGTCTGTTGTCGATATTTTTGTTACTCCAATGGATGGTATCGTTGTCATTATGGATGGTAGTCTGTTGTCGACATTTTTGTTATTCCAATGGATTGTAGCCTTTTCATTATGGAATGTATTCTGTTGTCGATGTTTTTGTTACTCCAATGGATGGTAGCCATGTAATTATCGAAGGTAATCTGTTGTGGAGATTTTTGTTATTCCAATGGATGATAGACTTGTCATTATGGAAGGTAGTATGTTGTCTAGATTTTTCTTACTCCAATGGATGCTAGCCTTGTCATTATAAAAGGTAGTTTTTCATTGTGATTTCTGTCACTCCAACGGATGGTAACCTTGTCATTATGGAATGTGGTCTATTGTCGAGATTTTGGTTACTCTAATGGCTGGTATCGTTGTCATTATGCATGGTAGTCTGTTGTCAAGATTTTTGTTACTCTAATGGATGGTAGCCTTGTGATTATGGAAGGTAGTCTGTTTTCGAGATTTTTGTTACTGCAATGGATGGTAGCCTTGTCATTATGGAAGGTAGTCTGTTGTCGAGATTTGTGTTACTCCAATGGATTGTAACGTTGTCATTATGGATGGCAGTCTGTTGTCGAGATTTTTGATATTCCAATGGATGGTAGCCTTGTTATTATGGAAGGTAGTCTGTTGTCGAGATTTTTGTTACTCCAATGGATGCTAGTCTTGTCATTATGGAAGGTAATCTGTCGTTGTGATTTCTGTCACTCCAATGGATGGTAGCCTTGTCACTATGGAAGGTAGTTTGTTGTTCATATTTTTGTTGCTCCAATAGATGGTAGCCTTGTCATTATGGAACGTAGTTTATTGTCGAGATTTTTGTTACTCCAATGGATGATATCTTTGTCATTATGGATGTTAGTCTGTTGTCGATATTTCTGTTACTCTAATGGATGGTAGCCTTGTCACTATGGAAGGTAGTTTGTTGTTCATATTTTTCTTGCTCCAATAGATGGTAGCCTTGTCATTATGGAATGTAGTCTATTGTTGAGATTTTTGTTACTCTAATGGATGGTATCATTGTCATTATGGAAGGTAGTCTGTTGTCGAGAATTTTGTTACTCCAATGGATGGTAGCCTTGTCATTATGGAACATAGTCTGTTGTCGATGTTTTTGTTACTCCAATGGATGGTAGCCTTGTCATTATGGAAGGTAGTCTGTTGTCGAGATTATTGTTATTCCAATGGATGATAGCCTTGTCATTGTGGAAGGTAGTCTGTTGTCGAGATTTTTGTTACTCTAATGGATGCTAGCCTTGTCATTATGAAGGTTAGTTTGTCATTGTGATTTCTGTCACTCCAATGGATGGTAGCCTTGTCACTATGGAAGGTAGTGTGTTGTTCATATTTTTGTTACTCCAATGGATGGTAGCCTTGTCATTATTGAAGTTAGTCTATTGTCAAGATTTTTGTTACTTGAAAGGATGGTAGCCTTGTCATTATGGAAGGTAATCTGTTTTCGAGTTTTTTGTTACTCCAATAATTGGTAGCCTTGTCATTATGGAACGTATTCTGTTGTCGATATTTTTGTTACTCCAATGGATGGTAGCCATGTCATTATGGAAGGTAGTCTATTGTTGAGATTTTTGTTATTCTAATAGATGGTATCCTTGTCGTTATGGAATTAGTATGTTGTCGAGATTTTTGTTACTGCAATGGATGCTAGCCTTGTCATTATAGAAGGTAGTCTGTCGTTGTGATTTCTGTCACTCCAATGGATGGTAGCCTTGTCACTATGGAAGTTAGTCTGTTGTTCATATTTTTGTTACTCCAATGGATGGTAGACTTTTCAAAATGGAATGTAGTCTATTGTTGAGATTTTTGTTACTCCAATGGATGATATCGTTGTCATTATGGATGGTAGTCTTTTGTCGAGATTTTTGTTACTCTAATGAATGGTAGCCTTGTCACTATTGAAGGTAGTTTGTTTTCGAGATTTTTGTTACTCCAATGGATGGTAGCCTTGTCATTATGGAAGGTAGTCTGTTGTCGAGATGTTTGTTACTCCAATGGATGGTATCATTGTCATTATTGATGGTAGTCTGATGTCGAGATTTTTGTTACTCCAATAGATGGTATTATTGTCATTTTGGATGGTAGTCTGTTGTCGAGAATTTTGTTACTCCAACGGATGGTAGCGTTGTCATTATGGAACGTAGTCTGTTGTCGATGTTTTTGTTACTCCCACGGATGGTAGCCTTGTCATTATGGAAGGTAGTATGTTGTCGAGATTTTTGTTATTCCTATGGATGGTAGCCATGTCATTATAGAAGGTAGTCTGTTGTCGAGATTTTTGTTACTGCAATGGATGCTAGCCTTGTCATTATGGAAGGTAGTCTGTCGTTGTGATTTCTGTCACTCCAATGGATGGTAGCCTTGTCACTATGGAAGGTAGTGTGTTGTTCATATTTTTGTTACTCCAATGGATGATACCCTTGTCATTATGGAAGGTAGTCTATTATCGAGATTTTTGTTACTTCATTGGATGGTAGCCTTGTCATTATGGAAGGTAGTCTGTTTTCGAGATTTTTGTTACTCCAATGGATGGTAGACTTGTCATTATGGAAGGTAGTCTGTTGTCGATATTTTTGTTACTCCAATGGATGGTATCGTTGTCATTATGGAGGGTAGTCTGTTGTCGAGATTTTTGTTATTCCAATGGATTGTAGCCTTTTCATTATGGAATGTATTCTGTTGTCGATGTTTTTGTTACTCCAATGGATGGTAGCCATGTAATTATCGAAGGTAGTCTGTTGTGGAGATTTTTGTTATTCCAATGGATGATAGACTTGTCATTATGGAAGGTAGTATGTTGTCTAGATTTTTCTTACTCCAATGGATGCTAGCCTTGTCATTATAAAAGGTAGTTTGTCGTTGTGATTTCTGTCACTCCAATGGATGGTAACCTTGTCATTATGGAATGTGGTCTATTGTCGAGATTTTGGTTACTCTAATGGCTGGTATCGTTGTCATTATGGATGGTAGTCTGTTGTCAAGATTTTTGTTACTCTAATGGATGGTAGCCTTGTGATTATGGAAGGTAGTCTGTTTTTGAGATTTTTGTTACTGCAATGGATGGTAGCCTTGTCATTATGGAAGGTAGTCTGTTGTCGAGATTTGTGTTACTCCAATGGATTGTAACGTTGTCATTATGGATGGCAGTCTGTTGTCGAGATTTTTGATATTCCAATGGATGGTAGCCTTGTTATTATGGAAGGTAGTCTGTTGTCGAGATTTTTGTTACTCCAATGGATGCTAGCATTGTCATTATGGAAGGTAATCTGTCGGTGTCATTTCTGTCACTCCAATGGATGGTAGCCTGGTCACTATGGAAGGTAGTCTGTTGTTCATATTTTTGTTGCTCCAATAGATGGTAGCCTTGTCATTATGGAACGTAGTTTATTGTCGAGATTTTTGTTACTCCAATGGATGATATCTTTGTCATTATGGATGGTAGTCTGTTGTCGATATTTCTGTTACTCTAATGGATGATAGCCTTGTCACTATGGAAGGTAGTCTGTTGTTCATATTTTTGTTGCTCCAATAGATGGTAGCCTTGTCATTATGGAATGTAGTCTATTGTCGAGATTTTTGTTACTCTAATGGATGGTATGGTTGTCATTATGGATGGTAGTCTGTTGTCGAGAATTTTGTTACTCCAATGGATGGTAGCCTTGTCATTATGGAACATAGTCTGTTGTCGATGTTTTTGTAACTCCAATGGATTGTAGCCTTGTCATTATGGAAGGTAGTTTGTTGTCGAGATTATTGTTATTCCAATGGATGATAGCCTTGTCATTGTGGAAGGTAGTCTGTTGTCGAGATTTTTGTTACTTTAATGGATGCTAGCCTTGTCATTATGAAAGTTAGTCTGTCATTGTGATTTCTGTCACTCCAATGGATGGTAGCCTTGTCACTATGGAAGGTAGTGTGTTGTTCATATTTTTGTTACTCCAATGGATGGTAGCCTTGTCATTATTGAAGTTAGTCTATTGTCAAGATTTTTGTTACTTGAATGGATGGTAACCTTGTCATTATGGAAGGTAATCTATTTTCGAGTTTTTTGTTACTCCAATAATTGGTAGCCTTGTCATTATGGAATGTATTCTGTTGTCGATGTTTTGGTTACTCCAATGGATGGTAGCCATGTCATTATGGAAGGTAGTCTATTGTCGAGATTTTTGTTATTCCAATAGATGGTAGCCTTGTCGTTATGGAATTAGTATGTTGTCGAGATTTTTGTTACTGCAATGGATGCTAGCGTTGTCATTATAGAAGGTAGTCTGTCGTTGTGATTTCTGTCACTCCAATGGATGGTAGCCTTGTCACTATGGAAGTTAGTCTGTTGTTCATATTTTTGTTACTCCAATGGATGGTAGACTTGTCATTATGGAATGTAGTCTATTGTTGAGATTTTTGTTACTCCAATGGATGATATCGTTGTCATTATGGATGGTAGTCTGTTGTCGGGATTTTTGTTACTCTAATGGATGGTAGCCTTGTCACTATCGAAGGTAGTTTGTTTTCGAGATTTTTGTTACTTCAATGGATGGTAGCCTTGTCATTATGGAAGGTAGTCTGTTGTCGAGATGTTTGTTACTCCAATGGAATGTATCATTATCATTATTGATGGTAGTCTGTTGTCGAGATTTTTGTTACTCCAATAGATGGTATTGTTGTCATTTTGGATGGTAGTCTGTTGTCAAGAATTTTGTTACTCCAACGGATGGTAGCGTTGTCATTATGGAACATAGTCTGTTGTCGATGTTTTTGTTACTCCCGCGGATGGTAGCCTTGTCATTATGGAAGGTGGTATGTTGTCGAGATTTTTGTTATTCCTATGGATGGTAGCCATGTCATTATAGAAGGTAGTCTGCTGTCGAGATTTTTGTTACTGCAATGGATGCTAGCCTAGTCATTATGGAAGGTAGTCTGTCGTTGTGATTTCTGTCACTCCAGTGGATGGTAGCCTTTTCACTATGGAAGGTAGTGTGTTGTTCATATTTTTGTTACTCCAATGGATGGTACCCTTGTCATTATGGAAGGTAGTCTATTATAGAGATTTTTGTTACTTCAATGGATGGTAGCCTTGTCATTATGGAAGGTAGTATGTTTTCGAGGTTTTTGTTACTCCAATGGATGGTAGCCTTGTCATTATGGAAGGTAGTCTGTTGTCGATATTTTTGTTACTCCAATGGATGGTATCATTGTCATTATGGATGGTAGTCTGTTGTCGAGATTTTTGTTATTCCAATGGATTGTAGCCTTTTCATTATGGAATGTATTCTGTTGTCGATGTTTTTGTTACTCCAATGGATGGTAGCCATGTAATTATCGAAGGTAGTCTGTTGTCGAGATTTTTGTTATTCCAATGGATGCTATACTTGTCATTATGGAAGGTAGTATGTTGTCTAGATTTTTCTTACTCCAATGGATGCTAGCCTTGTCATTATAAAAGGTAGTTTGTCGTTGTGATTTCTATCACTCCAATGGATGGTAGCCTTGTCACTATGGAAGGTAGTCTGTTGTTCATATTTTTGTTACATCAATGGATGGTAGCATTATCATTATGGAAGGTTGTCTGTTGTTGATATTTTTGTTACTCCAATGAATGGTAGCTTTGTCATTATGGAAGGTAGTATGTTTTCGAGATTTTTGTTACTCCAATGGATGGTAGGCTTATCATTATGGAAGGTAGTCTGTTGTCTAGATTTTTATTACTCCAATGGATGGTAATTTTGTCATTATGGATGGCAGTCTGTTGTCGAGATTTTTGATATTCCAATGGATGGTAGCCTTGTTATTATGGAAGGTAGTCTGTTGTCGAGATTTTTGTTACTCCAATGGATGTTAGCCTTGTCATTATGGAAGGTAATCTGTCGTTGTCATTTCTGTCACTCCAATGGATGGTAGCCTTATCACTATGGAAGGTAGTCTGTTGTTCATATTTTTGTTGCTCCAATAGATGGTAGCCTTGTCATTATGGAATGTAGTTTATTGTCGAGATTTTTGTTACTCGAATGGGTGATATCTTTGTCATTATGGATGGTAGTCTGTTGTCGATATTTCTGTTACTCTAATGGATGATAGCCTTGTCACTATGGAAGGTAGTCTGTTGTTCATATTTTTGTTGCTCCAATAGATGGTAGCCTTGTCATTATGGAATGTAGTCTATTGTCGAGATTTTTGTTACTCTAATGGATGGTATGGTTGTCATTATGGATGGTAGTCTGTTGTCGAGAATTTTGTTACTCCAATGGATGGTAGCCTTGTCATTATGGAACATAGTCTGTTGTCGATGTTTTTGTTACTCCAATGGATGGTAGCCTTGTCATTATGGAAGGTAGTCTGTTGTCGAGATTATTGTTATTCCAATGGATGATAGCCTTGTCATTGTGGAAGCTAGTCTGTTGTCGAGATTTTTGTTACTCTAATGGATGCTAGCCTTGTCATTATGAAAGTTAGTCTGTCATTGTGATTTCTGTCACTCCAATGGATGGTAGCCTTGTCACTATGGAAGGTAGTGTGTTGTTCATATTTTTGTTACTCCAATGGATGGTAGCCTTGTCATTATTGAAGTTAGTCTATTGTCAAGATTTTTGTTACTTGAATGGATGGTAACCTTGTCATTATGGAAGGTAATCTATTTTCGAGTTTTTTGTTACTCCAATAATTGGTAGCCTTGTCATTATGGAACGTATTCTGTTGTTGATGTTTTTGTTACTCCAATGGATGGTAGCCATGTCATTATGGAAGGTAGTCTATTGTCGAGATTTTTGTTATTCCAATAGATGGTAGCCTTGTCGTTATGGAAGGTAGTATGTTGTCGAGATTTCTGTCACTGCAATGGATGGTAGCCTTGTCACTATGGAAGTTAGTCTGTTGTTCATATTTTTGTTACTCCAATGGATGGTAGACTTGTCATTATGGAATGTAATCTATTGTTGAGATTTTTGTTACTCCAATGGATGATATCGTTGTCATTATGGATGGTAGTCTATTGTCAAGATTTTTGTTACTCTAATGGATGGTAGCCTTGTCACTATGAAAGGTAGTTTGTTTTTGAGATTTTCGTTTCTCCAATGGATGGTAGCCTTGTCGTTATGGAAGGTAGTCTGTTGTCGAGATGTTTGTTACTCCAATGGATGGTATCATTGTCATTATTGATGGTAGTCTGTTGTCGAGATTTTTGTTACTCCAATATATGGTATTGTTGTCATTTTGGATGGTAGTCTGTTGTCGAGAATTTTGTTACTCCAACGGATGGTAGCGTTGTCATTATGGAACGTAGTCTGTTGTCGATGTTTTTGTTACTCCCACGGATGGTAGCCTTGTCATTATGGAAGGTAGTATGTTGTCGAGATTTTTGTTATTCCTATGGATGGTAGCCATGTCATTATAGAAGGTAGTCTGTTGTCGAGATTTTTGTTACTGCAATGGAAGCTAGCCTTGTCAATATGGAACGTAGTTTGTCGTTGTGATTTTTGTCACTCCAATGGATGGTACCCTTGTCACTATGGAAGGTAGTGTGTTGTTCATATTTTTGTTACTCCAATGGATGGTACCCTTGTCATTATGGAAGGTAGTCTATTATCGAGATTTTTGTTACTCCAATGGATGGTAGCCTTGTCATTATGGAAGGTAGTTTATTTTCGAGATTTTTGTTACTCCAATGGATGGTAGCCTTGTCATTATGGAAGGTAGTCTGTTGTCGATATTTTTGTTACTCCAATGGAAGGTATCGTTGTCATTATGGATGGTAGTCTGTTGTCGAGATTTTTTTTATTCCAATGGATTGTAGCCTTTTCATTATGGAATGTATTCTGTTGTCGATGTTTTGGTTACTCTAATGGATTGTAGCCATGTAATTATCAAAGGTAGTCTGTTGTCGAGATTTTTGTTATTCCAATGGATGCTAGACTTGTCATTATGGTAGGTAGTATGTTATCTAGATTTTTCTTACTCCAATGGATGCTAGCCTTGTCATTATAAAAGGTAGTTTGTCGTTGTGATTTCTGTCACTCCAATGGATGGTAGCCTTGTCACTATGGAAGGTAGTTTGGTGTTCATATTTTTGTTACATCAATGGATGGTAGCATTATCATTATGGAAGGTTGTTTGTTGTTGATATTTTTGTTACTCCAATGAATGGTAGCCTTGTCATTATGGAAGGTAGTATGTTTTCGAGATTTTTGTTACTCCAATGGATGGTAGCCTTGTCATTATGAAAGGTAGTCTCTTGTCGAGATTTTTGTTACTCCAATGGATGGTATCGTTGTCATTATGGATGGTAGTCTGTTGTCAAGATTTTTGTTACTCTAATGGATGGTAGCCTTGTCATTATGGAAGGTAGTCTGTTTTCGAGATTTTTGTTACTCCAATGGATGCTAGCCTTGTCATTATGGAAGGTAGTCCGTTGTCGAGTTTTTTGTTACTCCAATGGATGCTAGCCTTGTCATTATAGAAGGTAGTCTGTCGTTGTGATTTTTGTCACTCCAATGGATTGTAGCCTTGTCACTATGGAAGTTAGTCTGTTGTTCATATTTTTGTTACTCCAATGGATGGTAGACTTGTCATTATCTAATGTAGTCTATTGTCGAGATTTTTGTTACTCCAATGGATGATATCATTGTCATAATGTAAGGTAGTCTGCTTTTGAGATTTTTGTTACTCCAATGGATGGTAGCCTTGTCATTATGGAAGGTAGTTTGTTATCGAGATTTTTTTTACTCCAATGGATGGTAGCCTTGTCATTATGGATGGTAGTCTTTCGTCGAGATTTTTGTTACTCCAATAGATGGTATCGTTGTCATTATGGATGGTAGTCTGTTGTCGAGAATTCTGTCACTCCAATGGATGGTAGCCTTGCCACTATGGAAGGTAGTTTGTTGTCGATGTTTTTGTTACTCCAATGGATGGTAGGCTTATCATTATGGAAGGTAGTCTGTTGTCGAGATTTTTGTTACTCCAATGGATGGTAACATTGTCATTATGGATGGCAGTCTGTTGTCGAGATTTTTGATATTCCAATGGATGGTAGCCTTGTTATTATGGAAGGTAGTCTGTTGTCGAGATTTTTGTTACTCCAATGGATGTTAGCCTTGTCATTATGGAACGTAATCTGTTGTTGTGATTTCTGTCACTCCAATGGATGGTAGCCTTGTCACTATGGAAGGTAGTCTGTTGTTCATATTTTTGTTGCTCCAATAGATGGTAGCCTTGTCATTATGGAACGTAGTTTATTGTCGAGATTTTTGTTACTCCAATGGATGATATCTTTGTCATTATGGATGGTAGTCTGTTGTCGATATTTCTGTCACTCTAATGGATGGTAGCCTTGTCACTATGGAAGGTAGTCTGTTGTTCATATTTTTGTTGCTCCAATAGATGGTAGCCTTGTCATTATGGAATGTAGTCTATTGTCGAGATTTTTGTTACTCTAATGGATGGTATGGTTATCATTATGGATGGTAGTCTGTTGTCGAGAATTTTGTTACTCCAATGGATGGTAGCCTTGTCATTATGGAACATAGTCTGTTGTCGATGTTTTTGTTACTCCAATGGATGGTAGCCTTGTCATTATGGAAGGTAGTCTGTTGTCGAGATTATTGTTATTCCAATGGATGATAGCCTTGTCATTGTGGAAGGTAGTCTGTTGTCGAGATTTTTGTTACTCTTATGGATGCTAGCCTTGTCATTATGAAAGTTAGTCTGTCATTGTGATTTCTGTCACTCCAATGGATGGTAGCCTTGTCACTATGGAAGGTAGTGTGTTGTTCATATTTTTGTTACTCCAATGGATGGTAGCCTTGTCATTATTGAAGTTAGTCTATTGTCAAGATTTTTGTTACTTGAATGGATGGTAACCTTGTCATTATGGAAGGTAATCTATTTTCGAGTTTTTTGTTACTCCAATAATTGGTAGCCTTGTCATTATGGAACGTATTCTGTTGTCGATGTTTTTGTTACTCCAATGGATGGTAGCCATGTCATTATGGAAGGTAGTCTATTGTCGAGAATTTTGTTATTCCAATAGATGGTAGCCTTGTCGTTATGGAATTAGTATGTTGTCGAGATTTTTGTTACTGCAATGGATGCTAGCCTTGTCATTATAGAAGGTAGTCTGTCGTTGTGATTTCTGTCACTCCAATGGATGGTAGCCTTGTCACTATGGATGTTAGTCTGTTGTTCATATTTTTGTTACTCCAATGGATGGTAGACTTGTCATTATGGAATATAGTCTATTGTTGAGATTTTTGTTACTCCAATGGATGATATCGTTGTCATTATGGATGGTATTCTGTTGTCGAGATTTTTGTTACTCTAATGGATGGTAGCCTTGTCACTATGGAAGGTAGTTTGTTTTCGAGATTTTTGTTACTCCAATGGATGGTAGCCTTGTCATTATGGAAGGTAGTCTATTGTCGAGATGTTTGTTACTCCAATGGATGGTATCATTGTCATTATTGATGGTAGTCTGTTGTCGAGATTATTGTTACTCCAATAGATGGTATTGTTGTCATTTTGGATGGTAGTCTGTTGTCGAGAATTTTGTTACTCCAACGGATGGTAGCGTTGTCATTATGGAACATAGTCTGTTGTCGATGTTTTTGTTACTCCCAGGGATGGTAGCCTTGTCATTATGGAAGGTAGTATGTTGTCGAGATTTTTGTTATTCCTATGGATGGTAGCCATGTCATTATAGAAGGTAGTCTGTTGTCGAGATTTTTGTTACTGCAATGGATGCTAGCCTTGTCATTATGGAAGGTAGTCTGTCGTTGTGATTTCTGTCACTCCAATGGATGGTAGACTTGTCACTATGGAAGGTAGTGTGTTGTTCATATTTTTGTTACTCCAATGGATGGTAGACTTGTCATTATGGAATGTAATCTATTGTTGAGATTTTTGTTACTCCAATGGATGATATCGTTGTCATTATGGATGGTAGTCTGTTGTCAAGATTTTTGTTACTCTAATGGATGGTAGCCTTGTCACTATGGAAGGTAGTTTGTTTTCGAGATTTTCGTTTCTCCAATGGATGGTGGCCTTGTCATTATGGAAGGTAGTCTGTTGTGGAGATGTTTGTTACTCCAATGGATGGTATCATTGTCATTATTGATGGTAGTCTGTTGTCGAGATTTTTGTTACTCCAATAGATGGTATTGTTGTCATTTTGGATGGTAGTCTGTTGTCGAGAATTTTGTTACTCCAACGGATGGTAGCGTTGTCATTATGGAACGTAGTCTGTTGTCGATGTTTTTGTTACTCCCACGGATGGTAGCCTTGTCATTATGGAAGGTAGTATGTAGTCGAGATTTTTTTTATTCCTATGGATGGTAGCCATGTCATTATAGAAGGTAGTCTGTTGTCGAGATTTTTGTTACTGCAATGGAAGCTAGCCTTGTCATTATGGAAGGTAGTATGTCGTTGTGATTTTTGTCACTCCAATGGATGGTACCCTTGTCACTATGGAAGGTAGTGTGTTGTTCATATTTTTGTTACTCCAATGGATGGTACCCTTGTCATTATGGAAGGTAGTCTATTATCGAGATTTTTGTTACTCCAATGGATGGTAGCCTTGTCATTATGGAAGGTAGTTTATTTTCGAGATTTTTGTTACTCCAATGGATGGTAGCCTTGTCATTATGGAAGGTAGTCTGTTGTCGATATTTTTGTTACTCCAATGGAAGGTATCGTTGTCATTATGGATGGTAGTCTGTTGTCGAGATTTTTTTTATTCCAATGGATTGTAGCATTTTCATTATGGAATGTATTCTGTTGTCGATGTTTTGGTTACTCTAATGGATTGTAGCCATGTAATTATCAAAGGTAGTCTGTTGTCGAGATTTTTGTTATTCCAATGGATGCTAGACTTGTCATTATGGTAGGTAGTATGTTGTCTAGATTTTTCTTACTCCAATGGATGCTAGCCTTGTCATTATAAAAGGTAGTTTGTCGTTGTGATTTCTGTCACTCCAATGGATGGTAGCCTTGTCACTATGGAAGGTAGTTTGGTGTTCATATTTTTGTTACATCAATGGATGGTAGCATTATCATTATGGAAGGTTGTTTGTTGTTGATATTTTTGTTACTCCAATGAATGGTAGCCTTGTCATTATGGAAGGTAGTATGTTTTCGAGATTTTTGTTACTCCAATGGATGGTAGCCTTGTCATTATGAAAGGTAGTCTCTTGTCGAGATTTTTGTTACTCCAATGGATTGTATCGTTGTCATTATGGATGGTAGTCTGTTGTCAAGATTTTTGTTACTCTAATGGATGGTAGCCTTGTCATTATGGAAGGTAGTCTGTTTTCGAGATTTTTGTTACTCCAATGGATGCTAGCCTTGTCATTATGGAAGGTAGTCCGTTGTCGAGTTTTTTTTTACTCCAATGGATGCTAGCCTTGTCATTATAGAAGGTAGTCTGTCGTTGTGATTTCTGTCACTCCAATGGATTGTAGCCTTGTCACTATGGAAGTTAGTCTGTTGTTCATATTTTTGTTACTCCAATGGATGGTAGACTTGTCATTATCTAATGTAGTCTATTGTCGAGATTTTTGTTACTCCAATGGATGATATCATTGTCATAATGTAAGGTAGTCTGCTTTTGAGATTTTTGTTACTCCAATGGATGGTAGCCTTGTCATTATGGAAGGTAGTTTGTTATCGAGATTTTTTTTACTCCAATGGATGGTAGCCTTGTCATTATGGATGGTAGTCTTTCGTCGAGATTTTTGTTACTCCAATAGATGGTATCGTTGTCATTATGGATGGTAGTCTGTTGTCGAGAATTCTGTCACTCCAATGGATGGTAGCCTTGCCACTATGGAAGGTAGTTTGTTGTCGATGTTTTTGTTACTCCAATGGATGGTAGGCTTATCATTATGGAAGGTAGTCTGTTGTCGAGATTTTTGTTACTCCAATGGATGGTAACATTGTCATTATGGATGGCAGTCTGTTGTCGAGATTTTTGATATTCCAATGGATGGTAGCCTTGTTATTATGGAAGGTAGTCTGTTGTCGAGATTTTTGTTACTCCAATGGATGTTAGCCTTGTCATTATGGAAGGTAATCTGTCGTTGTGATTTCTGTCACTCCAATGGATGGTAGCCTTGTCACTATGGAAGGTAGTCTGTTGTTCATATTTTTGTTGCTCCAATAGATGGTAGCCTTGTCATTATGGGACGTAGTTTATTGTCGAGATTTTTGTTACTCCAATGGATGATATCTTTGTCATTATGGATGGTAGTCTGTTGTCGATATTTCTGTCACTCTAATGGATGGTAGCCTTTTCACCATGGAAGGTAGTCTGTTGTTCATATTTTTGTTGCTCCAATAGATGGTAGCCTTGTCATTATGGAATGTAGTCTATTGTCGAGATTTTTGTTACTCTAATGGATGGTATGGTTATCATTATGGATGGTAGTCTGTTGTCGAGAATTTTGTTACTCCAATGGATGGTAGCCTTGTCATTATGGAACATAGTCTGTTGTCGATGTTTTTGTTACTCCAATGGATGGTAGCCTTGTCATTATGGAAGGTAGTCTGTTGTCAAGATTATTGTTATTCCAATGGATGATAGCCTTGTCATTGTGGAAGGTAGTCTGTTGTCGAGATTTTTGTTACTCTAATGGATGCTAGCCTTGTCATTATGAAAGTTAGTCTGTCATTGTGATTTCTGTCACTCCAATGGATGGTAGCCTTGTCACTATGGAAGGTAGTGTGTTGTTCATATTTTTGTTACTCCAATGGATGGTAGCCTTGTCATTATTGAAGTTAGTCTATTGTCAATATTTTTGTTACTTGAATGGATGGTAACCTTGTCATTATGGAAGGTAATCTATTTTCGAGTTTTTTGTTACTCCAATAATTGGCAGCCTTGTCATTATGGAACGTATTCTGTTGTCGATGTTTTTGTTACTCCAATGGATGGTAGCCATGTCATTATGGAAGGTAGTCTATTGTCGAGAATTTTGTTATTCCAATAGATGGTAGCCTTGTCGTTATGGAATTATTATGTTGTCGAGATTTTTGTTACTGCAATGGATGCTAGCCTTGTCATTATAGAAGGTAGTCTGTCGTTGTGATTTCTGTCACTCCAATGGATGGTAGCCTTGTCACTATGGAAGTTAGTCTGTTGTTCATATTTTTGTTACTCCAATGGATGGTAGACTTGTCATTATGGAATATAGTCTATTGTTGAGATTTTTGTTACTCCAATGGATGATATCGTTGTCATTATGGATGGTATTCTGTTGTCGAGATTTTTGTTACTCTAATGGATGGTAGCCTTGTCACTATGGAAGGTAGTTTGTTTTCGAGATTTTTGTTACTCCAATGGATGGTAGCCTTGTCATTATGGAAGGTAGTCTGTTGTCGAGATGTTTGTTACTCCAATGGATGGTATCATTGTCATTATTGATGGTAGTCTGTTGTCGAGATTTTTGTTACTCCAATAGATGGTATTGTTGTCATTTTGGATGGTAGTCTGTTGTCGAGAATTTTGTTACTCCAACGGATGGTAGCGTTGTCATTATGGAACATAGTCTGTTGTCGATGTTTTTGTTACTCCCAGGGATGGTAGCCTTGTCATTATGGAAGGTAGTCTGTTGTCGAGATTTTTGTTACTGCAATGGATGCTAGCCTTGTCATTATGGAAGGTAGTCTGTCGTTGTGATTTCTGTCACTCCAATGGATGGTAGCCTTGTCACTATGGAAGGTAGTGTGTTGTTCATATTTTTGTTACTCCAATGGATGGTACCCTTGTCATTATGGAAGGTAGTCTATTATCGAGATTTTTGTTACTTCAATGGATGGTAGCCTTGTCATTATGGAAGGTAGTATGTTTTCGAGATTTTTGTTACTCCAATGGATGGTAGCCTTGTCATTATGGAAGGTAGTCTGTTGTCGATATTTTTTTTACTCCAATGGATGGTATCGTTGTCATTATGGATGGTAGTCTGTTGTCGAGATTTTTGTTATTCCAATGGATTGTAGCCTTTTCATTATGGAATGTATTCTGTTGTTGATGTTTTTGTTACTCCAATGGATGGTAGCCATGTAATTATCGAAGGTAGTCTTTGTCGAGATTTTTGTTATTCCAATGGATGCTAGACTTGTCATTATGGAAGGTAGTATGTTGTCTAGATTTTTCTTACTCCAATGGATGCTAGCCTTGTCATTATAAAAGGTAGTTTGTCGTTGTGATTTCTGTCACTCCAATGGATGGTAGCCTTGTCACTATGGAAGGTAGTCTTTTGTTCATATTTTTGTTACATCAATGGATGGTAGCATTATCATTATGGAAGGTTATCTGTTGTTGATATTTTTGTTACTCCAATGAATGGTAGCTTTGTCATTATGGAAGGTAGTATGTTTTCGAGATTTTTGTTACTCCAATAGATGGTAGGCTTATCATTATGGAAGGTAGTCAGTTGTCGAGATTTTTATTACTCCAATGGATGGTAGCGTTGTCATTATGGAACATAGTCTGTTGTCGATGTTTTTGTTACTCCCAGGGATGGTAGCCTTGTCATTATGGATGGTAGTCTGTTGTCGATATTTCTGTTACTCTAATGGATGGTAGCCTTGTCACCATGGAAGGTAGTCTGTTGTTCATATTTTTGTTGCTCCAGTAGATGGTAGCCTTGTCATTATGGAATGTAGTCTATTGTCGAGATTTTTGTTACTCTAATGGATGGTATGGTTGTCATTATGGATGGTAGTCTGTTGTCGATGTTTTTGTTACTCCAATGGATGGTAGCCTTGTCATTATGGAAGGTAGTCTGTTGTCGAGATTATTGTTATTCCAATGGATGATAGCCTTGTCATTGGGAAGGTAGTCTGTTGTCGAGATTTTTGTTACTCTAATGGATGCTAGCCTTGTCATTATGAAAGTTAGTCTGTCATTGTGATTTCTGTCACTCCAATGGATGGTAGCCTTGTCACTATGGAAGGTAGTGTGTTGTTCATATTTTTGTTACTCCAATGGATGGTAGCCTTGTCATTATTGAAGTTAGTCGATTGTCAAGATTTTTGTTACTTGAATGGATGGTAACCTTGTCATTATGGAAGGTAATCTATTTTCGAGTTTTTTGTTACTCCAATAATTGGTAGCCTTGTCATTATGGAACGTATTCTGTTGTCGATGTTTTTGTTACTCCAACGGATGGTAGCCATGTCATTAGGGAAGGTAGTCTATTGTCGAGATTTTTGTTATTCCAATAGATGGTAGCCTTGTCGTTATGGAAGGTAGTATGTTGTCGAGATTTTTGTTACTGCAATGGATGCTAGCCTTGTCATTATAGAAGGTAGTCTATCATTGTGATTTCTGTCACTCCAATGGATGGTAGCCTTGTCACTATGGAAGTTAGTCTGTTGTTCATATTTCTGTCACTCCAATGGATGGTAGCCTTGTCATTATGGAAGGTAGTCTGTTGTCGAGATGTTTGTTACTCCAATAGATGGTATTGTTGTCATTTTGGATGGTAGTCTGTTGTCGAGAATTTTGTTACTCCAACGGATGGTAGCGTTGTCATTATGGAACGTAGTTTGTTGTCGATGTTTTTATTACTCCCACGGATGGTAGCCTTGTCATTATGGAAGGTAGTATGTTGTCGAGATTTTGGTTATTGCTATGGATGGTAGCCATGTCATTATAGAAGGTAGTCTGTTGTCGAGATTTTTGTTACTGCAATGGAAGCTAGCCTTGTCATTATGGAAGGTAGTATGTCGTTGTGATTTTTGTCACTCCAATGGATGGTACCCTTGTCACTATGGAAGGTAGTGTGTTGTTCATATTTTTGTTACTCCAATGGATGGTAGCCTTGTCATTATGGAAGGTAGTCTATTTTCGAGATTTTTGTTACTCCAATGGATGGTAGCCTTGTCATTATGGAAGGTAGTCTGTTGTCGATATTTTTGTTACTCCAATGGAAGGTATCGTTGTCATTATGGATGGTAGTCTGTTGTCGAGATTTTTGTTATTCCAATGGATTGTAGCCTTTTCATTATGGAATATATTCTGTTGTCGATGTTTTTGTTACTCTAATGAATTGTAGCCATGTAATTATCAAAGGTAGTCTGTTGTCGAGATTTTTGTTATTCCAATGGATGCTAGACTTGTCATTATGGTAGGTAGTATGTTGTCTAGATTTTTCTTACTCCAATGGTTGCTAGCCTTGTCATTATAAAAGGTAGTTTGTCGTTGTGATTTCTATCACTCCAATGGATGGTAGCCTTGTCACTATGGAAGGTAGTTTGTTGTTCATATTTTTGTTACATCAATGGATGGTAGCATTATCATTATGGAAGGTTGTTTGTTGTTGATATTTTTTTTACTCCAATGAATGGTAGCCTTGTCATTATGGAAGGTAGTATGTTTTCGAGATTTTTGTTACTCCAATGGATGGTAGCCTTGTCATTATGAAAGGTAGTCTGTTGTCGAGATTTTTGTTACTCCAATGGATGGTATCGTTGTCATTATGGATGGTAGTCTGTTGTCAAGATTTTTGTTACTCTAATGGATGGTAGCCTTGTCATTATGGAAGGTAGTCTGTTTTCGAGATTTTTGTTACTCCAATGGATGCTAGCCTTGTCATTATGGAAGGTAGTCCGTTGTCGAGTTTTTTGTTACTCAAATGGATGCTAGCCTTGTCATTATAGAAGGTAGTTTGTCGTTGTGATTTCTGTCACTCCAATGGATGGTAGCCTTGTCACTATGGAAGTTAGTCTGTTGTTCATATTTTTGTTACTCTAATGGATGGTAGACTTGTCATTATCTAATGTAGTCTATTGTCGAGATTTTTGTTACTCCAATGGATGATATCATTGTCATAATGTAAGGTAGTCTGCTTTTGAGATTTTTTTTACTCCAATGGATGGTAGCCTTGTCATTATGGAAGGTAGTTTGTTATCGAGATTTTTTTTACTCCTATGGATGGTAGCCTTGTCATTATGGATGGTAGTCTTTTGTCGAGATTTTTGTTACTCCAATAGATGGTATCGTTGTCATTATGGATGGTAGTCTGTTGTCGAGAATTCTGTCACTCCAATGGATGGTAGCCTTGCCACTATGGAAGGTAGTGTGTTGTCGATGTTTTTGTTACTCCAATGGATGGTACCCTTGTCATTATGGAAGGTAGTCTATTGTCAAGATTTTTGTTACTTCAATGGATGGTAGCCTTGTCATTATCGAAGGTAGTCTGTTTTCGAGATTTTTGTTACTCCAATAGATGCTAGCCTTGTCATTATGGAAGGTAGTCTGTTGTCGATATTTTTGGTACTCCAATGGATGGTATCGTTGTCATTATGGATGGTAGACTGTTGTCGAGATTTTTGTTATTCCAATGGATTGTAGCCTTTTCATTATGGAACGTATTCTGTTGTCGATGTTTTTGTTCATCAAATGCATGGTAGCCATGTAATTATCGAAGGTAGTCTGTTGTTGAGATTTTTGTTATTCCAATGGATGTTAGACTTGTCATTATGGATGGTAGTATGTTGTCGAGATTTTTCTTACTCCACTGGATGCTAGCCTTGTCATTATAAAAGGTAGTTTGTCGTTGTGATTTCTGTCACTCCAATGGATGGTAGCCTTGTCACTATGGAAGGTAGTCTGTTGTTCATATTTTTGTTACTCCAATGGATGGTAACCTTATCATTATGGAATGTAGTCTATTGTCGAGATTTTTGTTACTCCAATGGATGGTATCGTTGTCATTATGGATGGTATTCTGTTGTCGAGATTTTTGTTATTCTAATGTATTGTAGCCTTGTCTTTATGGAACGTATTCTATTGTCAATGTTTTTGTTACTCCAATGGATGTTAGCCTTGTCATTATGGAAGGTAGTCTTTTTTCGAGATTATTGTTATTCAAATGGATGGTGGCCTTGTCATTATGGAAGGTAGTATGTTGTCGAGATTTTTGTTACTCCGATGGATGCTAGCCTTGTCATTATAGAAGGTAGTCTGTCCTTGTTATTTCTGTCACTCCATGGATGGTAGCCTTTTCACTATGGAAGTTAGTCTGTTGTTCATATTTTTGTTACTCCAATGGATGGTAGCCTTGTCATTATGGAATGTAGACTATTGTCGAGATTTTTGTTACTCCAATGGATGATATCATTGTCATTATGGATGGTAGTCTGTTGTCGAAAATTTTGTTACTCTAATGGATGGTAGCCTTGTCATTATGTAAGGTAGTCTGCTTTTGAGATTTTTGTTACTCCAATGGATGGTAGCCTTGTCATTATGGAAGGTAGTTTGTTATCGAGATTTTTGTTACTCAAATGAATGGTATCGTTGTCATTATGGATGGTAGTCTGTTGTCGAGATTTTTGTTACTCCAATAGATGGTATCGTTGTCATTAATGATGATAGTCTGTTGTCGAGAATTTTGTTACTCTAATGGATGGTAGCCTTGTCATTATGGAACGTAGTCTGTTGTCGATGTTTTTGTTACTCCAATGGATGGTAGCCTTGTCATTATGGAAGGTAGTATGTTGTCGAGATTTTTGTTATTCCAATGGATTGTAGCCTTGTTATTATGGAAGGTAGTCTGTTGTCGAGATTTTTGTTACTCCAATGGATGCTAGCCTTCTCATTATGGAAGGTAGTGTGTTGTTCATATTTTTGTTACTCCAATGGAAGGAAGCCTTGCCACTATGGAAGGTAGTGTGTTGTTCATATTTTTGTTACTCCAATGGATGGTACCCTTGTCATTATGGAAGGTAGTTTATTGTCAAGATTTTTGTTACTTCAATGGATGGTAGTCTTTTCATTATCGAAGGTAGTCTGTTTTCGAGATTTTTGTTACTCCAATAGATGGTAGCCTTGTCATTATGGAAGGTAGTCTGTTGTCGATATTTTTGTTACTCCAATGGATGGTATCGTTGTCATTATGGATGGTAGTCTGTTGTCGAGATTTTTGTTATTCCAATCGATTGTAGCCTTTTCATTATGAAACGTATTCTGTTGTTGATGTTTTTGATACTCAAATGGATGGTAGCCATGTAATTATCGAAGGTAGTCTGTTGTTGAGATTTTTGTTATTCCAATGGATGTTAGACTTGTCATTATGGAAGGTAGTATGTTGTCAAGATTTTTCTTACTCCAATGGATGCTAGCCTTGTCATTATAAAAGGTAGTCTGTCATTGTGATTTCTGTCACTCCAATGGATGGTAGCCTTGTCACTATGGAAGGTAGTCTGTTTTCGAGATTTTTGTTACTCCAATGGATGCTAGCCTTGTCATTATGGAAGGTAGTCCGTTGTCGAGTTTTTTGTTATTCCAATGGATGCTAGCCTTGTCATTATAGAAGGTAGTTTGTCGTTGTGATTTCTGTCACTCCAATGGATGGTAGACTTGTCACTATGGAAGTTAGTCTGTTGTTCATATTTTTGTTACTCCAATGGATGGTAGACTTGTCATTATCTAATGTAGTCTATTGTCGAGATTTTTGTTACTCCAATGGATGATATCATTGTCATAATGTAAGGTAGTCTGCTTTTGAGATTTTTGTTACTCTAATGGATGGTAGCCTTGTCATTATGGAAGGTAGTTTGTTATCGAGATTTTTTTTACTCCAATGGATGGTAGCCTTGTCATTATGGATGGTAGTCTTTTGTCGAGATTTTTGTTACTCCAATAGATGGTATCATTGTCATTATGGATGGTAGTCTGTTGTCGAGAATTCTGTCACTACAATGGATGGTAGCCTTGCCACTATGGAAGGTAGTGTGTTGTTCATATTTTTGTTACTCCAATGGATGGTACCCTTGTCATTATGGAAGGTAGTCTATTGTAAAGATTTTTGTTACTTCAATGGATGGTAGCCTTGTCATTATCCAAGGTAGTCTGTTTTCGAGATTTTTGTTACTCCAATAGATGGAAGCCTTGTCATTATGGAAGGTAGTCTGTTGTCGATATTTTTGTTACTCCAATGGATGGTATCATTGTCATTATGGATGGAAGTCTGTTGTCGAGATTTTTGTTATTCCAATGGATTGTAGCCTTTTCATTATGGAACGTATTCTGTTGTTGATGTTTTTGTTACTCAAATGGATGGTAGCCTTGTAATTATCGAAGGTAGTCTGTTGTTGAGATTTTTGTTATTCCAATGTATGTTAGACTTGTCATTATGGAAGGTAGTATGTTGTCGAGATTTTTCTTACTCCAATGGATGCTAGCCTTGTCATTATAAAAGGTAGTCTGTCGTTGTGATTTCTGTCACTCCAATGGATGATAGCCTTATCGCTATGGAATGTAGTCTGTTGTTCATATTTTTGTTACTCCAATGGATGGTAACCTTATCATTGTGGAATGTAGTCTATTGTCGAGATTTTTGTTACTCCAATGGATGGTATCGTTGTCATTATGGATGGTATTCTGTTGTCGAGATTTTTGTTATTCCAATGTATTGTAGCCTTGTCATTATGGAACGTATTCTATTGTCAATGTTTTTGTTACTCCAATGGATGTTAGCCTTGTCATTATGGAAGGTAGTCTTTTGTCGAGATTTTTGTTATTCAAATGGATGGTGGCCTTGTCATTATGGAAGGTAGTATGTTGTCGAGATTTTTGTTACTCCGATGGATGCTAGCCTTGTCATTATAGACGGTAGTCTGTCCTTGTGATTTCTGTCACTCCATGGATGGTAGCCTTTTGACTATGGAAGTTAGTCTGTTGTTCATATTTTTGTTACTCCAATGGATGGTAGCCTTGTCATTATGGAATGTAGACTATTGTCGAGATTTTTGTTACTCCAATGGATGATATCATTGTCATTATAGATGGTAGTCTGTTGTCGAAATTTTTGTTACTCTAATGGATGGTAGCCTTGTCATTATGTAAGGTAGTCTGCTTTTGAGATTTTTGTTACTCCAATGGATGGTAGCCTTGTCATTATGGAAGGTAGTTTGTTATCGAGATTTTTGTTACTCAAATGAATGGTATCATTGTCATTATGGATGGTAGTCTGTTGTCGATATTTTTGTTACTCCAATAGATGGTATCGTTGTCATTATGGATGGTAGTCTGTTGTCGAGAATTTTGTTATTCTAATGGATGGTAGCCTTGTCATCATGGAACGTAGTCTGTTGTCGATGTTTTTGTTACTCCAATGGATGGTAGCCTTGTCATTATGGAAGGTAGTATGTTGTCGAGATTTTTGTTATTCCAATGGATGGTAGCCTTGTTATTATGGAAGGTAGTCTGTTGTCGAGATTTTTGTTACTCCAATGGATGCTAGCCTTCTCATTATGGAAGGTAGTGTGTTGTTCATATTTTTTATACACCAATGGATGGTAGCCTTGTCATTATGGAAGGTAGTCTATTGTCGAGATTTTTGATACTTCAATGGATGGTAGCCTTGTCATTATGGAATGTAGTCTATTTCCGATATTTTTGTTACTCCAATGGATGGTAGCCTTGTCATTATGGAATGTAGTCTATTGTCGATATTTTTGTAACTCCAATGGATGGTATAGTTGTCATTATGGATGGTAGTCTGTTGTCGAGATTTTTGTTATTGCAATGGATTATAGCCTTATCATTATGAAACGTACTCTGTTGTCGATGTTTTTGTTACTCCAATGGATGGTAGACTTGTCATTATAAAAGGTAGTCTGTCGTTGTGATTTCTATCATTCCAATGGATGATAGCCTTGTCACTATGGAAGGTTGTCTGTTGTTCATATTTTTGTTACTCCAATGGATGGTAACCTTGTCATTATGGAATGTAGTCTATTGTCGAGATTGTCGTTACTCTAATGGCTGGTATCGTTGTCATTATGGATGGTAGTCTGTTGTTGAGATTTTTGTTACTCTAATGGATGGTAGCCTTGTCATTATGGTAGGTAGTCTGTTTTCGAGGTTTTTGTTACTCCAATGGATGGTAGCCTTGTCATTATGGAAGGTAGTCTGTTGTCGAGATTTTTGTTACTCCAATGGATGGTAACCTTGTCATTATGGATGGCAGTCTGTTGTCGAGATTTTTGATATTCCAATGGATGGTAGCCTTGTTATTATGGAAGGTAGTCTGTTGTCGAGATTTTTGTTACTCCAATGGATGCTAGCCTTGTCATTATGGAAGGTAATCTGTCGTTGTGATTTCTGTCACTCCAATGGATGGTAGCCTTGTCACTATGGAAGGTAGTCTGTTGTTCATATTTTTTTGCTCCAATAGATGGTAGCCTTGTCATTATGGAACGTAGTTTATTGTCGAGATTTTTGTTACTCCAATGGATGATATCGTTGTCATTATGGATGGTAGTCTATTGTCGAGATTGCAATTACTCTAATGGATGGTAGCCTTGTCACTATGGAAGGTAGTCTGTTGTTCATATTTTTGTTGCTCCAATAGATCGTAGCCTTGTCATTATGGAATGTTGTCTATTGTCGAGATTTTTGTTACTCTAATGGATGGTATCGTTGTCATTATGGATGGTAGTCTGTTGTCGAGAATTTCGTTACTCCAATGGATGGTAGCATTGTCATTATGGAACATAGTCTATTGTCGATGTTTTTGTTACTCCAATGGATGGTAGCCTTGTCATTATGGAAGGTAGTCTGTTGTCGAGATTATTGTTATTCCAATGGATGGTAGCCTTGTCATTGTGGAAGGTAGTCTGTTGTCGAGATTTTTGTTACTCCAATGTATTGTAGCCTTGTCATTATGGAACGTATTCTATTTTCAATGTTTTTGTTACTCCAATGGATGTTAGCCTTGTCATTATGGAAGGTAGTCTTTTGTCGAGATTTTTGTTATTCAAATGGATGGTGGCCTTGTCATTATGGAAGGTAGTATGTTGTCGAGATTTTTGTTACTCCGATGGATGCTAGTCTTGTCATTATAGACGGTAGTCTGTCCTTGTGATTTCTGTCACTCCATGGATGGTAGCCTTTTGACTATGGAAGTTAGTCTGTTGTTCATATTTTTGTTACTCCAATGGATGGTAGCCTTGTCATTATGGAATGTAGACTATTGTCGAGATTTTTGTTACTCCAATGGATGATATCATTGTCATTATGGATGGTAGTCTGTTGTCGAAATTTTTGTTACTCTAATGGATGGTAGCCTTGTCATTATGTGAGGTAGTCTGCTTTTGAGATTTTTGTTACTCCAATGGATGGTAGCCTTGTCATTATGGAAGGTAGTTTGTTATCGATATTTTTGTTACTCAAATGAATGGTATCGTTGTCATTATGGATTGTAGTCTGTTGTCGATATTTTTGTTACTCCAATAGATGGTATCGTTGTCATTATGGATGGTAGTCTGTTGTCGAGAATTTTGTTACTCTAATGGATGGTAGCCTTGTCATCATGGAACGTAGTCTGTTGTCGATGTTTTTGTTACTCCAATGGATGGTAGCCTTGTCATTATGAAAGGTAGTATGTTGTCGAGATTTTTGTTATTCCAATGGATGGTAGCCTTGTTATTATGGAAGGTAGTCTGTTGTCGAGATTTTTGTTACTCCAATGGATGCTAGCCTTCTCATTATGGAAGGTAGTGTGTTGTTCATATTTTTTATACACCAATGGATGGTAGCCTTGTCATTATGGAAGGTAGTCTATTGTCGAGATTTTTGATACTTCAATGGATGGTAGCCTTGTCATTATGGAATGTAGTCTATTTCCGATATTTTTGTTACTCCAATGGATGGTAGCCTTGTCATTATGGAATGTAGTCTATTGTCGATATTTTTGTAACTCCAATGGATGGTATAGTTGTCATTATGGATGGTAGTCTGTTGTCGAGATTTTTGTTATTGCAATGGATTATAGCCTTATCATTATGAAACGTACTCTGTTGTCGATGTTTTTGTTACTCCAATGGATGGTAGACTTGTCATTATAAAAGGTAGTCTGTCCTTGTGATTTCTGTCACTCCAATGGATGATAGCCTTGTAACTATGGAAGGTTGTCTGTTGTTAATATTTTTGTTACTCCAATGGATGGTAACCTTGTCATTATGGAATGTAGTCTATTGTCGAGATTTTGGTTACTCCAATGGCTGGTATCGTTGTCATTATGGATGGTAGTCTGTTATCGAGATTTTTGTTACTCTAATGGATGGTAGTCTTGTCATTATGTAAGGTAGTTTGCTTTTGAGATTTTTGTTACTCCAATGGATGGTAGCCTTGTCATTATGGAAGGTAGTCTGTTATCTTGATTTTTGTTACTCAAATGAATGGTATCGTTGTCATTATGGATGGTAGTCTGTTGTCGGGATTTTTGTTACTCCAATAGATGGTATCGTTGTCATTATGGATTGTAGTCTGTTGTCGAGAATTTTGTTACTCTAAGGTAGCCTTGTCATTATGGAACGTAGTCTGTTGTCGATGTTTTTGTTACTCCAACGGATGGTAGCCTTGTCATTATGGAAGGTAGTATGTTGTTGAGATTTTTGTTATTCCAATGGATTGTAGCCTTGTCATTATGGAAGGTAGTTTGTTGTCGAGATTTTTGTTACTCCAATGGATGCTAGCTTTCTCATTATGGAAGGTAGTGTGTTGTTCATATTTTTGTTACTCCAATGGATGGTAGCCTTGTCATTATGGAAGGTAGTCT
The DNA here is from genome assembly GCA_948472305.1 of Vicia faba. NCBI lineage: Eukaryota > Viridiplantae > Streptophyta > Magnoliopsida > Fabales > Fabaceae > Vicia > Vicia faba. The sequence continues at coordinate 529,038,045 of OX451741.1, forward strand.
ATTGTCGATATTTTTGTAACTCCAATGGATGGTATAATTCTCATTATGGATGGTAGTCTGTTGTCGAGATTTTTGTTATTCCAATGGATTGTAGCCTTGTCATTATGGAATGTACTCTGTTGTCCATGTTTTTGTTACTCCAATGGATGGTAGACTTGTCATTATAAAAGGTAGTATGTCGTTGTGATTTCTATCATTCCAATGGATGATAGCCTTGTCACTATGGAAGGTTGTCTGTTGTTCATATTTTTGTTACTCCAATGGATGGTAACCTTGTCATTATGGAATGTAGTCTATTGTCGAGATTGTGGTTACTCTAATGGCTGGTATCGTTGTCATTATGGATGGTAGTCTGTTGTTGAGATTTTTGTTACTCTAATGGATGGTAGCCTTGTCATTATGGAAGGTAGTCTGTTTTCGAGGTTTTTGTTACTCCAATGGATGGTAGCCTTGTCATTATGGAAGGTAGTCTGTTGTCGAGATTTTTGTTACTCCAATGGATGGTAACCTTGTCATTATGGATGGCAGTCTGTTGTCGAGATTTTTGATATTCCAATGGATGGTAGCCTTGTTATTATGGAAGGTAGTCTGTTGTCGAGATTTTTGTTACTCCAATTGATGCTAGCCTTGTCATTATGGAAGGTAATCTGTCGTTGTGATTTCTATCACTCCAATGGATGGTAGCCTTGTCACTATGGAAGGTAGTCTGTTGTTCATATTTTTGTTGCTCCAATAGATGGTAGCCTTGTCATTATGGAACATAGTTTATTGTCGAGATTTTTGTTACTCCAATGGATGATATCGTTGTCATTATGGATGGTAGTCTATTGTCGAGATTGCAATTACTCTAATGGATGGTAGCCTTGTCACTATGGAAGGTAGTCTGTTGTTCATATTTTTGTTGCTCCAATAGATCGTAGCCTTGTCATTATGGAATGTAGTCTATTGTCGAGATTTTTGTTACTCTAATGGATGGTATCGTTGTCATTATGGATGGTAGTATGTTGTCGAGAATTTTGTTACTCCAATGGATGGTAGCCTTGTCATTATGGAACATAGTCTGTTGTCGATGTTTTTGTTACTCCAATGGATGGTAGCCTTGTCATTATGGAAGGTAGTCTGTTGTCGAGATTATTGTTATTCCAATGGATGGTAGCCTTGTCATTGTGGAAGGTAGTCTGTTGTCGAGATTTTTGTTACTCTAATGGATGCTAGCCTTGTCATTATGAAAGTTAGTCTGTCATTGTGATTTCTGTCACTCCAATGGATGGTAGCCTTGTCACTATGGAAGGTAGTGTGTTGTTCATATTTTTGTTACTCCAATGGATGGTAGCCTTGTCATTATTGAAGTTAGTCTATTGTCAAGATTTTTGTTACTTGAATGGATGGTAGCCTTGTCATTATGGAAGGTAATCTGTTTTCGAGTTTTTTGTTACTCCAATAAATGGTAGCCTTGTCATTATGGAACGTATTTTGTTGTCGATGTTTTTGTTACTCCAATGGATGGTAGCCAGGTCATTATGGAAGGTAGTCTATTGTCGAGATTTTTGTTATTCCAATAGATGGTAGACATGTCGTTATGGAAGGTAGTATGTTGTCGAGATTTTTGTTACTCCAATAAATGGTAGCCTTGTCATTATAGAAGGTAGTCTGTCATTGTGATTTCTGTCACTCTAATGGATGGTAGCCTTGTCACTATGGAAGGTAGTCTGTTGTTCATATTTTTGTTACTCCAATGGATGGTAACCTTATCATTTAGGAAGGTAGTCTGTTGTCGAGATTTTTGTTACTCCAATGGATGGTAACATTGTCATTAAGGATGGTAGTCTGTTGTCGAGATTTTTGTTATTCCAATGGATGGTAGCCATGTCATTATGGAATGTTGTTTGGTGTCGAGATTTTTGTTACTCCAATGGATGGTAACGTTGTCATTATGGATGGCAGTCTGTTGTCGAGATTTTTGTTACTCCAATGGATGGTAACATTGTCATTATGGATGGCAGTCTGTTGTCGAGATTTTTGATACTCCAATGGATGGTAGTCTTGTTATTATGGAAGGTAGTCTGTTGTCGAGATTTTTGTTACTCCAATGGATGCTAGCCTTGTCATTATGGAAGGTAATCTGTCATTGTGATTTCTGTGACTCCAATGGATGGTAGCCTTGTCACTATGGAAGGTAGTCTGTTGTTCATATTTTTGTTGCTCCAATAGATGGTAGCCTTGTCATTATGGAACGTAGTTTATTGTCGAGGTTTTTTTTACTCCAATGGATGATATCGTTGTCATTATGGATGGTAGTGTGATGTCGAGATTTCTGTTACTCTAATGGATGGTAGCCTTTTCACTATGGAAGGTAGTCTGTTGTTCATATTTTTGTTGCTCCAATAGATCATAGCCTTGTCATTATGGAATGTAGTCTATTGTCGAGATTTTTGTTACTCTAATGGATGGTATCGTTGTCATTATGGATGTTAGTCTGTTGTCGAGAATTTTGTTACTCCAATGGATGGTAGCCTTGTCATTATGGAACATAGTCTGTTGTCGATGTTTTTGTTACTCCAATGGATGGTAGCCTTGTAATTATGGAAGGTTGTCTGCTGTCGAGATTATTGTTATTCCAATGGATGGTAGCCTTGTCATTGTGGAAGGTAGTCTGTTGTCGAGATTTTTGTTACTCTAATGGATGCTAGCCTTGTCATTATGAAAGTTAGTCTGTCATTGTGATTTCTGTCACTCCAATGGATGGTAGCCTTGTCACTTTGGAAGGTAGTGTGTTGTTCATATTTTTGTTACTCCAATGGATGGGAGCCTTGTCATTATTGAAGTTAGTCTATTGTCAAGATTTTTGTTACTTGAATGGATGGTAGCCTTGTCATTATGGAAGGTAATCTGTTTTCGAGTTTTTTGTTACTCCAATAATTGGTAGCCTTGTCATTATCGAACGTATTTTGTTGTCGATGTTTTTGTTACTCCAATGGATGGTAGCCAGGTCATTATGGAAGGTAGTCTATTGTCGAGATTTTTGTTATTCCAATAGATGGTAGACATGTCGTTATGGAAGGTAGTATGTTGTCGAGATTTTTGTTACTCCAATGGATGCTAGCCTTGTCATTATAGAAGGTAGTCTGTCATTGTGATTTCTGTGACTCTAATGGATGGTAGCCTTGTCACTATGGAAGGTAGTCTTTTGTTCATATTTTTGTTACTCCAATGGATGGTAATCTTGTCATTATGGAATGTAGTCTTTTGTCAAGATTTTTGTTACTCCAATGGCTGGTATCGTTGTCATTATGGATGGTAGTCTGTTGTCGAGATTTTTGTTACTCTAATGGATGGTAGCCTTGTCATTGTGGAAGGTAGTATGTTTTCGATATTTTTGTTACTCCAATGGATGGTAGCCTTGTCATTATTGAAGGTAGTCTATTGTCGAGATTTTTGTTACTCCAATGGATGTTAACGTTGTCATTATGGATGGCAGTATGTTGTCGAGATTTTTGTTACTCCAATGGATGCTAGCCATGTCATTATGGAAGGTAGTCTGTCGTTGTGATTTTTGTCACTCCAATGGATGGTAGCCTTGTCACTATGGAAGGTAGTATGTTGTTCATATTTTTGTTACTCCAATGGATGGTATCCTTGTCATAATGGAACGTAGTCTATTGTCGAGATTTTTGTTACTCCAATGGATGGTAGCCTTGTCATTATGGAAGGAAGTTGTTTTCGAGATTTTTTTTACTCCAATGGATGGTAGCCTTGTCATTATGGAAGGTAGTCTGTTGTCGAGATTTTTGTTACTCCAATGGATGGTATCGTTGTAATTATGGAAGGTAGTCTGTTGTCGAGATTTTTGTTACTCTAATGGATGGTATCGTTGTCATTATTGATGGTAGTCTGTTGTCGATATTTTTGTTACTCCAATAGATGGTATCGTTTTCATTATGGATGGTAGTCTGTTGTCGAGAATTTTGTTACTACAATGAATGGTAGCCTTGTCATTATGGAACGTAGTCTGTTGTCGATGTTTTTGTTACTCTAATGGATGGTAGTCTTGTCATTATGGAAGGTTGTCTGTTGTTGAGATTATTGTTATTCCAATGGATGGTAGCCTTGTAATTATGGAATATAGTTTATTGTCGAGATTTTTATTACTCTAATGGATGATAGCCTTGTCATTAGAGAACGTAATCCGTCGTTGTGATTTCAGTCACTCCAATGGATGGTAGCCTTGTCACTATGCAAGGTAGTGTATTGTTCATATTTTTGTTACTCCAATGGATGGTAGCCTTGTCATTATTGAAGGTAGTCTATTGTCGAGATTTTTGTTACTTGAATGGATGGTAGCCTTGTCATTATGGAAGGTAGTCTGTTTTCGTGTTTTTTGTTACTCCAATGGATGGTAGCCTTGTCATTATGGAAGGTAGTCTATTGTCAATATTTTTGTTACTCCAATTGATTGTATCGTTGTCATTATGGATGGTAGTCTGTTGTCAAGATTTTTGTTATTCCAATGGATTGTAGCCTTGTCATTATGGAACGTATTCTGTTGTCGATGTTTTTGTTACTCCAATGGATGGTAGCCATGTCATTATGGAAGGTAGTCTGTTGTCGAGATTTTTGTTATTCCAATAGATGGTAGACTTGTCATTATGGAAGGTAGTATGTTGTAGAGATTTTTGTTACTCCATGGATGCTAGCCTTGTCATTATAGAAGTTAGTCTGTCATTGTGATTTCTATCACTCTAATGGATGGTAGCCTTGTCACTATGGAAGGTAGTCTGTTGTTCATATTTTTGTTACTCCAATGGATGGTAACCTTGTCATTATGGAATGTAGTCTATTGTCGAGATTTTTGTTACTCCAATGGCCGGTATCGTTGTCATTATGGATGGTAGTCTCTTGTCGAGATTTTTGTTACTCTAATGGATGGTAGCCTTGTCATTATGGAAGGTAGTCTTTTTTCGAGATTTTTGTTACTCCAATGGATGGTAGCCTTGTCATTTAGGAAGGTAGTCTGTTGTCGAGATTTTTGTTACTCCAATGGATGGTAACATTGTCATTAAGGATGGTAGTTTGTTGTCGAGATTTTTGTTATTCCAATGGATGGTAGCCATGTCATTATGGAAGGTTGTTTGGTGTCGAGATTTTTGTTACTCCAATGGATGGTAACGTTGTCGTTATGGATGGCAGTCTGTTGTCGAGATTTTTGTTACTCCAATGGATGGTAACATTGTCATTATGGATGGCAGTCTGTTGTCGAGATTTTTGATATTCCAATGGATGGTAGCCTTGTTATTATGGAAGGTAGTCTGTTGTCGAGATTTTTGTTACTCCAATGGATGCTAGCCTTGTCACTATGGAAGGTAGTCTGTTGTTCATATTTTTGTTGCTCCAATAGATAGTAGCCTTGTCATTATGGAACGTAGTTTATTATCGAGATTTTTGTTACTCCAATGGATGATTTCGTTGTCATTATGGATGGTAGTTTGTTGTCGAGATTGCAATTACTCTAATGGATGGTAGCCTTGTCACTATGGAAGGTAGTCTGTTGTTCATATTTTTGTTGCTCCAATAGATTGTAGCCTTGTCATTATGGAATGTAGTCTATTGTCGAGATTTGTTTTACTCTAATGGATGGTATCGTTATCATTATGGACGGTAGTCTGTTGTCGAGAATTTTGTTACTCCAATGGATGGTAGCCTTGTCATTATGGAACATAGTCTGTTGTCGATGTTTTTGTTACTCCAATGGATGGTAGCCTTGTCATTATGGAAGGTAGTCTGTTGTAGAGATTATTGTTATTCAAATGGATGGTAGCCTTGTCATTGTGGAAGGTAGTCTGTTGTCGAGATTTTTCTTACTCTAATGGATGCTAGCCTTGTCATTATGAAAGTTTGTCTGTCATTGTGATTTCTGTCACTCCAATGGATGGTAGCCTTGTCACTATGGAAGGTAGTGTGTTGTTCATATTTTTGTTACTCCAATGGATGGTAGCCTTGTCATTATTGAAGTTAGTCTATTGTCGATATTTTTGTTACTTGAATGGATGGTAGCCTTGTCATTATGGAAGGTAATCTGTTTTCGAGTTTTTTGTTACTCCAATAATTGGTAGCCTTGTCATTATGAAACGTATTCTGTTGTCGATGTTTTTGTTATTCCAATAGATGGTAGACTTGTCGTTATGGAAGGTAGTATGTTGTCGAGATTTTTGTTACTCCAATGGATGCTAGCCTTGTCATTATAGAAGGTAGTCTGTCATTGTGATTTCTGTCACTCTAATGGATGGTAGCCTTGTCACTATGGAAGGTAGTCTGTTGTTCATATTTTTGTTACTCCAATGGATGGTAACCTTGTCATTATGGAATATAGTCTATTGTCAAGATTTTTGTTACTCCAATGGCTGGTATCATTGTCATTATGGATGGTAGTCTGTTGTCGAGATTTTTGTTACTCTAATGGATGTTAGCCTTGTCATTATGGAAGGTAGTCTGTTTTCGAGATTTTTGTTACTCCAATGGATGGTAGTCTTGTCATTATTGAAGGTAGTCTGTTGTCGAGATTTTTGTTACTCCAATGGATGCTAACATTGTCATTATGGATGGCAGTCTGTTGTCGAGATTTTTGTTATTCCAATGGATGGTAGCCTTGTCATTATGGAAGGTTGTCTGTTGTCGAGATTTTTGTTACTCCAATGGATGCTAGCCATGTCATTATGGAAGGTAGTCTGTCGTTGTGATTTTTGTCACTCCAATGGATGGTAGCCTTGTCACTATGGAAGGTAGTATGTTGTTCATATTTTTGTTACTCCAATGGATGGTATCCTTTTCATTATGGAATGTAGTCTATTGTCGAGATTTTAGTTACTCCAATGGATGGTAGCCTTGTCATTATGGAAGGAAGTTGTTTTCGAGATTTTTTTTACTCCAATGGATGGTAGCCTTGTCATTATGGAAGGTAGTCTGTTGTCGAGATTTTTGTTACTCCAATGGATGGTATCGTTGTCATTATGGAAGGTAGTCTGTTGTCGAGATTTTTGTTACTCCAATTGATGGTATCGTTGTCATTATTGATGGTACTCTGTTGTCAATATTTTTGTTACTCCAATAAATGGTATCATTTTCATATGGATGGTAGTCTGTTGTCGAGAATTTTGTTACTCCAATGATTGGTAGCCTTGTCATTATGGAACGTAGTCTGTTGTCGAGGTTTTTGTTACTCCAATGGATGGTAGTCTTGTCATTATGGAAGGTTGTCTGTTGTCGAGATTATTGTTATTCCAATGGATGGTAGCCTTGTCATTGTGGATTGTAGTCTGTTGTCGAGATTTTTGTTACTCTAATGGATGATAGCCTTGTCATTATGGAAGGTAATCCGTCGTTGTGATTTCTGTCACTCTAATGGATGGTAGCCTTGTCACTATGCAAGGTAGTATGTTGTTCATTTTTTTGTTACTCCAATGGATGATAGCCTTGTCATTATGGAAGGTAGTCTATTGTCGAGATTTTTGTTACTTGAATGGATGGTAGCCTTGTCATTATGGAAGGTAGTCGGTTTTCGTGTTTTTTGTTACTCCAATGGATGGTAGCCTTGTCATTATGGAAGGTAGTCTGTTGTCGATATTTTGGTTACTCCAATTGATTGTATCGTTGTCATTATGGATGGTAGTCTGTTGTCGAGATTTTTGTTATTCCAATGGATTGTAGCCTTGTCATTATGGAACGTATTATGTTGTCGATGTTTTTGTTACTCCAATGGATGGTAGCCATGTCATTATGGAAGGTAGTCTGTTGTCGAGATTTTTGTTATTCCAATAGATGGTAGACTTGTCATTATGAAAGGTAGTATGTTGTAGAGATTTTTGTTATTCCAATGGATGCTAGCCTTGTCATTATGGATGGCAGTCTGTTGTCGAGATTTTTGTTATTCCAATGGATGGTAGCCTTGTCATTATGGAAGGTTGTCTGTTGTCGAGATTTTTGTTACTCCAATGGATGCTAGCCATGTCATTATGGAAGGTAGTCTGTCGTTGTGATTTTTGTCACTCCAATGGTTGGTAGCCTTGTCACTATGGAAGGTAGTATGTTGTTCATATTTTTGTTACTCCAATGGATGGTATCCTTTTCATTATGGAATGTAGTCTATTGTCGAGATTTTAGTTACTCCAATGGATGGTAGCCTTGTCATTATGGAAGGAAGTTGTTTTCGAGATTTTTTTTACTCCAATGGATGGTAGCCTTGTCATTATGGAAGGTAGTCTGTTGTCGAGATTTTTGTTACTCCAATGGATGGTATCGTTGTCATTATGGAAGGTAGTCTGTTGTCGAGATTTTTGTTACTCCAATTGATGGTATCGTTGTCATTATTGATGGTACTCTGTTGTCAATATTTTTGTTACTCCAATAAATGGTATCATTTTCATATGGATGGTAGTCTGTTGTCGAGAATTTTGTTACTCCAATGATTGGTAGCCTTGTCATTATGGAACGTAGTCTGTTGTCGAGGTTTTTGTTACTCCAATGGATGGTAGTCTTGTCATTATGGAAGGTTGTCTGTTGTCGAGATTATTGTTATTCCAATGGATGGTAGCCTTGTCATTGTGGATTGTAGTCTGTTGTCGAGATTTTTGTTACTCTAATGGATGATAGCCTTGTCATTATGGAAGGTAATCCGTCGTTGTGATTTCTGTCACTCTAATGGATGGTAGCCTTGTCACTATGCAAGGTAGTATGTTGTTCATTTTTTTGTTACTCCAATGGATGATAGCCTTGTCATTATGGAAGGTAGTCTATTGTCGAGATTTTTGTTACTTGAATGGATGGTAGCCTTGTCATTATGGAAGGTAGTCGGTTTTCGTGTTTTTTGTTACTCCAATGGATGGTAGCCTTGTCATTATGGAAGGTAGTCTGTTGTCGATATTTTGGTTACTCCAATTGATTGTATCGTTGTCATTATGGATGGTAGTCTGTTGTCGAGATTTTTGTTATTCCAATGGATTGTAGCCTTGTCATTATGGAACGTATTATGTTGTCGATGTTTTTGTTACTCCAATGGATGGTAGCCATGTCATTATGGAAGGTAGTCTGTTGTCGAGATTTTTGTTATTCCAATAGATGGTAGACTTGTCATTATGAAAGGTAGTATGTTGTAGAGATTTTTGTTATTCCAATGGATGCTAGCCTTGTCATTATAGAAGGTAGTCTGTCATTGTGATTTTTGTCACTCTAATGGATGGTAGCCTTGTCACTATGGAAGGTAGTCTGTTGTTCATATTTTTGTTACTCCAATGGATGGTAACCTTGTCATTATGGAATCTAGTCTATTGTCGAGATTTTTGTTACTCTAATGGATGGTAGCCTTGTCATTATGGAAGGTAGTCTTTTTTCGAGATTTTTGTTACTCCAATGGATGGTAGCCTTATCATTTAGGAAGGTAGTCTGTTGTCGAGATTTTTTCTTACTCCAATGGATGGTAACGTTGTCATTATGGAAGGTTGTTTGTTGTCGAGATTTTTGTTACTCCAATGGATTATAGCCTTGTCATTATGGAAGGTAGTATGTCATTGTGATTTCTGTCACTCCAATGGATGCTAGCCTTGTCATTATGGAAGGTAGTCTGTCATTGTAATTTCTATCACTCCAATGGATGGTAGCCTTGTCACTATGGAAGGTAGTTTGTTGTTCATATTTTGGTTACTTCAATGGATGGTAGCATTATCATTATGGAATGTTGTCTGTTGTCCAGATTTTTGTTACTCCAATGGATGATATCGTTGTCATTATGGAAGGTGGTTTGTTTTCGAGATTTTTGTTACTCCAATGTATGGTGGCCTTGTCATTATGGAAGGTAGTCTGTTGTCGAGATTTTTGTTACTCCAATGGATTATAGCCTTGTCATTATGGAAAGTATTATGTTGTTGATGTTTTTGTTACTCCAAAGTATCTTAGCCTTGTCATTATGGACGGTAGTCTTTTGTCGAGATTTTTGTTATTCCAATTGATGGTAGCCTTGTCATTATGGATGGTAGTATGTTGTCAAGATTTTTGTTACTCCAATAGATGGTAGCCTTGTCATTATAGAAGGTAGTCTGTTGTTCATATTTTTGTTACTCCAATGGATGGTAGCCTTGTCATTATGGAATGTAGTCTATTGTCGAGAGTTTTGTTACTCCAATGGATGGTATCATTGTCATTATGGATGGTAGTCTGATGTCGAGATTTTTGTTACTCTAATGGATGGTAGCCTTGTCATTATGGAAGGTAGTCTGTTTTCGAGATTTTTGTTCCTCCAATGGATGGTAGCCTTGTCATTATGGAAGATAGTCTATTGTCGAGATTTTTGTTACTCCAATGGATGGTATCGTTGTCATTATGGACGGTAGTCTTTTGTCGAGATTTTTGTTACTCCAATAGATGGTATCATTGTCATTATGGATGGTAGTCTGTTGTCGAGAATTTTGTTACTCCAATAGATGGTAGCCTTGTCATTATAGAAGGTAGTCTGTTGTTCATATTTTTGTTACTCCAATGGATGGTAGCCTTGTCATTATGGAAGGTAGTCTGTTTTCGAGATTTTTGTTATTCCAATGGATGGTAGCCATGTCATTATGGAAGGTAGTCTATTGTCAAGATTTTTGTTACTCCAATGGATGCTTGCCTTGTCATTATGGAAGGTAGTCTGTCATTGTGATTTCTGTCACTCCAATGGATGGTAGCCTTGTCACTATGGAAGGTAGTCTGTTGTTCATATTTTTGTTACTCCAATAGATGGTAGCCTTGTCATTATGGAAGGTAGTCTATTGTCGATATTTTTGTTACTTCAATTGATGGTAGCCTTGTCATTATGGAAGGTAGTCTTTTTTCGAGATTTTTGTTACTCCAAATTAATGGTAGCCTTGTCATTATGGAAGGTAGTCTGTCGTTGTGATTTCTGTCACTCCAATGGATCGTAGCCTTGTCACTATGGAATGTAGTCCATTTTTAATATTTTTGTTACTTCAATGGATGGTAGCCTTGTCATTATGGAAGGTTGTTTGTTGTCGAGATTTTTGTTACTCCAATGGATGCTAGCCATGTCATTATGGAAGGTAGTCTGTCGTTGTGATTTTTGTCACTCCAATGGATGGTAGCCTTGTCACTATGGAAGGTAGTATGTTGTTCATATTTTTGTTACTCCAATGGATGGTATTCTTGTCATTATGGAAGGAAGTTGTTTTCGAGATTTTTTTTACTCCAATGGATGGTGGCCTTGTCATTATGGAAGGTAGTCTGTTGTCGAGATTTTTGTCACTCCAATGGATGGTAGCCTTGTCACTATGGAATGTAGTGTGTTGTTCATATATTTGTTACTTCAATGGATGATAGCATTATCATTATGGAAGGTAGTTTGTCGTTGTGATTTGTGTCACTCCAATGGATGGTAGCCTTGTCATTATGGATGTAGTCTATTGTCGAGATTTTTGTTACTCCAGTGGATGGTATCGTTGTCATTATGGAAGGAAGTCTATTGTTCATATTTTTGTTACTCCAATGGATGGTAGCCATGTCATTATGGAAGGTAGTCTGTTTTCTTGATTTTTGTTACTCCAATGGATGGTAGCCTTGTCATTATGGAAGGTAGTTTGTTGTCGAGATTTTTGTTACTCCAATGGATGGTAACATTGTCGTTATGGATGGTAGTCTGTTGTCGAGATATTTTTTATTCCAATGGATGGTAGCCTTGTCATTATGGAAGGTAGTCTGTCATTGTGATTTATGTCACTCTAATGGATGGTAGCCTTGTCACTATGGAAGGTAGTCTGTTGTTCATATTTTTGTTACTCCAATGGATGGTAACCTTGTCATTATGGAATCTAGTCTATTGTCGATATTTTTGTTACTCCAATGGCCGGTATCGTTGTCATTATGGATGTTGTCTGTTGTCGAGATTTTTGTTACTCTAATGGATGGTAGCCTTGTCATTATGGAAGATAGTCTTTTTTCGAGATTTTTGTTACTCCAATGGATGGTAGCCTTATCATTTAGGAAGGTAGTCTGTTGTCGAGATTTTTTCTTACTCCAATGGATGGTAACGTGGTTATTATGGAAGGTTGTTTGTTGTCGAGATTTTTGTTACTCCAATGGATTATAGCCTTGTCATTATGGAAGGTAGTATGTCATTGTGATTTCTGTCACTCCAATGGATGCTAGCCTTGTCATTATGGAAGGTAGTCTGTCATTGTAATTTCTATCACTCCAATGGATGGTAGCCTTGTCACTATGGAAGGTAGTTTGTTGTTCATATTTTGGTTACTTCAATGGATGGTAGCATTATCATTATGGAATGTTGTCTGTTGTCCAGATTTTTGTCACTCCAATGGATGATATCGTTGTCATTATGGAAGGTGGTTTGTTTTCGAGATTTTTGTTACTCCAATGTATGGTGGCCTTGTCATTATGGAAGGTAGTCTGTTGTCGAGATTTTTGTTACTCCAATGGATTATAGCCTTGTCATTATGGAAAGTAATCTGTTGTTGATGTTTTTGTTACTCCGAAGTATCTTAGCCTTGTCATTATGGACGGTAGTCTTTTGTCGAGATTTTTGTTACTCCAATTGATGGTAGCCTTGTCATTATGGATAGTAGTATGTTGTCAAGATTTTTGTTACTCCAATAGATGGTAGCCTTGTCATTATAGAAGGTAGTATGTTGTTCATATTTTTGTTACTCCAATGGATGGTAGCCTTGTCATTATGGAAGGTAGTCTGTTTTCGAGATTTTTGTTATTCCAATGGATGGTAGCCATGTCATTATGGAAGGTAGTCTATTGTCAAGATTTTTGTTACTCCAATGGATGCTTGCCTTGTCATTATGGAAGGTAGTCTGTCATTGTGATTTCTGTCACTCCAATGGATGGTAGCCTTGTCACTATGGAAGGTAGTCTGTTGTTCATATTTTTGTTACTCCAATAGATGGTAGCCTTGTCATTATGGAAGGTAGTCTATTGTCGATATTTTTGTTACTTCAATTGATGGTAGCCTTGTCATTATGGAAGGTAGTCTTTTTTCGAGATTTTTGTTACTCCAAATTAATGGTAGCCTTGTCATTATGGAAGGTAGTCTGTCGTTGTGATTTCTGTCACTCCAATGGATCGTAGCCTTGTCACTATGGAATGTAGTCCATTTTTCATATTTTTGTTACTTCAATGGATGGTAGCCTTGTCATTATGGAAGGTTGTTTGTTGTCGAGATATTTGTTACTCCAATGGATGCTAGCCATGTCATTATGGAAGGTAGTCTGTCGTTGTGATTTTTGTCACTCCAATGGATGGTAGCCTTGTCACTATGGAAGGTAGTATGTTGTTCATATTTTGTTACTCCAATGGATGGTATCCTTGTCATTATGGAAGGAAGTTGTTTTCGAGATTTTTTTTACTCCAATGGATGGTAGCCTTGTCATTATGGAAGGTAGTCTGTTGTCGAGATTTTTGTCACTCCAATGGATGGTAGCCTTGTCACTATGGAATGTAGTGTGTTGTTCATATATTTGTTACTTCAATGGATGATAGCATTATCATTATGGAAGGTAGTTTGTCGTTGTGATTTGTGTCACTCCAATGGATGGTAGCCTTGTCATTATGGATGTAGTCTATTGTCGAGATTTTTGTTACTCCAGTGGATGGTATCGTTGTCATTATGGAAGGAAGTCTATTGTTCATATTTTTGTTACTCCAATGGATGGTAGCCATGTCATTATGGAAGGTAGTCTGTTTTCGAGATTTTTGTTACTCCAATGGATGGTAGCATTGTCATTATGGAAGGTAGTTTGTTGTCGAGATTTTTGTTACTCCAATGGATGGTAACATTGTCGTTATGGATGGTAGTCTGTTGTCGAGATATTTTTTATTCCAATGGATGGTAGCCTTGTCATTATGGAAGGTAGTCTGTCATTGTGATTTCTGTCACTCTAATGGATGGTAGCCTTGTCACTATGGAAGGTAGTCTGTTGTTCATATTTTTGTTACTCCAATGGATGGTAACCTTGTCATTATGGAATCTAGTCTATTGTCGATATTTTTGTTACTCCAATGGCCGGTATCGTTGTCCTTATGGATGTTGTTTGTTGTCGAGATTTTTGTTACTCTAATGGATGGTAGCCTTGTCATTATGGAAGGTAGTCTTTTTTCGAGATTTTTGTTACTCCAATGGATGGTAGCCTTATCATTTAGGAAGGTAGTCTGTTGTCGAGATTTTTTCTTACTCCAATGGATGGTAACGTTGTCATTATGGAAGGTTGTTTGTTGTCGAGATTTTTGTTACTCCAATGGATTATAGCCTTGTCATTATGGAAGGTAGTATGTCATTGTGATTTCTGTCACTCCAATGGATGCTAGCCTTGTCATTATGGAAGGTAGTCTGTCATTGTAATTTCTATCACTCCAATGGATGGTAGCCTTGTCACTATGGAAGGTAGTTTGTTGTTCATATTTTGGTTACTTCAATGGATGGTAGCATTATCATTATGGAATGTTGTCTGTTGTCCAGATTTTTGTTACTCCAATGGATGATATCGTTGTCATTATGGAAGGTGGTTTGTTTTCGAGATTTTTGTTACTCCAATGTATGGTGGCCTTGTCATTATGGAAGGTAGTCTGTTGTCGAGATTTTTGTTACTCCAATGGATTATAGCCTTGTCATTATGGAAAGTATTCTGTCGTTGATGTTTTTGTTACTCCAAAGTATCTTAGCCTTGTCATTATGGACGGTAGTCTTTTGTCGAGATTTTTGTTATTCCAATTGATGGTAGCCTTGTCATTATGGATGGTAGTATGGTGTCAAGATTTTTGTTACTCCAATAGATGGTAGCCTTGTCATTATAGAAGGTAGTCTGTTGTTCATATTTTTGTTACTCCAATGGATGGTAGCCTTGTCATTATGGAATGTAGTCTATTGTCGAGAGTTTTGTTACTCCAATGGATGGTATCATTGTCATTATGGATGGTAGTCTGATGTCGAGATTTTTGTTACTCTAATGGATGGTAGCCTTGTCATTATGGAAGGTAGTCTGTTTTCGAGATTTTTGTTCCTCCAATGGATGGTAGCCTTGTCATTATGGAACGTACTCTGTTGTCGATGTTTATGTTACTCCAATGGATGGTAGCCTTGTCATTATGGAAGGTAGTCTGTTGTCGAGATTTTTGTTATTCCAATGGATGGTAGCCATGTCCTTATGGAAGGTAGTCTATTGTCAAGATTTTTGTTACTCCAATGGATGCTTGCCTTGTCATTATGGAAGGTAGTCTGTCATTGTGATTTCTGTCACTCCAATGGATGGTAGCCTTGTCACTATGGAAGGTAGTTTGTTGTTCATATTTTTGTTACTCCAATAGATGGTAGCCTTGTCATTATGGAAGGTAGTCTATTGTCGATATTTTTGTTACTTCAATTGATGGTAGCCTTGTCATTATGGAAGGTAGTCTTTTTTCGATATTTTTGTTACTCCAAATTAATGGTAGCCTTGTCATTATGGAAGGTAGTCTGTCGTTGTGATTTCTGTCACTCCAATGGATCGTAGCCTTGTCACTATGGAATGTAGTCCATTTTTCATATTTTTGTTACTTCAATGGATGGTAGCCTTGTCATTATGGAAGGTTGTTTGTTGTCGAGATTTTTGTTACTCCAATGGATGCTAGCCATGTCATTATGGAAGGTAGTCTGTCGTTGTGATTTTTGTCACTCCAATGGATGGTAGCCTTGTCACTATGGAAGGTAGTATGTTGTTCATATTTTTGTTACTCCAATGGATGGTATCCTTGTCATTATGGAAGGAAGTTGTTTTCGAGATTTTTTTTACTCCAATGGATGGTAGCCTTGTCATTATGGAAGGTAGTCTGTTGTCGAGATTTTTGTCACTCCAATGGATGGTAGCCTTGTCACTATGGAATGTAGTGTGTTGTTCATATATTTGTTACTTCAATGGATGATAGCATTATCATTATGGAAGGTAGTTTGTCGTTGTGATTTGTGTCACTCCAATGGATGGTAGCCTTGTCATTATGGATGTAGTCTATTGTCGAGATTTTTGTTACTCCAGTGGATGGTATCGTTGTCATTATGGAAGGAAGTCTATTGTTCATATTTTTGTTACTCCAATGGATGGTTGCCATGTCAATATGGAAGGTAGTCTGTTTTCGAGATTTTTGTTACTCCAATGGATGGTAGCCTTGTCATTATGGAAGGTAGTTTGTTGTCGAGATTTTTGTTACTCCAATGGATGGTAACATTGTCGTTATGGATGGTAGTCTGTTGTCGAGATATTTTTTATTCCAATGGATGGTAGCCTTGTCATTATGGAAGGTAGTATGTTGTCGAGATTTTTGTTACTCCAATGGAAGCTAGCCTTGTCATTATGGAAGGTAGTCAGTCGTTGTGATTTCTGTCACTCCAATGGATGGTAGCCTTGTCACTATGGAAGGTAGTCTGTTGTTCATATTTTTGTTACATCAATGGATGGTAGCATTATCATTATGGAAGATAGTGTGTTGTCGAGATTTTTGTTACTTGAATGGATGGTAGCCTTGTCATTATGGAAGGTAATCTGTTTTCGAGTTTTTTGTTACTCCAATAAATGGTAGCCTTGTCATTATGGAACGTATTTTGTTGTCGATGTTTTTGTTACTCCAATGGATGGTAGCCAGGTCATTATGGAAGGTAGTCTATTGTCGAGATTTTTGTTATTCCAATAGATGGTAGACATGTCGTTATGGAAGGTAGTATGTTGTCGAGATTTTTGTTACTCCAATAAATGGTAGCCTTGTCATTATAGAAGGTAGTCTGTCATTGTGATTTCTGTCACTCTAATGGATGGTAGCCTTGTCACTATGGAAGGTAGTCTGTTGTTCATATTTTTGTTACTCCAATGGATGGTAACCTTATCATTTAGGAAGGTAGTCTGTTGTCGAGATTTTTGTTACTCCAATGGATGGTAACATTGTCATTAAGGATGGTAGTCTGTTGTCGAGATTTTTGTTATTCCAATGGATGGTAGCCATGTCATTATGGAAGGTTGTTTGGTGTCGAGATTTTTGTTACTCCAATGGATGGTAACGTTGTCATTATGGATGGCAGTCTGTTGTCGAGATTTTTGTTACTCCAATGGATGGTAACATTGTCATTATGGATGGCAGTCTATTGTCGAGATTTTTGATACTCCAATGGATGGTAGTCTTGTTATTATGGAAGGTAGTCTGTTGTCGAGATTTTTGTTACTCCAATGGATGCTAGCCTTGTCATTATGGAAGGTAATCTGTCATTGTGATTTCTGTGACTCCAATGGATGGTAGCCTTGTCACTATGGAAGGTAGTCTGTTGTTCATATTTTTGTTGCTCCAATAGATGGTAGCCTTGTCATTATGGAACGTAGTTTATTGTCGAGGTTTTTTTACTCCAATGGATGATATCGTTGTCATTATGGATGGTAGTCTGATGTCGAGATTTCTGTTACTCTAATGGATGGTAGCCTTTTCACTATGGAAGGTAGTCTGTTGTTCATATTTTTGTTGCTCCAATAGATCATAGCCTTGTCATTATGGAATGTAGTCTATTGTCGAGATTTTTGTTACTCTAATGGATGGTATCGTTGTCATTATGGATGTTAGTCTGTTGTCGAGAATTTTGTTACTCCAATGGATGGTAGCCTTGTCATTATGGAACATAGTCTGTTGTCGATGTTTTTGTTACTCCAATGGATGGTAGCCTTGTCATTATGGAAGGTTGTCTGCTGTCGAGATTATTGTTATTCCAATGGATGGTAGCCTTGTCATTGTGGAAGGTAGTCTGTTGTCGAGATTTTTGTTACTCTAATGGATGCTAGCCTTGTCATTATGAAAGTTAGTCTGTCATTGTGATTTCTGTCACTCCAATGGATGGTAGCCTTGTCACTTTGGAAGGTAGTGTGTTGTTCATATTTTTGTTACTCCACTGGATGGGAGCCTTGTCATTATTGAAGTTAGTCTATTGTCAAGATTTTTGTTACTTGAATGGATGGTAGCCTTGTCATTATGGAAGGTAATCTGTTTTCGAGTTTTTTGTTACTCCAATAATTGGTAGCCTTGTCATTATGGAACGTATTTTGTTGTCGATGTTTTTGTTACTCCAATGGATGGTAGCCAGGTCATTATGGAAGGTAGTCTATTGTCGAGATTTTTGTTATTCCAATAGATGGTAGACATGTCGTTATGGAAGGTAGTATGTTGTCGAGATTTTTGTTACTCCAATGGATGCTAGCCTTGTCATTATAGAAGGTAGTCTGTCATTCTGATTTCTGTGACTCTAATGGATGGTAGCCTTGTCACTATGGAAGGTAGTCTTTTGTTCATATTTTTGTTACTCCAATGGATGGTAATCTTGTCATTATGGAATGTAGTCTTTTGTCAAGATTTTTGTTACTCCAATGGCTGGTATCGTTGTCATTATGGATGGTAGTCTGTTGTCGAGATTTTTGTTACTCTAATGGATGGTAGCCTTGTCATTATGGAAGGTAGTATGTTTTCGATATTTTTGTTACTCCAATGGATGGTAGCCTTGTCATTATTGAAGGTAGTCTATTGTCGAGATTTTTGTTACTCCAATGGATGTTAACATTGTCATTATGGATGGCAGTATGTTGTCGAGATTTTTGTTATTCCAATGGATGGTAGCCTTGTCATTATGGAAGGTTGTCTGTTGTCGAGATTTTTGTTACTCCAATGGATGCTAGCCATGTCATTATGGAAGGTAGTCTGTCGTTGTGATTTTTGTCACTCCAATGGATGGTAGCCTTGTCACTATGGAAGGTAGTATGTTGTTCATATTTTTGTTACTCCAATGGATGGTATCCTTGTCATTATGGAACGAAGTCTATTGTCGAGATTTTTGTTACTCCAATGGATGGTAGCCTTGTCATTATGGAAGGAAGTTGTTTTCGAGATTTTTTTTACTCCAATGGATGGTAGCCTTGTCATTATGGAAGGTAGTCTGTTGTCGAGATTTTTGTTACTCCAATGGATGGTATCGTTGTAATTATGGAAGGTAGTCTGTTGTCGAGATTTTTGTTACTCTAATGGATGGTATCGTTGTCATTATTGATGGTAGTCTGTTGTCGATATTTTTGTTACTCCAATAGTTGGTATCGTTTTCATTATGGATGGTAGTCTGTTGTCGAGAATTTTGTTACTACAATGAATGGTAGCCTTGTCATTATGGAACGTAGTCTGTTGTCGATGTTTTTGTTACTCTAATGGATGGTAGTCTTGTCATTATGGAAGGTTGTCTGTTGTTGAGATTATTGTTATTCCAATGGATGGTAGCCTTGTAATTGTGGAATATAGTTTATTGTCGAGATTTTTATTACTCTAATGGATGATAGCCTTGTCATTAGAGAACGTAATCCGTCGTTGTGATTTCTGTCACTCCAATGGATGGTAGCCTTGTCACTATGCAAGGTAGTGTATTGTTCATATTTTTGTTACTCCAATGGATGGTAGCCTTGTCATTATTGAAGGTAGTCTATTGTCGAGATTTTTGTTACTTGAATGGATGGTAGCCTTGTCATTATGGAAGGTAGTCTGTTTTCGTGTTTTTTGTTACTCCAATGGATGGTAGCCTTGTCATTATGGAAGGTAGTCTATTGTCAATATTTTTGTTACTCCAATTGATTGTATCGTTGTCATTATGGATGGTAGTCTGTTGTCGAGATTTTTGTTATTCCAATGGAATGTAGCCTTGTCATTATGGAACGTATTATGTTGTCGATGTTTTTGTTACTCCAATGGATGGTAGCCATGTCATTATGGAAGGTAGTCTGTTGTCGAGATTTTTGTTATTCCAATAGATGGTAGACTTGTCATTATGGAAGGTAGTATGTTGTAGAGATTTTTGTTACTCCATGGATGCTAGCCTTGTCATTATAGAAGTTAGTCTGTCATTGTGATTTCTGTCACTCTAATGGATGGTAGCCTTGTCACTATGGAAGGTAGTCTGTTGTTCATATTTTTGTTACTCCAATGGATGGTAACCTTGTCATTATGGAATGTAGTCTATTGTCGAGATTTTTGTTACTCCAATGGCCGGTATCGTTGTCATTATGGATGGTAGTCTCTTGTCGAGATTTTTGTTACTCTAATGGATGGTAGCCTTGTCATTATGGAAGGTAGTCTTTTTTCGAGATTTTTGTTACTCCAATGGATGGTAGCCTTGTCAATTAAGAAGGTAGTCTGTTGTCGAGATTTTTGTTACTCCAATGGATGGTAACATTGTCATTAAGGATGGTAGTCTGTTGTCGAGATTTTTGTTATTCCAATGGATGGTAGCCATGTCATTGTGGAAGGTTGTTTGGTGTCGAGATTTTTGTTACTCCAATGGATGGTAACGTTGTCATTATGGATGGCAGTCTGTTGTCGAGATTTTTGTTACTCCAATGGATGGTAACATTGTCATTATGGATGGCAGTCTGTTGTCGAGATTTTTGATATTCCAATGGATGGTAGCCTTGTTATTATGGAAGGTAGTCTGTTGTCGAGATTTTTGTTACTCCAATGGATGCTAGCCTTGTCACTATGGAAGGTAGTCTGTTGTTCATATTTTTGTTGCTCCAATAGATAGTAGCCTTGTCATTATGGAACGTAGTTTATTATCGAGATTTTTGTTACTCCAATGGATGATTTCGTTGTCATTATGGATGGTAGTTTGTTGTCGAGATTGCAATTACTCTAATGGATGGTAGCCTTGTCACTATGGAAGGTAGTCTGTTGTTCATATTTTTGTTGCTCCAATAGATCGTAGCCTTGTCATTATGGAATGTAGTCTATTGTCGAGATTTTTGTTACTCTAATGGATGGTATCATTGTCATTATGGACGGTAGTCTGTTGTCGAGAATTTTGTTACTCCAATGGATGGTAGCCTTGTCATTATGGAACATAGTCTGTTGTCGATGTTTTTGTTACTCCAATGGATGGTAGCCTTGTCATTATGGAAGGTAGTCTGTTGTAGAGATTATTGTTATTCCAATGGATGGTAGCCTTGTCATTGTGGAAGGTAGTCTGTTGTCGAGATTTTTCTTACTCTAATGGATGCTAGCCTTGTCATTATGAAAGTTTGTCTGTCATTGTGATTTCTGTCACTCCAATGGATGGTAGCCTTGTCACTATGGAAGGTAGTGTGTTGTTCATATTTTTGTTACTCCAATGGATGGTAGCCTTGTCATTATTGAAGTTAGTCTATTGTCGATATTTTTGTTACTTGAATGGATGGTAGCCTTGTCATTATGGAAGGTAATCTGTTTTCGAGTTTTTTGTTACTCCAATAATTGGTAGCCTTGTCATTATGAAACGTATTCTGTTGTCGATGTTTTTGTTATTCCAATAGATGGTAGACTTGTCGTTATGGAAGGTAGTATGTTGTCGAGATTTTTGTTACTCCAATGGATGCTAGCCTTGTCATTATAGAAGGTAGTCTGTCATTGTGATTTCTGTCACTCTAATGGATGGTAGCCTTGTCACTATGGAAGGTAGTCTGTTGTTCATATTTTTGTTACTCCAATGGATGGTAACCTTGTCATTATGGAATATAGTCTATTGTCAAGATTTTTGTTACTCCAATGGCTGGTATCATTGTCATTATGGATGGTAGTCTGTTGTCGAGATTTTTGTTACTCTTATGGATGTTAGCCTTGTCATTATGGAAGGTAGTCTGTTTTCGAGATTTTTGTTACTCCAATGGATGGTAGTCTTGTCATTATTGAAGGTAGTCTGTTGTCGAGATTTTTGTTACTCCAATGGATGCTAACATTGTCATTATGGATGGCAGTCTGTTGTCGAGATTTTTGTTATTCCAATGGATGGTAGCCTTGTCATTATGGAAGGTTGTCTGTTGTCGAGATTTTTGTTACTCCAATGGATGCTAGCCATGTCATTATGGAAGGTAGTCTGTCGTTGTGATTTTTGTCACTCCAATGGATGGTAGCCTTGTCACTATGGAAGGTAGTATGTTGTTCATATTTTTGTTACTCCAATGGATGGTAGCCTTGTCATTATGGAAGGTAGTCTGTTGTCGAGATTTTTGTTACTCCAATGGATGGTATCGTTGTCATTATGGAAGGTAGTCTGTTGTCGAGATTTTTGTTACTCCAATGGATGGTATCGTTGTCATTATTGATGGTAGTCTGTTGTCGATATTTTTGTTACTCCAATAAATGGTATCATTGTCATATGGATGGTAGTCTGTTGTCGAGAATTTTGTTACTCCAATGATTGGTAGCCTTGTCATTATGGAACGTAGTCTGTTGTCGAGGTTTTTGTTACTCCAATGGATGGTAGTCTTGTCATTATGGAAGGTTGTCTGTTGTCGAGATTATTGTTATTCCAATGGATGGTAGCCTTGTCATTGTGGATTGTAGTCTGTTGTCGAGATTTTTGTTACTCTAATGGATGATAGCCTTGTCATTATGGAAGGTAATCCGTCGTTGTGATTTCTGTCACTCTAATGGATGGTAGCCTTGTCACTATGCAAGGTAGTATGTTGTTCATTTTTTTGTTACTCCAATGGATGATAGCCTTGTCATTATGGAAGGTAGTCTATTGTCGAGATTTTTGTTACTTGAATTGATGGTAGCCTTGTCATTATGGAAGGTAGTCGGTTTTCGTGTTTTTTGTTACTCCAATGGATGGTAGCCTTGTCATTATGGAAGGTAGTCTGTTGTCGATATTTTGGTTACTCCAATTGATTGTATCGTTGTCATTATGGATGGTAGTCTGTTGTCGAGATTTTTGTTATTCCAATGGATTGTAGCCTTGTCATTATGGAACGTATTATCTTGTCGATGTTTTTGTTACTCCAATGGATGGTAGCCATGTCATTATGGAAGGTAGTCTGTTGTCGAGATTTTTGTTATTCCAATAGATGGTAGACTTGTCATTATGAAAGGTAGTATGTTGTAGAGATTTTTGTTATTCCAATGGATGTTAGCCTTGTCATTATAGAAGGTAGTCTGTCATTGTGATTTCTGTCACTCTAATGGATGGTAGCCTTGTCACTATGGAAGGTAGTCTGTTGTTCATATTTTTGTTACTCCAATGGCTGGTAACCTTGTCATTATGGAATCTAGTCTATTGTCGAGATTTTTGTTACTCCAATGGTCGGTATCGTTGTCATTATGGATGTTGTCTGTTGTCGAGATTTTTGTTACTCTAATGGATGGTAGCCTTGTCATTATGGAAGGTAGTCTTTTTTCGAGATTTTTGTTACTCCAATGGATGGTAGCCTTATCATTTAGGAAGGAGGTCTGTTGTCGAGATTTTTTCTTACTCCAATGGATGGTAACGTTGTCATTATGGAAGGTTGTTTGTTGTCGAGATTTTTGTTACTCCAATGGATTATAGCCTTGTCATTATGGAAGGTAGTATGTCATTGTGATTTCTGTCACTCCAATGGATGCTAGCCTTGTCATTATGGAAGGTAGTATGTCATTGTGATTTCTGTCACTCCAATGGATGCTAGCCTTGTCATTATGGAAGGTAGTCTGTCATTGTAATTTCTATCACTCCAATGGATGGTAGCCTTGTCACTATGGAAGGTAGTTTGTTGTTCATATTTTGGTTACTTCAATGGATGGTAGCATTATCATTATGGAATGTTGTCTGTTGTCCAGATTTTTGTTACTCCAATGGATGATATCGTTGTCATTATGGAAGGTGGTTTGTTTTCGAGATTTTTGTTACTCCAATGTATGGTGGCCTTGTCATTATGGAAGGTAGTCTGTTGTCGAGATTTTTGTTACTCCAATGGATTATAGCCTTGTCATTATGGAAAGTATTCTGTTGTTGATGTTTTTGTTACTCCAAAGTATCTTAGCCTTGTCATTATGGACGGTAGTCTTTTGTCGAGATTTTTGTTACTCCAATTGATGGTAGCCTTGTCATTATGGATTGTAGTATGTTGTCAAGATTTTTGTTACTCCAATAGATGGTAGCCTTGTCATTATAGAAGGTAGTCTGTTGTTCATATTTTTGTTACTCCAATGGATGGTAGCCTTGTCATTATGGAAGGTAGTCTGTTTTCGAGATTTTTGTTATTCCAATGGATGGTAGCCATGTCATTATGGAAGGTAGTCTATTGTCAAGATTTTTGTTACTCCAATGGATGCTTGCCTTGTCATTATGGAAGGTAGTCTGTTATTGTGATTTCTGTTACTCCAATGGATGGTAGCCTTGTCACTATGGAAGGTAGTCTGTTGTTCATATTTTTGTTACTCCAATAGATGGTAGCCTTGTCATTATGGAAGGTAGTCTATTGTCGATATTTTTGTTACTTCAATTGACGGTAGCCTTGTCATTATGGAAGGTAGTCTTTTTTCGAGATTTTTGTTACTCCAAATTAATGGTAGCCTTGTCATTATGGAAGGTAGTCTGTCGTTGTGATTTCTGTCACTCCAATGGATCGTAGCCTTGTCACTATGGAATGTAGTCCATTTTTCATATTTTTGTTACTTCAATGGATGGTAGCCTTGTCATTATGGAAGGTTGTTTGTTGTCGAGATTTTTGTTACTCCAATGGATGCTAGCCATGTCATTATGGAAGGTAGTCTGTCGTTGTGATTTTTGTCACTCCAATGGATGGTAGCCTTGTCACTATGGAAGGTAGTATGTTGTTCATATTTTTGTTACTCCAATGGATGGTATCCTTGTCATTATGGAAGGAAGTTGTTTTCGAGATTTTTTTTACTCCAATGGATGGTAGCCTTGTCATTATGGAAGGTAGTCTGTTGTCGAGATTTTTGTCACTCCAATGGATGGTAGCCTTGTCACTATGGAATGTAGTGTGTTGTTCATATATTTGTTACTTCAATGGATGATAGCATTATCATTATGGAAGGTAGTTTGTCGTTGTGATTTGTGTCACTCCAATGGATGGTAGCCTTGTCATTATGGATGTAGTCTATTGTCGAGATTTTTGTTACTCCAGTGGATGGTATCGTTGTCATTATGGAAGGAAGTCTATTGTTCATATTTTTGTTACTCCAATGGATGGTAGCCATGTCATTATGGAAGGTAGTCTGTTTTCGAGATTTTTGTTACTCCAATGGATGGTAGCATTGTCATTATGGAAGGTAGTTTGTTGTCGAGATTTTTGTTACTCCAATGGATGGTAACATTGTCGTTATGGATGGTAGTCTGTTGTCGAGATATTTTTTATTCCAATGGATGGTAGCCTTGTCATTATGGAAGGTAGTCTGTCATTGTGATTTCTGTCACTCTAATGGATGGTAGCCTTGTCACTATGGAAGGTAGTCTGTTGTTCATATTTTTGTTACTCCAATGGATGGTAACCTTGTCATTATGGAATCTAGTCTATTGTCGAGATTTTTGTTACTCCAATGGCCGGTATCGTTGTCATTATGGATGTTGTCTGTTGTCGAGATTTTTGTTACTCTAATGGATGGTAGCCTTGTCATTATGGAAGGTAGTCTTTTTTCGAGATTTTTGTTACTCCAATGGATGGTAGCCTTATCATTTAGGAAGGTAGTCTGTTGTCGAGATTTTTTCTTACTCCAATGGATGGTAACGTTGTCATTATGGAAGGTTGTTTGTTGTCGAGATTTTTGTTACTCCAACGGATTATAGCCTTGTCATTATGCAAGGTAGTATGTCATTGTGATTTCTGTCACTCCAATGGATGCTAGCCTTGTCATTATGGAAGGTAGTCTGTCATTGTAATTTCTATCACTCCAATGGATGGTAGCCTTGTCACTATGGAAGGTAGTTTGTTGTTCATATTTTGGTTACTTCAATGGATGGTAGCATTATCATTATGGAATGTTGTCTGTTGTCCAGATTTTTGTTACTCCAATGGATGATATCATTGTCATTATGGAAGGTGGTTTGTTTTCGAGATTTTTGTTACTCCAATGTATGGTGGCCTTGTCATTATGGAAGGTAGTCTGTTGTCGAGATTTTTGTTACTCCAATGGATTATAGCCTTGTCATTATGGAAAGTATTCTGTTGTTGATGTTTTTGTTACTCCAAAGTATCTTAGCCTTGTCATTATGGACGGTAGTCTTTTGTCGAGATTTTTGTTATTCCAATTGATGGTAGCCTTGTCATTATGGATGGTAGTATGTTGTCAAGATTTTTGTTACTCCAATAGATGGTAGCCTTGTCATTATAGAAGGTAGTCTGTTGTTCATATTTTTGTTACTCCAATGGATGGTAGCCTTGTCATTATGGAATGTAGTCTATTGTCGAGAGTTTTGTTACATCAATGGATGGTATCATTGTCATTATGGATGGTAGTCTGATGTCGAGATTTTTGTTACTCTAATGGATGGTAGCCTTGTCATTATGGAAGGTAGTCTGTTTTCGAGATTTTTGTTCCTCCAATGGATGGTAGCCTTGTCATTATGGAAGATAGTCTATTGTCGAGATTTTTGTTACTCCAATGGATGGTATCGTTGTCATTATGGATGGTAGTCAGTTGTCGAGATTTTTGTTACTCCAATAGATGGTATCATTGTCATTATGGATGGTAGTCTGTTGTCGAGAATTTTGTTACTCCAATGGATGGTAGCCTTGTCATTATGGAACGTACTCTGTTGTCGATGTTTTTGTTACTCCAATGGATGGTAGCCTTGTCATTATGGAAGGTAGTCTGTTATCGAGATTTTTGTTATTCCAATGGATGGTAGCCATGTCATTATGGAAGGTAGTCTATTGTCAAGATTTTTGTTACTCCAATGGATGCTTGCCTTGTCATTATGGAAGGTAGTCTGTCATTGTGATTTCTGTCACTCCAATGGATGGTAGCCTTGTCACTATGGAAGGTAGTCTGTTGTTCATATTTTTGTTACTCCAATAGATGGTAGCCTTGTCATTATGGAAGGTAGTCTATTGTCGATATTTTTGTTACTTCAATTGATGGTAGCCTTGTCATTATGGAAGGTAGTCTTTTTCCGAGATTTTTGTTACTCCAAATTAATGGTAGCCTTGTCATTATGGAAGGTAGTCTGTCGTTGTGATTTCTGTCACTCCAATGGATCGTAGCCTTGTCACTATGGAATGTAGTCCATTTTTCATATTTTTGTTACATCAATGGATGGTAGCCTTGTCATTATGGAAGGTTGTTTGTTGTCGAGATTTTTGTTACTCCAATGGATGCTAGCCATGTCATTATGGAAGGTAGTATGTCGTTGTGATTTTTGTCACTCCAATGGATGGTAGCCTTGTCACTATGGAAGGTAGTATGTTGTTCATATTTTTGTTACTCCAATGGATGGTATCCTTGTCATTATGGAAGGAAGTTGTTTTCGAGATTTTTTTTACTCCAATGGATGGTAGCCTTGTCATTATGGAAGGTAGTCTGTTGTCGAGATTTTTGTCACTCCAATGGATGGTAGCCTTGTCACTATGGAATGTAGTGTGTTGTTCATATATTTGTTACTTCAATGGATGATAGCATTATCATTATGGAAGGTAGTTTGTCGTTGTGATTTGTGTCACTCCAATGGATGGTAGCCTTGTCATTATGGATGTAGTCTATTGTCGAGATTTTTGTTACTCCAGTGGATGGTATCGTTGTCATTATGGAAGGAAGTCTATTGTTCATATTTTTGTTACTCCAATGGATGGTAGCCATGTCATTATGGAAGGTAGTCTGTTTTCGAGATTTTTGTTACTCCGATGGATGGTAGCCTTGTCATTATGGAAGGTAGTTTGTTGTCGAGATTTTTGTTACTCCAATGGATGGTAACATTGTCGTTATGGATGGTAGTCTGTTGTCGAGATATTTTTTATTCCAATGGATGGTAGCCTTGTCATTATGGAAGGTAGTATGTTGTCGAGAATTTTGTTACTCCAATGGAAGCTAGCCTTGTCATTATGGAAGGTAGTCAGTCGTTGTGATTTCTGTCACTCCGATGGATGGTAGCCTTGTCACTATGGAAGGTAGTCTGTTGTTCATATTTTTGTTACATCAATGGATGGTAGCATTATCATTATGGAAGATAGTGTGTTGTCGAGATTTTTGTTACTCCAATGGATGGTAACATTGTCATTATGGATGGTAGACTGTTGTCGAGATTTTTTTATTCCAATGGATGGTAGCCTTGTCATTATGGAAGGTAGACTGTTGTCGAGATTTTTGTTACTCCAATGGATGCTAGCCTTGTCATTATGGAAGGTAGTCAGTCGTTGTGATTTCTGTCACTCCAATGGATGGTAGCCTTGTCACTATGGAAGGTAGTGTGTTGTTCATATATTTGTTACTTCAATGGATGATAGCATTATCATTATGGAAGGTAGTTTGTCGTTGTGATTTGTGTCACTCCAATGGATGGTAGCCTTGTCATTATGGATGTAGTCTATTGTCGAGATTTTTGTTACTCCAATGGATGGTATCGTTGTCATCATGGATGGTAGTTTGTTGTCGAGATTTTTGTTACTCTAATGGATGGTAGCCTTGTCATTATGGAAGGTAGTCTATTTTCGAGATTTTTGTTACTCCAATGGATGGTAGCCTTATCATTATGGAAGGTAGTTTGTTGTCGAGCTTTTTGTTACTCCAATGGATGGTAACGTTTTCATTATGGATGGTAGTCTGTTGTCGAGATTTTTGTTATTCCAATGGATAGTAGCCTTGTCATTATGGAAGGTAGTTTGTGGTCGAGATTTTTGTTACTCCAATGGATGTTAGCCTTGTCATTATAGAAGGTAGTCTGTCGTTGTGATTTATGTTACTCCAATGGATGGTAGCCTTGTCACTATGGAAGGTAGTCTGTTGTTCATATTTTTGTTACATCAATGGATGGTAGCATTATCATTATGGAAGGTTGTCTGTTGTCGAGATTTTTGTTACTCCAATGGATGGTAGCCTTGACATTATGGAAGGTAGTCTGTTTTTAAGATTTTTGTTACTCCAATGGATGATAGCCTTGTCATTATGGAAGGTAGTCTGTTGTCAAGATTTTTGTTACTCCAATGGATTGTATCGTTGTCATTATGGATGGTAGTCTGTTGTCGAGATTTTTTTTTATTCCAATGTATTACAGCCTTGTCATTATGGAACGTATTCTATTAGCCTTGTCATTATGGAAGGTAGTCTTTTGTTGATATTTTTGTTATTCCAATGGATGGTAGCCTTGTCATTATGGAAGGTAGTATGTTGTCGAGATTTTTGTTACTCTAATAGATGGTAGCCTTGTCATTATAGAAGGTAGTATGTTGTTCATATTTTTGTTACCCCAATGGATGGTAGCCTTGTCATTATGGAATATGGTATATTGTCGAGATTTTTCTTACTCCAATGGATGGTATCGTTGTCATTATGGATGGTGCTCTGTTGTCGAGATTTTTGTTACTCTAATGGATGGTAGCCTTGTCATTATGGAAGGTAGTATGTTTTTGAGATTTTTGTTACTCCAATGGATGGTAGCCTTGTCATTATGGAAGGTAGTCTGTTGTCGAGATTTTTGTTACTCCAATGGATGCTAGCCTTGTCATTATGAAAGGTAGTCTGTCATAGTGATTTCTGTCACTCCAATGGATGGTAGCCTTGTCACTATGGAAGGTAGTCAGTTGTTCATATTTTTGTTACTTCATTGGACGATAGCATTATCATTATGGAAGGTAGTCTGTCGTTATGATTTCTGTCACTCCAATAGATGGTAGCCTTGTCACTATGGAAGGTAGTTTGTTGTTCATATTTTTGTTACTCCAATGAATGGAAGCCTTGTCATTATAGATGTAGTCTATTGTCGAGATTTTTGTTACTCCATTGGATGGTATCGTTGTCATTATGGATGGTAGTTTGTTTTCGAGATTTTTGTTACTCTAATGGATGATAGCCTTGTTATTATGGAAGGTAGTCTGTTGTCGAGATTTTTGTTACTCCAATGGATTGTATCGTTGTCATTATAGATGGTAGTCTGTTGTCGAGATTTTTTTTTATTCCAATGTATTACAGCCTTGTCATTATGGAACGTATTCTATTAGCCTTGTCATTATGGAAGGTAGTCTTTTGTTGATATTTTTGTTATTCCAATGGATGGTAGCCTTGTCATTATGGAAGGTAGTATGTTGTCGAGATTTTTGTTACTCTAATAGATGGTAGCCTTGTCATTATAGAAGGTAGTATGTTATTCATATTTTTGTTACCCCAATGGATGGTAGCCTTGTCATTATGGAATATGGTCTATTGTCGAGATTTTTATTACTCCAATGGATGGAATCGTTGTCATTATGGATGGTTCTCTGTTGTCGAGATTTTTGTTACTCTAATGGATGGTAGCCTTGTCATTATGGAAGGTAGTATGTTTTCGAGATTTTTGTTACACCAACGGATGGTAGCCTTGTCATTATGGAAGGTAGTCTGTTGTCGAGATTTTTGTTACTCCAATGGATGCTAGCCTTTTCATTATGAAAGGTAGTCTGTCATTGTGATTTCTGTCACTCCAATGGATGGTAGCCTTGTCAGTATGGAAGGTAGTCAGTTGTTCATGTTTTTGTTACTTCATTGGACGATAGCATTATCATTATGGAAGGTAGTCGGTCGTTGTGATTTCTGTCACTCCAATAGATGGTTGCCTTGTCACTATGGAAGGTAGTCTGTTGTTCATATTTTTGTTACTCCAATGAATGGTTGCCTTGTCATTATGGATGTAGTCTATTGTCGAGATTTTTGTTACTCCGTTGGATGGTATCGTTGTCATTATGGATGGTAGTTTGTTCTCGAGATTTTTGTTACTCTAATGGATGTTAGCCTTGTCATTATGGAAGGTAGTCTGTTTTCGAGATTTTTGTTACTCCAATTGATGGTAGCCTTGTCATTATGGAAGGTAGTCTATTGTCTAGATTTTTGTTACTCCAATGGATGGTAACATTTTCATTATGGATGGTAGTCTGTTGTCGATATTTTTGTTACTCCAATGGATGGTAGCCTTGTCATTATGGAAGGTAGTCTGTTCTCGAGATTTTTTTATTCTAATGGATGGTAGCCTTGTCATTATGAAAGGTAGTATGTTGTCGAGATTTTTGTTACTTTAATGGATGCTAGCCTTGTCATTACAGAAGGTAGACTTTCATTGTGATTTCTGTCACTCGGATGGATGGTAGCCTTGTCACTATGGAAGGTATTATGTTGTTCATATTTTTGTTACATCAATGGATGGTAGCATTATCATTATGGAAGGTTGTCTGTTGTTGAGATTTTTGTTACTCCAATGGATGGTAGCGTTGTCATTATGGAAGGTAGTCTGTTTTCGAGATTTTTGTTACTCCAATGGATGGTAGCCTTGTCATTATGGAAGGTAGTCTATTGTCGAGATTTTTGTTACTCCAATGGATTGTATCGTTGTCATTATGGATGGTAGTCTGTTGTCGAGATTTTTTTTTATTCCAATCTATTATAGCCTTGTCATTATGGAACGTATTCAGTTATCCTTGTCATTATGGAAGGTAGTCTTTTGTTGATATTTATGTTATTCCAATGGATGGTAGCCTTGTCATTATGGAAGGTAGTATGTTGTCGAGATTTTTGTTACTCCAATGGATGCTAGCCTTGTCATTACGAAAGGTAGTCTGTCATTGTGATTTCTGTCACTCCAATGGATGGTAGCCTTGTCACTATGGAAGGTAGTCAGTTGTTCATATTTTTGTTACTTCATTGGACGATAGCATTAATATTATGGAAGGTAGTCGGTCGTTGTGATCTCTGTCACTCCAATAATTGGTAGCCTTGTCACTATGGAAGGTAGTCTGTTGTTCATATTTTTGTTACTCCAATGAATGGTAGCCTTGTCATTATGGATGTAGTCTATTGTCGAGATTTTTGTTACTCCATTGGATGGTATCATTGTCATTATGGATGGTAGTTTGTTCTCGAGATTTTTGTTACTCTAATGGATGTTAGCCTTGTCATTATGGAAGGTAGTCTATTTTCGAGATTTTTGTTACTCCAATTGATGGTAGCCTTGTCATTATGGAAGGTAGTCTATTGTCTAGATTTTTGTTACTCCAATGGATGGTAGTCTGTTGTCGATATTTTTGTTACTCCAATGGATGGTAGCCTTGTCATTATGGAAGGCAGTCTGTTGTCGAGATTTTTTTATTCTAATGGATGGTAGCCTTGTCATTATGAAAGGTAGTATGTTGTCGAGATTTTTGTTACTTCAATGGATGCTAGCCTTGTCATTACAGAAGGTAGACTTTCATTGTGATTTCTGTCACTCGGATGGATGGTAGCCTTGTCACTATGGAAGGTATTCTGGTTTTCATATTTTTGTTACATCAATGGATGGTAGCATTATCATTATGGAAGGTTGTCTGTTGTCGAGATTTTTGTTACTCCAATGGATGGTAGCCTTGTCATTATTGAAGGTAGTCTGTTTTCGAGATTTTTGTTACTCCAATGGATGGTAGCCTTGTCATTATGGAAGGTAGTCTGTTGTCAAGATTTTTGTTACTCCAAAGGATTGTATCGTTGTCATTATGGATGGTAGTCTGTTGTTGAGATTTTTTTTTAATTCAATATATTATAGCCTTGTCATTATGGAACGTATTCAGTTAGCCTTGTCATTATGGAAGGTAGTCTTTTGTTGATATTTATGTTATTCCAATGGATGGTAGCCTTGTCATTATGGAAGGTAGTCTGTTGTCGAGATTTTTGTTACTCCAATGGATGGTAAAATTTTCATTATGGATGGTAGTCTGTTGACGATATTTTTTTTACTCCAATGGATGGTAGCCTTGTCATTATGGAAGGTAGTCTGTTGTCGAGATTTTTGTTATTCTAATGGATGGTAGCCTTGTCATTATGAAAGGTAGTATGTTGTCGAGATTTTTGTTACTCCAATGGATGGTAGCCTTATCACTATGGAAGGTAGTCTGTTGTTCATATTTTTGTTACTCCAACGAATTGTAGCCTTGTCATTATGGTCGTAGTCTATTGTCGAGATTTTTGTTACTTCAATGGATGGTATCATTGTCATTATGGATGGTAGTTTGTTGTCGAGATTTTTGTTACTCTAATGGATGGTAGCCTTGTCATTATGGAAGGTAGTCTGTTTTCGATATTTTTGTTACTCTAATGGATGGTAGCCTGTTCATTATGGAAGGTAGTCTGTTGTCGAGATTTTTGTTACTCCAATGGATGATAACGTTGTCATTATGGATGGTAGTCTGTTGTCGAGATTTTTGTTACTCTAATGGATGGTAGCCTTGTCATTATGGAAGGTAGTCTGTTGTCGAGATTTTTGTTACTCCAATGGATGGTAACATTTTCATTATGGATGGTTGTTTGTTGACGATATTTTTTTTACTCCAATGGATGGTAGCCTTGTCATTATGGAAGGTAGTCTGTTGTCGAGATTTTTGTTATTCTAATGGATGGTAGCCTTGTCATTATGAAAGGTAGTATGTTGTCGAGATTTTTGTTACTCCAATGGATGCTAGCCTTGTCATTACAGAAGGTAGTCTTTCATTGTGATTTCTGTCACTCCAATGGATGGTAGCCTTATCACTATGGAAGGTAGTTTGTTGTTCATATTTTTGTTACTCCAACGGATTGTAGCCTTGTCATTATGGTTGTAGTCTATTGTCGAGATTTTTGTTACTCCAATGGATGGTATCATTGTCATTATGGATGGTAGTTTGTTGTCGAGATTTTTGTTACTCTAATGGATGGTAGCCTTGTCATTATGGAAGGTAGTCTGTTTTCGATATTTTTGTTACTCTAATGGATGGTAGCCTTTTCATTATGGAAGGTAGTCTGTTGTCGAGATTTTTGTTACTCCAATGGATGGTAGCCTTGTCATTATGGAAGGTAGTCTGTCGTTGTGATTTATGTCACTCCAATGGATGGTAGACTTGTCACTATGGAAGGTAGTCTCTTGTTCATATTTTTGTTACATCAATGGATGGTAGGATTATCATTATGGAAGGTTGTCTGTTGTCGAGATTTTTGTTACTCCAATGGATGGTAGCCTTGTCATTATGGAAGGTAGTCTGCTTTCGAGATTTTTGTTACTCCAATGGATGGTAGCCTTGTCATTATGGAAGGTAGTCTGTTGTCGATATTTTTGTTACTCCAATGGATTGTATCATTGTCATTATGGACGGTAGTCTGTTGTCGAGATTTTTGTTATTCCAATGTATTATAGCCTTTTCATTATGGAACGTATTCAGTTAGCCTTGTCATTATGGAAGGTAGTCTTTTGTTGATATTTATGTTATTCCAATGGATGGTAGCCTTGTCATTATGGAAGGTAGTATGTTGTTGAGATTTTTGTTACTCCAATAGATGGTAGCCTTGTCATTATAGAAGGTAGTATGTTGTTCATATTTTTGTTACTCCAATGGATGGTAGCCTTGTCATTATGGAATGTGGTCTATTGTCGAGATTTTTGTTACTCCAATGGATGGTATCGTTTTCATTATGGATGGTGCTCTGTTGTCGAGATTTTTGTTACTCTAATGGATGGTAGCCTTGTCATTATGGAAGGTAGTCTGTTTTTGAGATTTTTGTTACTCCAATGGATGGTAGCCTTGTCATTATGGAAGGTAGTCTGTTGTCGAGATTTTTGTTACTCCAATGGATGGTAACATTTTCATTATGGATGGTAGTCTGTTGTCGATATTTTTTTTACTCCAATGGATGGTAGCCTTGTCATTATGGAAGTTAGTCTGTTGTCGAGATTTTTGTTATTCTAATGGATGGTAGCCTTGTCATTATGAAAGGTAGTATGTTGTCGAGATTTTTGTTACTCCAATGGATGCTAGCCTTGTCATTACAGAAGGTAGTCTTTCATTGTAATTTCTGTCACTCCAATGGATGGTAGCCTTATCACTATGGAAGGTAGTCTGTTGTTCATATTTTTGGTACTCCAACGGATTGTAGCCTTGTAATTATGGTTGTAGTCTATTGTCGAGATTTTTGTTACTCCAATGGATGGTATCATTGTCATTATGGATGGTAGTTTGTTGTCGAGATTTTTGTTACTCTAATGGATGGTAGCCTTGTCATTATGGAAGGTAGTCTGTTTTCGATATTTTTGTTACACTAATGGATTGTAGCCTTTTCATTATGGAAGGTAGTCTGTTGTCGAGATTTTTGTTACTCCAATGGATGATAACGTTATCATTATGGATGGTAGTCTGTTGTGGAGATTTTTGTTATTCCAATGGATGGTAGCCTTGTCATTATGGAAGGTAGTCTGTCGTTGTGATTTATGTCACTCCAATGGATGGTAGACTTGTCACTATGGAAGGTAGTCTCTTGTTCATATTTTTGTTACATCAATGGATGGTAGGATTATCATTATGGAAGGTTGTCTGTTGTCGAGATCTTTATTACTCCAATGGATAGTAGCCTTGTCATTATGGAAGGTAGTCTGTTTTCGAGATTTTTGTTACTCCAATGGATGGTAGCCTTGTCATTATGGAAGGTAGTTTGTTGTCGATATTTTTGTTACTCCAATGGATTGTATCGTTGTCATTATGGATGGTAGTCTGTTGTCGAGATTTTTGTTATTCCAATGTATTATAGCCTTTTCATTATGGAACGTATTCTATTGTCGATGTTTTTGTTACTCCAATGGATGTTAGCCTTGTCATAATGGAAGATAGTCTTTTGTCGATATTTTTGTTATTCCAATGGATGGTAGCCTTGTCATTATGGAAGGTAGTATGTTGTCGAGATTTTGGTTACTCCAATAGATGGTAGCCTTGTCACTATGGAAGGTAGTCTGTTGTTCATATTTTTGTTACTCCAATGAATGGTAGCCTTGTCATTATGGATGTAGTCTATTGTCGAGATTTTTGTTACTCCATTGGATGGTATCGTTGTCATTATGGATGGTAGTTTGTTCTCGAGATTTTTGTTACTCTAATGGATGTTAGCCTTGTCATTATGGAAGGTAGTCTATTTTCGAGATTTTTGTTACTCCAATTGATGGTAGCCTTGTCATTATGGAAGGTAGTCTATTGTCTAGATTTTTGTTACTCCAATGGATGGTAGTCTGTTGTCGATATTTTTGTTACTCCAATGGATGGTAGCCTTGTCATTATGGAAGGCAGTCTGTTGTCGAGATTTTTTTATTCTAATGGATGGTAGCCTTGTCATTATGAAAGGTAGTATGTTGTCGAGATTTTTGTTACTTCAATGGATGCTAGCCTTGTCATTACAGAAGGTAGACTTTCATTGTGATTTCTGTCACTCGGATGGATGGTAGCCTTGTCACTATGGAAGGTATTCTGGTTTTCATATTTTTGTTACATCAATGGATGGTAGCATTATCATTATGGAAGGTTGTCTGTTGTCGAGATTTTTGTTACTCCAATGGATGGTAGCCTTGTCATTATTGAAGGTAGTCTGTTTTCGAGATTTTTGTTACTCCAATGGATGGTAGCCTTGTCATTATGGAAGGTAGTCTGTTGTCAAGATTTTTGTTACTCCAAAGGATTGTATCGTTGTCATTATGGATGGTAGTCTGTTGTCGAGATTTTTTTTTAATTCAATATATTATAGCCTTGTCATTATGGAACGTATTCAGTTAGCCTTGTCATTATGGAAGGTAGTCTTTTGTTGATATTTATGTTATTCCAATGGATGGTAGCCTTGTCATTATGGAAGGTAGTCTGTTGTCGAGATTTTTGTTACTCCAATGGATGGTAATATTTTCATTATGGATGGTAGTCTGTTGACGATATTTTTTTTACTCCAATGGATGGTAGCCTTGTCATTATGGAAGGTAGTCTGTTGTCGAGATTTTTGTTATTCTAATGGATGGTAGCCTTGTCATTATGAAAGGTAGTATGTTGTCGAGATTTTTGTTACTCCAATGGATGGTAGCCTTATCACTATGGAAGGTAGTCTGTTGTTCATATTTTTGTTACTCCAACGAATTGTAGCCTTGTCATTATGGTCGTAGTCTATTGTCGAGATTTTTGTTACTTCAATGGATGGTATCATTGTCATTATGGATGGTAGTTTGTTGTCGAGATTTTTGTTACTCTAATGGATGGTAGCCTTGTCATTATGGAAGGTAGTCTGTTTTCGATATTTTTGTTACTCTAATGGATGGTAGCCTGTTCATTATGGAAGGTAGTCTGTTGTCGAGATTTTTGTTACTCCAATGGATGATAACGTTGTCATTATGGATGGTAGTCTGTTGTCGAGATTTTTGTTACTCTAATGGATGGTAGCCTTGTCATTATGGAAGGTAGTCTGTTGTCGAGATTTTTGTTACTCCAATGGATGGTAACATTTTCATTATGGATGGTTGTTTGTTGACGATATTTTTTTTACTCCAATGGATGGTAGCCTTGTCATTATGGAAGGTAGTCTGTTGTCGAGATTTTTGTTATTCTAATGGATGGTAGCCTTGTCATTATGAAAGGTAGTATGTTGTCGAGATTTTTGTTACTCCAATGGATGCTAGCCTTGTCATTACAGAAGGTAGTCTTTCATTGTGATTTCTGTCACTCCAATGGATGGTAGCCTTATCACTATGGAAGGTAGTTTGTTGTTCATATTTTTGTTACTCCAACGGATTGTAGCCTTGTCATTATGGTTGTAGTCTATTGTCGAGATTTTTGTTACTCCAATGGATGGTATCATTGTCATTATGGATGGTAGTTTGTTGTCGAGATTTTTGTTACTCTAATGGATGGTAGCCTTGTCATTATGGAAGGTAGTCTGTTTTCGATATTTTTGTTACTCTAATGGATGGTAGCCTTTTCATTATGGAAGGTAGTCTGTTGTCGAGATTTTTGTTACTCCAATGGATGGTAGCCTTGTCATTATGGAAGGTAGTCTGTCGTTGTGATTTATGTCACTCCAATGGATGGTAGACTTGTCACTATGGAAGGTAGTCTCTTGTTCATATTTTTGTTACATCAATGGATGGTAGGATTATCATTATGGAAGGTTGTCTGTTGTCGAGATTTTTGTTACTCCAATGGATGGTAGCCTTGTCATTATGGAAGGTAGTCTGCTTTCGAGATTTTTGTTACTCCAATGGATGGTAGCCTTGTCATTATGGAAGGTAGTCTGTTGTCGATATTTTTGTTACTCCAATGGATTGTATCATTGTCATTATGGACGGTAGTCTGTTGTCGAGATTTTTGTTATTCCAATGTATTATAGCCTTTTCATTATGGAACGTATTCAGTTAGCCTTGTCATTATGGAAGGTAGTCTTTTGTTGATATTTATGTTATTCCAATGGATGGTAGCCTTGTCATTATGGAAGGTAGTATGTTGTTGAGATTTTTGTTACTCCAATAGATGGTAGCCTTGTCATTATAGAAGGTAGTATGTTGTTCATATTTTTGTTACTCCAATGGATGGTAGCCTTGTCATTATGGAATGTGGTCTATTGTCGAGATTTTTGTTACTCCAATGGATGGTATCGTTTTCATTATGGATGGTGCTCTGTTGTCGAGATTTTTGTTACTCTAATGGATGGTAGCCTTGTCATTATGGAAGGTAGTCTGTTTTTGAGATTTTTGTTACTCCAATGGATGGTAGCCTTGTCATTATGGAAGGTAGTCTGTTGTCGAGATTTTTGTTACTCCAATGGATGGTAACATTTTCATTATGGATGGTAGTCTGTTGTCGATATTTTTTTTACTCCAATGGATGGTAGCCTTGTCATTATGGAAGGTAGTCTGTTGTCGAGATTTTTGTTATTCTAATGGATGGTAGCCTTGTCATTATGAAAGGTA
Source organism: Vicia faba (assembly GCA_948472305.1). Lineage (NCBI taxonomy): Eukaryota > Viridiplantae > Streptophyta > Magnoliopsida > Fabales > Fabaceae > Vicia > Vicia faba. The sequence continues at coordinate 529,076,764 of OX451741.1, forward strand.
GTATGTTGTCGAGATTTTTGTTACTCCAATGGATGCTAGCCTTGTCATTACAGAAGGTAGTCTTTCATTGTAATTTCTGTCACTCCAATGGATGGTAGCCTTATCACTATGGAAGGTAGTCTGTTGTTCATATTTTTGGTACTCCAACGGATTGTAGCCTTGTAATTATGGTTGTAGTCTATTGTCGAGATTTTTGTTACTCCAATGGATGGTATCATTGTCATTATGGATGGTAGTTTGTTGTCGAGATTTTTGTTACTCTAATGGATGGTAGCCTTGTCATTATGGAAGGTAGTCTGTTTTCGATATTTTTGTTACACTAATGGATTGTAGCCTTTTCATTATGGAAGGTAGTCTGTTGTCGAGATTTTTGTTACTCCAATGGATGATAACGTTATCATTATGGATGGTAGTCTGTTGTGGAGATTTTTGTTATTCCAATGGATGGTAGCCTTGTCATTATGGAAGGTAGTCTGTCGTTGTGATTTATGTCACTCCAATGGATGGTAGACTTGTCACTATGGAAGGTAGTCTCTTGTTCATATTTTTGTTACATCAATGGATGGTAGGATTATCATTATGGAAGGTTGTCTGTTGTCGAGATCTTTATTACTCCAATGGATAGTAGCCTTGTCATTATGGAAGGTAGTCTGTTTTCGAGATTTTTGTTACTCCAATGGATGGTAGCCTTGTCATTATGGAAGGTAGTTTGTTGTCGATATTTTTGTTACTCCAATGGATTGTATCGTTGTCATTATGGATGGTAGTCTGTTGTCGAGATTTTTGTTATTCCAATGTATTATAGCCTTTTCATTATGGAACGTATTCTATTGTCGATGTTTTTGTTACTCCAATGGATGTTAGCCTTGTCATAATGGAAGATAGTCTTTTGTCGATATTTTTGTTATTCCAATGGATGGTAGCCTTGTCATTATGGAAGGTAGTATGTTGTCGAGATTTTGGTTACTCCAATAGATGGTAGCCTTGTCATTATTGAAGGTAGTGTGTTGTTCATATTTTTGTTACTCTAATGGATGGTAGCCTTGTCATTATGGAATGTGGTCTATTGTCGAGATTTTTGTTACTCCAATGGATGGTATCGTTGTCATTATGGATGGTAGTCTGTTGTCGAGATTTTTTTTACTTAAATGGATGGTAGCCTTGTCATTATGGAAGGTAGTCTGTTTTCGAGATTTTTGTTACTCCAATGGATGGTAGCATTGTCATTATGGATGGTAGTCTGTTGTCGAGATGTTTTTTATTCCAATGGATGGTAGCCTTGTGATTGTGGAAGGTAGTCTGTTGTCGAGATTTTTGTTACTCCAATGGATGCTAGCCTTGTCATTATGGAAGGTAGTCAGTCGTTGTAATTTCTGTCACTCCAATGATTGGTAGCCTTGTCACTATGGAAGATAGTCTGTTGTTCATATTTTTGTTACATCAATGGATGGTAGCATTATCATTATGGAAGGTTGTCTGTTGTCGAGATTTTTGTTACTCCAATGGTTCGTAGCCTTGTCATTATGGAAGGTAGCCTGTTGTCGAGATTTTTGTTACTCCAATGGATGGTATCATTGTCATTATGGATGCTAGTCAGTTGTCGAGATTTTTGTTACTCCAATAGATGGTATCATTGTCATTATGGATGGTAGTTTGTCATTGTGATTTTTGTCACTCCAATGGATGGTAGCCTTGTCACTATGGAAGGTAGTCTGTTGTTCATATTTTTGTTACTCCAATGGATGGTAGCCTTGTCATTATGGAAGGTAGTCTATTGTCGATATTTTTGTTTCTTCAATTGATGGTAGCCTTATCATTATGGAAGGTAGTCTGTTTTCGAGATTTTTGTTACTCCAAATTGATGGTAGCCTTGTGATTATGGTAGGTATTCTTTCGTTGTGATTTCTGTCACTCTAATGGATCCTAGACATTTCATTATGGAAGGTAGTTTGTTTTCGAGATTTTTGTTACTCCAATGGATGGTAGCCTTGCCATTATGAAAGGTAGTCTGTTGTCGAGATTTTTGTTACTCTAATAGATGGTAACATTGTCATTATGGATGGTAGTCTGTTGTCGAGATTTTTTTTATTCCAATGGATGGTAGCCTTGTCATTATGGAAGGTAGTCTGTTGTCGAGATTTTTGTTACTCCAATGGATGCTAGCCTTGTCATTACGGAAGGTAGTCAGTCATTGTGATTTCTGTCACTCCAATGGATGGTAGCCTTGTCACTATGGAAGGTAGTCTGTTGTTCATATTTTTGTTACTTCAATGGATGATAGCATTATCATTATGGAAGGTAGTCTGTCGTTGTGATTTCTATCACTCCAATGGATGGTAGCCTTGTCACTATGGAAGGTAGTCTGTTGTTCATAGTTTTGGTACTCCAATGAATGGTAGCCTTGTCATTATGGATGAAGTCTATTGTCGAGATTTTTGTTACTCCAATGTATGGTATCATTGTAATTATGGATGGTAGTTTGATGTCAAGATTTTTGTTACTCTAATGGATGGTAGCCTTGTCATTATGGAAGGTAGTCTATTTTCGAGATTTTTGTTACTACAAAGGATGGTAGCGTTGTCAATATGGAAGGTAGTTTGTTGTCGATATTTTTGTTACTCCAATGGATGGTAACATTTTCATTATGGATGGTAGTCTGTTGTCGAGATTTTTGTTATTCCAATGGATGGTAGCCTTGTCATTATGGAAGGTAGTTTGTTGTCCAAATTTTTGTTACTCCAATGGATGCTAGCCTTGTCATTATGGAAGGTAGTCTGTAGTTGGGATTTATGTCACTCCAATGGATGGTAGCCTTGTCACTATGAAAGGTAGTCTGTTGTTCATATTTTTGTTACATCAATGGATGGTAGCATTATCATTATGGAAGGTTGTCTGTTGTCGAGATTTTTGGTACTCCAATGGATAGTAGCCTTGTCATTATGGAAGGTAGTCTGTTTTCGAGATTTTTGTTACTCCAAATTGATGGTATCCTTGTGATTATGATAGGTATTCTTTCGTTGTGATTTCTGTCACTCCAATGGATCGTAGACATTTCATTATGGAAGGTAGTTTGTTTTCGAGATTTTTGTTACTCCAATGGATGGTAGCCTTGCCATTATGAAAGGTAGTCTGTTGTCGAGATTTTTGTTACTCTAATAGATGATAACATTGTCATTATGGATGGTAGTCTGTTGTCGAGATTTTTTTTATTCCAATGGATGGTAGCCTTGTCATTATGGAAGGTAGTCTGTTGTCGAGATTTTTGTTACTCCAATGGATGCTAGCCTTATCATTACGGAAGGTAGTCAGTCATTGTGATTTCTGTCACTCCAATGGATGGTAGCCTTGTCACTATGGAAGGTAGTCTGTTGTTCATATTTTTGTTACTTCAATGGATGATAGCATTATCATTATGGAAGGTTGTCTGTCGTTGTGATTTCTATCACTCCAATGGATGGTAGCCTTGTCACTATGGAAGGTAGTCTGTTGTTCATATTTTTGGTACTCCAGTGAATGGTAGCCTTGTCATTATGGATGAAGTCTATTGTCGAGATTTTTGTTACTCCAATTTATGGTATCATTGTCATTATGGATGGTAGTTTGATGTCAAGATTTTTGTTACTCTAATGGATGGTAGCCTTGTCATTATGGAAGGTAGTCTATTTTCGAGATTTTTGTTACTACAAAGGATGGTAGCCTTGTCAATATGGAAGGTAGTTTGTTGTCGATATTTTTGTTACTCCAATGGATGGTAACGTTTTCATTATGGATGGTAGTCTGTTGTCGAGATTTTTGTTATTCCAATGGATGGTAGCCTTGTCATTATGGAAGGTAGTTTGTTGTCCAAATTTTTGTTACTCCAATGGATGCTAGCCTTGTCATTATGGAAGGTAATCTGTAGTTTGGATTTATGTCACTCCAATGGATGGTAGCCTTGTCACTATGAAAGGTAGTCTGTTGTTCATATTTTTGTTACATCAATGGATGGTAGCATTATCATTATAGAAGGTTATCTGTTGTCGAGATTTTTGGTACTCCAATGGATGGTAGCCTTGTCATTATGGAAGGTAGTCTGTTTTCGAGATTTTTGTTACTCCAATGGATTGTATCGTTGTCATTATGGATGGTAGTCTGTTATCGATGTTTTTGTTACTCCAATGGATGTTAGCCTTGTCATTATGGAAGGTAGTCTTTTGTCGATATTTTTGTTATTACAATGGATCGTAGCCTTGTCATTATGGAAGGTAGTATGTTGTCGAGATTTTTGTTACTCCAATAGATGGTAGCCTTGTCATTATAGAAGGTACTCTGTTGTTCATATTTTTGTTACTCCAATGGATGGTAGCCTTGTCATTATGGAATGTGGTCTATTGTCGAGATTTTGGTTACTCCAATGGATGGTATCATTGTCATTATGGATGGTCGTCTGTTGTCGAGATTTTTGTTACTCTAATGGATGGTAGCCTTGTCATTATGGAAGGTAGTCTGTTTTCGATATTTTTGTTACTCCAATGGAGGATGGCCTTGTCATTATGGAAGGTTGTATGTTTTCGAGATTTTTGTTACTCCAAATTGATGGTAGCCTTGTCATTATGGAAGGTATTCTTTCGTTGTGATTTCTGTCACTCCAATGGATCGTAGACATGTCATTATGGAAGGTAGTTTGTTTTCGAGATTTTTGTTACTCAAATGGATGGTAGCCTTGTCATTATGAAAGGTAGTCTGTTGTCGAGATTTTTGTTACTCCAATGGATGGTAACATTGTCATTATGGATGGTAGTCTGTTGTCGAGATTTTTTTTATTCCAATGGATGGTAGACTTGTCATTATGGAAGGTAGTCTGTTGTCGAGATTTTTGTTACTCCAATGGATGCTAGCCTTGTCATTACGGAAGGTAGTCAGTCGTTGTGATTTCTGTCACTCCAATGGATGGTAGCCTTGTCACTATGGAAGGTAGTCAGTTGTTCATATTTTTGTTACTTCAATGGATGATAGCATTATCATTATGGAAGGTAGTCAGTCGTTGTGATTTCTGTCACTCAAATGGATGGTAGCCTTCTCACTATGAAAGGTAGTTTGTTGTTCATATTTTTATTACTCCAATGAATGGTAGCCTTGTCATTATGGATGTAGTCTATTGTCGAGATTTTTGTTACTCTAATGGATGGTAGCCTTGTCATTATGGAAGGTAGTCTATTTTCGAGATTTTTGTTACTACAATGGATGGTAGCCTTGTCAATATGGAAGGTAGTTTGTTGTCGATATTTTTGTTACTCCAATGGATGGTAACGTTTTCATTATGGATGGTAGTCTGTTGTCGAGATTTTTGTTATTCCAATGGATGGTAGCCTTGTCATTATGGAAGGTAGTTTGTTGTCCAAATTTTTGTTACTCCAATGGATGCTAGCCTTGTCATTATGGAAGGTAGTCTGTAGTTGGGATTTATGTCACTCCAATGGATGGTAGCCTTGTCACTATGAAAGGTAGTCTGTTGTTCATATTTTTGTTACATCAATGGATGGTAGCATTATCATTATAGAAGGTTATCTGTTGTCGGGATTTTTGGTACTCCAATGGATGGTAGCCTTGTCATTATGGAAGGTACTCTGTTTTCGAGATTTTTGTTACTCCAATGGATTGTATCGTTGTCATTATGGATGGTAGTCTGTTATCGATGTTTTTGTTACTCCAATGGATGTTAGCCTTGTCATTATGGAAGGTAGTCTTTTGTCGATATTTTTGTTATTCCAATGGATCGTAGCCTTGTCATTATGGAAGGTAGTATGTTGTCGAGATTTTTGTTACTCCAATAGATGGTAGCCTTGTCATTATAGAAGGTACTCTGTTGTTCATATTTTTGTTACTCCAATGGATGGTAGCCTTGTCATTATGGAATGTGGTCTATTGTCGAGATTTTGGTTACTCCAATGGATGGTATCGTTGTCATTATGGATGGTCGTCTGTTGTCGAGATTTTTGTTACTCTAATGGACGGTAGCCTTGTCATTATGGAAGGTAGTCTGTTTTTGATATTTTTGTTACTCCAATGGAGGATGGCCTTGTCATTATGGAAGGTAGTATGTTTTCGAGATTTTTGTTACTCCAAATTGATGGTAGCCTTGTCATTATGGAAGGTATTCTTTCGTTGTGATTTCTGTCACTCCAATGGATCGTAGACATGTCATTATGGAAGGTAGTTTGTTTTCGAGATTATTGTTACTCAAATGGATGGTAGCCTTGTCATTATGAAAGGTAGTCTGTTGTCGAGATTTTTGTTACTCCAACGGATGGTAACATTGTCATTATGGATGGTAGTCTTTTGTCGAGATTTTTTTTATTCCAATGGATGGTAGACTTGTCATTATGGAAGGTAGTCTGTTGTCGAGATTTTTGTTACTCCAATGGATGCTAGCCTTGTCATTACGGAAGGTAGTCAGTCGTTGTGATTTCTGTCACTCCAATGGATGGTAGCCTTGTCACTATGGAAGGTAGTCAGTTGTTCATATTTTTGTTACTTCAATGGATGATAGCATTATCATTATGGAAGGTAGTCAGTCGTTGTGATTTCTATCACTCAAATGGATGGTAGCCTTCTCACTATGGAAGGTAGTTTGTTGTTCATATTTTTGTTACTCCAATGAATGGTAGCCTTGTCATCATGGATGTAGTCTATTGTCGAGATTTTTGTTACTCCAATGTATGGTATCGTTGTCATTATGGATGGTAGTTTGTTGTCGAGAGTTTTGTTACTACAATGGATGGTAGCCTTGTCAATATGGAAGGTAGTTTATTGTGATATTTTTGTTACTCCAATGGATGGTAACATTTTCATTATGGATGGTAGTCTGTTGTCGAGATTTTTGTTATTCCAATGGATGGTAGCCTTGTCATTATGGAAGGTAGTTTGTTGTCCAAATTTTTTTTACTCCAATGGATGCTAGCCTTGTCATTATGGAAGGTAGTCTGTAGTTGGGATTTATGTCACTCCAATGGATGGTAGCCTTGTCACTATGAAAGGTAGTCTGTTGTTCATATTTTTGTTACATCAATGGATGGTAGCATTATCATTATAGAAGGTTATCTGTTGTCGGGATTTTTGGTACTCCAATGGATGGTAGCCTTGTCATTATGGAAGGTACTCTGTTTTCGAGATTTTTGTTACTCCAATGGATTGTATCGTTGTCATTATGGATGGTAGTCTGTTATCGATGTTTTTGTTACTCCAATGGATGTTAGCCTTGTCATTATGGAAGGTAGTCTTTTGTCGATATTTTTGTTATTCCGATGGATCGTAGCCTTGTCATTATGGAAGGTAGTATGTTGTCGAGATTTTTGTTACTCCAATAGATGGTAGCCTTGTCATTATAGAAGGTACTCTGTTGTTCATATTTTTGTTACTCCAATGGATGGTAGCCTTGTCATTATGGAATGTGGTCTATTGTCGAGATTTTGGTTACTCCAATGGATGGTATCGTTGTCATTATGGATGGTCGTCTGTTGTCGAGATTTTTGTTACTCTAATGGACGGTAGCCTTGTCATTATGGAAGGTAGTCTGTTTTTGATATTTTTGTTACTCCAATGGAGGATGGCCTTGTCATTATGGAAGGTAGTATGTTTTCGAGATTTTTGTTACTCCAAATTGATGGTAGCCTTGTCATTATGGAAGGTATTCTTTCGTTGTGATTTCTGTCACTCCAATGGATCGTAGACATGTCATTATGGAAGGTAGTTTGTTTTCGAGATTTTTGTTACTCAAATGGATGGTAGCCTTGTCATTATGAAAGGTAGTCTGTTGTCGAGATTTTTGTTACTCCAACGGATGGTAACATTGTCATTATGGATGGTAGTCTGTTGTCGAGATTTTTTTTATTCCAATGGATGGTAGACTTGTCATTATGGAAGGTAGTCTGTTGTCGAGATTTTTGTTACTCCAATGGATGCTAGCCTTGTCATTACGGAAGGTAGTCAGTCGTTGTGATTTCTGTCACTCCAATGGATGGTAGCCTTGTCACTATGGAAGGTAGTCAGTTGTTCATATTTTTGTTACTTCAATGGATGATAGCATTATCATTATGGAAGGTAGTCAGTCGTTGTGATTTCTGTCACTCAAATGGATGGTAGCCTTCTCACTATGGAAGGTAGTTTGTTGTTCATATTTTTGTTACTCCAATGAATGGTAGCCTTGTCATCATGGATGTAGTCTATTGTCGAGATTTTTGTTACTCCAATGTATGGTATCGTTGTCATTATGGATGGTAGTTTGTTGTCGAGAGTTTTGTTACTACAATGGATGGTAGCCTTGTCAATATGGAAGGTAGTTTATTGTGATATTTTTGTTACTCCAATGGATGGTAACATTTTCATTATGGATGGTAGTCTGTTGTCGAGATTTTTGTTATTCCAATGGATGGTAGCCTTGTCATTATGGAAGGTAGTTTGTTGTCCAAATTTTTGTTACTCCAATGGATGCTAGCCTTGTCATTATGGAAGGTAGTCTGTAGTTGGGATTTATGTCACTCCAATGGATGGTAGCCTTGTCACTATGAAAGGTAGTCTGTTGTTCATATTTTTGTTACATCAATGGATGGTAGCATTATCATTATAGAAGGTTATCTGTTGTCGGGATTTTTGGTACTCCAATGGATGGTAGCCTTGTCATTATGGAAGGTACTCTGTTTTCGAGATTTTTGTTACTCCAATGGATTGTATCGTTGTCATTATGGATGGTAGTCTGTTATCGATGTTTTTGTTACTCCAATGGATGTTAGCCTTGTCATTATGGAAGGTAGTCTTTTGTCGATATTTTTGTTATTCCAATGGATCGTAGCCTTGTCATTATGGAAGGTAGTATGTTGTCGAGATTTTTGTTACTCCAATAGATGGTAGCCTTGTCATTATAGAAGGTACTCTGTTGTTCATATTTTTGTTACTCCAATGGATGGTAGCCTTGTCATTATGGAATATGGTCTATTGTCGAGATTTTGGTTACTCCAATGGATGGTATCGTTGTCATTATGGATGGTCGTCTGTTGTCGAGATTTTTGTTACTCTAATGGACGGTAGCCTTGTCATTATGGAAGGTAGTCTGTTTTTGATATTTTTGTTACTCCAATGGAGGATGGCCTTGTCATTATGGAAGGTAGTATGTTTTCGAGATTTTTGTTACTCCAAATTGATGGTAGCCTTGTCATTATGGAAGGTATTCTTTCGTTGTGATTTCTGTCACTCCAATGGATCGTAGACATGTCATTATGGAAGGTAGTTTGTTTTCGAGATTTTTGTTACTCAAATGGATGGTAGCCTTGTCATTATGAAAGGTAGTCTGTTGTCGAGATTTTTGTTACTCCAACGGATGGTAACATTGTCATTATGGATGGTAGTCTGTTGTCGAGATTTTTTTTATTCCAATGGATGGTAGACTTGTCATTATGGAAGGTAGTCTGTTGTCGAGATTTTTGTTACTCCAATGGATGCTAGCCTTGTCATTACGGAAGGTAGTCAGTCGTTGTGATTTCTGTCACTCCAATGGATGGTAGCCTTGTCACTATGGAAGGTAGTCAGTTGTTCATATTTTTGTTACTTCAATGGATGATAGCATTATCATTATGGAAGGTAGTCAGTCGTTGTGATTTCTGTCACTCAAATGGATGGTAGCCTTCTCACTATGGAAGGTAGTTTGTTGTTCATATTTTTGTTACTCCAATGAATGGTAGCCTTGTCATCATGGATGTAGTCTATTGTCGAGATTTTTGTTACTCCAATGTATGGTATCGTTGTCATTATGGATGGTAGTTTGTTGTCGAGAGTTTTGTTACTACAATGGATGGTAGCCTTGTCAATATGGAAGGTAGTTTATTGTGATATTTTTGTTACTCCAATGGATGGTAACATTTTCATTATGGATGGTAGTCTGTTGTCGAGATTTTTGTTATTCCAATGGATGGTAGCCTTGTCATTATGGAAGGTAGTTTGTTGTCCAAATTTTTGTTACTCCAATGGATGCTAGCCTTGTCATTATGGAAGGTAGTTTGTAGTTGTGATTTATGTCACTCCAATGGATGGTAGCCTTGTCACTATGGAAGGTAGTATGTTGTTCATATTTTTGTTACATCAATGGATGGTTGCATTATCATTATGGAAGGTTGATTGTTGTCGAGATTTTTGTTACTTCAATGGATGGTAGCCTTGTCATTATGGAAGGTAGTCTGTTTTTGAGATTTTTGTTACTCCAATGGATTGTATCGTTGTCATTATGGATTGTAGTCTGTTATCAAGATTTTTGTTATTCCAATGTATTATAGCCTTGTCATTATGGAACGTATTTTGTTGTCGATGTTTTTGTTACTCCAATGGTGGTTAGCCTTGTCATTATTGAAGGTAGTCTTTTGTCGAGATTTTTGTTATTCCAATGGATCGTAGCCTTGTCATTATGGAAGGTAGTATGTTGTCGGGATTTTTGTTACTCCAATAGATGGTAGCCTTGTCATTATAGAAGGTAGTCTGTTGTTCATATTTTTGTTACTCCAATGGATGGTAGCCTTGTCATTATGGAATGTGGTCTATTATCGAGATTGTGGTTACTCCAATGGATGGTATCGTTGTCATTTTGGATGGTAGTCTGTTGTCGAGATTTTTGTTACTCTAATGGATGGTAGCTTTGTCATTATGGAAAGTAGTCTGTTTTCGAGATTTTTGTTACTCCAATGGATGGTGGCCTTGTCATTATGGAAGGTAGTCTGTTTTCGAGATTTTTGTTACTCCAAATTGATGGTAGCCTTGTCATTATGGAAGGTATTCTTTCGTTGTGATTTCTGTCACTCCAATGGATCGTAGACATGTCATTATGGAAGGTAGTTTGTTTTCGAGATTTTTGTTACTCCAATGGATGGTAGCCTTGTCATTATGAAAGGTAGTCTGTTGTCGAGATTTTTGTTACTCCAATGGATGCTAGCCTTGTCATTACGGAAGGTAGTCAATCAATGTGATTTCTGTCACTCCAATGGATGGTAGCCTTGTCACTATGGAAGGTAGTCAGTTGGTCATATTTTTGTTACTTCAATGGATGATAGCATTATCATTATGGAAGGTAGTCAGTCGTTGTGATTTCTGTCACTCAAATGGATGGTAGCCTTCTCACTATGGAAGGTATTTTGTTGTTCATATTTTTGTTACTCCAATGAATGGTAGCCTTGTCATTATGGATGTAGTCTATTGTCAAGATTTTTGTTACTCCAATGTATGGTATCATTGTCATTATGGATTGTAGTTTGTTGTCGAGATTTTTGTTACTCTAATGGATGGTAGCCTTGTCATTATGGAAGGTAGTCTGTTTTCGAGATTTTTGTTACTACAATGGATGGTAGCCTTGTCAATATGGAAGGTAGTTTGTTGTTGATATTTTTGTTACTCCAATGGTTGGTAACATTTTCATTATGGATGGTAGTCTGTTGTCGAAATTTTTGTTATTCCAATGGATGCTAGCCTTGTCATTATGGAAGGTAGTTTGTTGTCCAAATTTTTGTTACTCCAATGGATGCTAGCCTTGTCATTATGGAAGGTAGTTTACAGTTGTGATTTATGTCACTCCAATGGATGGTTCTCATTTCACTATGGAAGGTAGTCTGTTGTTCATATTTTTGTTACATCAATGGATGGTTGCATTATCATTATGGAAGGTTGACTGTTGTCGAGATTTTTGTTACTGCAATGGATGGTAGCCTTGTCATTATGGAAGGTAGTCTGTTTTCAAGATTTTTGTTACTCCAATGGATTGTATCGTTGTCATTATGGATGGTAGTCTATTGTCGAGATTTTTGTTATTCCAATGTATTATAGCATTGTCATTATGGAACGTATTTTGTTGTCGATGTTTTTGTTACTCCAATGGTTGTTAGCCTTGTCATTATTGAAGGTAGTCTTTTGTCGAGATTTTTGTTATTCCAATGGATCGTAGCCTTGTCATTATGGAAGGTAGTATGTTGTCGGGATTTTTGTTACTCCAATAGATGGTAGCCTTGTCATTATAGAAGGTAGTCTGTTGTTCATATTTTTGTTACTCCAATGGATGGTAGCCTTGTCATTATGGAATGTGGTCTATTGTCGAGATTGTGGTTACTCCAATGGATGGTATCGTTGTCATTTTTGATGGTAGTCTGTTGTCGAGATTTTTGTTACTCTAATGGATGGTAGCTTTGTCATTATGGAAAGTAGCCTGTTTTCGAGATTTTGGTTACTCCAATGGATGGTGGCCTTGTCATTATGGAAGGTAGTCTGTTTTCGAGATTTTTGTTACTCCAAATTGATGGTAGCCTTGTCATTATGGAAGGTATTCTTTCGTTGTGATTTCTGTCACTCCAATGGATGGTAGACATGTCATTATGGAAGGTAGTTTGTTTTCGAGATTTTTGTTACTCCAATGGATGGTAGCCTTGTCATTATGAAAGGTAGTGTGTTGTCGAGATTTTTGTTACTCCAATGGATGCTAGCCTTGTCATTACGGAAGGTAGTCAATCAATGTGATTTCTGTCACTCCAATAATGGTAGCCTTGTCACTATGGAAGGTAGTCAGTTGTTCATATTTTTGTTACTTCAATGGATGATAGCATTATCATTATGGAAGGTAGTCTGTCGTTGTGATTTCTGTCACTCAAATGGATGGTAGCCTTGTCACTATGGAAGGTAGTCTGTTGTTCATATTTTTGTTACTCCAATGTATGGTATCATTGTCATTATGGATGGTAGTTTGTTGTCGAGATTTTTGTTACTCTAATGGATGGTAGCCTTGTCATTATGGAAGGTAGTCTGTTTTCGAGATTTTTGTTACTACAATGGATGGTAGCCTTGTCAATATGGAAGGTAGTTTGTTGTCGATATTTTTGTTACTCCAATGGATGCTAGCCTTGTAATTATGGAAGGTAGTTTGTAGTTGTGATTTATGTCACTCCAATGGATGGTAGCCTTGTCACTATGGAAGGTAGTCTGTTGTTCATATTTTTGTTACATCAATGGATGGTTGCATTATCATTATGGAAGGTTGATTGTTGTCGAGATTTTTGTTACTTCAATGGATGGTAGCCTTGTCATTATGGAAGGTAGTCTGTTTTTGAGATTTTTGTTACTCCAATGGATTGTATCGTTGTCATTATGGATTGTAGTCTGTTGTCGAGATTTTTGTTATTCCAATGTATTATAGCCTTGTCATTATGGAACGTATTTTGTTGTCGATGTTTTTGTTACTCCAATGGTGGTTAGCCTTGTCATTATTGAAGGTAGTCTTTTGTCGAGATTTTTGTTATTCCAATGGATCGTAGCCTTGTCATTATGGAAGGTAGTATGTTGTCGGGATTTTTGTTACTCCAATAGATGGTAGCCTTGTCATTATAGAAGGTAGTCTGTTGTTCATATTTTTGTTACTCCAATGGATGGTAGCCTTGTCATTATGGAATGTGGTCTATTGTCGAGATTGTGGTTACTCCAATGGATGGTATCATTGTCATTTTGGATGGTAGTCTGTTGTCGAGATTTTTGTTACTCTAATGGATGGTAGCTTTGTCATTATGGAAAGTAGTCTGTTTTCGAGATTTTTGTTACTCCAATGGATGGTGGCCTTGTCATTATGGAAGGTAGTCTGTTTTCGAGATTTTTGTTACTCCAAATTGATGGTAGCCTTGTCATTATGGAAGGTATTCTTTCGTTGTGATTTCTGTCACTCCAATGGATCGTAGACATGTCATTATGGAAGGTAGTTTGTTTTCGAGATTTTTGTTACTCCAATGGATGGTAGCCTTGTCATTATGAAAGGTAGTCTGTTGTCGAGATTTTTGTTACTCCAATGGATGCTAGCCTTGTCATTACGGAAGGTAGTCAATCAATGTGATTTCTGTCACTCCAATGGATGGTAGCCTTGTCACTATGGAAGGTAGTCAGTTGGTCATATTTTTGTTACTTCAATGGATGATAGCATTATCATTATGGAAGGTAGTCAGTCGTTGTGATTTCTGTCAGTCAAATGGATGGTAGCCTTCTCACTATGGAAGGTATTCTGTTGTTCATATTTTTGTTACTCCAATGAATGGTAGCCTTGTCATTATGGATGTAGTCTATTGTCGAGATTTTTGTTACTCCAATGTATGGTATCATTGTCATTATGGATTGTAGTTTGTTGTCGAGATTTTTGTTACTCTAATGGATGGTAGCCTTGTCATTATGGAAGGTAGTCTGTTTTCGAGATTTTTGTTACTACAATGGATGGTAGCCTTGTCAATATGGAAGGTAGTTTGTTGTTGATATTTTTGTTACTCCAATGGTTGGTAACATTTTCATTATGGATGGTAGTCTGTTGTCGAAATTTTTGTTATTCCAATGGATGCTAGCCTTGTCATTATGGAAGGTAGTTTGTTGTCCAAATTTTTGTTACTCCAATGGATGCTAGCCTTGTCATTATGGAAGGTAGTTTATAGTTGTGATTTATGTCACTCTAATGGATGGTTCTCATTTCACTATGGAAGGTAGTCTGTTGTTCATATTTTTGTTACATCAATGGATGGTTGCATTATCATTATGGAAGGTTGACTGTTGTCGAGATTTTTGTTACTGCAATGGATGGTAGCCTTGTCATTATGGAAGGTAGTCTGTTTTCAAGATTTTTGTTACTCCAATGGATTGTATCGTTGTCATTATGGATGGTAGTCTATTGTCGAGATTTTTGTTATTCCAATGTATTATAGCATTGTCATTATGGAACGTATTTTGTTGTCGATGTTTTTGTTACTCCAATGGTTGTTAGCCTTGTCATTATTGAAGGTAGTCTTTTGTCGAGATTTTTGTTATTCCAATGGATCGTAGCCTTGTCATTATGGAAGGTAGTATGTTGTCGGGATTTTTGTTACTCCAATAGATGGTAGCCTTGTCATTATAGAAGGTAGTCTGTTGTTCATATTTTTGTTACTCCAATGGATGGTAGCCTTGTCATTATGGAATGTGGTCTATTGTCGAGATTGTGGTTACTCCAATGGATGGTATCGTTGTCATTTTTGATGGTAGTCTGTTGTCGAGATTTTTGTTACTCTAATGGATGGTAGCTTTGTCATTATGGAAAGTAGCCTGTTTTCGAGATTTTGGTTACTCCAATGGATGGTGGCCTTGTCATTATGGAAGGTAGTCTGTTTTCGAGATTTTTGTTACTCCAAATTGATGGTAGCCTTGTCATTATGGAAGGTATTCTTTCGTTGTGATTTCTGTCACTCCAATGGATGGTAGACATGTCATTATGGAAGGTAGTTTGTTTTCGAGATTTTTGTTACTCCAATGGATGGTAGCCTTGTCATTATGAAAGGTAGTGTGTTGTCGAGATTTTTGTTACTCCAATGGATGCTAGCCTTGTCATTACGGAAGGTAGTCAATCAATGTGATTTCTGTCACTCCAATAATGGTAGCCTTGTCACTATGGAAGGTAGTCAGTTGTTCATATTTTTGTTACTTCAATGGATGATAGCATTATCATTATGGAAGGTAGTCTGTCGTTGTGATTTCTGTCACTCAAATGGATGGTAGCCTTGTCACTATGGAAGGTAGTCTGTTGTTCATATTTTTGTTACTCCAATGTATGGTATCATTGTCATTATGGATGGTAGTTTGTTGTCGAGATTTTTGTTACTCTAATGGATGGTAGCCTTGTCATTATGGAAGGTAGTCTGTTTTCGAGATTTTTGTTACTACAATGGATGGTAGCCTTGTCAATATGGAAGGTAGTTTGTTGTCGATATTTTTGTTACTCCAATGGATGGTAACATTTTCATTATGGATGGTAGTCTGTTGTCGAGATTTTTGTTATTCCAATGGATGGTAGCCTTGTCATTTTGGAAGGTAGTTTGTTGTCCAAATTTTTGTTACTCCAATGGATGCTAGCCATGTCATTATGGAAGGTAGTCTGTAGTTGTGATTTATGTCACTCCAATGGATGGTAGCCTTGTCACTATGGAAGGTAGTCTGTTGTTCATATTTTTGTTACATCAATGGATGGTTGCATTATCATTATGGAAGGTTGACTGTTGTCGAGATTTTTGTTACTCCAATGGATGGTAGCCTTGTCATTATGGAAGGTAGTCTATTTTCGAGATTTTTGTTACTCCAATGGATTGTATCGTTGTCATTATGGATGGTAGTTTGTTGTCGAGATTTTTGTTATTCCAATGTATTATAGCCTTGTCATTATGGAACGTATTTTTTTGTCGATGTTTTTGTTACTCCAATGGTTGTTAGCCTTGTCATTATGGAAGGTAGTCTTTTGTCGAGATTTTTTTTATTCCAATGGATCATAAACTTGTCATTATGGAAGGTAGTATGTTGTCGGGATTTTTGTTACTCCAATAGATGGTAGCCTTGTCATTATAGAAGGTAGTCTGTTGTTCATATTTTTGTTACTCCGATGGATGGTAGCCTTGTCATTATGGAATGTGGTCTATTGTCGAGATTGTGGTTACTCCAATGGATGGTATCATTGTCATTATGGATGGTAGTCTGTTGTCGAGATTTTTGTTACTCTAATGGATGTTAGCCTTGTCATTATGGAAAGTAGTCTGTTTTCGGGATTTTTGTTACTCCAATGGATGGTGGCCTTGTCATTATGGAAGGTAGTCTGTTTTCGAGATTTTTGTTACTCCAAATTGATGGTAGCCTTGTCATTATGGAAGGTATTCTTTCGTTGTGATTTCTGTCACTCCAATGGATTGTAAACATGTCATTATGGAAGGTAGTTTGTTTTCGAGATTTTTGTTACTCCAATGGATGGTAGCCTTGTCATTATGAAAGGTAGTCTGTTGTCGAGATTTTTGTTACTCCAATGGATGGTAACATTGTCATTATGGATGGTAGTCTGTTGTCGAGATTTTTGTTACACCAATGGATGCTAGCCTTGTCATTACGGAAGGTAGTCAGTCGTTGTGATTTCTGTCACTCCAATGGATGGAAGCCTTGTCACTATGGAAGGTAGTCAGTTGTTCATATTTTTGTTACTTCAATGGATGATAGCATTATCCTTATGGAAGGTAGTCTGTCGTTCTGATTTCTGTCACTCAAATGGATGGTAGCCTTGTCACTATGGAAGGTAGTCTGTTGTTCATATTTTTGTTACTCCAATGAATGGTAGCCTTGTCATTATGGATGTAGTCTATTGTCGAGATTTTTGTTACTCCAATGTATGGTATCGTTGTCATTATGGAATGTAGTTTTTTGTTGAGATTTTTGTTACTCTAATGGATGGTAGCCTTGTCATTAGGGAAGGTAGTCTGTTTTCGAGATTTTTGTTACTACAATGGATGGTAGCCTTGTCAATATGGAAGGTAGTTTGTTGTCGATATTTTTGTTACTCCAATGGATGGTAACGTTTTCATTATGGATGGTAGTCTGTTGTCGAGATTTTTGTTATTCCAATGGATGGTAGCCTTGTCATTATGGAAGGTAGTTTGTTGTCCAAATTTTTGTTACTCCAATGGATGCTAGCCTTGTCATTATGGAAGGTAGTCTGTAGTTGTGATTTATGTCACTCCAATGGACGGTAGCCTTGTCACTATGGAAGGTAGTCTGTTGTTCATATTTTTGTTACATCAATGGATGGTTGCATTATCATTATGGAAGGTTGACTGTTGTCGAGATTTTTGTTACTCCAGCGGATGGTAGCCTTGTCATTATGGAAGGTAGTCTGCTTTCGAGATTTTTGTTATTCTAATGGATGTTAGCCTTGTCATTATGGAAGGTAGTCTGTTGTCGAGATTTTTGTTATTCTAATGGATGGTAGCCTTGTCATTATGAAAGGTAGTATGTTGTCGAGATTTTTGTTACTGCAATGGATGCTAGCCTTGTCATTACAGAAGGTAGTCTTTCATTGTGATTTCTGTCACTCCAATGGATGGTAGCCTTATCACTATGGAAGGTAGTCTGTTGTTCATATTTTTGTTACTCCAATGGATGGTATCATTGTCATTATGGATGGTAGTTTGTTGTCGAGATTTTTGTTCTCTAATGGATGGTAGCCTTGTCATTATGGAAGGTAGCCTATTTTCGATATTTTTGCTACTCTAATGGATGGTAGCCTTTTCATTATGGAAGGTAGTCTATTGTCGAGATTTTTGTTACTCCAATGGATGATAACGTTGTCATTATGGATGGTAGTCTATTGTCGAGATTTATGTTATTCCAATGGATGGTAGCCTTGTCATTATGGAAGGTAGTCTGTCGTTGTGATTTATGTCACTCCAATGGACGGTAGCCTTGTCACTATGGAAGGTAGTCTGTTGTTCATATTTTTGTTACAACAATGAATGGTAGCCTTGTCATTATGGATGTAGTCTATTGTCGAGATTTTTGTTACTCCAATGTATGGTATCGTTGTCATTATGGATGGTAGTTTGTTGTCGAGATTTTTGTTACTCTAATGGATGGTAGCGTTGTCATTATGGAAGGTAGTCTATTTTCGAGATTTTTGTTACTACAATGGATGGTAGCCTTTTCAATATGGAAGGTAGTTTGTTGTCTATATTTTTGTTACTCCAATGGATGGTAACGTTTTCATTATGGATGGTAGTCTGTTGTCGAGATTTTTGTTATTCCAATGGATGGTAGCCTTGTCATTATGGAAGGTAGTTTGTTGTCCAAATTTTTGTTACTCCAATGGATGCTAGCCTTGTCATTATGGAAGGTAGTCTGTAGTTGTGATTTATGTCACTCCAATGGATCATAGCCTTGTCACTATGGAAGGTAGTCAGTTGTTCATATTTTTGTTACATCAATGGATGGTAGCATTATCATTATGGAAGGTTGTCTGTTGTCGAGATTTTTGTTACTCCAATGGATGGTAACATTTTCATTATGGATGGTAGTCTGTTGTCGATATTTTTTTTACTCCAATGGATGGTAGCCTTGTCATTATGGAAGGTAGTCTGTTGTCGAAATTTTTGTTATTCTAACGGATGGTAGCCTTGTCATTATGAAAGTTAGTATGTTGTCGAGATTTTTGTTACTCTAATGGATGCTAGCCTTGTCATTACAGAAGGTATTCTTTCATTGTGATTTCTGTCACTCCAATGGATGGTAGCCTTATCACTATGGAAGGTAGTCTGTTGTTCATATTTTTGTTACTCCAATGGATTGTAGCCTTATCATTATGGTTGTAGTCTATTGGCGAGATTTTTGTTACTCCAATGGATGGTATGATTGTCATTATGGATGGTAGTTTGTTGTCGAGATTTTTGTTACTCTAATGGATGGTAGCCTTGTCATTATGGAAGGTAGTCTGTTTTCGATAATTTTGTTACTCTAATGGATGGTAGCCTTTTCATTATGGAAGGTAGTCTGTTGTCGAGATTTTTGTTACTCCAATGGATGATAACGTTGTCATTATGGATGCTAGTCTGTTGTCGAGATTTTTGTTATTCCAATGGATGGTAGCCTTGTCATTATGGAAGGTAGTCTGTCGTTGTGATTTATGTCACTCCAATGGATGGTAGACTTGTCAATATGGAAGGTAGTCTCTTGTTCATATTTTTGTTACATCAATGGATGGTAGGATTATCATTATTGAAGGTTGTCTGTTGTCGAGATTTTTGTTACTCCAATGGATGGTAGCCTTGTCATTATGGAAGGTAGTCTGTTTTCGAGATTTTTCTTACTACAATGGATGGTAGCCTTGTCATTATGGAAGGTACTCTGTTGTCGATATTTTTGTTACTCCAAAGGATTATATCATTGTCATTATGGATGGTAGTCTGTTGTCGATGTTTTTGTTACTCCAATGGATGTTAGCCTTGTCATTATGGAAGGTAGTCTTTTGTCGAGATTGTGGTTACTCCAATGGATGGTATCATTGTCATTATGGATGGTAGTTTGTTGTCGAGATTTTTGTTACTCTAATGGATGGTAGCCTTGTCATTATGGAAAGTAGTCTGTTTTCGAGATTTTTGTTACTCCAATGGATGGTGGCCTTGTCATTATGGAAGGTATTCTTTCGTTGTGATTTCTGTCACTCCAATGGATTGTAGACATGTCATTATGGAAGGTAGTTTGTTTTCCAGATTTTTGTTACTCCAATGGATGGTAGCCTTGTCATTATGAAAGGTAGTCTCTTGTAGAGATTTTTGTTACTCCAATGGATGGTAACATTGTCCTTATGGATGGTAGTCTGTTGTCGAGATTTTTGTTACACCAATGAATGCTAGCCTTGTCATTACGGAAGGTAGTCAGTCGTTGTGATTTCTGTCACTCTAATGGATGGAGGCCTTGTCACTATGGAAGGTAGTCAGTTGTTCATATTTTTGTTACTTCAATGGATGATAGCATTATCCTTATGGAAGGTAGTCTGTCGTTATGATTTCTGTCACTCAAATGGATGGTAGCCTTGTCACTATGGAAGGTAGTCTGTTGTTCATATTTTTGTTACTCCAATGAATGGTAGCCTTGTCATTATGGATGTAGTCTATTGTCGAGATTTTTGTTACTCCAATGTATGGTATCATTGTCATTATGGAATGTAGTTTTTTGTTGAGATTTTTGTTACTCTAATGGATGGTAGCCTTGTCATTATGGAAGGTAGTCTGTTTTCGAGATTTTTGTTACTACAATGGATGGTAGCCTTGTCAATATGGAAGGTAGTTTGTTGTCGATATTTTTGTTACTCCAATGGATGGTAACGTTTTCATTATGGATGGTAGTCTGTTGTCGAGATTTTTGTTATTCCAATGGATGGTAGCCTTGTCATTATGGAAGGTAGTTTGTTGTCCAAATTTTTGTTACTCCAATGGATGCTAGCCTTGTCATTATGGAAGGTAGTCTGTAGTTGTGATTTATGTCACTCCAATGGATGGTAGCCTTGTCACTATGGAAGGTAGTCTGTTGTTCATATTTTTGTTACATCAATGGATGGTTGTATTATCATTATGGAAGGTTGACTGTTGTCGAGATTTTTGTTACTCCAATGGATGGTAGCCTTGTCATTATGGAAGGTAGTCTGCTTTCGAGATTTTTGTTATTCTAATGGATGTTAGCCTTGTCATTATGGAAGGTAGTCTGTTGTCGAGATTTTTGTTATTCTAATGGATGGTAGCCTTGTCATTATGAAAGGTAGTATGTTGTCGAGATTTTTGTTACTGCAATGGATGCTAGCCTTGTCATTACAGAAGGTAGTCTTTCATTGTGATTTCTGTCACTCCAATGGATGGTAGCCTTATCACTATGGAAGGTAGTCTGTTGTTCATATTTTTGTTACTTCAATGGATGGTATCATTGTCATTATGGATGGTAGTTTGTTGTCGAGATTTTTGTTACTCTAATGGATGGTAGCCTTGTCATTATGGAAGGTAGCCTATTTTCGATATTTTTGCTACTCTAATGGATGGTAGCCTTTTCATTATGGAAGGTAGTCTATTGTCGAGATTTTTGTTACTCCAATGGATGATAACGTTGTCATTATGGATGGTAGTCTATTGTCGAGATTTATGTTATTCCAATGGATGGTAGCCTTGTCATTATGGAAGGTAGTCTGTCGTTGTGATTTATGTCACTCCAATGGACGGTAGCCTTGTCACTATGGAAGGTAGTCTGTTGTTCATATTTTTGTTACAACAATGAATGGTAGCCTTGTCATTATGGATGTTGTCTATTGTCGAGATTTTTGTTACTCCAATGTATGGTATCGTTGTCATTATGGATGGTAGTTTGTTGTCGAGATTTTTGTTACTCTAATGGATGGTAGCCTTGTCATTATGGAAGGTAGTCTATTTTCGAGATTTTTGTTACTACAATGGATGGTAGCCTTTTCAATATGGAAGGTAGTTTGTTGTCGATATTTTTGTTACTCCAATGGATTGTAACGTTTTCATTATGGATGGTAGTCTGTTGTCGAGATTTTTGTTATTCCAATGGATGGTAGCCTTGTCATTATGGAAGGTAGTTTGTTGTCCAAATTTTTGTTACTCCAATGGATGCTAGCCTTGTCATTATGGAAGGTAGTCTGTAGTGGTGATTTATGTCACTCCAATGGATCATAGCCTTGTCACTATGGAAGGTAGTCTGTTGTTCATATTTTTGTTACATCAATGGATGGTAGCATTATCATTATGGAAGGTTGTCTGTTGTCGAGATTTTTGTTACTCCAATGGATGGTAACATTTTCATTATGGATGGTAGTCTGTTGTCGATATTTTTTTTACTCCAATGGATGGTAGCCTTGTCATTATGAAAGGTAGTCTGTTGTCGAAAATTTTGTTATTCTAACGGATGGTAGCCTTGTCATTATGAAAGTTAGTATGTTGTCGAGATTTTTGTTACTCCAATGGATGCTAGCCTTGTCATTACAGAAGGTATTCTTTCATTGTGATTTCTGTCACTCCATTGGATGGTAGCCTTATCACTATGGAAGGTAGTCTGTTGTTCAAATTTTTGTTACTCCAATGGATTGTAGCCTTATCATTATGGTTGTAGTCTATTGGCGAGATTTTTGTTACTCCAATGAATGGTATGATTGTCATTATGGATGGTAGTTTGTTGTCGAGATTTTTGTTACTCTAATGGATGGTAGCCTTGTCATTATGGAAGGTAGTCTGTTTTCGATATTTTTGTTACTCTAATGGATGGTAGCCTTTTCATTATGGAAGGTAGTCTGTTGTCGAGATTTTTGTTACTCCAATGGATGATAACGTTGTCATTATGGATGCTAGTATGTTGTCGAGATTTTTGTTATTCCAATGGATGGTAGCCTTGTCATTATGGAAGGTAGTCTGTCGTTGTGATTTATGTCACTCCAATGGATGGTAGACTTGTCACTATGGAAGGTAGTCTCTTGTTCATATTTTTGTTACATCAATGGATGGTAGGATTATCATTATTGAAGGTTGTCTGTTGTCGAGATTTTTGTTACTCCAATGGATGGTAGCCTTGTCATTATGGAAGGTAGTCTGTTTTCGAGATTTTTCTTACTCCAATGGATTGTAGCCTTGTCATTATAAAAGGTACTATGTTGTCGATATTTTTATTACTCCAAAGGATTGTATCATTGTCATTATGGATGGTAGTCTGTTGTCGAGATTTTTGTTATTCCAATGTATTATAGCCTTTTCATTATGGAACGTATTCTGTTGTCCATGTTTTTGTTACTCCAATGGATGTTAGCCTTGTCATTATGGAAGGTAGTCTTTTGTCGAGATTTTTGTTACTCCAATGGATGGTATCATTGTCATTATGGATGGTAGTCTATTGTCGAGATTTTTGTTACTAAAATGGATGGTAGCCTTGTCATTATGGAAGGTAGTCTGTTTTTTAGATTTTTGTTACTCCAATGGATGGTAGCCTTGTCATTATGGAAGGTAGTCCGTTTTCGAGAATTTTGTTACTCCAATGGATGGTAGCCTTGTCATTATCAAAGGTAGTCTGTTGTCGGTATTTTTGTTACTCCAATGGATGGTAACATTGTCATTATGGATGGTAGTCTATTGTCGAGATTTTTTTTATTCCAATGGATGGTAGCCTTGTCCTTGTGGAAGGTAGTATGATGTCGAGATTTTTGTTACTCCAATGGATGTTAGCCTTGTCATTATAGAAGGTAGTCAGTCGTTGTGATTTCTGTCACTCCAATGGATGGTAGCCTTGTCACTATGGAAGGTAGTCTGTTGTTTATATTTTTGTTACATCAATGGATGGTAGTATTATCATTATGGAAGGTTGTCTATTGTCGAGATTTTATTTACTCCAATGGTTCGTAGCCTTGTCATTATGGAAGGTAGCCTGTTGTCGAGATTTTTGTTACTCCAATGGATGGTATCGTTGTCATTATGGATGCTAGTCAGTTTTGGAGATTTTTGTTACTCCAATAGATGGTATCATTGTCATTATGGATGGTAGTCTGTCATTGTGATTTTTGTCACTCCAATGGATGGTAGCCTTGTCACTATGGAAGGTAGTCTGCTGTTCATATTTTTGTTACTCCAATGGATGGTAACCTTGTCATTATGGAAGGTAGTCTATTGTCGAGATTTTTGTTACTTCAATTGATGGTAGCCTTATCATTATGGAAGGTAGTCTTTTTTCGAGATTTTTTTTATTCCAATGGATGGTATCCTTGTCATTATGGAAGGTATTCTTTCATTGTGATTTATGTCAGTCCAATGGATCGTAGACATGTTATTATGGAAGGTAGTTTGTTTTCTAGATTTTTGTCACTCCAATGGATGGTAGCCTTGTCACTATGGAAGGTAGTTTGTTGTTCATATTTTTGTTACTTCAATGGATGATAGCATTATCATTATGGAAGGTAGTCTGTCGTTGTGATTTCTGTCACTCAAATGGATGGTAGCCTTGTAACTATGGAAGGTAGTCTGTTGTTCATATTTTTGTTACTCCAATGAATGGTAGCCTTTTGTCATTATGGATGTAGTCTATTGTCGAGATTTTTGTTACTTCAATGTATGGTATCATTGTCATTATGGATGGTAGTTTGTTGTCGAGATTTTTGTTACTCTAATGGATGGTAGCCTTGTCATTATGGAAGGTAGTCTATTTTCGAGATTTTTGTTACTACAATGGATGCTAGCCTTGTCAATATGAAAGGTAGTTTGTTGCGGATATTTTTGTTACTCCAATGGATGGTAACGTTTTCATTATGGATGGTAGTCTGTTGTCGAGATTTTTGTTATTCCAATGGATGGTAGCCTTGTCATTATGGAAGGTTGTTTGTTGTCCAAATTTTTGTTACTCCAATGGATGCTAGCCTTGTCATTATGGAAGGTAGTCTGTAGTTTGGATTTATGTCACTCCAATGGATGGGAGCCTTGTCACTATGGAAGGTAGTCTGTTGTTCATATTTTTGTTACATCAATGGATGGTAGCATTATCATTATGGAAGGTTGTCTGTTGTCGAGATTTTTGTTACTCCAATAGATGGTAGCCTTGTCATTATAGAAGGTAGTCTGTTTTCGAGATTTTTGTTACTCCAATGGATTGTATCGTTGTCATTATGGATGGTAGTCTGTTGTCGAGATTTTTCTTTTTCCAATGTATTATAGCCTTGTCATTATGGAACGTATTCTGTTGTCGTTGTTTTTGTTACTCCAATGGATGTTAGCCTTGTCATTATGGAAGGTAGTCTTTTGTCGAGATTTTTGTTATTCCAATGGATGGTAGCCTTGTCATTATCGAAGGTAGTATGTTGTCGAGATTTTTGTTACTCCAATAGATGGTAGCCTTGTCATTATAGAAGGTAGTCTGTTGTTCAAATTTTTGTTACTCCAATGGATGGTAGCCTTGTCATTATGGAATGTGGTCTATTGTCGAGATTTTGGTTACTCTAATGGATGGTATCCTTGTAATTATGGATGGTAGTCTGTTGTCGAGATTTTTGTTACTCTAATGGATGGTAGCCTTGTCATTATGGAAGGTAGTCTGTTTTCGAGATTTTTGTTACTACAATGGATGGTAGCCTTGTCAATATGGAAGGTAGTTTGTTGTCGATATTTTTGTTACTCCAATGGATGGTAACGTTTTCATTATGGATGGTAGTCTGTTGTCGAGATTTTTGTTATTCCAATGGATGGTAGCCTTGTCATTATGGAAGGTAGTTTGTTGTCCAAATTTTTGTTACTCCAATGGATGCTAGCCTTGTCATTATGGAAGTTAGTCTGTAGTTGTGATTTATGTCACTCCAATGGACGGTAGCCTTGTCACTATGGAAGGTAGTCTGTTGTTCATATTTTTGTTACATCAATGGATGGTTGCATTATCATTATGGAAGGTTGACTGTTGTCGAGATTTTTGTTACTCCAATGGATGGTAGGCTTTTCATTATGGAAGGTAGTCTGCTTTCGAGATTTTTGTTATTCTAATGGATGTTAGCCTTGTCATTATGGAAGGTAGTCTGTTGTCGAGATTTTTGTTATTCTAATGGATGGTAGCCTTGTCATTATGAAAGGTAGTATGTTGTCGAGATTTTTGTTACTGCAATGGATGCTAGCCTTGTCATTACAGAAGGTAGTCTTTCATTGTGATTTCTGTCACTCCAATGGATGGTAGCCTTATCACTATGGAAGGTAGTCTGTTGTTCATATTTTTGTTACTTCAATGGATGGTATCATTGTCATTATGGATGGTAGTTTGTTGTCGAGATTTTTGTTACTCTAATGGATGGTAGCCTTGTCATTATGGAAGGTAGCCTATTTTCGATATTTTTGCTACTCTAATGGATGGTAGCCTTTTCATTATGGAAGGTAGTCTATTGTCGAGATTTTTGTTACTCCAATGGATGATAACGTTGTCATTATGGATGGTAGTCTATTGTCGAGATTTATGTTATTCCAATGGATGGTAGCCTTGTCATTATGGAAGGTAGTCTGTCGTTGTGATTTATGTCACTCCAATGGACGGTAGCCTTGTCACTATGGAAGGTAGTCTGTTGTTCATATTTTTGTTACAACAATGAATGGTAGCCTTGTCATTATGGATGTTGTCTATTGTCGAGATTTTTGTTACTCCAATGTATGGTATCGTTGTCATTATGGATGGTAGTTTGTTGTCGAGATTTTTGTTACTCTAATGGATGGTAGCCTTGTCATTATGGAAGGTAGTCTATTTTCGAGATTTTTGTTACTACAATGGATGGTAGCCTTTTCAATATGGAAGGTAGTTTGTTGTCGATATTTTTGTTACTCCAATGGATTGTAACGTTTTCATTATGGATGGTAGTCTGTTGTCGAGATTTTTGTTATTCCAATGGATGGTAGCCTTGTCATTATGGAAGGTAGTTTGTTGTCCAAATTTTTGTTACTCCAATGGATGCTAGCCTTGTCATTATGGAAGGTAGTCTGTAGTTGTGATTTATGTCACTCCAATGGATCGTAGCCTTGTCACTATGGAAGGTAGTCTGTTGTTCATATTTTTGTTACATCAATGGATTGTAGCATTATCATTATGGAAGGTTGTCTGTTGTCGAGATTTTTGTTACTCCAATGGATGGTAACATTTTCATTATGGATGGTAGTCTGTTGTCGATATTTTTTTTACTCCAATGGATGGTAGCCTTGTCATTATGGAAGGTAGTCTGTTGTCGAAATTTTTGTTATTCTAACGGATGGTAGCCTTGTCATTATGAAAGTTAGTATGTTGTCGAGATTTTTGTTACTCCAATGGATGCTAGCCTTGTCATTACAGAAGGTATTCTTTCATTCTGATTTCTGTCACTCCATTGGATGGTAGCCTTATCACTATGGAAGGTAGTCTGTTGTTCACATTTTTGTTACTCCAATGGATTGTAGCCTTATCATTATGGTTGTAGTCTATTGGCGAGATTTTTGTTACTCCAATGAATGGTATGATTGTCATTATGGATGGTAGTTTGTTGTCGAGATTTTTGTTACTCTAATGGATGGTAGCCTTGTCATTATGGAAGGTAGTCTGTTTTCGATATTTTTGTTACTCTAATGGATGGTAGCCTTTTCATTATGGAAGGTAGTCTGTTGTCGAGATTTTTGTTACTCCAATGGATGATAACGTTGTCATTATGGATGCTAGTATGTTGTCGAGATTTTTGTTATTCCAATGGATGGTAGCCTTGTCATTATGGAAGGTAGTCTGTCGTTGTGATTTATGTCACTCCAATGGATGGTAGACTTGTCACTATGGAAGGTAGTCTCTTGTTCATATTTTTGTTACATCAATGGATGGTAGGATTATCATTATTGAAGGTTGTCTGTTGTCGAGATTTTTGTTACTCCAATGGATGGTAGCCTTGTCATTATGGAAGGTAGTCTGTTTTCGAGATTTTTCTTACTCCAATGGATTGTAGCCTTGTCATTATGGAAGGTACTCTGTTGTCGATATTTTTGTTACTCCAAAGGATTGTATCATTGTCATTATGGATGGTAGTCTGTTGTCGAGATTTTTGTTATTCCAATGTATTATAGCCTTTTCATTATGGAACGTATTCTGTTGTCCATGTTTTTGTTACTCCAATGGATGTTAGCCTTGTCATTATGGAAGGTAGTCTTTTGTCGAGATTTTTGTTACTCCAATGGATGGTATCATTGTCATTATGGATGGTAGTCTATTGTCGAGATTTTTGTTACTAAAATGGATGGTAGCCTTGTCATTATGGAAGGTAGTCTGTTTTTTAGATTTTTGTTAATCCAATGGATGGTAGCCTTGTCATTATGGAAGGTAGTCCGTTTTCGAGAATTTTGTTACTCCAATGGATGGTAGCCTTGTCATTATCAAAGGTAGTCTGTTGTCGGTATTTTTGTTACTCCAATGGATGGTAACATTGTCATTATGGATGGCAGTCTATTGTCGAGAATTTTTTTATTCCAATGGATGGTAGCCTTGTCCTTGTGGAAGGTAGTATGTTGTCGAGATTTTTGTTACTCCAATGGATGTTAGCCTTGTCATTATAGAAGGTAGTCAGTCGTTGTGATTTCTGTCACTCCAATGGATGGTAGCCTTGTCACTATGGAAGGTAGTCTGTTGTTTATATTTTTGTTACATCAATGGATGGTAGTATTATCATTATGGAAGGTTGTCTATTGTCGAGATTTTATTTACTCCAATGGTTCGTAGCCTTGTCATTATGGAAGGTAGCCTGTTGTCGAGATTTTTGTTACTCCAATGGATGGTATCGTTGTCATTATGGATGCTAGTCAGTTTTGGAGATTTTTGTTACTCCAATAGATGGTATCATTGTCATTATGGATGGTAGTCTGTCATTGTGATTTTTGTCACTCCAATGGATGGTAGCCTTGTCACTATGGAAGGTAGTCTGCTGTTCATATTTTTGTTACTCCAATGGATGGTAACCTTGTCATTATGGAAGGTAGTCTATTGTCGAGATTTTTGTTACTTCAATTGATGGTAGCCTTATCATTATGGAAGGTAGTCTTTTTTCGAGATTTTTTTTATTCCAATGGATGGTATCCTTGTCATTATGGAAGGTATTCTTTCATTGTGATTTATGTCAGTCCAATGGATCGTAGACATGTTATTATGGAAGGTAGTTTGTTTTCTAGATTTTTGTCACTCCAATGGATGGTAGCCTTGTCACTATGGAAGGTAGTTTGTTGTTCATATTTTTGTTACTTCAATGGATGATAGCATTATCATTATGGAAGGTAGTCTGTCGTTGTGATTTCTGTCACTCAAATGGATGGTAGCCTTGTAACTATGGAAGGTAGTCTGTTGTTCATATTTTTGTTACTCCAATGAATGGTAGCCTTTTGTCATTATGGATGTAGTCTATTGTCGAGATTTTTGTTACTTCAATGTATGGTATCATTGTCATTATGGATGGTAGTTTGTTGTCGAGATTTTTGTTACTCTAATGGATGGTAGCCTTGTCATTATGGAAGGTAGTCTATTTTCGAGATTTTTGTTACTACAATGGATGCTAGCCTTGTCAATATGAAAGGTAGTTTGTTGCGGATATTTTTGTTACTCCAATGGATGGTAACGTTTTCATTATGGATGGTAGTCTGTTGTCGAGATTTTTGTTATTCCAATGGATGGTAGCCTTGTCATTATGGAAGGTTGTTTGTTGTCCAAATTTTTGTTACTCCAATGGATGCTAGCCTTGTCATTATGGAAGGTAGTCTGTAGTTTGGATTTATGTCACTCCAATGGATGGGAGCCTTGTCACTATGGAAGGTAGTCTGTTGTTCATATTTTTGTTACATCAATGGATGGTAGCATTATCATTATGGAAGGTTGTCTGTTGTCGAGATTTTTGTTACTCCAATAGATGGTAGCCTTGTCATTATAGAAGGTAGTCTGTTTTCGAGATTTTTGTTACTCCAATGGATTGTATCGTTGTCATTATGGATGGTAGTCTGTTGTCGAGATTTTTGTTTTTCTAATGTATTATAGCCTTGTCATTATGGAACGTATTCTGTTGTCATTGTTTTTGTTACTCCAATGGATGTTAGCCTTGTCATTATGGAAGGTAGTCTTTTGTCGAGATTTTTGTTATTCCAATGGATGGTAGCCTTGTCATTATCGAAGGTAGTATGTTGTCGAGATTTTTGTTACTCCAATAGATGGTAGCCTTGTCATTATAGAAGGTAGTCTGTTGTTCAAATTTTTGTTACTCCAATGGATGGTAGCCTTGTCATTATGGAATGTGGTCTATTGTCGAGATTTTGGTTACTCTAATGGATGGTATCCTTGTAATTATGGATGGTAGTCTGTTGTCGAGATTTTTGTTACTCTAATGGATGGTAGCCTTGTCATTATGGAAGGTAGTCTGTTTTCGAGATTTTTGTTACTACAATGGATGGTAGCCTTGTCAATATGGAAGGTAGTTTGTTGTCGATATTTTTGTTACTCCAATGGATGGTAACGTTTTCATTATGGATGGTAGTCTGTTGTCGAGATTTTTGTTATTCCAATGGATGGTAGCCTTGTCATTATGGAAGGTAGTTTGTTGTCCAAATTTTTGTTACTCCAATGGATGCTAGCCTTGTCATTATGGAAGGTAGTCTGTAGTTGTGATTTATGTCACTCCAATGGACGGTAGCCTTGTCACTATGGAAGGTAGTCTGTTGTTCATATTTTTGTTACATCAATGGATGGTTGCATTATCATTATGGAAGGTTGACTGTTGTCGAGATTTTTGTTACTCCAATGGATGGTAGCCTTGTCATTATGGAAGGTAGTCTGCTTTCGAGATTTTTGTTATTCTAATGGATGTTAGCCTTGTCATTATGGAAGGTAGTGTGTTGTCGAGATTTTTGTTATTCTAATGGATGGTAGCCTTGTCATTATGAAAGGTAGTATGTTGTCGAGATTTTTGTTACTGCAATGGATGCTAGCCTTGTCATTACAGAAGGTAGTCTTTCATTGTGATTTCTGTCACTCCAATGAATGGTAGCCTTATCACTATGGAAGGTAGTCTGTTGTTCATATTTTTGTTACTTCAATGGATGGTATCATTGTCATTATGGATGGTAGTTTGTTGTCGAGATTTTTGTTACTCTAATGGATGGTACCCTTGTCATTATGGAAGGTAGCCTATTTTCGATATTTTTGCTACTCTAATGGATGGTAGCCTTTTCATTATGGAAGGTAGTCTATTGTCGAGATTTTTGTTACTCCAATGGATGGTAGCCTTGTCATTATGGAAGGTAGTCTGCTTTCGAGATTTTTGTTATTCTAATGGATGTTAGCCTTGTCATTATGGAAGGTAGTCTGTTGTCGAGATTTTTGTTATTCTAATGGATGGTAGCCTTGTCATTATGAAAGGTAGTATGTTGTCGAGATTTTTGTTACTGCAATGGATGCTAGCCTTGTCATTACAGAAGGTAGTCTTTCATTGTGATTTCTGTCACTCCAATGGATGGTAGCCTTATCACTATGGAAGGTAGTCTGTTGTTCATATTTTTGTTACTTCAATGGATGGTATCATTGTCATTATGGATGGTAGTTTGTTGTCGAGATTTTTGTTACTCTAATGGATGGTACCCTTGTCATTATGGAAGGTAGCCTATTTTCGATATTTTTGCTACTCTAATGGATGGTAGCCTTTTCATTATGGAAGGTAGTCTATTGTCGAGATTTTTGTTACTCCAATGGATGATAACATTGTCATTATGGATGGTAGTCTATTGTCGAGATTTATGTTATTCCAATGGATGGTAGCCTTGTCATTATGGAAGGTAGTCTGTCGTTGTGATTTATGTCACTCCAATGGACGGTAGCCTAGTCACTATGGAAGGTAGTCTGTTGTTCATATTTTTGTTACAACAATGAATGGTAGCCTTGTCATTATGGATGTTGTCTATTGTCGAGATTTTTGTTACTCCAATGTATGGTATCGTTGTCATTATGGATGGTAGTTTGTTGTCGAGATTTTTGTTACTCTAATGGATGGTAGCCTTGTCATTGTGGAAGGTAGTCTATTTTCGAGATTTTTGTTACTACAATGGATGGTAGCCTTTTCAATATGGAAGGTAGTTTGTTGTCGATATTTTTGTTACTCCAATGGATTGTAACGTTTTCATTATGGATGGTAGTCTGTTGTCGAGATTTTTGTTATTCCAATGGATGGTAGCCTTGTCATTATGGAAGGTAGTTTGTTGTCCAAATTTTTGTTACTCCAATGGATGCTAGCCTTGTCATTATGGAAGGTAGTCTGTAGTTGTGATTTATGTCACTCCAACGGATCGTAGCCTTGTCACTATGGAAGGTAGTCTGTTGTTCATATTTTTGTTACATCAATGGATGGTAGCATTATCATTATGGAAGGTTGTCTGTTGTCGAGATTTTTGTTACTCCAATGGATGGTAACATTTTCATTATGGATGGTAGTCTGTTGTCGATATTTTTTTTACTCCAATGGATGGTAGCCTTGTCATTATGGAAGGTAGTCTATTGTCGAAATTTTTGTTATTCTAACGGATGGTAGCCTTGTCATTATGAAAGTTAGTATGTTGTCGAGATTTTTGTTACTCCAATGGATGCTAGCCTTGTCATTACAGAAGGTATTCTTTCATTGTGATTTCTGTCACTCCATTGGATGGTAGCCTTATCACTATGGAAGGTAGTCTGTTGTTCACATTTTTGTTACTCCAATGGATTGTAGCCTTATCATTATGGTTGTAGTCTATTGGCGAGATTTTTGTTACTCCAATGAATGGTATGATTGTCATTATGGATGGTAGTTTGTTGTCGAGATTTTTGTTACTCTAATGGATGGTAGCCTTGTCATTATGGAAGGTAGTCTGTTTTCGATATTTTTGTTACTCTAATGGATGGTAGCCTTTTCATTATGGAAGGTAGTCTGTTGTCGAGATTTTTGTTACTCCAATGGATGATAACGTTGTCATTATGGATGCTAGTATGTTGTCGAGATTTTTGTTATTCCAATGGATGGTAGCCTTGTCATTATGGAAGGTAGTTTGTCGTTGTGATTTATGTCACTCCAATGGATGGTAGACTTGTCACTATGGAAGGTAGTCTCTTGTTCATATTTTTGTTACATCAATGGATGGTAGGATTATCATTATTGAAGGTTGTCTGTTGTCGAGATTTTTGTTATTCCAATGGATGGTATCCTTGTCATTATGGAAGGTAGTCTGTTTTCGAGATTTTTCTTACTCCAATGGATTGTAGCCTTGTCATTATGGAAGGTACTCTGTTGTCGATATTTTTGTTACTCCAAAGGATTGTATCATTGTCATTATGGATGGTAGTCTGTTGTCGAGATTTTTGTTATTCCAATGTATTATAGCCTTTTCATTATGGAACGTATTCTGTTGTCGATGTTTTTGTTACTCCAATGGATGTTAGCCTTGTCATTATGGAAGGTAGTCTTTTGTCGAGATTTTTGTTACTCCAAAGGATGGTAGCCTTGTCATTATCAAAGGTAGTCGGTTGTCGGTATTTTTGTTACTCCAATGGATGGTAACATTGTCATTATGGATGGTAGTCTATTGTCGAGATTTTTTTTATTCCAGTGGATGGTAGCCTTGTCATTGTGGAAGGTATTATGTTGTCGAGATTTTTGTTACTCCAATGGATGTTAGCCTTGTCATTATAGAAGGTAGTCAGTCGTTGTGATTTCTGTCACTCCAATGGATGGTAGCCTTGTCACTATGGAAGGTAGTCTGTTGTTTATATTTTTGTTACATCAATGGATGGTAGCATTATCATTATGGAAGGTTGTCTATTGTCGAGATTTTTGTTACTCCAATGGTTCGTAGCCTTGTCATTATGGAAGGTAGCCTGTTGTCGAGATTTTTGTTACTCCAATGGATGGTATCGTTGTCATTATGGATGCTAGTCAGTTTTGGAGATTTTTGTTACTCCAATAGATGGTATCATTGTCATTATGGATGGTAGTCTGTCATTGTGATTTTTGTCACTCCAATGGATGGTAGCCTTGTCACTATGGAAGGTAGTCTGTTGTTCATATTTTTGTTACTCCAATGGATGGTAGCCTTGTCATTATGGAAGGTAGTCTATTGTCGAGATTTTTGTTACTTCAATTGATGGTAGCCTTATCATTATGGAAGGTAGTCTTTTTTCGAGATTTTTTTTATTCCAATGGATGGTATCCTTGTCATTATGGAAGGTATTCTTTCATTGTGATTTCTGTCAGTCCAATGGATCGTAGACATGTTATTATGGAAGGTAGTTTGTTTTCTACATTTTTGTCACTCCAATGGATGGTAGCCTTGTCACTATGGAAGGTAGTTTGTTGTTCATATTTTTGTTACTTCAATGGATGATAGCATTATCATTATGGTAGGTAGTCTGTCGTTGTGATTTCTGTCACTCAAATGGATGGTAGCCTTGTCACTATGGAAGGTAGTCTGTTGTTCATATTTTTGTTACTCCAATGAATGGTAGCCTTTTGTCATTATGGATGTAGTCTATTGTCGAGATTTTTGTTACTTCAATGTATGGTATCATTGTCATTATGGATGGTAGTTTGTTGTCGAGATTTTTGTTACTCTAATGGATGGTAGCCTTGTCATTATGGAAGGTAGTCTATTTTCGAGATTTTTGTTACTACAATGGATGCTAGCCTTGTCAATATGAAAGGTAGTTTGTTGTGGATATTTTTGTTACTCCAATGGATGGTAACGTTTTCATTATGGATGGTAGTCTGTTGTCGAGATTTTTGTTATTCCAATGGATGGTAGCCTTGTCATTATGGAAGGTAGTTTGTTGTCCAAATTTTTGTTACTCCAATGGATGCTAGCCTTGTCATTATGGAAGGTAGTCTGTAGTTTGGATTTATGTCACTCCAATGGATGGGAGCCTTGTCACTATGGAAGGTAGTCTGTTGTTCATATTTTTGTTACATCAATGGATGGTAGCATTATCATTATGGAAGGTTATCTGTTGTCGAGATTTTTGTTACTCCAATAGATGGTAGCCTTGTCATTATAGAAGGTAGTCTGTTTTCGAGATTTTTGTTACTCCAATGGATTCTATCGTTGTCATTATGGATGGTAGTCTGTTGTCGAGATTTTTGTTTTTCCAATGTATTATAGCCTTGTCATTATGGAACGTATTCTGTTGTCGTTGTTTTTGTTACTCCAATGGATGTTAGCCTTGTCATTATGGAAGGTAGTCTTTTGTCGAGATTTTTGTTATTCCAATGGATGGTAGCCTTGTCATTATGAAAGGTAGTATGTTGTCGAGATTTTTGTTACTGCAATGGATGCTAGCCTTGTCATTACAGAAGGTAGTCTTTCATTGTGATTTCTGTCACTCCAATGGATGGTAGCCTTATCACTATGGAAGGTAGTCTGTTGTTCATATTTTTGTTACTTCAATGGATGGTATCATTGTCATTATGGATGGTAGTTTGTTGTCGAGATTTTTGTTACTCTAATGGATGGTAGCCTTGTCATTATGGAAGGTAGCCTATTTTCGATATTTTTGCTACTCTAATGGATGGTAGCCTTTTCATTATGGAAGGTAGTCTATTGTCGAGATTTTTGTTACTCCAATGGATGATAACGTTGTCATTATGGATGGTAGTCTATTGTCGAGATTTATGTTATTCCAATGGATGGTAGCCTTGTCATTATGGAAGGTAGTCTGTCGTTGTGATTTATGTCACTCCAATGGACGGTAGCCTTGTCACTATGGAAGGTAGTCTGTTGTTCATATTTTTGTTACAACAATGAATGGTAGCCTTGTCATTATGGATGTTGTCTATTGTCGAGATTTTTGTTACTCCAATGTATGGTATCGTTGTCATTATGGATGGTAGTTTGTTGTCGAGATTTTTGTTACTCTAATGGATGGTAGCCTTGTCATTATGGAAGGTAGTCTATTTTCGAGATTTTTGTTACTACAATGGATGGTAGCCTTTTCAATATGGAAGGTAGTTTGTTGTCGATATTTTTGTTACTCCAATGGATTGTAACGTTTTCATTATGGATGGTAGTCTGTTGTCGAGATTTTTGTTATTCCAATGGATGGTAGCCTTGTCATTATGGAAGGTAGTTTGTTGTCCAAATTTTTGTTACTCCAATGGATGCTAGCCTTGTCATTATGGAAGGTAGTCTGTAGTTGTGATTTATGTCACTCCAACGGATCGTAGCCTTGTCACTATGGAAGGTAGTCTGTTGTTCATATTTTTGTTACATCAATGGATGGTAGCATTATCATTATGGAAGGTTGTCTGTTGTCGAGATTTTTGTTACTCCAATGGATGGTAACATTTTCATTATGGATGGTAGTCTGTTGTCGATATTTTTTTTACTCCAATGGATGGTAGCCTTGTCATTATGGAAGGTAGTCTGTTGTCGAAATTTTTGTTATTCTAACGGATGGTAGCCTTGTCATTATGAAAGTTAGTATGTTGTCGAGATTTTTGTTACTCCAATGGATGCTAGCCTTGTCATTACAGAAGGTATTCTTTCATTGTGATTTCTGTCACTCCATTGGATGGTAGCCTTATCACTATGGAAGGTAGTCTGTTGTTCACATTTTTGTTACTCCAATGGATTGTAGCCTTATCATTATGGTTGTAGTCTATTGGCGAGATTTTTGTTACTCCAATGAATGGTATGATTGTCATTATGGATGGTAGTTTGTTGTCGAGATTTTTGTTACTCTAATGGATGGTAGCCTTGTCATTATGGAAGGTAGTCTGTTTTCGATATTTTTGTTACTCTAATGGATGGTAGCCTTTTCATTATGGAAGGTAGTCTGTTGTCGAGATTTTTGTTACTCCAATGGATGATAACGTTGTCATTATGGATGCTAGTATGTTGTCGAGATTTTTGTTATTCCAATGGATGGTAGCCTTGTCATTATGGAAGGTAGTTTGTCGTTGTGATTTATGTCACTCCAATGGATGGTAGACTTGTCACTATGGAAGGTAGTCGCTTGTTCATATTTTTGTTACATCAATGGATGGTAGGATTATCATTATTGAAGGTTGTCTGTTGTCGAGATTTTTGTTATTCCAATGGATGGTATCCTTGTCATTATGGAAGGTAGTCTGTTTTCGAGATTTTTCTTACTCCAATGGATTGTAGCCTTGTCATTATGGAAGGTACTCTGTTGTCGATATTTTTGTTACTCCAAAGGATTGTATCATTGTCATTATGGATGGTAGTCTGTTGTCGAGATTTTTGTTATTCCAATGTATTATAGCCTTTTCATTATGGAACGTATTCTGTTGTCGATGTTTTTGTTACTCCAATGGATGTTAGCCTTGTCATTATGGAAGGTAGTCTTTTGTCGAGATTTTTGTTACTCCAAAGGATGGTAGCCTTGTCATTATCAAAGGTAGTCGGTTGTCGGTATTTTTGTTACTCTAATGGATGGTAACATTGTCATTATGGATGGTAGTCTATTGTCGAGATTTTTTTTATTCCAGTGGATGGTAGCCTTGTCATTGTGGAAGGTATTATGTTGTCGAGATTTTTGTTACTCCAATGGATGTTAGCCTTGTCATTATAGAAGGTAGTCAGTCGTTGTGATTTCTGTCACTCCAATGGATGGTAGCCTTGTCACTATGGAAGGTAGTCTGTTGTTTATATTTTTGTTACATCAATGGATGGTAGCATTATCATTATGGAAGGTTGTCTATTGTCGAGATTTTTGTTACTCCAATGGTTCGTAGCCTTGTCATTATGGAAGGTAGCCTGTTGTCGAGATTTTTGTTACTCCAATGGATGGTATCGTTGTCATTATGGATGCTAGTCAGTTTTGGAGATTTTTGTTACTCCAATAGATGGTATCATTGTCATTATGGATGGTAGTCTGTCATTGTGATTTTTGTCACTCCAATGGATGGTAGCCTTGTCACTATGGAAGGTAGTCTGTTGTTCATATTTTTGTTACTCCAATGGATGGTAGCCTTGTCATTATGGAAGGTAGTCTATTGTCGAGATTTTTGTTACTTCAATTGATGGTAGCCTTATCATTATGGAAGGTAGTCTTTTTTCGAGATTTTTTTTATTCCAATGGATGGTATCCTTGTCATTATGGAAGGTATTCTTTAATTGTGATTTCTGTCAGTCCAATGGATCGTAGACATGTTATTATGGAAGGTAGTTTGTTTTCTACATTTTTGTCACTCCAATGGATGGTAGCCTTGTCACTATGGAAGGTAGTTTGTTGTTCATATTTTTGTTACTTCAATGGATGATAGCATTATCATTATGGTAGGTAGTCTGTCGTTGTGATTTCTGTCACTCAAATGGATGGTAGCCTTGTCACTATGGAAGGTAGTCTGTTGTTCATATTTTTGTTACTCCAATGAATGGTAGCCTTTTGTCATTATGGATGTAGTCTATTGTCGAGATTTTTGTTACTTCAATGTATGGTATCATTGTCATTATGGATGGTAGTTTGTTGTCGAGATTTTTGTTACTCTAATGGATGGTAGCCTTGTCATTATGGAAGGTAGTCTATTTTCGAGATTTTTGTTACTACAATGGATGCTAGCCTTGTCAATATGAAAGGTAGTTTGTTGTGGATATTTTTGTTACTCCAATGGATGGTAACGTTTTCATTATGGATGGTAGTCTGTTGTCGAGATTTTTGTTATTCCAATGGATGGTAGCCTTGTCATTATGGAAGGTAGTTTGTTGTCCAAATTTTTGTTACTCCAATGGATGCTAGCCTTGTCATTATGGAAGGTAGTCTGTAGTTTGGATTTATGTCACTCCAATGGATGGGAGCCTTGTCACTATGGAAGGTAGTCTGTTGTTCATATTTTTGTTACATCAATGGATGGTAGCATTATCATTATGGAAGGTTATCTGTTGTCGAGATTTTTGTTACTCCAATAGATGGTAGCCTTGTCATTATAGAAGGTAGTTTGTTTTCGAGATTTTTGTTACTCCAATGGATTCTATCGTTGTCATTATGGATGGTAGTCTGTTGTCGAGATTTTTGTTTTTCCAATGTATTATAGCCTTGTCATTATGGAACGTATTCTGTTGTCGTTGTTTTTGTTACTCCAATGGATGTTAGCCTTGTCATTATGGAAGGTAGTCTTTTGTCGAGATTTTTGTTATTCCAATGGATGGTAGCCTTGTCATTATCGAAGGTAGTATGTTGTCGAGATTTTTGTTACTCCAATAGATGGTAGCCTTGTCATTATAGAAGGTAGTCTGTTGTTCAAATTTTTGTTACTCCAATGGATGGTAGCCTTGTCATTATGGAATGTGGTCTATTGTCGAGATTTTGGTTACTCTAATGGATGGTATCCTTGTAATTATGGATGGTAGTCTGTTGTCGAGATTTTTGTTACTCTAATGGATGGTAGCCTTGTCATTATGGAAGGTAGTCTGTTTTCGAGATTTTTGTTACTCCAATGGATGGTAGGCTTGTCATTATGGAAGGTAGTCTATTTTCGAGATCTTTGTTACTCCAAATTGATTGTATCCTTGTCATTATGGAAGGTATTCTTTCGTTGTGATTTCTGTCACTCCAATGGATCGTAGACATGTCATTATGGAAGCTAGTTTGTTTTCGATATTTTTGTTACTCCAATGGATGGTAGCCTTGTCATTATGAAAGGTAGTCTGTTGTCGAGATTTTTGTTACTCCAATGGATGGTAACATTGTCATTATGGATGGTAGTCTGTTGCCGATTTTTTTTTTATTCCAATGGATGGTAGCCTTGTCATTATAGAAGGTAGTCTGTTGTCGAGATTTTTGTTACTCCAATGGATGCTAGCCTTGTCATTACGGAAGGTAGTCAGTCGTTGTGATTTCTGTCACTCCAATGGATGGTAGCCTTGTCACTATGGAAGGTAGTTTGTTGTTCATATTTTTGTTACTTCAATGGATGATAGCATTATCATTATGGAAGGTAGTCTGTCGTTGTGATTTCTGTCACTCCAATGGATGGTAGCCTTGTCACTATGGAAGGTAGTTTGTTGTTCATATTTTTGTTACTCCAATGAATGGTAGCCTTGTCATTATGGATGTAGTCTATTGTCGAGATTTTTGTTACTCCAATGTATGGTATCGTTGTCATTATGGATGGTAGTTTGTTGTCGAGATTTTTGTTACTCTAATGGATGGTAGCCTTGTCATTACGGAAGGTAGTCTGTTTTCGAGATTTTTATTACTACGATGGATGGTAGCCTTGTCAATATGGAAGGTAGTTTGTTGTCGATATTTTTGTTACTCCAATGGATGGTAACATTTTCATTATGGATGGTAGTCTGTTGTCGAGATTTTTGTTATTCCAATGGATGGTAGCCTTGTCATTATGGAAGGTAGTTTGTTGTCCAAATTTTTGTTACTCCAATGGATGCTAGCCTTATCATTATGGAAGGTAGTCTGTAGTTGTGATTTATGTCACTCCAATGGATGGTAGCCTTGTCACTATAGAAGGTAGTCTGTTGTTCATATTTTTGTTACATCAATGGATGGTGGCATTATCATTATGGAAGGTTGTCTGTTGTCGAGATTTTTGTTACTCCAATGGATGTTAGCCTTGTCATTAGGGAACATAGTCTTTTGTCGAGATTTTTGTTATTCCAATGGATGGTAGCCTTATCATTATGGAAGGTAGTATGTTGTCGAGATTTTTGTTACTCCAATAGATGGTAGCCTTGTCATTATAAAAGGTAGTCAGTTGTTCATATTTTTGTTACTCCAATGGATGGTAGCCTTGTCATTATGGAATGTGGTCTATT
Organism: Vicia faba; assembly: GCA_948472305.1. Lineage (NCBI taxonomy): Eukaryota > Viridiplantae > Streptophyta > Magnoliopsida > Fabales > Fabaceae > Vicia > Vicia faba. The sequence goes on from OX451741.1 coordinate 529,117,410, forward strand.
GTCGAGATTTTGGTAACTCCAATGGATGGTATCGTTGTCATTATGGATGGTAGTCTGTTGTCGAGATTTTTGTTACTCTAATGGATGGTAGCCTTGTCATTATGGAAGGTAGTCTGTTTTCGAGATTTTTGTTACTCCAATGGATGGTAGCCTTGTCATTATGGAAGGTAGTCTGTTTTCGAGATTTTTGTTACTCCAATGGATTGTAGCATTGTCATTATGAAAGTTAGTCTGTTGTCGAGATTTTTGTTACTCCAATGGATGGTAACATTGTCATTATGGATGGTAGTCTGTTGTCGAGATTTTTTTTATTCCAATGGATGGTAGCCTTGTCATTATGGAAGGTAGTCTGTTGTCGAGATTTTTGTTACTCCAATGGTTGCTAGCCTTGTCATTGTGCAAGGTAGTCAGTCGTTGTGATTTCTGTCACTCCAATGGATGGTAGCCTTGTCACTATGGACGGTTGTCTGTTGTTCATATTTTTTTTACTTCAATGGATGATAGCATTATCATTATGGAAGGTAGTCTGTTGTCGATATTTTTGTTACTCCAATGGATGGTAGCCTTGTCATTATGGAAGGTAGTCTGTTTTCGAGATTTTTGTTACTCCAATGGATTGTATCGTTGTCATTATGGATGGTAGTCTGTTGTCGAGATTTTTGTTTTTCCAATGTATTATAGCCTTGTCATTATGGAACGTATTCTGTTGTCGTTGTTTTTGTTACTCCAATGGATGTTAGCCTTGTCATTATGGAAGGTAGTCTTTTGTCGAGATTTTTGTTATTCCAATGGATGGTAGCCTTGTCATTATCGAAGGTAGTATGTTGTCGAGATTTTTGTTACTCCAATAGATGGTAGCCTTGTCATTATAGAAGGTAGTCTGTTGTTCAAATTTTTGTTACTCCAATGGATGGTAGCCTTGTCATTATGGAATGTGGTCTATTGTCGAGATTTTGGTTACTCTAATGGATGGTATCCTTGTAATTATGGATGGTAGTCTGTTGTCGAGATTTTTGTTACTCTAATGGATGGTAGCCTTGTCATTATGGAAGGTAGTCTGTTTTCGAGATTTTTGTTACTCCAATGGATGGTAGGCTTGTCATTATGGAAGGTAGTCTATTTTCGAGATCTTTGTTACTCCAAATTGATGGTATCCTTGTCATTATGGAAGGTATTCTTTCGTTGTGATTTCTGTCACTCCAATGGATCGTAGACATGTCATTATGGAAGGTAGTTTGTTTTCGATATTTTTGTTACTCCAATGGATGGTAGCCTTGTCATTATGAAAGGTAGTCTGTTGTCGAGATTTTTGTTACTCCAATGGATGGTAACATTGTCATTATGGATGGTAGTCTGTTGCCGAGATTTTTTTTATTCCAATGGATGGTAGCCTTGTCATTATAGAAGGTAGTCTGTTGTCGAGATTTTTGTTACTCCAATGGATGCTAGCCTTGTCATTACGGAAGGTAGTCAGTCGTTGTGATTTCTGTCACTCCAATGGATGGTAGCCTTGTCACTATGGAAGGTAGTTTGTTGTTCATATTTTTGTTACTTCAATGGATGATAGCATTATCATTATGGAAGGTAGTCTGTCGTTGTGATTTCTGTCACTCCAATGGATGGTAGCCTTGTCACTATGGAAGGTAGTTTGTTGTTCATATTTTTGTTACTCCAATGAATGGTAGCCTTGTCATTATGGATGTAGTCTATTGTCGAGATTTTTGTTACTCCAATGTATGGTATCGTTGTCATTATGGATGGTAGTTTGTTGTCGAGATTTTTGTTACTCTAATGGATGGTAGCCTTGTCATTACGGAAGGTAGTATGTTTTCGAGATTTTTATTACTACGATGGATGTTAGCCTTGTCAATATGGAAGGTAGTTTGTTGTCGATATTTTTGTTACTCCAATGGATGGTAACATTTTCATTATGGATGGTAGTCTGTTGTCGAGATTTTTGTTATTCCAATGGATGGTAGCCTTGTCATTATGGAAGGTAGTTTGTTGTCCAAATTTTTGTTACTCCAATGGATGCTAGCCTTATCATTATGGAAGGTAGTCTGTAGTTGTGATTTATGTCACTCCAATGGATGGTAGCCTTGTCACTATAGAAGGTAGTCTGTTGTTCATATTTTTGTTACATCAATGGATGGTGGCATTATCATTATGGAAGGTTGTCTGTTGTCGAGATTTTTGTTACTCCAATGGATGTTAGCCTTGTCATTAGGGAACATAGTCTTTTGTCGAGATTTTTGTTATTCCAATGAATGGTAGCCTTATCATTATGGAAGGTAGTTTGTTGTCGAGATTTTTGTTACTCCAATAGATGGTAGCCTTGTCATTATAAAAGGTAGTCAGTTGTTCATATTTTTGTTACTCCAATGGATGGTAGACTTGTCATTATGGAATGTGGTCTATTGTCGAGATTTTGGTAACTCCAATGGATGGTATCGTTGTCATTATGGATGGTAGTCTGTTGTCGAGATTTTTGTTACTCTAATGGATGGTAGCCTTGTCATTATGGAAGGTAGTCTGTTTTCTAGATTTTTGTTACTCCAATGGATGGTAGCCTTGTCATTATGGAAGGTAGTCTGTTTTCGAGATTTTTGTTACTCCAATGGATTGTAGCATTGTCATTATGAAAGTTAGTCTGTTGTCGAGATTTTTGTTACTCCAATGGATGTTAACATTGTCATTATGGATGGTAGTCTGTTGTCGAGATTTTTTTTATTCCAATGGATGGTAGCCTTGTCATTATGGAAGGTAGTCTGTTGTCGAGATTTTTGTTACTCCAATGGTTGCTAGCCTTGTCATTATGCAAGGTAGTCAGTCGTTGTAATTTCTGTCACTCCAATGGATGGTAGCCTTGTCACTATGGAAGGTAGTCTGTTGTTCATATTTTTGTTACATCAATGGATGGTAGCATTTTCATTATGGAAGGTTGTCTGTTGTTGATATTTATGTTACTCCAATGGATGGTAGCCTTGTCATTATGGAAGGTAGTCTGTTTTCGAGATTTTTGTTACTCTAATGGATTGTATCGTTGTCATTATGGATGGTAGTCTGTTGTCGAGATTTTTGTTATTCCAATGTATTATAGCCTTCTTATTATGGAACGTATTCTGTTGTCGATGTTTTTGTTACTCCAATGGATGTTAGCCTTTTCGTTATGGAAGGTAGTCTTTTGTCGAGATTTTTTTTATTCCAATGGATGGTAGCCTTGTAATTATGGAAGGTAGTATGTTGTTGAGATTTTTGTTACTCCAATAGATGGTAGCCTTGTCATTATGGAAGGTAGTCTATTGTTCATATTTTTCGTACTCCAATGGATGGTAGCCTTGTCATTATGGAATGTGGTCTATTGTTGAGATTTTTGTTAATCCAATGGATGGTATCATTTTCATTATGGATGGTAGTCTGTTGTCGAGATTTTTGTTACTCTAATGGATGGTAGCCTTGTCATTATGGAAGGTAGTTTGTTTTCGAGATTTTTGTTACTCCGATGGATGGTAGCCTTGTCATTATGGAAGGTAGTATGTTGTCGAGTTTTTTGTTACTCTAATGGATGCTAGCCTTGTCATTATGGAAGGTAGTCTGTCATTGTGATTTCTGTCACTCCAATGGATGGTAGCCTTGTCACTATGGAAGGTAGTTTTTTATTCATATTTTTGTTACTTCAATGGATTATAGCATTATCATTATGGAAGGTAGTCTGTCGTTGTGATTTATGTCACACCAATGGATGGTAGCCTTCTCACTATGGAAGGTAGTCTGTTGTTCATATTTTTGTTACTCCAATGGATGGTAGCCTTGTCATTATGGAAGGTAATCTGTTTTTGAGATTTTTGTTACTCCAATGGATGCTAGCCTTTTCATTATGGAAGGTAGTTTGTTGTTCATATTTTTGTTACTCCAATGGATGGTAGCCTGTTGTCGAGAATTTTGTTACTCCAATGGATGGTAGCCTTGTCATTATGTAACGTACTCTGTTGTCGATGTTTTTGTTACTCCAATGGATGGTAGCCTTGTCATTATTGAAGGTAGTTTGTTGTCGAGATTTTTGTTATTCCAATGGATGGTAGCCTTGTCATTATGGAAGATAGTCTTTTGTTGAGATTTTTGTTACTCCAATGGATGCTTGCCTTGTCATTATGGAAGGTAGTCTATCGTTGTGATTTTTGTCACTCCAATGGATGGTAGCCTTGTCACTCTGGAAGGTAGTATGTTGTTCATATTTTTGTTACTGCAATGGATGGTAGCCTTGTCATTATGGAAGGTAGTCTATTGTCGATATTTTTGTTACTTTAATTGATGGTAGCCTTGTCATTATGGAAGGTAGTCTGTTTTCAAGATTTTTGTTAGTCCAATGGATGGTAGCCTTGTCATTATGGAAGTTAGTTTATTGTCAATATTTTTGTTACTCCAATGGATGGTAATGTTGTCATTATGGATGGTAGTCTATTGTCGAGATTTTTGTTATTCCAATCGATGGTAGCATTTTCATTATGGAAGGTAGTCTGTTATCGAGATTTTTGTTACTCCAATGGATGCTAGCCTTGTCATTATGGAAGGTAGTTTGTTATTGTGATTTCTGTCACTCCAATGGATGGTAGCCTTGTCACTATGGAAGGTAGTCTATTGTTCATATTTTTGTTACTTCAGTGGATGATAGCATTATCATTATGGAATGTTGTCTGTTGTCGAGATTATTGTTACTCCAATGGATGGTAGCCTTGTAATTATGGAAGGTAGTTTATTTTTGAGATTTTTATTACTCCAATGGATGGTAGGCTTGTCATTATGGAAGGTAGTCTGTGGTCGAGATTTTTGTTACTCGAATGGATGGTAACATTGTCATTATGGATGGTAGTCTGTTGTCGAGATTTTTGTTATTCCAATGGATGGTAGCCTTGTCATTATAGAAGGTAGTCTGTTGTCGAGATTTTTGTTACTCCAATGGATGCTAGCCATGTAATTATGGAAGGTAGTCTGTCGTTGTGATTTCTGTCACTCCAATGGATGGTATCCTTGTCACTATGGAAGGTAGTCTGTTGTTCATATTTTTGTTACATCAATGGATGGTAGCATTATCATTATGGAAGGTTGTCTATTGTTCATATTTTTGTTACTCCAATGGATGGTAGCCTTGTCATTATGGAAGGTAATCTGTTTTCGAGATTTTTGTTACTCCAATGGATGGTAGCCTTGTCATTATGGAAGGTAGTCTGTTGTCGAGATTTTTGTTACTCCAATGGATTGTATCATTGTCATTATGGAAGGTAATCTGTTTTCGAGATTTTTGTTACTCCAATGGATGGTAGCCTTGTCATTATGGAAGGTAGTCTGTTGTCGAGATTTTTGTTACTCCAATGGATGCTAGCCTTGTCATTATGGAAGGTAGTTTGTTGTTCATATTTTTGTTACTCCAATGGATGGTATCATTGTCATTATGGATGGTAGCCTGTTGTCGAGAATTTTGTTACTCCAATGGATGGTAGCCTTGTCATTATGTAACGTACTCTATTGTCGATGTTTTTGTTACTCCAATGGATGGTAGCCTTGTCATTATTGAAGGTAGTCTATTGTCGAGATTTTTGTTATTCCAATGGATGGTAGCCTTGTCCTTATGGAAGATAGTCTATTGTTGAGATTTTTGTTACTCCAATGGATGCTTGCCTTGTCATTATGGAAGGTAGTCTGTCGTTGTGATTTTTGTCATTCCAATGGATGGTAGCCTTGTGACTCTGGAATGTAGTATGTTGTTCATATTTTTGTTACTGCAAAGGATGGTAGCCATGTCATTATGGAAGGTAGTCTATTGTCGATATTTTTGTTACTTCAATTGATGGTAGCCTTGTCATTATGGAAGGTAGTCTGTTTTTAAGATTTTTCTTAGTCCAATGGATGGTAGCCTTATCATTATGGAAGGTAGTTTATTGTCGATATTTTTGTTACTCCAATGGATGGTAATGTTGTCATTATGGATGGTAGTCTGTTGTCGAGATTTTTGTTATTCCAATGGATGGTAGCCTTTTCATTATGGAAGGTAGTCTGTTGTCGAGATTTTTGTTACTCCAATGGATGCTAGCCTTGTCATTATGGAAGGTAGTTTGTTCTTGTGATTTCTGTCACTCCAATGGATGGTAGCCTTGTCACTATGGAAGGTAGTCTATTGTTCATATTTTTGTTACTTCAATGGATGATAGCATTATCATTATGGAATGTTGTCTGTTGTCGAGATTTTTGTTACTCCAATGGATGGTAGCCTTGTAATTATGGAAGGTAGTTTATTTTTGAGATTTTTATTACTCCAATGGATGGTAGGCTTGTCATTATGGAAGGTAGTCTGTGGTCGAGATTTTTGTTACTCCAATGGATGGTAACATTGTCATTATGGATGGTAGTCTGTTGTCGAGATTTTTGTTATTCCAATGGATGGTAGCCTTGTCATTATGGAAGGTAGTCTGTTGTCGAGATTTTTGTTACTCCAATAGATGCTAGCCCTGTCATTAAAGAAGGTAGTCTTTCGTTGTGATTTCTGTCACTCCAATGGATTGTAGACTTGTCACTATGGAAGGTAGTCTGTTGTTCATATTTTTGTTACTCCAATGGATGGTAACCTTGTTATTATGGAGTTTAGTCTATTCTCAAGATTTTTGTTACTCCAATGGTTGGTATCGTTGTCATTATGGATTGTAGTCTGTTGTTGAGAGTTTTATTACTCTAATGGATGGTAGCCTTGTAATTATGGAAGGTAGTCTATTTTCGATATTTGTGTTACTCCAATGGATGGTATCGTTGTAATTATGGATGGTAGTTTGTTGTCGAGATTTTTGTTATTCCAATGGATGGTAGCCTTGTCATTATGGAAGGTAGTCTGTTGTCGAGTTTTTTGTTACTCCAATGGATGCTAGCCTTGTCATTATGGAAGGTAGTCTGTCGTTATGATTTATGTCACTCCAGTGGATGGTAGCCTTGTCACTATGGAAGGTAGTTTGTTGTTCATATTTTTGTTACATCAATGGATGGTAGCATTATCATTATGGATGGTTGTCTGTTGTTCATATTTTTGTTACTCCAATGGATGGTAGCCTTGTCATTATGGAAGGTAATCTGTTTCTGAGATTTTTGTTACTCCAATGGATGGTAGCCTTGTCATTATGGAAGGTAGTATGTTGTCGAGATTTTTGTTACTCCAATGGATTGTATCGTTGTCATTATGGAAGGTAGTCTGTTTTCGAGATTTTTGTTACTCCAATGGATGGTAGCCTTGTCATTATGGAAGGTAGTCTGTTGTCGAGATTTTTGTTACTCCAATGGATGCTAGCCTTGTCATTATGGAAGGTAGTTTGTTGTTCATATTTTTGTTACTCCAATGGATGGTATCATTGTCATTATGGATGGTAGCATGTTGTGGAGAATTTTGTTACTCCAATGGATGGTAGCCTTGTCATTATGTAACGTACTCTGTTGTCGATGTTTTTGTTACTCCAATGGATGGTAGCCTTGTCATTATTGAAGGTAGTCTGTTGTCGAGATTTTTGTTATTCCAATGGATGGTAGCCTTGTCATTATGGAAGATAGTCTATTGTTGAGATTTTTGTTACTCCAATGGATGCTTGCCTTGTCATTATGGAAGGTAGTCTGTCGTTGTGATTTTTGTCACTCCAATGGATGGTAGCCTTGTCACTCTGGAAGGTAGTATGTTGTTCATATTTTTGTTACTGCAATGGATGGTAGCCTTGTCATTATGGAAGGTAGTCTATTGTCGATATTTTTGTTACTTCAATTGATGGTAGCCTTGTCATTATGGAAGGTAGTCTGTTTTCAAGATTTTTGTTAGTCCAATGGATGGTAGCCTTGTCATTATGGAAGGTTGTTTATTGTCGATATTTTTGTTACTCCAATGGATGGTAATGTTGTCATTATGGATGGTAGTCTGTTGTCGAGATTTTTGTTATTCCAATGGATGGTAGCCTTTTCATTATGGAAGGTAGTCTGTTGTCGAGATTTTTGTTACTCCAATGGATGCTAGCGTTGTCATTATGGAAGGTAGTTTGTTCTTGTGATTTATGTCACTCCAATGGATGGTAGCCTTGTCACTATGGAAGGTAGTCTATTGTTCATATTTTTGTTAGTTCAATGGATGATAGCATTATCATTATGGAATGTTGTCTGTTGTCGAGATTTTTGTTACTCCAATGGATGGTAGCCTTGTAATTATGGAAGGTAGTTTATTTTTGAGATTTTTATTACTCCAATGGATGGTAGCCTTGTCATTATGGAAGGTAGTCTGTTGTCGAGATTTTTGTTACTCCAATAGATGCTAGCCATGTCATTAAAGAAGGTAGTCTTTCGTTGTGATTTCTGTCACCCCAATGGATGGTATCCTTGTCACTATGGAAGGTAGTCTGTTATTCATATTTTTGTTACATCAATGGATGGTAGCATTATCATTATGGAAGGTTGTCTGTTGTTCATATTTTTGTTACTCCAATGGATGGTAGCCTTGTCATTATGTAAGGTAATCTGTTTTCGAGATTTTTGTTACTCCAATGGATGGTAGCTTTGTCATTATGGAAGGTAGTCTGTTGTCGAGATTTTTGTTACTCCAATGGATTATATCGTTGTCATTATGGAAGGTAATCTGTTTTCGAGATTTTTGTTACTCCAATGGATGGTAGCCTTGTCATTATGGAAGGTAGTCTATTGTCGAGATTTTTGTTACTCCAATGGATGCTAGCCTTGTCATTATGGAAGGTAGTTTGTTATTCATATTTTTGTTACTCTAATGGATGGTATCATTGTCATTATGGATGGTAGCCTGTTGTCGAGAACTTTGTTACTCCAATGGATGGTAGCCTTGTCATTATGTAACGTACTCTGTTGTCGATGTTTTTGTTACTCCAATGGATGGTAGCCTTGTCATTATTGAAGGTAGTCTATTGTCGAGATTTTTGTTATTCCAATGGATGGTAGCCTTGTCATTATGGAAGATAGTCTATTGTTGATATTTTTGTTACTCCAAAGGATGCTTGCCTTGTCATTATGGAAGGTAGTCTGTCGTTGTGATTTTTGTCACTCCAATGGATGGTAGCCTTGTCACTCTGGAAGGTAGTATGTTGTTCATATTTTTGTTACTGCAATGGATGGTAGCCATGTCATTATGGAAGGTAGTCTATTGTCGATATTTTTGTTACTTCAATTGATGGTAGCCTTGTCATTATGGAAGGTAGTCTGTTTTCAAGATTTTTGTTAGTCCAATGGATGGTAGCCTTGTCATTATGGAAGGTAGTTTATTGTCGATATTTTTGTTACTCCAATGGATGGTAATGTTGTCATTATGGATGGTAGTCTGTTGTCGAGATTTTTGTTATTCCAATGGATGGTAGCCTTTTCATTATGGAAGGTAGTCTGTTGTCGAGATTTTTGTTACTCCAATGGATGCTAGCCTTGTCATTATGGAAGGTAGTTTGTTCTTGTGATTTCTGTCACTCCAATGGATGGTAGCCTTGTCACTATGGAAGGTAGTCTATTGTTCATATTTTTGTTACTTCAATGGATGATAGCATTATCATTATGGAATGTTGTCTGTTGTCGAGATTTTTGTTACTCCAATGGATGGTAGCCTTGTAATTATGGAAGGTAGTTTATTTTTGAGATTTTTATTACTCCAATGGATGGTAGGCTTGTCATTATGGAAGGTAGTCTGTGGTCGAGATTTTTGTTACTCCAATGGATGGTAACATTGTCATTATGGATGGTAGTCTGTTGTCGAGATTTTTGTTATTCCAATGGATGGTAGCCTTGTCATTATGGAAGGTAGTCTGTTGTCGAGATTTTTGTTACTCCAATAGATGCTAGCCCTGTCATTAAAGAAGGTAGTCTTTCGTTGTGATTTCTGTCACTCCAATGGATTGTAGACTTGTCACTATGGAAGGTAGTCTGTTGTTCATATTTTTGTTACTCCAATGGATGGTAACCTTGTTATTATGGAGTTTAGTCTATTCTCAAGATTTTTGTTACTCCAATGGTTGGTATCGTTGTCATTATGGATTGTAGTCTGTTGTTGAGAGTTTTATTACTCTAATGGATGGTAGCCTTGTAATTATGGAAGGTAGTCTATTTTCGATATTTGTGTTACTCCAATGGATGGTATCGTTGTAATTATGGATGGTAGTTTGTTGTCGAGATTTTTGTTATTCCAATGGATGGTAGCCTTGTCATTATGGAAGGTAGTCTGTTGTCGAGTTTTTTGTTACTCCAATGGATGCTAGCCTTGTCATTATGGAAGGTAGTCTGTCGTTATGATTTATGTCACTCCAGTGGATGGTAGCCTTGTCACTATGGAAGGTAGTTTGTTGTTCATATTTTTGTTACATCAATGGATGGTAGCATTATCATTATGGATGGTTGTCTGTTGTTCATATTTTTGTTACTCCAATGGATGGTAGCCTTGTCATTATGGAAGGTAATCTGTTTCTGAGATTTTTGTTACTCCAATGGATGGTAGCCTTGTCATTATGGAAGGTAGTATGTTGTCGAGATTTTTGTTACTCCAATGGATTGTATCGTTGTCATTATGGAAGGTAGTCTGTTTTCGAGATTTTTGTTACTCCAATGGATGGTAGCCTTGTCATTATGGAAGGTAGTCTGTTGTCGAGATTTTTGTTACTCCAATGGATGCTAGCCTTGTCATTATGGAAGGTAGTTTGTTGTTCATATTTTTGTTACTCCAATGGATGGTATCATTGTCATTATGGATGGTAGCATGTTGTGGAGAATTTTGTTACTCCAATGGATGGTAGCCTTGTCATTATGTAACGTACTCTGTTGTCGATGTTTTTGTTACTCCAATGGATGGTAGCCTTGTCATTATTGAAGGTAGTCTGTTGTCGAGATTTTTGTTATTCCAATGGATGGTAGCCTTGTCATTATGGAAGATAGTCTATTGTTGAGATTTTTGTTACTCCAATGGATGCTTGCCTTGTCATTATGGAAGGTAGTCTGTCGTTGTGATTTTTGTCACTCCAATGGATGGTAGCCTTGTCACTCTGGAAGGTAGTATGTTGTTCATATTTTTGTTACTGCAATGGATGGTAGCCTTGTCATTATGGAAGGTAGTCTATTGTCGATATTTTTGTTACTTCAATTGATGGTAGCCTTGTCATTATGGAAGGTAGTCTGTTTTCAAGATTTTTGTTAGTCCAATGGATGGTAGCCTTGTCATTATGGAAGGTTGTTTATTGTCGATATTTTTGTTACTCCAATGGATGGTAATGTTGTCATTATGGATGGTAGTCTGTTGTCGAGATTTTTGTTATTCCAATGGATGGTAGCCTTTTCATTATGGAAGGTAGTCTGTTGTCGAGATTTTTGTTACTCCAATGGATGCTAGCGTTGTCATTATGGAAGGTAGTTTGTTCTTGTGATTTATGTCACTCCAATGGATGGTAGCCTTGTCACTATGGAAGGTAGTCTATTGTTCATATTTTTGTTAGTTCAATGGATGATAGCATTATCATTATGGAATGTTGTCTGTTGTCGAGATTTTTGTTACTCCAATGGATGGTAGCCTTGTAATTATGGAAGGTAGTTTATTTTTGAGATTTTTATTACTCCAATGGATGGTAGCCTTGTCATTATGGAAGGTAGTCTGTTGTCGAGATTTTTGTTACTCCAATAGATGCTAGCCATGTCATTAAAGAAGGTAGTCTTTCGTTGTGATTTCTGTCACCCCAATGGATGGTATCCTTGTCACTATGGAAGGTAGTCTGTTATTCATATTTTTGTTACATCAATGGATGGTAGCATTATCATTATGGAAGGTTGTCTGTTGTTCATATTTTTGTTACTCCAATGGATGGTAGCCTTGTCATTATGTAAGGTAATCTGTTTTCGAGATTTTTGTTACTCCAATGGATGGTAGCTTTGTCATTATGGAAGGTAGTCTGTTGTCGAGATTTTTGTTACTCCAATGGATTATATCGTTGTCATTATGGAAGGTAATCTGTTTTCGAGATTTTTGTTACTCCAATGGATGGTAGCCTTGTCATTATGGAAGGTAGTCTATTGTCGAGATTTTTGTTACTCCAATGGATGCTAGCCTTGTCATTATGGAAGGTAGTTTGTTATTCATATTTTTGTTACTCTAATGGATGGTATCATTGTCATTATGGATGGTAGCCTGTTGTCGAGAACTTTGTTACTCCAATGGATGGTAGCCTTGTCATTATGTAACGTACTCTGTTGTCGATGTTTTTGTTACTCCAATGGATGGTAGCCTTGTCATTATTGAAGGTAGTCTATTGTCGAGATTTTTGTTATTCCAATGGATGGTAGCCTTGTCATTATGGAAGATAGTCTATTGTTGATATTTTTGTTACTCCAAAGGATGCTTGCCTTGTCATTATGGAAGGTAGTCTGTCGTTGTGATTTTTGTCACTCCAATGGATGGTAGCCTTGTCACTCTGGAAGGTAGTATGTTGTTCATATTTTTGTTACTGCAATGGATGGTAGCCATGTCATTATGGAAGGTAGTCTATTGTCGATATTTTTGTTACTTCAATTGATGGTAGCCTTGTCATTATGGAAGGTAGTCTGTTTTCAAGATTTTTGTTAGTCCAATGGATGGTAGCCTTGTCATTATGGAAGGTAGTTTATTGTCGATATTTTTGTTACTCCAATGGATGGTAATGTTGTCATTATGGATGGTAGTCTGTTGTCGAGATTTTTGTTATTCCAATGGATGGTAGCCTTTTCATTATGGAAGGTAGTCTGTTGTCGAGATTTTTGTTACTCCAATGGATGCTAGCCTTGTCATTATGGAAGGTAGTTTGTTCTTGTGATTTTTGTCACTCCAATGGATGGTAGCCTTGTCACTATGGAAGGTAGTCTATTGTTCATATTTTTGTTACTTCAATGGATGATAGCATTATCATTATGGAATGTTGTCTGTTGTCGAGATTTTTGTTACTCCAATGGATGGTAGCCTTGTAATTATGGAAGGTTGTTTATTTTTGAGATTTTTATTACTCCAATGGATGGTAGGCTTGTCATTATGGAAGGTAGTCTGTGGTCGAGATTTTTGTTACTCCAATGGATGGTAACATTGTCATTATGGATGGTAGTCTGTTGTCGAGATTTTTGTTATTCCAATGGATGGTAGCCTTGTCATTATGGAAGGTAGTCTATTGTCGAGATTTTTGTTACTCCAATGGATGCTAGCCTTGTCATTATGGAAGGTAGTTTGTTGTTCATATTTTTGTTACTCTAATGGATGGTATCATTGTCATTATGGATGGTAGCCTGTTGTCGAGAACTTTGTTACTCCAATGGATGGTAGCCTTGTCATTATGTAACGTACTCTGTTGTCGATGTTTTTGTTACTCCAATGGATGGTAGCCTTGTCATTATTGAAGGTAGTCTATTGTCGAGATTTTTGTTATTCCAATGGATGGTAGCCTTGTCATTATGGAAGATAGTCTATTGTTGAGATTTTTGTTACTCCAAAGGATGCTTGCCTTGTCATTATGGAAGGTAGTCTGTCGTTGTGATTTTTGTCACTCCAATGGATGGTAGCCTTGTCACTCTGGAAGGTAGTCTGTTATTCATATTTTTGTTACATCAATGGATGGTAGCATTATCATTATGGAAGGTTGTTTGTTGTTCATATTTTTGTTACTCCAATGGATGGTAGCCTTGTCATTATGGAAGGTAATCTGTTTTCGAGATTTTTGTTACTCCAATGGATGGTAGCTTTGTCATTATGGAAGGTAGTCTCTTGTCGAGATTTTTGTTACTCCAATGGATTGTATCGTTGTCATTATGGAAGGTAATCTGTTTTCGAGATTTTTGTTATTCCAATGGATGGTAGCCTTGTCATTATGGAAGGTAGTCTGTTGTCGAGATTTTTGTTACTCCAATGGATGCTAGCCTTTTCATTATGGAAGGTAGTTCGTTGTTCATATTTTTGTTACTCTAATTGATGGTATCATTGTCATTATGGATGGTAGCCTGTTGTCAAGAATTTTGTTACTCCAATGGATGGTAGCCTTGTCATTATTGAAGGTAGTCTATTGTCGAGATTTTTGTTATTCCAATGGATGGTAGCCTTGTCATTATGGAAGATAGTCTATTGTTGAGATTTTTGTTACTCCAAAGGATGCTTGCCTTGTCATTATGGAAGGTAGTCTGTCGTTGTGATTTTTGTCACTCCAATGGATGGTAGCCTTGTCACTCTGGAAGGTAGTATGTTGTTCATATTTTTGTTACTGCAATGGATGGTAGCCATGTCATTATGGAAGGTAGTCTATTGTCGATATTTTTGTTACTTCAATTGATGGTAGCCTTGTCCTTATGGAAGGTAGTCTGTTTTCAAGATTTTTGTTAGTCCAATGGATGGTAGCCTTGTCATTATGGAAGGTAGTTTATTGTCGATATTTTTGTTACTCCAATGGATGGTAATGTTGTCATTATGGATGGTAGTCTGTTGTCGAGATTTTTGTTATTCCAATGGATGGTAGCCTTTTCATTATGGAAGGTAGTCTGTTGTCGAGATTTTTGTTACTCCAATGGATGCTAGCCTTGTCATTATGGAAGGTAGTTTGTTCTAGTGATTTCTGTCACTCCAATGGATGGTAGCCTTGTCACTATGGAAGGTAGTCTATTGTTCATATTTTTGTTACTTCAATGGATGACAGCATTATCATTATGGAATGTTGTCTGTTGTCGAGATTTTTGTTACTCCAATGGATGGTAGCCTTGTAATTATGGAAGGTAGTTTATGTTTGAGATTTTTATTACTCCAATGGATGGTAGGCTTGTCATTATGGAAAGTAGTTTGTGGTCGAGATTTTTGTTACTCCAATGGATGGTAACATTGTCATTATGGATGGTAGTCTGTTGTCGAGATTTTTGTTATTCCAATGGATGGTAGCCTTGTCATTATGGAAGGTAGTCTGTTGTCGAGATTTTTATTACTCCAATAGATGCTAGCCCTGTCATTACAGAAGGTAGTCTTTCGTTGTGATTTCTGTCACTCCAATGGATTGTAGACTTGTCTATGGAAGGTAGTCTGTTGTTCATATTTTTGTTACCCCAATGGATGGTAACCTTGTCATTATGGAATTTAGTCTATTCTCGAGATTTTTGTTACTCCAATGGTTGGTATCGTTGTCATTATGGATGGTAGTCTGTTGTTGAGAGTTTTCTTACTCTAATGGATGGTAGCCTTGTCATTATGGAAGGTAGTCTATTTTCGATATTTTTGTTACTCCAATGGATGGTATCATTGTCATTATGGATGGTAGTCAGTTCTCGAGATATTTGTTACTCCAATAGATGGTATCTTTGTCATTAAGGATGGTAGTCTGTTGTCGAGAATTTTGTTACTCCAATGGATGGTAGCCTTGTCATTATGGAATGAAGTCTGTTGTCGAGATTTTTGTTACTTCAATGGATAATAGCATTATCATTATGGAATGTTGTCTATTGTCGAGATTTTTGTTACTCCAATGGATCGTAGCCTTGTCCTTATGGAATGAAGTCTGTTTTCGAGATTTTTGTTACTCCAATGGATGGTAGCATTGTCATTATGGAAGGTAGTCTATTGTCGAGATTTTTGTTATTCCAATGGATGGTATCCTTGTCATTATGGAAGGTAGTATGTTGTCGAGATTTTTGTTACTCTAATGGATGCTAGCCTTGTCATTAAAGAAATTAGTCTTTCGTTGTGATTTCTGTCACTCCAATGGATGGTAGCCTTTTCACTATGGAAGGTAGTCTGTTGTTCATATTTTTGTTACTCCAATGGATGGTAGCCTTGTCATTATGGAATGTAGTCTATTGTCGAGATTTTGGTTACTCCGATGGATGGAATCGTTGTCATTATGGATGGTAGTTTGTTATCAAGATTTTTGTTACTCTAACGGATGATAGCCTTGTCATTATGGAATGTAGTCTGTTATCAAGATTTTTGTTACTCCAATGGATGGTAACATTATCATTATGGATGGTAGTCTGTTGTCGAGATTTTTGTTATTCCAATGGATGGTAGTCTTGTCATTATGGAAGGTAGTTTGTAGTCGAGATTTTTGTTACTCCAATGGATGCTAGCCTTGTCATTATGGAAGGTAGTGTGTCATTGTGATTTATGTCACTCCAATGGATGGTAGCCTTGTCACTATGGAAGGTAGTTTGTTGGTCATATTTTTGTTACATTAATGGATGGTAGCATTATCATTATGGGAGGTTGTCTGTTTTCGAGATTTTTGTTACTCCAAAGGATGGTAGACTTGTCATTATGGAAGGTAGTATGTTGTCGAGATTTTTGTTACTCCAATGGATGGTATCGTTGTCATTATGGATGGTAGTCTGTTGTCGAGATTTTTGTTATTCCAATGTCTTATAGCCTTGTCATTATGGAAAGTATTTTGTTGTCGATGTTTTTTTTAATCCAATGGATGTTAGCCTTTTCTTTATGGAAGGTAGTCTTTTGTCGATATTTTTGTTATTCCAATGGATGGTAGCCTTGTCATTATGGAAGGTAGTACGTTGTCGAGATTTTTGTTACTCCAATAGATGCTAGCCTTGTCATTATAGAAGGCAGTGTGTCGTTGTGATTTCTGTCACTCCAAAGGATGGTAGCCTTGTCACTATGGAAGGTAGTCTGTTGTTCATATTTTTGTTACTCCAATGAATGGTAGCCTTGTCATTATGGAATGTAGTCTATTTTCGAGATTTTTGTTACTCCAATGGATGGTAGCCTTGTCATTTTGGAAGGTAGTTTGTTGTCGAGATTTTTGTTAGTCCAATGGATGGTATCGTTGTCATTATAGATGGTAGTCTGTTGTCGAGATTTTTGTTACTCCAATAGATGGTATCATTGTCATTATGGATGGTAGTCTATTGTCGAGAATTTTGTTACTTTAATGGATGGAAGCCTTGTCATTATGGAACATACTCTGTTGTCGATCTTTTTGTTATTCCAATGGATGGTAGCCTTGTCATTATGGAAGGTAGTCTGTTGTCGAGATTTTTGTTATTCCAATGGATGGTAGCCTTGTCATTATGGAAGGTAGTCTAATGTCGATATTTTTGTTACTTCAATGGATGCTTGCCTTGTCATTATGGAAGGTAGTATGTCGTTGTGATTTCTGTCACTCCAATGGATGGTAGCCTTGTCACTATGGAAGGTAGTCTATTGTTCATATTTTAGTTACTCCAATGGATGGTAGCCTTGTCATTATGGAAGGTAGTCTATTGTCCAGATTTTTGTTACTTCAATTGATGGTAGCCTTGTAATTATGGAAGGTAGTCTGTTTTCGAGATTTTTTTTACTCCAATGAATGGTAGCCTTGTCATTATGGAAGGTAGTCTGTCATTGTGATTTCTGTCACTCCAATGGATGGTAGCCTTGTCACTATGGAAGGTAGTCTGTTGTTCATATTTTTTTTTAATTCAATGGATGGTAGCCTTGTCATTATAGAAGGTAGTCTATTTTCGAGATTTTTGTTACTCCAATGGATGTTAGCCTTGTCATTATGGAATGTAGTCTGTTGTCGAGATTTTTGTTACTCCAATGGATGGTAACATTGTCATTATGGATGGTAGTCTATTGTTGAGATTTTTGTTATTCCAATGGATGGTAGCCTTGTCATTATGGAAGGTAGTTTGTAGTCGAGATTTTTGTTAGTCCAATGGATGCTAGCCTTGTCATTATGGAAGGTAGTCTGTCGTTGTGATTTTTGTCACTCCAATGGATGGAAGCCTTGTAACTATGGAAGGTAGTCTGTCGTTGTGATTTTTGTCACTCCAATGGATGTTAGCCTTGTCATTATGGAAGGTTGTCTGTTTTCGAGATTTTTTTTACTCCAATGGATGGTATCGTTGTCATTATGGATGGTAGCCTGTTGTTGAGATTTTTGTTATTCCAATGTGTTATAGCCTTGTCATTATGGAAAGTACTCTGTTGTCAATGTTTTTTTACTCCAATGGATGTTAGCCTTTTCTTTATGGAAGGTAGTCTTTTGTCGAGATTTTTGTTATTCCAATGGATGGTAGCCTTGTCATTATGGAAGGTAGTATGTTGTCGAGATTTTTGTTACTCCAATAGATGCTAGCCTTGTCATTATAGAAGGTAGTTTGTCGTTGTGATTTCGGTCACTCCAAAGGATGGTAGCCTTGTCACTATGGAAGGTAGTTTGTTGTTCATATTTTTGTTACTCCAATGAATGGTATCCTTGTCATTATGGAATGTAGTCTATTGTAGAGATTTTTTTTACTCCAATGGATGGTATCGTTATCATTATGGATGGTAGTCTGTTTTCGAGATTTTTGTTACTCTAATGGATGGTAGCCTTGTCATTATGGAAGGTAGTCTATTTTCGAGATTTTTGTTACTCCAATGGATGGTAGCCTTGTCATTATGGAAGGTAGTTTGTTGTCGAGATTTTTGTTACTCCAATAGATGGTATCGTTGTCATTATGGATGGTAGTCTGTTGTCGAGAATTTTGTTACTTTAATGGATGGTAGCCTTGTCATTATGGAACGTACTTTGTTGTCGATGTTTTTGTTATTCTAATGGATGGTAGACTTGTCATTATGGAAGGTAGTCTGTTGTCGAGGATTTTGTTATTCCAATGGATGGTAGCCTTGTCATTATAGAAGGTATCTATTGTCGAGATTTTTGTTACTTCAATGGATGATTGCCTTGTCACTATGGAAGGTAGTCTGTTGTTCATATTTTTGTTACTCCAATGGATGGTAGCCTTGTCATTATGGAAATTAGTCTATTGTCGAGATTTTTATTACTTCAATTGATGGTAGCCTTGTCATTATGGAAGGTAGTATGTTTTCGAGATTTTTGTTACTCCAATGAATGGTAGCCTTGTCATTATGGAAGGTAGTCTGTCGTTGTGATTTTTGTCACTCCAATGGACGGTAGCATTGTCATTATAGAAGGTAGTCTGTTGTTCATATTTTTGTTACTTCAATGGATGGTAGCCTTGTCATTATGGAAGGTAGTTTGTTTTCGAGATTTTTGTTACTCCAATGGATGTTAGCCTTGTCATTATGAAAGGTAGTCTGTTGTCGAGATTTTTTTTACTCCAATGGATGGTAACATTGTCATTATGGCTGGTAGTCTATTGTCGGGATGTTTGTTATTCCAATGGATGGTAGCCTTGTCATTATGGAAGGTAGTCTATTGTCGAGATTTTTATTACTTCAATTGATGGTAGCCTTGTCATTATGGAAGGTAGTATGTTTTCGAGATTTTTGTTACTCCAATGAATGGTAGCCTTGTCATTATGGAAGGTAGTCTGTCGTTGTGATTTTTGTCACTCCAATGGACGGTAGCCTTGTCATTATAGAAGGTAGTCTGTTGTTCATATTTTTCTTACTTCAATGGATGGTAGCCTTGTCATTATGGAAGGTAGTTTGTTTTCGAGATTTTTGTTACTCCAATGGATGTTAGCCTTGTCATTATGAAAGGTAGTCTGTTGTCGAGATTTTTTTTACTCCAATGGATGGTAACATTGTCATTATGGCTGGTAGTCTATTGTCGGGATGTTTGTTATTCCAATGGATGGTAGCCTTGTCATTATGGAAGGTAGTCTGTCGTTGTGATTTTTGTCACTCCAATGGATGGTAGCCTTGTAACTATGGAAGGTAGTCTGTTGTTCATATTTTTGTTACTTCAATGGATGGTAGCCTTGTCATTATGGAATGTTGTCTGTTGTCGAGATTTTTATTACTCCAATGGATGGTAGCCTTGTAATTATGGAACGTGGTCTATTTTCGAGATTTTTGTTACTCCAATAGATGGTAGGCTTGTCATTACAGAAGGTAGTCTTTCGTTGGGATTTTTGTCACTCCAATGGATTATAGCCATGTCACTATGGAAGGTAGTCTGTTGTTCATATTTTTATTACTCCAATGGATGGTAACCTTGTCATTATGGAATGTAGTCTATTGTCGAGATTTTTGTTACTCCAATGGTTGGTATCAGTGTCATTATGGATGGTAGTCTGTTGTTGAGATTTTTGTTACTCTAATGGATGGTAGCCTTGTCATTATGGAAGGTAGTCTGTTTTCAATATTTTTGTTACTCCAATGGATGGTAGCCTTGTCATTATGGAAGGTAGTCTGTTGTCGAGATTTTTGTTACTCCAATGGATGGTAACATTGTCATTATGGATCGTAGTCTGTTGCCGAGATTTTTGTCATTCCGATAGATGGTAGCCTTGTCAATATGGAAGGTTGTCTGTTGTCGAGATTTCTGTTACTCCAATGGATGGTAGCCTTGTAACTATGGAAGGTAGTTTGTTGTTCATATTTTTGTTACTTCAATGGATGATAGCATTATCATTATGGAATGTTGTCTGTTGTCGAGATTTTTATTACTCCAATGGATGGTAGCCTTGTAATTATGGAAGGTGGTCTATTTTCGAGATTTTTGTTACTCCAATAGATGGTAGGCTTGTCATTATGGAAGGTAGTCTGTTTTCGAGATTTTTGTTTCTCCAATGGTTGCTAGCCTTGTCATTACAGAAGGTAGTCTTTCGTTGGGATTTCTGTCACTCCAATGGATTGTAGCCTTGTCACTATGGAAGGTAGTCTGTTGTTTATATTTTTATTACTCCAATGGATGGTAACCTTGTCATTATGGAATGTAGTCTATTGTCGAGATTTTTGTTACTCCAATGGCTGGTATCGGTGTCATTATGGATGGTAGTCTGTTGTCGAGATTTTTGTTACTCTAATTGATGGTAGCCTTGTCATTATGGAAGGTAGTCTGTTTTAGATATTTATGTTACTACAAAGATGGTAACCTTGTCATTATGGAAGGTAGTCTGTTGTCGAGATTTTTGTTACTCCAATGGATGGTAACATTGTAATTATGGATGATAGTCTATTGTCGAGATTTTTGTTATTCCAATTGATGGTAGCTTTGTCATTATGGAAGGTAGTCTGTTATCGAGATTTTTGTTTCTCCAACGGATGCTAGCCTTGTCATTATGGAAGGTAGTCTGTCATTGTGATTTCTATCACTCCAATGGATGGTAGCCTTGTAACTATGGAAGGTAGTCTATTGTTCATATTTTTGTTACTTCAATGGATGGTAGCTTTGTCATTATGGAAGGTAGTTTGTTTTCGAGATTTTTGTTACTCCAATGGATGTTAGCCTTGTCATTATGGAAGGTATTCTGTTGTCGAGATTTTTGTTACTCCAATGGATGGTAACATTGTCATTATGGATGGTAGTCTATTGTCGGGATTTTTGTTATTCCAATGGATGGTAGCCTTTTCATTATGGAAGGTAGTCTGTTGTCGAGATTTTTGTTACTCCAATGGATGCTAGCCTTGTCATTATGGAAGGTAGTCTGTCGTTGTGATTTTTGTCACTCCAATGGATGGTAGCCTTGTAACTATGGAAGGTAGTCTGTTGTTCATATTTTTGTTACTTCAATGGATGATAGCATTATCATTATGGAATGTTGTCTGTTGTCGAGATTTTTATTACTCCAATGGATGGTAGCCTTGTAATTATGGAAGGTGGTCTATTTTCGAGATTTTTGTTACTCCAATGGATTGTAACCTTGTCATTATGGAAGGTAGTCTGTTGTCGAGATTTTTGTTACTCCAATGGATGGTAACATTGTCATTATGGATGATAGTCTGTTGACGAGATTTTTGTTATTCCAATTGATGGTAGCCTTGTCATTATGGAAGGTAGTCTGTTGTCGAGATTTTTGTTACTCCAATGGATGCTAGCCTTGTCATTATGGAAGGTAGTTTGTCATTGTGATTTCTATCACTCCAATGGATGGTAGCCTTGTAACTATGGAAGGTAGTCTGTTGTTCATATTTTTGTTACTTCAATGGATGGTAGCCTTGTCATTATGGAAGGTAGTTTGTTTTGGAGATTTTTGTTACTCCAATGGATGTTAGCCTTGTCATTATGGAAGGTATTCTGTTGTCGAGATTTTTGTTACTCCAATGGATGGTAACATTGTCATTATGGATGGTAGTCTATTGTCGGGATTTTTGTTATTCCAATGGATGGTAGCCTTTTCATTATGGAAGGTAGTCTGTTGTCGATATTTTTGTTACTCCAATGGATGCTAGCCTTGTCATTATAGAAGGTAGTCTGTCGTTGTGATTTTTGTCACTCCAATGGATGGTAGCCTTGTAACTATGGAAGGTAGTCTGTTGTTCATATTTTTGTTACTTCAATGGATGATAGCATTATCATTATGGAATGTTGTCTGTTGTCGAGATTTTTATTACTCCAATGGATGGTAGCCTTGTAATTATGGAAGGTAGTCTGTTTGCGAGGTTTTTGTTTCTCCAATGGTTGCTAGCCTTGTCATTACAGAAGGTAGTCTTTCGTTGGGATTTCTGTCACTCCAATGGATTATAGCCTTGTCACTATGGAAGGTAGTCTGTTGTTCATATTTTTATTACTCCAATGGATGGTAACCTTGTCATTATGGAATGTAGTCTATGGTCGAGATTTTTGTTTCTCCAATGGCTGGTATCAGTGTCATTATGGATGGTAGTCTGTTGTCGAGATTTTTGTTACTCTAATTGATGGTAGCCTTGTCATTATGGAAGGTAGTCTGTTTTAGATATTTATGTTACTCCAATGGATGGTAGCCTTGTCATTATGGAAGGTAGTCTGTTGTTGAGATTTTTGTTACTCCAATGGATGGTAACATTGTCATTATGGATGGTAGTCTGTTGTCGATATTTTTGGTATTCCAATGGATGGTAGCCTTGTCATTATGGAAGGTAGTCTGTTGTCGAGATTTCTGTTACTCCAATGGATTCTAGCCTTGTCATTATGGAAGGTAGTCTGTCGTTGTGATTTTTGTCACTCCAATGGATGGTAGCCTTGTAACTATGGAAGGTAGTCTGTTGTTCATATTTTTGTTACTTCAATGGATGATAGCATTATCATTATGGAATGTTGCTTGTTGTCGAAATTTTTATTACTCCAATGGATGGTAGCCTAGTAATAATGGAAGGTGGTCTATTTTCGAGATTTTTGTTACTCCAATGGATGGTAGGCTTGTCATTATGGAAGGTAGTCTGTTGTCGAGATTTTTGTTACTCCAATGGATGCTAGCCTTGTCATTACAGAAGGTAGTCTTTCGTTGGGATTTCTGTCACTCCAATGGATTGTAGCCTTGTCACTATGGAAGGTAGTCTGTTGTTCATATTTTTGTTACTCCAATGGATGGTAACCTTGTCATTATGGAATGTAGTCTATTGTCGAGATTTTTGTTACTCCAATGGCTGGTATCGTTGTCATTATGGATGGTAGTCTGTTGTCGAGATTTTTGGTACTCTAATGGATGGTAGCCTTTTCATTATGGAAGGTAGTCTATTTTCAATATTTTTGTTACTCCAATGGATGGTAGCCTTGTCATTATGGATGATAGTCTGTTGTCGAGATTTTTGTTATTCCAATTGATGGTAGCCTTGTCAATATAGAAGGTAGTCTGTTGTCGAGATTTTTGTTACTCCAATGGATGCTAGCCTTGTCATTATGGAAGGTAGTCTGTCATTGTGATTTCTATCACTCCAATGGATGGTAGCCTTGTAACTATGGAAGGTAGTCTATTGTTCATATTTTTGTTACTTCAATGGATGGTAGCTTTGTCATTATGGAAGGTAGTTTGTTTTCGAGATTTTTGTTACTCCAATGGATGTTAGCCTTGTCATTATGGAAGGTATTCTGTTGTCGAGATTTTTGTTACTCCAATGGATGGTAACATTGTCATTATGGATGGTAGTCTATTGTCGGGATTTTTGTTATTCCAATGGATGGTAGCCTTTTCATTATGGAAGGTAGTCTGTTGTCGAGATTTTTGTTACTCCAATGGATGCTAGCCTTGTCATTATGGAAGGTAGTCTGTCGTTGTGATTTTTGTCACTCCAATGGATGGTAGCCTTGTAACTATGGAAGGTAGTCTGTTGTTCATATTTTTGTTACTTCAATGGATGATAGCATTATCATTATGGAATGTTGTCTGTTGTCGAGATTTTTATTACTCCAATGGATGGTAGCCTTGTAATTATGGAAGGTGGTCTATTTTCGAGATTTTTGTTACTCCAATGGATTGTAACCTTGTCATTATGGAAGGTAGTCTGTTGTCGAGATTTTTGTTACTCCAATGGATGGTAACATTGTCATTATGGATGATAGTCTGTTGACGAGATTTTTGTTATTCCAATTGATGGTAGCCTTGTCATTATGGAAGGTAGTCTGTTGTCGAGATTTTTGTTACTCCAATGGATGCTAGCCTTGTCATTATGGAAGGTAGTTTGTCATTGTGATTTCTATCACTCCAATGGATGGTAGCCTTGTAACTATGGAAGGTAGTCTGTTGTTCATATTTTTGTTACTTCAATGGATGGTAGCCTTGTCATTATGGAAGGTAGTTTGTTTTGGAGATTTTTGTTACTCCAATGGATGTTAGCCTTGTCATTATGGAAGGTATTCTGTTGTCGAGATTTTTGTTACTCCAATGGATGGTAACATTGTCATTATGGATGGTAGTCTATTGTCGGGATTTTTGTTATTCCAATGGATGGTAGCCTTTTCATTATGGAAGGTAGTCTGTTGTCGATATTTTTGTTACTCCAATGGATGCTAGCCTTGTCATTATAGAAGGTAGTCTGTCGTTGTGATTTTTGTCACTCCAATGGATGGTAGCCTTGTAACTATGGAAGGTAGTCTGTTGTTCATATTTTTGTTACTTCAATGGATGATAGCATTATCATTATGGAATGTTGTCTGTTGTCGAGATTTTTATTACTCCAATGGATGGTAGCCTTGTAATTATGGAAGGTAGTCTGTTTGCGAGGTTTTTGTTTCTCCAATGGTTGCTAGCCTTGTCATTACAGAAGGTAGTCTTTCGTTGGGATTTCTGTCACTCCAATGGATTATAGCCTTGTCACTATGGAAGGTAGTCTGTTGTTCATATTTTTATTACTCCAATGGATGGTAACCTTGTCATTATGGAATGTAGTCTATGGTCGAGATTTTTGTTTCTCCAATGGCTGGTATCAGTGTCATTATGGATGGTAGTCTGTTGTCGAGATTTTTGTTACTCTAATTGATGGTAGCCTTGTCATTATGGAAGGTAGTCTGTTTTAGATATTTATGTTACTCCAATGGATGGTAGCCTTGTCATTATGGAAGGTAGTCTGTTGTTGAGATTTTTGTTACTCCAATGGATGGTAACATTGTCATTATGGATGGTAGTCTGTTGTCGATATTTTTGGTATTCCAATGGATGGTAGCCTTGTCATTATGGAAGGTAGTCTGTTGTCGAGATTTCTGTTACTCCAATGGATTCTAGCCTTGTCATTATGGAAGGTAGTCTGTCGTTGTGATTTTTGTCACTCCAATGGATGGTAGCCTTGTAACTATGGAAGGTAGTCTGTTGTTCATATTTTTGTTACTTCAATGGATGATAGCATTATCATTATGGAATGTTGCTTGTTGTCGAAATTTTTATTACTCCAATGGATGGTAGCCTAGTAATAATGGAAGGTGGTCTATTTTCGAGATTTTTGTTACTCCAATGGATGGTAGGCTTGTCATTATGGAAGGTAGTCTGTTGTCGAGATTTTTGTTACTCCAATGGATGCTAGCCTTGTCATTACAGAAGGTAGTCTTTCGTTGGGATTTCTGTCACTCCAATGGATTGTAGCCTTGTCACTATGGAAGGTAGTCTGTTGTTCATATTTTTGTTACTCCAATGGATGGTAACCTTGTCATTATGGAATGTAGTCTATTGTCGAGATTTTTGTTACTCCAATGGCTGGTATCGTTGTCATTATGGATGGTAGTCTGTTGTCGAGATTTTTGGTACTCTAATGGATGGTAGCCTTTTCATTATGGAAGGTAGTCTATTTTCAATATTTTTGTTACTCCAATGGATGGTAGCCTTGTCATTATGGATGATAGTCTGTTGTCGAGATTTTTGTTATTCCAATTGATGGTAGCCTTGTCAATATAGAAGGTAGTCTGTTGTCGAGATTTTTGTTACTCCAATGGATGCTAGCCTTGTCATTATGGAAGGTAGTCTGTCATTGTGATTTTTGTCACTACAATGGATGGTAGCCTTGTAACTATGGAAGGTAGTATGTTGTTCATATTTTTGTTACTTCAATGGATGGTAGCCTTGTCATTATGGAAGGTAGTTTGTTTTCGAGATTTTTGTTACTCCAATGGATGTTAGCCTTGTCATTATGGAAGGTAGTCTGTTGTCGAGATTTTTGTTACTCCAATGGATGGTAACATTGTCATTATGGATGATAGTCTATTGTCGAGATTTTTGGTATTCCAATGGATGGTAGCCTTGTCATTATGGAAGGTAGTCTGTTGTCGAGATTTCTGTTACTCCAATGGATTCTAGCCTTGTCATTATGGAAGGTAGTCTGTCGTTGTGATTTTTGTCACTCCAATGGATGGTAGCCTTGTAACTATGGAAGGTAGTTTGTTGTTCATATTTTTGTTACTTCAATGGATGATAGCATTATCATTATGGAATGTTGTCTGTTGTCGAAATTTTTATTACTCCAATGGATGGTAGCCTTGTAATAATGGAAGGTAGTCTATTTTCGAGATTTTTGTTACTCCAATGGATGGTAGGCTTGTCATTATGGAAGGTAGTCTGTTGTCGAGATTTTTGTTACTCCAATGGATGCTAGCCTTGTCATTACAGAAGGCAGTTTTTCGTTGGGATTTCTGTCACTCCAATGGATTGTAGCCTTGTCACTATGGAAGGTAGTCTGTTGTTCATATTTTTATTACTCCAATGGATGGTAACCTTGTCATTATGGAATGTAGTCTATTGTTGAGATTTTTGTTACTCCAATGGCTGGTATCAGTGTCATTATGGATGGTAGTCAGTTGTTGAGATTTTTGTTACTCTAATTGATGGTAGCCTTGTCATTATGGAAGGTAGTCTGTTTTAGATATTTATGTTACTCCAATGGATGGTAGCCTTGTCATTATGGAAGGTAGTCTGTTGTCGAGATTTTTGTTACTCCAATGGATGGTAACCTTGTCATTATGGATGATAGTCTGTTGTCGAGATTTTTGTTATTCCAATAGATGGTAGCCTTGTCATTATGGAAGGTAGTCTGTTGTCGAGATTTTTGTTACTCCAATGGATGCTAGCCTTGTCATTATGGAAGGTAGTCTGTCATTGTGATTTCGGTCACTCCAATGGATGGTAGCCTTGTAACTATGGAAGGTAGTCTGTTGTTCATATTTTTGTTACTTCAATGGATGATAGCATTATCATTATGGAATGTTATCTGTTGTCGAGATTTTTATTACTCCAATGGATGGTAACCTTGTAATAATGGAAGGTGGTCTATTTTCGAGATTTTTGTTACTCCAATGGATGGTAGGCTTGTCAATATGGAAGGTAGTCTGTTGTCGAGATTTTTGTTACTCCAATGGATGCTAGCCTTGTCATTACAGAAGGTAGTCTTTCGTTGGGATTTTTGTCACTCCAATGGATTGTAGCCTTGTCACTATGGAAGGTAGTTTGTTGTTCATATTTTTGTTACTCCAATGGATGGTAACCTTGTCATTATGGAATGTAGTCTATAGTCGAGATTTTTGTTACTCGAATGGCTGTTATCGTTGTCATTATGGATGGTAGTCTGTTGTCGAGATTTTTGTTACTCTAATGGATGGTAGCCTTGTCATTATGGACGGTAGTCTGTTTTCAATATTTTTGTTACTCCAATGGATGGTAGCCTTGTCATTATGGATGGTAGTCTATTGTCGAGATTTTTGTTACTCCAATGGATGGTAACATTGTCATTATGGATGGTAGTCTGTTGTCGTGATTTTTGGTATTCCAATGGATGGTAGCCTTGTCATTATGGAAGGTAGTCTGTTGTCGAGATTTCTGTTACTCCAATGGATGCTAGCCTTGTCATTATGGAAGGTAGTCTGTCGTTGTGATTTCTGTCACTCCAATGGATGGTAGCCTTGTAACTATGGAAGGTAGTCTGTTGTTCATATTTTTGTTACTTCAATGGATGATAGCATTATCATTATAGAATGTTGTCTGTTATCGAAATTTTTATTACTCCAATGGATGGTAGCCTTGTAATAATGGAAGGTGGTCTATTTTCGAGATTTTTGTTACTCCAATGGATGGTAGGCTTGTCATTATGGAAGGTAGTCTGTTGTCGTGATTTTTGTTACTACAATGGATGCTAGCCTTGTCATTACAGAAGGTAGTCTTTCGTTGGGATTTCTGTCACTCCAATGGATTGTAGCCTTGTCACTATGGAAGGTAGTCTGTTGTTCATATTTTTGTTACTCCAATGGATGGTAACCTTGTCATTATGGAATGTAGTCTATTGTCGAGATTTTTGTTACTCCAATGGCTGGTATCGTTGTCATTATGGATGGTAGTCTGTTGTCGAGATTTTTGTTACTCTAATGGATGGTAGCTATGTCATTATGGAAGGTAGTCTATTTTCAATATTTGTGTTATTCCAATGGATGGTAGCCTTGTCATTATGGATGATAGTCTGTTGTCGAGATTTTTGTTATTCCAATTGATGGTAGCCTTGTCATTATGGAAGGTAGTCTGTTGTCGAGATTTTTGTTACTCCAATGGATGCTAGCCTTGTCATTATGGAAGGTAGTCTGTCATTGTGATTTCTGTCACTCCAATGGATGGTAGCCTTGTAACTATGGAAGGTAGTCTGTTGTTCATATTTTTGTTACTTCAATGGATGGTAGCCTTGTCATTATGGAAGGTAGTTTGTTTTCAAGATTTTTGTTACTCCAATGGATGTTAGCCTTGTCATTATGGAAGGTATTCTTCTGTCGAGATTTTTGTTACTCCAATGGATTGTAACATTGTCATTATGGATGGTAGTCTATTGTCGGTATTTTTGTTATTCCAATTGATGATAGCCTTTTCATTATGGAAGGTAGTCTGTTGTCGAGATTTTTGTGACTCCAATGGATGCTAGCCTTGTCATTATGGAAGGTAGTCTGTCGTTGTGATTTTTGTCACTCCAATGCATGGTAGCCTTGTAACTATGGAAGGTAGTCTGTTGTTCATATTTTTGTTACTTCAATGGATGATAGTATTATCATTATGGAATGTTGTCTGTTGTCGAGATTTTTATTACTCCAATGGATGATAGCCTTGTAATTATGGAAGGTGGTCTATTTTCGAGATTTTTGTTACTCCAATAGATGGTAGGCTTGTCATAATGGAAGGTAGTCTGTTTTCGAGATTTGTGTTACTCTAATGGATGGTAGCCTTATCATTGTGGAAGGTAGTCTGTTTTCAATATTTTTGTTACTCCAATGGATGGTAGCCTTGTCATTATGGAAGGTAGTCTGTTGTCGAGATTTTTGTTACTCCAATGGATGGTAACATTGTCATTATGGATGGTAGTCTGTTGTCGAGATTTTTGGTATTCCAATGGATGGTAGCCTTGTCATTATGGAAGGTAGTCTGTTGTCGAGATTTCTGTTACTCCAATGGATGCTAGCCTTGTCATTATGGAAGGTAGTCTGTCGTTGTGATTTTTGTCACTCCAATAGATGGTAGCCTTGTAACTATGGAAGGTAGTCTGTTGTTCATATTTTTGTTACTTCAATGGATGATGGCATTATCATTATGGAATGTTATCTGTTGTCGAAATTTTTATTACTCCAATGGATGGTAGCCTTGTAATATTGGAAGGTAGTCTATTTTCGAGATTTTTGTTACTCCAATGGATGGTAGGCTTGTCATTATGGAAGGTAGTCTGTTGTCGAGATTTTTGTTACTCCAATGGATGCTAGCCTTGTCATTACAGATGGTAGTCTTTCGTTGGGATTTCTGTCACTCCAATGGATTGTAGCCTTGTCACTATGGAAGGTAGTCTGTTGTTCATATTTTTGTTACTCCAATGGATGGTAACCTTGTCATTATGGAATGTAGTCTATTGTCGAGATTTTTGTTACTCCAATGGCTGGTATCATTGTCATTATGGATGGTAGTCTGTTGTCGAGATTTTTGTTACTCTAATGGATGGTAGCCTTGTCATTATGGAAGGTAGTCTATTTTCAATATTTGTGTTACTCCAATGGATGGTAGCCTTGTTATTATGGATGATAGTCTGTTGTCGAGATTTTTGTTATTCCAATTGATGGTAGCCTTGTCATTATGGAAGGTAGTCTGTTGTCGAGATTTTTGTTACTCCAATGGATGCTAGCCTTGTCATTATGGAAGGTAGTCTGTCATTGTGATTTCTGTCACTCCAATGGATGGTAGCCTTGTAACTATGGAAGGTAGTCTGTTGTTCATATTTTTGTTACTTCAATGGATGGTAGCCTTGTGATTATGGAAGGTAGTTTGTTTTCGAGATTTTTATTACTCCAATGGATGTTAGCCTTGTCATTATGGAAGGTATTCTGTTGTCGAGATTTTTGTTACTCCAATGGATGGTAACATTGAAATTATGGATGGTAGTCTATTGTCGGGATTTTTGTTATTCCAATGGATGGTAGCCTTTTCATTATGGAAGGTAGTCTGTTGTCGAGATTTTTGTTACTCCAATGGATGCTAGCCTTGTCATTATGGAAGGTAGTCTGTCGTTGTGATTTTTGTCACTCTAATGGATGGTAGCCTTGTAACTATGGAAGGTAGTCTGTTGTTCATATTTTTGTTACTTCAATGGATGATAGCATTATCATTATGGAATGTTGTCTGTTGTCGAGATTTTTATTACTCCAATGGATGGAGCCTTGTAATTATGGAAGGTGGTCTATTTTCGAGATTTTTGTTACTCCAATAGATGGTAGGCTTGTCATTATGGAAGGTAGTCTGTTTTCGAGATTTTTGTTTCTCCAATGGTTGCTAGCCTTGTCATTACAGAAGGTAGTCTGTTTTCAATATTTTTGTTACTCCAATTGATGGTAGCCTTGTCATTATGGAAGGTAGTCTGTTGTCGAGATTTTTGTTACTCCAATGGATGGTAACATTGTCATTATGGATGGTAGTCTGTTGTCGAGATTTTTGGTATTCCAATGGATGGTAGCCTTGTCATTATGGAAGGTAGTCTGTTGTTGAGATTTCTGTTACTCCAATGGATGCTAGCCTTGTCATTATGGAAGGTAGTCTGTCGTTGTGATTTTTGTCACTCCAATGGATGGTAGCCTTGTAACTATGGAAGGTAGTCTGTTGTTCATATTTTTGTTACTTCAATGGATGATAGCATTATCATTATGGAATGTTGTCTGTTGTCGAAATTTTTATTACTCCAATGGATGGTAGCCTTGTAATAATGGAAGGTGGTCTATTTTCGAGATTTTTGTTACTCCAAAGGATGGTAGGCTTGTCAATATGGAAGGTAGTCTATTGTCGAGATTTTTGTTACTCCAATGGATGCTAGCCTTGTCATTACAGAAGGTAGTCTTTCGTTGGGATTTCTGTCACTCCAATGGATTGTAGCCTTGTCACTATGGAAGGTAGTCTGTTGTTCATATTTTTGTTACTCCAATGGATGGTAACCTTGTCATTATGGAATGTAGTCTATTGTCGAGATTTTTGTTACTCCAATGGCTGGTATCGTTGTCATTATGGATGGTAGTCTGTTGTCGAGATTTTTGTTACTCTAATGGATGGTAGCCTTGTCATTATGGAAGGTAGTCTATTTTCAATATTTGTGTTACTCCAATGGATGGTAGCCTTGTCATTATGGATGATAGTTTGTTGTCGAGATTTTTGTTATTCCAATTGATGGTAGCCTTGTCATTATGGAAGGTAGTCTGTTGTCGAGATTTTTGTTACTCCAATGGATGCTAGCCTTATCATTATGGAAGGTAGTCTGTCGTTGTGATTTTTGTCACTCCAATGGATGGTAGCCTTGTAACTATGGAAGGTAGTCTGTTGTTCATATTTTTGTTACTTCAATGGATGATAGCATTATCATTATGGAATGTTGTCTATTGTCGAGATTTTTATTACTCCAATGGATGATAGCCTTGTAATTATGGAAGGTGGTCTATTTTCGAGATTTTTGTTACTCCAATAGATGGTAGGCTTGTCATTATGGAAGGTAGTCTGTTTTCGAGATTTGTGTTACTCTAATGGATGGTAGCCTTGTCATTATGGAAGGTAGTTTGTTTTCGAGATTTTTGTTGCTCCAATGGATGGTAGCCTTGTCATTATGGAAGGTAGTCTGTTGTCGAGATTTTTGTTACTCCAATGGATGGTAACATTGTCATTATGGATGGTAGTCTGTTGTCGAGATTTTTGGTATTCCAATGGATGGTAGCCTTGTCATTATGGAAGGTAGTCTGTTGTCGAGATTTCTGTTACTCCAATGGATGCTAGCCTTGTCATTATGGAAGGTAGTCTGTCGTTGTGATTTTTGACACTCCAATGGATGGTAGCCTTGTAACTATGGAAGGTAGTCTGTTGTTCATATTTTTGTTAC
This sequence comes from Vicia faba, assembly GCA_948472305.1. Classification (NCBI taxonomy): domain Eukaryota; kingdom Viridiplantae; phylum Streptophyta; class Magnoliopsida; order Fabales; family Fabaceae; genus Vicia; species Vicia faba. The sequence goes on from OX451741.1 coordinate 529,149,910, forward strand.
TTCAATGGATGATAGCATTATCATTATGGAATGTTGTCTGTTGTCGAAATTTTTATTACTCCAATGGATGGTAGCCTTGTAATAATGGAAGGTGGTCTATTTTCGAGATTTTTGTTACTCCAAAGGATGGTAGGCTTGTCAATATGGAAGGTAGTCTGTTGTCGAGATTTTTGTTACTCCAATGGATGCTAGCCTTGTCATTACAGAAGGTAGTCTTTCGTTGGGATTTCTGTCACTCCAATGGATTGTAGCCTTGTCACTATCGAAGGTAGTCTGTTGTTCATATTTTTGTTACTCCAATGGATGGTAACCTTGTCATTATGGAATGTAGTCTATTGTCGAGATTTTTGTTACTCCAATGGCTGGTATCGTTGTCATTATGGATGGTAGTCTGTTGTCGAGATTTTTGTTACTCTAATGGATGGTAGCCTTGTCATTATGGAAGGTAGTCTATTTTCAATATTTGTGTTACTCCAATGGATGGTAGCCTTGTCATTATGGATGATTGTCTGTTGTCGAGATTTTTGTTATTCCAATTGATGGTAGCCTTGTCATTATGGAAGGTAGTCTGTTGTCGAGATTTTTGTTACTCCAATGGATGCTAGCCTTGTTATTATGGAAGGTAGTCTGTCATTTTGATTTCTGTCACTCCAATGGATGGTAGCCTTGTAACTATGGAAGGTAGTCTGTTGTTCATATTTTTGTTACTTCAATGGATGGTAGCCTTTTCATTATGGAAGGTAGTTTGTTTTCGAGATATTTGTTACTCCAATGGATGTTAGGCTTGTCATTATGGAAGGTATTCTGCTGTCGAGATTTTTGTTACTCCAACGGATGGTAACATTGTCATTATGGATGGTAGTCTATTGTCGGGATTTTTGTTATTCCAATGGATGGTAGCCTTTTCATTATGGAAGGTAGTCTGTTGTCGAGATTTTTGTGACTCCAATGGATGCTAGCCTTGTCATTATGGAAGGTAGTTTGTCGTTGTGATTTTTGTCACTCCAATGGATGGTAGCCTTGTAACTATGGAAGGTAGTCTGTTGTTCATATTTTTGTTACTTCAATGGATGATAGCATTTTCATTATGGAATGTTGTCTGTTGTCGAGATTTTTATTACTCCAATGGATGATAGCCTTGTAATTATGGAAGGTGGTCTATTTTCGAGATTTTTGTTACTCCAATAGATGGTAGGCTTGTCATTATGGAAGGTAGTCTGTTTTCGAGATTTGTGTTACTCTAATGGATGGTAGCCTTGTCATTATGGAAGGTAGTCTGTTTTCAATATTTTTGTTACTCTAATGGATGGTAGCCTTGTCATTATGGAAGGTAGTCCGTTGTCGAGATTTTTGTTACTCCAATGGATGGTAACATTGTCATTATGGATGGTAGTCTGTTGTCGATATTTTTGGTATTCCAATGGATGGTAGCCTTGTCATTATGGAAGGTAGTCTGTTGTCGAGATTTCTGTTACTCCAATGGATGCTAGCCTTGTCATTATGGAAGGTAGTCTGTCGTTGTGATTTCTGTCACTCAAATGGATGGTAGCCTTGTAACTATGGAAGGTAGTTTGTTGTACATATTTTTGTTACTTCAATGGATGGTAGCCTTGTCATTATGGAAGGTAGTTTGTTTTCGAGATTTTTGTTACTCCAATGGATGTTTGGCTTGTCATTATGGAAGGTATTCTGCTGTCGAGATTTTTCTTACTCCAATGGATGGTAACATTGTCATTATGGATGGTAGTCTATTGTCGGGATTTTTGTTATTCCAATGGATGGTAGCCTTTTCATTATGGAAGGTAGTCTGTTGTCGAAATTTTTGTGAATCCAATGGATGCTAGCCTTGTCATTATGGAAGGTAGTCTGTCGTTGTGATTTTTGTCACTCAAATGGATGGTAGCCTTGTAACTATGGAAGGTAGTATGTTGTTCATATTTTTGTTACTTCAATGGATGATAGCATTATCATTATGGAATGTTGTCTGTTGTCGAGATTTTTATTACTCCAATGGATGATAGCCTTGTAATTATGGAAGGTGGTCTATTTTCGAGATTTTTGTTACTCCAATAGATGGTAGGCTTGTCATTATGGAAGGTAGTCTGTTTTCGAAATTTGTGTTACTCTAATGGATGGTAGCCTTGTCATTATGGAAGGTAGTCTATTTTCAATATTTTTGTTACTCCAATGGATGGTAGCCTTGTCATTATGGAAGGTAGTCTGTTGTCGAGATTTTTGTTACTCCAATGGATGGTGACATTGTCATTATGGTTGGTAGTCTGTTGTCGAGATTTTTGGTATTCCAATGGATGGTAGCCTTGTCATTATGGAAGGTAGTCTGTTGTCGAGATTTCTGTTACTCCAATGGATGCTAGCCTTGTCATTATGGAAGGTAGTCTGTCGTTGTGATTTTTGTCACTCCAATGGATGGTAGCCTTGTAACTATGGAAGGTAGTTTGTTGTTCATATTTTTGTTACTTCAATGGATGATAGCATTATCATTATGGAATGTTGTCTGTTGTCGAAATTTTTATTACTCCAATGGATGGTAGCCTTGTAATAATGGAAGGTAGTCTATTTTCGAGATTTTTGTTACTCCAATGGATGGTAGGCTTGTCATTATGGAAGGTAGTCTATTGTCGAGATTTTTGTTACTCCAATGGATGCTAGCCTTGTCATTACAGAAGGTAGTTTTTCGTTGGGATTTCTGTCACTCCAATTGATTGTAGCCTTGTCACTATGGAAGGTAGTCTGTTGTTCATATTTTTGTTACTCCAATGGATGGTAACCTTGTCATTATGGAATGTAGTCTATTGACGAGATTTTTGTTACTCCAATGGCTGGTATCGTTGTCATTCTGGATGGTAGTCTGTTGTCGAGATTTTTGTTACTCTAATGGATGGTAGCCTTGTCATTATGGAAGGTAGTCTATTTTCAATATTTGTGTTACTCCAATGGATGGTAGCCTTGTCATTATGGATGATAGTCTGTTGTCGAGATTTTTGTTATTCCAATTGATGGTAGCCTTGTCATTATGGAAGGTAGTCTGTTGTCGAGACTTTTGTAACTCCAATGGATGCTAGCCTTGTCATTATGGAAGGTAGTCTGTCATTGTGATTTCTGTCACTCCAATGGATGGTAGCCTTGTAACTATGGAAGGTAGTCTGTTGTTCATATTTTTGTTACTTCAATGGATGGTAGCCTTGTCATTATGGAAGGTAGTTTGTTTTCGAGATATTTGTTACTCCAATGGATGTTAGGCTTGTCATTATGGAAGGTATTCTGCTGTCGAGATTTTTGTTACTCCAATGGATGGTAACATTGTCATTATGGATGGTAGTCTATTGTCGGGATTTTTGTTATTCCAATGGATGGTAGCCTTTTCATTATGGAAGGTAGTCTGTTGTCGAGATTTTTGTGACTCCAATGGATGCTAGCCTTGTCATTATGCAAGGTAGTCTGTCGTTGTGATTTTTGTCACTCCAATGGATGGTAGCCTTGTAACTATGGAAGTTAGTCTATTGTTCATATTTTTGTTACTTCAATGGATGATAGCATTATCATTATGGAATGTTGTCTGTTGTCGAGATTTTTATTACTCCAATGGAAGATAGCCTTGTAATTATGGAAGGTGGTCTATTTTCGAGATTTTTGTTAGTCCAATAGATGGTAGGCTTGTCATTATGGAAGGTAGTCTGTTTTCGAGATTTGTGTTACTCTAATGGATGGTAGCCTTGTCATTATGGAAGGTAGTCTGTTTTCAATATTTTTGTTACTCCAATGGATGGTAGCCTTGTCATTATGGAAGGTAGTCTGTTGTCGAGATTTTTGTTACTCCAATGGATGGTAACATTGTCATTATGGATGGTAGTCTGTTGTCGAGATTTTTGGTATTCCAATGGATGGTAGCCTTGTCATTATGGAAGGTAGTCTGTTGTCGAGATTTCTGTTACTCCAATGGATGCTAGCCTTGTCATTATGGAAGGTAGTCTGTCGTTGTGATTTTTGACACTCCAATGGATGGTAGCCTTGTAACTATGGAAGGTAGTCTGTTGTTCATATTTTTGTTACTTCAATGGATGATAGCATTATCATTATGGAATGTTGTCTGTTGTCGAAATTTTTATTACTCCAATGGATGGTAGCCTTGTAATAATGGAAGGTAGTCTATTTTCGAGATTTTTGTTACTCCAATGGATGGTAGGCTTGTCATTATGGAAGGTAGTCTGTTGTCGAGATTTTTGTTACTCCAATGGATGCTAGCCTTGTCATTACAGAAGGTAGTTTTTCGTTGGGATTTCTGTCACTCCAATGGATTGTAGCCTTGTCACTATGGAAGGTAGTCTGTTGTTCATATTTTTGTTACTCCAATGGATGGTAACCTTGTCATTATGGAATGTAGTCTATTGACGAGATTTTTGTTACTCCAATGGCTGGTATCGTTGTCATTCTGGATGGTAGTCTGTTGTCGAGATTTTTGTTACTCTAATGGATGGTAGCCTTGTCATTATGGAAGGTAGTCTATTTTCAATATTTGTGTTACTCCAATGGATGGTAGCCTTGTCATTATGGATGATAGTCTGTTGTCGAGATTTTTGTTATTCCAATTGATGGTAGCCTTGTCATTATGGAAGGTAGTCTGTTGTCGAGATTTTTGTAACTCCAATGGATGCTAGCCTTGTCATTATGGAAGGTAGTCTGTCATTGTGATTTCTGTCACTCCAATGGATGGTAGCCTTGTAACTATGGAAGGTAGTCTGTTGTTCATATTTTTGTTACTTCAATGGATGGTAGCCTTGTCATTATGGAAGGTAGTTTGTTTTCGAGATATTTGTTACTCCAATGGATGTTAGGCTTGTCATTATGGAAGGTATTCTGCTGTCGAGATTTTTGTAACTCCAATGGATGGTAACATTGTCATTATGGATGGTAGTCTATTGTCGGGATTTTTGTTATTCCAATGGATGGTAGCCTTTTCATTATGGAAGGTAGTCTGTTGTCGAGATTTTTGTGACTCCAATGGATGCTAGCCTTGTCATTATGGAAGGTAGTCTGTCGTTGTGATTTTTGTCACTCCAATGGATGGTAGCCTTGTAACTATGGAAGTTAGTCTATTGTTCATATTTTTGTTACTTCAATGGATGATAGCATTATCATTATGGAATGTTGTCTGTTGTCGAGATTTTTATTACTCCAATGGATGATAGCCTTGTAATTATGGAAGGTGGTCTATTTTCGAGATTTTTGTTAGTCCAATAGATGGTAGGCTTGTCATTATGGAAGGTAGTCTGTTTTCGAGATTTGTGTTACTCTAATGGATGGTAGCCTTGTCATTATGGAAGGTAGTCTGTTTTCAATATTTTTGTTACTCCAATGGATGGTAGCCTTGTCATTATGGAAGGTAGTCTGTTGTCGAGATTTTTGTTACTCCAATGGATGGTAACATTGTCATTATTGATGGTAGTCTGTTGTCGAGATTTTTGGTATTCCAATGGATGGTAGCCTTGTCATTATGGAAGGTAGTCTGTTGTCGAGATTTCTGTTACTCCAATGGATGCTAGCCTTGTCATTATGGAAGGTAGTCTGTCGTTGTGATTTTTGTCACTCCAATGGATGGTAGCCTTGTAACTATGGAAGGTAGTCTGTTGTTCATATTTTTGTTACTTCAATGGATGATAGCATTATCATTATGGAATGTTGTCTGTTGTCGAAATTTTTATTACTCCAATGGATGGTAGCCTTGTAATAATGGAAGGTAGTCTATTTTCGAGATTTTTGTTACTCCAATGGATGGTAGGCTTGTCATTATGGAAGGTAGTCTGTTGTCGAGATTTTTGTTACTCCAATGGATGCTAGCCTTGTCATTACAGAAGGTAGTTTTTCGTTGGGATTTCTGTCACTCCAATGGATTGTAGCCTTGTCACTATGGAAGGTAGTCTGTTGTTCATATTTTTGTTACTCCAATGGATGGTAACCTTGTCATTATGGAATGTAGTCTATTGACGAGATTTTTGTTACTCCAATGGCTGGTATCGTTATCATTCTGGATGGTAGTCTGTTGTCGAGATTTTTGTTACTCTAATGGATGGTAGCCTTGTCATTATGGAAGGTAGTCTATTTTCAATATTTGTGTTACTCCAATGGATGGTAGCCTTGTCATTATGGATGATAGTCTGTTGTCGAGATTTTTGTTATTCCAATTGATGGTAGCCTTGTCATTATGGAAGGTAGTCTGTTGTCGAGATTTTTGTAACTCCAATGGATGCTAGCCTTGTCATTATGGAAGGTAGTCTGTCATTGTGATTTCTGTCACTCCAATGGATGGTAGCCTTGTAACTATGGAAGGTAGTCTGTTGTTCATATTTTTGTTACTCCAATGGATGGTAACCTTGTCATTATGGAATGTAGTCTATTGACGAGATTTTTGTTACTCCAATGGCTGGTATCGTTATCATTCTGGATGGTAGTCTGTTGTCGAGATTTTTGTTACTCTAATGGATGGTAGCCTTGTCATTATGGAAGGTAGTCTATTTTCAATATTTGTGTTACTCCAATGGATGGTAGCCTTGTCATTATGGATGATAGTCTGTTGTCGAGATTTTTGTTATTCCAATTGATGGTAGCCTTGTCATTATGGAAGGTAGTCTGTTGTCGAGATTTTTGTAACTCCAATGGATGCTAGCCTTGTCATTATGGAAGGTAGTCTGTCATTGTGATTTCTGTCACTCCAATGGATGGTAGCCTTGTAACTATGGAAGGTAGTCTGTTGTTCATATTTTTGTTACTTCAATGGATGGTAGCCTTGTCATTATGGAAGGTAGTTTGTTTTCGAGATATTTGTTACTCCAATGGATGTTAGGCTTGTCATTATGGAAGGTATTCTGCTGTCGAGATTTTTTTTACTCCAATGGATGGTAACATTGTCATTATGGATGGTAGTCTATTGTCGGGAATTTTGTTATTCCAATGGATGGTAGCCTTTTCATTATGGAAGGTAGTCTGTTGTCGAGATTTTTGTGACTCCAATGGATGCTAGCCTTGTCATTATGGAAGGTAGTCTGTCGTTGTGATTTTTGTCACTCCAATGGATGGTAGCCTTGTAACTATGGAAGTTAGTCTATTGTTCATATTTTTGTTACTTCAATGGATGATAGCATTATCATTATGGAATGTTGTCTGTTGTCGAGATTTTTATTACTCCAATGGATGATAGCCTTGTAATTATGGAAGGTGGTCTATTTTCGAGATTTTTGTTAGTCCAATAGATGGTAGGCTTGTCATTATGGAAGGTAGTCTGTTTTCGAGATTTGTGTTACTCTAATGGATGGTAGCCTTGTCATTATGGAAGGTAGTATGTTTTCAATATTTTTGTTACTCCAATGGATGGTAGCCTTGTCATTATGGAAGGTAGTCTGTTGTCGAGATTTTTATTACTCCAATGGATGGTAACATTGTCATTATGGATGGTAGTCTGTTGTCGAGATTTTTGGTATTCCAATGGATGGTAGCCTTGTCATTATGGAAGGTAGTCTGTTGTCGAGATTTCTGTTACTCCAATGGATGCTAGCCTTGTCATTATGGAAGGTAGTCTGTCGTTGTGATTTTTGACACTCCAATGGATGGTAGCCTTGTAACTATGGAAGGTAGTCTGTTGTTCATATTTTTGTTACTTCAATGGATGATAGCATTATCATTATGGAATGTTGTCTGTTGTCGAAATTTTTATTACTCCAATGGATGGTAGCCTTGTAATAATGGAAGGTAGTCTATTTTCGAGATTTTTGTTACTCCAATGGATGGTAGGCTTGTCATTATGGAAGGTAGTCTGTTGTCGAGATTTTTGTTACTCCAATGGATGCTAGCCTTGTCATTACAGAAGGTAGTTTTTCGTTGGGATTTCTGTCACTCCAATGGATTGTAGCCTTGTCACTATGGAAGGTAGTCTGTTGTTCATATTTTTGTTACTCCAATGGATGGTAACCTTGTCATTATGGAATGTAGTCTATTGTCGAGATTTTTGTTACTCCAATGGCTGGTATCGTTGTCATTATGGATGGTAGTCTGTTGTCGAGATTTTTGTTACTCTAATGGATGGTAGCCTTGTCATTATGGAAGGTAGTCTATTTTCAATATTTGTGTTACTCCAATGGATGGTAGCCTTGTCATTATGGATGATAGTCTGTTGTCGAGATTTTTGTTATTCCAATTGATGGTAGCCTTGTCATTATGGAAGGTAGTCTGTTGTCGAGATTTTTGTTACTCCAATGGATGCTAGCCTTGTCATTATGGAAGGTAGTCTGTCATTGTGATTTCTGTCACTCCAATGGATGGTAGCCTTGTAACTATGGAAGGTAGTCTGTTGTTGAGATTTTTGTTACTCTAATTGATGGTAGCCTTGTCATTATGGAAGGTAGTCTATTTTAGATATTTATGTTACTCCAATGGATGGTAGCCTTGTCATTATGGAAGGTAGTCTGTTGTCGAGATTTTTGTTACTCCAATGGATGGTAACATTGTCATTATGGATGATAGTCTGTTGTCGAGATTTTTTTTATTCCAATTGATGGTAGCCTTGTCATTATGGAAGGTAGTCTGTTGTCGAGATTTTTGTTACTCCAATGGATGCTAGCCTTGTCATTATGGAATGTAGTCGGTCATTGTGATTTCTGTCACTCCAATGGATGGTAACCTTGTAACTATGGAAGGTAGTTAGTTGTTCATATTTTTGTTACTTCAATGGATGATAGCATTATCGTTATGGAATGTTATCTGTTGTCGAGAATTTTATTACTCCAATGGATGATAGCCTTGTAATTATGGAAGGTGGTCTATTTTCGAGATTTTGGTTACTCCAATAGATGGTAGGCTTGTCTTTATGGAAGGTAGTCTGTTTTCGAGATTTTTGTTTCTCCAATGGTTGCTAGCCTTGTCATTACAGAAGGTAGTCTTTCGTTGGGATTTCTGTCACTCCAATGGATTGTAGCCTTGTCACTATGGAAGGTAGTCTGTTGTTCATATTTTTATTACTCCAATGGATGGTAACCTTGTCATTATGGAATGTAGTCTATTGTCGATATTTTTGTTACTCCAATGGCTAGTATCAGTGTCATTATGGATGGTAGTCTGTTGTCGAGATTTTTGTTACTCTGATTGATGGTAGCCTTGTCATTATGGAAGGTAGTCTGTTTTAGATATTTATGTTACTCCAATGGATGGTAGCCTTGTCATTATGGAAGGTAGTCTGTTGTCGAGATTTTTTTACTCCAATGGATGGTAACATTTTCATTATGGATGATAGTCTGTTGTCGAGATTTTTGTTATTCCAATTGATGGTAGCCTTGTCATTATGGAAGGTAGTCTGTTATCGAGATTTTTGTTACTCCAATGGATGCTAGCCTTGTCATTATGGAAGGTAGTCTGTCATTGTGATTTCTGTCACTCCAATGGATGGTAGCCTTGTAACTATGGAAGGTAGTCTGTTGTTCATATTTTTGTTACTTCAATGGATGATAGCATTATCATTATGGAATGTTATCTGTTGTCGAGATTTTTATTACTCCAATGGATGGTAGCCTTGTAATAATGGAAGGTGGTCTATTTTCGAGATTTTTGTTACTCCAATGGATGGTAGGCTTGTCAATATGGAAGGTAGTCTGTTGCCGAAATTTTTGTTACTCCAATGGATGCTAGCCTTGTCATTATAGAAGGTAGTCTTTCGTTGGGATTTCTGTCACTCCAATGGATTGTAGCCATGTCACTATGGAAGGTAGTCTTTTGTTCATATTTTTGTTACTCCAATGGATGGTAACCTTGTCATTATGGAATGTAGTCTATTGTCGAGATTTTTGTTACTCCAATGGCTGGTATCGTTGTCATTATGGATGGTAGTCTGTTGTCGAGATTTTTGTTACTCTAATGGATGGTAGCCTTGTCATTATGGAAGGTAGTCTGTTTTCAATATTTTTGTTACTCCAATGGATGGTAGCCTTGTCATTATGGAAGTTAGTCTGTTGTCGAGATTTTTGTTACTCCAATGGATGGTAACATTGTCATTATGGATGGTAGTCTGTTGTCGAGATTTTTGTTATTCAAATGGATGGTAGCCTTGTCATTATGGAAGGTAGTCTGTTGTCGAGATTTCTGTTACTCCAATGGATGCTAGCCTTATCATTATGGAAGGTAGTTTGTCATTGTGATTTCTGTCACTCCAATGGATGGTAGCCTTGTTACTATGGAAGGTAGTCTGTTGTTCATATTTTTGTTACTTCAATGGATGATAGCATTATCATTATGGAATGTTGTCTGTTGTCAAAAATTTTATTACTCCAATAGATGGTAGCCTTGTAATAATGGAAGGTCGTCTATTTTCGAGATTTTTGTTACTCCAGTGGATGGTAGGCTTGTCATTATGGAAGGTAGTCTGTTGTCGAGATTTTTGTTACTCCAATGGATGCTAGCCTTGTCATTACAGAAGGTAGTCTTTCGTTGGGATTTCTATCACTCCAATGGATTGTAGCCTTGTCACTATGGAAGGTAGTCTGTTGTTCATATTTTTGTTACTCCAATGGATGGTAAACTTGTCATTATGGAATGTAGTCTATTGTCGAGATTTTTGTTACTCCAATGGCTGGTATCGTGGTCATTATGTATGGTAGTCTGTTGTCGAGATTTTTGTTACTCCAATGGATGGTAGCCTTGTCATTATGGAAGGTAGTCTGTTTTCAATATTTTTGTTACTCCAATGGAAGGTAGTCTGTTGTCGAGATTTTTATTACTCCAATGGATGGTAACATTGTCATTATGGATGGTAGTCTGTTGTCGAGATTTTTGTTATTCCAATAGATGGTAGCCTTGTCAATAGGGAAGGTAGTCTATTGTCGAGATTTCTATTACTCCAATGGATGTTAGCCTTGTAACTATGGAAGGTAGTCTGTTGTTCATATTTTTGTTACTTCAATGGATGATAGCATTATCATTATTGAATGTTGTCTGTTGTCGAGATTTTTATTACTCCAATGGATGGTAGCCTTGTAATTATGGAAGGTGGTCTATTTTCGAGATTTTTCTTACTCCAATAGATGGTAGGCTTGTCATTATGGAAGGTAGTCTGTTGTCGAGATTTTTGTTTCTCCAATGGTTGCTAGCCTTGTCATTACAGAAGGTAGTCTTTCATTGTGATTTCCGTCACTCCAATGGATTGTAGCCTTGTCACTATGGAAGGTAGTCTTTTGTTCATATATTTGTTACTCCAATGGATGGTAACCTTGTTATTATGGAATGTAGTCTATTCTCGAGATTTTTGTTACTCCAATGGCTGGTATCGTTGTCATTATGGATGGTAGTCTGTTGTCGATATTTTTGTTACTCTAATTGATGGTAGCCTAGTCATTATGGAAGGTAGTCTGTTTTAGATATTTATGTTACTCCAATGGATGGTAGCCTTGTCATTATGGAAGGTAGTCTGTTGTCGAGATTTTTGGTACTCTAATGGATGGTAGCCTTGTCATTATGGAAGGTAGTCTGTTGTCGAGATTTTTGTTACTCCAATGGATGCTAGCCTTGTCATTATGGAAGGTAGTCTGTCGTTGTGATTTCTTTCACTCCAATGGATGGTAGCCTTGTAACTATGGAAGGTAGTCTGTTGTTCATATTTTTGTTACTTCAATGGATGATAGCATTATCATTATGGAATGTTATCTATTGTCGAGATTTTTATTACTCCAATGGATGGTAGCCTTGTAATAATGGAAGGTGGTCTATTTTCGAGATTTTTGTTACTCCAAAGGATTGTAGGCTTGTCATTATGGAAGGTAGTCTATTGTCGAGATTTTTGTTACTCCAATGGATGCTAGCCTTGTCATTACAGAAGGTAGTCTTTCGTTGGGATTTCTGTCACTCCAATGGATTGTAGCCTTGCCACTATGGAAGGTAGTTTGTTGTTCATATTTTTGTTACTCCAATGGATGGTAACCTTGTCATTATGGAATGTAGTCTATTGTCGAGATTTTTATTACTCCAATGGCTGGTATCGTTCTCATTATGGATGGTAGTCTGTTGTCGAGATTTTTGTTACTCTAATGGATGGTAGCCTTTTCATTATGGAAGGTAGTCTGTTTTCAATATTTTTGTTACTCCAATGGATGGTAGCCTTGTCATTATAGAAGGTAGTCTGTTGTCGAGATTTTTGTTACTCTAATGGATGGTAACATTGTCATTATAGATGGTAGTCTGTTGTCGAGATTTTTGTTATTCCAATGGATGGTAGCCTTGTCATTATAGAAGGTAGTTTGTTGTCGAAATTTCTGTTACTCCAATGGATGCTAGCCTTGTCATTATGGAAGGTAGTCTGTCGTTGTGATTTCTGTCACTCCAATAGATGGTAGCCTTGTAACTATGGAAGGTAGTCTGTTGTTCATATTTTTGTTACTTCAATGGATCAGAGCATTATCATTATGGAATGTTGTCTGTTGTGGAAATTTTTATTACTCCAATGGATGGTAGCCTTGTAATAATGAAAGGTGGTCTATTTTCAAGATTTTTGTTACTCCAATGGATGGTAGGCTTGTCATTATGGAAGGTAGTCTGTTGTCGAGATTTTTGTTACTCCAATGGATGCTAGACTTGTCATTATAGAAGGTAGTCTTTCGTTGGGATTTCTGTCACTCCAATGGATTGTAGCCTTGTCACTATGGAAGGTAGTCTGTTGTTCATATTTTTGTTACTCCAATGGATGGTAACCTTGTCATTATGGAATGTAGTCTATTGTCGAGATTTTTGTTACTCCAATGGCTGGTATCGTTGTCATTATGGATGGTAGTCTGTTGTCGAGATTTTTGTGACTCTAATGGATGGTAGCCTTGTCATTATTGAAGGTAGTCTGTTTTCAATATTTTTGTTACTCCAATGGATGGTAGCCTTGTCATTATGGAAGGTAGTTTGTTGTCGAGATTTTTGTTACACCAATGGATGGTAACATTGTCATTATGGATGGTAGTCTGTTGTCGAGATTTTTGTTATTCAAATGGATGGTAGCCTTGTCATTATGGAAGGTAGTCTGTTGACGGGATTTCTGTTACTCCAATGGATGCTAGCCTTATCATTATGGAAGGTAGTTTGTCGTTGTGATTTCTGTCACTCCAATGGATGGTAGCCTTGTAACTATCGAAGGTAGTTAGTTGTTCATATTTTTGTTACTTCAATGGATGATAGCATTATCATTATGGAATGTTGTCTGTTGTCGAAAATTTTATTACTCCAATAGATGGTAGCCTTGTAATAATGGAAGGTGGTCTATTTTCGAGATTTTTTTTACTCCAATGGATGGTAGGCTTGTCATTATGGAAGGTAGTCTGTTGTCGAGATTTTTTTTACTCCAATGGATGGTAACATTGTCATTATGGATGGTAGTCTGTTGTCGAGATTTTTGTTCTTCCAATGGATGGTAGCCTTGTCATTATAGAAGGTAGTCTTTTGTCGAGATTTCTGTTACTCCAATGGATGCTAGCCTTGTCATTATGGAAGGTAGTCTGTCGTTGTGATTTCTGTCACTCCAATAGATGGTAGCCTTGTAACTATGGAAGGTAGTCTGTTTTTCATATTTTTGTTACTTCAATGGATGATAGCATTATCATTATGGAATGTTGTCTGTTGTCGAAATTTTTATTACTCCAATGGATGGTAGCCTTGTAATAATGAAAGGTGGTCTATTTTCAAGATTTTTGTTACTCCAATGGATGGTAGGCTTGTCATTATGGAAGGTAGTCTTTTGTCGAGATTTTTGTTACTCCAATGGATGCTAGCCTTGTCATTATAGAAGGTAGTCTTTCGTTGGGATTTCTGTCACTCCAATGGATTGTAGCCTTGTCACTATGGAAGGTAGTCTGTTGTTCATATTTTTGTTACTCCAATGGATGGTAACCTTGTCATTATGGAATGTAGTCTATTGTCGAGATTTTTGTTACTCCAATGGCTGGTATCGTTGTCATTATGGATGGTAGTCTATTGTCGAGATTTTTGTGACTCTAATGGATGGTAGCCTTGTCATTATGGAAGGTAGTCTGTTTTCAATATTTTTGTTACTCCAATGGATGGTAGCCTTGTCATTATGGAAGGTAGTCTGTTGTCAAGATTTTTGTTACTCCAATGGATGGTAACATTGTCATTATGGATGGTAGTCTGTTGTCGAGATTTTTGTTATTCAAATGGATGGTAGCCTTGTCATTATGGAAGGTAGTCTGTTGACGGGATTTCTGTTACTCCAATGGATGCTAGCCTTATCATTATGGAAGGTAGTCAGTCGTTGTGATTTCTGTCACTCCAATGGATGGTAGCCTTGTAACTATCGAAGGTAGTCTGTTGTTCATATTTTTGTTACTTCAATGGATGATAGCATTATCATTATGGAATGTTGTCTGTTGTCGAAAATTTTATTACTCCAATAGATGGTAGCCTTGTAATAATGGAAGGTGGTCTATTTTCGAGATTTTTGTTACTCCAATGGATGGTAGGCTTGTCATTATGGAAGGTAGTCTGTTGTCGAGATTTTTGTTACTCCAGTGGATGGTAACATTGTCATTATGGATGGTAGTCTGTTGTCAAGATTTTTGTTATTCCAATGGATGGTAGCCTTGTCATTATAGAAGGTAGTCTGTTGTCGAGATTTCTGTTACTCCAATGGATGCTAGCCTTGTCATTATGGAAGGTAGTCTGTCGTTGTGATTTCTGTCACTCCAATAGATGGTAGCCTTGTAACTATGGAAGGTAGTCTGTTTTTCATATTTTTGTTACTTCAATGGATGATAGCATTATCATTATGGAATGTTGTCTGTTGTCGAAATTTTTATTACTCCAATGGATGGTAGCCTTGTAATAATGAAAGGTGGTCTATTTTCAAGATTTTTGTTACTCAAATGGATGGTAGGCTTGTCATTATGGAAGGTAGTCTGTTGTCGAGATTTTTGTTACTCCAATGGATGCTAGCCTTGTCATTATAGAAGGTAGTCTTTCGTTGGGATTTCTGTCACTCCAATGGATTGTAGCCTTGTCACTTTGGAAGGTAGTCTGTTGTTCATATTTTTGTTACTCTGATGGATGGTAACCTTGTCATTATGGAATGTAGTCTATTGTCGAGATTTTTGTTACTCCAATGGCTGGTATCGTTGTCATTATGGATGGTAGTCTGTTGTCGATATTTTTGTGACTCTAATGGATGGTAGCCTTGTCATTTTGGAAGGTAGTCTGTTTTCAATATTTTTGTTACTCCAATGGATGGTAGCCTTGTCATTATGGAAGGTAGTCTGTTGTCGAGATTTTTGTTACTCCAATGGATGGTAACATTGTCATTATGGATGGTAGTCTGTTGTCGAGATTTTTGTTATTCAAATGGATGGTAGCCTTGTCATTATGGAAGGTAGTCTGTTGTCGGGATTTTTTTTACTCCAATGGATGCTAGCCTTATCATTATGGAAGGTAGTCTGTCATTGTGATTTCTGTCACTCCAATGGATGGTAGCCTTGTAACTATCGAAGGTAGTCTGTTGTTCATATTTTTGTTACTTCAATGGATGATAGCATTATCATTATGGAATGTTGTCTGTTGTCGAAAATTTTATTACTCCAATAGATGGTAGCCTTGTAATAATGGAAGGTGGTCTATTTTCGAGATTTTTGTTACTCCAATGGATGGTAGGCTTGTCATTATGGAAGGTAGTCTGTTGTCGAGATTTTTGTTACTCCAATGGATGCTAGCCTTGTCATTACAGAAGGTAGTCTTTCGTTGGGATTTCTATCACTCCAATGGATTGTAGCCTTGTCACTATGGAAGGTAGTCTGTTGTTCATATATTTGTTACTCCAATGGATGGTAACCTTGTCTTTATGGAATGTAGTTTATTGTCGAGATTTTTGTTACTCCAATGGCTGGTATCGTGGTCATTATGGATGGTAGTCTGTTGTCGAGATTTTTGTTACGCCAATGGATGGTAGCCTTGTCATTATGGAAGGTAGTCTGTTTTCAATATTTTTGTTACTCCAATGGATGGTAGCCTTGTCATTATGGAAGGTAGTCTGTTGTCGAGATTTTTGTTACTCCAATGGATGGTAACATTGTCATTATGGATGGTAGTCTGTTGTCGAGATTTTTGTTATTCCAATAGATGGTAGCCTTGTCAATAAGGAAGGTAGTCTATTGTCGAGATTTCTGTTACTCCAATGGATGGTAGCCTTGTAACTATGGAAGGTAGTCTGTTGTTCATATTTTTGTTACTTCAATGGATGATAGCATTATCATTATTGAATGTTGTTTGTTGTCGAGATTTTTATTACTCCAATGGATGGTAGCCTTGTAATTATGGAAGGTGGTCTATTTTCGAGATTTTTGTTACTCCAATAGATGGTAGCCTTGTCATTATGGAAGGTAGTCTGTTGTCGAGATTTTTGTTTCTCCAATGGTTTCTAGCCTTGTCATTACAGAAGGTAGTCTTTCATTGTGATTTCCGTCACTCCAATGGATTGTAGCCTTATCACTATGGAAGGTAGTCTGTTGTTCATATATTTGTTACTCCATTGGATGGTAACCTTGTTATTATGGAATGTAGTCTATTCTCGAGATTTTTGTTACTCCAATGGCTGGTATCATTGTCATTGTGGATGGTAGTCTGTTGTCGAGATTTTTGTTATTCTAATTGATGGTAGCCTAGTCATTATGGAAGGTAGTCTGTTTTAGATATTTAAGTTACTCCAATGGATGGTAGCCTTGTCATTATGGAAGGTAGTCTGTTGTCGAGATTTTTGTTACTCTAATGGATGGTAGCCTTGTCATTATGGAAGGTAGTCTGTTGTCGAGATTTTTGTTACTCCAATGGATGCTAGCCTTGTCATTATGGAAGGTAGTCTGTCGTTGTGATTTCTTTCACTCCAATGGATGGTAGCCTTGTAACTATGGAAGGTAGTCTGTTGTTCATATTTTTGTTACTTCAATGGATGATAGCATTATCATTATGGAATGTTATCTATTGTCGAGATTTTTATTACTCCAATGGATGGTAGCCTTGTAATAATGGAAGGTGGTCTATTTTCGAGATTTTTGTTACTCCAAAGGATTGTAGGCTTGTCATTATTGAAGGTAGTCTATTGTCGAGATTTTTGTTACTCCAATGGATGCTAGCCTTGTCATTACAGAAGATAGTCTTTTGTTGGGATTTCTGTCACTCCAATGGATTGTAGCCTTGTCACTATGGAAGGTAGTTTGTTGTTCATATTTTTGTTACTCCAATGGATGGTAGCCTTGTCACTATGGAAGGTAGTCTGTTGTTCATATTTTTGTTACTCCAATGGATGGTAACCTTGTCATTATGTAATGTAGTCTATTGTCGAGATTTTTGTTACTCCAATGGCTGGTATCGTTGTCATTATGGATGGTAGTCTGTTGTCGAGATTTTTGTGACTCTAATGGATGGTAGCCTTGTCATTATGGAAGGTAGTATGTTTTCAATATTTTTGTTACTCCAATGGATGGTAGCCTTGTCATTATGGAAGGTAGTCTGTTGTCGAGATTTTTGTTACTCCAATGGATGCTAGCCTTGTCATTACAGAAGGTAGTCTTTCGTTGGGATTTCTGTCACTCCAATGGATTGTAGCCTTGTCACTATGGAAGGTAGTTTGTTGTTCATATTTTTGTTACTCCAATGGATGGTAGCCTTGTCACTATGGAAGGTAGTCTGTTGTTCATATTTTTGTTACTCCAATGGATGGTAACCTTGTCATTATGGAATGTAGTCTATTGTCGAGATTTTTGTTACTCCAATGGCTGGTATCGTTGTCATTATGGATGGTAGTCTGTTGTCGAGATTTTTGTGACTCTAATGGATGGTAGCCTTGTCATTATGGAAGGTAGTCTATTTTCAATATTTTTGTTACTCCAATGGATGGTAGCCTTGTCATTATGGAAGGTAGTCTGTTGTCGAGATTTTTGTTACTCTAATGGATGGTAACATTGTCATTATGGATGGTAGTCTGTTGTCGAGATTTTTGTTATTCAAATGGATGGTAGCCTTGTCATAATGGAAGTTAGTCTGTTGTCGAGATTTCTATTACTCCAATGGATGCTAGCCTTATCATTAGGGAAGGTAGTCTGTCGTTGTGATTTCTGTCACTCCAATGGATGGTAGCCTTGTAACTATCGAAGGTAGTCTGTTGTTCATATTTTTGTTACTTCAATGGATGATATCATTATCATTATGGAATGTTGTCTGTTGTCGAAAATTTTATTACTCCAATAGATGGTAGACTTGTAATAATGGAAGGTGGTCTATTTTCGAGATTTTTGTTACTCCAATGGATGGTAGGCTTGTCATTATGGAAGGTAGTCTGTTGTCGAGATTTTTGTTACTCCAATGGATGCTAGCCTTGTCATTACAGAAGGTAGTCTTTCGTTGGGATTTCTATCACTCCAATGGATTGTAGCCTTGTCACTATGGAAGGTAGTCTGTTGTTCATATTTTTGTTACTCCAATGGATGGTAACCTTGTCATTATGGAATGTAGTCTATTGTCGATATTTTTGTTACTCCAATGGCTGGTATCGTTCTCATTATGGATGGTAGTCTGTTGTCGAGATTTTTGTTACTCTAATGGATGGTAGCCTTTTCATTATGGAAGGTAGTCTGTTTTCAATATTTTTGTTACTCCAATGGATGGTAGCCTTGTCATTATAGAAGGTAGTCTGTTGTCGAGATTTTTGTTACTCCAATGGATGGTAACATTGTCATTATGGATGGTAGTCTGCTGTCGAGATTTTTGTTATTCCAATGGATGGTAGCCTTGTCATTATAGAAGGTAGTCTGTTGTCGAGATTTCTGTTACTCCAATGGATGCTAGCCTTGTCATTATTGAAGGTAGTCTGTCGTTGTGATTTCTGTCACTCCAATAGATGGTAGCCTTGTAACTATGGAAGGTAGTCTGTTGTTCATATTTTTGTTACTTCAATGGATCAGAGCATTATCAATATGGAATGTTGTCTGTTGTGGAAATTTTTATTACTCCAATGGATGGTAGCCTTGTAATAATGAAAGGTGGTCTATTTTCAAGATTTTTGTTACTCCAATGGATGGTAGGCTTGTCATTATGGAAGGTAGTCTGTTGTCGAGATTTTTGTTACTCCAATGGATGCTAGCCTTGTCATTATAGAAGGTAGTCTTTCGTTGGGATTTTTGTCACTCCAATGGATTGTAGCCTTGTCACTATGGAAGGTAGTCTGTTGTTCATATTTTTGTTACTCCAATGGATGGTAACCTTATCATTATGGAATGTAGTCTATTGTCGAGATTTTTGTTACTCCAATGGCTGGTATCGTTGTCATTATGGATGGTAGTCTGTTGTCGAGATTTTTGTGACTCTAATGGATGGTAGCCTTGTCATTATGGAAGGTAGTCTGTTTTCAATATTTTTGTTACTCCAATGGATGGTAGCCTTGTCATTATGGAAGGTAGTTTGTTGTCGATATTTTTGTTACTCCAATGGATGGTAACATTGTCATTATGGATGGTAGTCTGTTGTCGAGATTTTTGTTATTCAAATGGATGGTAGCCTTGTCATTATGGAAGGTAGTCTGTTGACGGGATTTCTGTTACTCCAATGGATGCTAGCCTTATCATTATGGAAGGTAGTCTGTCGTTGTGATTTCTGTCACTCCAATGGATGGTAGCCTTGTAACTATCGAAGGTAGTCTGTTGTTCATATTTTTGTTACTTCAATGGATGATAGCATTATCATTATGGAATGTTGTCTGTTGTCGAAAATTTTATTACTCCAATAGATGGTAGCATTGTAATAATGAAAGGTGGTCTATTTTCGAGATTTTTGTTACTCCAATGGATGGTAGGCTTGTCATTATGGAAGGTAGTCTGTTGTCGAGATTTTTGTTACTCCAATGGATGCTAGCCTTGTCATTACAGAAGGTAGTCTTTCGTTGGGATTTCTATCACTCCAATGGATTGTAGCCTTGTCACTATGGAAGGTAGTCTGTTGTTCATATTTTTGTTACTCCAATGGATGGTATCCTTGTCTTTATGGAATGTAGTTTATTGTCGAGTTTTTTTAAACTCCAATGGCTGGTATCGTGGTCATTATGGATGGTAGTCTGTTGTCGAGATTTTTGTTACGCAAATGGATGGTAGCCTTGTCATTATGGAAGGTAGTCTGTTTTCAATATTTTTGTTACTCCAATGGATGGTAGCCTTGTCATTATGGAAGGTAGTCTGTTGTCGAGATTTTTGTTACTCCAATGGATGGTAACATTGTCATTATGGATGGTAGTCTGTTTATCGAGATTTTTGTTATTCCAATAGATGGTAGCCTTGTCAATAAGGAAGGTAGTCTATTGTCGAGATTTCTGTTACTCCAATGGATGGTAGCCTTGTAACTATGGATGGTAGTCTGTTGTCGAGATTTTTGTTACTCTAATTGATGGTAGCCTAGTCATTATGGAAGGTAGTCTGTTTTAGATATTTATGTTACTCCAATGGATGGTAGCCTTGTAATTATGGAAGGTAGTCTGTTGTCGAGATTTTTGTTACTCTAATGGATGGTAGCCTTGTCATTATGGGAGGTAGTCTGTTGTCGAGATTTTTGTTACTCCAATGGATGCTAGCCTTGTCATTATGGAAGGTAGTCTGTCGTTGTGATTTCTTTCACTCCAATGGATGGTAGCCTTGTAACTATGGAAGGTAGTCTGTTGTTCATATTTTTGTTACTTCAATGGATGATAGTATTATCATTATGGAATGTTATCTATTGTCGAGATTTTTATTACTCCAATGGATGGTAGCCTTGTAATAATAGAAGGTGGTCTATTTTCGAGATTTTTGTTACTCCAAAGGATTGTAGGCTTGTCATTATGGAAGGTAGTCTATTGTCGAGATTTTTGTTACTCCAATGGATGCTAGCCTTGTCATTACAGAAGGTAGTCTTTCGTTGGGATTTCTGTTACTCTAATGGATTGTAGCCTTGTCACTATGGAAGGTAGTTTGTTGTTCATATTTTTGTTACTCCAATGGATGGTAGCCTTGTCACTATGGAAGGTAGTCTGTTGTTCATATTTTTGTTACTCCAATGGATGGTAACCTTGTCATTATGGAATGTAGTCTATTGTCGAGATTTTTGTTACTCCAATGGCTGGTATCGTTGTCATTATGGATGGTAGTCTGTTGTCGAGATTTTTGTGACTCTAATGGATGGTAGCCTTGTCATTATGGAAGGTAGTCTGTTTTCAATATTTTTGTTACTCCAATGGATGGTAGCCTTGTCATTATGGAAGGTAGTCTGTTGTCGAGATTTTTGTTACTCCAATGGATGCTAGCCTTGTCATTACAGAAGGTAGTCTTTCGTTGGGATTTCTGTCACTCCAATGGATTGTAGCCTTGTCACTATGGAAGGTAGTTTGTTGTTCATATTTTTGTTACTCCAATGGATGGTAACCTTGTCACTATGGAAGGTAGTCTGTTGTTCATATTTTTGTTACTCCAATGGATGGTAACCTTGTCATTATGGAATGTAGTCTATTGTCGAGATTTTTGTTACTCCAATGGATGGTATCGTTGTCATTATGGATGGTAGTCTGTTGTTGAGATTTTTGTGACTCTAATGGATGGTAGCCTTGTCATTATGGAAGGTAGTCTGTTTTCAATATTTTTGTTACTCCAATGGATGGTAGCCTTGTCATTATGGAAGGTAGTCTGTTGTCGAGATTTTTGTTACTCTAATGGATGGTAACATTGTCATTATGGATGGTAGTCTGTTGTCGAGATTTTTGTTATTCAAATGGATGGTAGCCTTGTCATAATGGAAGTTAGTCTGTTGTCGAGATTTCTGTTACTGCAATGGATGCTAGCCTTATCATTATGGAAGGTAGTCTGTCGTTGTGATTTCTGTCACTCCAATGGATGGTAGCCTTGTAACTATCGAAGGTAGTCTGTTGTTCATATTTTTGTTACTTCAATGGATGATAGCATTATCATTATGGAATGTTGTCTGTTGTCGAAAATTTTATTACTCCAATAGATGGTAGCCTTGTAATAACGGAAGGTTGTCTATTTTCGAGATTTTTGTTACTCCAATGGATGGTAGGCTTGTCATTATGGAAGGTAGTTTGTTGTCGAGATTTTTTTTACTCCAATGGATGCTAGCCTTGTCATTACAGAAGGTAGTCTTTCGTTGGGATTTCTATCACTCCAATGGATTGTAGCCTTGTCACTATGGAAGGTAGTCTGTTGTTCATATTTTTGTTACTCCAATGGATGGTAACCTTGTCATTATGGAATGTAGTCTATTGTCGAGATTTTTGTTACTCCAATGGCTGGTATCGTGGTCATTATGGATGGTAGTCTGTTGTCGAGATTTTTGTTACGCCAATGGATGGTAGCCTTGTCATTATGGAAGGTAGTCTGTTTTCAATATTTTTGTTACTCCAATGGATGGTAGCCTTGTCATTATGGAAGGTAGTCTGTTGTCGAGATTTTTGTTACTCCAATGGATTGTAACATTGTCATTATGGATGGTAGTCTATTGTCGAGATTTTTGTTATTCCAATAGATGGTAGCCTTGTCAATAAGGAAGGTAGTCTATTGTCGATATTTCTGTTACTCCAATGGATGGTAGCCTTGTAACTATGGAAGGTAGTCTGTTGTTCATATTTTTGTTACTTCAATGGATGATAGCATTATCATTATTGAATGTTGACTGTTGTCGAGATTTTTATTACTCCAATTGATGGTAGCCTTGTAATTATGGAAGGTGGTCTATTTTCGAGATTTTTGTTACTCCAATAGATGGTAGGCTTGTCATTATGGAAGGTAGTCTGTTGTCGAGATTTTTGTTACTCCAATGGATGGTAGGCTTGTCATTATGGAAGGTAGTCTGTTGTCGAGATTTTTGTTACTCCAATGGATGCTAGCCTTGTCATTACAGAAGGTAGTCTGTTATCGAGATTTTTTTTACTCCAATAGATGGTAACATTGTCATTATGGATGGTAGTCTGTTGTCGAGATTTTTGATATTCCAATGGACGGTAGCCTTGTCATTATGGAAGGTAGTTTGTTGTCGAGATTTTTGTTACTCCAATGGATGCTAGCCTTGTCATTATGGAAGGTAGTATGTCCTTGTGATTTATGTCACTCCAATGGATGGTAGCCTTGTCACTATGGAAGGTATTCTGTTGTTCACATTTTTTTTTACATTATGGTAGCATTATCATTATGGAAGGTTGCCTGTTGTCGAGATTTTTGTTACTCCAATGGATAGTAGCCTTGTCATTATGGAAGGTAGTCTGTTTTTGAGATTTTTGTTACTCCAATGGATGGTAGCCTTTTCATTATGGAAGGTAGTCTGTTGTCGAGATTTTAGTTACTCCAATGGATGGTATTGTTGTCATTATGGATGGTAGTCTGTTGTCGATATTTTTGTTATTCCAATGTATTGTAGCCTTGTCATTATGGAACGTATTCTGTTGTCGATTTTTTGTTACTCCAATGGATGTTAGCCTTGTCATTAGGGAAGGTAGTCTTTTGTCCGGATTTTTGTTATTCCAATGGATAGCAGCTTTGTCATTACAGAAGGTAGTATGTTGTCGAAATTTTTGTTACTCCAATGGATGTTATCCTTGTCATTATAGAAGGTAGTATGTCGTTATGATATCTGTCACTCCAAAGGATGGTAGCCTTGTCACTATGGAAGGTAGTCTGTTGTTCATATTTTTGTTACTTCAATGGATGGTAGCCTTGTCATCATGGAATGTAGTCTATTGTCGAGATTTTTGTTACTCCAATGGATGGTATCATTGTCATCATAGATGGTAGTCTGTTGTCGAGAGTTTTGTTACTCTAATGGATGGTAGCCTTGTCATTATGGAAGGTAGTCTGTTTTCGATGTTTTTGTTACTCCAATGGATGGTAGCCTTGTCATTATGGAAGGTAGTTTGTTGTCGAGATTTTTGTTATTCCAATGGATAGTAGCCTTGTCATTATGAAAGGTAGTGTATTGTCTAGATTTTTGTTACTCCAATGGATGCTAGCCTTGTCATTATGGAAGGTAGTCTGTCATAGTGATTTCTTTCACTCCAATGGATGGTAGCCTTGTCACTATGGAAGGTAGTCTATTGTTCATATTTTTGTTACTCCAATGGATGGTAGCCTTGTCATTATGGAATGTAGTCTATTGTCGAGATTTTTGTTACTCCAATGGATGGTATCATTTTCATTATGGAAGGTAGTCTATTTTCGAGATTTTTGTTACTCCAATGGATGGTAGCCTTGTCATTACGGAAGGTAGTCTATTGTTGATATTTTTCTTACTCCAATGGATGGTATCATTGTCATTATGGATGGTAGTCTATTATCGAGATTTTTGTCAGTCCAATGGATTATAGCGTTGTCATTATGGAACGTATTCTATTGTTGATGTTTTTTTTACTCCAATGGATGGTAACCTTGTCATTATGGAAGGTAGTCTGTTGTCGAGAATTTTGTTATTCTAATGGATTGTAGCCTTGTCATTATGGAAGGTAGCATGTTGTCGAGATTTTTGTTACTCCAATGTATGCTAGCCTTGTCATTATAGAAGATAGTCTGTCATTGTGATTTCTGTCACTCCAATGGATGGTAGCCTTGTCACTATGGAAGGTAGTATGTTGTTAAGATTTTTGATACTCCAATGGATGCTAGCCTTGACATTATAGAAGGTACTCTGTCGTTGTAATTTCTGTCACTCCAATGGATGGTAGCCTTGTCACTAAGGAAGGTAGTCTGTTGTTCATATTTATGTTACTCCAATGGATGGTAGCCTTGTCATTATGGAAGGTAGTCTGTCGTTGTGATTTCTGTCACTCCAATGGATGGTAGCCTTGTCGTTATAGAAGGTAGTCTATTGTCGATATTTTTGTTACTGCAATGGATTGTAGCCTTTTCATTATGGAAGGTAGTCTATTGTTGACATTTTTGTTACTACAATGGATGGTAGCCTTCTCATTATGGAAGGTAGTATGTTGTGGAGATTTTTGTTACTACAAATGATTATAGCCTTGTCGTTATGGAAGGTAGTCTATTGTCGATATCTTTGTTACTCCAATGGATGGTAGCCTACTCATTATGGAAGGTACTCTGTTGTCAAAATTTTTGTTAATCCATTGGATGGTAGCCTTGTCATTATGGAAGGTAGTGTGTTGTCGATATTTTTTTTTATTCCAATGGATGGTAGCCTTGTCATTATGGAATGTAGTATGTTGTTGTGATTTTTGTTACTCCAATGGATGGTAGCCTTGTCATTATGGAAAGTAGTATGTTGTCATGATTTTTGTTACTCCATTGGATGGTAGCCTTGTCATTATGGAAGGTAGTGTGTTGTCGATATTTTTTTTTATTCCAATGGATGGTAGCCTTGTCATTATGGAAGGTAGTATGTTGTTGTGATTTTTGTTACTCCAATGGATGGTAGCCTTGTCATTATGGAAGGTAGTCTATTGTCGAGATTTTTGTTACTTCAATGGATGGTAGCCTTGTCATCATGGAAGGTAGTCTATTGTCGATATTTTTGTTACTACAATGGATTGTAGCCTTGTCAATATGGAAGGTAGTCTGTTGTCGATATCTTTGTTACTCCAATGGATGGTAGCCTAGTCATTATGGAAGGTAGTCTGTTGTCGAGATTTTCGTTACTACAATGGATGGTAGCCTTGTCATTATGGAAGGTAGTCTGTTGTCGAGATTTTTGTTACTACGATGGATTGTAGCCTTGTCATTATAGAAGGTAGTCTATTATGGATATCTTTATTACTCTAATGGATGGTAGCCTTGTCATTATGGAAGGTAGTCTATTGTCAAAATTTTTGTTACTATAATGGATGGTAGCCTTGTCATTATGAAAGGTAGTCTGTTGTCAAGATTTTTATTACTCCATTGGATGGTAGCCTTGTCATT
Organism: Vicia faba; assembly: GCA_948472305.1. Taxonomy (NCBI): domain Eukaryota; kingdom Viridiplantae; phylum Streptophyta; class Magnoliopsida; order Fabales; family Fabaceae; genus Vicia; species Vicia faba. The sequence goes on from OX451741.1 coordinate 529,175,871, forward strand.
ATGGAAGGTAGTGTGTTGTCGATATTATTCTTATTCCAATGGATGGTATCCTTGTCATTATGGAAGGTAGTCTGTTGTCGTGATTTTTGTTACTCCAATAGATGGTAGCCTTGTCATTATGGAAGGTAATATGTTGTTGATATCTTTGTTACTCCAATGGATGGTAGCCTTGCCATTATGGAAGGTAGTCTATTGTCGATATTTTTGTTATTGTAATGGATGGTAGCCTTGTCATTATGAAAGGTAGTTTGTTGTTGAGATTTTTGTTACTACAATGGATTGTAGCCTTGTCGTTATAGAAGGTAGTTTGTTGTCGATATCTTTGTAACTCCAATGGATGGAAGCCTTGTCATTATGGAAGGTACTCTATTGTTGAGATTTTTGTTACTATAATGGATGGTAGCCTTGTCATTATGGAAGGTAGTCTGTTGTCGAGATTTTTGTTACTACAAATGATTATAGCCTTGTCGTTAAGGAAGGTAGTCTGTTGTCATTATCTTTGTTACTCCAATGGATGGTAGCCTAGTCATTATGGAAGGTAGTCTGTTGTCAAGATTTTTGTTACTCCATTGGATGGTAGCCTTGTCATTATGGAAGGTAGTGTGTTGTCGATATTTTTTTTATTCCAATGGATGGTAGCCTTGTCATTATGGAAGGTAGTCTGTTGTCGTGGTTTTTGTTACTCCAATGGATGGTAGCCTTGTCATTATGGAAGGTAGTATGTTGTTGATATCTTTGTTACTCCAATGGATGGTAGCCTTGTCATCATGTGAGGTAGTCTATTGTCGATATTTTTGTTACTACAATGGATGGTAGCCTTGTCATTATGGAATGTAGTTTGTTGTCGAGATTTTTGTTACCATAATGGATTATAACCTTGTCATTATAGAAGTTAGTCTGTTGTCGATATCTTTGTTACTCCAATGGATGGTAACCTAGTCATTATGGAAGGTAGTCTATTGTCGAGATTTTTGTTACTATAATGGGTTGTGGTCTTGTCATTATGGAAGGTTGTCTATTGTCGAGATTTTTTTACTCCAATGGAAGGTAGCCTTGTCATTATGGAAAGTAGTCTATTGTCATGATTTTTGTTACTACAATGGATGGTTGCCTTGTCATTATGGAAGGTAGTCTGTTGTCGAGATTTTTGTTACTCTAAATGATTGTAGCCTTGTCGTTATGGAAGGTAGTTTCTTGTCGATATCTTTGTAACTCCAATGGATGGTAGCCTAGTCATTATGGAAGGTAGTCTGTTGTCGAGATTTTTGTTACTCCATTGGATGGTAGCCTTCTCATTATGTAAGGTAGTGGGTTGTCGATATTATTCTTATTCCAATGGATGGTAGCCTTGTCATTATGGAAGGTAGTCTGTTGTCGTGATTTTTGTTACACCAATGAAAGGTAGCCTTGTCATTATGGAAGGTAGTATGTTATCGATATCTTTGTTACTCCAATGGATGGTAGCCTTGTCATTATGGAAGGTAGTCTATTGTCGATATTTTTGTTACTACAATGGATGGTAGCCTTGTCATTATGAAAGGTATTCTGTTGTCGATATTTTTGTTACTACAATGGATTGTAGCCTTGCCGTTATAAAAGGTAGTGTATTGTCGATATTTTTGTTACTCCAATGGATGGTAGCCTTGTCATTATGGAAGGTAATCTATTGTTGAGATTTTTGTTACTACAATGGATGGTAGCCTTCTCATTATGGAAGGTAGTATGTTGTGGAGATTTTTGTTACTACAAATGATTATAGCCTTTGCGTTATGGAAGGTAGTCTATTGTCGATATCTTTGTTACTCCAATGGATGGTAGCCTACTCTTTATGGAAGGTACTCTGTTGTCGAGATTTTTGTTAATCCATTGGATGGTAGCTTTGTCATTATGGAAGGTAGTGTGTTATCAATATTTTTTTTTATTCCAATGGATGGTAGCCTTGTCATTATGGAATGTAGTATGTTGTTGTGATTTTTGTTACTCCAATGGATGGTAGCCTTGTCATTTTGGAAAGTAGTATGTTGTCGTGATTTTTGTTACTCCATTGGATGGTAGCCTTGTCATTATGGAAGGTAGTGTGTTGTCGATATTTTTTTTTATTCCAATGGATGGTAGCCTTGTCATTATGGAAGGTAGTATGTTGTTGTGATTTTTGTTACTCCAATGGATGGTAGCCTTGTCATTATGGAAGGTAGTCTATTGTCGAGATTTTTGTTACTTCAATGGATGGTAGCCTTGTCATCATGGAAGGTAGTCTATTGTCGATATTTTTGTTACTACAATGGATTGTATCCTTGTCGTTATGGAAGGTAGTCTGTTGTCGATATCTTTGTTACTCCAATGGATGGTAGCCTAGTCATTATGGAAGGTAGTCTGTTGTCGAGATTTTTGTTACTACAATGGATGGTAGCCTTGTCATTATGGAAGGTAGTCTGTTGTCGAGATTTTTGTTACTACGATGGATTGTAGCCTTGTCATTATATAAGGTAGTCTATTATGGATATCTTTATTACTCCAATGGATGGTAGCCTTGTCATTATGGAAGGTAGTGTATTGTCAAAAATTTGGTTACTATAATGGATGGTAGCCTTGTCATTATGAAAGGTAGTCTGTTGTCAAGATTTTTGTTACTCCATTGGATGGTAGCCTTGTCATTATGGAAGGTAGTGTGTTGTCGATATTATTCTTATTCCAATGGATGGTATCCTTGTCATTATGGAAGGTAGTCTGTTGTCGTGATTTTTGTTACTCCAATAGATGGTAGCCTTGTCATTATGGAAGGTAATATGTTGTCGATATCTTTGTTACTCCAATGGATGGTAGCCTTGCCATTATGGAAGGTAGTCTATTGTCGATATTTTTGTTATTGTAATGGATGGTAGCCTTGTCATTATGAAAGGTAGTTTGTTGTCGAGATTTTTGTTACTACAATGGATTGTAGCCTTGTCGTTATAGAAGGTAGTTTGTTGTCAATATCTTTGTAACTCCAATGGATGGTAGCCTAGTCATTATGGAAGGTAGTCTGTTGTCGATATTTTTGTTACTCCATTGGATGGTAGCCTTCTCATTATGGAAGGTAGTGTGTTGTCGATATTATTCTTATTCCAATGGATGGTAGCCTTGTCATTATGGAAGGTAGTCTGTTGTCGTGATTTTTGTTACACCAATGAATGGTAGCCTTGTCATTATGGAAGGTAGTATGTTCTCGATATCTTTGTTACTCCAATGGATGGTAGCCTTGTCATTATGGAAGGTAGTCTATTGTCGATATTTTTGTTACTACTATGGATGGTAGCCTTGTCATTATGAAAGGTATTCTGTTGTCGATATTTTTGTTACTACAATGGATTGTAGCCTTGTCGTTATAGAAGGTAGTCTATTGTCGTTATTTTTGTTACTCCAATGGATGGTAGCCTTGTCATTATGGATGGTACTCTATTGTTGAGATTTTTGTTACTACAATGGATGGTAGCCTTCTCATTATGGAAGGTAGTTTGTTGTGGAGATTTTTGTTACTACAAATGATTATAGCCTTGTCGTTATGGAAGGTAGTCTATTGTCGATATCTTTGTTACTCCAATGGATGGTAGCCTACTCTTTATGGAAGGTACTCTGTTGTCGAGATTTTTGTTAATCCATTGGATGGTAGCTTTGTCATTATGGAAGGTAGTGTGTTGTCAATATTTTTTTTTATTCCAATGGATGGTAGCCTTGTCATTATGGAATGTAGTATGTTGTTGTGATTTTTGTTACTCCAATGGATGGTATCCTTGTCATTATGGAAAGTAGTATGTTGTCGTGATTTTTGTTACTCCATTGGATGGTAGCCTTGTCATTATGGAAGGTAGTGTGTTGTCGATATTTTTTTTTATTCCAATGGATGGTAGCCTTGTCATTATGGAAGGTAGTATGTTGTTGTGATTTTTGTTACTCCAATGGATGGTAGCCTTGTCATTATGGAAGGTAGTCTATTGTCGAGATTTTTGTTACTTCAATGGATGGTAGCCTTGTCATCATGGAAGGTAGTCTATTGTCGATATTTTTGTTACTACAATGGATTGTATCCTTGTCGTTATGGAAGGTAGTCTGTTGTGGATATCTTTGTTACTCCAATGGATGGTAGCCTAGTCATTATGGAAGGTAGTCTGTTGTCGAGATTTTTGTTACTACAATGGATGGTAGCCTTGTCATTATGGAAGGTAGTCTGTTGTCGAGATTTCTGTTACTACGATGGATTGTAGCCTTGTCATTATAGAAGGTAGTCTATTATGGATATCTTTATTACTCCAATGGATGGTAGCCTTGTCATTATGATAGGTAGTGTATTGTCAAAAATTTGGTTACTATAATGGATGGTAGCCTTGTCATTATGAAAGGTAGTCTGTTGTCAAGATTTTTGTTACTCCATTGGATGGTAGCCTTGTCATTATGGAAGGTAGTGTGTTGTCGATATTATTCTTATTCCAATGGATGGTATCCTTGTCATTATGGAAGGTAGTCTGTTGTCGTGATTTTTGTTACTCCAATAGATGGTAGCCTTGTCATTATGGAAGGTAATATGTTGTCGATATCTTTGTTACTCCAATGGATGGTAGCCTTGCCATTATGGAAGGTAGTCTATTGTCGATATTTTTGTTATTGTAATGGATGGTAGCCTTGTCATTATGAAAGGTAGTTTGTTGTCGAGATTTTTGTTACTACAATGGATTGTAGCCTTGTCGTTATAGAAGGTAGTTTGTTGTCAATATCTTTGTAACTCCAATGGATGGTAGCCTAGTCATTATGGAAGGTAGTCTGTTGTCGATATTTTTGTTACTCCATTGGATGGTAGCCTTCTCATTATGGAAGGTAGTGTGTTATCGATATTATTCTTATTCCAATGGATGGTAGCCTTGTCATTATGGAAGGTAGTCTGTTGTCGTGATTTTTGTTACACCAATGAATGGTAGCCTTGTCATTATGGAAGGTAGTATGTTCTCGATATCTTTGTTACTCCAATGGATGGTAGCCTTGTCATTATGGAAGGTAGTCTATTGTCGATATTTTTGTTACTACAATGGATGGTAGCCTTGTCATTATGAAAGGTATTCTGTTGTCGATATTTTTGTTACTACAATGGATTGTAGCCTTGTCGTTATAGAAGGTAGTCTATTGTCGTTATTTTTGTTACTCCAATGGATGGTAGCCTTGTCATTATGGAAGGTACTCTATTGTTGAGATTTTTGTTACTACAATGGATGGTAGCCTTCTCATTATGGAAGGTAGTATGTTGTGGAGATTTTTGTTACTACAAATGATTATAGCCTTGTCGTTATGGAAGGTAGTCTATTGTCGATATCTTTGTTACTCCAATGGATGGTAGCCTACTCTTTATGGAAGGTACTCTGTTGTCGAGATTTTTGTTAATCCATTGGATGGTAGCTTTGTCATTATGGAAGGTAGTGTGTTGTCGATATTTTTTTTTTATTCCAATGGATGGTAGCCTTGTCATTATGGAATGTAGTATGTTGTTGTGATTTTTGTTACTCCAATGGATGGTAGCCTTGTCATTATGGAAAGTAGTATGTTGTCGTGATTTTTGTTACTCCATTGGATGGTAGCCTTGTAATTATGGAAGGTAGTGTGTTATCGATATTTTTTTTTTATTCCAATGGATGGTAGCCTTGTCATTATGGAAGGTAGTATGTTGTTGTGATTTTTGTTACTCCAATGGATGGTAGCCTTGTCATTATGGAAGGTAGTCTATTGTCGAGATTTTTGTTACTTCAATGGATGGTAGCCTTGTCATCATGGAAGGTAGTCTATTATCGATATTTTTGTTACTACAATGGATTGTAGCCTTGTCGTTATGGAAGGTAGTCTGTTGTCGATATCTTTGTTACTCCAATGGATGGTAGCCTAGTCATTATGGAAGGTAGTCTGTTGTCGAGATTTTTGTTACTACAATGGATGGTAGCCTTGTCATTATGGAAGGTAGTCTGTTGTAGAGATTTTTGTTACTACGATGGATTGTAGCCTTGTCATTATAGAAGGTAGTCTATTATGGATATCTTTATTACTCCAATGGATGGTAGCCTTGTCATTATGGAAGGTAGTGTATTGTCAAAAAATTTGTTACTATAATGGATGGTAGCCTTGTCATTATGAAAGGTAGTCTGTTGTCAAGATTTTTGTTACTCCATTGGATGGAGGCCTTGTCATTATGGAAGGTAGTGTGTTGTCGATATTATTCTTATTCCAATGGATGGTATCCTTGTCATTATGGAAGGTAGTCTGTTGTCGTGATTTTTGTTACTCCAATAGATGTAGCCTTGTCATTATGGAAGGTAATATGTTGTCGATATCTTTGTTACTCCAATGGATGGTAGCCTTGCCATTATGGAAGGTAGTCTATTGTCGATATTTTTGTTATTGTAATGGATGGTAGCCTTGTCATTATGAAAGGTAGTTTGTTGTCGAGATTTTTGTTACTACAATGGATTGTAGCCTTGTCGTTATAGAAGGTAGTTTGTTGTCGATATCTTTGTTACTCCAATGGATGGAAGCCTTGTCATTATGGAAGGTACTCTATTGTTGATATTTTTGTTACTACAATGGATGGTAGCCTTGTCATTATGGAAGGTAGCCTTGTCATTATGGAAGGTAGTCTGTTGTCATTATCTTTGTTACTCCAATGAATGGTAGCCTAGTCATTATGGAAGGTAGTCTGTTGTCAAGATTTTTGTTACTCCATTGGATGGTAGCCTTGTCATTATGGAAGGTAGTGTGTTGTCGATATTTTTTTTATTCCAATGGATGGTAGCCTTGTCATTATGGAAGGTAGTCTGTTGTCGTGATTTTTGTTACTCTAATGGATGGTAGCCTTGTCATTATGGAAGGTAGTATGTTGTTGATATCTTTGTTAGTCCAATGGATGGTAGCCTTGTCATTATGTGAGGTAGTCTATTGTCGAAATTTTTGTTACTACAATGGATGGTAGCCTTGTCATTATGGAAGGTAGTTTGTTTTCGAGATTTTTGTTACTATAATGGATTGTAGCCTTGTCGTTATAGAAGGTAGTCTGTTGTCGATATCTTTGTTAATCCAATGGATGGTAGCCTTGTCATTATGGAAGGTACTCTATTGTTGAGATTTTTGTTACTACAATGGATTGTAGCCTTCTCATTATGGATGGTAGTCTGTTGTGGAGATTTTTGTTACTATAAATGATTATAGCCTTGTCGTTATGGAAGGTACTATGTTGTCGATATCTTTGTTACTCAAATGGTTGGTAGCCTAGTCATTATGGAAGGTACTCTGTTGTCGAGATTTTTGTTACTTTATTCAATGATAGCCTTTTCATTATGGAAGGTAGTGTGTTGTTGATATTTTATTTATTCCAATGGATGGTAGCCTTGTCATTATGGAAGGTAGTATGTTGTCGTGATTTTTGTTACTCCAATGGATGATAGCCTTGTCATTATGGAAGGTAGTATGTTGTTGATATCTTTTTTACTCTAATGGATGGTAGCCTTGTCATTATGTGAGGTAGTCTATTGTCGATATTTTTATTACTACAATGGATGGTAGCCTTGTCATTATGGAAGGTAGTTTGTTGTCGCGATTTTTGTTACTATAATGGATTGTAGCCTTGTCGTTATAGAAGGTAGTCTGTTGTCGATATCTTTGTTACTCCAATGGATGGTAACCTAGTAATTATGGAAGGTAGTCTGTTGTCGAGATTTTTGTTACTGCAATGGATTGTAGCCTTTTCATTATGGAAGGTAGTGTGTTGTCGAGATTTTTGTTACTGCAATGGATTGTAGCCTTTTCATTATGGAAGGTAGTCTATTGTCGAGATTTTTTTACTCCAATGGATTGTAGCCTTGTCATTATGGAAAGTAGTTTATTGTCGAGATTTTTGTTACTACAATGGATGGTTGCCTTGTCATTATGGAAGGTAGTCTGTTGTCGAAATTTTTGTTACTGCAAATGAGTGTAGCCTTGTCGTTATGGAAGGTAATCTGTTGTCGATATCTTTGTAACTCCAATGGATGGTAGCCTAGTCATTATGGAAGGTAGTCTGTTGTCGAGATTTTTGTTACTCCATTGGATGGTAGCCTTGTCATTATGGAATGTAGTGTGTTGTCGATATTATTCTTATTCCAATGGATGGTAGCCTTGTCAATATGGAAGGTAGTCTGTTGTCGTGATTTTTGTTACTCCAATGGATGGTAGCCTTGTCATTATGGAAGGTAGTATGTTGTTGATATCTTTTTTACTCCAATGAATTGTAGCCTTGTCATTATGGAAGGTAGTCTATTGTCGATATTTTTGTTACTATAATGGATGGAAGCCTTGTCATTATGAAAGGTAGTCTGTTGTCGAGATTTTTGTTGCTACAAAGGATTGTAGACTTGTCGTTATAGAAGGTAGTCTATTGTCAATATCTTTGTTACTCCAATGGATGGTAGCGTTGTCATTATGGAAGGTACTCTATTTTTGAGATTTTTTTTACTACAATGGATGGTAGCCTTCTCATTATGGATGGTAGTCTGTTGTGGAGATTTTTGTTACTACAAATGATTATAGCCTTGTCGTTATGGAAGGTACTATGTTGTCGATATCTTTGTTACTCCAATGGATGGTAGCCTAGTCATTATGGAAGGTACTCTGTTGTCGAGATTTTTGTTACTTCATTTGATGGTAGCCTTTTCATTATGGAAGGTAGTGTGTTATCGATATTTTTTATATTCCAATGGATGGTAGCCTTGTCATTATGGAAAGTAGTATGTTGTCGTGATTTTTGTTACTCCAATGGATGATAGCCTTGTCATTATGGAAGGTAGTCTGTTGTCGTGATTTTTGTTACACCAATGAATGGTAGCCTTGTCATTATGGAAGGTAGTATGTTCTCGATATCTTTGTTACTCCAATGGATGGTAGCCTTGTCATTATGGAAGGTAGTCTATTGTCGATATTTTTGTTACTACAATGGATGGTAGCCTTGTCATTATGAAAGGTATTCTGTTGTCGATATTTTTGTTACTACAATGGATTGTAGCCTTGTCGTTATAGAAGGTAGTCTATTGTCGTTATTTTTGTTACTCCAATGGATGGTAGCCTTGTCATTATGGAAGGTACTCTATTGTTGAGATTTTTGTTACTACAATGGATGGTAGCCTTCTCATTATGGAAGGTAGTATGTTGTGGAGATTTTTGTTACTACAAATGATTATAGCCTTGTCGTTATGGAAGGTAGTCTATTGTCGATATCTTTGTTACTCCAATGGATGGTAGCCTACTCTTTATGGAAGGTACTCTGTTGTCGAGATTTTTGTTAATCCATTGGATGGTAGCTTTGTCATTATGGAAGGTAGTGTGTTGTCGATATTTTTTTTTTATTCCAATGGATGGTAGCCTTGTCATTATGGAATGTAGTATGTTGTTGTGATTTTTGTTACTCCAATGGATGGTAGCCTTGTCATTATGGAAAGTAGTATGTTGTCGTGATTTTTGTTACTCCATTGGATGGTAGCCTTGTAATTATGGAAGGTAGTGTGTTATCGATATTTTTTTTTTATTCCAATGTATGGTAGCCTTGTCATTATGGAAGGTAGTATGTTGTTGTGATTTTTGTTACTCCAATGGATGGTAGCCTTGTCATTATGGAAGGTAGTCTATTGTCGAGATTTTTGTTACTTCAATGGATGGTAGCCTTGTCATCATGGAAGGTAGTCTATTATCGATATTTTTGTTACTACAATGGATTGTAGCCTTGTCGTTATGTAAGGTAGTCTGTTGTCGATATCTTTGTTACTCCAATGGATGGTAGCCTAGTCATTATGGAAGGTAGTCTGTTGTCGAGATTTTTGTTACTACAATGGATGGTAGCCTTGTCATTATGGAAGGTAGTCTGTTGTAGAGATTTTTGTTACTACGATGGATTGTAGCCTTGTCATTATAGAAGGTAGTCTATTATGGATATCTTTATTACTCCAATGGATGGTAGCCTTGTCATTATGGAAGGTAGTGTATTGTCAAAAAATTTGTTACTATAATGGATGGTAGCCTTGTCATTATGAAAGGTAGTCTGTTGTCAAGATTTTTGTTACTCCATTGGATGGAGGCCTTGTCATTATGGAAGGTAGTGTGTTGTCGATATTATTCTTATTCCAATGGATGGTATCCTTGTCATTATGGAAGGTAGTCTGTTGTCGTGATTTTTGTTACTCCAATAGATGTAGCCTTGTCATTATGGAAGGTAATATGTTGTCGATATCTTTGTTACTCCAATGGATGGTAGCCTTGCCATTATGGAAGGTAGTCTATTGTCGATATTTTTGTTATTGTAATGGATGGTAGCCTTGTCATTATGAAAGGTAGTTTGTTGTCGAGATTTTTGTTACTACAATGGATTGTAGCCTTGTCGTTATAGAAGGTAGTTTGTTGTCGATATCTTTGTTACTCCAATGGATGGAAGCCTTGTCATTATGGAAGGTACTCTATTGTTGATATTTTTGTTACTACAATGGATGGTAGCCTTGTCATTATGGAAGGTAGCCTTGTCATTATGGAAGGTAGTCTGTTGTCATTATCTTTGTTACTCCAATGAATGGTAGCCTAGTCATTATGGAAGGTAGTCTGTTGTCAAGATTTTTGTTACTCCATTGGATGGTAGCCTTGTCATTATGGAAGGTAGTGTGTTGTCGATATTTTTTTTATTCCAATGGATGGTAGCCTTGTCATTATGGAAGGTAGTCTGTTGTCGTGATTTTTGTTACTCTAATGGATGGTAGCCTTGTCATTATGGAAGGTAGTATGTTGTTGATATCTTTGTTAGTCCAATGGATGGTAGCCTTGTCATTATGTGAGGTAGTCTATTGTCGAAATTTTTGTTACTACAATGGATGGTAGCCTTGTCATTATGGAAGGTAGTTTGTTTTCGAGATTTTTGTTACTATAATGGATTGTAGCCTTGTCGTTATAGAAGGTAGTCTGTTGTCGATATCTTTGTTAATCCAATGGATGGTAGCCTTGTCATTATGGAAGGTACTCTATTGTTGAGATTTTTGTTACTACAATGGATTGTAGCCTTCTCATTATGGATGGTAGTCTGTTGTGGAGATTTTTGTTACTATAAATGATTATAGCCTTGTCGTTATGGAAGGTACTATGTTGTCGATATCTTTGTTACTCAAATGGTTGGTAGCCTAGTCATTATGGAAGGTACTCTGTTGTCGAGATTTTTGTTACTTTATTCAATGATAGCCTTTTCATTATGGAAGGTAGTGTGTTGTTGATATTTTATTTATTCCAATGGATGGTAGCCTTGTCATTATGGAAGGTAGTATGTTGTCGTGATTTTTGTTACTCCAATGGATGATAGCCTTGTCATTATGGAAGGTAGTATGTTGTTGATATCTTTTTTACTCTAATGGATGGTAGCCTTGTCATTATGTGAGGTAGTCTATTGTCGATATTTTTATTACTACAATGGATGGTAGCCTTGTCATTATGGAAGGTAGTTTGTTGTCGCGATTTTTGTTACTATAATGGATTGTAGCCTTGTCGTTATAGAAGGTAGTCTGTTGTCGATATCTTTGTTACTCCAATGGATGGTAACCTAGTAATTATGGAAGGTAGTCTGTTGTCGATATTTTTTGTTGTCGATATCTTTTGTTACTGCAATGGATTGTAGCCTTTTCATTATGGAAGGTAGTGTGTTGTCGAGATTTTTGTTACTGCAATGGATTGTAGCCTTTTCATTATGGAAGGTAGTCTATTGTCGAGATTTTTTTACTCCAATGGATTGTAGCCTTGTCATTATGGAAAGTAGTTTATTGTCGAGATTTTTGTTACTACAATGGATGGTTGCCTTGTCATTATGGAAGGTAGTCTGTTGTCGAAATTTTTGTTACTGCAAATGAGTGTAGCCTTGTCGTTATGGAAGGTAATCTGTTGTCGATATCTTTGTAACTCCAATGGATGGTAGCCTAGTCATTATGGAAGGTAGTCTGTTGTCGAGATTTTTGTTACTCCATTGGATGGTAGCCTTGTCATTATGGAATGTAGTGTGTTGTCGATATTATTCTTATTCCAATGGATGGTAGCCTTGTCAATATGGAAGGTAGTCTGTTGTCGTGATTTTTGTTACTCCAATGGATGGTAGCCTTGTCATTATGGAAGGTAGTATGTTGTTGATATCTTTTTTACTCCAATGAATTGTAGCCTTGTCATTATGGAAGGTAGTCTATTGTCGATATTTTTGTTACTATAATGGATGGAAGCCTTGTCATTATGAAAGGTAGTCTGTTGTCGAGATTTTTGTTGCTACAAAGGATTGTAGACTTGTCGTTATAGAAGGTAGTCTATTGTCAATATCTTTGTTACTCCAATGGATGGTAGCGTTGTCATTATGGAAGGTACTCTATTTTTGAGATTTTTTTTACTACAATGGATGGTAGCCTTCTCATTATGGATGGTAGTCTGTTGTGGAGATTTTTGTTACTACAAATGATTATAGCCTTGTCGTTATGGAAGGTACTATGTTGTCGATATCTTTGTTACTCCAATGGATGGTAGCCTAGTCATTATGGAAGGTACTCTGTTGTCGAGATTTTTGTTACTTCATTTGATGGTAGCCTTTTCATTATGGAAGGTAGTGTGTTATCGATATTTTTTATATTCCAATGGATGGTAGCCTTGTGATTATGGAAAGTAGTATGTTGTCGTGATTTTTGTTACTCCAATGGATGATAGCCTTGTCATTATGGAAGGTAGTATGTTGTTGATATCTTTGTTACTCCAATGGATGGTAGCCTTGACATTATGTGAGGTAGTCTATTGTCGATATTTTTGTTACTACAATGCATGGTAGCCTTGTCATTCTGGAAGGTAGTTTGTTGTCGAGATTTTTGTTACTATAATTGATTATAGCCTTGTAATTTTAGAAGTTAGTCTGTTTTCGATATCTTTGTTACTCCAATGGATGGTAACCTAGTCATTATGGAAGGTAGTCTGTTGTCGAGATTTTTGTTACTACAATGGATTGTAGTCTTGTCATTATGGAAGGTAGTCTATTGTCGAGATTTTTTTACTCAAATGGATGGTAGCCTTCTCATTATGGAAAGTAGTCTATTGTCGAGATTTTTGTTACTTTATTCAATGATAGCCTTTTCATTATGGAAGGTAGTGTGATGTTGATATTTTATTTATTCCAATGGATGGTAGCCTTGTCATTATTGAAGGTAGTATGTTGTCGTGATTTTTTTTACTCCAATGGATGATAGCCTTGTCATTATGGAAGGTAGTATGTTGTTGATATCTTTTTTACTCCAATGGATGGTAGACTTGTCATTATGGAAGGTAGTCTATTGTCGATATTTTTGTTACTACAATGGATGGTAGCCTTATCATTATGAAAGGTATTCTGTTGTCGATATTTTTGTTACTACAATGGATTGTAGCCTTGTCGTTATAGAAGGTAGTCTATTGTCGATATTTTTGTTACTCCAATGGATGGTAGCCTTGTCATTATGGAAGGTACTATATTGTTGAGATTTTTGTTACTACAATGGATGGTAGCCTTCTCATTATGGAAGGTAGTATGTTGTGGAGATTTTTGTTACTACAAATGATTATAGCCTTGTCGTTATGGAAGGTAGTCTATTGTCGATATCTTTGTTACTCCAATGGATGGTAGCCTACTCTTTATGGAAGGTACTCTGTTGTCGAGATTTTTGTTAATCCATTGGATGGTAGCTTTGTCATTATGGAAGGTAGTGTGTTGTCGATATTTTTTTTTATTCCAATGGATGGTAGCCTTGTCATTATGGAATGTAGTATGTTGTTGTGATTTTTGTTACTCCAATGGATGGTAGCCTTGTCATTATGGAAAGTATTATGTTGTCGTGATTTTTGTTACTCCAATGGATGGTAGCCTTGTCATTATGGAAGGTAGTGTGTTGTCGATATTTTTTTTTATTCCAATGGATGGTAGCCTTGTCATTATGGAAGGTAGTATGTTGTTGTGATTTTTGTTACTCCAATGGATGGTAGCCTTGTCATTATGGAAGGTAGTCTATTGTCGAGATTTTTGTTACTTCAATGGATGGTAGCCTTGTCATCATGGAAGGTAGTCTATTGTCGATATTTTTGTTACTACAATGGATTGTAGCCTTGTCGTTATGGAAGGTAGTCTGTTGTCGATATCTTTGTTACTCCAATGGATGGTAGCCTAGTCATTATGGAAGGTAGTCTGTTGTCGAGATTTTTGTTACTACAATGGATGGTAGCCTTGTCATTATGGAAGGTAGTCTGTTGTCGAGATTTTTGTTACTACGATGGATTGTAGCCTTGTCATTATAGAAGGTAGTCTATTATGGATATCTTTATTACTCCAATGGATGGTAGCCTTGTCATTATGGAAGGTAGTGTATTGTCAAAAAATTTGTTACTATAATGGATGGTAGCCTTGTCATTATGAAAGGTAGTCTGTTGTCAAGATTTTTGTTACTCCATTGGATGGAGGCCTTGTCATTATGGAAGGTAGTGTGTTGTCGATATTATTCTTATTCCAATGAATGGTATCCTTGTCATTATGGAAGGTAGTCTGTTGTCGTGATTTTTGTTACTCCAATAGATGTAGCCTTGTCATTATGGAAGGTAATATGTTGTCGATATCTTTGTTACTCCAATGGATGGTAGCCTTGCCATTATGGAAGGTAGTCTATTGTCGATATTTTTGTTATTGTAATGGATGGTAGCCTTGTCATTATGAAAGGCAGTTTGTTGTCGAGATTTTTGTTACTACAATGGATTGTAGCCTTGTCGTTATAGAAGGTAGTTTGTTGTCGATATCTTTGTTACTCCAATGGATGGAAGCCTTGTCATTATGGAAGGTACTCTATTGTTGATATTTTTGTTACTACAATGGATGGTAACCTTGTCATTATGGAAGGTAGTCTGTTGTCGAGATTTTTGTTACTACAAATGATTATAGCCTTGTCGTTATGGAAGGTAGTCTGTTGTCATTATCTTTGTTACTCCAATGGATGGTAGCCTAGTCATTATGGAAGGTAGTCTGTTATCAAGATTTTTGTTACTCCATTGGATGGTAGCCTTGTCATTATGGAAGGTAGTGTGTTGTCGATATTTTTTTTATTCCAATGGATAGTAGCCTTGTCATTATGGAAGGTAGTCTGTTGTCGTGATTTTTGTTACTCCAATGGATGGTAGCCTTGTCATTATGGAAGGCAGTATGTTGTTGATATCTTTGTTAGTCCAATGGATGGTAGCCTTGTCATTATGTGAGGTAGTCTATTGTCGAAATTTTTGTTACTACAATGGATGGTAGCCTTGTCATTATGGAAGGTAGTTTGTTTTCGAGATTTTTGTTACTATAATGGATTGTAGCCTTGTCGTTATAGAAGGTAGTCTGTTGTCGATATCTTTGTTACTCCAATGGATGGTAGCCTTGTCATTATGGAAGGTACTCTATTGTTGAGATTTTTGTTACTACAATGGATGGTAGCCTTCTCATTATGGATGGTAGTCTGTTGTCGAGATTTTTGTTACTATAAATGATTATAGCCTTGTCGTTATGGAAGGTACTATGTTGTCGATATCTTTGTTACTCAAATGGTTGGTAGCCTAGTCATTATGGAAGGTACTCTGTTGTCGAGATTTTTGTTACTTTATTCAATGATAGCCTTTTCATTATGGAAGGTAGTGTGTTGTTGATATTTTATTTATTCCAATGGATGGTAGCCTTGTCATTATGGAAGGTAGTATGTTGTCGTGATTTTTGTTACTCCAATGGATGATAGCCTTGTCATTATGGAAGGTAGTATGTTGTTGATATCTTTTTTACTCCAATGGATGGTAGCCTTGTCATTATGTGAGGTAGTCTATTGTCGATATTTTTATTACTACAATGGATGGTAGCCTTATCATTATGGAAGGTAGTTTGTTGTCGTGATTTTTGTTACTATAATGGATTGTAGCCTTGTCGTTATAGAAGGTAGTCTGTTGTCGATATCTTTGTTACTCCAATGGATGGTAACCTAGTAATTATGGAAGGTAGTCTGTTGTCGATATTTTTGTTACTGCAATGGATTGTAGCCTTTTCATTATGGAAGGTAGTGTGTTGTCGAGATTTTTGTTACTGCAATGGATTGTAGCCTTTTCATTATGGAAGGTAGTCTATTGTCAAGATTTTTTTACTCCAATGGATTGTAGCCTTGTCATTATGGAAAGTAGTTTATTGTCGAGATTTTTGTTACTACAATGGATGGTTGCCTTGTCATTATGGAAGGTAGTCTGTTGTCGAAATTTTTGTTACTGCAAATGAGTGTAGCCTTATCGTTATGGAAGGTAATCTGTTGTCGATATCTTTGTAACTCCAATGGATGGTAGCCTAGTCATTATGGAAGGTAGTCTGTTGTCGAGATTTTTGTTACTCCATTGGATGGTAGCCTTGTCATTATGGAATGTAGTGTGTTGTCGATATTATTCTTATTCCAATGGATGGTAGCCTTGTCAATATGGAAGGTAGTCTGTTGTCGTGATTTTTGTTACTCCAATGGATGGTAGCCTTGTCATTATGGAAGGTAATATGTTGTTGATATCTTTTTTACTCCAATGAATTGTAGCCTTGTCATTATGGAAGGTAGTCTATTGTCGATATTTTTGTTACTATAATGGATGGAAGCCTTGTCATTATGAAAGGTAGTCTGTTGTCGAGATTTTTGTTGCTACAAAGGATTGTAGACTTGTAATTATAGAAGGTAGTCTATTGTCAATATCTTTGTTACTCCAATGGATGGTAGCGTTGTCATTATGGAAGGTACTCTATTTTTGAGATTTTTTTTACTACAATGGATGGTAGCCTTCTCATTATGGATGGTAGTCTGTTGTGGAGATTTTTGTTACTACAAATGATTATAGCCTTGTCGTTATGGAAGGTACTATGTTGTCGATATCTTTGTTACTCCAATGGATGGTAGCCTAGTCATTATGGAAGGTACTCTGTTGTCGAGATTTTTGTTACTTCATTTGATGGTAGCCTTTTCATTATGGAAGGTAGTGTGTTATCGATATTTTTTATATTCCAATGGATGGTAGCCTTGTGATTATGGAAAGTAGTATGTTGTCGTGATTTTTGTTACTCCAATGGATGATAGCCTTGTCATTATGGAAGGTAGTATGTTGTTGATATCTTTGTTACTCCAATGGATGGTAGCCTTGACATTATGTGAGGTAGTCTATTGTCGATATTTTTGTTACTACAATGCATGGTAGCCTTGTCATTCTGGAAGGTAGTTTGTTGTCGAGATTTTTGTTACTATAATTGATTATAGCCTTGTAATTTTAGAAGTTAGTCTGTTTTCGATATCTTTGTTACTCCAATGGATGGTAACCTAGTCATTATGGAAGGTAGTCTGTTGTCGAGATTTTTGTTACTACAATGGATTGTAGTCTTGTCATTATGGAAGGTAGTCTATTGTCGAGATTTTTTTACTCAAATGGATGGTAGCCTTCTCATTATGGAAAGTAGTCTATTGTCGAGATTTTTGTTACTTTATTCAATGATAGCCTTTTCATTATGGAAGGTAGTGTGATGTTGATATTTTATTTATTCCAATGGATGGTAGCCTTGTCATTATTGAAGGTAGTATGTTGTCGTGATTTTTTTTACTCCAATGGATGATAGCCTTGTCATTATGGAAGGTAGTATGTTGTTGATATCTTTTTTACTCCAATGGATGGTAGACTTGTCATTATGGAAGGTAGTCTATTGTCGATATTTTTGTTACTACAATGGATGGTAGCCTTATCATTATGAAAGGTATTCTGTTGTCGATATTTTTGTTACTACAATGGATTGTAGCCTTGTCGTTATAGAAGGTAGTCTATTGTCGATATTTTTGTTACTCCAATGGATGGTAGCCTTGTCATTATGGAAGGTACTATATTGTTGAGATTTTTGTTACTACAATGGATGGTAGCCTTCTCATTATGGAAGGTAGTATGTTGTGGAGATTTTTGTTACTACAAATGATTATAGCCTTGTCGTTATGGAAGGTAGTCTATTGTCGATATCTTTGTTACTCCAATGGATGGTAGCCTACTCTTTATGGAAGGTACTCTGTTGTCGAGATTTTTGTTAATCCATTGGATGGTAGCTTTGTCATTATGGAAGGTAGTGTGTTGTCGATATTTTTTTTTATTCCAATGGATGGTAGCCTTGTCATTATGGAATGTAGTATGTTGTTGTGATTTTTGTTACTCCAATGGATGGTAGCCTTGTCATTATGGAAAGTATTATGTTGTCGTGATTTTTGTTACTCCAATGGATGGTAGCCTTGTCATTATGGAAGGTAGTGTGTTGTCGATATTTTTTTTTATTCCAATGGATGGTAGCCTTGTCATTATGGAAGGTAGTATGTTGTTGTGATTTTTGTTACTCCAATGGATGGTAGCCTTGTCATTATGGAAGGTAGTCTATTGTCGAGATTTTTGTTACTTCAATGGATGGTAGCCTTGTCATCATGGAAGGTAGTCTATTGTCGATATTTTTGTTACTACAATGGATTGTAGCCTTGTCGTTATGGAAGGTAGTCTGTTGTCGATATCTTTGTTACTCCAATGGATGGTAGCCTAGTCATTATGGAAGGTAGTCTGTTGTCGAGATTTTTGTTACTACAATGGATGGTAGCCTTGTCATTATGGAAGGTAGTCTGTTGTCGAGATTTTTGTTACTACGATGGATTGTAGCCTTGTCATTATAGAAGGTAGTCTATTATGGATATCTTTATTACTCCAATGGATGGTAGCCTTGTCATTATGGAAGGTAGTGTATTGTCAAAAAATTTGTTACTATAATGGATGGTAGCCTTGTCATTATGAAAGGTAGTCTGTTGTCAAGATTTTTGTTACTCCATTGGATGGAGGCCTTGTCATTATGGAAGGTAGTGTGTTGTCGATATTATTCTTATTCCAATGAATGGTATCCTTGTCATTATGGAAGGTAGTCTGTTGTCGTGATTTTTGTTACTCCAATAGATGTAGCCTTGTCATTATGGAAGGTAATATGTTGTCGATATCTTTGTTACTCCAATGGATGGTAGCCTTGCCATTATGGAAGGTAGTCTATTGTCGATATTTTTGTTATTGTAATGGATGGTAGCCTTGTCATTATGAAAGGCAGTTTGTTGTCGAGATTTTTGTTACTACAATGGATTGTAGCCTTGTCGTTATAGAAGGTAGTTTGTTGTCGATATCTTTGTTACTCCAATGGATGGAAGCCTTGTCATTATGGAAGGTACTCTATTGTTGATATTTTTGTTACTACAATGGATGGTAACCTTGTCATTATGGAAGGTAGTCTGTTGTCGAGATTTTTGTTACTACAAATGATTATAGCCTTGTCGTTATGGAAGGTAGTCTGTTGTCATTATCTTTGTTACTCCAATGGATGGTAGCCTAGTCATTATGGAAGGTAGTCTGTTATCAAGATTTTTGTTACTCCATTGGATGGTAGCCTTGTCATTATGGAAGGTAGTGTGTTGTCGATATTTTTTTTATTCCAATGGATAGTAGCCTTGTCATTATGGAAGGTAGTCTGTTGTCGTGATTTTTGTTACTCCAATGGATGGTAGCCTTGTCATTATGGAAGGCAGTATGTTGTTGATATCTTTGTTAGTCCAATGGATGGTAGCCTTGTCATTATGTGAGGTAGTCTATTGTCGAAATTTTTGTTACTACAATGGATGGTAGCCTTGTCATTATGGAAGGTAGTTTGTTTTCGAGATTTTTGTTACTATAATGGATTGTAGCCTTGTCGTTATAGAAGGTAGTCTGTTGTCGATATCTTTGTTACTCCAATGGATGGTAGCCTTGTCATTATGGAAGGTACTCTATTGTTGAGATTTTTGTTACTACAATGGATGGTAGCCTTCTCATTATGGATGGTAGTCTGTTGTCGAGATTTTTGTTACTATAAATGATTATAGCCTTGTCGTTATGGAAGGTACTATGTTGTCGATATCTTTGTTACTCAAATGGTTGGTAGCCTAGTCATTATGGAAGGTACTCTGTTGTCGAGATTTTTGTTACTTTATTCAATGATAGCCTTTTCATTATGGAAGGTAGTGTGTTGTTGATATTTTATTTATTCCAATGGATGGTAGCCTTGTCATTATGGAAGGTAGTATGTTGTCGTGATTTTTGTTACTCCAATGGATGATAGCCTTGTCATTATGGAAGGTAGTATGTTGTTGATATCTTTTTTACTCCAATGGATGGTAGCCTTGTCATTATGTGAGGTAGTCTATTGTCGATATTTTTATTACTACAATGGATGGTAGCCTTATCATTATGGAAGGTAGTTTGTTGTCGTGATTTTTGTTACTATAATGGATTGTAGCCTTGTCGTTATAGAAGGTAGTCTGTTGTCGATATCTTTGTTACTCCAATGGATGGTAACCTAGTAATTATGGAAGGTAGTCTGTTGTCGATATTTTTGTTACTGCAATGGATTGTAGCCTTTTCATTATGGAAGGTAGTGTGTTGTCGAGATTTTTGTTACTGCAATGGATTGTAGCCTTTTCATTATGGAAGGTAGTCTATTGTCAAGATTTTTTTACTCCAATGGATTGTAGCCTTGTCATTATGGAAAGTAGTTTATTGTCGAGATTTTTGTTACTACAATGGATGGTTGCCTTGTCATTATGGAAGGTAGTCTGTTGTCGAAATTTTTGTTACTGCAAATGAGTGTAGCCTTATCGTTATGGAAGGTAATCTGTTGTCGATATCTTTGTAACTCCAATGGATGGTAGCCTAGTCATTATGGAAGGTAGTCTGTTGTCGAGATTTTTGTTACTCCATTGGATGGTAGCCTTGTCATTATGGAATGTAGTGTGTTGTCGATATTATTCTTATTCCAATGGATGGTAGCCTTGTCAATATGGAAGGTAGTCTGTTGTCGTGATTTTTGTTACTCCAATGGATGGTAGCCTTGTCATTATGGAAGGTAATATGTTGTTGATATCTTTTTTACTCCAATGAATTGTAGCCTTGTCATTATGGAAGGTAGTCTATTGTCGATATTTTTGTTACTATAATGGATGGAAGCCTTGTCATTATGAAAGGTAGTCTGTTGTCGAGATTTTTGTTGCTACAAAGGATTGTAGACTTGTAATTATAGAAGGTAGTCTATTGTCAATATCTTTGTTACTCCAATGGATGGTAGCGTTGTCATTATGGAAGGTACTCTATTGTTGAGATTTTTTTTACTACAATGGATGGTAGCCTTCTCATTATGGATGGTAGTCTGTTGTGGAGATTTTTGTTACTACAAATGATTATAGCCTTGTCGTTATGGAAGGTACTATGTTGTCGATATCTTTGTTACTCCAATGGATGGTAGCCTAGTCATTATGGAAGGTACTCTGTTGTCGAGATTTTTGTTACTCCATTTGATGGTAGCCTTTTCATTATGGAAGGTAGTGTGTTATCGATATTTTTTTTATTCCAATGGATGGTAGCCTTGTCATTATGGAAAGTAGTATGTTGTCGTGATTTTTGTTACTCCAATGGATGATAGCCTTGTCATTATGGAAGGTAGTATGTTGTTGATATCTTTGTTACTCCAATGGATGGTAGCCTTGACATTATGTGAGGTAGTCTATTGTCGATATTTTTGTTACTACAATGCATGGTAGCCTTGTCATTGTGGAAGGTAGTTTGTTGTCGAGATTTTTGTTACTATAATGGATTATAGCCTTGTAGTTTTAGAAGTTAGTCTGTTTTCGATATCTTTGTTACTCCAATGGATGGTAACCTAGTCATTATGGAAGGTAGTCTGTTGTCGAGATTTTTGTTACTACAATGGATTGTAGTCTTGTCATTATGGAAGGTAGTCTAGTGTCGAGATTTTTTTATTCAAATGGATGGTAGCCTTCTCATTATGGAAAGTAGTCTATTGTCGAGATTTTTTTAATACAAAGGATGGTTCCCTTGTCATTATGGAAGGTAGTTTATTTTGAGAGTTTTGTTACTCCAATGGATGGTAGCCTTGTCATTATGGAACGTAGTCTGATGTTGATGTTTTTGTTACTGCAATGGATGGTATCCTTGTCATTATGGAAGGTAGTTTGTAGTCAAGATTTTTGTTATTCCAATGGATGGTAGCATTCTCATTATGGAAGGTAGTCTGTTGTCAACATTTTTGTTACTCCAATGGGTTCTAGCCTTGTCATTATGGAAGGTAGAATGTCGTTGTGATTTTTATCGCTCCAATGGATGGTAGCCTTGTCACTATGGAAGGTAGTCTATTTTTCATATTTTTGTTACTTCAATTGATGGTAGCCTTGTCATTATGAAAGTTAGTCTATTGTCGAGATTTTTGTTACTCCAATGGATGGTAGCATTATCATTATGGAAGGTTGTTTGTTGTCGAGATTTTTGTTATTCCAATGGATGGTAGCCTTGTCATTATGGAAGGTAGTCTATTGTCGAGATTTTTGTTACTCTAATGGATGCTAGCCTTGTCATTATGGAAGGTAGTTTGTCGTTGTGATTTATGTAACTCCAATGGATGGTAGCCTTGTCACTATGGAAGGTTGTCTGTTGTCGAGATTTTTGTTACTCTAATTGATGGTAGCCTTTTCATTATGGAAGGTAGTCTATTTTCGAGTATTTTGTTACTCCAATGGATGGTAGCCTTGTCATTATGGAAGGTAGTTTGTTGTAGAGATTTTTGTTACTCCAATGGATGGTATCGTTGTCATTATGGATGGTAGTCTGTTTTTGAGATTTTTGTCATTCCAATGGATTGTAGCCTTGTCATTATGGAACGTAGTCTGTTGTCGTTGTTTTTGTTACTCTAATGGATGGTATCGTTGTCATTATGGAAGGTAGTTTGTTGTCGAGATTTTTATTATTCCAATGGATGGTCGCCTTGTCATTATGGAAGGTAGTCATTTGTCGATATTTTTGTTTCTCCAATGGATGGTAACCTTGTCATTATGGAAGGTAGTCCGTTGTCGAGATTTTTGTTACTTCAATGGATGGTAGTCTTGTCATTATGGAAGGTAGTTTGTTGTCAATATTTTTGTTACTACAATGGATGCTAGCCTTGTCATTATGGAAGGTAGTCTGTCGTTGTGACTTCTGTCACTCCAATGGATGGTAGCCTTGTCACTATGGAAGATAGTATGTTGTTCATATTTTTGTTACTTCAGTGGATGGTAGCCTTGTCATTATGGAAGGTAGTCTATTGTCGAGATTTTTGTTACTCCAAAGGATGGTAGCATTATCATTATGGAAGGTTGTCTGTTGTCGAGATTTTTGTTACTCCAATGGATGGTAGCCTTGTCATTATGGAAGGTAGTATGTTGTCGAGTTTTTTGTTACTCCAATGGATGGTATCATTGTCATTATGGATGGTAGTTTGTTGTCGAGAATTTTGTTATTACAATGGATTGTAGCCTTGTCGTTATGGAACATAGACTGTTGTCCATGTTTTTTTTACTCCAATGGATGGTATCATTGTCATTATGCAATGTAGTTTGTTGTCGAGATTTTTGTTATTCAATTGGATGGTAGCCTTGTCATTATGGAAGGTAGTATGTTGTTGAGATTTTTGTTACTCCAATAGATGCTAGCCTTGTCATTATAGAAGGTAGTCTGTCGTTGTGATTTTTGTCACTCCAATGGATGGTAGCCTTGTCACTAAGGAAGGTAGTCTGTTGTTCATATTTATATTACTCCAATGGATGGTAGCCTTGTCATTATGGAAGGTAGTCTGTCGTTGTGATTTTTGTCACTCAAATGAATGGTAGCCTTATCATTATGGAACATAGTCTACTGTTGATGTTTTTGTTACTGCAATGGATGGTAGCCTTGTCATTATGGAAGGTAGTTTGTAGTCAAGATTTTTGTTATTCCAATGGATGGTAGCCTTCTCATTATGGAAGGTAGTCTGTTGTCGAGATTTTTGTTACTCCAATGGGTATTGGCCTTGTCATTATGGAAGTTAGTATGTCGTTGTGATTTCTGTCACTCCAATGGAGTGTAGCCTTGTCACTATGGAAGGTAGTCTGTTGTACATATTTTTGTTACTTCAATTGATGGTAGCCTTGTCATTGTGGAAGGTAGCCTGTCGTTGTGATTTCTGTCACTCCAATGGATGGTAGCCTTGTCATTATGGAAGGTAGTTTATTTTGAGATTTTTGTTACTCCAATGGATGGTAGCCTTGTCATTATGGAACTTAGTCTTCTGTTGATGTTTTTGTTACTGCAATGGATGGTAGCCTTGTCATTATGGAAGGTAGTTTGTAGTTGAGATTTTTGTTATTCCAATGGATGGTAGCCTTCTCATTATGGAAGGTAGTCTGTTGTAGAGATTTTTGTTACTCCAATGGATGGTATCGTTGTCATTATGGATGGTAGTCTGTTTTTGAGATTTTTGTCATTCCAATGGATTGTAGCCTTGTCATTATGGAACGTAGTATGTTGTCGTTGTTTTTGTTACTCCAATGGATGGTATCGCTGTCATTATGGAAGGTAGTTTGTTGTCGAGATTTTTATTATTCCAACGGATGGTAGCCTTGTCATTATGGAAGGTAGTCATTTGTCGATATTTTTGTTACTTCAATGGATGGTAGCCTTGTCATTATGGAAGGTAGTTTGTTATCAATATTTTTGTTACTACAATGGATGCTAGCCTTGTCATTATGGAAGGTAGTATGTCGTTGTGACTTCTGTCACTCCAATGGATGGTAGCCTTGTCACTATGGAAGGTAGTATGTTGTTCATATTTTTTTTACTTCAATGGATGGTAGCCTTATCATTATGGAAGGTAGTCTATTGTCGAGATTTTTGTTACTCCAAAGGATGGTAGCATTATCATTGTGGAAGGTTGTTTGTTGTCGTGATTTTTGTTACTCCAATGGAGGGTCGCCTTGTCATTATGGAATGTTGTTTGTTGTCGTGATTTTTGTTACTCCAATGGATGGTATCATTGTCATTATGGAATGTAGTTTGTTGTCGAGATTTTTGTTATTCCATTGGATGGTAGCCTTGTCATTATGGAAGGTAGTATGTTGTTGTGATTTTTGTCACTCCAATGGATGGTAGCCTTGTCACTATGGAAGGTAGTCTGTTGTTCATATTTTTGTTACTTCAATTGATGGTAGCCTTGTCATTATGGAAGGTAGTCTATTGTAGAGATTTTTGTTACTCCAATGGATGGTAGCATTATCATTATGGATGGTTGTCTGTTGTCGAGATTTTTGTTATTCCAATGGATTGTAGCCTTGTCATTATGGAACGTAGTATGTTGTCGTTGTTTTTGTTACTCCAATGGATGGTATCGCTGTCATTATGGAAGGTAGTTTGTTGTCGAGATTTTGATTATTCCAACGGATGGTAGCATTGTCATTATGGAAGGTAGTCATTTGTCGATATTTTTGTTACTCCAATTGATGGTAACCTTGTCATTATGGAAGGTAGTCCATTGTCGAGATTTTTGTTACTTCAATGGATGGTAGCCTTGTCATTATGGAAGGTAGTTTGTTGTCAATATTTTTGTTACTACAATGGATGCTAGCCTTGTCATTATGGAAGGTAGTCTGTCGTTGTGACTTCTGTGACTCCAATGGATGGTAGCCTTGTCACTATGGAAGGTAGTATGTTGTTCATATTTTTTTTTACTCCAATGGATGGTAGCCTTGTCATTATGGAAGGTAGTCAGTTGTCGAGATTTTTGTAACTCCAATGGATGGTAGCATTATCATTATGGAAGGTTGTCTGTTGTCGAGATTTTTGTTACTCTAATGGATGCTAGCCTTGTCATTACGGAAGATAGTTTGTCATTGTGATTTATGTCACTCCAATGGATGGTAGCCTTGTCACTATGGAAGGTAGTATGTTGTTCACATTTTTGTTACTTCAATGGATGGTAGCATTATCATTATTGAAGGTTGTCTGTTGTCGAGATTTTTGTTACTCCAATTGATGGTAGCCTTTTCATTATGGAAGATAGTTTGTTTTCGAGTATTTTGTTACTATAATGGATGGTAGCCTTGTCATTATGGAAGGTAGCCTATTGTCGAGATTTTTGTTACTCCAAAGGATAGTAGCATTATCATTATGGAAGGTTGTCTGTTGTCGAGATTTTTGTTACTCCAATGGATTGTAGCCTTGTCATTATGGAAGGTAGTCCATTTTCGAGATTTTTGTTACTCCAATGGATGGTAGCCTTGTCATTATGGAAGATAGTATGTTGTCGAGTTTTTTGTTACTCCAATGGATGGTATCATTGTCATTATGGAAGGTAGTTTGTTGTCGAGATTTTTATTATTCCATTGGATGGTAGCCTTGTCATTATGGAAGGCAGTTTGTTGTTGAGATTTTTGTTACCCCAATGGATGCTAGCCTTGTCTTTATAGAAGGTAGTCTGTCATTGTGATTTCTGTCACTCTAATGGATGGTAGCCTTGTCACTAAGGAAGGTAGTCTGTTATTCATATTTATATTACTCCAATGGATGGTAGCCTTGTCATTATGGAAGGTAGTCCGTCGTTGTGATTTTTGTCACTCCAATGGATGGTAGCCTTGTCATTATGGAAGGTAGTCAATTGTTGAGATTTTTGTTACTCCAATGGATGGTAGCCTTGTCATTATGGAACGTAGTCTGCTGTTGATGTTTTTGTTACTGCAATGGATGGTAGCCTTGTCATTATGGAAGGTAGTTTGTAGTCGAGATTTTTGTTATTCCAATGGATGGTAGCCTTCTCATTATGGAAGGTAGTCTGTTGTCGAGATTTTTGTTACTCCAATGGGTGTTAGCCTTGTCATTATCGAAGGTAGTATGTCGTTGTGATTTTTGTCACTCCAATGGATGGTAGCCTTGTCACTATGGAAGGTAGTCTATTGTTCATATTTTTGTTTATTCAATTGATGGTAGCCTTGTCATTATGGAAGGTAGTCTATTGTCGAGATTTGTGTTACTCCAATGGATGGTATCATTATCATTATGGAAGGTTGTCTGTTGTCGATATTTTTGTTATTCCAATGGATGGTAGCCTTGTCATTATGGAAGGTAGTCTATTGTCGAAATTTTTGTTACTCTAATGGATGCTAGCCTTGTCATTATGGAAGGTACTTTGTCGTTGTCATTGATGTAACTTCAATGGATGGTAGCCTTGTCACTATGGAAGGTAGTTTGTTGTTCATATTTTTGTTACTTCAATGGATGGTAGCATTATCATTATGGAAGGTTGTCTGTTGTCAAGATTTTCGTTACTCCAATTGATGGTAGCCTTTTCATTATGGAAGGTAGTCTTTTTTCGAGTATTTTGTTACTCCAATGGATGGTAGCCTTGTCATTATGGAAGGTAGTCTGTTGTCGATATTTTTGTTACTCCAATAGATGGTATCATTGTCATTATGGATGGTAGTTTGTTTTCGAGATTTTTGTCATTCCAATGGATAGTAGCCTTGTCATTATTGAACATAGTCTGTTGTCATTGTTTTTGTTACTCCAATGGATGGTATCATTGTCATTATGGAAGGTAGTTTGTTGTCGAGATTTTTATTACTCCAATGGATGGTAGCCTTGTCATTATGGAAGGTAGTCAATTGTCGATATTTTTGTTACTCCAATGGATGGTAACCTTGTCATTATGGAAGGTAGTCCGTTGTCGAGATTTTTGTTACTTCAATGGATGGCAACCTTGTCATTATGGAAGGTAGTTTGTTGTCAATATTTTTGTTACTACAATGGATGCTAGCCTTGTCATTATGGAAGGTAGTCTGTCATTGTGACTTCTGTCACTCCAATGGATGGTAGCCTTGTCACTATGGAAGGTAGTATGTTGTTCATATTTTTGTTACTTCAATGGATGGTAGCCTTGTCATTATGGAAGGTAGTCTATTTTCGAAATTTTTGTTACTCCAAAGGATGGTAGCATTATCATTATGGAGGGTTGTCTGTTGTCGAGATTTTTGTTACTCCAATGGATGGTAGCCTTGTCATTATGGAAGGTAGTATGTTGTCGAGTTTTTTGTTACTCCAATGGATGGTATCGTTGTCATTATGGATTGTAGTTTGTTGTCGATATTTTTGTTATTACAATGGATTGTAGCCTTGTCATTATGGAACGTAGTCTGTTGTCTATGTTTTTATTACTCCAACGGATGGTATCATTGTCATTATGGAAGGTAGTTTGTTGTCGAGATTTTTTTTATTCCATTGGATGGTAGCCTTGTCATTATGAAAGGTAGTATGTTGTTGAGATTTTTGTTACTTCAATGGATGGTAGCCTTGTCATTATGGAACGTATTCTCATGTTGATGTTTTTGTTACTGCAATGGATGGTAGCCTTGTCATTATGGAAGGTAGTTTGTTGTCGAGATTTTTGTTATTCCAATGGATGGTAGCCTTCTCATTATGGAAGGTAGTCTGTTGTCGAGATTTTTGTTACTCCAGTGGGTGCTAGCCTTTTCATTATGGAAGGTAGTATGTCGTTGTGATTTCTGTCACTCCAATGGATGGTAGCCTTGTCACTATGGAAGGTAGTTTGTTGTTCATATTTTTGTTACTTCAATTGATGGTAGCCTTGTCATTATGGAAGGTAGTCTATTGTCGAGATTTTTGTTACTCCAATGGATTGTAGCATTATCATATGGAAGGTTGTCTGTTGTCGAGATTTTTGTTACTCCAAAGGATGGTAGCCTTGTCAATATGTAAGGTAGTCTGTTGTCAAGATTTTTGTTACTCCAATAGATGGTAGCCTTGTCATTATGTAAGGTAGTTTGTCGTTGTGATTTATGTTACTCAAATGGATGGTAGCCTTGTCATTATGGATGGTAGTCTGTTGTCGAGATTTTTGTTATTCCAATGGATTGTAGCCTTCTCATTATGGAAGGTAGTCTGTTGTCGAGATTTTTGTTACTCCAATGGGTGCTAGCCTTTTCATTATGGAAGGTAGTATGTCGTTGTGATTTCTGTCACTCCAATGGATGGTAGCCTTGTCACTATGGAAGGTAGTTTGTTGTTCATATTTTTGTTACTTCAATTGATGGTAGCCTTGTCATTATGGAAGGTAGTCTATTGTCGAGATTTTTGTTACTCCAATGGATTGTAGCATTATCATTATGGAAGGTTGTCTGTTGTCGAGATTTTTGTTACTCCAAAGGATGGTAGCCTTGTCATTATGTAAGGTAGTCTGTTGTCAAGATTTTTGTTACTCCAATAGATGGTAGCCTTGTCATTATGTAAGGTAGTTTGTCGTTGTGATTTATGTTACTCAAATGGATGGTAGCCTTGTCATTATGGATGGTAGTCTGTTGTCGAGATTTTTGTTATTCCAATGGATTGTAGCCTTGTCATTATGGAACGTATTCTGTTGTCCATGTTTTTGTTACTCCAATGGATAATATCATTGCCATTATGGAAGGTAGTTTGTTGTAGATATTTTTATTATTCCAATGGATGGTAGCCTTGTCATTTTGGAAGGTAGTATATTGTCGTTATTTTTGTTACTCCAACGGATGGTAGCCTTGTCATTATGGAAAGTAGTCCGTTGTCGACATTTTTGTTACTTCAATGGATGGTAGCCTTGTCATTATGGAAGGTAGTCTATTATGGATATTTTTGTTACTCCAATGGATGATAGCATTGTCATTTTGGAAGGTTGTCTATTGTCGAGATTTTGGTTACTCTAATAGATGGTAGCCTTGTAATTATGGAAGGTAGTTTGTTTTCGAGATTTTTGTTACTCCAATGGATGGTAGCCTGGTCATTATGGAAGGTAGTTTGTTGTTCATATTTTTGTTACTCCAATAGATGGTAGCCATGTCATTATGGAAGGTAGTCAATTGTCAAGATTTTTGTTACTCCAATGGATGGTAGCCTTTACATTAGGGAAGGTATTCTATTATCCATATTTTGGTTACTACAATGGATGGTAGCCTTGTCATTATGGAACATAGTCTATTGTAGATATTTTTGTTACTCCAATGCATGGTAGCCTTGTCATTATAGAAGGTAGTCTGTTGTCTAGATTTTTGTTACTCCATTGGATGGTAGCCTTGTCATTATGGAAGGTAGTCTGTTGTTGAGATTTTTGTTACTCCAATGGTTGCTAGCCTTGTCATTCTAGAAGGTAGTCTGTCGTTGTGATTTCTGTCACTCCAATGGATGGTAGCCTTGTCACTATGGAAGGTAGTCTGTTGTTCAGATTTTTGTTACTGCAATGGTTGGTAGCCTTGTCATTAAGGAAGGTAGTATATTGTCGAGATTTTTGTTACTCCAATGGATGGTAGCATTATCATTATGGAAGGATGTCTGTTGTCGAGATTTTTGTTACTCCAATGGATGGTAGCCTTGTCATTATGGAAGGTAGTCTGTTTTTCGAGATTTTTGTTACTCCAATGGATGGTAGCCTTGTCACTATGGAAGGTATGTTCATATTTTTGTTACTCTAAGGGATGGTAGCCTTGTCATTATGGAAGGTAGTCTGTCGTTGTGATTTCTGTCACTCCAATGGATGGTAGCCTTGTGACTATGGAAGGTAGTCTGTTGTTCAAATTTTTGTTACTCCAATGGATGGTAGCCTAGTCATTATGGAAGGTAGTCTATTGTCGAGATTTTTGTTATTCCATTGGATGGTAGCCTTCTCATTATGGAAGGTAGTCTATTGTCGAGATTTTTGTTACTCCAATGGATGCTAGCCTTGTCATTATGGAAGGTAATATGTCTTTGTGATTTATGTCACTCCAATGGATGGTAGCCTTGTCACTATGGAAGGTAGTCTGTTTTTCATATTTTTGTTACTTCAATTGATGGTAGCCTTGTCATTATTGAAGGTAGTCTATTATCGAGATTTTTGTTACTCCAATGGATAGTAGCATTATCATTATGGGAGGTTGTATGTAGTCAAGATTTTTGTTACTCCAATGGATGGTAGCCTTGTCATTATGGAAGGTAGTCTGTTGTCGAGATTTTTGTTACTCCAATGGTTGCTAGCCTTGTCATTCTAGAAGGTACTCTGTCGTTGTGATTTCTTTCACTCCAATGGATGGTAGCCTTGTCACTATGGAAGGTCGTCTGTTGTTCAGATTTTTGTTACTGCAATGGTTGGTAGCTTTGTCATTAAGGAAGGTAGTATATTGTCGAGATTTTTGTTACTCCAATGGATGGTAGCATTATCATTATGGAAGGATGTCTGTTGTCAAGATTTTTGTTACTCCAATGGATGGTAGCCTTGTCATTATGGAAGGTAGTCTGTTGTCAAGATTTTTGTTAATCCAATAGATGGTAGGCTTGTCATTATGGAAGGTACTCAATTGTCGAGATTTTTGTTACTCCAATGGAAGGTATCATTCTCATTATGGATGGTTGTTTGTTGTCGAGATTTTTGTTATTCCAATGGATTGTAGCCTTGTTATTATGGAACGTATTCTGTTGTCGTTGTTTTTGTTACTCCAATGGATGGTATCATTGTCATTATGGAAGGTAGTGTGTTGTCGAGATTTTTGTTATTCCAATGAATGATAGCCTTGTCATTATGGAAGGTAGTTTATTGTGAATATTTTTGTTACTCCAATAGATGGTAGCCTTGTCATTTTGAAAGGAAGTCCGTTGTCGATATTTTTGTTACTTCAATGCCTGGTATCCTTGTCATTATGGAAGGTAGTTTGTTGTAGATATTTTTGTTACTCCAATGGATGCTAGCCTTTTAATTATAAAAGGTAATCTATTGTCGATATTTTTGTTACTCCAATAGATGATAGCATTGTCATTTTGGAAGGTTGTCTATGGTCGAGATTTTGGTTACTCTAATAGATGGTAGCCTTGTAATTATGGAAGGTAGTCTGTTTTCGAGATTTTTGTTACTCCAATGGATGGTAGCCTTGTCATTATGGAAGGTAGTCTGTTTTTCGAGATTTTTGTTACTCCAATGGATGGAAGCCTTGTCACTATGGAAGGTATGTTCATATTTTTGTTACTCTAAGGGATGGTAGCCTTGTCATTATGGAAGGTAGTCTGTCGTTGTGATTTCTGTCACTCCAATGGATGGTAGCCTTGTGACTATGGAAGGTAGTCTATTGTTCAAATTTTTGTTACTCCAATGGATGGTAGCCTAGTCATTATGGAAGGTAGTCTATTGTCGAGATTTTTGTTATTCCATTGGATGGTAGCCTTCTCATTATGGAAGGTAGTCTATTGTCGAGATTTTTGTTACTCCAATGGATGCTAGCCTTGTCATTATGGAAGGTAGTATGTCTTTGTGATTTATGTCACTCCAATGGATGGTAGCCTTGTCACTATGGAAGGTAGTCTGTTTTTCATATTTTTGTTACTTCAATTGATGGTAGCCTTGTCATTATTGAAGGTAGTTTATTGTCGAGATTTTTGTTACTCCAATGGATAGTAGCATTATCATTATGGAAGGTTGTATGTAGTCAAGATTTTTGTTACTCCAATGGATGGTAGCCTTGTCATTATGGAAGGTAGTCTGTTGTCAAGATTTTTGTTAATCCAATAGATGGTAGGCTTGTCATTATGGAAGGTAGTCAGTTGTCGAGATTTTTGTTACTCCAATGGAAGGTATCGTTGTCATTATGGATGGTTGTTTGTTGTCGAGATTTTTGTTATTCCAATGGATTGTAGCCTTGTTATTATGGAATGTATTCTGTTGTCGATGTTTTTGTTACTCCAATGGATGGTATCATTGTCATTATGGAAGGTAGTGTGTTGTCGAGATTTTTGTTATTCCAATGAATGATAGCCTTGTCATTATGGAAGGTAGTTTATTGTGAATATTTTTGTTACTCCAATAGATGGTAGCCTTGTCATTTTGAAAGGAAATCCGTTGTCGATATTTTTGTTACTTCAATGGCTGGTATCCTTGTCATTATGGAAGGTAGTTTGTTGTAGATATTTTTGTTACTCCAATGGATGCTAGCCTTTTAATTATAAAAGGTAATCTATTGTCGATATTTTTGTTACTCCAATAGATGATAGCATTGTCATTTTGGAAGGTTGTCTATGGTCGAGATTTTGGTTACTCTAATAGATGGTAGCCTTGTAATTATGGAAGGTAGTCTGTTTTCGAGATTTTTGTTACTCCAATGGATGGTAGCCTTGTCATTATGGAAGGTAGTCTGTTTTTCGAGATTTTTGTTACTCCAATGGATGGTAGCCTTGTCATTATGGAAGGTAGTCAATTGTCGAGATTTTTGTTACTCAAATGGATGGTAGCCTTGTCATTATGGAAGGTTGTCAGTTGTCAAGATTTTTATTACTCCAATGGATGGTAGCCTTGTCATTATGGAAGGTAGTCTATTTTCGATATTTTTGTTACTCCAATGGATGGTAGCCTTGTCACTATGGAAGGTATGTTCATATTTTTGTTACTCCAATGGGTGCTAGCCTTGTCATTATGGAAGGTAGTATGTCGTTGTGATTTCTGTCACTCCAATGGATGGTAGCCTTGTCACTATGGAAGGTAGTTTGTTGTTCATATTTTTGTTACTTCAATTGATGGTAGCCTTGTCATTATGGAAGGTAGTCTATTGTCGAGATTTTTGTTACTCCAATGGATGGTAGCATTATCATTATGGAAGGTTGTCTGTTGTCGAGATTTTTGTTACTCCAAAGGATGGTAGCCTTGTCATTATGTAAGGTAATCTGTTGTCGACATTTTTGTTACTCCAATGGATGCTAGCCTTGTCATTATGTAAAGTAGTTTGTCGTTGTGATTTATGTTACTCAAATGGATGGTAGCCTTGTCATTATGGATGGTAGTCTGTTGTCGAGATTTTTGTTATTCCAATGGATTGTAGCCTTGTCATTATGGAACGTAGTCTATTATCGATATTTTTGTTACTCCAATGGATGACAGCATTGTCATTTTGGAAGGTTGTCTATTGTCGAGATTTTGGTTACTCTAATAGATGGTAGCCTTGTAATTATGGAAGGTAGTTTGTTTTCGAGATTTTTGTTACTCCAATGGATGGTAGCCTGGTCATTATGGAAGGTAGTTTGTTGTTCATATTTTTGTTACTCCAATAGATGTTAGCCATGTCATTATGGAAGGTAGTCAATTGTCAAGATTTTTGTTACTCCAATGGATGGTAGCCTTGTCATTATGGAAGGTTGACTATTGTCGAGATTTTTGTTACTATAATGGATGGTAGCCTTGACATTAGGGAAGGTATTCTATTATCCATATTTTGGTTACTACAATGGATGGTAGCCTTGTCATTATGGAACATAGTCTATTGTAGATATTTTTGTTACTCCAATGCATGGTAGCCTTGTCATTATGGAAGGTAGTCTGTTGTCTAGATTTTTGTTACTCCATTGGATGGTAGCCTTGTTATTATGGAAGGTAGTCTGTTGTCGAGATTTTTGTTACTCCAATGGTTGCTAGCCTTGTCATTCTAGAAGGTATTCTGTCGTTGTGATTTCTGTCACTCCAATGGATGGTAGCCTTGTCACTATGGAAGGTAGTCTGTTGTTCAGATTTTTGTTACTGCAATGGTTGGTAGCCTTGTCATTAAGGAAGGTAGTATATTGTCGAGATTTTTGTTACTCCAATGCATGGTAGCATTATC
Organism: Vicia faba; assembly: GCA_948472305.1. Lineage (NCBI taxonomy): Eukaryota > Viridiplantae > Streptophyta > Magnoliopsida > Fabales > Fabaceae > Vicia > Vicia faba. The sequence continues at coordinate 529,210,487 of OX451741.1, forward strand.
ATTATGGAAGGATGTCTGTTGTCGAGATTTTTGTTACTCCAATGGATGGTAGCCTTGTCATTATGGAAGGTAGTCTGTTTCCGAGATTTTTGTTACTCCAATGGATGGTAGCCTTGTCACTATGGAAGGTATGTTCATATTTTTGTTACTCTAATGGATGGTAGCCTTGTCATTATGGAAGGTAGTCTGTCGTTGTGATTTCTGTCACTCCATTGGATGGTAGCCTTGTGACTATGGAAGGTAGTCTGTTGTTCAAATTTTTGTTACTCCAAAGGATGGTAGCCTAGTCATTATGGAAGGTAGTCTATTGTCGAGATTTTTGTTATTCCATTGGATGGTAGCCTTCTCATTATAGAAGGCAGTCTATTGTCGAGATTTTTGTTACTCCAATGGGTGCTAGCCTTGTCATTATGGAAGGTAGTATGTCGTTGTGATTTATGTCACTCCAATGGATGGTAGCCTTGTCACTATGGAAGGTAGTCTGTTTTTCATATTTTTGTTACTTCAATTGATGGTAGCCTTGTCATTATTGAAGGTAGTCTATTGTCGAGATTTTTGTTACTCCAATGGATGGTAGCATTATCATTATGGAAGGTTGTATGTTGTCAAGATTTTTGTTACTCCAATGGATGGTAGCCTTGTCATTATGGAAGGTAGTCTGTTGTCAAGATTTTTATTAATCCAATAGATGGTAGGATTGTCATTATGGAAGGTAGTCAGTTGTCGAGATTTTTGTTACTCCAATGGAAGGTATCGTTGTCATTATGGATGGTTGTTTGTTGTCGAGATTTTTGTTATTCCAATGGATTGTAGCCTTGTTATTATGGAACGTATTCTGTTGTCGATGTTTTTGTTACTCCAATGGATGGTATCATTGTCATTATGGAAGGTAGTGTGTTGTCGAGATTATTGTTATTCCAATGAATGATAGCCTTGTCATTATGGAAGGTAGTTTATTGTGAATATTTTTGTTACTCCAATAGATGGTAGCCTTGTCATTTTGAAAGGAAGTCCGTTGTCGATATTTTTGTTACTTCAATGGATGGTATCCTTGTCATTATGGAAGGTAGTTTGTTGTAGATATTTTTGTTACTCCAATGGATGCTAGCCTTTTAATTATAAAAGGTAATCTATTGTCGATATTTTTGTTACTCCAATGGATGATAGCATTGTCATTTTGGAAGGTTGTCTATGGTCGAGATTTTGGTTACTCTAATAGATGGTAGCCTTGTAATTATGGAAGGTAGACTGTTTTCGAGATTTTTGTTACTCCAATGGATGGTAGCCTGGTCATTAATGAAGGTAGTTTGTTGTTCATATTTTTGTTACTCCAATGGATGGTAGATTTGTCATTATGGAAGGTAGTCAATTGTCGAGATTTTTGTTACTCAAATGGATGGTAGCCTTGTCATTATGGAAGGTTGTCTGTTGTCAAGATTTTTGTTACTCCAATGAATGGTATCCTTGTCATTATGGAAGGTAGTCTGTTTTCGAGATTTTTGTTACTCCAATGGATGGTAGCCTTGTCACTATGGAAGGTATGTTCATATTTTTGTTACTCCAATGGGTGCTAGCCTTGTCATTATGGAAGGTAGTATGTCGTTGTGATTTCTGTCACTCCAATGGATGGTAGCCTTGTCACTATGGAAGGTAGTTTGTTGTTCATATTTTTGTTACTTCAATTGATGGTAGCCTTGTCATTATGGAAGGTAGTCTATTGTCGAGATTTTTGTTACTCCAATGGATGGTAGCATTATCATTATGGAAGGTTGTCTGTTGTCGAGATTTTTTTTACTCCAAAGGATGGTAGCCTTGTCATTATGTAAGGTAGTCTGTTGTCAAGATTTTTGTTACTCCAATAGATGCTAGCCTTGTCATTATGTAAGGTAGTTTGTCGTTGTGATTTATGTTACTCAAATGGATGGTAGCCTTGTCATTATGGATGGTAGTCTGTTGTCGAGATTTTTGTTATTCTAATGGATTGTAGCCTTGTCATTATGGAACGTATTATGTTGTCCATGTTTTTGTTACTCCAATGGATAATATCATTGCCATTATGGAAGGTAGTTTGTTGTCGATATTTTTATTATTCCAATGGATGGTAGCCTTGTCATTATGGAAGGTAGTATGTTGTCGATATTTTTGTAACTCCAACGGATGGTAGCCTTGTCATTATGGAATGTAGTCCGTTGTCGACATTTTTGTTACTTCAATGGATGGTAGCCTTGTCATTATGGAAGGTAGTCTATTATCGATATTTTTGTTACTCCAATGGATGATAGCATTTTCTTTTTGGAAGGTTGTCTATTGTCGAGATTTTGGTTACTCTAATAGATGGTAGCCTTTTAATTATGGAAGGTAGTTTGTTTTCGAGATTTTTGTTACTCCAATGGATGGTAGCCTGGTCATTATGGAAGGTAGTTTGTTGTTCATATTTTTGTTACTCCAATAGATGGTAGCCATGTCATTATGGAAGGTAGTCAATTGTCAAGATTTTTGTTACTCCAATGGATGGTAGCCTTGTCATTATGGAAGGTTAACTATTGTCGAGATTTTTGTTACTATAATGGATGGTAGCCTTGACATTAGGGAAGGTATTCTATTATCCATATTTTGGTTACTACAATGGATGGTAGCCTTGTCATTATAGAACATAGTCTATTGTAGATATTTTTGTTACTCCAATGCATGGTAGCCTTGTCATTATGGAAGGTAGTCTGTTGTCTAGATTTTTGTTACTCCATTGGATGGTAGCCTTGTCATTATGGAAGGTAGTCTGTTGTCGAGATTTTTGTTACTCCAATGGTTGCTAGCCTTGTCATTCTAGAAGGTAGTCTGTCGTTGTGATTTCTGTCACTCCAATGGATGGTAGCCTTGTCACTATGGAAGGTAGTCTGTTGTTCAGATTTTTGTTACTGCAATGGTTGGTAGCCTTGTCATTAAGGAAGGTAGTATATTGTCGAGATTTTTGTTACTCCAATGGTTGGTAGCATTATCATTATGGAAGGTAGTCTTTTTTCGAGATTTTTGTTACTCCAATGGATGGTAGCCTTATCATTTAGGAAGGTAGTCTGTTGTCGAGATTTTTGTTACTCCAATGGATGGTAACGTTGTCATTAAGGATGGTAGTCTGTTGTCGAGAGTTTTGTTATTCCAATGGATGTTAGCCTTGTCATTATGGAAGGTTGTTTGTTGTCGAGATTTTTGTTACTCCAATGGATTATAGCCTTGTCATTATGGAAGGTAGTCTGTCATTGTGATTTCTGTCACTCCAATGGATGCTAGCCTTGTCATTATGGAAGGTAGTCTGTCATTGTGATTTCTATCACTCCAATGGATGGTAGCCTTGTCACTATGGAAGGTAGTTTGTTGTTCATATTTTGGTTACTTCAATGGATGGTAGCATTATCATTATGGAATGTTGTCTGTTGTCCAGATTTTTGTTACTCCAATGGATGATATCATTGTCATTATGGAAGGTGGTTTGTTTTCGAGATTTTTGTTACTCCAATGTATGGTGGCCTTGTCATTATGGAAGGTAGTCTGTTGTCGAGATTTTTGTTACTCCAATGGATTATAGCCTTGTCATTATGGAAAGTATTCTGTTGTTGATGTTTTTGTTACTCCAAAGTATGTTAGCCTTGTCATTATGGACGGTAGTCTTTTGTCGAGATTTTTGTTATTCCAATAGATGGTAGCCTTGTCATTATGGATGGTAGTATGTTGTCAAGATTTTTGTTACTCCAATAGATGGTAGCCTTGTCATTATAGAAGGTAGTCTGTTGTTCATATTTTTGTTACTCCAATGGATGGTAGCCTTGTCATTATGGAATGTAGTCTATTGTCGAGATTTTTGTTACTCCAATGGATGGTATCATTGTCATTATGGATGGTAGTCTGATGTCGAGATTTTTGTTACTCTAATGGATGGTAGCCTTGTCATTATGGAAGGTAGTCTGTTTTCGAGATTTTTGTTCCTCCAATGGATGGTAACCTTGTCATTATGGAAGATAGTCTATTGTCGAGATTTTTGTTACTCCAATGGATGGTATCGTTGTCATTATGGATGGTAGTCAGTTGTCGAGATTTTTGTTACTCCAATAGATGGTATCATTGTCATTATGGATGGTAGTCTGTTGTCGAGAATTTTGTTACTCCAATGGATGGTAGCCTTATCATTATGGAACGTACTCTGTTGTCGATGTTTTTGTTACTCCAATGGATGGTAGCCTTGTCATTATGGAAGGTAGTCTGTTGTCGAGATTTTTGTTATTCCAATGGATGGTAGCCATGTCATTATGGAAGGTAGTCTATTGTCAAGATTTTTGTTACTCCAATGGATGCTTGCCTTGTCATTATGGAAGGTAGTCTGTCATTGTGATTTCTGTCACTCCAATGGATGGTAGCCTTGTCACTATGGAAGGTAGTCTGTTGTTCATATTTTTGTTACTCCAATAGATGGTAGCCTTGTCATTATGGAAGGTAGTCTATTGTCGATATTTTTGTTACTTCAATAGATGGTAGCCTTGTCATTATGCAAGGTAGTCTTTTTTCGAGATTTTTGTTACTCCAAATTGATGGTAGCCTTGTCATTATGGAAGGTAGTCTGTCGTTGTGATTTCTGTCACTCCAATGGATCGTAGCCTTGTCACTATGGAATGTAGTCCATTTTTCATATTTTTGTTACTTCAATGGATGGTAGCCATGTCATTATGGAAGGTAGTCTGTTTTGGAGATTTTTGTTACTCCAATGGATGGTAGCCTTATCATTATGGAAGGTAGTCTGTTGTCGAGATTTTTGTTACTCCAATGAATGGTAACGTTGTCATTATGGATGGTAGACTGTTGTCGAGATTTTTTTTATTCCAATGGATGGTAGCCTTGTCATTATGGAAGGTAGACTGTTGTCGACATTTTTGTTACTCCAATGGATGCTAGCCTTGTCATTATGGAAGGTAGTAAGTCGTTGTGATTTCTGTCACTCCAATGGATGGTAGCCTTGTCACTATGGAAGGTAGTGTGTTGTTCATATATTTGTTACTTCAATGGATGATAGCATTATCATTATGCAAGGTAGTTTGTCGTTGTGATTTGTGTCACTCCAATAGATGGTAGCCTTGTCATTATGGATGTAGTCTATTGTCGAGATTTTTGTTACTCTAATGGATGGTATCGTTGTCATTATGGAAGGTAGTCTATTGTTCATATTTTTGTTACTCCAATGGATGGTAGCCATGTCATTATGGAAGGTAGTCTGTTTTCGAGATTTTTGTTACTCCAATGGATGGTAGCCTTGTCATTATGGAAGGTAGTTTGTTGTCGAGATTTTTGTTACTCCAATGGATGGTAACATTGTCGTTATGGATGGTAGTCTGTTGTCGAGATATTTTTTATTCCAATGGATGGTAGCCTTGTCATTATGGAAGGTAGTATGTTGTCGAGATTTTTGTTACTCCAATGGAAGCTAGCCTTGTCATTATGGAAGGTAGTCAGTCATTGTGATTTCTGTCACTCGAATGGATGGTAGCCTTGTCACTATGGAAGGTAGTCTGTTGTTCATATTTTAGTTACTTCAATGGATGATAGCATTATCATTATGGAAGGTAGTTTGTCTTTGTGATTTTTGTCACTCCAATGGATGGTAGCCTTGTCACTATGGAAGGTAGTCTGTTGTTCATCTTTTTGTTACCCCAATGAATTGTAGCCTTGTCATTATGGATGTAGTCTATTGTCGAGATTTTTGTTACTCCAATGGATGGTATCATTGTCATTATGGATGGTAGTTTGTTGTCGAGATTTTTGTTACTCCAATGGATGGTAGCCTTGTTATTATGGAAGGTAGTCTATTTTCGAGATTTTTGTTACTCCAATGGACGGTAGCCTTATCATTATGGAAGGTAGTTTGTTGTCGAGATTTTTGTTACTCCAATGGATGGTAACGTTTTCATTATGGATGGTAGTCTATTGTCGAGATTTTTGTTATTCCAATGGATAGTAGCCTTGTCATTATGGAAGGTAGTTTGTGGTCGAGATTTTTGTTACTCCAATGGATGTTAGCCTTGTCATTATAGAAGGTAGTCTGTCATTGTGATTTATGTTACTCCAATGGATGGTATCGTTGTCATTATGGAAGGTAGTCTGTTGTTCATATTTTTGTTACATCAATGGATGGTAGCATTATCATTATGGAAGGTTGTCTGTTGTCGAGATTTTTGTTAGTCCAATGGATGGTAGCCTTGACATTATGGAAGGTAGTCTGTTTTCGAGATTTTTGTTACTCCAAATTGATGGTAGCCTTGTCATTATGGAAGGTATTCTTTCGTTGTGATTTCTGTCACTCCAATGGATCGTAGACATGTCATTATGGAAGGTAGTTTGTTTTCGAGATTTTTGTTACTCCAATGGATGGTAGCCTTGTCATTATGAAAGGTAGTCTGTTGTCGAGATTTTTGTTACTCCAATGGATGCTAGCCTTGTCACTACGGAAGGTAGTCAGTCGTTGTGATTTCTGTCACTCCAATGGATGGTAGCTTTGTCACTATGGAAGGTAGTCAGTTGTTCATATTTTTGTTACTTCAATGGATGATAGCATTATCATTATGGAAGGTAGTCAGTCGTTGTGATTTCTGTCACTCAAATGGATGGTAGCCTTCTCACTATGGAAGGTAGTCTGTTGTTCATATTTTTGTTACTCCAATGAATGGTAGCCTTGTCATTATGGATGTAGTCTATTGTCGAGATTTTTGTTACTCCAATGTATGGTATCGTTGTCATTATGGATGGTAGTTTGTTGTCGAGATTTTTGTTACTCTAATGGATGGTAGCCTTGTCATTATGGAAGGTAGTCTGTTTTCGAGATTTTTGTTACTACAATGGATGGTAGCCTTGTCAATATTGAAGGTAGTTTGTTGTTGATATTTTTGTTACTCCAATGGATGGTAACATTTTCATTATGGATGGTAGTCAGTTGTCGAGATTTTTGTTATTCCAATGGATGGTAGCCTTGTCATTTTGGAAGGTAGTTTGTTGTCCAAATTTTTGTTACTCCAATGGATGCTAGCCTTGTCATTATGGAAGGTAGTTTGTAGTTGTGATTTATGTCACTCCAATGGATGGTTCTCTTGTCACTATGGAAGGTAGTCTGTTGTTCATATTTTTGTTACATCAATGGATGGTTGCATTATCATTATGGAAGGTTGACTGTTGTCGAGATTTTTGTTACTGCAATGGATGGTAGCCTTGTCATTATGGAAGGTAGTCTGTTTTCGAGATTTTTGTTACTCCAATGGATTGTATCGTTGTCATTATGGATGGTAGTCTATTGTCGAGATTTTTGTTATTCCAATGTATTATAGCCTTGTCATTATGGAACGTATTTTGTTGTTGATGTTTTTGTTACTCCAATGGTTGTTGGCCTTGTCATTATTGAAGGTAGTCTTTTGTCGAGATTTTTGTTATTCCAATGGATCGTAGCCTTGTCATTATGGAAGGTAGTATGTTGTCGGGATTTTTGTTACTCCAATAGATGGTAGCCTTGTCATTATAGAAGGTAGTCTGTTGTTCATATTTTTGTTACTCCAATGGATGGTAGCCTTGTCATTATGGAATGTGGTCTATTGTCGAGATTGTGGTTACTCCAATGGATGGTATCGTTGTCATTTTTGATGGTAGTCTGTTGTCGAGATTTTTGTTACTCTAATGGATGGTAGCTTTGTCATTATGGAAAGTAGTCTGTTTTCGAGATTTTTGTTACTCCAATGGATGGTGGCCTTGTCATTATGGAAGGTAGTCTGTTTTCGAGATTTTTGTTACTCCAAATTGATGGTAGCCTTGTCATTATGGAAGGTATTCTTTCGTTGTGATTTCTGTCACTCCAATGGATCGTAGACATGTCATTATGGAAGGTAGTTTGTTTTCGAGATTTTTGTTACTCCAATGGATGGTAGCCTTGTCATTATGAAAGGTAGTCTATTGTCGAGATTTTTGTTACTCCAATGGATGCTAGCCTTGTCATTACGGAAGGTAGTCAATCAATCTGATTTCTGTCACTCCAATGGATGGTAGCCTTGTCACTATGGAAGGTAGTCAGTTGTTCATATTTTTGTTACTTCAATGGATGATAGCATTATCATTATGGAAGGTAGTCTGTCGTTGTGATTTCTGTCACTCAAATGGATGGTAGCCTTATCACTATGGAAGGTAGTCTGTTGTTCATATTTTTGTTACTCCAATGTATGGTATCATTGTCATTATGGATGGTAGTTTGTTGTCGAGATTTTTGTTACTCTAATGGATGGTAGCCTTGTCATTATGGAAGGTAGTCTGTTTTCGAGATTTTTGTTACTACAATGGATGGTAGCCTTGTCAATATGGAAGGTAGTTTGTTGTCGATATTTTTGTTACTCCAATGGATGGTAACATTTTCATTATGGATGGTAGTCTGTTGTCGAGATTTTTGTTATTCAAATGGATGGTAGCCTTGTCATTTTGGAAGGTAGTTTGTTGTCCAAATTTTTGTTACTCCAATGGATGCTAGCCTTGTCATTATGGAAGGTAGTCTGTAGTTGTGATTTATGTCACTCCAATGGATGGTAGCCTTGTCACTATGGAAGGTAGTCTGTTGTTCATATTTTTGTTACATCAATGGATGGTTGCATTATCATTATGGAAGGTTGACTGTTGTCGAGATTTTTGTTACTCCAATGGATGGTAGCCTTGTCATTATGGAAGGTAGTCTATTTTTGAGATTTTTGTTACTCCAATGGATTGTATCGTTGTCATTATGGATGGTAGTTTGTTGTCGAGATTTTTGTTATTCCAATGTATTATAGCCTTGTCATTATGGAACGTATTTTGTTGTCGATGTTTTTGTTACTCCAATGGTTGTTAGCCTTGTCATTATGGAAGGTAGTCTTTTGTCGAGATTTTTGTTATTCCAATGGATCGTAAACTTGTCATTATGGAAGGTAGTATGTTGTCGGGATTTTTGTTACTCCAATAGATGGTAGCCTTGTCATTATAGAAGGTAGTCTGTTTTTCATATTTTTGTTACTCCAATGGATGGTAGCCTTGTCATTATGGAATGTGGTCTATTGTCGAGATTGTGGTTACTCCAATGGATGGTATCATTGTCATTATGGATGGTAGTCTGTTGTCGAGATTTTTGTTACTCTAATGGATGGTAGCCTTGTCATTATGGAAGGTTGTCTGTTTTCGAGATTTTTGTTACTCCAAATTGATGGTAGCCTTGTCATTATGGAAGGTATTCTTTCGTTGTGATTTCTGTCACTCCAATGGATTGTAAACATGTCATTATGGAAGGTAGTTTGTTTTCGAGATTTTTGTTACTCCAATGGATGGTAGCCTTGTCATTATGAAAGGTAGTCTATTGTCGAGATTTTTGTTACTCCAATGGATGGTAACATTGTCATTATGGATGGTAGTCTGTTGTCGAGATTTTTGTTACACCAATGGATGCTAGCCTTGTCATTACGGAAGGTAATCAGTCGTTGTGATTTCTGTCACTCCAATGGATGGTAGCCTTGTCACTATGGAAGGTAGTCAGTTGTTCATATTTTTGTTACTTCAATGGATGATAGCATTATCCTTATGGAAGGTAGTCTGTCGTTCTGATTTCTGTCACTCAAATGGATGGTAGCCTTGTCACTATGGAAGGTAGTCTGTTGTTCATATTTTTGTTACTCCAATGAATGGTAGCCTTGTCATTATGGATGTAGTCTATTGTCGAGATTTTTGTTACTCCAATGTATGGTATCATTGTCATTATGGAATGTAGTTTTTTGTTGAGATTTTTGTTACTCTAATGGATGGTAGCCTTGTCATTATGGAAGGTAGTCTGTTTTCGAGATTTTTGTTACTACAATGGATGGTAGCCTTGTCAACATGGAAGGTAGTTTGTTGTCGATATTTTTGTTACTCCAATGGATGGTAATGTTTTCATTATGGATGGTAGTCTGTTGTCGAGATTTTTGTTATTCCAATGGATGGTAGCCTTGTCATTATGGAAGGTAGTTTGTTGTCTAAATTTTTGTTACTCCAATGGATGCTAGCCTTGTCATTATGGAAGGTAGTCTGTAGTTGTGATTTATGTCACTCCAATGGACGGTAGCCTTGTCACTATGGAAGGTAGTCTGTTGTTCATATTTTTGTTACATCAATGGATGGTTGCATTATCATTATGGAAGGTTGACTGTTGTCGAGATTTTTGTTACTCCAATGGATGGTAGCCTTGTCATTATGGAAGGTAGTCTGCTTTCGAGATTTTTGTTATTCTAATGGATGTTAGCATTGTCATTATGGAAGGTAGTCTGTTGTCGAGATTTTTGTTATTCTAATGGATGGTAGCCTTGTCATTATGAAAGGTAGTATGTTGTCGAGATTTTTGTTACTGCAATGGATGCTAGCCTTGTCATTACAGAAGGTAGTCTTTCATTGTGATTTTTGTCACTCCAATGGATGGTAGCCTTATCACTATGGAAGGTAGTCTGTTGTTCATATTTTTGTTACTCCAATGGATGGTATCATTGTCATTATGGATGGTAGTTTGTTGTCGAGATTTTTGTTACTCTAATGGATGGTAGCCTTGTCATTATGGAAGGTAGCCTATTTTCGATATTTTTGCTACTCTAATGGATGGTAGCCTTTTCATTATGGATGGTAGTCTATTGTCAAGATTTTTGTTACTCCAATGGATGATAACGTTGTCATTATGGATGGTAGTCTATTGTCGAGATTTATGTTATTCCAATGGATGGTAGCCTTGTCATTATGGAAGGTAGTCTTTCGTTGTGATTTATGTCACTCCAATGGACGGTAGCCTTGTCACTATGGAAGGTAGTCTGTTGTTCATATTTTTGTTACAACAATGAATGGTAGCCTTGTCATTATGGATGTAGTCTATTGTCGAGATTTTTGTTACTCCAATGTATGGTATCGTTGTCATTATGGATGGTAGTTTGTTGTCGAGATTTTTGTTACTCTAATGGATGGTAGCCTTGTCATTATGGAAGGTAGTCTATTTTCGAGATTTTTGTTACTACAATGGATGGTAGCCTTTTCAATATGGAAGGTAGTTTGTTGTCGATATTTTTGTTACTCCAATGGATGGTAATGTTTTCATTATGGATGGTAGTCTGTTGTCGAGATTTTTGTTATTCCAATGGATGGTAGCCTTGTCATTATGGAAGGTAGTTTGTTGTCTAAATTTTTGTTACTCCAATGGATGCTATCCTTGTCATTATGGAAGGTAGTCTGTAGTTGTGATTTATGTCACTCCAATGGACGGTAGCCTTGTCACTATGGAAGGTAGTCTGTTGTTCATATTTTTGTTACATCAATGGATGGTTGCATTATCATTATGGAAGGTTGACTGTTGTCGAGATTTTTGTTACTCCAATGGATGGTAGCCTTGTCATTATGGAAGGTAGTCTGCTTTCGAGATTTTTGTTATTCTAATGGATGTTAGCATTGTCATTATGGAAGGTAGTCTGTTGTCGAGATTTTTGTTATTCTAATGGATGGTAGCCTTGTCATTATGAAAGGTAGTATGTTGTCGAGATTTTTGTTACTGCAATGGATGCTAGCCTTGTCATTACAGAAGGTAGTCTTTCATTGTGATTTTTGTCACTCCAATGGATGGTAGCCTTATCACTATGGAAGGTAGTCTGTTGTTCATATTTTTGTTACTCCAATGGATGGTATCATTGTCATTATGGATGGTAGTTTGTTGTCGAGATTTTTGTTACTCTAATGGATGGTAGCCTTGTCATTATGGAAGGTAGCCTATTTTCGATATTTTTGCTACTCTAATGGATGGTAGCCTTTTCATTATGGATGGTAGTCTATTGTCAAGATTTTTGTTACTCCAATGGATGATAACGTTGTCATTATGGATGGTAGTCTATTGTCGAGATTTATGTTATTCCAATGGATGGTAGCCTTGTCATTATGGAAGGTAGTCTTTCGTTGTGATTTATGTCACTCCAATGGACGGTAGCCTTGTCACTATGGAAGGTAGTCTGTTGTTCATATTTTTGTTACAACAATGAATGGTAGCCTTGTCATTATGGATGTAGTCTATTGTCGAGATTTTTGTTACTCCAATGTATGGTATCGTTGTCATTATGGATGGTAGTTTGTTGTCGAGATTTTTGTTACTCTAATGGATGGTAGCCTTGTCATTATGGAAGGTAGTCTATTTTCGAGATTTTTGTTACTACAATGGATGGTAGCCTTTTCAATATGGAAGGTAGTTTGTTGTCGATATTTTTGTTACTCCAATGGATTGTAACGTTTTCATTATGGATGGTAGTCTGTTGTCGAGATTTTTGTTATTCCAATGGATGGTAGCCTTGTCATTATGGAAGGTAGTTTGTTGTCCAAATTTTTGTTACTCCAATGGATGCTAGCCTTGTCATTATGGAAGGTAGTCTGTAGTTGTGATTTATGTCACTCCAATGGATCGTAGCCTTGTCACTATGGAAGGTAGTCTGTTGTTCATATTTTTGTTACATCAATGGATGGTAGCATTATAATTATGGAAGGTTGTCTGTTGTCGAGATTTTTGTTACTCCAATGGATGGTAACATTTTCATTATGGATGGTAGTCTGTTGTCGATATTTTTTTTACTCCAATGGATGGTAGCCTTGTCATTATGGAAGTTAGTCTGTTGTCGAAATTTTTGTTATTCTAACGGATGGTAGCCTTGTCATTATGAAAGTTAGTATGTTGTCGAGATTTTTGTTACTCCAATGGAAGCTAGCCTTGTCATTACAGAAGGTATTCTTTCATTGTGATTTCTGTCACTCCATTGGATGGTAGCCTTATCACTATGGAAGGTAGTCTGTTGTTCACATTTTTGTTATTCCAATGGATTGTAGCCTTATCATTATGGTTGTAGTCTATTGGCGAGATTTTTGTTACTCCAATGGATGGTATGATTGTCATTATGGATGGTAGTTTGTTGTCGAGATTTTTGTTACTCTTATGGATGGTAGCCTTGTCATTATGGAAGGTAGTTTGTTTTCGATATTTTTGTTACTCTAATGGATGGTAGCCTTTTCATTATGGAAGGTAGTCTGTTGTCGAGATTTTTGTTACTCCAATGGATGATAACATTGTCATTATGGATGCTAGTCTGTTGTCGAGATTTTTGTTATTCCAATGGATGGTAGCCTTGTCATTATGGAAGGTAGTCTGTCGTTGTGATTTATGTCACTCCAATGGATGGTAGACTTGTCACTATAGAAGGTAGTCTCTTGTTCATATTTTTGTTACTTCAATGGATGGTAGGATTATCATTATTGAAGGTTGTCTTTTGTCGAGATTTTTGTTACTCCAATGGATGGTAGCCTTGTCATTATGGAAGGTAGTCTGTTTTCGAGATTTTTCTTACTCCAATGGATGGTAGCCTTGTCATTATGGAAGGTACTCTGTTGTCGATATTTTTGTTACTCCAAAGGATTGTATCATTGTCATTATGGATGGTAGTCTGTTGTCGAGATTTTTGTTATTCCAATGTATTATAGCCTTTTCATTATGGAACGTATTCTGTTGTCGATGTTTTTGTTACTCCAATGGATGTTAGCCTTGTCATTATGGAAGGTAGTCTTTTGTCGAGATTTTTGTTACTCCAATGGATGGTATCATTATCATTATGGATGGTAGTCTATTGTCGAGATTTTTGTTACTAAAATGGATGGTAGCCTTGTGATTATGGAAGGTAGTCTGTTTTCTAGATTTTTGTTACTCCAATGGATGGTAGCCTTGTCATTATGGAAGGTAGTCCGTTTTCGAGAATTTTGTTACTCCAATGGATGGTAGCCTTGTCATTATCAAAGGTAGTCTGTTGTCGGTATTTTTGTTACTCCAATGGATGGTAACATTGTCATTATGGATGGTAGTCTATTGTCGAGATTTTTTTTATTCCAATGGATGGTAGCCTTGTCATTGTGGAAGGTAGTATGTTGTCGAGATTTTTGTTACTCCAATGGATGTTAGCCTTATCATTATAGAAGGTAGTCAGTCGTTGTGATTTCTGTCACTCCAATGGATGGTAGCCTTGTCAATATGGAATGTAGTATGTTGTTCATATTTTTGTTACTTCAATGGATGATAACATTATCATTATGGAAGGTAGTCTATCGTTGTGATTTCTGTCACTCCAATGGATGGTAGCCTTGTCACTATGGAAGGTAGTCTGTTGTTTATATTTTTGTTACATCAATGGATGGTAGCATTATCATTATGGAAGGTTGTCTATTGTCGAGATTTTTGTTACTCCAATGGTTCGTAACCTTGTCATTATGGAAGGTAGCCTGTTGTCGAGATTTTTGTTACTCCAATGGATGGTATCGTTGTCATTATGGATGCTAGTTAGTTTTGGAGATTTTTGTTACTCCAATAGATGGTATCATTGTCATTATGGATGGTAGTCTGTCCTTGTGATTTTTGTCACTCCAATGGATGGTAGCCTTGTCACTATGGAAGGTAGTCTGTTGTTCATATTTTTGTTACTCCAATGGATGGTAGCCTTGTCATTATGGAAGGTAGTCTATTGTCGAGATTTTTGTTACTTCAATTGATGGTAGCCTTATCATTATGGAAGGTAGTCTTTTTTCGAGATTTTTTTTATTCCAATGGATGGTATCCTTGTCATTATGGAAGGTATTCTTTCATTGTGATTTCTGTCAGTCCAATGGATCGTAGACATGTTATTATGGAAGGTAGTTTGTTTTCTAGATTTTTGTTACTCCAATGGATGGTAGCCTTATCATTATGAAAGGTAGTCTGTTGTCGAGATTTTTGTTACTCCAATAGATGGTAACATTGTCATTATGGATGGTAGTCTGTTGTCGAGATTTTTTTTATTCCAATGGATGGTAGCCTTGTCATTATGGAAGGTAGTCTGTTGTCGAGATTTTTGTTACTCCAATGGATACTAGCCTTGTCATTACGGAAGGTAGTCAGTCATTGTGATTTATGTCACTCCAATGGATGGTAGCCTTGTCACTATGGAAGGTAGTTTGTTGTTCATATTTTTGTTACTTCAATGGATGATAGCATTATCATTATGGAAGGTAGTCTGTCGTTGTGATTTCTGTCACTCAAATGGATGGTAGCCTTGTCACTATGGAAGGTAGTCTGTTGTTCATATTTTTGTTACTCCAATGAATGGTAGCCTTGTCATTATGGATGTAGTCTATTGTCGAGATTTTTGTTACTTCAATGTATGGTATCATTGTCATTATGGAAGGTAGTCTGTTGTCGAGATTTTTGTTACTCCAATGGTTGCTAGCCTTGTCATTCTAGAAGGTATTCTGTCGTTGTGATTTCTGTCACTCCAATGGATGGTAGCCTTGTCACTATGGAAGGTAGTCTGTTGTTCAGATTTTTGTTACTGCAATGGTTGGTAGCCTTGTCATTAAGGAAGGTAGTATATTGTCGAGATTTTTGTTACTCCAATGCATGGTAGCATTATCATTATGGAAGGATGTCTGTTGTCGAGATTTTTGTTACTCCAATGGATGGTAGCCTTGTCATTATGGAAGGTAGTCTGTTTCCGAGATTTTTGTTACTCCAATGGATGGTAGCCTTGTCACTATGGAAGGTATGTTCATATTTTTGTTACTCTAATGGATGGTAGCCTTGTCATTATGGAAGGTAGTCTGTCGTTGTGATTTCTGTCACTCCATTGGATGGTAGCCTTGTGACTATGGAAGGTAGTCTGTTGTTCAAATTTTTGTTACTCCAAAGGATGGTAGCCTAGTCATTATGGAAGGTAGTCTATTGTCGAGATTTTTGTTATTCCATTGGATGGTAGCCTTCTCATTATAGAAGGCAGTCTATTGTCGAGATTTTTGTTACTCCAATGGGTGCTAGCCTTGTCATTATGGAAGGTAGTATGTCGTTGTGATTTATGTCACTCCAATGGATGGTAGCCTTGTCACTATGGAAGGTAGTCTGTTTTTCATATTTTTGTTACTTCAATTGATGGTAGCCTTGTCATTATTGAAGGTAGTCTATTGTCGAGATTTTTGTTACTCCAATGGATGGTAGCATTATCATTATGGAAGGTTGTATGTTGTCAAGATTTTTGTTACTCCAATGGATGGTAGCCTTGTCATTATGGAAGGTAGTCTGTTGTCAAGATTTTTATTAATCCAATAGATGGTAGGATTGTCATTATGGAAGGTAGTCAGTTGTCGAGATTTTTGTTACTCCAATGGAAGGTATCGTTGTCATTATGGATGGTTGTTTGTTGTCGAGATTTTTGTTATTCCAATGGATTGTAGCCTTGTTATTATGGAACGTATTCTGTTGTCGATGTTTTTGTTACTCCAATGGATGGTATCATTGTCATTATGGAAGGTAGTGTGTTGTCGAGATTATTGTTATTCCAATGAATGATAGCCTTGTCATTATGGAAGGTAGTTTATTGTGAATATTTTTGTTACTCCAATAGATGGTAGCCTTGTCATTTTGAAAGGAAGTCCGTTGTCGATATTTTTGTTACTTCAATGGATGGTATCCTTGTCATTATGGAAGGTAGTTTGTTGTAGATATTTTTGTTACTCCAATGGATGCTAGCCTTTTAATTATAAAAGGTAATCTATTGTCGATATTTTTGTTACTCCAATGGATGATAGCATTGTCATTTTGGAAGGTTGTCTATGGTCGAGATTTTGGTTACTCTAATAGATGGTAGCCTTGTAATTATGGAAGGTAGACTGTTTTCGAGATTTTTGTTACTCCAATGGATGGTAGCCTGGTCATTAATGAAGGTAGTTTGTTGTTCATATTTTTGTTACTCCAATGGATGGTAGATTTGTCATTATGGAAGGTAGTCAATTGTCGAGATTTTTGTTACTCAAATGGATGGTAGCCTTGTCATTATGGAAGGTTGTCTGTTGTCAAGATTTTTGTTACTCCAATGAATGGTATCCTTGTCATTATGGAAGGTAGTCTGTTTTCGAGATTTTTGTTACTCCAATGGATGGTAGCCTTGTCACTATGGAAGGTATGTTCATATTTTTGTTACTCCAATGGGTGCTAGCCTTGTCATTATGGAAGGTAGTATGTCGTTGTGATTTCTGTCACTCCAATGGATGGTAGCCTTGTCACTATGGAAGGTAGTTTGTTGTTCATATTTTTGTTACTTCAATTGATGGTAGCCTTGTCATTATGGAAGGTAGTCTATTGTCGAGATTTTTGTTACTCCAATGGATGGTAGCATTATCATTATGGAAGGTTGTCTGTTGTCGAGATTTTTTTTACTCCAAAGGATGGTAGCCTTGTCATTATGTAAGGTAGTCTGTTGTCAAGATTTTTGTTACTCCAATAGATGCTAGCCTTGTCATTATGTAAGGTAGTTTGTCGTTGTGATTTATGTTACTCAAATGGATGGTAGCCTTGTCATTATGGATGGTAGTCTGTTGTCGAGATTTTTGTTATTCTAATGGATTGTAGCCTTGTCATTATGGAACGTATTATGTTGTCCATGTTTTTGTTACTCCAATGGATAATATCATTGCCATTATGGAAGGTAGTTTGTTGTCGATATTTTTATTATTCCAATGGATGGTAGCCTTGTCATTATGGAAGGTAGTATGTTGTCGATATTTTTGTAACTCCAACGGATGGTAGCCTTGTCATTATGGAATGTAGTCCGTTGTCGACATTTTTGTTACTTCAATGGATGGTAGCCTTGTCATTATGGAAGGTAGTCTATTATCGATATTTTTGTTACTCCAATGGATGATAGCATTTTCTTTTTGGAAGGTTGTCTATTGTCGAGATTTTGGTTACTCTAATAGATGGTAGCCTTTTAATTATGGAAGGTAGTTTGTTTTCGAGATTTTTGTTACTCCAATGGATGGTAGCCTGGTCATTATGGAAGGTAGTTTGTTGTTCATATTTTTGTTACTCCAATAGATGGTAGCCATGTCATTATGGAAGGTAGTCAATTGTCAAGATTTTTGTTACTCCAATGGATGGTAGCCTTGTCATTATGGAAGGTTAACTATTGTCGAGATTTTTGTTACTATAATGGATGGTAGCCTTGACATTAGGGAAGGTATTCTATTATCCATATTTTGGTTACTACAATGGATGGTAGCCTTGTCATTATAGAACATAGTCTATTGTAGATATTTTTGTTACTCCAATGCATGGTAGCCTTGTCATTATGGAAGGTAGTCTGTTGTCTAGATTTTTGTTACTCCATTGGATGGTAGCCTTGTCATTATGGAAGGTAGTCTGTTGTCGAGATTTTTGTTACTCCAATGGTTGCTAGCCTTGTCATTCTAGAAGGTAGTCTGTCGTTGTGATTTCTGTCACTCCAATGGATGGTAGCCTTGTCACTATGGAAGGTAGTCTGTTGTTCAGATTTTTGTTACTGCAATGGTTGGTAGCCTTGTCATTAAGGAAGGTAGTATATTGTCGAGATTTTTGTTACTCCAATGGTTGGTAGCATTATCATTATGGAAGGTAGTCTTTTTTCGAGATTTTTGTTACTCCAATGGATGGTAGCCTTATCATTTAGGAAGGTAGTCTGTTGTCGAGATTTTTGTTACTCCAATGGATGGTAACGTTGTCATTAAGGATGGTAGTCTGTTGTCGAGAGTTTTGTTATTCCAATGGTTGTTAGCCTTGTCATTATGGAAGGTTGTTTGTTGTCGAGATTTTTGTTACTCCAATGGATTATAGCCTTGTCATTATGGAAGGTAGTCTGTCATTGTGATTTCTGTCACTCCAATGGATGCTAGCCTTGTCATTATGGAAGGTAGTCTGTCATTGTGATTTCTATCACTCCAATGGATGGTAGCCTTGTCACTATGGAAGGTAGTTTGTTGTTCATATTTTGGTTACTTCAATGGATGGTACCATTATCATTATGGAATGTTGTCTGTTGTCCAGATTTTTGTTACTCCAATGGATGATATCATTGTCATTATGGAAGGTGGTTTGTTTTCGAGATTTTTGTTACTCCAATGTATGGTGGCCTTGTCATTATGGAAGGTAGTCTGTTGTCGAGATTTTTGTTACTCCAATGGATTATAGCCTTGTCATTATGGAAAGTATTCTGTTGTTGATGTTTTTGTTACTCCAAAGTATGTTAGCCTTGTCATTATGGACGGTAGTCTTTTGTCGAGATTTTTGTTATTCCAATAGATGGTAGCCTTGTCATTATGGATGGTAGTATGTTGTCAAGATTTTTGTTACTCCAATAGATGGTAGCCTTGTCATTATAGAAGGTAGTCTGTTGTTCATATTTTTGTTACTCCAATGGATGGTAGCCTTGTCATTATGGAATGTAGTCTATTGTCGAGATTTTTGTTACTCCAATGGATGGTATCATTGTCATTATGGATGGTAGTCTGATGTCGAGATTTTTGTTACTCTAATGGATGGTAGCCTTGTCATTATGGAAGGTAGTCTGTTTTCGAGATTTTTGTTCCTCCAATGGATGGTAACCTTGTCATTATGGAAGATAGTCTATTGTCGAGATTTTTGTTACTCCAATGGATGGTATCGTTGTCATTATGGATGGTAGTCAGTTGTCGAGATTTTTGTTACTCCAATAGATGGTATCATTGTCATTATGGATGGTAGTCTGTTGTCGAGAATTTTGTTACTCCAATGGATGGTAGCCTTATCATTATGGAACGTACTCTGTTGTCGATGTTTTTGTTACTCCAATGGATGGTAGCCTTGTCATTATGGAAGGTAGTCTGTTGTCGAGATTTTTGTTATTCCAATGGATGGTAGCCATGTCATTATGGAAGGTAGTCTATTGTCAAGATTTTTGTTACTCCAATGGATGCTTGCCTTGTCATTATGGAAGGTAGTCTGTCATTGTGATTTCTGTCACTCCAATGGATGGTAGCCTTGTCACTATGGAAGGTAGTCTGTTGTTCATATTTTTGTTACTCCAATAGATGGTAGCCTTGTCATTATGGAAGGTAGTCTATTGTCGATATTTTTGTTACTTCAATAGATGGTAGCCTTGTCATTATGCAAGGTAGTCTTTTTTCGAGATTTTTGTTACTCCAAATTGATGGTAGCCTTGTCATTATGGAAGGTAGTCTGTCGTTGTGATTTATGTCACTCCAATGGATCGTAGCCTTGTCACTATGGAATGTAGTCCATTTTTCATATTTTTGTTACTTCAATGGATGGTAGCCATGTCATTATGGAAGGTAGTCTGTTTTGGAGATTTTTGTTACTCCAATGGATGGTAGCCTTATCATTATGGAAGGTAGTCTGTTGTCGAGATTTTTGTTACTCCAATGAATGGTAACGTTGTCATTATGGATGGTAGACTGTTGTCGAGATTTTTTTTATTCCAATGGATGGTAGCCTTGTCATTATGGAAGGTAGACTGTTGTCGACATTTTTGTTACTCCAATGGATGCTAGCCTTGTCATTATGGAAGGTAGTAAGTCGTTGTGATTTCTGTCACTCCAATGGATGGTAGCCTTGTCACTATGGAAGGTAGTGTGTTGTTCATATATTTGTTACTTCAATGGATGATAGCATTATCATTATGCAAGGTAGTTTGTCGTTGTGATTTGTGTCACTCCAATAGATGGTAGCCTTGTCATTATGGATGTAGTCTATTGTCGAGATTTTTGTTACTCTAATGGATGGTATCGTTGTCATTATGGAAGGTAGTCTATTGTTCATATTTTTGTTACTCCAATGGATGGTAGCCATGTCATTATGGAAGGTAGTCTGTTTTCGAGATTTTTGTTACTCCAATGGATGGTAGCCTTGTCATTATGGAAGGTAGTTTGTTGTCGAGATTTTTGTTACTCCAATGGATGGTAACATTGTCGTTATGGATGGTAGTCTGTTGTCGAGATATTTTTTATTCCAATGGATGGTAGCCTTGTCATTATGGAAGGTAGTATGTTGTCGAGATTTTTGTTACTCCAATGGAAGCTAGCCTTGTCATTATGGAAGGTAGTCAGTCATTGTGATTTCTGTCACTCGAATGGATGGTAGCCTTGTCACTATGGAAGGTAGTCTGTTGTTCATATTTTAGTTACTTCAATGGATGATAGCATTATCATTATGGAAGGTAGTTTGTCTTTGTGATTTTTGTCACTCCAATGGATGGTAGCCTTGTCACTATGGAAGGTAGTCTGTTGTTCATCTTTTTGTTACCCCAATGAATTGTAGCCTTGTCATTATGGATGTAGTCTATTGTCGAGATTTTTGTTACTCCAATGGATGGTATCATTGTCATTATGGATGGTAGTTTGTTGTCGAGATTTTTGTTACTCCAATGGATGGTAGCCTTGTTATTATGGAAGGTAGTCTATTTTCGAGATTTTTGTTACTCCAATGGACGGTAGCCTTATCATTATGGAAGGTAGTTTGTTGTCGAGATTTTTGTTACTCCAGCGGATGGTAACGTTTTCATTATGGATGGTAGTCTATTGTCGAGATTTTTGTTATTCCAATGGATAGTAGCCTTGTCATTATGGAAGGTAGTTTGTGGTCGAGATTTTTGTTACTCCAATGGATGTTAGCCTTGTCATTATAGAAGGTAGTCTGTCATTGTGATTTATGTTACTCCAATGGATGGTATCATTGTCATTATGGAAGGTAGTCTGTTGTTCATATTTTTGTTACATCAATGGATGGTAGCATTATCATTATGGAAGGTTGTCTGTTGTCGAGATTTTTGTTAGTCCAATGGATGGTAGCCTTGACATTATGGAAGGTAGTCTGTTTTCGAGATTTTTGTTACTCCAAATTGATGGTAGCCTTGTCATTATGGAAGGTATTCTTTCGTTGTGATTTCTGTCACTCCAATGGATCGTAGACATGTCATTATGGAAGGTAGTTTGTTTTCGAGATTTTTGTTACTCCAATGGATGGTAGCCTTGTCATTATGAAAGGTAGTCTGTTGTCGAGATTTTTGTTACTCCAATGGATGCTAGCCTTGTCACTACGGAAGGTAGTCAGTCGTTGTGATTTCTGTCACTCCAATGGATGGTAGCTTTGTCACTATGGAAGGTAGTCAGTTGTTCATATTTTTGTTACTTCAATGGATGATAGCATTATCATTATGGAAGGTAGTCAGTCGTTGTGATTTCTGTCACTCAAATGGATGGTAGCCTTCTCACTATGGAAGGTAGTCTGTTGTTCATATTTTTGTTACTCCAATGAATGGTAGCCTTGTCATTATGGATGTAGTCTATTGTCGAGATTTTTGTTACTCCAATGTATGGTATCGTTGTCATTATGGATGGTAGTTTGTTGTCGAGATTTTTGTTACTCTAATGGATGGTAGCCTTGTCATTATGGAAGGTAGTCTGTTTTCGAGATTTTTGTTACTACAATGGATGGTAGCCTTGTCAATATTGAAGGTAGTTTGTTGTTGATATTTTTGTTACTCCAATGGATGGTAACATTTTCATTATGGATGGTAGTCAGTTGTCGAGATTTTTGTTATTCCAATGGATGGTAGCCTTGTCATTTTGGAAGGTAGTTTGTTGTCCAAATTTTTGTTACTCCAATGGATGCTAGCCTTGTCATTATGGAAGGTAGTTTGTAGTTGTGATTTATGTCACTCCAATGGATGGTTCTCTTGTCACTATGGAAGGTAGTCTGTTGTTCATATTTTTGTTACATCAATGGATGGTTGCATTATCATTATGGAAGGTTGACTGTTGTCGAGATTTTTGTTACTGCAATGGATGGTAGCCTTGTCATTATGGAAGGTAGTCTGTTTTCGAGATTTTTGTTACTCCAATGGATTGTATCGTTGTCATTATGGATGGTAGTCTATTGTCGAGATTTTTGTTATTCCAATGTATTATAGCCTTGTCATTATGGAACGTATTTTGTTGTTGATGTTTTTGTTACTCCAATGGTTGTTGGCCTTGTCATTATTGAAGGTAGTCTTTTGTCGAGATTTTTGTTATTCCAATGGATCGTAGCCTTGTCATTATGGAAGGTAGTATGTTGTCGGGATTTTTGTTACTCCAATAGATGGTAGCCTTGTCATTATAGAAGGTAGTCTGTTGTTCATATTTTTGTTACTCCAATGGATGGTAGCCTTGTCATTATGGAATGTGGTCTATTGTCGAGATTGTGGTTACTCCAATGGATGGTATCGTTGTCATTTTTGATGGTAGTCTGTTGTCGAGATTTTTGTTACTCTAATGGATGGTAGCTTTGTCATTATGGAAAGTAGTCTGTTTTCGAGATTTTTGTTACTCCAATGGATGGTGGCCTTGTCATTATGGAAGGTAGTCTGTTTTCGAGATTTTTGTTACTCCAAATTGATGGTAGCCTTGTCATTATGGAAGGTATTCTTTCGTTGTGATTTCTGTCACTCCAATGGATCGTAGACATGTCATTATGGAAGGTAGTTTGTTTTCGAGATTTTTGTTACTCCAATGGATGGTAGCCTTGTCATTATGAAAGGTAGTCTATTGTCGAGATTTTTGTTACTCCAATGGATGCTAGCCTTGTCATTACGGAAGGTAGTCAATCAATCTGATTTCTGTCACTCCAATGGATGGTAGCCTTGTCACTATGGAAGGTAGTCAGTTGTTCATATTTTTGTTACTTCAATGGATGATAGCATTATCATTATGGAAGGTAGTCTGTCGTTGTGATTTCTGTCACTCAAATGGATGGTAGCCTTATCACTATGGAAGGTAGTCTGTTGTTCATATTTTTGTTACTCCAATGTATGGTATCATTGTCATTATGGATGGTAGTTTGTTGTCGAGATTTTTGTTACTCTAATGGATGGTAGCCTTGTCATTATGGAAGGTAGTCTGTTTTCGAGATTTTTGTTACTACAATGGATGGTAGCCTTGTCAATATGGAAGGTAGTTTGTTGTCGATATTTTTGTTACTCCAATGGATGGTAACATTTTCATTATGGATGGTAGTCTGTTGTCGAGATTTTTGTTATTCAAATGGATGGTAGCCTTGTCATTTTGGAAGGTAGTTTGTTGTCCAAATTTTTGTTACTCCAATGGATGCTAGCCTTGTCATTATGGAAGGTAGTCTGTAGTTGTGATTTATGTCACTCCAATGGATGGTAGCCTTGTCACTATGGAAGGTAGTCTGTTGTTCATATTTTTGTTACATCAATGGATGGTTGCATTATCATTATGGAAGGTTGACTGTTGTCGAGATTTTTGTTACTCCAATGGATGGTAGCCTTGTCATTATGGAAGGTAGTCTATTTTTGAGATTTTTGTTACTCCAATGGATTGTATCGTTGTCATTATGGATGGTAGTTTGTTGTCGAGATTTTTGTTATTCCAATGTATTATAGCCTTGTCATTATGGAACGTATTTTGTTGTCGATGTTTTTGTTACTCCAATGGTTGTTAGCCTTGTCATTATGGAAGGTAGTCTTTTGTCGAGATTTTTGTTATTCCAATGGATCGTAAACTTGTCATTATGGAAGGTAGTATGTTGTCGGGATTTTTGTTACTCCAATAGATGGTAGCCTTGTCATTATAGAAGGTAGTCTGTTTTTCATATTTTTGTTACTCCAATGGATGGTAGCCTTGTCATTATGGAATGTGGTCTATTGTCGAGATTGTGGTTACTCCAATGGATGGTATCATTGTCATTATGGATGGTAGTCTGTTGTCGAGATTTTTGTTACTCTAATGGATGGTAGCCTTGTCATTATGGAAGGTTGTCTGTTTTCGAGATTTTTGTTACTCCAAATTGATGGTAGCCTTGTCATTATGGAAGGTATTCTTTCGTTGTGATTTCTGTCACTCCAATGGATTGTAAACATGTCATTATGGAAGGTAGTTTGTTTTCGAGATTTTTGTTACTCCAATGGATGGTAGCCTTGTCATTATGAAAGGTAGTCTATTGTCGAGATTTTTGTTACTCCAATGGATGGTAACATTGTCATTATGGATGGTAGTCTGTTGTCGAGATTTTTGTTACACCAATGGATGCTAGCCTTGTCATTACGGAAGGTAATCAGTCGTTGTGATTTCTGTCACTCCAATGGATGGTAGCCTTGTCACTATGGAAGGTAGTCAGTTGTTCATATTTTTGTTACTTCAATGGATGATAGCATTATCCTTATGGAAGGTAGTCTGTCGTTCTGATTTCTGTCACTCAAATGGATGGTAGCCTTGTCACTATGGAAGGTAGTCTGTTGTTCATATTTTTGTTACTCCAATGAATGGTAGCCTTGTCATTATGGATGTAGTCTATTGTCGAGATTTTTGTTACTCCAATGTATGGTATCATTGTCATTATGGAATGTAGTTTTTTGTTGAGATTTTTGTTACTCTAATGGATGGTAGCCTTGTCATTATGGAAGGTAGTCTGTTTTCGAGATTTTTGTTACTACAATGGATGGTAGCCTTGTCAACATGGAAGGTAGTTTGTTGTCGATATTTTTGTTACTCCAATGGATGGTAATGTTTTCATTATGGATGGTAGTCTGTTGTCGAGATTTTTGTTATTCCAATGGATGGTAGCCTTGTCATTATGGAAGGTAGTTTGTTGTCTAAATTTTTGTTACTCCAATGGATGCTAGCCTTGTCATTATGGAAGGTAGTCTGTAGTTGTGATTTATGTCACTCCAATGGACGGTAGCCTTGTCACTATGGAAGGTAGTCTGTTGTTCATATTTTTGTTACATCAATGGATGGTTGCATTATCATTATGGAAGGTTGACTGTTGTCGAGATTTTTGTTACTCCAATGGATGGTAGCCTTGTCATTATGGAAGGTAGTCTGCTTTCGAGATTTTTGTTATTCTAATGGATGTTAGCATTGTCATTATGGAAGGTAGTCTGTTGTCGAGATTTTTGTTATTCTAATGGATGGTAGCCTTGTCATTATGAAAGGTAGTATGTTGTCGAGATTTTTGTTACTGCAATGGATGCTAGCCTTGTCATTACAGAAGGTAGTCTTTCATTGTGATTTTTGTCACTCCAATGGATGGTAGCCTTATCACTATGGAAGGTAGTCTGTTGTTCATATTTTTGTTACTCCAATGGATGGTATCATTGTCATTATGGATGGTAGTTTGTTGTCGAGATTTTTGTTACTCTAATGGATGGTAGCCTTGTCATTATGGAAGGTAGCCTATTTTCGATATTTTTGCTACTCTAATGGATGGTAGCCTTTTCATTATGGATGGTAGTCTATTGTCAAGATTTTTGTTACTCCAATGGATGATAACGTTGTCATTATGGATGGTAGTCTATTGTCGAGATTTATGTTATTCCAATGGATGGTAGCCTTGTCATTATGGAAGGTAGTCTTTCGTTGTGATTTATGTCACTCCAATGGACGGTAGCCTTGTCACTATGGAAGGTAGTCTGTTGTTCATATTTTTGTTACAACAATGAATGGTAGCCTTGTCATTATGGATGTAGTCTATTGTCGAGATTTTTGTTACTCCAATGTATGGTATCGTTGTCATTATGGATGGTAGTTTGTTGTCGAGATTTTTGTTACTCTAATGGATGGTAGCCTTGTCATTATGGAAGGTAGTCTATTTTCGAGATTTTTGTTACTACAATGGATGGTAGCCTTTTCAATATGGAAGGTAGTTTGTTGTCGATATTTTTGTTACTCCAATGGATGGTAATGTTTTCATTATGGATGGTAGTCTGTTGTCGAGATTTTTGTTATTCCAATGGATGGTAGCCTTGTCATTATGGAAGGTAGTTTGTTGTCTAAATTTTTGTTACTCCAATGGATGCTATCCTTGTCATTATGGAAGGTAGTCTGTAGTTGTGATTTATGTCACTCCAATGGACGGTAGCCTTGTCACTATGGAAGGTAGTCTGTTGTTCATATTTTTGTTACATCAATGGATGGTTGCATTATCATTATGGAAGGTTGACTGTTGTCGAGATTTTTGTTACTCCAATGGATGGTAGCCTTGTCATTATGGAAGGTAGTCTGCTTTCGAGATTTTTGTTATTCTAATGGATGTTAGCATTGTCATTATGGAAGGTAGTCTGTTGTCGAGATTTTTGTTATTCTAATGGATGGTAGCCTTGTCATTATGAAAGGTAGTATGTTGTCGAGATTTTTGTTACTGCAATGGATGCTAGCCTTGTCATTACAGAAGGTAGTCTTTCATTGTGATTTTTGTCACTCCAATGGATGGTAGCCTTATCACTATGGAAGGTAGTCTGTTGTTCATATTTTTGTTACTCCAATGGATGGTATCATTGTCATTATGGATGGTAGTTTGTTGTCGAGATTTTTGTTACTCTAATGGATGGTAGCCTTGTCATTATGGAAGGTAGCCTATTTTCGATATTTTTGCTACTCTAATGGATGGTAGCCTTTTCATTATGGATGGTAGTCTATTGTCAAGATTTTTGTTACTCCAATGGATGATAACGTTGTCATTATGGATGGTAGTCTATTGTCGAGATTTATGTTATTCCAATGGATGGTAGCCTTGTCATTATGGAAGGTAGTCTTTCGTTGTGATTTATGTCACTCCAATGGACGGTAGCCTTGTCACTATGGAAGGTAGTCTGTTGTTCATATTTTTGTTACAACAATGAATGGTAGCCTTGTCATTATGGATGTAGTCTATTGTCGAGATTTTTGTTACTCCAATGTATGGTATCGTTGTCATTATGGATGGTAGTTTGTTGTCGAGATTTTTGTTACTCTAATGGATGGTAGCCTTGTCATTATGGAAGGTAGTCTATTTTCGAGATTTTTGTTACTACAATGGATGGTAGCCTTTTCAATATGGAAGGTAGTTTGTTGTCGATATTTTTGTTACTCCAATGGATTGTAACGTTTTCATTATGGATGGTAGTCTGTTGTCGAGATTTTTGTTATTCCAATGGATGGTAGCCTTGTCATTATGGAAGGTAGTTTGTTGTCCAAATTTTTGTTACTCCAATGGATGCTAGCCTTGTCATTATGGAAGGTAGTCTGTAGTTGTGATTTATGTCACTCCAATGGATCGTAGCCTTGTCACTATGGAAGGTAGTCTGTTGTTCATATTTTTGTTACATCAATGGATGGTAGCATTATAATTATGGAAGGTTGTCTGTTGTCGAGATTTTTGTTACTCCAATGGATGGTAACATTTTCATTATGGATGGTAGTCTGTTGTCGATATTTTTTTTACTCCAATGGATGGTAGCCTTGTCATTATGGAAGTTAGTCTGTTGTCGAAATTTTTGTTATTCTAACGGATGGTAGCCTTGTCATTATGAAAGTTAGTATGTTGTCGAGATTTTTGTTACTCCAATGGAAGCTAGCCTTGTCATTACAGAAGGTATTCTTTCATTGTGATTTCTGTCACTCCATTGGATGGTAGCCTTATCACTATGGAAGGTAGTCTGTTGTTCACATTTTTGTTATTCCAATGGATTGTAGCCTTATCATTATGGTTGTAGTCTATTGGCGAGATTTTTGTTACTCCAATGGATGGTATGATTGTCATTATGGATGGTAGTTTGTTGTCGAGATTTTTGTTACTCTTATGGATGGTAGCCTTGTCATTATGGAAGGTAGTTTGTTTTCGATATTTTTGTTACTCTAATGGATGGTAGCCTTTTCATTATGGAAGGTAGTCTGTTGTCGAGATTTTTGTTACTCCAATGGATGATAACATTGTCATTATGGATGCTAGTCTGTTGTCGAGATTTTTGTTATTCCAATGGATGGTAGCCTTGTCATTATGGAAGGTAGTCTGTCGTTGTGATTTATGTCACTCCAATGGATGGTAGACTTGTCACTATAGAAGGTAGTCTCTTGTTCATATTTTTGTTACTTCAATGGATGGTAGGATTATCATTATTGAAGGTTGTCTTTTGTCGAGATTTTTGTTACTCCAATGGATGGTAGCCTTGTCATTATGGAAGGTAGTCTGTTTTCGAGATTTTTCTTACTCCAATGGATGGTAGCCTTGTCATTATGGAAGGTACTCTGTTGTCGATATTTTTGTTACTCCAAAGGATTGTATCATTGTCATTATGGATGGTAGTCTGTTGTCGAGATTTTTGTTATTCCAATGTATTATAGCCTTTTCATTATGGAACGTATTCTGTTGTCGATGTTTTTGTTACTCCAATGGATGTTAGCCTTGTCATTATGGAAGGTAGTCTTTTGTCGAGATTTTTGTTACTCCAATGGATGGTATCATTATCATTATGGATGGTAGTCTATTGTCGAGATTTTTGTTACTAAAATGGATGGTAGCCTTGTGATTATGGAAGGTAGTCTGTTTTCTAGATTTTTGTTACTCCAATGGATGGTAGCCTTGTCATTATGGAAGGTAGTCCGTTTTCGAGAATTTTGTTACTCCAATGGATGGTAGCCTTGTCATTATCAAAGGTAGTCTGTTGTCGGTATTTTTGTTACTCCAATGGATGGTAACATTGTCATTATGGATGGTAGTCTATTGTCGAGATTTTTTTTATTCCAATGGATGGTAGCCTTGTCATTGTGGAAGGTAGTATGTTGTCGAGATTTTTGTTACTCCAATGGATGTTAGCCTTATCATTATAGAAGGTAGTCAGTCGTTGTGATTTCTGTCACTCCAATGGATGGTAGCCTTGTCAATATGGAATGTAGTATGTTGTTCATATTTTTGTTACTTCAATGGATGATAACATTATCATTATGGAAGGTAGTCTATCGTTGTGATTTCTGTCACTCCAATGGATGGTAGCCTTGTCACTATGGAAGGTAGTCTGTTGTTTATATTTTTGTTACATCAATGGATGGTAGCATTATCATTATGGAAGGTTGTCTATTGTCGAGATTTTTGTTACTCCAATGGTTCGTAACCTTGTCATTATGGAAGGTAGCCTGTTGTCGAGATTTTTGTTACTCCAATGGATGGTATCGTTGTCATTATGGATGCTAGTTAGTTTTGGAGATTTTTGTTACTCCAATAGATGGTATCATTGTCATTATGGATGGTAGTCTGTCCTTGTGATTTTTGTCACTCCAATGGATGGTAGCCTTGTCACTATGGAAGGTAGTCTGTTGTTCATATTTTTGTTACTCCAATGGATGGTAGCCTTGTCATTATGGAAGGTAGTCTATTGTCGAGATTTTTGTTACTTCAATTGATGGTAGCCTTATCATTATGGAAGGTAGTCTTTTTTCGAGATTTTTTTTATTCCAATGGATGGTATCCTTGTCATTATGGAAGGTATTCTTTCATTGTGATTTCTGTCAGTCCAATGGATCGTAGACATGTTATTATGGAAGGTAGTTTGTTTTCTAGATTTTTGTTACTCCAATGGATGGTAGCCTTATCATTATGAAAGGTAGTCTGTTGTCGAGATTTTTGTTACTCCAATAGATGGTAACATTGTCATTATGGATGGTAGTCTGTTGTCGAGATTTTTTTTATTCCAATGGATGGTAGCCTTGTCATTATGGAAGGTAGTCTGTTGTCGAGATTTTTGTTACTCCAATGGATACTAGCCTTGTCATTACGGAAGGTAGTCAGTCATTGTGATTTATGTCACTCCAATGGATGGTAGCCTTGTCACTATGGAAGGTAGTTTGTTGTTCATATTTTTGTTACTTCAATGGATGATAGCATTATCATTATGGAAGGTAGTCTGTCGTTGTGATTTCTGTCACTCAAATGGATGGTAGCCTTGTCACTATGGAAGGTAGTCTGTTGTTCATATTTTTGTTACTCCAATGAATGGTAGCCTTGTCATTATGGATGTAGTCTATTGTCGAGATTTTTGTTACTTCAATGTATGGTATCATTGTCATTATGGATGGTAGTTTGTTGTCGAGATTTTTGTTACTCTAATGGATGGTAGCCTTGTCATTATGGAAGGTAGTCTATTTTCGTTATTTTTGTTACTACAATGGATGCTAGCCTTGTCAATATGAAAGGTAGTTTGTTGTGGATATTTTTGTTACTCCAATGGATGGTAACGTTTTCATTATGGATGGTAGTTTGTTGTCGAGATTTTTGTTATTCCAATGGATGGTAGCCTTGTCATTATGGAAGGTACTTTGTTGTCCAAATTTTTGTTACTCCAATGGATGCTAGCCTTGTCATTATGGAAGGTAGTCTGTAGTTTGGATTTATGTCACTCCAATGGATGGTAGCCTTGTCACTATGGAAGGTAGTTTTTTATTCATATTTTTGTTACTTCAATGGATTATAGCATTATCATTATGGAAGGTAGTCTGTCGTTGTGATTTATTTCACACCAATGGATGGTAGCCTTGTCACTATGGAAGGTCGTCTGTTGTTCATATTTTTGTTACATCAATGGATGGAAGCATTATCATTATGGAAGGTTGTCTGTTGTTCATATTTTTGTTACTCCAATGGATGGTAGCCTTGTCATTATGGAAGGTAATCTGTTTTCGAGATTTTTGTTACTCCAATGGATGGTAGCCTTGTCATTATGGAAGGTAGTCTGTTGTCGAGATTTTTGTTACTCCAATGGATTGTATCGTTGTCATTATGGAAGGTAGTCTGTTTTCAAGATTTTTGTTACTCCAATGGATGGTAGCCTTGTCATTATGAAAGGTAGTCTGTTGTCGACATTTTTGTTACTCCAATGGATGCTAGCCTTGTCATTATGGAAGGTAGTTTGTTGTTCATATTTTTGTTACTCCAATGGATGGTATCATTGTCATTATGGATGGTAGCCTGTTGTCGAGAATTTTGTTACTCCAATGGATGGTAGCCTTGTCATTATGTAACGTACTCTGTTGTCGATGTTTTTGTTACTCCAATGGATGGTAGCCTTGTCATTATTGAAGGTAGTTTGTTGTCGAGATTTTTGTTATTCCAATGAATGGTAGCCTTGTCATTATGGAAGATAGTCTATTATTGAGATTTTTGTTACTCCAATGGATGCTTGCCTTGTCATTATGGAAGGTAGTCTATCGTTGTGATTTTTGTCACTCCAATGGATGGTAGCCTTGTCACTCTGGAAGGGAGTATGTTGTTCATATTTTTGTTACTGCAATGGATGGTAGCCTTGTCATTATGGAAGGTAGTCTATTGTCAATATTTTTGTTACTTCAATTGATGGTAGCCTTGTCATTATGGAAGGTAGTCTGTTTTCAAGATTTTTGTTAGTCCAATGGATGGTAGCCTTGTCATTATGGAAGGTAGTTTATTGTCGATATTTTTGTTACTCCAATGGATGGTAATGTTGTCATTATGGATGGTAGTCTGTTGTCGAGATTTTTGTTATTCCAATGGATGGTAGCCTTTTCATTATGGAAGGTAGTCTGTTGTGAAGATTTTTGTTACTCCAATGGATGCTAGCCTTGTCATTATGGAAGGTAGTTTGTTATTGTGATTTCTGTCACTCCAATGGATGGTAGCCTTGTCACTATGGAAGGTAGTCTATTGTTCATATTTTTGTTACTTCAGTGGATGATAGCATTATCATTATAGAATGTTGTCTGTTGTCGAGATTTTTGTTACTCCAATGGATGGTAGCCTTGTAATTATGGAAGGTAGTTTATTTTTGAGATTTTTATTACTCCAATGGATGGTAGGCTTGTCATTATTGAAGGTAGTCTGTGGTCGAGATTTTTGTTACTCCAATGGATGGTAACATTGTCATTATGGATGGTAGTCTGTTGTCGAGATTTTTGTTATTCCAATGAATGGTAGCCTTGTCATTATGGAAGGTAGTCTGTTGTCGAGATTTTTGTTACTCCAATGGATGCTAGCCATGTCATTATGGAAGGTAGTCTGTCGTTGTGATTTCTGTCACTCCAATGGATGGTTTATTTGTCACTATGGAAGGTAGTCTGTTGTTCATATTTTTGTTACATCAATGGATGGTAGCATTATCATTATGGAAGGTTGTCTGTTGTTCATATTTTTGTTACTCCAATGGATGGTAGCCTTGTCATTATGGAAGGTAATCTGTTTTCGAGATTTTTGTTACTCCAATGGATGGTAGCCTTGTCATTATGGAAGGTAGTCTGTTGTCGAGATTTTTGTTACTCCAATGGATTGTATCGTTGTCATTATGGAAGGTAGTCTGTTTTCGAGATTTTTGTTACTCCAATGGATGGTAGCCTTGTCATTATGGAAGGTAGTCTGTTGTCGAGATTTTTGTTACTCCAATGGATGCTAGCCTTGTCATTATGGAAGGTAGTTTGTTGTTCATATTTTTGTTACTCCAATGGATGGTATCATTGTCATTATGGATGGTAGCCTGTTGTCGAGAATTTTGTTACTCCAATGGATGGTAGCCTTGTCATTATGTAACGTACTATGTTGTCGATGTTTTTGTTACTCCAATAGATGGTAGCCTTGTCATTATTGAAGGTAGTCTGTTGTCGAGATTTTTGTTATTCCAATG
This sequence comes from Vicia faba, assembly GCA_948472305.1. Lineage (NCBI taxonomy): Eukaryota > Viridiplantae > Streptophyta > Magnoliopsida > Fabales > Fabaceae > Vicia > Vicia faba. The sequence goes on from OX451741.1 coordinate 529,243,834, forward strand.
GATGGTAGCCTTGTCATTATGGAAGATAGTCTATTGTTGAGATTTTTGTTACTCCAATGGATGCTTGCCTTGTCATTATGGAAGGTAGTCTGTCGTTGTGATTTTTGTCACTCCAATGGATGGTAGCCTTGTCACTTTGGAAGGTAGTATGTTGTTCATATTTTTGTTACTGCAATGGATGGTAGCCATGTCATTATGGAAGGTAGTCTATTGTCGATATTTTTGTTACTTCAATTGATGGTAGCCTTGTCATTATGGAAGGTAGTCTGTTTTCAAGATTTTTGTTAGTCCAATGGATGGTAGCCTTGTCATTATGGAAGGTAGTTTATTATCGATATTTTTGTTACTCCAATGGATGGTAATGTTGTCATTATGGATGGTAGTCTGTTGTCGAGATTTTTGTTATTCCAATGGATGGTAGCCTTTTCATTATGGAAGGTAGTCTGTTGTCAAGATTTTTGTTACTCCAATGGATGCTAGCCTTGTCATTATAGAAGGTAGTTTGTTCTTGTGATTTCTGTCACTCCAATGGATGGTAGCCTTGTCACTATGGAAGGTAGTCTATTGTTCATATTTTTGTTACTTCAATGGATGATAGCATTATCATTATGGAATGTTGTCTGTTGTCGAGATTTTTGTTACTCCAATGGATGGTAGCCTTGTAATTATGGAAGGTAGTTTATTTTTGAGATTTTTATTACTCCAATGGATGGTAGGCTTGTCATTATGGAAGGTAGTCTGTGGTCGAGATTTTTGTTACTCCAATGGATGGTAACATTGTCCTTACGGATGGTAGTCTGTTGTCGATATTTTTGTTATTCCAATGGATGGTAGCCTTGTCATTATGTAAGGTAGTCTGTTGTCGAGATTTTTGTTACTCCAATAGATGCTAGCCCTGTCATTAAAGAAGGTAGTCTTTCGTTGTGATTTCTGTCACTCCAATGGATTGTAGACTTGTCACTATGGAAGGTAGTCTGTTGTTCATATTTTTGTTACTCCAATGGATGGTAACCTTGTTATTATGGAATTTAGTCTATTCTCGAGATTTTTGTTACTCCAATGGTTGGTATCGTTGTCATTGTGGATGGTAGTCTGTTGTTGAGAGTTTTATTACTCTAATGGATGGTAGCCTTGTAATTATGGAAGGTAGTCTATTTTCAATATTTGTGTTACTCCAATGGATGGTATCGTTGTCATTATGGATGGTAGTTTGTTGTCAAGATTTTTGTTATTCCAATGGATGGTAGCCTTGTCATTATGGAAGGTAGTCTGTTATCGAGTTTTTTGTTACTCCAATGGATGCTAGCCTTGTCATTATGGAAGGTAGTCTGTCGTTGTGATTTCTGTCACTCCAATGGATGGTATCCTTGTCACTATGGAAGGTAGTCTGTTGTACATATTTTTGTTACATCAATGGATGGTAGCATTATCATTATGGAAGGTCGTCTGTTGTTCATATTTTTGGTACTCCAATGGATGGTAGCCTTGTCATTATGGAAGGTAATCTGTTTTCGAGATTTTTGTTACTCCAATGGATGGTAGCTTTGTCATTATGGAAGGTAGTCTGTTGTCGAGATTTTTGTTACTCCAATGGATTGTATCGTTGTCATTATGGAAGGTAATATGTTTTCGAGATTTTTGTTACTCCAATGGATGGTAGCCTTGTCATTATGGAAGGTAGTCTGTTGTCGAGATTTTTGTTACTCCAATGGAGGCTAGTCTTGTCATTATGGAAGGTAGTTTGTTGTTCATATTTTTGGTACTCCAATGGATGGTATCATTGTCATTATGGATGGTAGCCTGTTGTCGAGAATTTTGTTACTCCAATGGATGGTAGCCTTGTCATTATGTAACGTACTCTGTTGTCGATGTTTTTGTTACTCCAATGGATGGTAGCCTTGTCATTATTGAAGGTAGTCTATTGTCGAGATTTTTGTTATTCCAATGGATGGTAGCCTTGTCATTATGAAAGATAGTCTATTGTTGAGATTTTTGTTACTCCAAAGAATGCTTGCCTTGTCATTATGGAAGGTAGTCTGTCGTTGTGATTTTTGTCACTCCAATGGATGATAGCCTTGTCACTTTGGAAGGTAGTATGTTGTTCATATTTTTGTTTCTGCAATGGATGGTAGCCATGTCATTATGGAAGGTAGTCTATTATCGATATTTTTGTTACTTCAATTGATGGTAGCCTTGTCATTATGGAAGGTAGTCTGTTTTCAAGATTTTTGTTAGTCCAATGGATGGTAGCCTTGTCATTATGGAAGGTAGTTTATTGTCGATATTTTTGTTACTCCAATGGATGGTAATGTTGTCATTATGGATGGTAGTCTGTTGTCGAGATTTTTGTTATTCCAATAGATGGTAGCCTTTTCATTATAGAAGGTAGTCTGTTGTCGAGATTTTTGTTACTCCAATGGATGCTAGCCTTGTCATTATAGAAGGTAGTTTGTTCTTGTGATTTCTGTCACTCCAATGGATGGTAGCCTTGTCACTATGGAAGGTAGTCTATTGTTCATATTTTTGTTACTTCAATGGATGATAGCATTATCATTATGGAATGTTGTCTGTTGTCGAGATTTTTGTTACTCCAATGGATGGTAGCCTTGTAATTATGGAAGGTAGTTTATTTTTGAGATTTTTATTACTCCAACGGATGGTAGGCTTGTCATTATGGAAGGTAGTCTGTGGTCGAGATTTTTGTTACTCCAATGGATGGTAACATTGTCATTATGGATGGTAGTCTGTTGTCGATATTTTTGTTATTCCAATGGATGGTAGCCTTGTCATTATGGAAGGTAGTCTGTTGTCGAGATTTTTGTTACTCCAATAGATGCTAGCCCTGTCATTAAAGAAGGTAGTCTTTCGTTGTGATTTCTGTCACTCCAATGGATTGTAGACTTGTCACTATGGAAGGTAGTCTGTTGTTCATATTTTTGTTACTCCAATGGATGGTAACCTTGTTATTATGGAATTTAGTCTATTCTCGAGATTTTTGTTACTCCAATGGTTGGTATCGTTGTCATTATGGATGGTAGTCTGTTGTTGAGAGTTTTATTACTCTAAAGGATGGTAGCCTTGTAATTATGGAAGGTAGTCTATTTTTGATATTTGTGTTACTCCAATGGATGGTATCGTTGTCATTATGGATGGTAGTTTGTTGTCAAGATTTTTCTTATTCCAATGGATGGTAGCCTTGTCATTATGGAAGGTAGTCTGTTATCGAGTTTTTTGTTACTCCAATGGATGCTAGCCTTGTCATTATGGAAGGTAGTCTGTCATTGTGATTTCTGTCACTCCAATGGATGGTAGCCTTGTCACTATGGAAGGTAGTTTGTTATTCATATTTTTGTTACTTCAATGGATGATAGCATTATCATTATGGAAGGTAGTCTGTCGTTGTGATTTATGTCACTCCAATGGATGATAGCCTTGTCACTATGGAAGGTAGTTTGTTGTTCATATTTTTGTTACATCAATGGATGGTAGCATTATCATTATGGATGGTTGTCTGTTGTTCATATTTTTGTTACTCCAATGGATGGTAGCCTTGTCATTATGGAAGGTAATCTGTTTTCGAGATTTTTGTTACTCCAATGGATGGTAGCCTTGTCATTATGGAAGGTAGTATGTTGTCGAGATTTTTGTTACTCCAATGGATTGTATCGTTGTCATTATGGAAGGTAGTCTGTTTTCGAGATTTTTGTTACTCCAATGGATGGTAGCCTTGTCATTATGGAAGGTAGTCTGTTGTCGAGATTTTTGTTACTCCAATGGTTGCTAGCCTTGTCATTATGGAAGGTAGTTTGTTGTTCATATTTTTGTTACTCCAATGGATGGTATCATTGTCATTATGGATGGTAGCATGTTGTCGAGAATTTTGTTACTCCAATGGATGGTAGCCTTGTCATTATGTAACGTACTCTGTTGTCGATGTTTTTGTTACTCCAATGGATGGTAGCCTTGTCATTATTGAAGGTAGTCTGTTGTCGAGATTTTTGTTATTCCAATGGATGGTAGCCTTGTCATTATGGAAGTTAGTCTATTGTTGAGATTTTTGTTACTCCAATGGATGCTTGCCTTGTCATTATGGAAGGTAGTTTGTCGTTGTGATTTGTGTCACTCCAATGGATGGTAGCCTTGTCACTCTGGAAGGTAGTATGTTGTTCATATTTTTGATACTGCAATGGATGGTAGCCTTGTCATTATGGAAGGTAGTCTATTGTCGATATTTTTGTTACTTCAATTGATGGTAGCCTTGTCATTATGGAAGGTAGTCTGTTTTCAAGATTTTTGTTAGTCCAATGGATGGTAGCCTTGTCATTATGGAAGGTAGTTTATTTTCGATATTTTGGTTACTCCAATGGATGGTAATGTTGTCATTATGGATGGTAGTCTGTTGTCGAGATTTTTGTTATTCCAATGGATGGTAGCCTTTTCATTATGGAAGGTAGTCTGTTGTCGAGATTTTTGTTACTCCAATGGATGCTAGCCTTGTCATTATGGAAGGTAGTTTGTTCTTGTGATTTCTGTCACTCCAATGGATGGTAGCCTTGTCACTATGGAAGGTAGTCTATTGTTCATGTTTTTGTTACTTCAATGGATGATAGCACTATCATTATGGAATGTTGTCTGTTGTCGAGATTTTTGTTACTCCAATGGATGGTAGGCTTGTAATTATGGAAGGTAGCTTATTTTTGAGATTTTTATTACTCCAATGGATGGTAGGCTTGTCATTATGGAAGGTAGTCTGTGGTCGAGATTTTTGTTACTCCAATGGATGGTAACATTGTCATTATGGATGGTAGTCTGTTGTCGAGATTTTTGTTATTCCAATGGATGGTAGCCTTGTCATTATGGAAGGTAGTCTGTTGTCGAGATTTTTGTTACTCCAATAGATGCTAGCCCTGTCATTACAGAAGGTAGTCTTTCATTGTGATTTCTGTCACTCCAATGGATTGTAGACTTGTCACTATGGAAGGTAGTCTGTTGTTCATATTTTTGTTACTCCAATGGATGGTAACCTTGTCATTATGGAATTTAGTCTATTCTCGAGATTTTTGTTACTACAATGGTTGGTATCGTTGTCATTATGGATGGTAGTCTGTTGTTGAGAGTTTTCTTACTCTAATGGATGGTAGCCTTGTCATTATGGAAGGTAGTCTATTTTCGATATTTATGTTACTCCAATGGATGGTATCATTGTCATTATGGATGGTAGTCAGTTGTCGAGATATTTGTTACTCCAATAGATGGTATCTTTGTCATTAAGGATGGTAGTCTGTTGTCGATAATTTTGTTACTCCAATGGATGGTAGCCTTGTCATTTTGGAACGTACTCTGTTGTCGATATTTTTGTTACTCCAATGGATGGTAGCCTTGTCATTATTGAAGGTAGTCTGTTGTCGAGATTTTTGTTATTCAAATGGATGGTAGCCTATTCATTATGGAAGGTAGTCTATTCTTGAGATTTTTGTTACTCCAACGGATGCTTGCCTTGTCATTATGGAAGGTAGTCTGTCGTTGTGATTTCTGTCACTCCAACGGATGGTAGCCTTGTCCCTATGGAAGGTACTATGTTGTTCATATTTTTGTTACTGCAATGGATGGTAGCCTTATCATTATGGAAGGTAGTCTATTATCGAGATTTTTGTTACTTAAATTGATGGTAGCCTTGTCATTATGGAAGGTAGTCTGTTGTCGAGGTTTTTGTTACTCCAATGGATGGTAACATTGTCATTATGGATTGTAGTTTGTTGTCGAGATTTTTGTTATTCCAATGGATGGTAGCCTTTTCATTAAGGAAGGTAGTCTGTTGTCGAGATTTTTGTTACTCCAATGGATGCTAGCCTTGTCATTATGGAAGGTAATCTGTCATTGTGATTTTTGTCGCTCCAATGGATGGTAGCCTTGTCAATATGGAAGGTAGTCTGTTGTTCATATTTTTGTTACTTCAATGGATGATAGCATTATCATTATGGAATGTTGTCTGTTTTCAAGATTTTTGTCGCTCCAATAGATGGTAGCCTTGTAATTATGGAAGGTAGTCTGTTGTCGAGATTTTTGTTACTCCAATGGATGGTAACATTGTCATTATGGATGGTAGTCTGTTGTCGAGATTTTTGTTACTCCAATAGATGTTACCCTTGCAATTACGGAAGGTAGTCTTTCATTTTGATATTTGTTACTCGAATGGATTGTAGACTTGTCACTATGGAAGGTAGTATGTTGTTCATATTTTTGTTACTCCAATGGATGGTAACCTTGTCATTATGGAATGTAGTCTATTGTCGAGATTTTTGTTACTCCAATGGATGGTATCGTTGTCATTATGGATGGTAGTCTGTTGTCAAGAGTTTTGTTACTCTAATGGATGGTAGCCTTGTCATTATGGAAGGTAGTCTGTTGTCGAGATTTTTGTTACTCCAATGGATGGTAACATTGTCATTGTGGATGGTAGTCTGCTGTCGAGATTTTTGTTATTCCAATGGATGGTAGCCTTGTCATTATGGAAGGTAGTCTGTTGTCGAGATTTTTGTTACTCCAATGGATGCTAGCCTTGTCATTGGGGAAGGTAGTATGTCTTTGTGATTTTTGTCACTCCAATGGATGGTAGCCTTGTCACTATGGATGGTAGTATGTTGCTCATATTTTTGTTACTTCAATGGATAATAGCATTATCATTATGGAAGGTAGTCTGTTGTCGAGATTTTTGTTACACCAATGGATGCTAGCCTTGTCATTACGGAAGGTAGTCTTTCATTGTGATTTCTGTAGATACAATGGATTATAGCCTTGTCCTTATGGAAGAAAGTCTATTTTCGAGATTTTTGTTACACCAATGGATGGTTGGCTTGTCATTATGGAAGGTAGTCTGTTGTCGAGATATTTGTTACTCCAATGGATGGTAACATTGTCATTATGGATTTTAGTCTGTTGTCGAGATTTTTGTTATTCCAATGGATGGTAGCCTTGTCATTATGGAAGGTAGTCTATTGTCGAGATTTTTGTTACTCCAATAGATGCTAGCCTTGTCATTATGGAAGGTAATCTGTCATTGTGATTTCTGTCACTCCAATGGATGGTAGCCTTGTCACTATGGAAGGTAGTTTGTTATTCATATTTTTGTTACTTCAATGGATGATAGCATTATCATTATGGAAGGTAGTCTGTCGTTGTGATTTATGTCACTCCAATGGATGGTCGCCTTGTCAATATGGAAGGTAGTCTATTGTTCATATTTTTGTTACATCAATGGATGGTAGCATTATCATTATAGAAGGTTGTCGGTTGTTCATATTTTTGTTACTCCAATGGATGGTAGCCTTGTCATTATGGAAGGTAATCTTTTTTCGAGATTTTTATTACTCCAATGGATGGTAGCCTTGTCATTATGGAAGGTAGTCTGTGGTCGAGATTTTTGTTACTCCAATGGATGGTAACATTGTCATTATGGATGGTAGTCTGTTGTCGAGATTTTTGTTATTCCAATGGATGGTAGCCTTGTCATTATGGAAGGTAGTCTGTTGTCGAGATTTTTGTTACTCTAATGGATGCTAGCCTTGTCATTATAGAAGGTAGTTTGTTCTTGTGATTTCTGTCACTCCAATGGATGGTAGCCTTGTCACTATGGAAGGTAGTCTATTGTTCATATTTTTGTTACTTCAATGGATGATAGCATTATCATTATGGAATGTTGTCTGTTGTCGAGATTTTTGTTACTCCAATGGATGGTAGCCTTGTAATTATGGAAGGTAGTTTATTTTTGAGATTTTTATTACTCCAATGGATGGTAGGCTTGTCATTATGGAAGGTAGTCTGTGGTCGAGATTTTTGTTACTCCAATGGATGGTAACATTGTCCTTACGGATGGTAGTCTGTTGTCGATATTTTTGTTATTCCAATGGATGGTAGCCTTGTCATTATGTAAGGTAGTCTGTTGTCGAGATTTTTGTTACTCCAATAGATGCTAGCCCTGTCATTAAAGAAGGTAGTCTTTCGTTGTGATTTCTGTCACTCCAATGGATTGTAGACTTGTCACTATGGAAGGTAGTCTGTTGTTCATATTTTTGTTACTCCAATGGATGGTAACCTTGTTATTATGGAATTTAGTCTATTCTCGAGATTTTTGTTACTCCAATGGTTGGTATCGTTGTCATTATGGATGGTAGTCTGTTGTTGAGAGTTTTATTACTCTAATGGATGGTAGCCTTGTAATTATGGAAGGTAGTCTATTTTCAATATTTGTGTTACTCCAATGGATGGTATCGTTGTCATTATGGATGGTAGTTTGTTGTCAAGATTTTTGTTATTCCAATGGATGGTAGCCTTGTCATTATGGAAGGTAGTCTGTTATCGAGTTTTTTGTTACTCCAATGGATGCTAGCCTTGTCATTATGGAAGGTAGTCTGTCGTTGTGATTTCTGTCACTCCAATGGATGGTATCCTTGTCACTATGGAAGGTAGTCTGTTGTACATATTTTTGTTACATCAATGGATGGTAGCATTATCATTATGGAAGGTCGTCTGTTGTTCATATTTTTGGTACTCCAATGGATGGTAGCCTTGTCATTATGGAAGGTAATCTGTTTTCGAGATTTTTGTTACTCCAATGGATGGTAGCTTTGTCATTATGGAAGGTAGTCTGTTGTCGAGATTTTTGTTACTCCAATGGATTGTATCGTTGTCATTATGGAAGGTAATATGTTTTCGAGATTTTTGTTACTCCAATGGATGGTAGCCTTGTCATTATGGAAGGTAGTCTGTTGTCGAGATTTTTGTTACTCCAATGGAGGCTAGTCTTGTCATTATGGAAGGTAGTTTGTTGTTCATATTTTTGGTACTCCAATGGATGGTATCATTGTCATTATGGATGGTAGCCTGTTGTCGAGAATTTTGTTACTCCAATGGATGGTAGCCTTGTCATTATGTAACGTACTCTGTTGTCGATGTTTTTGTTACTCCAATGGATGGTAGCCTTGTCATTATTGAAGGTAGTCTATTGTCGAGATTTTTGTTATTCCAATGGATGGTAGCCTTGTCATTATGAAAGATAGTCTATTGTTGAGATTTTTGTTACTCCAAAGGATGTTTGCCTTGTCATTATGGAAGGTAGTATGTCGTTGTGATTTTTGTCACTCCAATGGATGGTAGCCTTGTCACTTTGGAAGGTAGTATGTTGTTCATATTTTTGTTTCTGCAATGGATGGTAGCCATGTCATTATGGAAGGTAGTCTATTATCGATATTTTTGTTACTTCAATTGATGGTAGCCTTGTCATTATGGAAGGTAGTCTGTTTTCAAGATTTTTGTTAGTCCAATGGATGGTAGCCTTGTCATTATGGAAGGTAGTTTATTGTCGATATTTTTGTTACTCCAATGGATGGTAATGTTGTCATTATGGATGGTAGTCTGTTGTCGAGATTTTTGTTATTCCAATAGATGGTAGCCTTTTCATTATAGAAGGTAGTCTGTTGTCGAGATTTTTGTTACTCCAATGGATGCTATCCTTGTCATTATAGAAGGTAGTTTGTTCTTGTGATTTCTGTCACTCCAATGGATGGTAGCCTTGTCACTATGGAAGGTAGTCTATTGTTCATATTTTTGTTACTTCAATGGATGATAGCATTATCATTATGGAATGTTGTCTGTTGTCGAGATTTTTGTTACTCCAATGGATGGTAGCCTTGTAATTATGGAAGGTAGTTTATTTTTGAGATTTTTATTACTCCAACGGATGGTAGGCTTGTCATTATGGAAGGTAGTCTGTGGTCGAGATTTTTGTTACTCCAATGGATGGTAACATTGTCATTATGGATGGTAGTCTGTTGTCGATATTTTTGTTATTCCAATGGATGGTAGCCTTGTCATTATGGAAGGTAGTCTGTTGTCGAGATTTTTGTTACTCCAATAGATGCTAGCCCTGTCATTAAAGAAGGTAGTCTTTCGTTGTGATTTCTGTCACTCCAATGGATTGTAGACTTGTCACTATGGAAGGTAGTCTGTTGTTCATATTTTTGTTACTCCAATGGATGGTAACCTTGTTATTATGGAATTTAGTCTATTCTCGAGATTTTTGTTACTCCAATGGTTGGTATCGTTGTCATTATGGATGGTAGTCTGTTGTTGAGAGTTTTATTACTCTAAAGGATGGTAGCCTTGTAATTATGGAAGGTAGTCTATTTTTGATATTTGTGTTACTCCAATGGATGGTATCGTTGTCATTATGGATGGTAGTTTGTTGTCAAGATTTTTGTTATTCCAATGGATGGTAGCCTTGTCATTATGGAAGGTAGTCTGTTATCGAGTTTTTTGTTACTCCAATGGATGCTAGCCTTGTCATTATGGAAGGTAGTCTGTCATTGTGATTTCTGTCACTCCAATGGATGGTAGCCTTGTCACTATGGAAGGTAGTTTGTTATTCATATTTTTGTTACTTCAATGGATGATAGCATTATCATTATGGAAGGTAGTCTGTCGTTGTGATTTATGTCACTCCAATGGATGGTAGCCTTGTCACTATGGAAGGTAGTTTGTTGTTCATATTTTTGTTACATCAATGGATGGTAGCATTATCATTATGGATGGTTGTCTGTTGTTCATATTTTTGTTACTCCAATGGATGGTAGCCTTGTCATTATGGAAGGTAATCTGTTTTCGAGATTTTTGTTACTCCAATGGATGGTAGCCTTGTCATTATGGAAGGTAGTATGTTGTCGAGATTTTTGTTACTCCAATGGATTGTATCGTTGTCATTTCGGAAGGTAGTCTGTTTTCGAGATTTTTGTTACTCCAATGGATGGTAGCCTTGTCATTATGGAAGGTAGTCTGTTGTCGAGATTTTTGTTACTCCAATGGTTGCTAGCCTTGTCATTATGGAAGGTAGTTTGTTGTTCATATTTTTGTTACTCCAATGGATGGTATCATTGTCATTATGGATGGTAGCATGTTGTCGAGAATTTTGTTACTCCAATGGATGGTAGCCTTGTCATTATGTAACGTACTCTGTTGTCGATGTTTTTGTTACTCCAATGGATGGTAGCCTTGTCATTATTGAAGGTAGTCTGTTGTCGAGATTTTTGTTATTCCAATGGATGGTAGCCTTGTCATTATGGAAGATAGTCTATTGTTGAGATTTTTGTTACTCCAATGGATGCTTGCCTTGTCATTATGGAAGGTAGTTTGTCGTTGTGATTTGTGTCACTCCAATGGATGGTAGCCTTGTCACTCTGGAAGGTAGTATGTTGTTCATATTTTTGATACTGCAATGGATGGTAGCCTTGTCATTATGGAAGGTAGTCTATTGTCGATATTTTTGTTACTTCAATTGATGGTAGCCTTGTCATTATGGAAGGTAGTCTGTTTTCAAGATTTTTGTTAGTCCAATGGATGGTAGCCTTGTCATTATGGAAGGTAGTTTATTTTCGATATTTTGGTTACTCCAATGGATGGTAATGTTGTCATTATGGATGGTAGTCTGTTGTCGAGATTTTTGTTATTCCAATGGATGGTAGCCTTTTCATTATGGAAGGTAGTCTGTTGTCGAGATTTTTGTTACTCCAATGGATGCTAGCCTTGTCATTATGGAAGGTAGTTTGTTCTTGTGATTTCTGTCACTCCAATGGATGGTAGCCTTGTCACTATGGAAGGTAGTCTATTGTTCATGTTTTTGTTACTTCAATGGATGATAGCATTATCATTATGGAATGTTGTCTGTTGTCGAGATTTTTGTTACTCCAATGGATGGTAGCCTTGTAATTATGGAAGGTAGCTTATTTTTGAGATTTTTATTACTCCAATGGATGGTAGGCTTGTCATTATGGAAGGTAGTCTGTGGTCGAGATTTTTGTTACTCCAATGGATGGTAACATTGTCATTATGGATGGTAGTCTGTTGTCGAGATTTTTGTTATTCCAATGGATGGTAGCCTTGTCATTATGGAAGGTAGTCTGTTGTCGAGATTTTTGTTACTCCAATTGATGCTAGCCATGTCATTATAGAAGGTAGTCTGTCATTGTGATTTCTGTCACTCCAATGGATGGTATCCTTGTCACTATGGAAGGTAGTCTGTTATTCATATTTTTGTTACATCAATGGATGGTAGCATTATCATTATGGAAGGTTGTCTGTTGTTCATATTTTTGTTACTCCAATGGATGGTAGCCTTGTCATTATGGAAGGTAATCTGTTTTCGAGATTTTTGTTACTCCAATGGATGGTAGCTTTGTCATTATGGAAGGTAGTCTGTTGTCGAGATTTTTGTTACTCCAATGGATTGTATCGTTGTCATTATGGAAGGTAATCTATTTTCGAGATTTTTGTTACTCGAATGGATGGTAGCCTTGTCATTATGGAAGGTAGTCTGTTGTCGAGATTTTTGTTACTCCAATGGATGCTAGCCTTGTCATTATGGAAGGTAGTATGTTGTTCATATTTTTGTTACTCTAATGGATGGTATCATTGTCATTATGGATGTTAGCCTGTTGTCGAGAATTTTGTTACTCCAATGGATGGTAGCCTTGTCATTATGTAACGTACTCTGTTGTCGATGTTTTTGTTACTCCAATGGATGGTAGCCTTGTCATTATTGAAGGTAGTCTATTGTCGAGATTTTTGTTATTCCAATGGATGGTAGCCTTGTCATTATGGAAGATAGTCTATTGTTGAGATTTTTGTTACTCCAAAGGATGCTTGCCTTGTCATTAGGAAGGTAGTCTGTCGTTGTGATTTTTGTCACTCCAATGGATGGTAGCCTTGTCACTCTGGAAGGTAGTATGTTGTTCATATTTTTGTTACTGTAATGGATGGTAGCCATGTCATTATGGAAGGTAGTCTATTGTCGATATTTTTGTTACTTCAATTGATGGTAGCCTTGTCATTATGGAAGGTAGTCTGTTTTCAAGATTTTTGTATGTCCAATGGATGGTAGCCTTGTCATTATGGAAGGTAGTTTATTGTCGATATTTTTGTTACTCCAATGGATGCTAATGTTGTCATTATGGATGGTAGTCTGTTGTCGAGATTTTTGTTATTCCAATGGATGGTAGCCTTTTCATTATGGAAGGTAGTCTGTTGTCGAGATTTTTGTTACTCCAATGGATGCTAGCCTTGTCATTATGGAAGGTAGTTTGTTCTTGTGATTTCTGTCACTCCAATGGATGGTAGCCTTGTCACTATGGAAGGTAGTCTATTGTTCATATTCTTGTTACTTCAATGGATGATAGCATTATCATTATGGAATGTTGTCTGTTGTCGAGATTTTTGTTACTCCAATGGATGGTAGGCTTGTAATTATGGAAGGTAGTTTATTTTTGAGATTTTTATTACTCCAATGGATGGTAGGCTTGTCATTATGGAAGGTAGTCTGTGGTCGAGATTTTTGTTACTCCAATGGATGGTAACATTGTCATTATGGATGGTAGTCTGTTGTCGAGATTTTTGTTATTCCAATGGATGGTAGCCTTGTCATTATGGAAGGTAGTCTGTTGTCGAGATTTTTGTTACTCCAATAGATGCTAGCCCTGTCATTACAGAAGGTAGTCTTTCATTGTGATTTCTGTCACTCCAATGGATTGTAGACTTGTCACTATGGAAGGTAGTCTGTTGTTCATATTTTTGTTACTCCAATGGATGGTAACCTTGTCATTATGGAATTTAGTCTATTCTCGAGATTTCTGTTACTACAATGGTTGGTATCGTTGTCATTATGGATGGTAGTCTGTTGTTGAGAGTTTTCTTACTCTAATGGATGGTAGCCTTGTCATTATGGAAGGTAGTCTATTTTCGATATTTATGTTACTCCAATGGATGGTATCATTGTCATTATGGATGGTAGTCAGTTGTCGAGATATTTGTTACTCCAATAGATGGTATCTTTGTCATTAAGGATGGTAGTCTGTTGTCGATAATTTTGTTACTCCAATGGATGGTAGCCTTGTCATTTTGGAACGTACTCTGTTGTCGATATTTTTGTTACTCCAATGGATGGTAGCCTTGTCATTATTGAAGGTAGTCTGTTGTCGAGATTTTTGTTATTCAAATGGATGGTAGCCTATTCATTATGGAAGGTAGTCTATTCTTGAGATTTTTGTTACTCCAACGGATGCTTGCCTTGTCATTATGGAAGGTAGTCTGTCGTTGTGATTTCTGTCACTCCAACGGATGGTAGCCTTGTCCCTATGGAAGGTACTATGTTGTTCATATTTTTGTTACTGCAATGGATGGTAGCCTTATCATTATGGAAGGTAGTCTATTATCGAGATTTTTGTTACTTAAATTGATGGTAGCCTTGTCATTATGGAAGGTAGTCTGTTGTCGAGGTTTTTGTTACTCCAATGGATGGTAACATTGTCATTATGGATTGTAGTTTGTTGTCGAGATTTTTGTTATTCCAATGGATGGTAGCCTTTTCATTAAGGAAGGTAGTCTGTTGTCGAGATTTTTGTTACTCCAATGGATGCTAGCCTTGTCATTATGGAAGGTAATCTGTCATTGTGATTTTTGTCGCTCCAATGGATGGTAGCCTTGTCAATATGGAAGGTAGTCTGTTGTTCATATTTTTGTTACTTCAATGGATGATAGCATTATCATTATGGAATGTTGTCTGTTTTCAAGATTTTTGTCGCTCCAATAGATGGTAGCCTTGTAATTATGGAAGGTAGTCTGTTGTCGAGATTTTTGTTACTCCAATGGATGGTAACATTGTCATTATGGATGGTAGTCTGTTGTCGAGATTTTTGTTACTCCAATAGATGTTAGCCTTGCAATTACGGAAGGTAGTCTTTCATTTTGATATCTGTTACTCCAATGGATTGTAGACTTGTCACTATGGAAGGTAGTCTGTTGTTCATATTTTTGTTACTCCAATGGATGGTAACCTTGTCATTATGGAATGTAGTCTATTGTCGAGATTTTTGTTACTCCAATGGATGGTATCGTTGTCATTATGGATGGTAGTCTGTTGTCAAGAGTTTTGTTACTCTAATGGATGGTAGCCTTGTCATTATGGAAGGTAGTCTGTTGTCGAGATTTTTGTTACTCCAATGGATGGTAACATTGTCATTGTGGATGGTAGTCTGCTGTCGAGATTTTTGTTATTCCAATGGATGGTAGCCTTGTCATTATGGAAGGTAGTCTGTTGTCGAGATTTTTGTTACTCCAATGGATGCTAGCCTTGTCATTGGGGAAGGTAGTATGTCTTTGTGATTTTTGTCACTCCAATGGATGGTAGCCTTGTCACTATGGATGGTAGTATGTTGCTCATATTTTTGTTACTTCAATGGATAATAGCATTATCGTTATGGAAGGTAGTCTGTTGTCGAGATTTTTGTTACACCAATGGATGCTAGCCTTGTCATAACGGAAGGTAGTCTTTCGTTGTGATTTCTGTAGATACAATGGATTATAGCCTTGTCCTTATGGAAGAAAGTCTATTTTCGAGATTTTTGTTACACCAATGGATGGTTGGCTTGTCATTATGGAATGTAGTTTGTTGTCGAGATATTTGTTACTCCAATGGATGGTAACATTGTCATTATGGATTTTAGTCTGTTGTCGAGATTTTTGTTATTCCAATGGATGGTAGCCTTGTCATTATGGAAGGTAG
This sequence comes from Vicia faba, assembly GCA_948472305.1. Classification (NCBI taxonomy): domain Eukaryota; kingdom Viridiplantae; phylum Streptophyta; class Magnoliopsida; order Fabales; family Fabaceae; genus Vicia; species Vicia faba. Next base: position 529,259,438 of record OX451741.1, read on the forward strand.
TCTATTGTCGAGATTTTTGTTACTCCAATAGATGCTAGCCTTGTCATTATGGAAGGTAATCTGTCATTGTGATTTCTGTCACTCCAATGGATGGTAGCCTTGTCACTATGGAAGGTAGTTTGTTATTCATATTTTTGTTACTTCAATGGATGATAGCATTATCATTATGGAAGGTAGTCTGTCGTTGTGATTTATGTCACTCCAATGGATGGTCGCCTTGTCAATATGGAAGGTAGTCTATTGTTCATATTTTTGTTACATCAATGGATGGTAGCATTATCATTATAGAAGGTTGTCGGTTGTTCATATTTTTGTTACTCCAATGGATGGTAGCCTTGTCATTATGGAAGGTAATCTTTTTTCGAGATTTTTATTACTCCAATGGATGGTAGCCTTGTCATTATGGAAGGTAGTCTGTGGTCGAGATTTTTGTTACTCCAATGGATGGTAACATTGTCATTATGGATGGTAGTCTGTTGTCGAGATTTTTGTTATTCCAATGGATGGTAGCCTTGTCATTATGGAAGGTAGTCTGTTGTCGAGATTTTTGTTACTCTAATGGATGCTAGCCTTGTCATTATGGAAGGTAGTTTGTTGTTCATATTTTTTTACTCCAATGGATCGTATCATTGTCATTATGGATGGTAGCCTGTTGTCGAGAATTTTGTTACTCCAATGGATGGTAGCCTTGTCATTATGTAACGTACTCTGTTGTCGATGTTTTTGTTACTCTAATGGATGGTAGCGTTGTCATTATTGAAGGTAGTCTGTTGTCGATATTTTTGTTATTCCAATGGATGGTAGCCTTGTCTTTATGGAAGATAGTCTATTATTGAGATTTTTGTTACTCCAATGGATGCTTGCCTTGTCATTATGGAAGGTAGTCTGTCGTTGTGATTTCTGTCACTCCAATGGATGGTAGCCTTGTCACTCTGGAAGGTAGTATGTTGTTCATATTTTTGTTACTGCAATGGATGGTAGCCTTGTCATTATGGAAGGTAGTCTATTGTCGATATTTTTGTTACTTCAATTGATGGTAGCCTTGTCATTATGGAAGGTAGTCTGTTTTCAAGATTTTTGTTAGTCCAATGGATGGTAGCCTTGTCATTATTGAAGGTAGTTTATTGTCGAGATTTTTGTTACTCCAATGGATGGTAATATTGTCATTATGGATGGTAGTCTGTTGTCGAGATTTTTGTTATTCCAATGGATGGTAGCCTTTTCATTATGGAAGGTAGTCTGTTTTCGAGATTTTTGTTACTCCAATGGATGCTAGCCTTGTCATTATGGAAGGTAGTCTGTCATTGTGATTTCTGTCACTCCAATGGATGGTAGCCTTGTCACTATGGAAGGTAGTCTGTTGTTCATATTTTTGTTACTTCATTGGATGATAGCATTATCATTATGGAATGTTGTCTGTTGTCGAGATTTTTGTTACTCCAATGGATTGTAGCCTTGTAATTATGGAAGGTAGTCTATTGTCGAGATTTTTGTTACTCCAATGGATGGTAACATTGTCATTATGGATGGTAGTCTGTTGTCGAGATTTTTGTTACTCCAATAGATGTTAGCCTTGCAATTACGGAAGGTAGTCTTTCATTTTGATATCTGTTACTCCAATGGATTGTAGACTTGTCACTATGGAAGGTAGTCTGTTGTTCATATTTTTGTTACTCCAATGGATGGTAACCTTGTCATTATGGAATGTAGTCTATTGTCGAGATTTTTGTTACTCCAATGGATGGTATCGTTGTCATTATGGATGGTAGTCTGTTGTCAAGAGTTTTGTTACTCTAATGGATGGTAGCCTTGTCATTATGGAAGGTAGTCTGTTGTCGAGATTTTTGTTACTCCAATGGATGGTAACATTGTCATTGTGGATGGTAGTCTGCTGTCGAGATTTTTGTTATTCCAATGGATGGTAGCCTTGTCATTATGGAAGGTAGTCTGTTGTCGAGATTTTTGTTACTCCAATGGATGCTAGCCTTGTCATTGGGGAAGGTAGTATGTCTTTGTGATTTTTGTCACTCCAATGGATGGTAGCCTTGTCACTATGGATGGTAGTATGTTGCTCATATTTTTGTTACTTCAATGGATAATAGCATTATCATTATGGAAGGTAGTCTGTTGTCGAGATTTTTGTTACACCAATGGATGCTAGCCTTGTCATAACGGAAGGTAGTCTTTCGTTGTGATTTCTGTAGATACAATGGATTATAGCCTTGTCCTTATGGAAGAAAGTCTATTTTCGAGATTTTTGTTACACCAATGGATGGTTGGCTTGTCATTATGGAAGGTAGTCTGTTGTCGAGATATTTGTTACTCCAATGGATGGTAACATTGTCATTATGGATTTTAGTCTGTTGTCGAGATTTTTGTTATTCCAATGGATGGTAGCCTTGTCATTATGGAAGGTAGTCTATTGTCGAGATTTTTGTTACTCCAATAGATGCTAGCCTTGTCATTATGGAAGGTAGTCTGTCATTGTGATTTGTGTCACTCCAATGGATGGTAGCCTTGTCACTATGGAAGGTAGTTTGTTATTCATATTTTTGTTACTTCAATGGATGATAGCATTATCATTATGGAAGGTAGTCTGTCGTTGTGATTTATGTCACTCCAATGGATGGTCGCCTTGTCAATATGGAAGGTACTCTGTTGTTCATATTTTTGTTACATCAATGGATGGTAGCATTATCATTATGGAAGGTTGTCGGTTGTTCATATTTTTGTTACTCCAATGGATGGTAGCCTTGTCATTATGGAAGGTAATCTTTTTTCGAGATTTTTGTTACTCCAATGGATGGTAGCCTTGTCATTATGGAAGGTAGTCTGTGGTCGAGATTTTTGTTACTCCAATGGATGGTAACATTGTCATTATGGATTGTAGTCTGTTGTCGAGATTTTTGTTATTCCAATGGATGGTAGCCTTGTCATTATGGAAGGTAGTCTGTTGTCGAGATTTTTGTTACTCCAATGGATGCTAGCCTTGTCATTATGGAAGGTAGTTTGTTGTTCATATTTTTTTACTCCAATGGATCGTATCATTGTCATTATGGATGGTAGCCTGTTGTCGAGAATTTTGTTACTCCAATGGATGGTAGCCTTGTCATTATGTAACGTACTCTGTTGTCGATGTTTTTGTTACTCTAATGGATGGTAGCCTTGTCATTATTGAAGGTAGTCTGTTGTCTATATTTTTGTTATTCCAATGGATGGTAGCCTTGTCTTTATGGAAGATAGTCTATTATTGAGATTTTTGTTACTCCAATGGATGCTTGCCTTGTCATTATGGAAGGTAGTCTGTCGTTGTGATTTTTGTCACTCCAATGGATGGTAGCCTTGTCACTCTGGAAGGTAGTATGTTGTTCATATTTTTGTTACTGCAATGGATGGTAGCCTTGTCATTATGGAAGGTAGTCTATTGTCGATATTTTTGTTACTTCAATTGATGGTAGCCTTGTCATTATGGAAGGTAGTCTGTTTTCAAGATTTTTGTTAGTCCAATGGATGGTAGCCTTGTCATTATTGAAGGTAGTTTATTGTCGAGATTTTTGTTACTCCAATGGATGGTAATATTGTCATTATGGATGGTAGTCTGTTGTCGAGATTTTTGTTATTCCAATGGATGGTAGCCTTTTCATTATGGAAGGTAGTCTGTTGTCGAGATTTTTGTTACTCCAATGGATACTAGCCTTGTCATTATGGAAGGTAGTTTGTTCTTGTGATTTCTGTCACTCCAATGGATGGTAGCCTTGTCACTATGGAAGGTAGTCTGTTGTTCATATTTTTGTTACTTCATTGGATGATAGCATTATCATTATGGAATGTTGTCTGTTGTCGAGATTTTTGTTACTCCAATGGATTGTAGCCTTGTAATTATGGAAGGTAGTCTATTTTTGAGATTTTTATTACTCCAATGGATGGTAGGCTTGTCATTATGGAAGGTAGTCTGTGGTCGAGATTTTTGTTACTCCAATGGATGGTAACATTGTCATTATGGATGGTAGTCTGTTGTCGAGATTTTTGTTATTCCAATGGATGGTAGCCTTGTCATTATGGAAGGTAGTCTGTTGTCGAGATTTTTGTTACTCCAATAGATGTTAGCCCTGTCATTACAGAAGGTAGTCTTTCGTTGTGATTTCTGTCACTCCAATGGATTGTAGACTTGTCACTATGGAAGGTAGTCTATTGTTCATATTTTTGTTACTCCAATGGATGATTACCTTGTCATTATGGAATGTAGTCTAATCTCGAGATTTTTGTTACTCCAATGGTTGGTATCGTTGTCATTATGGATGGTAGTCTGTTGTCGAGAGTTTTCTTACTCTAATGGATGGTAGCCTTGTCATTATGGAAGGTAGTCTATTTTTGATATTTTTATTACTCCAATGGATGGTATCATTGTCATTATGGATGGTAGTCAGTTGTCGAGATATTTGTTACTCCAATAGATGGTATCTTTGTCATTAAGGATGGTAGTCTGTTGTCGAGAATTTTGTTACTCCAATGGATGGTTGCCTTGTCATTTTGGAACATACTCTGTTATCGATGTTTTTGTTACTCCAATGGATGGTAGCCTTGTCATTATTGAAGGTAGTCTGTTGTCAATATTTTTGTTATTCTAATGGATGGTAGCCTTGTCATTATGGAAGGTAGTCTATTCTTGAGATTTTTGTTACTCCAATGGATGCTTGCCTTGTCATTATGGAAGGTACTCTGTCGTTGTGATTTCTGTCACACCAATGGATGGTAGCCTTGTCCCTATGGAAGATACTATGTTGTTCATATTTTTGTTACTGCAATTGATGGTAGCCTTGTCATTATGGAAGGTAGTCTATTTTCGAGATTTTTGTTACTCCAATGGATGGTAGCCGTGTCATTATGGAAGGTAGTTTGTTGTCGTGGTTTTTGTTACTCCAATCGATGGTAACGTTGTCATTATGGATTGTAGTTTGTTGTCGAGATTTTTGTTATTCCAATGGATGGTAGCCTTTTCATTAAGGAAGGTGGTCTGTTGTCGAGATTTTTGTTACTCCAATGGATGCTAGCCTTGTCATTATGGAAGGTAATCTGTCATTGTGATTTCTGTCACTCCAATGGATGGTAGCCTTGTCACTATGGAAGGTAGTTTGTTGTTCATATTTTTGTTACTTCAATGGATGATAGCATTATCATTATGGAATGTTGTCTGTTTTCAATATTTTTGTTACTCCAATGGATGGTAACATTGTCATTATGGATGGTAGTCTGTTGTCGAGATTTTTGTTACTCCAATAGATGCTAGCCTTGCAATTACGGAAGGTAGTCTTTCATTTTGATTTATGTCACTCCAATGGATTGTAGACTTGTCACTATGGAAGGTTGTATGTTGTTCATGTTTTTGTTACTCCAATGGATGGTAACCTTGTCATTATGGAATGTAGTCTATTGTCGAGATTTTTGTTACTCCAATGGCTGGTATCATTGTCATTATGGATGGTAGTCTGTTGTCAAGAGTTTTGTTACTCTAATGGATGGTTGCCTTGTCATTATGGAAGGTAGTCTGTTGTCGAGATTTTTGTTACTCCAATGGATGGTAACATTGTCATAATGGATGGTAGTCTGCTGTCGAGATTTTTGTTATTCCAATGGATAGTAGCCTTGTTATTATGGAAGGTAGTCTGTTGTCGAGATTTTTGTTACTCTAATGGATGCTAGCCTTGTCATTGGGGAAGGTAGTCTGTCTTTGTGATTTTTGTCACTCCAATGGATGGTAGCCTTGTCACTATGGATGGTAGTATGTTGCTCATATTTTTGTTACTTCAATGGATAATAGCATTATCATTATGGAAGGTAGTCTGTTATCGAGATTTTTGTTACTCCAATGGATGCTAGGCTTGTCATTACGGAAGGTAGTCTTTCGTTGTGATTTGTGTAGATACAATGGATTATAGCCTTGTCCTTATGGAAGAAAGTCTATTTTCGAGATTTTTGTTACACCAATGGATGGTTGGCTTGTCATTATGGAAGGTAGTCTGTTGTCGAGATATTTGTTACTCCAATGGATGGTAACATTTTCATTATGGATTTTAGTCTGTTGTCGAGATTTTTGTTATTCCAATGGATGGTAGCCTTGTCATTATGGAAGGTAGTCTATTGTCGAGATTTTTGTTACTCCAATAGATGCTAGCCTTGTCATTATGGAAGGTAGTCTGTCATTGTGATTTGTGTCACTCCAATGGATGGTAGCCTTGTCACTATGGAAGGTAGTTTGTTATTCATATTTTTGTTACTTCAATGGATGATAGCATTATCATTATGGAATGTAGTCTGTCGTTGTGATTTATGTCACTCCAATGGATGGTCGCCTTGTCAATATGGAAGGTACTCTGTTGTTCATATTTTTGTTACATCATTGGATGGTAGCATTATCATTATGGAAGGTTGTCGGTTGTTCATATTTTTGTTACTCCAATGGATGGTAGCCTTGTCATTATGGAAGGTAATCTTTTTTCGAGATTTTTGTTACTCCAATGGATGGTAGCCTTGTCATTATGGAAGGTAGTCTGTGGTCGAGATTTTTGTTACTCCAATGGATGGTAACATTGTCATTATGGATTGTAGTCTGTTGTCGAGATTTTTGTTATTCCAATGGATGGTAGCCTTGTCATTATGGAAGGTAGTCTGTTGTCGAGATTTTTGTTACTCCAATGCATGCTAGCCTTGTCATTATGGAAGGTAGTTTGTTGTTCATATTTTTTTACTCCAATGGATCGTATCATTGTCATTATGGATGGTAGCCTGTTGTCGAGAATTTTGTTACTCCAATGGATGGTAGCCTTGTCATTATGTAACGTACTCTGTTGTCGATGTTTTTGTTACTCTAATGGATGGTAGCCTTGTCATTATTGAAGGTAGTCTGTTGTCTATATTTTTGTTATTCCAATGGATGGTAGCCTTGTCTTTATGGAAGATAGTCTATTATTGAGATTTTTGTTACTCCAATGGATGCTTGCCTTGTCATTATGGAAGGTAGTCTGTCGTTGTGATTTTTGTCACTCCAATGGATGGTAGCCTTGTCACTCTGGAAGGTAGTATGTTGTTCATATTTTTGTTACTGCAATGGATGGTAGCCTTGTCATTATGGAAGGTAGTCTATTGTCGATATTTTTGTTACTTCAATTGATGGTAGCCTTGTCATTAATGAAGGTAGTCTGTTTTCAAGATTTTTGTTAGTCCAATGGATGGTAGCCTTGTCATTATTGAAGGTAGTTTATTGTCGAGATTTTTGTTACTCCAATGGATGGTAATATTGTCATTATGGATGGTAGTCTGTTGTCGAGATTTTTGTTATTCCAATGGATGGTAGCCTTTTCATTATGGAAGGTAGTCTGTTGTCGAGATTTTTGTTACTCCAATGGATACTAGCCTTGTCATTATGGAAGGTAGTTTGTTCTTGTGATTTCTGTCACTCCAATGGATGGTAGCCTTGTCACTATGGAAGGTAGTCTGTTGTTCATATTTTTGTTACTTCATTGGATGATAGCATTATCATTATGGAATGTTGTCTGTTGTCGAGATTTTTGTTACTCCAATGGATTGTAGCCTTGTAATTATGGAAGGTAGTCTATTTTTGAGATTTTTATTACTCCAATGGATGGTAGGCTTGTCATTATGGAAGGTAGTCTATGGTCGAGATTTTTGTTACTCCAATGGATGGTAACATTGTCATTATGGATGGTAGTCTGTTGTCGAGATTTTTGTTATTCCAATGGATGGTAGCCTTGTCATTATGGAAGGTAGTCTGTTGTCGAGATTTTTGTTACTCCAATAGATGCTAGCCCTCTCATTACAGAAGGTAGTCTTTCGTTGTGATTTCTGTCACTCCAATGGATTGTAGACTTGTCACTATGGAAGGTAGTCTATTGTTCATATTTTTGTTACTCCAATGGATGATTACCTTGTCATTATGGAATGTAGTCTAATCTCGAGATTTTTGTTACTCCAATGGTTGGTATCGTTGTCATTATGGATGGTAGTCTGTTGTCGAGAGTTTTCTTACTCTAATGGATGGTAGCCTTGTCATTATGGAAGGTAGTCTATTTTTGATATTTTTATTACTCCAATGGATGGTATCATTGTCATTATGGATGGTAGTCAGTTGTCGACATATTTGTTACTCCAATAGATGGTATCTTTGTCATTAAGGATGGTAGTCTGTTGTCGAGAATTTTGTTACTCCAATGGATGGTTGCCTTGTCATTTTGGAACATACTCTGTTATCGATGTTTTTGTTACTCCAATGGATGGTAGCCTTGTCATTCTTGAAGGTAGTCTGTTGTCAATATTTTTGTTATTCTAATGGATGGTAGCCTTGTCATTATGGAAGGTAGTCTATTCTTGAGATTTTTGTTACTCCAATGGATGCTTGCCTTGTCATTATGGAAGGTACTCTGTCGTTGTGATTTCTGTCACACCAATGGATGGTAGCCTTGTCCCTATGGAAGATACTATGTTGTTCATATTTTTGTTACTGCAATTGATGGTAGCCTTGTCATTATGGAAGGTAGTCTATTTTCGAGATTTTTGTTACTCCAATGGATGGTAGCCGTGTCATTATGGAAGGTAGTTTGTTGTCGTGGTTTTTGTTACTCCAATGGATGGTAGCGTTGTCATTATGGATTGTAGTTTGTTGTCGAGATTTTTGTTATTCCAATGGATGGTAGCCTTTTCATTAAGGAAGGTGGTCTGTTGTCGAGATTTTTGTTACTCCAATGGATGCTAGCCTTGTCATTATGGAAGGTAATCTGTCATTGTGATTTCTGTCACTCCAATGGATGGTAGCCTTGTCACTATGGAAGGTAGTTTGTTGTTCATATTTTTGTTACTTCAATGGATGATAGCATTATCATTATGGAATGTTGTCTGTTTTCAATATTTTTGTTACTCCAATGGATGGTAACATTGTCATTATGGATGGTAGTCTGTTGTCGAGATTTTTGTTACTCCAATAGATGCTAGCCTTGCAATTACGGAAGGTAGTCTTTCATTTTGATTTATGTCACTCCAATGGATTGTAGACTTGTCACTATGGAAGGTTGTCTGTTGTTCATGTTTTTGTTACTCCAATGGATGGTAACCTTGTCATTATGGAATGTAGTCTATTGTCGAGATTTTTGTTACTCCAATGGCTGGTATCATTGTCATTATGGATGGTAGTCTGTTGTCAAGAGTTTTGTTACTCTAATGGATGGTAGCCTTGTCATTATGGAAGGTAGTTTGTTGTCGAGATTTTTGTTACTCCAATGGATGGTAACATTGTCATTATGGATGGTAGTCTGCTGTCGAGATTTTTGTTATTCCAATGGATAGTAGCCTTGTTATTATGGAAGGTAGTCTGTTGTCGAGATTTTTGTTACTCCAATGGATGCTAGCCTTGTCATTGGGGAAGGTAGTCTGTCTTTGTGATTTTTGTCACTCCAATGGATGGTAGCCTTGTCACTATGGATGGTAGTATGTTGCTCATATTTTTGTTACTTCAATGGATAATAGCATTATCATTATGGAAGGTAGTCTGTTATCGAGATTTTTGTTACTCCAATGGATGCTAGGCTTGTCATTACGGAAGGTAGTCTTTCCTTGTGATTTCTGTCACTCCAATGGATTATAGCCTTGTCCTTATGAAAGAAAGTCTATTTTCGAGATTTTTGTTACTCCAATGGATGGTTGGCTTGTCATTATGGAAGGTAGTCTGTTGTCGAGATTTTTGTTACTCCAATGGATGGTAACATTGTCATTATCGATTTTAGTCTGTTGTCGAGATTTTTGTTATTCCAATGGATGGTAGCCTTGTAATTATGGAAGGTAGTCGGTTGTCGAGATTTTTGTTACTCCAATAGATGCTAGCCTTGTCATTACAAAAGGTAGTCTTTCATTGTGATTTTTGTCACTCCAATGGATAGTAGACTTCTCACTAGGGAAGGTAGTCTGTTGTTCATATTTTTTTTACACCAATGTATGGTAACCTTGTCATTATGGAATGTAGTCTATTGTCGAGATTATTGTCACTCCAATGGATGGTAGCCTTGTAACTATGGAAGGTAGTCTATTGATCATTTGTTTGTTACTTGAATGGATGATAGCATTATCATTATGGAATATTGTTTGTTGTCGAGATTTTTAATACTCCAATGGATGGTAGCCTTGTAATTATGGAAGGTTGTCTGTTTTCGAGATTTTTGTTACTCCAATGGATGGTAGGCTTGTCATTATGGAAGGTAGTCTATTGTCGATATTATTGTTACTCGAATGGATGCTAGCCTTGTCATTACAGAAGGTAGTCTTTCGTTGGGATTTCTGTCACTCCAATGGATTGTAGCCTTGTCACTATGGAAGGTAGTCTGTTGTTCATATTTTTGTTACTCCAATGGATGGTAACCTTGTCATTATGGAATGTAGTCTATTGTTGAGATTTTTGTTACTCCAATGGCTGGTATCGTTGTCATTATGGATGGTAGTCTGTTGTCGAGATTTTTGTTACTCTAATGGATGGTAGCCTTGACATTATGGAAGGTAGTCCGTTTTTTAATTTTTGTTACTCCAATGGATGGTAGCCTTGTCATTATGGAAGGTAGTCTGTTGTCGAGATTTTTGTTACTCCAATGGATGGTAACATTGTCATTATGGATGGTAGTCTGTTGTCGAAATTTTTGTTATTCCAATGTTTAGTAGCCTTGTCATTATGGAAGGTAGTCTGTTGTCGAGATTTTTGTTACTCCAATGGATGCTAGCCTTGTCATTATGGAAGGTAGTCTGTCGTTGTGATTTCTGTCACTCCAATGGATGGTAGCCTTGTCATTATGGAATGAAGTCTGTTGTCGAGATTTTTGTTACTTCAATGGATAATAGCATTATCATTATGGAATGTTGTCTATTGTCGAGATTTTTGTTACTCCAATGGATCGTAGCCTTGTCCTTATGGAATGAAGTCTGTTTTCGAGATTTTTGTTACTCCAATGGATGGTAGCATTGTCATTATGGAAGGTAGTCTATTGTCGAGATTTTTGTTATTCCAATGGATGGTAGCCTTGTCATTATGGAAGGTAGTATGTTGTCGAGATTTTTGTTACTCTAATGGATGCTAGCCTTGTCATTACAGAAATTAGTCTTTCGTTGTGATTTCTGACACTCCAATGGATGGTAGCCTTATCACTATGGAAGGTAGTCTGTTGTTCATATTTTTGTTACTCCAATGGATGGTAGCCTTGTCATTATGGAATGTAGTCTATTGTCGAGATTTTGGTTACTCCGATGGATGGAATCGTTGTCATTATGGATGGTAGTTTATTGTCAAGATTTTTGTTACTCTAACGGATGATAGCCTTGTCATTATGGAATGTAGTCTGTTGTCAAGATTTTTGTTACTCCAATGGATGGTAACATTATCATTATGGATGGTAGTCTGTTGTCGAGATTTTTGTTATTCCAATGGATGCTAGCCTTGTCATTATGGAAGGTAGTGTGTCATTGTGATTTATGTCACTCCAATGGATGGTAGCCTTGTCACTATGGAAGGTAGTCTGTTGGTCATATTTTTGTTACATTAATGGATGGTAGCATTATCATTATGGGAGGTTGTCTGTTTTCGAGATTTTTGTTACTCCAAAGGATGGTAGACTTGTCATTATGGAAGGTAGTATGTTGTCGAGATTTTTGTTACTCCAATGGATGGTATCGTTGTCATTATGGATGGTAGTCTGTTGTTGAGATTTTTGTTATTCCAATGTCTTATAGCCTTGTCATTATGGAAAGTATTTTGTTGTCGATGTTTTTTTTAATCCAATGGATGTTAGCCTTTTCTTTATGGAAGGTAGTCTTTTGTCGATATTTTTGTTATTCCAATGGATGGTAGCCTTGTCATTATGGAAGGTAGTACGTTGTCGAGATTTTTGTTACTCCAATAGATGCTAGCCTTGTCATTATAGAAGGCAGTTTGTCGTTGTGATTTCTGTCACTCCAAAGGATGGTAGCCTTGTCACTATGGAAGGTAGTCTGTTGTTCATATTTTTGTTACTCCAATGAATGGTAGCTTTGTCATTATGGAAGGTAGTTTGTTGTCGAGATTTTTGTTAGTCCAATGGATGGTATCGTTGTCATTATAGATGGTAGTCTGTTGTCGAGATTTTTGTTACTCCAATAGATGGTATCATTGTCATTATGGATGGTAGTCTGTTGTCGAGAATTTTGTTACTTTAATGGATGGAAGCCTTGTCATTATGGTACATACTCTGTTGTCGATGTTTTTGTTATTCCAATGGATGGTAGCCTTGTCATTATGGAAGGTAGTCTGTTGTCGAGATTTTTGTTATTCCAATGGATGGTAGCCTTGTCATTATGGAAGGTAGTCTAATGTCGATATTTTTGTTACTTCAATGGATGCTTGCCATGTCATTATGGAAGGTAGTATGTCGTTGTGATTTCTGTCACTCCAATGGATGGTAGCATTGTCACTATGGAAGGTAGTCTGTTGTTCATATTTTAGTTACTCCAATGGATGGTAGCCTTGTCATTATGGAAGGTGGTCTATTGTCCAGATTTTTGTTACTTCAATTGATGGTAGCCTTGTCATTATGGAAGGTAGTCTGTTTTCGAGATTTTTTTTACTCCAATGAATGGTAGCCTTGTCATTATGGAAGGTAGTCTGTCGTTGTGATTTTTGTCACTCCAATGGATGGTAGCCTTGTCACTATGGAAGGTAGTCTGTTGTTCATATTTTTTTTAATTCAATGGATGGTAGCCTTGTCATTATGGAAGCTGGTCTGTTTTCGAGATTTTTGTTACTCCAATGGATGTTAGCCTTGTCATTATGGAATGTAGTCTGTTGTCGAGATTTTTGTTACTCCAATGGATGGTAACTCTGTCATTATGGATGGTAGTCTATTGTTGAGATTTATGTTATTCCAATGGATGGTAGCCTTGTCATTATGGAAGGTAGTTTGTAGTCGAGATTTTTGTTAGTCCAATGGATGCTAGCCTTGTCATTATGAAAGGTAGTTTGTCGTTGTGATTTTTGTCACTCCAATGGATGGAAGCCTTGTAACTATGGAAGGTAGTCTGTCGTTGTGATTTTTGTCACTCCAATGGATGTTAGCCTTTTCATTATGGAAGGTTGTCCGTTTTCGAGATTTTTGTTACTCCAATGGATGGTATCATTGTCATTATGGATGGTAGCCTGTTGTTGAGATTTTTGTTATTCCAATGTATTATAGCCTTGTCATTATGGAAAGTACTCTGTTGTCAATGTTTTTTTACTCCAATGGATGTTAGCCTTTTCATTATGGAAGGTAGTATGTTGTCGAGATTTTTGTTACTCCAATAGATGCTAGCCTTGTCATTATAGAAGGTAGTTTGTCGTTGTGATTTCGGTCACTCCAAAGGATGGTAGCCTTGTCACTATGGAAGGTAGTTTGTTGTTCATATTTTTGTTACTCCAATGAATGGTATCCTTGTCATTATGGAATGTAGTCTATTGTAGAGATTTTTTTTACTCCAATGGATGGTATCGTTATCATTATGGATGGTAGTCTGTTTTCGAGATTTTTGTTACTCTAATGGATGGTAGCCTTGTCATTATGGAAGGTAGTCTATTTTCGAGATTTTTGTTACTCCAATGGATGGTAGCCTTGTCATTATGGAAGGTAGTTTGTTGTCGAGAATTTTGTTACTCCAATAGATGGTATCGTTGTCATTATGGATGGTAGTCTGTTGTCGAGAATTTTGTTACTTTAATGGATGGTAGCCTTGTCATTATGGAACATACTTTGTTGTCGATGTTTTTGTTATTCTAATGGATGGTAGACTTGTCATTATGGAAGGTAGTCTGTTGTCGAGGATTTTGTTATTCCAATGGATGGTAGCCTTGTCATTATAGAAGGTAGTCTATTGTCGAGATTTTTGTTACTTCAATGGATGATTGCCTTGTCATTATGGAAGGTAGTATGTCGTTGTGATTTCTTTCACTCCAATGGATGGTAGCCTTGTCACTATGGAAGGTAGTCTGTTGTTCATATTTTTGTTACTCCAATGGATGGTAGCCTTGTCATTATGGAAAGTAGTCTATTGTCGAGATTTTTGTTACTTCAATTGATGGTAGCCTTGTCATTATGGAAGGTAGTATGTTTTCGAGATTTTTGTTACTCCAATGAATGGTAGCCTTGTCATTATGGAAGGTAGTCTGTCGTTGTGATTTTTGTCACTCCAATGGCCGGTAGCCTTGTCATTATAGAAGGTAGTCTGTTGTTCATATTTTTGTTACTTCAATGGATGGTAGCCTTGTCATTATGGAAGGTAGTTTGTTTTCGAGATTTTTGTTACTCCAATGGATGTTAGCCTTGTCATTATGAAAGGTAGTCTGTTGTCGAGATTTTTTTTACTCCAATGGATGGTAACATTGTCATTATGGATGGTAGTCTATTGTCGGGATTTTTGTTATTCCAATGGATTGTAGCCTTGTCATTATGGAAGGTAGTCTGTTGTCGAGATTTTTGTTACTCCAATGGATGCTAGCCTTGTCATTATGGAAGGTAGTCTGTCGTTGTGATTTTTGTCACTCCAATGGATGGTAGCCTTGTAACTATGGAAGGTAGTCTGTTGTTCATATTTTTATTACTCCAATGGATGGTAACCTTGTCATTATGGAATGTAGTCTATTGTCGATATTTTTGTTACTCCAATGGCTGGTATCAGTGTCATTATGGATGGTAGTCTGTTGTCGAGATTTTTGTTACTCTAATTGATGGTAGCCTTGTCATTATGGAAGGTAGTCTGTTTTAGATATTTATGTTACTCCAATGGATGGTAGCCTTGTCATTATGGAAGGTAGTCTGTTGTCGAGATTTTTGTTACTCCAATGGATGGTAACATTGTCATTATGGATGGTAGTCTATTGTCGGGATTTTTGTTATTCTAATGGATGGTAGCCTTGTCATTATGGAAGGTAGTCTATTGTCGAGATTTTTGTTACTCCAATGGATGCTAGCCTTGTCATTATGGAAGGTAGTCTGTCGTTGTGATTTTTGTCACTCCAATGGATGGTAGCCTTGTAACTATGGAAGGTAGTCTGTTGTTCATATTTTTGTTACTTCAATGGATGGTAGCCTTGTCATTATGGAATGTTGTCTGTTGTCGAGATTTTTATTACTCCAATGGATGGTAGCCTTGTAATTATGGAAGGTGGTCTATTTTCGAGATTTTTGTTACTCCAATAGATGGTAGGCTTGTCATTATAGAAGGTAGTCTTTCGTTGGGATTTCTGTCACTCCAATGGATTATAGCCTTGTCACTATGGAAGGTAGTCTGTTGTTCATATTTTTATTACTCCAATGGATGGTAACCTTGTCATTATGGAATGTAGTCTATTGTCGAGATTTTTGTTACTCCAATGGCTGGTATCAGTGTCATTATGGATGGTAGTCTGTTGTTGAGATTTTTGTTACTCTAATGGATGGTAGCCTTGTCATTATGGAAGGTAGTCTGTTTTCAATATTTTTGTTAATCCAATGGATGGTAGCCTTGTCATTATGGAAGGTAGTCTGTTGTCGAGATTTTTGTTACTCCAATGGATGGTAACATTGTCATTATGGATGGTAGTCTGTTGTCGAGATTTTTGTTATTCCGATAGATGGTAGCCTTGTCAATATGGAAGGTAGTCTGTTGTCGAGATTTCTGTTACTCCAATGGATGGTAGCCTTGTAACTATGGAAGGTAGTTTGTTGTTCATATTTTTGTTACTTCAATGGATGATAGCATTATCTTTATGGAATGTTGTCTGTTGTCGAGATTTTTATTACTCCAATGGATGGTAGCCTTGTAATTACGGAAGGTGGTCTATTTTCGAGATTTTTGTTACTCCAATAGATGGTAGGCTTGTCATTATGGAAGGTAGTCTATTTTCGAGATTTTTGTTTCTCAAATGGTTGCTAGCCTTGTCATTACAGAAGGTAGTCTTTCGTTGGGATTTCTGTCACTCCAATGGATTGTAGCCTTGTCACTATGGAAGGTAGTCTGTTGTTCATATTTTTATTACTCCAATGGATGGTAACCTTGTCATTATGGAATGTAGTCTATTGTCGAGATTTTTGTTACTCCAATGGCTGGTATCAGTGTCATTATGGATGGTAGTCTGTTGTCGAGATTTTTGTTACTCTAATTGATGGTAGCCTTGTCATTATGGAAGGTAGTCTGTTTTAGATATTTATGTTACTACAAAGATGGTAACCTTGTCATTAAGGAAGGTAGTCTGTTGTCGAGATTTTTGTTACTCCAATGGATGGTAACATTGTAATTATGGATGATAGTCTATTGTCGAGATTTTTGTTATTCCAATTGATGGTAGCTTTCTCATTATGGAAGGTAGTCTGTTGTCGAGATTTTTGTTACTCCAATGGATGCTAGCCTTGTCATTATGGAAGGTAGTCTGTCGTTGTGATTTTTGTCACTCCAATGGATGGTAGCCTTGTAACTATGGAAGGTAGTCTGTTGTTCATATTTTTGTTACTTCAATGGATGATAGCATTATCATTATGGAATGTTGTCTGTTTTCGAGATTTTTGTTTCTCCAATGGTTGCTAGCCTTGTCATTACAGAAGGTAGTCTTTCGTTGGGATTTCTGTCACTCCAATGGATTGTAGCCTTGTCACTATGGAAGGTAGTCTATTGTCGGGATTTTTGTTATTCCAATGGATGGTAGCCTTTTCATTATGGAAGGTAGTCTGTTGTCGAGATTTCTGTTACTCCAATGGATGCTAGCCTTGTCATTATGGAAGGTAGTCTGTCGTTGTGATTTTTGTCACTCCAATGGATGGTAGCCTTGTAATTATGGAAGGTAGTCTGTTGTTCATATTTTTGTTACTTCAATGGATGATAGCATTATCATTATGGAATGTTGTCTGTTGTCGAGATTTTTATTACTCCAATGGATGGTAGCCTTGTAATTATGGAAGGTGGTCTATTTTCGAGATTTTTGTTACTCCAATGGATGGTAACCTTGTCATTATGGAAGGTAGTCTGTTGTCGAGATTTTTGTTACTCCAATGGATGGTAACATTGTCATTATGGATGATAGTCTGTTGTCGAGATTTTTGTTATTCCAATTGATGGTAGCCTTGTCATTATGGAAGGTAGTCTGTTGTCGAGATTTTTGTTACTCCAATGGATGCTAGCCTTGTCATTATGGAAGGTAGTCTGTCATTGTGATTTCTATCACTCCAATGGATGGTAGCCTTGTAACTATGGAAGGTAGTCTGTTGTTCATATTTTTGTTACTTCAATGGATGGTAGCCTTGTCATTATGGAAGGTAGTTTGTTTTCGAGATTTTTGTTACTCCAATGGATGTTAGCCTTGTCATTATGGAAGGTATTCTGTTGTCGAGATTTTTGTTACTCCAATGGATGGTAACATTGTCATTATGGATGGTAGTCTATTGTCGGGATTTTTGTTATTCCAATGGATGGTAGCCTTTTCATTATGGAAGGTAGTCTGTTGTCGATATTTTTGTTACTCCAATGGATGCTAGCCTTGTCATTATAGAAGGTAGTCTGTCGTTGTGATTTTTGTCACTCCAATGGATGGTAGCCTTGTAACTATGGAAGGTAGTCTGTTGTTCATATTTTTGTTACTTCAATGGATGATAGCATTATCATTATGGAATGTTGCCTGTTGTCGAGATTTTTATTACTCCAATGGATGGTAGCCTTGTAATTATGGAAGGTAGTCTGTTTTCGAGGTTTTTGTTTCTCCAATGGTTGCTAGCCTTGTAATTACAGAAGGTAGTCTTTCGTTGGGATTTCTGTCACTCCTATGGATTATAGCCTTGTCACTATGGAAGGTAGTCTGTTGTTCATATTTTTATTACTCCAATGGATGGTAACCTTGTCATTATGGAATGTAGTCTATGGTCGAGATTTTTGTTAGTCCAATGGCTGGTATCAGTGTCATTATGGATGGTAGTCTGTTGTCGAGATTTTTGTTACTCTAATTGATGGTAGCCTTGTCATTATGGAAGGTAGTCTGTTTTAGATATTTATGTTACTCCAATGGATGGTAGCCTTGTCATTATGGAAGGTAGTCTGTTGTCGAGATTTTTGTTACTCCAATGGATGGTAACATTGTCATTATAAATGGTAGTCTGTTGTCGATATTTTTGGTATTCCAATGGATGGTAGCCTTGTCATTATGGAAGGTAGTCTGTTGTCGAGATTTCTGTTACTCCAATGGATGCTAGCCTTGTCATTATGGAAGGTAGTCTGTCCTTGTGATTTTTGTCACTCCAATGGATGGTAGCCTTGTAACTATGGAAGGTAGTCTGTTGTTCATATTTTTGTTACTTCAATGGATGATAGCATTATCATTATGGAATGTTTCCTGTTGTCGAAATTTTTATTACTCCAATGGATGGTAGCCTAGTAATAATGGAAGGTGGTCTATTTTCGAGATTTTGGTTAGTCCAATGGATGGTAGGCTTGTCATTATGGAAGGTAGTCTGTTGTCGAGATTTTTGTTACTCCAATGGATGCTAGCCTTGTCATTACAGAAGGTAGTCTTTCGTTGGGATTTCTGTCACTCCAATGGATTGTAGCCTTGTCACTATGGAAGGTAGTCTGTTGTTCATATTTTTGTTACTCCAATGGATGGTAACCTTGTCATTATGGAATGTAGTCTATTGTCGAGATTTTTGTTACTCCAATGGCTGGTATCGTTGTCATTATGGATGGTAGTCTGTTGTCGAGATTTTTTGTACTCTAATGGATGGTAGCCTTTTCATTATGGAAGGTAGTCTATTTTCAATATTTTTGTTACTCCAATGGATGGTAGCCTTGTCATTATGGATGATAGTCTGTTGTCGAGATTTTTGTTATTCCAATTGACGGTAGCCTTGTCAATATAGAAGGTAGTCTGTTGTCGAGATTTTTGTTACTCCAATGGATGCTAGCCTTGTCATTATGGAAGGTAGTCTGTCATTGTGATTTTTGTCACTCCAATGGATGGTAGCCTTGTAACTATGGAAGGTAGTATGTTGTTCATATTTTTGTTACTTCAATGGATGGTAGCCTTGTCATTATGGAAGGTAGTTTGTTTTCGAGATTTTTGTTACTCCAATGGATGTTAGTCTTGTCATTATGGAAGGTAGTCTGTTGTCGAGATTTTTGTTACTCCAATGGATGGTAACATTGTCATTATGGATGAGAGTCTGTTGTCGAGATTTTTGTTATTCCAATTGATGGTAGCCTTGTCATTATGGAAGGTAGTCTGTCGTCGAGATTTCTGTTACTCCAATGGATGTTAGCCTTGTCATTATGGAAGGTAGTCTGTCGTTGTGATTTTTGTCACTCCAATGGATGGTAGCCTTGTATCTATGGAAGGTAGTCTGTTGTTAATATTTTTGTTACTTCAATGGATGATAGCATTATCATTATGGAATGTTGTCTGTTGTCGAGATTTTTATTACTCCAATGGATGGTAGCCTTGTAATTATGGAAGGTGGTCTATTTTCGAGATTTTTGTTACTCCAATAGATGGTAGGTTTGTCATTATGGAAGGTAGTCTGTTGTCGAGATTTTTGTTACTACAATGGATGCTAGCCTTGTCATTACAGAAGGTAGTCTTTCGTTGGGATTTCTGTCACTCCAATGGATTGTAGCCTTGTCACTATGGAAGGTAGTTTGTTGTTCATATTTTTGTTACTCCAATGGATGGTAACCTTGTCATTATGGAATGTAGTCTATAGTCGAGATTTTTGTTACTCCAATGGCTGGTATCGTTGTCATTATGGATGGTAGTCTGTTGTCGAGATTTTTGTTACTCTAATGGATGGTAGCCTTGTCATTATGGAAGGTAGTCTATTTTCAATATTTTTGTTACTCCAATGGATGGTAGCCTTGTCATTATGGATGATAGTCTGTTGTCGAGATTTTTGTTATTCCAATTGATGGTAGCCTTGTCATTATGGAAGGTAGTCTGTTGTCGAGATTTTTGTTACTCCAATGGATGGTAGCCTTGTAACTATGGAAGGTAGTCTGTTGTTCATATTTTTGTTACTTCAATGGATGGTAGCCTTGTCATTATGGAAGGTAGTTTGTTTTCAAGATTTTTGTTACTCCAATGGATGTTAGCCTTGTCATTATGGAAGGTATTCTGCTGTCGAGATTTTTGTTACTCCAATGGATTGTAACATTGTCATTATGGATGGTAGTCTATTGTCGGGATTTTTGTTATTCCAATTGATGGTAGCCTTTTCATTATGGAAGGTAGTCTGATGTCGAGATTTTTGTGACTCCAATGGATGCTAGCCTTGTCATTATGGAAGGTAGTCTGTCGTTGTGATTTTTGTCACTCCAATGCATGGTAGCCTTGTAACTATGGAAGGTAGTCTATTGTTCATATTTTTGTTACTTCAATGGATGATAGCATTATCATTATGGAATGTTGTCTGTTGTCGAGATTTTTAATACTCCAATGGATGGTAGCCTTGTAATTAGGAAGGTGGTCTATTTTTGAGATTTTTGTTACTCCAATTGACGGTAGGCTTGTCATAATGGAAGGTAGTCTATTTTCGAGATTTGTGTTACTCTAATGGATGGTAGCCTTGTCATTATGGAAGGTAGTCTGTTTTAAATATTTTTGTTACTCCAATGGATGGTAGCCTTGTCATTATGGAAGGTAGTCTGTTGTCGAGATTTTTTTTACTCCAATGGATGGTAACATTGTCATTATGGATGGTAGTCTGTTGTCGAGATTTTTGGTATTCCAATGGATGGTAGCCTTGTCATTATGGAAGGTAGTCTGTTGTTAAGATTTCTGTTACTCCAATGGATGCTAGCCTTGTCATTATGGAAGGTAGTCTGTCGTTGTGATTTTTGTCACTCCAATGGATGGTAGCCTTGTAACTATGGAAGGTAGTCTGTTGTTCATATTTTTGTTACTTCAATGGATGATAGCAGTATCATTATGGAATGTTGTCTGTTTTCGAAATTTTTATTACTCCAATGGATGGTAGCCTTGTAATAATGGAAGGTAGTCTAATTTCGAGATTTTTGTAACTCCAATGGATGGTAGGCTTGTCATTATGGAAGGTAGTCTGTTGTCGAGATTTTTGTTACTCCAATGGATGCTAGCCTTGTCATTATAGAAGGTAGTCTTTCGTTGGGATTTCTGTCACTCCAATGGATTGTAGCCTTGTCATTATGGAAGGTAGTTTGTTGTTCATATTTTTGTTACTCCAATGGATGGTAACCTTGTCATTATGGAATGTAGTCTATTGTCGAGATTTTTGTTACTCCAATGGCTGGTATCGTTGTCATTATGGATGGTAGTCTGTTGTCGAGATTTTTGTTACTCTAATGGATGGTAGGCTTGTCATTATGGAAGGTAGTCTATTTTCAATATTTGTGTTACTCCAATGGATGGTAGCCTTGTCATTATGGATGATAGTCTATTGTCGAGATTTTTGTTATTCCAATTGATGGTAGCCTTGTCATTATGGAAGGTAGTCTGTTGTCGAGATTTTTTTTACTCCAATGGATGCTAGCCTTGTCATTATGGAAGGTAGTCTGTCATTGTGATTTCTGTCACTCCAATGGATGGTAGCCTTGTAACTATGGAAGGTAGTCTGTTGTTCATATTTTTGTTACTTCAATGGATGGTAGCCTTGTGATTATGGAAGGTAGTTTATTTTCGAGATTTTTATTACTCCAATGGATGTTAGCCTTGTCATTATGGAAGGTATTCTCTTGTCGAGATTTTTGTTACTCCAATGGATGGTAACATTGTCATTATGGATGGTAGTCTATTGTCGGGATTTTTGTTATTCCAATGGATGGTAGCCTTTTCATTATGGAAGGTAGTCTATTGTCGAGATTTTTGTTACTCCAATGGATGCTAGCCTTGTCATTATGGAAGGTAGTCTGTCGTTGTGATTTTTGTCACTCCAATGGATGGTAGCCTTGTAACTATGGAAGGTAGTCTGTTGTTCATATTTTTGTTACTTCAATGGATGATAGCATTATCATTATGGAATGTTGTCTGTTGTCGAGATTTTTATTACTCCAATGGATGGTAGCCTTGTAATTATGGAAGGTGGTCTATTTTCGAGATTTTTGTTACTCCAATAGATGGTAGGCTTGTCATTATGGAAGTTAGTCTGTTTTCGAGATTTTTGTTTCTCCAATGGTTGGTAGCCTTGTCATTACAGAAGGTAGTCTTTCGTTGGGATTTCTGTCACTCCAATGGATTGTAGCCTTGTCACTATGGAAGGTAGTCTGTTGTTCATATTTTTATTACTCCAATGGATGGTAACCTTGTCATTATGGAATGTAGTCTATTGTCGAGATTTTTGTTACTCCAATGGCTGGTATCAGTGTCATTATGGATGGTAGTCTGTTGTTCAGATTTTTGTTACTCTAATGGATGGTAGCCTTGTCATTATGGAAGGTAGTCTGTTTTCAATATTTTTGTTACTCCAATGGATGGTAGCCTTGTCATTATGGAAGGTAGTCTGTTGTCGAGATTTTTGTTACTCCAATGGATGGTAACATTGTCATTATGGATGGTAGTCTGTTGTCGAGATTTTTGGTATTCCAATGGATGGTAGCCTTGTCATTATGGAAGGTAGTCTGTTGTCGAGATTTCTGTTACTCCAATGGATGCTAGCCTTGTCATTATGGAAGGTAGTCTGTCATTGTGATTTCTGTCACTCCAATGGATGGTAGCCTTGTAACTATGGAAGGTAGTCTGTTGTTCATATTTTTGTTACTTCAAAGGATGATAGCATTATCGTTATTGAATGTTGTCTGTTGTCGAGATTTTTATTACTCCAATGGATGATAGCCTTGTAATTATGGAAGGTGGTCTATTTTCGAGATTTTTGTTACTCCAATGGCTGGTATCAGTGTCATTATGGATGGTAGTCTGTTGTTGAGATTTTTGTTACTCTAATGGATGGTAGCCTTGTCATTATGGAAGGTAGTCTATTTTCAATATTATTGTTACTCCAATGGATGGTAGCCTTGTCATTATGGAAGGTAGTCTGTTGTCGAGATTTTTGTTACTCCAATGGATGGTAACATTGTCATTATGGATGGTAGTCTGTTGTCGAGATTTTTGGTATTCCAATGGATGGTAGCTTTGTCATTATGGAAGGTAGTCTGTTGTCGAGATTTCTGTTACTCCAATGGATGCTAGCCTTGTCATTATGGAAGGTAGTCTGTCATTGTGATTTCTGTCACTCCAATGGATGGTAGCCTTGTAACTATGGAAGGTAGTCTGTTGTTCATATTTTTGTTACTTCAAAGGATGATAGCATTATCGTTATTGAATGTTGTCTGTTGTCGAGATTTTTATTACTCCAATGGATGATAGCCTTGTAATTATGGAAGGTGGTCTATTTTCGAGATTTTTGTTACTCCAATAGATGGTTGGCTTGTCATTATGGAAGGTAGTTTGTTTTCGAGATTTTTGTTTCTCCAATGGTTGCTAGCCTTGTCATTACAGAAATTAGTCTTTCGTTGGGATTTCTGTCACTCCAATGGATTGTAGCCTTGTCACTACGGAAGGTAGTCTGTTTTTCATATTTTTATTACTCCAATGGATGGTAACCTTGTCATTATGGAATGTAGTCTATTGTCGAGATTTTTGTTACTCCAATGGCAAGTATCAGTGCCATTATGGATGGTAGTCTGTTGTCGAGATTTTTGTTACTCTAATTGATGGTAGCCTTGTCATTATGGAAGGTAGTCTGTTTTAGATATTTATGTTACTCCAATGGATGGTAGCCTTGTCATTATGGAAGGTAGTCTGTTGTCGAGATTTTTTTACTCCATTGGATGGTCACATTGTCATTATGGATGATAGTCTGTTGTCGAGATTTTTGTTATTCCAATTGATGGTAGCCTTGTCATTATGGAAGGTAGTCTGTTGTCGATATTTTTGTTACTCCAATGGATGCTAGCCTTGTCATTATGGAAGGTAGTCTGTCATTGTGATTTTTGTCACTCCAATGGATGGTAGCCTTGTAACTATGGAAGGTAGTCTGTTGTTCATATTTTTGTTACTTCAATGGATGATAGCATTATCATTATGGAATGTTATCTGTTGTCGAGATTTTTATTACTCCAATGGATGGTAGCCTTGTAATAATGGAAGGTGGTCTATTTTCGAGATTTTTGTTACTCCAAAGAATGGTAGGCTTGTCAATATGGAAGGTAGTCTGTTGTCGAGATTTTTGTTACTCCAATGGATGCTAGCCTTGTCATTACAGAAGGTAGTCTTTCGTTGGGATTTCTGTCACTCTAATGGATTGTAGCCTTGTCACTATGGAAGGTAGTCTGTTGTTCATATTTTTGTTACTCCAATGGATGGTAACCTTGTCATTATGGAATGTAGTCTATTGTCGAGATTTTTGTTACTCCAACGGCTGGTATCGTTGTCATTATGGATGGTAGTCTGTTATCGAGATTTTTGTTACTCTAATGGATGGTAGCCTTGTCATTATGGAAGGTAGTCTATTTTCAATATTTGTGTTACACCAATGGATGGTAGCCTTGTCATTATGGATGATAGTCTGTTGTCGAGATTTTTGTTATTCCAATTGATGGTAGCCTTGTCATTATGGAAGGTAGTCTGTTGTCGAGATTTTTGTTACTCCAATGGATGCTAGCCTTGTCATTATGGAAGGTAGTCTGTCATTGTGATTTCTGTCACTCCAATGGATGGTAGCCTTGTAACTATGGAAGGTAGTCTGTTGTTCATATTTTTGTTACTTCAATGGATGGTAGCCTTGTCATTATGGAAGGTAGTTTCTTTTCGAGATTTTTGTTACTCCAATGGATGTTTGGCTTGTCATTATGGAAGGTATTCTGCTGTCGAGAATTTTGTTACTCCAATGGATGGTAACATTGTCATTAAGGATGGTAGTCTATTGTCGGGATTTTTGTTATTCCAATGGATGGTAGCCTTTTCATTATGGAAGGTAGTTTGTTGTCGAGATTTTTGTGACTCCAATGGATGCTAGCCTTGTCATTATGGAAGGTAGTCTGTCGTTGTGATTTTTGTCACTCCAATGGATGGTATCCTTGTCATTATGGAAGGTAGTCTGTTGTTCATATTTTTGTTACTTCAATGGATGATAGCATTATCATTATGGAATGTTGTCTGTTGTCGAGATTTTTATTACTCCAATGGATGATAGCCTTGTAATTATGGAAGGTGGTCTATTTTCGAGATTTTTGTTACTCCAATAGATGGTAGGCTTGTCATTATGGAAGGTAGTCTGTTTTCGAGATTTGTGTTACTCTAATGGATGGTAGCCTTGTCATTATGGAAGGTAGTCTGTTTTCAATATTTTTGTTACTCCAATGGATGGTAGCCTTGTCATTATGGAAGGTAGTTTGTTGTCGAGATTTTTGTTACTCCAATGGATGGTAACATTGTCATTATGGATGGTAGTCTGTTGTCGAGATTTTTGTTACTCCAATGGATGGTAGCCTTGTCATTATGGAAGGTAGTCTGTTGTCGAGATTTCTGTTACTCCAATGGATGCTAGCCTTGTCATTATGGAAGGTAGTCTGTCGTTGTGATTTTTGTCACTCCAATGGATGGTAGCCTTGTAACTATGGAAGGTAGTCTGTTGTTCATATTTTTGTTACTTCAATGGATGATAGCATTATCATTATGGAATGTTATCTGTTGTCGAGATTTTTATTACTCCAATGGATGGTAGCCTTGTAATAATGGAAGGTGGTCTATTTTCGAGATTTTTGTTACTCCAAAGAATGGTAGGCTTGTCAATATGGAAGGTAGTCTGTTGTCGAGATTTTTGTTACTCCAATGGATGCTAGCCTTGTCATTACAGAAGGTAGTCTTTCGTTGGGATTTCTGTCACTCTAATGGATTGTAGCCTTGTCACTATGGAAGGTAGTCTGTTGTTCATATTTTTGTTACTCCAATGGATGGTAACCTTGTCATTATGGAATGTAGTCTATTGTCGAGATTTTTGTTACTCCAACGGCTGGTATCGTTGTCATTATGGATGGTAGTCTGTTATCGAGATTTTTGTTACTCTAATGGATGGTAGCCTTGTCATTATGGAAGGTAGTCTATTTTCAATATTTGTGTTACACCAATGGATGGTAGCCTTGTCATTATGGATGATAGTCTGTTGTCGAGATTTTTGTTATTCCAATTGATGGTAGCCTTGTCATTATGGAAGGTAGTCTGTTGTCGAGATTTTTGTTACTCCAATGGATGCTAGCCTTGTCATTATGGAAGGTAGTCTGTCATTGTGATTTCTGTCACTCCAATGGATGGTAGCCTTGTAACTATGGAAGGTAGTCTGTTGTTCATATTTTTGTTACTTCAATGGATGGTAGCCTTGTCATTATGGAAGGTAGTTTCTTTTCGAGATTTTTGTTACTCCAATGGATGTTTGGCTTGTCATTATGGAAGGTATTCTGCTGTCGAGAATTTTGTTACTCCAATGGATGGTAACATTGTCATTAAGGATGGTAGTCTATTGTCGGGATTTTTGTTATTCCAATGGATGAAAGCCTTTTCATTATGGAAGGTAGTTTGTTGTCGAGATTTTTGTGACTCCAATGGATGCTAGCCTTGTCATTATGGAAGGTAGTCTGTCGTTGTGATTTTTGTCACTCCAATGGATGGTATCCTTGTCATTATGGAAGGTAGTCTGTTGTTCATATTTTTGTTACTTCAATGGATGATAGCATTATCATTATGGAATGTTGTCTGTTGTCGAGATTTTTATTACTCCAATGGATGATAGCCTTGTAATTATGGAAGGTGGTCTATTTTCGAGATTTTTGTTACTCCAATAGATGGTAGGCTTGTCATTATGGAAGGTAGTCTGTTTTCGAGATTTGTGTTACTCTAATGGATGGTAGCCTTGTCATTATGGAAGGTAGTCTGTTTTCAATATTTTTGTTACTCCAATGGATGGTAGCCTTGTCATTATGGAAGGTAGTTTGTTGTCGAGATTTTTGTTACTCCAATGGATGGTAACATTGTCATTATGGATGGTAGTCTGTTGTCGAGATTTTTGTTACTCCAATGGATGGTAGCCTTGTCATTATGGAAGGTAGTCTGTTGTCGAGATTTCTGTTACTCCAATGGATGCTAGCCTTGTCATTATGGAAGGTAGTCTGTCGTTGTGATTTTTGTCACTCCAATGGATGGTAGCCTTGTAACTATGGAAGGTAGTCTGTTGTTCATATTTTTGTTACTTCAATGGATGATAGCATTATCATTATGGAATGTTGTCTGTTGTCGAAATTTTTATTCCTCCAATGGATGGTAGCCTTGTAATAATGGAAGGTAGTCTATTTTCGCGATTTTTGTTACTCCAATGGATGTTAGGCTTGTCATTATGGAAGGTAGTCTGTTGTCGAGATTTTTGTTACTCCAAATGGATGCTAGCCTTGTCATTACAGAAAGTAGTCTTTCGTGAGGATTTCTGACACTCCAATGGATTGTAGCCTTGTCACTATGGAAGGTAGTCTGTTGTTCATATTTTTGTTACTCCAATGGATGGTAACCTTGTCATTATGGAATGTAGTCTATTGTCGAGATTTTTGTTACTCCAATGGCTGGTATCGTTGTCATTATGGATGGTAGTCTGTTGTCGAGATTTTTGTTACTCTAATGGATGGTATCCTTGTCATTATGGAAGGTAGTCTATTTTCAATATTTGTGTTACTCCAATGGATGGTAGCCTTGTCATTATGGATGATAGTCTGTTGTCGAGATTTTTGTTATTCCAATTGATGGTAGCCTTGTGATTATGGAAGGTAGTCTGTTGTCGAGATTTTTGTTACTCCAATGGATGCTAGCCTTGTCATTATGGAAGGTAGTCTGTCATTGTGATTTCTGTCACTCCAATGGATGGTTGCCTTGTAACTATGGAAGGTAGTCTGTTGTTCATATTTTTGTTACTTCAATGGATGGTAGCCTTGTCATTATGGAAGGTAGTTTCTTTTCGAGATTTTTGTTACTCCAATGGATGTTTGGCTTGTCATTATGGAAGGTATTCTGCTGTCGAGAATTTTGTTACTCCAATGGATGGTAACATTGTCATTAAGGATGGTAGTCTATTGTCGGGATTTTTGTTATTCCAATGGATGGTAGCCTTTTCATTATGGAAGGTAGTCTGTTGTCGAGATTTTTGTGACTCCAATGGATGCTAGCCTTGTCATTATGGAAGGTAGTCTGTCGTTGTGATTTTTGTCACTCCAATGGATGGTAGCCTTGTCATTATGGAAGGTAGTCTGTTGTTCATATTTTTGTTACTTCAATGGATGATAGCATTATCATTATGGAATGTTGTCTGTTGTCGAGATTTTTATTACTCCAATGGATGATAGCCTTGTAATTATGGAAGGTGGTCTATTTTCGAGATTTTTGTTACTCCAATAGATGGTAGGCTTGTCATTATGGAAGGTAGTCTGTTTTCGAGATTTGTGTTACTCTAATGGATGGTAGCCTTGTCATTATGGAAGGTAGTCTTTCGTTGGGATTTCTGTCACTCCAATGGATTGTAGCCTTGTCACTATGGAAGGTAGTTTGTTGTTCATATTTTTATTACTCCAATGGATGGTAACCTTGTCCTTATGGAATGTAGTCTATTGTCGAGATTTTTGTTACTCCAATGGCTGGTATCAGTGTCATTATGGACGGTAGTCTGTTGTTGAGATTTTTGTTACTCTAATTGATGGTAGCCTTGTCATTATGGAAGGTAGTCTATTTTAGATATTTATGTTACTCCAATGGATGGTAGCCTTGTCATTATGGAAGGTAGTCTGTTGTCGAGATTTTTGATACTCCAATGGATGGTAACATTGTCATTATGGATGATATTCTGTTGTCGAGATTTTTTTTATTCCAATTGATGGTAGCCTTGTCATTATGGAAGGTAGTCTGTTGTCGAGATTTTTGTTACTCCAATGGATGCTAGCCTTGTCATTATGGAATGTAGTCTGTCATTGTGATTTCTGTCACTCCAATGGATGGCAGCCTTGTAACTATGGAAGGTAGTCTGTTGTTCATATTTTTGTTACTTCAATGGATGATAGCATTATCTTTATGGAATGTTATCTGTGGTCGAGATTTTTATTACTCCAATGGATGATAGCCTTGTAATTATGGAAGGTGGTCTATTTTCGAGATTTTTGTTACTCCAATAGATGGTAGGCTTGTCATTATGGAAGGTAGTCTGTTTTCGAGATTTTTGTTTCTCCAATGGTTGCTAGCCTTGTCATTACAGAAGGTAGTCTTTCGTTGGGATTTCTGTCACTCCAATGGATTGTAGCCTTGTCACTATGGAATGTAGTTTGTTGTTCATATTTTTATTACTCCAATGGATGGTAACCTTGTCATTATGGAATGTAGTCTATTGTCGATATTTTTGTTACTCCAATGGCTAGTATCAGTGTCATTATGGATGGTAGTCTATTGTCGAGATTTTTGTTACTCTGATTGATGGTAGCCTTGTCATTATGGAAGGTAGTCTGTTTTAGATATTTATGTTACTCCAATGGATGGTAGCCTTGTCATTATGGAAGGTAGTCTGTTGTCGAGATTTTTTTACTCCAATGGATGGTAACATTGTCATTATGGATGATAGTCTGTTGTCGAGATTTTTGTTATTCCAATTGATGGTAGCCTTGTCATTATGGAAGGTAGTCTTTTTTCGAGATATTTGTTTCTCCAATGGTTGCTAGCCTTGTCATTACAGAAGGTAGTCTTTCGTTGGGATTTCTGTCACTCCAATGGATTGTAGCCTTGTCACTATGGAAGGTAGTTTGTTGTTCATATTTTTATTACTCCAATGGATGGTAACCTTGTCCTTATGGAATGTAGTCTATTGTCGAGATTTTTGTTACTCCAATGGCTGGTATCAGTGTCATTATGGACGGTAGTCTGTTGTTGAGATTTTTGTTACTCTAATTGATGGTAGCCTTGTCATTATGGAAGGTAGTCTATTTTAGATATTTATGTTACTCCAATGGATGGTAGCCTTGTGATTATGGAAGGTAGTCTGTTGTCGAGATTTTTGATACTCCAATGGATGGTAACATTGTCATTATGGATGATATTCTGTTGTCGAGATTTTTTTTATTCCAATTGATGGTAGCCTTGTCATTATGGAAGGTAGTCTGTTGTCGAGATTTTTGTTACTCCAATGGATGCTAGCCTTGTCATTATGGAATGTAGTCTGTCATTGTGATTTCTGTCACTCCAATGGATGGTAGCCTTGTAACTATGGAAGGTAGTCTGTTGTTCATATTTTTGTTACTTCAATGGATGATAGCATTATCTTTATGGAATGTTATCTGTGGTCGAGATTTTTATTACTCCAATGGATGATAGCCTTGTAATTATGGAAGGTGGTCTATTTTCGAGATTTTTGTTACTCCAATAGATGGTAGGCTTGTCATTATGGAAGGTAGTCTGTTTTCGAGATTTTTGTTTCTCCAATGGTTGCTAGCCTTGTCATTACAGAAGGTAGTCTTTCGTTGGGATTTCTGTCACTCCAATGGATTGTAGCCTTGTCACTATGGAATGTAGTTTGTTGTTCATATTTTTATTACTCCAATGGATGGTAACCTTGTCATTATGGAATGTAGTCTATTGTCGATATTTTTGTTACTCCAATGGCTAGTATCAGTGTCATTATGGATGGTAGTCTATTGTCGAGATTTTTGTTACTCTGATTGATGGTAGCCTTGTCATTATGGAAGGTAGTCTGTTTTAGATATTTATGTTACTCCAATGGATGGTAGCCTTGTCATTATGGAAGGTAGTCTGTTGTCGAGATTTTTTTACTCCAATGGATGGTAACATTGTCATTATGGATGATAGTCTGTTGTCGAGATTTTTGTTATTCCAATTGATGGTAGCCTTGTCATTATGGAAGGTAGTCTGTTGTCGAGATTTCTGTTACTTCAATGGATGCTAGCCTTGTCATTATGGAAGGTAGTATGTCGTTGTGATTTCTGTCACTCCAATAGATGGTAGCCTTGTAACTATGGAAGGTAGTCTGTTTTTCATATTTTTGTTACTCCAATGGATGGTAACCTTGTCATTATGGAATGTAGTCTATTGTCGAGATTTTTGTTACTCCAATGGCTGGTATCGTTGTCATTATGGATGGTAGTCTGTTGTCGAGATTTTTGTGACTCTAATGGATGGTAGCCTTGTCATTATGGAAGGTAGTCTGTTTTCAATATTTTTGTTACTCCAATGGATGGTAGCCTTGTCATTATGGAAGGTAGTCTGTTGTCGAGATTTTTGTTACTCCAATGGATGGTAACATTGTCATTATGGATGGTAGTCTGTTGTCGAGATTTTTCTTATTCAAATGGATGGTAGCCTTGTCATTATGGAAGGTAGTCTGTTGTCGGGATTTTTGTTACTCCAATGGATGCTAGCCTTATCATTATGGAAGGTAGTCTGTCGTTGTGATTTCTGTCACTCCAATGGATGGTAGCCTTGTAACTATCGAAGGTAGTCTGTTGTTCATATTTTTGTTACTTCAATGGATGATAGCATTATCATTATGGAATGTTGTCTGTTGTCGAAAATTTTATTACTCCAATAGATGGTAGCCTTGTAATAATGGAAGGTGGTCTATTTTCGAGATTTTTGTTACTCCAATGGATGGTAGGCTTGTCATTATGGAAGGTAGTCTGTTGTCGAGATTTTTGTTACTCCAATGGATGCTAGCCTTGTCATTACAAAAGGTATTCTTTCGTTGGGATTTCTTTCACTCCAATGGATTGTAGCCTTGTCACTATGGAAGGTAGTCTGTTGTTCATATTTTTGTTACTCCAATGGATGGTAACCTTGTATTTATGGATTGTAGTTTATTGTCAAGATTTTTGTTACTCCAATGGCTGGTATCGTGGTCATAATGGATGGTAGTCTGTTGTCGAGATTTTTGTTACGCCAATGGTGGTAGCCTTGTCATTATGGAAGGTAGTCTGTTTTCAATATTTTTGTTACTCCAATGGATGGTAGCCTTGTCATTATGGAAAGTAGTCTGTTGTCGAGATTATTGTTACTTCAATGGATGGTAACATTGTCATTATGGATGGTAGTCTGTTGTCGAGATTTTTGTTATTCCAATAGATGGTAGCCTTGTCAATAAGGAAGGTAGTCTATTGTCGAGATTTCTGTTACTCCAATGGATGGTAGCCTTGTAACTATGGAAGGTAGTCTGTTGTTCATATTTTTGTTACTTCAATTGATGATAGCATTATCATTATTGAATGTTGTTTGTTGTCGAGATTTTTATTACTCCAATGGATGGTAACCTTGTAATTATGGAAGGTGGTCTATTTTCGAGATTTTTGTTACTCCAATAGATGGTAGGCTTGTCATTATGGAAGGTAGTCTGTTGTCGAGATTTTTGTTTCTCCAATGGTTGCTAGCCTTGTCATTACAGAAGGTAGTCTTTCATTGTGATTTCCGTCACTTCAATGGATTGTAGCCTTATCACTATGGAAGGTAGTCTGTTGTTCATATATTTGTTACTCCAATGGATGGTAACCTTGTTATTATGGAATGTAGTCTATTCTCGAGATTTTTGTTACTCCAATGGCTGGTATCGTTGTCATTGTGGATGGTAGTCTGTTGTCGAGATTTTTGTTACTCAAATTGATGGTAGCCTAGTCATTATGGAAGGTAGTCTGTTTTAGATATTTAAGTTACTCCAATGGATGGTAGCCTTGTCATTATGGAAGGTAGTCTATTGTTGAGATTTTTGTTACTCTAATGGATGGTACCCTTGTAATTATGGAAGGTAGTCTGTTGTCGAGATTTTTGTTACTCCAATGGATGCTAGCCTTGTCATTATGGAAGGTAGTCTGTCGTTGTGATTTCTTTCACTCCAATGGATGGTAGCCTTGTAACTATGGAAGCTAGTCTGTTTTTCATATTTTTGTTACTTCAATGGATGATAGCATTATCATTATGGAATGTTATCTATTGTCGAGATTTTTATTACTCCAATGGATGGTAGCCTTGAAATAATGGAAGGTGGTCTATTTTCGAGATTTTTGTTACTCCAAAGGATTGTAGCCTTGTCACTATGGTAGGTAGTTTGTTGTTCATATTTTTGTTACTCCAATGGATGGTAGCCTTGTCACTATGGAAGGTAGTCTGTTGTTCATATTTTTGTTACTCCAATGGATGGTAACCTTGTCATTATGGAATGTTGTCTATTGTCGAGATTTTTGTTACTCCAATGGCTGGTATCGTTGTCATTATGGATGGTAGTCTGTTGTCGAGATTTTTGTGACTCTAATGGATGGTAGCCTTGTCATTATGGAAGGTAGTCTGTTTTCAATATTTTTGTTACTCCAATGGATGGTAGCCTTGTCATTATGGAAGGTAGTCTGTTGTCGAGATTTTTGTTACTCCAATGGATGCTAGCCTTGTCATTACAGAAGGTAGTCTTTCGTTGGGATTTTTGTCTCTCCAATGGATTGTAGCCTTGTCACTATGGAAGGTAGTTTGTTGTTCATATTTTTGTTACTCCAATGGATGGTAGCCTTGTCACTATGGAAGGTAGTCTGTTGTTCATATTTTTGTTACTCCAATGGATGGTATCCTTGTCATTATGGAATGTAGTCTATTGTCGAGATTTTTGTTACTCCAATGGCTGGTATCGTTGTCATTATGGATGGTAGTCTGTTGTCGAGATTTTTGTGACTCTAATGGATGGTAGCCTTGTCATTATGGAAGGTAGTCTGTTTTCAATATTTTTGTTACTCCAATGGATGGTAGCCTTGTCATTATGGAAGGTAGTCTGTTGTCGAGATTTTTGTTACTCTAATGGATGGTAACATTGTCATTATGGATGGTAGTCTGTTGTCGAGATTTTTGTTATTCAAATGGATGGTAGCCTTGTCATAATGGAAGTTAGTCTGTTGTCGAGATTTCTTTTACTCCAATGGATGCTAGCCTTATCATTATGGAAGGTAGTCTGTCGTTGTGATTTTTGTCACTCCAATGGACGGTAGCCTTGTAACTATCGAAGGTAGTCTGTTGTTCATATTTTTGTTACATCAATGGATGATAGCATTATCATTATGGAATGTTGTCTGTTGTCGAAAATTTTATTACTCCAATATATGGTAGCCTTGTAATAATGGAAGGTGGTCTATTTTCGAGATTTTTGTTACTCCAATGGATGGTAGGCTTGTCATTATGGAAGGTAGTCTGTTGTCGAGATTTTTGTTACTCCAATGGATGCTAGCCTTGTCATTACAGAAGGTAGTCTTTCGTTGGGATTTCTATCACTCCAATGGATTGTAGCCTTGTCACTATGGAAGGTAGTCTGTTGTTCATATTTTTGTTACTCCAATGGATGGTAACCTTGTCATTATGGAATGTAGTCTATTGTCGATATTTTTGTTACTCCAATGGCTAGTATCGTGGTCATTATGGATGGTAGTCTGTTGTCGAGATTTTTGTTACGCCAATGGATGGTAGCCTTGTCATTATGGAAGGAAGTCTGTTTTCAATATTTTTGTTACTCCAATGGATGGTAGCCTTGTCATTATGGAAGGTAGTCTGTTGTCGAGATTTTTGTTACTCCAATGGATGGTAACATTGTCATTATGGATGGTAGTCTATTGTCGAGATTTTTGTTATTCCAATAGATGGTAGCCTTGTCAATAAGGAAGGTAGTCTATTGTCGATATTTCTGTTACTCCAATGGATGGTAGCCTTGTAACTATGGAAGGTAGTTTGTTGTTC
Organism: Vicia faba; assembly: GCA_948472305.1. Classification (NCBI taxonomy): domain Eukaryota; kingdom Viridiplantae; phylum Streptophyta; class Magnoliopsida; order Fabales; family Fabaceae; genus Vicia; species Vicia faba. The sequence goes on from OX451741.1 coordinate 529,294,248, forward strand.
ATATTTTTGTTACTTCAATGGATGATAGCATTATCATTATTGAATGTTGACTGTTGTCGAGATTTTTATTACTCCAATGGATGGTAGCCTTGTAATTATGGAAGGTGGTCTATTTTCGAGATTTTTGTTACTCCAATAGATGGTAGGCTTGTCATTATGGAAGGTAGTCTGTTGTCGAGATTTTTGTTTCTCCAATGGTTGCTAGCCTTGTCATTACAGAAGGTAGTCTTTCATTGTGATTTCCCTCACTCCAATTGATTGTAGCCTTATCACTATGGAAGGTAGTATGTTTTTCATATATTTGTTACTCCAATGGATGGTAACCTTGTTATTATGGAATGTAGTCTATTCTCGAGATTTTTGTTACTCCAATGGCTGGTATCGTTGTCATTATGGATGGTAGTCTGTTGTCGAGATTTTTGTTACTCTAATTGATGGTAGCCTAGTCATTATGGAAGGTAGTCTGTTTTAGATATTTATGTTACTCCAATGGATGGTAGCCTTGTCATTATGGAAGGTAGTCTGTTGTCGAGATTTTTGTTACTCTAATGGATGGTAGCCTTGTCATTATGGAAGGTAGTCTGTTGTCGAGATTTTTGTTACTCCAATGGATGCTAGCCTTGTCATTATGGAAGGTAGTCTGTCGTTGTGATTTCTTTCACTCCAATGGATGGTAGCCTTGTAACTATGGAAGGTAGTATGTTGTTCATAATTTTGTTACTTCAATGGATGATAGCATTATCATAATGGAATGTTATCCATTGTCGAGATTTTTATTACTCCAATGGATGGTAGCCTTGTAATAATGGAAGGTGGTCTATTTTCGAGATTTTTGTTACTCCAAAGGATTGTAGGCTTGTCATTATGGAAGGTAGTCTATTGTCGAGATTTTTGTTACTCCAATGGATGCTAGCCTTGTCATTACAGAAGGTAGTCTTTCGTTGGGATTTCTGTCACTCCAATGGATTGTAGGCTTGTCACTATGGAAGGTAGTTTGTTGTTCATATTTTTGTTACTCCAATGGATGGTAGCCTTGTCACTATGGAAGGTAGTTTGTTGTTCATATTTTTGTTACTCCAATGGATGGTAACCTTGTCATAATGGAATGTAGTCTATTGTCGAGATTTTTGTTACTCCAATGGCTTGTATCGTTGTCATTATGGATGGTAGTCTGTTGTCGAGATTTTTGTGACTCTAATGGATGGTAGCCTTGTCATTATGGAAGGTAGTCTGTTTTCAATATTTTTGTTACTCCAATGGATGGTAGCCTTGTCATTATGGAAGGTAGTCTGTTGTCGAGATTTTTGTTACTCCAATGGATGCTAGCCTTGTCATTTCATAAGGTAGTCTTTCGTTGGGATTTCTGTCACTCCAATGGATTGTAGCCTTGTCACTATGGAAGGTAGTTTGTTGTTCATATTTTTGTTACTCCAATGGATGGTAGCCTTGTCACTTTGGAAGGTAGTTTGTTGTTCATATTTTTGTTACTCCAATGGATGGTAACCTTGTCATTATGGAATGTAGTCTATTGTCGAGATTTTTGTTACTCCAATGGCTGGTATCGTTGTCATTATGGATGGTAGTCTGTTGTCGAGATTTTTGTGACTCTAATCGATGGTAGCCTTGTCATTATGGAAGGTAGTCTGTTTTCAATATTTTTGTTACTCCAATGGATGGTAGCCTTGTCATTATGGAAGGTAGTCTGTTGTCTAGATTTTTGTTACTCCAATGGATGGTAACATTGTCATTATGGATGGTAGTCTGTTGTCGAGATTTTTGTTATTCAAATGGATGGTAGCCTTGTCATTATGGAAGGTAGTCTGTTGTCGAGATTTCTGTTACTCCAATGGATGGTAGCCTTATCATTATGGAAGGTAGTCTGTCGTTGTGATTTCTGTCACTCCAATGGATGGTAGCCTTGTAACTATCGAAGGTAGTCTGTTGTTCATATTTTTGTTACTTCAATGGATGATAGCATTATCATTATGGAATGTTGTCTGTTGTCGAAAATTTTATTACTCCAATAGATGGTAGCCTTGTAATAATGGAAGGTGGTCTATTTTCGAGATTTTTGTTACTCCAATGGATGGTAGGCTTGTCATTATGGAAGGTAGTCTGTTGTCGAGATTTTTGTTACTCCAATGGATGCTAGTCTTGTCATTACAGAAGGTAGTCTTTCGTTGGGATTTCTATCACTCCAATGGATTGTAGCCTTGTCACTATGGAAGTAAGTCTGTTGTTCATATTTTTGTTACTCCAATGGATGGTAACCTTGTCATTATGGAATGTAGTCTATTGTCAAGATTTTTGTTACTCCAATGGCTGGTATCGTGGTCATTATGGATGGTAGTCTGTTGTCGAGATTTTTGTTACTCCAATGGATGGTAGCCTTGTCATTATGGAAGGTAGTCTGTTTTCAATATTTTTGTTACTCCAATGGATGGTAGCCTTGTCATTATGGAAGGTAGTCTGTTGTCGAGATTTTTGTTACTCCAATGGATGGTAACATTGTCATTATGGATGGTAGTCTGTTGTCGAGATTTTTGTTATTCCAATAGATGGTAGCGTTGTCAATAGGGAATGTAGTCTATTGTCAAGATTTCTGTTACTCCAATGGATGGTAGCCTTGTAACTATGGAAGGTAGTCTGTTGTTCATATTTTTGTTACTTCAATGGATGATAGCATTATCATTATTGAATGTTGTCTGTTGTCGAGATTTTTATTACTCCAATGGATGGTAGCCTTGTAATTATGGAAGGTGGTCTATTTTCGACATTTTTGTTACTCCAATAAATGGTAGGCTTGTCATTATGGAAGGTAGTTTGTTGTCGAGATTTTTGTTTCTCCAATGGTTGCCAGCCTTGTCATTACAGAAGGTAGTCTTTCATTGTGATTTCCGTCACTCCAATGGATTGTAGCCTTATCACTATGGAAGGTAGACTGTTGTTCATATATTTGTTACTCCAATGGATGGTAACCTTGTTATTATGGAATGTAGTCTATTCTCGAGATTTTTGTTACTCCAATGGCTGGTATCGTTGTCATTATGGATGGTAGTCTGTTGTCGAGATTTTTGTTACTCTAATTGATGGTAGCCTAGACAATTATGGAAGGTAGTCTGTTTTAGATATTTATGTTACTCCCATGGATGGTAGCCTTGTCATTATGGAAGGTAGTCTATTGTCGAGATTTTTGTTACTCTAATGGATGGTAGCCTTGTCATTATGGAAGGTAGTCTGTTGTCGAGATTTTTGTTACTCCAATGGATGCTAGCCTTGTCATTATGGAAGGTAGTCTGTCGTTGTGATTTCTTTCACTCCAATGGATGGTAGCCTTGTAACTATGGAAGGTAGTCTGTTGTTCATATTTTTGTTACTTCAATGGATGATAGCATTATCATTATGGAATGTTATCTATTGTCGAGATTTTTATTACTCCAATGGATGGTAGCCTTGTAATAATGGAAGGTGGTCTATTTTCGAGATTTTTGTTACTCCAAAGGATTGTAGGCTTGTCATTATGGAAGGTAGTCTATTGTCGAGATTTTTGTTACTCCAATGGATGCTAGCCTTGTCATTATAGAAGGTAGTCTTTCGTTGGGATTTCTGTCACTCCAATGGATTGTAGCCTTGTCACTAAGGAAGGTAGTTTGTTGTTCAAATTTTTGTTACTCCAATGGATGGTAACCTTGTCATTATGGAATGTAGTCTATTGTCGAGATTTTTGTTACTCCAATGGCTGGTATCATTGTCATTATGGATGGTAGTCTGTTGTCGAGATTTTTGTTACTCTAATGGATGGTAGCCTTGTCATTATGGAAGGTAGTATGTTTTCAATATTTTTGTTACTCCAATGGATGGTAGCCTTGTCATTATAGAAGGTAGTCTGTTGTCGAGATTTTTGTTACTCCAATGGATGGTAACATTGTCATTATGGATGGTAGTCTATTGTCGAGATTTTTGTTATTCCAATGGATGGTAGCCTTGTCATTATAGAAGGTAGTCTGTTGTCGAGATTTCTGTTACTCCAATGGATGCTAGCCTTGTCATTATGGAAGGTAGTCTGTCGTTGTGATTTCTGTCACTCCAATGGATGGTAGCCTTGTAACTATGGAAGGTAGTCTGTTGTTCATATCTTTGTTACTTCAATGGATGATAGCATTATCATTATGGAATGTTGTCTGTTGTAAAAATTTTAATTACTCCAATGGATGGTAGCCTTGTAATAATGGAAGGTGGTCTATTTTCAAGATTTTTGTTACTCCAATGGATGGTAGGCTTGTCATTATGGAAGGTAGTCTGTTGTAGAGATTTTTGTTACTCCAATGGATGCTAGCCTTGTCATTACAGAAGGTAGTCTTTCGGTGGGATTTCTGTCACTCCAATGGATTGTAGCCTTGTCACTATGGAAGGTAGTATGTTGTTCATATTTTTGTTACTCCAACGGATGGTAACCTTGTCATTATGGAATGTAGTCTATTGTCGAGATTTTTGTTACTCCAATGGCTGGTATCGTTGTCATTATGGATGGTAGTCTGTTGTCGAGATTTTTGTGTCTCTAATGGATGGCAACCTTGTAATTATGGAAGGCAGTCTGTTTTCAATATTTTTGTTACTCCAATGGATAGTAGCCTTGTCATTATGGAAGGTAGTCTGTTGTCGAGATTTTTGTTACTCCAATGGATGGTAACATTGTCATTATGGATGGTAGTCTGTTGTCGAGATTTTTGTTATTCCAATGGATTATAGCCTTGTCATTATGGAAGGTAGTCTATTGTTGAGATTTTTGTTACTCCAATGGATGCTTGCCTTGTCATTATGGAAGGTAGTCTGTCGTTGTGATTTCTGTCACTCCAATGGATGGTAGCCTTGTCACTATGGAAGGTAGTCTGTTGTTCATATTTTTGTTACTCCAATGGATGGTAGCCTTATCATTATAGAAGGTAGTCTATTGTCGAGATTTTTGTTACTTCAATTGATGGTAGCCTTGTCATTAGGGAAGGTAGTCTGTTTTCGAGATTTTTGTTACTCCAATAGATGGTAGCCTTGTCATTATGAAAGGTAGTCTATTGTCGATATTTTTGTTACTCTAATGGATGTTATCATTGTCATTATGGATGGTAGTCTGTTGTCGAGATTTTTGTTATTCCAATGGATTGTAGCCTTGTCATTATGGAACATATTCTATTGTCGATGTTTTTGTTACTCCAATGGATGGTAGCCTTGTCATTATGGAATGTAGTCTGTTGTAGAAATTTTTATTACTCCAATGGATGGTAGCCTTGTAATAATGGAAGGTGGTCTAGTTTCATGTTTTTTGTTACTCCAATGGATTGTAGGCTGGTCATTATGGAAGGTAGTCAGTTGTCGAGATTTTTGTTACTCCAATGGATGCTAGCCTTGTCATTACAGAAGGTAGTCTTTCGTTGGGATTTATGTCACTCCAATGGATTGTAGCCTTGTCACTATGGAAGGTAGTCTGTTGTTCATATTTTTGTTACTCCAATGGATGGTAACCTTGTCATTTTGGAATGTAGTCTATTGTGGAGATTTTTGTTACTCCAATGGCTGGTATCGTTGTCATTATGGATGGTAGTCTGTTGTCGAGATTTTTGTGACTCTAATGGATGGTAGCCTTGTAATTATGGAAGGTAGTCCGTTTTCAATATTGTTGTTACTCCAATGGATGGTAGCCTTGTCATTATGGAAGGTAGTCTGTTGTCGAGATTTTTGTTACTCCAATGGATGGTAACATTGTCATTATGGATGGTAGTCTGTTGTCGAGATTTTTGTTATTCCAATGGATTGTAGCCTTGTCATTATGGAAGGTAGTCTATTGTTGAGATTTTTGTTACTCCAATGGATGCTTGCCTTGTCATTATGGAAGGTAGTCTATCGTTGTGATTTCTGTCACTCCAATGGATGGTAGCCTTGTCACTATGGAAGGTAGTCTATTGTCGAGATTTTTGTTATTTCCATTGATGGTAGCCTTCTCATTATGGAAGGTAGTCTATTTTCGAGATTTTTGTTACTCCAATGGATGGTAGCCTTGTCATTATGAAAGGTAGTCTATTGTCGATATTTTTGTTACTCTAATGGATGTTATCATTGTCATTTTGGATGGTAGTCTGTTGTCGAGATTTTTGTTATTCCAATGGATTGTAGCCTTGTCATTATGGAACATATTCTATTGTCGATGTTTTTGTTACTCCAATGGATGGTAGCCTTGTAATTATGGAATGTAGTCTGTTGTCGAGATTTTTGTTATTCCAATGGATGGTAGCCGTGTCATTATGGAAGTTAGTATGTTGTCGAGATATTTGTTACTCCAATGGATGCTAGCCTTGTCATTATAGAAGGTAGTCTGTCATTGTGATTTCTTTCACTCCAATGGATGGTAGCCTTGTCACTATGGAAGATGGTTTGTTGGTCATATTTTTATTTCTCCAATGGATGGTAGCCTTGTCAATATGTAATATAGTCTATTGCCGAGATTTTTGTTACTCCAATGGATGGTATTATTGTCATTATGGATGGTAGTCTGTTGTCGAGATTTTTGTTACTCTAATGGATAGTAGCCTTGTCATTATGGAAAGTAGTCTGTTTTCGAGATTTTTGTTACTCCAATGGATGGTAGCCTTGTCATTATGGAAGGTAGTCTGTTGTCGAGATTTTTGTTACTCCAATGGATGGTAACATTGTCATTATGGAACGTACTTTATTGTCGATGTTTTTGTTACTCCAATGGACGGTAGCCTTGTAATTATGGAAGGTAGTCTATTTTCGAGATTTTTTTTACTCAAATGGATGGTAGGCTTGTCATTATGGAAGGTAGTCTGTTGTCGAGATTTTTGTTACTCCAATTGATGGTAACATTGGCATTATTGATGGTAGTCAGTTGTCGAAATTTTTGTTATTCCAATGGATGGTAACCTTGTCATTTTGTAAGGTAGTCTGTTGTCGAGATTTTTGCTACTCCAATGATGCTAGCCTTGTCATTACAGAAGGTAGTCTTTCGTTGTGATTTCTGTCACTCCAATAGATTGTAGCCTTGTCACTATGGAAGGTAGTTTGTTGTTCATATTTTTGTTACTCCAATGGGTGGTAACCTTTTCATTATGGAATGTAGTCTATTGTCGACATTTTTGTTACTCAAATGGCTGGTATCATTGTCATTATGGATGGTAGTCTGTTGTCGAGATTTTTGTTATTCTAATGGATTGTATCCTTGTCATTATGGAACGTATTCTATTGTCGATGTTTTTGTTACTCCAATGGATGGTAGCCTTGTCATTATGGAAGGTAGTCTGTTGTCGAGATTTTTGTTATTCCAATGGATGGTAGCCTTGTCATTATGGAAGGTAGTATGTTTTCGATATTTTTGTTACTCCAATGGATGCTAGCCTTGTCATTATAGAAGGTAGTCTATCATTGTGATTTTTGTCACTCTAATGGATGGTAGCCTTGTCACTATGGAAGGTAGTTTGTTGTTCATATTTTTGTTACTCCAATGGATGGTAGCCTTCTCATTATGGAATGTAGTCTATTGCCGAGATTTTTGATACTCCAATGGATGGTTTCATTTTCATTATGGATGGTAGTTTGTTGTCGAGATTTTTGTTACTCTAATGGATGGTAGCCTTGTAATTATGGAAGGTAGTCTGTTTTCGAGATTTTTGTTACTCCAATGGATGGTAGGCTTGTCATTATGAAAGGTATTCCGTTGTCGAGATTTTTGTTACTCCAATGGATGGTAACATTATCATTATGGATGGTAGTCTGTTGTCGAGATTTTTGTTACTCCAATGGATGGTAGCCTTGTCATTATGGAAGGTAGTCTGTTTTCGAGTCTTTTGTTACTCCAATGCATGGTAGCCTTGTCATTATGGAAGGTAGTCTGTTGTCGAGATTTTAGTTACTCCAATGGATGGTATTGTTGTCGATATTTTTGTTATTCCAATGTATTGTAGCCTTGTCATTATGGAACGTATTCTGTTGTCGATTTTTTGTTACTCCAATGGATGTTAGCCTTGTCATTAGGGAAGGTAGTCTTTTGTCCGTATTTTTGTTATTCCAATGGATGGTAGCTTTGTCATTATGGAAGGTAGTATGTTGTCGAGATTTTTGTTACTCCAATGGATGCTATCCTTGTCATTATAGAAGGTAGTATATCGTTATGATATATGTCACTCCAAAGGATGGTAGCCTTGTCACTATGGAAGGTAGTCTGTTGTTCATATTTTTGTTACTTCAATGGATGGTAGCCTTGTCATCATGGAATGTAGTCTATTGTCGAGATTTTTGTTACTCCAATGGATGGTATCGTTGTCATCATAGATGGTAGTCTGTTGTCGAGATTTTTGTTACTCTAATGGATGGTAGCCTTGTCATTATGGAAGGTAGTCTGTTTTCGAGATTTTTTTTACTCCAATGGATGGTAGCCTTGTCATTATGGAAGGTAGTTTGTTGTCGAGATTTTTGTTACACCAATGGATGGTATCGTTGTAATTATGGATGGTAGTCTGTTGTCGAGATTTTTGTTACTCCAATAGATGGTATTGTTGTCATTATGGATGGTAGTCTGTTGTCGAGAATTTTGTTACTCCAATGGATGGTAGCCTTGTCATTATGGAACGTACTATGTTGTCGATGTTTTTGTTACTCCAATGGATGGTAGCCTTGTCATTATGGAAGGTAGTTTGTTGTCGAGATTTTTGTTATTCCAATGGATAATAGCCTTGTCATTATGGAAGGTAGTGTATTGTCGAGATTTTTGTTACTCCAATGGATGCTAGCCTTGTCATTATGGAAGGTAGTCTGTCATAGTGATTTCTTTCACTCCAATGGATGGTAGCCTTGTCACTATGGAAGGTAGTCTGTTGTTCATATTTTTGTTACTCCAATGGATGGTAGCCTTGTCATTATGGAAGGTAGTCTGTTGTCGAGAGTTTTGTTACACCAATAGATGGTAACGTTGTCATTATGGATGTTAGTCTGTTGTCGAGATTTTTGATATTCCAATGGATGGTAGCCTTGTCATTAGGGAAGGTAGTTTGTTGTCAAGATTTTTGTTACTCCAGTGGATGCTAGCCTTGTCATTATGGAAGGTAGTTTGTCCTTGTGATTTATGTCACTCCAATGGATGGTAGCCTTGTAACTATGGAAGGTAGATTGTTGTTCAAATTTTTGTTACATTAATGTATGGTAGCATTATCATTATGGAAGGTTGTCTGTTGTCGAGATTTTTCTTACTCCAATGGATGGTAGCCTTGTCATTATGGAAGGTAGTCTGTTTTCGAGATTTTTGTTACTCCAATGGATGGTAGCCTTATCATTATGGAAGGTACTATGTTGTCAAGATTTTTGTTACTCCAATGTATTGTAGCCTTGTCATTATGCAACGTATTCTGTTGTCAATTTTTTATTACTCCAATGGATGTTAGCCTTGTCATTAGGGAAGGTAGTCTTTTGTCCAGATTTTTGTTATTCCAATGGATGGTAGCCTTGTCATTATGGAAGGTAGTATGTTGTCAAGATTTTTGTTACTCCAATGGATGCTATCCTTCTCATTATAGAAGGTAGTCTGTCGTTGTGATTTCTGTCACTCCAAAGGATGGTAGCCTTGTCACTATGGAAAGTAGTTTGTTGTTCATATTTTTGTTACTCCAATGGATGGTAGCCTTGTTATTATGTAATGTAGTCTATTGTCGAGATTTTTGTTACTCTAAAGGATGGTATCATTGTCATTTTGGATGGTAGTCTGTTGTCGAGATTTTTATTACTCTAATGGATGGTAGCCTTGTCATTATGGAAGGTAGTTTGTTTTCGATATTTTTGTTACTCCAATGGATGCTAGCCTTGTCATTATAGAAGGTAGTCTATCATTGTGATTTTTGTCACTCTAATGGATGGTAGCCTTGTCACTATGGAAGGTAGTTTGTTGTTCATATTTTTGTTACTCCAATGGATGGTAGCCTTCTCATTATGGAATGTAGTCTATTGCCGAGATTTTTGTTACTCCAATGGATGGTTTCATTTTCATTATGGATGGTAGTTTGTTGTCGAGATTTTTGTTACTCTAATGGATGGTAGCCTTGTAATTATGGAAGGTAGTCTGTTTTCGAGATTTTTGTTACTCCAATGGATGGTAGGCTTGTCATTATGAAAGGTATTCCGTTGTCGAGATTTTTGTTACTCCAATGGATGGTAACATTGTCATTATGGATAGTAGTCTGTTGTCGAGATTTTTGTTACTCCAATGCATGGTAGCCTTGTCATTATGGAAGGTAGTCTGTTGTCCGTATTTTTGTTATTCCAATGGATGGTAGCTTTGTCATTATGGAAGGTTGTATGTTGTCGAGATTTTTGTTACTCCAATGGATGCTATCCTTGTCATTATAGAAGGTAGTATGTCGTTATGATATATGTCACTCCAAAGGATGGTAGCCTTGTCACTATGGAAGGTAGTCTGTTGTTCATATTTTTGTTACTTCAATGGATGGTAGCCTTGTCATCATGGAATGTAGTCTATTGTTGAGATTTTTGTTACTCCAATGGATGGTATCGTTGTCATCATAGATGGTAGTCTGTTGTCGAGATTTTTGTTACTCTAATGGATGGTAGCCTTGTCATTATGGAAGGTAGTCTGTTTTCGAGATTTTTTTTACTCCAATGGATGGTAGCCTTGTCATTATGGAGGGTAGTTTGTTGTCGAGATTTTTGTTACACCAATGGATGGTATCATTGTAATTATGGATGGTAGTCTGTTGTCGAGATTTTTGTTACTCCAATAGATGGTATCGTTGTCATTATGGAAGGTAGTCTGTTTTTGAGATTTTTGTTACTCCAATGGATGGTAGCCTTGTCATTATGGAAGGTAGTCTGTTGTCGAGATTTTAGTTACTCCAATGGATGGTATTGTTGTCATTATGGATGGTAGTCTGTTGTCGATATTTTTGTTATTCCAATGTATTGTAGCCTTGTCATTATGGAACGTATTCTGTTATCGATTTTTTGTTACTCCAATGGATGTTAGCCTTGTCATTAGGGAAGGTAGTCTTTTGTCTGGATTTTTGTTACTTCAATGGATGGTAGCCTTGTCATCATGGAATGTAGTCTATTGTCGAGATTTTTGTTACTCCAATGGATGGTATCATTGTCATCATAGATGGTAGTCTGTTGTCGAGATTTTTGTTACTCTAATGGATGGTAGCCTTGTCATTATGGAAGGTAGTCTGTTTTCGAGATTTTTTTTACTCCAATGGATGGTAGCCTTGTCATTATGGAAGGTAGTTTGTTGTCGAGATTTTTGTTACACCAATGGATGGTATCATTGTAATTATGGATGTTAGTCTGTTGTAGAGAATTTTGTTACTCCAATGGATGGTAGCCTTGTCATTATGGAACGTACTCTGTTGTCGATGTTTTTGTTACTCCAATGGATGGTAGCCTTGTCATTATGGAAGGTAGTTTGTTGTCGAGATTTTTGTTATTCCAATGGATAGTAGCCTTGTCATTATGGAAGGTAGTGTATTGTCTAGATCTTTGTTACTCCAATGGATGGTATCATTTTCATTATGGAAGGTAGTCTATTTTCGAGATTTTTGTTACTCCAATGGATGGTAGCCTTGTCATTATGGAAGGTAGTCTATTGTTGATATTTTTCTTACTCCAATGGATGGTATCATTGTCATTATGGATGGTAGTCTATTGTCGAGATTTTTGTCAGTCCAATGGATTATAGCGTTGTCATTATGGAACGTATTCTATTGTTGATGTTTTTTTTACTCCAATGGATGGTAACCTTGTCATTATGGAAGGTAGTCTGTTGTCGAGATTTTTGTTATTCTAATGGAATGTAGCCTTGTCATAATGGAAGGTAGCATGTTGTCGAGATTTTTGTTACTCCAATGTATGCTAGCCTTGTCATTATAGAAGGTAGTCTGTCATTGTGATTTCTGTCACTCCAATGGATGGTAGCCTTGTCACTAAGGAAGGTAGTCTGTTTTTCATATTTATGTTACTCCAATGGATGGTAGCCTTGTCATTATGGAAGGTAGTCTGTCGTTGTGATTTCTGTCACTCCAATGGATGGTAGCCTTGTCGTTATAGAAGGTAGTCTATTGTCGATATTTTTGTTACTGCAATGGATTGTAGCCTTTTCATTATGGAAGGTAGTCTATTGGTGAGATTTTTGTTACTACAATGGATGGTAGCCTTCTCATTATGGAAGGTAGTATGTTTTGGAGATTTTTGTTACTACAAATGATTATAGCCTTGTCGTTATGGAAGGTAGTCTATTGTCGATATCTTTGTTACTCCAATGGATGGTAGCCTACTCATTATGGAAGGTACTCTGTTGTCGAAATTTTTGTTAATCCATTGGATGGTAGCCTTGTCATTATGGAAGGTAGTGTGTTATCGATATTTTTTTTTATTCCAATGGATGGTAGCCTTGTCATTATGGAATGTAGTATGTTGTTGTGATTTTTGTTACTCCAATGGATGGTAGCCTTGTCATTATGGAAAGTAGTATGTTGTCATGATTTTTGTTACTCCATTGGATGGTAGCCTTGTCATTATGGAAGGTAGTGTGTTGTCGATATTTTTTTTTATTCCAATGGATGGTAGCCTTGTCATTATGGAAGGTAGTATGTTGTTGTGATTTTTGTTACTCCAATGGATGGTAGCCTTGTCATTATGGAAGGTAGTCTATTGTCGAGATTTTTGTTACTTCAATGGATGGTAGCCTTGTCATCATGGAAGGTAGTCTATTATCGATATTTTTGTTACTACAATGGATTGTAGCCTTGTCGTTATGGAAGGTAGTCTGTTGTCGATATCTTTGTTACTCCAATGGATGGTAGCCTAGTCATTATGGAAGGTAGTCTGTTGTCGAGATTTTTGTTACTACAATGGATGGTAGCCTTGTCATTATGGAAGGTAGTCTGTTGTCGAGATTTTTGTTACTACGATGGATTGTAGCCTTGTCATTATAGAAGGTAGTCTATTATGGATATCTTTATTACTCCAATGGATGGTTGCCTTGTCATTATGGAAGGTAGTCTATTGTCAAAAATTTTGTCACTATAATGGATGGTAGCCTTGTCATTATGAAAGGTAGTCTGTTGTCAAGATTTTTGTTACTCCATTGGATGGTAGCCTTGTCATTATGGAAGGTAGTGTGTTGTCGATATTATTCTTATTCCAATGGATGGTATCCTTGTCATTATGGAAGGTAGTCTGTTGTCGTGATTTTTGTTACTCCAATAGATGGTAGCCTTGTCATTATGGAAGGTAATATGTTGTCGATATCTTTGTTACTCCAATGGATGGTAGCCTTGCCATTATGGAAGGTAGTCTATTGTCGATATTTTTGTTATTGTAATGGATGGTAGCCTTGTCATTATGAAAGGTAGTTTGTTGTCGAGATTTTTGTTACTACAATGGATTGTAGCCTTGTCGTTATAGAAGGTAGTTTGTTGTCGATATCTTTGTTACTCCAATGGATGGAAGCCTTGTCATTATGGAAGGTACTCTATTGTTGAGATTTTTGTTACTACAATGGATGGTAGCCTTGTCATTATGGAAGGTAGTCTGTTGTCGAGATTTTTGTTACTACAAATGATTATAGCCTTGTTGTTAAGGAAGGTAGTCTGTTGTCATTATCTTTGTTACTCCAATGGATGGTAGCCTAGTCATTATGGAAGGTAGTCTGTTGTCAAGATTTTTGTTACTCCATTGGATGGTAGCCTTGTCATTATGGAAGGTAGTGTGTTGTCGATATTTTTTTTATTCCAATGGATGGTAGCCTTGTCATTATGGAAGGTAGTCTGTTGTCGTGGTTTTTGTTACTCCAATGGATGGTAGCCTTGTCATTATGGAAGGTAGTATGTTGTTGATATCTTTGTTACTCCAATGGATGGTAGCTTTGTCATCATGTGAGGTAGTCTATTGTCGATATTTTTGTTACTACAATGGATGGTAGCCTTGTCATTATGGAAGGTAGTCTATTGTCGAGATTTTTGTTACTTCAATGGATGGTAGCCTTGTCATCATGGAAGGTAGTCTATTATCGATATTTTTGTTACTACAATGGATTGTAGCCTTGTCGTTATGGAAGGTAGTCTGTTGTCGATATCTTTGTTACTCCAATGGATGGTAGCCTAGTCATTATGGAAGGTAGTCTGTTGTCGAGATTTTTGTTACTACAATGGATGGTAGCCTTGTCATTATGGAAGGTAGTCTGTTGTCGAGATTTTTGTTACTACGATGGATTGTAGCCTTGTCATTATAGAAGGTAGTCTATTATGGATATCTTTATTACTCCAATGGATGGTTGCCTTGTCATTATGGAAGGTAGTCTATTGTCAAAAATTTTGTCACTATAATGGATGGTAGCCTTGTCATTATGAAAGGTAGTCTGTTGTCAAGATTTTTGTTACTCCATTGGATGGTAGCCTTGTCATTATGGAAGGTAGTGTGTTGTCGATATTATTCTTATTCCAATGGATGGTATCCTTGTCATTATGGAAGGTAGTCTGTTGTCGTGATTTTTGTTACTCCAATAGATGGTAGCCTTGTCATTATGGAAGGTAATATGTTGTCGATATCTTTGTTACTCCAATGGATGGTAGCCTTGCCATTATGGAAGGTAGTCTATTGTCGATATTTTTGTTATTGTAATGGATGGTAGCCTTGTCATTATGAAAGGTAGTTTGTTGTCGAGATTTTTGTTACTACAATGGATTGTAGCCTTGTCGTTATAGAAGGTAGTTTGTTGTCGATATCTTTGTTACTCCAATGGATGGAAGCCTTGTCATTATGGAAGGTACTCTATTGTTGAGATTTTTGTTACTACAATGGATGGTAGCCTTGTCATTATGGAAGGTAGTCTGTTGTCGAGATTTTTGTTACTACAAATGATTATAGCCTTGTTGTTAAGGAAGGTAGTCTGTTGTCATTATCTTTGTTACTCCAATGGATGGTAGCCTAGTCATTATGGAAGGTAGTCTGTTGTCAAGATTTTTGTTACTCCATTGGATGGTAGCCTTGTCATTATGGAAGGTAGTGTGTTGTCGATATTTTTTTTATTCCAATGGATGGTAGCCTTGTCATTATGGAAGGTAGTCTGTTGTCGTGGTTTTTGTTACTCCAATGGATGGTAGCCTTGTCATTATGGAAGGTAGTATGTTGTTGATATCTTTGTTACTCCAATGGATGGTAGCTTTGTCATCATGTGAGGTAGTCTATTGTCGATATTTTTGTTACTACAATGGATGGTAGCCTTGTCACTATGGAAGGTAGTCTGTTGTTCATATTTTTGTTACTTCAGTGGATGGTAGCATTATCATTATGGAAGGTTGTCTGTTGTCGATATTTTCATTACTCCAATTGATGATAGCCTTTTCCTTATGGAAGGTAGTCTGTTTTCGAGTATTTTGTTACTCCAATGGATGGTAGCCTTGTCATTATGAAAGGTAGTCTATTGTCGAGATTTTTGTTACTCCAATGGATGGTATCGTTGTCATTATGGATGGTAGTCTGTTTTTGAGATTTTTGTCATTCCAATAGATTGTAGCCTTGTCATTATGGAACGTAGTATGTTGTCGTTGTTTTTGTTACTCCAATGGAAGGTATCGTTGTCATTATGTAAGGTAGTTTGTTGTCGAGATTTTTATTATTCCAATGGATGGTAGCCTTGTCATTATGGAAGGTAGTCAGTTGTCGATATTTTTGTTACTCCAATGGATGGTAACCCTGTCATTATGGAAGGTAGTCCGTTGTCGAGATTTTTGTTACTTCAATGGATGGTAGCCTTGTCATTATGGAAGCTAGTTTGTTGTCAATATTTTTGTTACTACAATGGATGCTAGCCTTGTCATTATGGAAGGTAGTCTGTCGTTGTGACTTCTGTCACTCCAATGGATGGTAGCCTTGTCAGTATGGAAGGTAGTATATTGTTCATATTTTTTTACTTCAATGGATGGTAGCCTTGTCATTATGGAAGGTAGTCTATTGTCGAGATTTTTGTTACTCCAAAGGATGGTAGCATTATCATTATGGAAGGTTGTTGGTTGTCGTGATTTTTGTTACTCCAATGGATGGTAGCCTTGTCATTATGGAAGGTAGTATGTTGTCGAGTTTTTTGTTACTCCAATGGATGGTATCGTTGTCATTATGGATTGTAGTTTGTTGTCGAGATTTTTGTTATTACAATGGATTGTAGCCTTGTCATTATGGAACGTAGTCTGTTGTTTATGTTTTTATTACTCCAACGGATGGTATCGTTGTCATTATGGAAGGTAGTTTGTTGTCGAGATTTTTTTTATTCCATTGGATGGTAGCCTTGTCATTATGGAAGGTAGTATGTTGTTGAGATTTTTGTTATTCCAATGGATGCTAGCCTTGTCATTATAGAAGGTAGTCTGTCGTTGTGATTTCTGTCACTCCAATGGATGGTAGCCTTGTCACTAAGGAAGTTGGACTGTTGTTCATATTTATATTACTCCAATGGATGGTAGCCTTGTCATTATGGAAGGTACACTTTCGTTGTGATTTCTATCACTCTAATGGATGGTAGCCTTGTCACTATGGAAGGGAGTCTGTTGTTCATATTTTTGTTACTTCAATTGATGGTAGCCTTGTCATTATGGAAGATAGTCAATTGTCGAGATTTTTGTCACTCCAAAGGATGGTAGCATTATCATTATGGAAGGTTATCTGTTGTCGAGATTTTTGTTACTCCAATGGATAGTAGCCATGTCATTATGGAAGGTAGTATGTTGTCGAGTTTTTTGTTACTCCAATGGATGGTATCGTTGTCATTATGGATGGTAGTTTGTTGTCGAGATTTTTGTAATTACAATGTATTGTAGCCTTGTCATTATGGAACGTAGTCTGTTTTCCATGTTTTTGTTACTCCAACGGATGGTATCGTAGTCATTATGGAAGGTAGTTTGTTGTCGAGATTTTTTTTATTCCATTGGAAGGTAGCCTTGTCATTATGGAAGGTAGTATGTTGTTGAGATTTTTGTTCCTCCAATGGATGCTAGCCTTGTCATTATAGAAGGTAGTTTGTCGTTGTGATTTCTGTCACTCCAATGGATGGTAGCCTTGTCACTAAGGAAGGTGGACTCCTGTTCATATTTATATTACTCCAATGGATGGTAGCCATATCATTAGGGAAGGTACTCTTTCGTTGTGATTTCTGTCACTCCAATGGATGGAAGCCTTGTCATTATGGAAGGTAGTCTATTGTTGAGATTTTTGTTACTCCAAAGGAATGTAGCCTTGTCATTATGGAACGTAGTATGCTGTTGATGTTTTTGTTACTGCAATGGATGGTAGCCTTGTCATTATGGAAGGTAGTTTGTAGTCGAGATTTTTGTTATTCCAATGGATGGTAGCCTTCTCATTATGGAAGGTAGTATGTCGTTGTGATTTTTGTCACTCCAATGGATGGTAGCCTTGTCACTATGGAACGTAGTCTGTTGTCTTTGTTTTTGTTACTCCAATGGATGGTATCATTGTCATTATGGAAGGTAGTTTGTTGTCGAGATTTTTATTACTCCAATGGATGGTAGCCTTGTCATTATGGAAGGTAGTCAGTTGTCGAGATTTTTGTAACTCCAATGGATGGTAGCATTATCATTATGGAAGGTTGTCTGTTGTCAAGATTTTTGTTACTCTAATGGATGCTAGCCTTGTCATTACGGAAGGTAGTTTGTCATTGTGATTTATGTCACTCCAATGGATGGTAGCCTTGTCACTATGGAAGGTAGTATGTTGTTCATATTTTTGTTACTTCAATGGATGGTAGCATTATCATTATTAAAGGTTGTCTGTTGTCGAGATTTTTGTTACTCCAATTGATGGTAGCCTTTTCATTATGGAAGATAGTTTGTTTTCGAGTATTTTGTTACTCCAATGGATGGTAGCCTTGTTATTATGGAAGGTAGCCTATTGTCGAGATTTTTGTTACTCCAAAGGATAGTAGCATTATCATTATGGAAGGTTGTCTGTTGTCGAGATTTTTGTTACTCCAATGGATTGTAGCCTTGTCATTATGGAAGGTAGTCCATTTTCGAGATTTTTGTTACTCCAATGGATGGTAGCCT
Organism: Vicia faba; assembly: GCA_948472305.1. Classification (NCBI taxonomy): domain Eukaryota; kingdom Viridiplantae; phylum Streptophyta; class Magnoliopsida; order Fabales; family Fabaceae; genus Vicia; species Vicia faba. The sequence continues at coordinate 529,312,367 of OX451741.1, forward strand.
TGTCATTATGGAAGGTAGTATGTTGTCGAGTTTTTTGTTACTCCAATGGATGGTATCATTGTCATTATGGAAGGTAGTTTGTTGTCGAGATTTTTATTATTCCATTGGATGGTAGCCTTGGCATTATGGAAGGCAGTTTGTTGTTGAGATTTTTGTTACCCCAATGGATGCTAGCCTTGTCTTTATAGAAGGTAGTCTGTCATTGTGATTTCTGTCACTCTAATGGATGGTAGCCTTGTCACTAAGGAAGGTAGTCTGTTATTCATATTTATATTACTCCAATGGATGGTAGCCTTGTCATTATGGAAGGTAGTCCGTCGTTGTGATTTTTGTCACTCCAATGGATGGTAGCCTTGTCATTATGGAAGGTAGTCAATTGTTGAGATTTTTGTTACTCCAATGGATGGTAGCCTTGTCATTATGGAACATAGTCTGCTGTTGATGTTTTTGTTACTGCAATGGATGGTAGCCTTGTCATTATGGAAGGTAGTTTGTAGTCGAGATTTTTGTTATTCCAATGGATGGTAGCCTTCTCATTATGGAAGGTAGTCTGTTGTCGAGATTTTTGTTACTCCAATGGGTGTTAGCCTTGTCATTATCGAAGGTAGTATGTCGTTGTGATTTTTGTCACTTCAATGGATGGTAGCCTTGTCACTATGGAAGGTAGTTTATTGTTCATATTTTTGTTTATTCAATTGATGGTAGCCTTGTCATTATGGAAGGTAGTCTATTGTCGAGATTTGTGTTACTCCAATGGATGGTAGCATTATCATTATGGAAGGTTGTCTGTTGTCGATATTTTTGTTATTCCAATGGATGGTAGCCTTGTCATTATGGAAGGTAGTCTATTGTCGATATTTTTGTTACTCTAATGGATGCTAGCCTTGTCATTATGGAAGGTAGTTTGTCGTTGTGATTTATGTAACTTCAATGGATGGTAGCCTTGTCACTATGGAAGGTAGTCTGTTGTTCATATTTTTGTTACTTCAATGGATTGTAGCATTATCATTATGGAAGGTTGTCTGTTGTCGAGATTTTCGTTACTCCAATTGATGGTAGCCTTTTCATTATGGAAGGTAGTCTTTTTTCGAGTATTTTGTTACTCTAATGGATGGTAGCCTTGTCATTATGGAAGGTAGTCTGTTGTCGATATTTTTGTTACTCCAATAGATGGTATCGTTGTCATTATGGATGGTAGTCTGTTTTCGAGATTTTTGTCATTCCAATGGATTGTAGCCTTGTCATTATTGAACATAGTCTGTTGTCATTGTTTTTGTTACTCCAATGGATGGTATCATTGTCATTATGGAAGGTAGTTTGTTGTCGAGATTTTTATTACTCCAATGGATGGTAGCCTTGTCATTATGGAAGGTAGTCAGTTGTCGATATTTTTGTTACTCCAATGGATGGTAACCTTGTCATTATGAAAGGTAGTCCGTTGTCGAGATTTTTGTTACTTCAATGGATGGCAGCCTTGTCATTATGGAAGGTAGTTTGTTGTCAATATTTTTGTTACTACAATGGATGCTAGCCTTGTCATTATGGAAGGTAGTCTGTCATTGTGACTTCTGTCACTCCAATGGATGGTAGCCTTTTCACTATGGAAGGTAGTATGTTGTTCATATTTTTGTTACTTCAATGGATGGTAGCCTTGTCATTATGGAAGGTAGTCTATTTTCGAAATTTTTGTTACTCCAAAGGATGGTAGCATTATCATTATGGAGGGTTGTCTGTTGTCGAGATTTTTGTTACTCCAATGGATGGTAGCCTTGTCATTATGGAAGGTAGTATGTTGTCGAGTTTTTTGTTACTCCAATGGATGGTATCGATGTCATTATGGATTGTAGTTTGTTGTCGAGATTTTTGTTATTACAATAGATTGTAGCCTTGTCATTATGGAACGTAGTATGTTGTCTATGTTTTTATTACTCCAACGGATGGTATCGTTGTCATTATGGAAGGTAGTTTGTTGTCGAGATTTTTTTTATTCCATTGGATGGTAGCCTTGTCATTATGGAAGGTAGTATGTTGTTGAGATTTTTTTTACTTCAATGGATGGTAGCCTTGTCATTATGGAACGTATTCTCATGTTGATGTTTTTGTTACTGCAATGGATAGTAGCCTTGTCATTATTGAAGGTAGTTTGTTGTCGAGATTTTTGTTATTCCAATGGATGGTAGCCTTCTCATTATGGAAGGTAGTCTGTTGTCTAGATTTTTGTTACTCCAATGGGTGCTAGCCTTTTCATTATGGAAGGTAGTATGTCGTTGTGATTTCTGTCACTCCAATGGATGGTAGCCTTGTCACTATGGAAGGTAGTTTGTTGTTCATATTTTTGTTACTTCAATTGATGGTAGCCTTGTCATTATGGAAGGTAGTCTATTGTCGAGATTTTTGTTACTCCAATGGATTCTAGCATTATCATTATGGAAGGTTGTCTGTTGTCGAGATTTTTGTTACTCCAAAGGATGGTAGCCTTGTCATTATGTAAGGTAGTCTGTTGTCAAGATTTTTGTTACTCCAATAGATGGTAGCCTTGTCATTATGTAAGGTAGTTTGTCGTTGTGATTTATGTTACTCAAATGGATGGTAGCCTTGTCATTATGGATGGTAGTCTGTTGTCGAGATTTTTGTTATTCCAATGGATTGTAGCCTTGTCATTATGGAACGTATTCTGTTGTCCATGTTTTTGTTACTCCAATGGATAATATCATTGCCATTATGGAAGGTAGTTTGTTGTAGATATTTTTATTATTCCAATGGATGGTAGCCTTGTCATTATGGAAGGTAGTATATTGTCGTTATTTTTGTTACTCCAACGGATGGTAGCCTTGTCATTATGGAAAGTAGTCCATTGTCGACATTTTTGTTACTTCAATGGATGGTAGCCTTGTCATTATGGAAGGTAGTCTATTATCGATATTTTTGTTACTCCAATGGATGATAGCATTGTCATTTTGGAAGGTTGTCTATTGCCGAGATTTTGGTTACTCTAATAGATGGTAGCCTTGCAATTATGGAAGGTAGTTTGTTTTCGAGATTTTTGTTACTCCAATGGATTGTAGCCTGGTCATTATGGAAGGTAGTTTGTTGTTCATATTTTTGTTACTCCAATAGATGGGAGCCATGTCATTATGGAAGGTAGTCAATTGTCAAGATTTTTGTTACTCCAATGGATGGTAGCCTTGACATTAGGGAAGGTATTCTATTATCCATATTTTGGTTACTACAATGGATGGTAGCCTTGTCATTATGGAACATAGTCTATTGTAGATATTTTTGTTACTCCAATGCATGGTAGCCTTGTCATTATGGAAGGTAGTCTGTTGCCTAGATTTTTGTTACTCCATTGGATGGTAGCCTTGTCATTATGGAAGGTAGTCTGTTGTCGAGATTTTTGTTACTCCAATGGTTGCTAGCCTTGTCATTCTAGAAGGTAGTCTGTCGTTGTGATTTCTGTCACTCCAATGGATGGTAGCCTTGTCCCTATGGAAGGTAGTCTGTTGTTCAGATTTTTGTTACTGCAATGGTTGGTAGCCTTGTCATTAAGGAAGGTAGTATATTGTCGAGATTTTTGTTACTCCAATGGATGGTAGCATTATCATTATTGAAGGATGTCTGTTGTCGAGATTTTTGTTACTCCAATGGATGGTAGCCTTGTCATTATGGAAGGTAGTCTGTTTTTCGAGATTTTTGTTACACCAATGGATGGTAGCCTTGTCACTATGGAAGGTATGTTCATATTTTTGTTACTCTAAGGGATGGTAGCCTTGTCATTATGGAAGGTAGTCTGTCGTTGTGATTTCTGTCACTCCAATGGATGGTAGCCTTGTGACTATGGAAGGTAGTCTGTTGTTCAAATTTTTATTACTCCAATGGATGGTAGCCTAGTCATTATGGAAGGTAGTCTATTGTCAAGATTTTTGTTATTCCATTGGATGGTAGCCTTCTCATTATGGAAGGTAGTCTATTGTCGAGATTTTTGTTACTCCAATGGATGCTAGCCTTGTCAGTATGGAAGGTAGAATGTCTTTGTGATTTATGTCACTCCAATGGATGGTAGCCTTGTAACTATGGAAGGTAGTCTGTTTTTCATATTTTTGTTACTTCAATTGATGGTAGCCTTGTCATTATTGAAGGTAGTCTATTGTCGAGATTTTTGTTACTCCAATGGATAGTAGCATTATCATTATGGAAGGTTGTATGTAGTCAAGATTTTTGCTACTCCAATGGATGGTAGCCTTGTAATTATGGAAGGTAGTCTGTTGTCAAGATTTTTGTTAATCCAATAGATGGTAGGCTTGTCATTATGGAAGGTAGTCAGTTGTCGAGATTTTTGTTACTCCAATGGAAGGTATCGTTGTCATTATGGATGGTTGTTTGTAGTCGAGATTTTTGTTATTCTAATGGATTGTAGCCTTGTTATTATGGAACGTATTCTGTTGTCGATGTTTTTGTTACTCCAATGGATGGTATCGTTGTCATTATGGAAGGTAGTGTGTTGTCGAGATTTTTGTTATTCCAATGAATGATAGCCTTGTCATTATGGAAGGTAGTTTATTGTAAATATTTTTGTTACTCCAATAGATGGTAGCCTTGTCATTTTGAAAGGAAGTCCGTTGTCGATATTTTTGTTACTTGAATGGCTGGTATCCTTGTCATTATGGAAGGTAGTTTGTTGTAGATATTTTTGTTACTCCAATGGATGCTAGCCTTTTAATTATAAAAGGTAATCTATTGTCGATATTTTTGTTACTCCAATGGATGATAGCATTGTCATTTTGGAAGGTTGTCTATGGTCGAGATTTTGGTTACTCTAATAGATGGTAGCCTTGTCATTATGGAAGGTAGTCTGTTTTTCGAGATTTTTGTTACACCAATGGATGGTAGCCTTGTCACTATGGAAGGTATGTTCATATTTTTGTTACTCTAAGGGATGGTAGCCTTGTCATTATGGAAGGTAGTCTGTCGTTGTGATTTCTGTCACTCCAATGGATGGTAGCCTTGTGACTATGGAAGGTAGTCTGTTGTTCAAATTTTTGTTACTCCAATGGATGGTAGCCTAGTCATTATGGAAGGTAGTCTATTGTCAAGATTTTTGTTATTCCATTGGATGGTAGCCTTCTCATTATGGAAGGTAGTCTATTGTCGAGATTTTTGTTACTCCAATGGATGCTAGCCTTGTCAGTATGGAAGGTAGAATGTCTTTGTGATTTATGTCACTCCAATGGATGGTAGCCTTGTCACTATGGAAGGTAGTTTGTTTTTCATATTTTTGTTACTTCAATTGATGGTAGCCTTGTCATTATTGAAGGTAGTCTATTGTCGAGATTTTTGTTACTCCAATGGATAGTAGCATTATCATTATGGAAGGTTGTATGTAGTCAAGATTTTTGTTACTCCAATGGATGGTAGCCTTGTAATTATGGAAGGTAGTCTGTTGTCAAGATTTTTGTTAATCCAATAGATGGTAGGCTTGTCATTATGGAAGGTAGTCAGTTGTCGAGATTTTTGTTACTCCAATGGAAGGTATCGTTGTCATTATGGATGGTTGTTTTTTGTCGAGATTTTTGTTATTCTAATGGATTGTAGCCTTGTTATTATGGAACGTATTCTGTTGTCGATGTTTTTGTTACTCCAATGGATGGTATCGTTGTCATTATGGAAGGTAGTGTGTTGTCGAGATTTTTGTTATTCCAATGAATGATAGCCTTGTCATTATGGAAGGTAGTTTATTGTAAATATTTTTGTTACTCCAATAGATGGTAGCCTTGTCATTTTGAAAGGAAGTCCGTTGTCGATATTTTTGTTACTTCAATGGCTGGTATCCTTGTCATTATGGAAGGTAGTTTGTTGTAGATATTTTTGTTACTCCAATGGATGCTAGCCTTTTAATTATAAAAGGTAATCTATTGTCGATATTTTTGTTACTCCAATGGATGATAGCATTGTCATTTTGGAAGGTTGTCTATTGTCGAGATTTTGGTTACTCTAATAGATGGTAGCCTTGTCATTATGGAAGGTAGTCTGTTTTTCGAGATTTTTGTTACACCAATGGATGGTAGCCTTGTCACTATGGAAGGTATGTTCATATTTTTGTTACTCTAAGGGATGGTAGCCTTGTCATTATGGAAGGTAGTCTGTCGTTGTGATTTCTGTCACTCCAATGGATGGTAGCCTTGTGACTATGGAAGGTAGTCTGTTGTTCAAATTTTTGTTACTCCAATGGATGGTAGCCTAGTCATTATGGAAGGTAGTCTATTGTCAAGATTTTTGTTATTCCATTGGATGGTAGCCTTCTCATTATGGAAGGTAGTCTATTGTCGAGATTTTTGTTACTCCAATGGATGCTAGCCTTGTCAGTATGGAAGGTAGAATGTCTTTGTGATTTATGTCACTCCAATGGATGGTAGCCTTGTCACTATGGAAGGTAGTCTGTTTTTCATATTTTTGTTACTTCAATTGATGGTAGCCTTGTCATTATTGAAGGTAGTCTATTGTCGAGATTTTTGTTACTCCAATGGATAGTAGCATTATCATTATGGAAGGTTGTATGTAGTCAAGATTTTTGTTACTCCAATGGATGGTAGCCTTGTAATTATGGAAGGTAGTCTGTTGTCAAGATTTTTGTTAATCCAATAGATGGTAGGCTTGTCATTATGGAAGGTAGTCAGTTGTCGAGATTTTTGTTACTCCAATGGAAGGTATCGTTGTCATTATGGATGGTTTTATTGTTGTCGAGATTTTTGTTATTCTAATGGATTGTAGCCTTGTTATTATGGAACGTATTCTGTTGTCGATGTTTTTGTTACTCCAATGGATGGTATCGTTGTCATTATGGAAGGTAGTGTGTTGTCGAGATTTTTGTTATTCCAATGAATGATAGCCTTGTCATTATGGAAGGTAGTTTATTGTAAATATTTTTGTTACTCCAATAGATGGTAGCCTTGTCATTTTGAAAAGAAGTCCGTTGTCGATATTTTTGTTACTTCAATGGCTGGTATCCTTGTCATTATGGAAGGTAGTTTGTTGTAGATATTTTTGTTACTCCAATGGATGCTAGCCTTTTAATTATAAAAGGTAATCTATTGTCGATATTTTTGTTACTCCAATGGATGATAGCATTGTCATTTTGGAAGGTTGTCTATGGTCGAGATTTTGGTTACTCTAATAGATGGTAGCCTTGTAATTATGGAAGGTAGTCTGTTTTCGAGATTTTTGTTACTCCAAGGGATGGTAGCCTGGTCATTAATGAAGGTAGTTTGTTGTTCATATTTTTGTTACTCCAATGGATGGTAGCCTTGTCATTATGGAAGGTAGTCAATTGTCGAGATTTTTGTTACTCAAATGGATGGTAGCCTTTTCATTATGGAAGGTTGTCTGTTGTCAAGATTTTTATTACTCCAATGGATGGTAGCCTTGTCATTATGGAAGGTAGTCTATTTTCGAGATTTTTGTTACTCCAATAGATGGTAGCCTTGTCATTATGTAAGGTAGTTTGTCGTTGTGATTTATGTTAATCAAATGGATGGTAGCCTTGTCATTATGGATGGTAGTCTGTTGTCGAGATTTTTGTTATTCCAATGGATTGTAGCCTTGTCATTATGGAACGTATTCTGTTATCCATGTTTTTGTTACTCCAATGGATAATATCATTGCCATTATGGAAGGTAGTTTGTTGTCGATATTTTTATTATTCCAATGGATGTTAGCCTTGTCATTATGGAAGGTAGTATATTGTCGATATTTTTGTTACTCCAATGGATGGTAGCCTTGTCATTATGGAAAGTAGTCCGTTGTCGACATTTTTGTTACTTCAATGGATGGTAGCCTTGTCATTATGGAAGGTAGTCTATTATCGATATTTTTGTTACTCCAATGGATGATAGCATTGTCATTTTGGAAGGTTGTCTATTGTCGAGATTTTGGTTACTCTAATAGATGGTAGCCTTGTAATTATGGAAGGTAGTTTGTTTTCGAGATTTTTGTTACTCCAATGGATGGTAGCCTGGTCATTATGGAAGGTAGTTTGTTGTTCATATTTTTGTTACTCCAATAGATGGAAGCCATGTCATTATGGAAGGTAGTCAATTGTCAAGATTTTTGTTACTCCAATGGATGGTAGCCTTGTCATTATGGAAGGTTGACTATTGTCGAGATTTTTGTTACTATAATGCATGGTAGCCTTGACATTAAGGAAGGTATTCTATTATCCATATTTTGGTTACTACAATGGATGGTAGCCTTGTCATTATGGAACATAGTCTATTGTAGATATTTTTGTTACTCCAATGCATGGTAGCCTTGTCATTATGGAAGGTAGTCTGTTGTCTAGATTTTTGTTACTCCATTGGATGGTAGCCTTGTCATTATGGAAGGTAGTCTGTTGTCAAGATTTTTGTTACTCCAATGGTTCCTAGCCTTGTCATTCTAGAAGGTAGTCTGTCGTTGTGATTTCTGTCACTCCAATGGATGGTAGCCTTGTCACTATGGAAGGTAGTTTGTTGTTCAGATTTTTGTTACTGCAATGGTTGGTAGCCTTGTCATTAAGGAAGGTAGTATATTGTCGAGATTTTTGTTACTCCAATGGATGGTAGCATTATCATTATGGAAGGATGTCTGTTGTCGAGATTTTTGTTACTCCAATGGATGGTAGCCTTGTCATTATGGAAGGTAGTCTGTTTTCGAGATTTTTGTTACTCCAATGGATGGTAGCCTTGTCACTATGGAAGGTATGTTCATATTTTTGTTACTCTAATGGATGGTAGCCTTGTCATTATGGAAGGTAGTCTGTCGTTGTGATTTCTGTCACTCCAATGGATGGTAGCCTTGTGACTATGGAAGGTAGTCTGTTGTTCAAATTTTTGTTACTCCAATGGATGGTAGCCTAGTCATTATGGAAGGTAGTCTATTGTCGAGATTTTTGTTATTCCATTGGATGGTAGCCTTCTCATTATGGAAGGTAGTCTATTGTCGAGATTTTTGTTACTCCAATGGGTTCTAGCCTTGTCATTTTGGAAGGTAGTATGTCGTTGTGATTTATGTCACTCCAATGGATGGTAGCCTTGTCATTATGGAAGGTAGTCTGTTTTTCATATTTTTGTTACTTCAATTGATGGTAGCCTTGTCATTATTGAAGGTAGTCTATTGTCGAGATTTTTGTTACTCCAATGGATGGTAGCATTATCATTATGGAAGGTTGTATGTTGTCAAGATTTTCTTTACTCCAATGGATGGTAGCCTTGTCATTATGGAAGGTAGTCTGTTGTCAAGATTTTTATTAATCCAATAGATGGTAGGCTTGTCATTATGGAAGGTAGTCAGTTGTCGAGATTTTTGTTACTCCAATTAAAGGTATCGTTGTCATTATGGATAGTTGTTTGTTGTCGAGATTTTTGTTATTCCAATGGATTGTAGCCTTGTTATTATGGAACGTATTCTGTTGTCGATGTTTTTGTTACTCCAATGGATGGTATCATTGTCATTATGGAAGGTAGTGTGTTGTCGAGATTTTTGTTATTACAATGAATGATAGCCTTGTCATTATGGAAGGTAGTTTATTGTGAATATTTTTGTTACTCCAATAGATGGTAGCCTTGTCATTTTGAAAGGAAGTCCGTTGTCGATATTTTTGTTACTTCAATGGATGGTATCCTTGTCATTATGGAAGGTAGTTTGTTGTAGATATTTTTGTTACTCCAATGGATGCTAGCCTTTTAATTATAAAAGGTAATCTATTGTCGATATTTTTGTTACTCCAATGGATGATAGCATTGTCATTTTGGAAGGTTGTCTATGGTCGAGATTTTGGTTACTCTAATAGATGGTAGCCTTGTAATTATGGAAGGTAGTCTGTTTTCGAGATTCTTGTTACTCCAATGGATGGTAGCCTGGTCATTAATGAAGGTAGTTTGTTGTTCATATTTTTGTTACTCCAATGCATGGTAGATTTGTCATTATGGAAGGTAGTCAATTGTCGAGATTTTTGTTACTCAAATGGATGGTAGCCTTGTCATTATGGAAGGTTGTCTGTTGTCAAGATTTTTGTTACTCCAATGGATGGTAGCCTTGTCATTATGGAAGGTAGTCTGTTTTCGAGATTTTTGTTACTCCAATGGATGGTAGCCTTGTCACTATGGAAGGTATGTTCATATTTTTGTTACTCCAATGGGTGCTAGCCTTGTCATTATGGAAGGTAGTATGTCGTTGTGATTTCTGTCACTCCAATGGATGGTAGCCTTGTCACTATGGAAGGTAGTTTGTTGTTCATATTTTTGTTACTTCAATTGATGGTAGCCTTGTAATTATGGAAGGTAGTCTATTGTCGAGATTTTTGTTACTCCAATGGATGGTAGCATTATCATTATGGAAGGTTGTCTGTTGTCGAGATTTTTTTTACTCCAAAGGATGGTAGCCTTGTCATTATGTAAGGTAGTCTGTTGTCATGATTTTTGTTACTCCAATAGATGGTAGCCTTGTCATTATGTAAGGTAGTTTGTCGTTGTGATTTATGTTACTCAAATGGATGGTAGCCTTGTCATTATGGATGGTAGTTTGTTGTCGAGATTTTTGTTATTCCAATGGATTGTAGCCTTGTCATTATGGAACGTATTCTGTTGTCCATGTTTTTGTTACTCCAATGGATAATATCGTTGCCATTATGGAAGGTAGTTTGTTGTCGATATTTTTATTATTCCAATGGATGGTAGCCTTGTCATTATGGAAGGTAGTATATTGTCGATATTTTTGTTACTCCAACGGATGGTAGCCTTGTCATTATGGAAAGTAGTCTGTTGTCGACATTTTTGTTACTCCAATGGATGGTAGCCTAGTCATTATGGAAGGTAGTCTATTGTCGAGATTTTTGTTATTCCATTGGATGGTAGCCTTCTCATTATGGAAGGTAGTCTATTGTCGAGATTTTTGTTACTCCAATGGGTTCTAGCCTTGTCATTTTGGAAGGTAGTATGTCGTTGTGATTTATGTCACTCCAATGGATGGTAGCCTTGTCATTATGGAAGGTAGTCTGTTTTTCATATTTTTGTTACTTCAATTGATGGTAGCCTTGTCATTATTGAAGGTAGTCTATTGTCGAGATTTTTGTTACTCCAATGGATGGTAGCATTATCATTATGGAAGGTTGTATGTTGTCAAGATTTTCTTTACTCCAATGGATGGTAGCCTTGTCATTATGGAAGGTAGTCTGTTGTCAAGATTTTTATTAATCCAATAGATGGTAGGCTTGTCATTATGGAAGGTAGTCAGTTGTCGAGATTTTTGTTACTCCAATTAAAGGTATCGTTGTCATTATGGATAGTTGTTTGTTGTCGAGATTTTTGTTATTCCAATGGATTGTAGCCTTGTTATTATGGAACGTATTCTGTTGTCGATGTTTTTGTTACTCCAATGGATGGTATCATTGTCATTATGGAAGGTAGTGTGTTGTCGAGATTTTTGTTATTCCAATGAATGATAGCCTTGTCATTATGGAAGGTAGTTTATTGTGAATATTTTTGTTACTCCAATAGATGGTAGCCTTGTCATTTTGAAAGGAAGTCCGTTGTCGATATTTTTGTTACTTCAATGGATGGTATCCTTGTCATTATGGAAGGTAGTTTGTTGTAGATATTTTTGTTACTCCAATGGATGCTAGCCTTTTAATTATAAAAGGTAATCTATTGTCGATATTTTTGTTACTCCAATGGATGATAGCATTGTCATTTTGGAAGGTTGTCTATGGTCGAGATTTTGGTTACTCTAATAGATGGTAGCCTTGTAATTATGGAAGGTAGTCTGTTTTCGAGATTCTTGTTACTCCAATGGATGGTAGCCTGGTCATTAATGAAGGTAGTTTGTTGTTCATATTTTTGTTACTCCAATGGATGGTAGATTTGTCATTATGGAAGGTAGTCAATTGTCGAGATTTTTGTTACTCAAATGGATGGTAGCCTTGTCATTATGGAAGGTTGTCTGTTGTCAAGATTTTTGTTACTCCAATGGATGGTAGCCTTGTCATTATGGAAGGTAGTCTGTTTTCGAGATTTTTGTTACTCCAATGGATGGTAGCCTTGTCACTATGGAAGGTATGTTCATATTTTTGTTACTCCAATGGGTGCTAGCCTTGTCATTATGGAAGGTAGTATGTCGTTGTGATTTCTGTCACTCCAATGGATGGTAGCCTTGTCACTATGGAAGGTAGTTTGTTGTTCATATTTTTGTTACTTCAATTGATGGTAGCCTTGTAATTATGGAAGGTAGTCTATTGTCGAGATTTTTGTTACTCCAATGGATGGTAGCATTATCATTATGGAAGGTTGTCTGTTGTCGAGATTTTTTTTACTCCAAAGGATGGTAGCCTTGTCATTATGTAAGGTAGTCTGTTGTCATGATTTTTGTTACTCCAATAGATGGTAGCCTTGTCATTATGTAAGGTAGTTTGTCGTTGTGATTTATGTTACTCAAATGGATGGTAGCCTTGTCATTATGGATGGTAGTTTGTTGTCGAGATTTTTGTTATTCCAATGGATTGTAGCCTTGTCATTATGGAACGTATTCTGTTGTCCATGTTTTTGTTACTCCAATGGATAATATCGTTGCCATTATGGAAGGTAGTTTGTTGTCGATATTTTTATTATTCCAATGGATGGTAGCCTTGTCATTATGGAAGGTAGTATATTGTCGATATTTTTGTTACTCCAACGGATGGTAGCCTTGTCATTATGGAAAGTAGTCTGTTGTCGACATTTTTGTTACTTCAATGGATGGTAGCCTTGTCATTATGGAAGGTAGTCTATTATCGATATTTTTGTTACTCCAATGGATGATAGCATTGTCATTTTGGAATGTTGTCTATTGTCGAGATTTTGGTTACTCTAATAGATGGTAGCCTTGTAATTATGGAAGGTAGTTTGTTTTCGAGATTTTTGTTACTCCAATGGATGGTAGCCTGGTCATTATGGAAGGTAGTTTGTTGTTCATATTTTTGTTACTCCAATAGATGGTAGCCATGTCATTATGGAAGGTAGTCAATTGTCAAGATTTTCATTACTCCTATGGATGGTAGCCTTGTCTTTATGGAAGGTTAACTATTGTCAAGATTTTTTTTACTATAATGGATGGTAGCCTCGACATTAGGGAAGGTATTCTATTATCCATATTTTGGTTACTACAATGGATGGTAGCCTTGTCATTATGTAACATAGTCTATTGTACATATTTTTGTTACTCCATTGGATGGTAGCCTTCTCATTATGGAAGGTAGTCTATTGTCGAGATTTTTGTTACTCCAATGGATGCTAGCCTTGTCATTATGGAAGGTAGTATGTCTTTGTGATTTATGTCACTCCAATGGATGGTAGCCTTGTCACTATGGAAGGTAGTCTGTTTTTCATATTTTTGTTACTTCAATTGATGGTAGCCTGGTCATTATTGAAGGTAGTCTATTATCGAGATTTTTGTTACTCCAATGGATAGTAGCATTATCATTATGGAAGGTTGTATGTAGTCAAGATTTTTGTTACTCCAATGGATGGTAGCCTTGTCATTATGGAAGGTAGTCTGTTGTCAAGATTTTTGTTAATCCAATAGATGGTAGGCTTGTCATTATGGAAGGTAGTCAGTTGTCGAGATTTTTGTTACTGCAATGGAAGGTATCGTTGTCATTATGGATGGTTGTTTGTTGTCGACATTTTTGTTATTCCAATGGATTGTAGCCTTGTTATTATGGAACGTATTCTGTTGTCGATGTTTTTGTTACTCCAATGGATGGTATCGTTGTCATTATGGAAGGTAGTGTGTTGTCGAGATTTTTGTTATTCCAATGAATGATAGCCTTGTCATTATGGAAGGTAGTTTATTGTGAATATTTTTGTTACTCCAATAGATGGTAGCATTGTCATTTTGAAAGGAAGTCCGTTGTCGATATTTTTGTTACTTCAATGGCTGGTATCCTTGTCATTATGGAAGGTAGTTTGTTGTAGATATTTTTGTTACTCCAATGGATGCTAGCCTTTTAATTATAAAAGGTAATCTATTGTCGATATTTTTGTTACTCCAATGGATGATAGCATTGTCATTTTGGAAGGTTGTCTATGGTCGAGATTTTGGTTACTCTAATAGATGGTAGCCTTGTAATTATGGAAGGTAGTCTGTTTTCGAGATTTTTGTTACTCCAATGGATGGTAGCCTGGTCATTAATGAAGGTAGTTTGTTGTTCATATTTTTGTTACTCCAATGGATGGTAGCCTTGTCATTATGGAAGGTAGTCAATTGTCGAGATTTTTGTTACTCAAATGGATGGTAGCCTTGTCATTATGGAAGGTTGTCTGTTGTCAAGATTTTTATTACTCCAATGGATGGTAGCCTTGTCATTATGGAAGGTAGTCTATTTTCGAGATTTTTGTTACTCCAATAGATGGTAGCCTTGTCATTATGTAAGGTAGTTTGTCGTTGTGATTTATGTTACTCAAATGGATGGTAGCCTTGTCATTATGGATGGTAGTCTGTTTTCGAGATTTTTGTTATTCCAATGGATTGTAGCCTTGTCATTATGGAACGTATTCTGTTGTCCATGTTTTTGTTACTCCAATGGATAATATCGTTGCCATTATGGAAGGTAGTTTGTTGTCGATATTTTTATTATTCCAATGGATGGTAGCCTTGTCATTATGGAAGGTAGTATATTGTCGATATTTTTGTTACTCCAACGGATGGTAGCCTTGTCATTATGGAAAGTAGTCTGTTGTCGACATTTTTGTTACTCCAATGGATGGTAGCCTAGTCATTATGGAAGGTAGTCTATTGTCGAGATTTTTGTTATTCCATTGGATGGTAGCCTTCTCATTATGGAAGGTAGTCTATTGTCGAGATTTTTGTTACTCCAATGGGTTCTAGCCTTGTCATTTTGGAAGGTAGTATGTCGTTGTGATTTATGTCACTCCAATGGATGGTAGCCTTGTCATTATGGAAGGTAGTCTGTTTTTCATATTTTTGTTACTTCAATTGATGGTAGCCTTGTCATTATTGAAGGTAGTCTATTGTCGAGATTTTTGTTACTCCAATGGATGGTAGCATTATCATTATGGAAGGTTGTATGTTGTCAAGATTTTCTTTACTCCAATGGATGGTAGCCTTGTCATTATGGAAGGTAGTCTGTTGTCAAGATTTTTATTAATCCAATAGATGGTAGGCTTGTCATTATGGAAGGTAGTCAGTTGTCGAGATTTTTGTTACTCCAATTAAAGGTATCGTTGTCATTATGGATAGTTGTTTGTTGTCGAGATTTTTGTTATTCCAATGGATTGTAGCCTTGTTATTATGGAACGTATTCTGTTGTCGATGTTTTTGTTACTCCAATGGATGGTATCATTGTCATTATGGAAGGTAGTGTGTTGTCGAGATTTTTGTTATTCCAATGAATGATAGCCTTGTCATTATGGAAGGTAGTTTATTGTGAATATTTTTGTTACTCCAATAGATGGTAGCCTTGTCATTTTGAAAGGAAGTCCGTTGTCGATATTTTTGTTACTTCAATGGATGGTATCCTTGTCATTATGGAAGGTAGTTTGTTGTAGATATTTTTGTTACTCCAATGGATGCTAGCCTTTTAATTATAAAAGGTAATCTATTGTCGATATTTTTGTTACTCCAATGGATGATAGCATTGTCATTTTGGAAGGTTGTCTATGGTCGAGATTTTGGTTACTCTAATAGATGGTAGCCTTGTAATTATGGAAGGTAGTCTGTTTTCGAGATTCTTGTTACTCCAATGGATGGTAGCCTGGTCATTAATGAAGGTAGTTTGTTGTTCATATTTTTGTTACTCCAATGGATGGTAGATTTGTCATTATGGAAGGTAGTCAATTGTCGAGATTTTTGTTACTCAAATGGATGGTAGCCTTGTCATTATGGAAGGTTGTCTGTTGTCAAGATTTTTGTTACTCCAATGGATGGTAGCCTTGTCATTATGGAAGGTAGTCTGTTTTCGAGATTTTTGTTACTCCAATGGATGGTAGCCTTGTCACTATGGAAGGTATGTTCATATTTTTGTTACTCCAATGGGTGCTAGCCTTGTCATTATGGAAGGTAGTATGTCGTTGTGATTTCTGTCACTCCAATGGATGGTAGCCTTGTCACTATGGAAGGTAGTTTGTTGTTCATATTTTTGTTACTTCAATTGATGGTAGCCTTGTAATTATGGAAGGTAGTCTATTGTCGAGATTTTTGTTACTCCAATGGATGGTAGCATTATCATTATGGAAGGTTGTCTGTTGTCGAGATTTTTTTTACTCCAAAGGATGGTAGCCTTGTCATTATGTAAGGTAGTCTGTTGTCATGATTTTTGTTACTCCAATAGATGGTAGCCTTGTCATTATGTAAGGTAGTTTGTCGTTGTGATTTATGTTACTCAAATGGATGGTAGCCTTGTCATTATGGATGGTAGTTTGTTGTCGAGATTTTTGTTATTCCAATGGATTGTAGCCTTGTCATTATGGAACGTATTCTGTTGTCCATGTTTTTGTTACTCCAATGGATAATATCGTTGCCATTATGGAAGGTAGTTTGTTGTCGATATTTTTATTATTCCAATGGATGGTAGCCTTGTCATTATGGAAGGTAGTATATTGTCGATATTTTTGTTACTCCAACGGATGGTAGCCTTGTCATTATGGAAAGTAGTCTGTTGTCGACATTTTTGTTACTTCAATGGATGGTAGCCTTGTCATTATGGAAGGTAGTCTATTATCGATATTTTTGTTACTCCAATGGATGATAGCATTGTCATTTTGGAATGTTGTCTATTGTCGAGATTTTGGTTACTCTAATAGATGGTAGCCTTGTAATTATGGAAGGTAGTTTGTTTTCGAGATTTTTGTTACTCCAATGGATGGTAGCCTGGTCATTATGGAAGGTAGTTTGTTGTTCATATTTTTGTTACTCCAATAGATGGTAGCCATGTCATTATGGAAGGTAGTCAATTGTCAAGATTTTCATTACTCCTATGGATGGTAGCCTTGTCTTTATGGAAGGTTAACTATTGTCAAGATTTTTTTTACTATAATGGATGGTAGCCTCGACATTAGGGAAGGTATTCTATTATCCATATTTTGGTTACTACAATGGATGGTAGCCTTGTCATTATGTAACATAGTCTATTGTACATATTTTTGTTACTCCATTGGATGGTAGCCTTCTCATTATGGAAGGTAGTCTATTGTCGAGATTTTTGTTACTCCAATGGATGCTAGCCTTGTCATTATGGAAGGTAGTATGTCTTTGTGATTTATGTCACTCCAATGGATGGTAGCCTTGTCACTATGGAAGGTAGTCTGTTTTTCATATTTTTGTTACTTCAATTGATGGTAGCCTGGTCATTATTGAAGGTAGTCTATTATCGAGATTTTTGTTACTCCAATGGATAGTAGCATTATCATTATGGAAGGTTGTATGTAGTCAAGATTTTTGTTACTCCAATGGATGGTAGCCTTGTCATTATGGAAGGTAGTCTGTTGTCAAGATTTTTGTTAATCCAATAGATGGTAGGCTTGTCATTATGGAAGGTAGTCAGTTGTCGAGATTTTTGTTACTGCAATGGAAGGTATCGTTGTCATTATGGATGGTTGTTTGTTGTCGACATTTTTGTTATTCCAATGGATTGTAGCCTTGTTATTATGGAACGTATTCTGTTGTCGATGTTTTTGTTACTCCAATGGATGGTATCGTTGTCATTATGGAAGGTAGTGTGTTGTCGAGATTTTTGTTATTCCAATGAATGATAGCCTTGTCATTATGGAAGGTAGTTTATTGTGAATATTTTTGTTACTCCAATAGATGGTAGCATTGTCATTTTGAAAGGAAGTCCGTTGTCGATATTTTTGTTACTTCAATGGCTGGTATCCTTGTCATTATGGAAGGTAGTTTGTTGTAGATATTTTTGTTACTCCAATGGATGCTAGCCTTTTAATTATAAAAGGTAATCTATTGTCGATATTTTTGTTACTCCAATGGATGATAGCATTGTCATTTTGGAAGGTTGTCTATGGTCGAGATTTTGGTTACTCTAATAGATGGTAGCCTTGTAATTATGGAAGGTAGTCTGTTTTCGAGATTTTTGTTACTCCAATGGATGGTAGCCTGGTCATTAATGAAGGTAGTTTGTTGTTCATATTTTTGTTACTCCAATGGATGGTAGCCTTGTCATTATGGAAGGTAGTCAATTGTCGAGATTTTTGTTACTCAAATGGATGGTAGCCTTGTCATTATGGAAGGTTGTCTGTTGTCAAGATTTTTATTACTCCAATGGATGGTAGCCTTGTCATTATGGAAGGTAGTCTATTTTCGAGATTTTTGTTACTCCAATAGATGGTAGCCTTGTCATTATGTAAGGTAGTTTGTCGTTGTGATTTATGTTACTCAAATGGATGGTAGCCTTGTCATTATGGATGGTAGTCTGTTTTCGAGATTTTTGTTATTCCAATGGATTGTAGCCTTGTCATTATGGAACGTATTCTGTTGTCCATGTTTTTGTTACTCCAATGGATAATATCATTGCCATTATGGAAGGTAGTTTGTTGTCGATATTTTTATTATTCCAATGGATGGTAGCCTTGTCATTATGGAAGGTAGTATATTGTCGATATTTTTGTTACTCCAATGGATGGTAGCCTTGTCATTATTGAAAGTAGTCCGTTGTCGACATTTTTGTTACTTCAATGGATGGTAGCCTTGTCATTATGGAAGGTAGTCTATTATCGATATTTTTGTTACTCCAATGGATGATAGCATTGTCATTTTGGAAGGTTGTCTATTGTCGAGATTTTGGTTACTCTAATAGATGGTAGCCTTGTAATTATGGAAGGTAGTTTGTTTTCGAGATTTTTGTTACTCCAATGGATGGTAGCCTGGTCATTATGGAAGGTAGTTTGTTGTTCATATTTTTGTTACTCCAATAGATGGTAGCCATGTCATTATGGAAGGTAGTCAATTGTCAAGATTTTTGTTACTCCAATGGATGGTAGCCTTGTCATTATGGAAGGTTGACTATTGTCGAGATTTTTGTTACTATAATGCATGGTAGCCTTGACATTAAGGAAGGTATTCTATTATCCATATTTTGGTTACTACAATGGATGGTAGCCTTGTCATTATGGAACATAGTCTATTGTAGATATTTTTGTTACTCCAATGCATGGTAGCCTTGTCATTATGGAAGGTAGTCTGTTGTCTAGATTTTTGTTACTCCATTGGATGGTAGCCTTGTCATTATGGAAGGTAGTCTGTTGTCAAGATTTTTGTTACTCCAATGGTTCCTAGCCTTGTCATTCTAGAAGGTAGTCTGTCGTTGTGATTTTTGTCACTCCAATGGATGGTAGCCTTGTCACTATGGAAGGTAGTTTGTTGTTCAGATTTTTGTTACTGCAATGGTTGGTAGCCTTGTCATTAAGGAAGGTAGTATATTGTCGAGATTTTTGTTACTCCAATGGATGGTAGCATTATCATTATGGAAGGATGTCTGTTGTCGAGATTTTTGTTACTCCAATGGATGGTAGCCTTGTCATTATGGAAGGTAGTCTGTTTTCGAGATTTTTGTTACTCCAATGGATGGTAGCCTGGTAATTAATGAAGGTAGTTTGTTGTTCATATTTTTGTTACTCCAATGGATGGTAGATATGTCATTATGGAAGGTAGTCAATTGTCGAGATTTTTGTTACTCAAATGGATGGTAGCCTTGTCATTATGGAAGGTTGTCTGTTGTCAAGATTTTTGTTACTCCAATGGATGGTAGCCTTGTCATTATGGAAGGTAGTCTGTTTTCGAGATTTTTGTTACTCCAATGGATGGTAGCCTTGTCACTATGGAAGGTATGTTCATATTTTTGTTACTCCAATGGGTGCTAGCCTTGTCATTATGGAAGGTAGTATGTCATTGTGATTTCTGTCACTCCAATGGATGGTAGCCTTGTCACTATGGAAGGTAGTTTGTTGTTCATATTTTTGTTACTTCAATTGATGGTAGCCTTGTAATTATGGAAGGTAGTCTATTGTCGAGATTTTTGTTACTCCAATGGATGGTAGAATTATCATTATGGAAGGTTGTCTGTTGTCGAGATTTTTTTTACTCCAAAGGATGGTAGCCTTGTCATTATGTAAGGTAGTCTGTTGTCAAGATTTTTGTTACTCCAATAGATGGTAGCCTTGTCATTATGTAAGGTAGTTTGTCGTTGTGATTTATGTTACTCAAATGGATGGTAGCCTTGTCATTATGGATGGTAGTTTGTTGTCGAGATTTTTGTTATTCCAATAAATTGTAGCCTTGTCATTATGGAACGTATTCTGTTGTCCATGTTTTTGTTACTCCAATGGATAATATCATTGCCATTATGGAAGGTAGTTTGTTGTCGATATTTTTATTATTCCAATGGATGGTAGCCTTGTCATTATGGAAGGTAGTATATTGTCGATATTTTTGTTACTCCAACGGATGGTAGCCTTGTCATTATGGAAAGTAGTCTGTTGTCGACATTTTTGTTACTTCAATGGATGGTAGCCTTGTCATTATGGAAGGTTGTCTATTATCGATATTTTTGTTACTCCAATGGATGATAGCATTGTCATTTTGGAAGGTTGTCTATTGTCGAGATTTTGGTTACTCTAATAGATGGTAGCCTTGTAATTATGGAAGGTAGTTTGTTTTCGAGATTTTTGTTACTCCAATGGATGGTAGCCTGGTCATTATGGAAGGTAGTTTTTTGTTCATATTTTTGTTACTCCAATAGATGGTAGCCATGTCATTATGGAAGGTAGTCAATTGTCAAGATTTTTATTACTCCTATGGATGGTAGCCTTGTCTTTATGGAAGGTTAACTATTGTCGAGATTTTTTTTACTATAATGGATGGTAGCCTCGACATTAGGGAAGGTATTCTATTATCCATATTTTGGTTACTATAATGGATGGTAGCCTTGTCATTATGGAACATAGTCTATTGTAGATATTTTTGTTACTCCAATGCATGGTAGCCTTGTCATTATGGAAGGTAGTCTGTTGTCTAGATTTTTGTTACTCCATTGGATGGTAGCCTTGTCATTATGGAAGGTAGTCTGTTGTCGAGATTTTTGTTACTCCAATGGTTGCTAGCCTTGTCATTCTAGAAGGTAGTCTGTCGTTGTGATTTCTGTCACTCCAATGGATGGTAGCCTTGTCACTATGGAAGGTAGTCTGTTGTTCAGATTTTTGTTACTGCAATGGATGGTAGCATTATCATTATGGAAGGATGTCTGTTGTCGAGATTTTTGTTACTCCAATGGATGGTAGCCTTGTCATTATGGAAGGTAGTCTGTTTTCGAGATTTTTGTTACTCCAATGGATGGTAGCCTTGTCACTATGGAAGGTATGTTCATATTTTTGTTACTCTAATGGATGGTAGCCTTGTCATTATGGAAGGTAGTCTGTCGTTGTGATTTCTGTCACTCCAATGGATGGTAGCCTTGTGACTATGGAAGGTAGTCTGTTGTTCATATTTTTGTTACTCCAATGGATGGTAGCCTAGTCATTATGGAAGGTAGTCTATTATCGAGATTTTTGTTATTCCATTGGATGGTAGCCTTCTCATTATGGAAGGTAGTCTATTGTCGAGATTTTTGTTACTCCAATGGGTGCTAGCCTTGTCATTATGGAAGGTAGTATGTTGTTGTGATTTATGTCACTCCAATGGATGGTAGCCTTGTCACTATGGATGGTAGTCTGTTTTTCATATTTTTGTTACTTCAATTGATGGTAGCCTTGTCATTATTGAAGGTAGTCTATTGTCGAGAATTTTGTTACTCCAATGGATGGTAGCATTATCATTATGGAAGGTTGTATGTTGTCAAGATTTTTGTTACTCCAATGGATGGTAGCCTTGTCATTATGGAAGGTAGTTTGTTGTCAAGATTTTTGTTAATCCAATAGATGGTAGGCTTGTCATTATGGAAGGTAGTCAGTTGTCGAGATTTTTGTTACTCAAATGGAAGGTATCGTTGTCATTATGGATGGTTGTTTGTTGTCGAGATTTTTGTTATTCCAATGGATTGTAATCTTGTTATTATGGAACGTATTCTGTTGTCGATGTTTTTGTTACTCCAATGGATGGTATCGTTGTCATTATGGAAGGTAGTGTGTTGTCGAGATTTTTGTTATTCCAATGAATGATAGCCTTGTCATTATGGAAGGTAGTTTATTGTGAATATTTTTGTTACTCCAATAGATGGTAGCCTTGTCATTTTGAAAGGAAGTCCGTTGTCGATATTTTTGTTACTTCAATGGATGGTATACTTGTCATTATGGATGGTATACTTGTCACAATGGATTTTTGTTACTCCAATGGATGCTAGCCTTGTCATTCTAGAAGGTAGTCTGTCGTTGTGATTTCTGTCACTCCAATGGATGGTAGCCTTGTCACTATGGAAGGTAGTCTGTTGTTCAGATTTTTGTTACTCCAATGGATGGTAGCCTTGTCATTATGGAAGGTAGTCTATTGTCGATATTTTTGTTACTCCAATGGATGGTAGCATTATCATTATGGAAGGTTGTCTGTTGTTGAGATTATTGTTACTCCAATGGATGGTAGCCTTGTCATTATGGAAGGTAGTCTGTTTTTGTGATTTTTCTTACTCCAATGGATGGTATCCTTGTCACTATGGAAGGTATGTTCATATTTTTGTTACTCCAATGGGTTCTAGCCTTGTCATTATGGAAGGTAGTTTGTCGTTGTGATTTCTGTCACTCCAATGGATGGTAGCCTTGTCACTATGGAAGGTAGTCTGTTGTTCATATTTTTGTTACTCCAATGGATGGTAGCCTTTTCATTATGGAAGGTAGTCTATTGTCAAGATTTTTGTTACTCCAATGGATGGTAGCCTTGTCATTATGGAAAGTAGTCCGTTGTCGACATTTTTGTTACTTCAATGGATGGTAGCCTTGTCATTATGGAAGGTAGTCTATTATCGATATTTTTGTTACTCCAATGGATGATAGCATTGTCATTTTGGAAGGTTGTCTATTGTCGAGATTTTGGTTACTCTAATAGATGGTAGCCTTGTAATTATGGAAGGTAGTTTGTTTTCGAGATTTTTGTTACTCCAATGGATGGTAGCCTGGTCATTATGGAAGGTAGTTTGTTGTTCATATTTTTGTTACTCCAATAGATGGTAGCCATGTCATTATGGAAGGTAGTCAATTGTCAAGATTTTTGTTACTCCAATGCATGGTAGCCTTGTCATTATGGAAGGTTGACTATTGTCGAGATTTTTATTACAATAATGGATGGTAGCCTTGACATTAAGGAAGGTATTCTATTATCCATATTTTGGTTACTACAATGGATGGTAGCCTTGTCATTATGGAACATAGTCTATTGTAGATATTTTTGTTACTCCAATGCATGGTAGCCTTGTCATTATGGAAGGTAGTCTGTTGTCTAGATTTTTGTTACTCCATTGGATGGTAGCCTTGTCATTATGGAAGGTAGTCTGTTGTCAAGATTTTTGTTACTCCAATGGTTCCTAGCCTTGTCATTCTAGAAGGTAGTCTGTCGTTGTGATTTCTGTCACTCCAATGGATGGTAGCCTTGTCACTATGGAAGGTAGTCTGTTGTTCATATTTTTGTTACTGCAATGGTTGGTAGCCTTGTCATTAAGGAAGGTAGTATATTGTCGAGATTTTTGTTACTCCAATGGATGGTAGCATTATCATTATGGAAGGATGTCTGTTGTCGAGATTTTTGTTACTCCAATGGATGGTAGCCTTGTCATTATGGAAGGTAGTCTGTTTTCGAGATTTTTGTTACTCCAATGGATGGTATCCTTGTCACTATGGAAGGTATGTTCATATTTTTGTTACTCTAATGGATGGTAGCCTTGTCATTATGGAAGGTAGTCTGTCGTTGTGATTTCTGTCACTCCAATGGATGGTAGCCTTGTGACTATGGAAGGTAGTCTGTTGTTCAAATTTTTGTTACTCCAATGGATGGTAGCCTAGTCATTATGGAAGGTAGTCTATTGTCGAGATTTTTGTTATTCCATTGGATGGTAGCCTTCTCATTATGGAAGGTAGTCTATTGTCGAGATTTTTGTTACTCCAATGGGTTCTAGCCTTGTCATTATGGAAGGTAGTATGTCGTTGTGATTTATGTCACTCCAATGGATGGTAGCCTTGTCACTATGGAAGGTAGTCTGTTTTTCATATTTTTGTTACTTCAATTGATGGTAGCCTTGTCATTATTGAAGGTAGTCTATTGTCGAGATTTTTGTTACTCCAATGGATGGTAGCATTATCATTATGGAAGGTTGTATGTTGTCAAGATTTTTGTTACTCCAATGGATGGTAGCCTTGTCATTATGGAAGGTAGTCTGTTGTCAAGATTTTTATTAATCCAATAGATGGTAGGCTTGTCATTATGGAAGGTAGTCAGTTGTCGAGATTTTTGTTACTCCAATGGAAGGTATCGTTGTCATTATGGATGGTTGTTTGTTTATCGAGATTTTTGTTATTCCAATGGATTGTAGCCTTGTTATTATGGAACGTATTCTGTTGTCGATGTTTTTGTTACTCCAATGGATGGTATCATTGTCATTATGGAAGGAAGTGTGTTGTCAAGATTTTTGTTATTCCAATGAATGATAGCCTTGTCATTATGGAAGGTAGTTTATTGTGAATATTTTTGTTACTCCAATAGATGGTAGCCTTGTCATTTTGAAAGGAAGTCCATTGTCGATATTTTTGTTACTTCAATGGATGGTATCCTTGTCATTATGGAAGGTAGTTTGTTGTAGATATTTTTGTTACTCCAATGGATGCTAGCCTTTTAATTATAAAAGGTAATCTATTGTCGATATTTTTGTTACTCCAATGGATGATAGCATTGTCATTTTGGAAGGTTGTCTATGGTCGAGATTTTGTCTACTCTAATAGATGGTAGCCTTGTAATTATGGAAGGTAGTCTGTTTTCGAGATTTTTGTTACTCCAATGGATGGTAGCCTGGTCATTAATGAAGGTAGTTTGTTGTTCATATTTTTGTTACTCCAATGGATGGTAGATTTGTCATTATGGAAGGTAGTCAATTGTCGAGATTTTTGTTACTCAAATGGATGGTAGCCTTGTCATTATGGAAGGTTGTCTGTTGTCAAGATTTTTGTTACTCCAATGGATGGTAGCCTTGTCATTATGGAAGGTAGTCTGTTTTCGAGATTTTTGTTACTCCAATGGATGGTAGCCTTGTTACTATGGAAGGTATGTTCATATTTTTGTTACTCCAATGGGTGCTAGCCTTGTCATTATGGAAGGTAGTATGTCGTTGTGATTTCTGTCACTCCAATGGATGGTAGCCTTGTCACTATGGAAGGTAGTTTGTTGTTCATATTTTTGTTACTTCAATTGATGGTAGCCTTGTAATTATGGAAGGTAGTCTATTGTCGAGATTTTTGTTACTCCAATGGATGGTAGCATTATCATTATGGAAGGTTGTCTGTTGTCGAGATTTTTTTTACTCCAAAGGATGGTAGCCTTGTCATTATGTAAGGTAGTCTGTTGTCAAGATTTTTGTTACTCCAATAGATGGTAGCCTTGTCATTATGTAAGGTAGTTTGTCGTTGTGATTTATGTTACTCAAATGGATGGTAGCCTTGTCATTATGGATGGTAGTTTGTTGTCGAGATTTTTGTTATTCCAATGGATTGTAGCCTTGTCATTATGGAACGTATTCTGTTGTCCATGTTTTTGTTACTCCAATGGATAATATCATTGCCATTATGGAAGGTAGTTTGTTGTCGATATTTTTATTATTCCAATGGATGGTAGCCTTGTCATTATGGAAGGTAGTATATTGTCGATATTTTTGTTACTCCAACGGATGGTAGCCTTGTCATTATGGAAAGTAGTCTGTTATCGACATTTTTGTTACTTCAGTGGATGGTAGCCTTGTCATTATGGAAGGTAGTCTATTATCGATATTTTTGTTACTCCAATGGATGATAGCATTGTCATTTTGGAAGGTTCTCTATTGTCGAGATTTTGGTTACTCTAATAGATGGTAGCCTTGTAATTATGGAAGGTAGTTTGTTTTCGAGATTTTTGTTACTCCAATGGATGGTAGCCTGGTCATTATGGAAGGTAGTTTGTTGTTCATATTTTTGTTACTCCAATAGATGGTAGCCATGTCATTATGGAAGGTAGTCAATTGTCAAGATTTTTATTACTCCTATGGATGGTAGCCTTGTCTTTATGGAAGGTTAACTATTGTCGAGATTTTTTTTACTATAATGGATGGTAGCCTCGACATTAGGGAAGGTATTCTATTATCCATATTTTGGTTACTACAATGGATGGTAGCCTTGTCATTATGGAACATAGTCTATTGTAGATATTTTTGTTACTCCAATGCATGGTAGCCTTGTCATTATGGAAGGTAGTCTGTTGTCTAGATTTTTGTTACTCCATTGGATGGTAGCCTTGTCATTATGGAAGGTAGTCTGTTGTCGAGATTTTTGTTACTCCAATGGTTGCTAGCCTTGTCATTCTAGAAGGTAGTCTGTCGTTGTGATTTCTGTCACTCCAATGGATGGTAGCCTTGTCACTATCGAAGGTAGTCTGTTGTTCAGATTTTTGTTACTGCAATGGATGGTAGCATTATCATTATGGAAGGATGTCTGTTGTCGAGATTTTTGTTACTCCAATGGATGGTAGCCTTGTCATTATGGAAGGTAGTCTGTTTTCGAGATTTTTGTTACTCCAATGGATGGTAGCCTTGTCACTATGGAAGGTATGTTCATATTTTTGTTACTCTAATGGATGGTAGCCTTGTCATTATGGAAGGTAGTCTGTCGTTGTGATTTCTGTCACTCCAATGGATGGTAGCCTTGTGACTATGGAAGGTAGTCTGTTGTTCATATTTTTGTTACTCCAATGGATGGTAGCCTAGTCATTATGGAAGGTAGTCTATTATCGAGATTTTTGTTATTCCATTGGATGGTAGCCTTCTCATTATGGAAGGTAGTCTATTGTCGAGATTTTTGTTACTCCAATGGGTGCTAGCCTTGTCATTATGGAAGGTAGTATGTCGTTGTGATTTATGTCACTCCAATGGATGGTAGCCTTGTCACTATGGATGGTAGTCTATTTTTCATATTTTTGTTACTTCAATTGATGGTAGCCTTGTCATTATTGAAGGTAGTCTATTGTCGAGAATTTTGTTACTCCAATGGATGGTAGCATTATCATTATGGAAGGTTGTATGTTGTCAAGATTTTTGTTACTCCAATGGATGGTAGCCTTGTCATTATGGAAGGTAGTCTGTTGTCAAGATTTTTGTTAATCCAATAGATGGTAGGCTTGTCATTATGGAAGGTAGTCAGTTGTCGAGATTTTTGTTACTCCAATGGAAGGTATCATTGTCATTATGGATGGTTGTTTGTTGTCGAGATTTTGGTTATTCCAATGGATTGTAGCCTTGTTATTATGGAACGTATTCTGTTGTCGATGTTTTTGTTACTCCAATGGATGGTATCGTTGTCATTATGGAAGGTAGTGTGTTGTCGAGATTTTTGTTATTCCAATGAATGATAGCCTTGTCATTATGGAAGGTAGTTTATTGTGAATATTTTTGTTACTCCAATAGATGGTAGCCTTGTCATTTTGAAAGGAAGTTCGTTGTCGATATTTTTGTTACTTCAATGGATGGTATACTTGTCATTATGGATGGTATACTTGTCACAATGGATTTTTGTTACTCCAATGGATGCAAGCCTTTTCATTCTAGAAGGTAGTCTGTCGTTGTGATTTCTGTCACTCCAATGGATGGTAGCCTTGTCACTATGGAAGGTAGTCTGTTGTTCAGATTTTTGTTACTCCAATGGATGGTAGCCTTGTCATTATGGAAGGTAGTCTATTGTCGATATTTTTGTTACTCCAATGGATGGTAGCATTATCATTATGGAAGGTTGTCTGTTGTTGAGATTATTGTTACTCCAATGGATGGTAGCCTTGTCATTATGGAAGGTAGTCTGTTTTTGTGATTTTTCTTACTCCAATGGATGGTATCCTTGTCACTATGGAAGGTATGTTCATATTTTTGTTACTCCAATGGGTTCTAGCCTTGTCATTATGGAAGGTAGTCTGTCGTTGTGATTTCTGTCACTCCAATGGATGGTAGCCTTGTCACTATGGAAGGTAGTCTGTTGTTCATATTTTTGTTACTCCAATGGATGCTAGCCTTTTCATTATGGAAGGTAGTCTATTGTCAAGATTTTTGTTACTCCAATGGATGGTAGCCTTGTCATTATGGAACGTAACCTGCTGTCGATGTTTTTGTTAATGCAATGGATGGTAGCCTTGTCATTATGGAAGGTAGTGTGTTATCAAGATTTTTGTTATTCCAATGGATGGTAGACTTCTCATTATGGAAGGTAGTCTGTTGTCGAGATTTTTGTTACACCAATGGGTGCTAGCCTTGTCATTATGGAAGGTAGTATGTCGTTCTGATTTCTGTCACTCTAATGGATAGTAGCCTTGTCACTATGGAAGGTAGTCTGTTGTTCATATTTTTGTTACTCCAATGGATGGTAGCCTTGTCATTATGGAAGGTAGTCTATTGTCGAGATTTTTGTTACTCCAATGGATGGTAGCCTTGTCATTATGGAATGTTGTCTATTGTCGAGATTTTTGTTACTATAATGGATGGTAGACTTGACATTATGGAAGGTATTCTATTATCCATATTTTTGTTACTACAATGTATGGTAGCCTTGTCATTATGGAAGGCAGTCTGTTGTCGAGATTTTTGTTACTCCAAAAATGCTAGCCTTGTCATTCTAGAAGGTAGTCTGTCGTTGTGATTTCTGTCACTCCAATGGATGGTATCCTTGTCATTATGGAAGGTAGTCTGTTGTCGAGATTTTTGTTACTCCAATGGATGCTAGCCTTGTCATTCTAGAAGGTAGTCTGTCGTTGTGATTTCTGTCACTCCAATGGATGGTAGCCTTGTCACTATGAAAGGTAGTCTGTTGTTCAGATTTTTGTTACTCCAATGGATGGTAGCCTTGTCATTATGGAAGGTAGTCTATTGTCGATATTTTTGTTACTCCAATGGATGGTAGCATTATCATTATGGAAGGTTGTCTGTTGTTGAGATTATTGTTACTCCAATGGATGGTAGCCTTGTCATTATGGAAGGTAGTCTGTTTTCGATATTTTTCTTACTCCAATGGATGGTATCCTTGTCACTATGGAAGGTATGTTCATATTTTTGTTACTCCATTAGGTTCTAGCCTTGTCATTATGGAAGGTAGTCTGTCGTTGTGATTTTTGTCACTCCAATGGATGGTAGCCTTGTCACTATGGAAGGTAGTCTGTTGTTCATATTTTTGTTACTCCAATGGATGGTAGCCTTTTCATTATGGAAGGTAGTCTATTGTCAAGATTTTTGTTACTCCAATGGATGGTAGCCTTGTCATTATGGAACGTAACCTGCTGTCGATGTTTTTGTTAATGCAATGGATGGTAGCCTTGTCATTATGGAAGGTAGTCTGTTGTCGAGATTTTTGTTATTCCAATGGATGGTAGCCTTCTCATTATGGAAGGTAGTCTGTTGTCGAGATTTTTGTTACACCAATGGATGCTAGCCTTGTCATTATGGAAGGTAGTATGTCGTTGTGATTTCTGTCACTCTAATGGATAGTAGCCTTGTCACTATGGAAGGTAGTCTGTTGTTCATATTTTTGTTACTCCAATGGATGGTAGCCTTGTCATTATAGAAGGTAGTCTATTGTCGAGATTTTTGTTACTCCAATGGATGGCAGCCTTGTCATTATGGAATGTTGTCTATTGTCGAGATTTTTGTTACTATAATGGATGGTAGCATTGACATTATGGAAGGTATTCTATTATCCATATTTTTGTTACTACAATGTATGGTAGCCTTGTCATTATGGAAGGTAGTCTGTTGTCGAGATTTTTGTTACTCCAAAAATGCTAGCCTTGTCATTCTAGAAGGTAGTCTGTCGTTGTGATTTCTGTCACTCCAATGGATGGTAGCCTTGTCACTATGGAAGGTAGTCTGTTGTTCAGATTTTTGTTACTCCAATGGATGGTAGCCTTGTCATTATGGAAGGTAGTCTATTGTCGATATTTTTGTTACTCCAATGGATGGTATCCTTGTCACTATGGAAGGTATGTTCATATTTTTTTTACTCCAATGGGTGCTAGCCTTGTCATTATGGAATGTAGTATGTCGTTGTGATTTCTGTCACTCCAATGGATGGTAGCCTTGTCACTATGGAAGGTAGTATGTTGTTCATATTTTTGTTACTCCAATGGATGGTAGCCTTGTCATTATGGAAGGTAGTCTATTGTCGATATTTTTGTTACTCCAATGGATGGTAGCCTTATCATTATGGAAGGTTGTCTGTTGTTGAGATTTTTGTTACTCCAATGGATGATAGCCTTGTCATTATGGAAGGTAGTCTGTTTTCGAGATTTTTGTTACTCCAATGGATGGTATCCTTGTCACTATGGAAGGTATGTTCATATTTTTGTTACTCCAATGGGTGCTAGCCTTGTCATTATGGAAGGTAGTATGTCATTGTGATTTCTGTCACTCTAATGGATAGTAGCCTTGTCACTATGGAAGGTAGTTTGTTGTTCATATTTTTGTTACTCCAATGGATGGTAGCCTTGTAATTATATAAGGTAGTCTATTGTCGATATTTTTGTTACTCCAATGGATGGTAGCCTTGTCATTATGGAATGTTGTCTATTGTCGAGTTTTTTGTTACTATAATGGATGGTAGCCTTGACATTATGGAAGGTATTCTATTATCCATATTTTGGTTAATACAATGTATGGTAGCCTCGTCATTATGGAACATAGTCTATTGTAGATATTCTTGTTACTCCAATGCATGGTAGCCTTGTCATTATGGAAGGTAGTTTGTTGTCTAGATTTTTGTTACTCCAATGGATGGTAGCCTTGTCATTATGACAGGTAGTCTGTTGTCGAGATTTTTGTTACTCCAATGGATGCTAGCCTTGTAATTCTAGAAGCTAGTATGTCGTTGTGATTTCTGTCACTCCAATGGATGGTAGCCTTGTCACTATAGAAGGTAGTCTGTTGTTCATATTTTTGTTACTCCAATGGATGGTAGCCTTGTCATTATGAAAGGTAGTCTATTGTCGATATTTTTGTTACTCCAATGGATGGTAGCATTATCATTATGGAAGGTTGTCTGTTGTTGTGATTTTTGTTACTCCAATGGATGGTAGCCTTGTCATTATGGAAGGTAGTCTGTTTTCGAGATTTTTGTTACTCCAATGGATGGTATCCTTGTCACTATGGAAGGTATGTTCATATTTTTGTTACTCCAATGGGTGCTAGCCTTGTCATTATGGAAGGTAGTCTGTCGTTGTGATTTCTGTCACTCCAATGGATGGTAGCCTCGTCACTATGGAAGGTAGTCTGTTGTTCATATTTTTGTTACTCCAATGGATGGTAGCCTTGTCATTATTGAAGGTAGTCTATTGTCAAGATTTTTGTTACTCCAATGGACGGTAGCCTTGTCACTATGGAAGGTAGTATGTTGTTCATATTTTTGTTACTCCAATGGATTGTAGCCTTGTCATTATGGAAGGTAGTCTATTGTCGAGATTTTTGTTACTCCAATGGATGGTAGCCTTGTCATTATGGAATGTTGTCTATTGTCGAGATTTTTGTTACTATAATGGATGGTAGCCTTGACATAATGGAAGGTATTCTATTATCCATATTTTGGTTACTACAATGTATGGTTGCCTTGTCATTATGGAACATAGTCTATTGTAGATATTTTTGTTACTCCAATGCATGGTAGCCTTGTCATTATGGAAGGTAGTATGTTGTCTAGATTTTTGTTACTTCAATGGATGGTAGCCTTCTCATTATGGAAGGTAGTCTGTTGTCGAGATTTTTGTTACTCCAATGGATGCTAGCCTTGTCATTCTAAAAGGTAGTCTATCGTTGTGATTTCTGTCACTCCAATGGATGGTAGCCTTGTCACTATGGAAGGTAGTCTGTTGTTCAGATTTTTGTTACTCCAATGGATGGTAGCCTTGTCATTATGGAAGGTAGTGTATTGTCGATATTTTTGTTACTCCAATGGATGGTAGCATTATCATTATGGAAGGTTGTCTGTTGTTGAGATTTTTGTTACTCCAATGGATGATAGCCTTGTCATTATGGAAGGTAGTCTGTTTTCGAGATTTTTGATACTCCAATGGATGGTATCCTTATCACTATGGAAGGTATGTTCATATTTTTGTTACTCCAAAGGGTGCTAGCCTTGTCATTATGGAAGGTAGTATGTCGTTGTGATTTCTGTTACTCCAATGGATGGTAGCCTTGTCATTATGGAAGGTAGTTTGTTGTTCATATTTTTGTTACTCCAATGGATGGTTGCCTTGTCATTATGGAAGGTAGTCTATTGTCGAGATTTTTGTTACTCCAATGGATGGTAGCCTTGTCATTATGGAAGGTTGTCTATTGTCGATATTTTTGTTACTATAATGGATGGTAGCCTTGACATTATGGAAGGTATTCTATTATCCGTATTTTCGTTACTACAATGGATGGTAGCCTTGTCATTATGGAACATAGTCTATTATAGATATTTTTGTTACTCCAATGCATGGTAGCCTCGTCATTATGGAAGGTAGTCTGTTGTCTACATTTTTGTTACTCCAATGGATAGTAGCCTTATCATTATATAAGGTAGTCTGTTTTTGAGATTTTTGTTACTCCAATGGATGGTAGCCTTGTCACTATGGAAAGTATGTTCATATTTTTGTTACTCCAATGGATGGTAGCCTTGTCATTATGGAAGGTAGTCTGTCGTTGAGATTTCTTTCACTCCAATGGTTGATAGCCTTGTCACTGTGGAAGGTAGTCTGTTGTTCAAATTTTTGTTACTCCTATGGATGGTAGCCTTGTCATTGTGGAAGTTAGTCTATTGTCGAGATTTTTGTTACTCCAATGGATGGTAGCATTATCATTATAGAAGGTTGTCTGTTGTCGACATTTTTGTTACTCCAATGGATGGTAGCCATGTCATTATGGAAGGTAGTCTGTTGTCAAGATTTTTGTTACTCCAATAGATGGTAGCCTTGTCATTATGGAAGGTAGTTAGTTGTCGAGATTTTTGTTAATCCAGTGGAAGGTATCATTGTCATTATGGATGGTAGTCGGTTGTCGAGATTTTTGTTATTCCAATGGATTGTAGCCTTGTCATTATGGAACGTATTCTGTTATCGATGTTTTTGTTACTCTAATGGATGGTAGCCTTGTCATTAAGGAAGGTAATCTGTTGTCGAGATTTTTGTTATTCCAATGAATGTTATCCTTGTCATTATAAACGGTAGTCTGTTGTCGAGATTTTTGTTACTCCAATGGATTCTAGCCTTGTCATTATGGAAGGTAGTATGTCTTTGTGATTTCTATCACTCCAATGGATGGTAGCCTTGTCACTATGGAAGGTAGTATGTTGTTCAAATTTTTGTTACTCCAATGGATGGTAGCCTTGTAATTATAGAAGGTAGTCTATTGTCGATATTTTTGTTACCCCAATGGATGATAGCATTCTCATTATGGAAGGTTGTCTATTGTCGAGATTTTTGTTATTCTAATAGATGGTATCCTTGTAATTATGGAAGGTAGTTTGTTTTCGAGATTTTTGTTACTCCAATGGATGGTATCATTGTCATTATGGATGGTAGTCTATTGTTGAGATTTTTTTTATTCTAATGGATTGTAGCCTTCTTATTATGGAACATAGTCTGTTGTCGATGTTTTTGTTACTCCAATGGATGGTATCGTTTTCATTATGGAAGGTAGTTTGTTGTCGAGATTTTTGTTATTCCAATGGATGGTAGCCTTGTCATTATGGAAGGTTGTCTGTTTTCGATATTTTTGTTACTCCAATGGATGGTAGCCTTGTCATTATGAAAGGTAGTCCGTTGTTGAGATTTTTGTCACTTCAATGGATGGTAGCCTTGACATTATGGAAGGTAGTTAGTTGTAGAGATTTTTGTTACTTCAATGGATGCTAGCCTTGTAATTATAGAAGGTAGTCTATTGTCGATATTTTTGTTACTCCAATGGATGATAGCATTGTAATTATGGAAGGTTGTCTATTGTCGAGATTTTTGTTACTTTAATAGATGGTAGCCTTGTAATTATGGAAGGTAGTCTGTTTTCGAGATTTTTGTTACTCCAATGATGGTAGCCTTGTCATTATGGAAGGTAGTTTGTTGTTCATATTTTTGTTACTCCAATGGATGGTAGCCTTGTAATTATAGAAGGTAGTCTATTGTCGATATTTTTGTTACTCCAATGGATGATAGCATTCTCATTATGGAAGGTTGTCTATTGTCGAGATTTTTGTTATTCTAATAGATGGTATCCTTGTAATTATGAAAGGTAGTTTGTTTTCGATATTTTTGTTACTCCAATGGATGGTATCATTGTCATTATGGATGGTAGTCTATTGTTGAGAATTTTTTTATTCTAATGGATTGTAGCCTTCTTATTATGGAACATAGTCTGTTGTCGATGTTTTTGTTACTCCAATGGATGGTATCGTTTTCATTATGGAAGGTAGTTTGTTGTCGAGATTTTTGTTATTCCAATGGATGGTAGCCTTGTCATTATGGAAGGTTGTATATTTTCGATATTTTTGTTACTCCAATGGATGGTAGCCTAGTCATTATGAAAGGTAGTCCGTTGTCGAGATTTTTGTCACTTAAATGGATGGTAGCCTTGTCATTATGGAAGGTAGTTAGTTGTAGAGATTTTTGTTACTTCAATGGATGCTAGCCTTGTAATTATAGAAGGTAGTCTAATGTCGATATTTTTGTTACTCCAATGGATGATAGCATTGTAATTATGGAAGGCTATCCATTGTCGAGATTTTTGTTACTCTAATAGATGGTAGCCTTGTAATTATGGAAGGTAGTCTGTTTTCGAGATTTTTGTTACTCCAATGGATGGTAGCCTTGTCATTATGGAAGGTAGTTTGTTGTTCATATTTTTGTTACTCCAATGGATGGTAGCCTTGTCATTATGGAAGGTAGTCTATTGTCTAGATTTTTGTTACTCCAATGGATGGTAGCCTTGTCATTATGGAAGGTTGTCTATTGTCGAGATTTTTATTACTATAATGGATGGTATCCTTGACATTATGGAAGGTAGTCTATCGTTGTGATTTCTGTCACTCCAATGGATGGTAGCCTTGTCACTATGGAAGGTAGTCTGTTGTTCAGATTTTTGTTACTCCAATGGATGGTAGCCTTGTCATTATGGAAGGTAGTGTATTGTCGATATTTTTGTTACTCCAATGGATGGTAGCATTATCATTATGGAAGGTTGTCTGTTGTTGAGATTTTTGTTACTCCAATGGATGATAGCCTTGTCATTATGGAAGGTAGTCTGTTTTCGAGATTTTTGATACTCCAATGGATGGTATCCTTATCACTATGGAAGGTATGTTCATATTTTTGTTACTCCAATGGGTGCTAGCCTTGTCATTATGGAAGGTAGTATGTCGTTGTGATTTCTGTTACTCCAATGGATGGTAGCCTTGTCATTATGGAAGGTAGTTTGTTGTTCATATTTTTGTTACTCCAATGGATGGTTGCCTTGTCATTATGGAAGGTAGTCTATTGTCGAGATTTTTGTTACTCCAATGGATGTTAGCCTTGTCATTATGGAAGGTTGTCTATTGTCGATATTGTTGTTACTATAATGGATGGTAGCCTTGACATTATGGAAGGTATTCTATTATCCGTATTTTCGTTACTACAATGGATGGTAGCCTTGTCATTATGGAACATAGTCTATTGTAGATATTTTTGTTACTCCAATGCATGGTAGCCTCGTCATTATGGAAGGTAGTCTGTTGTCTAAATTTTTGTTACTCCAATGGATAGTAGCCTTATCATTATATAAGGTAGTCTGTTTTTGAGATTTTTGTTACTCCAATGGATGGTAGCCTTGTCACTATGGAAAGTATGTTCATATTTTTGTTACTCCAATGGATGGTAGCCTTGTCATTATGGAAGGTAGTCTGTCGTTGAGATTTCTTTCACTCCAATGTTTGATAGCCTTGTCACTGTGGAAGGTAGTCTGTTGTTCAAATTTTTGTTACTCCTATGGATGGTAGCCTTGTCATTGTGGAAGTTAGTCTATTGTCGAGATTTTTGTTACTCCAATGGATGGTAGCATTATCATTATAGAAGGTTGTCTGTTGTCGACATTTTTGTTACTCCAATGGATGGTAGCCATGTCATTATGGAAGGTAGTCTGTTGTCAAGATTTTTTTTACTCCAATAGATGGTAGCCTTGTCATTATGGAAGGTAGTTAGTTGTCGAGATTTTTGTTAATCCAGTGGAAGGTATCATTGTCATTATGGATGGGAGTCGGTTGTCGAGATTTTTGTTATTCCAATGGATTGTAGCCTTGTCATTATGGAACATATTTTGTTATCGATGTTTTTGTTACTCTAATGGATGGTAGCCTTGTCATTAAGGAAGGTAGTCTGTTGTCGAGATTTTTGTTATTCCAATGAATGTTATCCTTGTCATTATAAAAGGTAGTCTGTTGTCGAGATTTTTGTTACTCCAATGGATGCTAGCCTTGTCATTATGGAAGGTAGTATGTCTTTGTGATTTCTATCACTCCAATGGATGGTAGCCTTGTCACTATGGAAGGTAGTATGTTGTTCAAATTTTTGTTACTCCAATGGATGGTAGCCTTGTAATTATAGAAGATAGTCTATTGTCGATATTTTTGTTACCCCAATGGATGATAGCATTCTCATTATGGAAGGTTGTCTATTGTCGAGATTTTTGTTATTCTAATAGATGGTATCCTTGTAATTATGGAAGGTAGTTTGTTTTCGAGATTTTTGTTACTCCAATGGATGGTATCATTGTCATTATGGATGGTAGTCTATTGTTGAGATTTTTTTTATTCTAATGGATTGTAGCCTTCTTATTATGGAACATAGTCTGTTGTCGATGTTTTTGTTACTCCAATGGATGGTATCGTTTTCATTATGGAAGGTAGTTTGTTGTCGAGATTTTTGTTATTCCAATGGATGGTAGCCTTGTCATTATGGAAGGTTGTCTGTTTTCGATATTTTTGTTACTCCAATGGATGGTAGCCTTGTCATTATGAAAGGTAGTCCGTTGTTGAGATTTTTGTCACTTCAATGGATGGTAGCCTTGACATTATGGAAGGTAGTTAGTTGTAGAGATTTTTGTTACTTCAATGGATGCTAGCCTTGTAATTATAGAAGGTAGTCTATTGTCGATATTTTTGTTACTCCAATGGATGATAGCATTGTAATTATGGAAGGCTGTCTATTGTCGAGATTTTTGTTACTTTAATAGATGGTAGCCTTGTAATTATGGAAGGTAGTCTGTTTTCGAGATTTTTGTTACTCCAATGGATGGTAGCCTTCTCATTATGGAAGGTAGTTTGTTGTTCATATTTTTGTTACTCCAATGGATGGTAGCCTTGTAATTATAGAAGGTAGTCTATTGTCGATATTTTTGTTACTCCAATGGATGATAGCATTCTCATTATGGAAGGTTGTCTATTGTCGAGATTTTTGTTATTCTAATAGATGGTATCCTTGTAATTATGAAAGGTAGTTTGTTTTCGATATTTTTGTTACTCCAATGGATGGTATCATTGTCATTATGGATGGTAGTCTATTGTTGAGAATTTTTTTATTCTAATGGATTGTAGCCTTCTTATTATGGAACATAGTCTGTTGTCGATGTTTTTGTTACTCCAATGGATGGTATCGTTTTCATTATGGAAGGTAGTTTGTTGTCGAGATTTTTGTTATTCCAATGGATGGTAGCCTTGTCATTATGGAAGGTTGTATATTTTCGATATTTTTGTTACTCCAATGGATGGTAGCCTAGTCATTATGAAAGGTAGTCCGTTGTCGAGATTTTTGTCACTTAAATGGATGGTAGCCTTGTCATTATGGAAGGTAGTTAGTTGTAGAGATTTTTGTTACTGCAATGGATGCTAGCCTTGTAATTATAGAAGGTAGTCTAATGTCGATATTTTTGTTACTCCAATGGATGATAGCATTGTAATTATGGAAGGCTATCCATTGTCGAGATTTTTGTTACTCTAATAGATGGTAGCCTTGTAATTATGGAAGGTAGTCTGTTTTCGAGATTTTTGTTACTCCAATGGATGGTAGCCTTGTCATTATGGAAGGTAGTTTGTTGTTCATATTTTTGTTACTCCAATGGATGGTAGCCTTGTCATTATGGAAGGTAGTCTATTGTCTAGATTTTTGTTACTCCAATGGATGGTAGCCTTGTCATTATGGAAGGTTGTCTATTGTCGAGATTTTTATT
The DNA here is from genome assembly GCA_948472305.1 of Vicia faba. Classification (NCBI taxonomy): domain Eukaryota; kingdom Viridiplantae; phylum Streptophyta; class Magnoliopsida; order Fabales; family Fabaceae; genus Vicia; species Vicia faba. Next base: position 529,350,807 of record OX451741.1, read on the forward strand.
ACTATAATGGATGGTATCCTTGACATTATGGAAGTTAGTCTATCGTTGTGATTTCTGTCACTCCAATGGATGGTAGCCTTGTCACTATGGAAGGTAGTCTGTTGTTCAGATTTTTGTTACTCCAATGGATGGTAGCCTTGTCATTATGGAAGGTAGTGTATTGTCGATATTTTTGTTACTCCAATGGATGGTAGCATTATCATTATGGAAGGTTGTCTGTTGTTGAGATTTTTGTTACTCCAATGGATGATAGCCTTGTCATTATGGAAGGTAGTCTGTTTTCGAGATTTTTGATACTCCAATGGATGGTATCCTTATCACTATGGAAGGTATGTTCATATTTTTGTTACTCCAATGGGTGCTAGCCTTGTCATTATGGAAGGTAGTATGTCGTTGTGATTTCTGTTACTCCAATGGATGGTAGCCTTGTCATTATGGAAGGTAGTTTGTTGTTCATATTTTTGTTACTCCAATGGATGGTTGCCTTGTCATTATGGAAGGTAGTCTATTGTCGAGATTTTTGTTACTCCAATGGATGTTAGCCTTGTCATTATGGAAGGTTGTCTATTGTCGATATTTTTGTTACTATAATGGATGGTAGCCTTGACATTATGGAAGGTATTCTATTATCCGTATTTTCGTTACTACAATGGATGGTAGCCTTGTCATTATGGAACATAGTCTATTGTAGATATTTTTGTTACTCCAATGCATGGTAGCCTCGTCATTATGGAAGGTAGTCTGTTGTCTAAATTTTTGTTACTCCAATGGATAGTAGCCTTATCATTATATAAGGTAGTCTGTTTTTGAGATTTTTGTTACTCCAATGGATGGTAGCCTTGTCACTATGGAAAGTATGTTCATATTTTTGTTACTCCAATGGATGGTAGCCTTGTCATTATGGAAGGTAGTCTGTCGTTGAGATTTCTTTCACTCCAATGGTTGATAGCCTTGGCACTGTGGAAGGTAGTTTGTTGTTCAAATTTTTGTTACTCCTATGGATGGTAGCCTTGTCATTGTGGAAGTTAGTCTATTGTCGAGATTTTTGTTACTCCAATGGATGGTAGCATTATCATTATAGAAGGTTGTCTGTTGTCGACATTTTTGTTACTCCAATGGATGGTAGCCATGTCATTATGGAAGGTAGTCTGTTGTCAAGATTTTTGTTACTCCAATAGATGGTAGCCTTGTCATTATGGAAGGTAGTTAGTTGTCGAGATTTTTGTTAATCTAGTGGAAGGTATCATTGTCATTATGGATGGTAGTCGGTTGTCGAGATTTTTGTTATTCCAATGGATTGTAGCCTTGTCATTATGGAACGTATTCTGTTATCGATGTTTTTGTTACTCTAATGGATGGTAGCCTTGTCATTAAGGAAGGTAGTCTGTTGTCGAGATTTTTGTTATTCCAATGAATGTTATCCTTGTCATTATAAAAGGTAGTCTGTTGTCGAGATTTTTGTTACTCCAATGGATGCTAGCCTTGTCATTATGGAAGGTAGTATGTCTTTGTGATTTCTATCACTCCAATGGATGGTAGCCTTGTCACTATGGAAGGTAGTATGTTGTTCAAATTTTTGTTACTCCAATGGATGGTAGCCTTGTAATTATAGAAGGTAGTCTATTGTCGATATTTTTGTTACCCCAATGGATGATAGCATTCTCATTATGGAAGGTTGTCTATTGTCGAGATTTTTGTTATTCTAATAGATGGTATCCTTGTAATTATGGAAGGTAGTTTGTTTTCGAGATTTTTGTTACTCCAATGGATGGTATCATTGTCATTATGGATGGTAGTCTATTGTTGAGATTTTTTTTATTCTAATGGATTGTAGCCTTCTTATTATGGAACATAGTCTGTTGTCGATGTTTTTGTTACTCCAATGGATGGTATCGTTTTCATTATGGAAGGTAGTTTGTTGTCGAGATTTTTGTTATTCCAATGGATGGTAGCCTTGTCATTATGGAAGGTTGTCTGTTTTCGATATTTTTGTTACTCCAATGGATGGTAGCCTTGTCATTATGAAAGGTAGTCCGTTGTTGAGATTTTTGTCACTTCAATGGATGGTAGCCTTGACATTATGGAAGGTAGTTAGTTGTAGAGATTTTTGTTACTTCAATGGATGCTAGCTTTGTAATTATAGAAGGTAGTCTATTGTCGATATTTTTGTTACTCCAATGGATGATAGCATTGTAATTATGGAAGGCTGTCTATTGTCGAGATTTTTGTTACTTTAATAGATGGTAGCCTTGTAATTATGGAAGGTAGTCTGTTTTCGAGATTTTTGTTACTCCAATGGATGGTAGCCTTGTCATTATGGAAGGTAGTTTGTTGTTCATATTTTTGTTACTCCAATGGATGGTAGCCTTGTAATTATAGAAGGTAGTCTATTGTCGATATTTTTGTTACTCCAATGGATGATAGCATTCTCATTATGGAAGGTTGTCTATTGTCGAGATTTTTGTTATTCTAATAGATGGTATCCTTGTAATTATGAAAGGTAGTTTGTTTTCGATATTTTTGTTACTCCAATGGATGGTATCATTGTCATTATGGATGGTAGTCTATTGTTGAGAATTTTTTTATTCTAATGGATTGTAGCCTTCTTATTATGGAACATAGTCTGTTGTCGATGTTTTTGTTACTCCAATGGATGGTATCGTTTTCATTATGGAAGGTAGTTTGTTGTCGAGATTTTTGTTATTCCAATGGATGGTAGCCTTGTCATTATGGAAGGTTGTATATTTTCGATATTTTTGTTACTCCAATGGATGGTAGCCTAGTCATTATGAAAGGTAGTCCGTTGTCGAGATTTTTGTAACTTAAATGGATGGTAGCCTTGTCATTATGGAAGGTAGTTAGTTGTAGAGATTTTTGTTACTGCAATGGATGCTAGCCTTGTAATTATAGAAGGTAGTCTAATGTCGATATTTTTGTTACTCCAATGGATGATAGCATTGTAATTATGGAAGGCTGTCCATTGTCGAGATTTTTGTTACTCTAATAGATGGTAGCCTTGTAATTATGGAAGGTAGTCTGTTTTCGAGATTTTTGTTACTCCAATGGATGGTAGCCTTGTCATTATGGAAGGTAGTTTGTTGTTCATATTTTTGTTACTCCAATGGATGGTAGCCTTGTCATTATGGAAGGTAGTCTATTGTCTAGATTTTTGTTACTCCAATGGATGGTAGCCTTGTCATTATGGAAGGTTGTCTATTGTCGAGATTTTTATTACTATAATGGATGGTATCCTTGACATTATGGAAGGTATTCTATTATCCATATTTTCGTTACTACAATGGATGGTAGCCTTGTCATTATGGAACATAGTCTATTGTAGATGTTTTTGTTACTCCAATGCATGGTAGCCTCCTAATTATGGAAGGTAGTCTGTTGTCTAGATTTTTGTTACTCCAATGGATGGTAGCCTTGTCATTATGGAAGGTAGTCTATTGTCGAGATTTTTGTTACTCCAATGGATGCTAGCCTTGTCATTCTAGAAGGTAGTCTGTCGTTGTGATTTCTATCACTCCAATGGATGGTAGCCTTGTCACTGTGGAAGGTAGTCTGTTGTTCAGATTTTTGTTACTCCAATGGATGGTAGCCTTGTCATTAGGGAAGGTAGTATATTATCGAAAATTTTGTTACTCCAATGGATGGTAGCATTATCATTATGGAAGGTTTTCTTTTGTCGAGATTTTTGTTACTCCAGTGGATAGTAGCCTTGTCATTATATAAGGTAGTATGTTTTCGAGATTTTTGTTACTCCAATGGATGGTAGCCTTCTCACTATGGAAAGTATGTTCATATTTTTGTTACTCCAATGGATGGTAGCCTTGTCATTATGGAAGGTAGTCTGTCGTTGTGATTTCTTTCACTCCAATGGATGATAGCCTTGTCACTTAGGAAGGTAGTCTGTTGTTCAAATTTTTGTTACTCCTATGGATGGTAGCCTTGTCATTGTGGAAGGTAGTCTATTGTCGAGATTTTTGTTACTCCAATGGATGGTAGCATTATCATTAAGGAAGGTTGTCTGTTGTCGAGATTTTTGTTACTCCAATGGATGATAGCCTTGTCATTATGGAAGGTAGTCTGTTGTCAAGATTTTTGTTACTCCAATAGATGGTAGCCTTTTCATTATGGAAGGTAGTTAGTTGTCGATATTTTTGTTACTCCAGTGGAAGGTATCATTGTCATTATGGATGGTAGTCGGTTGTCGAGATTTTTGTTATTCCAATGGATTGTAGCCTTGTCATTATGGAACGTATTCTGTTGTCGATGTTTTTGTTACTCTAATGGATGGTAGCCTTGTAATTAAGGAAGGTAGTCTGTTGTCGAGATTTTTGTTATTCCAATGAATGTTATCCTTGTCATTATAAAAGGTAGTCTGTTGTCGAGATTTTTGTTACTCCAATGGATGCCAGCCTTGTCATTATGGAAGGTAGTATGTCGTTGTGATTTCTATCACTCCAATGGATGGTAGCCTTGTCACTATGGAAGGTAGTCTGTTGTTCATATTTTTGTTACTCCAATGGATGGTAGCCTTGTAATTATTGAAGGTAGTCTATTGTCGATATTTTTGTTACTCCAATGGATGATAGCATTCTCATTATGGAAGGTTGTCTATTGTCGAGATTTTTGTTATTCTAATAGATGGTATCCTTGTAATTATGGAAGGTAGTTTGTTTTCGAGATTTTTGTTACTCCAATGGATGGTATCATTGTCATTATGGATGGTAGTCTATTGTTGAGATTTTTTTTATTCTAATGGATTGTAGCCTTCTTATTATGGAACATAGTCTGTTATCGATGTTTTTGTTACTCCAATGGATGGTATCATTTTCATTATGGAAGGTAGTTTGTTGTCGAGATTTTTGTTATTCCAATGGATGGTAGCCTTGTCATTATGGAAGGTTGTCGATTTTCGATATTTTTGTTACTCCAATGGATGGTAGCCTTGTCATTATGAAAGGTAGTCCGTTGTCGAGATTTTTGTAACTTCAATGGATGGTAGCCTTGTCATTATGGAAGGTAGTTAGTTGTAGAGATTTTTGTTACTGCAATGGATGCTAGCCTTGTAATTATAGAAGGTAGTCTATTGTCGATATTTTTGTTACTGCAATGGATGATAGCATTGTAATTATGGAAGGCTGTCTATTGTCGAGATTTTTGTTACTCTAATAGATGGTAGCCTTGTAATTATGGAAGGTAGTCTATTTTCGAGATTTTTGTTACTCCAATGGATGGTAGCCTTGTCATTATGGAAGGTAGTTTGTTGTTCATATTTTTGTTACTCCAATGGATGGTAGCCTTGTAATTATAAAAGGTAGTCTATTGTCGATATTTTTATTACTCCAATGAATGATAGCATTCTCGTTATGGAAGGTTGTCTATTGTCGAGATTTTTTTTATTCTAATAGATGGTATCCTTGTAATTATGGAAAGTTGTTTGTTTTCGAGATTTTTGTTACTCCAATGGATGGTATCATTGTCATTATGGATGGTAGTCTATTGTTGAGATTTTTTTTATTCTAATGGATTGTAGCCTTCTTATTATGGAACATAGTCTGTTGTCGATGTTTTTGTTACTCCAATGGATGGTATCGTTTTCATTATGGAAGGGAGTTTGTTGTCGAGATTTTTGTTATTCCAATGGATGGTAGCCTTGTCATTATGGAAGGTTGTATATTTTCGATATTTTTGTTACTCCAATGGATGGTAGCCTAGTCATTATGAAAGGTAGTCCGTTGTCGAGATTTTTGTCACTTAAATGGATGGTAGCGTTGTCATTATGGAAGGTAGTTAGTTGTAGAGATTTTTGTTACTGCAATGGATGCTAGCCTTGTAATTATAGAAGGTAGTCTATTGTCGATATTTTTGTTACTCCAATGGATGATAGCATTGTAATTATGGAAGGATGTCCATTGTCGAGATTTTTGTTACTCTAATAGATGGTAGCCTTGTAATTATGGAAGGTAGTCTGTTTTCGAGATTTTTGTTACTCCAATGGATGGTAGCCTTGTCATTATGGAAGGTAGTTTGTTGTTCATATTTTTGTTACTCCAATGGATGGTAGCCTTGTCATTATGGAAGGTAGTCTATTGTCTAGATTTTTGTTACTCCAATGGATGGTAGCCATGTCATTATGGAAGGTTGTCTATTGTCGAGATTTTTATTACTATAATGGATGGTATCCTTGACATTATGGAAGGTATTCTATTATCCATATTTTCGTTACTACAATGGATGGTAGCCTTGTCAATATGGAACATAGTCTATTGTAGATGTTTTTGTTACTCCAATGCATGGTAGCCTCCTAATTATGGAAGGTAGTCTGTTGTCTAGATTTTTGTTACTCCAATGGATGGTAGCCTTGTCATTATGGAAGGTAGTCTATTGTCGAGATTTTTGTTACTCCAATGGATGCTAGCCTTGTCATTCTAGAAGGTAGTCTGTCGTTGTGATTTCTATCACTCCAATGGATGGTAGCCTTGTCACTGTGGAAGGTAGTCTGTTGTTCAGATTTTTGTTACTCCAATGGATGGTAGCCTTGTCATTAGGGAAGGTAGTATATTATCGAAAATTTTGTTACTCCAATGGATGGTAGCATTATCATTATGGAAGGTTTTCTTTTGTCGAGATTTTTGTTACTCCAGTGGATAGTAGCCTTGTCATTATATAAGGTAGTATGTTTTCGAGATTTTTGTTACTCCAATGGATGGTAGCCTTCTCACTATGGAAAGTATGTTCATATTTTTGTTACTCCAATGGATGGTAGCCTTGTCATTATGGAAGGTAGTCTGTCGTTGTGATTTCTTTCACTCCAATGGATGATAGCCTTGTCACTCTGGAAGGTAGTCTGTTGTTCAAATTTTTGTTACTCCTATGGATGGTAGCCTTGTCATTGTGGAAGGTAGTCTATTGTCGAGATTTTTGTTACTCCAATGGATGGTAGCATTATCATTAAGGAAGGTTGTCTGTTGTCGAGATTTTTGTTACTCCAATGGATGATAGCCTTGTCATTATGGAAGGTAGTCTGTTGTCAAGATTTTTGTTACTCCAATAGATGGTAGCCTTTTCATTATGGAAGGTAGTTAGTTGTCGAGATTTTTGTTACTCCAGTGGAAGGTATCATTGTCATTATGGATGGTAGTCGGTTGTCGAGATTTTTGTTATTCCAATGGATTGTAGCCTTGTCATTATGGAACGTATTCTGTTGTCGATGTTTTTGTTACTCTAATGGATGGTTGCCTTGTAATTAAGGAAGGTAGTCTGTTGTCGAGATTTTTGTTATTCCAATGAATGTTATCCTTGTCATTATAAAAGGTAGTCTGTTGTCGAGATTTTTGTTACTCCAATGGATGCCAGCCTTGTCATTATGGAAGGTAGTATGTCGTTGTGATTTCTATCACTCCAATGGATGGTAGCCTTGTCACTATGGAAGGTAGTCTGTTGTTCATATTTTTGTTACTCCAATGGATGGTAGCCTTGTAATTATTGAAGGTAGTCTATTGTCGATATTTTTGTTACTCCAATGGATGATAGCATTCTCATTATGGAAGGTTGTCTATTGTCGAGATTTTTGTTATTCTAATAGATGGTATCCTTGTAATTATGGAAGGTAGTTTGTTTTCGAGATTTTTGTTACTCCAATGGATGGTATCATTGTCATTATGGATGGTAGTCTATTGTTGAGATTTTTTTTATTCTAATGGATTGTAGCCTTCTTATTATGGAACATAGTCTGTTATCGATGTTTTTGTTACTCCAATGGATGGTATCATTTTCATTATGGAAGGTAGTTTGTTGTCGAGATTTTTGTTATTCCAATGGATGGTAGCCTTGTCATTATGGAAGGTTGTCTATTTTCGATATTTTTGTTACTCCAATGGATGGTAGCCTTGTCATTATGAAAGGTAGTCCGTTGTCGAGATTTTTGTAACTTCAATGGATGGTAGCCTTGTCATTATGGAAGGTAGTTAGTTGTAGAGATTTTTGTTACTGCAATGGATGCTAGCCTTGTAATTATAGAAGGTAGTCTATTGTCGATATTTTTGTTACTCCAATGGATGATAGCATTGTAATTATGGAAGGCTGTCTATTGTCGAGATTTTTGTTACTCTAATTGATGGTAGCCTTGTAATTATGGAAGGTAGTCTATTTTCGAGATTTTTGTTACTCCAATGGATGGTAGCCTTGTCATTATGGAAGGTAGTTTGTTGTTCATATTTTTGTTACTCCAATGGATGGTAGCCTTGTAATTATAAAAGGTAGTCTATTGTCGATATTTTTATTACTCCAATGAATGATAGCATTCTCGTTATGGAAGGTTGTCTATTGTCGAGATTTTTGTTATTCTAATAGATGGTATCCTTGTAATTATGGAAAGTTGTTTGTTTTCGAGATTTTTGTTACTCCAATGGATGGTATCATTGTCATTATGGATGGTAGTCTATTGTTGAGATTTTTTTTATTCTAATGGATTGTAGCCTTCTTATTATGGAACATAGTCTGTTGTCGATGTTTTTGTTACTCCAATGGATGGTATCGTTTTCATTATGGAAGGGAGTTTGTTGTCGAGATTTTTGTTATTCCAATGGATGGTAGCCTTGTCATTATGGAAGGTTGTATATTTTCGATATTTTTGTTACTCCAATGGATGGTAGCCTAGTCATTATGAAAGGTAGTCCGTTGTCGAGATTTTTGTCACTTAAATGGATGGTAGCGTTGTCATTATGGAAGGTAGTTAGTTGTAGAGATTTTTGTTACTGCAATGGATGCTAGCCTTGTAATTATAGAAGGTAGTCTATTGTCGATATTTTTGTTACTCCAATGGATGATAGCATTGTAATTATGGAAGGATGTCCATTGTCGAGATTTTTGTTACTCTAATAGATGGTAGCCTTGTAATTATGGAAGGTAGTCTGTTTTCGAGATTTTTGTTACTCCAATGGATGGTAGCCTTGTCATTATGGAAGGTAGTTTGTTGTTCATATTTTTGTTACTCCAATGGATGGTAGCCTTGTCATTATGGAAGGTAGTCTATTGTCTAGATTTTTGTTACTCCAATGGATGGTAGCCATGTCATTATGGAAGGTTGTCTATTGTCGAGATTTTTATTACTATAATGGATGGTATCCTTGACATTATGGAAGGTATTCTATTATCCATATTTTCGTTACTACAATGGATGGTAGCCTTGTCAATATGGAACATAGTCTATTGTAGATGTTTTTGTTACTCCAATGCATGGTAGCCTCCTAATTATGGAAGGTAGTCTGTTGTCTAGATTTTTGTTACTCCAATGGATGGTAGCCTTGTCATTATGGAAGGTAGTCTATTGTCGAGATTTTTGTTACTCCAATGGATGCTAGCCTTGTCATTCTAGAAGGTAGTCTGTCGTTGTGATTTCTACCACTCCAATGGATGGTAGCCTTGTCACTGTAGAAGGTAGTCTGTTGTTCAGATTTTTGTTACTCCAATGGATGGTAGCCTTGTCATTAGGGAAGGTAGTATATTATCGAAATTTTTGTTACTCCAATGGATGGTAGCATTATCATTATGGAAGGTTGTCTTTTGTCGAGATTTTTGTTACTCCAATGGATAGTAGCCTTGTCATTATATAAGGTAGTCTGTTTTCGAGATTTTTGTTACTCCAATGGATGGTAGCCTTCTCACTATGGAAAGTATGTTCATATTTTTGTTACTCCAATGGATGGTAGCCTTGTCATTATGGAAGGTAGTCTGTCGTTGTGATTTCTTTCACTCCAATGGATGATAGCTTTGTCACTCTGGAAGGTAGTCTGTTGTTTAAATTTTTGTTACTCATATGGATGGTAGCCTTGTCATTGTGGAAGGTAGTCTATTGTCGAGATTTTTGTTACTCCAATGGATGGTAGCATTATCAATATGGAAGGTTGTCTGTTGTCGAGATTTTTGTTACTCCAATGGATGGTAGCCTTGTCATTATGAAAGGTAGTCCGTTGTCGAGATTTTTGTAACTTCAATGGATGGTAGCCTTGTCATTATGGAAGGTAGTTAGTTGTAGAGATTTTTGTTACTGCAATGGATGCTAGCCTTGTAATTATAGAAGGTAGTCTATTGTCGATATTTTTGTTACTCCAATGGATGATAGCATTGTAATTATGGAAGGCTGTCTATTGTCGAGATTTTTGTTACTCTAATAGATGGTAGCCTTGAAATTATGGAAGGTAGTCTATTTTCGAGATTTTTGTTACTCCAATGGATGGTAGCCTTGTCATTATGGAAGGTAGTTTGTTGTTCATATTTTTGTTACTCCAATGGATGGTAGCCTTGTAATTATGAAAGGTAGTTTATTGTTGATATTTTTATTACTCCAATGGATGATAGCATTCTCATTATGGAAGGTTGTCTATTGTCGAGATTTTTGTTATTCTAATAGATGGTATCCTTGTAATTATGGAATGTTGTTTGTTTTTGAGATTTTTGTTACTCCAATGGATGGTATCATTCTCATTATGGATGGTAGTCTATTGTTGAGATTTTTTTTATTCTAATGGATTGTAGCCTTCTTATTATGGAACATAGTCTGTTGTCGATGTTTTTGTTACTCCAATGGATGGTATCGTTTTCATTATGGAAGGGAGTTTGTTGTCGAGATTTTTGTTATTCCAATGGATGGTAGCCTTGTCATTATGGAAGGTTGTATATTTTCGATATTTTTTTTACTCCAATGGATGGTAGCCTAGTCATTATGAAAGGTAGTCCGTTGTCGAGATTTTTGTCACTTAAATGGATGGTAGCCTTGTCATTATGGAAGGTAGTTAGTTGTAGAGATTTTTGTTACTGCAATGGATGCTAGCCTTGTAATTATAGAAGGTTGTCCATTGTCGAGATTTTTGTTACTCTAATAGATGGTAGCCTTGTAATTATGGAAGGTAGTCTGTTTTCGAGATTTTTGTTACTCCAATGGATGGTAGCCTTGTCATTATGGAAGGTAGTTCGTTGTTCATATTTTTGTTACTCCAATGGATGGTAGCCTTGTCATTATGGAAGGTAGTCTATTGTCTAGATTTTTGTTACTCCAATGGATGGTAGCCTTGTCATTATGGAAGGTTGTCTATTGTCGAGATTTTTATTACTATAATGGATGGTAGCCTTGACATTATGGAAGGTATTCTATTATCCATATTTTCGTTACTACAATGGATGGTAGCCTTGTCAATATGGAACATAGTCTATTGTAGATGTTTTTGTTACTCCAATGCATGGTAGCCTCCTAATTATGGAAGGTAGTCTGTTGTCTAGATTTTTGTTACTCCAATGGATGGTAGCCTTGTCATTATGGAACATAGTCTATTGTCGAGATTTTTGTTACTCCAATGGATGCTAGCCTTGTCATTCTAGAAGGTAGTCTGTCGTTGTGATTTCTATCACTCCAATGGATGGTAGCCTTGTCACTGTGGAAGGTAGTCTGTTGTTCAGATTTTTGTTACTCCAATGGATGGTAGCCTTGTCATTAGGGAAGGTAGTATATTATCGAAATTTTTGTTACTCCAATGGATGGTAGCATTATCATTATGGAAGGTTGTCTTTTGTCGAGATTTTTGTTACTCCAATGGATAGTAGCCTTGTCATTATATAAGGTAGTCTGTTTTTGAGATTTTTGTTACTCCAATGGATGTTAGCCTTCTCACTATGGAAAGTATGTTCATATTTTTGTTACTCCAATGGATGGTAGCCTTGTCATTATGGAAGGTAGTCTGTCGTTGTGATTTCTTTCACTCCAATGGATGATAGCCTTGTCACTCTGGAAGGTAGTCTGTTGTTCAAATTTTTGTTACTCCTATGGATGGTAGCCTTGTCATTGTGGAAGATAGTCTATTGTCGAGATTTTTGTTACTCCAATGGATGGTAGCATTATCAATATGGAAGGTTATCTGTTGTCGAGATTTTTGTTATTCCAATGGATTTTAGCCTTGTCATAATGGAATGTATTCTGTTGTCGATGTTTTTGTTACTCTAATGGATGGTAGCCTTGTCATTAAGGAAGGTAGTCCGTTGTCGAGATTTTTGTTATTCCAATGAATGTTATCCTTGTCATTATAAAAGGTAGTCTGTTGTCGAGATTTTTGTTACTCCAATGGATGCCAGCCTTGTCATTATGGAAGGTAGTATGTCGTTGTGATTTCTATCACTCCAATGGATGGTAGCCTTGTCACTATGGAAGGTAGTCTGTTGTTCATATTTTTGTTACTCCAATGGATGGTAGCCTTGTAATTATAGAAGGTAGTCTATTGTCGATATTTTTTTACTCCAATGGATGATAGCATTCTCATTATGGAAGGTTGTCTATTGTCGAGATTTTTGTTATTCTAATAGATGGTATCCTTGTAATTATGGAAGGTAGTTTGTTTTCGAGATTTTTGTTACTCAAATGGATGGTATCATTGTCATTATGGATGGTAGTCTATTGTTGAGATTTTTTTTATTCTAATGGATTGTAGCCTTCTTATTATGGAACATAGTCTGTTATCGATGTTTTTGTTACTCCAATGGATGGTATCATTTTCATTATGGAAGGTAGTTTGTTGTCGAGATTTTTGTTATTCCAATGGATGGTAGCCTTGTCATTATGGAAGGTTGTCTATTTTCGATATTTTTGTTACTCCAATGGATGGTAGCCTTGTCATTATGAAAGGTAGTCCGTTGTCGAGATTTTTGTAACTTCAATGGATGGTAGCCTTGTCATTATGGAAGGTAGTTAGTTGTAGAGATTTTTGTTACTGCAATGGATGCTAGCCTTGTAATTATAGAAGGTAGTCTATTGTCGATATTTTTGTTATTCCAATGGAAGGTATCGTTGTCATTATGGATGGTAGTCTGTTGTCGAGATTTTTGTTATTCCAATGGATTGTAGCCTGGTCATTCTGGAACGTATTCTGATGTCGATGTTTTTGTTACTCCAATGGATGGTAGCCTTGTCATTATGGATGGTAGTCTGTTGTCTAGATTTTTGTTATTCCAATGAATGTTATCCTTGTCATTATGAAAGGTAGTCTGTTGTCGAGATTTTTGTCACTCCAATGGATGATAGCCTTGTAATTATAGAAGGTAGTCTATTGTCGATATTTTTGTTACTCTAATGGATGATAGCATTGTCATTATGGAAGGCTGTCTATTGTCGAGATTTTTGTTACTCTACTAGATGGTAGCCTTGTAATTATGGAAGGTAGTCTGGTTTCAAGATTATTGTTACTCCAATGGATGGTAGCCTTGTCATTATGGAAGGTAGTTTGTGGTTCCTATTTTTGTTACTCCAATCGATGGTAGCCTTGTCATTATGGAAGGTAGTCTGTCATTGAGATTTTTGTCACTCCAATGGATGGTAGCCTTGTCACAATGGAAGGTAGTCTGTTGTTCATATTTTTGTTACTCCAATGGATGGTAGCCTTGTCATTATGGAAGGTAGTCTGTTTTCGAGATTTTTGTTACTCCAATGGATGGTAGCCTTGTCACTATGGAAGGTATGTTCATAGTTTTGTTACTCCAATGGATGGTAGCGTTGTCATTATGGAAGGTAGTTTGTTGTCGAGATTTTTGTTATTCCAATGGATGGTAGCCTTGTCATTATGGAACATAGTCTATTGTAGATATTTTTGTTAGTCCAATGCATGGTAGCCTTGTCGTTATGGAAGGTAGTCTGTTGTCTAGATTTTTGATACTCTAATGGATGGTAGCCTTGTCAATATGGAAGGTAGTCTGTTGTCGAGATTTTTGTTACTCTAATGGATACTAGCCTTGTCATTCTAGAAGGTAGTTTGTCGTTGTGATTTCTGTCACTCCAATGGATGGTAGCCTTGTAATTATGGAAGGTAGTCTATTTTCGAGATATTTGTTACTCCAATGGATGGTAGCCTTGTCAATATGGAAGGTATGTTCATATTTTTGTTACTCTAATGGATAGTAGCCTTGTCATTATAGAAGGTAGTTTGTTGTCGAGATTTTTGTTATTCGAATGGATGGTAGCCTTGTCTTTATGGAAGGTAGTCTGTTGTCGATAGTTTTGTTACTCCAATGGATGGTAGCCTTGTCAATATGGAAGGTATGTTCATATTTTTGTTACTCCAATGGATTGTAGCCTTGTCATTATGGAACGTATTATGTTGTCGATGTTTTTGTTACTCTAATGGATGGTAGCCTTGTCATTATGGAAGGTAGTCTGTTGTCTAGATTTTTGATATTCCGATGAATGTTATCCTTGTCATTATGGATGGTAGTCTATTGTTGAGATTTTTGTTATTCCAATGGATTGTAGCCTTCTCATTATGGAACGTAGTCTGTTGTCGATGTTTTTGTTACTCCAATGGATGGTATCATTGTCATTATGGAAGGTAGTTTGTTGTCGAGATTTTTTTTATTCCAATGGATGGTAGCCTTGTCATTATGGAAGGTAGTCTATTTTCGATATTTTTGTTACTCCAATGGATGGGAGCCTTTTCATTATGGAAGGTAGTCCGCTGTCGAGATTTATGTCACTTCAATGGAGGGTAGCCTTGTCATTATGGAAGGTAGTCTGTTGTTCATTTTTTTGTTACTCCAATGGATTATAGCCTTGTCATTATGGAAGGTATTCGATTGTAGAGATTTTTGTTACTCCAATGGATGGTAGCCAAGTCATTATGGAAGCTTGTCTGTTGTCTAGATTTTTGTTACTCTAATGGATGGTAGTTTGACATTATCGAAGGTAGTCTGTATTCGAGATTTTTGTTATTCGAATGGATGGTAGCCTTGTCATTATGGAAGGTAGTCTGTTGTCGAGATTTTTGTTACTCCAATGGATGGTAGCCTTGTCATTATGCAAGGTAGTATGTCCTTGTGATTTATGTCACTCCAATGGATGGTAGCCTTGTCATTATGGAAGGTAGTCTCTTGTTCATATTTTTGTTACTCCAATGGATGGTAGCCTTGTGATTATGGAAGGTAGTCTATTGTCGAGATTTTTGTTACTCAAATGGATGGTAGCATTATCATTATGGAAGGTTGGCTGTTGTTGAGATTTTTGTTAATCCAATGGATGGTAGCCTTGTCATTATGGAAGGTAGTCTATTATCGAGATTTTTGTTACTCAAATGGATGGTAGCATTATCATTATGGAAGGTTGTCTGTTGTCAAGATTTTTGTTACTCCAATAGATGGTAGCCTTGTCATTATGGAAGGTAGTAAGTTGTTGAGTTTTGTGTTACTCCAATGGAAGGTATCGTTGTCATTATGGATGGTAGTCTGTTGTCGAGATTTTTGTTATTCCAATGGATTGTAGCCTTGTCATTATGGAACGTATTCTGTTGTCGATGTTTTTGTTACTCCAATGGATGGTAGCCTTGTCATTATGGAAGGTAGTCTGTTGTCTAGATTTTTGTTATTCCAATGAATGTTATCCTTGTCATTATGAAAGGTAGTCTGTTGTCGAGATTTTTGTCACTCCAATGGATGCTAGCCTTGTAATTATAGAAGGTAGTCTATTGTCGATATTTTTGTTACTCTAATGGATGATAGCATTGTCATTATGGAAGGCTGTCTATTGTCGAGATTTTTGTTACTCTACTAGATGGTAGCCTTATAATTATGGAAGGTAGTCTGGTTTCAAGATTATTGTTACTCCAATGGATGGTAGCCTTGTCATTATGGAAGGTAGTTTGTGGTTCCTATTTTAGTTACTCCAAGGGATGGTAGCCTTGTCATTATGGAAGGTAGTCTATTGTCGAGATTTTTGTTACTCTAATGGATGGTAGGCTTGTCATTATGGAAGGTATTCTGTTATCAATATTTTGGTTACTATAAAGGATGGTAGCCTTGTCATTATGGAACATAGTCTATTGTAGATATTTTTGTTACTCCAATGCATGGTAGCCTTGTCATTATGGAAGGTAGTCTGTTGTCAGGATTTTTGTTACTCCAATCGATGGTAGCCTTGTCATTATGGAAGGTAGTCTGTCATTGAGATTTTTGTCACTCCAATGGATGGTAGCCTTGTCACAATGGAAGGTAGTCTGTTGTTCATATTTTTGTTACTCCAATGGACGGTAGCCTTGTCATTATGGAAGGTAGTCTGTTTTCGAGATTTTTGTTACTCCAATGGATGGTAGCCTTGTCACTATGGAAGGTATGTTCATAGTTTTGTTACTCCAATGGATGGTAGCCTTGTCATTATGGAAGGTAGTTTGTTGTCGAGATTTTTGTTATTCCAATGGATGGTAGCCTTGTCATTATGGAACATAGTCTATTGTAGATATTTTTGTTAGTCCAATGCATGGTAGCCTTGTCGTTATGGAAGGTAGTCTGTTGTCTAGATTTTTGATACTATAATGGATGGTAGCCTTGTCAATATGGAAGGTAGTCTGTTGTCGAGATTTTTGTTACTCTAATGGATACTAGCCTTGTCATTCTAGAAGGTAGACTGTCGTTGTGATTTCTGTCACTCCAATGGATGGTAGCCTTGTAATTATGGAAGGTAGTCTATTTTCGAGATATTTGTTACTCCAATGGATGGTAGCCTTGTCAATATGGAAGGTATGTTCATATTTTTGTTACTCCAATGGATAGTAGCCTTGTCATTATGGAAGGTAGTTTGTTGTCGAGATTTTTGTTATTCGAATGGATGGTAGCCTTGTCATTATGGAAGGTAGTCTGTTGTCGATAGTTTTGTTACTCCAATGGATGGTAGCCTTGTCAATATGGAAGGTATGTTCATATTTTTGTTACTCCAATGGATTGTAGCCTTATCATTATGGAACGTATTCTGTTGTCGATGTTTTTGTTACTCTAATGGATGGTAGCCTTGTCATTATGGAAGGTAGTCTGTTGTCTAGATTTTTTATATTCCAATGAATGTTTTCCTTGTCATTATGGATGGTAGTCTATTGTTGAGATTTTTGTTATTCCAATGGATTGTAGCCTTCTCATTATGGAACGTAGTCTGTTGTCGATGTTTTTGTTACTCCAATGGATGGTATCATTGTCATTATGGAAGGTAGTTTGTTGTCGAGATTTTTTTTATTCCAATGGATGGTAGCCTTGTCATTATGGAAGGTAGTCTATTTTCGATATTTTTGTTACTCCAATGGATGGTAGCCTTTTCATTATGGAAGGTAGTCCGCTGTCAAGATTTATGTCACTTCAATGGAGGGTAGCCTTGTCATTATGGAAGGTAGTCTGTTGTTCATTTTTTTGTTACTCCAATGGATTATAGCCTTGTCATTATGGAAGGTATTCTATTGTCGAGATTTTTGTTACTCCAATGGATGGTAGCCAAGTCATTATGGAAGGTTTTCTGTTGTCGAGATTTTTGTTACTCTAATGGATGGTAGTTTGACATTATCGAAGGTAGTCTGTATTCGAGATTTTTGTTATTCGAATGGATGGTAGCCTTGTCATTATGGAAGGTAGTCTGTTGTCGAGATTTTTGTTACTCCAATGGATGGTAGCCTTGTCATTATGCAAGGTAGTATGTCCTTGTGATTTATGTCACTCCAATGGATGGTAGCCTTGTCATTATGGAAGGTAGTCTCTTGTTCATATTTTTGTTACTCCAATGGATGGTAGCCTTGTCATTATGGAAGGTAGTCTATTGTCGAGATTTTTGTTACTCAAATGGATGGTAGCATTATCATTATGGAAGGTTGTCTGTTGTTGAGATTTTTGTTAATCCAATGGATGGTAGCCTTGTCATTATGGAAGGTAGTTTATTATCGAGATTTTTGTTACTCAAATGGATGGTAGCATTATCATTATGGAAGGTTGTCTATTGTCAAGATTTTTGTTACTCCAATAGATGGTAGCCTTGTCATTATGGAAGGTAGTAAGTTGTTGAGTTTTGTGTTACTCAAATGGAAGGTATCATTGTCATTATGGATGGTAGTCTGTTGTCGAGATTTTTGTTATTCCAATGGATTGTAGCCTTGTCATTATGGAACGTATTCTGTTGTCGATGTTTTTGTTACTCCAATGGATGGTAGCCTTGTCATTATGGAAGGTAGTCTGTTGTCTAGATTTTTGTTATTCCAATGAATGTTATCCTTGTCATTATGAAAGGTAGTCTGTTGTCGAGATTTTTGTCACTCCAATGGATGCTAGCCTTGTAATTATAGAAGGTAGTCTATTGTCGATATTTTTGTTACTCTAATGGATGATAGCATTGTCATTATGGAAGGCTGTCTATTGTCGAGATTTTTGTTACTCTACTAGATGGTAGCCTTGTAATTATGGAAGGTAGTCTGGTTTCAATATTATTGTTACTCCAATGGATGGTAGCCTTGTCATTATGGAAGGTAGTTTGTGGTTCCTATTTTAGTTACTCCAAGGAATGGTAGCCTTGTCATTATGGAAGTTAGTCTATTGTCGAGATTTTTGTTACTCTAATGGATGGTAGCCTTGTCATTATGGAAGGTATTCTGTTATCAATATTTTGGTTACTATAATGGATGGTAGCCTTGTCATTATGGAACATAGTCTATTGTAGATATTTTTGTTACTCCAATGCATGGTAGCCTTGTCATTATGGAAGGTAGTCTGTTGTCAGGATTTTTGTTACTCCAATCGATGGTAGCCTTGTCGTTATGGAAGGTAGTCTGTCATTGAGATTTTTGTCACTCCAATGGATGGTAGCCTTGTCACAATGGAAGGTAGTCTGTTGTTCATATTTTTGTTACTCCAATGGATGGTAGCATTGTCATTATGGAAGGTAGTCTGTTTTCGAGATTTTTGTTACTCCAATGGATGGTAGCCTTGTCACTATGGAAGGTATGTTCATAGTTTTGTTACTCCAATGGATGGTAGCCTTGTAATTATGGAAGGTAGTTTGTTGTCGAGATTTTTGTTATTCCAATGGATGGTAGCCTTGTCATTATGGAACATAGTCTATTGTAGATATTTTTGTTAGTCCAATGCTGGGTAGCCTTGTCGTTATGGAAGGTAGTCTGTTGTCTAGATTTTTGATACTATAATGGATGGTAGCCTTGTCAATATGGAAGGTAGTCTGTTGTCGAGATTTTTGTTACTCTAATGGATGCTAGCCTTGTCATTCTAGAAGGTAGTCTGTCGTTGTGATTTCTGTCACTCCAATGGATGGTAGCCTTGTAATTATGGAAGGTAGTCTATTTTCGAGATATTTGTTACTCCAATGGATGGTAGCCTTGTCAATATGGAAGGTATGTTCATATTTTTGTTACTCCAATGGATAGTAGCCTTGTCATTATGGAAGGTAGTTTGTTGTCGAGATTTTTGTTATTCGAATGGATGGTAGCCTTGTCATTATGGAAGGTAGTCTGTTGTCGATAGTTTTGTTACTCCAATGGATGGTAGCCTTGTCAATATGGAAGGTATGTTCATATTTTTGTTACTCCAATGGATTGTAGCCTTGTCATTATGGAACGTATTCTGTTGTCGATGTTTTTGTTACTCTAATGGATGGTAGCCTTGTCATTATGGAAGGTAGTCTGTTGTCTAGATTTTTTATATTCCAATGAATGTTATCCTTGTCATTATGGATGGTAGTCTATTGTTGAGATTTTTGTTATTCCAATGGATTGTAGCCTTCTCATTATGGAATGTAGTCTGTTGTCGATGTTTTTGTTACTCCAATGGATGGTATCATTGTCATTATGGAAGGTAGTTTGTTGTCGAGATTTTTTTTATTCCAATGGATGGTAGCCTTGTCATTATGGAAGGTAGTCTATTTTCGATATTTTTGTTACTCCAATGGATGGTAGCCTTTTCATTATGGAAGGTAGTCCGCTGTCAAGATTTATGTCACTTCAATGGAGGGTAGCCTTGTCATTATGGAAGGTAGTCTGTTGTTCATTTTTTTGTTACTCCAATGGATTATAGCCTTGTCATTATGGAAGGTATTCTATTGTCGAGATTTTTGTTACTCCAATGGATGGTAGCCAAGTCATTATGGAAGGTTTTCTGTTGTCGAGATTTTTGTTACTCTAATGGATGGTAGTTTGACATTATCGAAGGTAGTCTGTATTCGAGATTTTT
Organism: Vicia faba; assembly: GCA_948472305.1. Taxonomy (NCBI): domain Eukaryota; kingdom Viridiplantae; phylum Streptophyta; class Magnoliopsida; order Fabales; family Fabaceae; genus Vicia; species Vicia faba. Next base: position 529,370,829 of record OX451741.1, read on the forward strand.
GTTATTCGAATGGATGGTAGCCTTGTCATTATGGAAGGTAGTCTGTTGTCGAGATTTTTGTTACTCCAATGGATGGTTGCCTTGTCATTATGCAAGGTAGTATGTCCTTGTGATTTATGTCACTCCAATGGATGGTAGCCTTGTCATTATGGAAGGTAGTCTCTTGTTCATATTTTTGTTACTCCAATGGATGGTAGCCTTGTCATTATGGAAGGTAGTCTATTGTCGAGATTTTTGTTACTCAAATGGATGGTAGCATTATCATTATGGAAGGTTGTCTGTTGTTGAGATTTTTGTTAATCCAATGGATGGTAGCCTTGTCATTATGGAAGGTAGTTTATTATCGAGATTTTTGTTACTCAAATGGATGGTAGCATTATCATTATGGAAGGTTGTCTGTTGTCAAGATTTTTGTTACTCCAATAGATGGTAGCCTTGTCATTATGGAAGGTAGTAAGTTGTTGAGTTTTGTGTTACTCCAATGGAAGGTATCATTGTCATTATGGATGGTAGTCTGTTGTCGAGATTTTTGTTATTCCAATGGATTGTAGCCTTGTCATTATGGAACGTATTCTGTTGTCGATGTTTTTGTTACTCCAATGGATGGTAGCCTTGTCATTATGGAAGGTAGTCTGTTGTCTAGATTTTTGTTATTCCAATGAATGTTATCCTTGTCATTATGAAAGGTAGTCTGTTGTCGAGATTTTTGTCACTCCAATGGATGCTAGCCTTGTAATTATAGAAGGTAGTCTATTGTTGATATTTTTGTTACTCTAATGGATGCTAGCCTTGTCATTCTAGAAGGTAGTATGTCGTTGTGATTTTTGTCACTCCAATGGATGGTAGCCTTGTAATTATGGAAGGTAGTCTATTTTCGAGATATTTGTTACTCCAATGGATGGTAGCCTTGTCAATATGGAAGGTATGTTCATATTTTTGTCACTCCAATGGATAGTAGCCTTGTCATTATGGAAGGTAGTTTGTTGTCGAGATTTTTGTTATTCGAATGGATGGTAGCCTTGTCATTATGGAAGGTAGTCTGTTGTCGATAGTTTTGTTACTCCAATGGATGGTAGCCTTGTCAATATGGAAGGTATGTTCATATTTTTGTTACTCCAATGGATTGTAGCCTTGTCATTATGGAACGTATTCTGTTGTCGATGTTTTTGTTACTCTAATGGATGGTAGCCTTGTCATTATGGAAGGTAGTCTGTTGTCTAGATTTTTGATATTCCAATGAATGTTATCCTTGTCATTATGGATGGTAGTCTATTATTGAGATTTTTGTTATTCCAATGGATTGTAGCCTTCTCATTATGGAACGTAGTCTGTTGTCGATGGTTTTGTTACTCCAATGGATGGTATCATTGTCATTATGGAAGGTAGTTTGTTGTCGAGATTTTTTTTATTCCAATGGATGGTAGCCTTGTCATTATGGAAGGTAGTCTATTTTCGATATTTTTGTTACTCCAATGGATGGTAGCCTTTTCATTATGGAAGGTAGTCCGCTGTCGAGATTTATGTCACTTCAATGGAGGGTAGCCTTGTCATTATGGAAGGTAGTTTGTTGTTCATTTTTTTGTTACTCCAATGGATTATAGCCTTATCGTTATGGAAGGTATTCTATTGTCGAGATTTTTGTTACTCCAATGGATGGTAGCCAAGTCATTATGGAAGGTTGTCTGTTGTCGAGATTTTTGTTACTCTAATGGATGATAGTTTGACATTATCGAAGGTAGTCTGTACTCGAGATTTTTTTTATTCGAATGGATGGTATCCTTGTCATTATGGAAGGTAGTCTGTTGTCGAGATTTTTGTTACTCCAATGGATGGTAGCCTTGTCATTATGCAAGGTAGTATGTCCTTGTGATTTATGTCACTCCAATGGATGGTAGCCTTGTCATTATGGAAGGTAGTCTCTTGTTCATATTTTTGTTACTCCAATGGATGGTAGCCTTGTCATTATGGAAGGTAGTCTATTGTCGAGATTTTTTTTACTCAAATGGATGGTAGCATTATCATTATGGAAGGTTGTCTGTTGTTGAGATTTTTGTTACTCCAATGGATGGTAGCCTTGTCATTATGGAAGGTAGTCTATTATCGAGATTTTTGTTACTCAAATGGATGGTAGCATTATCATTATGGAAGGTTGTCTGTTGTCAAGATTTTTGTTACTCCAATAGATGGTAGCCTTGTCATTATGGAAGTTAGTAAGTTGTTGAGTTTTGTGTTACTCCAATGGAAGGTATCGTTGTCATTATGGATGGTAGTCTGTTGTCGAGATTTTTGTTATTCCAATGGATTGTAGCCTTGTCATTATGGAACGTATTCTGTTGTCGATGTTTTTGTTACTCCAATGGATGGTAGCCTTGTCATTATGGAAGGTAGTCTGTTGTCTAGATTTTTGTTATTCCAATGAATGTTATCCTTGTCATTATGAAAGGTAGTCTGTTGTCGAGATTTTTGTCACTCCAATGGATGCTAGCCTTGTCATTATGGAAGGTAGTATGTCTTTGTGATTTCTATCACTCCAATGGATGGTAGCCTTGTAATTATAGAAGGCAGTCTGTTGTCGATATTTTTGTTACTCCAATGGATGATAGCATTCGCATTATGGAAGGTTGTTTATTGTCGAGATTTTTGTTACTCTAATAGATGGTAGCCTTGAAATTATTGAAGGTAGTGTGTTTTCGAGATTTTTGTTACTCCAATGGATGGTAGCATTGACATTATAGAAGGTAGTCTATTGTCGAGATTTTTGTTACTCCAATGGATGGTATCGTTGTCATTATGTATGGTAGTCTATTTTTGAGATTTTTGTTATTCCAATGGATTGTAGCCTTCTCATTATGGAACGTAGTCTGTTGACGATGTTTTTGTTACTCCAATGGATGGTATCGTTGTCATTATGGAAGGTAGTTTGTTGTCGAGATTTTTGTTATTCCAATGGATGGTAGCCTTGTCATTATGGAAGGTTGTCTATTTTCGATATTTTTGTTACTCCAATGGATGGTAGCCTTGTCATTATGGAAGGTAGTCCGTTGTCGAGATTTTTGTCACTTCAATGGATGGTAGCCTTGTCATTATGGGAGGTAGTTTGTTGTATATATTTTTGTAACTCCAATGGATGCTAGCCTTGTAATTATAGAAGGTAGTCTATTGTCGATATTTTTGTTACTCTAATGGATGATAGCATTTGCATTATGGAAGGCTGTCCATTGTCGAGATTTTTGTTACTCTAATAGATGGTAGCCTTGTAATTATGGAAGGTAGTCTGTTTACAAGATTTTTGTTACTCCAATGGATGGTAGCCTTGTCATTATGGAAGGTAGTTTGTGGTTCATATTTTAGTTACTCCAAGGAATGGTAGCCTTGTCATTATGGAAGGTAGTCTATTGTCGAGATTTTTGTTACTCCATTGGATGGTAGCCTTGTCATTCTAGAAGGTTGTCTATTGTCGAGATTTTTGTTACTATAATGGATGGTAGCCTTGACATTATGGAAGGTATTCTGTTATAAATATTTTGGTTACTACAATGGTTGGTAGCCTTGTCATTATGGAACATAGTCTATTGTAGATATTTTTGTTACTCCAATGCATGGTAGCCTTATCATTATGGAAGGTAGTCTGTTGTCTAGATTTTTGTTACTCCAATGGATGGTAGCCTTGTCATTATGGAAGGTAGTCTGTCATTGAGATTTTTGTCACTCTAATGGATGGTAGCCTTGTCACTATGGAAGGTAGTCTGTTGTTCATATTTTTGTTACTCCAATGGATGGTAGCCTTGTCATTATGGAAGGTAGTCTATTGTCGAGATTTTTGTTACTCCAATGGATGGTATCATTATCATTATGGAAGGTTGTCTGTTGTCGATATTTTTGTTACTCCAATGGATGGTAGCCTTGTCATTATGGAAGGTAGTCTGTTTTCGAGATTTTTGTTACTCCAATGGATGGTAGCCTTGTCACTATGGAAGGTATGTTCATAGTTTTGTTACTCCAATGGATGGTAGCCTTGTAATTATGGAAGGTAATATATTTTCGAGCTTTTTGTTACTCCAATGGATGGTAGCCCTGTCACTATGGAAGGTATGTTCATATTTTTGTTACTCCAATGGATAGTAACCTTGTCATTATGGAAGGTAGTTTGTTGTCGAGATTTTCGATATTCCAATGGATGGTAGCCTTGTCATTATGGAAGGTATTCTGTTGTCGATATTTTTGTTACTCCAATGGATGGAAGCCTTGCCAATATGGAAAGTATTTACATATTTTTGTTACTCCAATGGATTGTAGCCTTGTGATTATGGAACGTATTCTGTTGTCGATGTTTTTGTTACTCCAATGGATGGTAGCCTTGTCATTATGGAAGGTAGTCCGTTGTCTAGATTTTTGTTATTCCAATGAATGTTATCCTTGTCATTATAGAAGGTAGTCTATTGTCGAGATTTTTGTTACTCCAATGGATGCTAGCCTTGTCATTATGGAAGGTAGTATGTCGCTGTGATTTCTATCACTCCAATGGATGGTAGCCTTGTCACTATGGAAGGTAGTCTGTTGTTCATATTTTTATTACTCCAATGGATGGTAGCCTTGTAATTATGGAAGGTAGTCTATTGTCGATATTTTTGTTACTCCAATGGATGATAGCATTCTCATTATGGAAGGTTGTCTATTGTCGAGATTTTTGTTACTCTAATAGACGGTAGCCTTGTAATTATGGAAGGTAGTCTGTTTACGAGATTTTTGTTACTCCAATGGATGGTAGCCTTGACATTATGGAAGGTAGTCTATTGTCGAGATTTTTGTTACTCCAATGGATTGTAGCCTTCTCATTATGGAACGTAGTCTATTGTCGATGTTTTTGTTACTCCAATGGATGGTATCGTTGTCATTATTGAAGGTAGTTTGTTGTCGAGATTTTTGTTATTCCAATGGATGGTAGCCTTGTCATTATGGAAGGTAGTCTATTTTCGATATTTTTGTTACTCCAATGGATGGTAGCCTTGTCATTATGGAAGGTAGTCCGTTGTCGAGATTTTTGTCACTTCAATGGATGGTAGCCTTGTCATTATGGAAGGTAGTTTGTTGTAGAGATTTTTGATACTCCAATGGATGCTAGCCTTGTAATTTTAGAAGGTTGTCTATTGTCGAGATTTTTGTTACTCTATTAGATGGTAGCCTTGTAATTATGGAAGGTAGTCCGTTGTTGAGATTTTTGTTACTCCAATGGATGGTAGCCTTGTCATTATGGAAGGTACTTTGTTGTTCATATTTTTGTTACTCCAATGGATGGTAGCCTTGTCATTATGGAAGGTAGTCTATTGTCGATATTTTTGTTACTCCAATGGATGGTAGCCTTGTCATTATGGAAGGTTGTCTATTGTCGATATTTTTGTTACTATAATGGATTGTAGCCTTGACATTATGGAAGGTATTCTATTATCGATATTTTGGTTACTACAATGGATGGTAGCCTTGTCATTATGGAACATAGTCTATTGTAGATATTTTTGTTACTCCAATGCATGGTAGCTTTGTCATTATGGAAGGTAGTATGTTGTATAGATTTTTGTTACTCCAATGTATGCTAACCTTGTCATTCTAGAAGGTAGTTTGTCGTTGTGATTTCTGTCACTCCAATGGATGGTAGCCGTGTAATTATTGAAGTTAGTCTGTTTTCGATATTTTTGTTACTCCAATGGATGGTAGCCTTGTCACTATAGGAGGTATGTTCATATTTTTGTTACTCTAATGGATAGTAGCCTTGTCATTATGGAAGGTAGTTTGTTGTCGAGATTTTTGATATTCCATTGGATGGTAGCCTTATCATTATGGAAGGTAGTCTGTTGTCGATATTTTTGTTACTCCAATGGATGGTAGCCTTGTCAATATGGAAGGTATGTTCGTATTTTTGTTACTCCAATGGATTGTAGCCTTGTCATTATGGAACGTATTATGTTGTCGATGTTTTTGTTACTCCAATGGATTGTAGCCTTGTCATTATGGAAGGTAGTCTGTTGTCTAGATTTTTGTTATTCCAATGAATGTTATCCTTGTCATTATGAAAGGTAGTCTGTTGTCGAGATTTTTGTCACTCCAATGGATGCTAGCCTTGTCATTATGGAAGGTAGTATGTCGTTGTGATTTCTATCACTCCAATGGATGGTAGCCTTGTAATTATAGAAGGCAGTCTGTTGTCGATATTTTTGTTACTCCAATGGATGATAGCATTCGCATTATGGAAGGTTGTTTATTGTCGAGATTTTTGTTACTCTAATAGATGGTAGCCTTGAAATTATTGAAGGTAGTGTGTTTTCGAGATTTTTGTTACTCCAATGGATGGTAGCATTGACATTATGGAAGGTAGTCTATTGTCAAGATTTTTGTTACTCCAATGGATGGTATCATTGTCATTATGGATGGTAGTCTATTGTTGAGATTTTTGTTATTCCAATGGATTGTAGCCTTCTCATTATGGAACGTAGTTTGTTGACGATGTTTTTGTTACTCCAATGGATGGTATCATTGTCATTATGGAAGGTAGTTTGTTGTCGAGATTTTTGTTATTCCAATGGATGGTAGCCTTGTCATTATGGAAGGTAGTCTATTTTCGATATTTTTGTTAATCCAATGGATGATAGCATTCACATTATGGAAGGTTGTCTATTGTCGAGATTTTTGTTACTCTAATAGATGGTAGCCTTGAAATTATGGAAGGTAGTCTGTTTTCGAGATTTTTGTTACTCCAATGGATGGTAGCCTTGACATTATGGAAGGTAGTCTATTGTCGAGATTTTTGTTACTCCAATGGATGATATCATTGTCATTATGGATGGTAGTCTATTGTTGAGATTTTTGTTATTCCAATGGATTGTAGCCTTCTCATTATGGAACGTAGTCTGTTGACGATCTTTTTGTTACTCCAATGGATGGTATCCTTGTCATTATGGAAGGTAGTCCGTTGTCGAGATTTTTGTCACTTCAATGGATGGTAGCCTTGTCATTATGGAAGGTAGTTTGCTGTAGAGATTTTTGTTACTCTAATGGATTCTAGCCTTGTAATTATTGAAGGTAGTCTATTGTCGATGTTTTTGTTACTCTAATGGATGATAGCATTGTCATTATAGAAGGTTGTCTATTGTCGATAATTTTGTTACTCTAATAGATGGTAGCCTTGTAATTATGGAAGGTAGTCTATTTTTGAGATTTTTGTTCCTCCAATGGATGGTAGCCTTGTCATTATGGAAGGTAGTTTGTTGTTCATATTTTTGTTACTCCAATGCATGGTAGCCTTGTCATTATGGAACGTAGTCTATTGTCGAGATTTTTGTTACTCCAATGGATGGTAGCCTTGTCATTATGGAAGGTTGTCTATTGTCGAGATTTTTTTTACTATAATGGATGGTAGCCTTGACATTATGGAAGGTAGTCTGTTGTCGAGATTTTTGTTACTCTAATGGATGCTGGCCTTGTCATTCTAGAAGCTAGTCTGTCGTTGTGATTTCTGTCACTCCAATGGATGGTAGCCTTGTAATTATGGAAGGTAGTCTATTTTCGAGATTTTTGTTACTCCAATGGATGGTAGCCTTGTAACTATGGAAGGTATGTTCATATTTTTGTTACTCCAATGGATAGTAGCCTTGTCATTATGAAAGGTAGTTTGTTGTCGAGATTTTTGTTATTCGAATGGATGGTAGCCTTGTCATTATGGAAGGTAGTCTGTTGTCGATAGTTTTGTTACTCCAATGGATGGTAGCCTTGTCAATATGGAAGGTATGTTCATATTTTTGTTACTCCAATGGATTGTAGCCTTGTCATTATGGAACGTATTCTGTTGTCGATGTTTTTGTTAGTCCAATGGATGGTAGCCTTGTCATTATGGAAGGTAGTATGTTGTCTAGATTTTTGATATTCCAATGAATGTTATCCTTATCATTATGGATGGTAGTCTATTGTTGAGATTTTTGTTATTCCAATGAATTGTAGCCTTCTCATTATGGAACATAGTCTGTTGTCGATGTTTTTGTTACTCCAATGGATGGTATCATTGTCATTATGGAAGGTAGTTTGGTGTCGAGATTTTTTTTATTCCAATGGATGGTAGCCTTGTCATTATGGAAGGTAGTCTATTTTCGATATTTTTGTTACTCCAATGGATTGAAGTCTTTTCATTATGGAAGGTAGTCCGCTGTCAAGATTTATGTCACTTCAATGAATGGTAGCCTTGTCATTATGGAAGGTAGTCTGTTGTTCATTTTTTTGTTACTCCAATGGATGATAGCGTTGCCATTATGGAAGGTATTCTATTGTCGAGATTTTTGTTACTCCAATGGATGGTAGCCAAGTCATTATGGAAGGTTGTCTGTTATCGACATTTTTGTTACTCTAATGGATGGTAGTTTGACATTATCGAAGGTAGTCTGTATTCGAGATTTTTGTTACTCGAATGGATGGTAGCCTTGTCATTATGGAAGGTAGTTTGTTGTCGAGATTTTTGTTACTCCAATGGATTCTAGCCTTGTCATTATGGAAGGTAGTATGTCCTTGTGATTTATGTCACTCCAATGGATGGTAGCCTTGTAATTATGGAAGGTAGTCTCTTGTTCATATTTTTGTTACTCCAATGGATGGTAGCCTTGTCATTATGGAAGGTAGTCTATTGTCGAGATTTTTGTTACTCAAATGGATGGTAGCATTATCATTATGGAAGGTTGTCTGTTGTTGAGATTTTTGTTACTCCAATGGATGGTAGCCTTGTCATTATGGAAGGTAGTCTATTGTCGAGATTTTTGTTACTCAAATGGATGGTAGCATTATCATTATGGAAGGTTGTCTGTTGTCAAGATTTTTGTTACTCCAATAGATGGTAGCCTTATCATTATGGAAGGTAGTAAGTTGTTGAGTTTTGTGTTACTCCAATGGAAGGTATCGTTGTCATTATGGATGGTAGTTTGTTGTCGAGATTTTTGTTATTCCAATTGATTGTAGCCTTGTCATTATGAAACGTATTATGTTGTCGATGTTTTTGTTACTCCAATGGATGGTAGCCTTGTCATTATGGAAGGTAGTCTGTTGTCTAGATTTTTGTTATTCCAATGAATGTTATCCTTGTCATTATGAAAGGTAGTCTGTTGTCGAGATTTTTGTCACTCCAATGGATGCTAGCCTTGTCATTATGAAAGGTAGTATGTCGTTGTGATTTCTATCACTCCAATGGATGGTAGCCTTGTCACTATGGAAGGTAGTCTGTTGTTCATATTTTTGTTACTCCAATGGATGGTAGCCTTGTAATTATAGAAGGTAGTCTATTGTCGATATTTTTGTTACTCCAATGGATGATGGACTTTTCATTATGGAAGGTTGTCTATTGTCGAGATTTTTGTTACTCTAATAGATGGTATCCTTGTAATTATGGAAGGTAGTCTGTTTTCGAGATTTTTGATACTCCAATGGATGGTAGCCTTGACATTATGGAAGGTAGTCTATTGTCGAGATTTTTGTTACTCCAATGGATGGTATCGTTGTCATTATGTATGGTAGTCTATTGTTGAGTTTTTTGTTATTCCAATGGATTGTAGCCTTCTCATTATGGAACGTAGTCTGTTGTCGATGTTTTTGTTACTCCAATGGATGGTATCGTTGTCATTATGGAAGGTAGTTTGTTGTCGAGATTTTTGTTATTCCAATGGATGGTAGCCTTGTCATTATGGAAGGTAATCTATTTTCAATATTTTTGTTAATCCAATGGATGATAGCATTCACATTATGGAAGGTAGTCTGTTTTTGAGATTTTTGTTACTCCAATGGATGGTAGCCTTGACATTATGGAAGGTAGTCTATTGTCGAGATTTTTGTTACTCCAATGGATGGTATCATTGTCATTATGGATGGTAGTCTATTGTTGAGATTTTTGTTATTCCAATGGATTGTAGCCTTCTCATTATGGAACGTAGTCTGTTAAAGATCTTTTTGTTACTCCAATGGATGGTATCCTTGTCATTATGTAAGGTAGTCCGTTGTCGAGATTTTTGTCACTTCATTGGATGGTAGCCTTGTAATTATGGAAGGTAGTTTGTTGTAGAGATTTTTGTTACTCCAATGGATTCTAGCCTTGTAATTATAGAAGGTAGTCTATTGTCGATTTTTTTGATACTACAATGGATGATAGCATTGTCATTATAGAAGGTTGTCTATTGTCGAGATTTTTGTTACTCTAATAGATGGTAGCCTTGTAATTATGGAAGGTAGTCTGTTTTTGAGATTTTTGTTACTCCAATGGATGGTAGCCTTGTCATTATGGAAGGTAGTTTGTTGTTCATATTTTTGTTACTCCAATGGATGGTAGCCTTGTCATTATGGAAGGTAGTCTATTGTCGATATTTTTGTTACTCCAATGGATGGTTACCTTGTCATTATGGAAGGTTGTCTATTGTCGAGATTTTTGTTACTACAATGGATGGTATCCTTGTCATTATGGAACATAGTCTATTGTAGATATTTTTGTTACTCCAATGCATGGTAGCCTTGTCATTTTGGAAGGTAGTCTGTTGTCGAGATTTTTGTTAGTCTAATGGATGCTATCCTTGTCATTCTAGAAGGTAGTCTATCGTTGTGATTTCTGTCACTCTAATGGATGGTAGCCTTGTAATTATGGAAGGTAGTCTGTTTTCGAGATTTTTGTTACTCCAATGGATGGTAGCCTTGTCACTATGGAAGGTATGTCCATATTTTTGTTACTCCAATGGATAATAGCCTTGTCATTATGGAAGGTAATTTGTTGTCGAGGTTTTTGTTATTCAAATGGATGGTAGCCTTGTCATTATGGAAGGTAGTCTGTTGTCGATATTTTTGTTACTCCAATGGATGGTAGCCTTGTCAATATGGAAGGTATGTTCATATTTTTGTTACTCCAATGGATTGTAGCCTTGTCATTATGGAACGTATTCTGTTGTCGATGTTTTTGTTACTCCAATGGATGGTGGCCTTGTCATTATGGAACGTAGTCTGTTGTCTAGATTTTTGTTATTCCAATGAATGTTATACTTGTCATTCTAGAAGGTAGTCTATTGTCGATATTTTTGTTACTCCAATGGATGCTAGCCTTGTCATTATGGAAGGTAGTATGTCGTTTTGATTTCTATCACTCCAATGGATGGTAGCCTTGTCTCTATGGAAGGTAGTCTGTTGTTCATATTTTTGTTACTCCAATGGATGGTAGCCTTGTAATTATAGAAGGTAGTCTATTGTCGATCTTTTTGTTACTCCAATGGATGATAGCATTCTCATTATGGAAGGTTGTCTATTGTCAAGATTTTTGTTACTCAAATAGATGGTAGCCTTGTAATTATGGAAGGTAGTTTGTTTTCGAGATTTTTGTTACTCCAAGGGATGGTAGCCTTGACATTATGGAATGTAGTCTATTGGTGAGATTTTTGTTACTCCAATGGATGATATCGTTGTCATTATGGATGCTAGTCTATTGGTGAGATTTTTGTTATTCCAATGGATTGTAGCCTTCTCATTATGGAACATAGTCTGTTGTCGATGTTTTTGTTACTCCAATGGATGGCATCGTAGTCATTATGGAAGGTAGTTTGTTGTCGAAATTTTTGTTATTCCAATGGATGGTAGCCTTGTCTTTATGGAAGGTAGTCCGTTGTCGAGATTTTTGTCACTTCAATGGATCGTAGCCTTGTCATTATGGAAGGTAGTTTGTTGTAGAGATATTTGTTACTCCAATGGATGCTAGCCATGTAATTATAGAAGGTAGTCTATTTTCGAGATTTTTGTTACTCCAATGGATTATAGCCTTATCGTTATGGAAGGTATTCTATTGTCGAGATTTTTGTTACTCCAATGGATGGTAGCCAAGTCATTATGGAAGGTTGTCTGTTGTCGAGATTTTTGTTACTCTAATGGATGATAGTTTGACATTATCGAAGGTAGTCTGTACTCGAGATTTTTTTTATTCGAATGGATGGTATCCTTGTCATTATGGAAGGTAGTCTGTTGTCGAGATTTTTGTTACTCCAATGGATGGTAGCCTTGTCATTATGCAAGGTAGTATGTCCTTGTGATTTATGTCACTCCAATGGATGGTAGCCTTGTCATTATGGAAGGTAGTCTCTTGTTCATATTTTTGTTACTCCAATGGATGGTAGCCTTGTCATTATGGAAGGTAGTCTATTGTCGAGATTTTTTTTACTCAAATGGATGGTAGCATTATCATTATGGAAGGTTGTCTGTTGTTGAGATTTTTGTTACTCCAATGGATGGTAGCCTTGTCATTATGGAAGGTAGTCTATTATCGAGATTTTTGTTACTCAAATGGATGGTAGCATTATCATTATGGAAGGTTGTCTGTTGTCAAGATTTTTGTTACTCCAATAGATGGTAGCCTTGTCATTATGGAAGTTAGTAAGTTGTTGAGTTTTGTGTTACTCCAATGGAAGGTATCGTTGTCATTATGGATGGTAGTCTGTTGTCGAGATTTTTGTTATTCCAATGGATTGTAGCCTTGTCATTATGGAACGTATTCTGTTGTCGATGTTTTTGTTACTCCAATGGATGGTAGCCTTGTCATTATGGAAGGTAGTCTGTTGTCTAGATTTTTGTTATTCCAATGAATGTTATCCTTGTCATTATGAAAGGTAGTCTGTTGTCGAGATTTTTGTCACTCCAATGGATGCTAGCCTTGTCATTATGGAAGGTAGTATGTCTTTGTGATTTCTATCACTCCAATGGATGGTAGCCTTGTAATTATAGAAGGCAGTCTGTTGTCGATATTTTTGTTACTCCAATGGATGATAGCATTCGCATTATGGAAGGTTGTTTATTGTCGAGATTTTTGTTACTCTAATAGATGGTAGCCTTGAAATTATTGAAGGTAGTGTGTTTTCGAGATTTTTGTTACTCCAATGGATGGTAGCATTGACATTATAGAAGGTAGTCTATTGTCGAGATTTTTGTTACTCCAATGGATGGTATCGTTGTCATTATGTATGGTAGTCTATTTTTGAGATTTTTGTTATTCCAATGGATTGTAGCCTTCTCATTATGGAACGTAGTCTGTTGACGATGTTTTTGTTACTCCAATGGATGGTATCGTTGTCATTATGGAAGGTAGTTTGTTGTCGAGATTTTTGTTATTCCAATGGATGGTAGCCTTGTCATTATGGAAGGTTGTCTATTTTCGATATTTTTGTTACTCCAATGGATGGTAGCCTTGTCATTATGGAAGGTAGTCCGTTGTCGAGATTTTTGTCACTTCAATGGATGGTAGCCTTGTCATTATGGGAGGTAGTTTGTTGTATATATTTTTGTAACTCCAATGGATGCTAGCCTTGTAATTATAGAAGGTAGTCTATTGTCGATATTTTTGTTACTCTAATGGATGATAGCATTTGCATTATGGAAGGCTGTCCATTGTCGAGATTTTTGTTACTCTAATAGATGGTAGCCTTGTAATTATGGAAGGTAGTCTGTTTACAAGATTTTTGTTACTCCAATGGATGGTAGCCTTGTCATTATGGAAGGTAGTTTGTGGTTCATATTTTAGTTACTCCAAGGAATGGTAGCCTTGTCATTATGGAAGGTAGTCTATTGTCGAGATTTTTGTTACTCCATTGGATGGTAGCCTTGTCATTCTAGAAGGTTGTCTATTGTCGAGATTTTTGTTACTATAATGGATGGTAGCCTTGACATTATGGAAGGTATTCTGTTATAAATATTTTGGTTACTACAATGGTTGGTAGCCTTGTCATTATGGAACATAGTCTATTGTAGATATTTTTGTTACTCCAATGCATGGTAGCCTTATCATTATGGAAGGTAGTCTGTTGTCTAGATTTTTGTTACTCCAATGGATGGTAGCCTTGTCATTATGGAAGGTAGTCTGTCATTGAGATTTTTGTCACTCTAATGGATGGTAGCCTTGTCACTATGGAAGGTAGTCTGTTGTTCATATTTTTGTTACTCCAATGGATGGTAGCCTTGTCATTATGGAAGGTAGTCTATTGTCGAGATTTTTGTTACTCCAATGGATGGTATCATTATCATTATGGAAGGTTGTCTGTTGTCGATATTTTTGTTACTCCAATGGATGGTAGCCTTGTCATTATGGAAGGTAGTCTGTTTTCGAGATTTTTGTTACTCCAATGGATGGTAGCCTTGTCACTATGGAAGGTATGTTCATAGTTTTGTTACTCCAATGGATGGTAGCCTTGTAATTATGGAAGGTAATATATTTTCGAGCTTTTTGTTACTCCAATGGATGGTAGCCCTGTCACTATGGAAGGTATGTTCATATTTTTGTTACTCCAATGGATAGTAACCTTGTCATTATGGAAGGTAGTTTGTTGTCGAGATTTTCGATATTCCAATGGATGGTAGCCTTGTCATTATGGAAGGTATTCTGTTGTCGATATTTTTGTTACTCCAATGGATGGAAGCCTTGCCAATATGGAAAGTATTTACATATTTTTGTTACTCCAATGGATTGTAGCCTTGTGATTATGGAACGTATTCTGTTGTCGATGTTTTTGTTACTCCAATGGATGGTAGCCTTGTCATTATGGAAGGTAGTCCGTTGTCTAGATTTTTGTTATTCCAATGAATGTTATCCTTGTCATTATAGAAGGTAGTCTATTGTCGAGATTTTTGTTACTCCAATGGATGCTAGCCTTGTCATTATGGAAGGTAGTATGTCGCTGTGATTTCTATCACTCCAATGGATGGTAGCCTTGTCACTATGGAAGGTAGTCTGTTGTTCATATTTTAATTACTCCAATGGATGGTAGCCTTGTAATTATGGAAGGTAGTCTATTGTCGATATTTTTGTTACTCCAATGGATGATAGCATTCTCATTATGGAAGGTTGTCTATTGTCGAGATTTTTGTTACTCTAATAGACGGTAGCCTTGTAATTATGGAAGGTAGTCTGTTTACGAGATTTTTGTTACTCCAATGGATGGTAGCCTTGACATTATGGAAGGTAGTCTATTGTCGAGATTTTTGTTACTCCAATGGATTGTAGCCTTCTCATTATGGAACGTAGTCTATTGTCGATGTTTTTGTTACTCCAATGGATGGTATCGTTGTCATTATTGAAGGTAGTTTGTTGTCGAGATTTTTGTTATTCCAATGGATGGTAGCCTTGTCATTATGGAAGGTAGTCTATTTTCGATATTTTTGTTACTCCAATGGATGGTAGCCTTGTCATTATGGAAGGTAGTCCGTTGTCGAGATTTTTGTCACTTCAATGGATGGTAGCCTTGTCATTATGGAAGGTAGTTTGTTGTAGAGATTTTTGATACTCCAATGGATGCTAGCCTTGTAATTTTAGAAGGTTGTCTATTGTCGAGATTTTTGTTACTCTATTAGATGGTAGCCTTGTAATTATGGAAGGTAGTCCGTTGTTGAGATTTTTGTTACTCCAATGGATGGTAGCCTTGTCATTATGGAAGGTACTTTGTTGTTCATATTTTTGTTACTCCAATGGATGGTAGCCTTGTCATTATGGAAGGTAGTCTATTGTCGAGATTTTTGTTACTCCAATGGATGGTAGCCTTGTCATTATGGAAGGTTGTCTATTGTCGATATTTTTGTTACTATAATGGATTGTAGCCTTGACATTATGGAAGGTATTCTATTATCGATATTTTGGTTACTACAATGGATGGTAGCCTTGTCATTATGGAACATAGTCTATTGTAGATATTTTTGTTACTCCAATGCATGGTAGCTTTGTCATTATGGAAGGTAGTATGTTGTATAGATTTTTGTTACTCCAATGTATGCTAACCTTGTCATTCTAGAAGGTAGTTTGTCGTTGTGATTTCTGTCACTCCAATGGATGGTAGCCGTGTAATTATTGAAGTTAGTCTGTTTTCGATATTTTTGTTACTCCAATGGATGGTAGCCTTGTCACTATAGGAGGTATGTTCATATTTTTGTTACTCTAATGGATAGTAGCCTTGTCATTATGGAAGGTAGTTTGTTGTCGAGATTTTTGATATTCCATTGGATGGTAGCCTTATCATTATGGAAGGTAGTCTGTTGTCGATATTTTTGTTACTCCAATGGATGGTAGCCTTGTCAATATGGAAGGTATGTTCGTATTTTTGTTACTCCAATGGATTGTAGCCTTGTCATTATGGAACGTATTATGTTGTCGATGTTTTTGTTACTCCAATGGATTGTAGCCTTGTCATTATGGAAGGTAGTCTGTTGTCTAGATTTTTGTTATTCCAATGAATGTTATCCTTGTCATTATGAAAGGTAGTCTGTTGTCGAGATTTTTGTCACTCCAATGGATGCTAGCCTTGTCATTATGGAAGGTAGTATGTCGTTGTGATTTCTATCACTCCAATGGATGGTAGCCTTGTAATTATAGAAGGCAGTCTGTTGTCGATATTTTTGTTACTCCAATGGATGATAGCATTCGCATTATGGAAGGTTGTTTATTGTCGAGATTTTTGTTACTCTAATAGATGGTAGCCTTGAAATTATTGAAGGTAGTGTGTTTTCGAGATTTTTGTTACTCCAATGGATGGTAGCATTGACATTATGGAAGGTAGTCTATTGTCAAGATTTTTGTTACTCCAATGGATGGTATCATTGTCATTATGGATGGTAGTCTATTGTTGAGATTTTTGTTATTCCAATGGATTGTAGCCTTCTCATTATGGAACGTAGTTTGTTGACGATGTTTTTGTTACTCCAATGGATGGTATCATTGTCATTATGGAAGGTAGTTTGTTGTCGAGATTTTTGTTATTCCAATGGATGGTAGCCTTGTCATTATGGAAGGTAGTCTATTTTCGATATTTTTGTTAATCCAATGGATGATAGCATTCACATTATGGAAGGTTGTCTATTGTCGAGATTTTTGTTACTCTAATAGATGGTAGCCTTGAAATTATGGAAGGTAGTCTGTTTTCGAGATTTTTGTTACTCCAATGGATGGTAGCCTTGACATTATGGAAGGTAGTCTATTGTCGAGATTTTTGTTACTCCAATGGATGATATCATTGTCATTATGGATGGTAGTCTATTGTTGAGATTTTTGTTATTCCAATGGATTGTAGCCTTCTCATTATGGAACGTAGTCTGTTGACGATCTTTTTGTTACTCCAATGGATGGTATCCTTGTCATTATGGAAGGTAGTCCGTTGTCGAGATTTTTGTCACTTCAATGGATGGTAGCCTTGTCATTATGGAAGGTAGTTTGCTGTAGAGATTTTTGTTACTCTAATGGATTCTAGCCTTGTAATTATTGAAGGTAGTCTATTGTCGATGTTTTTGTTACTCTAATGGATGATAGCATTGTCATTATAGAAGGTTGTCTATTGTCGATAATTTTGTTACTCTAATAGATGGTAGCCTTGTAATTATGGAAGGTAGTCTATTTTTGAGATTTTTGTTCCTCCAATGGATGGTAGCCTTGTCATTATGGAAGGTAGTTTGTTGTTCATATTTTTGTTACTCCAATGCATGGTAGCCTTGTCATTATGGAACGTAGTCTATTGTCGAGATTTTTGTTACTCCAATGGATGGTAGCCTTGTCATTATGGAAGGTTGTCTATTGTCGAGATTTTTTTTACTATAATGGATGGTAGCCTTGACATTATGGAAGGTAGTCTGTTGTCGAGATTTTTGTTACTCTAATGGATGCTGGCCTTGTCATTCTAGAAGCTAGTCTGTCGTTGTGATTTCTGTCACTCCAATGGATGGTAGCCTTGTAATTATGGAAGGTAGTCTATTTTCGAGATTTTTGTTACTCCAATGGATGGTAGCCTTGTAACTATGGAAGGTATGTTCATATTTTTGTTACTCCAATGGATAGTAGCCTTGTCATTATGAAAGGTAGTTTGTTGTCGAGATTTTTGTTATTCGAATGGATGGTAGCCTTGTCATTATGGAAGGTAGTCTGTTGTCGATAGTTTTGTTACTCCAATGGATGGTAGCCTTGTCAATATGGAAGGTATGTTCATATTTTTGTTACTCCAATGGATTGTAGCCTTGTCATTATGGAACGTATTCTGTTGTCGATGTTTTTGTTAGTCCAATGGATGGTAGCCTTGTCATTATGGAAGGTAGTATGTTGTCTAGATTTTTGATATTCCAATGAATGTTATCCTTATCATTATGGATGGTAGTCTATTGTTGAGATTTTTGTTATTCCAATGAATTGTAGCCTTCTCATTATGGAACGTAGTCTGTTGTCGATGTTTTTGTTACTCCAATGGATGGTATCATTGTCATTATGGAAGGTAGTTTGGTGTCGAGATTTTTTTTATTCCAATGGATGGTAGCCTTGTCATTATGGAAGGTAGTCTATTTTCGATATTTTTGTTACTCCAATGGATTGAAGTCTTTTCATTATGGAAGGTAGTCCGCTGTCAAGATTTATGTCACTTCAATGAATGGTAGCCTTGTCATTATGGAAGGTAGTCTGTTGTTCATTTTTTTGTTACTCCAATGGATGATAGCGTTGCCATTATGGAAGGTATTCTATTGTCGAGATTTTTGTTACTCCAATGGATGGTAGCCAAGTCATTATGGAAGGTTGTCTGTTATCGACATTTTTGTTACTCTAATGGATGGTAGTTTGACATTATCGAAGGTAGTCTGTATTCGAGATTTTTGTTACTCGAATGGATGGTAGCCTTGTCATTATGGAAGGTAGTTTGTTGTCGAGATTTTTGTTACTCCAATGGATTCTAGCCTTGTCATTATGGAAGGTAGTATGTCCTTGTGATTTATGTCACTCCAATGGATGGTAGCCTTGTAATTATGGAAGGTAGTCTCTTGTTCATATTTTTGTTACTCCAATGGATGGTAGCCTTGTCATTATGGAAGGTAGTCTATTGTCGAGATTTTTGTTACTCAAATGAATGGTAGCATTATCATTATGGAAGGTTGTCTGTTGTTGAGATTTTTGTTACTCCAATGGATGGTAGCCTTGTCATTATGGAAGGTAGTCTATTGTCGAGATTTTTGTTACTCAAATGGATGGTAGCATTATCATTATGGAAGGTTGTCTGTTGTCAAGATTTTTGTTACTCCAATAGATGGTAGCCTTATCATTATGGAAGGTAGTAAGTTGTTGAGTTTTGTGTTACTCCAATGGAAGGTATCGTTGTCATTATGGATGGTAGTCTGTTGTCGAGATTTTTGTTATTCCAATTGATTGTAGCCTTGTCATTATGAAACGTATTATGTTGTCGATGTTTTTGTTACTCCAATGGATGGTAGCCTTGTCATTATGGAAGGTAGTCTGTTGTCTAGATTTTTGTTATTCCAATGAATGTTATCCTTGTCATTATGAAAGGTAGTCTGTTGTCGAGATTTTTGTCACTCCAATGGATGCTAGCCTTGTCATTATGAAAGGTAGTATGTCGTTGTGATTTCTATCACTCCAATGGATGGTAGCCTTGTCACTATGGAAGGTAGTCTGTTGTTCATATTTTTGTTACTCCAATGGATGGTAGCCTTGTAATTATAGAAGGTAGTCTATTGTCGATATTTTTGTTACTCCAATGGATGATGGACTTTTCATTATGGAAGGTTGTCTATTGTCGAGATTTTTGTTACTCTAATAGATGGTATCCTTGTAATTATGGAAGGTAGTCTGTTTTCGAGATTTTTGATACTCCAATGGATGGTAGCCTTGACATTATGGAAGGTAGTCTATTGTCGAGATTTTTGTTACTCCAATGGATGGTATCGTTGTCATTATGTATGGTAGTCTATTGTTGAGTTTTTTGTTATTCCAATGGATTGTAGCCTTCTCATTATGGAACGTAGTCTGTTGTCGATGTTTTTGTTACTCCAATGGATGGTATCGTTGTCATTATGGAAGGTAGTTTGTTGTCGAGATTTTTGTTATTCCAATGGATGGTAGCCTTGTCATTATGGAAGGTAATCTATTTTCAATATTTTTGTTAATCCAATGGATGATAGCATTCACATTATGGAAGGTAGTCTGTTTTTGAGATTTTTGTTACTCCAATGGATGGTAGCCTTGACATTATGGAAGGTAGTCTATTGTCGAGATTTTTGTTACTCCAATGGATGGTATCATTGTCATTATGGATGGTAGTCTATTGTTGAGATTTTTGTTATTCCAATGGATTGTAGCCTTCTCATTATGGAACGTAGTCTGTTAAAGATCTTTTTGTTACTCCAATGGATGGTATCCTTGTCATTATGTAAGGTAGTCCGTTGTCGAGATTTTTGTCACTTCATTGGATGGTAGCCTTGTAATTATGGAAGGTAGTTTGTTGTAGAGATTTTTGTTACTCCAATGGATTCTAGCCTTGTAATTATAGAAGGTAGTCTATTGTCGATGTTTTTGATACTACAATGGATGATAGCATTGTCATTATAGAAGGTTGTCTATTGTCGAGATTTTTGTTACTCTAATAGATGGTAGCCTTGTAATTATGGAAGGTAGTCTGTTTTTGAGATTTTTGTTACTCCAATGGATGGTAGCCTTGTCATTATGGAAGGTAGTTTGTTGTTCATATTTTTGTTACTCCAATGGATGGTAGCCTTGTCATTATGGAAGGTAGTCTCTTGTTCATATTTTTGTTACTCCAATGGATGGTAGCCTTGTCATTATGGAAGGTAGTCTATTGTCGAGATTTTTGTTACTCAAATGGATGGTAGCATTATCATTATGGAAGGTTGTCTGTTGTTGAGATTTTTGTTACTCCAATGGATGGTAGCCTTGTCATTATGGAAGGTAGTCTATTGTCGAGATTTTTGTTACTCAAATGGATGGTAGCATTATCATTATGGAAGGTTGTCTGTTGTCAAGATTTTTGTTACTCCAATAGATGGTAGCCTTATCATTATGGAAGGTAGTAAGTTGTTGAGTTTTGTGTTACTCCAATGGAAGGTATCGTTGTCATTATGGATGGTAGTCTGTTGTCGAGATTTTTGTTATTCCAATTGATTGTAGCCTTGTCATTATGAAACGTATTATGTTGTCGATGTTTTTGTTACTCCAATGGATGGTAGCCTTGTCATTATGGAAGGTAGTCTGTTGTCTAGATTTTTGTTATTCCAATGAATGTTATCCTTGTCATTATGAAAGGTAGTCTGTTGTCGAGATTTTTGTCACTCCAATGGATGCTAGCCTTGTCATTATGAAAGGTAGTATGTCGTTGTGATTTCTATCACTCCAATGGATGGTAGCCTTGTCACTATGGAAGGTAGTCTGTTGTTCATATTTTTGTTACTCCAATGGATGGTAGCCTTGTAATTATAGAAGGTAGTCTATTGTCGATATTTTTGTTACTCCAATGGATGATGGACTTTTCATTATGGAAGGTTGTCTATTATCGAGATTTTTGTTACTCTAATAGATGGTATCCTTGTAATTATGGAAGGTAGTCTGTTTTCGAGATTTTTGATACTCCAATGGATGGTAGCCTTGACATTATGGAAGGTAGTCTATTGTCGAGATTTTTGTTACTCCAATGGATGGTATCGTTGTCATTATGTATGGTAGTCTATTGTTGAGTTTTTTGTTATTCCAATGGATTGTAGCCTTCTCATTATGGAACGTAGTCTGTTGTCGATGTTTTTGTTACTCCAATGGATGGTATCGTTGTCATTATGGAAGGTAGTTTGTTGTCGAGATTTTTGTTATTCCAATGGATGGTAGCCTTGTCATTATGGAAGGTAATCTATTTTCAATATTTTTGTTAATCCAATGGATGATAGCATTCACATTATGGAAGGTAGTCTGTTTTTGAGATTTTTGTTACTCCAATGGATGGTAGCCTTGACATTATGGAAGGTAGTCTATTGTCGAGATTTTTGTTACTCCAATGGATGGTATCATTGTCATTATGGATGGTAGTCTATTGTTGAGATTTTTGTTATTCCAATGGATTGTAGCCTTCTCATTATGGAACGTAGTCTGTTAAAGATCTTTTTGTTACTCCAATGGATGGTATCCTTGTCATTATGTAAGGTAGTCCGTTGTCGAGATTTTTGTCACTTCATTGGATGGTAGCCTTGTAATTATGGAAGGTAGTTTGTTGTAGAGATTTTTGTTACTCCAATGGATTCTAGCCTTGTAATTATAGAAGGTAGTCTATTGTCGATGTTTTTGATACTACAATGGATGATAGCATTGTCATTATAGAAGGTTGTCTATTGTCGAGATTTTTGTTACTCTAATAGATGGTAGCCTTGTAATTATGGAAGGTAGTCTGTTTTTGAGATTTTTGTTACTCCAATGGATGGTAGCCTTGTCATTATGGAAGGTAGTTTGTTGTTCATATTTTTGTTACTCCAATGGATGGTAGCCTTGTCATTATGGAAGGTAGTCTATTGTCGATATTTTTGTTACTCCAATGGATGGTTACCTTGTCATTATGGAAGGTTGTCTATTGTCGAGATTTTTGTTACTACAATGGATGGTATCCTTGTCATTATGGAACATAGTCTATTGTAGATATTTTTGTTACTCCAATGCATGGTAGCCTTGTCATTTTGGAAGGTAGTCTGTTGTCGAGATTTTTGTTAGTCTAATGGATGCTATCCTTGTCATTCTAGAAGGTAGTCTATCGTTGTGATTTCTGTCACTCTAATGGATGGTAGCCTTGTAATTATGGAAGGTAGTCTGTTTTCGAGATTTTTGTTACTCCAATGGATGGTAGCCTTGTCACTATGGAAGGTATGTCCATATTTTTGTTACTCCAATGGATAATAGCCTTGTCATTATGGAAGGTAATTTGTTGTCGAGGTTTTTGTTATTCAAATGGATGGTAGCCTTGTCATTATGGAAGGTAGTCTGTTGTCGATATTTTTGTTACTCCAATGGATGGTAGCCTTGTCAATATGGAAGGTATGTTCATATTTTTGTTACTCCAATGGATTGTAGCCTTGTCATTATGGAACGTATTCTGTTGTCGATGTTTTTGTTACTCCAATGGATGGTGGCCTTGTCATTATGGAACGTAGTCTGTTGTCTAGATTTTTGTTATTCCAATGAATGTTATACTTGTCATTCTAGAAGGTAGTCTATTGTCGATATTTTTGTTACTCCAATGGATGCTAGCCTTGTCATTATGGAAGGTAGTATGTCGTTTTGATTTCTATCACTCCAATGGATGGTAGCCTTGTCTCTATGGAAGGTAGTCTGTTGTTCATATTTTTGTTACTCCAATGGATGGTAGCCTTGTAATTATAGAAGGTAGTCTATTGTCGATCTTTTTGTTACTCCAATGGATGATAGCATTCTCATTATGGAAGGTTGTCTATTGTCAAGATTTTTGTTACTCAAATAGATGGTAGCCTTGTAATTATGGAAGGTAGTTTGTTTTCGAGATTTTTGTTACTCCAAGGGATGGTAGCCTTGACATTATGGAATGTAGTCTATTGGTGAGATTTTTGTTACTCCAATGGATGATATCGTTGTCATTATGGATGCTAGTCTATTGGTGAGATTTTTGTTATTCCAATGGATTGTAGCCTTCTCATTATGGAACATAGTCTGTTGTCGATGTTTTTGTTACTCCAATGGATGGCATCGTAGTCATTATGGAAGGTAGTTTGTTGTCGAAATTTTTGTTATTCCAATGGATGGTAGCCTTGTCTTTATGGAAGGTAGTCCGTTGTCGAGATTTTTGTCACTTCAATGGATCGTAGCCTTGTCATTATGGAAGGTAGTTTGTTGTAGAGATATTTGTTACTCCAATGGATGCTAGCCATGTAATTATAGAAGGTAGTCTATTTTCGAGATTTTTGTTACTCCAATGGATAGTATCCTTGTCACTATGGAAGGTATGTTCATATTTTTGTTACTCCAATGGATACTAGCCTTGTCATTATGGAAGGTAGTTTGTTGTCGAGATTTTCCATATTCCAATGGATGGTAGCCTTGTCATTATGGAAGGTAGTCTATTGTCGATATTTTTGTTACTCCAATGGATGGTAGCCTTGTCAATATGGAAGGTATGTTCATATTTTTGTTACTCCAATGGATTGTAGCCTTGTCATTATGGAACGTATTATGTTGTCGATGTTTTTGTTACTCCAATGGATGGTAGCCTTGTCATTATGGAAGGAAGTCTGTTGTCTAGATTTTTGTTATTTCAATGAATTTTATCCTTGTAATTATGGAAGGTAGTCTATTGTCGAGATTTTTGTTACTCCAATGGATGCTAGCCTTGTCATTATGGAAGGTAGTATGTGGTTGAGAATTATATCACTCCAATGGATGGTAGCCTTGTCACTATGCAAGGTAGTCTGTTGTTCATATTTTTGTTACTCAAATGAATGGTAGCCTTGTAATTATAGAAGGTAGTCTATTGTCGATATTTTTGTTACTCCAATGGATGATAGCATTCGCATTATGGAAGATTGTCTATTGTCGAGATTTTTGTTACTCTAATAGATAGTAGACTTGAAATTATGGAAGGTAGTCTATTTTCGAGATTTTTGTTACTCCAATGGATGGTAGCCTTGACATTATGGAAGGTAGTCTATTGTCGAGATTTTTGTTACTCCAATGGATGGTATTATTGTCATTATGGATGGTAGTCTATTGTTGAAATTTTTGTTATTCCAATGGATTGTAGCCTTCTCATTATGGAACATAGTCTGTTGACGATGTTTTTGTTACTCCAATGGATGGTATAATTGTCATTATGGAAGGTACTTTGTTGTCGAGATTTTTGTTATTCCAATGGATGGTAGCCTTGTCATTATGGAAGGTAGTTTGTTGTAGAGATTTTTGTTACTCCAATGGATGCTAGCCTTGTAATTATAGAAGGTAGTCTATTGTCGATGTTTTTGTTACTCCAATGGATGATAGCATTGTCATTATAGAAGGTTGTCTATTGTCGAGATTTTTGTTACTCTATAGATGGTAGCCTTGTAATTATGGAAGGTAGTCTGTTTTTGAGATTTTTGTTACTCCAATGGATGGTAGCCTTGTCATTATGGAAGGTAGTCTATTGTCGAGATTTTTGTTACTCCAACGGATGGTAGCCTTGTCATTATGGAAGGTAGTCTGTTGTCGAGATTTTTGTTACTCTAATGGATGTTAGCCTTGTCATTCTAGAAGGTAGTCTGTCGTTGTGATTTTTGTCACTCTGATGGATGGTAGCCTTGTAATTATGGAAGGTAGTCTGTTTTCGAGATTTTTGTTACTCCAATGGATGGTAGCCTTGTCACTATGGAAGGTATGTTGATATTTTTGTTACTCTAATGGATAGTAGCCTTGTCATTATGGAAGGTTGTCTATTGTCGAGATTTTTGTTACTCCAATGGATGGTAGCCTTGTCATTATGGAAGGTTGTCTATTGTCGAGATTTTTGTTACTCCAATGGATGCTAGCCTTGTCATTATGGAAGGTAGTATGTCGTTGTGATTTCTATCACTCCAATGGATGGTAGCCTTGTCTCTATGGAAGGTAGTCTGTTGTTTATATTTTTGTTACTCTAATGGATGGTAGCCTTGTATTTATAGAAAGTAGTCTATTGTCGATATTTTTGTTACTCCAATGGATGATAGCATTCCCATTATGGAAGGTTGTCTATTGTCGAGATTTTTGTTACTCTAATAGATGGTAGCCTTGTAATTATGGAAGGTAGTCTATTTTCGAGATTTTTGTTACTCCAATGGATGGTAGCCTTGACATTATGGAAGGTAGTCTATTGTTGAGATTTTTTTTACTACAATGGATGGTATCGTTGTCATTATGGATGAGAGTCTATTGTTGAGATTTTTGTTATTCCAATGGATTGTAGCCTTCTCATTATGGAACGTAGTCTGTTGTCGATGTTTTTGTTAGTCCAGTGGATGGCATCATTGTCATTATGGAAGGTAGTTTGTTGTCGAGATTTTTGTTATTCCAATGGATGCTAGCCTTGTCATTATGGAAGGTAGTCTATTTTCGATATTTTTGTTACTCCGATGGATGGTAGCCTTGTCATTATGGAAGGTAGTCCATTGTCGAGATTTTTGTAACTTCAATGGATGGTAGCCTTGTCATTATGGAAGGTAGTTTGTTGTAGAGATTTTTGTTACTCCAATGGATGCTAGCCTTGTCGTTATGGAAGGTAGTATGTCATTGAGATTTCTATCACTCCAATGGATGGTAGCCTTGTCACTATGGAAGGTAGTTTGTTGTCGAGATTTTTGTTATTCCAATGGGTGGTAGCCTTGTCATTATGGAAGGCAGTCTATTGTCGATATTTTTGTTACTCTAATGGATGATAGCATTCGCATTATGGAAGGTTGTCTATTGTCGAGATTCTTGTTACTCTAACAGATGGTAGCCTTGAAATTATGGAAGGTAGTCTATTTTCGAGATTTTTGTTACTCCATTGGATGGTAGCCTTGACATTATGGAAGGTAGTCTATTGTCGAGATTTTTGTTTCTCCAATGGATGGTATCATTGTCATTATGGATGGTAGTCTATTGTTGAGATTTTTGTTATTCAAATGGATTGTAGCCTTCTCATTATGGAAGGTAGTCTGTTGACGATGTTTTTGTTACTCCGATGGATGGTAGCCTTGTCATTATGGAAGGTAGTTCGTTGTCGAGATTTTTGTCACTTCAATGGATGGTAGCCTTGTCATTATGGAAGGTAGTTTGTTGTAGAGATTTTTGTTACTCCAATGGATGCTAGCCTTGTAATTATATAAGGTAGTCTATTGTCAATGTTTTTGTTACTCCGATGGATGATAGCATTGTCATCATAGAAGGTTGTCTATTGTCGAGATTTTTGTTACTCTAATAGATGGTAGCCTAGTAATTATGGAAGGTAGTCTATTTTTGAGATTTTTGTTACTCCAATGGATGGTAGCCTTGTCATTATGGAAGGTAGTCTATTGTCGAGATTTTTGTTACTCCAATGGATGGTAGCCTGGTCATCATTGAAGGTTGTCTATTTTCGAGATTTTTGTTACTATAATGGATGGTAGCCTTGACATTATGGAAGATATTCTGTTATCGATATTTTGGTTACTACAATGGATGGTAGCCTTGTAATTATGGAACATAGTCTATTGTAGATATTTTTGTTACTCCAATGCATGGTAGCCTTGTCATTATGGAAGGTAGTCTGTTGTCTAGATTTTTGATACTCTAATGGATGGTAGTGTTGTCATTATGGAAGGTAATCTGTTGTCGATATTTTTTTTACTCTAATGGATGCTAGCCTTGCAAGTCTAGAAGGTAGTCTGTCGTTGTGATTTCGGTCACTCTAATGGATGGTAGCCTTGTAATTAAGGAAGGTAGTCTGTTTTCGAGATTTTTGTTACTCCAATGGATGGTAGCCTTGTCACTATGGAAGGTATGTTCATATTTTTGTTACTCCATTGGATAGTAGCCTTGTCATTATGGAAGGTAATTTGTTGTCGAGATTTTTGTTATTCGAATGGATGGTAGCCTTGTCATTATGGAAGGTAGTCTGTTGTCGATATTTTTGTTACTCCAATGGATGGTAGCCTTGTCAATA
Organism: Vicia faba; assembly: GCA_948472305.1. Taxonomy (NCBI): domain Eukaryota; kingdom Viridiplantae; phylum Streptophyta; class Magnoliopsida; order Fabales; family Fabaceae; genus Vicia; species Vicia faba. The sequence continues at coordinate 529,398,323 of OX451741.1, forward strand.
TGGAAGGTATGTTCATATTTTTGTTACTCCAATGGATTGTAGCCTTGTCATTATGGAATGCATTATGTTGTCGATGTTTTTGTTACTCCAATGGATGGTAGCCTTGTCATTATGGAAGGTTGTCTGTTGTCTAGATTTTTGTTATTCCAATGAATGTTATCCTTGTCATTATGGAAGGTAGTCTATTGGCGAGATTTTTGTTACTCCAATGGATGCTAGCCTTGTCATTATGGAAGGTAGTATGTCGTTGTGATTTCTATCACTTCAATGGATGGTAGCCTTGTCTCTATGGAAGGTAGTATGTTGTTCATATTTTTGTTACTCCAATGGATGGTAGCCTTGTAATTATAGAAGGTAGTCTATTGTCGATATTTTTGTTACTCGAATGGATGATAGAATTCTCATTATGGAAGGTTGTCTATTTTCGAGATTTTTGTTACTCTAATAGATGGTAGCCTTGTAATTATGGAAGGTAGTCTGTTTTCGAGAGTTTTGTTACTCCAATGGATGGTAGCCTTGACATTATTGAAGGTAGTCTATTGTTGAGATTTTTGTTATTCCAATGGATGGTATCGTTGTCATTTTGGATGGTAGTCTATTGTTGAGATTTTTGTTACTCCAATGGATTGTATCGTTGTCATTATGGAAGGTAGTTTGTTGTTGAGATTTTTGTTATTCCAATGGATGGTAGCCATGTCATTATGGAAGGTAGTCTATTTTCGATATTTTTGTTACTCCAATGGATGGTAGCCTTGTCATTATGGAAGGTAGTCCGTTGTCGAGATTTTTGTCACTTCAATGGATGGTAGCCTTGTCATTATGGAAGGTAGTTTGTTGTAGAGATTTTTGTTACTCCAATGGATGCTATCCTTGTAATTATAGAAGGTAGTCTATTGTCAATATTTTTGTTACTCCAATGGATGATAGCATTGTCATTATAGAAGGCTGTCTATTGTCGAGATTTTTGTTACTCTAATAGATGGTAGCCTTATAATTATGGAAGGTAGTTTGTTTTTGAGATTTTTGTTACTCCAATGGATGGTAGCCTTGTCATTATGGAAGGTACTTTGTTGTTCATATTTTTGTTACTCCGATGGATAGTAGCCTTGTCATTATGGAAGGTAGTCTATTGTCGAGATTTTTGTTACTCCAATGGATGGTAGCCTTGTCATTATGGAAGGTTGTCTATTGTCGATATTTTTGTTACTATAATGGATTGTAGCCTTGACATTATGAAAGGTATTCTGTTATCGATATTTTGGTTACTACAATGGATGGTAGCCTTGTCATTATGGAACATAGTCTATTGTAGATATTTTTGTTACTCCAATGCATGGTAGCCTTGTCATTATGGAAGGTAGTATGTTGTCTAGATTTTTGTTACTCTAATGGATGTTAGCCTTGTCATTTTAGAAGGTAGTCTGTCGTTGTGATTTCTATCACTCTAATGGATGGTAGCCTTGTAATTATGGAAGGTAGTTTGTTTTCGATATTTTTGTTACTCCAATGGATGGTAGCCTTGTCACTATGGATTGTATGTTCATATTTTTGTTACTCCAATGGATAGTAGCCTTGTCATTATGGAAGGTAATTTGTTGTCGAGATTTTTGTTATTCGAATGGATGGTAGCCTTGTCATTATGGAAGGGTGTCTGTTGTCGATATTTTTGTTACTCCAATGGATGGTATCCTTGTCAATATGGAAGGTAGGTCCATATTTTTATTACTCCAATGGATTGTAGCCTTGTCATTATGGAAGGTATTCTGTTGTCGATGTTTTTGTTACTCCAACGGATGGTAGCCTTGTCATTATGGAAGGTAGTCTGTTGTCTAGATTTTAGTTATTCCAATGAATGTTATCCTTGTCATTATGGAAGGTAGTCTATTTTCGATATTTTTGTTACTCCAATGGATGCTAGCCTTGTCATTATGGAAGGTAGTATGTCATTGTGATTTCTATCACTCCAATGGATGGTAGCCTTGTCTCTATGGAAGGTAGTTTGTTGTTCATATTTTTGTTACTCCAATGGATGGTAGCCTTGTAATTATAGAAGGTAGTCTATTGTCGATATATTTGTTACTCCAATGGATGATAGCATTCTCATTATGGAAGGTTGTCTATTGTCGAGATATTTGTTACTCTAATAGATGGTAGCCTTATAATTATTGAAGGTAGTCTGTTTTTGAAATTTTTGTTACTCCAATGGATGGTAACCTTGACATTATTGAAGGTAGTCTATTGTTGAGATTTTTGTTACTCTAATGGATGGTATCATTGTCATTATGGATGGTAGTCTATTGTTGAGATTTTCGTTATTCCAATTGAACGTAGCCTTCTCATTATGGAACGTAGTCTGTTGTCGATGTTTTTGTTACTCCAATGGATTGTATCGTTGTCATTATGGAAGGTAGTTTGTTGTCATGATTTTTGTTATTCCAATGGATGGTAGTCTTGTCATTATGGAAGGTAGTCTATTTTCGATATTTTTGTTACTCCAATGGATGGTAGCCTTGTCATTATGGAAGGTAGTCCATTGTCGAGATTTTTGTCATTTCAATGGATGGTAGCGTTGTCATTATGGAAGGTAGTTTGTTGTAGAGATTTTTCTTACTCCAATGGATGATAGCCTTGTAATTATAGAAGGTAGTCTATTGTCGATGTTTTTGTTACTCCATTGGATGATAGCATTGTCATTATAGAAGGTTGTCTATTGTCGAGATTTTTCTTACTCTAATAGATGGTAGCCTTGAAATTATGGAAGGTAGTCTGTTTTCGAGATTTTTGTTACTCCAATGGATGGTAGCCTTGACATTATGGAAGGTAGTCTATTGTCTAGATTTTTGTTACTCCAATGGATGGTATCATTTTCATTATGGATGGTAGTCTATTGTTGAGATTTTTGTTATTCCAATGGATTGTAGCCTTCTCATTATGGAACGTAGCATGTTGACGATGTTTTTGTTACTCCAATGGATGGTATCGTTGTCATTATGGAAGGTAGTTTGTTGTCGAGATTTTTGTTATTCCAATGGATGGTAGCCTTGTCATTATGGAAGGTAGTCTATTTTCGATATTTTTGTTACTCCAATGGATGGTAGCCTTGTCATTATGGAAGGTAGTTTGTTGTAGAAATTTTTGTTACTCCAATGGATGCTATCCTTGTAATTATAGAAGGTAGTCTATTGTCGATGTTTTTGTTACTCCATTGAATGATAGCATTGTCATTATAGAAGGCTGTCTATTGTCGAGATTTTTGTTACTCTAATAGATGGTAGCCTTGTAATTATGGAAGGTAGTTTGTTTTTGAGATTTTTGTTAATCCACTGGTTGGTAGCCTTTTCATTATGGAATATAGTTTGTTGTTCATATTTTTGTTACTCCAATGGATGGTAGCCTTGTCATTATGGAAGGTAGTCTATTGTCGAGATTTTTGTTACTCTAATGGATGCTAGCCTTGTCATTCTAGAAGGTAGTCTGTCGTTGTGATTTATGTCACTCTAATGGATGGTAGCCTTTTAATTATGGAAGGTAGTCTGTTTTCGAGATTTTTGTTACTCCAATGGATAGTAGCCTTGTCACTATGGAAGGTATGTTCATATTTTTGTTACTCAATTGTATAGTAGTCTTGTCATTATGGAAGGTAGTCTGTTGTCGATATTTTTGTTACTCTTATGGATGGTAGCCTTGTCAATATGGAAGGTATGTCCATATTTTTGTTACTCCAATGGATTGTAGACTTGTCATTATGGAACGTATTCTGTTGTCGAAGTTTTTGTTACTCCAATGGATGGTAGCCTTGTCATTATGGAAGGTAGTCTGTTGTCTAGATTTTTGTTATTCCAATGAATGTTATCCTTGTCATTATGGAAGGTAGTTTATTGTCGAGATTTTTGTTACTCCAATGGATGCTAGCCTTGTCATTATGGAAGGTAGTATGTCGTTGAGATTTCTATCACTCCAATGGATGGTAGCCTTGTCACTATGGAAGGTAGTCTATTGTTCATATTTTTGTTACCCCAATGGATGGTATCCTTGTAATTATAGAAGGTAGTCTATTGTCGATATTTTTGTTACTCCAATGGATGATAGCATTCGCATTATGGAAGGTTGTCTATTGTCGAGATTTTTCTTACTCTACTAGATGGTAGCCTTGAAATTATGAAAGGTAGTCTGTTTTCGAGATTTTTGTTACTCCAATGGATGGTAGCCTTGACATTATGGAAGATAGTCTATTGTCGAGATTTTTGTTACTCCAATGGACGGTATCATTTTCATTATGGATGGTAGTCTATTGTTGAGATTTTTGTTATTCCAATGGATTGTAGCCTTCTCATTATGGAACGTAGTCTGTTGACGATGTTTTTGTTACTCCAATGGATGCTATCGATGTCATTATGGAAGGTAGTTTGTTGTCTAGATTTTTGTTGTTCCAATGGATGGTAGCCTTGTCATTATGGAAGGTAGTCTATTTTCGATATTTTTGTTACTCCAATGGATGGTAGCCTTGTCATTATAGAAGGTAGTCCGTTGTCGAGATTTTTGTCACTTCAATGGTTGGTAGCCTTGTCATTATGGAAGGTAGTTTGTTGTAGAGATTTTTGTTACTCCAATGGATGCTAGCCTTGTAATTATAGAAGGTAGTCTGTTGTCGATGTTTTTGTTACTCCATTCGATGATAGCATTGTCATTATAGAAGGCTGTCTATTGTCGAGATTTTTGTTACTCTAATAGATGGTAGCCTTGTAATTATGGAAGGTAGTATGTTTTTGAGATTTTTGTTACTCCACTGGTTGGTAGCCTTGTCATTATGGAAGGTAGTCTATTGTTGAGATTTTTGTTACTCCAATGGATGGTAGCCTTGTCATTATGGAAGGTTTTCTATTGTCGAGATTTTTGTTACTATAATGGATGGTAGCCTTGACATTATGGAAGGTATTCTGTTATCGATATTTTGGTTAGTACAATGGATGGTAGCCTTGTCATTATGGAACATAGTCTATTGTAGATATTTTTGTTACTCCAATGCATGGTAGCCTTTTCATTATGGAAGGTAGTCTGTTGTCTAGATTTTTGATACTCCAATGGATGGTAGCCTTGTCATTATGGAAGGTAGTCTGTTGTTGAGATTTTTGTTACTCTAATGGATGCTAGCCTTGTCATTCTAGAAGGTAGTTTGTCGTTGTGATTTCTGTCACTCTAATGGATGGTAGCCTTGTAATTATGGAAGGTAGTCTATTTTCGAGATTTTTGTTACTCCAATGGATGGTAGCCTTGTCACTATGGAAGGTATGTTTATATTTTTGTTACTCCAATGGATAGTAGCCTTGTCATTATGGAAGGTAATTTGTTGTCGAGATTTTTGTTATTCGAATGGATGGTAGCCTTGTCATTATGGAAGGTAGTCTGTTGTCGAGATTTTTGTTACTCCAATGGATGGTAGCCTTGTCAATATGGAAGGTATGTTCATATTTTTGTTACTACAATGGATTGTAGCCTTGTCATTATGGAAGATAGTTTGTTGTAGAGATTTTTGTTACTCCAATGCATGGTAGCCTTGTCATTATGGAAGGTAGTCTGTTGTCTAGATTTTTGTTACTCCAATGGATGCTAGCCATATCATTATGGAAGGTAGTATGTCGTTGTGATTTCTATCACTCCAATGGATGGTAGCCTTGTCTCTATGGAAGGTAGTCTGTTGTTCATATTTTTGTTACTCTAATAGATGGTAGCCTTGTAATTATGGAAGGTAGTCTGTTTTCGAGATTTGTGTTACTCCAATGGATGGTAGCCTTGACATTATGGAAGGTAGTCTATTGTTGAGATTTTTGTTACTCCAATGGATGGTATCGTTGTCATTATGGATGGTAGTCATTTATAGATATTTTTGTTATTCCAATGGATTGTAGCCTTCTCATTATGGAACGTAGTCTGATGTCGATGTTTTTGTTACTCCAATGGATGGTATCGTTGTCATTATGGAAGGTAGTTTGTTGTCGAGATTTTTGTTATTCCAATGGATGGTAGCCTTGTCATTATGTAAGGTAGTCTATTTTCGATATTTTTGTTACTCCAATGGATGGTAGCCTTGTCATTATGGAAGGTAGTCCGTTGTCGAGATTTTTGTCACCTCAATGGATGGTAGCCTTATCATTATGGAAGGTAGTTTGTTGTAGAGATTTTTGTTACTCCAATGGATGCTAGCCTTGTAATTATAGAAGGTAGTCTATTGTCGATATTTTTGTTACTCCAATGGATGATAGCATTGTCATTATAGAAGGCTGTCTATTGCCGAGATTTTTATTACTCTAATAGATGGTAGCCTTGTAATTATGGAAGGTAGTTTGTTTTTGAGATTTTTGTTACTCCAATGGATGCTAGCCTTGTCATTCTAGAAGGTAGTTTGTCGTTGTGATTTCTGTGACTCCAATGGAAGGTAGCCTTGTAATTATGGAAGGTAGTCTGTTTTCGAGATTTTTGTTACTCCAATGGATTGTAGCCATGTCATTATAGAACGTGTTCTGTTGTCGATGTTTTTGTTACTCCAATGGATGGTAGCCTTGTCATTATGGAAGGTAGTCTGTTGTCTAGATTTTTGTTATTCCAATGAATGTTATCCTTGTCATTATGGAAGGTAGTCTATTGTCGATATTTTTGTTACTCCAATGTATGCTAGCCTTGTCATTATGGAAGGTAGTATGTCGTTGTGATTTCTATCACTCCAATGGATGGTACCCTTGTCACTATGGAAGGTAGTCTATTGTTCATATTTTTGTTACTCCAATGGATGGTAGCCTTGTAATTATAGAAGGTAGTCTATTGTCGATATTTTTGTTACTCCAATGGATGATAGCATTCTCATTATGGAAGGTTGTCTATTGTCGATATTTTTGTTACTCTAATAGATGGTAGCCTTGTAATTATAGAAGGTAGTCTGTTTTCGAGATTTTAGTTACTCCAATGGATGGTAGCTTTGTCATTATGGATGGTAGTCTATTTTTGAGATTTTTGTTATTCCAATGGATTGTAGCCTTCTCATTATGGAACGTAGTCTGTTGTCGATGTTTTTGTTATTCCAATGGATGGTAGACTTGTCATTATGGAAGGTAGTCTATTTTCGATATTTTTGATACTCCAATGGATGGTAGCCTTGTCATTATGGAAGGTAGTCCGTTGTCGAGATTTTTGTCACTTCAATGAATGGTAGCCTTGTCATTAAGGAAGGTACTTTGTTGTAGAGATTTTTGTTACTCCAATGGATGCTAGCATTGTCATTATAGAAGGCTGTCTATTATCGATATTTTTGTTACTCTAATAGATGGTAGCCTTGTAATTATGGAAGGTAGTCTGTTTTTGAGATTTACGTTACTCCAGTGGATGGTAGCCTTGTCATTATGGAAAGTAGTTTGTTGTTCATATTTTTGTTACTCCAATGAATGGTAGCCTTGTCATTATGGAAGGTAGTCTATTGTCGAGATTTTTGTTACTTCAATGGATGGTAGCCTTTTCATTATGGAAGGTTGTCTATTGTCGAGATTTTTGTTACTATAATGTATGGTAGCCTTGACATTACAGAAGTTATTCTGTTATCGATATTTTGGTTACTACAATGGATGGTATCCTTGTCATTATGGAACATAGTCTATTGTAGATATTTTTGTTACTCCAATGCATGGTAGCCTTGTCATTATGGAAGGTAGTCTGTTGTCTAGATTTATTTTACTCCAATGGATGGTAGCCTTGTCATTATGGAAGGTAGTCTGTTGTTGAGATTTTTGTAACTCCAATGGATGCTAGCCTTGTCATTCTAGATGGTAGTCTGTCGTTGTGATTTCTGTCACTCCAATGGATGGTAGCCTTGTCACTATGGAAGGTAGTCTGTTGTTCAAATTTCTGTTACTCCAATGGATGGTAGCCTTGTCATTATGGAAGGTACTCTATTGTCGAGATTTTTGTTACTCCAATGAATGGTAGCATTATCATTATGGCAGGTTGTCTGTTGTCGAGATTTTTGTTACTCCAATGGATGGAAGCTTTGTCATTATGGAAGGTAGTCTGTTTTCGAGATTTTTGTTACTCCAATGAATGGTAGCCTTGTCACTTTGGAAGGTATGTTCATATTTTTTTTACTCCACTGGATGGTAGCCTTGTCATTATGGAAGGTAGTTTGTTGTCGAAATTTTTGTTATTCCAATGGATGATAGCCTTGTCATTATGGAAGGTAGTCTATTGTCGATATTTTTGTTACTCCAATGGATGGTAGCCTTGTCACTATGGAAGGTATATTCATATTTTTGTTACTCCAATGGATTGTAGCCTTGTCATTATGGAACGTATTCTATTGTTGATGTTTTTGTTACTCCAATGGATGGTAGCCTTGTCATTATGGAAGGTAGTCTGTTGTCTAGATCTTTGTTATTCCAATGAATGTTAACCTTGTCATTATGGAAGGTAGTCTATTGTTGATATTTTTGTTACTCCAATGGATGGTAGCCTTGACATTATGGAAGGTAGTCTATTGTCGATATTTTTGTTACTCCAATGGATGGTATCGTTGTGATTATGGATGGTAGTCTATTGTTGAGATTTTTGTTATTCCAATGGATTGTAGCCTTCTCATTATGGAACATAGTCTATTGTCGATGTTTTTGTTACTCCAATGGATGGTATCGTTGTCATTATGGAAGGTTGTTTGTTGTCGAGATTTTTGTTATTCCAATGGACGGTAGACTTGTCATTATGGAAGGTAGTCTATTTTTGATAATTTTGTTACTCCAATGGATGGTAGCCTTGTCATTATGGAAGGTAGTCCATTGTCGAGATTTTTGTCACTTCAATGGATGGTAGCCTTGTCATTATGGAAGATAGTTTGTTGTAGCGATTTTTGTTACTCCAATGGATGCTAGCCTTGTAATGATAGAAGGTATTCTATTCTCGATATTTTTGTTACTCCAATGGATGATAGCATTGTCATTATAGAAGGCTGTCTATTGTCGAGATTTTTGTTAATCTAATAGATGGTAGCCTTGTAATTATGGAATGTAGTATGTTTTTGAAATTTTTGTTACTCCAATGGATGGCAGCCTTGTCATTATGGAAGGTAGTTTGTTGTTCATATTATTGTTACTCCAATGGATGGTAGCCTTGTCATTATGGAAGGTAGTCTATTTTCGAGATTTTTGTTACTCCAATGGATGGTAGCCTTGTCAGTGTGGAAGGTTGTCTATTGTCGAGATTTTTGTTACTATAATGGATGGTAGCCTTGACATTATGGAAGGTATTCTGTTATCGATATTTTGGTTACTACAATGGATGGTATCCTTGTCATTATGGAACATAGTCTATTGTAGATATTTTTGTTACTCCAATGCATGGTAGCCTTGTCATTATGATAGGTAATCTGTTGTCTAGATTTTTGTTTCTCCAATGGATGGTAGCCTTGTCATTATGGAAGGTAGTCTGTTGTTGAGATTTTTGTTACTCAAATGGATGCTAGCCTTGTCATTCTAGATGGTAGTCTGTCGTTGTGTTTTCTGTCACTCCAATGGATGGTAGCCTTGTCACTATGGAAGATAGTCTGTTGTTCAGATTTTTGTTACTCCAATGGATGGTAGCCTTGTCATTATGGAAGGTAGTCTATTGTCGAGATTTTTGTTACTCTAATGGATGGTAGCATTATCATTATGGAAGGTTGTCTGTTGTCGAGATTTTGGTTACTCCAATGGATGGTAGCCTTGTCATTATGGAAGGTAGTTTGTTGTAGAGATTTTTGTTACTCCAATGGATACTAGCCTTATAATTATAGAAGGCTGTCTATTGTCGAGATTTTTGTTACTCTAATAGATGGTAGCCTTGTAATTATGGAAGGTAGTTTGTTTTTGAGATTTTTGTTACTCCAATGGATGGTAGGCTTGTCATTATGGAAGGTAGTTTTTTCTTCATATTTTTGTTACTCCAATGGATGGTAGCCTTGTCATTATAGAAGGTATTCTATTGTCGAGATTTTTGTTACTCCAATGGATGGTAGCCTTGTCAATATGGAAGGTTGTCTATTGTCGATATTTTTGTTACTCCAATGGATGGTAGCCTTGTCATTATGGAAGGTTGTCTATTGTTGAGATTTTTGTTACTATAATGGATGGTAGCCTTGACATTATGGAAGGTATTCTGTTATCGATATTTTGGTTACTACAATGGATGGTATCCTTGTCATTATGGAACATAGTCTATTGTAGATATTTTTATTACTCCAATGCATGGTAGCCTTGTCATTATGATAGGTAATCTGTTGTCTAGATTTTTGTTTCTCCAATGGATGGTAGCCTTGTCATTATGGAAGGTAGTCTGTTGTTGAGATTTTTGTTACTCAAATGGATGCTAGCCTTGTCATTCTAGATGGTAGTCTGTCGTTGTGTTTTCTGTCACTCCAATGGATGGTAGCCTTGTCACTATGGAAGGTAGTCTGTTGTTCAGATTTTTGTTACTCCAATGGATGGTAGCCTTGTCATTATGGAAGGTAGTCTATTGTCGAGATTTTTGTTACTCCAATGGATGGTAGACTTGTCATTATGGAAGGTAGTCTATTTTCGATATTTTTGTTACTCCAATGGATGGTAGCCTTGTCATTATGGAAGGTAGTCCATTGTTGAGATTTTTGTCACTTCAATGGATGGTAGCCTTGTCATTATGGAAGATAGTTTGTTGTAGAGATTTTTGTTACTCCAATGCATGGTAGCCTTGTGATTATGGAAGGTAGTCTGTTGTCTAGATTTTTGATACTCCAATGGATGGTAGCCTTGTCATTATGGAAGGTAGTCTGTTGTTGAGATTTTTGTTACTCTAATGGATGCTAGCCTTGTCATTCTAGAAGGTAGTTTGTCGTTGTGATTTCTGTCACTCTAATGGATGGTAGCCTTGTAATTATGGAAGGTAGTCTTTTTTCGAGATTTTTGTTACTCCAATGGATGGTAGCCTTGTCACTATGGAAGGTATGTTTATATTTTTGTTACTCCAATGGATAGTAGCCTTGTCATTATGGAAGGTAATTTGTTGTCGAGATTTTTGTTATTCGAATGGATGGTAGCCTTGTCATTATGGAAGGTAGTCTGTTGTCGAGATTTTTGTTACTCCAATGGATGGTAGCCTTGTCAATATGGAAGGTATGTTCATATTTTTGTTACTACAATGGATTGTAGCCTTGTCATTATGGAACGTATTCTGTTGTCGAAGTTTTTGTTACTCCAATGGATGGTAGCCTTGTAATTATGGAAGGTAGTCTGTTGTCTAGATTTTTGTTATTCCAATGAATGTTATCCTTGTCATTATGGAAGGTAGTCTATTGTCGAGATTTTTGTTACTCCAATGGATGCTAGCCTTATCATTATGGAAGGTAGTATGTCGTTGTGATTTCTATCACTCCAATGGATGGTAGCCTTGTCTCTATGGAAGGTAGTCTGTTGTTCATATTTTTGTTACTCTAATAGATGGTAGCCTTGTAATTATGGAAGGTAGTCTGTTTTCGAGATTTGTGTTACTCCAATGGATGGTAGCCTTGACATTATGGAAGGTAGTCTATTGTTGAGATTTTTGTTACTCCAATGGATGGTATCGTTGTCATTATGGATGGTAGTCATTTATAGATATTTTTGTTATTCCAATGGATTGTAGCCTTCTCATTATTGAACGTAGTCTGATGTCGATGTTTTTGTTACTCCAATGGATGGTATCGTTGTCATTATGGAAGGTAGTTTGTTGTCGAGATTTTTGTTATTCCAATGGATGGTAGCCTTGTCATTATGTAAGGTAGTCTATTTTCGATATTTTTGTTACTCCAATGGATGGTAGCCTTGTCATTATGGAAGGTAGTCCGTTGTCGAGATTTTTGTCACCTCAATGGATGGTAGCCTTATCATTATGGAAGGTAGTTTGTTGTAGAGATTTTTGTTACTCCAATGGATGCTAGCCTTGTAATTATAGAAGGTAGTCTATTGTCGATATTTTTGTTACTCCAATGGATGATAGCATTGTCATTATAGAAGGCTGTCTATTGCCGAGATTTTTATTACTCTAATAGATGGTAGCCTTGTAATTATGGAAGGTAGTTTGTTTTTGAGATTTTTGTTACTCCAATGGATGCTAGCCTTGTCATTCTAGAAGGTAGTCTGTCGTTGTGATTTCTGTGACTCCAATAGAAGGTAGCCTTGTAATTATGGAAGGTAGTCTGTTTTCGAGATTTTTGTTACTCCAATGGATTGTAGCCATGTCATTATAGAACGTGTTCTGTTGTCGATGTTTTTGTAACTCCAATGGATGGTAGCCTTGTCATTATGGAAGGTAGTTTGTTGTCTAGATTTTTGTTATTCCAATGAATGTGATCCTTGTCATTATGGAAGGTAGTCTATTGTCGATATTTTTGTTACTCCAATGAATGCTAGCCTTGTCATTATGGAAGGTAGTATGTCGTTGTGATTTCTATCACTCCAATGGATGGTACCCTTGTCACTATGGAAGGTAGTCTATTGTTCATATTTTTGTTACTCCAATGGATGGTAGCCTTGTAATTATAGAAGGTAGTCTATTGTTGATATTTTTATAACTCCAATGGATGATAGCATTCTCATTATGGAAGGTTGTCTATTGTCGATATTTTTGTTACTCTAATAGATGGTAGCCTTGTAATTATAGAAGGTAGTCTGTTTTCGAGATTTTAGTTACTCCAATGGATGGTAGCTTTGTCATTATGGATGGTAGTCTATTTTTGAGATTTTTGTTATTCCAATGGATTGTAGCCTTCTCATTATGGAACGTAGTCTGTTGTCGATGTTTTTGTTATTCCAATGGTTGGTAGACTTGTCATTATGGAAGGTAGTCTATTTTCGATATTTTTGATACTCCAATGGATGGTAGCCTTGTCATTATGGAAGGTAGTCCGTTGTCGAGATTTTTGTCACTTCAATGAATGGTAGCCTTGTCATTAAGGAAGGTACTTTGTTGTAGAGATTTTTGTTACTCCAATGGATGCTAGCATTGTCATTATAGAAGGCTGTCTATTATCGATATTTTTGTTACTCTAATAGATGGTAGCCTTGTAATTATGGAAGGTAGTCTGTTTTTGAGATTTTTGTTACTCCAATGGATGGTAGCCTTGTCATTATGGAAAGTAGTTTGTTGTTCATATTTTTGTTACTCCAATGAATGGTAGCCTTGTCATTATGGAAGGTAGTCTATTGTCGAGATTTTTGTTACTTCAATGGATGGTAGCCTTTTCATTATGGAAGGTTGTCTATTGTCGAGATTTTTGTTACTATAATGTATGGTAGCCTTGACATTACAGAAGTTATTCTGTTATCGATATTTTGGTTACTACAATGGATGGTATCCTTGTCATTATGGAACATAGTCTATTGTAGATATTTTTGTTACTCCAATGCATGGTAGCCTTGTCATTATGGAAGGTAGTCTGTTGTCTAGATTTATTTTACTCCAATGGATGGTAGCCTTGTCATTATGGAAGGTAGTCTGTTGTTGAGATTTTTGTAACTCCAATGGATGCTAGCCTTGTCATTCTAGATGGTAGTCTGTCGTTGTGATTTCTGTCACTCCAATGGATGGTAGCCTTGTCACTATGGAAGGTAGTCTGTTGTTCAAATTTCTGTTACTCCAATGGATGGTAGCCTTGTCATTATGGAAGGTACTCTATTGTCGAGATTTTTGTTACTCCAATGAATGGTAGCATTATCATTATGGCAGGTTGTCTGTTGTCGAGATTTTTGTTACTCCAATGGATGGAAGCTTTATCATTATGGAAGGTAGTCTGTTTTCGAGATTTTTGTTACTCCAATAAATGGTAGCCTTGTCACTTTGGAAGGTATGTTCATATTTTTTTTACTCCACCGGATGGTAGCCTTGTCATTATGGAAGGTAGTTTGTTGTCGAAATTTTTGTTATTCCAATGGATGATAGCCTTGTCATTATGGAAGGTAGTCTATTGTCGATATTTTTGTTACTCCAATGGATGGTAGCCTTGTCACTATGGAAGGTATATTCGTATTTTTGTTACTCCAATGGATTGTAGCCTTGTCATTATGGAACGTATTCTATTGTTGATGTTTTTGTTACTCCAATGGATGGTAGCCTTGTCATTATGGAAGGTAGTCTGTTGTCTAGATCTTTGTTATTCCAATGAATGTTAACCTTGTCATTATGGAAGGTAGTCTATTGTTGATATTTTTGTTACTCCAATGGATGGTAGCCTTGACATTATGGAAGGTAGTCTATTGTCGATATTTTTGTTACTCCAATGGATGGTATCGTTGTGATTATGGATGGTAGTCTATTGTTGAGATTTTTGTTATTCCAATGGATTGTAGCCTTCTCATTATGGAACATAGTCTATTGTCGATGTTTTTGTTACTCCAATGGATGGTATCGTTGTCATTATGGAAGGTAGTTTGTTATCGAGATTTTTGTTATTCCAATGGACGGTAGACTTGTCATTATGGAAGGTAGTCTATTTTTGATAATTTTGTTACTCCAATGGATGGTAGCCTTGTCATTATGGAAGGTAGTCCATTGTCGAGATTTTTGTCACTTCAATGGATGGTAGCCTTGTCATTATGGAAGATAGTTTGTTGTAGCGATTTTTGTTACTCCAATGGATGCTAGCCTTGTAATGATAGAAGGTATTCTATTCTCGATATTTTTGTTACTCCAATGGATGATAGCATTGTCATTATAGAAGGCTGTCTATTGTCGAGATTTTTGTTAATCTAATAGATGGTAGCCTTGTAATTATGGAATGTAGTATGTTTTTGAAATTTTTGTTACTCCAATGGATGGCAGCCTTGTCATTATGGAAGGTAGTTTGTTGTTCATATTATTGTTACTCCAATGGATGGTAGCCTTGTCATTATGGAAGGTAGTCTATTTTCGAGATTTTTGTTACTCCAATGGATGGTAGCCTTGTCAGTATGGAAGGTTGTCTATTGTCGAGATTTTTGTTACTATAATGGATGGTAGCCTTGACATTATGGAAGGTATTCTGTTATCGATATTTTGGTTACTACAATGGATGGTATCCTTGTCATTATGGAACATAGTCTATTGTAGATATTTTTGTTACTCCAATGCATGGTAGCCTTGTCATTATGATAGGTAATCTGTTGTCTAGATTTTTGTTTCTCCAATGGATGGTAGCCTTGTCATTATGGAAGGTAGTCTGTTGTTGAGATTTTTGTTACTCAAATGGATGCTAGCCTTGTCATTCTAGATGGTAGTCTGTCGTTGTGTTTTCTGTCACTCCAATGGATGGTAGCCTTGTCACTATGGAAGATAGTCTGTTGTTCAGATTTTTGTTACTCCAATGGATGGTAGCCTTGTCATTATGGAAGGTAGTCTATTGTCGAGATTTTTGTTACTCTAATGGATGGTAGCATTATCATTATGGAAGGTTGTCTGTTGTCGAGATTTTGGTTACTCCAATGGATGGTAGCCTTGTCATTATGGAAGGTAGTTTGTTGTAGAGATTTTTGTTACTCCAATGGATACTAGCCTTATAATTATAGAAGGCTGTCTATTGTCGAGATTTTTGTTACTCTAATAGATGGTAGCCTTGTAATTATGGAAGGTAGTTTGTTTTTGAGATTTTTGTTACTCCAATGGATGGTAGCCTTGTCATTATGGAAGGTAGTTTTTTCTTCATATTTTTGTTACTCCAATGGATGGTAGCCTTGTCATTATAGAAGGTATTCTATTGTCGAGATTTTTGTTACTCCAATGGATGGTAGCCTTGTCAATATGGAAGGTTGTCTATTGTCGATATTTTTGTTACTCCAATGGATGGTAGCCTTGTCATTATGGAAGGTTGTCTATTGTCGAGATTTTTGTTACTATAATGGATGGTAGCCTTGACATTATGGAAGGTATTCTGTTATCGATATTTTGGTTACTACAATGGATGGTATCCTTGTCATTATGGAACATAGTCTATTGTAGATATTTTTATTACTCCAATGCATGGTAGCCTTGTCATTATGATAGGTAATCTGTTGTCTAGATTTTTGTTTCTCCAATGGATGGTAGCCTTGTCATTATGGAAGGTAGTCTGTTGTTGAGATTTTTGTTACTCAAATGGATGCTAGCCTTGTCATTCTAGATGATAGTCTGTCGTTGTGTTTTCTGTCACTCCAATGGATGGTAGCCTTGTCACTATGGAAGGTAGTCTGTTGTTCAGATTTTTGTTACTCCAATGGATGGTAGCCTTGTCATTATGGAAGGTAGTCTATTGTCGAGATTTTTGTTACTCCAATGGATGGTAGACTTGTCATTATGGAAGGTAGTCTATTTTCGATATTTTTGTTACTCCAATGGATGGTAGCCTTGTCATTATGGAAGGTAGTCCATTGTTGAGATTTTTGTCACTTCAATGGATGGTAGCCTTGTCATTATGGAAGATAGTTTGTTGTAGAGATTTTTGTTACTCCAATGCATGGTAGCCTTGTCATTATGGAAGGTAGTCTGTTGTCTAGATTTTTGATACTCCAATGGATGGTAGCCTTGTCATTATGGAAGGTAGTCTGTTGTTGAGATTTTTGTTACTCTAATGGATGCTAGCCTTGTCATTCTAGAAGGTAGTTTGTCGTTGTGATTTCTGTCACTCTAATGGATGGTAGCCTTGTAATTATGGAAGGTAGTCTATTTTCGAGATTTTTGTTACTCCAATGGATGGTAGCCTTGTCACTATGGAAGGTATGTTTATATTTTTGTTACTCCAATGGATAGTAGCCTTGTCATTATGGAAGGTAATTTGTTGTCGAGATTTTTGTTATTCGAATGGATGGTAGCCTTGTCATTATGGAAGGTAGTCTGTTGTCGAGATTTTTGTTACTCCAATGGATGGTAGCCTTGTCAATATGGAAGGTATGTTCATATTTTTGTTACTACAATGGATTGTAGCCTTGTCATTATGGAACGTATTCTGTTGTCGAAGTTTTTGTTACTCCAATGGATGGTAGCCTTGTAATTATGGAAGGTAGTCTGTTGTCTAGATTTTTGTTATTCCAATGAATGTTATCCTTGTCATTATGGAAGGTAGTCTATTGTCGAGATTTTTGTTACTCCAATGGATGCTAGCCTTATCATTATGGAAGGTAGTATGTCGTTGTGATTTCTATCACTCCAATGGATGGTAGCCTTGTCTCTATGGAAGGTAGTCTGTTGTTCATATTTTTGTTACTCTAATAGATGGTAGCCTTGTAATTATGGAAGGTAGTCTGTTTTCGAGATTTGTGTTACTCCAATGGATGGTAGCCTTGACATTATGGAAGGTAGTCTATTGTTGAGATTTTTGTTACTCCAATGGATGGTATCGTTGTCATTATGGATGGTAGTCATTTATAGATATTTTTGTTATTCCAATGGATTGTAGCCTTCTCATTATGGAACGTAGTCTGATGTCGATGTTTTTGTTACTCCAATGGATGGTATCGTTGTCATTATGGAAGGTAGTTTGTTGTCGAGATTTTTGTTATTCCAATGGATGGTAGCCTTGTCATTATGTAAGGTAGTCTATTTTCGATATTTTTGTTACTCCAATGGATGGTAGCCTTGTCATTATGGAAGGTAGTCCGCTGTCGAGATTTTTGTCACCTCAATGGATGGTAGCCTTATCATTATGGAAGGTAGTTTGTTGTAGAGATTTTTGTTACTCCAATGGATGCTAGCCTTGTAATTATAGAAGGTAGTCTATTGTCGATATTTTTGTTACTCCAATGGATGATAGCATTGTCATTATAGAAGGTTGTCTATTGTCGAGATTTTTGTTACTATAATGTATGGTAGCCTTGACATTACAAAAGTTATTCTGTTATCGATATTTTGGTTACTACAATGGATGGTATCCTTGTCATTATGGAACATAGTCTATTGTAGATATTTTTGTTACTCCAATGCATGGTAGCCTTGTCATTATGGAAGGTAGTCTGTTGTCTAGATTTATTTTACTCCAATGGATGGTAGCCTTGTCATTATGTTAGGTAGTCTGTTGTTGAGATTTTTGTAACTCCAATGGATGCTAGCCTTGTCATTCTAGATGGTAGTCTGTCGTTGTGATTTCTGTCACTCCAATGGATGGTAGCCTTGTCACTATGGAAGGTAGTCTGTTGTTCAAATTTCTGTTACTCCAATGGATGGTAGCCTTGTCATTATGGAAGGTACTCTATTGTCGAGATTTTTGTTACTCCAATGAATGGTAGCATTATCATTATGGCAGGTTGTCTGTTGTCGAGATTTTTGTTACTCCAATGGATGGAAGCTTTATCATTATGGAAGGTAGTCTGTTTTCGAGATTTTTGTTACTCCAATGAATGGTAGCCTTGTCACTTTGGAAGGTATGTTCATATTTTTTTTACTCCACTGGATGGTAGCCTTGTCATTATGGAAGGTAGTTTGTTGTCGAAATTTTTGTTATTCCAATGGATGATAGCCTTGTCATTATGGAAGGTAGTCTATTGTCGATATTTTTGTTACTCCAATGGATGGTAGCCTTGTCACTATGGAAGGTATATTCGTATTTTTGTTACTCCAATGGATTGTAGCCTTGTCATTATGGAACGTATTCTATTGTTGATGTTTTTGTTACTCCAATGGATGGTAGCCTTGTCATTATGGAAGGTAGTCTGTTGTCTAGATCTTTGTTATTCCAATGAATGTTAACCTTGTCATTATGGAAGGTAGTCTATTGTTGATATTTTTGTTACTCCAATGGATGGTAGCCTTGACATTATGGAAGGTAGTCTATTGTCGATATTTTTGTTACTCCAATGGATGGTATCGTTGTGATTATGGATGGTAGTCTATTGTTGAGATTTTTGTTATTCCAATGGATTGTAGCCTTCTCATTATGGAACATAGTCTATTGTCGATGTTTTTGTTACTCCAATGGATGGTATCGTTGTCATTATGGAAGGTAGTTTGTTGTCGAGATTTTTGTTATTCCAATGGACGGTAGACTTGTCATTATGGAAGGTAGTCTATTTTTGATAATTTTGTTACTCCAATGGATGGTAGCCTTGTCATTATGGAAGGTAGTCCATTGTCGAGATTTTTGTCACTTCAATGGATGGTAGCCTTGTCATTATGGAAGATAGTTTGTTGTAGCGATTTTTGTTACTCCATTGGATGCTAGCCTTGTAATGATAGAAGGTATTCTATTCTCGATATTTTTGTTACTCCAATGGATGATAGCATTGTCATTATAGAAGGCTGTCTATTGTCGAGATTTTTGTTAATCTAATAGATGGTAGCCTTGTAATTATGGAATGTAGTATGTTTTTGAAATTTTTGTTACTCCAATGGATGGCAGCCTTGTCATTATGGAAGGTAGTTTGTTGTTCATATTATTGTTACTCCAATGGATGGTAGCCTTGTCATTATGGAAGGTAGTCTATTTTCGAGATTTTTGTTACTCCAATGGATGGTAGCCTTGTCAGTATGGAAGGTTGTCTATTGTCGAGATTTTTGTTACTATAATGGATGGTAGCCTTGACATTATGGAAGGTATTCTGTTATCGATATTTTGGTTACTACAATGGATGGTATCCTTGTCATTATGGAACATAGTCTATTATAGATATTTTTGTTACTCCAATGCATGGTAGCCTTGTCATTATGATAGGTAATCTGTTGTCTAGATTTTTGTTTCTCCAATGGATGGTAGCCTTGTCATTATGGAAGGTAGTCTGTTGTTGAGATTTTTGTTACTCAAATGGATGCTAGCCTTGTCATTCTAGATGGTAGTCTGTCGTTGTGTTTTCTGTCACTCCAATGGATGGTAGCCTTGTCACTATGGAAGATAGCCTGTTGTTCAAATTTTTGTTACTCCAATGGATGGTAGCCTTGTCATTATGGAAGGTAGTCTATTGTCGAGATTTTTGTTACTCTAATGGATGGTAGCAATATCATTATGGAAGGTTGTCTGTTGTCGAGATTTTGGTTACTCCAATGGATGGTAGCCTTGTCATTATGGAAGGTAGTTTGTTGTAGAGATTTTTGTTACTCCAATGGATACTAGCCTTATAATTATAGAAGGCTGTCTATTGTCGAGATTTTTGTTACTCTAATAGATGGTAGCCTTGTAATTATGGAAGGTAGTTTGTTTTTGAGATTTTTGTTACTCCAATGGATGGTAGCCTTGTCATTATGGAAGGTAGTTTTTTCTTCATATTTTTGTTACTCCAATGGATGGTAGCCTTGTCATTATAGAAGGTAGTCTATTGTCGAGATTTTTGTTACTCCAATGGATGGTAGCCTTGTCAATATGGAAGGTTGTCTATTGTCGATATTTTTGTTACTCCAATGGATGGTAGCCTTGTCATTATGGAAGGTTGTCTATTGTCGAGATTTTTGTTACTATAATGGATGGTAGCCTTGACATTATGGAAGGTATTCTGTTATCGATATTTTGGTTACTACAATGGATGGTATCCTTGTCATTATGGAACATAGTCTATTGTAGATATTTTTATTACTCCAATGCATGGTAGCCTTGTCATTATGATAGGTAATCTGTTGTCTAGATTTTTGTTTCTCCAATGGATGGTAGCCTTGTCATTATGGAAGGTAGTCTGTTGTTGAGCATTTTGTTACTCAAATGGATGCTAGCCTTGTCATTCTAGATGGTAGTCTGTCGTTGTGTTTTCTGTCACTCCAATGGATGGTAGCCTTGTAACTATGGAAGGTAGTCTGTTGTTCAGATTTTTATTACTCCAATGGATGGTAGCCTTGTCATTATGGAAGGTAGTCTATTGTCGAGATTTTTGTTACTCCAATGGATGGTAGACTTGTCATTATGGAAGGTAGTCTATTTTCGATATTTTTGTTACTCCAATGGATGGTAGCCTTGTCATTATGGAAGGTAGTCCATTGTTGAGATTTTTGTCACTTCAATGGATGGTAGCCTTGTCATTATGGAAGATAGTTTGTTGTAGAGATTTTTGTTACTCCAATGGATGGTAGCATTATCATTATGGAAGGTTGTCTGTTGTCGAGATTTTGGTTACTCCAATGGATGGTAGCCTTGTCATTATGGAAGGTAGTTTGTGGTAGAGATTTTTTTTACTCCAATGGATACTAGCCTTGTAATTATAGAAGGCTGTCTATTGTCGAGATTTTTGTTACTCTAATAGATGGTAGGCTTGTAATTATGGAAGGTAGTTTGTTTTTGAGATTTTTGTTACTCCAATGGATGGTAGCCTTGTCATTATGGAAGGTAGTTTGTTGTTCATATTTTTGTTACTCCAATGGATGGTAGCCTTGTAATTATGGAAGGTAGTCTGTTTTCGAGATTTTTGTTACTCCAATGGATGGTAGCCTTGTCATTATTTGAAGGTAGTTTGTTGTTCATATTTTTGTTACTCCAATGAATGGTAGCCTTGTCATTATGGAAGGTAGTCTATTGTCGAGATTTTTGTTACTCCAATGGATGGTAGCCTTGTCATTATGGAAAGTTGTCTATTGTCGAGATTTTTTTTACTATAATGTATGGTAGCCTTGACATTACAGAAGTTATTCTGTTATCGATATTTTGGTTACTACAATGGATGGTGTCCTTGACATTATGGAACATAGTCTATTGTAGATATTTTTGTTACTCCAATGCATGGTAGCCTTGTCATTATATAAAATTTTCCTTTAGCGATCCTTACGAATGAGCATGGTCAGTGATAGAAATATTTACCTCTTGTGGCGATTCAGAACTTTGATGTTGTGATCACGAGCGTTGATGAAGAACAACGCCTCTACTCAGTCCAGACGAACATATCGCTTCCGGTCACAGTGCTAGCTGATCACGAACGGAAACGTTGAGTGAGAGAGAGAGTCAAAAACGAAAATGCATCAAGTGAAATTGCTTCATCACAAGGGATCTATTTATAGAATCACTCGTGTGGGCTACAAGCTAAAAGCCCAATTAAGGCTATAAGCTAAAAGCCCAATTAAGCTTATGGACATCATACCTTATGATGTACCATATATCACTTATCCACTTGGTACCTTACCACTTTCGGTATTACACTTAAGTGCACCGTACCTTACGGTGTTCCTTATTTATTCTATCTCTCATCAACATGTCCTTATGTGTGTGACCCTGTAGGTTTTCGCGACGTTGGCAATTATATTAAATCACACATTTAATATAATAAATAGTGAGCGGTATCTAGCAACACATCACTGTTACCCAAGTCACGAAAATGTCATGTGATCTGACCAAACCTTTTCCGTGATAATATTTGTGTTGTATAATTACCCTTTTGCCCTCATGTCTATATTGAACACAAGGCATACACTGTGTCACCCTTGTCCAGTTCAATATTGGGCCCTTAGACATTTATCCTGTTATGCAGGGTGAGCAAATTCCATCTAGGTCACTCATGTCCCTTAGCATGCTTTGTGAAGTACCCATCAACCGTCTTTATAGTCAACCAGGTACGGATGACATTTGATCAGCAATAAAGTACTTGACTCTACATCTAGGGTCCAGAGTGGTTTCAGGTCGAAGGGTGGTATACACCATTATCCTCATGAGAATAACTTAGGACACTTTGCATAACATTCTACGTAGTATTCTCATAGCGGGTCAATCCAGTATAAATATTACTCCTAATATTCATACCTATGTCAAGACTTGATAACTCCTTATCTATGATCCATAAGATGCGATCATTAATCTATCTTCATAATAATCTTAATACTTTAATTCTATCCCACTTCACATTAAAGCTTGACTACGGATACTTTAAGAATAGTGTCTTATCTTTAATGGGATCTCATGATTAAGTCACACTTAACATTTCATTAAACAAATAAACCATTCTAGAGACTTTATTATTTTGGAAAGCAAACATAATAAATAAATGCCTTTTATTATTAATAAATAATTCGATACAAGTACCATAAGTATTGGCCTCTAGGGCTTACACCAACAGTCTGTTGTCTAGATTTTTGTTACTCCAATGGATGGTAGCCTTGTCATTATGGAAGGTAGTCTGTTGTTAAGATTTTTGTTACTCCAATGGATGCTAGCCTTGTCATTCTAGATGGTAGTCTGTCGTCGTGATTTCTGTCACTCCAATGGATGGTAGCCTTGTCACTATGGAAGGTAGTCTGTTGTTCAGATTTTTGTTACTCCAATGGATGGTAGCCTTGTCATTATGGAAGGTACTCTATTGTCGAGATTTTTGTTACTCCAATGAATGGTAGCATTATCATTATGGCAGGTTGTCTGTTGTCGAGATTTTTGTTACTCCAATGGATGGTAGCCTTGTCATTATGGAAGGTAGTCTATTGTCGATATTTTTGTTACTCCAATGGATGGTAGCCTTGTCACTATGGAAGGTATATTCGTATTTTTGTTAGTCCAATGGATTGTAGCCTTGTCATTATGGAACGTATTCAATTGTTGATGTTTTTGTTACTCCAATGGATGGTAGCCTTGTCATTATGGAAGGTAGTCTGATGTCTAGATTTTTGTTATTCCAATGAATGTTAACCTTGTCATTATGGTAGGTAGTCTATTGTCGAGATTTTTGTTACTCCAATGGATGGTAGCCTTGACATTATGGAAGGTAGTCTGTTGTCGATATTTTTGTTACTCCAATGGATGGTATCGTTGTCATTATGGATGGTAATCTATTGTTGAGATTTTTGTTATTCCAATGGATTGTAGCCTTCTCATTATGGAACATAGTCTGTTGTCGATGTTTTTGTTACTCCAATGGATGGTATCATTGTCATTATGGAAGGTAGTTTGTTGTCGAGATTTTTGTTATTCCAATGGATGGTAGACTTGTCATTATGGAAGGTAGTCTATTTTTGATATTTTTGTTACTCCAATGGATGGTAGCCTTGTCATTATGGAAGGTAGTCCATTGTCGAGATTTTTGTCACTTCAATGGATGGTAGCCTTGTCATTATGGAAGATAGTTTGTTGTAGAGATTTTTGTTACTCCAATGGATGATAGCATTGTCATTATAGAAGGCTGTCTATTGTCGAGATTTTTGTTAATCTAATAGATGGTAGCCTTGTAATTATGGAAGGTAGTATGTTTTTGAAATTTTTGTTACTCCAATGGATGGTAGCCTTGTCATTATGGAAGGTAGTTTGTTGTTCATATTATTGTTACTCCAATGGATGGTAGCCTTGTCATTATGGAAGGTTGTCTATTGTGGAGATTTTTGTTACTCCAATGGATGGTAGCCTTGTCATTATGGAAGGTTGTCTATTGTCGAGATTTTTGTTACTATAATGGATGGTAGCCTTGACATTATGGAAGGTATTCTGTTATCGATATTTTGGTTACTACAATGGATGGTATCCTTGTCATTATGGAACATAGTCTATTGTAGATATTTTTGTTACTCCAATGCATGGTAGCCTTGTCATTATGATAGGTAATCTGTTGTCTAGATTTTTGTTACTCCAATGGATGGTAGCCTTGTCAATATGGAAGGTAGTCTGTTGTTGAGATTTTTGTTACTCAAATGGATGCTAGCCTTGTCATTCTAGATGGTAGTCTGTCGTTGTGTTTTCTGTCACTCCAATGGATGGTAGCCTTGTCACTATGGAAGGTAGTATGTTGTTCATATTTTTGTTACTCCAATGGATGGTAGCCTTGTAATTATGGAAGGTAGTCTATTGTCGAGATTTTTGTTACTCCAATGGATGGTAGCATTATCATTATGGAAGGTTGTCTGTTGTCGAGATTTTGGTTACTCCAATGGATGGTAGCCTTGTCATTATGGAAGGTAGTTTGTTGTAGAGATTTTTGTTACTCCAATGGATACTAGCCTTGTAATTATAGAAGGCTGTCTATTGTCAAGATTTTTGTTACTCTAATAGATGGTAGCCTTGTAATTATGGAAGGTAGTTTGTTTTTGAGATTTTTGTTACTCCAATGGATGGTAGCCTTGTCATTATGGAAGGTAGTTTGTCGTTCATATTTTTGTTACTCCAATGGATGGTAGCCTTGTCATTATGAAAGGTAGTCTATTGTCGAGATTTTTGTTACTCCAATGGATGCTAGCCTTGTCATTATGGAAGGTTGTCTATTGTCGAGATTTTTGTTACTCCAATGGATTGTAGCCTTGTCATTATGGAAGGTTGTCTATTGTCGAGATTTCTGTTACTATAATGGATGGTAGCCTTGACATTACGGAAGGTATTCTGTTATCGATATTTTGGTTACTACAATGGATGGTATCCTTGTCATTATGGAACATAGTCTATTGTAGATATTTTTATTACTCCAATGCATGGTTGCCTTGTCATTATGATAGGTAGTCTGTTGTCTAGATTTTTGTTACTCCAATGGATGGTAGCCTTGTCATTATGGAAGGTACTCTATTGTCGAGATTTTTGTTACTCCAATGAATGGTAGCATTATCATTATGGCAGGTTGTCTGTTGTCGAGATTTTTGTTACTCCAATGGATGGTAGCCTTGTCATTATGGAAGGTAGTCTGTTTTCGAGATTTTTATTACTCCAATGAATGGTAGCGTTGTCACTTTGGAAGGTATGTTCATATTTTTGTTACTCCACTGGATGGTAGCCTTGTCATTATGGAAGGTAGTTTCTTGTCGAGATTTTTGTTATTCCAATGGATGGTAGCCTTGTCATTATGGAAGGTAGTCTGTTGTCGATATTTTTATTACTCCAATGGATGGTAGCCTTGTCACTATGGAAGGTATATTCATATTTTTGTTAGTCCAATGGATTGTAGCCTTGTCATTATGGAACGTATTCTATTGTTGATGTTTTTGTTACTCCAATGGATGGTAGCCTTGTCATTATGGAAGGTAGTCTGTTGGCTAGATTTTTGTTATTCCAATGAATGTTAACCTTGTCATTATGGAAGGTAGTCTATTGTCGAGATTTTTGTTACTCCAATGGATGGTAGCTTTGACATTATGGAAGGTAGTCTATTATCGATATTTTTGTTACTCTAATGGATGGTATCGTTGTCATTATGGATGGTAGTCTATTGTTGAGATTTTTGTTATTCCAATGGATTGTAGCCTTCTCATTATGGAACATAGTCTGTTGTCGATGTTTTTGTTACTCCAATGGATGGTATCATTGTCATTATGGAAGGTAGTTTGTTGTTGAGATTTTTGTTATTCCAATGGATGGTAGACTTGTCATTTTGGAAGGTAGTCTATTTTTGATATTTTTGTTACTCCAATGGATGGTAGCCTTGTCATTATGGAAGGTAGTCCATTGTCGAGATTTTTGTCACTTCAATGGATGGTAGCCTTGTCATTATGGAAGATAGTTTGTTGTAGAGTTTTTGTTACTCCAATGGATGCTAGCCTTGTAATGATATAAGGTATTCTATTGTCGATATTTTTGTTACTCCAATGGATGATAGCATTGTAATTATAGAAGGCTGTCTATTGTCGAGATTTTTGTTAATCTAATAGATGGTAGCCTTGTAATTATGGAAGGTAGTATGTTTTTCAAATTTTTGTTACTCCAATGGATGGTAGCCTTGTCATTATGGAAGGTAGTTTGTTGTTCATATTATTGTTACTCCAATGGATGGTAGCCTTGTCATTATGGAAGGTTGTCTATTGTGGAGATTTTTGTTACTCCAATGGATGGTAGCCTTGTCATTATGGAAGGTTGTCTATTGTCGAAATTTTTGTTACTATAATGGATGGTAGCCTTGACATTATGGAAGGTATTCTGTTATCGATATTTTGGTTACTACAATGGATGGTATCCTTGTCATTATGGAACATAGTCTATTGTAGATATTTTTGTTACTCCAATGCATGGTAGCCTTGTCATTATGATAGGTAATCTGTTGTCTAGATTTTTGTTACACCAATGGATGGTAGCCTTGTCATTATGGAAGGTAGTCTGTTGTTGAGATTTTTGTTACTCAAATGGATGCTAGCCTTGTCATTCTAGATGGTAGTCTGTCGTTGTGTTTTCTGTCACTCCAATGGATGGTAGCCTTGTCACTATGGAAGGTAGTATGTTGTTCATATTTTTGTTACTCCAATGGATGGTATCCTTGTAATTATGGATAGTAGTCTATTGTCGAGATTTTGGTTACTCCAATGGATGGTAGCCTTGTCATTATGGAAGGTAGTTTGTTGTAGAGATTTTTGTTACTCCAATGGATACTAGCCTTGTAATTATAGAAGGCTGTCTATTGTCGAGATTTTTGTTACTCTAATAGATGGTAGCCTTGTAATTATGGAAGGTAGTTTGTTTTTGAGATTTTTTTTACTCCAATGGATGGTAGCCTTGTCATTATGGAAGGTAGTTTGTCGTTCATATTTTTGTTACTCCAATGGATGGTAGCCTTGTCATTATGAAAGGTAGTCTATTGTCGAGATTTTTGTTACTCCAATGGATGCTAGCCTTGTCATTATGGAAGGTTGTCTATTGTCGAGATTTTTGTTACTCCAATGGATTGTAGCCTTGTCATTATGGAAGGTTGTCTATTGTCGAGATTTTTGTTACTATAATGGATGGTAGCCTTGACATTACGGAAGGTATTCTGTTATCGATATTTTGGTTACTACAATGAATGGTATCCTTGTCATTATGGAACATAGTCTATTGTAGATATTTTTATTACTCCAATGCATGGTTGCCTTGTCATTATGATAGGTAGTCTGTTGTCTAGATTTTTGTTACTCCAATGGATGGTAGCCTTGTCATTATGGAAGGTACTCTATTGTCGAGATTTTTGTTACTCCAATGAATGGTAGCATTATCATTATGGCAGGTTGTCTGTTGTCGAGATTTTTGTTACTCCAATTTATGGTAGCCTTGTCATTATGGAAGGTAGTCTGTTTTCGAGATTTTTATTACTCCAATGAATGGTAGCCTTGTCACTTTGGAAGGTATGTTCATATTTTTGTTACTCCACTGGATGGTAGCCTTGTCATTATGGAAGGTAGTTTCTTGTCGAGATTTTTGTTATTCCAATGGATGGTAGCCTTGTCATTATGGAAGGTAGTCTGTTGTCGATATTTGTATTACTCCAATGGATGGTAGCCTTGTCACTATGGAAGGTATATTCATATTTTTGTTAGTCCAATGGATTGTAGCCTTGTCATTATGGAACGTATTCTATTGTTGATGTTTTTGTTACTCCAATGGATGGTAGCCTTGTCATTATGGAAGGTAGTCTGTTGGCTAGATTTGTGTTATTCCAATGAATGTTAACCTTGTCATTATGGAAGGTAGTCTATTGTCGAGATTTTTGTTACTCCAATGGATGGTAGCTTTGACATTATGGAAGGTAGTCTATTATCGATATTTTTGTTACTCTAATGGATGGTATCGTTGTCATTATGGATGGTAGTCTATTGTTGAGATTTTTGTTATTCCAATGGATTGTAGCCTTCTCATTATGGAACATAGTCTGTTGTCGATGTTTTTGTTACTCCAATGGATGGTATCATTGTCATTATGGAAGGTAGTTTGTTGTTGAGATTTTTGTTATTCCAATGGATGGTAGACTTGTCATTTTGGAAGGTAGTCTATTTTTGATATTTTTGTTACTCCAATGGATGGTAGCCTTGTCATTATGGAAGGTAGTCCATTGTCGTGATTTTTGTCACTTCAATGGATGGTAGCCTTGTCATTATGGAAGATAGTTTGTTGTAGAGATTTTTGTTACTTAAATGGATGCTAGCCTTGTAATGATATAAGGTATTCTATTGTCGATATTTTTGTTACTCCAATGGATGATAGCATTGTCATTATAGAAGGTTGTCTATTGTCGAGATTTTTTTTAATCTAATAGATGGTAGCCTTGTAATTATGGAAGGTAGTATGTTTTTGAAATTTTTGGTACTCCAATGGATGGTAGCCTTGTCATTATTGAAGGTAGTTTGTTGTTCATATTATTGTTACTCCAATGGATGGTAGCCTTGTCATTATGGAAGGTAGTCTATTGTCGAGATTTTTGTTACTTCAATGGATGGTAGCCTTGTCATTATGGAAGGTTGTCTATTGTCGAGATTTTTGTTACTATAATGGATGGTAGCCTTGACATTATGGAAGGTATTTTGTTATCGATATTTTGGTTACTACAATGGATGGTATCCTTGTCATTATGGAACATAGTCTATTGTAGATAATTTTGTTACTCCAATGCATGGTAGCCTTGTCATTATGATAGGTAATCTGTTGTCTCGATTTTTGTTACTCCAATGGATGGTAGCCTTGTCATTATGGAAGGTAGTCTGTTGTTGAGATTATTGTTACTCAAATGGATGCTACCCTTGTCATCCTAGATGGTAGTCTGTCATTGTGTTTTCTGTCACTCCAATGGATGGTAGCCTTGTCACTATGGAAGGTAGTCTATTGTTCAGATTTTTGTTACTCCAATGGATGGTAGCCTTGTCATTATGGAAGGTAGTCTATTGTCGAGATTTTTGTTACTCCAATGGATGGTAGCATTATCATTATGGAAGGTTGTCTGTTGTCGAGATTTTGGTTACTCCAATGGATGGTAGCCTTGTCATTATAGAAGGTAGTTTGTTGTAGAGATTTTTGTTACTCCAATGGATACTAGCCTTGTAATTATAGAAGGCTGTCTATTGTCGAGATTTTTGTTACTCTAATAGATGGTAGCCTTGTAATTATGGAAGGTAGTTTGTTTTTGAGATTTTTGTTACTCCAATGGATGGTAGCCTTGTCATTATGGAAGGTAGTTTGTCGTTCATATTTTTGTTACTCCAATGGATGGTAGCCTTGTCATTATGGAAGGTAGTCTATTGTCGAGATTTTTGTTACACCAATGGATGGTAGCCTTGTCATTATGGAAGGTTGTCTATTGTCGAGATTTTTGTTACTCCAATGGATGGTAGCCTTGTCATTATGGAAGGTTGTCTATTGTCGATATTTTTGTTACTATAATGGATGGTAGCCTTGACATTATGGAAGGTATTTTGTTATCGATATTTTGGTTACTACAATGGATGGTATCCTTGTCATTATGGAACATAGTCTATTGTAGATATTTTTGTTACTCCAATGCATGGTAGCCTTATCATTATGATAGGTAATCTGTTGTCTAGATTTTTGTTACTCCAATGGATGGTAGCCTTGTCATTATGGAAGGTAGTCTGTTGTTGAGATATTTGTTACTCAAATGGATGCTAGCCTTGTCATTCTAGATGGTAGTCTGTCGTTGTGTTTTCTGTCACTCCAATGGATGGTAGCCTTGTCACTATGGAAGAGAGTCTATTGTTCAGATTTTTGTTACTCCAATGGATGGTAGCCTTGTCATTATGGAAGGTAGTCTATTGTCGAGATTTTTGTTACTCCAATGGATGGTAGCATTATCATTATGGAAGGTTGTCTGTTGTCGAGATTTTGGTTACTCCAATGGATGGTAGCCTTGTCATTATAGAAGGTAGTTTGTTGTAGAGATTTTTGTTACTCCAATGGATACTAGCCTTGTAATTATAGAAGGCTGTCTATTGTCGAGATTGTTGTTACTCTAATAGATGGTAGCCTTGTAATTATGGAAGGTAGTTTGTTTTTGTGATTTTTGTTACTCCAATGGATGGTAGCCTTGTCATTATGGAAGGTAGTTTGTCGTTCATATTTTTGTTACTCCAATGGATGGTAGCCTTGTCATTATGGAAGGTAGTTTATTGTCGAGATTTTTTTTACTCCATTGGATGGTAGCATTATCATTATGGAAGGTTGTCTGTTGTCGAGATTTTGGTTACTCCAATGGATGGTAGCCTTGTCATTATGGAAGGTAGTTTGTTGTAGAGATTTTTGTTACACCAATGGATGGTAGCCTTGTCATTATGGAAGGTTGTCTATTGTCGAGATTTTTGTTACTATGGAAGGTTGTCTATTGTCGATATTTTTGTTACTATAATGGATGGTAGCCTTGACATTATGGAAGGTATTTTGTTATCGATATTTTGGTTACTACAATGGATGGTATCCTTGTCATTATGGAACATAGTCTATTGTAGATATTTTTGTTACTCCAATGCATGGTAGCCTTGTCATTATGATAGGTAATCTGTTGTCTAGATTTTTGTTACTCCAATGGATGGTAGCCTTGTCATTATGGAAGGTAGTCTGTTGTTGAGATATTTGTTACTCAAATGGATGCTAGCCTTGTCATTCTAGCAGGTTGTCTGTCGTTTTGTTTTCTGTCACTCCAATGGATGGTAGCCTTGTCACTATGGAAGAGAGTCTGTTGTTCAGATTTTTGTTACTCCAATGGATGGTAGCCTTGTCATTATGGAAGGTAGTCTATTGTCGAGATTTTTGTTACTCCAATGGATGGTAGCATTATCATTAAGGAAGGTTGTCTGTTGTCGAGATTTTGGTTACTCCAATGGATGGTAGCCTTGTCATTATAGAAAGTAGTTTGTTGTAGAGATTTTTGTTACTCCAATGGATACTAGCCTTGTAATTATAGAAGGCTGTCTATTGTCGAGATTTTTGTTACTCTAATAGATGGTAGCCTTGTAATTATGGAAGGTAGTTTGTTTTTGAGATTTTTGTTACTCCAATGGATGGTAGCCTTGTCATTATGGAAGGTTGTTTGTCGTTCATATTTTTGTTACTCCAATGGATGGTAGCCTTGTCATTATGGAAGGTAGTCTATTGTTGAGATTTTTGTTACACCAATGGATGGTAGCCTTGTCATTATGGAAGGTTGTTTATTGTCGAGATTTTTGTTACTCCAATGGATGGTAGCCTTGTAATTATGGAAGTTTGTCTATTGTTGAGATTTTTGTTACTATAATGGATGGTAGCCTTGACATTATGGAAGGTATTTTGTTATCGATATTTTGGTTACTACAATGGATGGTATCCTTGTGATTATGGAACATAGTCTATTGTAGATATTTTTATTACTCCAATGCATGGTAGCCTTGTCATTATGATAGGTAGTCTGTTGTCTAGATTTTTGTTACTCCAATGGATGGTAGCCTTGTCATTATGGAAGGTAGTCTGTTGTTGAGATATTTGTTACTCAAATGGATGCTAGCCTTGTCATTCTAGATGGTAGTCTGTCGTTTTGTTTTCTGTCACTCCAATTGATGGTAGCCTTGTCCCTATGGAAGAGAGTCTATTGTTCAGATTTTTGTTACTCCAATGGATGGTAGCCTTGTCATTATGGAAGGTAGTCTATTGTCGATATTTTTGTTACTATAATGGATGGTAGCATTATCATTATGGAAGGTTGTCTGTTGTCGAGATTTTGGTTACTCCAATGGATGGTAGCCTTGTCATTATAGAAGGTAGTTTGTTGTAGAGATTTTTGTTACTCCAATGGATACTAGCCTTGTAATTATAGAAGGCTGTCTATTGTCGAGATTTTTGTTACTCTAATAGATGGTAGCCTTGTAATTATGGAAGGTAGTTTGTTTTTGAGATTTTTGTTACTCCAATGGATGGTAGCCTTGTCATTATGGAAGGTAGTTTGTCGTTCATATTTTTGTTACTCCAATGGATGGTAGCCTTGTCATTATGGAAGGTAGTCTATTGTCGAGATTTTTGTTACACCAATGGATGGTAGCCTTGTCATTATGGAAGGTTGTCTATTGTCGAGATTTTTGTTACTCCAATGGATGGTAGCCTTGTCATTATGGAAGGTTGTCTATTGTCGATATTTTTGTTACTATAATGGATGGTAGCCTTGACATTATGGAAGGTATTTTGTTATCGATATTTTGGTTACTACAATGGATGGTATCCTTGTCATTATGGAACATAGTCTATTGTAGATATTTTTGTTACTCCAATGCATGGTAGCCTTGTCATTATGATAGGTAATTTGTTGTCTAGATTTTTGTTACTCCAATGGATGGCAGCCTTGTCATTATGGAAGGTAGTCTGTTGTTGAGATATTTGTTACTCAAATGGATGATAGCCTTGTCATTCTAGATGGTAGTCTGTCGTTGTGTTTTCTGTCACTCCAATGGATGGTAGCCTTGTCACTATGGAAGAGAGTCTATTGTTCAGATTTTTGTTACTCCAATGGATGGTAGCCTTGTCATTATGGAAGGTAGTCTATTGTCGAGATTTTTGTTACTCCAATGGATGGTAGCATTATCATTATGGAAGGTTGTCTATTGTCGAGATTTTGGTTACTCCAGTGGATGGTAGCCTTGTCATTATAGAAGGTAGTTTGTTGTAGAGATTTTTGTTACTCCAATGGATACTAGCCTTGTAATTATAGAAGGCTGTCTATTGTCGAGATTTTTGTTACTCTAATAGATGGTAGCCTTGTAATTATGGAAGGTAGTTTGTTTTTGTGATTTTTGTTACTCCAATGGATGGTAGCCTTGTCATTATGGAAGGTAGTTTGTCGTTCATATTTTTGTTACTCCAATGGATGGTAGCCTTGTCATTATGGAAGGTAGTCTATTGTCGAGATTTTTGTTACTCCATTGGATGGTAGCATTATCATTATGGAAGGTTGTCTGTTGTCGAGATTTTGGTTACTCCAATGGATGGTAGCCTTGTCATTATGGAAGGTAGTTTGTTGTAGAGATTTTTGTTACACCAATGGATGGTAGCCTTGTCATTATGGAAGGTTGTCTATTGTCGAGATTTTTGTTACTATGGAAGGTTGTTTATTATCGATATTTTTGTTACTATAATGGATGGTAGCCTTGACATTATGGAAGGTATTTTGTTATCGATATTTTGGTTACTACAATGGATGGTATCCTTGTCATTATGGAACATAGTCTATTGTAGATATTTTTGTTACTCCAATGCATGGTAGCCTTGTCATTATGATAGGTAATCTGTTGTCTAGATTTTTGTTACTCCAATGGATGGTAGCCTTGTCATTATGGAAGGTAGTCTGATGTTGAGATATTTGTTACTCAAATGGATGCTAGCCTTGTCATTCTATATGGTAGTCTGTCGTTGTGTTTTCTGTCACTCCAATGGATGGTAGCCTTGTCACTATGGAAGAGAGTCTATTGTTCAGATTTTTGTTACTACAATGGATGGTAGCCATGTCATTATGGAAGGTAGTCTATTGTCGAGATTTTTGTTACTCCAATGGATGGTAGCATTATCATTATGGAAGGTTGTCTGTTGTCGAGATTTTGGTTACTCCAATGGATGGTAGCCTTGTCATTATAGAAGGTAGTTTGTTGTAGAGATTTTTGTTACTCCAATGGATACTAGCCTTGTAATTATAGAAGGCTGTCTATTGTCGAGATTTTTGTTACTCTAATAGATGGTAGCCTTGTAATTATGGAAGGTAGTTTGTTTTTGAGATTTTTGTTACTCCAATGGATGGTAGCCTTGTCATTATGGAAGGTTGTTTGTCGTTCATATTTTTGTTACTCCAATGGATGGTAGCCTTGTCATTATGGAAGGTAGTCTATTGTCGAGATTTTTGTTACACCAATGGATGGTAGCCTTCTCATTATGGAAGGTTGTTTATTGTCGAGATTTTTGTTACTCCAATGGATCGTAGCCTTGTCATTATGGAAGTTTGTCTATTGTTGAGATTTTTGTTACTATAATGGATGGTAGCCTTGACATTATGGAAGGTATTCTGTTATCGATATTTTGGTTACTACAATGGATGGTATCCTTGTGATTATGGAACATAGTCTATTGTAGATATTTTTATTACTCCAATGCATGGTAGCCTTGTCATTATGATAGGTAGTCTGTTGTCTAGATTTTTGTTACTCTAATGGATGGTAGCCTTGTCATTACGGAAGGTACTCTATTGTCGAGATTTTTGTTACTCCAATGAATGGTAGCATTATCATTACGGCAGGTTGTCTGTTGTCGAGATTTTTGTTACTCCAATGGATGGTAGCCTTGTCATTATGGAAGGTAGTCTGTTTTCGAGATTTTTGTTACTCCAATGAATGGTAGCCTTGTCACTTTGGAAGGTATGTTCATATTTTTGTTACTCCACTGGATGGTAGCCTTGTCATTATGGAAGGTAGTTTGTTGTCGAGATTTTTGTTATTCCAATGGATGGTAGCCTTGTCATTATGGAAGGTAGTCTGTTGTCGATATTTTTGTTACTCCAATGGATGGTAGCCTTGTCACTATGGAAGGTATATTCATATTTTTGTTACTCCAATGGATTGTAGCCTTGTCATTATGGAACGTATTCTATTGTTGATGTTTTTGTTACTCCAATGGATGGTAGCCTTGTCATTATGGAAGGTAGTCTGTTGTCTAGATTTTTGTTATTCCAATGAATGTTAACCTTTTCATTATGGAAGGTAGTCTATTGTCAAGATTTTTGTTACTCCAATGGATGCTAGCCTTGACATTATGGAAGGTAGTCTATTGTCGATATTTTTGTTACTCCAATGGATGGTATCGTTGTCATTATGGATGGTAGTCTATTGTTGAGATTTTTGTTATTCCAATGGATTGTAGCCTTCTCATTATGGAACATAGTCTGTTGTGGATGTTTTTGTTACTCCAATGGATGCTAACGTTGTCATTATGGAAGGTAGTTTGTTGTCGAGATTTTTGTTATTCCAATGGATGGTAGACTTGTCATTATGGAAGGTAGTCTATTTTCGATATTTTTGTTACTCCAGTAGATGGTAGCCTTGTCATTATGGAAGGTAGTCCATTGTCGAGATTTTTGTCACTTCAATGGATTGTAGCCTTGTCATTATGGAACGTATTCTATTGTTGATGTTTTTGTTACCCCAATGGATGGTAGCCTTGTCATTATGGAAGGTAGTCTGTTGTCTAGATTTTTGTTATTCCAATGAATGTTAACCTTTTCATTATGGAAGGTAGTCTATTGTCGAGATTTTTGTTACTCCAATGGATGGTAGCCTTGACATTATGGAAGGTAGTCTATTGTCGATATATTTGTTACTCCAATGGATGGTATCGCTGTCATTATAGATGGTAGTCTATTGTTGAGATTTTTGTTATTCCAATGGATTGTAGCCTTCTCATTATGGAACATAGTCTGTTGTCGATGTTTTTGTTACACCAATGGATGGTATCATTGTCATTATGGAAGGTTGTCTATTGTCGAGATTTTTGTTACTCCAATGGATGGTAGCCTTGTCATTATGGAAGGTTGTCTATTGTCGAGATTTTTGTTACTCCAATGGATGGTAGCCTTGTCATTATGGAAGGTTGTCTATTGTCGACATTTTTGTTACTATAATGGATGGTAGCCTTGACATTATGGAATGTATTCTATTATCGATATTTTGGTTACTACAACGGATGGTATCCTTGTCATTATGGAACATAGTCTATTATAGATATTTTTATTACTCCAATGAATGGTAGCCTTGTCATTATGATAGGTAGTCTGTTGTCTAAATTTTTGTTACTCCAATGGATGGTAGCCTTGTCATTATGGAAGGTAGTTTGTTGTTGAGATTTTTGTTACTCCAATGGATGCTAGCCTTGTCATTCTAGATGGTAGTCTGTCATTGTGATTTCTGTCACTCCAATGGATGGTAGCCTTGTCACTATGGAAGGTAGTCTGTTGTTCAGATTTTTGTTACTCCAATGGATGGTAGCCTTGTCATTATGGAAGGTAGTCTGTTTTCAAGATTTTTGATACCCCAATGGATGGTAGCCTTGTCACTATGGAAGGTTCGTTCATATTTTTGTTACTCCACTGGATGGTAGCCTTGTCATTATGGAAGGTAGTCTGTTGTCAATATTTTTGTTACTCCAATGGATGGTAGCCTTGTCACTATGGAAGGTATATTCATATTTTTGTTACTCCAATGGATTGTAGCCTTGTCATTATGGAACGTATTATGTTGTCGATGTTTTTCTTACTCCAATGGATGGTAGCCTTGTCATTATGGAAGGTAGTCTGTTGTCTAGATTTTTGTTACTCCAATGGATTATAGCCTTGTCATTTTGGAAGGTAGTATGTCGTTGTGATTTCTATCGCTCCAATGGATGCTAGCCTTGTCACTATGGAAGGTAGTATGTTTTTCATATTTTTGTTACTCCAATGGATGGTAGTCTTGTCATTATGGAAGGTAGTCTATTGTCGAGATTTTTGTTACTCCAATGGATGGTAGCCTTGTCATTATGGAAGGTAGTCTATTGTCGAGATTTTTGTTACTCCAATGGATGGTAGCATTATCATTATGGAAGGTTGTCTGTTATCGAGATTTTGGTTACTCCAATGGATGGTAGCCTTGTCATTATGGAAGGTAGTTTGTTGTCGATATCTTTGTTACTCCAATGGATGGTAGCCTTGTCATTATGGAAGGTAGTATGTTGTCGATATCTTTGTTACTCCAATGGATGGTAGCCTTGTCATTATGGAAGGTGGTTTCTTGTCAATATTTTTGTTACTCCAATGGATGGTATCGTTGTCATTATGGAAGGTAGTTTGTTGTCGAGATTTTTGTTATTCCAATGGATGGTAGCCTTGTCATTATGGAAGGTAGTCAATTGTGGATATTTTTGTTACTCCAATGGATGGTAGCCTTGTCATTATGGAAGGTAGTCCATTGTCGAGGTTTTTGTTACTTCAATGGATGGTAGCCTTTTCATTAGGGAAGGTAGTCTATCATTGTGATTTCTGTCACTCCAATGGATGGTAGCCTTGTCACTATGGAAGGTAGTCTGTTGTTCATATTTTTGTTACTCCAATGGATGGTAGCCTTGTCATTATGGAAGGTAGTCTATTGTCGAGATTTTTGTTACTCCAATGGATGGTAGCCTTGTCATTATGGAAGGTTATCTATTGTCGAGATTTTTGTTACTATAATGGATGGTAGCCTTAACATTATGGAAGGTATTCTGTTAACGATATTTTGGTTACTAAAATGGATGGTAGCCTTGTCATTATGGAACATAGTCTATTGTAGTTATTTTTGTAACTCCAATGCATGGTAGCCTTGTCATTATGGAAGGAAGTCTGTTGTCTAGATTTTTGTTACTCCAATGGATGGTAGCCTTATCATTATGGAAGGTAGTCTGTTGTCGAGATTTTTGTTACTCCATTGGATGTTAGCCTTGTCATTCTAGAAGGTAGTCCCGTCGTTGTGATTTATGTCACTCCAAAGGATGGTAGCCTTGTCACTATGGAAGGTAGTCTGTTGTTCATATTTTTGTTACTCCAATGGATGGTAGCCTTGTCATTATGGAAGGTAGTCTATTCTCGATATATTTGTTACTCCAATGGATGGTAGCATTATCATTATGGAAGGTTGTTTGTTGTCGAGATTTTTGTTACTCCCATGGATGGTAGCCATGTCAATCTGGAAGGTAGTCTGTTTTCGAGATTTTTGATACTTCAATGGATGCTAGCCTTGTCATTCTGGAAGGTAGTATGTCGTTGTGATTATCGTCACTCCAATGGATGGTAGCCATGTCACAATGGAAGGTAGTCTGTTGTTCATATTTTTGTTACTCCAATGGATGGTAGCCTTGTCATTATGGAAGGTAGTCTATTGTCGAGATTTTTGTTACTCCAATGGATGATAGCATTATCATTATGGAAGGTTGTCTGTTGTCGATATTTTTGTTACTCCAATGGATGGTAGCCTTGTCAATATGGAAGGTAGTCTGTTTTCGAGATTTTTTTTACTCCAATGGATGGTAGCCTTGTCACTATGAAAGGTATGTTAATATTTTTGTTACTCCAATGGATGGTAGCCTTGTCATTATGGAAGGTAGTTTGTTGTCGAGATTTTTGTTACTCCAAGGGATGGTAGCCTTGTCTTTATGGAAGGTAGTGTGTTGTCGATATTTTTGTTACTCCAATGGATGGGAGCCTTGTCATTATGGAAGGTTGTCTGTTGTCGATATTTTTGTTACTTCAATGGATGGTGGCCTTGTCATTATGGAAGGTAGTTTGTTGTCGAGATTTTTGTTACTCCAATGGATGCTAGCCTTGTCATTATGGAAGGTATTCTGTTGTTGTGATTTATGTCACTCCAATGGATGGTAGCCTTGTCACTATGGAAGGTAGTCTATTGTTCATTTTTTTGTTACTCCAATGGATGCTAGCCTTATCATTATGGAAGATAGTTTGTTGTTGTGATTTATGTCACTCCAATGGATGGTAGCCTTGTCACAATGGAAGGTAGTCTGTTGTTCATTTTTTTGTTACTCCAATGGATGGTAGCCTTGTCATTATGGAAGGTAGTCTATTTTCGAGATTTTTGTTACTCCAATGGATGGTAGCCTTGTCATTATGGAACGTAGTCTACTGTCGATGTTTTTGTTACTGCAATTGATGGTATGGAAGGTAGTCTGTTGTCTAGATTTTTGTTATTCTAATGAATGTTAGCCTTGTTACTATGGAAGGTAGTATGTTGTTCATATTTTTGTTACTTCAATTCATGGTAGCCTTGTCATTATGGAATGTAGTCAATTGTCGAGATTTTTGTTACTCCAAAGGATGGTAGCATTATCATTATGGAAGTATGTCTGTTGTCGAGATTTTTGTTACTCCAATGGATGGTCGCCTTGTCAATATGGAAGGTAGTCTGTTTTAGAGATTTTTGTTACTCCAATGGATGGTAGCCTTGTCACTATGAAAGGTATGTTCATATTTTTGTTACTCCAATGGATGGTAGCCTTGTCATTATGGAAGGTAGTTTGTTGTCGAGATTTTTGTTATTCTAAGGGATGGTAGCCTTGTCATTATGGAAGGTAGTGTGTTGTCGATATTTTTGTTACTCCAATGGATGGGAGCCTTGTCATTATGGAAGGTTGTCTGTTGTCGAGATTTTTGATACTTCAATGGATGCTAGCCTTGTCATTATGGAAGGTAGTCTGTTGTCGAGATTTTTGTTACTCCAATGGATGCTACCCTTGTCATTATGGAAGGTAGTTTGTCGTTGTGATTTATGTCACTCCAATGGATGGTAGCCTTGTCACTATGGAAGGTAGTCTATTGTTCATTTTTTTGTTACTCCAATGAATGCTAGCTTTGTCATTATGGAAGGTAGTTTGTCGTTGTTATTTATGTCACTCCAATGGATGGTAGCCTTGTCACAATGGATGGTAGTCTGTTGTTCATTTTTTTGTTACTCCAATGGATGGTAGCCTTGTCATTATGGAAGGTAGTCTATTGTCGAGTTTTTTGTTACTCCAATGGATGGTAGCCTTGTCAATATGGAATGTAGTCTCCTGTCGATGTTTTTGTTACTGCAATGGATGGTAGCCTTGTCATTATGGAAGGTAGTTTGTTGTCGAGATTTTTGTTGTTCCAATGGATGGTAGCCTTCTCATTATGGAAGGTCGTCTGTTGTCGTGATTTTTGTTACTCCAATGAGTGCTAGCCTTGTC
This sequence comes from Vicia faba, assembly GCA_948472305.1. Taxonomy (NCBI): domain Eukaryota; kingdom Viridiplantae; phylum Streptophyta; class Magnoliopsida; order Fabales; family Fabaceae; genus Vicia; species Vicia faba. The sequence goes on from OX451741.1 coordinate 529,438,623, forward strand.
ATTATGGAAGGTAGTATGTCGTTGTGATTTCTGTCACTCCAACGGATGGTAGCCTAGTCACAATAGAAGGTAGTCTGTTGTTCATTTTTTTGTTACTCCAAAGGATGGTAGCCTTGTCATTATTGAAGGTAGTCTATTGTCGAAATTTTTGTTAACCCAATAGATTGTAGCCTTGTCATTATGGAACGTAGTCTGCTGTCGATGTTTTTGTTACTGCAATTGATGGTAGCCTTGTCATTATGGAAGGTAGTTTGTTCTCTAGATTTTTGTTAATCCATTGAATGTTAGCCTTGTTACTATGGAAGGTAGTATGTTGTTCATATTTTTGTTACTTCAATGGATGGTCGCCTTGTCATTATGGAAGGTAGTCTATTGTCGAGATTTTTGTTACTCCAAGGGATGGTAGCATTATCATTATGGAAGGTTGTCTGTTGTCGAGATATTTGTTACTCCAATGGATTGTAGCCTTCTCATTATGGAAGGTAGTCCATTTTCGAGATTTTTGTTACTCCAATGGATGGTAGCCTTGTCATTATGGAAGGTAGTGTGTTGTCGAGATTTATGTTACTCCAATGGATGATATCGTTGTCATTATGGAAGGTAGTTTGTTGTCGAGATTTTTGTTATTCCAATGGATGGTAGCCTTCTCATTATGGAAGGTAGTCTGTTGTCGTGATTTTTGTTACTCCAATGGGTGCTAGCCTTGTCATTATGGAAGGTAGTTTGTCGTTGTGATTTCTGTCACTCCAATGGATGGTAGCCTTGTCACTATGGAAGGTAGTCTGTTGTTCATATTTTTGTTACTTCAAATGATGGTAGCCTTGTCATTATGGAAGGTAGTCTATTGTCGAGATTTTTGTTACTCCAATGGATGGTAGCATTATCATTATGGGAGGTTGTCTGCTGTCGATATTTTTATTACTCCAATGGATAGTAGCCTTGTCATTATGGAAGGTAGTCTGTTGTCAAGATTTTTGTTACTCCAATAGATGGTAGCCTTTTCATTATGGAAGGTAGTCAGTTGTCGAGATTTTTGTTACACCAATGTAAGGTATCATTGACATTATGGATGGTAGTCTGTTGTCGAAATTTTTTATTATTCAAATGGATGGTAGCCTTGTCATTATGGAACATAGTCTGCTGTCGATGTTTTTGTTATTGCAATGGATGGTAGCCTTGTCATTATGGAAGGTAGTTTGTTGTCGAGATTTTTGTTATTCCAATGGATGGTAGCCTTCTCATTATGGAAGGTAGTCTGTTGTCTAGATTTTTGTTACTCCAATGGGTGCTAGCCTTGTCATTATGGAAGGTAGTATGTCATTGTGATTTCTGTCACCCCAATGGATGGTAGGCTTGTCACTATGGAAGGTAGTTTGTTGTTCATATTTTTGTTACTTCAATGGATGGTAGCCTTGTCATTATGGAAGGTAGTCTATTGTCGAGATATTTGTTACTCCAATGGATTGTAGCCTTGTCATTAAGGAAGGTAGTCCATTTTCAAGATTTTTGTTACTCAAATGGATGGTAGCCTTGTCATTATAGAAGGTAGTCTGTTGTCGAGATTTTTGTTACTCCAATGGATGGTATTGTTGTCATTATGGATGGTAGTCTGTTGTCGATATTTTTGTTATTATAATGGATTGTAGCCTTGTCATTATGGAACGTAGTTTGTTGTCCATGTTTTTGTTACTCCAATGGATGGTATCGTTGTCATTAGGGAAGGTAGTTTGTTGTGGAGATTTTTGTTATTCCAATGGATGGTAGCCTTGTCATTATGGAAGGTAGTATATTGTCGATATTTTTGTTATTCCAATGGATGGTAGCCTTGTCATTCTGGAAGGTAGTTCGTTGTCGAGATTTTTGTTACTTCAATGGATGGTAGCCTTGTCATTATGGAAGGTAGTTTGTTATAGAGATTTTTGTTACTCCAATGGATGCTAGCCTTGTAATTATAGAAGGTAGTATATTGTCAATATTTTTGTTACTCCAATGGATGATAGCATTGTCATTATGGAAGGTAGTCTGTTGTTCATATTTTTGTTAATCCAACGAATGGTAGCCTTGTCATTATGAAAGGTAGTCTATTGTCATGATTTTTGTTACTCCAATGGATGGGTGCCTTGTCATTATGGAAGGTTGTCTATTGTCGAGATTTTATTTACTACAATGGATGGTAGCCTTGTCATTATGGAACATAGTCTATTGTAGATATTTTTGTTACTCCAATGCATGGTAGCCTTGTCATATTGGAAGGTAGTCTGTTGTCTAGATTTTTGTTTCTCCAATGGATGGTAGCCATGTCATTATGGAAGGTAGTCTATTGTCGAGATTTTTGTTACTCAAATGGATGCTAGCCATGTCATTCTAGAAGGTAGTCTGTCGTTGTGATTTCTGTCACTCCAATGGATGGTAGCCTTGTCACCATGGAAAGTAGTCTGTTGTTCAGATTTTTGTTACTCCAATGGATGGTAGCCTTGTCAATATTGAAGGTAGTCTATTGTAGATATTTTTTTTACTCCAATGGATGGTAGAATTATCATTATTGAAGGTTGTCTGTTCTCGAGATTTTTGTTACTCCAATGGATGGTAGCCTTGTCATTATGGAAGGTAGTCTATTTTCGAGATTTTTGTTACTCCAATGGATGGTAGCCTTGTCACTATGGAAGGTATGTTCATATTTTTAATACTCTAATGGATGGTAGCCTTGTCATTATGGAAGGTAGTCTGTCGTTGTGATTTCTGTCATTCCAATGGATGGTAGCCTTGTCACTGTGGAAGGTAGTTTGTTGTTCAAATTTTTGTTACTCCAATGTATGGTAGCCTTGTCATTATGCAAGGTAGTCTATTGTCAAGATTTTTGTTACTCCAATGGATGGTGGCCTTCTCATTATGAAACGTAGTCTGCTGTCGAGATTTTTGTTGCTCCAATGGGTGCTAGCCTTGTCATTATGGAAGGTAGTATGTCGTTTGATTTCCGTCACTCCAATGGATGGTAGACTTGTCACTATGGAAGGTAGTTTGTTGTTCATATTTTTGTTACTTCAATTGATGGTAGCCTTGTCATTATGGAAGGTAGTCTATTGTCGAGATTTTTGTTACTCCAATGGATAGTAGCATTATCATTATGGAAGGTTGTCCGTTGTCAAGATTTTTTTTACTCCAATGGATAGTAGCCTTGTCATTATGGAAGGTAGTTTGTTGTCAAGATTTTTTTTACTCCAATAGATGGTAGCTTTGTCATTATGGAAGGTAGTCAGATGTCGAGATTTTTTTTACTCCAATGGAAGGTATCATTTTCATTATGGAAGGTAGTCTGTTGTCAAGATTTTTTTATTCCAATGAATGTTATCCTTGTCATTATGAAAGGTAGTTTTTTGTCGAGATTTTTGTTACTCCAATGGATGCTAGCCTTGTCATTATGGAAGGTAGTCTTGTCACTATGGAAGGTAGTACGTTGTTCATATTTTTGTTACTCCAATGGATGGTAGCCTTGTCATTATAGAGGGTAGTATATTGTCGATATTTTTGTTACTCTAATGGATGATAGCATTCTCATTATTGAAGGTTGTCTGTTGTCGAGATTTTTGTTACTCTAATAAGTGGTAGCCTTGTAATTATAAAAGGTAGTTTGTTTTCGAGATTTTTGTTACTCTAATGGATGGTAGCCTTGACATTATGGAAGGTAGTTTATTGTCGAGATTTTTGTTACTCCAATGGATGGTATCGTTGTCATTATGGATGGTAGTCTATTGTTGAGATTTTTGTTATACCAATGGACTGTAGCCTTCTCATTATGGAACGTAGTTTGTTGTCGATGTTCTTGTTGCTCCAATGGATGGTATCGTTGTCATTATGGAAGGTAGTTTGTTGTCGATATTTTTGTTATTCCAATGGATGGTAGCCTTGTCATTATGGAAGGTAGTCTATTTTTGATATTTTTGTTACTCCAATGGATGGTAGCCTTGTCATTATGGAACGTATTTTGTTGCCGATGTTTTTGTTACTCCAATGGATGGTAGCCTTGTCATTATGGAAGGTAGTCTGTTGTCTAGATTTTTTTTATTCCAATGAATGTTATCCTTGTCATTATGAAAGGTAGTTTGTTGTCGAGATTTTTGTTACTCCAATGGATGCTAGCCTTGTCATTATGGAAGTTAGTCTTGTCGCTATGGAAGGTAGTCTGTTGTTCATATTTTTGTTACTCCAATGGATGGTAGCCTTGTCATTATAGAAGGTAGTCTATTGTCGATATTTTTGTTACTCCAATGGATGATAGCATTCTCATTATGGAAGGTTGTCTATTGTCGAGATTTTTGTTACTCTAATAAGTGGTAGCCTTGTAATTATAGAAGGTAGCTTGTTTTCGAGATTTTTGCTACTCTAATGGATGGTAGCCTTAACATTATGGAAGGTAGTCTGTTGTCGAGATTTTTGTTACTCCAATGGATGGTATCATTGTCATTATGGATGGTAGTCTATTGTTGAGATTTTTGTTATACCAATGGACTGTAGCCTTCTCATTATAGAACGTAGTCTGTTGTCGATGTTCTTATTGCTCCAATGGATGGTATCGTTGTCATTATGGAAGGTAGTTTGTTGTCGATATTTTGGTTATTCCAATGGATGGTAGCCTTGTCATTATGGAAGGTAGTCTATTTTCGATATTTTTGTTACTCCAATGGATGGTAGCCTTGTCATTATGGAAGGTAGTCCGTTGTCGATATTTTTGTTACTTCAATGGATGGTAGCCTTCTCATTATGGAAGGTAGTTTTTTGTAGATATTTTTGTTACTCCAATGTATGCTAGAATTGTCATTATGGAAGGCTGTCTATTGTCGAGATTTTTGTTACTAAAATAGATGGTAGCCTTGTAATTATTGAAGGTAGTCTGTTTTCGAGATTTTTGTTACTTCAATGGATGGTAGCCTTGTCATTATTGAAGGTAGTTTGTTGTTAATATTTTTGTTACTCCAATGGATGGTAGCGTTGTCATTATGGAAGTTAGTCTATTGTCGAGAATTTATTTACTCCAATGGATGGTAGCCTTGTCAATATGGAAGGTTGTCTATTGTCGACATTTTTGTTACTATAATGGATGGTAGCCTTGACATCATGGAAGGTATTCTGTTATCGATATTTTGGTTACTACAATGGATAGTAGCCTTGTCATTATGGAACATAGTCTATTATAGATATTTTTGTTACTCCAATGCATGGTAGACTTATCATTATGGAAGGTTGTTTGTTGTCTAGATTTTTGTTACTCCAATGGATGGTAGCCTTGTCATTATGGAAGGTAGTCTATTGTCGATATTTTTGTTACTCCAATGGATGTTAGCCTTGTCACCATGGAAGGTATGTTCATATTTTTGTTACTCCAATGGATGCTAGCCTTGTCATTAGGGTAGGTAGTCTGTTGTTCATATTTTTTTACTCCAATGGATGGTAGCCTTGTCATTATGGAAGGTATTCTATTGTCGAGATTTTTGTTACTCTAATGGATGGTAGCCTTGTCATTATAGAAGGTAGTCTTTTGTACATATTTTTGTTACTTCAATGGATGGTAGCCTTCTTATTGTGGAAGGTAGTCTATTGTCGAGATTTTTGTTACTCCAATGGATGGTAGCCTTGTCATTATGGAAGGTTGTCTATTGTCGAGATTTTATTTACTATAATGGATGGTAGCCTTAACATTATGGAAGGTAATCTGTTATCGATATTTTGGTTACTACAATGGATGGTAGCCTTGTCATTATGGAACATAGTCTATTGTATATATTTTTGTTACTCCAATGCATGGTAGCCTTGTCATTATGGAAGGTAGTCTCTTGTATAGATTTTTGTTACTCCAATGGATGGTAGCCTTGTCATTATGGAATGTAGTCTGTTGTCGAGATTTTTGTTACTCCAATGGATGCTAGCCTTGTCATTCTAGAAGGTAGTCTGTCGTTGTGATTTCTGTCACTCCAATGGATGGTAGCCTTGTCATTATGGAAGGTAGTCTATTGTCGAGATTTTTGTTACTTCAATGGATGGTAGCCTTGTCATTATGTAAGGTAGTTTGTTGTAGATATTTTTGTTACTCCAATGGATGCTAGCCTTGTAATTATAGAAGGTAGTCATATGTCGATATTTTTGTTACCCCAATGGATGATAGCATTGTCATTATGGAAGGTTGTCTATTGTCCAGATTTTGTGTTACTCTAATAGATGGTAGCCTTGTAATTATGGAAGGTAGTCTGTTTTCGAGATTTTTGTTACTCCACTGGTTGGTAGCCTTGTCATTATGGAATATAGTTTGTTGTTCATATTTTTGTTACTCCAATGGATGGTAGCCTTGTCATTATGGAAGGTAGTCTATTGTCGAGATTTTTGTTACTCCAATGGATGGTAGCCTTGTCATCATGGAAGGTATTCTGTTATCGATATTTTGGTTACTACAATGGATCGTAGCCTTGTCATTATGGAACATAGTCTATTATAGATATTTTTGTTACTCCAATGCATGGTAGACTTGTCATTAAGGAAGGTTGTTTGTTGTCTAGATTTTTGTTACTCCAATGGATGGTAGCCTTGTCATTATGGAAGGTAGTCTATTGTCGAGATTTTTGTTACTCCAATGGATGTTAGCCTTGTCACTATGGAAGGTATGTTCATATTTTTGTTACTCCAATGGATTGTAGCCATTTCATTATGGAACGTATTTTGTTGTCGATGTTTTTGTTACTCCAATGGATGGTAGCCTTGTCATTATGGAAGGTAGTTTGTTGTATAGATTTTTGTTATTCCAATGAATGTTATTCTTGTCATTATGGAAGGTAGTCTATTGTCAAGATTTTTGTTACTCCAATGGATGCTAGCCTTGTCATTATGGAAGGTAGTATGTCGTTGTGATTTCTATCATTCCAATGGATGGTAGCCTTGTCACTATGGAAGGTAGTCTGTTGTTCATATTTTTGTTACTCCAATGGATGGTAGCCTTGTAATTATAGAAGGTAGTCTATTGTCGATATTTTTGTCACTCCAATGGATGATAGCATTGTTATTATGGAAGGTTGTCTATTGTCGAGATTTTTGTTACTCTAATAGATGGTAGCCTTGTAATTATGGAAGGTAGTCTGTTTTCGAGATTTTTGTTACTCCAATGGATGGTAGCCTTGTCATTATGGAAGGTAGTTTGTTATAGATATCTTTTTTACTCCAATGGATGGTAGCCTTGTCATTATGGAAGGTAGTATGTTGTCGATATCTTTGTTACTCCAATGGATGGTAGCCTTGTCATTATGGAAGGTAGTTTGTTGTCGAGATTTTTGTTACTCCAATGGATGGTATCGTTGTCATTATGGATGGTAGTCTATTGTTGAGATTTTTGTTATTCCAATGGATTGTAGCCTTCTCATTATGGAACGTAGTCTGTTGTCGATGTTTTTGTCACTCCAATGGATGGTATCGTTGTCATTATGGAAGGTAGTTTGTTGTCGTGATTTTTGTTATTCCAATGGATGGTAGCCTTGTCATTATGGAAGGTAGTCTATTGTCGATATTTTTTTTACTCCAATGGATGGTAGCCTTGTCATTATGGAAGGTAGTCTGTTGTCTAGATTTTTGTTACTTCATTGGATGGTAGCCTTGTCATTATGGAAAGTAGTTTGTTGTACAGATTTTTGTTACTCCAATGGATGCTAGCCTTGTCATTAGGGTAGGTAGTCTGTTGTTCATATTTTTTTACTCCAATGGATGGTAGCCTTGTCATTATGGAAGGTATTCTATTGTTGAGATTTTTGTTACTCTAATGGATGGTAGCATTGTCATTATAGAAGGTAGTCTGTTGTACATATTTTTGTTACTTCAATGGATGGTAGCCTTGTTATTGTGGAAGGTAGTCTATTGTCGAGATTTTTGTTACTCCAATGGATGGTAGCCTTGTCATTATGGAAGGTTCTCTATTGTCGAGATTTTATTTACTATAATGGATGGTAGCCTTAACATTATGGAAGGTATTCTGTTATCAATATTTTGGTTACTACAATGGATGGTAGCCTTGTCATTATGGAACATAGTCTATTGTAGATATTTTTGTTACTCCAATGCATGGTAGCCTTGTCATTATGAAAGGTAGTTTTTTGTCGAGATTTTTGTTACTCCAATGGATGCTAGCCTTGTCATTATGGAAGGTAGTCTTGTCACTATGGAAGGTAGTACGTTGTTCATATTTTTGTTACTCCAATGGATGGTAGCCTTGTCATTATAGAGGGTAGTATATTGTCGATATTTTTGTTACTCTAATGGATGATAGCATTCTCATTATTGAAGGTTGTCTGTTGTCGAGATTTTTGTTACTCTAATAAGTGGTAGCCTTGTAATTATAAAAGGTAGTTTGTTTTCGAGATTTTTGTTACTCTAATGGATGGTAGCCTTGACATTATGGAAGGTAGTTTATTGTCGAGATTTTTGTTACTCCAATGGATGGTATCGTTGTCATTATGGATGGTAGTCTATTGTTGAGATTTTTGTTATACCAATGGACTGTAGCCTTCTCATTATGGAACGTAGTTTGTTGTCGATGTTCTTGTTGCTCCAATGGATGGTATCGTTGTCATTATGGAAGGTAGTTTGTTGTCGATATTTTTGTTATTCCAATGGATGGTAGCCTTGTCATTATGGAAGGTAGTCTATTTTTGATATTTTTGTTACTCCAATGGATGGTAGCCTTGTCATTATGGAACGTATTTTGTTGCCGATGTTTTTGTTACTCCAATGGATGGTAGCCTTGTCATTATGGAAGGTAGTCTGTTGTCTAGATTTTTTTTATTCCAATGAATGTTATCCTTGTCATTATGAAAGGTAGTTTGTTGTCGAGATTTTTGTTACTCCAATGGATGCTAGCCTTGTCATTATGGAAGTTAGTCTTGTCGCTATGGAAGGTAGTCTGTTGTTCATATTTTTGTTACTCCAATGGATGGTAGCCTTGTCATTATAGAAGGTAGTCTATTGTCGATATTTTTGTTACTCCAATGGATGATAGCATTCTCATTATGGAAGGTTGTCTATTGTCGAGATTTTTGTTACTCTAATAAGTGGTAGCCTTGTAATTATAGAAGGTAGCTTGTTTTCGAGATTTTTGCTACTCTAATGGATGGTAGCCTTAACATTATGGAAGGTAGTCTGTTGTCGAGATTTTTGTTACTCCAATGGATGGTATCATTGTCATTATGGATGGTAGTCTATTGTTGAGATTTTTGTTATACCAATGGACTGTAGCCTTCTCATTATAGAACGTAGTCTGTTGTCGATGTTCTTATTGCTCCAATGGATGGTATCGTTGTCATTATGGAAGGTAGTTTGTTGTCGATATTTTGGTTATTCCAATGGATGGTAGCCTTGTCATTATGGAAGGTAGTCTATTTTCGATATTTTTGTTACTCCAATGGATGGTAGCCTTGTCATTATGGAAGGTAGTCCGTTGTCGATATTTTTGTTACTTCAATGGATGGTAGCCTTCTCATTATGGAAGGTAGTTTTTTGTAGATATTTTTGTTACTCCAATGTATGCTAGAATTGTCATTATGGAAGGCTGTCTATTGTCGAGATTTTTGTTACTAAAATAGATGGTAGCCTTGTAATTATTGAAGGTAGTCTGTTTTCGAGATTTTTGTTACTTCAATGGATGGTAGCCTTGTCATTATTGAAGGTAGTTTGTTGTTAATATTTTTGTTACTCCAATGGATGATAGCGTTGTCATTATGGAAGTTAGTCTATTGTCGAGAATTTATTTACTCCAATGGATGGTAGCCTTGTCAATATGGAAGGTTGTCTATTGTCGACATTTTTGTTACTATAATGGATGGTAGCCTTGACATCATGGAAGGTATTCTGTTATCGATATTTTGGTTACTACAATGGATAGTAGCCTTGTCATTATGGAACATAGTCTATTATAGATATTTTTGTTACTCCAATGCATGGTAGACTTATCATTATGGAAGGTTGTTTGTTGTCTAGATTTTTGTTACTCCAATGGATGGTAGCCTTGTCATTATGGAAGGTAGTCTATTGTCGATATTTTTGTTACTCCAATGGATGTTAGCCTTGTCACCATGGAAGGTATGTTCATATTTTTGTTACTCCAATGGATGCTAGCCTTGTCATTAGGGTAGGTAGTCTGTTGTTCATATTTTTTTACTCCAATGGATGGTAGCCTTGTCATTATGGAAGGTATTCTATTGTCGAGATTTTTGTTACTCTAATGGATGGTAGCCTTGTCATTATAGAAGGTAGTCTTTTGTACATATTTTTGTTACTTCAATGGATGGTAGCCTTCTTATTGTGGAAGGTAGTCTATTGTCGAGATTTTTGTTACTCCAATGGATGGTAGCCTTGTCATTATGGAAGGTTGTCTATTGTCGAGATTTTATTTACTATAATGGATGGTAGCCTTAACATTATGGAAGGTAATCTGTTATCGATATTTTGGTTACTACAATGGATGGTAGCCTTGTCATTATGGAACATAGTCTATTGTATATATTTTTGTTACTCCAATGCATGGTAGCCTTGTCATTATGGAAGGTAGTCTCTTGTATAGATTTTTGTTACTCCAATGGATGGTAGCCTTGTCATTATGGAATGTAGTCTGTTGTCGAGATTTTTGTTACTCCAATGGATGCTAGCCTTGTCATTCTAGAAGGTAGTCTGTCGTTGTGATTTCTGTCACTCCAATGGATGGTAGCCTTGTCATTATGGAAGGTAGTCTATTGTCGAGATTTTTGTTACTTCAATGGATGGTAGCCTTGTCATTATGTAAGGTAGTTTGTTGTAGATATTTTTGTTACTCCAATGGATGCTAGCCTTGTAATTATAGAAGGTAGTCATATGTCGATATTTTTGTTACCCCAATGGATGATAGCATTGTCATTATGGAAGGTTGTCTATTGTCCAGATTTTGTGTTACTCTAATAGATGGTAGCCTTGTAATTATGGAAGGTAGTCTGTTTTCGAGATTTTTGTTACTCCACTGGTTGGTAGCCTTGTCATTATGGAATATAGTTTGTTGTTCATATTTTTGTTACTCCAATGGATGGTAGCCTTGTCATTATGGAAGGTAGTCTATTGTCGAGATTTTTGTTACTCCAATGGATGGTAGCCTTGTCATCATGGAAGGTATTCTGTTATCGATATTTTGGTTACTACAATGGATCGTAGCCTTGTCATTATGGAACATAGTCTATTATAGATATTTTTGTTACTCCAATGCATGGTAGACTTGTCATTAAGGAAGGTTGTTTGTTGTCTAGATTTTTGTTACTCCAATGGATGGTAGCCTTGTCATTATGGAAGGTAGTCTATTGTCGAGATTTTTGTTACTCCAATGGATGTTAGCCTTGTCACTATGGAAGGTATGTTCATATTTTTGTTACTCCAATGGATTGTAGCCATTTCATTATGGAACGTATTTTGTTGTCGATGTTTTTGTTACTCCAATGGATGGTAGCCTTGTCATTATGGAAGGTAGTTTGTTGTATAGATTTTTGTTATTCCAATGAATGTTATTCTTGTCATTATGGAAGGTAGTCTATTGTCAAGATTTTTGTTACTCCAATGGATGCTAGCCTTGTCATTATGGAAGGTAGTATGTCGTTGTGATTTCTATCATTCCAATGGATGGTAGCCTTGTCACTATGGAAGGTAGTCTGTTGTTCATATTTTTGTTACTCCAATGGATGGTAGCCTTGTAATTATAGAAGGTAGTCTATTGTCGATATTTTTGTCACTCCAATGGATGATAGCATTGTTATTATGGAAGGTTGTCTATTGTCGAGATTTTTGTTACTCTAATAGATGGTAGCCTTGTAATTATGGAAGGTAGTCTGTTTTCGAGATTTTTGTTACTCCAATGGATGGTAGCCTTGTCATTATGGAAGGTAGTTTGTTATAGATATCTTTTTTACTCCAATGGATGGTAGCCTTGTCATTATGGAAGGTAGTATGTTGTCGATATCTTTGTTACTCCAATGGATGGTAGCCTTGTCATTATGGAAGGTAGTTTGTTGTCGAGATTTTTGTTACTCCAATGGATGGTATCGTTGTCATTATGGATGGTAGTCTATTGTTGAGATTTTTGTTATTCCAATGGATTGTAGCCTTCTCATTATGGAACGTAGTCTGTTGTCGATGTTTTTGTCACTCCAATGGATGGTATCGTTGTCATTATGGAAGGTAGTTTGTTGTCGTGATTTTTGTTATTCCAATGGATGGTAGCCTTGTCATTATGGAAGGTAGTCTATTGTCGATATTTTTTTTACTCCAATGGATGGTAGCCTTGTCATTATGGAAGGTAGTCTGTTGTCTAGATTTTTGTTACTTCATTGGATGGTAGCCTTGTCATTATGGAAAGTAGTTTGTTGTACAGATTTTTGTTACTCCAATGGATGCTAGCCTTGTCATTAGGGTAGGTAGTCAGTTGTTCATATTTTTTTACTCCAATGGATGGTAGCCTTGTCATTATGGAAGGTATTCTATTGTTGAGATTTTTGTTACTCTAATGGATGGTAGCATTGTCATTATAGAAGGTAGTCTGTTGTACATATTTTTGTTACTTCAATGGATGGTAGCCTTGTTATTGTGGAAGGTAGTCTATTGTCGAGATTTTTGTTACTCCAATGGATGGTAGCCTTGTCATTATGGAAGGTTCTCTATTGTCGAGATTTTATTTACTATAATGGATGGTAGCCTTAACATTATGGAAGGTATTCTGTTATCAATATTTTGGTTACTACAATGGATGGTAGCCTTGTCATTATGGAACATAGTCTATTGTAGATATTTTTGTTACTCCAATGCATGGTAGCCTTGTCTATATGGAAGGTAGTCTCTTGTATAGATTTTTGTTACTCCAATGGATGGTAGCCTTGTCATTATGGAATGTAGTCTGTTGTCGAGATTTTTGTTACTCCAATGGATGCTAGCCTTGTCATTCTAGAAGGTAGTCTGTCGTTGTGATTTCTGTCACTCCAATGGATGGTAGCCTTGTCATTATGGAAGGTAGTCTATTGTCGAGATTTTTGTTACTTCAACGGATGGTAGCCTTGTCATTATGTAAGGTAGTTTGTTGTAGATATTTTTGTTACTCCAATGGATGCTAGCCTTGTAATTATAGAAGGTAGTCATATGTCGATATTTTTGTTACCCCAATGGATGATAGCATTGTCATTATGGAAGGTTGTCAGATGTCGAGATTTTTTTTACTCCAATGGAAGGTATCATTTTCATTATGGAAGGTAGTCTGTTGTCTAGATTGTTTTATTCCAATGAATGTTATCCTTGTCATTATGAAAGGTAGTTTTTTGTCGAGATTTTTGTTACTCCAATGTATGCTAGCCTTGTCATTATGGAAGGTAGTCTTGTCACTATGGAAGGTAGTCTGTTGTTCATATTTTTGTTACTCCAATGGATGGTAGCCTTGTCATTATAGAGGGTAGTATATTGTCGATATTTTTGTTACTCTAATGGATGATAGCATTCTCATTATTGAAGGTTGTCTATTGTCGAGATTTTTGTTACTCTAATAAGTGGTAGCCTTGTAATTATAAAAGGTAGTTTGTTTTCGAGATTATTGTTACTCTAATGGATGGTAGCCTTGATATTATGGAAGGTAGTTTATTGTCGAGATTTTTGTTACTCCAATGGATGGTATCGTTGTCATTATGGATGGTAGTCTATTGTTGAGATTTTTGTTATACCAATGGACTGTAGCCTTCTCATTATGGAACGTAGTTTGTTGTCGATGTTCTTGTTGCTCCAATGGATGGTATCGTTTCATTATGGAAGGTAGTTTGTTGTCGATATTTTTCTTATTCCAATGGATGGTAGCCTTGTCAATATGGAAGGTAGTCTATTTTTGATATTTTTGTTACTCCAATGGATGGTAGCCTTGTCATTATGGAACGTATTCTGTTGTCGATGTTTTTGTTACTCCAATGGATGGTAGCCTTGTCATTATGGAAGGTAGTCTGTTGTCTAGATTTTTTTTATTCCAATGAATGTTATCCTTGTCATTATGAAAGGCAGTTTGTTGTCGAGATTTTTGTTACTCCAATGGATGCTAGCCTTGTCATTATGAAAGGTAGTCTTGTCACTATGGAAGGTAGTCTGTTGTTCATATTTTTGTTACTCCAATGGATGGTAGCCTTGTCATTATAGAAAGTAGTCTATTGTCGATATTTTTGTTACTCCAATGGATGATAGCATTCTCATTATGGAAGGTTGTCTATTGTCGAGATTTTTGTTACTCTAATAAGTGGTAGCCTTGTAATTATAGAAGGTAGTTTGTTTTCGATATTTTTGTTACTCTAATGGATGGTAGCCTTGACATTATGGAAGGTAGTCTGTTGTCGAGATTTTTGTTACTCCAATGGATGGTATCATTGTCATTATGGATGGTAGTCTATTGTTGAGATTTTTGTTATACCAATGGACTGTAGCCTTCTCATTATAGAACGTAGTCTGTTATCGATGTTCTTATTGCTCCAATGGATGGTATCGTTGTCATTATGGAAGGTAGTTTGTTGTCGATATTTTGGTTATTCCAATGGATGGTAGCCTTGTCATTATGGAAGGTAGTCTATTTTCGATATTTTTGTTACTCCAATGGATGGTAGCCTTGTCATTATGGAAGGTAGTCTGTTGTCGATATTTTTGTTACTTCAATGGATGGTAGCCTTCTCATTATGGAAGGTAGTTTTTTGTAGATATTTTTGTTACTCCAATGTATGCTAGAATTGTCATTATGGAAGGCTGTCTATTGTCGAGATTTTTGTTACTAAAATAGATGGTAGCCTTGTAATTATTGAAGGTAGTCTGTTTTCGAGATTTTTGTTACTTCAATGGATGGTAGCCTTGTCATTATTGAAGGTAGTTTGTTGTTAATATTTTTGTTACTCCAATGGATGGCAGCGTTGTCATTATGGAAGTTAGTCTATTGTCGAGAATTTTTTTACTCCAATGGATGGTAGCCTTGTCAATATGGAAGGTTGTCTATTGTCGACATTTTTGTTACTATAATGGATGGTAGCCTTGACATCATGGAAGGTATTCTGTTATCGATATTTTGGTTACTACAATGGATAGTAGCCTTGTCATTATGGAACATAGTCTATTATAGATATTTTTGTTACTCCAATGCATGGTAGACTTATCATTATGGAAGGTTGTTTGTGGTCTAGATTTTTGTTACTCCAATGGATGGTAGCCTTGTCATTATGGAAGGTAGTCTATTGTCGATATTTTTGTTACTCCAATGGATGTTAGCCTTGTCACCATGGAAGGTATGTTCATATTTTTGTTACTCCAATGGATGCTAGCCTTGTCATTAGGGTAGGTAGTCTGTTGTTCATATTTTTTTACTCCAATGGATGGTAGCCTTGTCATTATGGAAGGCATTCTATTGTCGAGATTTTTGTTACACTAATGGATGGTAGCCTTGTCATTATAGAAGGTAGTCTGTTGTACATATTTTTGTTACTTCAATGGATGGTAGCCTTGTTATTGTGGAAGGTAGTCTATTGTCGAGATTTTTGTTACTCCAATGGATGGTAGCCTTGTCATTATGGAAGGTTGTCTATTGTCGAGATTTTATTTACTATAATGGATGGTAGCCTTAACATTATGGAAAGTAATCTGTTATCGATATTTTGGTTACTACAATGGATGGTAGCCTTGTCATTATGGAACATAGTCTATTGTAGATATTTTTGTTACTCCAATGCATGGTAGCCTTGTCATTATGGAAGGTAGTCTCTTGTATAGATTTTTGTTACTCCAATGGATGGTAGCCTTGTCATTATGGAATGTAGTCTGTTGTCGAGATTTTTGTTACTCCAATGGATGCTAGCCTTGTCATTCTAGAAGGTAGTCTGTCGTTGTGATTTCTGTCACTCCAATGGATGGTAGCCTTGTCATTATGGAAGGTAGTCTATTGTCGAGATTTTTGTTACTTCAATGGATGGTAGCCTTGTCATTATGTAAGGTAGTTTGTTGTAGATATTTTTGTTACTCCAATGGATGCTAGCCTTGTAATTATAGAAGGTAGTCATATGTCGATATTTTTGTTACCCCAATGGATGATAGCATTGTCATTATGGAAGGTTGTCTATTGTCCAGATTTTGTGTTACTCTAATAGATGGTAGCCTTGTAATTATGGAAGGTAGTCTATTTTCGAGATTTTTGTTACTCCACTGGTTGGTAGCCTTGTCATTATGGAATATAGCTTGTTGTTCATATTTTTGTTACTTTAATGGATGGTAGCGTTGTCATTATGGTAGGTAGTCTATTGTCGAGATTTTTGTTACTCCAATGGATGGTAGCCTTGTCATCATGGAAGGTATTCTGTTATCGATATTTTGGTTACTACAATGGATCGTAGCCTTGTCATTATGGAACATAGTCTATTATAGATATTTTTGTTACTCCAATGCATGGTAGACTTGTCATTAAGGAAGGTTGTTTGTTGTCTAGATTTTTGTTACTCCAATGGATGGTAGCCTTGTCATTATGGAAGGTAGTCTATTGTCGAGATTTTTGTTACTCCAATGGATGTTAGCCTTGTCACTATGGAAGGTATGTTCATATTTTTGTTACTCCAATGGATTGTAGCCATTTCATTATGGAACGTATTCTGTTGTCGATGTTTTTGTTACTCCAATGGATGGTAGCCTTGTCATTATGGAAGGTAGTTTGTTGTATAGATTTTTCTTATTCCAATGAATGTTATTCTTGCCATTATGGAAGGTAGTCTATTGTCAAGATTTTTGTTACTCCAATGGATGCTAGCCTTGTCATTATGGAAGGTAGTATGTCGTTGTGATTTCTATCACTCCAATGGATGGTAGCCTTGTCACTATGGAAGGTAGTCTGTTGTTCATATTTTTGTTACTCCAATGGATGGTAGCCTTGTAATTATAGAAGGTAGTCTATTGTCGATATTTTTGTTACTCCAATGGATGATAGCATTGTTATTATAGAAGGTTGTCTATTGTCGAGATTTTTGTTACTCTAATAGATGGTAGCCTTGTAATTATGGAAGGTAGTCTGTTTTCGAGATTTTTGTTACTCCAATGGATGGTAGCCTTGTCATTATGGAAGGTAGTTTCTTATCGATATATTTTTTACTCCAATGGATGGTAGCCTTGTCATTATGGAAGGTAGTATGTTGTCGATATCTTTGTTACTCCAATGGATGGTAGCCTTGTCATTATGGAAGGTAGTTTGTTGTCGAGATTTTTGTTACTCCAATGGATGGTATCGGTGTCATTATGGATGGTAGTCTATTGTTGAGATTTTTGTTATTCCAATGGATTGTAGCCTTCTCATTATGGAACGTAGTCTGTTGTCGATGTTTTTGTTACTCCAATGGATGGTATCGTTGTCATTATGGAGTGTAGTTTGTTGTCGTGATTTTTGTTATTCCAATGGATGGTAGCCTTGTCATTATGGAAGGTAGTCTATTGTCGATATTTTTTTTACTCTAATGGATGGTAGCCTTGTCATTAGGGAAGGTAGTCTGTTGTCTAGATTTTTGTTACTTCAATGGATGGTAGCCTTGTCATTATGGAAAGTAGTTTGTTGTAGAGATTTTTGTTACTCCAATGGATGCTAGCCTTGTCATTAGGGTAGGTAGTATGTTGTTCATATTTTTTTACTCCAATGGATGGTAGCCTTGTTATTATGGAAGGTATTCTATTGTCGATATTTTTGTTACTCTAATGGATAGTAGCCTTGTCATTATAGAAGGTAGTCTGTTGTACATATTTTTGTTACTTCAATGGATCGTTGCCTTGTTATTGTGAAAGGTAGTCTATTGTCGAGATTTTTGTTACTCCAATGGATGGTAGCCTTGTCATTATGGAAGGTTGTCTATTGTCGAGATTTTATTTACTATAATGGATGGTAGCCTTAACATTATGGAAGGTATTCTGTTATCGATATTTTGGTTACTACAATGGATGGTAGCCTTGTCATTATGGAACATAGTCTATTGTAGATATTTTTGTTACTCAAATGCATGGTAGCCTTGTCATTATGGAAGGTAATCTCTTGTATAGATTTTTGTTACTCCAATGGATGGTAGCCTTGTCATTATGGAATGTAGTCTGTTGTCGAGATTTTTGTTACTCCAATGGATGCTAGCCTTGTCATTCTAGAAGGTAGTCTGTCGTTGTGATTTCTGTCACTCCAATGGATGGTAGCCTTGTCATTATGGAAGGTAGTCTATTGTCAAGATTTTTGTTACTTCAATGGATGGTAGCCTTGTCATTATGTAAGGTAGTTTGTTGTAGATATTTTTGTTACTCCAATGGATGCTAGCCTTGTAATTATAGAAGGTAGTCATATGTCGATATTTTTGTTACCCCAATGGATGATAGCATTGTCATTATGGAAGGTTGTCTATTGTCCAGATTTTGTGTTACTCTAATAGATGGTAGCCTTGTAATTATGGAAGGTAGTATGTTTTCGAGATTTTTGTTACTCCACTGGTTGGTAGCCTTGTCATTATGGAATATAGTTTGTTGTTCATATTTTTGTTACTCCAATGGATGGTACCCTTGTCATTATGGAAGGTAGTCTATTGTCGAGATTTTTGTTACTCCAATGGATGGAAGCCTTGGCATTATGGAAGGTTGTCTATTGTCGAGATTTTTGTTACTATAATGGATGGTAGCCTTGACATTATGGAAGGTATTCTTTTATTGATATTTTGGTTACTACTTTGGATGGTAGCCTTGTCATTATGGAACATAGTCTATTGTAGATATTTTTGTTACTCCAATGCATGGTAGCCTTGTCATTATGGAAGGTAGTTTGTTGTCTAGATTTTTGTTACTCCAATGGATGGTAGCCTTGTCATTATGGAAGGTAGTCTATTGTCGAGATTTTTGTTACTCCAATGGATGCTAGCCTTGTCATTCTAGAAGGTAGTCTGGCGTTGTGATTTCTGTCACTCCAATGGATGGTAGCCTTGTCACTATGGAAGGTAGTCTGTTGTTCAGATTTTTGTGACTCCAATGGATGGTAGCCTTGTCATTATGGAAGGTAGTCTATTGTCGAGATTTTTGTTACTCCAATGGATGGTAGAATTATCATTATGGAAGGTTGTCTGTTGTCGAGATTTTTGTTACTCCAATGGATGGTAGCCTTGTCATTATGGAAGGTAGTATGTTTTTAAGATTTTTGTTACTCCAATGGATGGTAACCTTGTCACTATGGAAGGTATGTTCATATTTTTGGTACTCCAATGGATGGTAGCCTTGTCATTATGGAAGGTAGTTTTTTGTCGAGATTTTTGTTATTCCAATGGATGGTAGCCTTGTCATTATGGAAGGTATTATGTTGTCGATGTTTTTGTTACTCCAATGGATGGTAGCATTATCATTATGGAAGGTAGTCTGTTGTCTAGATTTTTGTTACTCCAATGGATGGTAGCCTTGTCATTATGGAAGGTAGTCTATTGTCAAGATTTTTGTTACTCCAATGGATGCTAGCCTTGTCATAATGGAAGGTAGTATGTCGTTGTGATTTCTATCACTCCAATGGATGGTAGCCTTGTCACTATGGAAGGTAGTCTGTTGTTCATATTTTTGTTACTCCAATGGATGGTAGCCTTGTAATTATAGAAGGTAGTCTATTGTCGATATTTTTGTTACTCCAATGGATGATAGCATTGTTATTATAGAAGGTTGTCTATTGTCGAGATTTTTGTTACTCTAATAGATGGTAGCCTTGTAATTATGGAAGGTAGTCTGTTTTCGAGATTTTTGTTACTCCAATGGATGGTAGCCTTGTCATTATGGAAGGTAGTTTGTTATCGATATCTTTTTTACTCCAATGGATGGTAGCCTTGTCATTATGGAAGGTAGTATGTTGTCGATATCTTTGTTACTCCAATGGATGGTAGCCTTGTCATTATGGAAGGTAGTTTGTTGTCGAGATTTTTGTTACTCCAATGGATGGTATCGTTGTCATTATGGATGGTAGTCTATTGTTGAGATTTTTGTTATTCCAATGGATTGTAGCCTTCTCATTATGGAACGTAGTCTGTTGTCGATGTTTTTGTTACTCCAATGGATGGTATCATTGTCATTATGGAAGCAAGTTTGTTGTCGTGATTTTTGTAATTCCAATGGATGGTAGCCTTGTCATTATGGAAGGTAGTCTATTGTCGATATTTTTTTTACTCTAATGGATGGTAGCCTTGTCATTAGGGAAGGTAGTCCGTTGTCTAGATTTTTGTTACTTCAATGGATGGTAGCCTTGTCATTATGGAAAGTAGTTTGTTGTAGAGATTTTTGTTACTCCAATGGATGCTAGCCTTGTCATTAGGGTAGGTAGTATGTTGTTCATATTTTTTTACTCCAATGGATGGTAGCCTTGTTATTATGGAAGGTATTCTATTGTCGATATTTTTGTTACTCTAATGGATAGTAGCCTTGTCATTATAGAAGGTAGTCTGTTGTACACATTTTTGTTACTTCAATGGATGGTTGCCTTGTTATTGTGAAAGGTAGTCTATTGTCGAGATTTTTGTTACTCCAATGGATGGTAGCCTTGTCATTATGGAAGGTTGTCTATTGTCGAGATTTTATTTACTATAATGGATGGTAGCCTTAACATTATGGAAGGTATTCTGTTATCGATATTTTGGTTACTACAATGGATGGTAGCCTTGTCATTATGGAACATAGTCTATTGTAGATATTTTTGTTACTCAAATGCATGGTAGCCTTGTCATTATGGAAGGTAGTCTCTTGTATAGATTTTTGTTACTCCAATGGATGGTAGCCTTGTCATTATGGAATGTAGTCTGTTGTCGAGATTTTTGTTACTCCAATGGATGCTAGCCTTGTCATTCTAGAAGGTAGTCTGTCGTTGTGATTTCTGTCACTCCAATGGATGGTAGCCTTGTCATTATGGAAGGTAGTCTATTGTCAAGATTTTTGTTACTTCAATGGATGGTAGCCTTGTCATTATGTAAGGTAGTTTGTTGTAGATATTTTTGTTACTCCAATGGATGCTAGCCTTGTAATTATAGAAGGTAGTCATATGTCGATATTTTTGTTACCCCAATGGATGATAGCATTGTCATTATGGAAGGTTGTCTATTGTCCAGATTTTGTGTTACTCTAATAGATGGTAGCCTTGTAATTATGGAAGGTAGTATGTTTTCAAGATTTTAGTTACTCCACTGGTTGGTAGCCTTGTCATTATGGAATATAGTTTGTTGTTCATATTTTTGTTACTCCAATGGATGGTAGCCTTGTCATTATGGAAGGTAGTCTATTGTCGATATTTTTGTTACTCCAATGGATGGAAGCCTTGTCATTATGGAAGGTTGTCTATTGTCGAGATTTTTGTTACTATAATGGATGGTAGCCTTGACATTATGGAAGGTATTCTTTTATTGATATTTTGGTTACTACATTGGATGGTAGCCTTGTCATTATGGAACATAGTCTATTGTAGATATTTTTGTTACTCCAATGCATGGTAGCCTTGTCATTATGGAAGGTAGTCTGTTGTCTAGATTTTTGTTACTCCAAAGGATGGTAGCCTTGTCATTATGGAAGGTAGTCTATTGTCGAGATATTTGTTACTCCAATGGATGCTAGCCTTGTCATTCTAGAAGGTAGTCTGGCGTTGTGATTTCTGTCACTCCAATGGATGGTAGCCTTGTCACTATGGAAGGTAGTCTGTTGTTCAGATTTTTGTGACTCCAATGGATGGTAGCCTTGTCATTATGGAAGGTAGTCTATTGTCGAGATTTTTGTTACTCCAATGGATGGTAGAATTATCATTATGGAAGGTTGTCTGTTGTCGAGATTTTTGTTACTCCAATGGATGGTAGCCTTGTCATTATGGAAGGTAGTATGTTTTTAAGATTTTTGTTACTCCAATGGATGGTAACCTTGTCACTATGGAAGGTATGTTCATATTTTTGGTACTCCAATGGATGGTAGCCTTGTCATTATGGAAGGTAGTTTGTTGTCGAGATTTTTGTTATTCCAATGGATGGTAGCCTTGTCATTATGGAAGGTATTATGTTGTCGATGTTTTTGTTACTCCAATGGATGGTAGCATTATCATTATGGAAGGTAGTCTAATGTCGAGATTTTTGTTACTCCAATGGATGGTAGCCTTGACATTATGGAATGTAGTATGTTTTTAAGATTTTTGTTACTCCAATGGATGGTAACCTTGTCACTATGGAAGGTATGTTCATATTTTTGGTACTCCAATGGATGGTAGCCTTGTCATTATGGAAGGTAGTTTGTTGTCGAGATTTTTGTTATTCCAATGGATGGTAGCCTTGTCATTATGGAAGGTATTATGTTGTCGATGTTTTTGTTACTCCAATGGATGGTAGCATTATCATTATGGAAGGTAGTCTGTTGTATAGATTTTTGTTACTCCAATGGATGGTAGCCTTGTCATTATGGAAGGTAGTCTATTGTCGAGATTTTTGTTACTCCAATGGATGCTAGCCTTGTCATTCTAGAAGGTAGTCTTGCGTTGTGATTTCTATCACTCCAATGGATGGTAGCCTTGTCACTATGGAAGGTAGTCTGTTGTTCATATTTTTGTTACTCCAATAGATGGTAGCCTTGTAATTATAGAAGATAGTCTATTGTCGATATTTTTGTTACTCCAATGGATGATAGCATTGTTAATATGGAAGGTTGTCTATTGTCGAGATTTTTGTTACTCTAATAGATGGTAGCCTTGTAATTATGGAAGGTAGTCTATTTTCGAGATTTTTGTTACTCCAATGGATGGTAGCCTTGTCATTATGGAAGGTAGTTTGTTATCGATATCTTTGTTACTCCAATGGATGGTAGCCTTGTCATTATGGAAGGTAGTATGTTGTCGATATCTTTGTTACTCCAATGGATGGTAGCCTTGTCATTATGGAAGGTAGTTTGTTGTCGAGATTTTTGTTACTCCAATGGATGGTATCGTTGTCATTATGGATGGTGGTCTATTGATGAGATTTTTGTTATTCCAATGGATTGTAGCCTTCTCAATATGGAACGTAGTCTGTTGTCGATGTTTTTGTTACTCCAATGGATGGTATCATTTTCATTATGGAAGGTAGTTTGTGGTAGCCTTGTCATTATGGAAGGTAGTCTATTGTCGATATTTTTGTTACTCTAATGGATGGTAGCCTTATCATTATGGAAGGTAGTCCGTTGTCGAGATTTTTGTTACTCCAATGGATGGTAGCCTTGTCATTATTGAAAGTAGTTTGTTGTAGAGATTTTTGTTACTCCAATGGATGCTAGCCTTGTCATTAGGGTAGGTAGTCTGTTCATATTTTTGTTACTCCAATGGATGGTAGCCTTGTCATTATGGAAGGTAGTCTATGGTCGAGATTTTTGTTACTCTAATTGATGGTAGCCTTGTCATTATAGAAGGTAGTATGTTGTACATATTTTTGTTACTTCAATGGATGGTAGCCTTGTCATTGTGGAAGGTAGTCTATTGTAGATATTTTTGTTACTCCAATGCATGGTAGCCTTGTCATTATGGAAGGTAGTCTGTTGTCTAGATTTTTGTTACTCCAATGGATGGTAGCCTTGTCATTATGGAAGGTAGTCTATTGTCGAGATTTTTGTTACTCCAATGGATGCTAGCCTTGTCATTCTAGAAGGTAGTCTGGCGTTGTGATTTCTGTCACTCCAATGGATGGTAGCCTTGTCACTATGGAAGGTAGTCTGTTGTTTAGATTTTTGTGATTCCAATGGATGGTAGCCTTGTCATTATGGAAGGTAGTCTATTGTCGAGATTTTTGTTACTCCAATGGATGGTAGAATTATCATTATGGAAGGTTGTCTGTTGTCGAGATTTTTGTTACTCCAATGGATGGTAGCCTTGTCATTATGGAAGGTAGTATGTTTTTAAGATTTTTGTTACTCCAATGGATGGTAACATTGTCACTATGGAAGGTATGTTCATATTTTTGGTACTCCAATGGATGGTAGCCTTGTCATTATGGAAGGTAGTTTGTTGTTGAGATTTTTGTTATTCCAATGGATGGTAGCCTTGTCATTATGGAAGGTATTATGTTGTCGATGTTTTTGTTACTCCAATGGATGGTAGCATTATCATTATGGAAGGTAGTCTGTTGTCTAGATTTTTGTTACTCCAATGGATGGTAGCCTTGTCATTATGGAAGGTAGTCTATTGTCGAGATTTTTGTTACTCCAATGGATGCTAGCCTTGTCATTCTAGAAGGTAGTCTTGCGTTGTGATTTCTATCACTCCAATGGATGGTAGCCTTGTCACTATGGAAGGTAGTCTGTTGTTCATATTTTTGTTACTCCAATAGATGGTAGCCTTGTAATTATAGAAGATAGTCTATTGTCGATATTTTTGTTACTCCAATGGATGATAGCATTGTTAATATGGAAGGTAGTATGTTTTCGAGATTTTAGTTACTCCACTGGTTGGTAGCCTTGTCATTATGGAATATAGTTTGTTGTTCATATTTTTGTTACTCCAATGGATGGTAGCCTTGTCATTATGGAAGGTAGTCTATTGTCGATATTTTTGTTACTCCAATGGATGGAAGCCTTGTCATTATGGAAGGTTGTCTATTGTCGAGATTTTTGTTACTATAATGGATGGTAGCCTTGACATTATGGAAGGTATTCTTTTATTGATATTTTGGTTACTACATTGGATGGTAGCCTTGTCATTATGGAACATAGTCTATTGTAGATATTTTTGTTACTCCAATGCATGGTAGCCTTGTCATTATGGAAGGTAGTCTGTTGTCTAGATTTTTGTTACTCCAAAGGATGGTAGCCTTGTCATTATGGAAGGTAGTCTATTGTCGAGATATTTGTTACTCCAATGGATGCTAGCCTTGTCATTCTAGAAGGTAGTCTGGCGTTGTGATTTCTGTCACTCCAATGGATGGTAGCCTTGTCACTATGGAAGGTAGTCTGTTGTTCAGATTTTTCTGACTCCAATGGATGGTAGCCTTGTCATTATGGAAGGTAGTCTATTGTCGAGATTTTTGTTACTCCAATGGATGGTAGAATTATCATTATGGAAGGTTGTCTGTTGTCGAGATTTTTGTTACTCCAATGGATGGTAGCCTTGTCATTATGGAAGGTAGTATGTTTTTAAGATTTTTGTTACTCCAATGGATGGTAACCTTGTCACTATGGAAGGTATGTTCATATTTTTGGTACTCCAATGGATGGTAGCCTTGTCATTATGGAAGGTAGTTTGTTGTCGAGATTTTTGTTATTCCAATGGATGGTAGCCTTGTCATTATGGAAGGTATTATGTTGTCGATGTTTTTGTTACTCCAATGGATGGTAGCATTATCATTATGGAAGGTAGTCTGTTGTCGAGATTTTTGTTACTCCAATGGATGGTAGCCTTGACATTATGGAATGTAGTATGTTTTTAAGATTTTTGTTACTCCAATGGATGGTAACCTTGTCACTATGGAAGGTATGTTCATATTTTTGGTACTCCAATGGATGGTAGCCTTGTCATTATGGAAGGTAGTTTGTTGTCGAGATTTTTGTTATTCCAATGGATGGTAGCCTTGTCATTATGGAAGGTATTATGTTGTCGATGTTTTTGTTACTCCAATGGATGGTAGCATTATCATTATGGAAGGTAGTCTGTTGTCTAGATTTTTGTTACTCCAATGGATGGTAGCCTTGTCATTATGGAAGGTAGTCTATTGTCGAGATTTTTGTTACTCCAATGGATGCTAGCCTTGTCATTCTAGAAGGTAGTCTTGCGTTGTGATTTCTATCACTCCAATGGATGGTAGCCTTGTCACTATGGAAGGTAGTCTGTTGTTCATATTTTTGTTACTCCAATAGATGGTAGCCTTGTAATTATAGAAGATAGTCTATTGTCGATATTTTTGTTACTCCAATGGATGATAGCATTGTTAATATGGAAGGTTGTCTATTGTCGAGATTTTTGTTACTCTAATAGATGGTAGCCTTGTAATTATGGAAGGTAGTCTATTTTCGAGATTTTTGTTACTCCAATGGATGGTAGCCTTGTCATTATGGAAGGTAGTTTGTTATCGATATCTTTGTTACTCCAATGGATGGTAGCCTTGTCATTATGGAAGGTAGTATGTTGTCGATATCTTTGTTACTCCAATGGATGGTAGCCTTGTCATTATGGAAGGTAGTTTGTTGTCGAGATTTTTGTTACTCCAATGGATGGTATCGTTGTCATTATGGATGGTGGTCTATTGATGAGATTTTTGTTATTCCAATGGATTGTAGCCTTCTCAATATGGAACGTAGTCTGTTGTCGATGTTTTTGTTACTCCAATGGATGGTATCATTTTCATTATGGAAGGTAGTTTGTGGTAGCCTTGTCATTATGGAAGGTAGTCTATTGTCGATATTTTTGTTACTCTATTGTATGGTAGCCTTATCATTATGGAAGGTAGTCCGTTGTCGAGATTTTTGTTACTCCAATGGATGGTAGCCTTGTCATTATTGAAAGTAGTTTGTTGTAGAGATTTTTGTTACTCCAATGGATGCTAGCCTTGTCATTAGGGTAGGTAGTCTGTTGTTCATATTTTTGTTACTCCAATGGATGGTAGCCTTGTCATTATGGAAGGTAGTCTATGGTCGAGATTTTTGTTACTCTAATTGATGGTAGCCTTGTCATTATAGAAGGTAGTATGTTGTACATATTTTTGTTACTTCAATGGATGGTAGCCTTGTCATTGTGGAAGGTAGTCTATTGTAGATATTTTTGTTACTCCAATGCATGGTAGCCTTGTCATTATGGAAGGTAGTCTGTTGTCTAGATTTTTGTTACTCCAATGGATGGTAGCCTTGTCATTATGGAAGGTAGTCTATTGTCGAGATTTTTGTTACTCCAATGGATGCTAGCCTTGTCATTCTAGAAGGTAGTCTGGCGTTGTGATTTCTGTCACTCCAATGGATGGTAGCCTTGTCACTATGGAAGGTAGTCTGTTGTTTAGATTTTTGTGACTCCAATGGATGGTAGCCTTGTCATTATGGAAGGTAGTCTATTGTCGAGATTTTTGTTACTCCAATGGATGGTAGAATTATCATTATGGAAGGTTGTCTGTTGTCGAGATTTTTGTTACTCCAATGGATGGTAGCCTTGTCATTATGGAAGGTAGTATGTTTTTAAGATTTTTGTTACTCCAATGGATGGTAACCTTGTCACTATGGAAGGTATGTTCATATTTTTGGTACTCCAATGGATGGTAGCCTTGTCATTATGGAAGGTAGTTTGTTGTCGAGATTTTTGTTATTCCAATGGATGGTAGCCTTGTCATTATGGAAGGTATTATGTTGTCGATGTTTTTGTTACTCCAATGGATGGTAGCATTATCATTATGGAAGGTAGTCTGTTGTCTAGATTTTTGTTACTCCAATGGATGGTAGCCTTGTCATTATGGAAGGTAGTCTATTGTCGAGATTTTTGTTACTCCAATGGATGCTAGCCTTGTCATTCTAGAAGGTAGTCTTGCGTTGTGATTTCTATCACTCCAATGGATGGTAGCCTTGTCACTATGGAAGGTAGTCTGTTGTTCATATTTTTGTTACTCCAATAGATGGTAGCCTTGTAATTATAGAAGATAGTCTATTGTCGATATTTTTGTTACTCCAATGGATGATAGCATTGTTAATATGGAAGGTTGTCTATTGTCGAGATTTTTGTTACTCTAATAGATGGTAGCCTTGTAATTATGGAAGGTAGTCTATTTTCGAGATTTTTGTTACTCCAATGGATGGTAGCCTTGTCATTATGGAAGGTAGTTTGTTATCGATATCTTTGTTACTCCAATGGATGGTAGCCTTGTCATTATGGAAGGTAGTATGTTGTCGATATCTTTGTTACTCCAATGGATGGTAGCCTTGTCATTATGGAAGGTAGTTTGTTGTCGAGATTTTTGTTACTCCAATGGATGGTATCGTTGTCATTATGGATGGTGGTCTATTGATGAGATTTTTGTTATTCCAATGGATTGTAACCTTCTCAATATGGAACGTAGTCTGTTGTCGATGTTTTTGTTACTCCAATGGATGGTATCATTTTCATTATGGAAGGTAGTTTGTTGTCGAGATTTTTGTTATTCCAATGGATGGTAGCCTTGTCATTATGGAAGGTAGTCTATTGTCGATATTTTTGTTACTCTAATGGATGGTAGCCTTGTCATTATGGAAGGTAGTCCGTTGTCGAGATTTTTGTTACTTCAATGGATGGTAGCCTTGTCATTATGGAAAGTAGTTTGTTGTAGAGATTTTTGTTACTCCAATGGATGCTAGCCTTGTCATTAGGGTAGGTAGTCTGTTGTTCATATTTTTGTTACTCCAATGGATGGTAGCCTTGTCATTATGGAAGGTAGTCTATTGTCGAGATTTTTGTTACTCTAATTGATGGTAGCCTTGTCATTATAGAAGGTAGTATGTTGTACATATTTTTGTTACTTCAATGGATGGTAGCCTTGTCATTGTGGAAGGTAGTCTATTGTAGATATTTTGTTACTCCAATGCATGGTAGCCTTGTCATTATGGAAGGTAGTCTGTTGTCTAGATTTTTGTTACTCCAATGGATGGTAGCCTTGTCATTATGGAAGGTAGTCTATTGTCGAGATTTTTGTTACTCCAATGGATGCCAGCCTTGTCATTCTAGAAGGTAGTCTGGCGTTGTGATTTCTGTCACTCCAATGGATGGTAGCCTTGTCACTATGGAAGGTAGTCTGTTGTTCAGATTTTTGTGACTCCAATGGATGGTCGCCTTGTCATTATGGAAGGTAGTCTATTGTCGAGATTTTTGTTACTCCAATGGATGGTAGAATTATCATTATGGAAGGTTGTCTGTTGTCGAGATTTTTAATACTCCAATGGATGGTAGCCTTGTCATTATGGAAGGTAGTATGTTTTTAAGATTTTTGTTACTCCAATGGATGGTAACCTTGTCACTATGGAAGGTATGTTCATATTTTTGGTACTCCAATGGATGGTAGCCTTGTCATTATGGAAGGTAGTTTGTTGTCGAGATTTTTGTTATTCCAATGGATGGTAGCCTTGTCATTATGGAAGGTATTATGTTGTCGATGTTTTTGTTACTCCAATGGATGGTAGCATTATCATTATGGAAGGTAGTCTGTTGTCTAGATTTTTGTTACTCCAATGGATGGTAGCCTTGTCATTATGGAAGTTAGTCTATTGTCGAGATTTTTGTTACTCCAATGGATGCTAGCCTTGTCATTCTAGAAGGTAGTCTTGCGTTGTGATTTCTATCACTCCAATGGATGGTAGCCTTGTCACTATGGAAGGTAGTCTGTTGTTCATATTTTTGTTACTCCAATAGATGGTAGCCTTGTAATTATAGAAGATAGTCTATTGTCGATATTTTTGTTACTCCAATGGATGATAGCATTGTTAATATGGAAGGTTGTCTATTGTCGAGATTTTTGTTACTCTAATAGATGGTAGCCTTGTAATTATGGAAGGTAGTCTATTGTCGAGATTTTTGTTACTCTAATTGATGGTAGCCTTGTCATTATAGAAGGTAGTATGTTGTACATATTTTGGTTACTTCAATGGATGGTAGCCTTGTCATTGTGGAAGGTAGTCTATTGTAGATATTTTTGTTACTCCAATGCATGGTTGCCTTGTCATTATGGAAGGTAGTCTGTTGTCTATATTTTTGTTACTCCATTGGATGGTAGCCTTGTCATTATGGAAGGTAGTCTATTGTCGAGATTTTTGTTACTCCAATGGATGCTAGCCTTGTCATTCTAGAAGGTAGTCTGGCGTTGTGATTTCTGTCACTCCAATGGATGGTAGCCTTGTCACTATGGAAGGTAGTCTGTTGTTCATATTTTTTTTACTCCAACGGATGGTAGCCTTGTCATTATGGAAGGTAGTTCATTGTCGAGATTTTTGTTACTCCAATGGATGGTAGCATTATCATTATGGAAGGTTGTGTGTTATCGATATTTTTGTTACTCCAATGGATGGTAGCCTTGTCATTATGGAAGGTAGTATGTTTTTGAGACTTTTGTTACTCCAATGGATGGTAACCTTGTCACTATGGAAGGTATGTTAATATTTTTGGTACTCCAATGGATGGTAGCCTTGTCATTATGGAACATATTCTGTTGTCGATGTTTTTGTTACTCCAATGGATGGTAGCATTATCATTATGGAAGGTAGTCTGTTGTCTAGATTTTTGTTACTCCAATGCATGGTAGCCTTGTCATTATGGAAGGTATTCTATTGTCGAGATTTTTGTTACTCCAATGGATGCTAGCCTTGTCATTCTAGAAGGTAGTCTGGCGTTGTGATTTCTATCACTCCAATGGATGGTAGCCTTGTCACTATGGAAGGTAGTCTGTTGTACATATTTTTGTTACTCCAATAGATGGTAGCCTTGTAATTATAGAAGATAGTCTATTGTCAATATTTTTATTACTCCAATGGATGATAGCATTGTTATTATGGAAGGTTGTCTATTGTCGATATTTTTGTTACTCTAATAGATGGTAGCCTTGTAATTATGGAAGGTAGTATGTTTTCGAGATTTTTATTACTCCAATGGATGGTAGCCTTGTCATTATGGAAGGTAGTTTGTTATCGATATCTTTGTTACTCCAATGGATGTTAGCCTTGTCATTATGGAAGGTAGTATGTTGTCGATATCTTTGTTACTCCAATGGATGGTAGCCTTGTCATTATGGAAGGTAGTTTGTTGTCGAGATTTTTGTTAATCCAATGGATGGTATCGTTGTCATTATGGATGGTAGTCTATTGTTGAGATTTTTGTTATACCAATGGATTGTAGCCTTCTCAATATGGAACGTAGTTTGTTCTCGATGTTTTTGTTACTCCAATGGATGGTATCATTGTCATTATGGAAGGTAGTTTGTTGTCGAGATTTTTGTTATTCCAATGGATGCTAGCCTTGTTATTCTAGAAGGTAGTCTGTCGTTGTGATTTCTGTCACTCCAATGGATGGTAGCCTTGTCACTATGGAAGGTAGTCTTTTGTTCAGATTTTTGTTACTCCAATGGATGGTAGCCTTATCATTATGGAAGGTAGTCTATTGTCGATATTTTTGTTACTCTAATGGATGGTAGCATTGTTAATATGGAAGGTTGTCTATTGTCGAGATTTTTGTTACTCTAATAGATGGTAGCCTTGTAATTATGGAAGGTAGTCTATTTTCGAGATTTTTGTTACTCCAATGGATGGTAGCCTTGTCATTATGGAAGGTAGTTTTTTGTCGATATCTTTTTTACTCCAATGGATGGTAGCCTTGTCATTATGGAAGGTAGTATGTTGTCGATATCTTTGTTACTCCAATGGATGGTAGCCTTGTCATTATGGAAGGTAGTTTGTTGTCGAGATTTTTGTTACTCCAATGGATGGTATCGTTGTCATTATGGATGGTAGTCTATTGATGAGATTTTTGTTATTCCAATGGATTGTAGCCTTCTCAATATGGAACGTAATCTGTTGTCGATGTTTTTGTTACTCCAATGAATGGTATCATTTTCATTATGGAAGGTAGTTTGTTGTCGAGATTTTTGTTATTCCAATGGATGGTAGCCTTATCATTATGGAAGGTAGTCTATTGTCGATATTTTTGTTACTCTAATGGATGGTAGCCTTGTCATTATAGAAGGTAGTCCGTTGTCGAGATTTTTGTTACTTCAATGGATGGTAGCCTTGTCATTATGGAAAGTAGTTTGTTGTAGAGATTTTTGTTACTCCAATGGATGCTAGCCTTGTCATTAGGGTAGGTAGTTTGTTGTTCATATTTTTGTTACTCCAATGGATGGTAGCCTTGTCATTATGGAAGGTAGTCTATTGTCGAGATTTTTGTTAC
The DNA here is from genome assembly GCA_948472305.1 of Vicia faba. Lineage (NCBI taxonomy): Eukaryota > Viridiplantae > Streptophyta > Magnoliopsida > Fabales > Fabaceae > Vicia > Vicia faba. The sequence continues at coordinate 529,470,544 of OX451741.1, forward strand.
TCTAATTGATGGTAGCCTTGTCATTATAGAAGGTAGTATGTTGTACATATTTTGGTTACTTCAATGGATGGTAGCCTTGTCATTGTGGAAGGTAGTCTATTGTAGATATTTTTGTTACTCCAATGCATGGTTGCCTTGTCATTATGGAAGGTAGTCTGTTGTCTATATTTTTGTTACTCCATTGGATGGTAGCCTTGTCATTATGGAAGGTAGTCTATTGTCGAGATTTTTGTTACTCCAATGGATGCTAGCCTTGTCATTCTAGAAGGTAGTCTGGCGTTGTGATTTCTGTCACTCCAATGGATGGTAGCCTTGTCACTATGGAAGGTAGTCTGTTGTTCATATTTTTTTTACTCCAACGGATGGTAGCCTTGTCATTATGGAAGGTAGTTCATTGTCGAGATTTTTGTTACTCCAATGGATGGTAGCATTATCATTATGGAAGGTTGTGTGTTATCGAGATTTTTGTTACTCCAATGGATGGTAGCCTTGTCATTATGGAAGGTAGTATGTTTTTGAGACTTTTGTTACTCCAATGGATGGTAACCTTGTCACTATGGAAGGTATGTTAATATTTTTGGTACTCCAATGGATGGTAGCCTTGTCATTATGGAACATATTCTGTTGTCGATGTTTTTGTTACTCCAATGGATGCTAGCATTATCATTATGGAAGGTAGTCTGTTGTCTAGATTTTTGTTACTCCAATGGATGGTAGCCTTGTCATTATGGAAGGTAGTCTATTGTCGAGATTTTTGTTACTCCAATGGATGCTAGCCTTGTCATTCTAGAAGGTAGTCTGGCGTTGTGATTTCTATCACTCCAATGGATGGTAGCCTTGTCACTATGGAAGGTAGTCTGTTGTACATATTTTTGTTACTCCAATAGATGGTAGCCTTGTAATTATAGAAGATAGTCTATTGTCAATATTTTTATTACTCCAATGGATGATAGCATTGTTATTATGGAAGGTTGTCTATTGTCGATATTTTTGTTACTCTAATAGATGGTAGCCTTGTAATTATGGAAGGTAGTATGTTTTCGAGATTTTTATTACTCCAATGGATGGTAGCCTTGTCATTATGGAAGGTAGTTTGTTATCGATATCTTTGTTACTCCAATGGATGTTAGCCTTGTCATTATGGAAGGTAGTATGTTGTCGATATCTTTGTTACTCCAATGGATGGTAGCCTTGTCATTATGGAAGGTAGTTTGTTGTCGAGATTTTTGTTAATCCAATGGATGGTATCGTTGTCATTATGGATGGTAGTCTATTGTTGAGATTTTTGTTATACCAATGGATTGTAGCCTTCTCAATATGGAACGTAGTTTGCTCTCGATGTTTTTGTTACTCCAATGGATGGTATCATTGTCATTATGGAAGGTAGTTTGTTGTCGAGATTTTTGTTATTCCAATGGATGCTAGCCTTGTTATTCTAGAAGGTAGTCTGTCGTTGTGATTTCTGTCACTCCAATGGATGGTAGCCTTGTCACTATGGAAGGTAGTCTTTTGTTCAGATTTTTGTTACTCCAATGGATGGTAGCCTTATCATTATGGAAGGTAGTCTATTGTCGATATTTTTGTTACTCCAATGGATGGTAGCCTTGTCATTATGGAAAGTAGTTCGTTGTAGAGATTTTTGTTACTCCAATGGATACTAGCCTTGTCATTAGGGTAGGTAGTCTGTTGTTCATATTTCTGTTACTCCAATGGATGGTAGCCTTGTCATTATGGAAGGTAGTCTATTGTAAAGATTTTTGTTACTCTAATGGATGGTAGCCTTGTCATTATAGAAGGTAGTATGTTGTACATATTTTTGTTACTTCAATGAATGGTAGCCTTGTCATTGTGGAAGGTAGTCTATTGTCGAGATTTTTGTTACTCCAATAGATGGTAGCCTTGTCATTATGGAAGGTTGTCTATTGTCGAGATTTTATTTACTATAATGGATGGTAGCCTTAACATTATGGAAGGTATTCTGTTATCGATATTTTGGTTACTACAATGGATGGTAGCCTTGTCATTATGGAACATAGTCTATTATAGATATTTTTGTTACTCCAATGCATGGTAGCCTTGTCATTATGGAAGGTAGTCTCTTGTCTAGATTTTTGTTACTCCAATGGATGGTAGCCTTGTCATTATGGAATGTAGTCTATTGTCGAGATTTTTGTTACTCCAATGGATGCTAGCCTTGTCATTCTAGAAGGTAGTCTGTCGTTGTGATTTCTGTCACTCCAATGGATGGTAGCCTTGTAACTATGGAAGGTAGTCTTTTGTTCAGATTTTTGTTACTCCAATGGATGGTAGCCTTATCATTATGGAAGGTAGTCTATTGACGATATTTTTGTTACTCCAATGGATGGTAGCCTTGTCATTATTGAAAGTAGTTTGTTGTAGAGATTTCTGTTACTCCAATGGATGTCAGCCTTGTCATTAGGGAAGGTAGTTTGTTGTTCATATTTTTGTTACTTCAATGGATGGTAGCCTTTTCATTGTGGAAGGTAGTCTATTGTCGAGATTTTATTTACTATAATGGATGGTAGCCTTAAGATTATGGAAGGTATTCTATTATCGATATTTTGGTTACTACAATGGTACGTAGCCTTGTCATTATGGAACATAATCTATTGTAGATATTTTTGTTACTCCAATTGCATGGTAGCCTTTTCATTATGGAAGGTAGTCTGTTGTCTAGAATTTTGTTACTCCAATGGATGGTAGCCTTGTCATTATGGACGGTAGTCTATTGTCAAGATTTTTGTTACTCCAATGGAAGCTAGCCTTGTCATTCTAGAAGGTAGTATGTCGTTGTGATTTCTGTCACTCCAATGGATGGTAGCCTTGTCATTATGGAAGGTAGTCTGTTGTTAAGATTTTTCTTACTCCAATGGATGGTAGCCTTGTCATTATGGAAGGTAGTCTATTGTCGTGATTCTTGTTACTCCAATGGATGGTAGCCTTGTCATTATGGAAGGTAGTATGTTTTCGAGATTTTTGTTACTCCAATGGATGGTAGCCTTGTCACTATGGAAGGTATGTTCATATTTTTGTTACTCCAATGGATGGTAGCCTTGTCATTATGGAAGGTAGTTTGTTGTCGAGATTTTTGTTATTCCAATGGATGGTAGCCTTGTCATTATGGAAGGTAGTCTATTGTCTAGATCTTTGTTATTCCAATGAATGTTATCCTTGTCATTATGGAAGGAAGTCTACTGTCAATGTTTTTTTACTCCAATGCATGCTAGCCTTGTAATTATGGAAGGTAGGATGTCGTTGTGATTTCTATCACTCCTATGGATGCTAGCCTTGTCACTATGGAAGGTAGTCTGTTGTTCATATTTTTGTTACTCCAATGGATGGTTGCCTTGTAATTATAGAAGGTATTCTATTGTCGATATTTTTGTTACTCAAATGGATGATAGCATTGTCATTATGGAAGGTTTTCTATTGTCGATATTTTTGTTACTCTAATAGCTGGTAGCCTTGTAATTATGGAAGGTAGTCTGTTTTCGAGATTTTTGTTACTCCAATGGATGGTAGCCTTGTCATTATGGAAGGTAGTTTGTTGTTGATATATTTGTTAATCCAATGGATGGTAGCCTTGTCATTATGGAAGGTAGTATGTTGTCGATATCTTTGTTACTCCAAGGGATGGTAGCCTTGTCATTATGGAAGGTAGTTTGTTGTCGAGATTTTTGTTACTCCAATGGATGGTATCGTTGTCATTATGGATGGTAGTCTATTGTTGATATTTTTGTTATTCTAATGGATTGTAGCCTTCTCATTATGGAATGTCGTCTTTTGTCGATGTTTTTGTTACTCCAATGGATGGTATCATTGTCATTATGGAAGGTAGTTTGTTGATATTTTTGTTATTCCAATGGATGGTAGCCTTGTCATTATGGAAGGTAGTCTATTGTCGATATTTTTGTTACTCCAATGGATGGTAGCCTTGTCATTATTGAAGGTAGTCTGTTGTCGAGATTTTTGTTACTTCAATGGATGGTAGCCTTATCATTATGGAAGGTAGTTAGTTGTAGATATTTTTGTTACTCCAATGGATGCTAGCCTTATAATTATAGAAGGTAGTCTATTGTCGATATTTTTGTTACTCCAATGGATGATAGCATTGTCATTATGGAAGGTTGTCTATTGTCGAGATTTTTGTTACTCTAATAAATGTTATCCTTGTAATTATGGAAGGTAGTCTGTTTTCAAGATTTTTGTTACTCCAATGGATGGTAGCCTTGTCAGTATGGAAGGTAGTTTGTTGTTAATATTTTTGTTACTCCAATGGATGGTAGCCTTGTCATTATTTAAGGTAGTCTATTGTGGATATTTTTGTTACTCCAATGGATGGTAGCCTTGTCATTATGGAAGGTTGTCTATTGTCGAGATTATTGTTGCTATTATGGATGGTAGCCTTTACATTTTGGAAGGTATTCTATTATCGATATTTTGGTTACTGCAATGGATGGTAGCCTTGTCATTATGGAACATAGTCTAATGTAGATATTTTTGTTACGCCAATGCATGGTATCCTTGTCATTATGGAAGATAGTTTGCTGTTAATATTTTTGTTACTCCAATGGATGGTAGCTTTGTCATTATGGAAGGTAGCCTATTGTTTAAATTTTTGTTACTCCAATGGATGGTAGCCTTGTCATTATGGAAGGTAGTCTATTGTCGATATTTTTGTTACTCTAATGGATGGTAGCCTTGTCATTATGGAAAGTAGTTTGTTGTAGAGATTTTTGTTACACCAATGGATGCTAGCCTTGTCATTAAGGAAGGTAGTCTGTTGTTCATATTTTTGTTACTCCAATGGATGGTAGCCTTGTCATTATGGAAGGTAGTCTATTGTCGAGATTCTTGTTACTCCAATGGATGGTAGCCTTGTCATTATAGAAGGTAGTCTATTGTTCATATTTTTGTTACTTCAATGGATGGTAGCCTTGTCATTGTGGAAGGTAGTCTATTGTCGAGATTTTTGTTACTCCAATGGATGGTAGCCTTGTTATTATGGAAGGTTGTCTATTGTCGAGATTTTATTTACTATAATGGATGGTAGCCTTAACATTATGGAAGGTATTTTGTTATCGATATTTTGGTTACTACAATGGATGGTAGCCTTGTCATAATGGAACATAGTCTATTGTAGATATTTTTGTTACTCCAATGCATGGTAGCCTTGTCATTATGGAATGTAGTCTGTTGTCTAGAGTTTTGTTACTCTAATAGATGGTATCCTTGTCATTATGGAATGTAGTCTATTGTCGAGATTTTTGTTACTCCAATGGATGCTAGCCTTTTCATTCTAGAAGGTAGTCTATCGTTGTGATTTCTGTCACTCTAATGGATGGTAGCCTTGTCACTATGGAACATAGTCTATTGTAGATATTTTTGTTACTCCAACGCATGGTAGCCTTGTCATTATGGAAGGTAGTCTCTTGTATAGATTTTTGTTACTCCAATGGATGGTAGCCTTGTCATTATGGAATGTAGTCTATTGTCGAGATTTTTTTTACTCCAATGGATGCTAGCCTTGTCATTCTAGAAGGTAGTCTGTCGTTGTGATTTCTGTCACTCCAATGGATGGTAGCCTTGACATTATGGAAGGTAGTCTATTGTCGAGATTTTTGTTACTTCAATGGATGGTAGCCTTGTCATTATGTAAGGTAGTTTGTTGTAGATATTTTTGTTACTCTAATGGATGCTAGCCTTGTAATTATAGAAGGTAGTCATATGTCGATATTTTTGTTACCCTAGTGGATGATAGCATTGTCATTATGGAAGGTTGTCTATTGTCCAGATTTTGTGTTACTCTAATAGATGGTAGCCTTGTAATTATGGAAGGTAGTCTGTTTTCGAGATTTTTGTTACTCCACTGGTTGGTAGCCTTGTCATTATGGAATATAGTTTGTTGTTCATATTTTTGTTACTCCAATGGATGGTAGCCTTGTCATTATGGAAGGTAGTCTATTGTCGAGATTTTTGTTACTCCAATGGATGGAAGCCTTGTCATTATGGAAGGTTGTCTATTGTCGAGATTTTTGTTACTATAATGGATGGTAGCCTTGACATTATGGAAGGTATTCTGTTATTCATATTTTGGTTACTACATTGGATGGTAGCCTTGTCATTATGGAACATAGTCTATTGTAGATATTTTTTTTACTCCAATGCATGGTAGCCTTGTCATTATGGAAGGTAGTCTGTTGTCTAGATTTTTGTTACTCCAATGGATGGTAGCCTTGTCATTATGGAAGGTAGTCTATTGTCGAGATTTTTGTTACTCCAGTGGATGCTAGCCTTGTCATTCTAGAAGGTAGTCTGGCGTTGTGATTTCTGTCACTCCAATGGATGGTAGCCTTGTCACTATGGAAGGTAGTCTGTTGTTCAGATTTTTTTTACTCCAATGGATGGTAGCCTTGTCATTATGGAAGGTAGTCTATTGTCGAGATTTTTGTTACTCCAATGGATGGTAGCATTATCATTATGGAAGGTTGTCTGTTGTCGAGATTTTTGTTACTCCAATGGATGGTAGCCTTATCATTATGGAAGGTAGTATGTTTTTAAGATTTTTGTTACTCCAATGGATGGTAACCTTGTCACTATGGAAGGTATGTTCATATTTTTGGTACTCCAATGGATGGTAGCCTTGTCATTGTGGAAGGTAGTCTATTGTAGATATTTTTGTTACTCCAATGCATGGTTGCCTTGTCATTCTAGAAGGTAGTCTTGCATTGTGATTTCTATCACTCCAATGGATGGTAGCCTTGTCACTATGGAAGGTAGTCTGTTGTTCATATTTTTGTTACTCTAATAGATGGTAGCCTTGTAATTAGAGAAGATAGTCTATGGTCGATATTTTTGTTACTCCAATGGATGATAGCATTGTTAATATGGAAGGTTGTCTATTGTCGAGATTTTTGTTACTCTAATAGATGGTATCCTTGTAATTATGGAAGGTAGTCTATTTTCGAGATTTTTGTTACTCCAATGGATGGTAGCCTTGTCATTATGGAAGGTAGTTTGTTATCGATATCTGTGTTACTCCAATGGATGGTCTCCTTGTCATTATGGAAGGTAGTATGTTGTCGATATATTTGTTACTCCAATGGATGGTAGCCTTGTCATTATGGAAGGTAGTTTGTTGTCGAGATTTTTGTTACTCCAATGGATGGTATCGTTGTCATTATGGATGGTAGTCTATTGTTGAGATTTTTGTTATTCCAATGGATTGTAGCCTTCTCAATATGGAACGTAGTCTGTTGTCGATGTTTTTGTTACTCCAATGGATGGTATCGTTGTCATTATGGAAGGTAGTTTGTTGTCGAGATTTTTGTTATTCCAATAGATGGTAGCCTTGTCATTAAGGAAGGTAGTCTATTGTCGATATTTTTGTTACTCCAATGGATGGTAGCCTTGTCATTATGGAAGGTAGTCCGTTGTCGAGATTTTTGTAACTTCAATGGATGGTAGCCTTGTCATTATGGAAAGTAGTTTGTTGTAGAGATTTTTGTTACTCCAATGGATGCTAGCCTTGTCATTAAGGTAGGTAGTCTGTTGTTCATATTTTTGTTACTCCAATGGATGGTAGCCTTGTCATTATGGAAGGTAGTCTATTGTCGAGATTTTTGTTACTCTAATTGATGGTAGCCTTGTCATTATAGAAGGTAGTATGTTGTACATATTTTTGTTACTTCAATGGATGGTAGCCTTGTCATTGTGGAAGGTAGTCTATTGTAGATATTTTTGTTACTCCAATGCATGGTTGCCTTGTCATTATGGAAGGTAGTCTGTTGTCTAGATTTTTGTTACTCCAATGGATGGTAGCCTTGTCATTATGGAAGGTAGTCTATTGTCGAGATTTTTGTTACTCCAATGGATGCTAGCCTTGTCATTCTAGAAGGTAGTCTGGCGTTGTGATTTCTATCACTCCAATGGATGGTAGCCTTGTCACTATGGAAGGTAGTCTGTTGTTCATATTTTTGTTACTCCAATAGATGGTAGCCTTGTTATTATGGAAGGTTGTCTATTGTCGAGATTTTTGTTACTCTAATAGATGGTATCCTTGTCATTATGGAAGGTAGTATGTTTTCGAGATTTTTGTTACTCCAATGGATGGTAGCTTTGTCATTATGGTAGGTAGTTTGTTATCGATATCTTTGTTACTCCAATGGATGTTAGCCTTGTCATTATGGAAGGTAGTATGTTGTCGATATCTTTGTTACTCCAATGGATGGTAGCCTTGTCATTATGGAAGGTAGTTTGTTGTCGAGATTTTTGTTACTCCAATGGATGGTATCGTTGTCATTATGGATGGTAGTCTATTGTTGAGATTTTTGTTATTCCAATGGATTGTAGCCTTCTCAATATGGAACGTAGTCTATTCTCGATGTTTTTGTTACTCCAATGGATGGTATCATTGTCATTATGGAAGGTAGTTTGTTGTCGAGATTTTTGTTATTTCAATGGATGCTAGCCTTGTTATTCTAGAAGGTAGTCTGTCGTTGTGATTTCTGTCACTCCAATGGATGGTAGCCTTGTCACTATGGAAGGTAGTCTATTGTTCAAATTTTTGTTACTCCAATGGATGGTAGCCTTATCATTATGGAAGGTAGTCTATTGTCGATATTTTTGTTACTCCAATGGATGGTAGCCTTGTCATTATGGAAAGTAGTTTGTTGTAGAGATTTTTGTTACTCCAATGGATGCTAGCCTTGTCATTAGGGTAGGTAGTCTGTTGTTCATATTTCTGTTGCTCCAATGGATGGTAGCCTTGTCATTATGGAAGGTAGTCTATTGTCGAGATTTTTGTTACTCTAATGGATGGTAGCCTTGTCATTATAGAAGGTAGTATGTTGTACATATTTTTGTTACTTTAATGGATGGTAGCCTTGTGATTGTGGAAGGTAGTCTATTGTCGAGATTTTTGTTACTCCAATGGATGGTAGCCTTGTCATTATGGAAGGTTGTCTATTATCGAGATTTTATTTACTATAATTGATGGTAGCCTTAACATTATGGAAGGTATTCTGTTATCGATATTTTGGTTACTACAATGGATGGTAGCCTTGTCATTATGGAACATAGTCTATTGTAGATATTTTTGTTACTCCAATGCATGGTAGCCTTGTCATTATGGAAGGTAGTCTCTTGTCTAGATTTTTGTTACTCCAATGGATGGTAGCCTTGTCATTATGGAATGTAGTCTGTTGTCGAGATTTTTGTTACTCCAATGGATGCTAGCCTTGTTATTCTAGAAGGTAGTCTGTCGTTGTGATTTCTGTCACTCCAATGGATGGTAGCCTTGTCACTATGGAAGGTAGTCTATTGTTCAAATTTTTGTTACTCCAATGGATGGTAGCCTTATCATTATGGAAGGTAGTCTATTGTCGATATTTTTGTTACTCCAATGGATGGTAGCCTTGTCATTATGGAAAGTAGTTTGTTGTAGAGATTTTTTTTACTCCAATGGATGCTAGCCTTGTCATTAGGGTAGGTAGTCTGTTGTTCATATTTCTGTTACTCCAATGGATGGTAGCCTTGTCATTATGGAAGGTAGTCTATTGTCGAGATTTTTGTTACTCTAATGGATGGTAGCCTTGTCATTATAGAAGGTAGTATGTTGTACATATTTTTGTTACTTCAATGGATGGTAGCCTTGTGATTGTGGAAGGTAGTCTATTGTCGAGATTTTTCTTACTCCAATGGATGGTAGCCTTGTCATTATGGAAGGTTGTCTATTATCGAGATTTTATTTACTATAATAGATGGTAGCCTTAACATTATGGAAGGTATTCTGTTATCGATATTTTGGTTACTACAATGGATGGTAGCCTTGTCATTATGGAACATAGTCTATTGTAGATATTTTTGTTACTCCAATGCATGGTAGCCTTGTCATTATGGAAGGTAGTCTCTTGTCTAGATTTTTGTTACTCCAATGGATGGTAGCCTTGTCATTATGGAATGTAGTCTGTTGTCGAGATTTTTGTTACTCCAATGGATGCTAGCCTTGTCATTCTAGAAGGTAGTCTGTTGTTGTGATTTCTGTCACTCCAATGGATGGTAGCCTTGTAACTATGGAAGGTAGTCTTTTGTTCAGATTTTTGTTACTCCAATGGATGGTAGCCTTATCATTATGGAAGGTAGTCTATTGTCGATATTTTTGTTACTCCAATGGATGGTAGCCTTGTCATTATGGAAAGTAGTTTGTTGTAGAGATTTTTGTTACTCCAATGGATGTCAGCCTTGTCATTAGGGAAGGTAGTTTGTTGTTCATATTTTTGTTACTCCAATGGATTCTAGCCTTGTCATTATGAAAGGTAGTCTATTGTCGAGATTTTTGTTACTCCAATGGATGGTAGCCTTTTCATTATAGAAGGTAGTCTGTTGTACATATTTTTGTTACTTCAATGGATGGTAGCCTTGTCATTGTGGAAGGTAGTCTATTGTCGAGATTTTTGTTACTCCAATGGCTGGTAGCCTTGTCATTATGGAAGGTTGTCTATTGTCGAGATTTTATTTACTATAATGGATGGTAGCCTTAAGATTATGGAATGTATTCTATTATCGATATTTTGGTTACTACAATAGATGGTAGCCTTGTCATTATGGAACATAATCTATTGTAGATATTTTTGTTACTCCAATTGCATGGTAGCCTTGTCATTATGGAAGGTAGTCTGTTGTCTAGAATTTTGTTACTCCAATGGATGGTAGCCTTGTCATTATGGATGGTAGTCTATTGTCGATATTTTTGTTACTCCAATGGAAGCTAGCCTTGTCATTCTAGAAGGTAGTATGTCGTTGTGATTTCTGTCACTCCAATGGATGGTAGCCTTGTCATTATGGAAGGTAGTCTGTTGTTAAGATTTTTCTTACTCCAATGGATGGTTGCATTATCATTATGGAAGGTTTTCTGTTGTCGAGATTTTTGTTACTCCAATGGATGGTAGCCTTGTCATTATGGAAGGTAGTATGTTTTCGAGATTTTTGTTACTCCAATGGATGGTAGCCTTGTCACTATGGAAGGTATGTTCATATTTTTGTTACTCCAATGGATGGTAGCCTTGTCATTATGGAAGGTAGTTTGTTGTCGAGATTTTTGTTATTCCAATGGATGGTAGCCTTGTCATTATGGAAGGTAGTCTGTTGTCTAGATCTTTGTTATTCCAATGAATGTTATTCTTTTCATTATGGAAGGTAGTCTACTGTCAATGTTTTTTTACTCCAATGCATGCTAGCCTTGTAATTATGGAAGGTAGGATGTCGTTGTGATTTCTATCACTCCAATGGATGCTAGCCTTGTCACAATGGAAGGTAGTCTGTTGTTCATATTTTTGTTACTCCAATGGATGGTAGCCTTTTAATTATAGAAGGTATTCTATTGTCGATATTTTTGTTACTCAAATGGATGATAGCATTTTCATTATGAAAGGTTTTCTATTGTCGATATTTTTGTTACTCTAATAGATGGTAGCCTTGTAATTATGGAAGGTAGTCTGTTTTCGAGATTTTTGTTACTCCAATGGATGGTAGCCTTGTCATTATGGAAGGTAGTTTGTTGTCGATATATTTATTAATCCAATGGATGGTAGCCTTGTCATTATGGAAGGTAGTATGTTGTCGATATCTTTGTTACTCCAAGGGATGGTAGCCTTGTCATTATGGAAGATAGTTTGTTGTCGAGATTTTTGTTACTCCAATGGATGGTATCGTTGTCATTATGGATGGTAGTCTATTGTCAATATATTTGTTAATCCAAGGGATGGTAGCCTTCTCATTATGAAATGTAGTCTTTTGTCGATGTTTTTGTTACTCCAATGGATGGTATCATTGTCATTATGGAAGGTAGTTTGTTGATATTTTTGTTATTCCAATGGATGGTAGCCTTGTCATTATGGAAGGTAGTCTATTGTCGATATTTTTGTTACTCCAATGGATGGTAGCCTTGTCATTATGGAAGGTTGTCTATTGTCGAGATTATTGTTACTATAATGGATGGTAGCCTTGACATTATGGAAGGTATTCTATTATCGATATTTTGGTTACTACAATGGATGGTAGCCTTGTCATTATGGAACATAGTCTATTGTAGATATTTTTGTTACTCCAATGCATGGTAGCCTTGTCATTATGGAAGATAGTTTGCTGTTAATATTTTTGTTACTCCAATGGATGGTAGCTTTGTCATTATGGAAGGTAGCCTATTGTTCAAATTTTTGTTACTCCAATGGATGGTAGCCTTGTCATTATGGAAGGTAGTCTATTGTCGATATTTTTGTTACTCTAATGGATGGTAGCCTTGTCATTATGGAAAGTAGTTTGTTGTAGAGATTTTTGTTACACCAATGGATGCTAGCCTTGTCATTAAGGAAGGTAGTCTATTATTCATATTTTTGTTACTCCAATGGATGGTAGCCTTGTCATTATGGAAGGTAGTCTATTGTCGAGATTCTTGTTACTCCAATGGATGGTAGCCTTGTCATTATAGAAGGTAGTCTCTTGTTCATATTTTTGTTACTTCAATGGATGGTAGCCTTGTCATTGTTGAAGGTAGTCTATTGTCGAGATTTTTGTTACTCCAATGGATGGTAGCCTTGTCATTATGGAAGGTTGTCTATTGTCGAGATTTTATTTACTATAATGGATGGTAGCCTTAACATTATGGAAGGTATTCTGTTATCGATATTTTGGTTACTACAATGGATTGTAGCCTTGTCATTATGGAACATAGTCTATTGTAGATATTTTTGTTACTCCAATGCATGGTAGCCTTGTCATTATGGAATGTAGTCTGTTGTCTAGAGTTTTGTTACTCTAATAGATGGTATCCTTGTCATTATGGAATGTAGTCTGTTGTCGAGATTTTTGTTACTCCAATGGATGCTAGCCTTTTCATTCTAGAAGGTATTCTGTCGTTGTGATTTATGTCACTCCAATGGATGGTAGCCTTGTCACTATAAAAGGTAGTCTATTGTTCAGATTTTTGTTACTCCAATGGATGGTAGCCTTGTCATTATGGAAGGTTATCTATTGTCGATATTTTAGTTACTCCAATGTATGGTAGCATTATCATTATGGAAGGTTGTCTGTTGTTGAGATTTTTGTTACTCCAATGGATGGTAGCCTTGTCATTATGGAAGGTAGTCTGTTTTCGAGATTTTTTTTACTCCAATGGATGGTAGCCTTGTCACTATGGAAGGTATGTTCATATTTTTGTTACACCAATGGATGGTAGATTTGTCATTATGGAAGGTAGTATGTTGTTGTGATTGATGTCACTCCAATGGATGGTAGCCTTGTCACTGTGGAAGGTAGTCTGTTGCCTAGATTTTTGTTACTCCAATGGATGGTAGACTTGTCATTATGGAAGGTAGTCTATTGTCGAGATTTTCGTTACTCCAAAGGATGCTACCCTTGTCATTCTAGAAGGTAGTATGTTGTTGTGATTTCTGTCACTCCAATGGATGGTAGCCTTGTCACTATGGAAGGTAGTCTGATGTTCAGATTTTTCTTACTCCAATGGATGGTAGCCTTGTAATTATGGAAGGTAGTCTATTGTCGATATTTTTGTTACTCCAATGGATGGTAGCATTATCATTATGGAAGGTTGTCTGTTGTCGAGATTTTTGTTACTCCAATGGATGGTAGCCATGTCATTATGGAAGGTAGTATGTTTTCGAGATTTTTTTACTCCAATGGATGATAGCCTTGTCACTATGGAAGGTATGTTCATATTTTTGTTACTCTAATGGATTGTAGCCTTGTCATTATGGAACGTATTCTATTGTCGATGTTTTTGTTACTCCAATGGATGGTAGCCTTGTCATTATGGAAGGTAGTCTGTTGTCTAGATTTTTGTTATTCCGATGAATGTTATCCTTGTCATTATGGAAGGTAGTCTATTGTCGAAATTTTTGTTACTCCAATGGATGCTAGCCTTTTCATTATGGAAGGTAGTATGTCGTTGTGATTTCTATCACTCAAATGGATGCTAGCCTTGTCACTATGGAAGGTAGTCTGTTGTTCATATTTTTGTTACTCCAATGGATGGTAGCCTTATAATTATAAAAGGTAGTCTATTGTCGATATTTTTGTTACTCTAATAGATGGTAGCCTTGTAATTATGAAAGGTAGTCTGTTTTCGAGATTTTTATTACTCCAATGGATGGTAGCCTTGTCATTATGGAAGGTAGTTTATTGTCGATATATTTGTTAATCCAATGGATGGTATCCTTGTCATTATGGAAGGTAGTATGTTGTCGATATCTTTGTTACTCCAATGGATGGTAGCCATGTCATTATGGAAGGTAGTTTGTTGTCGAGATTTTTGTTACTCCAATGTATGGTATCGTTGTCATTATGGATGGTAGTCTATTGTTGAGATTTTTGTTATTCTAATGGATTGTAGCCTTCTCAATATGGAATGTAGTCTGTTGTCGATGTTTTTGTTACTCCAATGGATGGTATCATTGTCATTATGGAAAGTAGTTTCTTGTCGAGATTTTTGTTATTCCAATGGATGGTAGCCTTCTCATTATGGAAGGTAGTCTATTGTCGATATTTTTGTTACTCCAATGGATGGTAGCCTTGTCATTATGGAAGGTAGTTTGTTGTCGAGATTTTTGTTACTTCAATGGATGGTAGCCTTGTCATTATGGAAGGTAGATGTTGTAGATATTTTTGTTACTCCAATGGGTGATAGACTTGTAATTATAGAAGGTAGTCTATTGTCGATATTTTTGTTACTTCAATGGATGATAGCATTATCATTATGGAAGGCTGTATATTGTCGAGATTTTTGTTACTCTAATAGATGGTAGCCTTGTAATTATGGAAGGTAATCTGTTTTCGAGATTTTTGTTACTCCAATGGATGGTAGCCTTGTCAGTATGGAAGGTAGTTTGTTGTTAATATTTTTGTTATTCCAATGGATGGTAGCCTTGTCATTATGGAAGGCTGTCTATTGTCGATATTTTTGTTACTCCAATGGATGGTAGCTTTGTCATTATGGAAGGTTGTCTATTGTCGAGATTTTTGTTACTATAATGGATGGTATCCTTGACATTATGGAAGGTATTCTGTTATTGATATTTTGGTTACTACAATGTATGGTAGCCTTGTCATTATGGAACATAGTCTATTTTAGATATTTTTGTTACTCCAATGCATGGTAGCCTTGTCATTATGGAAGGTAGTCTGTTGTCTAGATTTTTGTTACTCCAATGGATGGTAGCCTTGTCACTATGGAAGGCATGTTCATATTTTTGTTACTCCAATGGATTGTAGCCTTGTCATTATGGAACGTATTATGTTGTCGATGTTTTTGTTACTCCAATGGATGGTAGCCTTGTCATTATGGAAGGTAGTCTATTTTCGAGATTTTTGTTACTTCAATGGATGCTAGCCTTGTCATTATGGAAGGTAGTATGTCGTTGTGATTTCTATCACTCTAATGGATGGTAGCCTTGTCACTATGGAAGGTAGTCTATTGTCGATAATTTTGTTACACTAATGGATGATAGCATGGTTATTATGGAAGGTTGTCTTATGTTGAAATTTTTGTTACTCTAATAGATGGTAGCCTTGTAATTATGGAAGGTAGTCTATTTTCGAGATTTTTGTTACTCAAGTGGATGGTAGCCTTGTCATTATGGAAGGTTGTCTATTGTCGATATTTTTGTTACTCCAACGGATGGTAGCTTTGTCATTATGGAAGGTTGTCTATTGTCGAGATTTTTGTTACTATATTGGATGGTATCCTTGACATTATGGAAAGTATTCTGTTATTGATATTTTGGTTACTACAATGGATGGTAGCCTTGTCATTATGGAACATAGTCTATTGTAGATATTTTTTTTACTCCAATGCATGGTAGCCTTGTCATTATGGAAGGTAGACTGTTGTCTAGATTTTTGTTACTCCAATGGATGGTAGCCTTGTCACTATGGAAGGTATGTTCATATTTATGTTACTCCAATGGATTGTAGCCTTGTCATTATGGAACGTATTCTATTGTTGATGTTTTTGTTACTCGAATGGATGGTAGACTTGTCATTATGGAAGGTAGTCTGTTGTCTAGATTTTTGTTATTCCAATGAATGTTATCCTTGTCATTATGCAAGGTAGTCTATTGTCGAGATTTTTGTTACTCCAATGGATGCTAGCCTTGTCATTATGGAAAGTAGTATGTCGTTGTGATTTCTATCACTCTAATGGATGGTAGCCTTGTCACTATGAAAGGTAGTCTGTTATTCATATTTTTGTTACTCCAATGGATGGTAGCGTTGTAATTATAGAAGGTAGTCTATTGTCGATATTTTTGTTACTCCAATGGATGATAGCATTGTTATTATGGAAGGTTGTCTATTGTCTAAATTTTTGTTACTCTAATAGATGGTAGCCTTGTAATTATGGAAGGTAGTCTATTTTCGAGATTTTTGTTACTCCAATGGATGGTAGCCTTGTCATTATGGAAGGTAGTTTGTTGTCGATATCTTTGTTACTCCAATGGATGGTAGCCTTGTCATTATGGAAGGTAGTATGTTGTCGATATCTTTGTTACTCCAATGGATGGTAGCCTTGTCATTATGGAAGGTAGTTTGTTGTCGAGATTTTTGTTACTCCAATGGATGGTATCGTTGTCATTATGGAAGGTAGTCTATTGTCGAGATTTTTGTTATTATAATGGATGGTAGCCTTGTCATTATGGAACATAGTCTATTGTCGAGATTTTTGTTACTCCAATGGATGGTAGCCTTGTCATTATGGAAGGTAGTATGTCATTGTGATTTCTGTCACTCCAATGGATGGTAGCCTTGTCACTATGGAAGGTAGTCTATTGTTCATATTTTTTTTCTCCAATGGATGGTAGCCTTGTCATTATGGAAGGTAGTTTATTGTCGATATCTTTGTTACTCCAATGGATGGTAGCCTTGTCACTGTGGAAGGTAGTCTGTTGCCTAGATTTTTGTTACTCCAATGGATGGTAGCCTTGTCATTATGGAAGGTAGTCTATTGTCGAGATTTTCGTTACTCCAAAGGATGCTACCCTTGTCATTCTAGAAGGTAGTATGTTGTTGTGATTTCTGTCACTCCAATGGATGGTAGCCTTGTCACTATGGAAGGTAGTCTGATGTTCAGATTTTTCTTACTCCAATGGATGGTAGCCTTGTAATTATGGAAGGTAGTCTATTCTCGATATTTTTGTTACTCCAATGGATGGTAGCATTATCATTATGGAAGGTTGTCTGTTGTCGAGATTTTTGTTACTCCAATGGATGGTAGCCATGTCATTATGGAAGGTAGTATGTTTTCGAGATTTTTTTACTCCAATGGATGATAGCCTTGTCACTATGGAAGGTATGTTCATATTTTTGTTACTCTAATGGATTGTAGCCTTGTCATTATGGAACGTATTCTATTGTCGATGTTTTTGTTACTCCAATGGATGGTAGCCTTGTCATTATGGAAGGTAGTCTGTTGTCTAGATTTTTGTTATTCCGATGAATGTTATCCTTGTCATTATGGAAGGTAGTCTATTGTCGAAATTTTTGTTACTCCAATGGATGCTAGCCTTTTCATTATGGAAGGTAGTATGTCGTTGTGATTTCTATCACTCAAATGGATGCTAGCCTTGTCACTATGGAAGGTAGTCTGTTGTTCATATTTTTGTTACTCCAATGGATGGTAGCCTTATAATTATAAAAGGTAGTCTATTGTCGATATTTTTGTTACTCTAATAGATGGTAGCCTTGTAATTATGAAAGGTAGTCTGTTTTCGAGATTTTTATTACTCCAATGGATGGTAGCCTTGTCATTATGGAAGGTAGTTTATTGTCGATATATTTGTTAATCCAATGGATGGTATCCTTGTCATTATGGAAGGTAGTATGTTGTCGATATCTTTGTTACTCCAATGGATGGTAGCCATGTCATTATGGAAGGTAGTTTGTTGTCGAGATTTTTGTTACTCCAATGTATGGTATCGTTGTCATTATGGATGGTAGTCTATTGTTGAGATTTTTGTTATTCTAATGGATTGTAGCCTTCTCAATATGGAATGTAGTCTGTTGTCGATGTTTTTGTTACTCCAATGGATGGTATCATTGTCATTATGGAAAGTAGTTTCTTGTCGAGATTTTTGTTATTCCAATGGATGGTAGCCTTCTCATTATGGAAGGTAGTCTATTGTCGATATTTTTGTTACTCCAATGGATGGTAGCCTTGTCATTATGGAAGGTAGTTTGTTGTCGAGATTTTTGTTACTTCAATGGATGGTAGCCTTGTCATTATGGAAGGTAGATGTTGTAGATATTTTTGTTACTCCAATGGGTGATAGACTTGTAATTATAGAAGGTAGTCTATTGTCGATATTTTTGTTACTTCAATGGATGATAGCATTATCATTATGGAAGGCTGTATATTGTCGAGATTTTTGTTACTCTAATAGATGGTAGCCTTGTAATTATGGAAGGTAATCTGTTTTCGAGATTTTTGTTACTCCAATGGATGGTAGCCTTGTCAGTATGGAAGGTAGTTTGTTGTTAATATTTTTGTTATTCCAATGGATGGTAGCCTTGTCATTATGGAAGGCTGTCTATTGTCGATATTTTTGTTACTCCAATGGATGGTAGCTTTGTCATTATGGAAGGTTGTCTATTGTCGAGATTTTTGTTACTATAATGGATGGTATCCTTGACATTATGGAAGGTATTCTGTTATTGATATTTTGGTTACTACAATGTATGGTAGCCTTGTCATTATGGAACATAGTCTATTTTAGATATTTTTGTTACTCCAATGCATGGTAGCCTTGTCATTATGGAAGGTAGTCTGTTGTCTAGATTTTTGTTACTCCAATGGATGGTAGCCTTGTCACTATGGAAGGCATGTTCATATTTTTGTTACTCCAATGGATTGTAGCCTTGTCATTATGGAACGTATTATGTTGTCGATGTTTTTGTTACTCCAATGGATGGTAGCCTTGTCATTATGGAAGGTAGTCTATTTTCGAGATTTTTGTTACTTCAATGGATGCTAGCCTTGTCATTATGGAAGGTAGTATGTCGTTGTGATTTCTATCACTCTAATGGATGGTAGCCTTGTCACTATGGAAGGTAGTCTATTGTCGATAATTTTGTTACACTAATGGATGATAGCATGGTTATTATGGAAGGTTGTCTTATGTTGAAATTTTTGTTACTCTAATAGATGGTAGCCTTGTAATTATGGAAGGTAGTCTATTTTCGAGATTTTTGTTACTCAAGTGGATGGTAGCCTTGTCATTATGGAAGGTTGTCTATTGTCGATATTTTTGTTACTCCAACGGATGGTAGCTTTGTCATTATGGAAGGTTGTCTATTGTCGAGATTTTTGTTACTATATTGGATGGTATCCTTGACATTATGGAAAGTATTCTGTTATTGATATTTTGGTTACTACAATGGATGGTAGCCTTGTCATTATGGAACATAGTCTATTGTAGATATTTTTTTTACTCCAATGCATGGTAGCCTTGTCATTATGGAAGGTAGACTGTTGTCTAGATTTTTGTTACTCCAATGGATGGTAGCCTTGTCACTATGGAAGGTATGTTCATATTTATGTTACTCCAATGGATTGTAGCCTTGTCATTATGGAACGTATTCTATTGTTGATGTTTTTGTTACTCGAATGGATGGTAGACTTGTCATTATGGAAGGTAGTCTGTTGTCTAGATTTTTGTTATTCCAATGAATGTTATCCTTGTCATTATGCAAGGTAGTCTATTGTCGAGATTTTTGTTACTCCAATGGATGCTAGCCTTGTCATTATGGAAAGTAGTATGTCGTTGTGATTTCTATCACTCTAATGGATGGTAGCCTTGTCACTATGAAAGGTAGTCTGTTATTCATATTTTTGTTACTCCAATGGATGGTAGCGTTGTAATTATAGAAGGTAGTCTATTGTCGATATTTTTGTTACTCCAATGGATGATAGCATTGTTATTATGGAAGGTTGTCTATTGTCTAAATTTTTGTTACTCTAATAGATGGTAGCCTTGTAATTATGGAAGGTAGTCTATTTTCGAGATTTTTGTTACTCCAATGGATGGTAGCCTTGTCATTATGGAAGGTAGTTTGTTGTCGATATCTTTGTTACTCCAATGGATGGTAGCCTTGTCATTATGGAAGGTAGTATGTTGTCGATATCTTTGTTACTCCAATGGATGGTAGCCTTGTCATTATGGAAGGTAGTTTGTTGTCGAGATTTTTGTTACTCCAATGGATGGTATCGTTGTCATTATGGAAGGTAGTCTATTGTCGAGATTTTTGTTATTATAATGGATGGTAGCCTTGTCATTATGGAACATAGTCTATTGTCGAGATTTTTGTTACTCCAATGGATGGTAGCCTTGTCATTATGGAAGGTAGTATGTCATTGTGATTTCTGTCACTCCAATGGATGGTAGCCTTGTCACTATGGAAGGTAGTCTATTGTTCATATTTTTTTTCTCCAATGGATGGTAGCCTTGTCATTATGGAAGGTAGTTTATTGTCGATATCTTTGTTACTCCAATGGATGGTAGCCTTGTCACTGTGGAAGGTAGTCTGTTGCCTAGATTTTTGTTACTCCAATGGATGGTAGCCTTGTCATTATGGAAGGTAGTCTATTGTCGAGATTTTCGTTACTCCAAAGGATGCTACCCTTGTCATTCTAGAAGGTAGTATGTTGTTGTGATTTCTGTCACTCCAATGGATGGTAGCCTTGTCACTATGGAAGGTAGTCTGATGTTCAGATTTTTCTTACTCCAATGGATGGTAGCCTTGTAATTATGGAAGGTAGTCTATTCTCGATATTTTTGTTACTCCAATGGATGGTAGCATTATCATTATGGAAGGTTGTCTGTTGTCGAGATTTTTGTTACTCCAATGGATGGTAGCCATGTCATTATGGAAGGTAGTATGTTTTCGAGATTTTTTTACTCCAATGGATGATAGCCTTGTCACTATGGAAGGTATGTTCATATTTTTGTTACTCTAATGGATTGTAGCCTTGTCATTATGGAACGTATTCTATTGTCGATGTTTTTGTTACTCCAATGGATGGTAGCCTTGTCATTATGGAAGGTAGTCTGTTGTCTAGATTTTTGTTATTCCGATGAATGTTATCCTTGTCATTATGGAAGGTAGTCTATTGTCGAAATTTTTGTTACTCCAATGGATGCTAGCCTTTTCATTATGGAAGGTAGTATGTCGTTGTGATTTCTATCACTCAAATGGATGCTAGCCTTGTCACTATGGAAGGTAGTCTGTTGTTCATATTTTTGTTACTCCAATGGATGGTAGCCTTATAATTATAAAAGGTAGTCTATTAACGATATTTTTGTTACTCTAATAGATGGTAGCCTTGTAATTATGAAAGGTAGTCTGTTTTCGAGATTTTTGTTACTCCAATGGATGGTAGCCTTGTCATTATGGAAGGTAGTTTATTGTCGATATATTTGTTAATCCAATGGATGGTATCCTTGTCATTATGGAAGGTAGTATGTTGTCGATATCTTTGTTACTCCAATGGATGGTAGCCATGTCATTATGGAAGGTAGTTTGTTGTCGAGATTTTTGTTACTCCAATGTATGGTATCGTTGTCATTATGGATGGTAGTCTATTGTTGAGATTTTTGTTATTCTAATGGATTGTAGCCTTCTCAATATGGAATGTAGTATGTTGTCGATGTTTTTGTTACTCCAATGGATGGTATCATTGTCATTATGGAAAGTAGTTTGTTGTCGAGATTTTTGTTATTCCAATGGATGGTAGCCTTCTCATTATGGAAGGTAGTCTATTGTCGATATTTTTGTTACTCCAATGGATGGTAGCCTTGTCATTATGGAAGGTAGTCTGTTGTCGAGATTTTTGTTACTTCAATGGATGGTAGCCTTGTCATTATGGAAGGTAGATGTTGTAGATATTTTTGTTACTCCAATGGGTGATAGACTTGTAATTATAGAAGGTAGTCTATTGTCGATATTTTTGTTACTTCAATGGATGATAGCATTATCATTAGGGAAGGCTGTATATTGTCGAGATTTTTGTTACTCTAATAGATGGTAGCCTTGTAATTATGGAAGGTAATCTGTTTTCGAGATTTTTGTTACTCCAATGGATGGTAGCCTTGTCAGTATGGAAGGTAGTTTGTTGTTAATATTTTTGTTATTCCAATGGATGGTAGCCTTGTCATTATGGAAGGCTGTCTATTGTCGATATTTTTGTTACTCCAATGGATGGTAGCTTTGTCATTATGGAAGGTTGTCTATTGTCGAGATTTTTGTTACTATAATGGATGGTATCCTTGACATTATGGAAGGTATTCTGTTATTGATATTTTGGTTACTACAATGTATGGTAGCCTTGTCATTATGGAACATAGTCTATTTTAGATATTTTTGTTACTCCAATGCATGGTAGCCTTGTCATTATGGAAGGTAGTCTGTTGTCTAGATTTTTGTTACTCCAATGGATGGTAGCCTTGTCACTATGGAAGGCATGTTCATATTTTTGTTACTCCAATGGATTGTAGCCTTGTCATTATGGAACGTATTATGTTGTCGATGTTTTTGTTACTCCAATGGATGGTAGCCTTGTCATTATGGAAGGTAGTCTATTTTCGAGATTTTTGTTACTTCAATGGATGCTAGCCTTGTCATTATGGAAGGTAGTATGTCGTTGTGATTTCTATCACTCTAATGGATGGTAGCCTTGTCACTATGGAAGGTAGTCTATTGTCGATAATTTTGTTACACTAATGGATGATAGCATGGTTATTATGGAAGGTTGTCTTATGTTGAAATTTTTGTTACTCTAATAGATGGTAGCCTTGTAATTATGGAAGGTAGTCTATTTTCGAGATTTTTGTTACTCAAGTGGATGGTAGCCTTGTCATTATGGAAGGTTGTCTATTGTCGATATTTTTGTTACTCCAACGGATGGTAGCTTTGTCATTATGGAAGGTTGTCTATTGTCGAGATTTTTGTTACTATATTGGATGGTATCCTTGACATTATGGAAAGTATTCTGTTATTGATATTTTGGTTACTACAATGGATGGTAGCCTTGTCATTATGGAACATAGTCTATTGTAGATATTTTTTTTACTCCAATGCATGGTAGCCTTGTCATTATGGAAGGTAGACTGTTGTCTAGATTTTTGTTACTCCAATGGATGGTAGCCTTGTCACTATGGAAGGTATGTTCATATTTTTGTTACTCCAATGGATTGTAGCCTTGTCATTATGGAACGTATTCTATTGTTGATGTTTTTGTTACTCGAATGGATGGTAGACTTGTCATTATGGAAGGTAGTCTGTTGTCTAGATTTTTGTTATTCCAATGAATGTTATCCTTGTCATTATGCAAGGTAGTCTATTGTCGGGATTTTTGTTACTCCAATGGATGCTAGCCTTGTCATTATGGAAAGTAGTATGTCGTTGTGATTTCTATCACTCTAATGGATGGTAGCCTTGTCACTATGAAAGGTAGTCTGTTATTCATATTTTTGTTACTCCAATGGATGGTAGCGTTGTAATTATAGAAGGTAGTCTATTGTCGATATTTTTGTTACTCCAATGGATGATAGCATTGTTATTATGGAAGGTTGTCTATTGTCTAAATTTTTGTTACTCTAATAGATGGTAGCCTTGTAATTATGGAAGGTAGTCTATTTTCGAGATTTTTGTTACTCCAATGGATGGTAGCCTTGTCATTATGGAAGGTAGTTTGTTGTCGATATCTTTGTTACTCCAATGGATGGTAGCCTTGTCATTATGGAAGGTAGTATGTTGTCGATATCTTTGTTACTCCAATGGATGGTAGCCTTGTCATTATGGAAGGTAGTTTGTTGTCGAGATTTTTGTTACTCCAATGGATGGTATCGTTGTCATTATGGAAGGTAGTCTATTGTCGAGATTTTTGTTATTATAATGGATGGTAGCCTTGTCATTATGGAACATAGTCTATTGTCGAGATTTTTGTTACTCCAATGGATGGTAGCCTTGTCATTATGGAAGGTAGTATGTCATTGTGATTTCTGTCACTCCAATGGATGGTAGCCTTGTCACTATGGAAGGTAGTCTATTGTTCATATTTTTTTTCTCCAATGGATGGTAGCCTTGTCATTATGGAAGGTAGTTTATTGTCGATATCTTTGTTACTCCAATGGATGGTAGCCTTGTCACTGTGGAAGGTAGTCTGTTGCCTAGATTTTTGTTACTCCAATGGATGGTAGCCTTGTCATTATGGAAGGTAGTCTATTGTCGAGATTTTCGTTACTCCAAAGGATGCTACCCTTGTCATTCTAGAAGGTAGTATGTTGTTGTGATTTCTGTCACTCCAATGGATGGTAGCCTTGTCACTATGGAAGGTAGTCTGATGTTCAGATTTTTCTTACTCCAATGGATGGTAGCCTTGTAATTATGGAAGGTAGTCTATTCTCGATATTTTTGTTACTCCAATGGATGGTAGCATTATCATTATGAAAGGTTGTCTGTTGTCGAGATTTTTGTTACTCCAATGGATGGTAGCCATGTCATTATGGAAGGTAGTATGTTTTCGAGATTTTTTTACTCCAATGGATGATAGCCTTGTCACTATGGAAGGTATGTTCATATTTTTGTTACTCTAATGGATTGTAGCCTTGTCATTATGGAACGTATTCTATTGTCGATGTTTTTGTTACTCCAATGGATGGTAGCCTTGTCATTATGGAAGGTAGTCTGTTGTCTAGATTTTTGTTATTCCGATGAATGTTATCCTTGTCATTATGGAAGGTAGTCTATTGTCGAAATTTTTGTTACTCCAATGGATGCTAGCCTTTTCATTATGGAAGTTAGTATGTCGTTGTGATTTCTATCACTCAAATGGATGCTAGCCTTGTCACTATGGAAGGTAGTCTGTTGTTCATATTTTTGTTACTCCAATGGATGGTAGCCTTATAATTATAAAAGGTAGTCTATTAACGATATTTTTGTTACTCTAATAGATGGTAGCCTTGTAATTATGAAAGGTAGTCTGTTTTCGAGATTTTTGTTACTCCAATGGATGGTAGCCTTGTCATTATGGAAGGTAGTTTATTGTCGATATATTTGTTAATCCAATGGATGGTATCCTTGTCATTATGGAAGGTAGTATGTTGTCGATATCTTTGTTACTCCAATGGATGGTAGCCATGTCATTATGGAAGGTAGTTTGTTGTCGAGATTTTTGTTACTCCAATGTATGGTATCGTTGTCATTATGGATGGTAGTCTATTGTTGAGATTTTTGTTATTCTAATGGATTGTAGCCTTCTCAATATGGAATGTAGTCTGTTGTCGATGTTTTTGTTACTCCAATGGATGGTATCATTGTCATTATGGAAAGTAGTTTGTTGTCGAGATTTTTGTTATTCCAATGGATGGTAGCCTTCTCATTATGGAAGGTAGTCTATTGTCGATATTTTTGTTACTCCAATGGATGGTAGCCTTGTCATTATGGAAGGTAGTCTGTTGTCGAGATTTTTGTTACTTCAATGGATGGTAGCCTTGTCATTATGGAAGGTAGATGTTGTAGATATTTTTGTTACTCCAATGGGTGATAGACTTGTAATTATAGAAGGTAGTCTATTGTCGATATTTTTGTTACTTCAATGGATGATAGCATTATCATTATGGAAGGCTGTATATTGTCGAGATTTTTGTTACTCTAATAGATGGTAGCCTTGTAATTATGGAAGGTAATCTGTTTTCGAGATTTTTGTTACTCCAATGGATGGTAGCCTTGTCAGTATGGAAGGTAGTTTGTTGTTAATATTTTTGTTATTCCAATGGATGGTAGCCTTGTCATTATGGAAGGCTGTCTATTGTCGATATTTTTGTTACTCCAATGGATGGTAGCTTTGTCATTATGGAAGGTTGTCTATTGTCGAGATTTTTGTTACTATAATGGATGGTATCCTTGACATTATGGAAGGTATTCTGTTATTGATATTTTGGTTACTACAATGTATGGTAGCCTTTTCATTATGGAACATAGTCTATTTTAGATATTTTTGTTACTCCAATGCATGGTAGCCTTGTCATTATGGAAGGTAGTCTGTTGTCTAGATTTTTGTTACTCCAATGGATGGTAGCCTTGTCACTATGGAAGGCATGTTCATATTTTTGTTACTCCAATGGATTGTAGCCTTGTCATTATGGAACGTATTATGTTGTCGATGTTTTTGTTACTCCAATGGATGGTAGCCTTGTCATTATGGAAGGTAGTCTGTTGTCTAGATTTTTGTTATTCCAATGAATGTTATCCTTGTCATTATGCAAGGTAGTATATTGTCGAGATTTTTGTTACTCCAATGGATGCTAGCCTTGTCATTATGGAAAGTAGTATGTCGTTGTGATTTCTATCACTCTAATGGATGGTAGCCTTGTCACTATGAAAGGTAGTCTGTTATTCATATTTTTGTTACTCCAATGGATGGTAGCGTTGTAATTATAGAAGGTAGTCTATTGTCGATATTTTTGTTACTCCAATGGATGATAGCATTGTTATTATGGAAGGTTGTCTATTGTCTAAATTTTTGTTACTCTAATAGATGGTAGCCTTGTAATTATGGAAGGTAGTCTATTTTCGAGATTTTTGTTACTCCAATGGATGGTAGCCTTGTCATTATGGAAGGTAGTTTGTTGTCGATATCTTTGTTACTCCAATGGATGGTAGCCTTGTCATTATGGAAGGTAGTATGTTGTCGATATCTTTGTTACTCCAATGGATGGTAGCCTTGTCATTATGGAAGGTAGTTTGTTGTCGAGATTTTTGTTACTCCAATGGATGGTATCGTTGTCATTATGGAAGGTAGTCTATTGTCGAGATTTTTGTTATTATAATGGATGGTAGCCTTGTCATTATGGAACATAGTCTATTGTCGAGATTTTTGTTACTCCAATGGATGGTAGCCTTGTCATTATGGAAGGTAGTATGTCATTGTGATTTCTGTCACTCCAATGGATGGTAGCCTTGTCACTATGGAAGGTAGTCTGTTGTTCATATTTTTTTTTCTCCAATGGATGGTAGCCTTGTCATTATGGAAGGTAGTTTATTGTCGATATCTTTGTTACTCCAATGGATGGTAGCCTTGTCATTATGGAAGGTAGTATGTTGTCGATATCTTTGTTACTCCAATGGATGGTAGCCTTGTCATTATGGAACGTAGTCTGTTGTCGATGTTTTTGTTACTCCAATGGATGGTATCGTTGTCATTATGGATGGTAGTTTTTTGTAGAGATTTCTGTTATTCCAATGGATGGTAGCCTTGTCATTATGGAAGGTAGTTAATTGTCGATATTTTTGTTATTCCAATGGATGCTAGCCTTGTCATTATGGAAGGTAGTCCGTTGTCGATATTTTTGTTACTTCAATGGATGGTAGCCACGTCATTATTGAAGGTAGTCTATTATAGAGATTTTTGTTACTCCAATGGATGCTAGCCTTTTCATTAGGGAAGGTAGTCTATCATTGTGATTTCTGTCACTCCAATGGATGGTAGCCTTGTCACTATGGAAGGTTGTCTGTTGTCGAAATTTTTGTTACTCCAATGGATGGTAGCCTTGTCATTATGGAAGGTAGTCTGTTTTCGAGATTTTTGTTACTCAAATGGATGGTAGCCTTGTCATTATGGAAGGTTGTCTATTGTTGATATTTTTGTTACTCCAATGGATGGTAGCTTTGTCATTATGGAAGGTTGTCTATTGTCGAGATTTTTGTTACTATAATGGATGGTATCCTTGACATTATGGAAAGTATTTTGTTATTGATATTTTGGTTACTACAATGGATGGTAGCCTTGTCATTATGGAACATAGTCTATTGTAGATATTTTTGTTACTCCAATGCATGGTAGCCTTGTCATTATGGAAGGTAGACTGTTGTCTAGATTTTTGTTACTCCAATGGATGGTAGCCTTGTCACTATGGAAGGTATGTTCATATTTTTGTTACTCCAATGGATTGTAGCCTTGTCATTATGGAACGTATTCTATTGTTGATGTTTTTGTTACTCGAATGGATGGTAGACTTGTCATTATGGAAGGTAGTCTATTGTCTAGATTTTTGTTATTCCAATGAATGTTATCCTTGTCATTATGCAAGGTAGTCTATTGTCGAGATTTTTGTTACACCAATGGATGTTAGCCCTGTCATTAGGGAAGGTAGTCTGTTGTTCATATTTCTGTTACTCCAATGGATGGTAGCCTTGTCATTATGGAAGCTAGTCTATTGTCGAGATTTTTGTTACTCTAATGGATGGTAGCCTTGTCATTATAGAAGGTAGTATGTTGTACATATTTTTGTTACTTCAATGGATGGTAGCCTTGTGATTGTGGAAGGTAGTCTATTGTTGAGATTTTTGTTACTCCAATGGATGGTAGCCTTGTCATTATGGAAGGTTGTCTATTATCGAGAATTTATTTACTATAATGGATGGTAGCCTTAACATTATGGAAGGTATTCTGTTATCGATATTTTGGTTACTAAAATGGATGGTAGCCTTGTCGTTATGGAAGATAGTCTATTGTAGATATTTTTGTTACTCCAATGCATGGTAGCCTTGTCATTATGGAATGTAGTCTATTGTATAGATTTTTGTTACTCCAAGGATGGTAGCCTTGTAATTATGGAATGTAGTCTGTTGTCGAGATTTGTGTTACTCCAATGAATGCTAGCCTTGTCATTCTAGAAGGTAGTCTGTCGTTGTGATTTATGTCACTCCAATGGATGGTAGCCTTGTCACTATGGAAGGTAGTATTTTGTTCAGATTTTTGTTACTGCAATGGATGGTAGCCTTGCCATTATGGAAGGTAGTCTATTGTCGATATTTTTGTTACTCCAATGGATGGTAGCATTATCATTATGGAAGGTTGTCTGTTGTCGAAATTTTTGTTACTCCAATGGATGGTAGCCTTGTCATTATGGAAGGTAGTCTGTTTTCGATATTTTTCTTACTCCAATGGATGGTATCATTGTCATTATGGAAAGTAGTTTGTTGTCGAGATTTTTGTTATTCCAATGGATGGTAGCCTTCTCATTATGGAAGGTAGTCTATTGTCGATATTTTTGTTACTCCAATGGATGGTAGCCTTGTCATTATGGAAGGTAGTCTGTTGTCGAGATTTTTGTTACTTCAATGGATGGTAGCCTTGTCATTATGGAAGGTAGTCTATTGTCGATATTTTTGTTACTTCAATGGATGATAGCATTATCATTATGGAAGGCTGTCTATTGTCGAGATTTTTGTTACTCTAATAGATGGTAGCCTTGTAATTATGGAAGGTAATCTGTTTTCGAGATTTTTGTTACTCCAATGGATGGTAGCCTTGTCAGTATGGAAGGTAGTTTGTTGTTAATATTTTTGTTATTCCAATGGATGGTAGCCTTGTCATTATGGAAGGTTGTCTATTGTCGATATTTTTGTTACTCCAATGGATGGTAGCTTTGTCATTATGGAAGGTTGTCTATTGTCGAGATTTTTGTTACTATAATGGATGGTATCCTTGACATTATGGAAGGTATTCTGTTATTGATATTTTGGTTACTACAATGGATGGTAGCCTTGTCATTATGGAACATAGTCTATTGTAGATATTTTTGTTACTCCAATGCATGGTAGCCTTGTCATTATGGAAGGTAGTTTGTTGTCTAGATTTTTGTTACTCCAATGGATGGTAGCCTTGTCACTATGGAAGGCATGTTCATATTTTTGTTACTCCAATGGATTGTAGCCTTGTCATTATGGAACGTATTCTGTTGTCGATGTTTTTGTTACTCCAATGGATGGTAGCCTTGTCATTATGTAAGGTAGTCTATTGTCGAGATTTTTGTTACTCCAATGGATGCTAGCCTTGTCATTATGGAAGGTAGTATGTCGTTGTGATTTCTATCACTCTAATGGATGGTAGCCTTGTCACTATGGAAGGTAGTCTATTGTCGATAATTTTGTTACACCAATGGATGATAGCATGGTTATTATGGAAGGTTGTCTTATGTCGAAATTTTTGTTACTCTAATAGATGGTAGCCTTGTAATTATGGAAGGTAGTCTATTTTCGAGATTTTTATTACTCAAATGGATGGTAGCCTTGTCATTATGGAAGGTTGTCTATTGTCGATATTTTTGTTACTCCAATGGATGGTAGCTTTGTCATTATGGAAGGTTGTCTATTGTCGAGATTTTTGTTACTATAATGGATGGTATCCTTGACATTATGGAAAGTATTCTGTTATTGATATTTTGGTTACTACAACGGATGGTAGCCTTGTCATTATGGAACATAGTCTATTGTAGATATTTCTGTTACTCCAATGCATGGTAGCCTTGTCATTATGGAAGGTAGACTGTTGTCTAGATTTTTGTTACTCCAATGGATGGTAGCCTTGTCACTATGGAAGGTATGTTCATATTTTTGTTACTCCAATGGATTGTAGCCTTGTCATTATGGAACGTATTCTATTGTTGATGTTTTTGTTACTCGAATGGATGGTAGACTTGTCATTATGGAAGGTAGTCTGTTGTCTAGATTTTTGTTATTCCAATGAATGTTATCCTTGTCATTATGCAAGGTAGTCTATTGTCGAGATTTTTGTTACTCCAATGGATGCTAGCCTTGTCATTATGGAAAGTAGTATGTCGTTGTGATTTCTATCACTCTAATGGATGGTAGCCTTGTCAATATGAAAGGTAGTCTGTTATTCATATTTTTGTTACTCCAATGGATGGTAGCGTTGTAATTATAGAAGGTAGTCTATTGGGGATATTTTTGTTACTCCAATGGATGATAGCATTGTTATTATGGAAGGTTGTCTATTGTCTAAATTTTTGTTACTCTAATAGATGGTAGCCTTGTAATTATGGAAGGTAGTCTATTTTCGAGATTTTTGTTACTCCAATGGATGGTAGCCTTGTCATTATGGAAGGAAGTTTGTTGTCGATATCTTTGTTACTCCAATGGATGGTAGCCTTGTCATTATGGAAGGTAGTATGTTGTCGATATCTTTGTTACTCCAATGGATGGTAGCCTTGTCATTATGGAAGGTAGTTTGTTGTCGAGATTTTTGTTACTCCAATGGATGGTATCGTTGTCATTATGGAAGGTAGTCTATTGTCGAGATTTTTGTTATTATAATGGATGGTAGCATTGTCATTATGGAACATAGTCTATTGTCGAGATTTTTGTTACTCCAATGGATGGTAGCCTTGTCATTATGGAAGGTAGTATGTCATTGTGATTTCTGTCACTCCAATGGATGGTAGCCTTGTCACTATGGAAGGTAGTTTGTTGTTAATATTTTTTTTTCTCCAATGGATGGTAGCCTTGTCATTATGGAAGGTAGTTTATTGATGATATCTTTGTTACTCCAATGGATGGTAGCCTTGTCATTATGGAAGGTAGTATGTTGTCGATATCTTTGTTACTCCAATGGATGGTAGCCTTGTCATTATGGAACGTAGTCTGTTGTCGATGTTTTTGTTACTCCAATGGATGGTATCGTTGTCATTATGGATGGTAGTTTTTTGTAGAGATTTCTGTTATTCCAATGGAAGGTAGCCTTGTCATTATGGAAGGTAGTCTATTGTCGATATTTTTGTTAATCCAATGGATGCTAGCCTTGTCATTATGGAAGGTAGTCCGTGGTCGATATTTTTGTTACTCCAATGGATGCTAGCCTTTTCATTAGGGAAGGTAGTCTATCATTGTGATTTCTGTCACTCCAATGGATGGTATCCTTGACACTATGGAAGGTAGTCTATTGTTCATATTTTTGTTACTCCAATGGATGGTAGCCTTGTCATTATGGAAGGTAGTTTGTTATCGATATCTTTGTTACTCCAATGGTTGGTAGCCTTGTCATTATTGAAGGTAGTCTATTGTCGATATTTTTGTTACTCCAATGGATGGTAGCCTTGTCATTATGGAATGTTGTCTATTGTCGAGATTTTTGTTACTCCAATGGATTGTAGCCTTGTCATTATGGAAGGTAGTCTGTTGTCGAGATTTTTGTTACTACAATGGATGGAAGCCTTGTCATTATGGAAGGTAGTTTGTTGTTCATATTTTTGTTACTCCAATGGATGGTAGCCTTGTCATTATGGAACATAGTCTGTTGTCGATGTTTTTGTTACTCCAATGGATGGTAGCCTTGTCATTATGGAAGGTAGTATGTTGTCAAGATTTTTGTTATTCCAATGGATGGTAGCCTTGTCATATTGGAAGGTAGTCTATTGTTGAGATTTTTGTTACTCCAATGGATGCTAGCCTTGTCATTATGGAAGGTAGTCTGTGGTTGTGATTTTTGTCACTCCAATGGATGGTAGCCTTGTCACTATGGAAGGTAGTTTGTTGTTCATATTTTTGTTACTCCAATGGATGGTCGCGTTGTCATTATGGAAGGTAGTTTGTTGTCGATATCTTTATTACTCCAATGGATGGTAGCCTTGTCATTATGGAAGGTAGTATGCTGTCGATATCATTGTTACTCCAATGGATGGTAGCCTTATCATTATAGAAGGTAGTTTGTTGTCGATATTTTTGTTACTCCAATGGATGGTATCGTTGTCATTATGGATGGTAGTCTATTGTTGAGATTTTTGTTATTCCAATTGATCGTAGCCTTCTCATTATGGAACGTAGTCTGATGTCGATGTTTTTGTTACTCCAATGGATGGTATCGTTGTCATTATGGATGGTAGTTTGTTGTAGAGATTATTGTTATTCCAATGGATGGTAGCCTTGTCATTATGGACGGTAGTCTATTATCGATATTTTTGTTACTCCAATGGATGCTAGCCACGTCATTATGGAAGGTAGTTTGTTGTAGAGATTGTTGTTACTCCAATGGATGCTAGCCTTGTCATTACGGAAGGTAGTCTATCATTGTGATTTCTGTCACTCCAATGGATGGAAGCCTTGTCACTATGGAAGGTAGTCTGTTGTTCATATTTTTGTTACTCTAATGGATGGTAGCCTTGTCATTATGGAAGGTAGTCTATTGTCGAGATTTTTGTTACTCCAATGGATGGAAGCCTTGTCATTATGGAAGGTAGTCTGTTGTTCATAATTTTTTTACTCCAATGGATGTTAGCCTTGTCATTATGGAAGGTAGTCTATTTTCGAGATTTTTGTTACTCCAATGGATGGTAGCCTTGTCATTATGGAAGGTTGTCTATTGTTGAGATTTTTGTTACTATAATGGATGGTAGCCTTAACATTATGGAAGGTATTCTGTTATCGATATTTTTGGTACTCCAATGCATGGTAGCCTTGTCATTATGGAAGGTAGTCTATTGTCGATATTTTTGTTACTCCAATGGATGCTAGCCTTGTCATTATGGATGGTAGTCCGTGGTCGAGATTTTTGTTACTTCAATGGATGGTAGCCACGTCATTAAGGAAGGTAGTTTGTTGTAGAGATTGTTGTTACTCCAATGGATGCTAGCCTTGTCATTAGGGAAGGTAGTCTATCATTGTGATTTCTGTTACTCCAATGGATGGTAGCCTTGTCATTATAGAAGGTAGTCTGTTGTCGAGATTTTTGTTACTATAATGGATGGTAGCCTTTACATTATGGAAGGTATTCTGTTATCGATATTTTTGGTACTCCAATGCATGGTAGCCTTATCATTATGGAAGGTAGTCTGTTGAATAGATTTTTGTTACTCCAATGGATTGTAGCCTTGTCATTATGGAAGGTAGTCTATTGTTGAGATTTTTGTTATTCTAATGGATGGTAGCCTTGTCATTATAGAAGGTAGTCTGTTGTTGAAATTTTTTTTACTCCAATGGATTCTAGCCTTGTCATTATGGAAGGTAGTCTGTCATTGTGATTTCTGTGACTCCAATGGATGGTAGCCTTGTCACTATGGAAGGTAGTTTGTTGTTCATATTTTTGTTACTCCAATGGATGGTAGCCTTGTCATTATGGAAGGTAGTTTGTTATCGATATCTTTGTTACTCCAATGGATGGTAGCCTTGTCATTATGGAAGGTAGTTTGTTGTTGATATTTTTGTTACTCCAATGGATGGTATCGTTGTCATTATGGATGGTAGTCTATTGTTGAGATTTTTGTTATTCCAATTAATTGTAGCCTTCTCATTATGGAATGTAGTCTGTTGTCGATGTTTTTGTTACTCCAATAGATGGTATCGTTGTCATTATGGATGGTAGATTTTTGTAGAGATTTCTGTTATTCCAATGGATGGTAGCCTTGTCATTATGGAAGGTAGACTATTGTCGATTTTTTTATTACTCCAATGGATGCTAGCCTTGTCATTATGGAAGGTAGCCCGTTATCGATATTTTTGTTACTTCAATGGATTGTAGCCACGTCATTATGGAAGGTAGTCTATTGTAGAGATTTTTGTTACTCCAATGGATGCTAGCCTTTTCAATAGGAAAGGTAGTCTATCATTGTGATTTCTGTCACTCCAATGGATGGTAGCCTTGTCACTATGGAAGGTAGTCTGTTGTTCATATTTTTGTTACTCCAATGGATGTTAGCCTTGTCATTATGGAAGGTAGTCTATTGTCGAAATTTTTGTTACTCCAATGGATGGAAGCCTTGTCATTATGGAAGGTAGACTGTTGTTCATATTTTTGTTACTCCAATGGATGGTAGCCTTGTCATTATGGAAGGTAGTATATTGTCGAGATTTTTGTTACTCCAATATATGGTAGCATTATTATTATGGAAGGTTGTCTGTTGTCGAGATTTTTGTTACTCCAATGGATGGTAGCCTTGTCATTATGGAAGGTTGTATGTTTTCGAGATTTTTTTTACTCCAATGGATAGTAGCCTTGTCACTATGGAAGGTATGTTCATATTTTTGTTACTCCAATGGATGGTAGCCTTGTCATTATGGAAGGTAGTTTGTTGTCGAGATTTTTGTTATTACAATGGATGGTAGCCTTGTCATTAAGGAAGGTAGTCTGTTATCGATATTTTTGTTACTCCAATGGATGCTAGCCTTGTCATTATGGAAGGTAGTCTGTCATTGTGATTTATGTCACTCCAATGGATGGTAGCCTTGTCACTATGGAAGGTAGTCTGTTGTCGTGATTTTTGTTACTCCAATGGATGATAGCCTTGTCATTATGGAAGGTAGTCTATTGTCTAGATTTTTGTTACTCCAATGGATGGTAGCCTTGTCATAATGGAAGGTTGTCTGTTGTCGAGATTTTTGTTATTCCAATGGATGGTAGCCTTGTCATTATGGAAGGTAGTCTGTTGTTGAGATATTTGTTACTCCAATGGATTCTAGCCTTGTCATTATGGAAGGTAGTCAGTCATTGTGATTTCTGTCACTCCAATGGATGGTAGCCTTGTCACTATGGAAGGTAGTTTGTTGTTCATATTTTTGTTATTCCAATGGATGGTAGCCTTGTCATTATGGAAGGTAGTTTGTTGTTGATTTCTTTGTTACTCCAATGGATGGTAGCCTTGTCATTATGGAAGGTAGTATGTTGTCGATATCTTTGTTACTCCAATGGATGGTAGCCTTGTCATTATGAAAGGTAGTTTGTTGTAGATATTTTTGTTACTCCAATGGATGGTATCGTTGTCATTATGGATGGTAGTCTATTGTTGAGATTTTTGTTATTCCCATTGATTATAGCCTTGTCATTATGGAACGTAGTTTGTTGTCGATGTTTTTGTTACTCCAATGGATGGTATCGTTCTCATTATGGATGGTAGTTTGTTTTAGAGATTTCTGTTATTCCAATGGATGTTAGCCTTGTCATTATGGAAGGTAGTCTATTGTCGAAATTTTTGTTACTCCAATGGATGGAAACCTTGTCATTATGGAAGGTAGACTGTTGTTCATATTTTTGTTACTCCAATGGATGGTAGCCTTGTCATTATGGAAGGTAGTCTATTGTCGAGATTTTTGTTACTCCAATGGATGGTAGCCTTGTCATTATGGAAGGTTGTCTTTTGTCGAGATTTTTGTTACTCCAATGGATTTTAGCCTTGTCATTATGGAAGGTAGTCTGTTGTCGAGATTTTTGTTACTCCAATGGATGCTATCCTTGTCATTCTAGAAGGTAGTCTGTCGTTGTGATTTTTGTCACTCCAATGGATGGTAGCCTTGTCACTATGGAACGTAGTCTGTTGTTCAGATTATTGTAACTCCAATGGATGGTAGCCTTGTCATTATGGAAGGTAGTATATTGTCGAGATTTTTGTTACTCCAATGGATGGTAGCCTTGTCACTATGGAAGGTATGTTCATATTTTTGTTACTCCAATGGATGGTAGCCTTGTCATTATGGAAGGTAGTTTGTTGTCCAGATTTTTGTTATTCCAATGGATGGTAGCCTTGTCATTATGGAAGGTAGTATGTTGTCGATATTTTTGTTACTCCAATGGATGGGAGCCTTGTCATTATGGAAGGTAGTCTGTTGTCGATATTTTTAATACTGCAATGGATGGTAGCCTTGTCATTATGGAAGGTAGTTTGTTATCGATATTTTTGTTACTCCAATGGATGCTAACCTTGTCATTATGGAAGGTAGTCTGTTGTTGTGATTTATGTCACTCCAATGGATGGTAGCCTTGTCACTATGGAAGGTAGTCTGTTGTCGAGATTTTTGTTACTCCAATGGATGATAGCCTTGTCATTATGGAAGGGAGTCTATTGTCGAGATTTTTGTTACTCCAATGGATGGTAGCCTTGTCATAATGGAAGGTTGTCTATTGTCGAGATTTTTGTTACTCTAATGGATGGTAGCTTTGTCATTATCGAAGGTAGTCTGTATTTGAGATTTTTGTTACTCTAATGGATGGTAGCCTTGTCATTACAGAAGGTAGTCTGTTGTCGAGATTTTTGTTACTCCAATGGATGCTAGCCTTGTCATTATGAAAGGTAGTCTGTCGTTGTGATTTATGTCACTCCAATGGATGGTAGCCTTGTCATTATGGAAGGTAGTCTGTTGTCAAGATTTTTGTTATTCCAATGGATGGTAGCCTTGTCATTATGGAAGGTAGTCTGTTTTTGAGATTTTCGTTACTCCAATGGATGCTAGCCTTGTCACTATGGAAGGTAGTCCGTGGTCGAGATTTTTGTTACTTCAATGGATGGTAGCCACATAATTATGGAAGGTAGTTTGTTGTAGAGATTTTTGTTACTCCAATGGATGCTAGCCTTTTCATTAGGGAAGGTAGTCTATCGTTGTGATTTCTGTCACTCCAATGAATGGTAGCCTTGTCACTATGGAAGGTAGTCTGTTGTTCATATTTTGTTTACTCCAATGGATGATAGCCTTGTCATTATGGAAGGTAGTATATTGTCGAAATTTTTGTTACTCCAATGGATGGAAGCCATGTCATTATGGAAGGTAGTCTGTTGTTCATATTTTTGTTTCTCCAATGCATGGTACCCTTGTCACTATGGAACGTAGTCTGTTGTTCAGATTTTTGTTACTCCAATGGATGGTAGCCTTATCATTATGGAAGGTAGTCTATTGTCGAGATTTTTGTTACTCCAATAGATGGTAGCATTATCATTATGGAAGGTTGTCTGTTGTCGAGATTTTTGTTACTCCAATGGATGGTAGCCTTGTCATTATGGAAGGTAGTCTGTTTTCGAGATTTTTGTTACTCCAATGGATGGTAGCCTTGTCACTATGGAAGGTATGGTCATATTTTTGTTACTCTAATGGATGGTAGCCTTGTCATTATCGAAGGTAGTTTGTTGTCGAGATTTTTGTTATTCCAATGGATGGTAGCCTTGTCATTATGGAAGGTAGTGTGTTGTCGATATTTTTGTTACACCAATGGATGGGAGCCTTGTCATTATGGAAGGTAGTCTGTTGTCAATATTTTTATTACTTCAATGGTTGGTAGCCTTGTCATTATGGAAGGTAGTTTGTTGTCGATATTTTTGTTACTCCAATGGATGCTAGCCTTGTCATTATGGAAGGTAGTCTATCGTTGTGATTTATGTCACTCCAATGGATGGTAGCTTTGTCAGTATGGAAGGTAGTCTGTTGTCGAGATTTTTGTTACTCCAATGGATGGTAGCCTTGTCATAATGGAAGGTTGTTTATTGTCGATATTTTTGTTACTATAATGGATGTTA
Organism: Vicia faba; assembly: GCA_948472305.1. Taxonomy (NCBI): domain Eukaryota; kingdom Viridiplantae; phylum Streptophyta; class Magnoliopsida; order Fabales; family Fabaceae; genus Vicia; species Vicia faba. The sequence continues at coordinate 529,508,700 of OX451741.1, forward strand.
GCCTTAACATTATGAAAGGTATTCTGTTATCGATATTTTTGTTACTCCAATGCATGGTAGCCTTTTCATTATGGAAGGTAGTCTGTTGTGTAGATTTTTGTTACTCCAATGGATTATAGCCTTGTCATTATGTAAGGTAGTCTATTGTCGAGATTTTTGTTATTCCAATGGATGGTAGCCTTGTCACTATGGAAGGTAGTCTGTTGTTCATATTTTTGTTACTCCAATGGATGGTAGCCTTGTCATTATGGAAGGTAGTTTGTTATCGATATCTTTGTTACTCCAATGGATGGTAGCCTTGTCATTATGGAAGGTAGTTTTTTGTCGATATTTTTGTTACTCCAATGGATGGTATCATTGTCATTATGGATGGTAGTCTATTGTTGAGATTTTTTGTATTCCAATTGATTGTAGCCTTCTCATTATGGAACGTAGTCTGATGTCAATGTTTTTGTTACTCCAATGGATGGTATCGTTTTCATTATGGATGGTAGTTTGTTGTAGAGATTATTGTTATTCCAATGGATGGTAGCCTTGTCATTATGGAAGGTAGTCTATTGTCGATATTTTTGTTACTCCAATGGATGCTAGCCTTGTCATTATGGAAGGTAGTCCGTGGTCGAGATTTTGGTTACTTCAATGGATGGTAGCCACATCATTATGGAAGGTAGTTTGTTGTAGAAATTTTTGTTACTCCAATGGATGCTAGCCTTTTCATTATGGAAGGTAGTCTATCGTTGTGATTTCTGTCACTCCAATGGATGGTAGCCTTGTCACTATGGAAGGTAGTTTGTTGTTCATATTTTGTTTACTCCAATGGATTGTAGCCTTGTCATTATGGAAGGTAGTCTATTGTCGAAATTTTTGTTACTCCAATGGATGGAAGCCATGTCATTAAGGAAGGTTGTCTGTTGTTCATATTTTTGTTACTCCAACGGATGGTAGCCTTGTCATTATGAAAGGTACTCTATTGTCGAGATTTTTGTTACTCCAATGGATGGTAGCCCTGTCATTATGGAAGGTTGTCTATTGTCGAGATTTTTGTTACTCCAATGGATTGTAGCCTTGCAGTATGGAAGGTAGTCTGTTGTCGAGATTTTTGTTACTCCAATGGATGGTAGCCTTGTCATAATGGAAGGTTGTTTATTATCGATATTTTTGTTACTATAATGGTTGTTAGCCTTAACATTATGAAAGGTATTCTGTTATCGATATTTTTGTTACTCCAATGCATGGTAGCCTTTTCATTATGGAAGGTAGTCTGTTGTGTAGATTTTTGTTACTCCAATGGATTATAGCCTTGTCATTATGTAAGGTAGTCTATTGTCGAGATTTTTGTTATTCCAATGGATGGTAGCCTTGTCATCATGGAAGGTAGTCTGTTGTTGAGATTTTTGTTACTCCAATGGATTCTAGCCTTGTCATTATGGAAGGTAGTCTATCATTGTGATTTCTGTCACTCCAATGGATGGTAGCCTTGTCACTATGGAAGGTAGTCTGTTGTTCATATTTTTGTTACTCCAATGGATTGTAGCCTTGTCATTATGGAAGGTAGTCTATTGTTGAGATTTTTGTTATTCTAATGGATGGTAGCCTTGTCATTATAGAAGGTAGTCTGTTGTTGAAATTTTTTTTACTCCAATGGATTCTAGCCTTGTCATTATGGAAGGTAGTCTGTCATTGTGATTTCTGTGACTCCAATGGATGGTAGCCTTGTCACTATGGAAGGTAGTTTGTTGTTCATATTTTTGTTACTCCAATGGATGGTAGCCTTGTCATTATGGAAGGTAGTTTGTTATCGATATCTTTGTTACTCCAATGGATGGTAGCCTTGTCATTATGGAAGGTAGTTTGTTGTTGATATTTTTGTTACTCCAATGGATGGTATCGTTGTCATTATGGATGGTAGTCTATTGTTGAGATTTTTGTTATTCCAATTAATTGTAGCCTTCTCATTATGGAATGTAGTCTGTTGTCGATGTTTTTGTTACTCCAATAGATGGTATCGTTGTCATTATGGATGGTAGATTTTTGTAGAGATTTCTGTTATTCCAATGGATGGTAGCCTTGTCATTATGGAAGGTAGACTATTGTCGATTTTTTTATTACTCCAATGGATGCTAGCCTTGTCATTATGGAAGGTAGCCCGTTATCGATATTTTTGTTACTTCAATGGATTGTAGCCACGTCATTATGGAAGGTAGTCTATTGTAGAGATTTTTGTTACTCCAATGGATGCTAGCCTTTTCAATAGGAAAGGTAGTCTATCATTGTGATTTCTGTCACTCCAATGGATGGTAGCCTTGTCACTATGGAAGGTAGTCTGTTGTTCATATTTTTGTTACTCCAATGGATGTTAGCCTTGTCATTATGGAAGGTAGTCTATTGTCGAAATTTTTGTTACTCCATTGGATGGAAGCCTTGTCATTATGGAAGGTAGACTGTTGTTCATATTTTTGTTACTCCAATGGATGGTAGCCTTGTCATTATGGAAGGTAGTATATTGTCGAGATTTTTGTTACTCCAATAGATGGTAGCATTATTATTATGGAAGGTTGTCTGTTGTCGAGATTTTTGTTACTCCAATGGATGGTAGCCTTGTCATTATGGAAGGTTGTATGTTTTCGAGATTTTTTTTACTCCAATGGATAGTAGCCTTGTCACTATGGAAGGTATGTTCATATTTTTGTTACTCCAATGGATGGTAGCCTTGTCATTATGGAAGGTAGTTTGTTGTCGAGATTTTTGTTATTCCAATGGATGGTAGCCTTGTCATTAAGGAAGGTAGTCTGTTATCGATATTTTTGTTACTCCAATGGATGCTAGCCTTGTCATTATGGAAGGTAGTCTGTCATTGTGATTTATGTCACTCCAATGGATGGTAGCCTTGTCACTATGGAAGGTAGTTTGTTGTTCATATTTTTGTTATTCCAATGGATGGTAGCCTTGTCATTATGGAAGGTAGTTTGTTGTTGATTTCTTTGTTACTCCAATGGATGGTAGCCTTATCATTATGGAAGGTAGTATGTTGTCGATATCTTTGTTACTCCAATGGATGGTAGCCTTGTCATTATGAAAGGTAGTTTGTTGTAGATATTTTTGTTACTCCAATGGATGGTATCGTTGTCATTATGGATGGTAGTCTATTGTTGAGATTTTTGTTATTCCCATTGATTATAGCCCTGTCATTATGGAACGTAGTTTGTTGTCGATGTTTTTGTTACTCCAATGGATGGTATCGTTCTCATTATGGATGGTAGTTTGTTTTAGAGATTTCTGTTATTCCAATGGATGTTAGCCTTGTCATTATGGAAGGTAGGTTATTGTCGAAATTTTTGTTACTCCAATGGATGGAAACCTTGTCATTATGGAAGGTAGACTGTTGTTCATATTTTTGTTACTCCAATGGATGGTAGCCTTGTCATTATGGAAGGTAGTCTATTGTCGAGATTTTTGTTACTCCAATGGATGGTAGCCTTGTCATTATGGAAGGTTGTCTTTTGTCGAGATTTTTGTTACACCAATGGATTTTAGCCTTGTCATTATGGAAGGTAGTCTGTTGTCGAGATTTTTGTTACTCCAATGGATGCTATCCTTGTCATTCTAGAAGGTAGTCTGTCGTTGTGATTTTTGTCACTCCAATGGATGGTAGCCTTGTCACTATGGAACGTAGTCTGTTGTTCAGATTATTGTAACTCCAATGGATGGTAGCCTTGTCATTATGGAAGGTAGTATATTGTCGAGATTTTTGTTACTCCAATGGATGGTAGCCTTGTCACTATGGAAGGTATGTTCATATTTTTGTTACTCCAATGGATGGTAGCCTTGTCATTATGGAAGGTAGTTTGTTGTCCAGATTTTTGTTATTCCAATGGATGGTAGCCTTGTCATTATGGAAGGTAGTATGTCGTCGATATTTTTGTTACTCCAATGGATGGGAGCCTTGTCATTATGGAAGGTAGTCTGTTGTCGATATTTTTAATACTGCAATGGATGGTAGCCTTGTCATTATGGAAGGTAGTTTGTTATCGATATTTTTGTGACTCCAATGGATGCTAACCTTGTCATTATGGAAGGTAGTCTGTTGTTGTGATTTATGTCACTCCAATGGATGGTAGCCTTGTCACTATGGAAGGTAGTCTGTTGTCGAGATTTTTGTTACTCCAATGGATGATAGCCTTGTCATTATGGAAGGTAGTCTATTGTCGAGATTTTTGTTACTCCAATGGATGGTAGCCTTGTCATAATGGAAGGTTGTCTATTGTCGAGATTTTTGTTACTCTAATGGATGGTAGCTTTGTCATTATCGAAGGTAGTCTGTATTTGAGATTTTTTGTATTCCAATTGATTGTAGCCTTCTCATTATGGAACGTAGTCTGATGTCAATGTTTTTGTTACTCCAATGGATGGTATCGTTTTCATTATGGATGGTAGTTTGTTGTAGAGATTATTGTTATTCCAATGGATGGTAGCCTTGTCATTATGGAAGGTAGTCTATTGTCGATATTTTTGTTACTCCAATGGATGCTAGCCTTGTCATTATGGAAGGTAGTCCGTGGTCGAGATTTTGGTTACTTCAATGGATGGTAGCCACATCATTATGGAAGGTAGTTTGTTGTAGAAATTTTTGTTACTCCAATGGATGCTAGCCTTTTCATTATGGAAGGTAGTCTATCGTTGTGATTTCTGTCACTCCAATGGATGGTAGCCTTGTCACTATGGAAGGTAGTTTGTTGTTCATATTTTGTTTACTCCAATGGATTGTAGCCTTGTCATTATGGAAGGTAGTCTATTGTCGAAATTTTTGTTACTCCAATGGATGGAAGCCATGTCATTAAGGAAGGTTGTCTGTTGTTCATATTTTTGTTACTCCAACGGATGGTAGCCTTGTCATTATGAAAGGTACTCTATTGTCGAGATTTTTGTTACTCCAATGGATGGTAGCCCTGTCATTATGGAAGGTTGTCTATTGTCGAGATTTGTGTTACTCCAATGGATTGTAGCCTTGCAGTATGGAAGGTAGTCTGTTGTCGAGATTTTTGTTACTCCAATGGATGGTAGCCTTGTCATAATGGAAGGTTGTTTATTATCGATATTTTTGTTACTATAATGGTTGTTAGCCTTAACATTATGAAAGGTATTCTGTTATCGATATTTTTGTTACTCCAATGCATGGTAGCCTTTTCATTATGGAAGGTAGTCTGTTGTGTAGATTTTTGTTACTCCAATGGATTATAGCCTTGTCATTATGTAAGGTAGTCTATTGTCGAGATTTTTGTTATTCCAATGGATGGTAGCCTTGTCATCATGGAAGGTAGTCTGTTGTTGAGATTTTTGTTACTCCAATGGATTCTAGCCTTGTCATTATGGAAGGTAGTCTATCATTGTGATTTCTGTCACTCCAATGGATGGTAGCCTTGTCACTATGGAAGGTAGTCTGTTGTTCATATTTTTGTTACTACAATGGATTGTAGCCTTGTCATTATGGAAGGTAGTCTATTGTTGAGATTTTTGTTATTCTAATGGATGGTAGCCTTGTCATTATAGAAGGTAGTCTGTTGTTGAAATTTTTTTTACTCCAATGGATTCTAGCCTTGTCATTATGGAAGGTAGTCTGTCATTGTGATTTCTGTGACTCCAATGGATGGTAGCCTTGTCACTATGGAAGGTAGTTTGTTGTTCATATTTTTGTTACTCCAATGGATGGTAGCCTTGTCATTATGGAAGGTAGTTTGTTATCGATATCTTTGTTACTCCAATGGATGGTAGCCTTGTCATTATGGAAGGTAGTTTGTTGTTGATATTTTTGTTACTCCAATGGATGGTATTGTTGTCATTATGGATGGTAGTCTATTGTTGAGATTTTTGTTATTCCAATTAATTGTAGCCTTCTCATTATGGAATGTAGTCTGTTGTCGATGTTTTTGTTACTCCAATAGATGGTATCGTTGTCATTATGGATGGTAGATTTTTGTAGAGATTTCTGTTATTCCAATGGATGGTAGCCTTGTCATTATGGAAGGTAGACTATTGTCGATTTTTTTATTACTCCAATGGATGCTAGCCTTGTCATTATGGAAGGTAGCCCGTTATCGATATTTTTGTTACTTCAATGGATTGTAGCCACGTCATTATGGAAGGTAGTCTATTGTAGAGATTTTTGTTACTCCAATGGATGCTAGCCTTTTCAATAGGAAAGGTAGTCTATCATTGTGATTTCTGTCACTCCAATGGATGGTAGCCTTGTCACTATGGAAGGTAGTCTGTTGTTCATATTTTTGTTACTCCAATGGATGTTAGCCTTGTCATTATGGAAGGTAGTCTATTGTCGAAATTTTTGTTACTCCATTGGATGGAAGCCTTGTCATTATGGAAGGTAGACTGTTGTTCATATTTTTGTTACTCCAATGGATGGTAGCCTTGTCATTATGGAAGGTAGTATATTGTCGAGATTTTTGTTACTCCAATAGATGGTAGCATTATTATTATGGAAGGTTGTCTGTTGTCGAGATTTTTGTTACTCCAATGGATGGTAGCCTTGTCATTATGGAAGGTTGTATGTTTTCGAGATTTTTTTTACTCCAATGGATAGTAGCCTTGTCACTATGGAAGGTATGTTCATATTTTTGTTACTCCAATGGATGGTAGCCTTGTCATTATGGAAGGTAGTTTGTTGTCGAGATTTTTGTTATTCCAATGGATGGTAGCCTTGTCATTAAGGAAGGTAGTCTGTTATCGATATTTTTGTTACTCCAATGGATGCTAGCCTTGTCATTATGGAAGGTAGTCTGTCATTGTGATTTATGTCACTCCAATGGATGGTAGCCTTGTCACTATGGAAGGTAGTTTGTTGTTCATATTTTTGTTATTCCAATGGATGGTAGCCTTGTCATTATGGAAGGTAGTTTGTTGTTGATTTCTTTGTTACTCCAATGGATGGTAGCCTTGTCATTATGGAAGGTAGTATGTTGTCGATATCTTTGTTACTCCAATGGATGGTAGCCTTGTCATTATGAAAGGTAGTTTGTTGTAGATATTTTTGTTACCCCAATGGATGGTATCGTTGTCATTATGGATGGTAGTCTATTGTTGAGATTTTTGTTATTCCCATTGATTATAGCCCTGTCATTATGGAACGTAGTTTGTTGTCGATGTTTTTGTTACTCCAATGGATGGTATCGTTCTCATTATGGATGGTAGTTTGTTTTAGAGATTTCTGTTATTCCAATGGATGTTAGCCTTGTCATTATGGAAGGTAGGTTATTGTCGAAATTTTTGTTACTCCAATGGATGGAAACCTTGTCATTATGGAAGGTAGACTGTTGTTCATATTTTTGTTACTCCAATGGATGGTAGCCTTGTCATTATGGAAGGTAGTCTATTGTCGAGATTTTTGTTACTCCAATGGATGGTAGCCTTGTCATTATGGAAGGTTGTCTTTTGTCGAGATTTTTGTTACACCAATGGATTTTAGCCTTGTCATTATGGAAGGTAGTCTGTTGTCGAGATTTTTGTTACTCCAATGGATGCTATCCTTGTCATTCTAGAAGGTAGTCTGTCGTTGTGATTTTTGTCACTCCAATGGATGGTAGCCTTGTCACTATGGAACGTAGTCTGTTGTTCAGATTATTGTAACTCCAATGGATGGTAGCCTTGTCATTATGGAAGGTAGTATATTGTCGAGATTTTTGTTACACCAATGGATGGTAGCCTTGTCACTATGGAAGGTATGTTCATATTTTTGTTACTCCAATGGATGGTAGCCTTGTCATTATGGAAGGTAGTTTGTTGTCCAGATTTTTGTTATTCCAATGGATGGTAGCCTTGTCATTATGGAAGGTAGTATGTCGTCGATATTTTTGTTACTCCAATGGATGGGAGCCTTGTCATTATGGAAGGTAGTCTGTTTTCGATATTTTTAATACTGCAATGGATGGTAGCCTTGTCATTATGGAAGGTAGTTTGTTATCGATATTTTTGTTACTCCAATGGATGCTAACCTTGTCATTATGGAAGGTAGTCTGTTGTTGTGATTTATGTCACTCCAATGGATGGTAGCCTTGTCACTATGGAAGGTAGTCTGTTGTCGAGATTTTTGTTACTCCAATGGATGATAGCCTTGTCATTATGGAAGGTAGTCTATTGTCGAGATTTTTGTTACTCCAATGGATGGTAGCCTTGTCATAATGGAAGGTTGTCTATTGTCGAGATTTTTGTTACTCTAATGGATGGTAGCTTTGTCATTATCGAAGGTAGTCTGTATTTGAGATTTTTGTTACTCTAATGGATGGTAGCCTTGTCATTACAGAAGGTAGTCTGTTGTCGAGATTTTTGTTACTCCAATGGATGCTAGCCTTGTCATTATGAAAGGTAGTCTGTCGTTGTGATTTATGTCACTCCAATGGATGGTAGCCTTGTCATTATGGAAGGTAGTCTGTTGTCAAGATTTTTGTTATTCCAATGGATGGTAGCCTTGTCATTATGGAAGGTAGTCTGTTTTTGAGATTTTCGTTACTCCAATGGATGCTAGCCTTGTCACTATGGAAGGTAGTCCGTGGTCGAGATTTTTGTTACTTCAATGGATGGTAGCCACATAATTATGGAAGGTAGTTTGTTGTAGAGATTTTTGTTACTCCAATGGATGCTAGCCTTTTCATTAGGGAAGGTAGTCTATCGTTGTGATTTCTGTCACTCCAATGAATGGTAGCCTTGTCACTATGGAAGGTAGTATGTTGTTCATATTTTGTTTACTCCAATGGATGATAGCCTTGTCATTATGGAAGGTAGTCTATTGTCGAAATTTTTGTTACTCCAATGGATGGAAGCCATGTCATTATGGAAGGTAGTCTGTTGTTCATATTTTTGTTTCTCCAATGCATGGTACCCTTGTCACTATGGAACGTAGTCTGTTGTTCAGATTTTTGTTACTCCAATGGATGGTAGCCTTATCATTATGGAAGGTAGTCTATTGTCGAGATTTTTGTTACTCCAATAGATGGTAGCATTATCATTATGGAAGGTTGTCTGTTGTCGAGATTTTTGTTACTCCAATGGATGGTAGCCTTGTCATTATGGAAGGTAGTCTGTTTTCGAGATTTTTGTTACTCCAATGGATGGTAGCCTTGTCACTATGGAAGGTATGGTCATATTTTTGTTACTCTAATGGATGGTAGCCTTGTCATTATCGAAGGTAGTTTGTTGTCGAGATTTTTGTTATTCCAATGGATGGTAGCCTTGTCATTATGGAAGGTAGTCTGTTGTCGATATTTTTGTTACACCAATGGATGGGAGCCTTGTCATTATGGAAGGTAGTCTGTTGTCAATATTTTTATTACTTCAATGGTTGGTAGCCTTGTCATTATGGAAGGTAGTTTGTTGTCGATATTTTTGTTACTCCAATGGATGCTAGCCTTGTCATTATGGAAGGTAGTCTATCGTTGTGATTTATGTCACTCCAATGGATGGTAGCTTTGTCAGTATGGAAGGTAGTCTGTTGTCGAGATTTTTGTTACTCCAATGGATGGTAGCCTTGTCATAATGGAAGGTTGTTTATTGTCGATATTTTTGTTACTATAATGGATGTTAGCCTTAACATTATGAAAGGTATTCTGTTATCGATATTTTTGTTACTCCAATGCATGGTAGCCTTTTCATTATGGAAGGTAGTCTGTTGTGTAGATTTTTGTTACTCCAATGGATTATAGCCTTGTCATTATGTAAGGTAGTCTATTATCGAGATTTTTGTTATTCCAATGGATGGTAGCCTTGTCATCATGGAAGGTAGTCTGTTGTTGAGATTTTTGTTACTTCAATGGATTCTAGCCTTGTCATTATGGAAGGTAGTCTATCATTGTGATTTCTGTCACTCCAATGGATGGTAGCCTTGTCACTATGGAAGGTAGTCTGTTGTTCATATTTTTGTTACTCCAATGGATGGTAGCCTTGTCATTATGGAAGGTAGTTTGTTATCGATATCTTTGTTACTCCAATGGATGGTAGCCTTGTCATTATGGAAGGTAGTTTTTTGTCGATATTTTTGTTACTCCAATGGATGGTATCATTGTCATTATGGATGGTAGTCTATTGTTGAGATTTTTTGTATTCCAATTGATTGTAGCCTTCTCATTATGGAACGTAGTCTGATGTCAATGTTTTTGTTACTCCAATGGATGGTATCGTTGTCATTATGGATGGTAGTTTGTTGTAGAGATTATTATTATTCCAATGGATGGTAGCCTTGTCATTATGGAAGGTAGTCTATTGTCGATATTTTTGTTACTCCAATGGATGCTAGCCTTGTCATTATGGAAGGTAGTCCGTGGTCGAGATTTTGGTTAATTCAATGGATGGTAGCCACATCATTATGGAAGGTAGTTTGTTGTAGAAATTTTTGTTACTCCAATGGATGCTAGCCTTTTCATTATGGAAGGTAGTCTATCGTTGTGATTTCTGTCACTCCAATGGATGGTAGCCTTGTCACTATGGAAGGTAGTTTGTTGTTCATATTTTGTTTACTCCAATGGATTGTAGCCTTGTCATTATGGAAGGTAGTCTATTGTCGAAATTTTTGTTACTCCAATGGATGGAAGCCATGTCATTAAGGAAGGTTGTCTGTTGTTCATATTTTTGTTACTCCAACGGATGGTAGCCTTGTCATTATGAAAGGTACTCTATTGTCGAGATTTTTGTTACTCCAATGGATGGTAGCCCTGTCATTATGGAAGGTTGTCTATTGTCGAGATTTTTGTTACTCCAATGGATTGTAGCCTTGCAGTATGGAAGGTAGTCTGTTGTCGAGATTTTTGTTACTCCAATGGATGGTAGCCTTGTCATAATGGAAGGTTGTTTATTATCGATATTTTTGTTACTATAATGGTTGTTAGCCTTAACATTATGAAAGGTATTCTGTTATCGATATTTTTGTTACTCCAATGCATGGTAGCCTTTTCATTATGGAAGGTAGTCTGTTGTGTAGATTTTTGTTACTCCAATGGATTTTAGCCTTGTCATTATGTAAGGTAGTCTATTGTCGAGATTTTTGTTATTCCAATGGATGGTAGCCTTGTCATCATGGAAGGTAGTCTGTTGTTGAGATTTTTGTTACTCCAATGGATTCTAGCCTTGTCATTATGGAAGGTAGTCTATCATTGTGATTTCTGTCACTCCAATGGATGGTAGCCTTGTCACTATGGAAGGTAGTCTGTTGTTCATATTTTTGTTACTCCAATGGATGGTAGCCTTGTCATTATGGAAGGTAGTTTGTTATCGATATCTTTGTTACTCCAATGGATGGTAGCCTTGTCATTATGGAAGGTAGTATGTTGTCGATATCATTGCTACTCCAATGGATGGTAGCCTTGTCATTATGGAAGGTAGTTTTTTGTCGATATTTTTGTTACTCCAATGGATGGTATCATTGTCATTATGGATGGTAGTCTATTGTTGAGATTTTTTGTATTCCAATTGATTGTAGCCTTCTCATTATGGAACGTAGTCTGATGTCAATGTTTTTGTTACTCCAATGGATGGTATCGTTGTCATTATGGATGGTAGTTTGTTGTAGAGATTATTGTTATTCCAATGGATGGTAGCCTTGTCATTATGGAAGGTAGTCTATTGTCGATATTTTTGTTACTCCAATGGATGCTAGCCTTGTCATTATGGAAGGTAGTCCGTGGTCGAGATTTTTGTTACTTCAATGGATGGTAGCCACATCATTATGGAAGGTAGTTTATTGTAGAAATTTTTGTTACTCCAATGGATGCTAGCCTTTTCATTATGGAAGGTAGTCTATCGTTGTGATTTCTGTCACTCCAATGGATGGTAGCCTTGTCACTATGGAAGGTAGTTTGTTGTTCATATTTTGTTTACTCCAATGGATTGTAGCCTTGTCATTATGGAAGGTAGTCTATTGTCGAAATTTTTGTTACTCCAATGGATGGAAGCCATGTCATTAAGGAAGGTTGTCTGTTGTTCATATTTTTGTTACTCCAACGGATGGAAGCCTTGTCATTATGAAAGGTACTCTATTGTCGAGATTTTTGTTACTCCAATGGATGGTAGCCTTGTCATTATGGAAGGTTGTCTATTGTCGAGATTTTTGTTACTCCAATGGATTGTAGCCTTGCAGTATGGAAGGTAGTCTGTTGTCGAGATTTTTGTTACTCCAATGGATGGTAGCCTTGTCATAATGGAAGGTTGTTTATTATCGATATTTTTGTTACTATAATGGTTGTTAGCCTTAACATTATGAAAGGTATTCTGTTATCGATATTTTTGTTACTCCAATGCATGTTAGCCTTTTCATTATGGAAGGTAGTCTGTTGTCTAGATTTTTGTTACTCCAATGGATTATAGCCTTGTCATTATGTAAGGTAGTCTATTGTCGAGATTTTTGTTATTCCAATGGATGGTAGCCTTGTCATCATGGAAGGTAGTCTGTTGTTGAGATTTTTGTTACTCCAATGGATTCTAGCCTTGTCATTATGGAAGGTAGTCTTTCATTGTGATTTCTGTCACTCCAATGGATGGTAGCCTTGTCACTATGGAAGGTAGTTTGTTGTTCATATTTTTGTTACTCCAATGGATGGTAGCCTTGTCATTATGGAAGGTAGTTTGTTATCGATATCTTTGTTACTCCAATGGATGGTAGCCTTGTCATTATGGAAGGTAGTATGTTGTCGATATCATTGTTACTCCAATGGATGGTAGCCTTGTCATTATGGAAGGTAGTTTTTTGTCGATATTTTTGTTACTCCAATGGATGGTATCGTTGTCAATATTTGTTGAGATTTTTGTTATTCCAATTGATTGTAGCCTTCTCATTATGGAACGTAGTCTGATGTCAATGTTTTTGTTACTCCAATGGATGGTATCGTTGTCATTATGGATGGTAGTTTGTTGTAGAGATTATTGTTATTCCAATGGATGGTAGCCTTGTCATTATGGAAGGTAGTCTATTGTCGATATTTTTGTTACTCCAATGGATGCTAGCCTTGTCATTATGGAAGGTAGTCCGTGGTCGAGATTTTTGTTACTTCAATGGATGGTAGCCACATCATTATGGAAGGTAGTTTGTTGTAGAAATTTTTGTTACTCCAATGGATGCTAGCCTTTTCATTAGGGAAGGTAGTCTATCGTTGTGATTTCTGTCACTCCAATGGATGGTAGCCTTGTCACTATGGAAGGTAGTCTGTTGTTCATATTTTGTTTACTCCAATGGATGGTAGCCTTGTCATTATGGAAGGTAGTCTATTGTCGAAATTTTTGTTACTCCAATGGATGGAAGCCATGTCATTATGGAAGGTAGTATGTTGTTCATATTTTTGTTACTCCAACGGATGGTAGCCTTGTCATTATTGAAGGTAGTTTGTTGTCGATATTTTTGTTACTCCAATGGATGGTATCGTTGTTATTATTGATGGTAGTCTATTGTTGAGATTTTTGTTATTCCAATTGATTGTAGCCTTCTCATTATGGAACATACTCTGTTGTCGATGTTTTTGTTACTCCAATGGATGGTATCATTGTCATTATGGATGGTAGTTTGTTGTAGAGATTTCTATTATTCCAATGGATGGTAGCCTTGTCATTATGGAAGGTAGTCTATTGTCGATGTTTTTGTTACTCTAATGGATGCTAGCCTTGTCATTATGGCTGGTAGTCTGTGGTCCATATTTTTGTTACTCCAATGGATGCTAGCCTTTTCATTAGGGAAGGTAGTCTATCGTTGTGATTTCTGTCACTCCAATGGATGGTACCCTTGTCACTATGGAAGGTAGTCTGTTGTTCATATTTTTGTTACTCCAATGGATGGTAGCCTTGTCATTATGGAAGGTAGTCTATTGTCGAAATTATTGTTACTCCAATGGATGGAAGCCTTGTCATTATGGAAGGTAGTCTGTTGTTCATATTTTTGTTACTCCAATGGATGGTAGCCTTGTCATTATGGAAGGTAGCGTATTTTCGAGATTTTTGTTACTCCAATGGATGGTAGCCTTGTCATTATGGAAGGTTGTCTATTGTCGAGATTTTTGTTACTCCAATGGATTGTAGCCTTGCATTATGGAAGGTAGTCTGTTATCGAGATTTTTGTTACTCCAATGGATGATATCCTTATCATTCTAGAAGGTAGTATGTCGTTGTGATTACTATCACTCCAATTGATGGTAGCCTTGTCATTATGGAAGGTAGTCTATTGTCGAGAATTTTGTTACTCCAATGGATGGTAGCCTTGTCATTATGGAAGGTAGTCTATTGTCGAGATTTTTGTTACTACAATGGATTGTAGCATTATCATTATGGAAGGTTGTCTGTTGTCGAGATTTTTGTTACTCCAATGGATGGTAGCCTTGTCATTATGGAAGTTAGTCTATTTTCGAGATTTTTGTTACTCCAATGTATGGTAGCCTTGTCACTATGGAAGGTATGTTCATATTTTTGTTACTCCAATGGATGGTAGCTTTGTCATTATCGAAGGTAGTTTGTTATCGAGATTTTTGTTATTCCAATGGATGGTAGCCTTGTTATTATGGAAGGTAGTCTGTTGTCGATATTTTTATTACTTCAATGGATGGTAGCCTTGTCATTATGGAAGGTAGTTTGTTGTCGATATTTTTGTTACTCCAATGGATGCTAGCCTTGTCATTATGGAAGGTAGTCTGTCGTTGTGATTTATGTCACTCCAATGGATGGTAGCCTTGTCACTATGGAAGGTATTCTGTTATCGATATTTTTGGTACTCCATTGCATTGTAGCCATTTCATTATGGAAGGTAGTCTGTTGTCTATATTTTTGTTACTCCAATGGATTGTAGCCTTGTCATTATGGAAGGTAGTCTATTGTCGAGATTTTTGTTATTCCAGTGGATGGTAGCCTTGTCATTATGGAAGGTAGTCTGTTGTTGAGATTTTTGTTACTCCAATGGATTCTAGCCTTGTCATTATGGAAGGTTGTTTATTGTCGAGATTTTTGTTACTCCAATGGATTGTAGCCTTGTCATTATGGAAGGTAGTCTGTTGTCGAGATTTTTGTTACTCCAATGGATGCTAGCCTTGTCATTATGGAAGGTAGTATGTCGTTGTGATTTATGTCACTCCAATGGATGGTAGCCTTGTCACTATGAAAGATAGTATGTTGTTCATATTTTTGTTACTCCAATGGATGGTAGCCTTGTTATTATGGAAGGTAGTCTATTGTCGAGATTTTGGTTACTACAATGGATGGTAGCCTTGTCATTATGGAACATAGTCTATTGTAGATATTTTTGTTACTCCAATGCATGGTAGCCTTATCATTATGGAAGGTGTTCTATTGTCGATATTTTTGTTACTCCAATGGATGGTAGCATTATCATTATGGAAGGTAGAGTGTTGTCGATATATTTGTTACTCCAATGGATGGTAGCCTTGTCACTATGGAAGGTAGTCTGTTGTTCATATTTTTGTTACTCTAATGGATGGTAGTCTTGTCATTATGGAAGGTAGTTTGTTGTCGATATCTTTGTTACTCCAATGGATGGTAGCCTTGTCATTATGGAAGGTAGTATGTTGTCGATATCTTTGTTACTCCAATAGATGGTAGCCTTGTCATTATGGAAGGTAGTTTGTTGTCGATATTTTTGTTACTCCAATGGATGGTATCGTTGTCACTATGGATGGTAGTCTATTGTTGAGATTTTTGTTATTGCAATTGATTGTAGCCTTCTCATTATGGAACGTAGTCTGTTGTTGATGTTTTTGTTACTCCAATGGATGGTATCATTGTCATTATGGATGGTAGTTTTTTGTAGAGATTTATGTTATTCCAATGGATGGTAGCCTTGTCATTATAGAAGGTAGTCTATTGTCGATATTTTTGTTACTCCAATGGATGCTAGCCTTGTCATTATGGAAGGTAGTCCGTGGTCGATATTTTTGTTACTTCAATGGATGGTAGCCACGTCATTATAGAAGGTAGTTTGTTGTAGAGATTTTTGTTAATCCAATGGATGCTAGCCTTTTCAATAGGGAAGGTAGTCTATCGTTGTGATTTCTGTCACTCCAATGGATGGTAGCCTTGTCACTATGGAAGGTAGTCTGTTGTTCATATTTTTGTTACTCCAATGGATGGTAGCCTTGTCATTATGGAAGGTAGTCTATTGTTCATATTTTTGTCATTCCAATGGATTCTAGCCTTGTCATTATGGAAGGTTGTTTATTGTTGAGATTTTTGTTACTCCAATGGATTGTAGCCTTGTCATTATGGAAGGTAGTCTTATGTTGAGATTTTTGTTACTCCAATGGATGCTAGCCTTGTCATTATGGAAGGTAGTATGTCGTTGTGATTTATGTCACTCCAATGGATGGTAGCCTTGTCACAATGGAAGATGGTATGTTGTTCATATTTTTGTTACTCCAATGGATTGTAGCCTTGTTATTATGGAAGGTAGTATATTGTCGAGATTTTGGTTACTACAATGTATTGTAGCCTTGTCATTATGGAACATAGTCTATTGTAGATATTTTTGTTACTCCAATGCATGGTAGCCTTGTCATTCTGGAAGGTATTCTGTTGTCGATATTTTTGTTACTCCAATGGATGGTAGCATTATCATTATGGAAGGTAGTCTGTTGTCGATATATTTGTTACTCCAATGGATGGTAGCCTTCTCATTATGGAAGGTAGTTTGTTGTCGAGATTTTTGTTACTCTAATGGATGGTATCATTGTCATTATGGATGGTAGGCTTTTGTTGAGAATTTTGTTACTCCAATGGATGGTAGCCTTGTAATTATGGAACGTAGTCTGTTGTCGATGTTTTTGTTACTCCAATGGATGGTAGACTTGTCATTATGGAAGGTAGTCTGTTGTCAACATTTTTGTTACTCCAATGGATGCTAGCCTTGTCATTATGGAAGGAATTTTGTCATTGTTATTTCTGTCAGTCCAATGGATTGTAGCCTTGTCACTATGGAAGGTAGTTTGTTGTTCATATTTTTGGTAGTCGAATGGATGGTAGCCTTGTCATTATGGAAGGTTCTCAACTGTCAAGATTTTTGTTACTACAATGGATGGTAGCCTTGTCATTATGGAAGGTAGTCTGTTTTCGATAATTTTTTTACTCAATTGGATGGTAGCCTTGTCATTATGGAAGGTAGTCGGTTGTCGAGTTTTTTGTTACTCCAATGGATGGTATCATTGTCATTATGGATGGTAGTTTGTTGTCAAGATTTTTGTTATTCCAATGGATTGTAGCCTTTCCATTATGGAACGTATTCTGTTGTCGATGTTTTTGTTACTCCAATGGATGGTCGCCTTATCAGTATGGAAGGTAGTCTGTTGTTCATATTTTTGTTACTCTAATGGATGGTAGCCTTGTCATTATAAAAGGTAGTCTATTGTCGAGATTTTTGTTACTCCAATGGATGGTAGCCTAGTCATTATGGAAGGTAGTCTGTCGTGATTTCTATCACTCCAATGGATGGTAGCCTTGTCACTATGGAAGGTAGTATGTTGTTAATATTTTTGTTACTCCAATGGATGGTAGCCTTAACATTATGGAAGGTATTCTGTTATCGATATGTTGGTTACTATAATGGATGGTAGCCTTGTCATTATGTAACATAGTCTATTATAGGTTTTTTTGTTACTCCACTGCATGGTAGCCTTGTCATTATGGAAGGTAGTCTGTTAACTAGATTTTTGTTACTCCAATGGATGGTAGCCTTGTCATTATGGAAGGTAGTCTGTTGTCGAGATTTTTGTTACTCCAATGGATGCTAGCCTTGTCATTCTTTAAGGTAGTCATGCATTGTGATTTCTGTCACTCCAATGGATGGTAGCCTTGTCACTATGGAAGGTAGTCTGTTGTTCAGATTTTTGTTACTCCAATGGATGGTATCCTTGTCATTATGGAAGGTAGTCTGTTTTCGAGATTTTTTTTACTCCAATGGATGGTAGCCTTGTCATTATGGAAGGTAGTTTGTTGTCGATATTTTTGTTATTCCAATGGATGGTAACCTTGTCAATATGGAAGGTACTCTGTTGTCGATATTTTTGTTACTTCAATGGATGGGAGCCTTGTCATTATGGAATGTGGTCTGTTGTCGATATTTTTGTTACTTCAATAGATGGTAGCCTTGTCATTATGGAAGGTAGTATGTCGTTGTGATTTATTTCACTCCAATGGATGGTAGCCTTGTCATTCTGGAAGGTAGTCTCTTGTTCATATTTTTGTTACGCAAATAGATGGTAGCATTGTCATTATGGAAGGCAGTCTGTTGTCGAGACTTTGGTTACTACAATGGATGGTAGCCTTGTCATTATGGAACATAGTCTATTGTAGATATTTTTGATACTCCAATGTATTGTAGCCTTGTCATTATGGAAGGTAGTCTGTTGTCGAGATTTTTGTTACTCCAATGGATGGTATCATTGTCATTATGGATGGTAGTCTGTTGTCAATATTTTTGTTATTCCAATGGATGGTAGCCGTGTCACTATGGAAGGTAGTCTGTTGTTCATATTTTTGTTACTCCAATGGATGGTAGCCTTGTCATTATGGAAGGTAGTTTGTTGTCGATATCTTTGTTACTCCAATGGATGGTAGCCTTGTCATTATGGAAGGTAGTATGTCGTCGATATCATTGTTACTCCAATGGATGGTAGCCTTGTCATTATGGAAGGTAGTTTGTTGTCGATATTTTTTTACTCCAATGGATGGTATCATTGTCATTATGGATGGTAGTCTATTGTTGAGATTTTTGTTATTCCAATTGATTGTAGCCTTCTCATTATGGAATGTAGTCTGATGTCGATGTTTTTGTTACTCCAATGGATGGTACCGTTGTCATTATGCATGGTAGTTTGTTGTATAGATTATTGTTATTCCAATGGTTGGTAGCCTTGTCATTATGGAAGGTAGTCTATTGTCGATATCTTTGTTACTCCAATGGATGCTAGCCTTGTCATTATGGAAGGTAGTCCTTGGTCGACATTTTTGTTACTTCAATGGATGGTAGCCACGTCATTATGGAAGGTAGTTTGTTGTAGAGATTTTTGTTACTCCAATGGATGCTAGCCTTGTCATTAGGGAAGGTAGTCTATCGTTGTGATTTCTGTCACTCCAATGGATGGTAGCCTTGTCACTACGGAAGGTAGTCTGTTGTTCATATTTTTGTTACTCCAATGGATGGTAGCCTTGTCATTATGGAAGGTAGTCTATTGTCGATATTTTTGATACTCCAATGGATGGAAGCCTTGTCATTAAGGATGTTAGTCTGTTGTTCATATTTTTGTTACTCCAATGGATGGTAGCCTTGTCATTATGGATGTTAGTCTGTTGTTCATATTTTTGTTACTCCAATGGATGGTAGCCTTGTCATTATGGAAGGAAGTTTGTTGTCGATATCTTTGTTACTCCAATGGATGGTAGCCTTGTCATTATGCAAGGTAGTATGTCGTCGATATCATTGTTACTCCAATGGATGGTAGCCTTGTCATTATGGAAGGTAGTTTGTTGTCGATATTTTTTTACTCCAATGGATGGTATCATTGTCATTATGGATGGTAGTCTATTGTTGAGATTTTTGTTATTCCAATTGATTGTAGCCTTCTAATTATGGAATGTAGTCTGAGGTCGATGTTTTTGTTACTCCAATGGATGGTATCATTGTCATTATGGATGGTAGTTTGTTGTAGAGATTATTGTTATTCCAGTGGATGGTAGCCTTGTCATTATGGAAGTTAGTCTGTTGTCGATATTTTTGTTACTCCAATGGATGCTAGCCTTGACATTATGGAAAGTAGTCCTTGGTCGAGATTTTTGTTACTTCAATGAATGTTAGCCACGTCATTATGGAAGGTAGTTTGTTGTAGAGATTTTTGTTACTCCAATGGATGCTAGCCTTGTCATTAGGGAAGGTAGTATATCGTTGTGATTTCTGTCACTCCAATGGATGGTAGCCTTGTCACTACGGAAGGTAGTCTGTTGTTCATATTTTTGTTACTCCAATGGATGGTAGCCTTGTCATTATGGAAGGTAGTCTATTGTCGAGATTTTTGATACTCCAATGGATGGAAGCCTTGTCATTATGGAAGGTAGTCTGTTGTTCATATTTTTGTTACTCCAATGGATGGTAGCCTTGTCATTATGGAAGGTAGTCTATTGTCGAGATTTTTGTTACTCCAATGGATGGTAGCCTTGTCATTATGCAAGGTTGTCTGTTGTCGAGATTTTTGTTACTATAATGGATGGTAGCCTTAACATTATGGAAGGTATCATGTTATCGATATTTTTGGTACTCCAATGAATGGTAGCCTTGTCATTATGGAAGGTAGTCTGTTGTCTAGATTTTTGTTACTCCAATTGATTGTAGCCTTGTCATCATGGAAGGTAGTCTATTGTCGATATTTTTGCTATTCCATTGGATGGTAGCCTTGTCATTATGGAAGGTAGTATGTTGTTGAGATTTTTGTTACTCCAATGGATTCTAGCCTTGTCATCATGGAAGGTAGTTTGTCATTGTGATTTCTGTCACTCCAATGGATGGTAGCCTTGTCACTATGGAAGGTTGTCTGTTGTTCATATTTTTGTTACTCCAATGGACGGTAGCCTTGTCATTATGGAAGGTAGTCTATTATCGATATCTTTGTTACTCCAATGGATGCTAGCCTTGTCATTATGGAAGGTAGTCCTTGGTCGACATTTTTGTTACTTCAATGGATGGTAGCCACGTCATTATGGAAGGTAGTTTGTTGTAGAGATTTTTGTTACTCCAATAGATGCTAGCCTTGTCATTAGGGAAGGTAGTCTATCGTTGTGATTTCTGTCACTCCAATGGATGGTAGCCTTGTCACTACGGAAGGTAGTCTGTTGTTCATATTTTTGTTACTCCAATGGATGGTAGCCTTGTCATTATGGAAGGTAGTCTATTGTCGATATTTTTTATACTCCAATGGATGGAAGCCTTGTCATTATGGAAGGTAGTCTGTTGTTCATATTTTTGTTACTCCAATGGATGGTAGCCTTGTCATTATGGATGTTAGTCTGTTGTTCATATTTTTGTTACTCCAATGGATGGTAGCCTTGTCATTATGGAAGGTAGTTTGTTGTCGATATCTTTGTTACTCCAATGGATGGTATCCTTGTCATTATGCAAGGTAGTATGTCGTCGATATCATTGTTACTCCAATGGATGGTAGCCTTGTCATTATGGAAGGTAGTTTGTTGTCGATATTTTTTTACTCCAATGGATGGTATCATTGTCATTATGGATGGTAGTCTATTGTTGATATCTTTGTTACTCCAATTGATTGTAGCCTTCTCATTCTTTAAGGTAGTCATGCATTGTGATTTCTGTCACTCCAATGGATGGTAGCCTTGTCACTATGGAAGGTAGTCTGTTGTTCAGATTTTTGTTACTCCAATGGATGGTATCCTTGTCATTCTGGAAGGTAGTCTGTTTTCGAGATTTTTTTTACTCCAATGGATGGTAGCCTTGTCATTATGGAAGGTAGTTTGTTGTCGATATTTTTATTATTCCAATGGATGGTAACCTTGTCAATATGGAAGGTACTCTGTTGTCGATATTTTTGTTACTCCAATGGATGGGAGCCTTGTCATTATGGAATGTGGTCTGTTGTCGATATTTTTGTTACTTCAATGGATGGTAGCCTTTTCATTATGGAAGGTAGTATGTCGTTGTGATTTATTTCACTCCAATGGATGGTAGCCTTGTCATTCTGGAAGGTAGTCTCTTGTTCATATTTTTGTTACGCAAATAGATGGTAGCATTGTCATTATGGAAGGCAGTCTGTTGTCGAGACTTTGGTTACTACAATGGATGGTAGCCTTGTCATTATGGAACATAGTCTATTGTAGATGTTTTTGATACTCCAATGTATTGTAGCCTTATCATTATGGAAGGTAGTCTGTTGTCGAGATTTTTGTTACTCCAATGGATGGTATCATTGTCATTATGGATGGTAGTCTGTTGTCAAGATTTTTGTTATTCCAATGGATGGTAGCCTTGCCATTATGGAAGGTAGTCTGTTGTTGAGATTTTTGTTATTCCAATGGATGCTAGCCTTGTCATTATGGAAGGTAGTATGTCGTCGTGATTTCTGTCACTCCAATGGATGGTAGCCGTGTCACTATGGAAGGTAGTCTGTTGTTCATATTTTTGTAACTCCAATGGATGGTAGCCTTGTCATTATGGAAGGTAGTTTGTTGTCGATATCTTTGTTACTCCAATGGATGGTAGCCTTGTCATTATGGAAGGTAGTATGTCATCGATATCATTGTTACTCCAATGGATGGTAGCCTTGTCATTATGGAAGGTAGTTTTTTGTCGATATTTTTTTACTCCAATGGATGGTATCGTTGTCATTATGGATGGTAGTCTATTGTTGAGATTTTTGTTATTCCAATTGATTGTAGCCTTCTAATTATGGAACATAGTTTGAGGTCAATGTTTTTGTTACTCCAATGGATGGTACCGTTGTCATTATGCATGGTAGTTTGTTGTATAGATTATTGTTATTCCAATGGATGGTAGCCTTGTCATTATGGAAGGTAGTCTAATGTCGATATTTTTGTTACTCCAATGGATGCTAGCCTTGTCATTATGGAAGGTAGTCCTTGGTCGAGATTTTTGTTACTTCAATGGATGGTAGCCACGTCATTATGGAAGGTAGTTTGTTGTAGAGATTTTTGTTACTCCAATAGATGCTAGCCTTGTCATTAGGGAAGGTAGTCTATCGTTGTGATTTCTGTCACTCCAATGGATGGTAGCCTTGTCACTACGGAAGGTAGTCTGTTGTTCATATTTTTGTTACTCCAATGGATGGTAGCCTTGTCATTATGGAAGGTAGTCTATTGTCGAGATTTTTGATACTCCAATGGATGGAAGCCGTGTCATTATGGAAGGTAGTCTGTTGTTCATATTTTTGTTACTCCAATGGATGGTAGCCTTGTCATTATGGATTTTAGTCTGTTGTTCATATTTTTGTTACTCCAATGGATGGTAGCCTTGTCATTATGGAAGGAAGTTTGTTGTCGTTATCTTTGTTACTCCAATGGATGGTAGCCTTGTCATTATGCAAGGTAGTATGTCGTCGATATCATTGTTACTCCAATGGATGGTAGCCTTGTCATTATGGAAGGTAGTTTGTTGTCGATATTTTTTTACTCCAATGGATGGTATCATTGTCATTATGGATGGTAGTCTATTGTTGAGATTTTTGTTATTCCAATTGATTGTAGCCTTCTAATTATGGAATGTAGTCTGAGGTCGATGTTTTTGTTACTCCAATGGATGGTACCATTGTCATTATGGATGGTAGTTTGTTGTAGAGATTATTGTTATTCCAGTGGATGGTAGCCTTGTCATTATGGAAGGTAGTCTGTTGTCGATATTTTTGTTACTCCAATGGATGCTAGCCTTGACATTATGGAAAGTAGTCCTTGGTCGAGATTTTTGTTACTTCAATGAATGGTAGCCACGTCATTATGGAAGGTAGTTTGTTGTAGAGATTTTTGTTACTCCAATGGATGCTAGCCTTGTCATTAGGGAAGGTAGTATATCGTTGTGATTTCTGTCACTCCAATGGATGGTAGCCTTGTCACTACGGAAGGTAGTCTGTTGTTCATATTTTTGTTACTCCAATGGATGGTAGCCTTGTCATTATGGAAGGTAGTCTATTGTCGAGATTTTTGATACTCTAATGGATGGAAGCCTTGTCATTATGGAAGGTAGTCTGTTGTTCATATTTTTGTTACTCCAATGGATGGTAGCCTTGTCATTATGGAAGGTAGTCTATTGTCGAGATTTTTGTTACTCCAATGGATGGTAGCCTTGTCATTATGCAAGGTTGTCTGTTGTCGAGATTTTTGTTACTATAATGGATGGTAGCCTTAACATTATGGAAGGTATCATGTTATCGATATTTTTGGTACTCCAATGAATGGTAGCCTTGTCATTATGGAAGGTAGTCTGTTGTCTAGATTTTTGTTACTCCAATGGATTGTAGCCTTGTCATCATGGAAGGTAGTCTATTGTCGATATTTTTGCTATTCCATTGGATGGTAGCCTTGTCATTATGGAAGGTAGTATGTTGTTGAGATTTTTGTTACTCCAATGGATTCTAGCCTTGTCATCATGGAAGGTAGTTTGTCATTGTGATTTCTGTCACTCCAATGGATGGTAGCCTTGTCACTATGGAAGGTTGTCTGTTGTTCATATTTTTGTTACTCCAATGGACGGTAGCCTTGTCATTATGGAAGGTAGTCTATTGTCGATATCTTTGTTACTCCAATGGATGCTAGCCTTGTCATTATGGAAGGTAGTCCTTGGTCGACATTTTTGTTACTTCAATGGATGGTAGCCACGTCATTATGGAAGGTAGTTTGTTGTAGAGATTTTTGTTACTCCAATAGATGCTAGCCTTGTCATTAGGGAAGGTAGTCTATCGTTGTGATTTCTGTCACTCCAATGGATGGTAGCCTTGTCACAACGGAAGGTAGTCTGTTGTTCATATTTTTGTTACTCCAATGGATGGTAGCCTTGTCATTATGGAAGGTAGTCTATTGTCGATATTTTTGATACTCCAATGGATGGAAGCCTTGTCATTATGGAAGGTAGTCTGTTGTTCATATTTTTGTTACTCCAATGGATGGTAGCCTTGTCATTATGGATGTTAGTCTGTTGTTCATATTTTTGTTACTCCAATGGATGGTAGCCTTGTCATTATGGAAGGTAGTTTGTTGTCGATATCTTTGTTACTCCAATGGATGGTAGCCTTGTCATTATGCAAGGTAGTATGTCGTCGATATCATTGTTACTCCAATGGATGGTAGCCTTGTCATTATGGAAGGTAGTTTGTTGTCGATATTTTTTTACTCCAATGGATGGTATCATTGTCATTATGGATGGTAGTCTATTGTTGATATCTTTGTTACTCCAATTGATTGTAGCCTTCTCATTCTTTAAGGTAGTCATGCATTGTGATTTCTGTCACTCCAATGGATGGTAGCCTTGTCACTATAGAAGGTAGTCTGTTGTTCAGATTTTTGTTACTCCAATGGATGGTATCCTTGTCATTATGGAAGGTAGTCTGTTTTCGAGATTTTTTTTACTCCAATGGATGGTAGCCTTGTCATTATGGAAGGTAGTTTGTTGTCGATATTTTTGTTATTCCAATGGATGGTAACCTTGTCAATATGGAAGGTACTCTGTTGTCGATATTTTTGTTACTCCAATGGATGGGAGCCTTATCATTATGGAATGTGGTCTGTTGTCGATATTTTTGTTACTCCAATGGATGGTAGACTTGTCATTATGGAAGGTAGTATGTCGTTGTGATTTATTTCACTCCAATGGATGGTATCCTTGTCATTCTGGAAGGTAGTCTCTTGTTCATATTTTTGTTACGCAAATAGATGGTAGCATTGTCATTATGGAAGGCAGTCTGTTGTCGAGACTTTGGTTACTACAATGGATGGTAGCCTTGTCATTATGGAACATAGTCTATTGTAGATGTTTTTGATACTCCAATGTATTGTAGCCTTGTCATTATGGAAGGTAGTCTGTTGTCGAGATTTTTGTTACTCCAATGGATGGTATCATTGTCATTATGGATGGTAGTCTGTTGTCAAGATTTTTGTTATTCCAATGGATGGTAGCCTTGCCATTATGGAAGGTAGTCTGTTGTTGAGATTTTTGTTATTCCAATGGATGCTAGCCTTGTCATTATGGAAGGTAGTCTGTCGTTGTGATTTCTGTCACTCCAATGGATGGTAGCCGTGTCACTATGGAAGGTAGTCTGTTGTTCATATTTTTGTAACTCCAATGGATGGTAGCCTTGTCATTATGGGAGGTAGTTTGTTGTCGATATCTTTGTTACTCCAATGGATGGTAGCCTTGTCATTATGGAAGGTAGTATGTCGTCGATATCATTGTTACTCCAATGGATGGTAGCCTTGTCATTATGGAAGGTAGTTTGTTGTCAATATTTTTTTACTCCAATGGATGGTATCATTGTCATTATGGATGGTAGTCTATTGTTGAGATTTTTGTTATTCCAATTGATTGTAGCCTTCTCATTATGGAATGTAGTCTGATGTCGATGTTTTTGTTACTCCAATGGATGGTATCATTGTCATTATGGATGGTAGTTTGTTGTAGAGATTATTGTTATTCCAATGGATGGTAGCCTTGTCATTATGGAAGGTAGTCTGTTGTCGATATTTTTGTTACTCCAATGGATGCTAGCCTTGACATTATGGAAGGTAGTCCTTGGTCGAGATTTTTGTTACTTCAATGAATGGTAGCCACATCATTATGGAAGGTAGTTTGTTGTAGAGATTTTTGTTACTCCAATGGATGCTAGCCTTGTCATTAGGGAAGGTAGTCTATCATTGTGATTTCTGTCACTCCAATGGTTGGTAGCCTTGTCACTACGGAAGGTAGTTTGTTGTTCATATTTTTGTTACTCCAATGGATGGTAGCCTTGTCATTATGGAAGGTAGTCTATTGTCGAGATTTTTGATACTCCAATGGATGGAAGCCTTGTCATTATGGAAGGTAGTCTGTTGTTCATATTTTTGTTATTCCAATGGATGGTAGCCTTGTCATTATGGAAGGTAGTCTATTGTCGATATTTTTGTTACTCCAATGGATGGTAGCCTTGTCATTATGCAAGGTTGTCTGTTGTCGAGATTTTTGTTACTATAATGGATGGTAGCCTTAACATTATGGAAGGTATCATGTTATCGATATTTTTGGTACTCCAATGAATGGTAGCCTTGTCATTATGGAAGGTAGTCTGTTGTCTAGATTTTTGCTACTCCAATGGATTGTAGCCTTGTCATTATGGAAGGTAGTCTATTGTCGATATTTTTGCTATTCCATTGGATGGTAGCCTTGTCATTATGGAAGGTAGTATGTTGTTGAGATTTTTGTTACTCCAATGGATTCTAGCCTTGTCATCATGGAAGGTAGTCTGTCATTGTGATTTTTGTCACTCCAATGGATGGTAGCCTTGTCACTATGGAAGGTTGTCTGTTGTTCATATTTTTGTTACTCCAATGGACGGTAGCCTTGTCATTATGGAAGGTAGTCTATTGTCGATATCTTTGTTACTCCAATGGATGCTAGCCTTGTCATTATGGAAGGTAGTCCTTGGTCGACATTTTTGTTACTTCAATGGATGGTAGCCACGTCATTATGGAAGGTAGTTTGTTGTACAGATTTTTGTTACTCCAATGGATGCTAGCCTTGTCATTAGGGAAGGTAGTCTATCGTTGTGATTTCTGTCACTCCAATGGATGGTAGCCTTCTCACTACGGAAGGTAGTCTGTTGTTCATATTTTTGTTACTCCAATGGATGGTAGCCTTGTCATTATGGAAGGTAGTCTATTGTCGATATTTTTGATACTCCAATGGATGGAAGCCTTGTCATTATGGAAGGTAGTCTGTTGTTCATATTTTTGTTACTCCAATGGATGGTAGCCTTGTCATTATGGATGTTAGTCTGTTGTTCATATTCTTGTTACTCCAATGGATGGTAGCCTTGTCATTATGGAAGGTAGTTTGTTGTCGATATCTTTGTTACTCCAATGGATGGTAGCCTTGTCATTATGCAAGGTAGTATGTCGTCGATATCATTGTTACTCCAATGGATGGTAGCCTTGTCATTATGGAAGGTAGTTTGTTGTCGATATTTTTTTACTCCAATGGATGGTATCATTGTCATTATGGATGTAGTCTATTGTTGAGATTTTTGTTATTCCAATTGATTGTAGCCTTCTCATTATGGAATGTAGTCTGATGTCGATGTTTTTGTTACTCCAATGGATGGTATCATTGTCATTATGGATGGTAGTTTGTTGTAGAGATTATTGTTATTCCAATGGATGGTAGCCTTGTCATTATGGAAGGTAGTCTGTTGTCGATATTTTTGTTACTCCAATGGATGCTAGCCTTGACATTATGGAAGGTAGTCCCAGGTCGATATTTTTGTTACTTCAATGAATGGTAGCCATGTCATTATGGAAGGTAGTTTGTTGTAGAGATTTTTGTTACTCCAATGGATGCTAGCCTTGTCATTAGGGAAGGTAGTCTATCGTTGTGATTTCTGTCACTCCAATGGATGGTAGCCTTGTCACTACGGAAGGTAGTCTGTTGTTCATATTTTTGTTACTCCAATGGATGGTAGCCTTGTCATTATGGAAGGTAGTCTATTGTCGAGATTTTTGATACTCCAATGGATGGAAGCCTTGTCATTATGGAAGGTAGTATGTTGTTCATATTTTTGTTACTCCAATGGATGGTAGCCTTGTCATTATGGAAGGTAGTCTATTGTCGATATTTTTGTTACTCCAATGGATGGTAGCCTTGTCATTATGCAAGGTTGTCTGTTGTCGAGATTTTTGTTACTATAAAGGATGGTAGCCTTAACATTATGGAAGGTATCATGTTATCGATATTTTTGGTACTCCAATGAATGGTAGCCTTGTCTTTATGGAAGGTAGTCTGTTGTCTAGATTTTTGTTACTCCAATGGATTGTAGCCTTGTCATTATGGAAGGTAGTCTATTGTCGATATTTTTGCTATTCCATTGGATGGTAGCCTTGTCATTATGGAAGGTAGTATGTTGTTGAGATTTTTGTTACTCCAATGGATTCATGCCTTGTCATCATGGAAGGTAGTCTGTCATTGTGATTTCTGTCACTCTAATGGATGGTAGCCTTGTCACTATGGAAGGTTATCTGTTGTTCATATTTTTGTTACTCCAATGGACGGTAGCCTTGTCATTATGGAAGGTAGTCTATTATCGATATCTTTGTTACTCCAATGGATGCTAGCCTTGTCATTATGGAAGGTAGTCCTTGGTCGACATTTTTGTTACTTCAATGGATGGTAGCCACGTCATTATGGAAGGTAGTTTGTTGTAGAGATTTTTTTTTACTCCAATGGATGCTAGCCTTGTCATTAGGGAAGGTAGTCTATCGTTGTGATTTCTGTCACTCCAATGGATGGTAGCCTTGTCACTACGGAAGGTAGTCTGTTGTTCATATTTTTGTTACTCCAATGGATGGTAGCCTTGTCATTATGGAAGGTAGTCTATTGTCGATATTTTTGATACTCCAATGGATGGAAGCCTTGTTATTATGGAAGGTAGTCTGTTGTTCATATTTTTGTTACTCCAATGGATGGTAGCCTTGTCATTATGGATGTTAGTCTGTTGTTCATATTTTTGTTACTCCAATGGATGGTAGCCTTGTCATTATGGAAGGTAGTTTGTTGTCGATATCTTTGTTACTCCAACGGATGGTAGCCTTGTCATTATGCAAGGTAGTATGTCGTCGATATCATTGTTACTCCAATGGATGGTAGCCTTGTCATTATGGAAGGTAGTTTGTTGTCGATATTTTTTTACTCCAATGGATGGTATCATTGTCATTATGGATGGTAGTCTATTGTTGAGATTTTTGTTATTCCAATTGATTGTAGCCTTCTCATTATGGAATGTAGTCTGATGTCGATGTTTTTGTTACTCCAATGGATGGTATCATTGTCATTATGGATGGTAGTTTGTTGTAGAGATTATTGTTATTCCAATGGATGGTAGCCTTGTCATTATGGAAGGTAGTCTGTTGTCGATATTTTTGTTACTCCAATGGATGCTAGCCTTGACATTATGGAAGGTAGTCCTTGGTCGAGATTTTTGTTACTTCAATGAATGGTAGCCACGTCATTATGGAAGGTAGTTTGTTGTAGATATTTTTGTTACTCCAATGGATGCTAGCCTTGTCATTAGGGAAGGTAGTCTATCATTGTGATTTCTGTCACTCCAATGGATGGTAGCCTTGTCACTACGGAAGGTAGTCTGTTGTTCATATTTTTGTTACTCCAATGGATGGTAGCCTTGTCATTATGGAAGGTAGTCTATTGTCGAGATTTTTGATACTCCAATGGATGGAATCCTTGTCATTATGGAAGGTAGTCTGTTGTTCATATTTTTGTTACTCCAATGGATGGTAGCCTTGTCATTATGGAAGGTAGTCTATTGTCGATATTTTTGTTACTCCAATGGATGGTAGCCTTGTCATTATGCAAGGTTGTCTGTTGTCGAGATTTTTGTTACTATAATGGATGGTAGCCTTAACATTATGGAAGGTATCATGTTATCGATATTTTTGGTACTCCAATGAATGGTAGCCTTGTCATTATGGAAGGTAGTCTGTTGTCTAGATTTTTGTTACTCCAATGGATTGTAGCCTTGTCATTATGGAAGGTAGTCTATTATCGATATTTTTGCTATTCCATTGGATGGTAGCCTTGTCATTATGGAAGGTAGTATGTTGTTGAGATTTTTGTTACTCCAATGGATTCTAGCCTTGTCATCATGGAAGGTAGTCTGTCATTGTGATTTCTGTCACTCCAATGGATGGTAGCCTTGTCACTATGGAAGGTTGTCTGTTGTTCATATTTTTGATACTCCAATGGACGGTAGCCTTGTCATTATGGAAGGTAGTCTATTGTCGATATCTTTCTTACTCCAATGGATGCTAGCCTTGTCATTATGGAAGGTAGTCCTTGGTCGACATTTTTGTTACTTCAATGGATGGTAGCCACGTCATTATGGAAGGTAGTTTGTTATAGAGATTTTTGTTACTCCAATGGATGCTAGCCTTGTCATTAGGGAAGGTAGTCTATCGTTGTGATTTCTGTCACTCCAATGGATGGTAGCCTTGTCACTACGGAAGGTAGTCTGTTGTTCATATTTTTGTTACTTCAATGGATGGTAGCCTTGTCATTATGGAAGGTAGTCTATTGTCGAGATTTTTGATACTCCAATGGATGGAAGCCTTGTCATTATGGAAGGTAGTCTGTTGTTCATATTTTTGTTACTCCAATGGATGGTAGCCTTGTCATTATGGAAGGTAGTCTATTGTCGATATTTGTGTTACTTCAATGGATGGTAGCCTTGTCAGTATGGAAGGTTGTCTGTTGTCGAGATTTTTGTTACTATAATGGATGGTAGCCTTAACATTATGGAAGGTATTATGTTATCGATATTTTTGGTACTCCAATGCATGGTAGCCTTGTCATTATGGAAGGTAGTCTGTTGTCTAGATTTTTGTTACTCCAATGGATTGTAGCCTTGTCATTATGGAAGGTAGTCTATTGTCGAGATTTATTTTATTCCATTGGATGGTAGCCTTGTCATTATGGAAGGTAGTATGTTGTTGAGATTTTTGTTACTCCAATGGATTCTAGCCTTGTCATCATGGAAGGTAGTCTGTCATTGTGATTTCTGTCACTCCAATGGATGGTAGCCTTGTCACTATGGAAGGTTGTCTGTTGTTCATATTTTTGTTACTCCAATGGACGATAGCCTTGTCATTATGGAAGGTAGTTTGTTGTCGATATATTTGTTACTCCAATGGATGGTAGCCTTGTCATTATGGAAGGTAGTATGTTGTCGATATCTTTGTTACTCCTATGGATGGTAGCCTTGTCATTATGGAATGTAGTTTGTTGTCGATGTTTTTGTTACTCCAATGGATGGTATCGTTATGATTATGGATGGTAGTCTATTGTTGAGATTTTTGTTATTCCAATTGATTGTAGCCTTCTTATTATGGAACGTAGTCTGTTGTCGATGTTTTTGTTAGTCCAATGGATGGTATCGTTGTCATTATGGATGGTAGTTTGTTGTAGAGATTTCTGTTATTCCAATGGATTGTAGCCTTGTCATTATGGAAGGTAGTCTATTATCGATATTTTTGTTACTCCAATGGATGCTAGCCTTGTCATTATGGAAGGTAGTCCGTGGTCAATATTTTTGTTACTTCAATGGATGGTAGCCACGTCATTATGGAAGTTAGTCTGTTGTCGAGATTTTTGTTACTCCAATGGATGGTAGCATTATCATTATGGAAGGTAGTCTGTTGTCGATATTCTTGTTACTCCAATGGATGGTAGCCTCTTAATTATGGAAGGTAGTATGTTGTTGATATCTTTGTTACTCCAATGGATTGTAGCCTTGTCATTATGGAAGGTAGTCTGTTGTCGAGATTTTTGTTACTCCAATGGATGGTATCATTGTCATTATGGATGGTAGTCTGTTGTCAAGATTTTTGTTATTCCAATGGATGGTAGCCTTGTCATTATGGAAGGTAGTCTGTTGTTGAGATTTTTGTTATTCCAATGGATGCTAGCCTTGTCATTATGGAAGGTAGTCTGTCGTTGTGATTTCTGTCACTCCAATGGATGGTAGCCGTGTCACTATGGAAGGTAGTCTGTTGTTCATATTTTTGTTACTCCAATGGATGATAGCCTTGTCATTATGGAAGGTAGTTTGTTGTCGATATCTTTGTCACTCCAATGGATGGTAGCCTTGTCATTATGGAAGGTAGTATGTTGTCGATATCTTTGTTACTCCAATGGATGGTAGCCTTGTCATTATGGAAGGTAGTTTGTTGTCGATATTTTTGTTACTCCAATGGATGGTATCGTTATGATTATGGATGGTAGTCTATTGTTGAGATTTTTGTTATTCCAATTGATTGTAGCCTTCTCATTATGGAACAAAGTCTGTTGTCGATGTTTTTGTTACTCCAATGGATGGTATCATTGTCATTATGGATGGTAGTCTGTTGTCAAGATTTTTGTTATTCCAATGGATGGTAGCCTTGTCATTATGGAAGGTAGTCTGTTGTTGAGATTTTTGTTATTCCAATGGATGCTAGCCTTGTCATTATGGAAGGTAGTCTGTCGTTGTGATTTCTGTCACTCCAATGGATGGTAGCCGTGTCACTATGGAAGGTAGTCTGTTGTTCATATTTTTGTTACTCCAATGGATGATAGCCTTGTCATTATGGAAGGTAGTTTGTTGTCGATATCTTTGTTACTCCAATGGATGGTAGCCTTGTCATTATGGAAGGTAGTATGTTGTCGATATCTTTGTTACTCCAATGGATGGTAGCCTTGTCATTATGGAAGGTAGTTTGTTGTCGATATTTTTGTTACTCCAATGGATGGTATCGTTATGATTATGGATGGTAGTCTATTGTTGAGATTTTTGTTATTCCAATTGATTGTAGCCTTCTCATTATGGAACATAGTCTGTTGTCGATGTTTTTGTTAGTCCAATGGATGGTATCGTTGTCATTATGGATGGTAGTTTTTTGTAGAGATTTCTGTTATTCCAATGGATTGTAGCCTTGTCATTATGGAAGGTAGTCTATTGTCGATATTTTTGTTACTCCAATGGATGCTAGCCTTGTCATTATGGAAGGTAGTCCGTGGTCGATATTTTTGTTACTTCAATGGATGGTTGCAACATCATTATGGAAGGTAGTTTGTTGTAGAGATTTTTGTTGCTCCAATGGATGCTAGCCTTTTCATTAGGGAAGGTAGTCTATCGTTGTGATTTCTGTCACTCCAATGGATGGTAGCCTTGTGACTATGGAAGGTAGTCTGTTGTTCATATTTTTGTTACTCCAATGGATGGTAGCCTTGTCATTATGGAAGGTAGTCTATTGTCGAGATTTTTGATACTCCAATGGATGGAAGCCTTGCCATTATGGAAGGTAGTTTGTTGTTCATATTTTTGTTACTCCAATGCATGGTAGCCTTGTCATTATGGAAGGTAGTCTATTGTCGATATTTTTGTTACTCCAATGGATGGTAGCCTTGTCATTATGGAAGGTTGTTTGTTGTCGAGATTTTTGTTACTATAATGGATGGTAGCCTTAACATTATGGAAAGTATTATGTTATCGATATTTTTGGTACTCCAATGCATGGTAGCCTTGTCATTATGGAAGGTAGTCTATTTTCTAGATTTTTGTTACTCCAATGGATTGTAGCCTTGTCATTATAGAAGGTAGTCTATTGTCGAGATTTTTGTTATTCCATTGGATGGTAGCCTTGTCATTATGGAAGGTAGTATGTTGTTGACATTTTTGTTACTCCAATGGATTCTAGCCTTGTCATCATGGAAGGTAGTCTGTCATTGTGATTTCTATCACTCTAATGGATGGTAGCCTTGTCACTATGGAAGGTTGTCTGTTGTTCATATTTTTGTTAATCCAATGGACGATAGCCTTGTCATTATGGAAGGTAGTCTATTGTCGATATTTTTGCTATTCCATTGGATGGTAGCCTTGTCATTATGGAAGGTAGTATGTTGTTGAGATTTTTGTTACTCCAATGGATTCTAGCCTTGTCATCATGGAAGGTAGTCTGTCATTGTGATTTCTGTCACTCCAATGGATGGTAGCCTTGTCACTATGGAAGGTTGTCTGTTGTTCATATTTTTGATACTCCAATGGACGGTAGCCTTGTCATTATGGAAGGTAGTCTATTGTCGATATCTTTCTTACTCCAATGGATGCTAGCCTTGTCATTATGGAAGGTAGTCCTTGGTCGACATTTTTGTTACTTCAATGGATGGTAGCCACGTCATTATGGAAGGTAGTTTGTTATAGAGATTTTTGTTACTCCATCGGATGCTAGCCTTGTCATTAGGGAAGGTAGTCTATCGTTGTGATTTCTGTCACTCCAATGGATGGTAGCCTTGTCACTACGGAAGGTAGTCTGTTGTTCATATTTTTGTTACTTCAATGGATGGTAGCCTTGTCATTATGGAAGGTAGTCTATTGTCGAGATTTTTGATACTCCAATGGATGGAAGCCTTGTCATTATGGAAGGTAGTCTGTTGTTCATATTTTTGTTACTCCAATTGATGGTAGCCTTGTCATTATGGAAGGTAGTCTATTGTCGATATTTGTGTTACTTCAATGGATGGTAGCCTTGTCAGTATGGAAGGTTGTCTGTTGTCGAGATTTTTGTTACTATAATGGATGGTAGCCTTAACATTATGGAAGGTATTATGTTATCGATATTTTTGGTACTCCAATGCATGGTAGCCTTGTCATTATGGAAGGTAGTCTGTTGTCTAGATTTTTGTTACTCCAATGGATTGTAGCCTTGTCATTATGGAAGGTAGTCTATTGTCGAGATTTATTTTATTCCATTGGATGGTAGCCTTGTCATTATGGAAGGTAGTATGTTGTTGAGATTTTTGTTACTCCAATGGATTCTAGCCTTGTCATCATGGAAGGTAGTCTGTCATTGTGATTTCTGTCACTCCAATGGATGGTAGCCTTGTCACTATGGAAGGTTGTCTGTTGTTCATATTTTTGTTACTCCAATGGACGATAGCCTTGTCATTATGGAAGGTAGTTTGTTGTCGATATATTTGTTACTCCAATGGATGGTAGCCTTGTCATTATGGAAGGTAGTATGTTGTCGATATCTTTGTTACTCCTATGGATGGTAGCCTTGTCATTATGGAATGTAGTTTGTTGTCGATGTTTTTGTTACTCCAATGGATGGTATCGTTATGATTATGGATGGTAGTCTATTGTTGAGATTTTTGTTATTCCAATTGATTGTAGCCTTCTTATTATGGAACGTAGTCTGTTGTCGATGTTTTTGTTAGTCCAATGGATGGTATCGTTGTCATTATGGATGGTAGTTTGTTGTAGAGATTTCTGTTATTCCAATGGATTGTAGCCTTGTCATTATGGAAGGTAGTCTATTATCGATATTTTTGTTACTCCAATGGATGCTAGCCTTGTCATTATGGAAGGTAGTCCGTGGTCAATATTTTTGTTACTTCAATGGATGGTAGCCACGTCATTATGGAAGTTAGTCTGTTGTCGAGATTTTTGTTACTCCAATGGATGGTAGCATTATCATTATGGAAGGTAGTCTGTTGTCGATATTCTTGTTACTCCAATGGATGGTAGCCTCTTAATTATGGAAGGTAGTATGTTGTTGATATCTTTGTTACTCCAATGGATTGTAGCCTTGTCATTATGGAAGGTAGTCTGTTGTCGAGATTTTTGTTACTCCAATGGATGGTATCATTGTCATTATGGATGGTAGTCTGTTGTCAAGATTTTTGTTATTCCAATGGATGGTAGCCTTGTCATTATGGAAGGTAGTCTGTTGTTGAGATTTTTGTTATTCCAATGGATGCTAGCCTTGTCATTATGGAAGGTAGTCTGTCGTTGTGATTTCTGTCACTCCAATGGATGGTAGCCGTGTCACTATGGAAGGTAGTCTGTTGTTCATATTTTTGTTACTCCAATGGATGATAGCCTTGTCATTATGGAAGGTAGTTTGTTGTCGATATCTTTGTCACTCCAATGGATGGTAGCCTTGTCATTATGGAAGGTAGTATGTTGTCGATATCTTTGTTACTCCAATGGATGGTAGCCTTGTCATTATGGAAGGTAGTTTGTTGTCGATATTTTTGTTACTCCAATGGATGGTATCGTTATGATTATGGATGGTAGTCTATTGTTGAGATTTTTGTTATTCCAATTGATTGTAGCCTTCTCATTATGGAACAAAGTCTGTTGTCGATGTTTTTGTTACTCCAATGGATGGTATCATTGTCATTATGGATGGTAGTCTGTTGTCAAGATTTTTGTTATTCCAATGGATGGTAGCCTTGTCATTATGGAAGGTAGTCTGTTGTTGAGATTTTTGTTATTCCAATGGATGCTAGCCTTGTCATTATGGAAGGTAGTCTGTCGTTGTGATTTCTGTCACTCCAATGGATGGTAGCCGTGTCACTATGGAAGGTAGTCTGTTGTTCATATTTTTGTTACTCCAATGGATGATAGCCTTGTCATTATGGAAGGTAGTTTGTTGTCGATATCTTTGTTACTCCAATGGATGGTAGCCTTGTCATTATGGAAGGTAGTATGTTGTCGATATCTTTGTTACTCCAATGGATGGTAGCCTTGTCATTATGGAAGGTAGTTTGTTGTCGATATTTTTGTTACTCCAATGGATGGTATCGTTATGATTATGGATGGTAGTCTATTGTTGAGATTTTTGTTATTCCAATTGATTGTAGCCTTCTCATTATGGAACATAGTCTGTTGTCGATGTTTTTGTTAGTCCAATGGATGGTATCGTTGTCATTATGGATGGTAGTTTTTTGTAGAGATTTCTGTTATTCCAATGGATTGTAGCCTTGTCATTATGGAAGGTAGTCTATTGTCGATATTTTTGTTACTCCAATGGATGCTAGCCTTGTCATTATGGAAGGTAGTCCGTGGTCGATATTTTTGTTACTTCAATGGATGGTTGCAACATCATTATGGAAGGTAGTTTGTTGTAGAGATTTTTGTTGCTCCAATGGATGCTAGCCTTTTCATTAGGGAAGGTAGTCTATCGTTGTGATTTCTGTCACTCCAATGGATGGTAGCCTTGTGACTATGGAAGGTAGTCTGTTGTTCATATTTTTGTTACTCCAATGGATGGTAGCCTTGTCATTATGGAAGGTAGTCTATTGTCGAGATTTTTGATACTCCAATGGATGGAAGCCTTGCCATTATGGAAGGTAGTTTGTTGTTCATATTTTTGTTACTCCAATGCATGGTAGCCTTGTCATTATGGAAGGTAGTCTATTGTCGATATTTTTGTTACTCCAATGGATGGTAGCCTTGTCATTATGGAAGGTTGTTTGTTGTCGAGATTTTTGTTACTATAATGGATGGTAGCCTTAACATTATGGAAAGTATTATGTTATCGATATTTTTGGTACTCCAATGCATGGTAGCCTTGTCATTATGGAAGGTAGTCTATTTTCTAGATTTTTGTTACTCCAATGGATTGTAGCCTTGTCATTATAGAAGGTAGTCTATTGTCGAGATTTTTGTTATTCCATTGGATGGTAGCCTTGTCATTATGGAAGGTAGTATGTTGTTGACATTTTTGTTACTCCAATGGATTCTAGCCTTGTCATCATGGAAGGTAGTCTGTCATTGTGATTTCTATCACTCTAATGGATGGTAGCCTTGTCACTATGGAAGGTTGTCTGTTGTTCATATTTTTGTTACTCCAATGGACGATAGCCTTGTCATTATGGAAGGTAGTTTGTTGTCGATATCTTTGTTACTCCAATGGATGGTAGCCTTGTCATTATGGAACATAGTCTATTGTAGATATTTTTGTTACTCCAATGTATGGTAGCCTTGTCATTATGGAAGGTAGTCTGTTGTCGAGATTTTTGTTACTCCAATGGATGGTAGCATTATCATTATGGAAGGTAGTCTGTTGTCGATATTCTTGTTACTCCAATGGATGGTAGCCTTGTAATTATGGAAGGTAGTATGTTGTCGATATCTTTGTTACTCCAATGGATTATAGCCTTGTCATTATGGAAGGTAGTCTGTTGTCGAGATTTTTGTTACTCCAATGGATGGTATCATTGTCATTATGAATGGTAGTCTGTTGTCAAGATTTTTGTTATTCCAATGGATGGTAGCCTTGTCATTATGGAAGGTAGTCTGTTGTTGAGATTTTTGTTATTCCAATGGATGCTAGCCTTGTCATTATGGAAGGTAGTCTATCATTGTGATTTCTGTCACTCCAATGGATGGTAGCCGTGTCACTATGGAAGGTAGTCTGTTGTTCATATATTTGTTACTCC
The DNA here is from genome assembly GCA_948472305.1 of Vicia faba. NCBI lineage: Eukaryota > Viridiplantae > Streptophyta > Magnoliopsida > Fabales > Fabaceae > Vicia > Vicia faba. Next base: position 529,547,209 of record OX451741.1, read on the forward strand.
AATGGATGGTAGCCTTTTCATTATGGAAGGTAGTTTTTTATCGATATCTTTGTTACTCCAATGGATGGTAGCCTTGTCATTATGGAAGGTAATATGTCGTCGATATCATTGTTACTCCAATGGATGGTAGCCTTGTCATTATGGAAGGTAGTTTGTTGTCGATATTTTTTTACTCCAATGGATGGTATCATTGTCATTATGGATGGTAGTCTATTATTGAGATTTTTGTTATTCCAATTGATTGTAGCCTTCTCATTATGGAACGTAGTCTGATGTTGATGTTTTTGTTACTCCAATGGATGGTATCGTTGTCATTATGGATGGTAGTTTGTTGTAGAGATTATTGTTATTCCAATGGATGGTAGCCTTGTCATTATGGAAGGTAGTATATTATCGATATTTTTGTTACTCCAATGGATGCTAGCCTTGTCATTATGGAAGGTAGTCCAAGGTCGAGATTTTTGTTACTTCAATGGATGGTAGACACGTCATTATGGAAGGTAGTTTGTTGTAGAGATTTTTGTTACTCCAATGGATGCTAGCCTTGTCATTAGGGAAGGTAGTCTATCGTTGTGATTTCTGTCACTCCATTGATGGTAGCCTTGTCACTACGGAAGGTAGTTTGTTGTTCATATTTTTGTTACTCCAATGGATGGTAGCCTTGTCATTATGGAAGGTAGTCTATTGTCGAGATTTTTGATACTCCAATGGATGGAAGCCTTGTCATTATGAAAGGTAGTCTGTTGTTCATATTTTTGTTACTCCAATGGATGGTAGCCTTGTAATTATGGAAGGTAGTCTATTGTCGATATTTTTGTTACTCCAATGGATGGTAGCCTTGTCATTATGGAAGGTTATCTATTGTCGAGATTTTTGTTACTATAATGGATGGTAGCCTTAACATTATGGAAGGTATTATGTTATCGATAATTTTGGTACTCCAATGCATGGTAGCCTTGTCATTATTGAAGGTAGTCTGTTGTCTAGATTTTTGTTACTCCAATGGATTGTAGCCTTGTCATTATGGAAGGTAGTCTATTGTCGAGATTTTTGTTCTTCGATTGGATGGTAGCCTTGTCATTACGGAAGGTAGTATGTTTGTGAGATTTTTGTTACTCCAATGGATTCTAGCCTTGTCATCATGGAAGGTAGTCTATCATTGTGATTTCTGTCACTCCAATGGATGGTAGCCTTGTCACTATGGAAGGTTGTCTGTTGTTCATATTTTTGTTACTCCAATGGATGGTAGCCTTGTCATTATGGAAGGTAGTATGTTGTCGATATCTTTGTTACTCCAATGGATGGTAGCCTTGTCATTATGGAAGGTAGTTTGTTGTCGATATTTTTTTACTCCAATGGATGGTATCGTTGTCATTATGGATGGTAGTCTATTGTTGAGATTTTTGTTATTCCAATTGATTGTAGCCTTCTCATTATGGAACGTAGTCTGATGTCGATGTTTTTGTTACTCAAATGGATGGTATCATTGTCATTATGGATGGTAGTTTGTTGTAGAGATTATTGTTATTCCAATGGATCGTAGCCTTGTCATTATGGAAGGTAGTCTATTGTCGTTATTTTTGTTACTCCAATGGATGCTAGGCTTGTCATTATGGAAGGTAGTCCTTGGTCAACATTTTTGTTACTTCAATGGATGGTAGCCACGTTATTATGGAAGGTAGTTTGTTGTAGAGATTTTTGTTACTCCAATGGATACTAGCCTTGTCATTAGGGAAGGTAGTCTATCGTTGTGATTTCTGTCACTCCAATGGATGGTAGCCTTGTCACTACGGAAGGTAGTCTGTTGTTCATATTTTTGTTACTTCAATGGATGGTAGCCTTGTCATTATGGAAGGTTGTCTGTTGTCGAGATTTTTGTTACTCCAATGGATGGTAGCCTTGTCATTATGGATGTAGTCTGTTTTCGAGATTTTTGTTACTCCAATGGATGCTAGCCTTGTCACTATGGAAGGTATGTTCATATTTTTGTGACTCCAATGGATTGTAGCCTTGTCATTATGGAAGGTAGTTTGTTGTCGAGATTTATGTTATTCCAATGGATGCTAGCCTTGTCATTATGGAAGGTAGTCTGTCGTTGTGATTTATGTCACTCCAATGGATGGTAGCCTTGTCACTATGGAAGGTAGTCTGTTGTCGAGATTTTTGTTACTCCAATGGATGATAGCCTTGTCATTATGGAAGTTAGTCTATTGTCGAGATTTTTGTTACTCTAATGGATGGTAGCCTTGTCATTACAGAAGGTAGTTTGTTGTCGATATTTTTGTTACTCCAATGGATGCTAGCCTTGTCATTATGAAAGATAGTATGTTATCGATATCTTTGTTACTCTAATTGATTGTAGCCTTGTCATTATGGAAGGTAGTCTGTTGTCGAGATTTTTGTTACTCCAATGGATGCTAGCCTTATCATTATGGAAGGTAGTCTGTCGTTGTTATTTATGTCACTCCAATGGATGGTAGCCTTGTCATTATGGAAGGTAGTCTGTATTCGAGATTTTTGTTACTCCAATGGATGGTAGCCTTGTCATTATGGAAGGTAGTCTATTTTCGATATTTTGGTTACTACAATGGATGGTAGCCTTAACATTATGGAAGGTATTCTGTTATCGATATTTTGGTTACTATAATGGATGGTAGCCTTGTCATTATGGAACATAGTCTATTGTAGAATTTTTATTTACTCCAATGCATGGTAGCCTTGTCATTATGGAAGGTAATTTGTTAACTAGATTTTTGTAACTCCAATGGATGGTAGCCTTGTCACTATGGAAGTTAGTCTGTTGTTCAGATTTTTGTTACTCCAATGGATGGTATCCTTGTCATTCTAGAAGGTAGTCTGTCATTGTGATTTCTGTCACTCCAATGGATGGTAGCCTTGTCATTATGGAAGGTAGTTTTTTGTCCATATTTTTGTTATTCCAATGGATGGTAACCTTGTCATTATGGAAGGTACTCTGTTGTCGATATTTTTGTTACTCCAATGGATGGGAGCCTTGTCATTATGGAAGGTGGTCTGTTTTCGATATTTTTGTGACTTCAATTGATTGTAGCCTTGTCATTATGGAACATAGTATATTGTAGATATTTTTGTTACTCCAATGTATGGTAGCCTTGTTATTATGGAAGCTAGTCTGTTGTCGAGATTTTTGTTACTCCAATGGATGGTAGCATTAAGATTATGGAAGGTAGTCTGTTGTCGATATTCTTGTTACTCCAATGAATGGTAGCCTTGTCATTAGGGAAGGTAGTATGTTGTCGATATCTTTGTTACTCCAATGGATTGTAGCCTTGTCATTATGGAAGGTAGTCTATTGTCGAGATTTTTGTTACTCCAATGGATGGTATCGTTGTCATTATGGATGGTAGTCTGTTGTCGAGAATTTTGTTACTCCAATGGATGGTAGCCTTGTCATTATGGAACGTAGTCCTGTTGTCGATGTTTTTGTTACTCCAATGGATGGTAGCCTTGTCATTATGGAAGGTAGTTTGTTGTCAAGATTTTTGTTACTCCAATGGATGCTAGCCTTGTCATTATGGAAGGTAGTCTGTCGTTGTGATTTCTGTCACTCCAATGGATGCTAGCCGTGTCACTATGGAAGGTAGTCTGTTGTTCATATTTTTGTTATTCCAATGGATGGTAGCCTTGTCGTTATGGAAGGTAGTTTGTTGTCGATATCTTTGTTACTCCAATGGATGGTAGCCTTGTCATTATGGAAGGTAGTATGTCGTTGATATCATTGTTACTCCAATGGATGGTAGCCTTGTCATTATGGAAGGTAGTTTGTTGTCGATATTTTTTTAGTCCAATGGATGGTATCGTTCTCATTACGGATGGTAGTCTATTTTTGAGATTTTTGTTATTCCAATTGATTGTAGCCTTCTCATTATGGAACGTAGTCTGATGTCGATGTTTTTGTTACTCCAATGGATGGTATCGTTGTAATTATGGTTGGTAGTTTGTTGTAGAGATTATTGATATTCCAATGGATGGTAGCCTTGTCATTATGGAAGGTAGTCTATTGTCGATATTTTTGTTACTCCAATGGATGCTAGCCTTGTCATTATGGAATGTAGTCCGTGGTCGAGATTTTTGTTACTTCAATGGATGGTAGCCACGTCATTATGGAAGGTAGTTTGTTGTAGAGATTTTTGTTACTCCAATGGATGCTAGCCTTGTCATTATGGAAGGTAGTTTGTTGTTCATATTTTTGTTACTTCAATGGATGGTAGCCTTGTCATTATGGAAGGTAATCTATTGTCGAGATTTTTGTTACTCCAATGGATGGTAGCCTTGTGATTATGGAATATAGTCTATTGTAGATTTTTTTGTTACTCCAATGCATGGTAGCCTTGTCATTATGGAAGGTAGTTTGTTAACTAGATTTTTGTTACTCCAATGGATGGTAGCCTTGTCATTATGGAAGGTAGTCTGTTGTCGAGATTTTTGTTACTCCAATGGATGCTAGCCTTGTCATTCTAGAAGGTAGTCAGTCATTGTGATTTTTGTCACTCCAATGGATGGTAGCCTTGTCACTATGGAAGGTAGTCTGTTGTTCAGATTTTTGTTACTCCAATGGATGGTATCCTTGTCATTATGGAAGGTAGTCTGTTTTTGAGATTTTTTTTACTCCAATGGATGGTAGCCTTGTCATTATGGAAGGTAGTTTTTTGTCGATATTTTTGTTATTCCAATGGATGGTAACCTTGTCATTATGGAAGGTACTTTGTTGTCGATATTTTTGTTACTCCAATGGATGGGAGCCTTGTCATTATGGAAGGTGGTATGTTGTCGATATTTTTGTTACTTCAATGGATGGTAGCCTTGTCATTATGGAAGGTAGTATGTCGTTGTGATTTATTTCACTCCAATGGATGGTAGCCTTGTCATTATGGAACATAGTCTATTGTAGATATTTTTGTTACTCCAATGTATGGTAGCCTTGTCATTATGGAAGGTAGTCTATTGTCGAGATTTTTGTTACTCCAATGGATGGTACCATTATCATTATGGAAGGTAGTCTGTTGTCGATATTCTTGTTACTCCAATGGATGGTAGCCTTGGAATTATGGAAGGTAGTATGTTGTCGATATCTTTGTTACTCCAATGGATTGTAGCCTTGTCATTATGGAAGGTAGTCTGTTGTCGAGATTTTTGTTACTCCAATGGATGGTATCATTGTCATTATGAATGGTAGTCTGTTGTCAAGATTTTTGTTATTCCAATGGATGGTAGCCTTGTCATTATGGAAGGTAGTCTGTTGTTGAGATTTTTGTTATTCCAATGGATGCTAGCCTTGTCATTATGGAAGGTAGTCTGTCGTTGTGATTTTTGTCACTCCAATGGATGGTAGCCGTGTCACTATGGAAGGTAGTTTGTTGTTCATATTTTTTGTTACTCCAATGGATGGTAGCCTTGTCATTATGGAAGGTAGTTTGTTGTCGATATCTTTGTTACTCCAATGGATGGTAGCCTTGTCATTATGGAAGGTAGTATGTCGTCTATATCATTGTTACTCCAATGGATGGTAGCCTTGTCATTATGGAAGGTAGTTTGTTATCGATATTTTTTTACTCCAATGGATGGTATCGTTGTCATTATGGATGGTAGTCTATTGTTGAGATTTTTGTTATTCCAATTGATTGTAGCCTTCTCATTATGGAACGTAGTCTGATGTCGATGTTTTTGTTACTCCAATGGATGGTATCGTTGTCATTATGGATGGTAGTTTGTTGTAGAGATTATTGTTATTCCAATGGATGCTAGCCTTGTCATTATGGAAGGTAGTCTATTGTCGATATTTTTGTTACTCCAATGTATGCTAGCCTTGTCATTATGGAAGGTAGTCCTTGGTCGAGATTTTTGTTACTTCAATGGATGGTAGCCATGTCATTATGGAAGGTAGTTTCTTGTAGAGATTTTTGTTACTCCAATGGATGCTAGCCTTGTCATTAGGGAAGGTAGTCTATCGTTGTGATTTCTGTCACTCCAATGGATGGTAGCCTTGTAACTACGGAAGGTAGTCTGTTGTTCATATTTTTGTTACTCCAATGGATGGTAGCCTTGTCATTATGGAAGGTAGTCTATTGTCGAGATTTTTGATACTCCAATTGATGGAAGCCTTGTCATTATGGAAGGTAGTCTGTTGTTCATATTTTTGTTACTCCAATGGATGGTAGCCTTGTCATTATGGAAGGTAGTCTATTGTCGAGATTTTTGTTACTCCAATGGATGGTAGCCTTGTCATTATGGAAGGTTGTCTGTTGTCGAGATTTTTGTTACTATAATGGATGGTAGCCTTAACATTATGGAAGGTATTATGTTATCGATATTTTTGGTACTCCAATGCATGGTAGCCTTGTCATTATGGAAGGTAGTTTGTTAACTAGATTTTTGTTACTCCAATGGATGGTAGCCTTGTCATTATGGAAGGTAGTCTGTTGTCGAGATTTTTGTTACTCCAATGGATGCTAGCCTTGTCATTCTAGAAGGTAGTCAGTCATTGTGATTTTTGTCACACCAATGGATGGTAGCCTTGTCACTATGGAAGGTAGTCTGTTGTTCAGATTTTTGTTACTCCAATGGATGGTATCCTTGTCATTATGGAAGGTAGTCTGTTTTCGAGATTTTTTTTACTCCAATGGATGGTAGCCTTGTCATTATGGAAGGTAGTTTGTTGTCGATATTTTTGTTATTCCAATGGATGGAAACCTTGTCATTATGGAAGGTACTCTGTTGTCGATATTTTTGTTACTCCAATGGATGGGAGCCTTGTCATTATGGAAGGTGGTCTGTTGTTGTTAGTTATTTCACTCCAATGGATGGTAGCCTTGTCATTATGGAACATAGTCTATTGTAGATATTTTTGTTACTCCAATGTATGGTAGCCTTGTTATTATGGAAGCTAGTCTGTTGTCGAGATTTTTGTTACTCCAATGGATGGTAGCATTATCATTATGGAAGGTAGTCTGTTGTCGATATTCTTGTTACTCCAATGAATGGTAGCCTTGTCATTATGGAAGGTAGTATGTTGTCGATATCTTTGTTACACCAATGGATTGTAGCCTGTTCATTATGGAAGGTAGTCTATTGTCGAGATTTTTGTTACTCCAATGGATGGTATCGTTGTTATTATGCATGGTAGTCTGTTGTCGAGAATTTTGTTACTCCAATGGATGGTAGCCTTGTCATTATGGAACGTAGTCTGTTGTCGAAGTTTTTGTTACTCCAATGGATGGTAGCCTTGTCATTATGGAAGGTAGTTTGTTGTCAAGATATTTGTTATTCTAATGGATGGTAGCCTTGTCATTATGGAAGGTAGTCTGTTGTTGAGATTTTTGTTACTCCAATGGATGCTAGCCTTGTCATTATGGAAGGTAGTCTGTCGTTGTGATTTCTGTCACTCCAATGGATGCTAGCCGTGTCACTATGGAAGGTAGTCTGTTGTTCATATTTTTGTTATTCCAATGGATGATAGCCTTGTCGTTATGGAAGGTAGTTTGTTGTCGATATCTTTGTTACTCCAATGGATGGTAGCCTTGTCATTATGGAAGGTAGTATGTCGTTGGTATCATTGTTACTCCAATGGATGGTAGCCTTGTCATTATGGAAGGTAGTTTGTTGTCGATATTTTTTTAGTCCAATGGATGTTATCGTTCTCATTACGGATGGTAGTCTATTTTTGAGATTTTTGTTATTCCAATTGATTGTAGCCTTCTCATTATGGAACGTAGTCTGATGTCGATGTTTTTGTTACTCCAATGGATGGTATCGTTGTAATTATGGTTGGTAGTTTGTTGTAGAGATTATTGATATTCCAATGGATGGTAGCCTTGTCATTATGGAAGGTAGTCTATTGTCGATATTTTTGTTACTCCAATGGATGCTAGCCTTGTCATTATGGAATGTAGTCCGTGGTCGAGATTTTTGTTACTTCAATGGATGGTAGCCACGTCATTATGGAAGGTAGTTTGTTGTAGAGATTTTTGTTACTCCAATGGATGCTAGCCTTTTCATTATGGAAGGTAGTTTGTTGTTCATATTTTTGTTACTTCAATGGATGGTAGCCTTGTCATTATGGAAGGTAATCTATTGTCGAGATTTTTGTTACTCCAATGGATGGTAGCCTTGTGATTATGGAAGGTTGTCTATTGTCGGGATTTTATTTACAATAATGGATGGTAGCCTTAACATTATGGAAGGTATTCTGTTATCGATATTTTGGTTACTATAATGGATGGTAGCCTTGTCATTATGGAACATAGTCTATTGTAGATTTTTTTGTTACTCCAATGCATGGTAGCCTTGTCATTATGGAAGGTAGTTTGTTAACTAGATTTTTGTTACTCCAATGGATGGTAGCCTTGTCATTATGGAAGGTAGTCTGTTGTCGAGATTTTTGTTACTCCAATGGATGCTAGCCTTGTCATTCTAGAAGGTAGTCAGTCATTGTGATTTTTGTCACTCCAATGGATGGTAGCCTTGTCACTATGGAAGGTAGTCTGTTGTTCATATTTTTGTTACTCCAATGGATGGTATCCTTGTCATTATGGAAGGTAGTCTGTTTTCGAGATTTTTTTTACTCCAATGGATGGTAGCCTTGTCATTATGGAAGGTAGTTTGTTGTCGATATTTTTGTTATTCCAATGGATGGCAACCTTGTCATTATGGAAGGTACTCTGTTGTCGATATTTTTGTTACTCCAATGGATGGGAGCCTTGTCATTATGGAAGGTGGTCTGTTGTTGTTAGTTATTTCACTCCAATGGATGGTAGCCTTGTCATTATGGAACATAGTCTATTGTAGATATTTTTGTTACTCCAATGTATGGTAGCCTTGTTATTATGGAAGGTAGTCTATTGTCGAGATTTTTGTTACTCCAATGGATGCTACCATTATCATTATGGAAGGTAGTCTGTTGTCGATATTCTTGTTACTCCAATGGATGGTATCCTTGTCATTATGGAAGGTAGTATGTTGTCGATATCTTTGTTACTCCAATGGATTGTAGCCTTGTCATTATGGAAGGTTGTCTGTTGTCGAGATTTTTGTTACTCCAATGGATGGTATCATTGTCATTATGAATGGTAGTCTGTTGTCAAGATTTTTGTTATTCCAATGGATGGTAGCCTTGTCATTATGGAAGGTAGTCTGTTGTTGAGATTTTTGTTACTCCAATGGATGGTATCCTTGTCATTCTGGAAGGTAGTCTGTTTTTGAGATTTTTTTTACTCCAATGGATGGTAGCCTTGTCATTATGGAAGGTACTCTGTTGTCGATATTTTTGTTACTCCAATGGATGGGAGCCTTGCCATTATGGAAGGTGGTCTGTTGTCGATATTTTTGTTACTTCAATGGATGGTAGCCTTGTCATTATGGAAGGTAGTATGTCGTTGTGATTTATTTCACTCCAATGGATGGTAGCCTTGTCATTATGGAACATAGTCTATTGTAGATATTTTTGTTAATCCAATGTATGGTAGCCTTGTCATTATGGAAGGTAGTCTATTGTTGAGATTTTTGTTACTCCAATGGATGGTACCATTATCATTATGGAAGGTAGTCTGTTGTCGATATTCTTGTTACTCCAATGGATGGTAGCCTTGTAATTATGGAAGGTAGTATGTTGTCGATATCTTTGTTACTCCAATGGATTGTAGCCTTGTCATTATGGAAGGTAGTCTGTTGTCGAGATTTTTGTTACTCCAATGGATGGTATCATTGTCATTATGAATGGTAGTCTGTTGTCAAGATTTTTGTTATTCCAATGGACGGTAGCCTTGTCATTATGGAAGGTAGTCTGTTTGTTGAGATTTTTGTTATTCCAATGGATGCTAGCCTTGTCATTATGGAAGGCAGTCTGTCGTTGTGATTTCTGTCACTCCAATGGATGGTAGCCGTGTCACTATGGAAGGTAGTTTGTTGTTCATATTTTTTGTTACTCCAATGGATGGTAGCCTTGTCATTATGGAAGGTAGTTTGTTGTCGATATCTTTGTTACTCCAATGGATGGTAGCCTTGTCATTATGGAAGGTAGTATGTCGTCGATATCATTTTTACTTCAATGGATGGTAGCCTTGTCATTATGGAAGGTAGTTTGTTATCGATATTTTTTTACTCCAATGGATGGTATCGTTGTCATTATGGATGGTTGTCTATTGTTGAGATTTTTGTTATTCCAATTGATTGTAGCCTTCTCATTATGGAACGTAGTCTGATGTCGATGTTTTTGTTACTCCAATGGATGGTATCGTTGTCATTATGGATGGTAGTTTGTTGTAGAGATTATTGTTATTCCAATGGATGCTAGCCTTGTCATTATGGAAGGTAGTCTATTGTCGATATTTTTGTTACTCCAATGTATGCTAGCCTTGTCATTATGGAAGGTAGTCCTTGGTCGAGATTTTTGTTACTTCAATGGATAGTAGCCATGTCATTATGGAAGGTAGTTTCTTGTAGAGATTTTTGTAACTCCAATGGATGCTAGCCTTGTCATTAGGGAAGGTAGTCTATCGTTGTGATTTCTGTCACTCCAATGGATGGTAGCCTTGTAACTACGGAAGGTAGTCTGTTGTTCATATTTTTGTTACTCCAATGGATGGTAGCCTTGTCATTATGGAAGGTAGTCTATTGTCGAGATTTTTGATACTCCAATGGATGGAAGCCTTGTCATTATGGAAGGTAGTCTGTTGTTCAGATTTTTGTTACTCCAATGGATGGTATCCTTGTCATTATGGAAGGTAGTCTGTTTTCGAGATTTTTTTTACTCCAATGGATGGTAGCCTTGTCATTATGGAAGGTAGTTTGTTGTCGATATTTTTGTTATTCCAATGGATGGCAACCTTGTCATTATGGAAGGTACTCTGTTGTCGATATTTTTGTTACTCCAATGGATGGGAGCCTTGTCATTATGGAAGGTGGTCTGTTGTTGTTAGTTATTTCACTCCAATGGATGGTAGCCTTGTCATTATGGAACATAGTCTATTATAGATATTTTTGTTACTCCAATGTATGGTAGCCTTGTTATTATGGAAGGTAGTCTATTGTCGAGATTTTTGTTACTCCAATGGATGGTACCATTATCATTATGGAAGGTAGTCTGTTGTCGATATTCTTGTTACTCCAATGGATGGTATCCTTGTCATTATGGAAGGTAGTATGTTGTCGATATCTTTGTTACTCCAATGGATTGTAGCCTTGTCATTATGGAAGGTAGTCTGTTGTCGAGATTTTTGTTACTCCAATGGATGGTATCATTGTCATTATGAATGGTAGTCTGTTGTCAAGATTTTTGTTATTCCAATGGATGGTAGCCTTGTCATTATGGAAGGTGGTCTGTTGTTGAGGTTTTTGTTACTCCAATGGATGGTATCCTTGTCATTATGGAGGGTAGTCTGTTTTTGAGATTTTTTTTACTCCAATGGATGGTAGCCTTGTCATTATGGAAGGTACTCTGTTGTCGATATTTTTGTTACTCCAATGGATGGGAGCCTTGTCATTATGGAAGGTGGTCTGTTGTCGATATTTTTGTTACTTCAATGGATGGTAGCCTTGTCATTATGGAAGGTAGTATGTCGTTGTGATTTATTTCACTCCAATGGATGGTAGCCTTGTCATTATGGAACATAGTCTATTGTAGATATTTTTGTTACTCCAATGTATGGTAGCCTTGTCATTATGGAAGGTAGTCTATTGTTGAGATTTTTGTTACTCCAATGGATGGTACCATTATCATTATGGAAGGTAGTCTGTTGTCGATATTCTTGTTACTCCAATGGATGGTAGCCTTGTAATTATGGAAGGTAGTATGTTGTCGATATCTTTGTTACTCCAATGGATTGTAGCCTTGTCATTATGGAAGGTAGTCTGTTGTCGAGATTTTTGTTACTCCAATGGATGGTATCATTGTCATTATGAATGGTAGTCTGTTGTCAAGATTTTTGTTATTCCAATGGATGGTAGCCTTGTCATTATGGAAGGTAGTCTGTTGTTGAGATTTTTGTTATTCCAATGGATGCTAGCCTTGTCATTATGGAAGGCAGTCTGTCGTTGTGATTTCTGTCACTCCAATGGATGGTAGCCGTGTAACTATGGAAGGTAGTTTGTTGTTCATATTTTTTGTTACTCCAATGGATGGTAGCCTTGTCATTATGGAAGGTAGTTTGTTGTCGATATCTTTGTTACTCCAATGGATGGTAGCCTTTTCATTATGGAAGGTAGTATGTCGTCGATATCATTTTTACTTCAATGGATGGTAGCCTTGTCATTATGGAAGGTAGTTTGTTATCGATATTTTTTTACTCCAATGGATGGTATCGTTGTCATTATGGATGGTTGTCTATTGTTGAGATTTTTGTTATTCCAATTGATTGTAGCCTTCTCATTATGGAACGTAGTCTGATGTCGATGTTTTTGTTACTCCAATGGATGGTATCGTTGTCATTATGGATGGTAGTTTGTTGTAGAGATTATTGTTATTCCAATGGATGCTAGCCTTGTCATTATGGAAGGTAGTCTATTGTCGATATTTTTGTTACTCCAATGTATGCTAGCCTTGTCATTATGGAAGGTAGTCCTTGGTCGAGATTTTTGTTACTTCAATGGATAGTAGCCATGTCATTATGGAAGGTAGTTTCTTGTAGAGATTTTTGTAACTCCAATGGATGCTAGCCTTGTCATTAGGGAAGGTAGTCTATCGTTGTGATTTCTGTCACTCCAATGGATGGTAGCCTTGTAACTACGGAAGGTAGTCTGTTGTTCATATTTTTGTTACTCCAATGGATGGTAGCCTTGTCATTATGGAAGGTAGTCTATTGTCGAGATATTTGATACTCCAATGGATGGAAGCCTTGTCATTATGGAAGGTAGTCTGTTGTTCAGATTTTTGTTACTCCAATGGATGGTATCCTTGTCATTATGGAAGGTAGTCTGTTTTCGAGATTTTTTTTACTCCAATGGATGGTAGCCTTGTCATTATGGAAGGTAGTTTGTTGTCGATATTTTTGTTATTCCAATGGATGGCAACCTTGTCATTATGGAAGGTACTCTGTTGTCGATATTTTTGTTACTCCAATGGATGGGAGCCTTGTCATTATGGAAGGTGGTCTGTTGTTGTTAGTTATTTCACTCCAATGGATGGTAGCCTTGTCATTATGGAACATAGTCTATTGTAGATATTTTTGTTACTCCAATGTATGGTAGCCTTGTTATTATGGAAGGTAGTCTATTGTCGAGATTTTTGTTACTCCAATGGATGGTACCATTATCATTATGGAAGGTAGTCTGTTGTCGATATTCTTGTTACTCCAATGGATGGTATCCTTGTCATTATGGAAGGTAGTATGTTGTCGATATCTTTGTTACTCCAATGGATTGTAGCCTTGTCATTATGGAAGGTAGTCTGTTGTCGAGATTTTTGTTACTCCAATGGATGGTATCATTGTCATTATGAATGGTAGTCTGTTGTCAAGATTTTTGTTATTCCAATGGATGGTAGCCTTGTCATTATGGAAGGTAGTCTGTTGTTGAGGTTTTTGTTACTCCAATGGATGGTATCCTTGTCATTATGGAGGGTAGTCTGTTTTTGAGATTTTTTTTACTCCAATGGATGGTAGCCTTGTCATTATGGAAGGTACTCTGTTGTCGATATTTTTGTTACTCCAATGGATGGGAGCCTTGTCATTATGGAAGGTGGTATGTTGTCGATATTTTTGTTACTTCAATGGATGGTAGCCTTGTCATTATGGAAGGTAGTATGTCGTTGTGATTTATTTCACTCCAATGGATGGTAGCCTTGTCATTATGGAACATAGTCTATTGTAGATATTTTTGTTACTCCAATGTATGGTAGCCTTGTCATTATGGAATGTAGTCTATTGTTGAGATTTTTGTTACTCCAATGGATGGTACCATTATCATTATGGAAGGTAGTCTGTTGTCGATATTCTTGTTACTCCAATGGATGGTAGCCTTGTAATTATGGAAGGTAGTATGTTGTCGATATCTTTGTTACTCCAATGGATTGTAGCCTTGTCATTATGGAAGGTAGTCTGTTGTCGAGATTTTTGTTACTCCAATGGATGGTATCATTGTCATTATGAATGGTAGTCTGTTGTCAAGATTTTTGTTATTCCAATGGATGGTAGCCTTGTCATTATGGAAGGTAGTCTGTTGTTGAGATTTTTGTTATTCCAATGGATGCTAGCCTTGTCATTATGGAAGGCAGTCTGTCGTTGTGATTTCTGTCACTCCAATGGATGGTAGCCGTGTAACTATGGAAGGTAGTTTGTTGTTCATATTTTTTGTTACTCCAATGGATGGTAGCCTTGTCATTATGGAAGGTAGTTTGTTGTCGATATCTTTGTTACTCCAATGGATGGTAGCCTTGTCATTATGGAAGGTAGTATGTCGTCGATATCATTTTTACTTCAATGGATGGTAGCCTTGTCATTATGGAAGGTAGTTTGTTATCGATATTTTTTTACTCCAATGGATGGTATCGTTGTCATTATGGATGGTAGTCTATTGTTGAGATTTTTGTTATTCCAATTGATTGTAGCCTTCTCATTATGGAACGTAGTCTGATGTCGATGTTTTTGTTACTCCAATGGATGGTATCGTTGTCATTATGGATGGTAGTTTGTTGTAGAGATTATTGTTATTCCAATGGATGCTAGCCTTGTCATTATGGAAGGTAGTCTATTGTCGATATTTTTGTTACTCCAATGTATGCTAGCCTTGTCATTATGGAAGGTAGTCCTTGGTCGAGATTTTTGTTACTTCAATGGATAGTAGCCATGTCATTATGGAAGGTAGTTTCTTGTAGAGATTTTTGTTACTCCAATGGATGCTAGCCTTGTCATTAGGGAAGGTAGTCTATCGTTGTGATTTCTGTCACTCCAATGGATGGTAGCCTTGTAACTACGGAAGGTAGTCTGTTGTTCATATTTTTGTTACTCCAATGGATGGTAGCCTTGTCATTATGGAAGGTAGTCTATTGTCGAGATTTTTGATACTCCAATGGATGGAAGCCTTGTCATTATGGAAGGTAGTCTGTTGTTCATATTTTTGTTACTCCAATGGATGGTAGCCTTGTCATTATGGAAGGTAGTCTATTGTCGAGATTTTTGTTACTCCAATGGATGGTAGCCTTGTCATTATGGAAGGTTGTCTGTTGTCGAGATTTTTGTTACTATAATGGATGGTAGCCTTAACATTATGGAAGGTATTATGTTATCGATATTTTTGGTACTCCAATGCATGGTAGCCTTGTCATTATGGAAGGTAGTTTGTTAACTAGATTTTTGTTACTCCAATGGATGGTAGTCTTGTCATTATGGAAGGTAGTCTGTTGTCGAGATTTTTGTTACTCCAATGGATGCTAGCCTTGTCATTCTAGAAGGTAGTCAGTCATTGTGATTTTTGTCACTCCAATGGATGGTAGCCTTGTCACTATGGAAGGTAGTCTGTTGTTCAGATTTTTGTTTCTCCAATGGATGGTATCCTTGTCATTATGAAAGGTAGTATGTTTTCGAGATTTTTTTTACTCCAATGGATGGTAGCCTTGTCATTATGGAAGGTAGTTTGTTGTCGATATTTTTGTTATTCCAATGGATGGTAACCTTGTCATTATGGAAGGTACTCTGTTGTCGATATTTTTGTTACTCCAATGGATGGGAGCCTTGTCATTATGGAAGGTGGTCTGTTGTCGATATTTTTGTTACTTCAATGGATGGTAGCCTTGTCATTATGGAAGGTAGTATGTCGTTGTGATTTATTTCACTCCAATGGATGGTAGCCTTGTCATTATGGAACATAGTCTATTGTAGATATTTTTGTTACTCCAATGTATGGTAGCCTTGTCATTATGGAAGGTAGTCTATTGTCGAGATTTTTGTTACTCCAATGGATGGTACCATTATCATTATGGAAGGTAGTCTGTTGTCGATATTCTTGTTACTCCAATGGATGGTAGCCTTGTAATTATGGAAGGTAGTATGTTGTCGATATCTTTGTTACTCCAATGGATTGTAGCCTTGTCATTATGGAAGGTAGTCTGTTGTCGAGATTTTTGTTACTCCAATGGATGGTATCATTGTCATTATGAATGGTAGTCTGTTGTCAAGATTTTTGTTATTCCAATGGATGGTAGCCTTGTCATTATGGAAGGTAGTCTGTTGTTGAGATTTTTGTTATTCCAATGGATGCTAGCCTTGTCATTATGGAAGGTAGTCTGTCGTTGTGATTTCTGTCACTCCAATGGATGGTAGCCGTGTCACTATGGAAGGTAGTTTATTGTTCATATTTTTTGTTACTCCAATGGATGGTAGCCTTGTCATTATGGAAGGTAGTTTGTTTTCGATATCTTTGTTACTCCAATGGATGGTAGCCTTGTCATTATGGAAGGTAGTATGTCGTCGATATCATTGTTACTCCAATGGATGGTAGCCTTGTCATTATGGAAGGTAGTTTGTTATCGATATTTTTTTACTCCAATGGATGGTATCATTGTCATTATGGATGGTAGTCTATTGTTGAGATTTTTGTTATTCCAATTGATTGTAGCCTTCTCATTATGGAACGTAGTCTGATGTCGATGTTTTTGTTACTCCAATGGATGGTATCGTTGTCATTATGGATGGTAGTTTGTTGTAGAGATTATTGTTATTCCAATGGATGCTAGCCTTGTCATTATGGAAGGTAGTCTATTGTCGATATTTTTATTACTCCAATGTATGCTAGCCTTGTCATTATGGAAGGTAGTCCTTGGTCGAGATTTTTGTTACTTCAATGGATGGTAGCCATGTCATTATGGAAGGTAGTTTCTTGTAGAGATTTTTGTTACTCCAATGGATGCTAGCCTAGTCATTAGGGAAGGTAGTCTATCGTTGTGATTTCTGTCACTCCAATGGATGGTAGCCTTGTAACTACGGAAGGTAGTCTGTTGTTCATATTTTTGTTACTCCAATGGATGGTAGCCTTGTCATTATGGAAGGTAGTCTATTGTCGAGATTTTTGATACTCCAATGGATGGATGCCTTGTCATTATGGAAGGTAGTCTGTTGTTCATATTTTTGTTACTCCAATGGATGGTAGCCTTGTCATTATGGAAGGTAGTCTATTGTCGAGATTTTTGTTACTCCAATGGATGGTAGCCTTGTCATTATGGAAGGTTATCTGTTGTCGAGATTTTTGTTACTATAATGGATGGTAGCCTTAACATTATGGAAGGTATTATGTTATCGATATTTTTGGTACTCCAATGCATGGTAGCCTTGTCATTATGAAAGGTAGTTTGTTAACTAGATTTTTGTTACTCCAATGGATGGTAGTCTTGTCATTATGGAAGGTAGTCTGTTATCGAGATTTTTGTTACTCCAATGGATGCTAGCCTTGTCATTCTAGAAGGTAGTCAGTCATTGTGATTTTTGTCACTCCAATGGATGGTAGCCTTGTCACTATGGAAGGTAGTCTGTTGTTCAGATTTTTGTTTCTCCAATGGATGGTATCCTTGTCATTATGGAAGGTAGTATGTTTTCGAGATTTTTTTTACTCCAATGGATGGTAGCCTTGTCATTATGGAAGGTAGTTTGTTGTCGATATTTTTGTTATTCCAATGGATGGTAACCTTGTCATTATGGAAGGTACTCTGTTGTCGATATTTTTGTTACTCCAATGGATGGGAGCCTTGTCATTATGGAAGGTGGTCTATTGTCGATATTTTTGTTACTTCAATGGATGGTAGCCTTGTCATTATGGAAGGTAGTATGTCGTTGTGATTTATTTCACTCCAATGGATGGTAGCCTTCTCATTATGGAACATAGTCTATTGTAGATATTTTTGTTACTCCAATGTATGGTAGCCTTGTCATTATGGAAGGTAGTCTATTGTCGAGATTTTTGTTACTCCAATGGATGGTACCATTATCATTATGGAAGGTAGTCTGTTGTCGATATTCTTGTTACTCCAATGGATGGTAGCCTTGTAATTATGGAAGGTAGTATGTTGTCGATATCTTTGTTACTCCAATGGATTGTAGCCTTGTCATTATGGAAGGTAGTCTGTTGTCGAGATTTTTGTTACTCCAATGGATGGTATCATTGTCATTATGAATGGTAGTCTGTTGTCAAGATTTTTGTTATTCCAATGGATGGTAGCCTTGTCATTATGGAAGGTAGTCTATTGTTGAGATTTTTGTTATTCCAATGGATGCTAGCCTTGTCATTATGGAAGGTAGTCTGTCGTTGTGATTTCTGTCACTCCAATGGATTGTAGCCGTGTCACTATGGAAGGTAGTTTATTGTTCATATTTTTTGTTACTCCAATGGATGGTAGCCTTGTCATTATGGAAGGTAGTTTGTTTTCGATATCTTTGTTACTCCAATGGATGGTAGCCTTGTCATTATGGAAGGTAGTATGTCGTCGATATCATTGTTACTCCAATGGATGGTAGCCTTGTCATTATGGAAGGTAGTTTGTTATCGATATTTTTTTACTCCAATGGATGGTATCGTTGTCATTATGGATGGTAGTCTATTGTTGAGATTTTTGTTATTCCAATTGATTGTAGCCTTCTCATTATGGAACGTAGTCTGATGTCGATGTTTTTGTTACTCCAATGGATGGTATCGTTGTCATTATGGATGGTAGTTTGTTGTAGAGATTATTGTTATTCCAATGGATGCTAGCCTTGTCATTATGGAAGGTAGTCTATTGTCGATATTTTTATTACTCCAATGTATGCTAGCCTTGTCATTATGGAAGGTAGTCCTTGGTCGAGATTTTTGTTACTTCAATGGATGGTAGCCATGTCATTATGGAAGGTAGTTTCTTGTAGAGATTTTTGTTACTCCAATGGATGCTAGCCTAGTCATTAGGGAAGGTAGTCTATCGTTGTGATTTCTGTCACTCCAATGGATGGTAGCCTTGTAACTACGGAAGGTAGTCTGTTGTTCATATTTTTGTTACTCCAATGGATGGTAGCCTTGTCATTATGGAAGGTAGTCTATTGTCGAGATTTTTGATACTCCAATGGATGGAAGCCTTGTCATTATGGAAGGTAGTCTGTTGTTCATATTTTTGTTACTCCAATGGATGGTAGCCTTGTCATTATGGAAGGTAGTCTATTGTCGAGATTTTTGTTACTCCAATGGATGGTAGCCTTGTCATTATGCAAGGTTGTCTGTTGTCGAGATTTTTGTTACTATAATGGATGGTAGCCTTAACATTATGGAAGGTATTATGTTATCGATATTTTTGGTACTCCAATGCATGGTAGCCTTGTCATTATGGAAGGTAGTCTGTTGTCTAGATTTTTGTTACTCCAATGGATTGTAGCCTTGTCATTATGGAAGGTAGTCTAATGTCGAGATTTTTGTTATTCCAATGGATGGTAGCCTTGTCATTATGGAAGGTAGTATGTTGATGAGATTTTTGTTACTCCAATGGATTCTAGCCTTGTCATCATGGAAGGTAGTCTGTCATTGTGATTTTTGTCACTCCAATGGATGGTAGCCTTGTCACTATGGAAGGTTGTCTGTTGTTCATATTTTTGTTACTCCAATGGACCGTAGCCTTGTCATTATTGAAGGTAGTTTGTTGTCGATATCTTTGTTACTCCAATGGATGGTAGCCTTGTCATTATGGAAGGTAGTATGTTGTCGATATCTTTGTTACTCCAATGGATGGTAACCTTGTCATTATGGAAGGTAGTTTGTTGTCGATATTTTTGTTACTCCAATGGATGGTATCGTTATGATTATGGATGGTAGTCTATTGTTGAGATTTTTGTTATTCCAATTGATTGTAGCCTTCTCATTATGGAATGTAGTCTGTTGTCGATGTTTTTGTTAGTCCAATGTATGGTATCATTGTCATTATGGATGGTAGTTTGTTGTAGAGATTTCTGTTATTCCAATGGATTGTAGCCTTGTCATTATGGAAGGTAGTCTACTGTCGAATATTTTTGTTACTCCAATGGATGTTAGCCTTGTCATTATGGAAGGTAGTCCGTGGTCGATATTTTTGTTACTTCAATGGATGGTAGCCACGTCATTATGGAAGGTAGTTTGTTGTAGAGATTTTTGTTACTCCAATGGATGCTAGCCTTTTCATTAGGGAAGGTATCTATCGTTGTGATTTCTTTCACTCCAATGGATGGTAGCCTTGTGACTATGGAAGGTAGTCTGTTGTTCATATTTTTGTTACTCCAATGGATGGTAGCCTTGTCATTATGGAAGGTAGTCTATTGTCGATATTTTTGATACTCCCATGGATGGAAGCCTTGTCATTATGGAAGGTAGTCTGTTGTTCATATTTTTGTTACTCCAATGGATGGTAGCCTTGTCATTATGGAAGGTAGTTTGTTAACTAGATTTTTGTTACTCCAATGGATGGTAGCCTTGTCATTATGGAAGGTAGTCTGTTGTCGAGATTTTTGTTACTCCAATGGATGCTAGCCTTGTCATTCTAGAAGGTAGTCAATCATTGTGATTTTTGTCACACCAATGGATGGTAGCCTTGTCACTATGGAAGGTAGTCTGTTGTTCAGATTTTTGTTACTCCAATGGATGGTATCCTTGTCATTATGGAAGGTAGTCTGTTTTCGAGATTTTTTTTACTCCAATGGATGGTAGCCTTGTCATTATGGAAGGTAGTTTGTTGTCGATATTTTTGTTATTCCAATGGATGGAAACCTTGTCATTATGGAAGGTACTCTGTTGTCGATATTTTTGTTACTCCAATGGATGGGAGCCTTGTCATTATGGAAGGTGGTCTGTTGTGGTTAGTTATTTCACTCCAATGGATGGTAGCCTTGTCATTATGGAACATAGTCTATTGTAGATATTTTTGTTACTCCAATGTATGGTAGCCTTGTTATTATGGAAGCTAGTCTGTTGTCGAGATTTTTGTTACTCCAATGGATGGTAGCATTATCATTATGGAAGGTAGTCTGTTGTCGATATTCTTGTTACTCCAATGAATGGTAGCCTTGTCATTATGGAAGGTAGTATGTTGTCGATATCTTTGTTACACCAATGGATTGTAGCCTGTTCATTATGGAAGGTAGTCTATTGTCGAGATTTTTGTTACTCCAATGGATGGTATCGTTGTTATTATGCATGGTAGTCTGTTGTCGAGAATTTTGTTACTCCAATGGATGGTAGCCTTGTCATTATGGAACGTAGTCTGTTGTCGAAGTGTTTGTTACTCCAATGGATGGTAGCCTTGTCATTATGGAAGGTAGTTTGTTGTCAAGATATTTGTTATTCTAATGGATGGTAGCCTTGTCATTATGGAAGGTAGTCTGTTGTTGAGATTTTTGTTACTCCAATGGATGCTAGCCTTGTCATTATGGAAGGTAGTCTGTCGTTGTGATTTCTGTCACTCCAATGGATGCTAGCCGTGTCACTATGGAAGGTAGTCTGTTGTTCATATTTTTGTTATTCCAATGGATGATAGCCTTGTCGTTATGGAAGGTAGTTTGTTGTCGATATCTTTGTTACTCCAATGGATGGTAGCCTTGTCATTATGGAAGGTAGTATGTCGTTGGTATCATTGTTACTCCAATGGATGGTAGCCTTGTCATTATGGAAGGTAGTTTGTTGTCGATATTTTTTTAGTCCAATGGATGTTATCGTTCTCATTACGGATGGTAGTCTATTTTTGAGATTTTTGTTATTCCAATTGATTGTAGCCTTCTCATTATGGAACGTAGTCTGATGTCGATGTTTTTGTTACTCCAATGGATGGTATCGTTGTAATTATGGTTGGTAGTTTGTTGTAGAGATTATTGATATTCCAATGGATGGTAGCCTTGTCATTATGGAAGGTAGTCTATTGTCGATATTTTTGTTACTCCAATGGATGCTAGCCTTGTCATTATGGAATGTAGTCCGTGGTCGAGATTTTTGTTACTTCAATGGATGGTAGCCACGTCATTATGGAAGGTAGTTTGTTGTAGAGATTTTTGTTACTCCAATGGATGCTAGCCTTTTCATTATGGAAGGTAGTTTGTTGTTCATATTTTTGTTACTTCAATGGATGGTAGCCTTGTCATTATGGAAGGTAATCTATTGTCGAGATTTTTGTTACTCCAATGGATGGTAGCCTTGTGATTATGGAAGGTTGTCTATTGTCGGGATTTTATTTACAATAATGGATGGTAGCCTTAACATTATGGAAGGTATTCTGTTATCGATATTTTGGTTACTATAATGGATGGCAGCCTTGTCATTATGGAAGGTAGTTTGTTAACTAGATTTTTGTTACTCCAATGGATGGTAGCCTTGTCATTATGGAAGGTAGTCTGTTGTCGAGATTTTTGTTACTCCAATGGATGCTAGCCTTGTCATTCTAGAAGGTAGTCAGTCATTGTGATTTTTGTCACTCCAATGGATGGTAGCCTTGTCACTATGGAAGGTAGTCTGTTGTTCAGATTTTTGTTACTCCAATGGATGGTATCCTTGTCATTATGGAAGGTAGTCTGTTTTCGAGATTTTTTTTACTCCAATGGATGGTAGCCTTGTCATTATGGAAGGTAGTTTGTTGTCGATATTTTTGTTATTCCAATGGATGGCATCCTTGTCATTATGGAAGGTACTCTGTTGTCGATATTTTTGTTACTCCAATGGATGGGAGCCTTGTCATTATGGAAGGTGGTCTGTTGTTGTTAGTTATTTCACTCCAATGGATGGTAGCCTTGTCATTATGGAACATAGTCTATTGTAGATATTTTTGTTACTCCAATGTATGGTAGCCTTGTTATTATGGAAGGTAGTCTATTGTCGAGATTTTTGTTACTCCAATGGATGGTACCATTATCATTATGGAAGGTAGTCTGTTGTCGATATTCTTGTTACTCCAATGGATGGTATCCTTGTCATTATGGAAGGTAGTATGTTGTCGATATCTTTGTTACTCCAATGGATTGTAGCCTTGTCATTATGGAAGGTTGTCTGTTGTCGAGATTTTTGTTACTCCAATGGATGGTATCATTGTCATTATGAATGGTAGTCTGTTGTCAAGATTTTTGTTATTCCAATGGATGGTAGCCTTGTCATTATGGAAGGTAGTCTGTTGTTGAGATTTTTGTTACTCCAATGGATGGTATCCTTGTCATTCTGGAAGGTAGTCTGTTTTTGAGATTTTTTTTACTCCAATGGATGGTAGCCTTGTCATTATGGAAGGTACTCTGTTGTCGATATTTTTGTTACTCCAATGGATGGGAGCCTTGCCATTATGGAAGGTGGTCTGTTGTCGATATTTTTGTTACTTCAATGGATGGTAGCCTTGTCATTATGGAAGGTAGTATGTCGTTGTGATTTATTTCACTCCAATGGATGGTAGCCTTGTCATTATGGAACATAGTCTATTGTAGATATTTTTGTTACTCCAATGTATGGTAGCCTTGTCATTATGGAAGGTAGTCTATTGTTGAGATTTTTGTTACTCCAATGGATGGTACCATTATCATTATGGAAGGTAGTCTGTTGTCGATATTCTTGTTACTCCAATGGATGGTAGCCTTGTAATTATGGAAGGTAGTATGTTGTCGATATCTTTGTTACTCCAATGGATTGTAGCCTTGTCATTATGGAAGGTAGTCTGTTGTCGAGATTTTTGTTACTCCAATGGATGGTATCATTGTCATTATGAATGGTAGTCTGTTGTCAAGATTTTTGTTATTCCAATGGATGGTAGCCTTGTCATTATGGAAGGTAGTCTGTTGTTGAGATTTTTGTTATTCCAATGGATGCTAGCCTTGTCATTATGGAAGGCAGTCTGTCGTTGTGATTTCTGTCACTCGAATGGATGGTAGCCGTGTAACTATGGAAGGTAGTTTGTTGTTCATATTTTTTGTTACTCCAATGGATGGTAGCCTTGTCATTATGGAAGGTAGTTTGTTGTCGATATCTTTGTTACTCCAATGGATGGTAGCCTTTTCATTATGGAAGGTAGTATGTCGTCGATATCATTTTTACTTCAATGGATGGTAGCCTTGTCATTATGGAAGGTAGTTTGTTATCGATATTTTTTTACTCCAATGGATGGTATCGTTGTCATTATGGATGGTTGTCTATTGTTGAGATTTTTGTTATTCCAATTGATTGTAGCCTTCTCATTATGGAACGTAGTCTGATGTCGATGTTTTTGTTACTCCAATGGATGGTATCGTTGTCATTATGGATGGTAGTTTGTTGTAGAGATTATTGTTATTCCAATGGATGCTAGCCTTGTCATTATGGAAGGTAGTCTATTGTCGATATTTTTGTTACTCCAATGTATGCTAGCCTTGTCATTATGGAAGGTAGTCCTTGGTCGAGATTTTTGTTACTTCAATGGATAGTAGCCATGTCATTATGGAAGGTAGTTTCTTGTAGAGATTTTTGTAACTCCAATGGATGCTAGCCTTGTCATTAGGGAAGGTAGTCTATCGTTGTGATTTCTGTCACTCCAATGGATGGTAGCCTTGTAACTACGGAAGGTAGTCTGTTGTTCATATTTTTGTTACTCCAATGGATGGTAGCCTTGTCATTATGGAAGGTAGTCTATTGTCGAGATTTTTGATACTCCAATGGATGGAAGCCTTGTCATTATGGAAGGTAGTCTGTTGTTCAGATTTTTGTTACTCCAATGGATGGTATCCTTGTCATTATGGAAGGTAGTCTGTTTTCGAGATTTTTTTTACTCCAATGGATGGTAGCCTTGTCATTATGGAAGGTAGTTTGTTGTCGATATTTTTGTTATTCCAATGGATGGCAACCTTGTCATTATGGAAGGTACTCTGTTGTCGATATTTTTGTTACTCCAATGGATGGGAGCCTTGTCATTATGGAAGGTGGTCTGTTGTTGTTAGTTATTTCACTCCAATGGATGGTAGCCTTGTCATTATGGAACATAGTCTATTGTAGATATTTTTGTTACTCCAATGTATGGTAGCCTTGTTATTATGGAAGGTAGTCTATTGTCGAGATTTTTGTTACTCCAATGGATGGTACCATTATCATTATGGAAGGTAGTCTGTTGTCGATATTCTTGTTACTCCAATGGATGGTATCCTTGTCATTATGGAAGGTAGTATGTTGTCGATATCTTTGTTACTCCAATGGATTGTAGCCTTGTCATTATGGAAGGTAGTCTGTTGTCGAGATTTTTGTTACTCCAATGGATGGTATCATTGTCATTATGAATGGTAGTTTGTTGTCAAGATTTTTGTTATTCCAATAGATGGTAGCCTTGTCATTATGGAAGGTAGTCTGTTGTTGAGGTTTTTGTTACTCCAATGGATGGTATCCTTGTCATTATGGAGGGTAGTCTGTTTTTGAGATTTTTTTTACTCCAATGGATGGTAGCCTTGTCATTATGGAAGGTACTCTGTTGTCGATATTTTTGTTACTCCAATGGATGGGAGCCTTGTCATTATGGAAGGTGGTCTGTTGTCGATATTTTTGTTACTTCAATGGATGGTAGCCTTGTCATTATGGAAGGTAGTATGTCGTTGTGATTTATTTCACTCCAATGGATGGTAGCCTTGTCATTATGGAACATAGTCTATTGGAGATATTTTTGTTACTCCAATGTATGGTAGCCTTGTCATTATGGAAGGTAGTCTATTGTTGAGATTTTTGTTACTCCAATGGATGGTACCATTATCATTATGGAAGGTAGTCTGTTGTCGATATTCTTGTTACTCCAATGGATGGTAGCCTTGTAATTATGGAAGGTAGTATGTTGTCGATATCTTTGTTACTCCAATGGATTGTAGCCTTGTCATTATGGAAGGTAGTCTGTTGTCGAGATTTTTGTTACTCCAATGGATGGTATCATTGTCATTATGAATGGTAGTCTGTTGTCAAGATTTTTGTTATTCCAATGGACGGTAGCCTTGTCATTATGGAAGGTAGTCTGTTTGTTGAGATTTTTGTTATTCCAATGGATGCTAGCCTTGTCATTATGGAAGGCAGTCTGTCGTTGTGATTTCTGTCACTCCAATGGATGGTAGCCGTGTCACTATGGAAGGTAGTTTGTTGTTCATATTTTTTGTTACTCCAATGGATGGTAGCCTTGTCATTATGGAAGGTAGTTTGTTGTCGATATCTTTGTTACTCCAATGGATGGTAGCCTTGTCATTATGGAAGGTAGTATGTCGTCGATATCATTTTTACTTCAATGGATGGTAGCCTTGTCATTATGGAAGGTAGTTTGTTATCGATATTTTTTTACTCCAATGGATGGTATCGTTGTCATTATGGATGGTAGTCTATTGTTGAGATTTTTGTTATTCCAATTGATTGTAGCCTTCTCATTATGGAACGTAGTCTGATGTCGATGTTTTTGTTACTCCAATGGATGGTATCGTTGTCATTATGGATGGTAGTTTGTTGTAGAGATTATTGTTATTCCAATGGATGCTAGCCTTGTCATTATGGAAGGTAGTCTATTGTCGATATTTTTGTTACTCCAATGTATGCTAGCCTTGTCATTATGGAAGGTAGTCCTTGGTCGAGATTTTTGTTACTTCAATGGATAGTAGCCATGTCATTATGGAAGGTAGTTTCTTGTAGAGATTTTTGTTACTCCAATGGATGCTAGCCTTGTCATTAGGGAAGGTAGTCTATCGTTGTGATTTCTGTCACTCCAATGGATGGTAGCCTTGTAACTACGGAAGGTAGTCTGTTGTTCATATTTTTGTTACTCCAATGGATGGTAGCCTTGTCATTATGGAAGGTAGTCTATTGTCGAGATTTTTGATACTCCAATGGATGGAAGCCTTGTCATTATGGAAGGTAGTCTGTTGTTCATATTTTTGTTACTCCAATGGATGGTAGCCTTGTCATTATGGAAGGTAGTCTATTGTCGAGATTTTTGTTACTCCAATGGATGGTAGCCTTGTCATTATGGAAGGTTGTCTGTTGTCGAGATTTTTGTTACTATAATGGATGGTAGCCTTAACATTATGGAAGGTATTATGTTATCGATATTTTTGGTACTCCAATGCATGGTAGCCTTGTCATTATGGAAGGTAGTTTGTTAACTAGATTTTTGTTACTCCAATGGATGGTAGTCTTGTCATTATGGAAGGTAGTCTGTTGTCGAGATTTTTGTTACTCCAATGGATGCTAGCCTTGTCATTCTAGAAGGTAGTCAGTCATTGTGATTTTTGTCACTCCAATGGATGGTAGCCTTGTCACTATGGAAGGTAGTCTGTTGTTCAGATTTTTGTTTCTCCAATGGATGGTATCCTTGTCATTATGGAAGGTAGTATGTTTTCGAGATTTTTTTTACTCCAATGGATGGTAGCCTTGTCATTATGGAAGGTAGTTTGTTGTCGATATTTTTGTTATTCCAATGGATGGTAACCTTGTCATTATGGAAGGTACTCTGTTGTCGATATTTTTGTTACTCCAATGGATGGGAGCCTTGTCATTATGGAAGGTGGTCTGTTGTCGATATTTTTGTTACTTCAATGGATGGTAGCCTTGTCATTATGGAAGGTAGTATGTCGTTGTGATTTATTTCACTCCAATGGATGGTAGCCTTGTCATTATGGAACATAGTCTATTGTAGATATTTTTGTTACTCCAATGTATGGTAGCCTTGTCATTATGGAAGGTAGTCTATTGTCGAGATTTTTGTTACTCCAATGGATGGTACCATTATCATTATGGAAGGTAGTCTGTTGTCGATATTCTTGTTACTCCAATGGATGGTAGCCTTGTAATTATGGAAGGTAGTATGTTGTCGATATCTTTGTTACTCCAATGGATTGTAGCCTTGTCATTATGGAAGGTAGTCTGTTGTCGAGATTTTTGTTACTCCAATGGATGGTATCATTGTCATTATGAATGGTAGTCTGTTGTCAAGATTTTTGTTATTCCAATGGATGGTAGCCTTGTCATTATGGAAGGTAGTCTGTTGTTGAGATTTTTGTTATTCCAATGGATGCTAGCCTTGTCATTATGGAAGGTAGTCTGTCGTTGTGATTTCTGTCACTCCAATGGATGGTAGCCGTGTCACTATGGAAGGTAGTTTATTGTTCATATTTTTTGTTACTCCAATGGATGGTAGCCTTGTCATTATGGAAGGTAGTTTGTTTTCGATATCTTTGTTACTCGAATGGATGGTAGCCTTGTCATTATGGAAGGTAGTATGTCGTCGATATCATTGTTACTCCAATGGATGGTAGCCTTGTCATTATGGAAGGTAGTTTGTTATCGATATTTTTTTACTCCAATGGATGGTATCGTTGTCATTATGGATGGTAGTCTATTGTTGAGATTTTTGTTATTCCAATTGATTGTAGCCTTCTCATTATGGAACGTAGTCTGATGTCGATGTTTTTGTTACTCCAATGGATGGTATCGTTGTCATTATGGATGGTAGTTTGTTGTAGAGATTATTGTTATTCCAATGGATGCTAGCCTTGTCATTATGGAAGGTAGTCTATTGTCGATATTTTTATTACTCCAATGTATGCTAGCCTTGTCATTATGGAAGGTAGTCCTTGGTCGAGATTTTTGTTACTTCAATGGATGGTAGCCATGTCATTATGGAAGGTAGTTTCTTGTAGAGATTTTTGTTACTCCAATGGATGCTAGCCTAGTCATTAGGGAAGGTAGTCTATCGTTGTGATTTCTGTCACTCCAATGGATGGTAGCCTTGTAACTACGGAAGGTAGTCTGTTGTTCATATTTTTGTTACTCCAATGGATGGTAGCCTTGTCATTATGGAAGGTAGTCTATTGTCGAGATTTTTGATACTCCAATGGATGGATGCCTTGTCATTATGGAAGGTAGTCTGTTGTTCATATTTTTGTTACTCCAATGGATGGTAGCCTTGTCATTATGGAAGGTAGTCTATTGTCGAGATTTTTGTTACTCCAATGGATGGTAGCCTTGTCATTATGGAAGGTTGTCTGTTGTCGAGATTTTTGTTACTATAATGGATGGTAGCCTTAACATTATGGAAGGTATTATGTTATCGATATTTTTGGTACTCCAATGCATGGTAGCCTTGTCATTATGAAAGGTAGTTTGTTAACTAGATTTTTGTTACTCCAATGGATGGTAGTCTTGTCATTATGGAAGGTAGTCTGTTATCGAGATTTTTGTTACTCCAATGGATGCTAGCCTTGTCATTCTAGAAGGTAGTCAGTCATTGTGATTTTTGTCACTCCAATGGATGGTAGCCTTGTCACTATGGAAGGTAGTCTGTTGTTCAGATTTTTGTTTCTCCAATGGATGGTATCCTTGTCATTATGGAAGGTAGTATGTTTTCGAGATTTTTTTTACTCCAATGGATGGTAGCCTTGTCATTATGGAAGGTAGTTTGTTGTCGATATTTTTGTTATTCCAATGGATGGTAACCTTGTCATTATGGAAGGTACTCTGTTGTCGATATTTTTGTTACTCCAATGGATGGGAGCCTTGTCATTATGGAAGGTGGTCTATTGTCGATATTTTTGTTACTTCAATGGATGGTAGCCTTGTCATTATGGAAGGTAGTATGTCGTTGTGATTTATTTCACTCCAATGGATGGTAGCCTTGTCATTATGGAACATAGTCTATTGTAGATATTTTTGTTACTCCAATGTATGGTAGCCTTGTCATTATGGAAGGTAGTCTATTGTCGAGATTTTTGTTACTCCAATGGATGGTACCATTATCATTATGGAAGGTAGTCTGTTGTAGATATTCTTGTTACTCCAATGGATGGTAGCCTTGTAATTATGGAAGGTAGTATGTTGTCGATATCTTTGTTACTCCAATGGATTGTAGCCTTGTCATTATGGAAGGTAGTCTGTTGTCGAGATTTTTGTTACTCCAATGGATGGTATCATTGTCATTATGAATGGTAGTCTGTTGTCAAGATTTTTGTTATTCCAATGGATGGTAGCCTTGTCATTATGGAAGGTAGTCTATTGTTGAGATTTTTGTTATTCCAATGGATGCTAGCCTTGTCATTATGGAAGGTAGTCTGTCGTTGTGATTTCTGTCACTCCAATGGATTGTAGCCGTGTCACTATGGAAGGTAGTTTATTGTTCATATTTTTTGTTACTCCAATGGATGGTAGCCTTGTCATTATGGAAGGTAGTTTGTTTTCGATATCTTTGTTACTCCAATGGATGGTAGCCTTGTCATTATGGAAGGTAGTATGTCATCGATATCATTGTTACTCCAATGGATGGTAGCCTTGTCATTATGGAAGGTAGTTTGTTATCGATATTTTTTTACTCCAATGGATGGTATCGTTGTCATTATGGATGGTAGTCTATTGTTGAGATTTTTGTTATTCCAATTGATTGTAGCCTTCTCATTATGGAACGTAGTCTGATGTCGATGTTTTTGTTACTCCAATGGATGGTATCGTTGTCATTATGGATGGTAGTTTGTTGTAGAGATTATTGTTATTCCAATGGATGCTAGCCTTGTCTTTATGGAAGGTAGTCTATTGTCGATATTTTTATTACTCCAATGTATGCTAGCCTTGTCATTATGGAAGGTAGTCCTTGGTCGAGATTTTTGTTACTTCAATGGATGGTAGCCATGTCATTATGGAAGGTAGTTTCTTGTAGAGATTTTTGTTACTCCAATGGATGCTAGCCTAGTCATTAGGGAAGGTAGTCTATCGTTGTGATTTCTGTCACTCCAATGGATGGTAGCCTTGTAACTACGGAAGGTAGTCTGTTGTTCATATTTTTGTTACTCCAATGGATGGTAGCCTTGTCATTATGGAAGGTAGTCTATTGTCGAGATTTTTGATGCTCCAATGGATGGAAGCCTTGTCATTATGGAAGGTAGTCTGTTGTTCATATTTTTGTTACTCCAATGGATGGTAGCCTTGTCATTATGGAAGGTAGTCTATTGTCGAGATTTTTGTTACTCCAATGGATGGTAGCCTTGTCATTATGCAAGGTTGTCTGTTGTCGAGATTTTTGTTACTATAATGGATGGTAGCCTTAACATTATGGAAGGTATTATGTTATCGATATTTTTGGTACTCCAATGCATGGTAGCCTTGTCATTATGGAAGGTAGTCTGTTGTCTAGATTTTTGTTACTCCAATGGATTGTAGCCTTGTCATTATGGAAGGTAGTCTAATGTCGAGATTTTTGTTATTCCAATGGATGGTAGCCTTGTCATTATGGAAGGTAGTATGTTGATGAGATTTTTGTTACTCCAATGGATTCTAGCCTTGTCATCATGGAAGGTAGTCTGTCATTGTGATTTTTGTCACTCCAATGGATGGTAGCCTTGTCACTATGGAAGGTTGTCTGTTGTTCATATTTTTGTTACTCCAATGGACCGTAGCCTTGTCATTATTGAAGGTAGTTTGTTGTCGATATCTTTGTTACTCCAATGGATGGTAGCCTTGTCATTATGGAAGGTAGTATGTTGTCGATATCTTTGTTACTCCAATGGATGGTAACCTTGTCATTATGGAAGGTAGTTTGTTGTCGATATTTTTGTTACTCCAATGGATGGTATCGTTATGATTATGGATGGTAGTCTATTGTTGAGATTTTTGTTATTCCAATTGATTGTAGCCTTCTCATTATGGAATGTAGTCTGTTGTCGATGTTTTTGTTAGTCCAATGGATGGTATCATTGTCATTATGGAAGGTAGTCCGTGGTCGATATTTTTGTTACTTCAATGGATGGTAGCCACGTCATTATGGAAGGTAGTTTGTTGTAGAGATTTTTGTTACTCCAATGGATGCTAGCCTTTTCATTAGGGAAGGTATCTATCGTTGTGATTTCTTTCACTCCAATGGATGGTAGCCTTGTGACTATGGAAGGTAGTCTGTTGTTCATATTTTTGTTACTCCAATGGATGGTAGCCTTGTCATTATGGAAGGTAGTCTATTGTCGATATTTTTGATACTCCCATGGATGGAAGCCTTGTCATTATGGAAGGTAGTCTGTTGTTCATATTTTTGTTACTCCAATGGATGGTAGCCTTGTCATTATGAAAGGTAGTCTATTGTCGAGATATTTGTTACCTTAATGGATGGTAGCCTTGTCATTATGGAAGGTTGTCTGTTGTCGAGATTTTTGTTACTATAATGGATGGTAGCCTTAACATTATGGAAGGTATTATGTTATCGATATTTTTGGTACTCCAATGCATGGTAGCCTTGTCATTATGGAAGGTAGTATGTTGTCTAGATTTTTGTTACTCCAATGGATTGTAGCCTTGTCATTATGGAAGGTAGTCTATTGTCGAGATTTTTGTTATTCCAATGGATGGTAGCTTTGTCATTATGGAAGGTAGTATGTTGTTGAGATTTTTGTTACTCCAATGGATTCTAGCCTTGTCATCATGGAAGGTAGTCTGTTATTATGATTTCTGTCACTCCAATGGATGGTAGCCTTGTCACTATGGAAGGTATTATGTTGTTCATATTTTTGTTACTCCAGTGGATGGTAGCCTTGTCATTATGGAAGGAAGTTTGTTGTCGATATCTTTGTTACTCCAATGGATGGTAGCCTTGTCATTATGTAAGGTAGTATGTTGTCGATATCTTTGTTACTCCAATGGATGGTAGCCTTGTCATTATGGAAGGTAGTTTGTTGTCGATATTTTTGTTACTCCAATGGATGGTATCGTTATCATTATGGATGGTAGTCTATTGTTGAGATTTTTGTTATTCCAATTGATTGTAGCCTTCTCATTATGGAACTTAGTCTGTTGTCGATGTTTTTGTTAGTCCAATGGATGGTATCGTTGTCATTATTGATGGTAGTTTGTTGTAGATATTTCTGTTATTCCAATGGATTATAGCCTTGTCATTATGGAAGGTAGTCTATTGTCGATATTTTTGTTACTCCAATGGATGCTAGCCTTGTCATTATGGAAGGTAGTCTGTGGTCGATATTTTTGTTACTTCAATGGATGGTAGCCACGTCATTATGGAAGGTAGTTTGTTGTAGAGATTTTTGTTACTCCAATGGATGCTAGCCTTTTCATTAGGGAAGGTAGTCTATCGTTGTGATTTCTGTCACTCCAATGGATGGTAGCCTTGTGACTATGGAAGGTAGTCTGTTGTTCATATTTTTGTTACTCCAATGGATGGTAGCCTTGTCATTATGAAAGGTAGTCTATTGTCGAAATTTTTGTTACTCCAATGGATGTAAGCCTTGTCATTATGGAAGGTAGTCTGTTGTTCATATTTTTGTTACTCCAACGGATGGTAGCCTTGTCATTATGGAAGGTAGTCTATTGTCGAGATTTTTGTTACTCCAATGAATGGTAGCCTTGTCATTATGGAAAGTTGTCTATTGTCGAGATTTTTGTTACTCCAATGGATTGTAGCCTTGTCATTATTTAAGGTAGTCTGTTGTCGAGATTTTTGTTACTTCAATGGATTCTATCCTTGTCATTCTAGAAGGTAGTCTGTCGTTGTGATATCTATCACTTCAATGGATGGTAGCCTTGTCACTATGGAACGTAGTATGTTGTTCAGATTTTTGTTACTCCAATGGATGGTAGCCTTGTCATTATGGAAGGTAGTCTATTGTCGATATTTTTGTTACTCCAATGGATGGTAGCATTATCATTATGGAAGGTTGTCTGTTGTCGAGATTTTTGTTACTCCAATGGATGGTAGCCTTGTCATTATGGAAGGTAGTCTGTTTTCGAGATGTTTGTTACTCCAATGGATGGTAGCCTTGTCACTATGGAAGGTATGTTCATATTTTTGTTACTCCAATGGATGGTAGCCTTGTCATTATGGAAGGTAGTTTATTGTCGAGATTTTTGTTATTCCAATGGATGCTAGCCTTGTCATTATGGAAGGTAGTCTGTCATTGTGATTTATGTCAATCCAATGGATTGTAGCCTTGTCACTATGGAAGGTAGTCTGTTGTCGAGATTTTTGTTACTCTAATGGATGATAGCCTTGTCATTCTGGAAGGTAGTCTATTGTCGATATTTTTGTTACTCCAATGGATGATAGCCTTGTCATAATGGAAGGTTGTCTATTGTCGAGATTTTTGTTACTCTAATGGATGGTAGCCTTGTCATTATGGAAGGTAGTCTTTTTTCAAGATTTTTGTTACTCCAATGGATGGTAGCCTTGTCATTATGGAAGGTAGTCTGTATTCAAGATTTTTGTTACTCCAATGGATGGTAGCCTTGTCATTGTGGAAGGTAGTCTATTGTCGAGATTTTGGTTATTACAATGGATTGTAGCCTTGTCATTATGGAAGGTTGTATGTTGTCGAGATTTTTGATACTCTAATGGATGGTAGCTTTATCATTATCGAAGGTAGTCTGTATTCGAGATTTTTGTTACTCTAATGGATGGTAGCCTTGTCATTATGGAAGGTAGTTTGTTGTCCATATTTTTGTTACTCCAATGGATGTTAGCCTTGTCATTATGGAAGGTAGTATGTTGTCGATATCTTAGTTACTCTAATGGATTGTAGCCTTGTCATTATGGAAGGGAGTCTGGTGTCGATATTTTTGTTACTCCAATGGATGCTAGCCTTGTCATTATTGAAGGTAGTATGTCATTGTGATTTCTGTCACTCCAATGGATGGTAGCCTTGTCACTATGGAAGATAGTTTATTGATCATATATTTATTACTCCAATGGATGGTAGCCTTGTCATTATGGAAGGTAGTCTATTGTCGAGATTTTGCTTACTACAATGAATGGTAGCCTTGTCATTATGGAACATAGTCTATTATAGATATTTTTGTTACTCCAATGCATGGTAGCCTTGTCATTATGGAAGGTATTCTGTTGTCGATATTTTTGTTACTCCAATGGATGGTAGCATTATCATTATGGAAGGTAGTCTGTTGTCGATATTTTTGTTACTCCAATGGATGGTAGCCTTGTCATTATGGAAGGTAGTATGTTGTCGATATCATTGTTACTCCAATGGATTGTAGCCTTGTCATTATGGAAGGTAGTTTGTTGTCGAGATTTTTGTTACTCCAATGGATGGTATCGTTTTCATTATGGATGGTAGTCTGTTGTTGAGAATTTTGTTACTCCAATGGATGGTAGCCTTGTCATTATGGAACATGGTCTGTTGTCGATGTTTTTGTTACTCCAATGGATGGTAGACTTGTCATTATGGAAGGTAGTCTGTTGTCGAGATTTTTGTTATTTAAATGGATGGTAGCCTTGTCATTATGGAAGGTAGTCTGTTGTCTAGATTTTTGTTACTCCAATGGATGATAGCCTTGTCATTATGGAAGGTATTCTGTCGTTGTGACTTCTGTCAGTCCAATGGATGGTAGCCTTGTCACTATGGAAGGTAGTTTGTTGTTCATATTTTTGTTAATCGAATGGATGGTAGCGTTGTCATTATGGAAGGTTGTCAGTTGTCGAGATTTTTGTTACTCCAATGGATGGTAGCCTTCTCATTATGGAAGGTAGTCTGTTTTCGAGATTTTTGTCACTCCATTAGATGGTAGCCTTGTCATTATTGAAGGTAGTGTGTTGTCGAGATTTTTGTTACTCTAATGGATGGTATCATTGTCATTATGGATGGTAGTCTGTTGTCGAGATTTTTGTTATTTCAATGGATTGTAGCCTTGCCATTATGAAACGTATTCTGTTGTCGATGTTTTTGTTACTCCAATGGATGGTAGCCTTGTCATTATGGAAGGTAGTCTATTGTTGAGATTTTTGTTACTCCAGTGAATCGTAGCCTTGTTAATATGGCAGGTAGTTTGTTGTTGAGATTTTT
The DNA here is from genome assembly GCA_948472305.1 of Vicia faba. Classification (NCBI taxonomy): domain Eukaryota; kingdom Viridiplantae; phylum Streptophyta; class Magnoliopsida; order Fabales; family Fabaceae; genus Vicia; species Vicia faba. The sequence continues at coordinate 529,582,938 of OX451741.1, forward strand.
GTTATTCCAATGAATTTTAGCCTTGTCATTATGGAAGGTATTCTGTTGTGGATATTTTTGTTACTCCAATGGATGGGAGCCTTGTCTTTATGGAAGGTAGTCTGTTCTCCAGAATTTTGTTACTTCAATGGATGGTAGCCTTGTCATTATGGAAGGTAGTTTGTTGTCCAGATTTTTGTTACTCCAATTGATGCTAGCCTTGTCACTATGGAAGGTAGTCTAGTGTTCATATTTTTGTTACTCCAACGGATGATAGCCTTGTCATTATGGAAGGTAGTCTATTGTCGAGATTTTTTTTACTCCAATGGATGGTAGCCTTATCATTATGGAAGGTTGTCTGTTGTCGAGATTTTTGTTACTCTAATGGATGGTAGCTTTGTCATTTTCGAAGGTAGTCTGTATTCGAGATTTTTGTTACTCTAATGGATGGTAGCCTTGTCATTATGGAAGGTAGTTTGTTGTCGATATTTTTGTTACTCCAATGGATGCTAGCCTTGTCATTATGGAAGGTAGTATGTTTCCGATATCCTTGTTACTCTAATGGATGCTAGCCTTGTCATTATGGAAGGTAGTCTTTCGTTGTGATTTCTGACACTCCAATGGATGCTCGCCTTGTCAGTATGGAAGGTAGTCTGTTGTTTATATTTTTGTTACTCTAATGGATGGTAGCCTTGTCATTATAAAAGGTAGTCTATTGTCGAGATTTTTGTTACTCCAATGGATGGTAGCCTTGTCATTATGGAAGGTAGTCTGTCGTGATTTTTGTCACTCCAATGGATGGTAGCCTTGTCACTATGGAAGGTAGTCTGTTGTTCAGATTTTTGTTACTCCAATGGATGGTAGCCTTGTCATTATTGAAGGTAGTCAATTGTCGAGATTTTTGTTACTCCATTGGATGGTAGCATTATCATTATGGAAGGTTGTCTTTTGTCGAAATTTTTGTTACTCCAATGGATGGTAGCCTTGTCATTATGGAAGGTAGTTTGTTTTCGATATTTTTGTTACTCTAATGGATGGTAGCCTTTTCACTATGGAAGGTATGTTCATATTTTTGTTACTCCAATGGATCGTAGCCTTGTTAATATGGAAGGTAGTTTGTTGTTGAGATTTTTGTTATTCCAATGAATGGTAGCCTTGTCATTATGGAAGGTAGTCTGTTGTGGATATTTTTCATACTCCAATGGATGTGAGCCTTGTCTTTATGGAAGGTAGTCTGTTGTCCAGATTTTTGTTATTTCAATGGATGGTAGCCTTGTCATTATGGAAGGTAGTTTGTTGTCGAGATTTTTGTTACTCCAATTGATGCTAGCCTTGTCACTATGGAAGGTAGTCTGTTGTTCATATTTTTGTTACTCCAACAGATGATAGCCTTGTCATTATGGAAGGCAGTCTATTGTCGAGATTTTTGTTACTCCAATGGATGGTATCCTTATCATTATGGAAGGTTGTCTGTTGTCGAGATTTTTGTTACTCTAATGGATGGTAGCTTTGTCATTATCGAAGGTAGTCTGTATTCGAGATTTTTGTTACTCTAATGGATGGTAGCCTTTTCATTATGGAAAATAGTTTGTTCTCGATATTTTTGTTACTCCAATGGATGCTAGCCTTGTCATTATGGAAGGTAGTATGTTGTCGATATCTTTGTTACTCTAATGGATGCTAGCCTTGTCATTATGGAAGGTAGTCTGTTGTTGTGATTTCTGACACTCCAATGGATGGTAGCCTTGTCATTATGGAAGGTTGTCTTTTGTCGATATTTTTGTTACTCCAATGGATGGTAGCCTTGTCATTATGGAAGGTAGTCTGTTTTCGATATTTTTGTTACTCCAATGGATGCTAGCCTTGTCACTATGGAAGGTATGTTCATATTTTTGTTACTCCAATGGATGGTAGCCTTGTTAATATGGAAGGTAGTTTGTTGTTGAGATTTTTGTTATTCCAATTAATGGTAGCCTTGTCATTATGGAAGGTAGTCTGTTGTGGATATTTTTGTTACTCCAATGGATGGGAGCCTTGTCTTTATGGAAGGTAGTCAGTTGTCTAGATTTTTGTTACTTCAATCGATGGTAGCCTTGTCATTATGGATGGTAGTTTGTTGTCGAGATTTTTGTTACTCCAATTGATGCTAGCCTTGTCACTATGGAAGGTAGTCTGTTGTTCATATTTTTGTTACTCCAACAGATGATAGCCTTATCATTATGGAAGGTAGTCTATTGTCTAAATTTTTGTTACTCCAATGGATGGTAGCCTTATCATTATGGAAGGTTGTCTGTTGTCGAGACTTTTGTTACTCTAATGGATGGTAGCCTTGTCATTATGGAAGGTAGTTTGTTGTCGATATTTTTGTTACTCCAATGGATGCTATCCTTGTCATTATGGAAGGTAGTATGTTGTCGATATCTTTGTTACTCTAATGGATGCTAGCCTTGTCATTATGGAAGGTATTTTGTCGTTGTTATTTCTGTTAGTCCAATGGATGGTAGCCTTGTCACTATGGAAGGTAGTTTGTTGTTCATATTTTTGTTAGTCGAATGGATGGTAGCCATGTCATTATGGAAGGTTGTCAGTTGTCGAGATTTTTGTTACTCCAATGGATGGTAGCCTTGTCATTATGGAAGGTAGCCTGTTTTCGAGATTTTTGTTACTCCATTGGATGGTAGCCTTGTCATTATGGAAGGTAGTCTGTTGTTGAGATTTTTGTTACTCCAATGGATGGTATCATTGTCATTATGGATGGTAGTCTATTGTCGAGATTTTTGTTATTCCAATGGATTGTAGCCTTGCCATTATGGAACGTATTCTGTTGTCGATGTTTATGTTACTCCAATGGATGGTAGCCTTGTCATTTTGGAAGGTAGTTTATTGTCGAGATTTTTGTTATTCCAATGGATGGTAGCCTTGTCATTATGGAAGGTAGTTTGTTGTCGATATTTTTGTTACTCCAATGGATGCTTGCCTTGTCATTATGGAAGGTAGTTTATCGTTGTGATTTATCATTGTGATTTATGTTACTCCAATGGATGCTTGCCTTGTCAGTATGGAAGGTAGTCTGTTGTTCATATTTTTGTTACTCCAATGGATGGTAGCCTTGTCATTATAAAAGGTAGTCTATTGTCGAGATTTTTGTTACTCCAATTGATGGTAGCCTAGTCATTATGGAAGGTAGTCTGTCGTGATTTCTGTCACTCCAATGGATGGTAGCCTTGTCACTATGGAAGGTAGTCTATTGTTCATATTTTTGTTACTCCAACGGATGGTAGCCTTGTCATTATGGAAGGTAGTCTATTGTCGAGATTTTTGTTACTCCAATGGATGGTAGCCTTGTCATTATGGAAAGATGTCTATTGTCGAGATTTTTGTTACTCCAATGGATTGTAGCCTTGTCATTATTAAAGGTAGTCTGTTGTCGAGATTTTTGTTACTCCAATGGATGCTATCCTTGTCATTCGAGAAGGTAGTCTGTCGTTGTGATATCTATCACTCCAATGGATGGTAGCCTTGTCACCATGGAACGTAGTATGTTGTTCAGATTTTTGTTACTCCAATGGATGGTAGCCTTGTCATTATGGAAGGTAGTCTATTGTCTAGATTTTTTTTACTCCAATGGATGGTAGCATTATCATTATGGAAGGTTCTCTGTTGTCGAGATTTTTGTTACTCCAATGGATGGTAGCCTTGTCATTATGGAAGGTAGTCTGTTTTCGAGATTTTTGTTACTCCAATGGATGGTAGCCTTGTCACTATGGAAGGTATGTTCATATTTTGTTACTCCAATGGATGGTAGCCTTGTCATTATGAAAGGTAGTTTATTGTCGAGATTTTTATTATTCCAATGGATGCTAGCCTTGTCATTATGGAAGGTAGTCTGTCGTTGTGATTTATGTCACTCCAATGGATGGAAGCCTTGTCACTATGGAAGGTAGTCTGTTGTCGATATTTTTGTTACTCCAATGGATGATAGCCTTGTCATTATGGAAGGTAGTCTATTGTCGATATTTTTGTTACTCCAATGGATGATAGCCTTGTCATAATGGAAGGTTGTCTGTTGTCGAGATTTTTGTTACTCTAATGGATGGTAGCTTTGTCATTATCGTAGGTAGTCTGTATTCGAGATTTTTGTTACTCTAATGGATGGTAGCCTTGTCATTATGGAAGGTAGTCTGTTGTCGAGATTTTTGTTACTCCAATGGATGTTGGCCTTGTCATTATGGAAGGTAGTCTGTCGTTGTGATTTATGTCTCTCCAATGGATGGTAGCCTTGTCATTATGGAAGGTAGTCGGTTTTCGAGATTTTTGTTACTCCATTGGATGGTAGCCTTGTCATTATGGAAGGTAGTCTGTTGTTGAGATTTTTGTTACTCCAATGGATGGTATCATTGTCATTATGGATGGTAGTCTATTGTCGAGATTTTTGTTATTCCAATGGATTGTAGCCTTGCCATTATGGAACGTATTCTGTTGTCGATGTTTATGTTACTCCAATGGATGGTAGCCTTGTCATTTTGGAAGGTAGTTTATTGTCGAGATTTTTGTTATTCCAATGGATGGTAGCCTTGTCATTATGGAAGGTAGTTTGTTGTCGATATTTTTGTTACTCCAATGGATGCTCGCCTTGTCATTATGGAAGGTAGTTTATCGTTGTGATTTATCGTTGTGATTTATGTTACTCCAATGGATGCTTGCCTTGTCAGTATGGAAGGTAGTCTGTTGTTCATATTTTTGTTACTCCAATGGATGGTAGCCTTGTCATTATAAAAGGTAGTCTATTCTCGAGATTTTTGTTACTCCAATTGATGGTAGCCTAGTCATTATGGAAGGTAGTCTGTCGTGATTTCTGTCACTCCAATGGATGGTAGCCTTGTCACTATGGAAGGTAGTCTATTGTTCATATTTTTGTTACTCCAACGGATGGTAGCCTTGTCATTATGGAAGGTAGTCTATTGTCGAGATTTTTGTTACTCCAATGGATGGTAGCCTTGTCATTATGGAAAGATGTCTATTGTCGAGATTTTTGTTACTCCAATGGATTGTAGCCTTGTCATTATTAAAGGTAGTCTGTTGTCGAGATTTTTGTTACTCCAATGGATGCTATCCTTGTCATTCGAGAAGGTAGTCTGTCGTTGTGATATCTATCACTCCAATGGATGGTAGCCTTGTCACCATGGAACGTAGTATGTTGTTCAGATTTTTGTTACTCCAATGGATGGTAGCCTTGTCATTATGGAAGGTAGTCTATTGTCTAGATTTTTTTTACTCCAATGGATGGTAGCATTATCATTATGGAAGGTTCTCTGTTGTCGAGATTTTTGTTACTCCAATGGATGGTAGCCTTGTCATTATGGAAGGTAGTCTGTTTTCGAGATTTTTGTTACTCCAATGGATGGTAGCCTTGTCACTATGGAAGGTATGTTCATATTTTGTTACTCCATTGGATGGTAGCCTTGTAATTATGAAAGGTAGTTTATTGTCGAGATTTTTGTTATTCTAATGGATGCTAGCCTTGTCATTATGGAAGGTAGTCTGTCGTTGTGATTTATGTCACTCCAATGGATGGAAGCCTTGTCATTATGGAAGGTAGTCTGTTGTCGATATTTTTGTTACTCCAATGGATGATAGCCTTGTCATTATGGAAGGTAGTCTATTGTCGATATTTTTGTTACTCCAATGGATGATAGCCTTGTCATAATGGAAGGTTGTCTGTTGTCGAGATTTTTGTTACTCTAATGGATGGTAGCTTTGTCATTATCGTAGGTAGTCTGTATTCGAGATTTTTGTTACTCTAATGGATGGTAGCCTTGTCATTATGGAAGGTAGTCTGTTGTCGAGATTTTTGTTACTCCAATGGATGCTGGCCTTGTCATTATGGAAGGTAGTCTGTCGTTGTGATTTATGTCTCTCCAATGGATGGTAGCCTTGTCATTATGGAAGGTAGTCTTTATTCGATATTTTTGTTACTCCAATGGATGGTAGCCTTGTCATTATGGAAGGTAGTCTGTATTTGAGATTTTTGTTACTGCAATGGATGGTAGCCTTGTCATTATGGAAGGTAGTCTATTGTCGAGATTTTGGTTACTACAATGGATGGTAGCCTTTTCATTATGGAAGGTTGTCTGTTGTCGAGATTTTTGTTACTCCAATGGATGGTAGCCTTGTCATTATGGAAGGTAGTCTGTTTTCGAGATTTTTGTTACTCCATTGGATGGTAGCCTTGTCATTATGGAAGGTAGTCTGTTGTTGAGATTTTTGTTACTCCAATGGATGGTATCATTGTCATTATGGATGGTAGTCTGTTGTCGAGATTTTTGTTATTCCAATGGATTGTAGCCTTGCCATTATGGAACGTATTCTGTTGTCGATGTTTTTGTTACTCCAATGGATGGTAGCCTTGTCATTATGGAAGGTAGTTTATTGTCGAGATTTTTGTTATTCCAATGGATGGTAGCCTTGTCATTATGGAAGGTAGTTTGTTGTCGATATTTTTGTTACTCCAATGGATGCTTGCCTTGTCATTATAGAAGGTAGTTTATCGTTGTGATTTATGTCACTCCAATGGATGGTCACCTTGTCAGTATGGAAGGTAGTTTGTTGTTCATATTTTAGTTACTCCAATGGATGGTAGCCTTGTCATTATAAAAGGTAGTCTATTGTCGAGATTTTTGTTACTCCAATTGATGGTAGCCTAGTCATTATGGAAGGTAGTCCGTCGGGATTTCTGTCACTCCAATGGATGGTAGCCTTGTCACTATGGAAGGTAGTCTATTGTTCATATTTTTGTTACTCCAACGGATGGTAGCCTTGTCATTATGGAAGGTAGTCTATTGTCGAGATTTTTGTTACTCCAATGGATGGTAGCCTTGTCATTATGGAAAGTTGTCTATTGTCGAGATTTTTGTTACTCCAATGGATTGTAGCCTTGTCATTATTGAAGGTAGTCTGTTGTCGAGATTTTTGTTACTCCAATGGATGCTATCCTTGTCATTCGAGAAGGTAGTCTGTCGTTGTGATATCTATCACTCCAATGGATGGTAGCCTTGTAACTATGGAACGTAGTATGTTGTTCAGATTTTTGTTACTCCAATGGATGGTAGCCTTGTCATTATGGAAGGTAGTCTATTGTCGAGATTTTTGTTACTCCAATGGATGGTAGCATTATCATTATGGAAGGTTGTCTGTTGTCGAGATTTTTGTTACTCCAATGGATGGTAGCCTTGTCATTATGGAAGGTAGTCTGTTTTCGAGATTTTTGTTACTCCAATGGATGGTAGCCTTGTCACTATGGAAGGTATGTTCATATTTTGTTACTCCAATGGATGGTAGCCTTGTCATTATGAAAGGTAGTTTATTGTCGAGATTTTTGTTATTCCAATGGATGCTAGCCTTGTCATTATGGACGGTAGTCTGTCGTTGTGATTTATGTCACTCCAATGGATGGAAGCCTTGTCACTATGGAAGGTAGTCTGTTGTCGATATTTTTGTTACTCCAATGGATGATAGCCTTGTCATTATGGAAGGTAGTCTATTGTCGATATTTTTGTTACTCTAATGGATGATAGCCATGTCATAATGGAAGGTTGTCTGTTGTCGAGATTTTTGTTACTCTAATGGATGTTAGCTTTGTCATTATCGAAGGTAGTCTGTATTCTAGATTTTTGTTACTCTAATGGATGGTAGCCTTGTCATTATGGAAGGTAGTCTGTTGTCGAGATTTTTGTTACTCCAATGGATGCTGGCCTTGTCATTATGGAAGGTAGTCTGTCGTTGTGATTTATGTCACTCCAATGGATGGTAGCCTTGTCATTATGGAAGGTAGTCTTTATTCGAGACTTTTGTTACTCCAATGGATGGTAGCCTTGTCATTATGGAAGGTAGTCTGTATTCGAGATTTTTGTTACTCCAATGGATTGTAGCCTTGTCATTATGGAAGGTAGTCTATTGTCAAGATTTTGGTTACTACAATGGATGGTAGCCTTGTCATTATGGAAGGTTGTCTGTTGTCGAGATTTTTGATACTCTAATGGATGGTAGCTTTGTCATTATCGAAGGTAGTCTGTATTCGAGATTTTTGTTACTCTAATGGATGGTAGCCTAGTCATTATGGAAGGTAGTTTGTTGTCCATATTTTAGTTACTCCAATGGATGTTAGCCTTGTCATTATGGAAGGTAGTATGTTGTCGAGATTTTTGTTACTCCAATGGATGCTAGCCTTGTCATTATGGAAGGTAGTATGTCATTGTGATTTCTGTCACTCCAATGGATGGTAGCCTTGTCACTATGGAAGATAGTTTGTTGTTCATATATTTATTACTCCCATGGATGGTAGCCTTGTCATTATGGAAGGTAGTCTATTGTCGAGAGTTTGGTTACTAAAATGGATGGTAGGCTTGTCATTATGGAACATAGTCTATTGTAGATATTTTTGTTACTCCAATGCATGGTAGCCTTGTCATTATGGAAGATATTCTGTTGTCGATATTTTTGTTACTCCAATGGATGGTAGCATTATCATTATGGAAGGTAGTCTGTTGTCGATATTTTTTTTACTCCAATGGATGGTAGCCTTGTCATTATGGAAGGTAGTATGTTGTCGATATCTTTGTTACTCCAATGGATTGTAGCCTTGTCATTATTGAAGGTAGTTTGTTGTCGAGATTTTTGTTACTCCAATGGATGGTATCGTTTTCATTATGGATGGTAGTCTGTTGTTGAGAATTTTGTTACTCCAATGGATGGTAGCCTTGTCATTATGGAACGTGGTCTGTTGTCGATGTTTTTGTTACTCCAATGGATGGTAGACTTGTCATTATGGAAGGTAGTCTGTTGTCGAGATTTTTGTTATTCCAATGGATGGTAGCCTTGTCATTATGGAAGGTAGTCTGTTGACTAGATTTTTGTTACTCCAATGGATGATAGCCTTGTCATTATGGAAGGTATTCTGTCGTTGTGACTTCTGTCAGTCCAATGGATGGTAGCCTTGTCACTATGGAAGGTAGTTTGTTGTTCATATTTTTGTTAATCGAATGGATGGTAGCCTTGTCATTATGGAAGGTTGTCAGTTGTCGATGTTTTTGTTTGCTCCAATGGATAGTAGCCTTGTTATTATGGATGGTGGTTTGTTGTCTAGATTTTTGTTATTCCAATGAATGGTAGCCTTGTCATTATGGAAGGTAGTGTATTGTTGAGATTTTTGTTACTCCAATGGATGCTAGCATTGTCATTATGGAAGGTAGTATGTCGTTGTGATTTCTGTCACTCCGATGGATGGTAGCCTTCTCACTATGGAAGGTAGTCTTTTGTTCATATTTTTGTTACTCCAATGGATGGTAGCCTTGTCATTATTGAAGGTAGTTTATTGTCGATATTTTTGTTACTCCAATGGATGGTATTTTTATCATTATGGAAGGTTGTCTGTTGTCGAGATTTTTGTTACTCCATTGGATGGTAGCCTTGTCATTATGGAAGGTAGTCTATTGTCGATATTTTTGTTAATCCAATGGATGGTAGTATTATCATTATGGAAGGTTGTCTGTTGTCGAAATTTTTGTTACTCCAATGGATGCTAGCTTTGTCATTCTGGAAGGTAGTCTAATTTGGAGATTTTTGTTACTACAATGGATGGTAGCCTTGGCATTATGGAAGGTAGTTTGTTGTCGAGATTTTTGTTACTCCAATGGATGCTAGTCTTATCATTATGGAAGGTAGTCTGTCATTGTGATTTATGTCACTCCAATGGATGGTAGCCTTGTCACTTTGGAAGGTAGTCTATTGTTCATTTTTTGTTAGTCCAATGGATGATAGCCTTGTCATTATAGAAGGTAGTCTATTGTCGATATATTTGTTACTCCAATGGATGGTAGCATTATCATTATGGAAGGTTGTATGTTGTCGAGATTTTTGTTACTCTAATGGATGGTTGCTTTGTCATTATCGAAGGTAGTCTATATTCGAGATTTTTGTTACTCTAATGGATGGTAGCCTTGTCATTATGGAAGGTAGTTTGTTGTCGATATTTTTGTTACTCTAATGGATGCTAGCCTTGTCATTATGGAAGGTAGTATGTTGTCGATATCTTTGTTACTCTAATGGATTGTAGCCTTGTCATTATCGAAGGTAGTTTGTTGTCGAGATTTTTGTTACTCCAATGGATGCTAGCCTTGTCATTATGGAAGGTAGTCTGTTGTTGTGATTTATGTCACTCCAATGGATGGTAGCCTTGTCATTATGAAAGGTAGTCTCTTGTTCATATTTTTGTTACTCCAATGGATGGTAGCCTTGTCATTATGGAAGGTAGTCTATTGTCGAGATTTTGGTTAATACAATGGATTGTAGCCTTGTCATTATGGAACATAGTCTATTGTAGATATTTTTGTTACTCCAATGCATGGTAGCCTTGTCATTATGGAAAGTAGTTTGTTGTCGAGATTTTTGTTACTCTAATGGATGGTAGCATTATCATTATGGAAGGTAGTCTGTTGTCGATATTCTTGTTACTCCAATATATGGTAGCCTTGTCATTATGGAAGGTAGTATGTTGTCGATATCTTTGTTACTCCAATGGATTGTAGCCTTGTCATTATGGAAGGTAGTCTATTGTCGAGATTTTTGTTACTCCAACGGATGGTATCGTTGTCCTTATGGATGGTAGTCTGTTGTCAAGAATTTTGTTACTCCAATGGATGGTAGCCTTGTCATTATGGAACGTAGTCTGTTGTCGATGCTTTTGTTACTCCAATGGATGATAGCCTTGTCATTATGGAAGGTAGTCTGTTGTCGAGATTTTTGTTATTCCAATGGATGGTAGCCTTGTCATTATGGAAGGTAGTGTGTTGGTGTAATTTTTGTTACTCCAATGGATGCTAGCCTTGTCATTATGGAAGGTAGTCTGTAGTTGTGATTTCTGTCACTCCAATGGATGGTAGCCTTGTCACTTTGGAAGGTAGTATGTTGTTCATATTTTTTTTACTCCAATGGATGGTAGCCTTTTCATTATGCAAGATAGTCTATTGTCGATATATTGGTTACTCCAATGGATGGTAGCATTATCATTATGGAAGGTTGTCTGTTGTCGAGATTTTTGTTACTCCAATGGATGGTAGCTTTGTCATTCTGGAAGGTAGTCTGTTGTCTAGATTTTTGTTATTCCAATGAATGGTAGCCTTGTCATTATGGAAGGTAGTCTGTTGTCGAGATTTTTGTTACTCCAATGGATGCTAGCCTTATCATTATGGAAGGTAGTATGTGGTTTTGATTTCTATCACTCCAATGGATGGTAGCCTTGTCACTATGGAAGGTAGTCTGTTGTCCATATTTTTGTTACTCCAATGGATGGTAGCCTTGCCATTATAGAAGGTAGTATATTGTCGAGATTTTTGTTACTCCAATGGATGGTAGCATTATCATTATGGAAGTTTGTTTGTTGTCGAGATTTTTGTTACTCCAATGGATGGTAGTCCTGTCATTATGGAAGGTAGTTTGTTTTTGATATTTTTGTTACTCCAATGGATGGTAGCCTTGTCAATATGGAAGGTAGTCTATTTTCGATATTTTTGTTACTCAAATGGATGGTATCGTTGTCATTATGGATGGTAGTATATTGTCGAGATTTTTGTTACTCCAATGGATAGTAGCCTTGTCATTATGGAACGTAGTTTTTTGTCTATGTTTTTGTTACTCCAATGGATGGTAGCCTTGTCATTATGGAACGTAGTCTGTTGTCGAGATTTTTGTTATTCCAATGGATGGTAGCCTTGTCATTATGGAAGGTAGTGTGTTGTTGAGATTTTTGTTACTCAAATGGATGCTAGCCTTGTCATTATGGAAGGTAGTCTGTCGTTGTGATTTTTGTCACTCCAATGGATGGTAGCCTTGTCACTATTGAAGGTAGTCTGTTTTTCATATTTTTTTTACTCCAATGGATGGTAGCCTTGTCAATATGGAAGGTAGTCTTTGCATTATGGAAGGTAGTTTGTTGTCGAGATTTTTGTTACTCCAATGGATGGTATCATTGTCATTATGGATGGTAGTCTGTTGTCGAGATTTTTGTTATTCCAATGGATTGTAGCCTTGTCATTATGGAACATATTCTGTTGTCGATGTTTTTGTTACTCCAATGGATAGTAGCCTTGTTATTATGGAAGGTAGTCTATTGTCTAGAATTTTGTTATTCCAATGAATGGTAGCCTTGTCATTATGGAATGTAGTCTATTGTCGAGTTTTTTGTTACTCCAATGGATGCTAGCCTTGTCATTATGGAAGGTAGTATTTCGTTGTGATTTTTGTTACTCCAATGGATAGTAGCCTTGTTATTATGGAAGGTGGTCTGTTGTCTAGATTTTTGTTATTCCAATGAATGGTAGCCTTGTCATTATGGAAGGTAGTCTGTTGTCGAGATTTTTGTTACTCCAATGGATTCTAGCGTTGTCATTATGGAAGGTAGTATGTCATTGTGATTTCTATCACTCCAATGGATGGTTTCCTTGTCAATATGGAAGGTAGTCTGTTGTTCATATTTTTGTTACTCCAATGGATGGTAGCCTTGTCATTATAGAAGGTAGTCTATTGTCAAGATTTTTGTAACTCCAATGGATGGTAGCATTATCATTATGGAAGGTTATCTGTTGTCGAGATTTTTGTTACTCCAATGGATGGTAGTCTTGTCATTACGGAAGGTAGTCTGTTTTCAAGATTTTTGTTATTCCAATGGATTGTAGCCATGTCCTTATGGAAGGTAGTCTGTTTTCGAGATTTTTGTTACTCCAATGGATGGTAGCCTTGTCATTATGGTAGGTAGTCTGTTGTCGATATTCTTGTTACTCCAATGGATTGTAGCCTTGTCATTATGGAAGGTAGTATGTTGTCGATATCTTTGTTACTCCAATGGATTGTAGCCTTATCATTATGGAAGGTAGTCTGTTGTCTAGATTTTTGTTATTCCAATGAATGGTAGCCTTGTCATTATGGAGGTTAGTCTGTTGTCGAGATTTTTGTTACTCCAATTGATGCTAGCGTTGTCATTATGGAAGGTAGTATGTCATTGTGATTTCTGTCACTCTAAAGGATGGTAGCCTTGTCACTATGGAAGGTAGTGTGTTGTTCATATTTTTGTTACTCCAATGGATGGTAGCCTTGTCATTATATAAGGTAGTCTATTGTCGAGATTTTGGTTACTCCAATGGATGGTAGCCTTGTCATTATGGAAGGTTGTCTGTTGTCGAGATTTTTGTTACTCCAATGGATGGTTGTCTTGTCATTATGGAAGGTAGTCTGTTTTCGATATTTTTGTTACTCCAATGGATGGTAGCCTTGTCATTATGGAAGGTAGTCTTTTTTCGATATTTTTGTTACTCCAATGGATGGTAGCCTTGTTATTATGGAAGGTAGTCTGTTGTTCATATTTTTGTTACTCCAATGGATGGTAGCCTTTTCATTATGGTAGGTAGTATGTCGTTGTGATTTATGTCACTCAAATGGATGGTAGCCTTGTCATTATGGAAGGTAGTTTGTTGTTCATATTTTTGTTACTCCAATGGATGGTAGCCTTGTCATTATGGAAGGTAGTCTATTGTCGAGATTTTTGTTACTCCAATGGATGGTAGCCTTATCATTATGGAAGGTTGTCTGTTGTCGAGATTTTTGTTACTCCAATGGATTGTAGCCTTGTCATTATGGAAGGTAGTCTATTTTATAGATTTTTATTACTACAATGGATGGTATCCTTGGTATTATGGAAGGTAGTTTGTTGTCGAGATTTTTGTGACTCCAATGGATGGTATCGTTGTCATTATGGATGGTTGTCTATTGTCGAGATTTTTGTTATTCCAATGGATTGTAGCCTTTTCATTATGGAATGTATTCAGTTGTCGATGTTTTTGTTTGCTCCAATGGATAGTATCCTTGTTATTATGGACGGTGGTTTGTTGTCTAGATTTTTGTTATTCCAATGAATGGTAGCATTATCATTATGGAAGGTTGTCTGTTTTCGAGATTTTTGTTACTCTAATGGATGGTAGCTTTGTCATTCTGGAAGGTAGTCTATTTTTGAGATTTTTGTTACTCCGATGGATAGTATCGTTTTCATTATGGATGGTAGTTTGTTGTCGAGATTTTTGTTATTCCAATGGATTGTAGCCTTGTCATTATGGAGCGTATTTTGTTGTCGATGTTTTTGTTACTCCAATGGATAGTAGCCTTGTTATTATGGAAGGTAGTCTATTGTCTAGATTTTTGTTATTCCAATGAATGGTAGCCTTGTCATTATGGAAGGTAGTCTGTTGTCGAGATTTTTTTTACTCCAATGGATGCTAGCGGTGTCATTATGGAAGGTAGTATGTCGTTGTGATTTCTGTCACTCCAATGGATGGTAGCCTTGTCACTATGGAAGGTAGTCTGTTGTTCATATTTTTGTTACTCCAATGGATGGTAGCCTTGTCATTATAGAAGGTAGTCTATTGTCGAGATTTTTGTTACTCCAATGGATGGTAGCATTATCATTATGGAAATTTGTCTGTTGTCGAGATTTTTGTTACTCCAATGGATGGTAGTCTTGTCATTATGGAAGGTAGTCTGTTTTCGAGATTTTTGTTACTCCAATGGATGGTAGCCTTGTCATTATGGAAGGTAGTCTGTTTTCGAGATTTTTTTTACTCCAATGGATGGTAGCCTTCTCATTATGGAAGGATGTTTTTTGTTCATATTTTTGTTACTCCAATGGATGGTAGCCTTCTCATTAAGGTAGGTAGTATGTCGTTGTGATTTTTGTCACTCAAATGGATGGTAGCCTTGTCATTATGGAAGGTAGTTTGTTGTTCATATTTTTGTTACTCCAATGGATGGTAGCCTTATCATTATGGAAGGTTGTCTGTTGTCGAGATTTTTGTTACTCCAATGGATTGTAGCCTTGTCATTATGGAAGGTAGTCTATTTTCAAGATTTTTGTTACTACAATGGATGGTATGCTTGGCATTATGGAAGGTAGTTTGTTGTCGAGATTTTTGTTATTCCAATGGATGGTATCTTTGTCATTATGGATGGTTGTCTATTGTCGAGATTTTTGTTATTCCAATGGATTGTAGCCTTTTCATTATGGAACGTATTCTGTTGTCGATGTTTTTGTTTGCTCCAATGGATAGTAGCCTTGTCATTATGGATGGTGGTTTGTTGTCTAGATTTTTGTTATTCCAATGAATGGTAGCCTTGTCATTATGGAAGGTAGTGTATTGTTGAGATTATTATTACTCCAATGGAAGCTAGCGTTGTCATTATGGAAGGTAGTATGTCGTTGTGATTTCTGTCACTCCAATGGATGGTAGCCTTGTCACTATGGAAGGTAGTATGTTGTTCATATTTTTGTTACTCCAATGGATGGTAGCCTTGTCATTATGGAAGGTAGTTTATTGTCGATTTTTTTGTTACTCCAATGGATGGTAGCTTTATCATTATGGAAGGTTGTCTGTTGTCGAGATTTTTGTTACTCCATTGGATGGTAGCCTTGTCATTATGGAAGGTAGTCTATTGTCCATATTTTGGTTAATCCAATGGATGGTAGTATTATCATTATGGAAGGTTTCTGTTGTCGAAATTTTTGTTACTCCAATGGATGGTAGCTTTGTCATTCTGGAAGGTAGTCTATTTTGGAGATTTTTGTTACTACAATGGATGGTAGCCTTGGCATTATGGAAGGTAGTTTGTTGTCGAGATTTTTGTTACTCCAATGGATGCTAGTCTTATCATTATGGAAGGTAGTCTGTCATTGTGATTTATGTCACTCCAATGGATGGTAGCCTTGTCACTTTGGAAGGTAGTCTATTGTTAATTTTTTTGTTAGTCCAATGGATGGTAGCTTTGTCATTATCGAAGGTAGTCTATATTCGAGATTTTTGTTACACTAATGGATGGTAGCCTTGTCATTATGGAAGGTAGTTTGTTGTCGATATTTTTGTTACTCCAATGGATGCTAGCCTTGTCATTATGGAAGGTAGTATGTTGTCGATATCTTTGTTACTCTAATGGATTGTAGCCTTGTCATTATCGAAGGTAGTCTGTTGTCGAGATTTTTGTTACTCCAATGGATGCTAGCCTTGTCATTATGGAAGGTAGTCTGTTGTTGTGATTTATGTCACTCCAATGGATGGTAGCCTTGTCATTATGGAAGGTAGTCTCTTGTTCATATTTTTGTTACTCCAATGGATGGTAGCCTTGTCATTATGGAAGGTAGTCTATTGTCGAGATTTTGGTTACTACAATGGATTGTAGCCTTGTCATTATGGAACATAGTCTATTGTAGATATTTTTGTTACTCCAATGCATGGTAGCCTTGTCATTATGGAAGGTAGTCTGTTGTCGAGATTTTTGTTACTCTAATGGATGGTAGCATTATCATTATGGAAGGTAGTCTGTTGTCGATATTCTTGTTACTCCAATGGATGGTAGCCTTGTCATTATGGAAGGTAGTATGCTGTAGATATCTTTGTTACTCCAATGGATTGTAGCCTTGTCATTATGGAAGGTAGTCTGTTGTCGAGATTTTTGTTACTCCAACGGATGGTATCGTTGTCCTTATGGATGGTAGTCTGTTGTCGAGAATTTTGTTACTCCAATGGATGGTAGCCTTGTCATTATGGAACGTAGTCTGTTGTCGATGCTTTTGTTACTCCAATGGATGGTAGCCTTGTCATTATGGAAGGTAGTCTGTTGTCGAGATTTTTGTTATTCCAATGGATGGTAGCCTTGTCATTATGGAAGGTAGTGTGTTGGTGTGATTTTTGTTACTCCAATGGATGCTAGCCTTGTCATTATGGAAGGTAGTCTGTCGTTGTGATTTCTGTCACTCCAATGGATGGTAGCCTTGTCACTTTGGAAGGTAGTATGTTGTTCATATTTTTTTACTCCAATGGATGGTAGCCTTTTCATTATGGAAGATTGACTATTGTCGATATATTGGTTACTCCAATGGATGGTAGCATTATCATTATGGAAGGTTTTCTGTTGTTGAGATTTTTGTTACTCCAATGGATGGTAGCTTTGTCATTCTGGAAGGTAGTCTGTTTTCGAGATTTTTGTTACTACAATGGATGGTAGCCTTGGCATTATGGAAGGTAGTTTGTTGTTGAGATTTTTGTTACTCCAATGGATGGTATCGTTGTCATTATGGATGGTAGTCTGTTGTCGAGATTTTTGTTATTCCAATGGATTGTAGCCTTGTCATTATGGAACATATTTTGTTGTCGATGTTTTTGTTTCTCCAATGGATAGTAGCCTTGTTATTATGGAAGGTAGTCTATTGTCTAGATTTTTGTTATTCCAATGAATGGTAGCCTTGTCATTATGGAAGGTAGTCTTTTGTCGAGTTTTTTGTTACTCCAATGGATGCTAGCCTTGTCATTATGGAAGGTAGTATGTCGTTGTGATTTTTTTTACTCCAATGGATAGTATCCTTGTTATTATGGAAGGTAGTCTGTTGTCTAGATTTTTGTTATTCCAATGAATGGTAGCCTTGTCATTATGGAAGGTAGTCTGTTGTCGAGATTTTTGTTACTCCAATGGATGCTAGCCTTGTCATTATGGAAGGTAGTATGTGGTTTTGATTTCTTTCACTCCAATGGATGGTAGCCTTGTCACTATGGAAGGTAGTTTGTTGTTCATATTTTTGTTACTCTAATGGATGGTAGCCTTGTCATTATAGAAGGTAGTATATTGTCGAGATTTTTGTTACTCCAATGGATGGTAGCATTATCATTATGGAAGTTTGTTTGTTGTCGAGATTTTTGTTACTCCAATGGATGGTAGTCCTGTCATTATGGAAGGTAGTTTGTTTTTGATATTTTTGTTACTCCAATGGATGGTAGCCTTGTCAATATGGAAGGTAGTCTATTTTCGAGATTTTTGTTACTCAAATGGATGGTATCGTTGTCATTATGGATGGTAGTATATTGTCGAGATTTTTGTTACTCCAATGGATAGTAGCCTTGTCATTATGGAACGTAGTTTGTTGTCTATGTTTTTGTTACTCCAATGGATGGTAGCCTTGTCATTATGGAACTTAGTCTGTTGTCGAGATTTTTGTTATTCCAATGGATGGTAGCCTTGTCATTATGGAAGGTAGTGTGTTGTTGAGATTTTTGTTACTCAAATGGATGGTAGCCTTGTCAATATGGAAGGTAGTCTTTGCATTATGGAAGGTAGTTTGTTGTCGAGATTTTTGTTACTCCAATGGATGGTATCATTGTCATTATGGATGGTAGTCTGTTGTCGAGATTTTTGTTATTCCAATGGATTGTAGCCTTGTCATTATGGAACATATTCTGTTGTCGATGTTTTTGTTACTCCAATGGATAGTAGCCTTGTTATTATGGAAGGTAGTCTATTGTCTAGAATTTTGTTATTCCAATGAATGGTAGCCTTGTCATTATGGAAGGTAGTCTATTGTCGAGTTTTTTGTTACTCCAATGGATGCTAGCCTTGTCATTATGGAAGGTAGTATTTCGTTGTGATTTTTGTTACTCCAATGGATAGTAGCCTTGTTATTATGGAAGGTGGTCTGTTGTCTAGATTTTTGTTATTCCAATGAATGGTAGCCTTGTCATTATGGAAGGTAGTCTGTTGGCGAGATTTTTGTTACTCCAATGGATTCTAGCGTTGTCATTATGGAAGGTAGTATGTCATTGTGATTTCTATCACTCCAATGGATGGTTTCCTTGTCAATATGGAAGGTAGTCTGTTGTTCATATTATTGTTACTCCAATGGATGGTAGCCTTGTCATTATAGAAGGTAGTCTATTGTCGAGATTTTTGTTACTCCAATGGATGGTAGCATTATCATTATGGAAATTTGTCTGTTGTCGAGATTTTTGTTACTCCAATGGATGGTAGTCTTGTCATTATGGAAGGTAGTCTGTTTTCGAGATTTTTGTTACTCCAATGGATGGTAGCCTTGTCATTATGGAAGGTAGTCTGTTTTCGAGATTTTTGTTACTCCAATGGATGGTAGCCTTCTCATTATGGAAGGAAGTTTTTTGTTCATATTTTTGTTACTCCAATGGATGGTAGCCTTCTCATTAAGGTAGGTAGTATGTCGTTGTGATTTTTGTCACTCAAATGGATGGTAGCCTTGTCATTATGGAAGGTAGTTTGTTGTTCATATTTTTGTTACTCCAATAGATGGTAGCCTTTTCATTATGGAAGGTTGTCTGTTGTCGAGATTTTTGTTACTCCAATGGATTGTAGCCTTGTCATTATGGAAGGTAGTCTATTTTCAAGATTTTTGTTACTACAATGGATGGTATGCTTGGCATTATGGAAGGTAGTTTGTTGTCGA
This sequence comes from Vicia faba, assembly GCA_948472305.1. Lineage (NCBI taxonomy): Eukaryota > Viridiplantae > Streptophyta > Magnoliopsida > Fabales > Fabaceae > Vicia > Vicia faba. Next base: position 529,602,247 of record OX451741.1, read on the forward strand.
GATTTTTGTTATTCCAATGGATGGTATCTTTGTCATTATGGATGGTTGTCTATTGTCGAGATTTTTGTTATTCCAATGGATTGTAGCCTTTTCATTATGGAACGTATTTTGTTGTCGATGTTTTTGTTTGCTCCAATGGATAGTAGCCTTGTCATTATGGATGGTGGTTTGTTTTTCTAGATTTTTGTTATTCCAATGAATGGTAGCCTTGTCATTATGGAAGGTAGTGTATTGTTGAGATTTTTGTTACTCCAATGGAAGCTAGCGTTGTCATTATGGAAGGTAGTATGTCGTTGTGATTTCTGTCACTCCAATGGATGGTAGCCTTGTCACTATGGAAGGTAGTCTGTTGTTCATATTTTTGTTACTCCAATGGATGGTAGCCTTGTCATTATGGAAGGTAGTTTATTGTCGATTTTTTTGTTACTCCAATGGATGGTAGCTTTATCATTATGGAAGGTTGTCTGTTGTCGAGATTTTTGTTACTCCATTGGATGGTAGCCTTGTCATTATGGAAGGTAGTCTATTGTCGATATTTTGGTTAATCCAATGGATGGTAGTATTATCATTATGGAAGGTTTCTGTTGTCGAAATTTTTGTTACTCCAATGGATGGTAGCTTTGTCATTCTGGAAGGTAGTCTATTTTGGAGATTTTTGTTACTACAATGGATGGTAGCCTTGGCATTATGGAATGGAGTTTGTTGTCGAGATTTTTGTTACTCCAATGGATGCTAGTCTTATCATTATGGAAGGTAGTCTGTCATTGTGATTTATGTCACTCCAATGGATGGTAGCCTTGTCACTTTGGAAGGTAGTCTATTGTTCATTTTTTTGTTAGTCCAATGGATGGTAGCTTTGTCATTATCGAAGGTAGTCTATATTCGATATTTTTGTTACACAAATGGATGGTAGCCTTGTCATTATGGAAGGTAGTTTGTTGTCGATATTTTTGTTACTCCAATGGATGCTAGCCTTGTCATTATGGAAGGTAGTATGTTGTCGATATCTTTGTTACTCTAATGGATTGTAGCCTTGTCATTATCGAAGGTAGTCTGTTGTCGAGATTTTTGTTACTCCAATGGATTCTAGCCTTGTCATTATGGAAGGTAGTCTGTTGTTGTGATTTATGTCACTCCAATGGATGGTAGCCTTGTCATTATGGAAGGTAGTCTCTTGTTCATATTTTTGTTACTCCAATGGATGGTAGCCTTGTCATTATGGAAGGTAGTATGCTGTAGATATCTTTGTTACTCCAATGGATTGTAGCCTTGTCAGTATGGAAGGTAGTCTGTTGTCGAGATTTTTGTTACTCCAACGGATGGTATCGTTGTCCTTATGGATGGTAGTCTGTTGTCGAGAATTTTGTTACTCCAATGGATGGTAGCCTTGTCATTATGGAACGTAGTCTGTTGTCGATGCTTTTGTTACTCCAATGGATGGTAGCCTTGTCATTATGGAAGGTAGTCTGTTGTCGAGATTTTTGTTATTCCAATGGATGGTAGCCTTGTCATTATGGAAGGTAGTGTGTTGGTGTGATTTTTGTTACTCCAATGGATGCTAGCCTTGTCATTATGGAAGGTAGTCTGTCGTTGTGATTTCTGTCACTCCAATGGATGGTAGCCTTGTCACTTTGGAAGGTAGTATGTTGTTCATATTTTTTTACTCCAATGGATGGTAGCCTTTTCATTATGGAAGATAGTCTATTGTCGATATATTGGTTACTTCAATGGATGGTAGCATTATCATTATGGAAGGTTGTCTGTTGTTGAGATTTTTGTTACTCCAATGGATGGTCGCTTTGTCATTCTGGAAGGTAGTCTGTTTTCGAGATTTTTGTTACTACAATGGATGGTAGCCTTGGCATTATGGAAGGTAGTTTGTTGTTGAGATTTTTGTTACTCCAATGGATGGTATCGTTGTCATTATGGATGGTAGTCTGTTGTCGAGATTTTTGTTATTCCAATGGATTGTAGCCTTGTCATTATGGAACGTATTTTGTTGTCGATGTTTTTGTTTCTCCAATGGATAGTAGCCTTGTTATTATGGAAGGTAGTCTATTGTCTAGATTTTTGTTATTCCAATGAATGGTAGCCTTGTCATTATGGAAGGTAGTCTTTTGTCGAGTTTTTTGTTACTCCAATGGATGCTAGCCTTGTCATTATGGAAGGTAGTATGTCGTTGTGATTTTTTTTACTCCAATGGATAGTATCCTTGTTATTATGGAAGGTAGTCTGTTGTCTAGATTTTTGTTATTCCAATGAATGGTAGCCTTGTCATTATGGAAGGTAGTCTGTTGTCGAGATTTTTGTTACTCCAATGGATGCTAGCCTTGTCATTATGGAAGGTAGTATGTCGTTTTGATTTCTGTCACTCCAATGGATGGTAGCCTTGTCACTATGGAAGGTAGTCTGTTGTTCATATTTTTGTTACTCCAATGGATGGTAGCCTTGTCATTATAGAAGGTAGTATATTGTCGAGATTTTTGTTACTCTAATGGATGGTAGCATTATCGTTATGGAAGTTTGTTTGTTGTCGAGATTTTTGTTACTCCAATGGATGGTAGTCTTGTCATTATGGAAGGTAGTTTGTTTTTGATATTTTTGTTACTCCAATGGATGGTAGCCTTGTCATTATGGAAGGTAGTCTATTTTCGAGATTTTTGTTACTCAAATGGATGGTATCGTTGTCATTATGGATGGTAGTCTATTGTCGAGAATTTTGTTACTCCAATGGATAGTAGCCTTGTCATTATGGAACATAGTTTGTTGTCTATGTTTTTGTTACTCCAATGGATGGTAGCCTTGTCATTATGGAAGGTAGTCTTTTGTCGAGATTTTTGTTATTCCAATGGATGGTAGCCTTGTCATTATGGAAGGTAGTGTGTTGTTGAGATTTTTGTTACTCAAATGGATGCTAGCCTTGTCATTATGGAAGGTAGTTTGTCGTTGTGATTTTTGTCACTACAATGGATGGTAGCCTTGTCACTATTGAAGGTAGTCTGTTTTTCATATTTTTATTACTCCAATGGATGGTAGCCTTGTCAATATGGAAGGTAGTCTATTGTCGATATATTTGTTACTCCAATGGATGGTAGCATTATCATTATGGAAGGTTGTCTATTGTCGAGATTTTTGTTACTCCAATGGATGGTAGCTTTGTCATTCTAGAAGGTAGTCTGTTTTCGAGATTTTTGTTACTATAATGGATGGTAGCCTTTGCATTATGGAAGGTAGTTTGTTGTCGAGATTTTTGTTACTCCAATGGATGGTATCATTGTCATTATGGATGGTAGTCTGTTGTCGAGATTTTTGTTATTCCAATGGATTGTAGCCTTGTCATTATGGAACATATTTTATTGTCGATGTTTTTGTTACTTCAATGGATAGTAGCCTTGTTATTATGGAAGGTAGTCTATTGTCTGGAATTTTGTTATTCCAATGAATGGTAGCCTTGTCATTATGGAAGGTAGTCTATTGTCGAGTTTTTTGTTACTCCAATGCATGCTAGCCTTGTCATTATGGAATGTAGTATTTCGTTGTGATTTTTGTTACTCCAATGGATAGTAGCCTTGTTATTATGGAAGGTAGTCTGTTGTCTAGATTTTTGTTATTCCAATGAATGGTAGCCTTGTCATTATGGAAGGTAGTCTATTGTCAAGATTTTTGTTACTCCAATGGATTCTAGCGTTGTCATTATGGAAGGTAGTATGTCATTGTGATTTCTATCACTCCAATGGATGGTTTCCTTGTCACTATGGAAGGTAGGTTGTTGTTCATATTTTTGTTACTCCAATGGATGGTAGCCTTGTCATTATAGAAGGTAGTCTATTGTCAAGATTTTTGTTACTCCAATGGATGGTAGCATTATCATTATGGAAGGTTGTCTGTTGTCGAGATTTTTGTTACTCCAATGGATGGTAGTCTTGTCATTACGGAAGGTAGTCTGTTTTCAAGATTTTTGTTACTCCAATGGATGGTAGCCATGTCCTTATGGAAGGTAGTCTGTTTTCGAGATTTTTGTTACTCCAATGGATGGTAGCCTTGTCATTATGGTAGGTAGTCTGTTGTCGATATTCTTGTTACTCCAATGGATGGTATCCTTGTCATTAAGGAAGGTAGTATGTTCTCGATATGTTTGTTACTCCAATGGATAGTAGCCTTGTCATTATGGAAGGTAGTCTGTTGTCTAGATTTTTGTTATTCCAATTAATGGTAGCCTTGTCATTATGGAGGTTAGTCTGTTGTCGAGATTTTTGTTACTCTAATTGATGCTAGCGTTGTCATTATGGAAGGTAGTATGTCGTTGTGATTTCTGTCACTCCAATGGATGGTAGCCTTGTCACTATGGAAGGTAGTCTGTTGTTCATATTTTTGTTACTCCAATGGATGGTAGCCTTGTCATTATATAAGGTAGTCTATTGTCGAGATTTTGGTTACTCCAATGGATGGTAGCCTTGTCATTATGGAAGGTTGTCTGTTGTCGAGATTTTTGTTACTCCAATGGTTGTTAGTCTTGTCATTATGGAAGGTAGTCTATTTTCGAAATTTTTGTTACTCCAATGGATGGTAGTCTTGTCATTATGGAAGGTAGTCTGTTTTCGAAATTTTTGTTACTCCAATGGATGGTAGTCTTGTCATTATGGAAGGTAGTCTGTTTTCGATATTTTTGTTACTCCAATGGATGGTAGCCTTGTCATTATGGAAGGTAGTCTCTTGTTTATATTTTCGTTACTCCAACGGATGGTAGCCTTGTCATTATGGAACAAAGTCTGTTGTCGAGATTTTTGTTACTCTAATGGATGGTAACCTCGTCATTAAGGAAGGTAGTCTATTGTCGAGAGTTTTTTTACTAGAATGAATGGTAGCCTTGTCATTACGGAAGGTAGTCTATTTTCGAGATTTTTTTTATTCCAATGGATGGTAGCCTTGTCATTATGGAATGTAGTCTATTGTCGAGATTTTTGTTACTCCAATGGATGCTAGCGTTATCATTATGGAAGGTAGTATGTCGTTGTGATTTCTGTCACTCTAATGGATGGTAGCCTTGTCACTATGGAAGGTACTCTTATGTCGAGATTTTTGTTACTCCAATGGATGGTAGCATTATCATTATGGAAGGTTGTCTGTTGTCGAGATTTTTGTTACTCCATTGAATGGTAGCCTTGTCATTATGGAAGGTAGTTTGTTTTCGAGATTTTTGTTACTCTAATGGATGGTAGCCTTGTCATTATGGAAGGTAGTTTGTTGTCGATATTCATGTTACTCTAATGGATGGTAGCCTTGTCATTATGGAACGTATTCTGTTGTCGAGATTTTTTTTACTCCAATGGATGGTAGCCTTGTCATTATAGAAGGTAGTCTATTGTCGATATATTTGTTACTCCAATGGATGGTAGCATTATCATTATGGAAGGTTGTCTATTGTCGAGATTTTTGTTACTCCAATGGATGCTAGCCTTGTCATTATGGAAGGTAGTCTGTTTTCGAGATTTTATTTACTATAATGGAAGGTAGCCTTGGCATTATGGAAGGTAGTCTATTGTCGAGATTTTTGTTACTCCAATAGATGCTAGCGCTGTCATTATGGAAGGTAGTATGTCGTTGTGTTTTCTGTCACTCCAATGCATGGTAGCCTTGTCACTATGGAAGGTAGTCTGTTGTTCAAATTTTTGTTACTCCAATGGATCTTAGCCTTGTAATTATGGAAGGTAGTCTATTGTCGAAATTTTTGTTACTCCAATGGATGGTAGCATTATCATTATGGAAGGTTGTATGTTGTCGAAATTTTTGTTACTCCTTTGGATGGTAGCGTTGTCATTATGGAAGGTAGTCTGTTTTCGAGATTTTTGTTACTCCAATGGATGGTAGCCTTGTCATTATGGAAGGTAGTCTGTTTTCGAGATTTTTGTTACTCCAATGGATGGTAGCCTTGTCATTATGGTAGGTAGTCTGTTGTCGATATTCTTGTTACTTCAATGGATGGTAGCCTTGTCATTAAGGAAGGTAGTATGTTGTCGATATCTTTGTTACTCCGATTGATTGTAGCCTTGTCATTATGGAAGGTAGTCTGTTGTCTAGATTTTTGTTATTCCAATGAATGGTAGCCTTGTCATTATGGAAGTTAGTCTGTTGTCGAGATTTTTGTTACTCCAATTGATGCTAGCGTTGTCATTATGGAAGGTAGTATGTCGTTGTGATTTCTGTCACTCCAATGGATGGTAGCCTTGTCACTATGGAAGGTAGTCTGTTGTTCATATTTTTGTTACTGCAATGGATGGTAGCCTTGTCATTATATAAGGTAGTCTATTGTCGAGATTTTTGTTACTCCAATGGATGGTAGCATTATCATTATGGAAGGTTGTCTGTTGTCGAGATTTTTGTTACTCCAATGGATGGTAGTCTTGTCATTATGGAAGGTAGTCTGTTTTCGATATTTTTGTTACTCCAATGGATGGTAGCCTTGTCATTATGGAACGAAGTCTGTTGTCGAGATTTTTGTTACTCTAATGGATGGTAACCGCGTCATTAAGGAAGGTAGTCTGTTGTCGAGAGTTTTTTTACTAGAATGAATGGTAGCCTTGTCATTACGGAAGGTAGTCTATTTTCGAGATTTTTGTTACTCCAATGGATGGTAGCATTATCATTATGGAAGGTTGTCTATTGTCGAGATTTTTGTTACTACAATGGATGGTAGCCTTGTCATTACGGAAGGTAGTCTACTTTCGAGATTTTTTTTATTCCAATGGATGGTAGCCTTGTCATTATGGAATGTAGTCTATTGTCGAGATTTTTGTTACTCCAATGGATGCTAGCGTTATCATTATGGAAGGTAGTATGTCGTTGTGATTTCTGTCACTCTAATGGATGGTAGCCTTTTCACTATGGAAGGTACTCTTATGTCGAGATTTTTGTTACTCCAATGGATGGTAGCATTATCATTATGGAAGGTTGTCTGTTGTCGAGATTTTTGTTACTCCATTGGATGGTAGCCTTGTCATTATGGAAGGTAGTCTGTTTTCGAGATTTTTGTTACTCCAATGGATGGTAGCCTTGTCATTATGGAAGGTAGTTTGTTGTCGATATTCATGTTACTCTAATGGATGGTAGTCTTGTCATTATGGAACGTATTCTGTTGTCGATGTTTTTGTTACTCCAATGGATGGTAGCCTTGTCATTATGGAAGGTAGTCTGTTGTTGAGATTTTTGTTATTCCAATGGATGGTAGCCTTGTCATTATGGAAGGTAGTGTGTTGTTGAGATTTTTGTTACTCCAATGGATGCTAGCCTTGTCATTATGGAAGGTAGTCTGTGGTTGTGATTTCTGTCAATCCAATGGATGGTAGCCTTGTCACTATGGAAGGTAGTCTGTTGTTCATATTTTTTTTACTCCAATGGATGGTAGCCTTGTCATTATAGAAGGTAGTCTATTGTCGATATATTTGTTACTCCAATGGATGGTAGCATTATCATTATGGAAGGTTGTCTGTTGTCGAGATTTTTGTTACTCCAATGGATGGTAGCCTTGTCATTCTGGAAGGTAGTCTGTTTTCGAGATTTTATTTACTATAATGGAAGGTAGCCTTGGCATTATGGAAGGTAGTCTATTGTCTAGATTTTTGTTACTCCAATAGATGCTAGCGCTGTCATTATGGAAGGTAGTATGTCGTTGTGTTTTCTGTCACTCCAATGCATGGTAGCCTTGTCACTATGGAAGGTAGTCTGTTGTTCAAATTTTTGTTACTCCAATGGATCTTAGCCTTGTAATTATGGAAGGTAGTCTATTGTCGAAATTTTTGTTACTCCAATGGATGGTAGCATTATCATTATGGAAGGTTGTCTGTTGTCGAAATTTTTGTTACTCCTTTGGATGGTAGCGTTGTCATTATGGAAGGTAGTCTGTTTTCGAGATTTTTGTTACTCCAATGGATGGTAGCCTTGTCATTATGGAAGGTAGTCTGTTTTCGAGATTTTTGTTACTCCAATGGATGGTAGCCTTGTCATTATGGTAGGTAGTCTGTTGTCGATATTCTTGTTACTCTAATGGATGGTAGCCTTGTCATTAAGGAAGGAAGTATGTTGTTGATATCTTTGTTACTCCAATGGATTGTAGCCTTGTCATTATGGAAGGTAGTCTGTTGTCTAGATTTTTGTTATTCCAATGAATGGTAGCCTTGACATTATGGAAGTTAGTCTGTTGTCGAGAGTTTTGTTACTCCAATTGATGCTAGCGTTGTCATTATGGAAGGTAGTATGTCGTTGTGATTTCTGTCACTCCAATGGATGGTAGCCTTGCCACTATGGAAGGTAGTCTGTTGTTCATATTTTTTTTACTCCAATGGATGGTAGCCTTGTCATTATATAAGGTAGTATATTGTCGAGATTTTTGTTACTCCAATGGATGGTAGCATTATCAATATGGAAGGTTGTCTGTTGTCGAGATTTTTGTTACTCTCATGGATGGTAGTCTTGTCATTATGGAAGGTAGTCTGTTTTTGATATTTTTGTTATTCCAATGGATGGTAGCCTTGTCATTATGGAAGGTAGTCTATTTTCGAGATTTTTGTTACTCCAATGGATGGTAGCCTTGTCATTATGGAAGGTAGTCTGTTGTTCATATTTTTGTTACTCTAATGGATGGTAGCCTTTTCATTATGGTAGGTAGTATGTCGTTTTGATTTCTGTCACTCCAATGGATGGTAGCCTTGTCATTATGGAAGGTAGTGTGTTTTCGATATTTTTGTTATTCCAATGGATGGTAGCCTTGTCATTATGGAAGGTAGTCTGTTTTCGAGATTTTTGTTACTCCAATGGATGGTAGCCTTGTCATTATGGTAGGTAGTCTGTTGTCGATATTCTTGTTACTCCAATGGATGGTAGCCTTGTCATTAAGGAAGGTAGTATGTTGTCGATATCTTTGTTACTCCGATTGATTGTAGCCTTGTCATTATGGAAGGTAGTCTGTTGTCTAGATTTTTGTAATTCCAATGAATGGTAGCCTTGTCATTGTGGAAGTTAGTCTGTTGTCGAGATTTTTGTTACTCCAATTGATGCTAGCATTGTCATTATGGAAGGTAGTATGTCGTTGTGATTTCTGTCACTCCAATGGATGGTAGCCTTGCCACTATGAAAGGTAGTCTGTTGTTCATATTTTTGTTACTCCAATGGATGGTAGCCTTGTCATTATATAAGGTAGTATATTGTCGAGATTTTTGTTACTCCAATGGATGGTAGCATTATCAATATGGAAGGTTGTCTGTTGTCGAGATTTTTGTTACTCTCATGGATGGTAGTCTTGTCATTATGGAAGGTAGTCTGTTTTTGATATTTTTGTTATTCCAATGGATGGTAGCCTTGTCATTATGGAAGGTAGTCTATTTTCGAGATTTTTGTTACTCCAATGGATGGTAGCCTTGTAATTATGGTAGGTAGTCTGTTGTCGATATTCTTGTTACTCCAATGGATGGTAGCCTTGTCATTAAGGAAGGTAGTATGTTGTCGATATCTTTGTTACTCCGATTGATTGTAGCCTTGTCATTATGGAAGGTAGTCTGTTGTCTAGATTTTTGTAATTCCAATGAATGGTAGCCTTGTCATTATGGAAGTTAGTCTGTTGTCGAGATTTTTGTTACTCCAATTGATGCTAGCGTTGTCATTATGGAAGGTAGTATGTCGTTGTGATTTCTGTCACTCCAATGGATGGTAGCCTTGTCACTATGGAAGGTAGTCTGTTGTTCATATTTTTGTTACTGCAATGGATGGTAGCTTTGTCATTATATAAGGTAGTCTATTGTCGAGATTTTTGTTACTCCAATGGATGGTAGCATTATCATTATGGAAGGTTGTCTGTTGTCGAGATTTTTGTTACTCCAATGGATGGTAGTCTTGTCATTATGGAAGGTAGTCTGTTTTCGATATTTTTGTTACTCCAATGGATGTTAGCCTTGTCATTATGGAAGGTAGTCTATTTTCTAGATTTTTGTTACTCCAATGGATGGTAGCCTTGTCATTATGGAAGGTAGTCTGTTGTTCATATTTTTGTTACTCCAATTGATGGTAGCCTTTTCATGATGGTAGGTAGTATGTCTTTTTTATTTCTGTCACTCCAATGAATGGTAGCCTTGTCATTATGGAAGGTAGTGTGTTTTCGATATTTTTGTTATTCCAATGGATGGTAGCCTTGTCATTATGGAAGGTAGTCTCTTGTTTATATTTTCGTTACTCTAACGGATGGTAGCCTTATCATTATGGAATGAAGTCTGTTGTCGAGATTTTTGTTACTCTAATGGATGGTAACCTTGTCAATATGGAAGGTAGTCTGTTGTAAAGATTTTTGTTACTCCAATGGATGGCAGCCTTATCATTACGGAAGGTAGTATGTTGTCGAGATTTTTTTTACTAGAATGAATGGTAGCCTTGTAATTATGGAAGGTAGTCTATTGTCGAAATTTTTGTTACTCCAATGGATGGTAGCATTATCATTATGGAAGGTTGTCTGTTGTCGAAATTTTTGTTACTCCTTTGGATGGTAGCGTTGTCATTATGGAAGGTAGTTTGTTTTCGAGATTTTTGTTACTCCAATGGATGGTAGCCTTGTCATTATGGAAGGTAGTCTGTTTTCGAGATTTTTGTTACTCCAATGGATGGTAGCCTTGTCATTATGGTAGGTAGTCTGTTGTCGATATTCTTGTTACTCTAATGGATGGTAGCCTTGTCATTAAGGAAGGAAGTATGTTGTTGATATCTTTGTTACTCCAATGGATTGTAGCCTTGTCATTATGGAAGGTAGTCTGTTGTCTAGATTTTTGTTATTCCAATGAATGGTAGCCTTGACATTATGGAAGTTAGTCTGTTGTCGAGAGTTTTGTTACTCCAATTGATGCTAGCGTTGTCATTATGGAAGGTAGTATGTCGTTGTGATTTCTGTCACTCCAATGGATGGTAGCCTTGCCACTATGGAAGGTAGTCTGTTGTTCATATTTTTGTTACTCCAATGGATGGTAGCCTTGTCATTATATAAGGTAGTATATTGTCGAGATTTTTGTTACTCCAATGGATGGTAGCATTATCAATATGGAAGGTTGTCTGTTGTCGAGATTTTTGTTACTCTCATGGATGGTAGTCTTGTCATTATGGAAGGTAGTCTGTTTTTGATATTTTTGTTATTCCAATGGATGGTAGCCTTGTCATTATGGAAGGTAGTCTATTTTCGAGATTTTTGTTACTCCAATGGATGGTAGCCTTGTCATTATGGAAGGTAGTCTGTTGTTCATATTTTTGTTACTCTAATGGATGGTAGCCTTTTCATTATGGTAGGTAGTATGTCGTTTTGATTTCTGTCACTCCAATGGATGGTAGCCTTGTCATTATGGAAGGTAGTGTGTTTTCGATATTTTTGTTATTCCAATGGATGGTAGCCTTGTCATTATGGAAGGTAGTCTGTTTTCGAGATTTTTGTTACTCCAATGGATGGTAGCCTTGTCATTATGGTAGGTAGTCTATTGTCGATATTCTTGTTACTCCAATGGATGGTAGCCTTGTCATTAAGGAAGGTAGTATGTTGTTGATATCTTTGTTACTCCGATTGATTGTAGCCTTGTCATTATGGAAGGTAGTCTGTTGTCTAGATTTTTGTAATTCCAATGAATGGTAGCCTTGTCATTATGGAAGTTAGTCTGTTGTCGAGATTTTTGTTACTCCAATTGATGCTAGCGTTGTCATTATGGAAGGTAGTATGTCGTTGTGATTTCTGTCACTCCAATGGATGGTAGCCTTGCCACTATGAAAGGTAGTCTGTTGTTCATATTTTTGTTACTCCAATGGATGGTAGCTTTGTCATTATATAAGGTAGCCTATTGTCGAGATTTTTGTTACTCCAATGGATGGTAGCATTATCATTATGGAAGGTTGTCTGTTGTCGAGATTTTTGTTACTCCAATGGATGGTAGTCTTGTCATTATGGAAGGTAGTCTGTTTTCGATATTTTTGTTACTCCAATGGATGTTAGCCTTGTCATTATGGAAGTTAGTCTATTTTCTAGATTTTTGTTACTCCAATGGATGGTAGCCTTGTCATTATGGAAGGTAGTCTGTTGTTCATATTTTTGTTACTCCAATGGATGGTAGCCTTTTCATTATGGTAGGTAGTATGTCTTTTTTATTTCTGTCACTCCAATGAATGGTAGCCTTGTCATTATGGAAGGTAGTGTGTTTTCGATATTTTTGTTATTCCAATGGATGGTAGCCTTGTCATTATGGAAGGTAGTCTCTTGTTTATATTTTCGTTACTCTAACGAATGGTAGCCTTATCATTATGGAATGAAGTCTGTTGTCGAGATTTTTGTTACTCTAATGGATGGTAACCTTGTCAATATGGAAGGTAGTCTGTTGTAAAGATTTTTGTTACTCCAATGGATGGCAGCCTTATCATTACGGAAGGTAGTATGTTGTCGAGATTTTTTTTACTAGAATGAATGGTAGCCTTGTCATTACGGAAGGTAGTCTATTTTCGAGATTTTTGTTACTCCAATGGATGGTAGCATTATCATTATGGAAGGTTGTCTGTTGTCGAGATTTTTGTTACTCCAATGGATGGTAGCCTTGTCATTACGGAAGGTAGTCTATTTTCGAGATTTTTGTTATTCCAATGGATGGTAGCCTTGTCATTATGGAAGGTAGTCTATTGTCGAGATTTTTGTTACTCCAATGGATGCTAGCGTTGTCATTTTGGAAGGTAGTATCTCGTCTTGATTTCTGTCACTCTAATGGATGGTATCCTTGTCACTATGGAAGGTAGTCTGTTGTTCATATTTTTGTTACTCCAATGGATGGTAGCCTTGTCATTATGGAAGGTACTCTATTGTCGAGATTTTTGTTACTCCAATGGATGGTAGCATTATCATTATGGAAGGTTGTCTGTTGTCGAGATTTTTGTTACTCCATTGGATGGTAGCCTTGTCATTATGGAAGGTAGTCTGTTTTCGAGATTTTTGTTACTCCAATGGATAGTAGCCTTGTCATTATGGAAGGTAGTCTGTTGTCTAGATTTTTGTTATTCCAATGAATGGTAGCCTTGTCATTATGGAAGTTAGTCTGTTGTCGAGATTTTTGTTACTCCAATTGATGCTAGCGTTGTCATTATGGAAGGTAGTATGTCGTTGTGATTTCTGTCACTCCAATGGATGGTAGCCTTGTCACTATGGAAGGTAGTCTGTTGTTCATATTTTTGTTACTCCAATGGATGGTAGCCTCGTCATTATATAAGGTAGTCTATTGTCGAGATTTTTGTTACTCCAATGGATGGTAGCATTATCATTATGGAAGGTTATCTGTTGTCGAGATTTTTGTTACTCCAATGGATGGTAGCCTTGTCATTATGGAAAGTAGTCTGTTTTCGATATTTTTGTTACTCCAATGGATGGTAGCCTTGTCATTATGGAAGGTAGTCTGTTTTCGAGATTTTTGTTACTCTAATGGATGGTAGCCTTGTCATTATGGAAGGTAGTCTGTTGTTCATATTTTTGTTACTCCAATGGATGGTAGCCTTTTCATTATGGTAGGTAGTATGTCTTTTTTATTTCTGTCACTCCAATGAATGGTAGCCTTGTCATTATGGAAGGTAGTGTGTTTTCGATATTTTTGTTATTCCAATGGATGGTAGCCTTGTCATTATGGAAGGTAGTCTCTTGTTTATATTTCCGTTACTCTAACGGATGGTAGCCTTGTCATTATGGAATGAAGTCTGTTGTCGAGATTTTTGTTACTCTAATGGATGGTAACCTTGTCAATATGGAAGGTAGTCTGTTGTAAAGATTTTTGTTACTCCAATGGATGGCAGCCTTATCATTACGGAAGGTAGTATGTTCTCGAGATTTTTTTTACTAGAATGAATGGTAGCCTTGTCATTACGGAAGGTAGTCTATTTTCGAGATTTTTGTTACTCCAATGGATGGTAGCATTATCATTATGGAAGGTTGTCTGTTGTCGAGATTTTTGTTACACCAATGGATGGTAGCCTTGTCATTACGGTAGGTAGTCTATTTTCGAGATTTTTGTTATTCCAATGGATGGTAGCCTTGTCATTATGGAAGGTAGTCTATTATCGAGATTTTTGTTACTCCAATGGATGCTAGCGTTGTCATTTTGGAAGGTAGTATCTCGTTGTGATTTCTGTCACTCTAATGGATGGTATCCTTGTCACTATGGAAGGTAGTCTATTGTTCATATTTTTGTTACTCCAATGGATGGTAGCCTTGTCATTATGGAAGGTACTCTATTGTCGAGATTTTTGTTACTTCAATGGATGGTAGCATTATCATTATGGAAGGTTGTCTGTTGTCGAGATTTTTGTTACTCCATTGCATGGTAGCCTTGTCATTATGGAAGGTAGTCTGTTTTCGAGATTTTTGTTACTCCAATGGATAGTAGCCTTGTTATTATGGAAGGTAGTCTGTTGTCTGGATTTTTGTTATTCCAATGAATGGTAGCCTTGTCATTATGGAAGTTAGTTTGTTGTGGAGATTTTTGTAATTCCAATGAATGGTAGCCTTGTCATTATGGAAGGTAGTATGTCGTTGTGATTTCTGTCACTCCAATGGATGGTAGCCTTGTCAATATGGAAGGTAGTCTGTTGTTCATATTTTTGTTACTGCAATGGATGGTAGCCTTGTCATTATATCAGGTAGTCTATTGTCGAAATTTTTGTTACTCCAATGGATGGTAGCATTATCATTATGGAAGGTTATCTGTTGTCGAGATATTTGTTACTCCAATGGATGGTAGTCTTGTCATTATGGAAGGTAGTCTGTTTTCGATATTTTTGTTACTCCAATGGATGGTAGCCTTGTCATTATGGAAGGTAGTCTATTTTCAAGATTTTTGTTACTCCAATGGATGGTAGCCTTGTCATTATGGAAGGTAGTCTGTTGTTCATATTTTTGTTACTCCAATGGATGGTAGCATTTTCATTATGGTAGGTAGTATGTCGTTTTGATTTCTGTCACTCAAATGGATGGTAGCCTTGTCATTATGGAAGGTAGTGTGTTTTCGATATTTTTGTTATTCCAATGGATGGTAGCGTTGTCATTATGGAAGGTAATCTCTTGTTTATATTTTCGTTACTCTAACGGATGGTAGCCTTGTCATTATGGAATGAAGTCTGTTGTCGAGATTTTTGTTACTCTAATGGATGGTAACCTTGTCATTATGGAAGGTAGTCTGTTGTAAAGATTTTTGTTACTCCAATGGATGGCAGCCTTGTCATTATGGAAGGTAGTTTGTTGTCGAGATTTTTTTTACTAGAATGAATGGTAGCCTTGTCATTACGGAAGGTAGTCTATTTTCGAGATTTTTGTTACTCCAATGGATGGTAGCATTATCATTATGGAAGGTTGTCTGTTGTCGAGATTTTTGTTACTCCAATGGATGGTAGCCTTGTCATTACGGAAGGTAGTCTATTTTTGAGATTTTTGTTATTCCAATGGATGGTAGCCTTGTCATTATGGAAGGTAGTCTATTGTCGAGATTTTTGTTACTCCAATGGATGCTAGCGTTGTCATTTTGGAAGGTAGTATCTCGTTGTGATTTTTGTCACTCTAATGGATGGTATCCTTGTCACTATGGAAGGAAGTCTGTTGTTCATATTTTTGTTACTCCAATGGATGGTAGCCTTGTCATTATGGAAGGTACTCTATTGTCGAGATTTTTGTTACTCCATTGCATGGTAGCCTTGTCATTATGGAAGGTAGTCTGTTTTCGAGATTTTTGTTACTCCAATGGATAGTAGCCTTGTTATTATGGAAGGTAGTCTGTTGTCTGGATTTTTGTTATTCCAATGAATGGTAGCCTTGTCATTATGGAAGTTAGTTTGTTGTCGAGATTTTTGTAATTCCAATGAATGGTAGCCTTGTCATTATGGAAGGTAGTATGTCGTTGTGATTTCTGTCACTCCAATGGATGGTAGCCTTGTCAATATGGAAGGTAGTCTGTTGTTCATATTTTTGTTACTGCAATGGATGGTAGCCTTGTCATTATATCAGGTAGTCTATTGTCGAAATTTTTGTTACTCCAATGGATGGTAGCATTATCATTATGGAAGGTTATCTGTTGTCGAGATATTTGTTACTCCAATGGATGGTAGTCTTGTCATTATGGAAGGTAGTCTGTTTTCGATATTTTTGTTACTCCAATGGATGGTAGCCTTGTCATTATGGAAGGTAGTCTATTTTCAAGATTTTTGTTACTCCAATGGATGGTAGCCTTGTCATTATGGAAGGTAGTCTGTTGTTCATATTTTTGTTACTCCAATGGATGGTAGCATTTTCATTATGGTAGGTAGTATGTCGTTTTGATTTCTGTCACTCAAATGGATGGTAGCCTTGTCATTATGGAAGGTAGTGTGTTTTCGATATTTTTGTTATTCCAATGGATGGTAGCGTTGTCATTATGGAAGGTAATCTCTTGTTTATATTTTCGTTACTCTAACGGATGGTAGCCTTGTCATTATGGAATGAAGTCTGTTGTCGAGATTTTCGTTACTCTAATGGATGGTAACCTTGTCATTATGGAAGGTAGTCTGTTGTAAAGATTTTTGTTACTCCAATGGATGGCAGCCTTGTCATTATGGAAGGTAGTTTGTTGTCGAGATTTTTTTTACTAGAATGAATGGTAGCCTTGTCATTACGGAAGGTAGTCTATTTTCGAGATTTTTGTTACTCCAATGGATGGTAGCATTATCATTATGGAAGGTTGTCTGTTGTCGAGATTTTTGTTACTCCAATGGATGGTAGCCTTGTCATTACGGAAGGTAGTCTATTTTTGAGATTTTTGTTATTCCAATGGATGGTAGCCTTGTCATTATGGAAGGTAGTCTATTGTCGAGATTTTTGTTACTCCAATGGATGCTAGCGTTGTCATTTTGGAAGGTAGTATCTCGTTGTGATTTCTGTCACTCTAATGGATGGTATCCTTGTCACTATGGAAGGAAGTCTGTTGTTCATATTTTTGTTACTCCAATGGATGGTAGCCTTGTCATTATGGAAGGTACTCTATTGTCGAGATTTTTGTTACTCCATGGGATGGTAGCATTATCATTATGGAAGGTTGTCTGTTGTCGAGATTTTTGTTACTCCATTGGATGGTAGCCTTGTCATTATGGAAGGTAGTCTGTTTTCGAGATTTTTGTTACAACAATGGATAGTAGCCTTGTTATTATGGAGGGTAGTCTGTTGTCTAGATTTTTGTTATTCCAATGAATGGTAGCCTTGTCATTATGGAAGTTAGTCTGTTGTCGAGATTTTTGTTACTCCAATTGATGCTAGCGTTGTCATTATGGAAGGTAGTATGTCGTTGTGATTTCTGTCACTCCAATGGATGGTAGCCTTGTCACTATGGAAGGTAGTCTGTTGTTCATATTTTTGTTACTCCAATGGATGGTAGCCTCGTCATTATATAAGGTAGTCTATTGTCGAGATTTTTGTAACTCTAATGGATGGTAGCATTATCATTATGGAAGGTTATCTGTTGTCGAGATTTTTGTTACTCCAATGGATGGTAGCCTTGTCATTATGGAAAGTAGTCTGTTTTCGATATTTTTGTTACTCCAATGGATGGTAGCCTTGTCATTATGGAAAGTAGTCTGTTTTCGATATTTTTGTTACTCCAATGGATGGTAGCGTAGTCATTATGGAAGGTAGTCTGTTTTCGAGATTTTTGTTACTCTAATGGATGGTAGCCTTGTCATTATGGAAGGTAGTCTGTTGTTCATATTTTTGTTACTCCAATGGATGGTAGCCTTGTCAGTATGGTAGGTAGTAGGTCGTTTTGATTTTTGTCACTCCAATGGATGGTAGCCTCGTCATTATGGAAGGTAGTGTGTTTTCGATATTTTTTTTATTCCAATCGATGGTAGCCTTGTCATTATGGAAGGTAATCTCTTGTTTATATTTTCGTTACTCCAATGGATGGTAGCCTTGTCATTATGGAATGAAGTCTGTTGTCGACATTTTTGTTACTCTAATGGAAGGTAACCTTGTCATTATGGAAGGTAGTTTGTTGTAAAGATTTTTGTTACTCCAATGGATGGCAGCCTTGTCATTATGGAAGGTAATCTGTTGTTGAGATTTTTGTTATTCCAATGGATGGTAGCCTTGTCATTATGGAAGGTAGTGTGTTTTTGAGATTTTTGTTACTCCAATGGATGGTAGCATTATCATTATGGAAGGTTATCTGTTGTCGAGATTTTTGTTACTCCAATGGATGGTAGCCTTGTCATTACGGAAGGTAGTCTATTTTCGAGATTTTTGTTATTCCAATGGATGGTAGCCTTGTCATTATGGAAGGTAGTCTATTGTCGAGATTTTTGTTACTCCAATGAATGCTAGCGTTGTCATTATGGAAGGTAGTATGTCGTTGTGATTTCTGTCACTCTAATGGATGGTAGCCTTGTTACTATGGAAGGTAGTCTGTTGTTCATATTTTTGTTACTCCAATGGATGGTAGCCTTGTCATTATGGAAGGTACTCTATTGTCGAGATTTTTGTTACTCCAATGGATGGTAGCATAATCATTATGGAAGGTTGTCTGTTGTCGAGATTTTTGTTACTCGATTGGATGGTAGCCTTGTCATTATGGAAGGTAGTCTGTTTTCGAGATTTTTGTTACTCCAATGGATGGTAGCCTTGTCATTATGGAAGGTAGTTTGTTGTTGATATTCTTGTTACTCTAATGGATGGTAGCCTTGTCATTATGGAACGTATTCTGTTGTCGATGATTTTGTTACTCCAATGGATAGTAGCCTTGTCATTATGGAAGGTAATCTGTTGTTGAGATTTTTGTTATTCCAATGGATGGTAGCCTTGTCATTATGGAAGGTAGTGTGTTTTTGAGATTTTTGTTACTCCAATGGATGCTAGCCTTGTCATTATGGAAGGTAGTCTGTCGTTGTGATTTCTGTCACTCCAATGGATGGTTGCCTTGTCACTATGGAAGGTAGTCTGTTGTTCATATTTTTTTTACTCCAATGGATGGTAGCCTTGTCATTATGGAAGGTAGTCTATTGTCGATATATTTGTTACTTTAATGGATGGTAGCATTATCATTATGGAAAGTTGTCTGTTGTCGAGATTTTTGTTACTCCAATGGATGGTAGCCTTGTCATTCTGGAAGGTAGTCTGTTTTCGAGATTTTTGTTACTATATTGGAAGGTAGCCTTGGCATTATGGAAGGTAGTTTGTTGTCGAGATTTTTGTCAATCCAATGGATGGTAATGTTGTCATTATGGTTGGTAGTCTGTTGTCGAGATTTTTGTTATTCCAATGGATTGTAGCCTTGTCATTATGGAAGGTAGTCTGTTTTCGAGATTTTTGTTACTCCAATGGATGGTAGCCTTGTCATTATGGAAGGTAGTCTGTTTTCGAGATTTTTGTTACTCTAATGGATGGTAGCCTTGTCATTATGGAAGGTAGTTTGTTGTTCATATTTTTGTTACTCCAATGGATGTTAGCCTTGTCATTATGGTAGGTAGTATGTCGTTTTGATTTCTATCACTCCAATGGATGGTAGCCTTGTCATTATGGAAGGTAGTGTGTTTTCGATATTTTTGTTATTCAAATGGATGGTAACCTTGTCATTATGGAAGGTAGTCTCTTATTTATATTTTTGTTACTCCAACGGATGGTATCCTTGTCATTATGGAATGAAATCTGTTGTCGAGATTTTTGTTACTCTAATGGATGATAACGTTGTCATTATGGAAGGTTGTCTGTTGTAAAGATTTTTGTTATTCTAATGGATGGAAGCCTTGTCATTATGGAATGTAGTCTGTTGTCGAGATTTTTTTTTACTAGAATGAATGGTAGCCTTGTCATTACGGAAGGTAGTCTGTTTTCGAGATTTTTGTTACTCCAATGGATGGTAGCATTATCATTATGGAAGGTTGTCTGTTGTCGAAATTTTTCTTACTCCAATGGATGGTAGCCTTGTCATTACGGAAGGTAGTCTGTTTTCGAGATTTTTTTTATTCCAATGGATGGTAGCCTTGTCATTATGGAAGGTAGTCTATTGACGAGATTTTTGTTATTCCAATGGATGCTAGCGTTGTCATTATAGAAGGTAGTATGTCGTTGTGATTTCTGTCACTCTAATGGATGGTAGCCTTGTCACTATGGAAGGTAGTCTGTTGTTCATATTTTTGTTACTCCAATGGATGGTAGCCTTGTCATTATGGAAGGTACTCTATTGTCGAGATTTTTGTTACTCCAATGGATGGTAGCATAATCATTATGGAAGGTTGTCTGTTGTCGAGATTTTATTTACTCGATTGGATGGTAGCCTTGTCATTATGGAAGGTAGTCTGTTTTCGAGATTTTTGTTACTCCAATGGATGGTAGCCTTGTCATTATGGAAGGTAGTTTGTTGTCGATATTCTTGTTACTCCAATGGATGGTAGCCTTGTCATTATGGAACGTATTTTGTTGTCGATGTTTTTGTTACTCCAATGGATGGTAGCCTTGTCATTATGGAAGGTAATCTGTTGTTGAGATTTTTGTTATTCCAATGGATGGTAGCCTTGTCATTATGGAAGGTAGTGTGTTTTTGAGATTTTTGTTACTCCAATGGATGCTAGCCTTGTCATTATGGAAGGTAGTCTGTCGTTGTGATTTCTGTCACTCCAATGGATGGTAGCCTTGTCACTATGGAAGGTAGTCTGTTGTTAATTTTTTTTTTACTTTAATGGATGGTAGCCTTGTCATTATGGAAGGTAGTCTATTGTCGATATATTTGTTACTTTAATGGATGGTAGCATTATCATTATGGAAAGTTGTCTGTTGTCGAGATTTTTGTTACTCCAATGGATGGTAGCCTTGTCATTCTGGAAGGTAGTCTGTTTTCGAGATTTTTGTTACTATATTGGAAGGTAGCCTGCCACTATGGAAGGTAGTTTGTTGTCGAGATTTTTGTCAATCCAATGGATGGTAACGTTGTCATTATGGTTGGTAGTCTGTTGTCGAGATTTTTGTTACTCCAATGGATGGTAGCCTTGACATTATGGAAGGTAGTCTGTTTTCGAGATTTTTGTTACTCCAATGGATGGTAGCCTTGTCATTATGGAAGGTAGTTTGTTGTTCATATTTTTGTTACTCCAATGGATGTTAGCCTTGTCATTATGGTAGGTAGTATGTCATTTTGATTTCTATCACTCCAATGGATGGTAGCCTTGTCATTATGGAAGGTAGTGTGTTTTCGATACTTTTGTTATTCAAATGGATGGTAGCCTTGTCATTATGGAAGGTAGTCTGTTGTTTATATTTTTGTTACTCCAACGGATGGTATCCTTGTCATTATGGAATGAAGTCTGTTGTCGAGATTTTTGTTACTCTAATGGATGATAACGTTGTCATTATGGAAGGTTGTCTGTTGTAAAGATTTTTGTTATTCCAATGGATGGCAGCCTTGTCATTATGGAAGGTAGTCTGTTGTCGAGATTTTTTTTTACTAGAATGAATGGTAGCCTTGTCATTACGGAAGGTAGTCTATTTTCGAGATTTTTGTTACTCCAATGGATGGTAGCATTATCATTATGGAAGGTTGTCTGTTGTCGAAATTTTTGTTACTCCAATGGATGGTAGCCTTGTCATTACGGAAGGTAGTCTGTTTTCGAGATTTTTTTTATTCCAATGGATGGTAGCCTTGTCATTATGGAAGGTAGTCTATTGTCGAGATTTTTGTTATTCCAATGGATGCTAGCATTGTCATTATGGAAGGTAGTATGTCGTTGTGATTTCTGTCACTCTAATGGATGGTAGCCTTGTCACTATGGAAGGTAGTCTGTTGTTCATATTTTTGTTACTCCAATGGATGGTAGCCTTGTCATTATGGAAGGTACTCTATTGTCGAGATTTTTGTTACTCCAATGGATGGTAGCATAATCATTATAGAAGGTTGTCTGTTGTCGAGATTTTTGTTACTCGATTGGATGGTAGCCTTGTCATTATGGAAGGTAGTCTGTTTTCGAGATTTTTGTTACTCCAATGGATGGTAGCCTTGTCATTATGGAAGGTAGTTTGTTGTCGAAATTCTTGTTACTCCAATGGATGGTAGCCTTGTCATTATGGAACGTATTTTGTTGTCGATGTTTTTGTTACTCCAATGGATGGTAGCCTTGTCATTATGGAAGGTAATCTGTTGTTGAGATTTTTGTTATTCCAATGGATGGTAGCCTTGTCATTATGGAAGGTAGTGTGTTTTTGAGATTTTTGTTACTCCAATGGATGCTAGCCTTGTCATTATGGAAGGTAGTCTGTCGTTGTGATTTCTGTCACTCCAATGGATGGTAGCCTTGTCACTATGGAAGGTAGTCTGTTGTTCATTTTTTTTTTACTTTAATGGATGGTAGCCTTGTCATTATGGAAGGTAGTCTATTGTCGATATATTTGTTACTTCAATGGATGGTAGCATTATCATTATGGAAAGTTGTCTGTTGTCGAGATTTTTGTTACTCCAATGGATGGAAGCCTTGTCATTCTGGAAGGTAGTCTGTTTTCGAGATTTTTGTTACTAAATTGGAAGGTAGCCTTGGCATTATAGAAGGTAGTTTGTTGTCGAGATTTTTGTCAATCCAATGGATGGTAACGTTGTCATTATGGTTGGTAGTCTGTTGTCGAGATTTTTGTTATTCCAATGGATTGTAGCCTTGTCATTATGGAAGGTAGTCTGTTTTCGAGATTTTTGTTACTCCAATGGATGGTAGCCTTGTCATTATGGAAGGTAGTCTGTTTTCGAGATTTTTGTTACTCCAATGGATGGTAGCCTTGTCATTATGGAAGGTAGTTTGTTGTTCATATTTTTGTTACTCCAATGGATGTTAGCCTTGTCATTATGGTAGGTAGTATGTCGTTTTGATTTCTATCACTCCAATGGATGGTAGCCTTGTCATTATGGAAGGTAGTGTGTTTTCGATACTTTTGTTATTCAAATGGATGGTAGCCTTGTCATTATGGAAGGTAGTCTCTTGTTTATATTTTTGTTACTCCAACGGATGGTATCCTTGTCATTATGGAATGAAGTCTGTTGTCGAGATTTTTGTTACTCTAATGGATGATAACCTTGTCATTATGGAAGGTAGTCTGTTGTAAAGATTTTTGTTATTCCAATGGATGGCAGCCATGTCATTATGGAAGGTAGTCTGTTGTCGAGATTTTTTTTTACTAGAATGAATGGTAGCCTTGTCATTACGGAAGGTAGTCTGTTTTCGAGATTTTTGTTACTCCAATGGATGGTAGCATTATCATTATGGAAGGTTGTCTGTTGTCGAAATTTTTGTTACTCCAATGGATGGTAGCCTTGTCATTACGGAAGGTAGTCTGTTTTTGAGATTTTTGTTACTCCAATGGATGGTAGCCTTGTCATTATGGAAGGTAGTTTCTTGTCGATATTCTTGTTACTCCAATGGATGGTAGCCTTTTCATTATGGAACGTATTCTGTTGTCGATGTTTTTGTTACTCCAATGGATGGTAGCCTTGTCATTATGGAAGGTAGTCTGTTGTTGAGATTTTTGTTATTCCAATGGATGCTAGCCTTGTCATTATGGAAGGTAGTCTGTCGTTGTGATTTCTGTCACTCCAATGGATGGTAGCCTTGTCACTATGGAAGGTACTCTGTCATTGTGATTTCTGTCACTCCAATGGATGGTAGCATTATCATTACGGAAGGTTGTCTGTTGTCGAGATTTTTGTTACTCCAATGGATGGTAGCCTTTTCAGTCTGGAAGGTAGTCTGTTTTTGATATTTTTGTTACTATAATGGAAAGTAGCCTTGGCATTATGGAAGGTAGTTTGTTGTCTAGATTTTTGTTACTCCAATGGATGGTAACGTTGTCATTATGGATGGTAGTCTGTTGTCGAGATTTTTGTTATTCCAATGGATTGTAGCCTTGTCATTGTGGAACGTATTCTGTTGTCGATGTTTTTGTTACTCCAACGGATAGTAGCCTTGTTATTATGGAAGGTAGTCTGTTGTCTAGATTTTTGTTATTCAAAGGAATGGTTGCCTTGTCATTATGGAAGGTAGTCCGGTTTCGAGTTTTTTGTTACTCCAATGGATGCTAGCCTTGTCATTTTGGAAGGTAGTATGTCGTTGTAATTTTTGTTACTCCAATGGATGGTAGCCTTGTCATTATGGAAGGTAGTCTGTTGTCGATATTCTTGTTACTCCAATGGATGGTAGCCTCGTCATTAAGGAAGGTAGTGTGTTGTCGATATCTTTGTTACTCCAATGGATTGTAGCCTTGTCATTATGGAAGGTAGTCTGTTGTCGAGATTTTTGTTACTCTAATGGATGGTATCGTTGTCATTATGGATGGTAGTCTGTTGTCGAGATTTTTGTTACTCTAATGGATGGTAGCCTTGTCATTATGGAACATATTTTGTTGTCGATGTTTTTGTTACTCCAATGGATCGTAGCCTTGTTATTATGGAAGGTAGTCTGTTGTCGAGATTTTTGATATTCCAATGGATGGTAGCCTTGTCATTACGGAAGGTAGTCTGTTTTCGAGATTTTTGTTACTCCAATGGATGGTAGCCTTGTCATTATGGAAGGTAGTTTCTTGTCGATATTCTTGTTACTCCAATGGATGGTAGCCTTTTCATTATGGAACGTATTCTGTTGTCGATGTTTTTGTTACTCCAATGGATGGTAGCCTTGTCATTATGGAAGGTAGTCTGTTGTTGAGATTTTTGTTATTCCAATGGATGCTAGCCTTGTCATTATGGAAGGTAGTCTGTCGTTGTGATTTCTGTCACTCCAATGGATGGTAGCCTTGTCACTATGGAAGGTACTCTGTCATTGTGATTTCTGTCACTCCAATGGATGGTAGCATTATCATTACGGAAGGTTGTCTGTTGTCGAGATTTTTGTTACTCCAATGGATGGTAGCCTTTTCAGTCTGGAAGGTAGTCTGTTTTTGATATTTTTGTTACTATAATGGAAAGTAGCCTTGGCATTATGGAAGGTAGTTTGTTGTCTAGATTTTTGTTACTCCAATGGATGGTAACGTTGTCATTATGGATGGTAGTCTGTTGTCGAGATTTTTGTTGTTCCAATGGATTGTAGCCTTGTCATTATGGAACGTATTCTGTTGTCGATGTTTTTGTTACTCCAACGGATAGTAGCCTTGTTATTATGGAAGGTAGTCTGTTGTCTAGATTTTTGTTATTCAAAGGAATGGTTGCCTTGTCATTATGGAAGGTAGTCCGTTGTCGAGTTTTTTGTTACTCCAATGGATGCTAGCCTTGTCATTTTGGAAGGTAGTATGTCGTTGTAATTTTTGTTACTCCAATGGATGGTAGCCTTGTCATTATGGAAGGTAGTCTGTTGTCGATATTCTTGTTACTCCAATGGATGGTAGCCTCGTCATTAAGGAAGGTAGTGTGTTGTCGATATCTTTGTTACTCCAATGGATTGTAGCCTTGTCATTATGGAAGGTAGTCTGTTGTCGAGATTTTTGTTACTCTAATGGATGGTATCGTTGTCATTATGGATGGTAGTCTGTTGTCGAGATTTTTGTTACTCTAATGGATGGTAGCCTTGTCATTATGGAACATATTTTGTTGTCGATGTTTTTGTTACTCCAATGGATCGTAGCCTTGTTATTATGGAAGGTAGTCTGTTGTCGAGATTTTTGTTATTCCAATGGATGGTAGCCTTGTCATTATGGAAGGTAGTGTGTTGTTGAGATTTTTGTTACTCCAATGGATGCTAGCCTTGTAATTATGGAAGGTAGTCTGTCGTTGTGATTTCTGTCACTCCAATGGATGGTAGCCTTGTCATTATGGAAGGTAGTCTCTTGTTTATATTTTCGTTACTCCAACGGATGGTAGCCTTGTCATTATGGAATGAAGTCTGTTGTCGAGATTTTTGTTACTCTAATGGATGGTAACCTTGTCATTATGGAAAGTAGTCTGTTGTAAAGATTTTTGTTATTCCAATGGATGGCAGCCTTGTCATTATGGAAGGTAGTCTGTTGTCGAGATTTTTTTTACTAGAATGAATGGTAGTCTTGGAATTAAAGAAGCTAGTTTGTTTTCGAGATTTTTGTTACTCCAATGGATGGTATCGTTATCATTATGGAAGGTTGTCTGTTGTCGAGATTTTTGTTACTCCAATGGATGGTAGCCTTGTCATTACGAAAGGTAGTCTGTTTTCGAGATTTTTGTTATTCCAATGGTTGGTAGCCTTGTCATTATGGAAGGTAGTCTATTGTCGAGATTTTTGTTACTCCAATGGATGCAAGCATTGTCATTATGGAAGGTAGTATGTCGTTGTGATTTCTGTCACTCCAATGGATGGTAGCCTTGTCAATATGGAAGGTAGTCTGTTGTTCATATTTTTCTTACTCCAATGGATGGTAGCTTTGTCATTATGGAAGGTAGTCTATTGTCGAGATTTTTGTTACTCCAATGGATGGTATCATTATCATTATGGAAGGTTGTCTGTTATCGAGATTTTTGTTACTCCATTGGATGGTAGCCTTGTCATTATGGAAGGTAACTGGTTTTCGAGATTTTTTTTACTCCAATGGATGGTAGCCTTGTCATTATGGAAGGTAGTCTGTTGTCGATATTCTTGTTACTCCAATGGATGGTAGCCTTGTCATTATGGAACGTATTCTTTTGTCGATGTTTTTGTTACTCCAATGGATGGTAGCCTTGTCATTATGGAAGGTAGTCTGTTGTTGAGATTTTTGTTATTCCAATGGATGGTAGCTTTGTCATTATGGAAGGTAGTGTGTTGTTGAGATTTTTGTTACTCCAATGGATGCTAGCCTTGTCATTATGAAAGGTAGTCTGTCGTTGTGATTTCTGTCACTCCAATGGATGGTAGCCTTGTCACTATGGAAAGTAGTCTCTTGTTCATATTTTTTTTACTCCAATGGATGGTATCCTTGTCATTATGGAAGGTAGTCTTTTATCGATATATTTGTTACTCCAATGGATGGTAGCATTATCATTATGGAAGGTTGTCTGTTGTCGAGATTATTGTTACTCCAATGGATGGTAGCCTTTTCATTCTTGAAGGTAGTCTGTTTTCGAGATTTTTGATACTATAATGCAAGGTAGCCTTGGCATTATGGAAGGTAGTTTGTTGTCGAGATTTTTGTTACTCCAATGGATGGTAACATTGTCATTATGGATGGTAGTCTTGTCATTATGGAACGTATTCTGTTGTCGATGTTTTTGTCACTCCAATGGATAGTAGCCTTGTTATTATGGAAGGTAGTCTGTTGTCTAGATTTTTGTTATTCAAATGAATGGTTGCCTTCTCATTGTCGAAGGTAGTCGGTTGTCGAGTTTTTTGTTACTCCAGTGGATGCTAGCCTTGTCATTATGGAAGGTAGTATGTCGTTCTGATTTTTGTTACACCAATGGATGGTAGCCTTGTCATCATGGAAGGTAGTCTCTTGTCGATATTCTTGTTACTCCAATGGATGGTAGCCTTGTCATTATGGAAGGTAGTATGTTGTCGATATCTTTGTTATTCCAATGGATTGTAGCCATGTCATTATGGAAGGTAGTCTGTTGTCGAGATTTTTGTTACTCCAATGGATGGTATCGTTGTCATTATAGATGGTAGTCTGTTGTCGAGAATTTTGTTACTCTAATGGATGGTAGCCTTGTCATTATGGAACGTATTCTGTTGTAGATGTTTTTGTTAATCCAATGGATGGTAGCCTTGTCATTATGGAAGGTAGTCTGTTGTCGAGATTTTTGTTATTCCAATGGATGGTAGCCTTGTCATTATGGAAGGTAGTGTGTTGTTGAGATTTTTGTTACTCCAATGGATGCTAGCCTTGTCATTTTGGATGGTAGTCTGTCATTGTGATTTCTGTCACTCCAATGGATGGTAGCCTTGTCATTATGGAAGGTAGTCTCTTGTTTATATTTTCGTTACTCCAACGGATGGTAGCCTTGTCATTATGGAATGAAGTATGTTGTCGAGATTTTTGTTACTCTAATGGATGGTAACCTTGTCATTATGGAAGGTAGTCTGTTGTAAAGATTTTTGTTATTCCAATGGATGGCAGCCTTGTCATTATGGAAGGTAGTCTGTTGTCGAGATTTTTTTTACTAGAATCAATGGTAGCCTTGGAATTACGGAAGGTAATCTGTTTTCGAGATTTTTGTTACTCCAATGGATGGTATCGTTATCATTATGGAAGGTTTTCTGTTGTCGAGATTTTTGTTATTCCAATGGATGGTAGCCTTGTCATTACGGAAGGTAGTCTGTTTTCGAGATTTTTGTTATTCCAATGGATGGTAGCCTTGTCTTTATGGAAGGTAGTCTATTGTCAAGATTTTTGGTACTCCAATGGATGCTAGCGTTGTCATTATGGAAGGTAGTATGTCTATGTGATTTCTGTCACTCCAATGGATGGTAGCCTTGTCAATATGGAAGGTAGTCTGTTGTTCATATTTTTGTTACTCCAATGGATGGTAGCCTTGTCATTATGGAAGGTAGTCTATTGTCGAGATTTTTGTTACTCCAATGGATGGTAGCATTATCATTATGGAAGGTTGTTTGTTGTCGAGATTTTTGTTACTCCATTGGATGGTAGCCTTGTCATTATGGAAGGTAGTCTGTTTTCAAGATTTTTGTAACTCCAATGGATGGTAGCCTTGTCATTATGGAAGGTAGTCTATTGTCGAGATTTTTTTTACTAGAATGAATGGTAGCCTTGTCATTATGGAAGGTAGTTTGTTGTCGATATTCTTGTTACTCCAATGGATGGTAGCCTTGTCATTATGGAACGTATTTTGTTGTCGATGTTTTTGTTACTCCAATGGATGGTAGCCTTGTCATTATGGAAGGTAGTCTGTTGTTGAGATTTTTGTTATTCCAATGGATGGTAGCCTTGTCATTATGGAAGGTAGTCTGTTGTCGAGATTTTTGTTACTCCAATGGATGCTAGCGTTGTCATTATGGAAGGTTGTATGTCGTTGTGATTTCTGTCACTCCAATGGATGGTAGCCTTGTCAATATGGAAGGTAGTATGTTGTTCATATTTTTGTTACTCCCATGGATGGTAGCCTTGTCATTATGGAAGGTAGTCTATTGTCGAGATTTTTGTTACTCCAATGGATGGTAGCATTATCATTATGGAAGGTTGTCTGTTGTCGAGATTTTTGTTACTCCATTGGATGGTAGCCTTGTCATTATGGAAGGTAGTCTCTTTTCGAGATTTTTGTTACTCCAATGGATGGAAGCCTTGTCATTATGGAAGGTAGTTTGTTGTCGATATTCTTGTTACTCCAATGGATGGTAGCCTTGTCATTATGGAACGTATTCTGTTGTCGATGTTTTTGTTACTCGAATGGATGGTAGCCTTGTCATTATGGAAGGTAGTCTGTGGTTGAGATTTTTGTTATTCCAATGGATGGTAGCCTTGTCATTATGGAAGGTAGTGTGTTGTTGAGATTTTTGTTACTCCAATGGATGCTAGCCTTGTCACTATGGAAGGTAGTCTGTTGTTCATATTTTTTTTACTCCACTGGATGGTAGCCTTGTCATTATGGAAGGTAGTCTATTGTCGATATATTTGTTACTCCAATGGATGGTAGCATTATCATTATGGAAGGTTGTCTGTTGTCGAGATTTTTGTTACTCTAATGGATGGTAGCCTTGTCATTCTAGAAGGTAGTCTGTTTACGAGATTTTTGTTACTATAATGGAAGGTAGCCTTGGCATTATGGAAGGTAGTTTGTTGTCGAGATTTTTTGTTACTCCAATGGATGGTAACGTTGTCATTATAGATGGTAGTCTGTTGTCGAGATTTTTGTTATTTCAATGGATTGTAGCCTTGTCATTATGGAACGTATTCTGTTGTCGATGTTTTTGTTACTCCAATGGATAGTAGCCTTGTTATCATGGAAGGTAGTCTATTGTCTAGATTTTTGTAATTCAAATGAATGGTTGCC
Organism: Vicia faba; assembly: GCA_948472305.1. NCBI lineage: Eukaryota > Viridiplantae > Streptophyta > Magnoliopsida > Fabales > Fabaceae > Vicia > Vicia faba. The sequence continues at coordinate 529,632,213 of OX451741.1, forward strand.
TTGTCATTATGGAAGGTAGTTCGTTGTCGAGTTTTTTGTTACTCCAATGGATGCTAGGCTTGTCATTATGGAAGGTAGTATGTCGTTGTGATTTTTGTTACTCCAATGGATGGTAGCCTTGTCATTATGGAAGGTAGTCTGTTGTCGATATTCTTGTTACTCCAATGGATGGTAGCCTTGTCATTAAGGAAGGTAGTATGTTGTCGATATCTTTGTTACTCCAATGGATTGTAGCCTTGTCATTATGGAAGGTAGTCTGTTGTCGAGATTTTTCTTACTCCAATGGATGGTATCATTGTCATTATGGATGGTAGTCTGTTGTCGAGAATTTTGTTACTCTAATGGATGGTAGCCTTGTCATTATGGAACGTATTCTGTTGTCGATGTTTTTGTTACTCCAATGGATGGGAGCCTTGTCATTATGGAAGGTAGTCTGTTGTCTAGATTTTTGTTATTCCAATGGATGGTAGCCTTGTCATTATGGAAGGTAGTGTGTTGTTGAGATTTTTGTTACTCCATTGGATGCTAGCCTTGTCATTATGGAAGGTAATCTGTTGTAAATATTTTTGTTATTCCAATGGATGGCAGCCTTGTCATTATGGAAGGTAGTCTGTTGTCGAGATTTTTTTTACTATAATGAATGGTAGCCTTGTCATTATGGAAGGTAGTTTGTTGTCGATATTCTTGTTACTCCAATGGATGGTAGCCTTGTCATTATGGAACATATTCTATTGTCGATGTTTTTGTTACTCCAATGGATGGTAGCCTTGTCATTATGGAAGGTAGTCTGTTGTTGAGATTTTTGTTATTCCAATGGATGGTAGCCTTGTCATTATGGAAGGTAGTCTATTGTCGAGATTTTTGTTACTCCAATGGATGCTAGCGTTTTCATTATGGAAGGGAGTATGTCGTTATGATTTCTATCACTCCAATGGATGGTAGCCTTGTCATTATGGAAGGTAGTCTATTGTTGATATATTTGTTACTCCAATGATGGTAGCATTATCATTATGGAAGGTTGTCTGTTGTAGAGATTTTTGTTACTCCAATGGATGGTAGCCTTGTCATTCTGGAAGGTAGTCTGTTGTCGAGATTTTTGTTACTCCAATGGATGGTATCATTGTCATTATGGATGGTAGTCTGTTGTCGAGAAATTTGTTACTCTAATGGATGGTAGCCTTGTCATTATGGAACGTATTCTATTGTCGATGTTTTTGTTACTCCAATGGATGGTAGCCTTGTCATTATGGAAGGTAGTATGTTGTCGAGATTTTTTGGTATTCCAATGGATGGTAGCCTTGTCATTATGGAAGGTAGTCTATTGTCGATATTTTTGTTACTCCAATGGATGCTAGCCTTGTCATTATGGAAGGTAGTCTGTCGTTGTGATTTCTGTCACTCCAATGGATGGTAGCCTTGTCATTATGGAAGGTAGTCTCTTGTTTATATTTTTGTTACTCCAACGGATGGTAGCCTTGTCATTATGGAATGAAGTCTGTTGTCGAGATTTTTGTTACTCTAATGGATGGTAACCTTGTCATTATGGAAGGTAATCTGTTGTAAATATTTTAGTTATTCCAATGGATGGCAGCCTTGTCATTATAGAAGGTAGTCTGTTGTCGAGATTTTTTTTACTAGAATGAATGGTAGCCTTGTCATTATGGAAGGTAGTTTGTTGTCGATATTCTTGTTACTCCAATGGAAGGTAGCCTTGTCATTATGGAACGTATTCTATTTTCGATGTTTTTGTTACTCCAATGGATGGTAGCCTTGTCATTATGGAAGGTAGTCTGTTGTTGAGATTTTTGTTATTCCAATGGATGGTAGCCTTGTCATTATGGAAGGTAGTCTATTATCGAGATTTTTGTTACTCCAATGGATGCTAGCGTTTTCATTATGGAAGGTAGTATGTCGTTGTGATTTCTGTCACTCCAATGGATGGTAGCCTTGTCAATATGGAAGGTAGTATGTTGTTCATATTTTTGTTACTCCAATGGATGGTAGCCTTGTCATTATGGAAGGTAGTCTATTGTCGAGATTTTTGTTACTCCAATGGATGGTTGCATTATCATTATGGAAGGTTGTCTGTTGTCGAGATTTTTGTTACTCCATTGGATGGTAGCCTTGTCATTATGGAAGGTAGTTTGTTTTCGAGATTTTTGTTACTCCAATGGATGGTAGCCTTGTGATTATGGAAGGTAGTTTGTTGTCGATATTCTTGTTACTCCAATGGATGGTAGCCTTGTCATTATGGAACGTATTCTGTTATCGATGTTTTTGTTACTCCAATGGATGGTAGCCTTGTCATTATGGAAGGTAGTCTGTTGTTGAGATTTTTGTTATTCCAATGGATGGTAGCCTTGTCATTATGGAAGGTAGTGTGTTGTTGAGATTTTTGTTACTCCAATGGATGCTAGCCTTGTCACTATGGAAGGTAGTCTGTCGTTGTGATTTCTGTCACTCCAATGGATGGTAGCATTGTCACTATGGAAGGTAGTCTGTTGTTCATATTTTTTTTACTCCAATGGATGGTAGCCTTGTCATTATGGAAGGTAGTCTATTGTCGATATATTTGTTACTCCAATGGATGGTAGCATTATCATTATGGAAGGTTGTCTGTTGTCGAGATTTTTGTTACTCTAATGGATGGTAGCCTTGTCATTCTAGAAGGTAGTCTGTTTACGAGATTTTTGTTACTATAATGGAAGGTAGCCTTGGCATTATGGACGGTAGTTTGTTGTCGAGATTTTTGTTACTCCAATGGATGGTAACATTTTCATTATAGATGGTAGTCTGTTGTCGAGATTTTTGTTATTTCAATGGATTATAGCCTTGTCATTATGGAACGTATTCTGTTGTCGATGTTTTTGTTACTCCAATGAATAGTAGCCTTGTTATTATGGAAGGTAGTCTGTTGTATAGATTTTTGTAATTCAAATGAATGGTTGCCTTGTCATTATGGAAGGTAGTTCGTTGTCGAGTTTTTTGTTACTCCAATGGATGCTAGGCTTGTCATTATGGAGGGTAGTATGTCGTTGTGATTTTTGTTACTCCAATGGATGGTAGCCTTGTCATTATGGAAGGTAGTCTGTTGTCGATATTCTTGTTACTCCAATGGATGGTAGCCTTGTCATTAAGGAAGGTAGTATGTTGTCGATATCTTTGTTACTCCAATGGATTGTAGCCTTGTCATTATGGAAGGTAGTCTGTTGTCGAGATTTTTGTTACTCCAATGGATGGTATCATTGTCATTATGGATGGTAGTCTGTTGTCGAGAATTTTGTTACTCTAATGGATGGTAGCCTTGTCATTATGGAACGTATTCTGTTGTCGATGTTTTTGTTACTCCAATGGATGGTAGCCTTGTCATTATGGAAGGTAGTCTGTTGTCTAGATTTTTGTTATTCCAATGGATGGTAGCCTTGTCATTATGGAAGGTAGTCTATTGTCGATATTTTTGTTACTCCAATGGATGCTAGCCTTGTCATTATGGAAGGTAGTCTGTCGTTGTGATTTCTGTCACTCCAATGGATGGTAGCCTTGTCATTATGGAAGGTAGTCTCTTGTTTATATTTTTGTTACTCCAACGGATAGTAGCCTTGTCATTATGGAATGAAGTCTGTTGTCGAGATTTTTGTTACTCTAATGGATGGTAACCTTGTCATTATGGAAGGTAATCTGTTGTAAATATTTTAGTTATTCCAATGGATGGCAGCCTTGTCATTATAGAAGGTAGTCTGTTGTCGAGATTTTTTTTACTAGAATGAATGGTAGCCTTGTCATTATGGAAGGTAGTTTGTTGTCGATATTCTTGTTACTCCAATGGAAGGTAGCCTTGTCATTATGGAACGTATTCTATTTTCGATGTTTTTGTTACTCCAATGGATGGTAGCCTTGTCATTATGGAAGGTAGTCTGTTGTTGAGATTTTAGTTATTCCAATGGATGGTAGCCTTGTCATTATTGAAGGTAGTCTATTGTCGAGATTTTTGTTACTCCAATGGATGGTAGCCTTGTCATTATGGATGTTAATCTGTTGTTGAGATTTTTGTTATTCCAATGGATTGTAGCCTTTTCATTATGGAACGTATTCTGTTGTCGATGTTTTTGTTACTCCAATGGATAGTAGCCTTGTTATTATGGAAGGTAGTCTGTTGTCGAGATTATTGTTACTCCAATGGATGGTATCATTGTCATTATGGATGGTAGTCTGTTGTCGTGATTTTTGTTATTCCAATGGATTGTATCATTGTCATTATGGAACGTATTCTGTTGTCGATGTTTTCTTTACTCCAATGTATGGTAGCCTTGTAACTATGGAAGGTAGTCTGTTGTTCATATTTTCGTTACTCCAATGGATGGTAGCCTTGTCATTATGGAAGGTAGTCTATTGTCGAGATTTTTGTTACTCCAATGGATGGTAGCATTATCATTATGGAAGGTTGTCTGTTGTCGAGATTTGTGTTACTCCATTGGATGGTAGCCTTGTCATTATGGAAGGTAGTCTGTTTTGGAGATTTTTGTTACTTCAATGGATGCTAGCCTTGTCATTTTGGAAGGTAGTCTGTTATTGAGATTTTTGTTACTTCAATGGATGGTAGCATTATCATTATGGAAGTTTGTATATTGTCACGATTTTTGCTACTCCAATGGATGGTAGCCTTGTCATTATGGAAGGTAGTCTGTTTTCGAGATTTTTGTTACTTTAATGGATGGTAGCCTTGTCATTATGGAAGGTAGTCTATTTTCAAGATTTTTATTACTCCAACGGATGGTAGCCTTCTCATTATAGAAGGTAGTCTGTTTTCGAGATTTTTGTTACTACAATGGATGGTAGCCTTGTCATTTTGGAAGGTAGTCTGTTTTCGAGATTTTTGTTAATCCAATGGATCGTAGCCTTGTCATTATGGAAGGTAGTCTGTTGTTCATATTTTTGTTACTCCAATGGATGGTAGCCTTGTCATTATGGTAGGTAGTCTATTGTGGAGATTTTTGTTACTCCATTGGATGGTAGCATTATCATTATGGAATGTTGTCTGTTGTCGAGATTTTTGTTACACCAATGGATGGTAGCCTTGTCATTATGGATGATAGTATGTTGTCGAGATTTTTGTTATTCCAATGGATTGTAGCCTTTTCATTAGGGAACGTATTCTGTTATCGATGTTTTTGTTACTCCAATGGATAGTAGCCTTGTTGTTATGGAAGGTAGTCTATTGTCGAGATTTTTGTTACTCCAATGGATGGTAGCATTATCATTATGGAAGGTTGTCTGTTGTCGAGAATTTTGTTACTCCAATGGATGGTAGCATTATCATTATGGAATGTTGTCTGTTGTCGAGATTTTTGTTACACCAATGGATGGTAGCCTTGTCATTATGGATGATAGTCTGTTGTCGAGATTTTTGTTATTCCAATGGATTGTAGCCTTTTCATTAGGGAACGTATTCTGTTATCGATGTTTTTGTTACTCCAATGGATAGTAGCCTTGTTATTATGGAAGGTAGTCTATTGTCTAGATTTTTCTTATTCCAATGAATGGTAGCCCTGTCATTATTGAAGGTAGTCTGTTGTCGAGATTTTTGTTACTCCAATGGATGCTAGCGTTGTTATTATGGAAGGTAGTATGTCGTTGTGATTTTTGTTACTCCAATGGATGGTAGCCTTGTCATTATGGTAGGTAGTCTATTGTCGAGATTTTTGTTACTCCAATGGATGGTAGCATTATCATTATGGAAGGTTGTCTGTTGTCGAGATTTTTATTACTCCAATGGATGGTAGCCTTGTCATTACGAAAGGTAGTCTATTTTCGAGATTTTTGTTACTCCAATAGATGGTAGCCTTGTCATTATGGAAGGTAGTCTATTGTCGAGATTTTTGTTACTCCAATGGATGGTAGCATTATCATTATGGAAGGTTATCTGTTGTCGAGATTTTTGTTACTCCAATGGATGGTAGCCTTGTCATTACAGAAGGTAGTATGTTTTCGAGATTTTTGTTACTCCAATGGATGGTAGCCTTGTCATTATGGATGTTAATCTGTTGTTGAGATTTTTGTTATTCCAATGGATTGTAGCCTTTTCATTATGGAACGTATTCTGTTGTCGATGTTTTTGTTACTCCAATGGATAGTAGCTTTGTTATTATGGAAGGTAGTCTATTGTCTAGATTTTTGTTATTCCAATGAATAGTAGCCTTGTCATTATGGAAGGTAGTCCGTTGTCGAGATTTTTGTTACTCCAATGGTTGCTAGCATTGTCATTATGGAAGTTAGTATGTCGTTGTGATTTATGTCACTCCAGTGGATGGTAGCCTTGTAACTATGGAAGGTAGTCTGTTGTTCATATTTTTGTTACTCGATCGGATGGTAGCCTTGTCATTATGGAAGGTAGTCTATTGTCGAGATTTTTGTTACTCCAATGGATGGTAGCATTATCATTATGGAAGGTTGTCTGTTGTCGAGATTTTTGTTACTCCAATTGATGGTAGCCTTGTCATTATGGAAGGTAGTTTGTTTTTGAGATTATTGGTACTCCAATGGATGGTAGCCTTGTCATTATGGAAGGTAGTTTGTTGTTCATATTTTTGTTACTCCAATGGATGGTAGCCTTGTCATTATGGTAGGTAGTCTATTGTCGAGATTTTTGTTACTCCAATGGATGGTAGCATTATCATTATGGAAGGTGGTCTGTTGTCTAGATTTTTATTACTCCAATGGATGGTAGCCTTGTCATTACGAAAGGTAGTCTATTTTCGAGATTTTTGTTACTCCGATAGATGGTAGCCTTGTCATTATGGAAGGTAGTCTGTTGTCGAGATTATTGTTACTCCAATGGATGGTATCATTGTCATTATGGATGGTAGTCTTTTGTCGTGATTTTTGTTATTCCAATGGATTGTATCATTGTCATTATGGAACGTATTCTGTTGTCGATGTTTTCTTTACTCCAATGTATGGTAGCCTTGTAACTATGGAAGGTAGTCTGTTGTTCATATTTTCGTTACTCCAATGGATGGTAGCCTTGTCATTATGGAAGGTAGTCTATTATCGAGATTTTTGTTACTCCAATGGATGGTAGCATTATCATTATGGAAGGTTGTCTGTTGTCGAGATTTTTGTTACTCCATTGGATGGTAGCCTTGTCATTATGGAAGGTAGTCTGTTTTGGAGATTTTTGTTACTTCAATGGATGCTAGCCTTGTCATTTTGGAAGGTAGTCTGTTGTTGAGATTTTTGTTACTCCAATGGATGGTAGCATTATCATTATGGAAGTTTGTCTATCGTCGAGATTTTTGCTACTCCAATGGATGGTAGCCTTGTCATTATGGAAGGTAGTTTGTTTTCGAGATTTTTGTTACTTTAATGGATGGTAGCCTTGTCATTATGGAAGGTAGTCTATTTTCGAGATTTTTATTACTCCAACGGATGGTAGCCTTGTCATTATGGAAGGTAGTTTTTTGTTCATATTTTTGTTAGTCCAATGGATGGTAGCATTATCATTATGGAAGGTTGTTTGTTGTCGAGATTTTTGTTACTCCAATGGATGGTAGCCTTGTCATTATGGAAGGTAGTCTGTTTTCGAGATTTTTGTTACTCCAATGGATGGTAGCCTTGTCATTATGGATGGTAGTCTGTTGTCAAGATTTTTGTTATTCCAATGGATTGTAGCCTTTTCATTATAAAACGTATTCTGTTGTTGATGTTTTTGTTACTCCAATGGATAGTAGCCTTGTTATTATGGAAGGTAGTCTGTTGTCTAGATTTTAATTATTCCAATGAATAGTAGCTTTGTCATTATGGAAAGTAGTCTGTTGCCGAGATTTTTGTTACTCCAATGGATGCTAGCGTTGTCATTATGGAAGGTAGTATGTCGTTGTGATTTATGTCACTCCAGTGGATGGTAGCCTTGTAACTATGGAAGGTAGTCTGTTGTTCAAATTTTTGTTACTCCAATGGATGGTAGCCTTGTCATTATGGAAGGTAGTCTATTGCCGAGATTTTTGTTACTCCAATGGATGGTAGCATTATCATTATGGAAGGTTGTCTGTTGTCGAGATTTTTGTTACTCCAATGGATGGTAGCCTTGTCATTATGGAAGGTAGTTTATTTTTTGAGATTATTGGTACTCCAATGGATGGTAGCCTTGTCATTATGGAAGGTAGTCTGTTGTTCATATTTTTGTTACTCGAATGGATGGTAGCCTTGTCATTATGGTAGGTAGCCTATTGTCGAGATTTTTGTTACTCCAATGGATGGTAGCCTTGTCATTACGGAAGGTAGTCTGTTTTCGAGATTTTTGTTACTCCAATGGATGGTAGCCTTGTCATTACGAAAGGTAGTCTATTTTCGAGATTTTTGTTACTCCGATAGATGGTAGCCTTGTCATTATGGAAGGTAGTCTGTTGTCGAGATTATTGTTACTCCAATGGATGGTATCATTGTCATTATGGATGGTAGTCTGTTGTCGTGATTTTTGTTATTCCAATGGATTGTATCATTGTCGTTATGGAACGTATTCCTTTGTCGATGTTTTCGTTACTCCAATGGATGGTAGCCTTGTAACTATGGAAGGTAGTCTGTTGTTCATATTTTCGTTACTCCAATGGATGGTAGCCTTGTCATTATGGAAGGTAGTCTATTGTCGAGATTTTTATTACTCCAATGGATGGTAGCATTATCATTATGGAAGGTTATCTGTTGTCGAGATTTTTGTTACTCCAATGGATGGTAGCCTTGTCATTATGGAAGGTAGTCTGTTTTGGAGATTTTTTTTACTTCAATGGATGCTAGCCTTGTCATTTTGGAAGGTAGTCTGTTGTTGAGATTTTTGTTACTCCAATGGATGGTAGCATTATCATTATGGAAGTTTGTCTGTTGTCGAGATTTTTGTTACTCCAATGGATGGTAGCCTTGTCATTATGGAAGGTTGTCTGTTTTCGAGATTTTTGTTACTTTAATGGATGGTAGCCTTGTCATTATGGAAGGTAGTCTATTTTCGAGATTTTTATTACTCCAATGGATGCTAGCCTTGTCATTATGGAAGGTAGTTTGTTGTTCATATTTTTGTTAGTCCAATGGATGGTAGCATTATCATTATGGAAGGTTGTCTGTTGTCGAGATTTTTGTTACTCCAATGGATGGTAGCCTTGTCATTACGGAAGGTAGTTTGTTTTCGAGATTTTTGTTACTCCAATGGATGGTAGCCTTGTCATTATGGATGGTAGTCTGTTGTCAAGATTTTTGTTATTCCAATGGATTGTAGCCTTTTCATTATAGAACGTATTCTGTTGTTGATGTTTTTGTTACTGAAATGGATAATAGCCTTGTTATTATGGAAAGTAGTCTGTTGTCTAGATTTTAGTTATTCCAATGAATAGTAGCTTTGTCATTATGGAAGGTAGTCTGTTGCCGAGATTTTTGTTACTCCAATGGATGCTAGCGTTGTCATTTTGGAAGATAGTATGTCGTTGTGATTTATGTCACTCCAGTGGATGGTAGCCTTGTAACTATGGAAGGTAGTCTGTTGTTCAAATTTTTGTTACTCCAATGGATGGTAGCCTTGTCATTATGGAAGGTAGTCTATTGCCGAGATTTTTGTTACTCCAATGGATGGTAGCATTATCATTATGGAAGGTTGTCTGTTGTCGAGATTTTTGTTACTCCAATGGATGGTAGCCTTGTCATTATGGAAGGTAGTTTATTTTTTGAGATTATTGGTACTCCAATGGATGGTAGCCTTGTCATTATGGAAGGTAGTCTGTTGTTCATATTTTTGTTACTCGAATGGATGGTAGCCTTGTCATTATGGTAGGTAGCCTATTGTCGAGATTTTTGTTACTCCAATGGATGGTAGCATTATCATTATGGAAGGTTGTCTGTTGGCTAGATTTTTATTACTCCAATGGATGGTAGCCTTGTCATTACGAAAGGTAGTTTATTTTCGAGATTTTTGTTACTCCAATTGATGGTAGCCTTGTCATTATGGAAGGTAGTTTGTTGTCGAGATTTTTGTTACTCCAATGGATGGTATCATTGTCATTATGGATGGTAGTCTGTTGTTGTGATTTTTGTTATTCCAATGGATTGTATCATTGTCATTATGGAACGTATTCTGTTGTCGATGTTTTCGTTACTCCAATGGATGGTAGCCTTGTAACTATGGAAGGTAGTCTGTTGTTCATATTTTCGTTACTCCAATGGATGGTAGCCTTGTCATTATGGAAGGTAGTCTATTATCGAGATTTTTGTTACTCCAATGGATGGTAGCATTATCATTAGTGAAGTTTGTCTGTTGTCGAGATTTTTGTTACTCCAATGGATGGTAGCCTTGTCATTATGGAAGGTAGTCTGTTTTCGAGATTTTTGTTACTTTAATGGATGGTAGCCTTGTCATTATGGAAGGTAGTATGTTTTTGAGATTTTTGTTACTCCAATGGATTGTAGCCTTGTCATTATGGAAGGTAGTTTGTTGTTCATATTTTTGTTACTCTAATGGATGGTAGCATTGTCATTATGGTAGGTAGTCTATTGTCGAGATTTTTGTTACTCCAATGGATGGTAGCCTTGTCATTACGGAAGGTAGTCTGTTTTCGAGATATTTGTTACTCCAATGGATGGTAGCCTTGTCATTACGAAAGGTAGTCTATTTTTGAGATTTTTGTTACTCCGATAGATGGTAGCCTTGTCATTATGGAAGGTAGTCTGTTGTCGAGATTATTGTTACTCCAATGGATGGTATCATTGTCATTATGGATGGTAGTCTGTTGTCGTGATTTTTGTTATTCCAATGGATTGTATCATTGTCGTTATGGAACGTATTCCTTTGTCGATGTTTTCGTTACTCCAATGGATGGTAGCCTTGTAACTATGGAAGGTAGTCTGTTGTTCATATTTTCGTTACTCCAATGGATGGTAGCCTTGTCATTATGGAAGGTAGTCTATTGTCGAGATTTTTGTTACTCCAATGGATGGTAGCATTATCATTATGGAAGGTTATCTGTTGTCGAGATTTTTGTTACTCCAATGGATGGTAGCCTTGTCATTATGGAAGGTAGTCTGTTTTGGAGATTTTTGTTACTTCAATGGATGCTAGCCTTGTCATTTTGGAAAGTAGTCTGTTGTTGAGATTTTTGTTACTCCAATGGATGGTAGCATTATCATTATGGAAGTTTGTCTGTTGTCGAGATTTTTGTTACTCCAATGGATGGTAGCCTTGTCATTATGGAAGGTTGTCTGTTTTCGAGATTTTTGTTACTTTAATGGATGGTAGCCTTGTCATTATGGAACGTAGTCTATTTTCGAGATTTTTATTACTCCAATGGATGGTAGCCTTGTCATTATGGAAGGTAGTTTGTTGTTCATATTTTTTTTAGTCCAATGGATGGTAGCATTATCATTATGGAAGGTTGTCTGTTGTCGAGATTTTTGTTACTCCAATGGATGGTAGCCTTGTCATTACGGAAGGTAGTTTGTTTTCGAGATTTTTGTTACTCCAATGGATGGTAGCCTTGTCATTATGGATGGTAGTCTGTTGTCAAGACTTTTGTTATTCCAATGGATTGTAGCCTTTTCATTATAGAACGTATTCTGTTGTTGATGTGTTTGTTACTCGAATGGATAGTAGCCTTGTTATTATGGAAGGTAGTCTGTTGTCTAGATTTTAGTTATTCCAATGAATAGTAGCTTGGTCATTATGGAAGGTAGTCTGTTGTCGAGATTATTGTTACTCCAATGGATGGTATCATTGTCATTATGGATGGTAGTCTTTTGTCGTGATTTTTGTTATTCCAATGGATTGTATCATTGTCATTATGGAACGTATTCTGTTGTCGATGTTTTCTTTACTCCAATGTATGGTAGCCTTGTAACTATGGAAGGTAGTCTGTTGTTCATATTTTCGTTACTCCAATGGATGGTAGCCTTGTCATTATGGAAGGTAGTCTATTATCGAGATTTTTGTTACTCCAATGGATGGTAGCATTATCATTATGGAAGGTTGTCTGTTGTCGAGATTTTTGTTACTCCATTGGATGGTAGCCTTGTCATTATGGAAGGTAGTCTGTTTTGGAGATTTTTGTTACTTCAATGGATGCTAGCCTTGTCATTTTGGAAGGTAGTCTGTTGTTGAGATTTTTGTTACTCCAATGGATGGTAGCATTATCATTATGGAAGTTTGTCTATCGTCGAGATTTTTGCTACTCCAATGGATGGTAGCCTTGTCATTATGGAAGGTAGTCTGTTTTCGAGATTTTTGTTACTTTAATGGATGGTAGCCTTGTCATTATGGAAGGTAGTCTATTTTCGAGATTTTTATTACTCCAACGGATGGTAGCCTTGTCATTATGGAAGGTAGTTTGTTGTTCATATTTTTGTTAGTCCAATGGATGGTAGCATTATCATTATGGAAGGTTGTCTGTTGTCGAGATTTTTGTTACTCCAATGGATGGTAGCCTTGTCATTACGGAAGGTAGTTTGTTTTCGAGATTTTTGTTACTCCAATGGATGGTAGCCTTGTCATTATGGATGGTAGTCTGTTGTCAAGATTTTTGTTATTCCAATGGATTGTAGCCTTTTCATTATATAACGTATTCTGTTGTTGATGTTTTTGTTACTCCAACGGATAATAGCCTTGTTATTATGGAAAGTAGTCTGTTGTCTAGATTTTAGTTATTCCAATGAATAGTAGCTTTGTCATTATGGAAGGTAGTCTGTTGCCGAGATTTTTGTTACTCCAATGGATGCTAGCGTTGTCATTTTGGAAGATAGTATGTCGTTGTGATTTATGTCACTCCAGTGGATGGTAGCCTTGTAACTATGGAAGGTAGTCTGTTGTTCAAATTTTTGTTACTCCAATGGATGGTAGCCTTGTCATTATGGAAGGTAGTCTATTGCCGAGATTTTTGTTACTCCAATGGATGGTAGCATTATCATTATGGAAGGTTGTCTGTTGTCGAGATTTTTGTTACTCCAATGGATGGTAGCCTTGTCATTATGGAAGGTAGTTTATTTTTTGAGATTATTGGTACTCCAATGGATGGTAGCCTTGTCATTATGGAAGGTAGTCTGTTGTTCATATTTTTGTTACTCGAATGGATGGTAGCCTTGTCATTATGGTAGGTAGCCTATTGTCGAGATTTTTGTTACTCCAATGGATGGTAGCATTATCATTATGGAAGGTTGTCTGTTGGCTAGATTTTTATTACTCCAATGGATGGTAGCCTTGTCATTACGAAAGGTAGTTTATTTTCGAGATTTTTGTTACTCCAATTGATGGTAGCCTTGTCATTATGGAAGGTAGTTTGTTGTCGAGATTTTTGTTACTCCAATGGATGGTATCATTGTCATTATGAATGGTAGTCTGTTGTTGTAATTTTTGTTATTCCAATGGATTGTATCATTGTCATTATGGAACGTATTCTGTTGTCGATGTTTTCGTTACTCCAATGGATGGTAGCCTTGTAACTATGGAAGGTAGTCTGTTGTTCATATTTTCGTTACTCCAATGGATGGTAGCCTTGTCATTATGGAAGGTAGTCTATTATCGATATTTTTGTTACTCCAATGGATGGTAGCATTATCATTAGTGAAGTTTGTCTGTTGTCGAGATTTTTGTTACTCCAATGGATGGTAGCCTTGTCATAATGGAAGGTAGACTGTTTTCGAGATTTTTGTTACTTTAATGGATGGTAGCCTTGTCATTATGGAAGGTAGTATGTTTTTGAGATTTTTGTTACTCCAATGGATTGTAGCCTTGTCATTATGGAAGGTAGTTTGTTGTTCATATTTTTGTTACTCTAATGGATGGTAGCATTGTCATTATGGTAGGTAGTCTATTGTCGAGATTTTTGTTACTCCAATGGATGGTAGCCTTGTCATTACGGAAGGTAGTCTGTTTTCGAGATATTTGTTACTCCAATGGATGGTAGCCTTGTCATTACGAAAGGTAGTCTATTTTCGAGATTTTTGTTACTCCGATAGATGGTAGCCTTGTCATTATGGAAGGTAGTCTGTTTTCGAGATTTTTGTTACTTTAATGGATGGTAGCCTTGTCATTATGGAAGGTAGTATGTTTTTGAGATTTTTGTTACTCCAATGGATTGTAGCCTTGTCATTATGGAAGGTAGTTTGTTGTTCATATTTTTGTTACTCTAATGGATGGTAGCATTGTCATTATGGTAGGTAGTCTATTGTCGAGATTTTTGTTACTCCAATGGATGGTAGCCTTGTCATTACGGAAGGTAGTCTGTTTTCGAGATATTTGTTACTCCAATGGATGGTAGCCTTGTCATTACGAAAGGTAGTCTATTTTCGAGATTTTTGTTACTCCGATAGATGGTAGCCTTGTCATTATGGAAGGTAGTCTGTTGTCGAGATTATTGTTACTCCAATGGATGGTATCATTGTCATTATGGATGGTAGTCTGTTGTCGTGATTTTTGTTATTCCAATGGATTGTATCATTGTCGTTATGGAACGTATTCCTTTGTCGATGTTTTCGTTACTCCAATGGATGGTAGCCTTGTAACTATGGAAGGTAGTCTGTTGTTCATATTTTCGTTACTCCAATGGATGGTAGCCTTGTCATTATGGAAGGTAGTCTATTGTCGAGATTTTTGTTACTCCAATGGATGGTAGCATTATCATTATGGAAGGTTATCTGTTGTCGAGATTTTTGTTACTCCAATGGATGGTAGCCTTGTCATTATGGAAGGTAGTCTGTTTTGGAGATTTTTGTTACTTCAATGGATGCTAGCCTTGTCATTTTGGAAAGTAGTCTGTTGTTGAGATTTTTGTTACTCCAATGGATGGTAGCATTATCATTATGGAGGTTTGTCTGTTGTCGAGATTTTTGTTACTCCAATGGATGGTAGCCTTGTCATTATGGAAGGTTGTCTGTTTTCGAGATTTTTGTTACTTTAATGGATGGTAGCCTTGTCATTATGGAACGTAGTCTATTTTCGAGATTTTTATTACTCCAATGGATGGTAGCCTTGTCATTATGGAAGGTAGTTTGTTGTTCATATTTTTTTTAGTCCAATGGATGGTAGCATTATCATTATGGAAGGTTGTCTGTTGTCGAGATTTTTGTTACTCCAATGGATGGTAGCCTTGTCATTACGGAAGGCAGTTTGTTTTCGAGATTTTTGTTACTCCAATGGATGGTAGCCTTGTCATTATGGATGGTAGTCTGTTGTCAAGACTTTTGTTATTCCAATGGACTGTAGCCTTTTCATTATAGAACGTATTCTGTTGTTGATGTGTTTGTTACTCGAATGGATAGTAGCCTTGTTATTATGGAAGGTAGTCTGTTGTCTAGATTTTAGTTATTCCAATGAATAGTAGCTTGGTCATTATGGAAGGTAATCTGTTGCCGAGATTTTTGTTACTCCAATGGATGCTAGCATTGTCATTATGGAAGGTAGTATGTCGTTGTGATTTATGTCACTCCAGTGGATGGTAGCCTTGTAACTATGGAAGGTAGTCTGTTGTTCAAATTTTTGTTACTCCAATGGATGGTAGCCTTGTCATTATGGAAGGTAGTCTATTGCCGAGATTTTTGTTACTCCAATGGATGGTAGCATTATCATTATGGAAGGTTGTCTGTTGTCGAGATTTTTGTTACTCCAATGGATGGTAGCCTTGTCATTATGGAAGGTAGTTTATTTTTTGAGATTATTGGTACTCCAATGGATGGTAGCCTTGTCATTATGGAAGGTAGTCTGTTGTTCATATTTTTGTTACTCCAATGGATGGTAGCCTTGTCATTATGGTAGGTAGCCTATTGTCGAGATTTTTGTTACTCCAATGGATGGTAGCATTATCATTCTGGAAGGTTGTTTGTTGTCTAGATTTTTATTACTCCAATGGATGGTAGCCTTGTCATTACGAAAGGTAGTTTATTTTCGAGATTTTTGTTACTCCAATTGATGGTAGCCTTGTCATTATGGAAGGTAGTCTGTTGTCGAGATTTTTGTTACTCCAATGGATGGTATCATTGTCATTATGGATGGTAGTCTGTTGTTGTTATTTTTGTTATTCTAATGGATTGTATCATTGTCATTATGGAACTTATTCTGTTGTCGATGTTTTCGTTACTCCAATGGATGGTAGCCTTGTCATTATGGAAGGTAGTATGTGTAACACCACGTTTTTGATTAAATGTTAATTCGGTTATTTGAAGTAAAAATATTCATAATGATAAAATACTATTTTGAGTAATATTAATTTGGTGTGTAGTAATATTTGGCTTTGTTTGATTAATTGGCTTGATTAGGTTTATATAGAATAAATATTAATTAATGTAATATTGTTTAATAGGGTTATATATTATAATTTGAATTAAATAATTGTTGGGGCCAAATTACAATTTTAGAAAGATAGAGGGAGGAAAGTTAGTAGTAGAAAGAGAGTTTTATAAAATAGAAAAAAGAGAAGTTAGTAAGAGTAGAGGAAGAAGAAAAGAAGAGAGGAGAAAGAAGAAAGAAAAGAGGAGAAGAAAAGAAAGGAAGCTAGGGTGGAGTTACAACATCTTCATCATCTTGTTTCAAGAAAACCCACACCAAGGTAAGGGGTTTGATTCTCCATCTCATATTGTTAGGTTTTGGTAAATATATTTTGGATTTGGGGGAAAAAGGGATAGTTGATTTTATAGGGTTTTGTTGGTTGATTGTTAGAATGGTTTAGAGAAGTTGGATTAGGAGTATGGTTTGTGGGTGTATTAGGTGCTAGCTTGTAGAAATTAAGAGTATTGAAATGGGAAAGAAAACCATGGTAGTGGAATGATAAAAACTCAAAAGAATGAGATTTTCGCGCAGGCTTCACAACACGGGCCGTGTTGCAGCACACGGGTGCCCGTGTTGAAGCTCTGACTTGGCATTTCCCAAAAATCGTTTCGGCCATAACTTTTGAACCGTAACTCCGATTTAGGCGCCGTTTGATGCGTTGGAAAGCTAGTGAAATTTTCTATATGATTATGATGAATTAGGTAGCTTTAAGAGCTTATTTTAATAAGTGATTATTGGAGAAAGTGTTCATGTTTATAGGTGAATTTGATTGTTATGTATTTTAGTGAAGTGTTTGGTAATGTTTGGTGTACTAAATGAATGATCTTGTGAGTTATACATCAAATGCAAAATGCATTATGTTTTGATATGGTTTGAATTATTGGGTATGACAACATGTATGCTTATGTTTAATATGCATGTTTGTATGAAAATGATGATGCTACATCATGATATGGGAGGCTTGTGATGAATTGTTCATGACTAAATGATTTTTGTTGATAATGATGATATATGTCCTTGTACATGATGATGTGATGATCATATTGATATTGTCGATATATGCTTCCGATTTGTGAATGCATGACTTTTGATGATGATGAATTACCGTTCGAGTTACATTTCGGTGACTCGATCGCGATGAGAAACATTGAGAATAATGCCGGTTCATTGATAATGAATTTATGTTGAAATATACTTTCCGATTTGGAATTGTTGATAGTTAATGGTTTATGTTTTGGTTGAGTAAGTAATATTGTTTGTATACATTTTACTTGACGTTGAGATTGATAAATTATATGTATGCATGCATGTACAATAGTTGATGTTCCATTGGTTGGATTTGATGGCATGTGTATGTTAAGATCATTGTGAGTCTTAATTGCATGCATTGGTTATATTGTACATTGCATGGCATGGTGGTCTTGAAACAGAGACGGTGGAACTTTGGGTCCACAATATATAGACGGTGACCCTATTGTGGGAAAAGACGTAGTGACCTTGATCCGGAAGGGAAATATAGGTGGTGGAACTTTGGGTCCACAATATATAGACGGTGACCCTATTGTGGGAAAAGACGTAGTGACCTTGATCCGGAAGGGAAATATAGGTGGTGGAACTTTGGGTCCACAATATCTAGACGGTGACCCTATTATGGGAAAAGACGTAGTGACCTTGATCCGGAAGGGAAACATAGGTGGTGGAACTTTGGGTCCACGAGTCGGTACCGCATTTGCATACGTTGAGTCGTGTTGTGAGTCACATGTATAATTGTGCATGATATGTATGTGTGTTGGTGTGTTTGATTATGTGCCAATATTGTTGTTATTTGAATTATGGTTATGTGCCAAGGATGTGAGGATTCGGATAATCGGTTTACATGGTTAATGTGTTGGAAATGGATTCCTTGAGTAAGGATGCTACAGGTGATAAAATGAACATGATCATTATGTATTGCTTTACTTATTGCCATTTCATTTACTTAAACTTACATGTTATATGATTATTGGAATTCTTACCCTTTTGTTGGCCAATGCTTTTGATGGCATTGTGCAGGTACCGAGGACGGTAGCGCGAGGCGCTAGCTAACGGATGCATTGGATTGCAATCTGTTTTATTTGATTAGAGTCGAGTCGATGCTCTGGTAGTAACACATGGGGGGGGGGATTTATTAGTGTCGAACTCGATTATTTTGTATTTGGATTATGATGTATATAATCCTTATTCGTGTATATGATGTTTTGTATATGTGAGACTTGATAACATATGCTTATGTGAATTATGATGGCTTGATGCCTTGAATTATGTTTTGATTCCTCCATAAATGGAGATGATGTGAAATTATGAAACTCCGTTGCGTTTGCACGAGAGAATGAAGTAAATATTTTTAGTATGTTTCTTTTGTGTTGGAATGCTTATACTTTCAAACATACCCTGTCTGTTTTTCCTTAAAAACTTTGGAATGTGATGTGTGTTGTGGCATCCCTTCTGTGCAATTTTATTTCTCTGATTTTAATCTTTACCTTTAATTTGGGTATTTAGAAGGGGTGTTACAATAGTGGTATCAGAGCAGGTCGGTCTATCGGCCAGGTTGTTTATGTGTTTAATCCCTTTTGGTACGCGACATGTGTGTGAAACACTGTCGGTACTTGTTTGTTTCCTTTTCGTTGTCTGCAGAGGTACGTGTGAAATAAGTGGGGGAGAAGTTCTTCTCTGAAGTTTTGTGCAAGAGGTTGGTTCAGTATACCGCCGATTGTAAGATGTAAGTAGTGCCGAACAGTTGATGCTTCAAGCATGGTTATGTTTAAGTAGCTTGAGGGGTAAGATTGAAGATGATGTGTGGTTTGGTAACGATGGTTAATGCCACCTCATGATTGTCGACTGTCCATCGACAAATTGAGGGACTGATCATCCTTAATCTCTTGTTGATAGTAGTCGGGAATTGTGTTGTTTGGGATAGACTTGTCTTGCCAACTTATTAGAGTGTGAAGCAGATGAGTTGACACAAGGCAGTGCATGGTTACTTGAGTTGTGGGCGAATTTGGATTTTGGTGAGAAATAAGATTTTTGGCAAGCGAGCTTCTTGTTGTGATTCCTCCGAAACCTTTTGTGGAAATGTGAGTGAATTACCGCTGTAGTGCGAGGTGAAGTTTTGATGGATTTAGTTTCTGGAACTAGTTGGGATTCGAAGTATCCTTAAGGGATGTTTGTTTCTGAATTAGAGTTGAAGAGTCAACTTGAATATTGGTTTTAGTAGAGTTTGTTTGTTCGAGTGGTTCGCCGTGGAGTGTGCCGATTGTGTTGTTCGAGAAGAGCAAAGGTTACCTAAGTTGGTGTGTCGTTTGTAGTCAAGGAATGAAGCAGATGTTGAGGACGAGTGTCTGCTTCAGAGGATTGATATTTAAGTGAAGCAGTTATTTGGAGTTTATGTGTTTAGTGAGATTGTTTTGAAGTCTGGCTGCCTATGGGTTAGTGTGAGGGTTGAAGATGTTCAGGTAATGCTTTTCAAGATAGTGTATGGTCCGGGCGAGTATAAGCTGATGTCATTAGTGTGACTAATGCGTCAGGTAAGATTTTGAAATATTCCAACAGTACTATCATGAGTAGCTGAAGAGTTGTTTCGTGTTCATGGATATTATTTGGTTTACATCAAGTTAAGGGATTGTGGCAAGCATCCGAGTGTTGCGTTATCAGTAGTGGAGTTAGATTGGAGCATGTTGAGTCCTCTAAAGAAGGAGTTTTGGAACTGTTGGACGTGAGTGTCTTAAGTAAGCAACTTAGACGGCAATATTTTGGACAGTTCCGCGAAGATTTATTTTGTGTCTTGTCGAAGACTTTAAGGGGCTAATTCATAGTTTAGAATTTCTTTTGTTTTGGATGGTTAACTTTGTGAGTTCGATGGAAGATGTTTTTATGAGTTGGTATTGATCGTGAGTATTTTGACCCGGAATGGTTGAGTCACTAATTGGACTTCGCAATGGGAAGCAAATTTGTTTTAGCCGGTGGAAAGTTTAGAGAATGCCTTGATTTTGGTTTTGTTTTGTACTGAAGAACCTGGTGCGACGTGTTATGATATTTTGTTTTGGACGTAAGATGTATTTCGACATAGAGTTGGAAAAGTGTATTACTACCTTGGAACGATTTGATTTTTCTTATGGAAAAATTATCGGATGCGGGAGTTAGAGTTTGATGCAGTTATGCTCATTGGAACCTTATAGGTACAGATGTTAACGACAAGGAGATTAGAATTGTTGAAGACAATTCAAGTTGAGTATGATCTATAAAGAGACTTCGTCTGTTGTTGAGTTTATTAAGTTGATATTGAGGATAACCCAAGAATATCTTATTTGAGATTTATTATTTTGAAAGAATGTTGCATGTTTGTTTTGAGACGCTTGTTGAGATTAAACTCAGAAGGTTATTAAGGATTCGTTCACTACTACCATATGGATTTCACCGGATACTAATGGTCGCGGTGGATTATTAGATTACGACTAAAATAAGTCTTGGCGGTAAGGAATTTGATGATGGTTTGGTAACCACAGGTACTTAAAGATGATTGATGTTTTATAGAGGAAGATGTTCTATTTGTGACTGAAGTCGGTCACGACGGTGTTTATGTTGGATTCCATAGAAATTGATGTTATGGTTCTAAGTCCAAACTATGTTGTAATTTCAGGAGTATGAGACGAAATTGATGAGTAGAGTTCTTGAGAGAGTGTTTGGTTTGGATTACCACTTTAGAAGATTGAAAGATATGAGAGATGTTTCGAATAAGAAATCAGTGTATTAATCGTTGCAGCGATGCGAGGATGGTGATTACTTAATTAAACTCTGGGAATTGAATTGTTATAAGGGAAGACTTCGTGGAAGTCAAGTGTATACATCGAAGTTTCACAAGTGAAATATTTGGACAGTATTTGAAGAGGTCAAACTATGTCGTGTATTTCAGAGGATCAACGGACGTTGATCAATCGAGAATGAAAGAGTGATTCTTCGAGTTGATGAAGCTGATGTTGCGAGGTGTCTTGATGGGTGTACGCTTTGAACGTATCCATTTTGGGTGATTGGGAAGTTGAGGATTAACCAAGTTGTTTTACGGTTGGCATCTTATGCATAAAGTGACACAACATGGTTTAGGTATCGAGCATTGAGTTTTAGCGAGTATGCGGGATTGTTGGATTTGGGCTAGTGAGTTATAGTCGCAAGTCGTCAGTATACGTCCTAGGATGAGTGGTGTGTCGCAGTTCAGTTATGTTTGGGTAACTTGGTATTGTTCAAGGGTAGTACATTGGTAATCTACAAGGACGAGGTGACCTTGTGATTTTCTGGAAGGAGAGCGATAACTGCAAGTGTAATTCTTGAGTTCGTACTTATGCGTGAATGATGGCATCTTTTCGTGTTTGCGTAGCACGCGTGGTTTTATCCTTTCTGATTATTTCAGTTTTGGTTTGTATAACCATTTTGCTGTTTTGTTTTAGCGATGGTGTCAGTGTTGCATCGTAGGACTTTATGTTCCTACCTTTGATGACTCGTTTCCGAGGCGTCGGTTCGAGTGTATGACTAAGTCTATGGTTGAGGCGTTAGGATGGTATCGACCTTGTTTGTTTAGTTCTCGAGCGAACCGGTGTGTCTGCGACTTGTTTAGTTGTTGGGTGTTAGTTGATTGTCGAGTGCATTGTATGGGCTTCGCATCTCGGCATGGTTGTTCTTGTCTAAACGTTATGGCTAGGGAGATGCCCTTGTGTTAGGTGTATTTTGTATGTTGTTTAATTAGCGCAAGGATTGAGTGGACGAATGCGTAGGCATGTCCCGATTTGTTCGTTTTGGTCAAAATTTTCGAGGCCGAAAATCTTTCAAGTGGGGGAGAGTTGTAACACCC
The DNA here is from genome assembly GCA_948472305.1 of Vicia faba. Classification (NCBI taxonomy): domain Eukaryota; kingdom Viridiplantae; phylum Streptophyta; class Magnoliopsida; order Fabales; family Fabaceae; genus Vicia; species Vicia faba. The sequence continues at coordinate 529,654,373 of OX451741.1, forward strand.
CGTTTTTGATTAAATGTTAATTCGGTTATTTGAAGTAAAAATATTCATAATGATAAAATACTATTTTGAGTAATATTAATTTGGTGTGTAGTAATATTTGGCTTTGTTTGATTAATTGGCTTGATTAGGTTTATATAGAATAAATATTAATTAATGTAATATTGTTTAATAGGGTTATATATTATAATTTGAATTAAATAATTGTTGGGGCCAAATTACAATTTTAGAAAGATAGAGGGAATAAAGTTAGTAGTAGAAAGAGAGTTTTATAAAATAGAAAAAAGAGAAGTTAGTAAGAGTAGAGGAAGAAGAAAAGAAGAGAGGAGAAAGAAGAAAGAAAAGAGGAGAAGAAAAGAAAGGAAGCTAGGGTGGAGTTACAACATCTTCATCATCTTGTTTCAAGAAAACCCACACCAAGGTAAGGGGTTTGATTCTCCATCTCATATTGTTAGGTTTTGGTAAATATATTTTGGATTTGGGGGAAAAAGGGATAGTTGATTTTATAGGGTTTTGTTGGTTGATTGTTAGAATGGTTTAGAGAAGTTGGATTAGGAGTATGGTTTGTGGGTGTATTAGGTGCTAGCTTGTAGAAATTAAGAGTATTGAAATGGGAAAGAAAACCATGGTAGTGGAATGATAAAAACTCAAAAGAATGAGATTTTCGCGCAGGCTTCAAAACACGGGCCGTGTTGCAGCACACGGGTGCCCGTGTTGAAGCTCTGACTTGGCATTTCCCAAAAATCGTTTCGGCCATAACTTTTGAACCGTAACTCCGATTTAGGCGCCGTTTGATGCGTTGGAAAGCTAGTGAAATTTTCTATATGATTATGATGAATTAGGTAGCTTTAAGAGCTTATTTTAATAAATGATTATTGGAGAAAGTGTTCATGTTTATAGGTGAATTTGATTGTTATGTATTTTAGTGAAGTGTTTGGTAATGTTTGGTGTACTAAATGAATGATCTTGTGAGTTATACATCAAATGCAAAATGCATTATGTTTTGATATGGTTTGAATTATTGGGTATGACAACATGTATGCTTATGTTTAATATGCATGTTTGTATGAAAATGATGATGCTACATCATGATATGGGAGGCTTGTGATGAATTGTTCATGACTAAATGATTTTTGTTGATAATGATGATATATGTCCTTGTACATGATGATGTGATGATCATATTGATATTGTCGATATATGCTTCCGATTTGTGAATGCATGACTTTTGATGATGATGAATTACCGTTCGAGTTTCATTTCGGTGACTCGATCGTGATGAGAAACATTGAGAATAATGCCGGTTCATTGATAATGAATTTATGTTGAAATATACTTTCCGATTTGGAATTGTTGATAGTTAATGGTTTATGTTTTGGTTGAGTAAGTAATATTGTTTGTATACATTTTACTTGACGTTGAGATTGATAAATTATATGTATGCATGCATGTACAATAGTTGATGTTCCATTGGTTGGATTTGATGGCATGTGTATGTTAAGATCATTGTGAGTCTTAATTGCATGCATTGGTTATATTGTACATTGCATGGCATGGTGGTCTTGAAACAGAGACGGTGGAACTTTGGGTCCACAATATATAGACGGTGACCCTATTGTGGGAAAAGACGTAGTGACCTTGATCCGGAAGGGAAATATAGGTGGTGGAACTTTGGGTCCACAATATATAGACGGTGACCCTATTGTGGGAAAAGACGTAGTGACCTTGATCCGGAAGGGAAATATAGGTGGTGGAACTTTGGGTCCACAATATCTAGACGGTGACCCTATTGTGGGAAAAGACGTAGTGACCTTGATCCGGAAGGGAAACATAGGTGGTGGAACTTTGGGTCCACGAGTCGGTACCGCATTTGCATACGTTGAGTCGTGTTGTGAGTCACATGTATAATTGTGCATGATATGTATGTGTGTTGGTGTGTTTGATTATGTGCCAATATTGTTGTTATTTGAATTATGGTTATGTGCCAAGGATGTGAGGATTCGGATAATCGGTTTACATGGTTAATGTGTTGGAAATGGATTCCTTGAGTAAGGATGCTACAGGTGATAAAATGAACATGATCATTATGTATTGCTTTACTTATTGCCATTTCATTTACTTAAACTTACATGTTATATGATTATTGGAATTCTTACCCTTTTGTTGGCCAATGCTTTTGATGGCATTGTGCAGGTACCGAGGACGGTAGCGCGAGGCGCTAGCTAACGGATGCATTGGATTGCAATCTGTTTTATTTGATTAGAGTCGAGTCGATGCTCTGGTAGTAACACATGGGGGGGGGGGGGGATTTATTAGTGTCGAACTCGATTATTTTGTATTTGGATTATGATGTATATAATCCTTATTCGTGTATATGATGTTTTGTATATGTGAGACTTGATAACATATGCTTATGTGAATTATGATGGCTTGATGCCTTGAATTATGTTTTGATTCCTCCATAAATGGAGATGATGTGAAATTATGAAACTCCGTTGCGTTTGCACGAGAGAATGAAGTAAATATTTTTAGTATGTTTGTTTTGTGTTGGAATGCTTATACTTTCAAACATACCCTGTCTGTTTTTCCTTAAAAACTTTGGAATGTGATGTGTGTTGTGGCATCCCTTCTGTGCAATTTTATTTCTCTGATTTTAATCTTTACCTTTAATTTGGGTATTTAGAAGGGGTGTTACAATAGTGGTATCAGAGCAGGTCGGTCTATCGGCCAGGTTGTTTATGTGTTTAATCCCTTTTGGTACGCGACATGTGTGTGAAACACTGTCGGTACTTGTTTGTTTCCTTTTCGTTGTCTGCAGAGGTACGTGTGAAATAAGTGGGGGAGAAGTTCTTTTCTGAAGTTTTGTGCAAGAGGTTGGTTCAGTATACCGCCGATTGTAAGATGTAAGTAGTGCCGAACAGTTGATGCTTCAAGCATGGTTATGTTTAAGTAGCTTGAGGGGTAAGATTGAAGATGATGTGTGGTTTGGTAACGATGGTTAATGCCACCTCATGATTGTCGACTGTCCATCGACAAATTGAGGGACTGATCATCCTTAATCTCTTGTTGATAGTAGTCGGGAATTGTGTTGTTTGGGATAGACTTGTCTTGCCAACTTATTAGAGTGTGAAGCAGATGAGTTGACACAAGGCAGTGCATGGTTACTTGAGTTGTGGGCGAATTTGGATTTTGGTGAGAAATAAGATTTTTGGCAAGCGAGCTTCTTGTTGTGATTCCTCCGAAACCTTTTGTGGAAATGTGAGTGAATTATCGCTGTAGTGTGAGGTGAAGTTTTGATGGATTTAGTTTCTGGAACTAGTTGGGATTCGAAGTATCCTTAAGGGATGTTTGTTTCTGAATTAGAGTTGAAGAGTCAACTTGAATATTGGTTTTAGTAGAGTTTGTTTGTTCGAGTGGTTCGCCGTGGAGTGCGCCGATTGTGTTGTTCGAGAAGAGCAAAGGTTACCTAAGTTGGTGTGTCGTTTGTAGTCAAGGAATGAAGCGGATGTTGAGGACGAGTGTCTGCTTCAGAGGATTGATATTTAAGTGAAGCAGTTATTTGGAGTTTATGTGTTTAGTGAGATCGTTTTGAAGTCTGGCTGCCTATGGGTTAGTGTGAGGGTTGAAGATGTTCAGGTAATGCTTTTCAAGATAGTGTATGGTCCGGGCGAGTATAAGCTGATGTCATTAGTGTGACTAATGCGTCAGGTAAGATTTTGAAATATTCCAACAGTACTATCATGAGTAGCTGAAGAGTTGTTTCGTGTTCATGGATATTATTTGGTTTACATCAAGTTAAGGGATTGTGGCAAGCATCCGAGTGTTGCGTTATCAGTAGTGGAGTTAGATTGGAGCATGTTGAGTCCTCTAAAGAAGGAGTTTTGGAACTGTTGGACGTGAGTGTCTTAAGTAAGCAACTTAGACGGCAATATTTTGGACAGTTCCGCGAAGATTTATTTTGTGTCTTGTCGAAGACTTTAAGGGGCTAATTCATAGTTTAGAAGTTCTTTTGTTTTGGATGGTTAACTTTGTGAGTTCGATGGAAGATGTTTTTATGAGTTGGTATTGATCGTGAGTATTTTGACCCGGAATGGTTGAGTCACTAATTGGACTTCGCAATGGGAAGCAAATTTGTTTTAGCCGGTGGAAATTTTAGAGAATGCCTTGATTTTGGTTTTGTTTTGTACTGAAGAACCTGGTGCGACGTGTTATGATATTTTGTTTTGGACGTAAGATGTATTTCGACATAGAGTTTGAAAAGTGTATTACTACCTTGGAACGATTTGATTTTTCTTATGGAAAAATTATCGGATGCGGGAGTTAGAGTTTGATGCAGTTATGCTCATTGGAACCTTATAGGTACAGATGTTAACGACAAGGAGATTAGAATTGTTGAAGACAATTCAAGTTGAGTATGATCTATAAAGAGACTTCGTCTGTTGTTGAGTTTATTAAGTTGATATTGAGGATAACCCAAGAATATCTTATTTGAGATTTATTATTTTGAAAGAATGTTGCATGTTTGTTTTGAGACGCTTTTTGAGATTAAACTCAGAAGGTTATTAAGGATTCGTTCACTACTACCATATGGATTTCACCGGATACTAATGGTCGCGGTGGATTATTAGATTACGACTAAAATAAGTCTTGGCGGTAAGGAATTTGATGATGGTTTGGTAACCACAGGTACTTAAAGATGATTGATGTTTTATAGAGGAAGATGTTCTATTTGTGACTGAAGTCGGTCACGACGGTGTTTATGTTGGATTCCATAGAAATTGATGTTATGGTTCTAAGTCCAAACTATGTTGTAATTTCAGGAGTATGAGACGAAATTGATGAGTAGAGTTCTTGAGAGAGTGTTTGGTTTGGATTACCACTTTAGAAGATTGAAAGATATGAGAGATGTTTCGAATAAGAAATCAGTGTATTAATCGTTGCGGCAATGCGAGGATGGTGATTACTTAATTAAACTTTGGGAATTGAATTGTTATAAGGGAAGACTTCGTGGAAGTCAAGTGTATACATCGAAGTTTCACAAGTGAAATATTTGGACAGTATTTGAAGAGGTCAAACTATGTCGTGTATTTCAGAGGATCAACGGACGTTGATCAATCGAGAATGAAAGAGTGATTCTTCGAGTTGATGAAGCTGATGTTGCGAGGTGTCTTGATGGGTGTACGCTTTGAACGTATCCATTTTGGGTGATTGGGAAGTTGAGGATTAACCAAGTTGTTTTACGGTTGGCATCTTATGCATAAAGTGACACAACATGGTTTAGGTATCGAGCATTGAGTTTTAGCGAGTATGCGGGATTGTTGGATTTGGGCTAGTGAGTTATAGTCGCAAGTCGTCAGTATACGTCCTAGGATGAGTGGTGTGTCGCAGTTCAGTTATGTTTGGGTAACTTGGTATTGTTCAAGGGTAGTACGTTGGTAATCTACAAGGACGAGGTGACCTTGTGATTTTATGGAAGTAGAGCGATAACTGCAAGTGTAATTCTTGAGTTCGTACTTATGCGTGAATGATGGCATCTTTTCGTGTTTGCGTAGCACGCGTGGTTTTATCCTTTCTGATTATTTCAGTTTTGGTTTGTATAACCATTTTGTTGTTTTGTTTTAGCGATGGTGTCGGTGTTGCGTCGTAGGAATTTATGTTCCTACCTTTGATGACTCGTTTCCGAGGCGTCGGTTCGAGTGTATGACTAAGTCTATGGTTGAGGCGTTAGGATGGTATCGACCTTGTTTGTTTAGTTCTCGAGCGAACCGGTGTGTCTGCGACTTGTTTAGTTGTTGGGTGTTAGTTGATTGTCGAGTGCATTGTATGGGCTTCGAATCTCGGCATGGTTGTTCTTGTCTAAACGTTATGGCTAGGGAGATGCCCTTGTGTTAGGTGTATTTTGTATGTTGTTTAATTAGCGCAAGGATTGAGTGGACGAATGCGTAGGCATGTCCCGATTTGTTCGTTTTGGTCAAAATTTTCGAGGCCGAAAATCTTTCAAGTGGGGGAGAGTTGTAACACCCCGTTTTTGATTAAATGTTAATTCGGTTATTTGAAGTAAAAATATTCATAATGATAAAATACTATTTTGAGTAATATTAATTTGGTGTGTAGTAATATTTGGCTTTGTTTGATTAATTGGCTTGATTAGGTTTATATAGAATAAATATTAATTAATGTAATATTGTTTAATAGGGTTATATATTATAATTTGAATTAAATAATTGTTGGGGCCAAATTACAATTTTAGAAAGATAGAGGGAGGAAAGTTAGTAGTAGAAAGAGAGTTTTATAAAATAGAAAAAAGAGAAGTTAGTAAGAGTAGAGGAAGAAGAAAAGAAGAGAGGAGAAAGAAGAAAGAAAAGAGGAGAAGAAAAGAAAGGAAGCTAGGGTGGAGTTACAACATCTTCATCATCTTGTTTCAAGAAAACCCACACCAAGGTAAGGGGTTTGATTCTCCATCTCATATTGTTAGGTTTTGGTAAATATATTTTGGATTTGGGGGAAAAAGGGATAGTTGATTTTATAGGGTTTTGTTGGTTGATTGTTAGAATGGTTTAGAGAAGTTGGATTAGGAGTATGGTTTGTGGGTGTATTAGGTGCTAGCTTGTAGAAATTAAGAGTATTGAAATGGGAAAGAAAACCATGGTAGTGGAATGATAAAAACTCAAAAGAATGAGATTTTCGCGCAGGCTTCACAACACGGGCCGTGTTGCAGTACACGGGTGCCCGTGTTGAAGCTCTGACTTGGCATTTCCCAAAAATCGTTTCGGCCATAACGTTTGAACCGTAACTCCGATTTAGGCGCCGTTTGATGCGTTGGAAAGCTAGTGAAATTTTCTATATGATTATGATGAATTAGGTAGCTTTAAGAGCTTATTTTAATAAGTGATTATTGGAGAAAGTGTTCATGTTTATAGGTGAATTTGATTGTTATGTATTTTAGTGAAGTGTTTGGTGATGTTTGGTGTACTAAATGAATGATCTTGTGAGTTATACATCAAATGCAAAATTCATTATGTTTTGATATGGTTTGAATTATTGGGTATGACAACATGTATGCTTATGTTTAATATGCATATTTGTATGAAAATGATGATGCTACATGATGATATGGGAGGCTTGTGATGAATTGTTCATGACTAAATGATTTTTGTTGATAATGATGATATATGTCCTTGTACATGATGATGTGATGATCATATTGATATTGTCGATATATGCTTCCGATTTGTGAATGCATGACTTTTGATGATGATGAATTACCGTTCGAGTTACATTCCGGTGACTCGGTCGCGATGAGAAACATTGAGAATAATGCCGGTTCATTGATAATTACTTTATGTTGAAATATACTTTCCGATTTGGAATTGTTGATAGTTAATGGTTTATGGTTTGGTTGAGTAAGTAATATTGTTTGTATACATTTTACTTGATGTTGAGATTGATAAATTATATGTATGCATGCATGTACAATAGTTGATGTTCCATTGGTTGGATTTGATGGCATGTGTATGTTAAGATCATTGTGAGTCTTAATTGCATGCATTGGTTATATTGTACATTGCATGGCATGGTGGTCTTGAAACAGAGACGGTGGAACTTTGGGTCCACAATATATAGACGGTGACCCTATTGTGGGAAAAGACGTAGTGACCTTGATCCGGAAGGGAAATATAGGTGGTGGAACTTTGGGTCCACAATATATAGACGGTGACCCTATTGTGGGAAAAGACGTAGTGACCTTGATCCGGAAGGGAAATATAGGTGGTGGAACTTTGGGTCCACAATATCTAGACGGTGACCCTATTGTGGGAAAAGACGTAGTGACCTTGATCCGGAAGGGAAACATAGGTGGTGGAACTTTGGGTCCACGAGTCGGTACCGCATTTGCATACGTTGAGTCGTGTTGTGAGTCACATGTATAATTGTGCATGATATGTATGTGTGTTGGTGTGTTTGATTATGTGCCAATATTATTGTTATTTGAATTATGGTTATGTGCCAAGGATGTGAGGATTCGGATAATCGGTTTACATGGTTAATGTGTTGGAAATGGATTCCTTGAGTAAGGATGCTACAGTTGATAAAATGAACATGATCATTATGTATTGCTTTACTTATTGCCATTTCATTTACTTAAACTTACATGTTATATGATTATTGGAATTCTTACCCTTTTGTTGGCCAATGCTTTTGATGGCATTGTGCAGGTACCGAGGACGGTAGCGCGAGGCGCTAGCTAACGAATGCATTGGATTGCAATCTGTTTTATTTGATTAGAGTCGAGTCGATGCTCTGGTAGTAACACATGGGGGGGGGGAATTTATTAGTGTCGAACTCGATTATTTTGTATTTGGATTATGATGTATATAATCCTTATTCGTGTATATGATGTTTTGTATATGTGAGACTTGATAACATATGCTTATGTGAATTATGATGGCTTGATGCCTTGAATTATGTTTTGATTCCTCCATAAATGGAGATGATGTGAAATTATGAAACTCCGTTGCGTTTGCACGAGAGAATGAAGTAAATATTTTTAGTATGTTTGTTTTGTGTTGGAATGCTTATACTTTCAAACATACCCTGTCTGTTTTTCCTTAAAAACTTTGGAATGTGATGTGTGTTGTGGCATCCCTTCTATGCAATTTTATTTCTCTGATTTTAATCTTTACCTTTAATTTGGGTATTTAGAAGGGGTGTTACAGTATGTTTTCGAGATTTTTGGTACTCCAATGGATGGTAGCCTTGTCATTATTGAAGGTAGTTTGTTGTTCATATTTTTGTTACTCCAATGGATGGTAGCATTGTCATTATGGTAGGTAGTCTATTGTCGAGATTTTTGTTACTCCAATGGATGGTAGCATTATCATTATGGAAGTTTGTCTGTTGTCGAGATTTTTGTTACTCCAATGGATGGTAGCCTTGTCATTACGGAAGGTAGTCTGTTTTTGAGATTTTTGTTACTCCAATGGATGGTAGCCTTGTCATTATGGATGGTAGTCTGTTGTCGAGATTTTTGTTATTCCAATGGATTGTAGCCTTTTCATTATGGAACGTATTCTGTTGTCGATGTTTTTGTAACTCTAATGGATAGTAGCCTTGTTATTATGGAAGGTAGTCTGTTGTATAGATTTTTGTTATTCAAATGAATAGTAGCCTTGTCATTATGGAAGGTAGTTTGTTGTCGAGATTTTT